>OX424560.1:29422764-34222764 GCA_949152475.1 Terebella lapidaria
AGGTGGAGGGGCAGTCATGCTTGGTGACGGGGAGAGGAGGATGGGCAGTCATGCTTGGTGATGAGAAGGGGAGGGGGCATTCATGCATGGTGATGGGTAGAGGCAGTCATGGGGATAGGTGGAGGGGCAGTCATGCTTGGTGATGGGGAGGGGGAGGGGAAGTCATGCTTGGTGAAGGGGGAAGGGGAGGGGTCAGAGGAGGGAGGGACAGTCATGCTCGGTGATGGGGAGAGGGGGGAGGGGCAGTCATGCTTGGTGATGAGAAGGGGAGGGGGCATTCATGCTTGGTGATGGGGAGATGGGGATGGGCAGTCATGCTTGGTGATGAGAAGGGGTGGGGCATCATGCTTGGTGATGGGGAGGGGGATGGGCAGTCATGCTTGGTGATCAGAAGGGGGGGGCATTCATGCTTGGTGATGGGGAAAGGGGGATGGGCAGTCATGCTTGGTGATGAGAAGGGGAGGGGGCATTCATGCACGGTGATGGTTAGAGGCAGTCATGGGGATAGATGGAGGGGCAGTCATGCTTGGTGATAGGGAGAGGGAGGGGCAGTCATGATTGGTGATGAGAAGGGGAGGGGGCATTCATGCATGGTGATGGGTAGAGGCAGTCATGCTTGGTGATGGGGGGAAGGGGAGGGGTCAGGGGGGGGGACAGTCATGCTTGGTGATGGGGAGAGGAGGGAAGGACAGTGATGCATGGTGATGGGGGGAAGGGGAGGGGTCGGAGGGGAGGGACAGTCATGCTTGGTGATGGGGAGAGGAGGGAAGGACAGTGATGCATGGTGATGGGTAGAGGCAGTCATGGGGATAGGTGGAGGGGCAGTCATGCTTGGTGATGGGGAGAGGAGGAGGGGGCAGTCATGCTTGGTGATGGGGAGACAGGGAGGGGCAATCATGATTTGTGATGAGGAGACGGGGAGGAGGGCAGTCATGCTTGGTGATGGGGAGAAGGGGAGGGGTCAGTCAAGAATGGTGATGGGGAGAGGGGTGTCAGCAGTCATGCTTGGTGATGGGGAGAGGGGGATGGGAAGTCATTAGCAGACTGCCCCCTCCCCCTCTCCCCATCACCAGGGGTAGGGGGCAGTCATGCTTGGTGATGAGGAGAGAGGGAGGGGCAGTCATGCTTGGTGATGAGGAGACGGGGGGAGGGCAGTCAAGCTTTGTGATGGGGAGAGGAGGGCAGTTATGCTTGGTGATGGGGAGAAGGGAAGGGGGCAGTCATGCATGGTGACGGGGAGAGGGGATGGGCAGTCATGCTTGGTGATGGGGAGAGGGGATGGGTAGTCATGCATGGTGATGGGGAGAGGCAGTCATGCTCGGTGATGGGGAGAAGGGGAAGGGGCAGTCATGCATGGTGATGGATAGAGGCAGTCATGCTTGGTGATGGGGAGAGGGGAATGGGCAGTCATGCTTGGTGATTGGGAGAAGGGGCGGGGGCAGTCATGCTTGGTGATGGGGAGGAGGAGGGCAGTCATGCTTGGTGATGAGAAGAGGAGGGGGCATTCATGCATGGTGATGGGTAGAGGCAGTCATGGGGATAGGTGGAGGGGCAGTCATGCTTGGTGATAGGGAGGGGAGAGGGGCAGTCATGCTTGGTGATGGGGGAAGGGGAGGGGTCAGGGGGGAGGGACAGTCATGCTCGGTGATGGGGAGAGGGGGAGGGGCAGTCATGCTTGGTGATGGAGAGAGGAGGGAAGGACAGTGATGCATGGTGATGGGTAGAGGCAGTCATGGGGATAGGTGGAGGGGCAGTCATGCTTGGTGATGGGGAGAGGAGGATGGGCAGTCATGCTTGGTGATGAGAAGGGGAGGGGGCATTCATGCATGGTGATGGGGAGAGGCAGTCATGGGGATAGGTGGAGGGGCAGTCATGCTTGGTGATGGGGAGGCGGAGGGCAAGTCATGCTTGGTGAAGGGGGAAGGGGAGGGACAGTCATGCTCGGTGATGGGGAGAGGTGGAGGGGCAGTCATGCTTGGTGATGGGGAGGGGGAGGGGAAGTCATGCTTGGTGAAGGGGGAAGGGGATGGGCAGTCATGCTTGGTGATGGGGAGAGGGGATGGGTAGTCATGCATGGTGATGGGGAAAGGCAGTCATGCTCGGTGATGGGGAGAAGGGGAAGGGGCAGTCATGCATGGTGATGGATAGAGGCAGTCATGCTTGGTGATGGCGAGAGGGGAATGGGCAGTCATGCTTGGTGATCGGGAGAAGGGGCGGGGGCAGTCATGCTTGGTGATGGGGAGAGGAGGAGGGCCGTCATGCTTGGTGATGAGAAGAGGAGGGGGCATTCATGCATGGTGATGGGTAGAGGCAGTCATGGGGATAGGTGGAGGGGCAGTCATGCTTGGTGATGGGGAGGGGGAGGGGAAGTCATGCTTGGTGAAGGGGGAAGGGGAGGGACAGTCATGCTCGGTGATGGGGAGAGGGGGAGGGGCAGTCATGCTTGGTGATGGGGAGGGGAGGGAAGGACAGTGATGCATGGTGATGGGTAGAGGCAGTCATTGGGGGCAGTCATGCTTGGTGATGGGGAGATGGGGAGAGGCAATCATGATTTGTGATGAGGAGACGGGCAGGGAGCAGTCAAGCTTGGTGATGGGGAGAGGAGGAGGGCAGTCATGCTTGGTGATGGGGAGAAGGGGGGTGGGCAGTTATGGGCAGACTGCCCCCACCCCCTCTCCCCATCACCAGGGGTAGGGGGCAGTCATGCTTGGTGATGGGGAGAGAGGGAGGGGCAGTCATGCTTGGTGATGAGCAGACGAGGAGAGGGCAGTCAAGCTTTGTGATGGGGAGAGGAGGAGGGCAGTCATGCTTGGTGATGGGGAGAAGGGAAGGGGCAGTCATGCTTGGTTATGGGAGAAGGGTCAATCATGCATGGTGATGGGGAGAGGGGGATGGGCAGTCATGCTTGGTGATGGGGAGAGGGGATGGGCAGTCATGCATGGTGATGGGGAGAAGGGGAGGGGGCAGTCATGCTTGGTGATGGGGAGAAGGGGAGGGGGCAGTCATGCTTGGTGATGGGGAGAGGAGGAGGGCAGTCATGCTTGGTGATGGGGAGAGGGGAATGGGAAGTCATGCTTGGTGATGGGGAGAAGGGGAGGGGGCAGTCATGCTTGGTGATGGGGAGAAGGGGAGGGGGCAGTCATGCTTGGTGATGGGGAGAGGAGGAGGGCAGTCATGCTTGGTTATGGGGAGAGGGGAATGGGAAGTCATGCTTGGTGATGGGGAGAAGGGGAGGGAGCAGTCATGCTTGGTGATGGGGAGAGGAGGAGGGCAGTCATGCTCGGTGATGAGAAGGGGAGGGGGCATTCATGCATGGTGATGGGTAGAGGCAGTCATGCTTGGTGATGGGGAGAGGGGGATGGGCAGTCATGCTTGGTGATGAGGAGAAGGGGAGGGGCAGTCATGCTTGGTGATTGGTGGAGGCAGTCATGCTTGGTTATGGGGAGAGGGGGATGGGCAGTCATGCTTGGTGATGAGGAGAATGGGAGGGTGTAATCATGCATGGTGATGGGTAGAAAGGGGGGGGGGGGCAGTCATGCTTGGTGATGAGGAGAGGGGGAGAGGCAGCCATGCTTGGTGATGAGGAGAATGGGAGGGTGTAATCATGCATGGTGATGGGTAGAAAGGGGGGGGGCAGTCATGCTTGGTGATGAGGAGAGGGGGAGGGGCAGCCATGCTTGGTGATGGGGAGAGGGGGAATGGCAGCCATGCTTGGTGATAGGGAGAATGGGAGGGGGCAGCCATGCATAGTGATGGGTAGAGGCAGCCATGCTTGGTGATGGGGAGGGGGGAGGGGCAGTCATGCTTGGTGATGGATAGGGGGAGGGGAAGTCTTGCTTGGTGATGGGGAGGGGCAGTCATGCTTAGTGATGGGGAGAGGGAGAAGGGCAGTCATGCATGGTGAAGGGGGGAAGGAGAGGGGCAGTCATGCTTGGTGATGGGGAGAGGAAGAGGGCAGTCATGTTTGGTGATGGGTAGGGGGGGGGAGCAGTCTTGCTTGGTGATGGGGAGGGGGGAGGGGGGACGGGCAGTCATGCATGGTGATGGGGAGAGGCAGTCATGCTTGGTGATGGGGACTGGGGGAGGGGCAGTGATGCTTGGTGATGGGGAGGGGGGAGGGGCAGTCATGCTTGGTGATGGGGAGAGGAGTCATGCTTGGTGATGGGGAGAGGGGGAGGGACAGTCATGCTTGGTGATGGTAAGAAGAGGAGGGGCAGTCATGCTTGGTGATGGGGAGAGGAAGAGGGCAGTCATGCCTGGTGATGGGGAGAAGGGAAGGGGGCAGTCATGCTTGGTGATGAGGAGGGGGATGGGCAGTCATGCTTGGCAGTGTTCGAAATACCACCCGCCCGCACGCCCGAGACGGGTAACTATTTTGACGGGCGGGTAACTTTGCCGACTTTCCTGCCAGATGGTCCGGTTGAATTTTCCAGTGATATTTATGAAATGTTTGTAAATAATGGGTTTTTTCTTAGATAGACTTGTCGTCTCGTAATAATTAAGCCTGCAATATGATTCTTTTTGTTTAATTCAGAAGTAGAACTATAAACATAAAAAATGTACGTCTAGTTTCTGTCCGAAAACAGCGAAACTGAAAAAATCCCGTTGTTGGTAAAACCACGCCATCATCCCAATGCTAAAACACATCGTGCTATCTCATTGGTTCAAATGTGGAGCAACGTCATTTCATCAGCCAATCACAGACTAGATAGCAGGCAAAAACGATTCTCTATAGCAATAGCAAAACGCGAATGCGGAAATTTCTTGGCCTCGAAAAAAGAGAAAAAGTTGACAGCAAAGCCGCCAACGAAGTGTATGATACTACAAAAAAGCGTAATAAAGATTTAGCACTTTATGAAAGTATGAATGTGAAACTTGGCTCGTCATTAATGAAAACAGAAATGATCGTCGATGTAAAATGTGCAGAAGTTACCAGATCTAGGGTACTCTAAAATAGGACTAATAATGGTCAATCAGTGACAGCTAGAAAAAGCGTGCCTTCCAAGACGCAAATAGATAAGATGACAATAATTGCTGATGCTCTGTAATTGTAAAAGGTCACTATATATAGGCCTAACTTAACTTTCAAAATCGGGCTGGTAACTTTTGGGCAGGGCTGGTAACTTTTAAGACTTACCAGCCCTGTGGTCTGGTTGAATTTTTTGTTAGTTTTGAACACTGATGCTTGGTGATGAGGAGAAGGGGAGGGGGCAGTCATGCTTGGTGTCGGGGAGAGGAGGAGGGCAGTCATGCTTGGTGATGGGGGAAGGGAAGGGGGCAGTCATGCTTGGTGATGAGGAGAGGGGATGGGCAGTCCTGCTTGGTGATGAGAAGGGGAGGGGGCAGTCATGCTTGGTGATGAGGAGAGGGGATGGGCAGTCCTGCTTGGTGATGAGAAGGGAAGGGGGCAGTCATGCTTGGTGATGAGGAGAGGGGATGGGCAGTCCTGCTTGGTGATGAGAAGGGGAGGGGGCAGTCATGCTTGGTGATGGGGAGATGGGGAGGGGCAGTCATGCATGGTGATGGGTAGAGGCAGTCATGCTTGGTGATGGGGAGAGGGGGATGGGCAGTCATGCTTGGTGATGGGGAGAGGGGGAGAGGGGTTGTACTATATTCACTTGAAATTGATTACTGCAGAATACTCACCATGAGCACCATCGACAGTAAAAATTGATTTTGATGAATGTTGGGCATGTGATATTGACAATATCAGACAACATGGAATAGTACAAAATTTCAAGAGGCAGCAGTAGCGAAATGCTCACTGGCACAGTGATTACTGACCAGGTAGGATTTCTGTATTTCTCTGAACAATATGTGTGTTGCTGCAAGAGTCTTCCACAATATACTCTGAAAGAACATTTCCATGTATCTTGATTATATTCATGTGCCACGTGCACATAGCAGAAATGATTCATGGTCAAATTTCGACAGTGATAGGTATCCATCCATTACTTGCAACAATAACAATACCTGTTTTCACGTTGATAGGTCTCATGGGTTTCTGACTGTCACTGACATTAACCTGGCCTTTCCTCAATTCTCTCAGTGGCACGCAAGCGCCTACAAAGACAAAAATGCCATATCCTCATGATTCTTGGCACAGGTGTCAGTAAACACAAAAAAAAAATTAGGAATTCTTATTGTAAACGTCTCCACTGTTTCCTTGATCCAGATACAAATCATAAATTAAATACTGCGGTGTGCCAGAATATGTATCGTGTCGAAATTGTTGTACATGTATATACGTGTATAGCAATTGTACATGTAGTACTGTAGCAGAGAAACGGCTAAAAAGCCAAAATGCTGCATCAAGGCGGAGTGAACTTGACAGGTCAAGGTCATACCATACTTTCAGGTATTATATGTAAGAACTTGCACATGGTAAGCTACTAGTATATTTACCATGATTACTACAAATTATGGCTATTAGCATGACTAGTATCTACCTCATTAATTTTGTGATAATAACACCTCGAACACACCAGAAACCTCATTAAAAGAATGAATTGTTGAATTTTTTTGGCCTCAACTGAAACTACTGCTTAGAATCTCTTCACCCAGGCATTTGAATAATAATACAAACATCCCGACATTCAGTGATTCAACATGTTCAAAGAGAACCGAGCCATGGAGGTATATTCCTATGTTTCTTTCCGGAAAATTTCAGATCGATCACACTGTTCCTTTTCGAGAAAAGCAAGCGAACAGACATGCAGACTTCCTGTAATCATTGTGATAATGATACATGTACATTTACTCTATCTGGATGATATATTATATTATTATTGATACTCACCCCCTATGCATTCTGACTCTATGCTATCTGTTTCAGAGGAGTCATACTCATCTGAAAACAAGAAAATTGAATGCTATCATGGTTACCGTATATAACATTTGATTAAACTACAGATAGGAGATCGGTATTTTCCATTTATTTGAGGACAATTTGAGTATTTTATGATTATAGTCAATACACTGGTATGCATGATACACGATACAACAGACAGAGTAAACATTTGGGTTCCATCAATAAGATCAATGTTTCAGCATTATCATGATCATGTCAATATACCGGTATTAGTTGTATGCAACATACTTTGGTACCACAATATACTACATGTATTGAGTGATATAACAATACCTTTGCATATTGCATATTACAATATACTACATGTATTGAGTGATATAACAATACATTTGCATTTTGCATGTTTCGGCACCTTGAGAGGCCCAGAAGGGCTTGTTTCGGCTGCTGGGGCCCTTGAGCACGTTTAGGAGACCTGATAACACCCTTCCACAATTGGCCCAATTCGCTCACCTATGCCCCCTACTGCCCACCCCACAACCCCCCGCCCCTCCCCTCCTCCCTGGCATTCACACTTCTGGATCATGTGGAGCCGCCCCTGATATTTCATGTGAAGAAACATGCAGATGGTGTATTCAAATAACCATGCACTTCAGCTGGCAAGTGCTGTTTGTCGATATTTTCAATGTGTATGATGTTGATGTGATTATCACATACCACTTATCATGAATATGTAATTATTCTTATGCAAATCATCATCCTGCTTTTTCCTTATGACATGTATCATTGCCCAATTTTATGATAATAGCCATCATGAAGAGTTTCAATATTTAAGTTAAGGACAGGAAATACGAAAGTCCTCACCTTCCATCCTATAATCCGGGTCTCTATCACTATCATCATAGTCATCATGAAGATCTACATGTAGGGAATCACGAGGCGAAGATGGCTCTTGTACTGAATCATGGGGCGAAGACGGCTCTCGTACTGGAGCATGGGACGAAGTCGGCTCTGGGGGTGAATCACAGAGTGAAGTCGGCTCAGGGGTTGAATCACGGGGCGAAGATGGCTCTTGTACTGAATCATGAGGCGAAGACGGCTCTCGTACTGAAGCATGGGACGAAGTCGGCTCTGAGGTTGAATCATAGAGCAAAGTCGGTTCTAGGGGTGAATCACGGAGCGAAGTCCTCTCTAGGGGTGAATTACGGGGCGAAGTCAGCTCTAGGGGTGAATCACAGAGCGAAGTCGGCTCTAGGGGTGAATCACGGAGCGAAGTCGGTTCTAGGGGTGAATCACGGAGCGAAGTCCTCTCTAGGGGTGAATCACGGGGCGAAGTCCTCTCTAGGGGTGAATCACGGAGCAAAGTCCTCTCTAGAGGTGAATCACGGAGCGAAGTCCTCTCTAGGGGTGAATCACGGAGCGAAGTCCTCTCTAGGGGTGAATCACGGAGCGAAGTCCTCTCTAGGGGTGAATTACGGGGCGAAGTCAGCTCTAGGGGTGAATCACAGAACGAAGTCGGCTCTAGGGGTGAATCACGGAGCGAAGTCCTCTCTAGGGGTGAATTACGGGGCGAAGTCAGCTCTAGGGGTGAATCACGGAGCGAAGTCAGCTCTAGGGGTGAATCACGGAGCGAAGTCGGCTCTAGGGGTGAATCACGGAGCGAAGTCGGTTCTAGGGGTGAAACACGGAGCGAAGTCCTCTCTAGGGGTGAATCACGGAGCGAAGTCGGCTCTAGGGGTGAATCACGGGGCGAAATCGTCTCTAGGGGTGAATCACGGAGCGAAGTCGGCTCTAGGGGTGAATCGCAGAGTGAAATTGGCTCTAGGGGTGAATCATGAAGCAAAGTCGGCTCTAGGGGTGAATCGCAGAGCGAAGTTGGCTCTAGGGGTGAATCACGGAGCGAAGTCCTCTCTAGGGGTGAATCACGGGGCGAAGTCAGCTCCAGGACTGAAGCACGGGGTGATGTCGGCTCTAGGGGTGAATCACTGAGCGAAGTCGGCTCTAGGGGTGAACCACGGGGTGAAGTCAGCTCTCGTACTGAAGCATGGGACGAAGTCGGCTCGGGGGGTGAATCACGGGGTGAAGTCAGCTCTCGTACTGAATCACGGGGTGAAGTCAGCTCTAGGGGTGAATCACGGGGTGTAGTCGGCTCTAGGGGTGAATCACGGAGCGAAATCAGCTCTAGGGGTGAATCACGGGGAGAAGTCGGCTCTCGTAATGAATCACGGGGTGAAGTCAGCTCTCGTACTGAATCACGGAGCGAAGTCGGCTCTAGGGTTGAATCACGGAGCGAAGTTGGCTCTAGGGGTGAATCACGGGGTGAGGACGGGTCTTTGGTTGAATCACGGGGTGAAGACGGCTCTCGTGCTGCTGTTGATGACAGCCACTGTGTCACTGTTAATGAAGTACATAAATGTTCAAATCTGGGTATTTAAAAGAGGAATGTATATATAGGGTTAACATAGTTAAGTGAACAACATTTTTAAAATATATTTTAGACAATTTAGTTTAGACTAAAATGGTCACAGGGTCACTGTTAATGTGATTTTCAATCGGGATGCCTAATCAGACTTGGGGAGGGTATTACACTACAACTAACACTGAACATGCTTAAATATATATATGGACAATAAAACTACCAGGACATTCTTCATCATCATCAGTTTCTGTCTGATTCTGGAATTTTAAAAAATGATCACCTTCAAAGCCTATGCCTAGGCTCTCAGGGTGTGTGCAAGAAAATCTGTTTTGTTGTTGTTGAGCTCACAACACATTGAAAATAACAATAGGTGATTCTCAATTTGATTGTAATAACAACTGAATCGTTACCTATATCATAAATTGTGTACCTTGTTCCTCCACCAAAGGTTGGTTGCCAAGTCTCCATAATCATACGTGATTTCGTCCCCTTCATTGATCATCTTCGTTGCGAACAATCCCAAGTGCGCTTTTCCTTTAATCACCAATTTTTTCATAGTTGAGTTTGCTGTTTTGTGCTCGCTGTCATTGACCAAGTGCCCTAGTCTGTCTCGTGTGTTTGTGGCATCAATGCTAAAATGTAAATAAGAAATTGTTATGCATGTTATATGAATGTTATACAAAGCCATATATCGCACATTTCATCCGTATGACCAATACAAGTTCAGAGTGATTAAAATCAAACAAAAAAACATGATAGAAAGCAATCCAATATTGCATTCAAATGCTGGACTACTTTAATTGTCAAAAGGCACGTTCATTGACGTGACAAATTTGAATGTTATCCACGAACAAGACAATACAGCTTCCAAGGGAATCACATCAGGGATCGACATTAGGCATATGACACCAGTGGCCCCATGGGGCCAGTAACATCTGGAAGTTACTGGCCCCTTTCATAATCTACTGGCCCCACTTTCAAAGTTCAATAACAATCAGTGCACACTTGAATATCAAACACTGATGCATTTTCATAAAGAAGCAACACGGAAAGGCTTTCAAGGGAAGTGAAATATTGTGAAGTAAAATTCAAAGAATGCAAGATTTTATACTGGCCCAATGGGGCCAGTGACTTACGGAATCTGGTGGCCCCTACTGGCCCCACAGGCTCAAAATATGGTGTGGGGCCAGTGGGCCAGTGTTAATGTCGCTCCCTGTCACATGATCATAAGAATTCAATAAATATGGCAGTACATTTACTTTTTTCTTATTTATTGGAATAATGTATGAATGAAAGCATTGTGACTACTTTGACCATGTTAACGTTGAGCTGATTATTACCCACCAAAATGATTTTTCATCATGCTTGTAGTAGAACATGTAAAATTTATTACACGTCCCCACTTGCTTGTTTTCTCGCCGCATGGCTTCTTTTTTCGAAATAACTTCACCGACATATTCCAGTAAGTAGTCACCAGGTGAAAATGTCTTTGTTGCAAACACACCAACGCCTACAATAATAAATGTATAATAATATTAAAAATTGAACAGTAAATGTTGAGCACATTGATACATGTACATCATGTACATAATGAGCAGTAAGTAGAAACCATACTTCATTATTACCACTGTGAAAGTGAAAATTATGACATATACTGTAACATCTAACATTTCTTTTCTTTCTCTTTTTTAAAACACATGACACACTTTGTACATGTATACATATTTTGAAGTTGTATCTTCAAATTACTTGTACAAAAAATTGAAAACTGAATAAACACTATCATATCCTATCCATCTTCACCTGTCTGCTTGGAAATGAATCTAGACTCGAATCCATCTGGATCAAGAATTTTTATCTCTCCCATCCACCACTCTGCATCACTAATTTTATTCTTGCGTCTCTGGGGCTATCAAGAAGGAACATAGTTTTAATGAGAGAAGACCATACCATTGTACACTTCAAATCCCTTTAATTTTGTGTCCGTTTAAGTACGCAAGTACAAAGAGCCCTCCTTGGACCACATCTCTGATGTTATCAACTTGGAATTTTAGGGACTCACCCGACGCTCTGATTTCACACTCGCCTTCAGCTGCAAAAGGGAGAGATTAATCTTTATCCAATATGACAAAAATATTATATTCTATACCTCAAATTCAAGATTTAAGCAAAACATTTGGCACAATATCTCATGATATACTGTTGAATAAGCTTGATTTCTATGGTATTAGGGGCGTTAGTTTAACAGGTTTAAATTGGTTTGAAAGTTAATTCTCAAATCACACTCAATATATATATTTAAAACTCACCAGCTGCTTCCCTCGAGACAATGCCATCTCTTCGATGATCCACTATGGCCATGTGGGTGTCACGAAATCTACCGAGATAAAAACAATTGGACTAAACACATGAAACACCAGACAACTTGATCCTATTTAAACAACATATTATTATCATAACCATGATTATAAACTCTATAGATACTATATCATGCATACATATATAAAAGCACATGCTCTTGCAATGTTCAGGCTCAGTGTCAACATATGAACGATGCATTATCATGTTTATCATGTTTTAATATACAGCTATAGCTTCACGAATTCCCAAAGTTTCTTGTCTCAACTATTTTTATTGTGGTCAATAATAGACTTAACTAGTAAAACTAATGTTAACTTATTCGGTGATATTGTTATTCTTTCACCAAAAACATCAGTTATCTATTCTGAACAAGAATCCAGTGCCATATGCCTCCATAGTACAGGAACATATGTCAGAGTGGGTATTTTAATGGTCGTAATAAGTTAGTCTGCTAACTAATTAATATTTATTTAATCATTCTGAAAAATGATACGTTTCGTGTGACGGTCTTTCTTATCGAGTCTGTGCGATTTCATTCATTCATCGAAAACTCCCACCCGTAGAGCGTTCACAACTCACAAGCCATGTGTACCAAACAGGCTAATTTGCGCACAAAATGTGTCGCCAATCGACATGATCGACCAATTGGGTTGCTATGGCAACCAAAATCTATTGGTGTCGGGGTATTACCATAAGATATGTCTGTATAAAAAATTATTAGAATCAGTCCAGATTTGCAACCTGTGGAGGCGGCGGTGAAAATCTCTACCAAAAATATTACACTCAATTGAGTGTAATATTTTTGATCTCTACAGCTGCGGCGTGACGGAGACAAATCCATAGTATCCCCGATACAATAAATCTCCACTGATCTGAGTAATCTCCATATTAAATTCTGGAATTGTCCACTGGATTTTTGGCTAAATCATCTTCTATTAGATCTACATCCGAATTTTGAACAAATTACGCCCTGTTTACCAATTTCCACCAGTGATCCATGGTGATCATCATGATAATGGTGGTATATTTCATTTAGAATGTAACACAAGCACAAATACTCATTTGTCAAAATGTTCTCTTATTTTAGAATTTTCCTTGCCAAAACTGTCACTGGTATTCACCATGTTGCAGAGTACTCAGGCCTGTGTACATGCATAAATTTCAGCAAATAAATCAATACAACAGAATTACAAATGATACCTGTTATCGCGGGTGCACTATCGACACAAATGGACCGGAATTACACGTTTTTGTAGGACCACAGGCCGTACATCTCCAAACGTTATTAAATAAATTGACTCTAGATATATGAATCTAGTCAAGTGACACTTCATCTGTCCGCATCTGTTGTTTTTAATCTGGTGTTCTAACACCCATATCTTGCTATAGTATCAGGCTATTGCGGCAAAGGGCACAGCGTGCATTGGCGTGCATGGAACGGCTCTCACCTGTAGAATGTATACTACAGATCTAGCCTTATTTAGCATACACATGGCCTACAGCCGTACCAGTACCAAGTGGGTTAGTGTAATTCCGCAGTGTAACAGAGATAGGACTAGGGTCTGTCTCAGAGATAGGACTAGGGTTAGTGGACAAATCCCAAATGCGTCCAATCTCACCAATGCCCTTATTATCGCCCGAGGCTGAGCTCTACACTAATGCATTCATTCATCTTCATGGGGCTAAACTATTTCTATACAAGCTCACAACGAACATAAAACCTTTGATTAAACAAAACAAAAGCCCTGTTTGTCCTCCGAACTAAACTTGTTAGTTGTTTATGTCGTACCTTTATGACCTTCGTTTTGCTGCCGGTCGATGTCACTGTGTAAACTGCGGACTGCCGTAAGCGCGCTGTAACTCATACACAACACATTCCTACAAAGATCTTCTATTCTTTTTACAACTATTCAACTGTAACATCACAAGTGAGATTTAGTAGGATACAATGTGGAAAACCAGAACAGGCTCGCATGATAATCATGATACACACAAGAACATTATGTTTTAGTTGCACTCCTTCTTTTACCAACATGCACCAGTGGTGGTCATGGCGTTAGAAAAACGATTACAAGCGTATTGTAAGAGGCAAAAGTACATATCCTGGCCAACGCCTTGCAACTTGTTCTTATGTCAGTCATTGTAAATTTTAATGCATTCCCTGGTTATTTTACATCATTGAGTGTCGATATACGCGACCAATTCATTGAAAAAGTACCTTGGAAAATCAGCCACCAGCATATACGATTTTGACAGATCTTGATTTAGACTATCGAACAGTTCACTGAAAACTGGTTCAATTGTATCACAAACACTTTACTGTCTACTTTAAACAACAGCAGGCCCGGATCTAGACCGGTGCACACCGATGCACGTGCATCGGTCAGATCTTCTAGTGCAACAGTAGGCATCGGTGAGAAATATCGGACCCTGCTGTCAGTTTTCTCTGATCCTCCTAGTTTACACATGCCTTCAGATACAGGGCAAAATAATGACTCCCTAGTGATTTGTCCTCCATCCCCCTCTCCCTTCAACCTTGTTTTTCTGCCAACATTTACGCTTTTCGACCCACCACAGTGGACCCTACCCACTTCACTCACCCTCCCCCATATAGGGATGTATTAGTAGAGCATTGATCAGTGTGACTGAACATCCCATCCCATCAAATAATGCAACTTTCTTCGTAGAGTCCATACAGTGGGCAGTTGCTAGTGTCATTGTTATTCCTTTCATCAGAGACCATATATTGCCTGTATAAATTGTTTTGCACAAACCAATTACTTTATGTTTTTGTGTGATACATAGGCCTATATAGCATCGATCTGGATGGATGTGCAATGTTTACGAATAGGGGGCCTAGTGGCTGTATATACGGAGTAGTAGGCCTACTTGATTGCCAGTGTCCAAAGCTGTAGTTTTACTGATCTACGTACATTGTTTCATGCAATGTAGATGCGCATGCAAGTTCAATGTTGATCACATTTTGGTATGTTCTAGAACGTAAATGTACTAATGTCATTGATATCTTTATTAAGACATAAATATATAATTTGTTGTACAGAAATATATTATTACCCATAAATGTCATTCAATGAAAAATTATTTCACAAATGCATATTACTAGAATGTGACGAATGCAATTCTTTTTAGATTGCAATAATATATTCAATGACAACAATTCTTCATTATTATGCGGCAATAAAAGTGTTCTCCTCCAATAGTTTCCAAATGTTTCTACATGCCCTTGTCTCAAGTTAGATTTCAGTTTAACCCAGAAATTCAATATTTGTGTCGCGAATTCAAATGGGAATGTATGAAACCTTATTTCAATTTAAAAATATAGTATTTTTGGAGTATATATGGATAAAATTGCTTTCGAATGCCTTCATCAACATGATCAAATCATGCCTCAGAATGCTTGTATGAACACACAAGTGCTGAAATTTTCTCGGGGGCTTACGGCGCCCCCGAACCCCAGACCGATTGGGGTTTTGTATAGTTATTGTGCATCTGTCACGCTTATGCTCTAGATCCGGGCCAGCAACAGTCTTCAATCGGAATCGTAGTTTGCATGATCTCAGTGAAAATTGGCGACACTGGACATTGCTTGACTTTAAGTCAAAGCAACTGGCTTTGACCTAATGCTCTACATCGTTGAAAACCAACTTTAAGTCAAAGTCAATTTGACTTAAACCTGGGTATATAAATCTATATATATATATATATATATATATATATATATATATATATTTGAGATGCTCGACTTCTATTGGGGGAGGGGGGGGGGGGACAGGAAGAACTAAACACTCAATGTGTGAGGAGTATATTATTCATTCATTTTCCATGAAAAAATTTGAGACAATAGGTACTATTATATATGTGTATATATGGGGGCATTAGGGCAGTCGAGCGTTTTGTTCAACAATTTAAAACAAAGACTATCATTATTACTAGCCATAATTTATACATACCAAAACAACCAGATTCTGATTATGTCACTCACAAACCAAATAAAAAATTTTTGAAAAAAAAATAAGCTCGACCAAATATTCACAACAAAAGTCACACATGCGTCATCAGGGCCAGACAGTGTGTGAAGTGTAGATGTTACTACTGTACACTAGAAGGAATTAGTATACAACTGCCCAGCAACCTACCAGAAAAACAGGAACCTTCCCTGCATTTTCTTCCTTTATGGAACATCATGGAAGTAAGATTTGCGGCGTGTTATACATGGTGTTCATTGCTTACATGTTCATTTCATTGTATTTTACATTTTGGTATATGTCATGTTTTTCACACCGAATAAAGTCAAATTAAATCAAATCCACGATAGAGTTATGACAAGTATATTAGTCACCAATCACAAGCCAAACGGTTACTGGGTTTACGGTATTCTCGGGGACAGACCACCAGTGACACCCCTCAGTGGTTTTGATGTAAGTGTCGATCTACTACCACCAGCACTAGATTTTTATGATGTCAATATCAAACCTAAATATACAATTTTTGGAATGAAAATAAGGCCCGACCTAATATTTACAGCTAAAGTCACATTAGCGCCATCAGGGGCAGACAGTGTGTGAAATATGGGTGTTTCTACTGTATGCTGGATGGAACTAGTAGGTCTATACAACTGACCAACAACCTGCTAAAAGAATTTAGAAATCCCTAAGACTCTGAACAACTATGTGTTCAGTGCAAACGTTAGTATCCATAGGCGATGGAACTCCTTGATGGTTTTCCGGTTCACATCTGCCTGTTCGTCGATCCACAACTTTCTTAAAGGAAATAAGGCTCAAGCTCATCTGTGATTGAAATGTATGTATCAAGCTATTACCGCTTAAAACAAGATTTTGATGATTACAATAATAAACCTAACATCAACACCTTCGGAATAGAGACAAAGCCCGACCAACATTTTATATCTGAAGCCACACTAGCGTCATCAGGGGCAGACAGTGTGTGAATAAAGTTGTTTCTAATGTACACCAGATGGAATTAGTCCACAACTGTCCAACAACTTACTAAAACGATTTAGAAATCCAAAAATAATGGGAGGAATACCAACTGCAACGTACGGAAGTGCATTTAGGACATGGAAGAAAAATTACTAATCCGCCCAGGCGAAATAATAATCCGCACGGGCGGAACACTAATCCGCCCGGGCGGAATACTAATTCGCCCAAACAAAATAATATTTTGTTTGGGCGAAATACCAATCCACCCAAACCAAGTGAAATTTTGTCTGGGCGAAATATTAATCCGCCCAAAGCAAGTAAAATTTTGTTTGGGCGAAATACTAATTCGCACAAACAATATGAAAATTTGTTTGGGCGAATCACTAATCTACGGAAGTGCATTTAGGACATGGAAGAAAAAATATTAATCCGCCCGGGCGAAATAGTAATCTGCCCGGGCGGAATACTAATCTGCCCGGGTGGAATACTAATTCGCCCGAACAAAATAATATTTTGTTTGGGCGAAATACCAATCCGCCCAAACCAATTAAAATCTTGTTTGGGCAAAATACTAATCCGCCCAAACCAAGAAAAAATTTGTTTGGGCGAATCACTAATCCGCCCAAACCAAGTACAATTTTGTTTGGGCGAAATACTAATTCGCCCAAACAATATAAAAATTTGTTTGGGCGAATCACTAATCCGCCCAAACCAAAGTAAAAGTTTTTTCACTTTTTCCAAATTTCTATTTTGTGCAAACAAATAATTAATTCGCCCGGGCAGATTAGTATTTCGCCCAAACAAAATTTTAGTTGGTTTGGGCGAATTAGTATTTCGCCCAAACAAAATTTTAGTTGGTTTGGGCGGATTAGTATTTCGCCCAAACCAAAATTACTTGGTTTGGGCGGATTAGTATTTCGCCCAAACAAAATTTCACTTGGTTTGGGCGGATTAGTATTTCGCCCAAACAAAATTTTACTTGGTTTGGGCGGATTAGTATTTCGCCCAAACAAAATTTTACTTGGTTTGGGCGGATTAGTATTCCGCCCGGGCGGATTAATATTTTTTTCTTCCATGTCCTAAATGCGCTTCCGTACTAATCCGCCCAAAACAAAGTAAAAGTTTTTTCACTTTTACCAAATTTCTATTTTGTGCAAACAAATAATTAATTCGCCCCGGGCGGATTAGTATTTCGCCCAAACAAAAATTTACTTGGTTTGGGCGAATCAGTATTTCGCCCAAACAAAATGTTACTTGGTTTGGGCGGATTAGTATTTCGCCCAAACAAAATTTTACTTGGTTTGGGCGAATTAGTATTTCGCCCAAACAAAACTTTACTTGGTTTGGGCGGATTAGTATTTCGCCCAAACAAAACTTTATTTTGTTCGGGCGAATTAGTATTCCGCCCGGGCGGATTAATATTTTTTCCTTCCATGTCCTAAATGCGATGTCCTATACGCGCTTCCGTAGCATCGTGCTTCAGTAGAGGGCACATCAAAAAAGTAACTGGGGTGAGTGACGCTTTTCACGAAAGGTGTGTATCCATTAAAAGGAGGCTGAGTCATCAGACTGCCGCAAACATCCCACCAGACGAGATACACCCAAGAGAGCAGAGAGACTGAAGAAACCTCAGAACCCGACCAGAAATAACCCTCAGCGGGAAATGGCAAAACAACACGAACACACAGCAAACAGAAGAAATCTACGGGCACTGACTGGCGGATATTAACTGACAGACATCATGGTCTATAACTGACAGACATCATGGTCTTTTCCACCGTTGCCAGAATTTATAATCATACAAACTTACACATTTCGCTCAATTGATCCGTTACAATCCACAGCACCACATCATACCATATGCAAACATAGTGCCTGCCCCAAAATAGAATATCACCCATTAATCATGCTGAGAATACTGAGAAACAAAAGTAATAGCAATTGTTATATGTATTACATAATACAATTTATATATATTAATATTACAATTACTTCCAAGGTTGGAAAAGCTGATTACTATTATATTACTATTACTTGAGAAAATGTAATCGTTACTGTTACATATTTCTATTGCCCCAGCACTGCGCTGTACCTGTTGCCATTCTACAACTACACGTATTCGAATGCGGATGCTCCACGAGCCGGGCATGTACAATTGGGGGTTGTGAGTGGGTAGTGGCACAGATGTCATATTAAAAGTTCTGTGCCTGGAATGCTGGACCAGACTGTTGCAATGAACAAACCAATGAAGTGCTTCTAAGTGACCTAGCAGCAGAGATATTGTCAAAAATAATATTAGCGGTGTTCGGTGGCGGCCATTTTGTTTTTCGGCTCAGAAGAAAATTCCCCAAGGGTGCCGCCCGGCTGATTCTGACTCAGGAATGCTGAGAGATGATTTATCAACAATAAGAGTTCATAATGACGCCAAAACATGCTTTTTTACAGTTCTGCTGGACTAATTTACCCATGCACTTCAATGGCCAGACAATTACGGTCGGTTACCCAAGGCTGTGCAACCCCTTGGTGTATTTAGCATAAAATCCCTTGGCTTACAGCAATTCACCAACACACACAAAGTGATTTGTGAGTGATATCCATTTTCACCAGAGTTAGTGCATTTTACATATTGCCACATGTACTACTGGGTTAATTTAGCCACAAAACAAATACTCCTACATTTCGGCAATGCAGAAGGTGTATGCCCCCCCCCAAAAAAAAAATGCTATGCATTAATTTTAGTTGCAAAGATATCCATTGTTTACACGAAGCTGGCAATCGAATTCTGAAATCAAATATGAGCAAAAAAAGTACATACGCATAATTTCGAATGATAAAATATGTTATATCCACGATTGCTCTGTAATGTTTAGTTTTCTATTACCTAATATGATAGACGTGGAATCAATACTCAGTATTAAGTATTCCGAGCAAACAAAACAGGGTCCGTTATAGCATATATCTTGCTATATTGAACGTGTTGCTATTTTGAATATGTAAGCCAAGGGATTGCTATTTTGAATATGATGATTTCTCACATCAAGTGTTCTAGAAGTTTACTTCATACAGTTTGCATTATGTAGGGAAAAGTGGTTGGATTTTTTTCCGTCCAAACATTTTTCAATGGCATTGTTTTTTTTGCTGGAAATGGCTCAAAACGAATAGTAGATAAAAACAAATAGTGAATAGTTGCCGATCCGTCGAAAGACCACAACGGCCACCAGACAGCGCGATAATTCGAGGGCAAAGGAAAATATTCACGTCACAAAGTTACTTACATACATACAAGGTTAGGAGTATTTTTTAAAACAAAAATCTCAAAACTGTCTGAACAGTTGCAGACATGACCGCCAAAATAAAAAAAGGCATGAAATATCTTCCAAGTATCTCTGTGCACAATATCAACAACAAAATCAAAAAAAAAAAATTTGGCCAACGGCCAAAGATAGGTTATCGGACAATATATGCTTAATATTTTAAATGTTAGCCAGGTCACTGGTTAAATTCAAGGTCAAGAGAATATTCAGCATATATAATATTGAGCATATGTCATGTCCACAGTTGATTGCTAAGCCGTAAATTCAATAAACAGATATATTAGCAATTTTGTCCTGTGGCCTTGAAAATGAAAGCAAAGGTCAAATTCAAGGTCATCAGAATATTTGGCGTATAACATTTCCTATACGTCCATTGATTCCCACACTATGAAATCAATAAGCGAGATAATAGTACATGTATTAGCCATTTTGTCCTGTCAGCTTGAAAATCAGGTCAAAGGAACCTTGAAAATAAGGCCATTGGTCAAGTCGAGGTCACGAGAATACTTAGCATACATCATTTAGAGTTTAACCACAACTGATTCCTAAGCTGTAAAGTTGGTAGTAGGTGAGATATTCGCCATTTGTGATCTGACCTTGGAAATGAGGTCAGAAATCAAGCTCAAGGTCTTGAGAATATTCAGCATATATCATTTCCTGTTCGTAGTTGATTCCTAAGCTGTAAAGTCGATAATAAGCGAGATATTAGCCATTATGTTCTCTGACTGAAATTGAGCTCAGAAGTCAAACTCAAGGTCTCCAAAATATTCAGCATATACATTTCCTATTTGTTCACTATGGATTCCTAAACTGTAAAGCTGATAGTGAGATATTTTGTGCTCTGACGTTGAAAATAAGGTCAAGGTCAAATTCGAGGTTATCAAAATATTAATTGTATATCATTCTCTATATGTCCGCAATTGGTTTCCAATCTATAAAATCAATACAGAAGCAAGATATTAGCTATGTTGTCATGTGACCTTGAGAATGAGGTCAAAGGTCGAACTCAAAGTCATGCCAATAATCAGCATATATCATTTTCCATATGTTCACAATTGATTCCTAAGCTGTAAAGTCGATAATATGCGAGATCTTAGTCATTTTGTCCTGTGACCTTGAAATTTAGGTCAAAGGTCAAATTCAAGGTCACGAGAATAATCTGTATATATCATTTCCTATATGTTCATAATTGATTCCGAAGCTGTAAAATCGATAATAAGCGTGATATTAGCCATTTTGTGCCGTGACCTTGAAAATTAGGTCAGAGGTCAATTTCAAGGTCACGAGAATAATCTGTATATATCATTTCCTATATGTTCATGATTGATTCCTAAGCTGTAAAATCGATGATAAGCGAGATAATAGCCATTTTGTCCTGTGACTTTGAAAGTGAGGTCAAGGGTCAAATTCAAGGTCGTGAGATTATTCAGTGTATATCATTTACTATATGTCCACAATTGATTCCTAATCTGTAATCTCAAAATTAGGTGATATATTTGGAAACAATGTTCCCCATTATAAAGCATAGGAGAATTTATCATTGGAAAGTCCAATTTAGGCTGACTTTGGGTCCAAAATGGCCCACTTCGAGCGATTCAAGGGCAATGCAACTTATACACATCACAGGGGTCCATATGAAGAGTGTTTTGCATCAATAAGAAAACAAGTTACTGAACAGATTTTGAGAAAATGGCCGCCAAATTTCAAAATTTCAGAAAAATTCGCCCGTAAACAAAAAAGATAAAAATGTGGACGACGACGACGACAACGGACGACGGACGCCATGCCAATAGGTTATCGGACCATATGTTCGGTAACCTAAAAACGGAATGAATTTTTATCAGCTTACAGTATAATCTGCTCTGGTCAATTGGGTCTGAAAAAAATATTTTGTGCTTAGCTTTGCTAATATGTTATTGTACTTGTATCTCGGAGACAAATCAACCATTGTGTCCTCCCAAGTCTAGTGATGACCCTTTGTGTGATATTTTTTTTTTGACTAACATACATCAGCCAGTTCGAATTTCAGATAGAGAACAAATCTCAATTTTCTCTGAAATGTAAGCTTTCATGTGCTTGAGCTATAGTTGTATGAGGACATTACACTAATGTAATGGCTTCCAATAGCAAACAGTGGTAATGTTACAGTGCATTAACAGTCACTGGGACGAACTGGTCTAGAAATTGGACAATAATTTGGATGGTAGACATATCAATCAGTATTACGACGGCGTATTGTTGTGAGTTATGCTTTTAATTTTTTAAATG
Organism: Terebella lapidaria; assembly: GCA_949152475.1. NCBI lineage: Eukaryota > Metazoa > Annelida > Polychaeta > Terebellida > Terebellidae > Terebella > Terebella lapidaria. Next base: position 29,444,896 of record OX424560.1, read on the forward strand.
AGATTTTTCATAGCATGTAGTATTTATTAATATGTATCGAAGCACAGCCATGTATAAAATATGGCCGGGACTAATAATGATACTAATATTTTGTTTGCATGACGTCCTCAGACCAAAGATTCCCACTGCCTATGTATTACATGTATTATAGGACCGTGCACTATAGATATGTCTATGGAAGGAATGGTCTTTGGTTCATTTGGTTAGTAGTCGCGCTTCTCAAATATAATAAACCATGTAATACAACCTGATGACTTTGTAAGAAATGTCATAAAGTATTTTGATTTTACCAAGAAATATGTAATATGTATCATATTCACATGACCATGGACCTGTCCATATAAATTGTACTTTGAATGACGTTAATTTACTAAGTAATGGCCAATGCGTGATGCTGGTAATGTATGGTATTCTTCATAAAACTGTCATCACGTTTCTGCACCATGTCCTGGTTCTGTTAAGTTATCTGGAAAATTCTCCTCGCAGAATCCAGGATGAGATGCGAATCCGTGGAACGAAACTTTTTTCCATTTAATTAAACAACATTCACATAACCATGAAATTATTATAAATCATCATTGTAAGCCGTGTTCAACGGAAATAGTTCATTGCGAAACAGAAATGAAAACATAGGGCCAAATGTCCTGTAGCACATCGAAAGACGACCAGAATATTTCACCAAATTATATGTTGTGGATATATGACTATATCATGTTGTGGATATATTCCTATATCATGTACATATGCTCATAATACAATACTATAACAGACCAATTCCCACATTCGAGGTGGCATTAACCTTGACTCCTCCAAATGATATCTTGGGTCAAGTTCAGGGTCATCAAGAGACGTAGGCTACCATAATGATCCTCATATCCATGCTACACTAATTTTAAGTGTTGTCTTCAAAGACCTATGACCTTGGACCTCTCGAGAATGTCCAGGGCAAACTCGGGCATTCCGAAATTACGCACACTTTAACCTTTGGTATTTCAAGATAGTCCTCCGCAAACTGACACGCCCAAGAATTCCAAGAATGAGCACGACATTCGTCTCACGATGCTTTGACATGCATACAACAGTGGATTTTCGGAGGTAATAACAAATGATTCCCCAAAAACACAAATATCTGTTTCTGTCAAAAATGCTATGACATGATAAATCGCGTCTCTTGGTCGAAAAGCGATGGTAAACGATCGCCATTTGCAATCGTAATATCCCCTCTGCGCTTATTTTCCACCCGCAACCTGTATGTATCAACACAAACACGTGTATGATGAAATTGATGTTTAACTGTTAAATTTCATCAGAAAACCTCGGAATGTTTTCCAAATCTTGAACACCTTTTGGAGACCACACATAACCAAACACTATTCTAAGTTATGGGACCATAGGGATACTACGTTCGGCGGAGAAGTTGACAGAGAAAGATGTTCCTAAGAGGATGGATGTAGCCTGCTTACTACTGACTAATTTCTCGTCATTGATGGGATATACAAATCATTCACTAAACGCTCTGAGGCACAAACTGTATTAGGACACTATGCATGCATATTTTTAGCTTATCACATTTCATGAAAAACACCCAGTAAATGTCATCAACATTCAAAATTGAGTCCATCCTTTTGCATTCACTGATGCAAATAGGTACCGAAAATTGCCAGTACTTTTCTGTGGGCGCAAATTACATGACATGTTACACATTATTCATCTGCATACATGATAATATAAAAATCTTTCGAATGGTGCGATTGAGGGTACGTTTGAGGTTAAGATTGAGGGTACGTTTGAGGTTAAGATTGAGGGTGTTGATGCAGATTCTAACCTGTCAACTAAAATTGTATGATTTCAATTTTTCCATAGTCAATTTCCCATTTCTAGGCAGGAACATTCCCGTGTCGCCAGCATATGACGTGTTTGTCTGACAACTCACACGCTATTCCAGAGCTAGTTGCAGATATGAGGACTTTGTTCACCGAAATGTCAAGCTAGTCTCTCAACTGCTGCGACAAGGATATGCTTTACCAAGACTAATAGCTGATTTCAAGAAATTATGGACGTCATCACAATATGGTTGATAAGTACACAAAATCTGTCACCAATATGCAGCAAGACCTGCTTGCATGTTAATGTTTTGGAATTCATGACAGGTGTCACAAGTGGGCCAGGAAATGCTCACTCTTTCCGGAACACCTGATTTCACCCCTTTATGGCCATATATGGTGGTTCATGAAGTTCCATAAAGTTTTCTCGACTTTGCCTGACATCGGACAGGATTAGATAATGAACTCCGTTTGTTTGCTCGGATACTATATACTTCGGTATTGTTTCCATGTTTATTTGTTGTGTTATATTTAGGTATATTTTGTTTATCATATATAAACTAGTTAAGGATCCACATGTATGTCATGAAACTCGTGATACGAAACTCCCGGCTTCCATACATATATTGCACAACATTTTGATAACATCAAAGATTTCCTATTAGTGGGGCGGATAACGGAAAAGATGTTTACTTTTTGGAAGAAAGTATGAAAATTTGCATACAGGGGTTTTCGGGTATGCTGATTTCAAATCGATTAGGATACATTTGATCCGACGCCCGTAACCTCATCAAAATCCAAGATGGCCGCCATGAATGGCGTAAATCAAGTTTTCGTCATAACTTCGGTTCTAATCATGCTATTTATAATGATGATTTTTGCGTCTATATCTATGTTTTCGAGGGCAACGAATCAGATTATGCCGTTATTTTACCACTAGCAGCCATCATCAATCCATGATGGCCGTCAAAATAACATGAAATCGCCAAAATCAGTCGTAATATTTCTTTCTACTATTCTGTTGATCGAGGGAACAGAAGTAAATGAGGAAGTGTGGAAAAACTAGCTACAGTTAATAATAATGATATGTGAATGAAATAGTGACATTTGTATGACAGACTAACATACGGAAAATCATTGACTTTTGCCATTTAGAACTGGACTTTATTCTCCATACATATTCACAATGACAGGTTAGACATTTGAACAAAATTAGACAAGGTGATAGCTTGGAGAAACTGTAAGTGTGTGTTCATGGGCATTGTCCTTCACATAAACATAACTGTGTACATGGCAGTCCAGCTTTTTTGCACTTGCACCGGCCAGTGCAGTTGCTACCGCGGCATGAACACTTTATCAGTTCCCTGCATGCTTTTGATGCTTCTGCTTTCAGGCTCCACACAGGATACCAAACACCTGCATCATTTCTCCATCCCCATTGAGTTGCATCGGGCAGGTTTTGATTGGTGAGGAGAGTTTTCCCCCACACATGACCAGCTTGATATGCAGCACGTTTGACGTGTTGCAGCAATGCACCATTGGTAGGTGGGATGTTGTCCAGCTGTCGTGCTCCTGAAGTGAAGAGGCGTTTGCGAGACTCTTTCAAACTGGTCAGCGTGGATGTCCGTTTGTACAAGAGGATAACGAATCTCTCCAAAATTTCCATGTCTTCATCTGTGATTTGGGTTGGTGCGTCTGACAGCCTCATGGAAACTTTTCTGAAATCTTCAGAGCTTCGCCATACATCCCACATGGTTTTCTTGCCAATTCCATAGAAAGATGAAACTGTATCACAGCCTGAAAAGGCATGCAGGAACAGTAGACCTTGAGACCACTCATCTCCTAAAGATCCTGCGATTCGGTCTGCAGAGATGTACCGAAATGTCTTTCCATGACTGAACGATATCCATATCTTTGATCCATGGAGTTTTCTTGCTGTCGCTACGGCAATCACGACTACATCAGTATCACTTGCTTGTATCATGATATTCCTATGTCCTTGATCATATGCATGAGAAGCATGAAGCAGCAGCCTCCCATCTGCTTCCTCGTGGTTACAAGGTGTGAGTTGTGACAGATCACACTGTGGCATGGACAACACTTTTTCCTCTCGTGTAGTGATGAGCAATTTGTTCGTGGGAGGGACATAGCTCTGCATCACATCAGCTAGGAAGTTGAACAGACTGGATTTGTTTGAATCAACGCGAAGAAATGTTTTCCAGTTGTGAGGTAACTTGGTGTTTGTTGCTATTCTCAGTGTTTCACCACTACCTCTGCTAGCCCGTGTCTGTGCCTTCAGGCTGCCAGTCCTGTACACATCCCAAACCACATCTAGACGATCGACAAAATGCAGCTGTTTGGAGACATAAGGTAGAAATACCTTGGAAGCATAATCACCAAAGGTCTTTGCGTCTGTCTTTTTGGGATCCAGTGTGTGGACGAGGGCAGCACCGTCAATGATTTTCACATCTGGTTGTGGATCCCCAGGTGCATTCTCATCATCGAGAGGCTCAAGGCTGGTCATGAGATCAGACTTGGTAGTCTGGCGCATCTCGTTGTTGTCAGCCAAAGCTGGAGGCCATGGGTGATTTTCATGTTCAAAGAACGTGTCAAGGTCACCATCTCTAGATTGGCACGAGATGTACATCTGTGAGAACAATTGAACATCGCTTTTGAGAGTTTTCGTTGCTTTACTTGCTTTCGATTTTTTTGCCAATCTTGATTTGAATAAGGGAAGTTTGTTCTTATGAATAGGATCATAGAATGACTTCGAAGAATCTGCCAGTCGATCCTGAACGAAGGTTTGGTACTGTGTTGTACCTACTTCCTCAGCCACCCGAACAGACTCAACAACTTTGTCAGACATAACAACTTTGGTGTCCAAGGTGACCAGGTCTGCACTATCATCTGTGAAAGGGTTGTCATACTCCTCCATCACTTCAACTACACTCTTGACATTTGCAGCAAACTTCTTCTGAACACTTGGTGCTTGCTCATGATGTCGCTCAGTATCCTTGTCCTTGTGAATGTATTTCAGATCATACTCATTCAACATCCTACCAACTTCCGGCCCTGCTACCATCCAGCGCTTCAATGCCGCTTCATTCTCAGATATCCCGGTGATCCCTGCATCACCCTTCACAATTGCGTTCTGTTGTTCATGCACATGATCATGTGCGAGACATGAAAACTTGTGCGTTGTTTTCTGAGTGACAAAATTTCCTGTCATGAAGGCCTGGTACACTGCTGGACACTGAGTTGGAAGATGGAGCAGATCAATTACATGAATGGTGAGCCATCTGGCATAATGGATGTGGTCCATCGCAAACATCCATGGAAGAATTTTGCCTAAGGTTTCGACATAGAGAGGAAAGATGGCTGTTCGCTGCGACCTCAGAAACTGAAGGAAGAGAATCTCCAACATGAGGACTGTATCCCAGTAGTGGAATTGTGGGTGCCGTTGCATCATATCCTTCCTCCAATCTTGAAAGGTTAGGCTTTCTTCTGATGTTTCACCTAATGATTCCTGGTATGACTGGAAAGCATGTTGTTGAAGTATATGCAGGGCTGCCGCTGTCACTTGATGTGCCCACTGACCTCTTGAGACATGGGAACTCTTCAGCACTGCATCTGCTCTGCCTTCAGTCGTCACATTGGCTGCAGCCATCACTGCGGTCCATCCGCTCCCCTCAAGCCAATCACCCATCACTGCCAGAATAGCCATCTCAATATGAAGTCCTCCGAGCAATACAACTAGCTTGTCTTCTCCATATATGTCAGGCCAGGACCATTGGATTTTCTTGGCAAGGGCATATAATGGCTGGTCCATTGTGGTTACTGGTACTTGTCCAGGACTCAAGTGTTCTGTGGCTTTTGATATCATGTCTATGCCATGTTTCACCATCGGTAATGAATGAGCACTCTCCCGAAACAGTGGTAAGAGTCCTGTGATTGCAGGGGGTCGAGGAGCAGATACTTGCAAATTAGCAAAATGTGCAGACCATGATATGTTATCTGCTTCGCTGGCTTCATCCTGTTCACAAATAGCAGAGACTTTGTTCAACCATACATTTTCTGCAGTGTCAGCTTTGACGAGATCATCTGTTGGGATTGTGGAATTAGACACTGGAGCTGGTGTGGGGTTTTCATTTGGGAAGCTGGATGGCTTTACCAACGTGTATGCTTCAGGAAGTGGCTTGATTGTTTTTGGTTGAGACTTGTCCTTTGCAACCAGATTTGTCACCACTTGGCGAGGGACCCCTAGGTTCTCATTGGAACAGTGTTGAGACAATGATATCGCCGTCCCATGAAATGAAGAGTGTGCAGATGTTGATGTTGGGTCATGGTCGATATTGTCTAAGTTGCCCGTTGTGAACAATCCCTTGCGAAGCTTGGATGGGCATACGGCTCTATGAGTGTCAAAGGCCTCTATCACCTTATTGCTGATATCGGTAGAAAGTTGTATGATACGATCATAAGAGATTGAGAGACCCAGACCGAACAATGTGTCTACTAGTTCCCGCTTTCTCGTTTTGCCATGGATCAAGAGACCCAAATAGAGAGGCAGCACTGTTTCTCGATCAGGAGAATGACGAGTTCCGGGCCTGCTCGATGATTTCTTAACCGAATTGAAGATCAGTAGTTGTGATATGGAAGATACTGCCCCTCTAATATCAGAGTTGTGGTCTTGCTGACTTTCAATGTTGGTACCGCCAAGTATCATCCTAACCATCGCTACGAGTGATTGTGGCATAGCATCGTACTGTTCATCATCCAGTGATCCACCAAATTGAAACTTGGTCTCAAACATCTCCGATCGAATTATTTGAGCAGCTCGCATCAGAACAACTGCATTGTCATCACGGTTCTTGTGACCATCCAATAATAAATCACCGACGCCATCCCTGAAAATTATGACGACTTCATAGTTACTCTTGTTTGCTTGAACATCAGGCATGTGCTTGAGTATTCTCTCTTTCAGGAAGGTTGGATTCACGCGAAGGGACATATCGCCACCGATCTGATGGAGGCGCTCAGTGTAAAGATTCACCAATTTCGACAATTTGATTATCCCTGCTGGATGTTCAGTATGTCTCTGTTCTTCAATATAGGACAAAAGTTCAGCAAATGCTACTGGTTCATCACAGAAGAAGCATGGGGGTGTCTTGTCGTCTTCCACGTGCGGTATTGGGAAGCTTGATCTGAGTCGGCCTTTCACTGGGGAAGTGTTATCTACTGTAGCTTCTGCTACCTTGCGTTTTCGTGCTCGATCTATTTGAGATCTGTTACAAAGGAGGCGACATGATTTGTGCCATTTTGCTTTATTTTGCTTGAGTGTGGACTCAATTCCAGCCCCACCATCAAACCGTGATAACTCAATGTCCAGCGGCAGGGCATTCAGAATGTGGAGCTCCTCCAGGTTTTCAGCTAAAGTTTTATATCCACTGGAACGCTCATGTTGCTTGTCTCTCTGTGGATCTATCAGATGGGAATTTGATGGCATTTGACACAGAACACAACGCTCCCAGTTTGTTTTGCCTAATCCATCAGAGGACGTTGATGCTTTGAGTTTCTTCGACATCATTCTTCAGTTGCATATCTGGAAGTACACAATACACAGGCATATTCTATTGATATCACAATGCACATGTTTTACTTAACCTACCTTAAATATACATGAGCATGTTCTTGGCGGAGGTGGATAGTTTTGGTGACATTCTGCTGGTTTACAACCTCTATGATTATATATATATATATATATATATATATATATATATATATATATATATATATATATATATATATATAGATTTACATAGGCAGCATTAGGTCAAATTCAATTTGACCTAATGTCGGAAATCTACTACATAAGCGATAGTATAGCATTAGGTCAATTTGACCTAATGTTTGACAGATCGATACTCCGATTGAAAATGAATTTGTCAAACATACTCAACCTAAAATTCTTTATTGTTTGTCGCTTAATCTTGCGCATGTGATCTTGGACTGACTCGCGCGATTTTCAGTGGTTTATGGCATGCTATTGTTGAACATCATATGATTTACAGTGCATATTTTACCATCGTGTGTTATTTTTCTAAATGACCCTATATATTGATTACAACGGGAGAATAAGTCATTAATGGTCCTGGAAAGTCAGGTAGGTGGGCTAGAAAGTAAATATAATACATGCTGAAAATAAGAGAAAAATATATATTTTTCATTGACATCGTGCACCGTGCTTCGGTGAACTGTAGCGCCACAGGAGGTGTATGAATCACGGAATTCTATATTGAACTCGGACAACGTAAAGCTTTCTTTTTATCTATGTATAACTCATACCAGACACTTTTATAAACATATTAACGATATTATAGCATATACCATTTTATAAACATAAGTCCTGACTGTTAATTCGATACTATATTATATTAATTGACGCCGGTTCCAGTGCGTGTGTGTCCGTGTTTTGCTAGGCTCGAGCACGACTTGACCTTGACCTTGTGAGTCCTTGCGTTGAATTTCAAGTGACGGGTGATATGCCTGGTCGGACAAATGTAAGTATACTCTGGTAGATCTACTAAATAATCTTAACAGTTGTTAAAGCAACAGTCAGAAAGTCCCCGTGTGGCACCCGGTTAGGCCTAGATAGATCTAGATCTACCATGTTTTGGATTGGCATTTGGCAGTGTTGGGATCGGACTCCAATTGGGCGAAAATAGGTGATAGATCATGATAGATCTAGATGACTACGGCTGTATTAGATCTAGCCAAACTGCATCAGTGATCAGACACTGAAACGTGGTTGATACTATGTTATGAGAAAATTAAATTAATATAGTTGCTGCAAATAACTTGAAATAAAAGAGTGTTTGTCAGCTGTCAACCCCATGGTCAACCCTGATAACTAATTTCCTTCGGCCGGCTATAGCGATAGATCTATATCTGCGGCTACTCACTACAAGTGTTGTGTGACGCATGTTTTGATGCAAAATAGGGACAGTGATCGGACACTAGTGTTCCACATATACACATTCATATAGGCCTCTAAGGCCCTATTTATACATGTTCACAAATAATTAAATAAATATTAACTAGATGCTCTCCGGTCGCTGTCAACCGCGTGGGTGTATTCCCCTAAGCCCCATGATCCGTGTCGCCCAGAACGATAGATGTATGCCCAGGTGCAATATTAATTTCTTCAGTGACATCAACACCATTACAACCGCAAAGAAGCTTTTCCTTGCCGAGTCCAATAATAAATGTTTCTCACCTTAACTATTTTTTTATTGTACTCAATAATAGACTTAACTAGCAAAATTCAGTAAGATAAGGGTAAGGTTAGCCTGAACGTTACTAGGAGTGTTCATTGTTTGCCGCTCCCCAAAGGGTTGAGCCCCGATGACTCGGGTAGGTCTGATGGCCAGGGTTTTATACCCGGCTAGTCGAGTACAACTAAACTAACTGAAATAAAATGATTCATTTTGGTTTTGAAATTGAAAGTATGGATCGGGGGTTGCATAGATATGATTATATTTTAATTTGAGATGTAAATAAAATGTTTAGGGTCGCGTGAATGGAGTAGGGTCGTTCGGGTTATCGAAAACACAGCTATTATTTTACCAGGCCTAATTGTGGCCGCTTATAGCCACTATGATCGAATGATGATAGCAATCATAGCATACGTTACAGATCCATTGCTATGTTCCAAAGACAATACAACATAACCACTGATAACTGCATAAATAACCAATCTAATGTTTTCTTAGTCAATCTAGCATGCCTGGGCACCCTGCGGCATTCTTTAGCGGACTTCTTTAGCTCTATATTTTTAGACGATTAACCTGGTAAAACAGTTCGGTTACATAGTGACGAGTAACTGGTTACAGAATTATGTACTCGTTGAAGCCCTAATAAGCAGCCAGCCGTCGCGTTCGAATGCGATTTGTAAGTTGTGGTTAGGCCTACCTGATTGATCAATATTTATAATTTAGGGCTGGGTCCATGGCCGGGTCAGCACAAGTACAAATTTCATAACTCGAGTAGATCTACTTGAGTGTTGTGATTCGACTCCTAACCGAGTACTCGTATCAAATTCCCAACATTTGCAAAAAGTTTGAAATAGATCTAAATCATCAATTCACTATGTATTGCACCGGGGCTGCCGCATAGATGCTAAATCATGTCTCTGGAAACATAGCCGAATTATTCTACTTTGTGGAGGGGGGGGGGGGGGGTCGAAAATGAGCCAAACTACGAGGATCAAAATATTTGAAATCAGATAATTGTACTGTTATTGCCACAAAACCTTCAGAGTATCTGTAGACCTGAATGAGGTACCTACATGAAAATTGATACCATATTCATCCCAATAGAAGCACATGCCCTGATAGAAAAGTGCCCCCTCTTTTGCAGAAAAAAATACTGTGTTCTTCACTTATAACCATGGTAACTGTCTTCAGTTTAATAACAAGGTCTTCTGTTGTTTTAAACATCAAATCTGGGCGATGTTTACAAAATTAACACATAAAAGAACTGTATAGGCATTACATCAATCATTTCCTGACTTTTACATATTTAGGTCTTCCCCATTAGGACCAATACGGAAACCAGAAACTACTTATTCCTAAAGACATGTGAAATACAATGAATACTGCTGAGCTGACCATGTGCATAGATCTACAGACTGCAGTTATCATGGTTATCAAAATCTGGTTTCAGAAAATGCCCAGGAAGCGAAGACACAATACACTGATGTGGGTCATCTCCATAGGGTAAGTTAATGTTATCATGGTAAATTGGTTATCATGGTTATTCCTGTGCATGTTGTGTGAATTCTGTGCTGATTAATTTTATCCCCCGAACAAAATTCGGCGGATACTAGTACCATGGATTTGCGATCGCCGCGCCGCCGCCGTAGACGCTTTTTTGTGAACACTCTGCAGATTGCAAATCTCAACCGATTCTAATATTTTTTATGTGGACATATCTCATGTATCTCATCACATGCTCTGTTCTCTGACATCATGGACATGATAAGCATGGTAGTATCAAGACACCTAGCGGCTTTGGTTGCCATAGCAAAATGGGCTACAGCTAAATTTTCACATCACGTATTACATGTATAGCCCACCAACAAGGCGAAGATTATCTTCCAACTTCATCAGATATCACTAGCTCAAACATAGGAGCAAAATAAAGAAAGATATACACAAATTCGTCAGACTTTTTTGCAAATGATGCTGGAAAATGCTAGAAATATGTCTGATTGTGCTTGCATTGAAATGAAAGTGCTATCCATGCTAGCATTTGCCTGTCAGCAATTGCATAATGCTATAGCTAAAAGCAAAAGCTAGCATGGGTGTTGCATTTTGCTATGCGTGTAGCCGTGTACTGTATTGATCTTAATAGTTTTGCATTGAACATACTAGTATCATCTATTCAGCATGTTCAGTCACTGATATTTGCGTCCTGGGATACACCATTCTCGGTCGTGTGTGACTGACAGTGTCTAATGTTTTATAGCATGTACAATTTTGTCTTAAATTTCAGAAAAAGAGGAAGACTCCAAATGAATTTGCCCTTGAGTATATTGAGAAAAAAAAAGATCAAGAAGGATTCGCAATATCTTGGATCAACTCCTCAATAGGTAACCGTAACAATATTCATGCTTTTCTTTTAACCTATTATTTGAGTATCTTAACATCTTATCACAATATACATGTATTACATGATCTACATTCATGATAAAAATTGTTTTTATTGGGACTGTATTGTTTGATGTCCCTGTAGCTTTGAAAACATTCCTGTCTTTATTTTCTAGCCATTTCACATGTTTCATTTGAACAATCAATGGTATCGATGAATTTATTGCTAACTTGTATAAATGCAAACCACCCTGAACTACTACATGTACACGCTCCTCCTCGATCCACTAGATCGTGCTGGACAGAATCGTTAATCATGTTAATATGAGCCCAAACCCGTGCGCACTTGCACGCTTGGCCTTGCTCTAAAGCCTTACCGGTACGGTACTTTACTATACCGCCATTTTCGTTTGGCAGTTTTAGATTTGTGCTCCAGCATGTCCAGTGGACATGGTGGAAGTCATATAATTAATTTACTAGTAGTCTTCAAACTAATTCTTACGATATATTGTAATGAAATTTCACTTGTATATTTCATCATGATCATTGACTGTTCACAAGCTGTCTGGGCTATCAGTGAAAGGCCACATCATGAATTTTCGCTGTGCAACTTACCAGCATGCATCTAGCTTGTCATGCTTGTAAACCTATTTAGACATTGTTAAATGAAGAGTTTTCAATTTTTGCCTAATATCCGAAAGCAAGATGCCCACCTTATTAAATGTATATTTTATGCACAACTTGGCGACTGATCTTGAACGTTTACGAAACCCATTTAAAAGGGAAGTTTTAAAAATATCAAGGCCTTAATGTGCAATCAATGATATAGGTGCAGCGGGGGGGGGGGGGGGGGATTGTTGGGGGTAGGTCTGCCAGTTGCGGTCATCTATGTCTAGTTCATCTCTGGGTGCTCGTAAACTGCGATCAAATTCTCAAAACTGTGTTTGTATGTCCAGCACCATCCGATTCCACCATGAATTATCTGTTTGGATAATTTTTCCACCACCGAGTCAATGCATCTAGGTGATGGTTGCTGCCATAAATTGAATTGCATGCTTGTATGATTTCGCCCTATCCTTGTATGATTTCGTCGCATGTATTTCTCACATTGTTAAATAAATAGCACTCCAAATGACTGACTAACTGATTTTCACCCCTTTTTGCAGATCAACACTCGAAAGAGGAATACTGCTAAGGTAAGGGTCATCCGCTGAACCTATGGTGATTAAGTTTAAGGCGCGAGGGTTCGCAATCTCTGTTTGTCTCTGTTTGTCTAGTTTAAAAATCGATTCAGAAAACTTTTTGATCTTTAAACATCCATCAAACAATATGCTGCGGATTTGATGGACACATCGTTACCAAAAAAAGTCAGTCCACAGCAACATTTACTCTATTCTTAGGTACCGGGTGATCCGGATCTTCATTCGACTGTATTGTGATGTATATATATATACTTTCCAACAAATTTAACAATATTTTGTCACAGAAAAAGAAGTCATTCAAATGGAGTACAGCGGCCACTTCCGCTGTTATTCACCTTTTTGCTGACTACATTGATGGATCAAGAGGCAAAAAGTATCCATGTAAGTAGACATACATGGAACTGGTGATACAATTTGTGGGTCTATGCCCCAGTTGACTTTTAGGTCACCGACCCTATAGGTTACCGGTTCGAGCGTTTTTCTCGAAAACTGTTCAGACAGTTTCGAGATTTTTGTTTCAACAAATTCCCCTTATATACTTTTGTGATGTGTATAAGTTTGAGATTTTTGTTTGAAAATATGCTAATGGGAGTCCTTGACAATGTGTAAAGATGGAGTGCCTTGAATTGCTTGAAAGGCCTGAAATCTAGGCCCAAATCTTGACCTCAGATGACCTTGAATTCAATCTCAGAGTCATATCTCACCTGCAATGTAAAAATATGAAATTGTCTAGTAACCTATTTCAGCCCTTGGGCTATTCTTTTGTTCGTCAGTATCTTGGAAACGATGCATGCCAAATCACACAAATAGGCATTATTTTTGGACTCGTGGCCTGGACATGTCTTTGTGTATAGGGATGATCTAACTGATTTTCATGCTTTATACCAGAATGCTTGCAGAAATTGACGTCTTGTTGTGTATTGTTTCAGCCCCACAAGAGCTGGAAGACTTTCTGTTGACGAAAAAGATTCCCCACTTAACATGTGAGAAACTCTACACGAATGTCTTCAACGAATAACGAAAACTGCAGAAAAAAATGAAAAATGTAACTCAGTGATCATGTCCACTTGATGTCTGGTAGAACTACTGACCGCAAACCAGGCCGTATGGCTAGCCGTGTGCTTGGCAAACCGCGTGTATGAATACGTCACTTGTATATCTTATACATGTAGGTTCGACTTTGATAACAGTGTCGGGTTCCACCCGCACGGCTAGCCGCACTGGTAAACGTACGGGTAACCGCGTCAATGGAAAACAGCTTAATAGTAATACAAGTGATGTTTTGCTGTAACAATTTTTCGCTGTAACAAGATTGGCAATATACAATAATTGCTCTCAGATGGTAGGTTTACAGGATAATGTGATTCCTCTGATTATCACTTTCAAACACTTACTCAATTCAATACTAGTATCTTCTGTTGAATTAAGGCACTTTCGATTTCCCTTTATCATGTTTATGGGTTTATCAGACGTCCATCAGCGTCAGAATTTGGGGCTGATCCATCAAATGACCTTTGACCCAGGGCACTTGACCTTTTTGGCCGAGTCATGAACAAAGTTCCTCCCATATCACATAAATGGTGCATCGTAGAGCAAAATGCACGGTATATATATTCGGACTTGTGGCCCTAGACAAAATGCCTGAGGGGTACTTTGGATGAATTTGTCCCTGGGCCAGTTTTTTTATTTTCTGCCATGTCTCGGAAACAGTGCGCCCTAGAGCAGAAACTGAAAACGGACATTATTTTCGGCCTCCTGGCCCTAGACAAACATATCTGAAGGGTACTTAAAGCCCTGGGGCGAAAAAAAATTGTGCCGACTCAGCATTTTTCAGTTTCATCCATATCTCAGGATTGGTGCATTATAGAGCGAAATGGATGTTATTTTTGGACTGGTGCACTAGACAAATATGCCGAAGGATGGGAACTATTGGTGAATTTGGCCCTGGGTCAAAAAATTGTGCCGAGTCAGTATTTCTTTATTCTTGGCCATATCTCGGAAACGGTGTGTCGTAGAGCAAAATGGACGTCATTTTTAGCCTCCTGGCCCGTGAACAAACATGACTTGTGACGTCTCAAATTAAAAAATGGACGGCCAAATTTTTTTTGCTGTGTCAGCATTTTAAAAAGAAAATTTGCCCATATATTGTTTTATACTGAAATGCCTATTTCATTTCATTCAAATAAAAAGGTTTATTCTTTATTGACAGACATGTCGGTGAACCTGTCATCATCATGGTCATAACAAGGCGAAACTCTATCATACCTAGGTACCATTTACTAAAATATATATAAATATACATGTATGTTATTACCATTTTATGTGATCCTCCTTCAGTGCCAAATATATTTTATATGTCTACATGTCCAATTGTCCGTAATCTCACACAAAGTTACACAGTAAACGGTATACTATGTCAGTAAACAGTAGAGCCCAGCCGGTTTGCGGCAAAGAAATTCTCCCCCGGTTTGTGGTCAGTAGTTCTAAGCTTACCAGCCCATATGAATTGAAATGGTGTCTTGTAAACTGTACACAACAGAAAACCGTGAACCAAATTAGAAAATTGTGTTATGAATCGAAATGTGTTGTAAACTTTAAACAATGAAGATTGTGAACCAAACTGTACCATTAATGGTGTGTTGTAAACTGTAAACGATGGAGAACCATGAAGCATACTGTAACCATGGTAACATGTGGAACCAAACTATGACATTGCAAAACGAAGAGAAATTAAACCTACAATTTTAAACAGTGTTGGAATTTGTCGCAAGTAAGAATTTATTTTTTGTATTTTAGTTATTGTGTCCCCAAAACTTCTCCCTGAACGAAGTTTGGTGGATACTACAGTGTATGGATTTGCAAGCATGTGCAATATCATAATTAGTTACAAAGAAATGGCATTTTACTGAGGAAATTCTCCAGACCTAATTAACTATTATAATTCGATTATAATGAGTATTCGTGATGTCACGAGGGTTCAACAAGTTAATGCGCTAATAATACTCCTATATTTCTGATGATAAATGTGGCGATCTATGCTAATTTCGCATGCATTTTGTTTAATATGAGACATAATCAGTATTCTGTTACCAAATCTGGTTGCCAAGGTACCTAACCCTGATATACGTCCCATAGCAACGGTGGATGCTAAGGGCCCCAGTGCCATGAATATTGTATTATGGACGCAAAATTAGTCAGAATGTGTGCGAGACACTTTTCTCAGATCACAAATTAAGAAATTAAAACAAATCATATCACAAATTAAGAAGAAAAAAAATTACACCAGTCCAGAAATAAAGCCCCTAGCAACCATGTTGCTATGGGTCATATCTATAGTGTGGTTGCCATGGTGGCCTGATACATTTTATAAACATGGTATATTATCTATTATAAGGCATCCTGAGAATTTTTTTAGTGATACTAAGCATAAAAAATACATAATAAGGCTCTGAATGTACCTAATAAAAGCAATCTACACGTGTGACGTCAAGAATACTCATTATAATAGAATTATAATAGATAAAGTACTTCGAATATTTCAGTGAAAAAGTCATGAAAATGCGACATAAAAATTATATCTCAAGAACGAATAAAGATATTCATGTTCTGTAGAAGGGAGAATATTATCGTTTATTTTTTCTTAGTTAGGCTTTGAAGCTCGAAGTATTTTACTATTTTTGTTGCAGGCATGGGATATGGTCATTTTTAATGGCCCATACTTGTAGATTGTAATGAGGGTATTGAGGAAAAGTTTCGAGATTTTCTGGAAAACATAATAAATTTATTTATAATTCAGTTCTTATCAAAAAATAAATTACTGTGGAATTACATGGTATTACATGGAATTAACATGATTAATATAGTTATTAAGGTCTGGAACTGCATTTATGGCTCGTCAGTAATATTTGTCTGAATTCCATGTAACAATAATATTTGGGCAACAGTAATGATAGGGCATCAGAGAGATACACCTAGTATGCGGTCCTCAGTGACTGGAGAGTATCTAATTAAATTACACTGGAAGAAGCAATTTTCAATACTAAGCCACAAATGCCACATACACTTTCAACATCCATGTACAGAGACATCATCTACTAGTATCTCGTTATTTACACTACACCAACATAATTTACGCATGGAAATATAGGCAGCGTGGAGCTGCCAATATACAACAAGTTACTGATTCGTACATACGAGTCAGTAATTCGTACATACGAGTTAGTAATTCGTACAGTGTTTATGAGTTACTAATTTGTATGTATGAGTTAAACGTTTTTAGCATGGCACAAACCTTTTTAGCAGGGCAGACCTGCTAGGTTTGCGCCGTGCTATAAACTAGTTTCATAACTGAAAACTAGACGCTTCCGGTCGCCTACGACCGCTTGGGTGTATCCCCCGTAGCCCTATCATCTCTGTTGCCCCAAATATATCACTGTCAAGTGTGAAAAACTAGAGCAAGGGCTAAAAAAGATTACCAGAGAAATGTTAAATCTCAAGTCACAACTGTTTTCTTTTCCCCACCAAAATTGCTGCACTGATTTTCCGAGGTTATTGAAGGTCGAATTCAAAATCACCACTGAAATCTCTTTATATGAATTTCCATTCGACATGTTTGATAAAATAACGAAAATACAGATAGATCAATCTTTTCACCTATTTATATTTCAACTCTGAATATTTTACAAACTTGGTTCCAAGTTGAAATTCAAAGTAAAATTTGACCAAAAATGCATTTCAAGATGACGAAATTGGAGCCAGATTGAACTTCTCACCATAAGTTATATTTCGACTCATAATACATGTATGTGCCAAACATGGTTTCAAGTTGAAATTCAAAGTAAAAGTTAATCAAAACTGCATTTCAAGATGACAAAATTGTAGCCAGATCAAACTTTTCGTCATGAGTTATATTTTAACTCATAATACCTGCCCAACTTGATTTCAAGTTGGAATTCGAACTAAAAGTTGACCAAAACTGCATTTCAAGATGACGAAATTGGAGCCAGATCAAACTTTTCGCCAAGAGTTATATTTCAACTCATAATATGTGCCAAACTTGGTATTAAGTTGCAATTCAATGTAAAAGTTGACCAAAACTGCATTTCAAGATGACGAAATTGGAGCCAGATAGAACTTTTCGTCATAAGTTATATTTTAACTCATAATATGTGCCAAACTTGGTTTCAAGTTGAAATTCAAGCTAAAAGTTGACCAAAACTGCATTTCAAGATGAAGAAATTGGAGCCTGATCGAACTTTTCATCATAAGTTATATTTTAACTCATAATATGTGGCAAACTTGAAAAGTTGAAATTCAAACTAAAAATTGACCAAAACTGCATTTCAAGATGACGAAAATGGAGCCAGATCGAACTTTTCACCATAAGTTATATTTCGACTTATAATATGTGCCAAACATGCTTTCAAGTTGAAATTCAAAGTAAAAGTTGACCAAAACTGCATTTCAAGATGACGAAATTGGAGCCAGATCGAATTTTGCACCATAAGTTGTATTTTAACACATAATTTGTGCCAAACATGGTCTCAAGTTGAAATTCAAAGTAAAAGTTGATCAATGTTTTCATAAAAAGCTATTGTGATCAATAATAGACTTAACTAGCAAAAAAAATAATGTTAACTTATTTGATCACAGCCATAAAATCTCTACTGGACAAAGCCTTCACCTTGTTGAGCCCAATAATAATTATTTCTTGTCTTAACTATTTTCATTGTGGTCAATAATAGACTTAACATGTAAAAATAAAGTTAACTTATTCGGTTACACCCAGAAATTTCTACCGGACAAAATCTTAACCTTGTTGAACTCAATAATAATTGTTTCTCATCTTAACTATTTTTATTGAGGTCAATAATAGACTTAACTAGCAAAAAAAATGTTAACTTAATTGGTTACAGACATAAAATGTCTACTGGACAGAATCTTTACCTTGTTGAGCCCAATAATAAATATTTCTTGTCTTAACTATTTTTATTGTGGTCAATAATAGACTAAACTAGTAAAAATAATGTTAACTTATTCAGTACACCCATGAAATCTGTACTGGACATACTTTCACCTTGTTGAGCTTAATAATAAATATTTCTCATCTTAACTATTTTTATTGTGGTCAATAATAGACTTAACTATTTTTATTGTGGTCAATAATAGACTTAACTAGTGAAAATAATGTTAACTTATTGGGTTACACCCATGAAATTTGTACTGGACAAAACATTTACCTTGTTGAGGTTAATAATAAATATTTCATGTCTTAACTATTTTTATTGTGGTCAATAATAGACTTAACTATTAAAAATAATGTTAACTTATTCAGTTACACCCATGAAATCTGTACTGGACAAAACCTTTACCTTGTTGAGCTTAATAATAAACATTTCTCGTATTAACTATTTTTATTGTGGACAATAATAGACTTAACTAGTAAAACTAATGTTAACTTATTCAGTAATATTGTCCTTTTTTTCACTGAAAACTTCAGTTCTCCATTCTGAACAAGAAACCAGTGTCATTACCTTCCATTGCACAGGCTATTGGAATGATGGTACATGTCAAAATGGATATTTCAAAATTCTGTAATAAGTTAGGCTGTTAACATATTAACATTTACATGATCATTCTAAAAAACGATTGGTTTCGTGTGACAGCCCTTCCCAACAACACTCTCAAATATTATCGAGATTCGTCAAAAATTGACATCTGTAGAGCGTTCACAAGCCATGTGTCTCAAACAGGCTGTTTCCAATGCAAAATGTGTCCCCAAACGACCAATTCAGTTGCCACGGCAACCAAAATCGATTGGTGTCGGGATCTTACCATAATATATGTGCCTGCAAAAAATAATGGTGATCGGGTGAGAATTGCGGCCTGTAGCGCGTTCACAAGCCATGTGTCTCAAACAGGCTGTTTTCAATGCAAAATGTGTCCCCAAACGACCAATTCAGTTGCCACGGCAACCAAAATCGATTGGTGTCGGGATCTTACCATTATATATGTGCCTGCAAAAAATAATGGTGATCGGGTGAGAATTGCGGCCTGTAGCGCGTTCACAAGAAAATCTCTGCGGACACGGACGCGGACGACGAAGCCAAATCCATAGTATCCGCCGAACTTTGTTCGGGGGATACAATAACTGTTTACTAACTAGGCAACTGATTTCAAAACTACTCTTAACTCAGTCATAAATAATGGCAGCATTGGGCCGCCGTACATTTAGACCTAAAATGGATTATGCTCTCGACTTCACTTGACCAATTCTGAGAACAATGTAAGTAGTCATACAAAAATATCTGCTTTGTTAACCTGTCATCACTCATATCACACAATATATTTAAAAAAACGTAACATGCAACCAAAACGTCTATACCTTAGAGAAAGCCAACCCAAATCACCCTGCATTTCCTATGCACCCCTAAATAATAAATGATTGCACGATTTTGAATATTATTACATAGAGCAAAATATTTATTTCCCCAAATCCCAGCACCATATTCACATCATAATCATAAACAACACCAGAATTATCCAATTTTTCGGAAGTGTTTAGACCCACATCTTTGAGCATTTTAAACTTATTAATAATTCCTCCTAGAGCACGACCACTTGCTTCAGATAAGTACAGTTTCACAGTGGCTAAATATTGAATGTTCATCTATAAAAAAACCTAGATTCTTGTACATAATAACCACAACCAGCGCATTACCACCAAAATGAAATTTAAAAGAGGTTGGAGAACAACGCTTCGGCCTGAAATGTACAATATTTGATTTCTCTATGTTTAGATTAATTTAATATTAAAATAAAAATTCATATAAATCCTATAATATTTGTATGGATGTATGTTAAAAATTTCAAATGAATCTAATTTGATTTCCTGCGTTTTTCCATTTTCACACAAATTGCAATGATATACTGTGATGTCCATATCATGCATCATAGTAATTGAATGAAGTGCACATTTTTTACGTGAATACTGGCAATCATTGAACTGCGAAATTAAATCCCTGCGAAATTGCCTGAGGTTGAAACCGCAAAATTTAATACCCGCAAAAGTGTTTTTACAGTATGGTGAAAGCAGTAAAATTCATTGATTCAAAAACACTACAAAACATCTAAATTGTAGGTTCATTTATTTTCAAATACTATTAAATATAGAAGCAATGTACGTTATTCAATGTACGTTATTCTATTCATAACAGAAAGATTAATGAGATTTCGTCCATAACGGTACATGAATATTATAGAATATCAAATATGTTTTAGAATATTGGATGGCAGTAGGCTGTAGTCCCATTCAATCAACCATGGAAGTCATAAAAACTAAAGGACTATGCAATCCCTTGTCCAAGACTTGGTGCACACCGACATCTATACTCATATTACACATTTTTACAGCTAAACTGAAAACCATATCAAATCACTGCTGAAGTAAGAGTCTGGCTCGTTTTCATGACAGTGGCTTCAGATATACAGGCAGATCTATGTATAACAGCAATATATATTACGATATAATTTGACCTAGTGCCATAATTTGACATAATGCCACTTGTATAGTAGAGTGAAATGGCATTAAGTCAAATGGCATTAGGTCAAAGGGATTAAGTCAAATTATATTTATATGTTCTATATGCTACTTGATATGTAAACGTTAATGCTACAGAATAAAAGAGTAGTTAGATAAATAGTATGCAGCCTAATCAACACTGGCCAAATGATAAAAGAAAGTGTGTATATTTTAGATATACTGAAAATTTGACCTAATGCTGTGAATTTGACTTAATGCCATGAATTTGACCTAATCCTGTTTATGTAGTTATATATATATATATATATATATATATATATATATATATATATATATATATATATATATATATATATATATATATATATATACATGTATGTAAGTATCAATGAACTCCATCTGAAACATTTTTCAAGAAAGATATAAACATGGTTATGCATGTCATGGTATCCAATGTAGTGGATGTCGAAATTCAATAGTCAGCTATCATTGATGAAAATATGTAGTTCTCACCTGTATACTTAACTAATTCCTGCAGATAAAATACTTGTAACGTTTTACGAATGCTACATATCATTGGAGCTTATTTAGAACAGACGTCTTGCACAGTACCCATATTTGGTGCTATTTTGAATCACAAGACGAATATTTAGTTGTCCGTGCATTGTCAGAATTTTAGCATATGCTATGTGATTCTCGGATGAAACATTTTACTTCTTCATCGAACAAAAAGCGACCAATTTCGGTGATTTCACGTTATTTTGACGGCCATCATGGATTTGCGTTTCCAATATGGTTGCTAGTGGTTAAATAACATCATAATCTGATTTCTCGCCCTCAAAAACATACATATAGACATAAAAATCATCATAGTAGCATGATTAGAACCGAAGTTATAACGAAAACCTGATTTACGCGATTTATGGCAGCCATCTTGGATTTTGAAGAGGTTACAAGCGTCGGATCAAATGTATCCTAATCGATTTGAAATCAGCATACCTCAAAACCCCTGTATGCAAATTTTCGTACTTTCTTCCAAAAAGTAAACATGTTTAATGATATTTGCCTTTTATCCGCCCCACTATATACCGAGATGGTCCACTCAGGCCAAACGGACGCTAAATCCTCGCGGTGAGACTGGACGTATTTGTCTTATATCTATTCCATGGGGTTTGTTTCGGATTCCTGAATTATTTTCGTAGGTTGTTGGGCAGTTGTATACTAATTCCATCAGTTGTACAGTAGAAACAACTACATTTACCAAACCGTCTGCCCCTGATGACGCCAGTGTGTCTTTTGATAAGGTATTTGGTCGGGCTTTGTTTCTATTGCAAAATGTTGTATTTTACGTTTGTTATTGGAATCATCAAAATTTGGCTGTATTGGTGGTAATAGATTGATACTTACATTCATACCACTGAGCCGGTGTCACTGCTGGTGGACGTTAAATATGTCCCCGAGGATACCATCAACTCAGTAGCCTTTTGGCTTGTGATTAGGTACTTATGTACTTGTCATATATATATTTCATGGGGCTTGTTTCGGATTCCTGAATCATTTTCGTAGGTTGTTGGGCAGTTGTATACTAATTCCATCAGGTGTACAGTAGAAACAACTACATTTACCACACTGTTTGCCCCTGATGACGCCAGTGTGTCTTTTGATAAGGTGTTTGGTCGGGCTTTGTTCCTATTGCAAAATGTTGTATTTTACGTTTGTTGTTGGAATCATCAAAATTTGGCTGTATTGGTGGTAATAGATTGATACTTACATTCATACCGCTGAGCCGATGTCTCTGCTGGTGGACGTTAAATCTGTCCCCGAGGAAACCATCAACTCAGTAGCCATTTGGCTTGTGATTATCTACTTATTTACTTGTGATATATCTATTCCATGGGGTTTGTTTCGGATTTCTGAATTATTTTCTTAGGTTGTTGGGCAGTTGTATACTAATTCCATCAGGTGTACAGTAGAAACAACTACATTTACCACACTGTCTGCCCCTGATGACGCCAGTGTGTCTTTCGATAAGGTATGAGGTCGGGCTTTGTTTCTATTGCAAAATGTTGTATTTTACGTTTGTTATTGGAATCATAAAAAATTAGGCCAAGGGCCAAAGATAGGTTACCGGACAATGTTTAATATTTTAGGTGTTAGCCAGGTCACTGGTTGAATTCAAGGTCAAGAGAATATTCAGCATATATAACATTAAGCATATATCATGTCCACAGTTGATTGCTAAGCTGTAAGTTCAATAATCAGAGAGATATTAGCAATTTTATGCTGTAGCCTTGAAAATGAAGGGGCAAACGTCAAATTCAAGGTCATCAAAATATTCAGTGTATATCATTTTCTATATCATGTATATCATGTCCACAATTGATTCCCAAGCCATACAGTCAATAGAGGAGCAACATATGAACCAGTTTGCCCTTGGACCTTGGAAATGAGGTCAGAGGTCAAATTCAAGGTCACGAGAATATTCAGCATATATCATTTCCTATATGTCCACAATTGATTCCTAAGCTGTAAAATCGATAATAAGTGAGATATTAGCCATTTTGTCCTGTGACCTTGAAAATGAGGTCAAAGGTCAAATTCAAGGTCATGACAATAATCTGCATATATCATTTCCTATATGTTCATAATTGATTGCTAAGCTGTAAAGTCGATAACAAGCGAGATATTAGCCATTTTGTCCTGTGACCTTGAAAATGAGGTCGAAGGTCAAATCAAGGTCATCAGAATATTCAGCATATATCATTTCCTATATGTCCACAATTGATTCCTAAGCTGTAGAGTCGATAATAAGCGAGATATAAGCCATTTTGTGCTCTGACCTTGAAACTGAGGTCAGAGGTCAAATTCAAGGTCACGAGAATATTCAGAATATATCATTTCCTATGTGTCCACAATTGATTCCTATGCTGTAGAGTCGATAATAAGCGAGATATAAGCCATTTTGTGCTCTGACCTTGAAAGTGAGGTCAGAGGTCAAATTCAAGGTCACGAGAATATTCAGCATATATCATTTCCTATAGGTCCACAATTGATTCCTAGTCTCTAATCTCAAAATCAAGTGAGATATTAGGCATAATGTGTCCCATTATAAAGCATAGGAGAATTTAACATGGGAAAGTCCCATTTGAGCCGAGTTTGGGCCAAAATGGCCCACTTCGAGCGATTCAAGCGCAACGAAATTTATAGACATCATAGGAGTACATATGAGGAGTGTTATTTATCAAAAAGAAAAAAAGTTACTGAACAGATTTTGAGAAAATGGCCGCCAAAGTCCAAAATCAGGCATTTTTCGTCGAAAACGGCCGCCATTTTGAAAAAAATGCGAAAATCAAAAAACTAAAAAATACCTCCTTCTTGAATTATTTTTAAGTATTTTTGTGCAAAATTTCAGAAAAATTCGCCTGTAAACAAAAAAGATAAAAATGTGGACGACGACGACGGACGACGACGGACGACGACGGACGACGGACGCAACGCCATGCCAATAGGTTATCGGACCATAGGTCCGGTAACCTAAAATTTGGCTGTATTGGTGGTAATAGATTGATACTTACAGTCCAATAGTGACGGCTGTTTTCATTCATAAAATGACGTTTTTTGTCACAGATAATCGTTCATAAAAACACAAATGTAGTAATTCTTCAGTCTGACCGCCAGGGGGGATTTTTTGCTTTGGAATCAGTACTGAACTATATGTTTTGAACGAACTAAGTCTATTATCCAATCTCAAAGTCCGGTGTCAGGCAAAATCGAGAAATTTCAAGAACTCCCACACAAGGCCATGAATGGCAGATTTGTTGAACTTGTCAATCAGATCGCGATGACGTGCATGGAATATCTTAAGCGCAGTTATTAGACTCAGTAAAACATATCCTTGTTGGAGCAGTTTAGTGACTACCTGGGAGCTTCGGTGAAGCATGTCCTTATATCTACAAATAGTTTGGAAATTATAGCGTGTAAGTTGAGATACAAACACACCATATGTTCTCGACATTAGAATATTGCTGCTCATAAAAGGGAAACTAAGCATGGAAAAATAATCGTGTGGGACATAAATCTAGGGCCCAAGTATCATACACTGCGCCTTCCTCTATATTCAATAAAGATTAAAAAGGTGACAGACGGATTAAATGGCATTCATTTAGTGGACGAGTAGTATTAAGGCGCAGTGTACATGGTGTATGATACTTGGGCCAAATCTAGTTGATTGGTAGAATCTTCAAATATCACCAACTTTAGATCCAAACAGGTGGAAAAAGGCCATCGACCGTCAAGAATCTTCAATTTCAAGTTCCTCAAGCCATATTGTAAATGTGTGATGCATTTAGTGAATTCATGTGTTGACCCCTGGTGGTCTAGTGGTAAGTGCTTTATTCTGAAGATCACAAGTTGAACGGTTCAAATCCCATTTGTTCCTAAGTTTTTTGTTGCGATATTTTTTGTGTATTAATAGCTATAATTACATCCGGGAATATGTATTAATTTTTCTGAGCTATTTCAAATGTAAACAACAGTGTACAACGGTCATTGTGCAGATACATGTCAAACGAACAACACGTTAACAACGGGCATTTTCTGTCAATCTTTTGCAACTTAGACGTGTCACAGATGTAAGTAAACACTAATACACTATTCTGGTATTCTATTCTTCGTTGTATGATAGTTTTCTTTGTTGGTTTTGGTGTATTTGTAACCGAAATATTTGTACCAATACTTGGCGAAATTCTCTTTGTTTATTTGTAGATTTTGAACCTCGTGATATGCAAAGACGCGAATCTAACGGTTTCAACGAAATAAACGGCTATAAGGCAACGTTCTACCGCCTACACATATGGTATCCAAATAATCACCAAAATAAGGGTATTCAATGTCAGTATGTCATATATGTATCGAGAGATTTTATTAAATATATTTGTTTATTTCTTAGATCCTCCTCTTTTGCAGATCTGATAGATATTTAGAATAGGTTTCGAATAGGCCTGCCAATAATGTTGCACAGTTTCTATCCATTCGAATATGAACAGTTTGCTGAAATATTCGACCATCATATAACACGATATCCATTTTGAAACAGAATGAACAAGTTTTGCGACCATTCGATTACAATTTTTGTTTGAACACCATACTAAGTGCTGAGATATTTTATTGATGGAATCCTGAGCTTAAAATCAATAATATTCGGCACTTATTTCAGATTGATGATTCTGAGAAATCAAACATATGTGGCGTTCTCCTTGAGATGATGAAAATGTCTAAAAGCGTTATAACACTGAGGTGTTATATATTTGTTCGGCAACTGAAATGCGATGAAGCACACTGAAAATATGACAAGAGGAAAAAATATATATAAATACATGTGGATTTCGAAATTGAGTCTTTGTTTAACATGCTGAAAACTTGAACCCCATGAAACAGGGGAGAAAACAGGCGTTTCACATGGGCAAAACTTTCCTAACCCATATGTGCCACTTGCCATGAAACCTTTTCGCGAAGTAGCGTAGATTATAATAATGGGAACATGTTATTATTTATATTAACCGGCTGAATCACCACAACACCTATAGTTAATGAGTTGTTGTATTGTTTTTATCAACACGAATAATATAGTGTTGGTGTGGCATTGTACTTGCATTCTTGGTTGCTGTTGGTCTTTCTAGATGAAAAGAAGACTGGTTTTTGTATTGTTTATGGTTATTGGTGGCATTGCAAAATGTGCCATAGCTAAAGAGTAATGCATACTGATAAGTCATCTGGTTTTCCATAGATGTACATGTAGGATATTGCAAACTATTTGTGTCAGCTATGACAAAAACATGTGGTGTACAGAAAACATTTACATAGCCTGACTTTTACCAAGCAACATAAGATTTTGAAAACTCACATTTGGAATGGGGTAGCAAATATGGTTGTGTCTCAACATCCATGTATTCCCCTGTTTATCTTAGTTGTATTCCAAGACAAACATTTGTATTTCTCTGTTTGTCTCAGTTGTATTCCTCTTGAACCCCATGTTTGATTTTGAACAAGTTATTACTTATTGGCTAAGAGCTTGCTGAAAAAATCTTTTCAACGATGAGACACTGTGACATTTGCCGGACACTATTGATTGGTAGGGTAGGTCTTATGCTTCCAGCACGGGATCTGACCTGATATCGATAACTTGTATTGGTGCCAGTGTTATCAATAATTACACCCACTCGACCCCAAGGACAAGCCTATTTGCTGTCAATAGTGCATGAAAATTGATTTAATTGCCTTTGTGCGTTGGTCACACATTGGTCAGAAAGTAATTTTGGGTGACGTAAATAGTTTCCAAATAACTTACATACATACATGTACATACATAAATAATATGCAAAAATGTTATATTATTAAGTGTCATTACAATAATGGCCAGTGAAAAATAAACTGCTGTGCAGGACACTATAGAATAAATGACCTATATGGATATCTGAATTGAATTAAACGTGTTATTTTTTTTTCATAGAAAATACAAAGAAATACCATGCAGAGTATTGTTGGTTTCCATATGGAACTTATTTTATATGGAACTTTTGTTATACGAAAACGTATAACAAACTGAGAACTATGCATCACAATACGATCAGTTATAGAATTCAAAATTGATTTCGAGTCAGCATTTCATGGGTCTATAGATTTTCTGATACTCTGCAGAGTGGCTTTTTTTGTCATAAATGACGAGTATAAAATCCTAGAAAACTACTCTGACGTGAACACTGTTATATCATGGCCCACATCATGTATACTTATGGATCCTTGTACCACTGGTGTTATAAGCCACATTCCAAGTTGTCATGACCCAGACGTCGTGGCATATTGCATCAACATGATTTGCTTTCCAGAACAGATATGTACCGAGGCCCATATGTGACATGCGAGGAAAATTGTTCTATGTCCTTTCTAGCAAAAAGCTAGCACGTTCGAACGTGGAAGCATTTAACACTATCACGTTTGCACGTGGAAACAGTGAAGGCTACTGCGTTCATACGTGGAAGCATTCAAAGCTACCACGTTCGCACGTAGAAAGTCCGAGGCGACCACGTTCATATGTGGAAGCATATAACGCCTCCATGTTCGCAAGTGGAAATTTCAGAGGAGCTTCCACGTTCGCACGTGCAAAGATTTGGGTGTGGTAGCCTCAAATGCTTATACGTGTGAACGTGGTAGCTTCGAATCTTTCTACGTGTGAACGTGGAAACCTACATCTTTCTATGTTCGAACGTGATAGGTTTTAAAATTTCTACATGCGGAAGTGAAAGCAAATAATGTTTCCGAGTGTGAATGTGGTAGCTTTGAACTTTCTACGTGCGAACGTGATAGGTTTTTAATGAAAAAGACAACAATTTTCCCCCCGCGCATGTCACCTATGGGCTTCCATAGATATGTCAGGTTGTGTTCCATGATGCGTCTTGTTCCATATTGAACAGCGCTTGTGATAGGATGCACATGTAATAGATATGGGGCATGAAAGACAAAATCATACAGTAAATCAAGAAACACAGTGCATATAAGGATGTACATATTATCATATTATGGGTTTATTCTGGGAACAATGAGAGTTTCGGACATAACACACAATCAGAATCAATGTGATAATGGAAAATGGTATATCTGCACCAGTCTCTGGTCAACAATCATCACACATCTCTAATATCACCATTCGCCAGTCATGTATCCACACAATCGAATCAAGAAACCATATGACAAGCATGTCGTGTAATATATTTGGAGGTCAAGAATTCATGACCAATTATGCATGATCCATAACAATCTATTGCAGCCAAAAGACCTATCCTCGGCGACAGATTCACAAAACATATGAGTATGAATCTATACATAAGAGCAGTTGATACCTAAATGTTACATTTATCTACGGGTTGTATGATGGAGTGTGTGGCGTAAGGCTATTCGAACAAAATCGGTCTTGTCTGGACTGGACCGGACGGAATGCCAGGAAGTGAAAATTGATGCTCCCTTTGTCATACCATATGGGTCGAGCGTCTTCAGTCCAACTTTGTATAATTGTAAAATTTGGGTAAACGAACATATCAGAGGCGGAAACTACACAATCAATCACTAGACCGGAACGACAACATATGCATTACGATATATTCCATACATTATTTTTAGTATTATAACTCTTTTCAGTATATTTCGTGTGTGTTTGGCTTAAATTAGGCCTTTCTATATGGAACTCTCTATGCCTATACTTCCAACAGGATATTTCACACTGTTCAATATGTGTGTATTGACATGTAGTTTACTAGATGTGTACAAACGCCGTACAATGTGTGGTATTAGGTGCGAACAAGTGTAGTACCTGAAGCATAAATTCTATAATAAATGCGTAATACAGCTTTCATTAAATATTGTTGTGTATACACTGTCGTAAACTTGTCAACCATGAACTGATAGCAAGTCTGCCAGTCATGTCTGAATTAGTTGTTTTCATTTTGGTGTAGCTTTTGTCAGAGATAAAATATTACATACAGGCTTTACATGTCGAAAACTAACCCATTTATGATAAGTACAGCAATAGTGTACTCTCCAAAGGTGCCTAGGCGCCTCCAAAGACGTTCATTTTGTTTTTCATTGATTCGCTGTGAGATTGCTGCTACGTTTTAAGAGTCATACTAGTATTTGTTTTTTCCCCTTTCAAACGCAGGAGTATAATCCGGTATTTTTTTAATTATGTCTTTCAGATTTTTCAGTTATGTAAATGAGTGATATCAGTTAGAACCTCATCGGTTTATTATCAGTTAAAATATTCATTCGGTATTATTCCCTGGAAAATTGCTTCCAGGGATCGTCCATTTTCACATAGTCCAATTCTTCGTCCAGTCCAGCACAATTGAGTCCAGGCCAGGGTTTTGGAATACCCATGGCGTAATGGGCTCCTTGCGGATCACATCATTCTTTGTCCAGTGTAGACCCTTACCCAATCAGGCAAGAACAAATTATTTAGTAAAAGAGCACATCCCTAGCGTGATGGCAACCTTTCTGTGAGCTGTGTGTATGAATGTCAGTAGGGCATGGCTTAATACTATTACGGGTTGTAATGGGTTCTAAATGAAACTATATTTTTAAAAAACGTTCTCTTGGGGTTTCTTCGCATGTGTGAAACTGTTCTCAGTTATTTGTGTCTATACGTTCATAGTTTTGGAATCGCACTGTGCTAAACTCAAATAGTGGAATCGAATCGATGAACTCATCACTATTTATGCCCTACTTCATACATTTAACGGGGCGACAACAAATATCGAGTTGCTGTGCAAACGTGCCGAACAGGTTGTGATCATGAAAGGATAAACGGAACTTACACGCCCACATGAACGAATGCCATCAATAAGTAAGTTAAACACCGACCTTTCTATCAGAACATACTCGTATTTGCTCACCTTTATGCATGCATTTTCTTGTTCCCGTTCAGCGAAATACATCATGATGTCGTGTCTAAAACATAACACATACATGTGTCTTCGGATAAACTATTTGGTCGGGCTTTGTTTCTGTTGCAGAATGTTATATGTTTGTTGTTGGCATCATCAAAATCTGACTATTGTTGGTAATAGATTGATTCTTACTTACATACATACTAAAGCAGGAATCTTCCTCAGGTGGAATTGTATCCAAGTTCTGCTTATAGCCATCAATGGCAACAACAATATCAACATCATTTGTATTCAATGCAGTACACTAACCAGTCTATGAAGATATGATAACAGTTCAAACATTGCACAATATCGGATTAACTTGCAGCAATAACACCATGCCGTGATGTCGTTGAGGCAATGGCTCGAATTGAATTTAAGTTTCAATGAAACACAATTTGTACATGTCTTTAATGTTAAACAGTATGTTAAAGACGTGATACACAGGCAATACAATCCATATATCTTATATATTCATCTGAGAAATGCGGTGATATGTAATTCAATGTTCTTTTAGTTATAAAAACGGATTCCATTGCGCAGTGACTTTTACGAGTACCACCAAACTGCAATTAGGACATACCTTTGGCGGCATAATGTAGCCGCCACAGGAATGATATGCATGCAGAAATATCATCGTAATTTGTCTTAAAACAAGACCATGTAAAATTGACCCTCTATCCACACGAGCGCTCTGTTGCAGTACCATTTTCATGCCTGTTGATGACAAAGTTGTTGTATAACAAAACATGAGGAATATCATGAGGAACATGATATTTACACTGGGGTATAGGATAACGAGGTCTGAGATATTGACAAGTAAGCCTCCATTACACTATCGTGTGGCATGTATTTCTCAACGGGTAACAAGAAGACTATTTATATAGAGCTGCAAGTGATATGTATTTGAAATAGAAATGTGTTCACAGTGTTCTGTTGAAATATGTAACTCTAGACCAATTTTAAAATTGTCTGGGACATTCAGGTAATTCCAAGAATGCTTCAGATTTTCATTAAAAATCATAAACATCACTGTAATCTGAGACACTTCGGGGACAATGTGGACTTGATGTGTGGTATGCTTACATGGCAAAAATTTTCCACATGCGGTGGCTAAAATCGCGGTCAGGGAACACAGTTTTATGATCGAAAGAAATATACTGTTGGTTAAGTAAGAGTGAAGTGAAATTGTTCACGCGGCCACACGTTTGTGAAAGATGCTACACTAAATGCTTGAAGTCGTCTAGTGTAAACCACTATTTCCAAACAGCTAATGTGGTTCTCAGAAGCGTTTGTCATGTTTTCATTTATGTTTTGTTGTTCTGTAGCTTCGTAGCTACTCAATTCCTACAATGCACAGCAATATGCTGCATCAAGTACTGTTGACACACACGGAGTGATATGCACTATATGGACTAGATGTTTTCGTATTATATAACTGGATGTGGAATAAAAGGTTGAAATCCTTCATAAACCTCACATGTTACGAATGAGATCAGAACCAATACTTGAGGATGAGTAAACAGTACTATACACAACACCACGGCCATTGATTCCCCAAACTGCAGTTTGATATCGTAATGATAACAAGTGAAATGACAAATGCGAGGCATCAACAGGATAACCAGGGCCCACAATTGAGGAAAGTTTACCAGCAAACGTGATAAACACAAATAAACAATTTTCCACAGAGCAATGAAGTAAATTACAGCGATGTAATACATGTAAATCAAAGACGTTTCAGAGTAGTACTTCTTTTCACATACTAGTACTACGACAAATTCTTGATATTGCATAATACTAAAATCTAGAGGTAAAATTCCTGTTGCAAAAGCAAATGTAAAAAAAATATAATTTTGTACATAGAACAAGGCTACAATGAAACTTATTGCTGATCTTGTTTTGCTTATATTCAGATTAAACCCTGCACATGAAGAGATCACAATCTATTAATATGTAAACAAGGAATATTCGTCAGAATGGAACACATTATGATTCTACTCTGGAATGTCAAAGACTCTGTCAATACCACTCTCCAAACCTTTTGCAAGACTGGATTATGCGTCTGCATTAGCGTGCATTATGGTTAATAACCCTGACTAATGGACACACTACATATTTTTTGCAGTCCAGCGTGCGTGACGCATCTAATTATCATAGGGACCGGAGTGAACCATGGCCATTGCCACGCCGCCTAGTCATGGTGAGAAGAGGAGTCATGTCCTGATAGGGAACTCAATTAAAAAATTAGGCCAAGTTCCGAAGATAGGTTACCGGACAATGTTTAATATTCTAGATGTTAGCCAGATCATTGGTTGAATTCAAGGTCAAGAGAATATTCAGCATATATAACATTAAGCATATATCATGTCCACAGTTGATTGCTAAGCTGTAAATTCAATAATCAGAGAGATATTAGCAATTTTGTGCTGTGGCCTTGAAAATGAAGGGGCAAAGATCAAATTCAAGGTCATCAAAATATTCAATGTATATCATTTTCTATATCATGTCCACAATTGATTCCCAAGCCATACAGTCAATAGAGGAGCAAGATATGAGCCAGTTTGTCCCTGGACCTTGAAAATGAGGTCAGAGGTCAAATTCAAGGTGACGAGAATATTCAGCATATATCATTTCCTATATGTCCACAATTGATTCCTAAGCTGTAAAATCGATAATAAGTGAGACATTAGCCATTTTGTCCTGTGACCTTGAAAATGAGGTCAAAGGTCAAATTCAAGGTCATGACAATAATCTGCACATATCATTTCCTATTTGTTCATAATTGATTGCTAAGCTGTAAAGTCGATAACAAGCGATATATTAGCCATTTTGTCCTGTGACCCTGAAAATGAGGTCGAAGGTCAAATTCAAGGTCATCAGAATATTAAGCATATATCATTTCCTATATGTCCACAATTGATTCCTAAGCCGTAGAGTCGACAATAAGCGAGATATAAGCCATTTTGTGCTCTGACCTTGAAACTGAGGTCAGAGGTCAAATTCAAGGTCACGAGAATATTCAGCATATATTATTTCCTATATTTCCACAATTGATTCCTAAGCTGTAGAGGCGATAATAAGCGAGATATTAGCCATTTTGTGCTCTGACCTTGAAACTGAGGTCAGAGGTCAAATTCAAGGTCACGAGATTATTCAGCATATATCATTCCCTATATGTCCACAATTAATTTCTAGTCTCTAATCTCAATATCAAGTGAGATATTGGGCATAATGTGTCCCATTATAAAGCATAGGAGAATTTAACATGGGAAAGTCCCATTTTGGCCAAAATGGCCCACTTCGAGCGATTCAAGCGCAACGAAATTTATAGGCATCATAGGAGTACATATGCGGAGTCTTATGTATCAAAAAGAAAAAAAGTTACTGAACAGATTATGAGAAAATGGCCGCCAAAGTCCAAAATCAGGCATTTTTCGTCGAAAACGGCCGCCATTTTGAAAAAAATGTGAAAATCAAAAAACTAAAAAATACCTCCTTCTTGAATTATTTTTAAGTATTTTTGTGCAAAATTTCATAAAGATCCATTTGTAAACTTTAAAGATAAAAATGTGGACGGACGACGACGATGCCGCCGACGCCGGACGCAACTCCATGCCAATAGGTTATCGGACCATAGGTCCGGTAACCTAAAAAACTCTGCTTATGTACGCTGCTTGTTATGTAAGGTATATCCCAGGTCGTTTATGGATTGCATGTGTGTCCGTTACAGTTTAGCTCTATTATATTTTACTTCATCGCTTAGGAGAATCCACAGTTCACAGATTTACAGCAAGAGCAGTTTACAGATATACCAAATAGGCTGATATACAGGGTTTATCAATGAAAAGTATACTGATACTTGTGTGTCCAGGATAGTTTTCATGAACTTTTGATTATTCTGTCTTCAGTAGTAAAGTATGAAATGAACATAAATGCTGTCGTTATTGATACAGACATGGCACATGTTATCATCGTGGGAGGATATCATAAATATACTCTTTCCTACATTGGACTGATGAAATCATTAAAATCATATTTCGCATATGCCTCGGTAAATGTGATAGAGAATGCAAAAGGAAATGTACTCGCTTCTACAGAACCTTAATATCTTTAGCCGTTCTCGCGATAATTCCAATCTCATTGGCTATTACATATAATGAGTATTCATGACGTCATACGAGTGAGATGCTTTTAATCAGCTCCTTTTAGAGAATATTTCTGAATGATCAGTGTATAGTATCGCCAAATAATATGAATATAAACATGATAAAAGAAATTATTCCACACCCATAAGATGTGTCCAGTCACCATGCCAACCATACTTGACTTACGGTCCATATCAACGTGGATGCTAGAGGGTTTAGCTCAGGACTGGTATGCAAAATGAGACTTTAAATTACACAAGACTTTAAATTATTAAATGGATTTCAGAAAAGGCTCTTGTCCATATTCACCAGTTTTGTGGTACATAATTCAATATTGATGGTGTTGGGCCCCTAGCAACCACGGTGGCTATGGACATATCTCGAGAATAGTTACCTTGCAACAAATTCTGATAATTGAACACTGATCAAGTACATGCGAAGCAAAGCACATATTATCATCTTACATGTTTGAAATAATGACGTTTCATTACCTTATTTATTTGTTATGCCCTTTTGACGTCATGAATACTCATTATAATATATAATTGGCCAAAAAAAAATAGCTCAAATTTTCCACTAAAACTGTCGTATCTTCATAAATAATCAAGATCTTGACATGCTGTGAAACCTATAATAATTCACGAGATTCGCTGTATCATGTCTATTAATAGAACGAAGTCGAAATTCACATGCATGTACTGTGAAACACATCAATCATAGATCTTCTCCCAATGTCTCCATTGCGCAATCATGAATGATCGATATAAGTCCCACCCAAATGTGTGGACAATTGGACACCATAAACGTGCCGACATAATGCACATGCCAAATCATCAAGACAGATGCAGAGAATATCTAGATATATTCGTCTCAACAAAGTCAGGTAAAATTGATAAACAAAGCTGGCTTAATGCCGGGCTATCGACCCCACACGAACTTTCTATTGTATAATTGAAAGGGAACTCTTACGATTGTCATACATATTTTTTCACAAAAACATAATTGAACGGGATAATTGAAAGGGAATTTTCACGATTGTCATACATATTTTTTCACAAAGCTGTTGTGTAACAAAAGCGATATGCACAAGGGTGTATAGAATAATGAAGTATGTGATATTGACAAGTCGGCTTTCATTAGACTCTAGTGTGGGTATGAGTTTCTTATTGAACAGGTTTGAAGTAGACTATATATAGCTACGTATGATATGTAATACCAATGTACCTTTTCACAGAGCCCTTCCTGGGACTATGAATAATCGGTAATCTCCGTCTTTCAAATGTACCAGTCACTGGCTGGTCGCTGGTATCGCGAGATCAACTAAAAGCACTGCGAGATTTTCGTGTCCAGTGTTTACAGGAATGGCGATAGTAACTGTTAAATGGGCGAAAGGGCGCTGTAGTATACAGAATTGTGCATCTAAATGTGCATTGCACTGATTTCCCAAAGATGAATCAACAAGAAACGAATGACTTGTGATTTTCGAGCACTGTGGCATACATATGACTTCAGAAGATAAACCTCTCGCAAACTATTTTCCGAGAACATAAGATTGTCCCCAAACCGAACGTCTGGGTTTTCCCCCATAAAACAAACGGCCCAGCCGCGACAAAATAGTCAGAGGGCCTACCACACAAGAAAATTAAACAAACGTTCCCTATCTGAAGCGTTTCTCTGCAAAAATGGAGGAAACTGCCTATTTGAAATGTTTTTGGTGATTCTGATCACGTATTTATAAATTTCGCGTCCATTAGGAAAGCCGTTGGGATACGAATCTGCGGCCAGCACCTGATTGGCCGTTGGGATACGAATCTGCGGCCAGTACCTGATTGGCCGTTGGGATACGAATCTGCGGCCAGCACCTGATTGGCCGTTGGGATACGAATCTGCGGCCAGCACCTGATTGGCTAGATTATTGGTCGTTCAGCTATCATCGGAAACCTGTGCTGTGAAAAGGTCCATTCGATACGGAAATTGAATATGTCTGGGACATTCAAGTAATTCATGAATGTTTCGGATTTCCATGCGAATCATTACCCTCATCGTAATTTCATGAGACACGTTGGCCCAAGTAGCGCACCTTACTCTGTTCACCCACTGAATGTATACCATATTTAAAGTTGGAATCACTTTTAAAATCAGCCAAATTTAGCATTCTTTTTTGTCACGCAAACTTGAAAGTACATCTCGAGATAGTCGGGAATATATAGGAAATATGCACAGTTCGACAACAGATACTCAGAAAATTGCCGTTAATCGTGCATGAAAATAGTGAATAGAGAATGATCGGCCTGCCTACATCGCCGGTTGCCACAGTATCTAGACAAATACCAATGACGTCATCAGACTGTGTATAGAACTCGCCCACAAGGCGGGCCGCTTTTAGGAAAAAAATGATGCAAGTCTTGATTTGGAATCTCAATTGAGGCACGTAATACACATTTTCAGAACCAAATTTGTACAATTTCTCATTCTATAGACAAAATAAAGCTATCGTAGAATGAATAAATTTTTTCAATTCTAAAAGTGATTATAGCTTTAATCCGTCTGGGACATTTTTAATCTTCAATGAATTTAGAAGAAATAGTAAGCTGCGCTACATGGGCCGACACGTTTTGGCGGGGACAGTGTGAACGTGAGTTGTTGTGTGATTAAATGAGAGGCAATCACATCGGCAACCTCCATTGGCACAAATAATTAGCCCACAATCAGGACTCATGAAATCACAAAAGAAAACATTGAAATACCATTCCCCAACTTCAGAGGTAGCACAATCTGTAAAATTCAAATTTAATAGTACAGTCTCTGCTCTGGATTATTGGTTAATGTAAGTATCAATCTATTACCACCAATATAGCCAAATTATGATGATAAATCTGTTGTTTCCTCGAATCATAAATTCATGATTAATCATGAATTCATGATAGAAATATGATAAAAGCCTTATCCAAAACTTAAACTGAAACACCCATTCATTCAACAATGAAAAACTCAAAGTCCAGAGCCATCTGAATTTCATCAAAAGTGATAAAAAACTTGAAATTTTCCCCTACATCAATTATTATCATTCACAAACAATAGCTGGCCAGTACAAAATTTACAAAGAAATGCACAATTGCTTTCAACCGAATCTGCATTCATTCATCATTAGGCCAAAAAAAGTATTATGGTTCTGGTTATTGGGGTTCCCGAACAAGAAATGCGATGACACGATTTTCTTTTCTTTTTTTTTGCTAAAATTGGCGGCCGATGCCTGATCCGGTCAAATATGGTCCATTTGGCCAACCATTCTCCCCCAAAATAGGCTGTTGATAAGCGGCCCGGTTGAAATTGCCCTGTTTGGCCAGCCATACTCCAAGTTTTACTATGTCAAAGACACTCGGGGCCATTTGACTCGATCATTATCTCACTAAAATCGATGTACGGGTATCAAAAGTGATGCGCACGATTTTGTTTTGGCTTTACCCAATTCTTTTTTTTTTGGCCTCAGCCAAATGTCCTGAAAATCCCGTTCAGAACCTCCCAAAGCACGTGAAAATGCAAGGAAATATTAAATTAAATTGTGCCACATGAATCATTGTCATTTTTACTTAATGGAAGCTGATCTTTACCATGTAAGTATCAATCTATTACCACCAGTACAGCCAATAACAAACGTAGAACACAACATTTTGCAATAGAAACGAGACAATCAGAGATTGCAGACCCTCGCCCTTCAGATTCAGTCACTAAAATTAGGCGATAATTGAGAGTTTTGGTCTTAAGACCATCGGTTGTATGCCATACGATTGGGAATTGGCCAAAGAAAAATACAAAAATAGGTTGAACATTTAATATTGATTAGAACCAGAGTTATAGTCAATTATGTGATTTTAATTTTTCAGTTGCCATGGAAACCGTTCTCACCCGATTTTGGCAAAATTTGAAAGGGACTGAGCCATTACCATAGCACTCCAGCCCTATAAATTTCAAATCTATCGGACCTTTTGCCTTTGAGTTATGAGCGCAGACATTTGCACTGAAACGTCGCTGGCCAAAAATAACCGAAATCGTGACCCCCAATTTTTCGACATCCGGCGATAATGGAGAGTTTTCGTCGTACGACCATCGGTCGTACACCAAACGATCGGGAATTGGCCAAAGAAAAATACAAAAATAGTTGGAAAAATTAATATCAAATAGAACCTGAGTTAGAGCCAATTATGTGATTTTCTTTTTTTCCGTTGCCATGGCAACCGTTTTCATCCGATTTTGGCAAAATTTTGAAGGGTCTGAGCCACCATCATAGCACTCTAGTTCTATAAAATTCAAATCGATCGGACCGTTTGCCTTTGAGTTATGAGCACAGACATTTGCACTGAAACGTCGCTGGCCAAAAAAAAAATTGAAACCGTGACCCCCAATTTTTCGACATCGGGCGATATTGGAGAGTTTTGGTCGTACGACCACGGGCCATATATCAGATGATCAGGAATTGGCCATAGAAAAATACAAAATTAGTTAGAAAAATTTATCTTGAATAGAACCGGAGTTATGGTCAATTATTGATTTTTACATTTTCCGTTGCCATGGCAACAGTTTTTGTCCGATTTTGACCAGATTTGAGGAGGACCGAGCCACTGAGATACCGCTTCATCCCTATAAGTTTCATGTTGATCGGACCATTCTCCTTTGAGATATGCGCGCGGACAGACAGACAGACAAACAAACAGACATACAAACGGACAGACCCAATTGCAATACCCTCTGCCCCTATCGGGGCGAGGGTAACAAAGCCCAACCAACTATTTTATCAACAGACACACTGGCGTCATCGGGGGGCAGACAGTGTGGTTATTGTAATTGTTTCTACTGTACACCTGATGGAATTAGTATACA
This sequence comes from Terebella lapidaria, assembly GCA_949152475.1. NCBI lineage: Eukaryota > Metazoa > Annelida > Polychaeta > Terebellida > Terebellidae > Terebella > Terebella lapidaria. Next base: position 29,484,609 of record OX424560.1, read on the forward strand.
ACTGCCCAACAACCTATGAAAATAATATAGAAATCCGAAACTTAACCCATGGAATAGATATATGACAAGTACATAAGTACTAAACATATTCACAGAAGAAATTCATGAAAAAATTCAACCAAAACTTTTAACCAAAATGCCACTCCGTCATTGTTGCCGACGCAGGACAACGTCCGGAGGCGAGACAATATATCCATATCCACAAGGGAAATCATAATAATGAAGTATGTAATATTGACAAGTCCGCTTCCATGAGACTCTTGTATGGTATGAGTCCCTCATTGAACGGGTTGACGTAGACTGTATATAGCCACATATGATGCGTAGCATAAATGTGACGTGAACATTTTTTTTAAAGTGGTGATCTGATTAACTCTACACCAATTTTTAGATTCTAGATACGTTCAGAAAACTCCATGATATTCAGATTCGCATAGAAAACATTACCACCGTCATAATCTCATTTGACACTCAGAGACTGGGACAGTGCACTTGAGTTTTTTTTCGGTCATTTATAATGGCTCAAATCATAGTCTGGAAATATTTTTGTCACGTTCTGAAAACAAATATTGTTATTTAAATTGCAGTGCAGTGAAGTTCTGCACGCGGGCCTGTGGCGGTACAGCTCTAGTAAAAGAGCATGTCCCTAGCGCGATGGCAACCTTTCCGTGAGCTGTGTGTATGAATGTCAGCAGGCCACATGCTTTAATACTATTACGAGTTCTAATGGGTTCTAAATGAAACTAACGATATATTGTAAAAACCGTCTCTCAGGGTTTCTTAGCATGTGTGAAACTGTTCTCATTTATTTATGTCTATACGTTTATAGTTTTGGAATCGCGCACCGTGCGTTGTTAGTTCTGTAAATAGTCGAACCGAATCGATGAACCCAATACTCTTCATGCTCTGCGTTGCATACCGCCAAAGCCCTCAAATTATGTGGCAAACTTCTCTTTGGCCAATAATAACGTTTTGCAGAATGCATCGCAAATGGCGTAAAATGACTCGGACAAATTGGTTCGGCGATAGGTCAATTAACAGGGTGGCAGTTGTCGTGCAAACGTGCCAAACAAATTATGACATAACACATACCGGTACTGAAGCAAGAATCTTCCCCTGGTGGAATTGTATCCCAAATGTTCTGCTTATAGCCACCAATGGCAACAAATATATTAATATAAGATGTATTCAATGCACTACACTGACCAGTCTACGGAGATATGGGAATAGTTCATTGATTGGATTGGATTGATTGCATGTAAGAATCATGAACCTGGAATTGACCAGCTGTCCATTCAATTATAATGTAAATATAAAGGTAACAAGTTCATAACTTCACATACTTCCAATCGAGGTGAAATTTGCCTTGTCTGATTGTTAGTAATCAAGGACTACCAACCGAGATTCCGTTTCTTATTAAACAATGTTAAATTTGTTAAAATCATCGTTTTCAGCTCAATGTATTCATGTCACAGAAAATATAGCTCAAAATATTCTCCTTATTTTGACAACAACATATACATATACGCAGCAACCAGTGTTTGTCAAGCCGGAGACTCGAATATTCGTTTTGGTGAAACGTATAAAAAGATATAATTGAGATAGAACTGTATAGATCCAGACGTGTAACATATAATTTTCCTAAAGTCTCCAGCGATATTGTCATAATTCACGCACTGGCAAATTTTCAGAGTTAGAAAGTTAGTGTATTAGTAATTGTTGTGTGTAGGGCCTGGTTAGTGGGTTTAACTAACTTAAAGTAACTTATTTAAATAGCACATATGGCCACGACCGAATATTCTAACAGTCATTCATGTATTCCAATGTCCCAAGCATTTGAACCACAAATAACCCTATTGTCGCCCGGTTTACTTAGCATTTAACTACGTGTCAGCACCTTTAAACATTTACACACTGATTGTACAGTGCTCTGTTTTGATAAATCAACAACATATATTGTTTATTTCAAGTGTTATCTCCAGCATCTTGTAGAATTAGATCGATTCCACGTATTTAAGGCCACATGTTTTCACTTTGGCCGCTCGAATTCAAGCAACTTCCTGAAGATAGACTGTTTCACAGACCCTCAACGAAATGTCACTCTTTTTAGATTTGGGGCGCGTTTGTAACGTTCAAGTTATGATCAATACTGTATATCGTCTTCATATGTTTCCAGAAATATTAATTTATAGCGATTTCGATGGATAATTGCTATTTTAACTTACTGAAATGTGCATATTTCAGACGTTTGTCTCTGCGTAGTAATCTTTGTAGTCCAGTCACTGGCTCCAGGAAAATATCATTATTACCACAGTATTACCAAACAATTTATGTGTGTATTTCTGATGATCTTGATGTAATTTAGGAATCACAAAGTGCTTTTTAGCTGTTTAAAGAATTTCTAGGAACTAAAGTAGGAACTATTTTGTATGGTGGAAGTATACGTGAGTTAGGCCCAGCCTTGGGGCCTATTTAAGCAGCCTCAAACCTGACCTTCACCGGTTGGACTTTAGGTGTGATTGTGATCACCATATGCAGCTCCTATCTGAACCTGCAGATTTATTATCCATATTAGCTCTACTAGCCACTTCCTAGTCAGTAGTCACCAGGAGATTGACAAATGTAATTTTAGACCTTTTATAAGGTTTAACTCATAGTAAACTTTCTACTCGTAGAAAGTCCTCGTAAAGTGCTTGCAAAGTGCTCGTAAAGTGCTCGTAAGGTCTTCGTAAAGAATTTGTGGTGTTTTGGTCAAAGCCGGAATGGGCATATAGACTCACATATTCTATTGAATTCATTCCTGGAGTGATAATGATCTCTAGTGCACCTTAAATTGCTCAATTGATTGCCAATGGAGACATAGGAAAGTACTAGCAAGTCCTCGTAAAGTGCTCGCAAAGTTCTCATAAAATAGCTCATAAAGCCCAGAATTATCATGTATTTCCATTCAAATCTATTACTATAGTGATAATGATCTCTAGTACCTGTTAATCGATTCACAGACAATCAAAGTCTTGGCTGATTTTGTGTGAACTCGTGTGAAGTAGTAAAGCTCCTGTATTCAGAAATAACTATGAGCACGAAGTTGTAGACTTATTTATATTTGAAAGTCTTGGGTGATTTGAATTGATCCCAAGTGAAGAATTAACCTATTTGTGAGCTAGTCTGAGTATGAAATAATATTTAACTTGAGTGATTGGTTGATCTCAAGTGTTTTTTTTTTGATAATGAGTGAGGTTTCGATGGTGTTAATCAGTAACATAAACTGATCACTAGGCCCCTATATCCCGGGTATCAGAGCAAATTGTTGATTTCTTTGTTGAACAATAAGTACTGACTGGCATGTAATGCCCCACTGATTCTGATGTTGTGAAACTGTGAAGTTGTGAACAAATGTGGTAAACAAATGTGTATTGAAGGAGTAAAGCTTGTGAATGATGGAATAGCAGTAAAAAAGATAACGCAAACCGTAACGAGCAGAGATTTGAGGAATTCTACTTTCGTCCAATATACATACACATCCACCCTATATTTCCACAAAACCAACGCTCGGGCTCTGCCTGTAACGATTAACGTTAAATTTATAGTCAAGAAGATTACATTTATCCGCATAGTCGTTGCATAATCATCAAAATGCAGAGCTTCCGTGATAATATTTCTGAAATCATGTCTCGGTTCATCATCCATTAGTGTATGTGTGTGTGATAGCCAATATTTATTTCATGGGATTGTATTGTCTTGGTGATTTTGTTACCTTTACTTTCACATTATAAGTGAATGGGAATGTGCGTCACTGCAGAAACTGGCATGTTACGTGCAATCAGTCCTTAACTTGCAGCAATTATTATACCGTGATGACGTTGAGGCAATGACTTCAGATTCGAGTTTTAATGAAAACACAATTTCCATAAATATACATGTCTTTCATGTTAAATGGTGAACACGTGATACACAGACAATACATTCATATATTATACACGTATATTCATCTCAGAAATTCGGTGATATATAAACGGACACCATTGTGCAATGACTTTTACGAGTAGCACCAAATCGCAATCAAGACATACCTTTGGCGGCTTAATATAGCCGCCAAAGGAATGATATACATGCAGAATGTAAGTATCAATCTTCTTACTACAATACAATCAGATTTTGAGATGCCAATAACCATGATAACAAACGTAAAATACAATATTTTGCAATAGAATAAAGCCCGACCAAAAAGTTCATCCAAAGACAAACTGGCGGCATCAGGGCAGACAGTGTGTTAATTGTAGATGTTTCTACTGTACACCTTATGGAATAAGTATTCAACTGCCCAACAACCTATGAAAATAATTCAGAAATCCGAAACAAACCCCATGGAACAGATGACAAGTATATAAGTACCTTATCACAAGCCAGAAGGCTACTGAGTTGATGGTATTCTCGGGGACAGATTCAACGTCCGCCAGCAGTGACACCGACTCAGTGGTATGAATGTAGGTATCAATCTATTGCCACGAATACCGTCAGATTTTGATGAAGCCGATAACAAACGTAAAACACAACATTTTGCAATAGAATAAAGCCCCACCAAAAAGTTTATCCAAATACACACAGGCGTCATCAGGGGCAGACAATGTTTTAAAATGCAGTTGTTTCTACTGTACATCTGATGGATTTAGTGTACTGCCCAACAACCTATGAAAATAATTTAGAAATCCGAAACAGACTCCATGGAACAGATATATGACAAGTACATAAGTACCTAATCACAAGCAAGAAGGCTACTGAGTTGATGGTATCCTCGGGGACAGATTTATCGTCCCTCCAGTAGTGACACCGAGTCAGTGGTATGAATGTAAGTATCAATCTATTACCATCAATACAATCAGATTTTGATGATACCAATAACAAACATTTTGCAATAGAATAAAGCCCCACCAAAAAGTTTATCCAAATACACACAGGCGTCATCAGGGGCAGACAATGTGTTAAAATGCAGTTGTTTCTACTGTACATCTGATGGATTTAGTGTACTGCCCAACAACCTATGAAAATAATTTAGAAATCCGAAACAGACTCCATGGAACAGATATATGACAAGTACATAAGTACCTAATCACAAGCAAGAAGGCTACTGAGTTGATGGTATCCTCGGGGACAGATTTAACGTCCCTCCAGTAGTGACACCGAGTCAGTGGTATGAATGTAAGTATCAATCTATTACCACCAATACAATCAGATTTTGATGATACCAATAACAAACGTAAAATACATTTTGCAATAGAAAAAAGCCCGACCAAATAGTTTGTCCAAAGACACACTGGCGTCATCAGGGGCAGACAGTGTGTTAAAATGTAGTTGTTTCTACTTGTACACTTGATGGAATTAGTATACAAATCCGACACTAACCCCATGGAATAGATATATGACAAGTACAAAAGTACCCAATCACTGGCGTCATCAGAATTTGTCTTAAATTAATTTCTCTTAAATATCATCTGAATTTGTCTTAAAACAAGGCCATGTAAAATTAATTCTCTATCCATACGAGGGTTCTGTTATACAGCTGCAGTACCATTGTCATGCCTATTAATGATAAAGTTGTTGTATAACAAAACATGAGGAATATCATGAGGAATATGATATTTACACTGGGGTATAGGATAACGAAGCCTGATATATTGACAAGTAAGCATCCATTACACTATCGCGTGGTATGTATTCCTGTCTTTACAGTGCAGATCTATGTAACTCTAAACCAATTTTCAAATTGTCTGGGACATTCAGGTAATTCCAAGAATGTTTCAGATTTTCATTAAGAACCATAAACATCACTGATTTTATGAGACACTTCGGGGACAATGTGGACTTGATGTGTGGTATGCTTACATGGTAAAAATTTGCAACATGCGGTGGCTCAAATCGCGGTCGGGGAACATAGTTCCAGCGTCGAAAGAAATATACTGTTGGTGAAACAAGAGTGAAGTGAAATTTTGCACGTGGGCCCACGTTTGTCGATGAGCCTACACTAGATGCTCGAAGTCGTCTAGTGTAAATCACTATTTCCAAACAGTTAATGTGGTTCTCAGAAGCGTTTGTTTTGGTTTTTATTTATGTTTTGTTGTTCCGTAGCTATTCTACTCTATACAATGCATGAGTTTGCACAGCAACATGCTGCAACAAATACTGTCAACACACACGGAGTGATATGCACTAGGACTAGATTTTTCTTCGCATTATATAACTGCATGTAGAATTTGACCTTTGTTGCCGTCGAAGGAGATGTTTATGGTGGAGTCAATACAACAACAATCAAACCAGCTGTGTGTATAAACAGTGAAAAACTTTCATAATCCCTGCGAGATACGAATGAGATCAGAAGCAATACTTGAGGATGAGTAAACACACCACGGATACCCCAAACTGTATGATCTGTGCCTGGCAAACGCTCTGCTAATTGACAAATTTGATATTGTAATGATAACAAGTAAAGTAAAATTACAAATGCAAGGCATCAAGAGGATAACCGGGGTCCACAATTTGGGAAAGTATACCAGCATACGTGATCAACACAAATACAAAATTTTGAACAGAGCAATGGAATAAATTACAGCGATGTGATAGACCAAATATGTTTCTGAACAGATTAGTATTTCTATTTACATACTACGACAAATTTAAACCTCAGAAAAATCAATTCTTTATGTCATATAATACTGGGATCCGGACGGTAAATTTCCTGTTGCAAAAGCATATGTCAAAAATATAGTTTTGTACCTAGAACAAGGTTACAAGGAAACTCTTAAAGATTTGTTGCCACTCATAAAATATTTCTGAGACACCCGAAAACGAGTTTCAAGTTCCGAGTTTCAAGTTCCGAGTTCCAAGTTCCAAGTTCCGCATTTAAAGTCCCAAGAAAGTGCAGTTATCGTATTTCTGCATCGGGTCTCTCCAACTCATCAATACACTTTCTTGTGCCACCTTTCAATATCACAAAGTCGAAAATTAACCTTCCAAGCTGATGCCTGGTACGCGCGGACCTCAGAGTGCCACGCGGGTATGATTCGAAATTTCGAATATTTTGCGGATTTGGGTGTGTTTTTCGTTCAATTCTATTAGTTCAAATGTATTTTTATATCATTTCCAGTGGCGTAGGAAGCATTTGAAAAGTGTGGGGGCCCAAAAATGTCCGGTCTGGGGGTTCGGGGCTTACGGCGAAAATTTTGGAATTTTGTGTTCTCTCAGAACATTCCTGGCGTGTACCTTGAGCCCAGTTCAGTGTTATTTTTGTGGGGTATCAAGGAGTTTAATTTTCTTTGAATGGAAAATTATCATCTAAAATATGCCCAAAGAATTCAAGGCACTCCATCTTTTATTATCTTTATGAAAAGTTACTGAGCAGAACAGATGGGTTCGATATAGAATAGGTGGACTGTATTTGTGTTCTATATAGGGGTGGCAGCAGGATTCATTCACCCCCTTTCCTTCCACCCCCGCTTCACCGCCTCACCGTAGAGTAGTCCAATCGAGGATCTACTCATTTTTCAGTTGTTTATATCGTTGCTAGTTGAGTCAGGTTTGGAAATCTCCCGCGATTTAATAACCGGAATGATTTTCCAAATACATCCATTACGCATAGTCCATGGGTTTCTGAGAGATGTGATTTTTCATTCAATTAAACGAAATCTTTTGGAAATGTATACTATATATAATGTTTTAGAGTCGTATTGACGATCTGTAGTTCCATGCCCAAAAATTCGCGAAAATCTGGGGGGGGGGGGGGGGGGACAAACATACTCGAGCCACCGCTATCAAAAAAGTGAGGGGGCTCCGGCCCCCAGAGCCCCCCCCCCCCCCGGGGGAATGAAAATACTACTTATTGCATTATGACAGAATAAATTCGGATCTTGTCAATTTCATTCATTAAATAATTGTTCAGGCATCACCAACGAACTATACTGTGGATGACTGAACAAATATTTAATAGAAGAAGTTGATATTTATCATTTATTCGAACGTGTAACATATAGTGGTGCTGCGCCTTCAAACTGACGCCATGATCCCTCGTCTCTGCATCTTTTAGACTCAATGAACTCCTGAAAAAGCGTGGCATGTGTAGGAATACCGTTCTGACTGAACACCGACGACACCTTTTTCTTAGAACTTTAAACGCGGAACTCGGAACTTGGAACTCGGAACTTGGAACTCGTTTTCGGGTGTCCCAATATTTCTGTACACAAATATGAGAAATTGTTGAGAGGTATTGCTAATTTTTGTTTTACTTATATTGAAATAAACCCTGCACATGAAGAGATCACAATCTATTACTATGTAGACAGGGAGTATTCGTCAAAATGGAATACATTATGATTTTACTTTGGAATGTCAGAGACTACCACTCTCCTAACCGTTCGACTGGATAATGTGTCTGCATTACCGTGCATTATGGTTAATAACCCTGCCTAATGGATACACTACATGTTTTTGCGGTCCAGCGTGCGTGACGCATCTAATTATCATAGGGACCGGGGTGAACCATGGCCATTACCACGCCGCCTAGTCATGGGGAGAAGAGGAGTCATGTTCAGATAGGGAACTTAAATCCGCTCATCCGTTTTAATACACATTTTGTATCGGTTTTATATAACGGTAGAAACAATCGAAAGTGTATCCATCAAACCCGTATGCAAACAAATGCCCAAATCGCGCTTAAAAATCCACCTCGAGTACATTTTCCAGTTCGTATGTGCATATATAGTGTAGTTATGAATAAGTAATCAGTGAAACTGTTAGTCCATCTTGACCTCATACGCTTCCTTTACATCTGCGTGTGATGGATACAGTTCCTGTAAAAACTGCCTGTTCAAATGAGCAGAATTTCACAGAGGACTGGTTGTAGTCATTAGAGTTGGTGTGAGTATGTCTCATTCAGTTAATTTAGCATGTTTAATATGAAAAATAGTTTTCAAGAAATATTGCTAAATTGTTTTTAGTAAGTTGTTGGGCAGTTGTGCACTAATTCCATCAGGTGTACAGTAGAAACAACTATGTTTACACACTGTCTGCCCATCATGACGCCAGTGTGGCTTCAGATATAAAAATTTGGTCGGTCTCCGTTTCTATTGCTAAAGTGTTTGATGTTAGGGCTATTTTCTCATCATAAAGAACTTGAAATTAAGGATACAGACTCCACTAATGATGTTGGAGATTGATAATGATTCTAACCTGTCAACTAACTACCTTATATGACAAACGTGATGATTTCAATTTTTTTCCATAGCCAGTTTCCCTTTTCTAAGCAGTAACGTTCCTGTGTCACCAGCGTATGGTGTTTGTTTCTCAACTACGCTATTCCAGGGTTAGTTGCAAGTATGAAGACTTTGTTTATCAAATTGCCCAGCTGGTCTCTAAACTGCTGTGACAAGGATATGTTTTTCCAAGACTTATAGCTGCCTTTAAGAAATTATATGGACGTCATCATGATCTGGTTGAGAAATACACTAAATCCATGACTGCCAAGCAACTAGATCTATGTTCAAGCTAATTTTGGAGAATTCTTGACGGGTGTGGGGCACTAGTGGGGCAGGAAATGCTCACTCTTTCCGGAACACCTGATTTCACCTCCTAATGGCCATTTTTGGGGGTTCATGAGTTCCCCTTTCATTTTTGTTTTCTCTCAATTCGTATGCCTGATATGACTTTCTGTCCCCGAACTTTGAGTTTGGATAATGGACCTTGTTTTGTTTGTTCGGAAGACTTAAGACTGGGTATTGATTCTACGTCTATTGATTCATACATATTAACCTGGGTTTTCTGGTCTCAACCTGTTATCACCCACATTTTGCTATCATCGTTTCCCCCATATATAGAGTAATATACAAATATTCCAAGAAAAACATGTTATGAACAATATTAACCATATTCGATGATTACCTACCATAATTTGTTACGATATTATCGCTCGAGAGTTTTGTGCCGCATAGAAAATATAATATTGAGCCCCTAGATAGGCATGTTCGGTCTCAAAGTGTAGTATATCGTCAGTTTTTCCGTCACATGGTATGACACTCAATTTACTGATTCGATATTTCTACAGTAATTGATGTAATAAGAAGCTATCTTTCCATCATAGAAGACTGGACGATAGGACCAAAAGGCTTACATAACGAATATTTTCATGCGTTGCGAAAGATAATCTAAACTTGCTTACCCTCTTTATCAGGCGAAAATGGTTCTGGTTAGGCGCGCGCGTCACTTTGATAAAGTATTTCGTCGGGCTTTGTTTCTATTGCAAAATGTTGTGTTTGTTATTGAAATCATCAAAATTTGGCTGTATTAGTGGTAATAGATTGATACTTACATTGAAACTACTGTGCCGGTGTCACTGCTGGTGGACGTTAAGTCTGTCCCCGAGGATACCTTCAACTCAGTAGCCTTTTGGCTTGTAATTAGGTACTTGTGTACTTGTATCTATTCCATGGGTTTTGTTTCGGACTTCAAATTTATTTTCATAAGCTGTTGGGCAGTTGTATACTAATTCCATCAGGTGTACAGTAGAAACAACTACATTTACCACACTGTCTGCCCCTGATGACGCCAGTGTGCCTTTTGATAAAGTATTTGGTCGGGCTTTGTTTCTATTGCAAAATGTTGTATTTTGTGTTTGTTATTGGAATCATCAAAATTTGGCTGTATTGGTGGTAATAGATTGATACTTACATTTGAACCCCGCGCATCACTCTTTTTTTTTTAAAAAACGAAAAAAAAATCGCGCCCATCACATTCTGTCACAAATGACCTCGAGTGTCTTTGACCAGGCAAAACTTGGTGTATGGCTGGCCAAACAGGGCAAATTCAATCGTATCGCTTATTTAACAGGCAATTTTAGGGGGAAACGGTTGGCCAAATGGGCCATATTTGACGAGATCAGTCATCGGCTGCCAATTTTATCAAAAAAAGAAGAAAAAAAAATCGCTTCGTTGCATCACTTTTTCAAGGACCCCAATAACCAGAACCATAATATTTTTTTTTGACCTTATGTAATTTATATTCTGAGTCGTTATATGGATTGCATGATGTGTGTCCATTACATTTTAGCTCTTATTATATTTCACTTTATTGCTTGGGAGAATCCGCAGTTACAGATTTACAGCAAAAGCAGTTTACAGATTTACTTAGTGCAATAGCGTACACCGACTGCTGAACAAACTGACATACAGGGTTATTCAATAAAAAGTATACCGAACCTTGTGTGTCAAGGGTAGTTTTCATGGACTTATGATTACTTTGTCTTCAGTAGTAAAAGATGAAATGGATATAAATGCAGTCATTATTGATACAGACATGACATATGTTGTCATCATGTTAGGATATATGAATATACTCTTTCCCATATTGGACTGATGAAATCATTAAAATCATATTTCATATAGGTTTCGGTATACTTCTTTCTGCATAACCCTGTGCATTGTTCTTTACAGTCTAACTCAAGTCAAAATTCAATTTCAAGTTGTCATATTTCAACTGTATTTTGTGTGATAGAAAAATGCGAAAGGGAATGTCCTGGCATTTTCAGAACCGTAATATCTTAACCATTCTCGAGATATCACCGATCTCATTGGCTATTATAATGAGTATTCATGACGTCATAAGTTGCTTTGATTAGCTGCTTTTAGAGCCTATTTATGAATGCTCAGTGCACAGTATCGCCAAATAATATTAACATAAACATGAAAAAATACCATATCCTTAAGATGTGTCCAGTCACGATGCCAACCATACTTAACATATGGCCCATAGCAATGTGGTTGCTAGGGAGTTTAACTCGGCACTGGTATGCAAAATGAGATTCTAAATTATTGAATGCATTTCTTAAAAGACTCTTGTCCATATTCACTAGTTTTGTGGTGCATAATTCAATATTGATGGTGTTGGGCCCCTAGCAACCACGATTGCTATGGACATATCTCGAGAATGGTTACCCTGACAATTTATGGTAATTGTCATTATTAAATTATGGTAATTGAACACTTATTATAGACGTGGAATCAATACCCAGTATTAAGTATTCCGAGCAAACAAAACAGGGTCCGTTATCCAATCTCATAGTCCGGGGACAGAAAGTCATATCAGGCATACGAAGTGAGAGAAAACAAAAATGACAGGGAAACTCATGAACCCCCAAAAATGGCCATTATGAGGTGAAATCAGGTGTACACATCAGGTGTATATTTCATGCCGAAGAAAGAAAGTACATGCCAAATAATGCATATATTATCATTCATTGTACATGTTCAATTTAGATGTTTCATTATTTTAATTAACTTGTTTCACCCATTTGATGCCAAGAAAACTCATTATATTAGTTAATTAGCCAAAACAAAATTGGTTAGCTCAAATTTTCACTAAAACTGTCGTATCTTCATAAATAATCGAGATATTGACATGCTGTAAAACCTATAATCACGAGATTCACTTTATCATGTCTATTTAAACAACAAAATTCGAAATTCACATGCATGTACTGTAACGCAAATACATCATAGATCTTCTCCAAACAATGTCTCCATTACGCAATCATGAATGATCGATATAAGTAACGCCCAAATGTGTGGACAATTACACCATAGCCGTGGCGACATAATGCACATGCCAAATCATCAAGACAGGTGTAGAGAATATCTAGATATATTCGTCTCAACAAAGCCAGGTAAGGCCATTCCTGTTTAGTTTTCTGTTTCTCGTCCCCGCGCGCCTAGCTTTTTGCGAAATTTTGGGAAAAAAGAAACAAGATAAATATGTAATATTATGGAAATAAAAGCGATTTTGACACACAAAATTCGCCCATCTCTGTCAAGCTTACCCATATTGGTCTCGCAGCAAAACTCACCCGACTGGCTTGTGTGTATACAAGATGTAACCAGAGTTATGTACAGACTAACATTTCAAATTAACAATTATTACCACAAACTATAAGTTTCTAAGATTCAATATGAAACTATGATATATTTTCAGATGCTCAAAGACATAGGTCCCCCACCCAATCATCGTTTGCATTCGGATAATCATTGCATGGTATATCGTTTTTTATTTGAGGGTCTGTGTGTTTTTGTCGCCCTTCCTCCTAGCTTTTGTTTTTCCAAAGGACGAGAAACAAGAATTGAACAGCAGTGGCCTAAAATTGATAAACAAAGCCGGACCCACACCGACCCACACGAACTCTCTGTTGTATAATTGAAAGGGAACTCTTACGATTGTCATACATATTTTTTGACAAAACTGTTGTGTTACAAAAACGATATGCACAAGGGTGTATAGCATAATGAAGTATGCGATATTGACAAGTCGGTTTCCTTTAGACTCCAGTGTGGGTATGAATTTCTTATTGAACGGGTTTGAAGTAGACTATATACAGCTACACATGATATCAGAAATACATAAGACCAGGTCTTATGTATTTCTGATGATATGTATTACCAATTTGATACGGTGTCTGGGACATTCAAGTAATTCATGATTGTTTCAGGTTTCCATGCGAATCATTACCATTAACATTATTTCATGAGACACGTTATGGCGGGGACAGTGTGAACTTGAGTGATTGTGTGAATAAATGACAGACAATCACATCGGCAACCTCCATTGGCTCAAATAATTAGCCCACAATCAGGACTCATGAAATCACAAAAGAAAACATTGAAACACAATTCCCCAATTTCAGAGGTAGCAAAATCTGTAAATTCAAATTAAATAGTACAGTCTTTGCTCTATATTAATGGTTAATCTTTTGAATCCTCAAATCATAAATTAATGATGAATCATGAATTCATGATAGAATTATGTTAAAAGCTTTATCCAACACTGTAACTGAAATACCTATTCATTCAACAGTGGCTGAATGAGCTTAGTATACCGTTCAAGTAATAATACAGTGTATTGTTGTGGGGATTACACTTAATTTTCATTAGAAAATTTTCATTATTGTAGTCACTGAATTAAATACTTGATAATGTTTTCATGCATATAAAACAGCAAGGCTTCGACCAAGCAGTTACGATATACTCAGTGCATCCGTCAGTGCAACGTAATTCGCATGCATGTACTGTGAAACACACAAATCATCGATCATCCAAGTTCAGATATAAAAGCCTTCTCCATTACGCAATCTTGAATGATCGATATAAGTATCATCCAGATATATGGACACCGTAGACGTGGCGACATAATGCACATGCCAGATCTTCAAGACAGGTGCAGAAAATATCTAGATATATTCGACTAAACAAAACCAGGTAAACTTGATACACAAAGCCGGCTTAATACTTGACGATTGCACCGAACCCCACTATCGACCGACACGAAATTGATATTGTACAATTGAAAGGGAAACTCTTACGATTGTCACACATGCTTTTTTTCTTCACAAAACTGTTATGTTAAAAATGATGTCCACAAGGGTGTACAGTGGTCCCCCTCAGATAAGACCTACCCTTCCGACTCAAAATTAACGTCTTATCTAAGGGGATGTCTTATTAGAGGGGTTCATTTACATGTTAACGTTATCCTAGTGCCACATGAAAGGGTCTCTACAGAGGGGGAAGTCTTTATTGAGGGGGGTCTTATCTGAGGGGGACCACTGTATAGAATAATGAAGAATGATATATTGACCAATCCGGTTTCATAAGCCTCTCGTCTGGTGTCAGTTTCTCATTGAACGGGTTTCAAGTAGACTATATACAGCTACATATGAGATGTAACACAAAGTTGATAAGGAAATTGAATATGTCTGGGATATTCAAGTAATCCATGAATATTTCAGATTTCCATGAGAATCATTACCATCATCGTAATTTCACGAGACACGTTATGGCGGGGACAGTGTGAACTTGAGTGGTTGTGTGATTAAATGGCAGACAGTCACATCGGCAACCTCCATTGGCCCAAATAATTAGCCCACAATCCCTCAATTTCAGAGGTAGCAAAATATGTAAAAGTCAAATGAAATAGTACAATCTTCGTATTATGGTTATCATGGTTATAATCTGTTGTTTCCTCAAATCATGAATTCATGATTAATCATGAATGGGGACTTGCGCCGATTGCAATTTCATTGAAGTCATTCAGTAAAGACCCACCTTACATTTCATGCCCTCATTTGAGAAAATCGTTCATGCAGAGCGAAATCAGTATTGTTGACAAAATTTAGTCGCCTTACTAGTCAGCACCGACCATGTCCTATGACTATTGATTAATTTTAGTCATACATGGTTGAACTGTGAAAATGACTATATCTTTATAAGGCAAGCTAGGCCAAAATACAGAAAGACACAAACAATTCGTACCTTTCGATAATGTACCCCATTCATGATAGAAATATGTTCAAAGCTTCTTGCAAAACTGTAACTGAAGTCCCAATTCATGTAGCAGTGGCTAAATGAGCTGAAAACGTCAAAGTCAAGAGCCACCTGATATGCACTGAAAATGAAATAAAAAATTGGATTTTCCCTAACATCAATTATTAGCATTCACAAACAATAGCTGGTCAGTACCATATTCACAAAAGAAATGCAATAAAATTTTCAACCGAATCCGCCATCATTGGCCAAATGTCCTGAAAATCTCCAGAGTCCAGAGACTCCCAAAACACACTGAAATTGCGAAAAATAATTAAAATATCCCCCACATTAACCATTGTCATGTTTACTTCATGGAAAATAGCTGATCTTTACCATGATCACAGGAGAAATTCATGAAAAACCTCAACCAAAACCTTTAACCAAAATGCCACGCCGCCGTCGCTGCCGACGCAAGACAACATCCGGGGGCGAGACAATATATCCATATCCACAAGGGTGTAAATAATAATGTATGCGATATTGACAAGTCGGCTTCCATGAGACTCTCGTGTGGGTATGAGTTTCTAATTGACGGGTTTGCATAGACTGTATAGAGCCACATATGATGCGTAGTATGAATTTGACATGCAAAAAAAATGTTTGAAGTGGTGATTTATGTAACTCTAGACCAAGTTTTAGATTGTCTGGGACATTCAGATAATTCCATGAAATTCAGATTTGCATAGAAAACATTACCACCGTCATCATTTTATTCGACAATTTTAGACGTGACAGTGTGAACTTGGGTTTTTGAATTTGAGCTGAATAAATGGCAGATGTCGGCATAGCAGCTCAAATCATAGTCTGGAAATATTGTTACATGTTCCGAAATCAAATGTTATTTAAATTGCAGTGAAGTGATGTTCTGCACGTGGGTGGGCCTGTGGTAGTACAGCACTTCTATGAACGAGATTACACTGGTAACATACTCGGAGTCGTCTCGTGTAACTCCCTCATCACCAAGAACAGAAGAGGTCTTCAGTACTTCAGGAGTATGTGGTCCTCTGTGTCTTTCGCTTTTTTATTATATGTTATGTTATATGTATATGACAGTCTAATTGGTGCTGGAAAAGTCATATATCAGGTTTTGTATATTATGTTGTATGACATAATATACAATGTATATTATGTTATATGCGGAAAAAGTCATATATCAGGTTTTGTATATTATATTCACACCTGTAACATTTGCGTTTTTATCATTGTCATCTTGCCCGACAACATTTTGCAGGGCAGAACTGAGTAGCTCCATTACCTCTTGGATTCGTGTGGTGCAATTCCAACCTAATGAAGGTAATTCACAAGTTGTCAAACCAAACCTTGTCCTTTTTCATCTGATCTTATGAAACCTGCACCACTTTAAATGATCAAGAAGTGGTAACTTTACAAACTCAAAAGTGCAAGCATCATCACAGAAAATAGTGAGTTTCAATTTTATTTTCGAACAATCGAACAAGATCACTCCACTTGAATGATCAATTAAAAGAAACCAAACTAAGTCAATGATGTTTTCAAACTAACGAACGGTCTATGTTACTGAGTTACTGAAATAGTTTCGGCAACAAGAGCGTTGGTTCAGTCCATCTTCATAAGTCTACCAAATACAAATATTCTACTAGGCCATGTTCCGTTCCCACATAGAAGTTCTGATACTATAATGGTTCCATCCATCATTGTAATACACGACAAGTCGAACTTTTTACCAAATTAAAGTATTTGCTGTCACATATTATCAGTGTGGAATTTTGAACAAAACATCAGTGCATTATGTATATAGAATCATTCCACACACTTTGGTTTCGTAACATGATACAGATATTAAGCACCTCAGAATAATCAAATATCGTCCTTCTACCAGTCAGATATTTACCAGTGTTTATCATTTTTCTTTATCTGATTGATATAGCCCAATTCATTAATCGTATTTGAAACAAGTATCATTCATAACAGGTCACTATGAAAGTTATGTGAGTATACAAACATACAGTAAAAAGACCCACAACATCAAACCTTTCATGATGAATGGAATATTCGAAACAAGGAGATTCGATTCATCCACTATGCAGTACCATGTACTATTCAGAGGAGTACGATAGAGAAGTGTGATTCATTTTCTTCATATACCAGGCAGCAGATCTTCCATACTAGGCACATCAGCGTGTCGATTGCAGTTAGCAAATTGGTTGCAGTAATATGTTATATGGACGCATATTAGCAAAAATGTTATGGTGCTGGCTCTTGTGTCATTGTTGCACTGACTAATCAACCAGCTATTTTTGAGTATCCGATAGAAAACAAACAACTCTTGTTGAAATGTCTGTTTTCATGAACTTGAGCGAGATGGCTTATGCGAGGACATTACGCTAATGGAAAGGCTTCCAATAGCAAACAGTGAAGAATCTTCTAGTAGTCATCAGTCAGTCTGACCAAATGGTCTAGATATTGGACAACGGTTGGTCGGTGTACTGTTCAAGTAATGATACAATAGTGTAATGTTGTGGGAATTACACTTAATTTTCACTGGCAAATTTTCATTATTATTGAATAGTATTCATATTATGTACCAAGGTACAGCCATGAGCGAAATGTGCACAAAAATAATAACTGTTCTTGTTTCAAATTGTGAAAAAAATAAAACAGTATAACCAGAGAGACCCCATTGTCTCTAATTATTTGATGTGGTATTAAAGAGCAATTATATTCCTCATAGCAAGATTGGTCAGTCATCCATTTGGGTGGGTTGTCGAATTTCAGAAACCGATTATCCCACTTTATGTAAAGCCATTCTGAATCTCCCTCCTCATTCTGAACCCCCCTCCTCTGAAACCTCCTCCTCATTAGATTCCACCACCACGTATTTTGGATAAGGCACCTGAACGATGCTCATGATTCTAAATATGCTTTTGGCTCGTACTCATTATTCAACGTAAAACCCATCATGAATATGATTCGGTAGAACAGACTATACGCGACATTTGACTTTCTTTTCTTGTTTATCATAAAAGTTGGATGTCCTTTGACTATTTACGTCGATTTCTTCAATCGTGATAAATATTGATCAAATTGCAGCACACCAATAGTAAAATACGTTGATGAAGAAATATGTCATGTATTATTATAATGGATACGGTGGGATTTGTCATAAACGGCTTGTCACTTGAGGTTTCTCAAGAATGTTGGACATGGAATTAGGTGTTAAAGGAATCCTTGCAATTTGAGACGAAACACTTTCCATGAGAGATTGTGTTTATGCTTGTATCGGTTACAGTTTGTGAAACATTTTCCAAAATGCTTTAGAGTTATGTATTTCCTTCTCAAATTAAGACTCAGGCGACTTTATGTTCGATACAAAAGATATTGCAGTAAATTTATATTTACAAATATATCTTATACAACATGTATATTTATTTCTGGATTAATCTTGGTTTGTCAAATGTTTTCATGCAAACATATAGAAAGATATAGTAGACTAACTTTAGTGATAGAATGTATAAGTTACTCAATGTGAGAGCAACTGATGCACAATAAAATATTTACTATATTCTATTATCCACGTACTCCAAACAGCTTAAGGTCATGTTAATATATGAATGTAGAGCGACGAACATGTGCATATAATACTCATGGTTAGGTTACAAAGCGCACAAATTTCTCTATTAATCTCGATTCTATAACTCCTTTTTAACGCGGGTTTGTATGATAAATTATTATATGCCTACGAAAATGCTACAATGGATTACACAGAAAGCAATCGGTCCGATATTTTGCGGTATTGACCTCCTTCACATTGACCTGCGTCGCGCATAGCAACCGACAATCTTTCGACGATTTACGTATTCATGCGCTGGTGGAATGACGCTTCTGGTTTTGTGGTGCATGGAAATGTCCATAAAATTCTTTCCTTTCAGGGCCTGAAATGCCTGGAAAATGTCAGCATTTGTAGTCATAGCTCTCCCGATGTGTGTTCATATCATGGCGCGGTATATAATAATAAATTAATCGACTGGATACAGTGTTTGAGGCCCTCGGTCGTGTCTGTGCCGCGGACGCACTCGCAAGCTCGTGCGTGCTGCGGCCCAGACACGAGGCTCGGGCCTCAAACACTGTATCCAGTCAATTACCTATAAGTACAATTCCCCAGTGTTTGAACGATTTATGAAATATCATGTATAAATAAGGACATGCTGAGACATTTTGGTGAGCACTAATGATTACACGGTACCTGGTGGTCTTTGTGCTTCCACTAAGGAACCTGACCGTGGATTGACAATTTGTTGTCAATGCTATCAATAAAATAGTTGCTCAACTTTAACGATTACCTCATGCATGGCAATTGATATCATTGACGCTTACATTCTGTGTACTGGCCAAATGTCGGTGTGGTAAATGGAAAGACGTATTGGTGACAGGGCAGGAATATATCCTTTTTCTCACTTTTACAGAACAATTTTGTTTTCCGAAAAATAGATACTAATGCAATTCAGCACATACACATGACGAGTAATATGGTAAAGTTCGAAAAAATATGACGAACAAATTATAATATGCTACCGCTGATTTTCGTATATAATAGCCTGAAGTAACGAGTTAATAACGAATGAGTTTTTCAATTCGAGATAATGTCTTGTTAAAATGACTTCTTAAAAAACAACTCCCCAACAAATCATGAATATGTGTGTGACGATTACATACATATACATAAGTGCTACACATGCTACAAACGCTGATGATGTTGTTTCCACCACTGTTACCACAAGATTGTAATGATATAAATGAAAGGTTCTGAAAGGAAACACTATTGCAACAGTGTTGTAGTGATGTAGAATATTCGTCAACAGGTATAGGTATTATATTAAATACATATGTGCCATATTATACACCTCACGAGTCTATCATTGCCTACACGTTAATAGGTTGTGGGTAATGTGGGTTATATCATGGAGTATTGCGTGATGGGTTGTGTGTACATCACATAAGTTTATGTAAACGCATACTCGCTCCAGAATAGAGTACGTTTATATAATTCGAAGTTGACCATGACCTTTTGGAGTATGGGCTGTACTCATAATTATTTCATCACATGAGTGATACGACCTGTCTGTGAGCTGCGTGTTTAAATATCAGTAGGATATTTGCGTAACACTATGTCTAGTTATTATGGGTCTGAAATTGAACTACATGTAGTGCAGCAAAATTTTTTAAACCTGTATTCGAACACACATATATACCTACTACTTTCCATTCAGCGAGATACGCCATGATCTCGAGTCAAAAACATATATTCAGGCGGACCTATAACTGAGCACATATATGTCATATATGTGCTTCAATGCACATATGTTAATTCAATGGAGTGAAACACTTATCATGTTAATTCAATGCTGTGAAACATTCATCTCCGTTCCATAATGACATGACAATTTCACTAACTATAACTCAGATGTTAATCTATTGCAATATGACCCCCGCAGCTGATCGTGAACAGTTATCGAGTAACCCTTCCGTATGTATTGACTATGACACTTGAGGGATTAACCAACTTTAAAACATTCTTCCAAATATGATACACTAAAACCCAAATCAGATCAGTTTGAAACCAAAATGTTTCTTTCATAATGGAATAATTATTATGACTATGAGAATAGAGCACTTTCTCGCTTCTGAATTCGCCAGGTACACCACGAGAATTTTTTAAATATTTATTTGTGTAGGTCAGAGGCTTTGGCAATGCCATTCTCTCTCAACCCTTTGTAAGACTGGATATGACGTCGGAATTATCACCCATTATCATGAAAACATTGTAAAGGCCACACCACATATATGTTTCAAATTGCCTGGTATCGTAGGCATTGCCATGATCCGTACCGGCTAGTCATGGGGAGTATTACGGGCTCGTATTTATATGTTTAAAATTTATATCCCGAGTCGTTATGATACCGCATTGTTTTAGCAATGGAGCTCTATATCGAATCCGTCTGAAGTGATTCACATATTTTCGACAGGGAAAGGGAAAAGACAATTAATTATTACTATTAGAACATCGATGCTTCGACCCAGCCCTATAGACTCTACTAGTATATCATACGCTGTCTCAGCTATTGCATCGTGAGGAAGGCACTGTGAATTTTGTCCTGACTATAATCTGCATACATGTCTTTAATGTGGGTTATATCATGGAGTATTGCGTGATGAGTTGTGTGTACATCACATAAGTTTATGTAAACGCATACTCGCTCCAGAATAGAGTACGTTTATATAATTCGAAGTTGACCATGACCTTTTGGAGTATGGGCTGTACTCATAATTATTTCATCACATGAGTGATACGACCTTTCTGTGAGCTGCGTGTTTAAATACCAGTAGGATACTTGCGTAACACTATGTCTAGTTATTATGGGTCTGAAATTGAACTACATGTAGTGCAGCAAAATTTTTAAAACCTGTATTCGAACACACATATATACCTACTACTTTCCATTCAGCGAGATACGCCATGATCTCGAGTCAAAAACATATATTCAGGCGGACCTATAACTGAGCACATATATGTCATATATGTGCTTCAATGCACATATGTTAATTCAATGGAGTGAAACACTTATCATGTTAATTCAATGCAGTGAAACATTCATCTCCGTTTCATAATGACATGACAATTTCACTAACTATAACTCGGATGTTAATCTATTGCAATAACTCGGATGTTAATCTATTGCAATATGACCCCCGCAGCTGATCGTGAACAGTTATCGAGTAACCCTTCCGTATGTATTGACTATGACACTTGAGGGATTAACCAACTTTAAAACATTCTTCCAAATATGATACACTAAAACCCAAATCAGATCAGTTTGAAACCAAAATGTTTCTTTCATAATGGAATAATTATTATGACTATGAGAATTGAGCACTTTCTCGCTTCTGAATTCGCCAGGTACACCACGAGAATTTTTTTAATATTTATTTGTGTAGGTCAGAGGCTTTGGCAATGCCATTCTCTCTCAACCCTTTGTAAGACTGTATATGGCGTCGGAATTATCACCCATTATCATGAAAACATTGTAAAGGCCACACCACATATATGTTTCAAATTGCCTGGTATCGTAGGCATTGCCATGATCCGTACCGGCTAGTCATGGGGAGTATTACGGGCTCGTGTTTATATGTTTAAAATTTATATCCCGAGTCGTTATGATACCGCATTGTTTTAGCAATGGAGCTCTATAGCGAATCCGTCTAAAGTGATTCACATATTTTCGACAGGGAAAGGGAAAAGACAATTAATTATTACTATTAGAACATCGATGCTTCGACCCAGCCCTATAGACTCTACTAGTATATCATACGCTGTCTCAGCTAATGCATCGTGAGGAAGGCACTGTGAATTTTGCCCTGACTATAATCTGCATAGATGTCTTTAATGTTGGAAGAGCAAACACAGGACACAAATGGGACTTATCCATATATTGTGGATATTCACGTCTGAAATGCTGGCTCTGAATAAGTACTCATTTGTTCAGTACATATAAGCCAGACAATCTTATATTTGGTACTCCATGACACAATGATCGATTTGGGTTGCACTACAAGCTGAGGACACCATTTCTGGTGTATATTGCAGACGGGAAATTATAAACTCGATAGTTTCTTAAACAAAGCCATGTGAGATCCATATAGTACATATCTGTAGTTATACATACCTGTCATACTAATTGGCGTTTGCACCCATTACCACCCTCGACGGACACAAGATGATTATTGTAATATTCAAGAACACCTTTACCATTACACGCCTATTATTGACAGGTATCATGTATTACAGGATACTAATGAATTATACAACAGAAAAATAGTAATGACGTATATGATATTGATGAGCGCTGCGAGCGCTGCGATATTATTTATTTTATGCGCTCTATAAGAATAAACTTATTATTATTATTATTATTATTATTATGAGAAGACATTCGCTGGGCTCTCGTACTGTGGAAACTCCATTGAATAACACAGGTGAAATGTTAACTAAATCCACGCATGTAAACGGTGTAGGTTAATAACACACTCAACGTACGTCAACATTTATTTCTCACTCTAATTTTGGGTTATTATTGTATGGAGTATTCATTTTAATTCGAGGAATGTTTTTAGTCTCGTAATATAACACCATATTAACATTGACAGCCGCAGGACTAGTGTGATTATATTGACACCTTAGTGTTGTTAATTTATTGGCTCACATAAAATGAAGTCTCATGGCCTGGTGGGCTATACTTTGTACGTTGAACCCTCATATTCGGGCAGTTGGCAATCCACTTCTCCTTCAAGGAAGTTACTTGCTTCCGCCCCATCCCCAACTGTTGTCAATTTGTCCATTGTAAAGTTAGGCATCAATCGATACTCATGTTTTAACGAAACTGGAGCCAGATCGAACTTTTCATCAAAGTGTATATTTCGTTGTATTGGGGGCTCAATTAGGGATCAGAAGGAATGTGTAGTGTATCCTCGATTTTGGTACGTGGTCATTATGATTCACCTGCGGGATCTTGACTATCATAATGACACCATAAATGGTATAAACCACAATACAGTCAGACACAGTGTGGTGCTGGAACCGAATGGCATTTCCCGACCTTTGACAATTCACCAGTGTCGGGTTCAAATAAATCACAAATATGAATACACCAACATGGGTGGTATTAAAGACATTGGAATAAAAAACATCACATACACAATTCCTCAAAAACTTTCCTCAGAAATTGCAATATTTTTAGGCGCTGCAAGTATGTTCCATGGTTCACTAGACACGTTAGTCACTTCCTTCACAGTCACCGAGGTTGCAGGTATTCCAAAGTGAAAATCTTGAGCCGATTACAGATTCAAGAGAAATAAAATTTATACACAATACAAGGCAACATATGGAGAGTTATATGCATGGACGACGACTAAACGACCACTAACATCCAATATTGGGCGTTTTTGTCTAAAACGGCTGCATATTTAAAAAAAAAAACCCGCTGGTTTTCATTAAATGACCACCAAAATCCAATATTGAGTGTTTTTGTCTAAAACGGCCACCATAATAAAAACACAAAAATAAAGAATATTTCCCTCCTCTTCTTCAGGTACTCTTCCCAAACTTTCCAAAATACTTGACTGTGAATTTCAATAGTGAACAATAGTAAGACGGGCGATGGCCATAGGCCAGATGTCCTGAACGTCAAGGTGGAGCAACCACTCCAGTACACTGTTCTCTCTCTCTCTCTCTCTCTCTCTCTCTCTCTGGTACACTCTCTACGTATATGGGGCTAGACTGTGTGCTCTGTGGAAATTGCCAGGATATCACATTATGTTCTTCGTTAGATAATGGAATAACGAAGAATAAAATGTAAAATGTTTAAGAAATAAATCCACGATCAAATGTTTGTAGGGAAAACCAAACTGGCATCATCAGTCATCACAACTCATCTACAAAAAATCCTCATCGAATAATAAACAATTATTATTCGATACTTACTCAATAAACAATTTCGGAATCCCAAACACTTCATCAAGAGCTGTGTGTGTGACAAGTACATTCGTACAACATATCACCAAAACGCTGCTGAGATGATGCTGTCCTATACCACTCATACCACAAGATTTTGATGACGTAAATTAAATGTTCCAAAATGAAAGTTTTGCAACAGTGACGTATTGAGGTGGAATATTCGTCAACAGTTAATACATCTATCCAAAACTGTATAGGTCACCAATCCATCTTTGCCTAAAACAAAGGTGTTGTTGAAAGGTTGTGGATGATGTCATGGAGTATGGCGTGATGCGCTGTGTGCGCATCAGTGTCTTTATAAGGTAAAGGCATACCCTCTCCAGAAAAAAAAAACGAAAAAAAAACGTTTGCATGAATATATTATGAAGTCACACAGCAAGCGTAATGGGATGGCTATGGACCATGTCTTATGAAATATGGACTATATTCATCTGCCTTTTATCACATGAGAGATATGACCTTTCCGGGAGCTGCGTGCATAAATATCAGTAGGACACTTGCGTAACACTAGATATTATTGGTCCACTACAGCAATATATTTTAACTGTATTCTCGCATTCTTTTTGAGATTTTAAAACATCATCATAACCAGTGGTCAAAAACAAAAAAGGTACATGAACGATGAATTAACTCCATCATGTACTTCATTGAATAATGCGAGATGCAATTCATACGCTTGATGTTTCTTTCCGAACATCGATGCTTCGACTAGGCCATATACTAGTATATAATACACTGTCTCAGCTATTGCGTGGTGAGGATAGCACTGTGAATTTCGTCCTGAATATAATCTGCATACATATACTTTGATGTTGGAAGGGCAAACACAGGACACAAAAGGGACTTATCCATATAGTATGGATCTTCATGTCCAAAATACTGTCCATGAATAAGCCCTCATTTGTTTAGTACATATAAGCCAGGCAATCTTATATTTGGTACTCCATGACACAATGATCGATATGGGTTGCACAACATGTTGAGGACACCATTTGTCAGGTGTTAAATACAGACGGAAAATTATAAAGTCCATAGTTTCTCCTTGAAGCCATGCGAGATATATATATATATATATATATATCTCGCATATATATATAACTATATATAAAATAATATAATATAATTACATCTGTCATAGTAATTAGCGTTGGCACCCAATACAACTCTCGACGGACACAAGATGATGATTGTGATATTCAGAAAAAACACCTTTACCATTTCCACGCCTATTATTGACAGGTATATATCCTGTATCACAGGATACTAATGAATTATACAATAGAAAAATGATAATGACGTATATGATATTAATGAGAAGACATTCGCTGGGTTCTCGTACTGTGGAAACTCCAATGAATAACACAGGTTAAAATTACACTCAACGTACGTCAACATTTATTTCATATTCTAGTTTTGGTTTAGAATTGTATGGAGTAATCATTTTAATTCGAGGAAAGTTTTCGGTCTCGTAATATAACACCAGCTTAACAGTGCACATCCATCAGAGAGCGGTATGACTGGTGTGCTTGTATTGACACCTTAGTGTTATTAATTCATTGGCTCACATGAAATGGCAACAAGAAGTCTCATGACCTGGTGAACTCCACTATGTACGTTGAACCCTCATATTCTGACAATCCACTCCTCCTTCATGAAGTTACTTACTTCCGCCCATACCCTACTGTTGACAATTTGTTCCGTGTAAAGTTAGGCATCAATCGATACTCATGTTTTAACGGAACTGGAACCAGATCGAACTTTTCATCAAAATGTATCGTAGAATATTTAGCGACTGTAACGGCCCGTCCCCCGCAAATCACCATAACAACACACCCACGCATACTTGACACGACTCATTTGATTAATACACGATCAATACATGTATAACCACACACAACCACGCGGCCCCGATCAATACAGCCCACGTGCATTTACACTGACTACACTGACACATGCACCTATACTCTAACACATGGAAAATTACAGACACACGAGATATCAAATCAGTAGTATTTTGGCTTGTGATTAGGTACTAATATGTACTTGTCATATATCTATTCCATGGGGTCTGTTTCGGATTTCTAAATTATTTTCATAGGTTGTTGGGCAGTTGTATACTAATTCCATCGGGTGTACAGTAGAAACAACTACATTTACCACACTGTCTGCCCCTGACGACGCCAGTGTGTCTTTTGATAAAGTATTTGGTCGGGCTTTGTTTCTATTGCAAAATGTTGTATTTTATGTTTGTTATTGGAATCATCAAAATTTGGCTATATTGGTGGTAATAGATTGATTCTTAAATGCTCCCACCACGTGCACATACATGTCA
Organism: Terebella lapidaria; assembly: GCA_949152475.1. Lineage (NCBI taxonomy): Eukaryota > Metazoa > Annelida > Polychaeta > Terebellida > Terebellidae > Terebella > Terebella lapidaria. Next base: position 29,511,874 of record OX424560.1, read on the forward strand.
GAACACGGGAATTACGCTATTTTCCATGACATCAGCATACACTAGCCAATCACACGTCCCCGTATGCTCAAGGCGGGAAATTCCACACACATGTCCCTCGGCCCCGCGCACTTGTCCAGAGAGAGTTGAACAAAAATGGACCTGATCGTATAGAGAAGATAGAAGTTTACCTGAAGAATCTGTGATAATATCGTAAAGAAGAATTCGGAATAATATATAATATACTCGACTGGGAAGTCATCCGACATAGGTCTGAGTGCGTGTCGACTGCAGTGAGAATATCGACATTGGAATTATCATCCAAATAAACAGTTAAATTCGACTGCCGGCTTGTGATTCACACGACACGAGGTACAATTCGGCCCGGCCTGATATCGGCCAGTGAACGATATATTTCAGAGTATATTTCGTTGTATTGGGGGCTGAATTAGGGTATCAGAAAGAATGTGTAATGTATCCTCCATTCTGGAACGTGGTCATTATGATTCACGTGCGGGATCTTGACTATCATAAAGACACCATAAATGGTATTTTCCACAAAACAGTCAGACATGGTGTTGTGCTGACCTCTGAAAATTCACCAGTGTCGGGTTTAAATAAATCACAGATATGAATACACCAACATGTGTGGCAATAAAGACATTGGAATATTTTTATTGCAAAAAAAACTCACACACGCAATTCCTCAAAACCTGTGACCCTAACGAAATGACAATATTTTTAGGCGCTGCAAGTATGTTCCATGGTTCACACGACACGTTTTGCTAGGCACGATTCTCTAGTTACTTCCTTCACAGTCACTGAGGTTGCGGGTATTGCAAAGTGAAAATTTTGAGCCAATTACATATTCGAGTGAAACGAAATTCATACACATTACAAGGCTATATATGTGGAGAGCTTCATGCATGGACGACTACTAAACGACCGCTGAACCCCAATATTGGGCGTTTTTGTGTCCAAAGGCTAAGGTAGGTTACCGGACAATTTTGGTTTGGATAATGGCAGGTAACAGACCTTGAGATTTACCAATCAAAGTTATCAGTGTGAATATATGACCTTGAGATATGACCATGTGAACTTCAATGTCATCATTACATGTACGTGTGCGGCATTTGATTTTCTATATGTTCATGATACAAAGATATATCTGGGTGCAAGCGTAAAGGCCGTTCAGGCCAATTTACACATTCCGAGTCAGACATTTGGCACTCAAGGTCATCTGAGGTCAAGTTCGAGGTCATCATTAGTTTCATTATGTCTTCCTTTATGTTCATAATGCAAACATAAGCTCTATCTGCAAGCATTTCATCTATAGATGCAAATTTTGACCCAAAAATGGCTGTTTTGACCTTTCAAGGCCATCGAAGGTCAAATCCAAGGTCACCACACAAGTCGCCATATATGACTTCCCATCTGAAAGTGCCAATTTCTAAGCTCCATCTTCAGGCGTTCTATGAGTACAGTTCTAGCAGTTCCAATTTTGAAGGAGAAAACGGGCGAAAGTTTTCTAACTCCAAAATTTTTTTCATAGGGTAAAAACAATTTTTTGCCTAGAATTGGCCCAAAAATGGATAGTAACGCGATTTGGGTGGAAAATTTTTTTTTCGTTGACCCGTCAAAAATTCAAAATGGCCGCCACACGCAGACTGGCGATTCAAGGACGACTGAACATAGACACATAGCAGAGGTACATAAGTGAAATTTTTGGAAACAAAAATCTCAAAACTGTCTGAACAGTTTTTTAGAAAATGGCTGTCAAATTTCAAAACTGGGCATTTTTCAACGAAAATGGCCGCCATTTCGAGGAAAATGCGAAAATAAAAAAAACAGAAAAAAAATCTTTCCTGAGAATATTTTTATCCATTTTTTGTGCAAAATTTCAGAAAGTTTCGACCGTAAACTTTGAAGATAAAAATGCTAAAAAACGTCATGCTAATAGGTTATCGAACCAAAGGTCCGGTCCCCTGAAAAAACGCTGATTTTGATGGAATGACCACCATAACCCAAAATTGAGTGTTTTTGTCTAAAACGGCCGGCTTTAATAAATCACAAAAATAAAAATATTTCCCTCTTCAATTATGAGTATAATATGAAGTCCCACAGCAAGCGTAATGGGGCGGCCATGGACCATGTCTTATGACGTATGGACTATATACAGCTGCCTTTTATCACCTAAGAGATATGACCTTTCCGTGAGCTGCGTGCATAAATGTCAGTAGAACACTTGCTTAACACTGTATTTCTAAGTATTATTGTCCCACTACAGCAATATATTTTTAATGGTATTCTCATATTCTTTTTGTATGTGTGGAAGATGTTTGACTTATTTTTAAAATATACCAGGGATCCCGGTATTTAAGCCCTGAGGTTATAATTGGGGAAAGGGTGTTGTGTCAAATGAAATTTAACTCCATATATAAGCCCATGGGCTTATATTTGGGGAATAATTATTTTATGACTTTTATTTTGCACGCTTGAATTTACAATGGATTAGACGCGAAAGCACTTCTTATACGTGTAATAACTATATTTATACAAACATCTATTCCAGTGTATAATCACGAATATTCATTGTCATATTGAACGCACGCATGACGAATAAAAAGGTACACATATACATGCCTATGCATGCATGTACAAGATAAAATCCAGCTGGTGACGAGTATACGTACTAGTAGCCCTAGGCAAAGCACACATACGTCTTTTATCAATTTCATTTCAGTAGCTTATCTAGGTATCAACACTTACCAACGTTTCCTACGAAAAACAGAATGTCAACTACGTTTTCCCAAAATATAGGCCCAGTCCCGATACGATACAAAAATTTATTCCATTTATAAGCCCAAGGGCCTATACAAGAGTAGTACTCCCCTTGTATTAGCCCATGGGCTTATTCAAAGAGGGGCTTAAATACGGGTCAAAGAGTGTTATGTCTGCATATAGTCGAACCAAATCAATGTGAACCCATCATTGCACAATAATGTCACAATAAGCTCGCTGTTGTTCCAATGTGCTGTTTAGAGTAATGTTGAATGCTACGTACACGTAAGTAAACAGTCACCATTCAATAGATAAAACCCAAACAATTGTGTGGATAATGTGCGTATTTGCTCACACTGTTGTGTACCTACTACTTTGCTTTCGGCAAAATTCACGATGACTTTCTTGTCAATAATATATCCATAACACACACACTGGAGCAATAATCTCACTGCAGTGGTATTTTATCCCAAAATTTTTGGATGACCGTCAACCGAGCACAGGTATGTAAACATCATGTGAATTTAATACAGTGATACACTAACCACACTTATTGAACATATATGAAATTTTCACACATGTAAAATTAATTTCAAGTCCTTCCTCCTATGAGAGAAAAGACTCTTATTCAATGGACAAAGATATCAACTATCAACCCGACTATCTGATCAACTAAAGATCAACTAATCCCTCCCGACTAAATATCAACTAATCCCTCCATTACATGTATGTATTGACTACGAGGGATCGATTAAAATTTCTTTCAAATATGAAATATGTTTTTACATAACATTCTTTCAAATACACTGGGCGGAGCTTGGCCATGTGTGAGTAGATTTCTACCGGAAAGTGGCCGTGATTTTCCGGGAAGCTCGCGATTTTTTCAGGAAAGCCTGTGATTCTTCCCGGCAGGTGAGTTAACGAAGGTGTGTTGTGTATGAGGAGAAAAAAACAAGTGATTACCTATGTTTTAATGATGAATGTGGCCGAAATATTGGATACATAACTGCTGGTAATATTACAGAGAGAGAGAGAGAGAGAGCTGAGGTAGAGTAGCAATTCATACTGATACAACTGTTATCATGGTTATTTGAACAGCAATTTTGGTGCAGTTTGGAAATATTGCAATTTGATGAATGATTGCAGTTTGATTGAATGATTTTTAACTGACTATGAAAATATAGAATAGCGAGAATCCCAACAAAGTGAAGTTAGAAGTAAGTATTATGCAAAGATGTATATATCATGTGAAATAATATATTGTGATACATGAAGACCAGTAATCAAATTATACTCTTGAGTTAAACATATCCAGTAATATAGGCTTTGCACATTTGAGAAAGATTGTAAGATTGTTTGGTATGTTATTTATTGAATGTGATAAATAAAGTGATGCAATGAAAATAATTGCTGAATAACTTGATGACATATTTTTTTGTATCCAATTGCGAAATCATTGAAAAGTGCACAGTATTACGGTAAAGGAGATACAACAAAAGACACTATGATGAATCACAATGCAACATACTTCAATGATGCAATGACATCATAATGCACGCAGCTTTTTATACAGAACATTTGAAAATGGGAAATACAGTATATGATTTTTTGACGTATTTATTAGGCTATAAAAAATAGTACCAAGGTTGCTATAGATTACTATGGAAATGATCCAAGCTTTTTTTCTTTTCAGAGATCTTATGGACTTGTGTGCTACACAGTCATACATTTAATATCCAGGGATGTTAATTGGAAATGTTCATGTCCCCTAAGGTTACTTTATTTTCATGTGAAAACATGTTATCATATAATACATATTTCTGATCTGGCCAAACTATTGAATGTTGGAAAGTTGAAAGTAATATTGATAAAATGTAATTTTTCAGTTCTAAAAAATAGAAGTAGCAGTCATTTCATTATTCCACAGAAGAATTTCATGTAAGAAATATAGTAGAAAGTATATTTGAAGTTTTTGTTGAAATCAAACATACAAGTTTGATGTTATTGGATGATTGATCGTACAGTACAAAAAGGCAATGACATCACACGTCCATAGTTTGAATTAACACATAGTAATCAATGTATTATCAACTGATCAACTGATAATACAAGTAATGATAACAATAACAAGTAACGATAACAATCATTGAAAGCAACTGTGAAGATAATACTCAAGCATATACAGTAATATGATCTCAACATAACAATAACTTGTAACCGATTGTATTAGAATTGAACGGTATATCCCAGTATGCATTGCATTTCCGTGGAAGTTGTGAGGACACAAATATTTTTTAAAAAAACTGATTTTAGATCAATTTTATTATCTAATTAATCGAAAAACGGCCTCTGTGTCTGAGTGGATAGGACTGGTGTCTCTTGGAGCAACGAAGCTCAGAGGCACAAAGTGAGTGGTTTTCAACCCCGGCAACGCAAAAATCTCTCCATCGAATGTGCTTTCAAAATTCTAAATTACGGGGGATGGGGAAGACAGGCAGAATTGCCTATCATCATGGACCGTCGTTAGATCAATCTGATTATTATTATTGACCACTTCAAATAAGAGTAATTCATTAATATATTATAGGTGCTAATTGATATATTTTGCTAAAGGTGGATACATGTCTGAACACGCGAAGATCCACTGAGTGTCGATGGCGACAGTGAGCAGTCTTTGTCTGGGAGGTTTTCCCACGGTTATTGGTGCTGTGGACGGTACCCACATTGATTTTTAAAGAGGAGTACGCCTTTGTGAATAGAAAGGGTGTGCATAGTATGAATGTGCTGGTAAATAATCTTCACAAGCTTTAATATGCAGAATATAAAGTCAAGAATTTGATCATGTTAAATTAAATCCAAGACGAATGTGTTTTTTCGGATATCACATGCGGTAGCCAGTAAATCATCTGCCATATGGTTGTCAAGAGGCCTGGCAGCTGCCATGACACATTTATTCTGAACATGTCGTCACTTAGGGATGACTGAAGCAGGTAGGCCTAACTAATCGGGTATACTAAACGAATGAAACAATGTTGCTATACATGTAATAAGGATATATTGTTCCATCTACTGCCTACAATAAATGATCTTATTCATGCTATTTTTCCTTTCAGGGAAGTATCCCAATTTTGTCCTGCTGGGAGACAGTGGTTACTCGGTCAAGAGCTGGCTTATGGCCCCTCTACTAACCCGGCGGCGGAGCAGTATGATAGAGCCCACAAAGTTACGAGGTGCACTGTCGAGCGATGTATCGGAATTGCATCATTTAATGAAAAACGACACATTCCATCTAAACCGACAACAAACTGTATCTCCTTATCATAACATCGTCGGCATTTTATATGACATATTGATGTTTGGACGTTATTTCTTTTGATTAATGGAGAAACAGTATTGAATATTCTATGATGAAATGCAAATATTCCATATGTAAGGGTAAACCTAATATATCAAACGATTTATCCTTTATCTGTCAACACATCTCTGAAGAAAAAATACCACAATTGAATCCTTCGACATCATGCAATGTAATCATGGTCTGTGCAGTCTTACACAACAAGGTTACTGGTTTGAATATTTTTCAAGCCCTTACTTTTTTTTTTATATAAAATATTTATTTCAAGTGGATCTTACACACCATTAAAATGGCACAAGGTAATTTCCACATTTATCATAACAATAATTGTGCATGGATAGCAAACAAACAATCTTATATACATGAAAAATACATTAAAAAACAGGTCAAATGTTTGGCAGAGCATAGTCAATTTTTTCTTACAATCATATATTAGGCACTATGATAGGAATCTCTTGGAATTGAGTATATATATGAAAACAGCGTCGAAAATTTTGCTATTGGATGGAAAGTCGAGTAAATGCGAACCAGTGGTTAAAATATCAAGGAGTTGAGTAGAGTCAAGGTCACTGAAGTCTTGTATGATTGCCGACACGGAATTGAATAATATATGTCTTTGTTCGTCATAGGTGGGACACACCAAGAAGTAATGATTGATGTCTTCATCGCAGTGACCGCAAGTCATACAGCGAGGATCGTCGATAAAGTGGTAATTGTGCCGATGTCTGTTAAGACCACTGAGGCACATCCTAATTCAGCTCAAATTTACCCTTAAGCCCTTATGGAAGATGAACAGCAACAATACATAAATGTAGCACAAACACCAGCGCCTAAAACCAACCCCAGTGTATTTTAGTCCGTACCAACTTCATTAAAAAAATTTTCTAATAAACTTTCCAAGCACTACGTACATGAAAAAAAAAAGATAAGAAAACAGTAGTGAGGATGGTGTAGCTTACCGGAAATTTAGTCAGCTTGTTTTATCGTTAAATTTGATATTGTTGAAATGATTTTGAAAAATGTTTTCAAGACTTTGTTTTCAATGCTCAATTGATAAATTTTATTTTGAGCATAAAATTTTCTATGTAAAATATATGCATTGTATCCATTAATCAATTTTGTGCATTTTTGGCCTATTTCTGCGTGTATGTATGAGATACTTCATTATGGGCGTTGTTGACAACTTCACTGTAAAATGACTTGAGTACGTCAGCATTTATTCTGACACCAAATACTTCAAAGTTATGATCTGTTGTATATCCGAGCAAAGCAATTTCCCATTGGGGTCAATAAAGTCATACTTACGTGCCTGCTTGCCTGCCCGCCCGCCCGCCCGCAGGCAGGTAAGTATGACTTTATTGACCTCAATGGGAAATTGCTTTGCAAATCATAAGTTTGAAAGTTAATTCAACTTGTTTCCAGCAAAGTTCAAAACTTTTTTCATGAAAATTGAACTAGTAAGTGTGTGTCGGGGGCAAAGTGCGTGAGCGTTTATGAATGTATATATTATAAAGCGAAAGCAAGTAAATGTAAAAATTAGTTTCATTGTGGAATTTGTTGGTGTTGATATAAAAATTGATATGTTATTGACCAATATGAAAAGAAATGAACGAAACAAATAAATCTTTTCGGATAAATTAACTTTGGCGAACTTGGTGTCAGTAGCAATTTGGTGTCAGAATAAATGGGTGGGCTTTATTCAAACTTCGCTCCCTTTTTTGTCTTTCACACGCATGCATGGGATTGTCAAAGCAGGACACGTTTGGATGGAATTTAGTCCTGCACTGGTGATTATATCCAATACAAACGTGAAAGCGATATCCATGAATTGCTGGTTCTCGATCATTTTTCGACAGATCCCTGCTACGCTTTCCAGAGACCCTCTACTCCTCCCCTCCCCACCCCGCGTTCACTCCACCAATGGCTCCTTCTTCATTCTCCACAAGTTGTCTCATTGGTCAAATCGTGGTCACGTGCCACCCGTCTCATCTACCAATGGTTAGCTCTGTGACGTGCGTAATCTGTTCTGTCATCTTCGATGGAGTTATATATTTTGATAACCAAAGACAACAAAGTGTATATATAAATATATACTCAATGCACAAATATGATACCATAACGTGGTGACAACTTTACTGCCGATTGTGAATACAAAATGGATTGGTGACTGCAGTCACGAGCCGAGTTGTTATTCACCCGCCTAGCCCTCCCGTGCACGGAAGACTTCTTAAGAAATAATTTATCAATTGAATTACGCTCTCTCTCTATCTCTCTCTCTCATTTTAGTTTTCGTTTAGTGAAAGATATGTTTCTCATATCATTAGTATTCTATCTCCGAAGACTTTCGGGGTTACTATGGTTTTGGGCATATTACCACCGCGTCCGTTTCAGCGTCAGTATAGGTTTTCGTAATCAATGGAACTGCAGTTCGCAATTTTGCAAGAATCTTCTTGAAACTTTATATGGAAATTCATATGGGGTGAAAACTGAACGCCTATTGTTTTTCAGGGTGATCAGTAATTTTTTGACGATTTCCCGATAAAAAACGATTAAAAATAAAATAAATTTTGAGCTAGAGCCAACATTAGTATTGGGCACTCGTAGAAAGTTATACTAGTATATGGCCTTTAAAATGGTGACCTTGAACTTGACCTTGGATGACCTTTCAAGGTCAAACTCTTATTTTCTAGCGTGTTTGAGGTGTTATTAATGCCATAAAAGATGCAGATAGCCATACTTTATCATATGCAAGTTTTACATATAATACCTGAATGTATGGCGACCTTGGCCTTGACCTTTAAAGGCCACTTGGCATTGATGCAGAATTTTTTTAATTTTCAGCTTTATCTCTGATAGGGTGCACCCAGGTGTAGCTTGAAATCGATTTCATCCCGCCCGCCCCCCCCCCCCCCCCCCGGTAGCATGAGAACGTATAAACACAATACAATATCATGCCATTAGTTTATTTTTGGGGTTTTTTTGGGACAAAAATCCGAATATAATGTAACGGAAATTTTCCTGTTCTTAGCCACATTTTATGAGATATGATGAATTATCAATAAACATGTTTTACTTGAGAATCCTGTTCAATGTTTGACCCGGTGGGATGAATTCCTTCCTTGATAAAAATTGGTTGTTTGAAAAGCAATTTACACCTGGTGAGGTACAGCGGGCACCGGGTGAGTTCGCCTGGCCAGTGATCTTAACTTTTAAAGTGTTATAGAGTAAAGACTTTAATGTTGAGTATGAGATATAAATACCATGCATGTTGTAGTCTTCAAGGTGTTCTGTCCATGACCGTTGGACTTGTGTTGATACCATGTTTACATGTACTGAGATATTACGTGTCAAAGTCGAGCTGGTGACATAATGAGACAAAGTCAAAGTCCTGAAAGGATCGGGTACAGTTGATGCACGGTATCTGAGAGGGACTAGACCTGGGACCGGGGTAAAGAGACCTTTCTCTGTCTTATAGTACGACAGAACACAAGGAGCCGGATCGGTACCAGGCCCAGGATCGTCAGACACCGGGTGCCAGGCAATCATGACTCTGCCCGAACCTCTTCCCCTTGTTGTACCGGGTGCCGAGTCTGTCCTGGCTGGGTACGAACTGTTCCCTCCTGTGGCTGATGTGATTGCAGGACATGCATAATTACACTTTGGTGATGATCGAGTGCCGCTCAAGGGAGTGAAGACGCCCAGTCTGGAACATGGGCCCACCAGGCAGAGTACCCCCAGCAGGTGCCTAAGCACCTACCTCTTACCAAACCAGTGGCCAGTGAGGCCGCAATCAAGATCCCAGTCCAGTTCGAATAAGCCTAACACTAGCACCGGGCCGGTGAACATAAGGAAACACCCTAAGTAAAAAGTTGACGGTCGTGGGCGCGAACCGACCCCAGCACCATTACAATAGTAACAACTTATATTGCAGAAATCAGTGTCGCGTTACAGCGGGCATATGAAGTGATTACTGTACTTTTCTCGATGGACAGAGACAGGCGCGAGTGTTACGTTTAATTTGTATTAAAGGCATGCATATGCATTGATATGTCGGTAACTTTTACATATTCATATTCCAACTCCAATGTGTCTCACAAGCTACATGTACCTTACATAAACCAACGAGTGGTGAACTCATTGAAAAGAAATTTGGGGAGAAACATGAGACCCGATCATTCAAAGCAAAGTTGCAAGCCCAAAAAACCTGACTTCTAAAAATGCAGTGACCTAAATTTTGAATCAACTGGTGTGCAAGTATGAAGTGTCCTGTTTGAGCATCATATATTGTTCAGACCATGAGCTTGCCAGTCAGTATCACGAAGACGGCTTCACGCGGCCCGAGACGAGGTCTTGACTGATGAACATGGAATTATATTGAGGTTTGTGGAATTCTCCTTACGTCAACAAGCATAAAAGCATTCAATTATACTAATTGCGTGCTCTAATAAGGACTACAAGAGAGTGGGCGAACGCGAAAGTGGTCGAATGGGAGGACGAAGGCGAGGGTGAAAACACCACGAAGACGAGAATACGCGAAGGCGAAACTACAAGAATGCGAAGGCGAGAGTGGACGAAGGCGATGACGAAGGCAATATTACGAGAATGCGAGGGCGAAATTACGCGAAGGCGAAGTCGAAAACACCACGAAGACGAAGGGTGAAAACACCACGAAGACGAGAATACGCCAAGGCGAAACTACAAGAAGGCGAAGGCGAGAGTGGACGAAGGCGATAACGAAGGCAATTTTACGAGAATGCGAGGGCGAAATTACGCGAAGGCGAAGTACGAAGGCGAAAATTCGCGAAAAACAAAGTGAAATTACGAGAAATTGAAAAGGACTTCGTAATTTCTATCGTACGGAGCCCCTGAGAGGACACACCTGTGAGTGAATTTTTTTTCGCGTTCCCTCACGAACCTTTCGCGTTCGAACGCGATCTTTTCGCGTTCGAACGCGAAAACTTGATTGTGCTGACGCCCATGATTTCTGAGAAGGTTTTGCTACAAGATCTTGTTCGAACGCGAAAAGATTGCGAGGGAACGCGAAAAAAAAATTTTTTTCTTAACTTTTGGTTGTGTCCCCTTAAGAGGCTCCGTACTATCGTAACGTTATAGTGAATTCTTGCTTTCATGATGGAAAGTGGGTTGATGTCGTGTCGTAAAAAATGTAATGAAAACATCTTATGTAGTTTCTTCTGATCGTTCCCTATGGTACAACAACTCGGGCAACTTTAGTCATATCAAAAAATGTAAAGTGGAACTTTCAGATATAGTCAAGTCAAGGGGTGATGACACTCAATATAGTATTAATAAATGTGGAGCAAGAAACTGCAAAACTTGTGAGATATTAATTACAGATCCACAATTCACAAGTTCACTCACTAAACGTACTTATACTACCAAAAGCTATGTAAACATCAACTGCAAAACTAGCAATATTGTGTATGGAATTGAATGTAATTTGTGTGGCCTCATATACATCGGAGAAACCAAGGGGCTGCTAAATAAAAGGATCAATGGTCATCGTTCTAATATCAACAATTGCTCCAAACAACTGTTATATATTATATATATTATATTTGAATCAAGATGATCATTCCATTTTGTCAATGACAGTTCGAGTTATTGATAAAATATATAATCACACAAATAACCCCACACTTAGTACACCCGCCCGTAGGAAACGAGAAGAATATTGGCTACATGCGCTAGGCACAGCAACACCTTATGGATGTAACGATAACATCAGCTCAGTGGGAAACCTGACGAGTCCAGGATGCAGTTCAGTTAACGTCATGAACTCAATTACATCATTCAAGCGTAGGAAAAGAAGTCATGGTCAAAGAAAGTTCGAGTTATTGAAAAAATATATAATCACACAAATAACCCCACACTTAGTACACCCGCCCGTAGGAAACGAGAAGAATATTGGCTACGTGCGCTAGGCACAACAACACCTTATGGATGTAACGATAACATCAGCTCAGTGGGAAACCTGACGAGTCCAGGATGCAGTTCAGTTAACGTCATGAACTTATTTAAATCATTCAAGCGTAGGAAAAGAAGTCATGGTCAAAGACATTATAATCGACCATCTATCCATGATATTTCCTTTGATGGCCTACTTGAAATATTTAAACAACCATTGGGTTTACACTATGTCCGGACTAAATTATTCGGCATACCACATGTTAAACTAAAACAATTAGAGGACCAATGTCCCACACGATATATTACAAATACCAATAGCAATGAGTTTCGCCTGTATTCCATTATCATCATCATGGATATAGCTTATCATCGACTTTACAAGCCAACTCAAACTACTGAATATGTACCACCCAAACGATCATTTCTTAAACTCAGATTCGCCAATAAAGGCATTGATGCAATCAACATCAGTAATATTTTGCATAATAAATCTGTCCAGTCAAAGGTGTTATCATACTTTACTGATAATGGTACTCCGTCGGTTTCCTACTCATATACCAAGCCTATTGCATCCAAGATATTCAATTACAAACAATCATGGAATGATTTAGATATTGACGACCTGTTACAAAACCCACTCTCCTGTACCTGCACTAGTTCTCCATTCATACATAAACCAGTTGGGCACATTATTTCAGTTGACCTCAATATTGACGTTGAATTGTTGAAGGATATATTGTCCAAAGGTCCCAAGTATAGGGAGCCCAAGTCATTTTCATGGAGATACAATTTCAAGTTAGTCATGAATGCAGTTGAGGAACATGCCAGAAAGTGGACTAAGCGAGAAAAGGCAGAAACTGATTCTCTGTCAGAATGGGTTAAACAAATTAGGTCGTTGCTGTCTAAACGCATTCGTGTTTTGTCTAAGTCAGTCAGTACTAAATACAGCTCTGTCTTTGATGATCCAGTGGTTGCTGATAGTTTGTTGAAACTCCGAGAAAAAATTGTCATTGTTCCTGCTGATAAAGCATCCAATAATGTTGTTTTTGTTTGTAAAGCATACTATATTCAGTGCCTATTCAATGAACTTGGTATGTCTAACAACAACACTTCTAACCGTACATACCAGGATATTACTATATCTAAGCAGGATATATTATCTAATCACACGTCTGTATTGCATCCTTTTGGTATCACTGCTTCATGTAAAGATTATAAACTACCCAGTTTATACTGGATCCCAAAATTACACAAAAATCCATACAAACAAAGGTATATTTCAGGCTCGGCATCATGTTCCACCAAAGCTCTCTCTAAGCTACTAACTGTTATATTGTCAAAGATTAAACATGGTCTCCAAAAATACTGTGAAACTATTTACTCTAGAAGTGGTATCAACCAAATGTGGATACTAAAAAATTCCAAATCTTTGTTGGAGTATCTACATGCTCACACACTTTCAAAAGTTACGTCTATCAAAACATTTGACTTTTCCACTCTCTACACCACTATACCTCATTCAGACCTAAAGTCCCAGCTTCAAAAGCTTATACCTAATTCCTTTTTCTAAAAAAAAAGGACAACGTCGTTATAAGTATATTGTAGTCAAATATAATACAGCCTACTTTGTTAAAGATGATTCAGATGCTCCACATAAATATACAGAAACCGATGTTGTGAATATGGTTAATTTCCTTATTGATAATATCTTTGGGGAGTTTGGTGGCCGGATATTTCAGCAGAATATTGGTATTCCAATGGGTACAAACTGTGCACCATTATTGGCAGACCTGTTTTTATACTCATGTGAATCAGATTTCACCCAACATCTACAAAGAGGAGTATCCAAGTTTCGAACTAGTAGCTTTAATTTCACTTTCCGATACATAGATGATGTATTGTCAATAAATAATCCCAAGTTTGGTGATTATTTGGATGATATATATCCTAAGGAACTTGAAATTAAAGATACTACAGACTCCTCTAATTTTTCCAACTATTTAGACCTAAGGTTGGAGATTGATGAAGATTCTAACCTGTCAACTAGGTTGTATGACAAACGTGATGATTTCAATTTTTCCATAGTCAATTTCCCTTTTCTAAGCAGCAACATTCCTATGTCGCCAGCATATGGCGTGTTTGTATCACAACTCAAACGCTATTCCAGAGCTAGTTGCAAGTTAGCCGACGTTGCTCCCTCTTGAACTAGAGATAGGGGGTTAACAGTTCAAGAGGTCGCGCCTTTATCGCCCAGTCATACCATCGAACGAGCTGTGCGCTGGCGATGTTCGATGTGCGGCATGAAAGGACTATATATTTCAATTCCAAGTATTATTTTGTAGCTGTGCGCTGCAATTTGATACTGATTATCCACAAACTGAAGTCATAATTCCACTTTTACCAAATTTCTTAACAGTGCTGGTCGATTTGAGGCCATTTCCCACTTTACTGCGCATGCGCCTCCACCGGATAGTTTTCAAGATTGAGGCAGTGGCTGACCGATACAGGTGCCGCGTGCTTGCTTGAACTCTAACAGCTGGCTAACTGCTCAAATTTAAGAGGATAAGATTTTTGGCCCGATCATTATCATCTTCAAAAAGTGGTGGGTTATAAGTGAAAGACATAACGAATCAGGAAAAACATAACTTTTAGCCTAGATATATGTACATAAGTGATGTACATACATTACATACGTAATATTTGGATTTGTATTTATTAGTCCATGTGTTAATGTACGATTATACAGTCTTCATTGTGCAACCCAGGAGCACTAAGTGTCATCATGGAAAGGGAGCCCAACTTCGAGACTGCATTGTCAGCAGTGACCTCGGAGTTGGGCTTTTCTTTGAAGCCTCAACAGCAAGAGGCTTTGAGATTACTGGTGGTGGAGGGAAGGAATGTGTTTGCCATGTTGCCAACGGGTTATGGGAAAAGTGAAATTTTTTCACTGGCTCCATTAATTATGGACCAGGTCAGACATTACTGTAAAATTATTCATGTAAAAATATATGCAATAATAACATGAAAATTTGTGATCATTTACACATAAATTCCACGAAAAAAAATCAGATCTTGATAATTATGTGTAGACATTGCCGAGACTTTACTGGACATTGTACTTTATCAGATGGAAAAAGATAAAAAGCACAAAGCTTTGATAGTTTGTCCTTTGAGGGTGCTGATCATGGACCAAGTGCGTCGCAACAATCGCCGAAACATAAAGGCACTTTCTATGATGTCTCAGGCTGAAATGTCAGAACAACAAAGACATGGTGATATAAACATGTATTTCTTTTTATTCATATCATCAGTAGTGACGTTCTGAACAGATACTAGTATGCTTTTGCTTAATGAATTTACATGCCCATGGTTGATTCATAATTCCAACAAACAAGCATAACGATGTGGAGGACATGACGAAAACTGATAACATAATATAGTTACATATAATATTTGTACTTGTCTAGACATAGAATCCGGGAACTGGACTTTACTTTACACAACACCTGAAGCTCTGAAGGTTAAAAAGTGGAGAGACATACTTAGGCAGTATGCAAGTGACATCCGCATATTTGCACTGGATGAAGTCCACTGTATGCTAGATTGGTGTGTGGTCAAGTTACAACACAATACGGGCATGAAATAACTAACTCGCAATATTAAAGTGTAAAAATGATTAATGTACATTCGGATGTGCTCGCAAACATATTTCGTACAGGGGCAAGACTTTCAGGCCAGACTACAAAGATGTTGGCAGGATAAGAAGTCTACTCACAGACAGTCTTATAGTGTGCACCACAGCCACTGCTGACCAAAAAATGTTCAAAGACATAGCAAAGCATTTGCATTTGAGTACCGATGATTTCAGCACAGTTGCAATAGCAGATCGGTAACATACAGTAACATATCCTGGGTATTATTAAACACAAATAATACATAAATGACAAACCAAATATTATATATAATATGTACTCAGGCCCAAGTTAGTAACACTAGTTTATGGTTCGCACAGATATATTAAATATGTTTTGAAGCAATGATTTTTATATGTCGATTTTAGGCCAAATATATACCTAGAAATAGACACTGGTCCCAAAGCAACTGTTTTCGAGAAACTGGGCTGGTACATAGATCTGCTGAAAACTGAGAAAACTGAATGTCCGAAGTGCATCATCTTTTGCCGGTGAGTCACTAAATACTAATGACATTGAATTGACAAACGATCTACTATTTCTCTTTGGAGAACAAAACATGTCAAATAGTTAGGAACTAGTAATGACATCACTCTGTCATTTATGTATTCATCATATATGTACAAGAAAATAAGCATGACTGCTGTGTGTATGTACAAAAAATCTCAGTCATGTATAAGCATATAGTGTATGTACAAGAAAGCACGCAATAGCCACATGTCATGCAGCACATACATGTATGTACAGAAAACACACATCAGTCATATGTCACATATTGGTTCGAGCAGCAAACTTTAGCCATGTGTTAGCATGTATGTACAAGAAATTACACAAGAATTAAAGTGATTTTGGTCTATGTGTGACTACCATTGGTATTGGTGATACATTTTTACATATTTGATTACATACAATTGTCAACCATATCCACCAGAAACTCACACGCATATATATATATATTACTACTAATGCGACCTTGTTGGCGCATATATACGACCTTTTTGGCACATCAACAATTTTTTGGCTCATGGCGAAGAGCCAAAAAAGTCATCACCTCGCCAACGATTTCTAAGTCCAATATTCACTGTCATTACAATTTGTATCGATCCTACTTGTCCCATGGAAGGTCTAGGCCTTGTTATTTCCTTAATAACTTGAACAACTCAAGAGTAACATGCGGCTAAGTATTTGTCGTTTCTATGAAATGGACTATTTTGGCTCATGGGTTTTT
Organism: Terebella lapidaria; assembly: GCA_949152475.1. Taxonomy (NCBI): domain Eukaryota; kingdom Metazoa; phylum Annelida; class Polychaeta; order Terebellida; family Terebellidae; genus Terebella; species Terebella lapidaria. The sequence goes on from OX424560.1 coordinate 29,528,837, forward strand.
GACATCAATTTTTTCTTTAGTTTCAAGTATATATTTACTTCGAACTTTGATATTTTACTACTTTATACTAGTACATCACATAGAGCCCATAATGGCCAGGTTTCGTATGTAAATGGTAAAATATATAAATTGGCCAATTCGTGACACCGTGTCTGGTTACATTTGTGACCGTGAGCCAAAAAGGTATATATATCGGTATACCGGTATATATATATTTATGAACACCTTATGCATTCAATACATTGTATTGCGAGATTATACCACACGGACTACCGACCTACCCCGTATATTCCACACGTACTATGTAATACTCCCCATAACCTACTACTCTCTGCACCGTACACATTCACCTATATAGGCCTACACAGTCCCAATTACTGTCTACACTGTCGCCTTTTACATCCCACACCCGCCCTGTACACCCTGTAACTACTCCGTACATCTCGCACCTACCCTATACACCTTCCACCTACCCTGTAAATCACGCACTTCCCCTTTAAATCCTGCACCCGCCCTGTAAATCCCGCATCTACCCTGTAAATCCCACACAGCCCTGTAAATTCCACACCCGCCCTGTACATCCCGCACCTACCCTATACACCTTCCACCTACCCTGTGAATCCCGCACCTACCCCGCAAATCTCGCACCTACTCTGTAAATCCTGCACCGCCCTGTACATGCATCTAGCCTGTACATCCCGCATCTACCCTATACACTTTCCACCTACCCTATACACTTTCCACCTACCCTATACACCTTTCACCTACCTTGTAAATTCCACACCTATACCCTGTAAATCTCGCACCTACCCTGTAAATCCTCCACCGGCCTTGTACAAGCATCTAGCCTGTACATTCCGCACCTACCCTATGCACCTTCCACCTATACCCTGTAAATCCCGCACTTACCCTGTAAATCCTACACCTAATATGTAGGCTAAACCTCCCACATCCTGCACTTACAATTTACAGCCTGCACCTACACTGTACAGTCCTCAACTACTTTGTAAACACTCCACCTATATCATGTATTTAATGGATGCTTGTGTTGTTTTACAGAGGTTATTATTTTTGTTGAATAACCTCAACGGAGGTCAACATTTGCAATAATACGTTAATAGCAGACATACATTAAATCAGATAATGGGCTCGACACAGATCATTATCAGAAACGAAGGCTTTCTTGGCTTCGCCTCGAAAGTCCTTCGTTTCTAATAATGACATGCGTCTCGCCCATTATCTAATACATCACGCACCTGCAATGTACCAGTATATCGGGCGCCTACCCTGTATATCCCGCATAATCTGTAAGCCTTCCACCTACCTTATACATCCCGCACCCACTAGTACTCTGTACACATTCCACCTTCCCTGTAGGCCTACATTCTCCACATACCCTGTACATCTTCCGTCTACCCAATTTTTTCTCTCCCCACCCCCCCCCCCCTCCCCCAACATAGGCCTAAGTTTTTCAAGATAGACATTTCCGACCGCGCATCAGAGGGCGCGCATACATGGTGGCAAACATTTGCAACACATTCATTCTTAGGCGGATTGACATAAAATTTGTCAGCATGTTCGGGATTGTATACAGATGTTATAATAAAACATATCGCTAATTTGAACAAAATCTGCACAACAAATGCCCTAATATATAGTCGTCATTCCGTCACACTGGATTTATCATGCAATAATCGGATAATATTTCCAAAATGTTGATAAATTATCACCCAAAGGAAACTATGTGGTCTTCAATCTGTCTTTAATTTTCATGTAATATGTATAGATCAAACTCATTGATTAAAAATTGCGCGACACTGCGATGTATTTTGTTTTGCAAACACTGAACAATATTTCACTTACTAAAATGAATGAACAGTCTAGAAAAAAATTCATACGGTAGAAACTTCCAAAACTTAGTCTACATGTCTAACGGATTGTACGTATGAGATTGATGAAATAAAATGTGGAGGTAACGATGTTAGAATTTTCGCAATCTGCATTTGAATGCTGCATGTCAGGCTAAAATTCGCGCATTCGTTCACCATGCAAAACGTCATCAGAGTCTCCGTGGCGCCACTGTTCAATTGGTCGCACGCAATTACGTGAGCTAGCTACATGTATCTTGGTGTGCATAATCTTCGATATCGGATTATCTTGGTGTGCATAATCTTCGATATCGGATTGGATTGGATTGGATTTATCATGCAATAATCGGATAATATTTCCAAAATGTTGATAAATTATCACCCACAGGAAACTATGTGGTCTTCAATCTGTCTTTAATTTTCATGTGATATGTATAGATCAAACTCATTGATTAAAAATTGCGCGACACTGCGATGTATTTTGTTTTGCAAAACACTGAACGATATTTCACTTACTAAAATGAATGAACAGTCTAGAAAAAAATTCATACGGTAGAAACTTCCAAAACTTAGTCTACATGTCTAACGGATTGTACGTATGAGATTGATGAAATAAAATGTGGAGGTAACGATGTTAGAATTTTCGCAATCTGCATTCGAATGCTGCATGTCAGGCTAAAATTCGCGCATTCGTTCACAATCAAAACGTCATCAGTCTCCGTGGCGCCACTGTTCAATTGGTCGCACGCAATTACGTGAGTTAGCTACATGTATCTTGGTGTGCATAATCTTCGATATCGGATTGGATTGGATTGGATTTATTCAGGAATATGAGCCCTCAGCATAACCCAGGAAAGTACATGCACTTATTTCCAGTGGGGGTCCTGTTTTGTGTTGTGTATGTAATGCATTGTCAGAATTTTATATAGCGGTCTGAAACAGATCACGGTACATCTATCAGCTTCCCCTTAACCACCGCTGAGAATCCCTGTGCAGCAACCGTAATCCTCACGTCCTTCCCCGCCGGAGGACAACATATCAGGTGTTAAATTCGCGAACACCATTAAAAACGCACGGTCCAAACATCTCGAGAAATGATATGTATCACTGTGGCGAGACTGAATGCCCTAATCGTTATCCAACAATGGCGGCCAGTAAATATACGGCCTGTTTTTTAACCGTTAACAAATGACAGGGCCGTTTGTTGTGTATAAATATGTCGAAGTCATGCTTAGATATTTCAAACAGACCACGTTTTTTTCATTTGAGAATTCTGCCTCAAAGACAGCAAAATACCACTTGAATCTGTCAAAATATCCCAGTATATGGAAGCTAGCTTACGCATCCTGCGGCTGATGGTTACAGAGGATAGTGCGGGTCTTTGCGATGTCATGCAACACGTGGCCTACGTGATTAAGAGAGCTACACTGGCGCAGTTCTTCAAGTGGGAACATGTCCTCAAGTATGATCGGGAATACAGAAGGAGTCAAGCTGAGCTGGGATTTCCCTGGGGATCGGACAACTCTTTCCTAATGCAAGTATACCTTAAATCTGCACCACAAGATTCTCGGACGGGCCGGGAATTAGTACTAGTGGTGGCCGAGACCAGCAATACCCACGTTCTCGTACACTATCCACCTAATCGGTACATCCCGCACCTACCATGTACAACTTCCACCTACCCTGTACATCGCACACCTGCCTTGCACCTTCCACCTACCCTGTACATTCCATATCTACCATGTACACGTTCCACCTCCTCTGTATACCCCGCACCTACCCTGTACACCTTCCACTCGCCCTGTACATCTCTCACCTGTCCTGTACACATTCCATCTACCCCGTACAACCCACACCTACCCTGTACATCTCGCACCTGCCATATACATCCCGTACCTGCATGACCTGTACATACCACACCTACCTTGTACACCTTCAACCTATGCTGTACACCCCGCACCTACCATGTACACGTTCCACCCGTTCTCTACATCCCCCAACAACGCTGTACAGATTCCAGCCACCATGTATACACACCGCCCCTACCCCGTGCATCCCACACCTACCCTTACATCCCGTACTCACTCTGTGCACCTTCCAACTACCGTGTACATCCTCCCCTACCCTGTACATCCAGCATCTACTCTGTAGACCCCCCTTACTATGTACATCCCGCATCCGCCCTATACTTCTCATAACTACCCTCTACCCTGTACACCTTCCATCTACCCTGTACATCCTTTACCTATTTTGTACACCTTCCACCTACGCCTGTACATCCTTTACCTACTTTGTACACCTTCCACCTACCCTGTACATCCTTTACCTACTTTGTACACCTTCCACCTACCCTGTACATCCTTTACCTACTTTGTACACCTTCCACCTATCCTGAACATCCTTTACCTACTTTGTACACCTTCCACCTACCCTGTACATCCTTTACCTATTTTGTACACCTTCCACCTACCCTGTACATCCTTTACCTACTTTGTACACCTCCCACCTACCCTGTACATCCTTTACCTACTTTGTACACCTTCCGCCTAACCTGTACATCCTTTACCTACTTTGTACACCTTCCACCTACCCTGTACATCCTTTACCTACTTTGTACACCTTCCACCTACCCTGTACATCCTTTACCTACTTTGTACACCTTTCACCTACCCTGTACATCCTTTACCTACTTAGTACACCTTCCACCTACCCTGTACATCCTTTACCTACTTTGTACACCTTCCACCTACCCTGTACATCCTTTACCTACTTTGCACACCTTCAACCTACCCTGTACATCCTTTACCTACTTTGTACACCTTCCACCTACCCTGTACATCCTTTACCTACTTTGTACACCTTTCACCTACCCTGTACATCCTTTACCTACTTTGTACACCTTCCACCTACCCTGTACATCCTTTACCTACTTTGTACACCTTCCACCTACCCTGTACATCCTTTACCTACTTTGTACACCTTCCACCTATCCTGTACATCCTTTACCTACTTTGTACACCTTCCACCTACCCTGTACATCCTTTACCTACTTTGTAAACCTTCCACCTACCCTGTACATCCTTTACCTACTTTGTACACCTTCCACCTACCCTGTACATCCTTTACCTACTTTGTACACCTTCCACCTACCTTGTACATCCTTTACCTACTTTGTACACCTTTCACCTACCCTGTACATCCTCCCCTACCGTGTACATCTTCCACCCATATAGTACACTTTCCACCTACCCTGTACATCCTTCCCCTACCGCGTACAGCTTCCACTTACCATGTACATCCCACACGTACCTTTACATCCTGCACCTGCTCTGTGCACCTTTCACTCGCCTTGTACACCTTCCACCTACCCTGTGCATCCAACACCTACCCCGTACATTCTGCACCTGCCCTCTATATCCCGCGTGTACCCTGTGCACCTACCATCTATATCCAGCATCTAATACGTAGACATTCCTCCTACTATGTACATCCCCCCGTCTGCCCTATACATATGGCAACTACCCTGTACACCTTCCACTTACCCTGCATATCCCGCGTCTACCCTGTAGACCTTCCACCTATATATCCAGCATCTGTTTTGTAGACTTTCCCATTACTATGTACATCCCGCATCGGCCCTATACATATGGTACCTACCCTGTACGCCTTCCACCTGCCCTCAACACCTCTCAATTGCCCTGTACACCTTCCACCTACCCTATACATCGCGCACCTTCCCTGTAACAGCACACCTTGCATGTACACCGTACAACTTCCACCTACCCTGTATATCCCGCACCTACCCTGTACACCTCCCACCCACCCTGTACATATCTCACCGGTCCTGTACACATCCCACCTACCCCGTAAAAAACATCTACCCAGTACATCTCGCACCCGCCCTATACATCCCGTACCTGCCCTGTACATACCACACCTACCTTGTACACCTTCCATATACCCTGTACATTCCCCAACAACTTTGTAAACACTCCACCTATATCCTGTATATCACGCACCTGCCATTTTCTAGTATATCACGCACCTGCCCTGTATATCCCACATAATCTGTAAACCTTCCACCTACCCTATACATCCCGCACCTATACTAGTGCTCTGTACACATTCCACCTACCCTGTACATCCTCCGTCTACCCACTTGGTTGAGAATTTTCTCTCCCCCCCCCCCCCCCACAATATCTCAAGATAGACATTTCCGAACGAGGTCTCACAATGAGAGGGCGCACATACATGATTGCAAGCATTTGCAACACATTCCTTCTTGGGCGGATTGACATAAATTTTGCCAGCATGTTCGGGATAGTATATAGGTGATAATATTATAATGAAATATGTCGCTCATTTGAAAAACGTCTGCACAACAAATGCCCTAATATATAGTCGCTATTCCGTCACACTGGATTTATCATGCAATAATCGGATAATATTTCCAAAATGTTTTTGCAAAACACTGAAAGATATTTCACTAACTAAAATGAATTAACAGCCCTGGAAAAAAAATCATATGGTAGAAACTTCCAAAACTTAGTCTACATGTTTATCGGATTGTACGTATGAGATTAGTGAAATAAAATGTGGGGTAACGATGCTAGAATTCTCGTAATCTGCATTAGAATGCTGCATGTCGGGCTAGAATTCGTGCGCCCGTTTACCATCAAAACGTCATTTTTACAGAAACTCCGTGGCGCCACTATTCACACGTAATAACGTGAGTTGGCTACATGTATATTGGTGTGGAAAATCTTTGATATCGGATTGGATTGGATTGGATTTACATATTCGCCCGCTACATCCCATACCCGCCCTGCACACTCTCAACCTATAGCCTGTAGATCACGAACCTACACCGTACACCTTCCACCTATACCCTGTAAATCCCGCACCCGCCCTGTACACCCTGCATCTAAAGTACTCTTTACATCCCGCACCTACCCTATACACCTTCAACCTACCCTGTAAATCCCACACCCGGCCTGTACATCCTGCACCTACCCTGTACATCCCGCAGCTACCATATACACCTTCCATATACCTTGTAAATCCCGTACCTCCCCTTTAAATCCCGCACCACCCTGTACATACTGCACCTACCCTGTACATCCCGCACTTATCCTATACTAGTACACGTTCCACTTAACCTGTAAATTCCACACCTGTCCTGTAAATCCCACACCCGCCCTGTACATCTTGCACATACCCTATACACCTTCCAACTATCCTGTATCCCGCACCCGCCCTGTACATACTGCACCTACCCTATACACCTTCCACTTACCCTGTAAATCTCGCACCTACCCTGTAAATCCCGCAACCGCCATGTACATACTGCACCTACCCTGTACATCCCGCACATATCCTATACTAGTACACCTTCCACTTAACCTGTAAATCCCACACCCGCCCTGTACATCTTGCACATACCCTATACACCTTCCAATTATCCTGTCAATCCCGCATCCGCCCTGTACATACTGCACCTACCCTATACACCTTCCACCTACCTTGTAGATGCCACACCTACATGTACCCTGTGAAACCCGCACCTACCCTGTATGCATCCTGCATCCGCCCTGTACATCCTGCACCTACCCTATACACCTTCCACTTACCCTGTAAATCCCACATCTACTCGGTAAATCCTGCACCCGCCCTGTACATATTGCACCTATTCGCTACATACTGCAACTACCCTGTATATCCCGCAACTACCCTATACATATTGCAAACGCCCTTTACAACCCACACCCGACTTGTATATCCCACACCTATCCTGTACATCCCGCAAAGGACTTGTACATCCTGCATCTACCCTGTACATCCCATACCTGCCCTGCACATCCCCCACCTACCCTGTAAATCCTGCCTCTTCTATGTAGGCTAAACCTCTCGTTTACTCTGCACATCCTGTAAGTACCCTTTACAGCCTCCACCTACACTGTAGCCTATATTCCTCAACTACTTTGTAAACATTCCACCTATAACCTTGTAGGCCTACTAGTATATCAAACACCTGCCCTGTATATCCCGCGTATTCTGTAAACCTTCCACCTACCCTAAACATCCCGCACCTACTAGTACTGTCCAACTACCCTGTGCATCCGCCGTCTACCCACAGTGATCAGCACAGTGAGAGATCTGTCAAGGTGCAAACTGGCGACGCATCTGATGATGGCCTACCGGCTGTCTGGAGCATCCCAGGGTCCTGCAGAATCGTGCCAGGATGATGGTGAGCAACACTCCGGCGGCACCATCCTCCGAATTCTGCAAGAACGAAACCTCACAGACATCGTTGTGATTGTTTGTCGGTGGTATGGCGGCAAGCATCTTGGCCCAGCGCGGTTCACGCACATCCAAGAGGCTGCTGAGAGAGCTCTTCGGCGCTTGGGTTGTATGCCTGCAGACACCTCAACTCCCACCACGTTGGTCCTGGGCAACAGTCTCGTCCGCGGCCTGGGTGAAGTGTCATCTGATGACGGTCACCCAGTCACAGTCCAGAAGTTGTCCGGAGCGACCTTCAACGACCTTAGAAACGCACTGACCAACCATGATGACCCAGTTGCCACCATACACATCATCGCAGGGACACGGGAAGTTGACAGCGACACGCCCCTTGATGTCATCGAGGCCGACATCACGTCACTTCTACAGAAAGCGAAACAGCGTGCCGATGACATTCGTGTGAGCAGTGTCATCCCCAGGATCGACCGTGATGTCACTCAGAGACAGCAAGACATCAACGAGCTGCTTCGTCAGGTCTGTGAAGGTCATGGTGCTCGCTTTGTGAACCATGATGACACCTTTCTGCTGCGGAATGGCGACGTCGACCAGGCTTCCTTCGTTCATGACGGTGTGCACCTCTCTACACATGGCACGTCGAAGTTGATGAGGAATTTGTCCTTGAAGCCCAGATCCAGCCCAACAAGACGCCCAACTCCGCGCCACTTCCCGGCACGTAGTGGCCACCAACAGAACCACGGCTCCGGCTCCGGCTATCATCACAACCAGCCCAAACTACGTCTTTATCAAGGTCCGAGATCTACTGCACTGCCCCGACGTCCTCCCTTGCCACAGTGGAACGTCCCCAGTGGTCCGACCCGACACAGTTCATCCTCACAAGCGCGGTGCTGGTTCTGCGGCGAACAGGGACACACCAAACAACAGTGCGGCCACGGACACAGTGTACAGTGTTATGTCTGTAAGGCATATGGGCACAAGGCCAAATTTTGTGCTTATTAGGAAGCCGGCAAGGGAAGAGATGCCGAAATAGTTGATGCTAATCTTGATCATTCATTACTGTATAAAGTGCATGTTTTTAACCCTTTTGATGTGCTTAGTTGTGAAGAAATGGCACCCATAAATGTATCAAGTCATACTATCATGCTAGGTTGTGAAAAAATGGCACCCATAAATTTATCATGTCATACTGACTCAGTGGAGACAATTACAGGTGTTGTTAGTAAGTATGATGCATCTATTACCACAGTAGATAATGTTGATACTGACAATGAATTACAGGCATGTTCTCATATCAATAATCTTACTGATCCTGATTCAGCGAGCGATGTCACCCATGGCTTGTCATCCAACAGTAATGTACTGGAGTCTGATGATGGTAAACAGGTTGCTGCCGTTGTAAGTAATAATGATGATGATTGTATGTCTTGTGAGCTTGAGGACCTGGTGCCTTTTTATGGTAAATACTCTAGATGTCTCAAAATAGCACACATAAATATAAATAGTGTACGACATAAATTTGACCCTTTGAGAGAAGCCCTCGAAAAGGGGCTAATTGATGTACTGTTTATTCAAGAAACCAAATTAGATGACTCATTTCCAAAAGACCAGTTTCATGTCTATGGTTTCAAACATTACCGGTGTGACTACAAGAATAACTCAGGAGGTATAATGGTTCATATTAGAGATGACATTAATCATAAAAGAAGATATGACCTCGAAAGTAGGTGTGATATTAATTGTGGAATAGAAATGATTATTATTCAAGTAACGATTCATTCTGAGCAATGGTTGTTTATTAGTGTATATAAGAAACCCAAGGTGAATAATGTAACCTTTACAAGAACAATGGAATCATTATATGTGGAATGCAACAAAGAGTTTTCCAATATGATTATTGTTGGCGACATAAATGTTGATATGCAAAAACGTAATCACTGTCTATCGGAATTTTGTGAAATTTATGGTCTCAAAAATATTGTTGATAAACCAACTTGCTTTAAAGGTGTCAATCCTACATGCATTGATGTTGTGCTGAGTAACCAATATAAACGATTACAATGAGTCACTGTCTTTGACTCAGGTTTAAGTGATTTTCATCACCTGGTGGCTTTTGCTTCAAAGCTTCATGTCCCGCCCAGGAAACCTAGAAAAATTATTTACCGGAGTTTCAAGAAATTCAACCAAGATTCATATATTAACGATTTAAATATAGTTCCCTTCCATGTATCGGAGATTTTCGAAGATGTTGATGATTCATATTGGTTCTGTGAGCAACTTATAAAAAATGTAATAGATGTTCATGCACCTCTCAAGAAGAGGACTATTCGACATGCTCAAGTTCCCTACATGAATAGTATTTTGCGCAGGGCTATAAACTACAAAAATATGCTGCGAAGAAAATATGATCGCAGCAAGAGTGCCCAAACATGGGAAAAGTATAGGAAACAAAGAAATTTAGTTGTGAATCTTCGCAAGAAGTGCATTGCACAGTATATGCGAGACAAATGTGACAAAAATGCTGACAGCAAGTCATTTTGGAATATGGTAAAACCCCTAATATCTGATAAATGCAGGGGTGTACATGACGGCATAATACTATGTGAAAGTAATAGTATAATTAATAGTACTGATAATGTGTGTGACTTGTTAAATGATTACTACAATAACGTTACAGATGGTGATCGAGGCACAGACTCTTTACCTACTCCAGAGCCAGAATTTGGCACAGAGGAATCGGTTCTCTCCATATGGGAGCGTTATGATCAAAGCGATAGCGTTATGCAAATCAGAAGACATTGCAATAACAATGCTCATTTCAAGTTTGACGAAGTTTCTGTGCTAGACATCAAGAAACGCTTGAATAAGCTTAATCCAGCAAAAGCCGCTGGGTGGGACCAAATCCCACCCAAATTATTGAAACTGGGTGCAAGTGCATTATGCTATCCTTTAACATACTTAGTGAATAAGTCAATACATATGTCTGTTTTTCCATCCAGTTTGAAATGTGCTGAGATTGTACCAATTTTCAAGAAAGGGGATCCCTTATTGAAAGAAAATTACCGACCAGTCAGTATATTGCCAGGTATTTCAAAAATATTTGAAGGAGTGTTATTTGACCAGCTGTCGTCTTTCTTTGATATGCAATTCTCACCGTATATTTCAGGGTTTCGTAAAAACCACAGCTGTCAAAATGTTTTGTTTCGATTTATTGAAAATGTTAAAAACAATTTGGATAATGGTATGGTTGCTGGCGCAATATTGACGGACTTGTCTAAAGCCTTTGATTATCTGCCGCATGACTTGTTGATAGCCAAATTAGGTGCATATGGGGTTGATATTGATTCATGTTCATTGATGCATAGCTATTTTCAAAATAGATTCCACAGGGTGAAACTGTTTTCAAGTAGGAGTGAGTGGCTTCCACTTACAGTGGGAACCCCACAAGGTTCCATCCTGGGACCATTCTGCTACAATGTCCACTCAAATGATTTGATTTTAGATGTTGCCATGCAATGTGATATTTATAACTATGCTGATGATAACACCATTTGTTGTTTTGGTGAAGATATATGTAGTGTAAAAGAAAAGTTGCAAAATGTAATGTCCGCAATGTTGAAATGGTTTAAATCAAACAATATGAAGGTCAATCTTGACAAGTTTCAGTATATAATATTTGGTAATAATCATTATGAAAATGAATATGTTACATTGGGTGACAATATTGTATATTCACAACCACAAGTTAAATTATTAGGGATTCAAATTGACGCTAAATTAAACTTTGACTTTCATATTAAAGATATATGTAGGAAAGTCGGACGGAAATTGAATGTACTGCGGCGTCTGTCCAAGAATCTTGATGAGAAAAGTAAATTATTATTATTCCACTCATTTATTTTGTCGAACTTTCAATATTGTTCTATTATATGGCATTTTGTACTAAAGGGAATGTTCTCAAGATGGAGAAACTTCAGAAGCAGGCATTAAAATATGTTTTTAATGATCACTCATCAAATTATCAGATATTAATGAAACGAGCCAATTGTTCATCATTATATGTCCAACGGTTACGTGCTATTCTGATTGAAGTATTTAAATGTGTAAACAATTTAGGGCCATCATATCTGAATGAAATGTATAGTCTTCAAAATGGTAACTATGATTGTCGAGGTATATTGAAACTAACTCAGTGCAAATTTAACAGTATGAAATATGGGTATAATACTTTATTGTATCAAGGGAGTAAAATCTGGAACAGCATAGACAATGATTTGAAATCTTCAATTAATCTCAATACATTCAAGAATAGACTAAGCAAATGGCAACCAGCACAATGTAATTGTTCCACCTGTATACTATGTACGTTGAGTCAAATGTGAATCAATGGTGACCATGTATTGTGTATGTACATTTGTAGGTGCATTTGTTTCTATATTTATGTGATTTGTACGAGCAAGATAATTTGACAATTGTGCAAGTGATATAGTGTGCATGATTATAATATGAAGTGTGCACGGACGTAATGTCTATTGATTTATGTGTATGTAATGTGAATGTACCTTATCACTTGTATATGCCCATTAGTATATATTTATCTTTCATTGTATATATCATCTATCATTGCTTCATGTCGGTAAATAGCTGTTCACCAGCTAATGTTTTATATTGTAAATAACCGACGTTAAATAAAGTTTTATCTTATCTTATCTTATCTTATCCTCCCCCTACCGGACATGTTCACCTTCCACGTACTTAGTACATCCTCTACCTATCATGTACACCTTCCACCTATCCTGAACATTCTTCAACTACCCTGTACACACCTCCTCTAGTGTACACTTTTCACATACCTTGTACATCCTCTACCTACCCTTTACACGTTCCACCTACCATGTACATACTCCTTCTACCGTGTTCACATTCCACATACCTTCTACATCCTCTATCTACAGTGTAAACTTTCCACCTTCCCTGTACATCCTCGGATCCCTACCGTGTACACCTTCTGCATACCTTGTACATCCTCTACCTACTGTGTACTATGGTGGCTGATAGCGTCCATCTGACAATCTTGCTCCCTCGCGGCGAGAGAGCGAAGCGCGGTAGCGAAAGAGCGATACGAGCACACGAGACAGCGATGCGAGGGAGCGAGAGAGTGATGCGAGGGGGCGAGAGAGCGATACGAGGATGCGACCGAGCGATGCGAGGGAGCGAGTGAGCGATAAGATATTGACATAAATCCACCTCGCTTCCTCGCATCGTTCTCTCGCTCCCTCGCAATCTCGCTATCTCGCTCTATCGCATCGCTATCTCGCTATCTCGCTATCTCGCATCATTCTCTCGCTCACTCATTCTCTCGTTCTCTCGCTCCCTCGCTCTCTCGCAATCTCGTTCTCTCGCTACCTCGCATCACTCTCTCACTCTCTCATTCCCTCGTTCTCTCGCTCTCTCGCTCACTCGTTCTCTCGCAATCTCGTTCTCTCGCTACCTCGTTCTCTCGCTCTCTCACTCCCTCGCTCTCTCGTTCTCTCGCTACCTCGCATCGCTCTCTCGCTTTCTCACTCTCTCGTTCTCTCGCTCACTCGTTCTCTCGCAATCTCGTTCTCTCGCTCTCGCTCTATCGCTCACTCACTCCTTCGTTTCCTCGTTCTCTCGCTCATATGACAGGTCACAATAAATTAATCCGTTCTAACGATAAATTTCTCGTTATCACGGGTTTTTTTTCTTTTGTTCAGATGCTAATTTTTTATTCGTTACGACGATATTTTTCGCGAACACGAAAAATAATCACGTCCACTCTGCTGCATTAATATTTATACGTGTATACCTACCAGTGAATATGTTCAAATATTATTTATTGCATATGGTCAAATATGATCAGTTAATTCTTTACGGCAAAACTAATCTCCCTGTACATATTCAAGCGCAAAACATATGACGTTCAATACCGAAATAACGATTTATATAAATTTATATAAATAACATGAATGAATGTTGTTGTTTTTTACCATCTATTTACCTATATACCCCGCCCCTTCCCTTCGCACAACGCACACAATAATCGATGTCAACAAATTATATTTAAAATTATTTATTGAACGTTAATCATACAACAATTTTGTGTCAATTGTGACAAAAACAAAGTTGTAATTGAAGTGAAAGAATATATCTCCGTTCAAATAACATTCTGACATCGGAACTTACATGATATTTCTGTAACTACTGATATTTAATGAATATTCTCAATCTGAATAAAATATGTGAGGATTTTATGGTTAATTCCTATGTATTAATATTATAAATTCGTCGGATTACATGTGTATTTTACAGGCCCTATATATCATATTTGTACATGGTTCAAGCATTTAGATTTCGCTAACGGCATCTACAACACATACATATAATTTGCACATGCTCCGATCCTACAGCCCAGAAGATTGCGTAAGAGAGCCTGGTGAGTGGATAAGGCTCGCTACTACGTGATAGTGATATAACCAATGAGGTGACTTGCAGCGGATGAAGGTGTAGACTGGGTGGAGGGGGTGAGGGTAAGCAGGTAAGGCGGCTAGGTGGGAGGTGGTGGTTCACGGATGAGCATACAATACACGTACTTCAAATAACACGATAATTATCACCGTTTATTGTGATATTATATCATAATAGAGCACGATATGGAATTGTAATTTTCGAAACAATATAGGACTCATATTGCATAATTTTACAACTTAATCGCCTATGCATACAGTGGTTTTCAAAGAATACACTGTTAAGTAGAAACTATGATGTAAATTTCAGATCAATATCATCTATTTTATATGTCCTATTTTTATATGTCCTATACAAGGAAACTGGTATGACAGGGGCGTGTCCAGGGAAGGGTGGTTACAGTCCGCACGTGCTCCTTCCCTTCCATTATTTGTGTACACGCCCATGAGCATTGTAAAAGCACTGACCATGTCGAAACTTTATATCATTAAAATATACATATAAAAGTTAGCTTCGTAGATGAATGTACATGTACATACATGGTCGTATGTATGGTTATATTAGAACAAAAAAAAATCATCGTGCGAGTTCTCAAAAGTGCGTTTTATTTGTATGCTGAAATCTTTAGTTAGTTTCTGATACTGCATACCTGGTACATGAAATTGAGTTTCTGCATACGAGACAGCGAGGGAGCGAGAGAGCGAGAGAACGAGGGAGCGAAACTGACGGCGAAACTGACGGCGAAACTGGAGCTGGTGGGAAACTACTACGGTTGCTGATCGAGAACAACGTGACAGACACAGCTGTTGTTGTCTGCAGATGGTACGGTGGTCACCATCTTGGTCCGAGACGATTCCAGCACATCACTGATGCAGCCCGTGACGTCTTAGCCAGCATGGGCATTCCTACCAGGCAAGACCAGGCACCCCTACATCACAAGACTACGGGCATCCGTGGAGGACATCAGCGGCATGATCTCCACACACCTCCGCGTCAAACAAGCCCCGATGACAACACAGGCTGGACCACGGTTCACAGAAAGCGACAAAGACAACCCCATCGCCACCCGGATACCCCATGTGACTACTGTGGTGAGGAAGGACACCTCAAGGCACAATGTGGACATGGTAGGGTTATCCGCTGTTATAACTGTAACCGAATGGGACATAAGAACAAACTTTGTCATCTTTATGTGTAGGGAAACGGCAATGCAGGAATAGCCGGATATAATAACATTGATGTAACTGCTAATGACCATAATAATGTCCATGACTGTATTATCTCTAGTAATACTGTGAATAATGATCAACATGACATGCCCAGAATATTACCTTCTGATAATGAAGCCAGTGATACAATTGATGGCCTGAAGGCTTTTTACTCGCAAAGTTTCTAATTTGAAAATTGGAAGCTTGAATATAAATAGTGTCAGGCACAAATTCCTACCATTGAAAACATGCTTGATGGAAAGTATGTTAGACGTATTGTTATTACAGGAAACCAAACTAGACGAAACATTTTCATCTGCCCAATTTAACGTACCAAACTATACTGTATACAGAAAAGATGTTCTGTCAAATTCTGGTGGACTAATGATGTTTATAAGAAGTGATATTCCTCAGCGTCACAGAGATGATCTGGAAATAGATAATAGCAAAACAGGTAGAGTAGAAAATATTGTTGTGGAGATAAAGCTTCAAAATAAGAAATTGCTCTTGTGTAACTTGTATAAGCAGCCATGTGTGAAAGATGTAAAACAAAAAACTGAACAACTTGTGATGAAAATAGAACAGGAAAATTCCCCATTTGTGATATGTGGTGATATTAATGTGAATATGCTGACCTCTAATAATCTAACAGATGTTCTTGCAACTCATGGAATTACCAATATGGTTAAACAACCCACGTCAAGGGAAAGGAACCATCTCTCATTGATATAGTGCTAACTGACATACCTAGAAGTTTTATGCATGTAGCCTGTATTGATACTGGTCTTAGTGACTTTCACCATATGGTATGCTTTGCTACAAGGCAACATGTGCCAAAGAACGTACAAAGGAAAATACAATACAGATCTTATAGAAAGTTTGATGAATCTAACTATCAAGATGACTTGTCTGTAGCCCCTTTCCATATTGGTGATATATTTGAAGATATAGATGACTCCTATTGGTTTTGTGAAAAAATTACTGAGGAATATTGTTGATGATCATGTACCTCTCAAAACAAGAATTGTGAAACATAACCAGGTCCCATATATGAACTCTGAGCTCCGGAAATGTATCAACATAAGAAACATGTTTAGAAGAAAATATTATAAATGTAAATCTTCCAAAAACTGGGAAGATTATCGAAGGTTCAGAAATCTAGTTGTAAAACTCAGGAAAAAAAGCATCATGCTTTATCTGAAAGATAAATGTTCTGATCTGCAAAATCCCAAAGACTTCTGGAGAACAGTCAAACCATTAATATCTGATAATATGAAATCATCAACAGACCATGTCTGTCTGAATGAAAATGATGATATTATCAGCAACCCATCTGATGTATGCAATGTTCTTAATGATATGGCTCTAATTGCGGATACAGAATGTAGTTTACAGGTGATGATTGATGTAATGTATAAGTGGATGAGTGAATGGCGTCTGAAGGTCAATGTTGCGAAAACTAAAGTTATGCATTTCCGTCCAAAGAAAAAATCACGCACACAATTCGAATTCCAATTTGCTGACAGTATTTTAGGTAAAGTGGACTCTTACAGGTATTTAGGAATTTATTTAGATGAATTTTTGAACTATGATAAATGTACACAAGTGTTAACAGAATCAGCAGGTAGGGCACTCGGTGGAATTATAACTAAGTTCAATGCACTAAAAGATTGTGGTTATAAAACACATACAAAATTGTTTGAAGCTGGAGTTTTACCCGTATTACATTACGGTGCAGAAATATGGGGTTATGGAAGACACATCAGATGTGATACTATTATTAATAGAGCCATGCGATATTTTCTGGGGGTGCATCGTTTTGCCCCTACGGCTGGGGTACAGGGAGACATGGCCTGGTTGTCTTTAAAGTTTAGACGATATATTCAGATGTTGAAATTCTGGAACAGACTCATTCAGTTAGACAGCAATAGAATTACCAAAAAAGTATTTTTATGGTGTTATGATAATCCATGTCACAATTGGTGCGGTGAAATTATGAAAATTTCATCTGAATTAGGTCTAGCACATATTTATGAATCTAAGTCTATATTTGATGATGTTGTGGTTTACAACAGGTGTTATGAACGTATGTGTGAAGAATGGAAAACAACTGTACTGAAAAAACCAAAGTTAAGAACATATAGAGAATTTAAATTCGATTTCCAGGTAGAACCCTATATAATTTGCTATAGTTCTAAGTATGTTAGATCTGTATTTGCACAGTTCAGATTTGGTATTCTCCCATTGCACATAGAAACCGGTCGCTTTCAAAATGTATTCGATACAACTGAAGGCATATACAGAAGAATGACAATAGAAGAAAGAACTTGTAATATATGTAACTCTGGTGAAGTTGAGGATGAGATACATTTCATGCTTGTATGCAAAGGTTATCAAAAAGAACGGAAACAATTTTTTGATTGCTGTAAATCATGTGAACCTGACTTTATTAATATTTCGGATGTCGAGAAATTGAAGTACAGTATGAGTCATAACTGGAAATTGTGTGCAAAATATATAATGCAGCTATGGGAAAAACGAAAAAGTATTGTATACAAATAATGATGTTGTCAGACTACAGATAATCTCTGTTGCACCTACCAAAATTTTAGTTCTGGATAGAAGAGTCACTAATAAGTCCTGAAAGGGCTGGATGCTATTTCTCTTTACTGTATGTTCATTGTTGTTATTTTATACATGCATATGTGACTATAATAAACAAATTCATTCATAATAACTATTATGTTAATGTTGCCAATGACATTGGTTTTGATGATGAAATAGGGGATGAGCCCATAGAGCACATTATAGGCAAGCACCAGGGTCATGAAAGTGTCATATCTATTAAAAACAACCATTGCTCGAATGTATTCTCGTTCTGCCATGTAACACCTGAAGCTGTGCTGGAAAAACTGAGCAGTATAAATGTAAACAAAGCCACTGGGCATGATGCCATACCACCTAAACTCGTGAAATTAGGTGCAACTGTATTAGTCACTCCTGTTACGGGGTTGATCAATAAGTCAATTGACTCTAACAAATTGACTCTAACAAAACATATGTGATATATATAACTATGCAGATGACAATACCATTTGTGTTACTGGTACCAAACTGGAAGATATCATTGATAATCTCACCAAATGTGCAAACTTGGCCATAACATGGTTAAAAAACAATGGTCTCCAGGCAAATCCTTCGAAATTCCAATTCATAACATTCAGCAAACAGTTTATGGATAGTCCTCTGACTATAGGTGATATAACCCTGGAACCTCAAAAATGTGTTAAACTACTTGGTGTTCACATAGACCACAGTTTGAACTTTGATGTACATGTGTCTGAAATTTGCAAAAAAGCAGGCAGAAATCTTACTGTAATAGCAAGACTGTCGAAAGTACTGGGGGAAAAGCAGAAACTTATGTTGCTCGAAAGTTTTATATTGTCTTACTTCAACTACTGTCCACTAGTCTGGCACTTCTGTAGCGTAACTAGTTTGAAGAAAATCGAGAAAATACAAGAACGTGCACTACGATATGTTTTCAATGATTTTAAGTCATCATATGAAGAACTGAGAAAGAAATGTGAAAAAACACTGTTGTATGTACATAGGTTGAAACTCATAGCGATGCATGTATATAAAACGCTGTGTCATAATGTTCCTCCTTATATCGATGACCTTTTCCATGCGAAGGAGAAAAAATATGATATGAAAGATTCTAGTATTGTCAAAATACCCAAGTATAACAACGTAAGTTACGGAAAAGAAAGTCTTAGATACCAAGGTTCGGCCTTATGGAATAAACTGCCTACCACAATTAAATCTAGTGAAAATTACAACACATTCAAAAGAATGATAAAAGCATGGACAGGCCCAAATTGTGCTTGTACAGTCTGCAAAGTTTGTATTTTGAACCAGCTGTGATGTGCATGTGATGTTTCTATAGTGTATAAATATATTATGCACAACTGATCAATGTATGTTCATTTGTAAATATTTTCCTCTCATTGTACATTCCCATTATGATCATGTCGGTAAATAGCCAATTGGCTAATGTTTTATGTTTTGTTGATCCGACGTTAAATAAATAAATCTTATCTTAGCGAGAGAGCGAGAGAACAAGAGAGCGAGAGAGCACCTACTCTGTACTCTTACCGCTTACGCTGTACACATTCTACATACCCTGTATATCACGTACCTACTCCGTACACCTTCCACATATCCTGTACATCAGGCACTTACTCTGTACTCTTTCCACAAAGCCTTTACATCTCACACATACTCTGTACATCATCCCCCTACCTTGTACACCTCTCATATACCATGTACATCCCGCACCTATTCTGTGCACCTTCCACATACCCTGTACATCACGCACCTACTTTGCAAACCTTACACACAGGCTTTACATCTCGCACGTACCCTGTACATCATCCCCCTACCCTGCACACCTCTCACCTACCCATCTTACAATGCCCAGCCTCCATGTACACCGTCCACATACCCTGTACATCGCGCCCCTACTGTGTATTTTTTCCACATATCCTGTAGACCGTCCACCTAAAACGTACATCTATATACGCACCTACTCTGTATAACTTCCAACTATCCTGTTCATTGCGCACTTACACTGTACACTTTCCACCTACCTTGTACCCATTTAACATAGCCTGTACATCCCGCACCCACCCTGTACACCTTCCACATACCTTGTTCACCTTCCACGTGTCCTGTTCATCACGCACCTACCTTCCACATACCCTGTACATCGCGCACCTACTCTGTACTCTTTCCACCTGCCCTGTACACCTTCCACATACCCTGAACATCACGCACCTACTCCGTAATACTTCCACCTACCTTGTACAACTTCCACATACTTTGTACATCGCGGGGATACTCTGTACATGCCACACTACTCTGTATACTTTCCACATACCCTGTACATCGCGCACCTGTTTTGTACACCTTCCACCTAGCCTTTACATCTCTCAACTATCCTGTACACCTCCCACCTACCCAGCATACATCGCAACTACACCCGGTACATCTCGCACCGACACTGATCATCTTCCACATATCCTCTAGATTGCGCACCTAGCCTGTACTCCTTCCATCTACCCTGTACATCACTTACCTACTCTGTACACCTTCCACCTAACCTTTACATCTCACACCTACCCTGTACATCCTTCCCCTTCCCTGTACACCTTCCACCTTACCCCGTACACCTTCCACATACTCTGGACATCACTCAAGTACTCTGTGCTTTTTTCTACCTACCCCGTACACTTTCCATATTCCCTGCACATCAGGCACCTACTTTGTGCACCTTCCAGCTACCATGTGCACCTCTCACCTACCCTGTAGGTTTACATCGCTCACCTACAATTTCCACATACTCTGTACATCGCGCATCTACTCTGTACTTCTTCTACGACACCGTACACTTGCTATATACCCTGTACATTGCGCACCGCCACTGTACACCGTCCACATACGCTATAGATTGCGCACCTACACCGTACACCTTCGACCTACCCTGTATATCGCGTACCTACTCTGTACACCTTCCACATACCCTGTACATCGCGCACCTACTCTGTACTCTTTCCACCTACCCTGTACACCTTCCACATACCCTGAACATCACGCACCTACTCCGTAATACTTCCACCTACCTTGTACAACTTCCACATACTTTGTACATCGCGGGGATACTCTGTACATGCCACACTACTCTGTACACTTTCCACATACCCTGTACATCGCGCACCTGTTTTGTACACCTTCCACCTAGCCTTTACATCTCTCAACTATCCTGTACACCTCCCACCTACCCAGCATACATCGCAACTACCCTGTACACCTTCCACATACCCTGTACACCGCGCACCTGATCCGTACACATTCCACATACCCTGTACACCGCGCACCCGATCCGTACACATTCCACATACCCTGTACATCGCGCACTTACTCTGTACTTTTTCCATCTAACCTGTACACTTTCCACATGCCCTGTACATCGCGTACCTACTCTGTTCTCCTTCCAACTACCTTGTACACCTTCCACATATATCCTGTACATCTCTCTCGCAACTACCGTGTCCACCTTCCCTCTACAGTGTACATCACGTACCTACCCTGTACATCTACTCTGTACACTTTCCCCGTAAGTTCCTCACCTACTCTATACATCTCACCTACCCTGAACATCGCAAAACAGGGCACTCACTCTGTAAAATTTCCACCTACCTTGTACATCGCGCACCAGATCACCCACCTTGTAAAATTCCGCCTACCCTGTAAATTGCATCTACCCTGTACATCGCGCATCTATCCTGTACATTGCGCATCTACTCGTAAAACTTCTAATAGACGCCGGGTTTCAAAATACGCCGGGGGTTCAGGTATACTGAAATTAATAGAAGCCGGGTTCTAATAGAGGCCGGGTCTACGTACATTGTGTAACATAGCTACGTATAGATACTAATATCGACAACGTCAATGCGTCCCAGTCGGGAATTTACAGATTTTAATATCTAAACTGTCGTCCGATTTGTCATATCGTATAACAGGCCTCGCCAATTCCAATAAACGCCAGGTCCAGACAACGACTAAAATCAATAAACGCCGGGTTCTAATAAACGCCGGGTTCTGATAGACGCCGGGTCTAGAGTGTAACTGAAATCAATAGACGCCCGGGCGTTTATTAGAAGTTTTACGGTACCCCGCAATTACCCTGTACAACCAGCCCTGCACGTCCCGCACCTATACGGTGCCACAGCCCAATCTAATATTGTGTTCATGTTATGCAGAATGATCTACAAGTAAGACAGACAGCAAGAAAACTTAGGTACATATTCTTCCTTCATCAAACGACAGATTGAAAAAATGTCATGCTTTTATTCCAAGGTTTAAGTTAAGATGCGTACCTCAGAAACGTACCTGAGATGCGAACATGACATTGTGATGTGCTTTTTGAGCACACCAAAGGCAATGGAAGCGCTTTGAACATTGTGTCCAGCTTCCCTTCGAATGCATGCTTATCTGAGAATTTCAGATGCATCTTTACATGATTGGCATACAGAGATATGAGATACTTCGAAATTGTATATTTCATACACATTCGCGTTTTTGTTGCGCTAGAAATGATATCGCTCAGTTGTTTATATCAGTGAGCAATACAGTATTTTGCAATATTGCTTGCATGCCGTTTCGACTATTCCCTTATTCACCAGAAACGAGTCACGTGACGTGTTTTGATTCACGCTTGAGTGCTTAATTTGGTTGTGGTGAATATATTATAATATAAAATCGATGAAGAAAACACAGAGAAAACTTTCCGAAACGCAACATGCCAAGCGCAAGTGCTTTGGAATGTTACGGGCAGGTTTTGTGAGTGGTGCAATTGGGCCCCTGTGCGATGTCATCGCCATGTAATCATTCGCCTGCATGATTAACATGAATAACAAAACGGGAACTGTGGCCAACCGACCGCGTCCCGGTGAATAGAGAGTCACGACTCACCGCAAGAACGATACATCGATCCTCTCCCAATTTTCACTCTCATCTTACCATTGGATTAAAAGAGTTACAATACACTGGCAAAATATGAGACAGTTTTACAACACACATAATATACACTGGTATGTGCCCAAATGGTATGTGCCAAAACGGTATTATCATAGATATACAAATATATAGCATGAGCCAAAATAGTTGGTGTATTGCATGACCGTACGGTACTGACTTTTTTGGCTCATACATTTTGGCTCAAAAAATATATGTTTGAGATAAAATGTTCAATAACTGCAGCAGAGTAATATATGTCGACAAAAAGTGTTGAAAAGGTCCAAATATGAAAAATAATGTACAGAAATACAGTCTAAAAGCAATAACCTGCAATGTGCCAAAATGGTCGGATTCGTAAGTTGTGGTCAAAAAGGTCGAATTCGTAAGTATATATATATATATATATATATATATATATATATATATATATATATATATATATATATAAGCGTCATTAAGTCAGAAATGTTTCGACTTAAGTTCGGTTTTTAGCATGCTAAACCATTAAGTCAAAACGATTCGTTTCGACCTAATGTTTGACCCCACAGGGTTTTGCTTAAATGCGCTATTGGCATTGTTCACATGTTCGGATGTGTTAAATAACACAGGCTGAATGAACTGCTATCATATCAGAACGATTGGACGAATTTTCTCTATTTGTCGGGGTGGTAAAGTTTTGGATCTTTCCATATCATATATTTTCGTGAGCAAAATATTCAAATGTGAATTTTAAGATTATTAAGCCATATGTTCTGTACTTTTACTCAAATTATATGTTACTGCAATGCCTGGACATGATCCCATTGATTACATCTGTATATACGATAATTTTTACAAAATCATATATATTCTGGCTACTTTATATCCATAAATCGCAATTCTAGACGCGGCAGTGCGGTCCCGTTCTTGTTCTCGTGCGGCGAGAAGTTGCGCAATCTCGTTATTTCGCACAGCCAATCAGCGGTTCTGAAATCTGTAGGCTACGTGACCAGGTGACCTAGCGTCAGGAAAAATTGTTGTTGGGGTAAGTTGTCCAGCAAAGTAAAGAAATAGCTAGATATATCTAGATTCTAGTAGATCTATTTTTATTTCTAATCTAGATCAGTAATTTCACTTCATATATATTCAGCCGAGTGATGACGGGTGCACCGGGACGCAATCATCGAGTGATCGACCCTGAGACTGGCTGAGCCCGACGTCAGCAGGTCAGTCGGACACTCACTCAGTCTCTCACAGCATGGTCACAGTCAGTGACCGAGTGAGCGAGACAGACTCGAGGGTAGCCCTGAATACAAGGCACAATGTCCCCCGCCCCCCCAGCCCCCGCCTCCCCCACCGGACCGTCAAGCGGGAGACGCGGGGGGGGGGGGAGGGGTGAGCGACCGTTTTGCCTTGTATTCATGGCTAACTCGAGGGGGGGGGGGGGGGGCGAGTAGGTCTCCCTGCGGCTGGGTCTCGGCGAGCACTGACCAGAGTGCCAGTGGAAGTATAGATCGGAGCATCTGTTGAATCTAGGCTAGCTAGCCCCAGTCCCAGGACCAGGTGCCGCTGTTTCTTTTTTGTCGAGATCTAGATCTACAAATGGAAAACTTTTTTTGTTGTTGGACCTAAAGTGTCAAGTTCATCTAGAATCTAGATTTTTCAGTGAAACACGCTTTTCGGCCTTACACCTCAGTTTTGTTTTTAATATTCGGGCTGACTTGAAATTTTGTGTGTCATATGCTGTATTCCATTCAAGTCGTGCAAATGGTGATCATGAGTGGGAAATCACGGTGGGGAGACGTACCGACTTCTTGCATGATTACCGCTTTCTATATGATGCAAAACTCCTTCTACATGATTGGTTTAAGCGGTAAGCACAGGGGGCTCTATGGAAAACACAATATTGTGGTGTCATTTTGCGCACAGAGAAATAATCTGTACTTGCACGGAACATTAGACATACTTTATTTCCAACACATTATTCATTTTGATGCACGAGCTTATGAATTTGTCACAATAGTCAATACAGATCGAGAATGACGCAACGAAAACGGACATATCATTTTGCGGTGGACGAAAATAATATCAATATAACACCTATTGTGCTATATAATTGAAGTTATACACGTATTTATGTGTACTTAGCCCAGTCGCGGTTAGTTGATGACAAATTGTTCAAATTGGACATCAGTAACACAACAAAAACACCTAAAAGCAGGAACAAATTAAATATCGCTGTCTTGCATGATCCCCCAAACAAGTCTTGCATGATTCATATTTCTAAAATACCTGAATATTGAATAACATTTGACATTTCGACAGTTCATCCAATAAGTTGTTGAATATACGGTGGCTTCAATCTGCCATGCATTCTTTTTGTCAGAGGGCATTATTTGCGCGAAATGTATTGTTTGCGGGCAAACAATTGTTTTTTTTACGCGTAATTAACTATTGTTCACAGGCAAACAATGTTCTTGGCGTGGAAAAAAGTATTATTTGCACGTGAAGAACTATTCCTTACAGGAAAACAATGTTCTTTGCGAGACATTAAATATTCTTTACACAAAAACAACGTTCTTTACGTGCAAACAATATTTGTTTGCCTGCAAACAATTATTCTTTGCGGGGAAACAACTCTTAGGTAAACAATAAACGTTTGCGCGAAAAGAACTATTGTGTGCACGTAAAGAACATAACCATATTCTTTTCGTGTAATAAGTGTAATAAGTATACCAATAATATGATCTCATTGATCTCGTAAGGGCGTAATGATCATTTAAGCATGGTCAGAGTTCATTTATGCCCGGTCGAAATTACTATTTTATCAATATTTAAAGACCTAGTAGCATGCCGATGAAAGTGCTTTTCATTTAGTCCATTATGAATAGTTATCTGTAAATTCGAACGAATTTTACAAATACAGTCAATGGGTTTCGAGATATTGAATCAAATAGGCACTCCTTCCGTAAATTGCCGAAGATTTTGGTCACGATTTTAGTATGGGTCACGTGGTTTGTGACGTCACTTGAGGCAGTACTGAAAGTACATGTAGCCAGCAAGGTAAACTGCATGTCGCATATTCATTCTCGTTGTGTATGTTTGACAATTCAAGTGAACGGGTGAGATGGTGGGAATACGGCATTTTTATTGTCTTGATTTTTAGAATCAGTACTATTTATTCTCCCAGAAGGGAGGTTTGTTGAACTGCAAGATGTCCAGTATTTGTTGGTTTTCACGTGTTTTCTTTTGAATCTCATGCATTTTGGAGTGGTTTTCTATCTTTGAGCTGACCGCCCAAATTACGTGTTTTACGTGGCCAGCCATCAAAGCACATTTTGCCTCAACTGACTTCACGATTACGGAAACTGCAGAAGCTATTTTTTTCATCGTCATGAGAAGGCGATTGCAATACTGGCTCAATATACTCGATTATATGTCGCTGTTATTAATTACCAATTAACGCGAACATCTTTTTTATCACCAAATGTCCACAATGCCTTTGTCTGAACAGGAATAAAACAATATAATGGTACCTTGCTACTATGACTTTAAGTCACCATGATCATTATAGGATACTGGTAACCAGCTATCAATATCACCTCGATCAGTCACATTCCTTGTGTCGTCTAAAAATTCTCGTATCGAACTGTCGACTTTCAATTTTCCATGTGCCAGAACGAGCGACGCGCATGCGCAAATCAGAGTAGTCATTTAATCCCGCAAAACGAAGTTTACGGGCTTGAATGAGATGTTTATACACGACACGTCATTGTTTATTTTTCACAGACCTGACTTTTATCCATTTTTGATACTCAACAAATCATTGCAATATTGATAAAATAAATTATTTGCAATAATTGTTTGATTCGCGTAATAAAATCCGCGTAGGTAACGAATAATTGGTTTTTTTTTCTCGTAATAAATATTTGTTTGCAATAATTGTTTGCAATGATTGTTAAATAATTGTTTGTTTGCATGTATTGGCGACCCGACTTTGCTTTGTGCAACCAAAGAGCATGGATGGATCTCCGTTTACGTCTTTTGATAGAGGAGAAAAAAAATCACGCAAGACTTGGGAAACAACAGCCTACAGATCATGCAAGAACGAGGAAAATATGAAAAAAAATGCACATGTGAGAGGATGAATATAGGCGTTACCGATACTCTATTTAAACGGAAAATGCTGTATGATATCAATATTTATCTTTCTTAATTACCATCACAAGTGACTTGGTCTTATTTCTATTCCTTTATTCCAAGGATTTTCCCGTGAGTGAGTGAGTTTGTATAGAAAACGAAGTTATCAGAAAAATTCACGACACAATCACGTTAAGCTGTACACGGCTTTACAGATAAACTGATGGATCAAAATTTATATTAATCACAATTGGTCATTGTATGTATGGATCCATGGTGTGACTGTTTTTATGAAATACAATCTAAAATCGATGGCTTTTGGAGTTTCAGTGGCAGCCCCCTCGTCGTCACCCATTTTTTCAATCATCTAGAAAGGGTTTTGCATCATATAGAAAGCGGTAATCATGTTAGAAGTCGGTATGTCTCCCCACCGTGGAAATGGTGCAGCACGAGTTCAAAGTGTTCCATTGGCAAACACACACCAAAATGGACATTGGCTCTTTATGAGCAAACATATGGCCTTGTAAATTGAAATAATTGTGACACTCATTACTAGTATTGTATGAATTTCTAAGACTCAGGCCAAAAACAATAGAAAACCTAAAAAAAATGTTTTTGTTAACTTCATTAAATAGGTCGAATCTTATCTTAAATCTTCTATCACGTATACATCATGTAGTTTTGCTCGAAAATGACTGAACTTTCTGACAAAAGATTGAAGTGCAATTTTTGTCAGAACTCTCAGGGTCGAATGCCTCCTTCAGGCGAGGCCTAGATAAAGAGACGTGTGCCGAGATCATCTGGCACAATACAATGCCATGTGCATTTTCTGGCACGATTTCAGTACTTACAGCAAGTTACAGGCCTTGAAATTGTCTGAAACATTGGAAATATCCACAAAATCAAGAAGTTTCAAAACTTTAAACACTGTCCATTTTGCCGGTGTTTACATGGCCTTGGTTAGGTAGCTTTTGCAATGATAACGTTTTTGTTCTTTTTCATGACGTTTTGCTTGACAACCACAGAGTGTCAAATGGGTTTTTCCCGGCACTGTTCTCATCATGGGACAATGCAGTCAGAGTGCCAGAAATAGTTATAATATATCACAGTATTTATTGACAATATACAGGTTACCTAGCTTGCCAAGTTCATTTACAGTCATATTCACCAATTTTTAATACCGGTATAAATGAACCTACCAGGGCCAATAATACGTGAAAGTACTCTGGTTTTGCTCATATTTCAAGCAAAAGTACCTTAATTCCGAAGTTATCAACTACGAGGTACTACTAGAACATCCGCTTTTGATTGTAAGGTGCTTTATTGTGTTTTTGTTCATTCATTCACCATGATCAGGCCTGAGAAGTCATGCATTGACCATGATCAGGCCTCAGAAGTCACTCACTGACAATGATCAGGCCTGAGGAGTCATTCATTGACCATGAACAATCCTGAGAAGTCATTCATTGACCATGATCAGGCCTCAGATGTCACTTACTGACAATGATCAGGCCTGGGAAGTCATTCATTGACCATGAACAGGCCTGACAGTCATTCATTGACCATGAAAAATCCTGAGAAGTCATTCATTGACCATGATCAGGCCTGAGAAGTCATTCATTGACCATGAAAAATCCTGAGAAGTCATTCATTGACCATGATCAGGCCTGAGAAGTCATCCATTGACCATGATGAGGCCTGAGAAGTCATTCATTGACCATAAACAGACCTGACAATCGTTCATTGACCATGATCAGGCCTGGGAAGTCATTCATTGACCATGATCAGGCCTGAGATGTCACTCATTGACCGTGATCAGGCCTGAGAAGTCATTCATTGACGATAAAGAACACCTAACAGACATTCAATGACCATTAACAGGACTCAGATGTCATGCATTGACCACGATCAGGCCTGAGAAGTCACTCACCGACCATGATCAGGCCTGAGAAGTCATTCATTGACCATGAACAGGCCTGAGAAGTCACTCATTGACCATGATCAGGCCTGAGCAGTCACTCATTGACCATGATCAGGCCTGAGAAGTCACTCACCGACCATGATCAGGCCTGAGAAGTCATTCATTGACCATGAACAGGCCTGAAAAGTCACTCATTGACCATGATCAGGCCTGAGAAGTCACTCACTGACCATGATCAGGCCTGAGAAGTCACTCACCGACCATGATCAGGCCTGAGAAGTCATTCATTGACCATGAACAGGCCTGAGAAGTCACTCATTGACCATGATCAGGCCTGAGAAGTCACTCACTGACCATGATCAGGCCTGAGAAGTCATTCATTGTCCATGATCAGGCCTGAGAAGTCAATCATTGATCATGATCAGGCCTGAGAAGTCACTCATTGACCATGAACAGGCCTCAGATGTTACTCACTGACAATGATCACGCCTGAGAAGTCACTCATTGACCATGAACACGCCTGACAAGTCATTCATTGATGACGAACAGACCTGAAAGTCAGTCATTGACCACGATCATGCCTGAGAAGTTATTCATTGACCATAAACAGGCCTGAGAAGTCATTCATTAACCATGAACAGGCCTCACATGTCACGCATTGACCACGATCAGGCCTGAGAAGTCATCCATTGACCATGATCAGGCCTGAGAAGTCCTTTATTGACCATGATACAGCATGAGAAGTCATTCATTGACCATGATCAGGCCTGAGAAGTTATTCTTTGACCATGATCGGGCCTGAGAAGTCATTCGTTGACCATGATCAGGCCTCAGATGTCAAGCATTGACCATGATCAGGCCTCAGAAGTCATTCATTGACCATGATCAGGCCTGACAAGTCATTCATTGACGATAAACAGCCCTGAAAGTCATTCATTGACCGTGATCTGGCCTGAGAGGTTATTCATTGACCATGATCAGGCCTGAAAAGTCATTCATTGACCATGAACCGGCCTCAGATGTCATGCATTGACCAGATCAGGCCTGTGAAGTCATCCATTGACCATGATACGGCCTGAGAAGTGATTCATTGACCATGATCAGACCTGAGAAGTTATTTATTGACCATGATCAGGCCTGAGAAGTCATTCATTGACCATGAACAGGCCAGAGAAGTCATTCCTTGACCAAGATCAGGCCTGAGAAGTCATCCATTGACCATGAACAGACCTGACAGTCATTCATTGACCATGATCAGGCCTGAGGAATCATTTATTGACCATGATCAGGCCTCAGATGTCACTCACTGACAATGATCAGGCTTGAGAAGTCATTCATTGACCCTGATCAGGCCTGAGAAGTCATTCATTGACCATGAACAGACCTAACAGTCATTCATTGACGATAATCAGGCCTGAGAAGTCACTCATTAACCCTGATCAGGTGTGAGAAGTCATTCATTGACCATGAACAGACCTGACAATCGTTCCTTGACCATGACCAGGCCTGGGAAGTCATTCATTGACCATGATCAGGCCTGAGATGTCACTCATTGACCAGTGATCAGGCCTGAGAGGTCATTCATTGACGATAAACTGACCTGACAGACATTCAATGACCATTAACAGGCCTCAGATGTCACCCATTGACCACGATCAGGCCTGAGAAGTCACTCGCTGACCTTGATCAGGCCTGAGAAGTCATTCATTGACCATGAACAGGCCTGAGAAGTCACTCATTGACCATGATCAGGCCTGAGAAGTCACTCATTGACCATGAACATGCCTCAGATGTCACTCACTGACAATGATCAGGCCTGAGAAGTCATTCATTGACCATGAACAGGCTTCAGATGTCACTCACTGACAATGATTACGGTTCAGAAGTTACTCATTGACCATGAACAGGCCTGACAAGTCATTCATTGATGATGAACAGACCTGAAAGTCATTCATTGACCACGATCATGCCTGAGAAGTTATTCATTGACTATGAATAGTCCTGAGAAGTTATTCATTGACCATGTTCAAGCCTGAGAAGTCACTCATTGACAATGAACAGGCCTCAGATGTCATTTACTGACAATGATCAGGCCTGAGAAGTCATTCATTGACCATGAACAGGCCTCAGAAGTCACTCACTGACCATGGTCTTATCTGAGAAGTCACTCATTGACCATGAACAGGCTTCAGATGTCACTCACTGACCATGATCACGCCTGAGAAGTCATTCATTGACCATGAACAGGCCTGAGAAGTCAATCATTGACGATGAACAAACCTGACAGTCATTCATTGACCATAATCAGGCCTGAGAAGTCATTCATTGACCTTGATTAGGCCTCAGATGTCACTCATTGACCATGATCAGGCCTGGGAAGTCACACATTGACCATGACCAGGCCTCAGAAATCACTCATTGACCATGATCACGCCTGGGAAGTCATTCATTGACCATGATCAACCCTGAGAAGTCATTCATTGACCATGATCAGGTCTGAGAAGTCATTCATTGACCATGATCAACCCTGAGAAGTCATTTATTGACCATGATCAGGCCTGAGAAGTTATTCATTGACCATGATCAGGCCTGAGAAGTTATTCATTGACCATGATCAGGCCTGAGAAGTTATTCATTGACCATGATCAGGCCTGAGAAGTTATTCATTGACCATGATCAGGTCTGAGAAGTCATTCTTTGACCATGATCAGGCCTGAGAAGTTATTCATTGACCATGATCAGGCCTGAGAAGTTATTCATTGACCATGATCAGGTCTGAGAAGTTATTCATTGACCATGATCAGGTCTGAGAAGTCATTCTTTGACCATGATCAGGCCTGAGAAGTTATTCTTTGACCATGATCAGGTCTGAGAAGTCATTCTTTGACCATGATCAGGCCTGAGAAGTTATTCATTGACCATGATTCGGTCTGGGAAGTCATTCTTTGACCATGATCAGGCCTGATCGCCACTGACAATGATCAGGCCTGAAAAGTCATTCATTGACCATGAACAGGCCTGAAAGTCATTCATTGACCACGATCATGCTTGAG
Organism: Terebella lapidaria; assembly: GCA_949152475.1. NCBI lineage: Eukaryota > Metazoa > Annelida > Polychaeta > Terebellida > Terebellidae > Terebella > Terebella lapidaria. Next base: position 29,561,328 of record OX424560.1, read on the forward strand.
AAGTTATTCTTTTACTATGAACAGGCCTGAGAAGTCATTCTTTGACCATGATCAGGCCTCAGATGTCACTCACTGACAATGATCAGGCCTGAGAAGTCATTCATTGACCATAATCAGGCCTGAGAAGTCATTCATTGACCATGAACAGACCTAACAGTCATTCATTGACGATAATCAGGCCTGAGAAGTCACTCATTAACCCTGATCAGGCCTGAGAAGTCATTCATTGACCATGAAAAATCCTGAGAAGTCATTCATTGACCATCATCAGGCCTGAGAAGTCATTCATTGACCATGATGAGGCCGGAGAAGTTATTCATTGACCATGAACAGACCTGACAATCGTTCCTTGACCATGAACAGGCCTGGGAAGTCATTCATTGACCATGATCAGGCCTGAGATGTCACTCATTGACCACTGATCAGGCCTGAGAGGTCATTCATTGACGATAAACTGACCTGACAGACATTCAATGACCATTAACAGGCCTCAGATGTCACCCATTGACCACAATCAGGCCTGAGAAGTCACTCGCTCACCTTGATCAGGCCTGAGAAGTCATTCATTGACCATGAACAGGCCTGAGAAGTCACTCATTGACCATGATCAGGCCTGAGAAGTCACTCATTGACCATGAACATGCCTCAGATGTCAATGAACAGGCATCAGATGTCATTTACTGACAATGATCAGGCCTGAGAAGTCATTCATTGACCATGAACAGGCCTCAGAAGTCACTCACTGACCATGGTCTTATCTGAGAAGTCACTCATTGACCATGAACCGGCTTCAGATGTCACTCACTGACCATGATCACGCCTGAGAAGTCACTCATTGACCATGGACAGGCCTGAGAAGTCATTCATTGACGATGAACAAACCTGACAGTCATTCATTGACCCTAATCAGGCCTGAGAAGTCATTCATTGACCTTGATTAGGCCTCAGATGTCACTCATTGACCATGATCAGGCCTGAGAAGTCACACATTGACCATGACCAGGCCTCAGAAATCACTCATTGACCATGATCACGCCTGGGAAGTCATTCATTGACCATGATCAGACCTGAGAAGTCATTCATTGACCATGATCAACCCTGAGAAGTCATTCATTGACCATGATCAGGTCTGAGAAGTCATTCATTGACCATGATCAACCCTGAGAAGTCATTCATTGACCATGATCAGGCCTGAGAAGTTATTCATTGACCATGATCAGGCCTGAGAAGTTATTCATTGACCATGATCAGGCCTGAGAAGTTATTCATTGACCATGATCAGGTCTGAGAAGTCATTCTTTGACCATGATCAGGCCTGAGAAGTCATTCATTGACCATGATCAGGTCTGAGAAGTTATTCATTGACCATGATCAGGTCTGAGAAGTTATTCATTGACCATGATCAGGTCTGAGAAGTCATTCTTTGACCATGATCAGGCCTGAGAAGTTATTCTTTGACCATGATCAGGTCTGAGAAGTCATTCTTTGACCATGATCAGGCCTGAGAAGTTATTCATTGACCATGATCAGGCCTGAGAAGTTATTCATTGACCATGATCAGGCCTGAGAAGTTATTCATTGACCATGATCCGGTCTGAGAAGTCATTCTTTGACCATGATCAGGCCTGAGAAATCATTCATTGACCGTGACAAGGCTTGTGAAGTCATTCATTGACCATGATCAGGCCTGAGATGTCATCCATTGACCACGATCAGGCCTGAGAAGTCATTCATTGACCATGATCAGGCCTGAGAAGTCATTCTTTGACCATGATCAGGCCTGAGAAGTCATTCATTGGCCATGATCAGGCCTGAGAAGTCATTCGGTGACCATGAACAAGCCTGAGAAATCATTCATTGACAATGAACAGGCCTAACAATCATTCATTGACCATGAACAAGCCTGAGAAATCATTCATTGACCATGATCAGGCCTGGGAAGTCATTCATTGACCAAGAACAGGCGTGAGAATTCATTCATTGACCATGATTAGGCCTGGGAAGTCATTCTTTGACCATGAACAGGCCTGAGAAGTCATTCATTGACCATGATCAGGCCTGAGAAATCATTCATTGACCGTGACCAGGCTTGTGAAGTCATTCATTGACCATGATCAGACCTGAGAATTCATTAATTGACCACGATCAGGTCTGAGAAGTCATTCATTGACCATGATCAGGTCTTGGAAGTCATTCATTGACCAAGAACAGGCCTGAGAAGTCATTCATTGACCATGAACAGGCCTGAGAAGTCATTCATTGACCATGAACAAGACTGAAAAGTCATCCATTGACCATGACCAGGCCTGACAGTCATTCATTGACCGTGATCAGGCCTGAGAAGTCATTCCGTGACCATGGACAGGCCTGACAAGTAATTACTTGACCATGAACAGGCCTGCCAATCATTCATTGACCATGAACAGGCCTGAGAAGTCATTCATTGACCATGATCAGGCCTGGGAAATCATTCATTGACCATCATCAGACCTAAGAAACCATTCATTGACTATGATCAGGCCTGAGAAGGCATTCATTGACCATGAACAAGCCTGAGAAGGCATTCATTGACCATGACCAGGCCTGACAGTCATTCATTGACCATGATCAGGCCTGAGAAATCATTCATTGACCATGATCAGGCCTGAGAAGTCATTCGCTGACCTTGATCAGGTCTGATAAGTCAGTGATTGACCATGAACATGCCTCAGATGTTACTCACTGACCATGACCACACTTAAAAAGTCATTCATTGGCCATGATAAGGCCTGAGAAGTCACTCATTGACCATGATACGGCCTGAGAAGTCATTCATTGACCATGAACAGACCTGAGAAGTCATTCATTGGCCATGATCAGGCCTGACATGTCATTCGTTGACCGTGATCAGGTCTGAGAAGTCATTCTTTGACCATGATCAGGCCTGAGAAGTCATTCGTTGACAAAGATCAGGCCTGAGAAGTCATTCGTTGACCATGATCAGGCCTGAGAGGTTAATTATTGACCATAATCAGGCCTGAGAGGTCAATTATTGACCATAATCAGGCCTGAGAAGTCATTCCTTGACCATGGACAGGCCTGAGAAGTCATTCATTGACCAAGAACATTCCTGAGAAGTCATTCATTGACCATGATTAGGCCTGAGAAGTCATCCATTGACCATGAACAGGCCTGACGAGTCATTCATTGACCATGATCAGGCCTGAGAAATCATTCATTGACCGTGACCAGGCTTGTGAAGTCATTCATTGACCATGATCAGTCCTGAGAAGTTATCCATTGACCACAATCAGGCCTGAGAAGTCATTTTTTGACCATGTTCAGGCCTGAGAAGTCATTCATTGGCCATGATCAGGCCTGAGAAGTGATTTGTTGACTATGAATAAGCCTGAGAAGTCATTCATTGACCATGAACAGGCCGGACAATCATTCATTGACCATGATCAGGCCTGATAAATCATTCATTGACCGTGACCAGGCTTGTGAAGTAATTCATTGACCATGAACAGGCCTGACAATCATTCATTGACCATGAACATTGACCATGAACAGGCCTGGGAAATCATTCATTGCCCATCATCAGACCTAAGAAACCATTCATTGACCATGATCAGGCCTGAGAAGTCATTCATTGACCATGAACAAGCCTGAGAAGTCATTCATTGACCAAGACCAGGCCTGACAGTCATACATTGACCATGATCAGGCCTGAGAAATCATTCATTGACCATGATCAGGCATGAGAAGTCATTCACTGACCATGATCAGGTCTGAGAAGTCATTCATTGACCATGAACATGCCTCAGATGTTACTCACTGACCATGACCAGGCCTGGAAAGTCATTCATTGACCATGAAACGACCTGAGAAGTCATTCCTTGACCAAGATCAGGCCTGAGAAGTCATCCATTGACCATGAATAGACCTGAGAAGTCATTCATTGACCATGATCAGGCCTGAGAAGTCATTCATTGACTGTGAATAGGCTTGTGAAATCATTAATTGACCATGATCAGGCCTGACAGTCATACATTGACCATGATCAGGCCTGAGAAATCATTCATTGACCATGATCAGGCATGAGAAGTCCTTTATTGACCATGAACAGGCCTCACATTTCACTTATTGACCATGATCAGGCTTGAGAAGTCATTCACTGACCATGATCAGGTCTGAGAAGTCATTCATTGACCATGAACATGCCTCAGATGTTACTCACTGACCATGACCAGGCCTGGAGTCATTCATTGACCATGAAACGACCTAAGAAGTCATTCATTGACCATGAACAGACCTGAGAAGTCATTCATTGACCATGATCAGGCCTGAGAAGTCATTCATTGACTGTGAATAGGCTTGTGAAATCATTAATTGACCATGATCAGGCCTGACAAGTCATACATTGACCATGATCAGGTCTGACAAGTCATAAATTGACCATGATCAGACCTGAGAAGTCATTTATTGAACACGAACAGACCAGAGAAGTCATTCATTGACCATGATATAGCCTGAGAAGTCATTCATTGACCGTGACCAAACTTGTGAAGTCACTCATTGACCATGATCAGGTCTGAGAAGTCATTCATTGACCATGATAAGGCCTGAGAAGTCATTCGCTGACCAGGAACAGGCCTCAGAAGTCACTCACTGACCATGACCAGGCCTCAGAAGTCATTCACTCACCAGGAACAGGCCTCAGAAGTCCTGGCAGGTGGTCTGTTCATTTACATAGTAAGAGGTCAATTTTTTGGGATCAAGGAGAGCTGTCTCTCAAACCAGGGTGGTCTCTCACGACAGATTGTCTTTAACACAGGATCCACTGTATGTGCATAAACATGTACACGTATGCATTTTTTTCATGTTAGATGGAGAACCAGATGCTGATGAGGGCTTTGAGAACATGACTCTCCCAGGCATCTCAGATGTTAGTGTGGACTCAACTGAACAAGTAGCTCCTCCTCAAAGACCGGCCAGGATCACCCAGAAGTCTCTGCTCAGCCAGAAAGTCGGTGTAAGTCCAGATGTTTTTTACACATTCATGATTATACCCAGCAATATTTGTAATGAAGGCAATAACTATCTGGTTTCATCATTGTACATTTCAGGATACATGTACATGTACTGTGGATTCTCATGTCATTGCGAGATGGAACCATGTCTCTAGGCTAGCTGATTCTCTTGCAGCCAGAAGGCCCGTCTATTCTGAATTCAGCAAGTTGAGGAGATCACGCGGCCTCATGACCAGCTGCTGGATTTCACAAATGTCACACACAGAACTCGAATGAGTGAATGGTTTTCAGCAAGTAGCCACATGACCGCTTCAAGGCAAAACTGGCTCACAACAGTGTTCCCTCCAGTGCTGAAATCACCCAGAGGTACATCGCATTGTTCAGGGTTCTTCCATGCTTGCTTACTATCCAAAGTATTCATGATATACATGCGACATTATTTATTTGCATAACAAAAATGACCTATGGTTCTCCACCACAGCCACCCAGCATGTCTGCACCCCAAGGAGTCCAGCCTTCCTGTGTGTTCATGTTCCAGAAGGACCGCTCATCGCCAGTGTCAGTTGTTGTGTATGAGGGCCAATCAGCACAAGACCTATGTGTGCTGACAGCAGCAGCCACCTCTGACTAGCCGCTTAGCAGGTCGATGGCGGAAAGCAGCACATGCCGCAAGTGTGGGCAGGCCAGGACCAAAGAGACCGGACTCACCTAGCCAGTTCCGGACTCACCTAGCCAGTTATCACTAGTATCATCCCAGTGCTGGTGTCGCCTTCGAGGAGGACAGCATCAAGAACAAAAAGAAATGAACTTGTCATGTATATGTAAATTTCATAGTTTACTTAATGACTTAATTTGTATATTGAATGCACTTTTCTGTGTCCAATGTGTACGTGTATTTTGCAGGATTGCTGTGATCATTGAATGATTGTTAGGGACTATCCGGATGCTCAGTAACTGTATATTGTATGTATGAATTTAATATTCGTTCCCCAGCTATACCCGCTCATCAGGGTTGATTTTCATCATTTGCATGCCAAGTATTTTCGAGACTATTGAGTCTTTATGTTGACATAAACTTTTGTAATGAAAGTATTAATCCAAAGTGATTGTATAATTTTATCTTTGGTTTACATGAACTTAAAATGCAATCATTGTGCTATAAGGTACAGACTAATTGTACTATCATTAACTTCATCAGTAGCTTTTTCATAAGTATGTTGAGCAAGGTTTCATTTTCGGCATAGTGAAATTTCTGAGAATTGAAATATGGTATGTCTTACATGGCCTATTTGTGTGTGAAATGTTTTTGATTATTCCTGTGTAAAACTGGTATAATTTCAGCAAATTATGTGCTTAACATTCTCGCTAAAATGGGTACCAGACAACTTATAATAATTTGCACATGTACATGTAAAATACATGATTTATGTTTTGAAACTGTACCTCTGATATAGGATTCACATGCTCTGTGAGTGATTTGGCTGATAGATTTCAATTAACATGGAAAACGATATTCATATTCGTACAATACATTACCAAGTGATATTCAATTTTGGGTACCTGGTATAAATATAGTTGTCTTGTACTTGTAATGTAATAGATTTGTTATCCACATTGAGTTTTGTGTGACAAATTTTGCGCCGATGAATGAACAAAACAACAAAAGTTTTGTGACTATGGTAGTTATGGGACTACCATAGTTATGGGACATTTGTGTATTTTGTTCCTAATGTAATAGATGTAGTATCACCACCATAGCTCACAAACAAAATTGTTTAGTATATCAGTAACTGAATTAATGGTCAACACATTAGGTCACAGGGTGAACTGTATATGTACATCTAACCATGTTCAATATCAAAGTGAATCATGAAGAACAGATAATAGAATAGTGTAATGGATTCAATACCTGTATTTTTGTGCTGACAGGTGTCAAGGGTGACGTTTACAACAATGTTGATTGTTAATTTGAGATGCACGCATGAATCCAATTTTGGAAAGAGTGAGCCACTTATTCAACCAGGGTATGAAATGTGTTACATGTATAAAAAAGAATATGATTCATTCTCAGTGACACAATACAATTGTTGCTATCTAGCAACATTTGTTATTTGGGAAAATTTTATCGCAGGCAGTACATGTATGGATATATCAAAATTGATTGTTATGAGAATAAATATCATCATTTACTCATTTACTCACAGTCATTTTACTATTATCCCTTATTACTGAACTTTTTATAACATTACAGTTGAATTCTTAAGGTCTGATCATGACTATCGATTAAAATTATCTCTAATGTAAATGCAGCGGTGCTGTATAGAAGATTCACAACATCAGGTGCAACGTAATTAGAAACAAATAATAGTAATAAATCTCAGGAGTTTTCTACCATAGCTCTTATAATTTTACTGTGAGTATATGCAGTCAAATGACTGCAGTCAAGTAATAGGCGTTACATACAGGAAACTCACTTCACGATTTCACACACAGGGATCTCACTACACAATGAAGAAGGGGGCATTAACATGAGAGATCGATTGGGATACGTATAGAAGAGGGAAATACACAAAGGTATGCACGTAGAAGGCGTGAACACCCAGAAACGAGTCCGGTACACGTTAGATAGGGCCGTAACAAAGAGACAGATTGGATACATGTAAAGAGTTGAAATGGACACGAAGAGATGTGTTGGGATCATTTAGGGGTGGGCAAGGACACGAAAAACAGGTTGGATGCACGCAAGAGCAGACATGGACACAAAGAGACAGGTCAGGTACATGTAGGAGCGGGCATGGACACCAAGAAACAGGTCAGAGGCACGTAGTAGCGGGCATCTTCCGGGCATGGACACGAAGTGACAGGTTGGATACACGCAAGAGCAGACATGGACACAAAGAGACAGGTCAGGTACATGTAGGAGCGGGCATGGATACGAAAAGACAGGTCGAGTGCATGTTGTAGCGGGGAGGAACATGAAGGGACAGGTCGGATACATGTTGTAGAGGGAAGGAACACGGAAGGACAGGTCAGATGCATGTTGTAGAGGGCAGGAACATGGAGGGACAGGTCGGAAACATGTTGTAGAGGGCAGGAACACGGAGAGACAGGACGGGTAGATGTTAGAGAGGGCAGGAGCACGGAGAGACAGGTCTGGCACATGTGAGAGAAGGCAGGGTTGGATACATGTAGGGGAGGGCAGGATCATACGGGGGCAGGTCGGGTTCTTGTTAGAGAGGGCAGGGATACAGCGTAACATATTGGGTACATGTAGTAGAGGGCATATATGTCTGTGACAATTGTCAGGAAATTGTCATAGCAAGATGCAAATATTGCGGCCATCAGAAGAGCATAAAAGCTTGCTGAATGAAAATCCATCACACCCGCTTTACGTCCGCCCCGAAACATGAGGTATGTAAGCCTATGTTAAATATTCTATTTTTTGTGTTGAACTTATATTGCACTCATGTACTGCATATTACTGTATTTTCTCGAGATTGAGATAATATGTCATTCTATCTTGTAATGTAATTTTGTCATGTATCTTCAGGCTGCGCAGGCGACCGCGGTCAACCATGCAGACATCCGGCCTAACGCTGTACCCGTGAAACGTCCTCGCGAGTCTGATGCAGGCACCGAACCAGCCGCAAAAGTTGTCATCGTTCATCATGATAACATGTGCATGTATCAGAGTTTGCCTACTTCTATCAGTCGTTAGCCATTGCTAATCATGAATGCTATTTCGCCAATAAAGAAATTTATATGCAGAGTATGGAGTTTGTTTAAGCTCCGAAATTTCTTCCAGTTCTTCCGGAAGAAAGTCTTGCATTGCCCTGGAAGAAATAGGTTTCTTCCAGAAGAAAGTCTTCCATTGTCCTGGAAGAAATAGGTTGCTTCTGGAAGAAACCCAACCATGTCAGGAATAAGCCATGGATAGTCAATGAATGTTTAAGGTTATAAGACATAACATCATGTAGTAGTTTCTAAGAATAAGACAATAGTGGCCTTGCCATGTATCGTCAAATGCTGCACTGAATCCATGTTTGGTCACATTAAGTCAAAACCATTAAATCAAAAGTATTAAGTCAAAACTTCACCATATGTTTTCGTATATTTTATTGTTTTGATGCGTGCACTTGCATATGCACAGTGACGTCTAAATATGCGACTAAAAGTAATTATCTATCAACAGCAGTTGCAAAAGATGTTTATGGATTATATATATGACAGATTTTGACTTAATGTCATAGTTTTGACTTAATACCCCGATTTTGACCTAATGTCGTTTATATAGTTATATATATCTAAATATATTGCTGTTAAATAGATTTAGAGACTTGTTGCTTTTTATATACAATAGCAATGAGTTTTGGATAATTTTAAATGTTGTGAACTCGATAGCAGTTAAATTCACAGCAGTAGGAAAAATATATGGTCTGCCGGGCATTAGGTCGAAATTTTGACTTAATCCTTTTTATATAGTAGAGTAATTGGACATTAGGTCGAAAGTATTAAGTCAAAAGTATTAAGTCAAAACCTCACCGTATATTTTCGTATATTCTATTGTTTTAATGCGTTCACTTGCAAATGCACAGTGACGTCTAAATATGCTATTAAAAGTAATTATCTATCAACAGCAGTTGCAAAAGATGTGTATGGATATTATATATGACAAGTTTTGACTTAATGTCATAGTTTTGACTTAATACCCGGGTTTTGACCTAATGTCGTTTATATATATATATATATATATATATATAACTGCTAGTAAAAACATACATTATTTACTTCCACTTAACAGGGACCAGAACCACATGTCAAATATATTCGAAGTTTTCATGGAAGAAATCGGCGAAGATCTTTATTGGGCAGGAGCTGCAGGAAATCCTGGGGATGGGTTAATGGAAATGTTCTATGGACAGTTAGATAGCACTTCCGAATCTGAACTGCCCTTGGCATTCACACGAGATGACTCGCCCTGTCGATGCATCATCGCCACCATAGCATTTGGTATGGGCATACAGATAAACAATGTGGAGTATGATACATTGGGGACCGTCTAGTACAATTCTGGAATACTGGCAGGAGGTGGGACGAGGTGGTCGCGATGGTCGTCAATGCAAAGCGGTGATGTATCTTCCGCCGTGGTCTACAGATAAGCGTAGGGTTGAGCCAGAAATGATAGATCTGGTGAAAAATGGGTCAACGTCCTGCTTGCGAAAGAAAATACTCATGACTCTCAAAATTGACGGCATGTTGGAGGAAGATATCTCAAAATGTTGCGGAGGGCAACGATGCTGCTCCGCATGTGATTGCAATGTTCAAACAAATCCAGAGATTGAAAATGAGGATGAAGATGATTAGATTGATGATTGTCATGCTTTGGTTTGGTCTCTGACAGTTTTCCACATGTCCATTTTTCGGCTTCTGGTCTTCAGGAAGCTGCCAAGCTTACACGGTTGAGGGATGGACATCTCCCTTGTAATCTTCGTTGAATCGATGCCTTTGACATCCCTGCCAGGTGTGAAATGGAACTGCTGGTCGGGACCGAACACCTTGACGAACCGTTCAAGGTCCTCTTTATACCTTGTGTCCACGGCCTTGTTGCGGTAGCTTCCTCTGAAGAGGTCTTCGCTAAGGGTGGACTTGACCAGGTTATCAAGAAGTTTCCCGAAGGGTCCACTCATCTTACTGCAGCGTTCTATCTGCTGATCAGAGTATTGACCCTTGGAGTTTTTGATCATCTCCTTGAACTCGTTGTTGAGGTGTTCGTTCCCGAGATCCATGCCGATGTTGCCTCCAGGGATGCCATGGACATTGATGAATCGCTCCCATGTGAGCTCGTGGCGTAGCCGCTCAGGAGCAACCCCGCCAACGTCTAGAGGGGCCAAATCAGACAATACATATTGTTTAATTATATGTGTATCTTGTATGATAAATGTTCTGTGTCTTAAACAATATATTATGTCTTGCTGAGATATATATAGATTCTGAGTGTTTGCTCGTTTTGATGTGTCAGAGGTCAATAAGTGGGCCTAAGTCTAACTCAGTTTTCATGCAAAGGAGATATCATGTTCATTGGTTATTCCAATGCTGAAAATTGAACACTCACAGGCAAGGAACTGATGTGCGATCGTCCTATATTGGGTATGTCCCCTAGCCCAGAACTGCAGCATGTGTATCCGCCACATGGAAAGGATGGAGGCACCGTCACCTTCTTTGAGCATGTCATGCCGTGCGTCGAGACACAACCCTTCCCACAACAGTTGCAAGTTGTGCTCAAGGAACTTGTCATCGGTCCCTCCGGTCTGACACTCCAGACAGCAGTACCATTTCTCTGTAGACATATAACCAGGATATTAATTGAAATATCATAAATATATATTTTATGTATTTAGAAACATTAACATGTAAATAAACATATGACAGGACATACTTGGGGTTTTTGACTCCGCTAGACCCAGGCAAGACAGGTGATACCATTCGTGTCTAGTGCAGTCGGCTTTCTTATGACACTGTACCATGCGTCCTCCCTTCTTCTGGTGACATACACAGTAGATGTATGATGTCGAATTCCAGCACTCACTGCTACAGTACCAGTCATCGTCCTCAGGTGGAGACTGTGTGAGTGGTGGGGACATGCATTGCCAATGGAAGTACCGGTTTTCACAGTCAAGGTTGCAGCACAGTTCCATCGGTCCACCCTTCTCTGAAAATCAGTGCACACAAAATATGTAATTAGTGCAGTTGGAGAGGTGTGGGATGATAGAGTTTATTTTCTCGTTCTATTTCTACGTACCTTCTCGACAGAAGCAAAATGGATATAAGGTGGCATCGGGAAGATTTTTCTCCTTCTTGTAGCCTTCCTCAACCAGAATGAGCTGATCTGAAGAAGGATTCCTCCATAATCGGTCAACGATCGTACATGTCATCCTCTCCAGCCAGGCCTTCTTCTGGGCAGGTGTGCCAGTAGTGGGGAAGTCGGCAGGAACAGAATCCATACACTCGATGTTCGCCAGGTCCAGGAACAACTGCAGTAGCAGTCCACGAGTTGTGAACTATTTAAAAATATAATACTCACAATTAATGTAATTATAACAAATGTCATATATGACAGCATCACCTTCATGGACGGATCAAAGTTCCAAACCGTGCAATATATTTTTCATTACTATGCATTGCTTTTACCTGCAAAAGATCCCATGCATGCTGGAAACAGTTGCTGACTTTCTGCTCAACAGATCTGTGGTCGAAATACTCCTTGATCTGGAAAAGAGTCCCTCTAGTGGCCTCAGATGTTTTGGTGTAGAATATATCCCAGACATCCTGAAAAATAAACAAAACCATGTTTTTGGCATATGATATTGGAACAAAAATCATGAGGGGTGATCTATTATACTGATATAGTGGAGAGTGCAATATCGAAGTTTAGCAACCTGCAGTAAAAGGCTTTCCAGATGAAACTCCTGAGGTGATGGGATCAGTCCATCCAGACGTGACACATCTGTCGGAGTGCGACTTCTTCGCTCCTTGGATGTACGTATGCGATCCACAGATAGGCCATCACCATTACAGGGCAGAGTGTAGATGTCTTTCAACATCGGGCAGTAAGTCTGAAGGTGCTCCATGATTTTCATCACCCCCTCGTGCGATGAAGAGTTGGCATTCTGAACCCCCAGGTTGACCATCTGGCTGGGCTGACGCATCTCATCTGGGATGTGTTCTTCGATGTCCATACCTTTCAGGACTGGAATATGGAACACCAGTATCCGCTGAATACAAATGTTGATCCTGTTGCGAAGAACTTGCCAGTCAGCCTGAGTAGGGAGGAACACATCAAGACTTAGGTCTTGTGCCTTGCTGGTTGAAGGGTCCTGTCAATGAAAATATAGAATCTCAAAATCCTTATCTGTACTTCTAATTACTCAAGATAGATTGCCCATGAAATACGGTGCTTATGTGACATGGGATCATGTTTACTCACAGCCAAGTGTGTGGAAGATGCCCTATGCCTAACAGCAAAGGAATGCGCGCGCAGGTGAAACTTGTTGTGCTTCGATGTACTAGAGTGATGCGTTTTGGCTGACCATTGCACGTTGTCCCAACACAAGCTGTAGCTGCATTTGGCACTGAAGTCCAGTTTGCGTGAAGTACGCTCGAGTGCTCCTTCGAGTGCATCCTGCACACAAAAAAGTAAAACATTGAATGCATTGGGTGCATGTAATATGTTCACCTATAATGAACTCTGAGAATGCAAATCTAAAACTGAAGTAACGGTAAGTGTACTGACCTCAACAGTGTCCCGCCATAGTCGAATCTCGACATCAAATCCAACGCAGAGCCTGTCGATGTGGGACCGAGCAGCAGAAACACTCTGTGACACACCAAGAAAGTTCATCATGAGGAACAGTTTCTGGCTTGCCCCCTGACGCCACATTTCCACTCCCATGGTCGACTGCCAGAACTTGTACACTTTTGGGTTGAGGTTGAATAGCACCAGTGACAATAGGAATCCAAGGCGTGCTGTTCGCATGACATTGGCCTCTGAGGGGGTCAGCGATCTGCAGAGATTTTTTTGGGAAATGTTACCTTTCATATGATTTATCAGGACATGATAGGCGCAGTAAATAGGATGTGTTACGAGTATCATAAATAACCAGCCTGCCTACCTTTTTTTGCCCTTATTGCCCTTTGTATAATGTCGGCGCATAGTGGTGTTGCTCGCGGTCACCCCATCCAGTGCTACCGTGAGGCAGGGGCATTTGGCACGCATCTCCTCGACCGCGTCAGTCCAATGGAAATTGGAGAGAGATCCTAGGGTGAGCTGCTGCTGCATGGTGTCTAGGGCGATGTGGTTGTTTTTTACGGACGACATTTCCGCCCTCATCATCCCAAAAGTAACGTTTTGGAATGCACGTTCGGCTGACTTGGACTCCTTCACCAGATACCGAAAAAGTGTCTCATATTTGGACTCATCCAGAAGTGTTTTAGCCTTCTCCTATGAAGAAAATTGTCGAAAAATATATTTTGCTGACACAGTTGGCGCTATTTTTTTTCAAACTAGCTGTCAGTAAAAAAAATATAGAAGCACCATAGTGATTACAAATTAATTTCTTTATGTAACATTATACCAGAATTGTCTCTTGGGCCATACTAAAGTAATACCATGAGGTCATACAGGTCAGATGTCATTTTCGGATATACTACTGAAGGTCGTCTGAGGTCAACCTCAAGTTCACCAAAAGATGCACAATATATGAGTTCCTATATATACAAGTTCCTAAACCCCGACAACTGCTTAATTATCGGCCCATATTGGACGGTAACCTAAATATTGGACCGAGCTACATATGTTTTGGCCAAATTGTTTACCAATGTTTATGAAATATTGGTCGGTAATATTGGTCGTTAACCTAAATACTGGACTGAGCTACATATACCTATTACCAAAAGTCTCTAATCACTTTTATCTGGTTTTCGAAGTAATTTTTCTCTTGCGATAACACACAAAAAACTATGGATCAGGTAATTGCTATAGATGTTTGAGGCAAGCATACAGGAGAAAATGATATTTATTATTATTGAAAGTTGTGCAAATGCATTTGTTATAAGCTAACAGTTATCTTGATAATGCACAAAACGCCAAACTCGCAAACGTAATGTTCAACATGTCCTCCTTCACTATGAAGACAGATTTGGAATCTGGATGGACATGAACATTACAGTTCGTGAATATCCTTCTAAAACATCTGAAAACATTCTGCCCACATTACAACAGCAAGATCACTTACGTTGATGACTGGTGGTCGATGGCTATCAATATGCGCCAGTGAACGCAGTTTTTGACATTAGAGCGTTGGGGGCGAAGCCCCCAACCCTCTACATGTCTATGTGCTGACTTTTTCATGGAGATTTCATGCCAACTTATCGACCCTCGTTTAGGCATGTAAATGTTTAGATACCTACTTCAAATGATGATTTTCTTCGTCCTTGACATAAAATCTCTCGAATTGATGGGAAATTGTGACTATTCCACAGATATATTAGGCATAAATCGATGTGTCATGTTTGAGAAAATTACGTAAAATGTACAAATCATCTAGAAACGTCCCAAAATGGCGGAGCCGATGGAAATTGACGTTCCCAGAATGCAAAGCAAATTTTACCACAATCACGCGTATTTTTTTAATACAATTTCTGTTCAGCAATTCGTGTATGCATACATGCATGTGGGCATCTGCATGTGGACATTTTTGGCGTTATGAAGTAGACACAACGATTCGTCTGCGATGCCACGGCTACATTTACCGTAATTTGACGTATTTTATAAAATGATAATTAAGCGGGTGTTCTGTGCTGGATTGCGAAGTCTTTTCATTCTTAACTGGTATTTTAATTTGCCCAGTAAAGGCATGTGTTAGGCTATATCTGATGATATCAGATGCAGATATTCCTCATAATTTCCAATGTTTTGAGGATATTTTAATGAGGTTCCATATCATTTTAGCAAGCGTATCTGTTCCATTGATCGATTTTAAAATAAATGTTTACTTATTAGTAATATGAATGAAGTAGGCCATGTTTTTTTATCCTAGTATACGCAAATGAATTGGAATCATGTAGGGGATAAAATTACGGCTTCTTCTTTTTACTTGACGAAATGTAAATTTCGTCAAGTATGTTGGTCAGTCGCGTTTGTCTGTCTGTTTGTTTGTTAGTTACTTGCCGGAATCTAAAGATTTCGGCAAGTATGTTGGTCGGTTGGTTTGATTGATTGATTGATTGTTTGTTTATCTGTTAGTGCTCTACAGGTCGCAATTGTACAGTGATTGTTACGTTACTTGGGGTATGTAATCTGTAGGATAATAGGCAGGCACCGCACACTTTTGGTGAGTCTAGGTCAAAGGTCAAGGTCAAGGTCAAGCAAAACGTCGAAAACACATAAGTGGCCATAACTCCAGTTCTAATTGTCGTAGAGACTTCAAATCAAGTGCATATGGTAGATATACTCGAGTTCTATCTTTTGTGACCTTGACCTTGACATTTGACTTTGACCTTGAGAGTTCGCCTGAGGTCGAATATTTGACCTTGGAGGTCACCTCCTCCGATTTTCGATCTGATGCTTGGAAACGATGTCGGACCGGTCCCTTATGGTCAATGTCAATTTTTAGCGCGATCGGTCAATCCGTTATGACGTAATTGACGTTTCTATGGCAACGAAATCGGTCCCATTATAAGCGAAATTGCATGTTTCAAGCTGTCCATGCTGATAAAAGCGTCAATAATGTGCGTAAAAATCTAATGATACACCTGTTTATAGCCAAGGACGAGTTCTTTTGTTCCGCGAAATTTCAAGGTCAAACGTCGGAAGCCAAGGTCAATATTGACCCGCAAGTGAAAACCATGTAGGTCACTATATCTCAGGAAGTAAGCAAGATAGAGACACGAAAGTAAATCCACAGTATTGCACTCACTTAGCCTATCAACTTTTGTATTTACACCTAAGGCGTATGGCCGATAGCCTTTGCAAGCGCCTGAGGTCGAAGTTGACCCAAAAAATGACCTTGACCTTGACCTTTCGCGAAAATATCGAGTAGTAACTCGTTTGAAAGGTCTTCGGGAGTAGTTTCGATATATGTTCTTATTTTTGGAATCTGACGTCATATGACGTCATAATGACGTGAAACGTGATTTTATCATACTTCAATTGATTGTTTACATGAGATGCATAAACCATTTATGATTATTGTTGATCCGGTGCTCTGGTAAGTATTGGGGATACCTACTGAAGCTATTTGACAAATATCAGTTCAATAATTGCAGTGGTAATGGCCTAATTGACCTTTTTATGACGGAAAATTGGAGAAAATTTCATTTGTTTGTCTTTTCATACTCATAGCGTCCACATTTGTTGCTTGATTCTTTTCAAATTTGATGTAGATGTTCTGTAGGATAATGGCTCTTGACAGAATGATTTTGAGAAAAATAGCTCTATTGATGACGTCACAAAAGATCCGAATCCTATCAGTCTTTCATGACCACAAACTGCTTATGCTAGGAAAGAAATATAATACTTTTTTCAATGTTTTCCATCAACTATACAAAATCTAGAAAAATGCCATTACTCATATTTAAAATAACCAGATGCATCAACTTTGCAAAAAATTCAGTCTTTGGTAAAAGTTCAAGGTCATTGCCAGCTATTCCGGCAAGTTAGTCGACTATGTCGGTTCATTACTTGCCGGAATTTAAATTCCGGCAAGTATGTTGGTCGGTTGGTTTGTGTGTTTATGTGTTTGTTTGTTTGTTTGTTTGTTTGTTTATTTGTACGCCCTCTAGCATCCACAATTCCGGTTTGATTCTTTCCAAACTTGGTGTGCATATTCCCTAGGATGATGGCTCGCGACTGCACGTTTGTGGTGATTCTAGCTCAAAGGTCAAGGTCAAGGTCACGCAAAATGTTAAAAACACATAAATAGCCATAACTCGGTTTCTATTCGTTGTAGAGACTTCAAGCTAAGTTCATATTATAGATAAACTCGAGTTCTATCTTCTGTGACCTTGACCTTGGCATTTGACCTTGACCTTGAGAAGTTCGCTATGAGGTGAATGTCAAGGTCAAGTACGAAGGTCAGCGCACCATATCGAGTAGTATATCGTTGGAAAGGTCTTGAGCCCCCGATTGCAGTGATACCTTATTTTTGGCGCTGCGACGTTCGTTGACGTCACAATGACGTCATAAACGTAAAATTTTCGAAATTTCAAAAGGCCATAACATCGTCAATACTGTATGGAATCTATTGAAACTTGATATGCATATTGACAGCAATGACCTCTACTAACTGAAGTATAAAGATCAAAGGTCAATGTCAAGGTCATCGAAATCGCAGAAAAACACGTTTCCGGTAATAACATCCATTTGAATTGTCGTAGGTTCACGAAATTTGAACCATATCATTCAGAAGAGGTATAGCAATCGAGCGTATATGTCAATTTCATGATTGACCTTGAACTTGGTCAGGAAAATAAGGTCATATGAGGAAAACTTCAAGGTCAAATTTCAAAACTAATTGAAACCTATCAAGTAGTATATCAAATGAAAGGTCTTGACTCCCTGGTACATACTTTTTCATCAGTTTTGAGTTGTGACGTTTATTGCAGTCACAGTGACGTCATAAACGTTAATTTTCTGAAATTTCAAATGGTCATAGTGTCCACAAACCTCGTTCGTTTCTGATGGAATTATGCAGGTGATATATATGTCTTCGTGCACAGGCAATGCACAATTTTCGTGACTCAAGGTCAAAGGTCGAGGTCAAGGTCAAGGGAAAGGTCAAAATCACATAAATGGCCATAACTTCAGAACTAATCGTCGCAGAGAGTTCAAACTAAGACCATATTGTGGCATATCAGAAGGCCTTCCATGAGTGACCTTGAATGTGACCTTTGACCTTGACCTTGATAAGTTCGCCACAAGTCAATATCAAGGTCAAGTACAAAGTTCAGTGTACCATATTGAATAGGATACAGTTGGAAAGGTCTCGGTCTCCTGAGTATAGTGATGTCTTAATTTTGGCACTATGACGTTCAGTGACGTCACAATGACGACTTAAATGTCAAATATCTGAAATTTCAAAAGGTCATAACAACATCAATACTGGAGGGAGGTCAAGGTCATCGAAATCCCAGAAAAACACATTACTGGTAATAACTTCTGCTCGAATTGTCATAGGTTCATGAAATTTGAATCATATTCAGAACAGGCATGGCACTCAAACTTATATGTTAAATCCATGAAATCACATGAGTAAATTTTCAAGGTCAAGTTTTCAAACTCATTGAAACCTGTCAAGTATCATGAGTATGCGTTCCGGCAAGTGGGTGCCCTAGGGGCTCTCGTTTGTGTGTTTGTTACTTGACGAAATTAAATTTCGTCAAGTATGTTGGTCAGTTGAGTTTGTCTGTTTGTCTGTTTGTCTGTTTGTTACTTGACGAAATTAAATTTCGTCAAGTATGTTGGTCAGTTGCGTTTGTCTGTCTGTCTGTTTGTTTGTTTGTTTGTTTGTTTATTTGTTAGCGCTCTACAGGTCACAATTTTGATCGTAAAGTCCCGAAAATTTGTCAGAAGATGTGCAATTAGTACTCGACCAAGTGATTAACTTTTGGGAGGCCAAGGTCAAAAACTGAGGTCAAGGTCAAGGAAAAGGTCAAAATCGAAAAATCGCAATAACTCATTTTCTAATGAATGTTATTTTTTCTAGGTATTTTTATATTTTTCTATGGTCAATTTTGCATCATTTGATGCATGCCCGATGGTCGTACGACCAAAACTCCCGATTTCCGGTCCAGGTCGAAAATTTGGGGGTCAAGAATTTTGGTTTTTCCTGCCTCACAATATTCAAAACCATATAATAGAACAATTTCCCGATAGATGTTGCTGATTTTCACTCAGAAGTTGTGCCTTGTCACACGAAACACGATTGTGAAGTTATAGGACTCAAGGTCAAGAATTAGAGTTAAGGTCATAGTAAAGGTCAAAATCGAAAAATCACAATAACTTCGCTTCTGATCAAAATTAATTTTTCTAAACATTTTTGTATTTTTATTTGGTCAATTCGACATCAGCTGACGTATGTCCGATGGTTGTACGACCAAAACTACCGATTATCGCCCGAGGTCGAACATTTGGGGGTTTTGAGATCATTTGTATTTTGCGCAAAATTCAAACCGTTATTATGGAGTCAGAATCCAATATAAGTTGCTGATTTTTAATCAGTAGGTGTGTCTTATTACATTGAACATATGTATAAAGGTGTAGGACTCAAGATCAAGAATTACAGTTAAAGTCATAGTAAAGGTCAAAATCGAAAAATCGTAATAACTCAGTTTCTATTCAATATTATTTTTTCTGAGTATTTTTATATTTTTTTATGGTCAATTCCGCGTCCTGTGGTGCATGCCCGATGGTCGTACGACCAAAACTCTCGATTTTCGGTCCAGGACGAAAATTTAAGGGTCTTGATTTTATGGTTTCATGTCTCGCAACCTTCAACCCCATATTGCGAGTCCAGGTTCTGATATGTGTTATTGATTTTTACTCAGGAGTTGTGCCTTATCAAGTTGAACAAACCTGTAGAGTTTCTCAACTCAAGGTCAAAAATTAAAGTCAAGGTCATGTAAAAGGTCAAAATCGAAAAATCACAATAACTCCACGATCGATCAACATTAATTTTTGTTAGTATTTTTGTATTTTTTTATGGTCAATTCGGCGTCAAACGGTGTTTGTGCGATGGTCGTACAACCAAAACTCCCGATTTCCGGTCCAGGTCGAAAATTTGGGGGTCAAGAATTTTGGTTTTTCCTGCCTCACAATATTCAAAACCATATAATAGAACAATTTCCCGATAGATGTTGCTGATTTTCACTCAGAAGTTGTGCCTTGTCACACGAAACACGATTGTGAAGTTATAGGACTCAAGGTCAAGAATTAGAGTTAAGGTCATAGTAAAGGTCAAAATCGAAAAATCACAATAACTTCGCTTCTGATCAAAATTAATTTTTCTAAACATTTTTGTATTTTTATTTGGTCAATTCGACATCAGCTGACGTATGTCCGATGGTTGTACGACCAAAACTACCGATTATCGCCCGAGGTCGAACATTTGGGGGTTTTGAGATCATTTGTATTTTGCGCAAAATTCAAACCGTTATTATGGAGTCAGAATCCAATATAAGTTGCTGATTTTTAATCAGTAGGTGTGTCTTATTACATTGAACATATGTATAAAGGTGTAGGACTCAAGATCAAGAATTACAGTTAAAGTCATAGTAAAGGTCAAAATCGAAAAATCGACCAGGTTCTGATATGTGTTATTGATTTTTCCCCCGGTGTCGTGCCTTATCAAGTTGAACAAACCTGTAGAGTTTCTTAACTCAAGGTCGAAAATTAAGGTCAAGGTCATGTAAAAGGTCAAAATCGAAAAATCACAATAACTCCACGTTCGATCAACATTAATTTTTGTCAATATTTTTGTATTTGTTTATGGTCAATTCGGCGTCAAATGGTGTTTGTGCGATGGTCGTACAACCAAAACTCCCGATTATCGCCCATTGCCGAAAATCCGGGGGTCATGTGCAAGTTGCATAGTGGTAGCCCTAGAGTAGTGGCCGCAAAATTACCTCACATGAGTTGCCAATTTATAGGAGATATGAAATGTTTTATGCAGATTTGAATACACAAATATGAAATGTGGACTTTTCTTGCCCTAATTCTCCAATTGAGTTGACTGTGAAAGTTGGTTATCAATACTAGTTTGGGTTATAAAGTTAGTTATTTTGGAATCGATTTCTTCGTGCAGTCCAGGAAAAGAAATGGGGGACGGGGATAAAAAATTCAAGCTTTTTTTGTCGTCCACATCCAAAACCAAATTTTTGAGCCATGTCCCAATATATATCAGTGATTTTCACTTGAATGCTTTGCCCTACCAAATAGAAACAAATCTGCCATTTTAGAACTTGAAGGTAAGAATGAAAGTTACCGTCATAAAGAAAGTTAAAAACTCTGCCTTTTAATCAAAACTAATTTTTAATCTCTTTGTATTTTTATATAGCCAATTCCTGATGATATGTTTTATGTGCCACGGTTGTATGACCAATTTTCCCAGTTATGGTCTACCAATAACAGTAAATAAGCAGATCATCCCACCAAATGATATGGTCTACCAATGAGAGTAAATAAGCAGATCATCCTACCAAATGACGATACTATACATACCAAGTAAACAGTGTTTCGACAAATCAACTTTATTGGTTCATTAATATAGACATTATCCCAGGGACATTAAATTCATGAAAAATGCATGACAAGCGTAATTTTTATAGAATAATTTCAAAACACAATACACACGTGTACACAAATTTACAATATTCACAAAAAAGTACATAAAATGCACAATATCTTCCAAACTGTATTATCTTGCTTTATATAACACAAAAGCTGAAAAAGGCATTCAATTTGAACATAATTGCAGATCCGTCCATTTGTCTAAAAACAATTGAAACTTGGCAGTTTCTTCTTCAATTCTATGATATTTATTAAAATTAATAACACCCGCCTTTTTCTGAGAGTAAACAGTTATTTAATTTGCATGTGTAGATCTCTATTTTGCAAATTCAGTATAACAAAACATATATTGTCTTAGGGGATTGTATTTGACACAGTATTGTTTCTTTAACATTGAATGCATGAGAAATTGTCACCAAATTTAGATAATTTACCACAAAAATCATGCCAAAATTTCAAAACACATTTACTTTCTAAAAATACTTGGTAGGTGTAATAATGGCTCATCTTCTTTTTTGGAAAACGAACATTTTGGCGTATCTACAATACCTGTTTTTAAAAAAAAACTTGACAAACATAATGGTATTCAAAATCAATCACATATGCCAGCATACATACATCGAAATGATTGTTATATTCATTTTTTTAAAATTGTTCCTTAAAGGCTATTTTTCAATCTCCCTGATTTTATTAATCTCAGAAGCTTTCAGAATTCATGTGAAATTTCTGTGACTTGCATAGAATTTTCAGATATAACCGATTTGGGACATTTCTTTAATTGTGCAACATCCTTTGAAAGTTTTTTCAAACGTATAATGCCATGAACGATGTGATGAAATGATGCTTACGGGCAAACTAATGCCACGCCAGAGGCCAATAATGAAGTGAACAGATGATGCTTACGGGCAACTTAATGCCACGCCAGAGGCAAAAATAATGTGGAGAAGAACTTGATACTTCCTGCTAACTCACCGGCAGTGGATTCAGTCCACTGCCTGTATGCATTATACACTCAACGAATAATATGCATTATACACTCAGCGAATAATTCGTAACACTTCAATCTTTTTGTAGATAATAGTGAAATTTCACATGAATTCTGAAAATATAATTCGGTGCATGTTCAGGAAAACAAATGGAGCATTGCGTACCTCGACAGTAAAGCACAAATGGATCACATCACATTTTGCAGAGAATTAACTTTCACACGAAACAAAAAAAACCAATACTACACCTATTAGTAATAATATTAATAATATATTATTTTTAAACATAAATACTGTTGTCATAAATTCAGTAAA
This sequence comes from Terebella lapidaria, assembly GCA_949152475.1. Classification (NCBI taxonomy): domain Eukaryota; kingdom Metazoa; phylum Annelida; class Polychaeta; order Terebellida; family Terebellidae; genus Terebella; species Terebella lapidaria. The sequence goes on from OX424560.1 coordinate 29,584,484, forward strand.
TATGAAAAAAAAACTAATGTTACATTTGAGGCTGAGATAGAAAGCCTATACATGTATAATCAATATGTTATATTAATACATTTAAAAGAAATAATGACCGATAACACATGCAAAGAACATACAAATATCGAAAAAGCATCATACAACAAAAAATATTCGAAATTAAGTGGTCAACGAATCAAATTTTCAGTTACCACACCAGCATTCCTCACACAGGTTATGAATATTCAATGATATAACAAGAAAAAATGGACATAAGCATGTGACAAAAATATTGTAGACATGATCACGTGTTGGAACCATAGTAACATTAATCAAACATGTTAAAAATATCTCATAAACAGCACTAATGTGAAATATCATTGATGATGAATACGAAGATGAATGTCTCATGCAAAAAACACAAAAGTAACCACCATAACCATTAAATATTCGATAAACCATTCACCATGAACCATTGAATATTCGAAATAATGTGGTCAATGTATCAAAATTTCATTGATTATTCATTCACATAAAAGGATACATTTAGACACAACCATATTTCAAACTTTTGTCAGTTACCACAGAAACATTAATCAGATATCAACATCTATTCAATGAATAAAACTAGATAAAACATGATTGTAGACATATGCCAAAATCTTTCAATTACCACAGAAAATCAGACATGTTACAAGTTGATGAACAGAACTACAGACAACACACACACACACACATATTTGAGTATATATTATGGGTACCACACATGTGTATATATAAAACTAATACAAATTGCATTTTGAAATAAAATAAATACAATGTTAAAACTAAAAAAAAATTATAGAAAAGCATCAACAAAGGGTGGAAAAAGATTACAATTCTACTAACACACTCGCCCCAGATCAGTTATCTTATTGTGACTAGTCTTGTGAACATGAGTAAAACAGCAATGACGACAATACAATTAAAAATATATCTATAAAAAAATTATTGCAAGAATGGATATATCATCAATAAAAACAGCATCAAAAATCAATCACAACACATTTTTATTTTTACGCTTGCATATGTATAATAAGACTAATTTGTGTACATAGACACAACAACAGCATACACTGTAACTATATTAAAAAATCTACAAGAAGGTCATGTATAACGATGATAAGAACAATAGGCAATATTTGAACATGTATAGTAAATAATATTTTCAATAATGAAAAAAAATATGCGTACCGAAACAATAACAAAATTGCCAACAAAATATATAACTATATATGTGTGAAATGCAAGAACGTGTCCAGCAATAAAGAAGACAACAACAACATTAATGTATAACATCAGTAACAAGAGCGATAAAAATTACCACCATTTATATTCCTATGTTTGTATGTGTATAATAAGATCAATATGTGTATATAAAAAACAACAACTTAGAATCTAGCTATATCAAAATAATTGCGTGAACATCATGTATAATGATGACAACAAAACAAATCATACAAGGGCGTAGCTAGACATACATGTGTACGCAAACTGAAAACTGATTGTATAAAGTAGGGCGTTAAACGGCCGAGCCTTAAGGGCAAGGCCCCTATCGGCCAGGGGTCTGGGGAAGGGCGCCAAAAGCTGAATGATTTTGAGTGTTCTTTAATGTAATCTGAGCAATCTCAGGCAATAATATTGCTATCATAGTTTTATGATATTATAGTAAAATTACAAACACACGGAAATCTTGCGCCAAACATCAAATGATTGGATCACAAAAGATGAGATTCTTAGTGATTCAGCACCAAATAAAATTACCTAAAAGACAAGCCGCCACCTATCGAATGATGTTTCGTTCATTCAACATTGAGTAGACTGTTCACTGTTCATAATTCTTCTGCAAATGCATTGCTTTCAGTATACAATATTGCAATATTCGTTTTTATGCGTTATCACAAGCAGTGACATAGAAACCAACATTTGAAGATTTAAAAATCAATGCATACCTTTTCGCACTATCATTGTTCTATGTGAATGTACATGTAAAAACAAAAGCTGTAGTTCTGACTAAAATGTACCACTACAAATATTACGAGAATTCATGTCATACCTCCAGCCTGCATGCTGGTTGGGTTCAGGAACTGTATTTTTACATGTAACAGTTTTTCTGTTGTTTTTATGAGTCACAACGGTATTTATATGTGTAATAATTGTTTTTTTTAAGACAAGGGGTATGGCCTGAAATAAACAATAAACATAAACAAACATGTACGATTTTTTTTCAGCATGTAAAAAAGTGTTCGCATGTGCGTTTTGCGTAAATGTAAGCTATGCCCTTGTCATATGCAACTATGTCTTTTTATATGTATATGTATAATAAGAAGAACATGTGTATACCAAAACAACACCAACAATTTCAACAAAGAAACTAACTATAAAAGAAGATGCACAACAGGATCGATAATAATGATAATTCATATACATTGATATGTATTTGGAGACTAGTAAAATATAAAGAAACTCATGTGTATACGAACAGCATTAACATTATTTACAATAAATAATTGCATTGCTAATAATAATAATAATAATAATAATAATAATAATAGTGAGTCTATGATGTGGCGGATTAATAGAATGACTGTGTCCTTGAATATGTCCATATGTGCCAACAATTTAAACTTTCGTTGTTAGAAATACAGCATCATGGTCTGAATAATATATGTCACATACATCTACAAATGATTGAATCTCAGACGCTGGTGAACTTTTATTGTAATATATATGATCTAGAAGGCTACCAGAATCTGTAGTTGGTTTGTCAACATGTTGACGAAATCCATAGTACTTCATCATTCTAACGAGAGACGAATTCTGACTGACAATTAAATCATCATTGAAGTCTCCGACAACTACTGTTGGGACACTGAGTGGCATCATCTGCAATAAAGATTCAAGTAGTGTCACAAATCTTGCCATTGGTGTTGATGGTGGCCTATACACTACAACTACAATGAGGCGCTTATTTGTATTTTTTATCAGGATCACATTCGATTCCAATCCTTCAACATCAAACAGAAGTTCCTCAGTGTCCAACCAATCAGCAGTACACACCAAAAGTCCATGGCTATTCCTATGTTCATCTGTGTGTTTCCTTGATGCTACATATCCGTATTTTTCCAGAAAACAATCGATTTCATGATCTTTTGATAAGTAAGTTTCTGTAAAGCACATTATTTCACAGTGTGAGTACATGTCATCACCTGCTACACAGAGGTCCCTAATTTTTTCGAGGAAATATCTTATGTTGAGATGCCCAATTGTCAACCATGCTGGTTTTTCCAACTCATTCATGTGTCGAACAGACAGAGACGGCAATGGATTTTTGCGCATGTCATCCATAACAGGCATCACTTTCCTATTTGCACGAATTCCTGAAACGTCAAAATCGGTTATGTACAAATCACATAGTCTTTTTACTCGACTGAAAGCCACATATGCTTGTCCATTTCCAAACTTCTTTGCACCTTTCATGCTGACAACAATTTTCTCTAAAGTAAGACCTTGACACTTGTGAATGGTAATAGCCCAGGCTAACGTCAATGGGAACTGCAACCTTGTCACCTGTGTAGTCTTGCGTCCAACTTTGTCAAACATGCCCTCATGACGTTTAATTGGCACAGCTTCTGGAAATTCATCTTTCCACTGACTAACGTTAATGGCATTTTTCCCCACATTTTTGTTCCTGAATTTCACAAACACAATGACAACATTCCCAGAGTTGTTCTGTTTGATCCCTTGTACTGATCCTATGACGCCATTAACAAGCCCATCTGACACATCAATGTTATATATCAGCATAACCTGTGCGCCGACTGCCAATTCTAATTCTGTATGAAGTCCAGCTGTTTCCGATCTTTTTTGTTGAGTACATACATTTGTCAGATCAATCAGACCAGTACTGTCCTTTTTGCTATCCACTGCAGGAATTGTCACTCGATCGCATTCAGGTGCAATGTCCGCTAGTCTCTGTGCATTCCATTCATCGACATCAGCATTGAAAGCAAAGACATGTAAGGCATCTATCGGATAGTCAGGATGTGTCTGATCAGTGTTTCTGGACTGTAAAACTTGTATGTCTCCTTGAGTTGCATTTCCAGTTCTCAATCGGCACAACAATTCTGCGAAATCAGTGTCCCCTATTTGTCTCATCACTTCATCTAGCTCATGCAGCATGAAATGGTCTTTCCAAAGTGAACCACTCAAATTTGCCAGTGTACTCTTGTATGGACTGTATATTTGTGACTGACGTACGGGCGGTAATTGGTATAAGTCACCAACTGCTAAGATACAAACATTTCCAAAAAGTGTGTCATCGTCTGTATTTCCCTTGATCTCACAAAGTCGTCTGTGTATACTGAGCAACATATCAGAACCGACCATGGAAATCTCATCTATTACCAACACCACCACATTTTCTAGATTGGAGCGAAGTGTGTTCATCTTTTCAAAAGTTAGTGCATCTGTGCTATTTCCATACTTCAAGATTCGCAAAAGCAAAGCTGAATGAACAGTCATTCCATTGATACTGAATGCTGCTACGCCTGTGGGTGCTGTCAGTAATATGGTGATGTCTGTAGGTTTTACTTTTCTGCACAATCGCAACAGTCGTTTCGTTTCTGCGTGTATTAATTTGATGACATGACTCTTACCAACACCACCAGGTCCACTCAAAAATATTCTATAAGGTTTCACGGGTCTCCCATTTTTCATGTCAATTACAGCATCCTTACACCATTGTCTGTGATACATCACAATCTGCTTTTGTTTGTCATTCAGGCTGCGCATCATCTCTCTAATCTCTTTTGGTGACAATTCAGTTTGATTTTTCTCTTTTTCGTAACGCAGTGCAATATCAGAAGTTGGATGACACTGTGGATTTTCAAACATAGATGCATTTGCAGCTAAATCCTCATCATCAATATCCAAATTAATTTCAACAGACTCATTTCTGTCCTGTCTTTCAGCGTGCTCATTGCCTGGCGCTAAGTCAGCCCACATGTGTTCTGGTGCCCCATTATGCTGATTGTGTTCCATGGCTTGTTCCATGTCTGCCACATCCGAACAATATAAACTCTCGTTTGACGTTACAGTATCTACTACATTTTCGTAGCGTTCAAGGTAGCTGTCAGAATCTCCCAGTATATCAACTTGTTCTATTCGCCATGGAAAATACAACATTAACTTAGATCGAAAGAAATTTGATGGTTCTTTTTCCATGCTTACTTTCCTGTATCTTATGACGGCTTCTTGTCTTCTCTTGCGCATTACTGTTTTCCCATCTTTCAGTTTAATTTGCTTAGGCATATTCATCCTTCTTGCATCGTCAGATGGGTGTTCACTCTCTTCAAGTACAGTAGGCACACTGTCATCACTGTCATTATCGTTCTCGTTGTAGTTTACAGAATAATTGGCAGCAAATTCAGCAAGGCACATATTTTCCAATGCATCTGGTCTCGACGCATACCGCTCTACTACGTTGCTTTGAAAAACGTCTTCATCACCATCGTCAGCGTCTTTCAGTTGCTCTTTTGTTTTCAACACTGCAACTCGCTGGTCTGCTGGATCAGTATTGACAAACACGACCTTGCGACTCAATTTCTTCAAAGGCATTGACAATATTCTGTAAGCTGCTTCTTGTGCACTCAGTTCCCTGCGGTTCAGAAACGTTGATCCAATATGCCTCATCATGCTCTGCACATCTTTATCTTGATACTCTTTACATGCCTGCTTTAGTAATTCTCCCATGCCACTTTCATCTTTTGTAAGATAACTAGCGATATAAGCAACACATGCCCATGGATCTAAAATCATCTGTATGTCGATGTTGGCTTTCCATGCCTTCATCAAAGTTGGGTTGTACTGGTTGATATTCTGTTCCTTTGGAGTCCTTTCCATCACAACATTTGAACCTTTCTGAGAAATTGACAGTGCGGACATATACTGTTCTTCTGTAATACCTGCTTGATCACATAGGTCATGTAATGAAATATCACTACAGTCTTTCTCTGTCATTATGTCCTGCACATTTTTAAGAGTTTCTCTGGCAGTTGTTTTCGTCTGTTGACTCAACTCGTCAATGTCAGGTTCTCTGGCAATCATTGTCTTTGCACTCGGTGGTCTTGGGAAATGGAATCGGCATGATCCTTTCTTTCGACAGTAAGATGAATGACTGTGGCCTTGTACTCTGGTCACCAAATCTGACAGCTCTGGGTCATCATCTGGTAAAGTACACGTTATATACTTGTCGATAAATTGACATACTTTTTCATCAGAATCTTTGTCAATTTTGGGAGCATTGTTTATCCACAACAAAGTGTGTGCATGAGGCGACCCACGAGCTTGAAACTCTATTCTGATAACATAGTGCAAAACTTCTCCTACTGGGCGAGCGTTTGATTTTAGCACGTCTTTGAAGAATAGCTCTAGTCGGTACTGGAATTGCCTTGCAGCCGTTACAGGATTGCGTCTAAGCCAATCACACTTTTCTTTGTATGACATTTTATCAACATCGTCATCAGTCAAAATCGTGCCATATTGCTGTGCAATTGTCTGAATTATATCTGGCCATTGCATATCTGCACATGATAAGGTCAAAAAAAATGTTGGTAGGCCAAGTTGTCGGATCATTGCTAATACATCATACAACAATGTTTGAAAGTAACCAGGTGTGCCTCGAACGTTTTTCAGGATCTTGTATGCAACATCTGCTTTCAACATATCATTTAACTTACTCACATTCTTCAGCAAGCCAACATTCAATCTTTCTCCTTGAAATTCTTTACCAGCACATCTGCGATATATGTAATGGTTTATGTCACTGTGAACTTGCTGGTTCTCCACTGCGTACTGTGCACTGAGCAGATACTCCACAGACTGTGCAAATCTTCCATCACAATCTAGTAGTCTTTGATTGAAGTACTTTCTTGGGGTTAGATGGACTTCTCTATCTGTGGTCATGGCATTGGTTCCGTCGGGATACTTGTCTGGGTTCGAGAGTTCTTCAAAGTAAGGATCACTCAATAAGGGTATTGGTTTTTGGTATTCGGCAGGAGCAATATTTATTGTTGCGTTTTCAAATTGGGAATTGTCATTTATTATACTGGACTCATGTGGCAATCCTCGTGTGGCTACAGCATTTTCAAAAGCTTTCTCGTCTTCTTTATCTAAGTCCGCATCTGATTCATTAGCATTCCCTTCTTCAGTATCAATTTGTGATTTCACCCCAACGTCTTTTTCTCCCGTTGGTACAAGTATTACATAATGGTTCTGTCCGATCAGTCCCAAATCAAATTCGTTCTTTATATCCGTCCGGGATACCACAAGAATAGGTACATCATGACCAGTCTGGTGAACTTTTATTTTCAGTGAATAATAATCAGCAATTGCTTGCAAAGCAATATTTTCTCCCCACTGATCACCATAGCTTAGATCATCTAGATATTTTATCCACCGCACCTCTTTTCGCGATTCAAAGTCTTCAATTCTTTCAACAGCTCTGTCTACATCAGATGGTTGCTCGGTATCTGCTTGCCCATTTCTACACGTTTCATCTATATCAATCCTCGCACATACGAAATCACGATACCACTCGGAATGTTCTCTCATATGTTCTGCTGTCACTATGCGCAGATTTTGTGGCGTCACTGTGACTATACGAAGTCGTTCCAGATGGTAGCACACTGAACTGAACATGCAGTTTCCATCACCCGGTACGTCAATTACAGTCATTTCATTGTCATTGGCAACATCATGGATTATGTCATTACCATGGCTTATACCTTGCTGAATAGACACAGGTCGTTTGATGTTGTTTTTCATTTCATCAGGCGACACAGTCTCTGCATTAACAATCACTGTGTCAGATATTTCTTTGTCAATGTTGGAATCAACTGTGGTATTGCTAATTGTAATCTCCGATTCATTTGATTTTGTCATGGCATGCCAGAGCTCTGGACTATCTATCTCTGCATCTTCTTCCCAGTTTTCATTTATTTCCACTTCTTTGTAATGCGGATTATCAGCTTTCAATCGTTTCAAAGCAGCCAATACTCGTTGTGGGTCAACATATTGATACATATAGTGGCTTTTATATGCTTGCTTCCTTTTAAATTTCAGAGGTATCAGTTGGCTTTCAGATGGCAATCGTGGAAACAAATTGCATACAGTGTCAATTTTAGATGGAACGTTTACCGCTGGTCCATGAATTCCATGCTGTCTGCCTCTTGGTAAACCCACCATTTTCATAAACGGGATACGTTTACAAACAAGACGTATTTCAAGACTGTTTAGTTCGCGGAGTTCAGGAGGTGGATCCACTAACGTTAACTTGTTTGCTTTTGATTGTGCTGGAATTTTTCCACGTTTCAAACAAGCATGACAAGTTCTGCATATCCATTCTTTATCATTTGCTGATTTGATCCTATTCCCAAGTGTTCGTTTTATTATGGTTTTCGGTGTTTTTATATACTGAGTATCATCAAGGTGCCGTACCGTTACTCTGTACATTAGACGATGACAACAACAGCAAACATAATTACACGAATCCTTCACTTCATCTAGAAAATTGTTCACTACACGTGTGATGCTAGGGATAGAATGTTTTTGTGTAACTCTCTTGATTTTCATAACTTTTTTCATTTTTCCCAATCGTTCACTTCGATGGTGTGGTGATTCTTCCTGTCTTGTAATTTGCTTGGCTTCCTTGTCGTTTCGCAAACGTTCACTACGTCTCTGTGGTGATTCTTCCTGTCTTGTAATTTGCTTGGCTTCCTTGTCGTTTCGCAAACGTTCACTACGTCTCTGTGGCAGTTCTTCCTGTCTAATCCTTTGCTTGGCTTTCTTGTCTTTTTGCAAACGTTCATTTCTTTTGTCTTTCGTTTCTTCTGATCTCACAGTCGTCATGCCTTTTCTCACTTTTTCCAAACGTTCATTTCTTTTGTCTTTCGTTTCTTCTGATCTCACAGTCGTCATGCCTTTTCTCACTTTTTCCAAACGTTCATTTCTTTTGTCTTTCGTTTCTTCTGATCTCACAGTCGTCATGCCTTTTCTCACTTTTTCCAAACGTTCATTTCTTTTATCTTTCGTTTCTTCTGATCTCACAGTCGTCATGCCTTTTCTCACTTTTTCCAAACGTTCATTTCTTTTGTCTTTCGTTTCTTCTGATCTCACAGTCGTCATGCCTTTTCTCACTTTTTCCAAACGTTCATTTCGTTTGTCTGTCGTTTCTTCAGATCTTGCAGTTGTCATGTGTTTTCTCACTTTTTCCAATCGACACCGACGTTCATATTCATTTTCTGTTTCAAGTTTTTCTTGCATGGACTTCCTAACCTTTGTTAGTCGTTCATTTTCTTGTTCTTTGGTTTCATTTTTACGTTTATTTTGCATTCTCTGTCTCTGTTCTTTTAACTTTTGTTCAGCACTTTTTTTTGTTGAGCGCGGCATTCTGACAAAGTTATATCGTTACTCAATTATCTTGAATAATAATTTACGTATTTGCTCACACTCAATTACAATATTATCGATAGTCAACCACAATATATACTTATTTATTATAGATAGTCCACCACAATATAGACTTATTTATTATCGATATTCTACCACAATACAGTTATTTATGACTGAGCATTTATTCCAGAGGATCACAGTGAAACACTTTTTTTTTGTATAAACAGTGAAACACTTGTTCTCTATTCAAGTATCAAATATACTATAATCCAATACCATCAACGATAATTTATTAACAGATATATACACGAATAAACTTAACTCGAGAACAACTGCTGTGGTGTCTTTTTACGATATTTATTACACATATAAATTGATGACAATTACAGGGGCAATGCAATATTTGAACGTTATGATATAATTGCACAGTTGAAATCACAAATGAATCTAGTAACGAGATTGATCCGAGAGCAAATTCTTCTGTTTGGAACGTTATGACAAACAGCACAACTATTCACTTCAGTGTTTCGGAAAGTATCAGTTCATGTAACTTCAATAATTTGTTCAATCAAATTTTTTCCCAAAACTTGATTGAATCAATTGATGCAATTGATAAATTTATCAATTTGCAACAATGTCACTGTTTGCATGAAAATTCAATATTGCAATAAATTTTGTTTCTGTCAATCAAATGCAAACAGACAAATTTATATTCCAATCAAGTGCAGATTCTGTGTATACAACGATGTCCAAACTTTGAATACACAAGACTGAATCTGTTTTCTTTTGTTATCACCACGTCAACTCCCCTGATGTGGTTAGGATCAGGATCAATGCAATATCTTTGTCTTTGACTTTGTTTTTGTCTTTGTCAATGTTTTTTCAAGAACAGGTTGTGACAAGGGAGAGCCCGTGGAAGCCTATATTAGCACTTCTAGCTCTATTTGCCACAACCGAGAAATGACAGGTTTTGACAGGCAGGAGCCCGTGGAAGCCTATAATAGCACTTCTGGCTCAATCTGTCAAGACCAAAAAAAAAAAAGCAAAAAAAGCTGCACCAGGCTGTCGTCAGACAAAGACTCCTGTAATTAAACAAAATCAGTTGTTAGCATTTGGAATTCTTTTTATCTCAACATTTACTTGATTTGATAGTAATTTGAGAATTGTAATTGGTACATAGTCCAGTCTAACTAACAAGATTGACTGATAAAAATCTATAATGCTAATACAATCAGTTTTGTGGTAATAATGTGCATTTTTCCTACACGGCAAGCCCAGGAGGTGCAGGAGGCAGACAGCAGGAACACCCCAGCTCAGAAAAGCAGGACAAATGACACGCAGTCTGAAACAGATACAAAAAGTTCATGGTATATACATTTCAAAAAATAGTATACAATGTACAAACATTGTGTCAGAAATTCAAATGTGAAAATATTTAAATCGTTGTGACAAGTATTGCGCCAACGTCAATGGCGAGTATTGTTACACATACTCACCAAGCAGGCAGAACTTCAACGATCGGTGAGTCACACCTGAAAAATAAACAAATTAAATTTCAGCATGTACAATACTCATTTACACATGTCTACTTTACTTCGGTGAGGTTTATCAAGAGATAGCACTGACTTCATATGTATATAGTCAATGCATGCAAGATTTTCTATACTCCTATATAACTAAGAGCTGGGTACGGCCGCCAATGCGTTCAAGCTGCTTATCACGATTCTTAATCGGCTAACTACAGGTCCACTCGGTCAAGTAAGTCAAGAAAATTGATAGGGGATTTGAATTGTTACTGGTGTAAATGTGTGGTGAATCTCGTTAGTTTCTTTTATATCGAAGCGCAAAGTTCGACAAGCATCGAAAGACAACCATGAAATATATAATGTTACATCTTCGAAGTAACATCAAAACACAGAAGACTGCAATTAGGATGCAATGAAAGCTATTGTGACATTTACAGAGGACACGATCGTCGATTGTATCTCCTCATCACGCCAATATCACAGCTCATCAGATATATTCAGATTTCACTCTGAATCATACTCAATTCAACTTGGATGCATTCCCACAAAAACTACTGTAAAACTACTGTTATAAGATTTGCTTTTTTTTGGTTCCTCTAGTTCTGTCAAGCCTACATAATAGTTCTAACCCCCAGAACACCTGATCTGTCAGGGTAATAATACAACACTATTTTTTTCAGGAATCAATCATCCTGGCGTGTTTGGCTACATGTACGCGTTAAATCATGAGGGCACAGTCAATTTTGAAATATCAATACGTTATGACAGAAAAGTCTCCCAACAACCACAAGGATATTAGTCAAATACTCAGGATACTACATTCAGTGGCTTGCTGTAATTATAACATAACTTAGGTTCTCAGAGTCTATCACGTACTCTCACATATATCCCTGTCAGCATAAATGTATTCAAACAAGGATTCAAGTATACAACATTGTGCAACAGACGCACGAGTGTTAGATACACCTTGATGATTGGTCATATCATTACATACATGTTGTGCACAACAGACTTTCGGATCCAAGCACCCCTCTCCTCACAAGTCAAACATGTAATTCACCTATTTCTGCTTGGAATACATAAAACATGCCAGAGGCCCAACCAGGTGATATCAACCCCTCTTGTATGAAATAATGTCCTTATATCATGGGTACTTCTCGAAACTTCATAGGATTAATTGAATACAAGCAAGTTTGAAACCTACAGGGATTAACAGATGTCATATATTACTCCTTAGCAGTGTTCAATACAAATATATACTCTACCTGCAACTGCTCAGACCCTACATCCAATTCCCAATGAACAAAATGGCAAAAGTCAGTATTTGATCTCTCAAAGTGATATAGGTCTTCCTGGAGTGTTCATTATTAGCATGGGCCCTGTCAGCAACATTTGAGATGCCACACCCATTTTTCATATTCGGTAAATTTTTAAAATCTTATTTGGTCATAATATCTTGCAACATACATGTATGTAACCCCCATGAAATTGGGGCCATATCATTCTTCAATACTAATATGACCTCTACCTGCCACCGTCCAGGCCCTACATCCAATTCTACATGAACTGGACTCCAATTCAGTATTTGAACTCTCAAGGTCATCGAAGGTCAAATTAAAGTTCATCATTTTGAAGGTCATAGGACTTCCTAGGAGTTTTCAAAACTAACATATGCCCTATATGCAACGTTTGACGCTCCACACCCATTTAGCTTCTTTTATCAAATTTGGTCATAATATCTTGAAACATACAGTTGTAGCGTATTTGTCCTAATAGAAGAGTGCGCCGTACTAGAAGAACACAACTCTTTGGCAGAAAAAAACTGCCGTAGTCTTGAATTTAAAACAGTTATTTCTTAGATCAAGGTCTTACATGGTCTAAATTACCACACAATAAACACTGTATAGGTGTTATATTAATGATTTTTCATAAATGCCTCTCAAAATTTACCTTTTTTACAGGGGCTAATGTTGGAAGTCTTGCATTATGCCTGTACTACTACTGTGTTAGGACCAATACGGTATGTAACTCCCACAAAAATCAATTGGCGCAATATTATATTTCTCATCACTGCACAATACTAATATTGATTCGAAACTGCAACCTATTAGGTCCCACATTCAATTGCCCATGAACTAAGCTCAAAGGTGAGTATTTGACCTCTCCAGTCTAGTTCATATTCAACATCATCAATTTTTATACCCATATATGACTTCCTATGAGTGTTCATTAGGAACATGGGTGTGGACTTAATCCTACACACCCAAATAAATTCTTTCACCATATTTGGTCACCAAATATTTGAAGAAAAAAAGATGTCTGAACCCCGTGAAAATAAATTGCTTCTTTCCAGTGTTCAATACTAACATAGACACTACCTGTAACATTTTACGCCATACATCTAATTAAATGAGCTCAACAGTTAGTATTTCACTGATCATCCAAGGTCACAACGTTCGTGTTTTGGACTTAATACTAGCCTTAACAACCACGCGGCTAAGGGCTAAATCAATCAATTGGTTTCCATGGCAACCAAGATTTGGACGCATTCAGGGTCTATTCCTACTAGACAATATATACCGGATGACCAAATATGAACATAAAAGGCTCAATTTTTACTTAAGATAATCTGTCAATGATGTCACTCATCTCATTTGCATACTTATTAGGTGAGAGATTATTTCAAGACTATCAGGAGCAATTTGCTGGAGATTTTCTCTTTAAATAGCTGTAACTTTTGAACAAATCTTAATATCAACATTCTGTCAAGACTATTCTATTCAGGTCAACGGGTGGCTTCAAATGAGCTGACATCATATTTTCGTGATTTATACTCTTTAATATTAGTCAATACAAAATCAGGTCAACGTCCAACAATCCTGGACAGGTGTCAAATGAACACGGCAATGTTGACCTTACCTTGATAACATGTCACATAACCTTAGTCAAAATTCTACAAAAATCGGGTCAACGTCCAACAGTCATGGACATGAACACAAAATGTTGACCCTACAATAATAGCTCTACATTATAACAACAATGACAATGACAATTCTGGCGATGGTGGAAGACTCGTATAAGGTTGTCCAGGTTCTCCAGGAGACTCCACCTAGGATGCTTTGCAGCGCTCCTAGGCTCATCAGCAGCTCTTGCTCTCTGTCGACAGCCCATAGGTCAGGGAAATCCTCTCAGACACCCTTGCGGCTTGCCTCCCTCGTCACAGGCGGCCACACTCCCTAGGACACAAGCAAAGAATCTCCTGTTAGCTGCTGCCATCTACTGTACCCCCACTTTTGGCATCAAAATGTAATGGGTGCAAAAAGGCCACGTTGATGGTTCGTGATATAGTTAATTATGTCAAAAGCAGATGGTAACAACTCTTCATGAGGATAAAGAAGAAAACATTCGTTAGCACGACATGCATTTCAAGTACACAAGCAATGTAAATTTTGGTAAACTTTAACAGCAAGAAGACAGATCAGATCAGTAGATCAGATCATAGTTACTGTTGACAACACAAAACTGCCGATAGACTTGATATTACTTTAAACTGTTACAATCGACAATGTATAAATTTGAATCAGTTATAAACACATGAGAATTACGATACGACAAAAATCACACCTTGTCAGTCGAGACACGTCAGCTGGGAACTCCTCAATTATCATGCGAGGTAGGTCTTGGAATTGTCCAGTATGAAAAGCATTCAACATTCTATAAATCACATAGAAAATATTTATATATACGCAGAAACAAATCTATCAAACTTATTTGACTATGTCTCAGTTAGCACTTCATAAAATTGCAACTTTAATCCAACATAATCATTCGAAATTGTCAGTTATACTATCTCTGAAGCCATAATACTGCTACGAAAATATACTGGTTATAAACCTATTTATCGTCTGCTAGAATAAAACAGCCAACGCTTTACTCAAAGAATGTCTATCGTAACATACAAAGCATTTAGACTTACTGCCTGACACACTAAAATACATGAAACCATATCAAACCTTTTTAAACTTTGTTGAATAAGAATGCAGTAGAATCCATCACGTGGTCATCGATCAACTCCTGATGCAGACATGTCAGTATGCCAACCACGCACTTTCTCGTTCTCGTTGAAGGAAAAACAAGTGTAGAGAGTACATTGTGATAAATATCGGGTCAAGTGTGATCGTCGAAATAACAACATAGCACCATGTTATACCCATATACGTTATAGGAGTGTTATATACTAACATTATATGCTCTATCTACAACATTTAATATTCCACAACCATTTAAACAATTTTTACCATATTTACCATGAAAACATGTCTCACCCCCATGACAATCCATAGGTGTTGAGCTTTAACACGACCAAATGCACACTCAAAATAACAAAAGAATTCAAGCAAAATTGCGACCTGTAGCACAATTATGAGAAATCTCTAGGTATGTGGGCAGTTATGCTGACGTGGCGTAACATGACCAAAATCACAGTATCAATTTAAATTTCATTCGATTAAAATTGACATTTAAAAATCTGAAAGGCCTTTGAAATTTTAATATATCAAATGAAACACACAAACCAGCTGTTTCACAGTCACAGCTTATTTCAATTTCAAACAGAGTAATATTCCTTGGCATTTGGGGCCCAAGTATCGTATCCTGCACCTTCCTCTATACTCAATAAGAATTAAAAATGTGACAGACGGATTAAATGGCTAGGCGCAGTGTTTGATACTTGGGCCGCATTTTGAATTAAATTTTATACTCGGATTTTGTAAACCTGTTCAAATACGTATTTACCCAAATATAACGATGTCACGAGTTTTTATCGATGGCATATATCTAAAAAACATAAATAGCTGGCGATCTGCCTTGATGTTAAATTTCGGCACAGATTTGAATTCAGCGAATTGATACGTTTATAATAATGAAAAGTAATGCCAATTATTGTGGTATATTAGAACTAGAAAATACATTCAGAATTTGTCTACGATTTGTCTTTACTCGAAAACCCATTGTTTTCGAGTAAAGAATATAGTACATTGTTAACTCATAGTAAATAATTGCTAGCACGCAAACATATATTCTTTACGCAGAAACAAGTGGTATTATTTACAGGAATACAAAAGGTAATCTTTGCGCGGAGACATGTGCTATTGTTTACGCAAAAACAATGATTCTTTACACAAAAACAAATCTTTATGCGTACATAAAAGATCACAGGGAAAAGAAAGCATGGCAGATAGAAGCCACCATAGTTTTTCATAATATTGATGTCAAAAATACTCAAACTCAGGACAAGGCAAAACATATGTGAACAGGTCATAGTTAAACCAAGTAGATCTAGGCCTCGATAGGGGCTAGATCTACATGTACAGTTTAGTGGGCAATCTCATTCCCAGCTGATTTCCTATGGGCCTGTTAGTTAAGATCCGTAGAGACAATCGGTTGTGATAGGAAATTGTTACTATGACACATCATTTGTTCTTTTTATCTGTGATTATCATTTTGTGTCACTGATAAACTCATCATTACACCTATCATTGATTATCATGGAGAAACATGATTGCCCACTAAATTAAACATGTGCTCCGAGGCCTATATGACAACAGCTGCATACATCAATGTGCCTTCAAACAAGTCTACCAATCATAAACTAAAAAACTAAAATGCCCAAGTTAATGTTGTACATGCAAGCCGCAACGGTTTCCCCACGGCCAGTTGGTGTGTGCATCAGAGTGAGATAGGCCTAGTCATGTACCGTCCGGTATTGCTGGCATGGTGACCAGTAATCTGACACGCAGTGACAGAGGGGAAGGGGGTGGCTTGAACGCACTGGCAGCCACGCGGTCGCTCACGACAAAGATTGATCACGCGTTCACGGCCAATTTGACAAAATTTCCGCACACAAGTTTGACAGGAAAATCCGCATAATCTGCTGAAAATATACCACAAATATAGTCCTGATTTAGATGGATACCATCCTGCTGATAATATGAGCAAATAACAGCGACAAACACATAGTAATTATCCCAATATTATGAAGATTTTCCAGAGATAAAAATCTTCCATTCGTACCGAAAGAACGCTGAAGGAGATCTGGCAATGACACGCACGGCATCATGTTTCGGGATGTATGCTTGTCGAATGTCCGAAGCTACTCTTAACATTCTGTAGCCAGACGCCTTACTGTTGTGCCGAAAGAGCTGTATTCTATTTGTCATAATATTTTTTCACTGAATACATATATGTTTCAAAGTGAGGCGTAACTACAGTCCGTGAACAGCACCTTTGAATACACACCAAGCATATTTGACGAAACATTATACCCCCCGTGAATGAGTCGTTTAAAAAAAAACTGCAGTCTTGTTGCATAATAAAACCGAGCATCGTGAAAACTCCGACATGGTCTGCTTTTTCTTGTGATAAATGTGACCATGTCGGTTTTTTTCACGTGAAATATCCGAGCGACTATGTCGCTTTTTCTCATGGTTGGTACATTCGGAATATGAAAATATTAATTAGCTGATTAGCCCCATCAGTGGCTCTCTCCAACCTAGAAATCAGTGGGGGCGGTTGGGAGAGCCACACGCCTTTGTTACAAATCTGGGACTGCACCTGCCTCACGCTTTTTTGGCTCTATTTTTTTAGAACATCCACTACCATCATTATACATATAGTGGTTTTATACAAGAACTATTTTGCAGTGTGTTTTGATATATTATGAATATACACTGTTGAATTATCATGTGGTACGAATATGGCGTGCAAAACGGTCGTCCCCACTGTCCTGTAATACCAGTATGGCATGCCGAAATGACTATCACCATCTGCTTGAAGTCATCAGATAGTTCTCCAAAGATGCAAGACCATGATAGGGAAGTTTCCACGTTGTAGTAAGGAGTATTTATAAGTGTTATATTTTGGGGTGTTCTGATATTGCCATGATCAAAATTTTGTGCTGTTAGTAGTAGGCCTACATATTATTTTGATACACACATTGACTAGATGTTTTGAATGAGTCAGTCTCAAATGCCGGTCTTGCTCAAGAAATGTCATAAATGTGTAAATTCTGTGTGAATGTTTTACATGTAAACAGATGTGTAAATTAATTCGTCAAGTGTTGGCCTATGGCCGATTTTTACTTGACGAAATTAAATTTCGTCAAGTATGTTGGTCAGTTGCGTTTGTCTGTCTGTCTGTTTGTTACTTGACGAAATGTAAATTTCGTCAAGTATGTTGGTCAGTCGCGTTTGTCTGTCTGTTTGTTTGTTTGTTTGTTTGTTTGTTTGTGACCGCTCCACAGGTCACATTTTTGATCGTAGAATCATGCAACAAGGTCAGAAGATGTGCAATCCAATATGCATGGATGAGTTCATTTTTGGGAGGTCAAGGTCAAATATTGAAGTCAAGGTCACGCAAAACGATAAAAACACATAAATGGCCATAACTCCGGTTCTAATTGTCCTAGAGACTTCAAGCCAAGTTCATATTGTACATAAAGTCGAGTTCTATCTTTTGTGACCTTGACCTTGGCATTTGACCTTGACCTTGAGAAGTTCGCCTAAGGTGAATGTCAAGGTCAAATACGAAGATCAGCGCACCATATCGAATAGTATATCGTTGGAAAGGTCTTGACCCCCTGATTGCAGTGATACCTTATTTTCGGCGCTGCGACGTGAACTGACGTCACAATGACGTCATAAACGTCAAATTTCCGAAATTTCAAAAGGCTATAACATCGTCAATACTGTATGGAATCTCTTCAAACTTGATATGCATAATGACAGCAATGACCTCTACGAATTTAAGTACAAAGGTCAAAGGTCAAGGTCAAGGTCATCGAAATCCCAGAAAAACATGTTTCCGGTAATAACATCCGTTTGATTTGTCGTAGGTTCATGAATTTTGAACCATATCCTTCGGAAGAGGTATAGTAATCGAGTGTATATGTCAATTTGATGATTGACCTTGAACTTTGTCAGGAAAATAAGGTCATATGAGGAAAACTTAAAGGTCAAATTTTCAAACTAACTGAAACCTATCAAGTAGTATATCAAATGAAAGGTCTTGATTCCCTGGTACATACTTTCTCATCAGTTTTGAGATGTGACGTTTATTGACGTCACAGTGACGTCATAAACGTTAATTTTTCGAAATTTCAAACGGTCATAGTGTCCACAAACCTTGTTTGATTCTAATGAAATTATACAGGTATAATATATGTCTTCATGCACAGACAATGCACAATTTTCGTGACTCAAGGTAAAAAATCAAGGTCAAGGTCACGCAAAATGTTAAAAACACATAAGTGGCCATAACTCCGGTTCTATTTGTTATAGAGACTTCAAACCAAGTTCATATTGTAGATAAACTCAAGTCCTATCTTCTGTGACCTTGACCTTGGCATTTGACCTTGACCTTGAGAAGTTCGCCATGAGGTGAATATCAAGGTCAAGTACGAAAGTCAGCGCACCATATTGAGTAGTATATCGTTGGAAAGGTTTTGAGCCCCTGATTGCAGTGATACCCTATTTTCGGCGCTACGACGTACACTGACGTCACAATGAAGTCATAAACGTCAAATTACCGAAATTTCAAAAGGCCATAACAGCGTCAATAATGTATGGAATACCTTGAAACTTGACACGCATATTAATAGCATTGACCTTTACGAATTGAAATACAAAGGTCAAAGGTCAAGGTCAAGGTCATCGAAATCCCAGAAAAAAACCTTTTCGGTTATAACATCTGTTTGAATCGTTGTAGTCTCATAAGATTTGAACCATATCATTCAGAAGAGGTATAGCAATCAGACTTATATATCAATTCCATGACTAACCTTGAACTTGATCGGAAAAATGAGGTCACATGAGCAAAACTTCAAGGTCAAATTGTCAAACTAACTAAAAGCTGTCAAGTAATATATCAAATGGAAGGCCTTGAACCCATGATAAATAGTTTCCCATCAGTTTTCAAATGTGACGTTTATTGACGTCACAGTGACCTCATGTACGTAAATTTTTCGAAATTTCGAAAAGCCACAGTGTCCGGAATTCTTGTTCGATTCTGATGGAATTGTTCAAGTAAAATTTATATCTTCATGCACGGGCAATGCACAATTTTCGTGACCCAAGGTCAAGGGTCAAGGTCAAGGTCGAAGAAAAGGTCAAAATCACAAAAATTGCCATAACTTCGGAATTATTCGTCATAGAAAGTTCAAACTGAGACCATATTGTAGCATATCAAAAGGTCTTTGTCCGCTGACCTTGAATGTGCACTTTGACCTTGACCTTGAAAAGTTTGCCCAACGTAAAAATTTCATGAAAAAAGTATCTTTATTCAAATGTCGAGGAGTTGTTCAGTAAATCTTTTCAATGTGTAAATTATGGGTAAATGTTTTAAATGTAAACAAATGTTTAGTCATTTCGTCAAGTGTTGGCCTATGGCCGATTTTTACTTGACGAAATTAAATTTCGTCAAGTATGTTGGTCAGTTGCGTTTGTCTGTCTGTCTGTCTGTCTGTTTGTTTGTTAGCGCTCTACAGGTCACAATTTTGATCGTAGAGTGCTGAAAATTTGTCAGAAGTTGTGCAGTCAATACTCGACCAAGTGATTAACTTTTGGGAGGTCAAGGTCAAAAATTGAGGTCAAGGTCAAGCAAAAGGTCAAAATCGAAAAATCGCGATAACTCCGTTTTTAATCAATGTTATTTTTTCTAGCTATTTTTATATTTTTCTATGGTCAATTCCGCATCATATGATGCATGCCGGATGGTCTTACGACCAAAACTCCCGATTTTCGGTCCAGGTCGAAAATTTGGGGGTCACGAATTTAGGCTTTTTTCTACCTCGCAATATTCAAAACCATATTATAGAGCAAATTCCCGATATATGTTGCTGATTTTCACTCAGAAGTTGTGCCTTATCACACAAAACACGATTGTGAAGTTATAGGACTCAAGGTCAAGAATTAGAGTTAAGGTCATAGTAAAGGTCAAAATCGAAAAATTGCAATAACTTGGCTTTTGATCAAAATTAATTTTTCTAAACATTTTTGTATTTTTATTTGGTCAATTCGACATCAGCTGACGTATGTCCGATGGTTGTACGACCAAAACTCCCGATTATCGCCCATGGTTGAACATTTGGGGGTTTTCAGATCATTTGTATTTTGTGCAATATTCAAACCGTTATTGTGGAGTCAGAATCCGATGGAAGTTGCTGATTTTTAATCAGTAGGTGTGTCTTATCATACTGAATATATGTGTAAAGATGTAGGACTCAATATCAAGAATTACAGTTAAAGTCATAGTAAAGGTCAAAATCGAAAAATCGCAATAACTCCGTTTCTATTCAATGTTATTTTTTCTGAGTATTTTTATATTTTTTTATGGTCAATTCCGCGCCCTGCGGTGCAAGCCCGATGGTCGTACGACCAAAACTCCCGATTTTCGGTCCAGGTCGAAAATTTGAGGGTCATGATTTTATGGTTTCATGTCTCGCAACCTTCAACCCCATATTGCGAGGCCAATTTCTGATATGGGTTATTGATTTTTACTCAGGAGTTGTGCCTTATCAAATTGAACAAATCTGTGGAGTTTCTTAACTCAAGGTTGAAAATTAAGGTCAAGGTCATGTAAAAGGTCAAAATCGAAAAATCGCAATAACTCCACTTTTGATCAACATTAACTTTTGTCAGTATTTTTGTATTTTTATATGGTTAATTCGGCGTCAAATGGTGTATGTGCGATGGTCGTACGACCAAAAGTCCCGATTATCGCCCGGTGCCGAAAATCTGGGGGTCATGTGCAAGTTGCATAGTGGTAGCCCTAGTGTAGTGGCCGCAAAATTACCTCACATATGTTGCCAATTTATAGGAGATATGAAATGTTTTATGCAGATTTGAATACACAAATGTGAAACGTGGACTTTCTTGCCCTAATTCTCCAATTGAGTTGACTGTGAAAGTTGGTTATCAATACTAGTTTGGGTTATAAAGTTACAGTTATTTTGGATCGATTTCTTCGTGCAGTCATGCCGACATGCATGCGGTCATACATGTACAGTAAATGTAGGCTTTTGACTCTGCGAGTTCGAATCTACCTGCTTTTAAATATTTTTTTTTTGCTCTTTATTTTTTTCAAGAATATCCAGTACCATTATAATCTATTATAGTGGTTTTATCCAAGAACTTTTTGCAATTTGTTTTGATATATTATGAATATACACTGTTGAATGATCATTTGGTACTAATATGGCGTGCAAAAATTATCGTTGCCTCTGTCATATAATACCAGTATGGCATGCAAAAACGGCCATCACGATCTGCTTGAACTCATTAGATAGTTCTCCGAAGATGCAGCATCATGATATGAAAGTTACCAAGTTGTAGTAACGAACATTTATAGCAGTGTTGTATTCTATAATTTTTCTTATATTGACATCATCAAAATTTTGTGCTGTTAGTAGTATATATTATGTTGATACACACATCGATTGAATGTTTTGAATGAGTCAGTCTCAAATGGCTGGGTCTTGCTCAGGAGACGTCATAAAGATTCAATATGTATGTCTGCTCAGGAGTTGTGCATTATTAATTCTAGCAAATTTGTGAAAATTCAGAATTCAAGGGCCAAGGTCACTGTGAAAATGAAGCAACTCTTGTCTAATTTTAAAATTGTGAATTCTTCTGCTGGGTGATGCTCAGGAGGTGTCTTAAAAGTGCCAATTTCTAATGCTAGAAGTTGTTCAGTATATCTTTTCAATGTGTAATTAATGAGTAAATGTTTTAAATGTAAACAAATGTTTAGTTATTTCGTCAAGTGTTGGCCTATGGCCGATTTTTACTTGACGAAATGTAAATTTCGTCAAGTATGTTGGTCAGTTGCGTTTGTCTGTCTGTTTGTTTGTTTGTTTGTTTGTTTATTTGTTAGCGCTCTACAGGTCACAATTTTGATCGTAAAGTCCCGAAAATTTGTCAAAAGATGTGCAATCAGTACACGACCAAGTGATTAACTTTTGGAAGGTCAAGGTCAAATATTGAGGTCAAGGTCACGCAAAACGATAAAAACACATAAATGGCCATAACTCCGGTTCTAATTGTCCCAGAGACTTCAAATCAAGTTCATATTGTAGATAAACTCGAGTTCTATCTTCTGTGACCTTGACCTTGGCATTTGACTTTGACCTTGAGAAGTTCGCCTAAGGTGAATGTCAAGGTCAAATACGAAGGTCAGCGCACCATATCGAGTAGTATATCGTTGGAAAGGTCTTGACCCCCTGATTGCAGTGATACCTTATTTTCAGCGCTGCGACGTAAACTGACGTCACAATGACGTCATAAACGTCAAATTTCCGAAATTTCAAAAGGCTATAACATCGTCAATACTGTATGGAATCTCTTGAAACTTGATATGCATATTGACAGCAATGACCTTTACGAATTTAAGTACGAAGGTCAAAGGTCAAGGTCAAGGTCATCGAAATCCCAGAAAAACACGTTTCCGGTAATAACATCCGTTTGATTTGTCGTAGGTTCATGAATTTTGAACCATATCCTTCAGAAGGGGTATAGTAATCGAGTGTATATGTCAATTTCATGATTGACCTTGAATTTTGTCAGGAAAATAAGGTCATATGAGGAAAACTTCAAGGTCAAATTTTCAAACTAACTGAAACCTATCAAGTAGTATATCAAATGAAAGGTCTTGATTCCCTGGTACATACTTTCTCATCAATTTTGAGATGTGACGTTTATTGACGTCACAGTGACGTCATAAACGTTAATTTTTCGAAATTTCAAACGGTCATAGTGTCCACAAATCTTGTTTGATTCTAATGAAATGATACAGGTATAATATATGTCTTCATGCACAGGCAATGCACAATTTTCGTGACTCAAGGTCAAAGATCAAGGTCAAGGTCACGCAAAATGTTAAAAACGCATAAGTGGCCATAGCTCCGGTTCTATTTGTTATAGAGACTTCAAACCAAGTTCATAATGTAGATAAACTCGAGTCCTATATTCTGTGTCCTTGACCTTGGCATTTGACCTTGACCTTGAGAAGTTCGTCATGAGGTGAATGTCAAGGTCAAGTACGAAAGTCAGCGCACCATATCGAGTAGTATATCGTTGGAAAGGTTTTGAGCCCCTGATTGCAGTGATACCCTAATTTTGGCGCTGCGACGTACACTGACGTCACAATGACGTCATAAACGTCAAATTACCGAAATTTCAAAAGGCCATAACAGCGTCAATACTGTATGGAATACCTTGAAACTTGACATGCATATTAATAGCATTGACCTTTACGAATTGAAATACAAAGGTCAAAGGTCAAGGTCAAGGTCATCGAAATCCCAGAAAAACACCTTTTCGGTTATAACATCGTTTTTTAATCGTTGTAATTTGAACAATATCATCAGAAGAGGTATAGCAATCAGACTTATATGTCAATTCCATGATTAACCTTGAACTTGATCGGAAAAATGAGGTCACATGAGCAAAACTTCAAGGTCAAATTTTCAAACTAACTAAAAGCTATCAAGTAATATATCAAATG
Organism: Terebella lapidaria; assembly: GCA_949152475.1. Taxonomy (NCBI): domain Eukaryota; kingdom Metazoa; phylum Annelida; class Polychaeta; order Terebellida; family Terebellidae; genus Terebella; species Terebella lapidaria. The sequence goes on from OX424560.1 coordinate 29,609,041, forward strand.
GAAGGCCTTGAACCCATGATGAATAGTTTCCCATCAGTTTTCAAATGTGACGTTTATTGACGTCACAGTGACCTCATGTACGTAAATTTTTCGAAATTTCGAAAAGCCACAGTGTCCGGAATTCTTGTTCGATTCTGATGGAATTGTTCAAGTATAATTTATATTTTCATGCACGGGCAATGCACAATTTTCGTGACCCAAGGTCAAGGGTCAAGGTCAAAGAAAAGGTCAAAATCACAAAAATTGCCATAACTTCGGAACTATTCGTCATAGAAAGTTCAAACTGGGACCATATTGTAGCATATCAAAAGGTCTTTGTCCGCTGACCTTGAATGTGCACTTTGACCTTGACCTTGAAAAGCTTGCCCAACGTAAAAATTTCATGAAAAAAGTATCTTTCTTCAAATGTCGACGAGTTGTTCAGTAAATCTTTTCAATGTGTAAATTATGGGTAAATGTTTTAAATGTAAACAAATGTTTAGTCATTTCGTCAAGTGTTGGCCTATGGCCGATTTTCTGTCTGTTTGTTTGTTTGTTTGTTTCTTTGTTAGCGCTCTACAGGTTACAATTTTGATGTCAGAGTCATGAAAGTTTGTCAAAAAATTGGTAGGATAAATTCGACCAAGTGATTAACTTTTGGGAGGTCAAGGTCAAAAATTGAGGTCAAGGTCACGCAAAACGATAAAAACACATAAATGGCCATAACTCCGGTTCTAATTGTCCTAAAGACTTCAAACCAAGTTCATATTGTAGATAAACTCGAGTTCTATCTTCTGTGACCTTGACCTTGGCATTTGACCTTGACCTTGAGAAGTTCGCCATGAGGTGAATGTCAAGGTCAAGTACGAAGGTCAGCGCACCATATCGAGTAGTATATCGTTGGAAAGGTCTTGACCCCCTGATTGCAGTGATACCCTATTTTCGGCGCTGCGACGTATACTGACGTCACAATGACGTCATAAACGTCAAATTTCCGAAATTTCAAAAGGCCATAACATCGTCAATACTGTATGGAATCTCTTCAAACTTGATATGCATATTGACAGCAATGACCTCTACGAATTAAAGTACAAAGGTCAAAGGTCAAGGTCAAGGTCATCGAAATCCCAGAAAAACACGTTTCCGGTAATAACATCCGTTTGATTTGTCATAGGTTCATGAATTTTGAACCATATCCTTCAGAAGAGGTATATTAATCGAGTGTATATGTCAATTTCATGATTGACCTTGAACTTTGTCAGGAAAATAAGGTCATATGAGGAAAACTTCAAGGTCAAATTTTCAAACTAACTGAAACCTATCAAGTAGTATATCAAATGAAAGGTCTTGATTCCCTGGTACAAACTTTTTTATCAGTTTTGAGATGTGACGTTTATTGACGTCACAGTGACGTCATAAACGTTAATTTTTCGAAATTTCAAACGGTCATAGTGTCCACAAATCTTGTTTGATTCTAATGAAATTATACAGGTATAATATATGTCTTCATGCACAGGCAATGCACAATTTTTGTGACTCAAGGTCAAAGATCAAGGTCAAGGTCACGCAAAATGTTAAAAACACATAAGTGGCCATAACTCCGGTTCTATTTGCTATAGGGACTTCAAACCAAGTTCATATTGTAGATAAACTCGAGTCATATCTTCTGCTACCTTGACCTTGGCATTTGACCTTGACCTTGAGAAGTTCGCCATGAGGTGAATGCCAAGGTCAAGTACGAAAGTCAGCGCACCATATCGAGTAGTATATCGTTGGAAAGGTTTTGAGCCCCTGATTGCAGTGATACCTATTTTCGGCGCTGCGACGTACACTGACGTCACAATGACGTCATAAACGTCAAATTACCGAAATTTCAAAAGGCCATAACAGCGTCAATACTGTATGGAATACCTTGAAACTTGACATGCGTATTAATAGCATTGACCTTTACGTATTGAAATAAAAAGGTCAAAGGTCAAGGTCAAGGTCATCGAAATCCCAGAAAAACACTTTTTCGGTTATAACATCTGTTTGAATCGTTGTAGTCTCATAAAATTTGAACCATATCATTCGGAAGAGGTATAGCAATCAGACTTATATGTCAATTCCATTATTAACCTTGAACTTGATCGGAAAAATGAGGTCACATGAGCAAAACTTCAAGGTCAAATTTTCAAACTAACTAAAAGCTATCAAGTAATATATCAAATGGAAGGCTTTGAACCCATGATAAATAGTTTCCCATCAGTTTTCAAATGTGACGTTTATTGACGTCACAGTGACCTCATGTACGTAAATTTTTCGAAATTTCGAAAAGCCACAGTTTCCGGAATTCTTGTTCGATTCTGATGGAATTGTTCAAGTATAATTTATATCTTCATGCACGGGCAATGCACAATTTTCGTGACCCAAGGTCAAGGGTCAAGGTCAAGGTCAAAGAAAAGGTCAAAATCACAAAAATTGCCATAACTTCGGAACTATTCGTCATAGAAAGTTCAAACTGGGACCATATTGTAGCATATCAAAAGGTCTTTGTCCGCTGACCTTGAATGTGCACTTTGACCTTGACCTTGACAAGTTTGCCCAACGTAAAAATTTCATGAAAAAAGTATCTTTCTTCAAATGTCGAGGAGTTGTTCAGTAAATATTTTCAATGTGTAAATTATGGGTAAATGTTTCAAATGTAAACAAATGTTTAGTCATTTCGTCAAGTGTTGGCCTATGGCCGATTTTACTGCATGTCGATCAGATGAATATACAATGTATGTTTGTTTGTTAGCGCTCTAGAGGTCACAATTTTGATTCCAGAATCATGAAAACTGGTCGTAAGATGCACAGTCAACATATGACGGATGAGTTCACTTTTGGGAGGTCAAGGTCGAAAATTGAGGTCAAGGTCAATGGAAAGGTCAAAATCGAATAATTGCAATAACTCCGCTCCTAATCAAGTCTAATTTTTTTAAGTATTATTGTAATTTTATTTGGTCCATTCCCTACCATATGATATATGTCCGATGGCCGTACGACCAAAACTGCCGATTTGCGACAGAGGTCGAAAATTCGGGGGTCAAGATTTTCGTTTTTGGGGATCCCAACGTTTTAGACTATGTTTTTTAACCAAGTTTCAATATCTTTTTTTTATGATTTGTACTCAGGAGTTGTGCCTCATCAATTCCAACAAAAGTTTGAAATTTCAGACCTCAAGGTCAAGAATTAAGGCCAAGGTCACGGTGAAAATGAAGCAACTCTCACGTCTAATGTCTAAAATTGTAGACTATACTGCTGGATGATGTTCAGGAGATGGCTTAAATATCTCGATTTCTAATGCTAGGGGTTGTTCAGGAAATGATTTCAATGTGTAAATTTTGTGTACATGTTTAAATGTGTAAATTATTTCGTCAAGTGTTGGCCTATGGCCGATTTTACTGCATGTCGATCAGATGAATATACAATGTATGTTTGTTTGTTAGCGCTCTAGAGGTCACAATTTTGATTCCAGAATCATGAAAACTGGTCGTAAGATGCACAGTCAACATATGATGGATGAGTTAACTTTTGGGCGGTCAAGGTCGAAAATTGAGGTCAAGGTCAATGAAAAGGTCAAAATCGAATAATTGCAATAACTCCGCTCCTAATCAAGTCTAATTTTTCTAAGTATTATTGTAATTTTATTTGGTAGATGATGTATGTCCGATGGCCGTACGACCGAAATTGCCGATTTGCGACAGAGGTCGAAAATTCGGGGGTCAAGATTTTCGTTTTTGGGGATCCCAACGTTTTAGACTATGTTTTCTAACCAAGTTTCAATATCTTTTTTTATGATTTGTACTCAGGAGTTGTGCCTCATCAATTCCAACAAAAGTTTGAAATTTCAGACCTCAAGGTCAAGAATTATGGCCAAGGTCACGGTGAAAATGAAGCAACTCTCACGTCTAATGTCTAAAATTGTAGACTATACTGCTGGATGATGTTCAGGAGATGGCTTAAATATCTCGATTTCTAATGCTAGGGGTTGTTCAGGAAATGATTTCAATGTGTAAATTTTGTGTACATGTTTAAATGTAAACAAATGTGTAAATTATTTCGTCAAGTGTTGGCCTATGGCCGATTTTAATTGTATGTCCATCAGTAAGATGTCTGTTAGCACGATAGCGACCACAATTCTGGAGATATTTTCACGAAAATTTACACGGTTATTCTTCATGTTAAAGACTAGAAATGGTTCAATTTTCGTGAAAATCGGTTCCTCACGCTGCCGCCACAGTAGCCACACCAATGCCCAGCCATGGGATATACCAGCATTTATTCTGAGCGCGGTCTCTCGTACGCTATATACTTCACGCGCAGTAAGTTCAAGCGACAGATTGGCTCAGTCAGTAAAGGCGTTAGGTGTTGGTGCGCGGGGTCACGGGTTCGATTCCTATTGTCTTTTTTTCTTTTCAAATTCCGACTAAATGACTTTTTCTGTTTCTGAGTGTTTTTTTGTATTAATTCTGATATGTTTTCCACAGTCACCCTTTTATCTAATTCTATTGTTTCGCGATATTAAATCAAAATCAAGCCTGAAGCAGAAAACACAAAGAATCCACTACTTGGTGCCTTTATCACTGTTTATGGAGTTTGAAAAAAAAAACGTTTCATGAATATGCATGAGTGGAATATTTCAGTGTGTCTTCGGATGAATTATTTGATCCAGCTACAATTTTCATTGCAAAATGTTGTATTTTACGTTTGTTTCTGGCATCATCAAAATCTAATTGCATCCTACACGTACGTTTAATTTCCGAAATTTCAAAAGGCAATAACAGCGTCAATACTGTATGGAGTATCTTGAAACTTGTTATACCCATTGATAGTATTGACCTCTACGAATTGTAGTACAAAGGTCAAAGATCAAGGTCAAAGTCATCGAAATCCCAGAAAAAACACCTGTCCAGTAATAACATTTGCTTGAATCGTCGGAGTCTCATCGATTTTGAACCACTTCATTCGGAAGCGGCAAAACAATCAAATGTGTATGTCATTTCCAGATAATAACATTACTATGACCTTGACCTTTCACATTGAGATGAAAGTTTGCGAATTCGTCAACTGCCGGGCCTATGGCCCCTCGTTTGTTTGTCTGTCTGTCTGTCTGTTAGCACGATACAGGCCACAGTTTTAGTGCGAGCATCACGAAATTTTTCTGATAGGTAGGTATTCACCCAGGAAGGACACCGAAAGTTTTTGAAGAAAATCGGTTTATTGATGACGTCATCAAAAATTCTTGAAAACTCGAAAAATCCCTATCTTTAACATGGGGCGATTTTTCAAAAATTCATAACTCGTTCAATTTTCAATGAATTCTCTTGAAATTTTAGTCACATGTGCAGAATGATATCCTATACACACATTATAATTTTGACCCGGATCGGACCCGGATTACGGATTTGACAGCTATTTGAATTTAACATTGAAAACTCCATTTAACTTATATTTTATATTATATTTCGGTCTATTGTGCATATTTCAGCTTGATTTTTCCTACAAAGTGGCGGACTATCATGGTCCATAAACTGAAAAAAATTCATCCGGATCGGATACGGATTCCGGATTTTATGGATACATTTATTTTTCTTCTGGATCCAATTTTAAAAAAATAATTCAACATTTAATTTTGAAGTTTTTTATGTAGAAAATTGCAGTGTTATTTCTAGTTTATGGTGCACTTTTCATGTTGAAAATATATTGAAAACTCGCTGAGATATCAAGACGGAAAGAGAGGTGGGGTAAATCTGTTTGTCAGCCCGTTCAAACCCCAATAAGATGTGGAAACGATTACCCCCTGTGCACTTGTACCGTCTCTAATATCAACACTCGGTCGCGTAGTAATACAATATACCTTGTATGCATCTGAATACTGATCTAAAGCAACATTTCTGTGGTTTTCTAACTCAGTAATGCACAAGTGATATAACAAAGCCTAAAACTCTTGTTTAAATACAATCTCTGGCGAGCCAGGGGCTCTTTTATATCAGCACTATCGGGGGTGACGAAAACGCGTAGGGAGCACCATTCATCTAAAAACCAAAAATCCTGTACATGAAACGGATATACGCAGGGTCTCTTCTACTTGCGGAGCTTTATTAGTTGACGAATTGAAAATTCGACAACTATGTTGGTCGGTTCCGTTTGTTACTTGGCGAAATCTTCGATTTTCGCCAAGTATGTTGGTCACTTGCGTATGTTTGTCTGTTTGTTACTTGACGAAATTAAATTTCGTCAAGTATGTTGGTCAGTTGAGTTTGTTACTTGACGAAATTAAATTTCGTCAAGTATGTTGGTCAGTTGAGTTTGTCTGTTTGTCTGTTTGTCTGTTTGTTTGTTTGTTTGTTTGTATGTGTGCACTCTACAGGTCACAATTTTAGTCGTATCGTCATGAAACTTCACCAGGAGGTGGACAATCAATTTCGGACCAAGTGGTAAACTTTTCGGAGGTCAAGGTCAAAAACTGAGGTCAAGGTCAAGCAAAAGGTCAAAATCGAAAAATTGCGATAACTTCGCTTGTAATTAAAATTATTTTTTCTTATTATTTTTATATTTTTCTATGGTCAATTCTGCATCATATGATGCATGCCCGATGGTCGTACGACCAAAAATCCCGATTTTCGGTCCGGGTCGAAAATTTGAGGGTCTTGATTTTATGGTTTCATGTCTCGCAACTTCAACCCCATATTGCGAGGCCAGGTTCTGATATGTGTTATTGATTTTTACTCAAGAGTTGTGCCTTATCAAATTGAACAAATCTGTGGAGTTTCTTAACTCAAGGTCAAAAATTAAGGTCAAGGTCATGTAAAAGGTCAAAATCGAAAAATCGCAATAACTCCACTTTCGATCAACATTAATTTTTATCAGTATTTTTTTATTTTTGTATGGTCAATTCGGCGTCAAATGGTGTATGTGCGATGGTCGTACGACCAAAACTCCCGATTATCGGCCGATGCCGAAAATCTGGGGGTCATGTGCAAGTTGCATAGTGGTAGCCCTAATGTAGTGGCCGCAAAATTACCTAACATAAGTTGCCAATTTATAGGAAATATGAAATGTTTTATGCAGATTTGAATACACAAATATGAAATGTGGACTTTTCTTGCTCTAATTCTCCAATTGAGTTGACTGTGAAAGTTGGTTATCAATATTAGTTTGGGTTATAAAGTTACAGTTATTTTGGGATCGATTTCTTCGTGCAGTCATGCCGACATGCATGCGGTCATACATGCACAGTAAAAGTTGTTCTCCATGGGGAAGGGAATACGGCAACAAGTTGTATGATGGCTCGGTGGCCGAGTGGTTACAGTGCTCGCTCTCTAGCACGTAGGCTTTTGACTCTGCGGGTTCGAATCTACCTGCTGGTAAATATTTTTTTTGCTCTTTGTTTTTTTTAGAATATCCAGTACCATTATAATCCATTATAGTGGTTATCCAAGAACTTTTTGCAATGTGTTATGATATATTATGAATATACACTGTTGAATGATCATTTGTTACGAATATGGGCATTATGGCTTGCGAAAATTGTCGTCGCCTCTGTCATATAATACCAGTATGGCATACAAAAACGGCCATCACGATCTGCTTGAATTCATTAGATGGTTCTCCAAAGATGCAGCATCATGATATGAAAGTTACCAAGTTGTAGTAACGAACATTAATAGCAATACTATATTTTATGATTTTTTTTATATTAACATCTTCAAAATTTTGTGCTGTTAGCAGTATATACTATGTTGATGCACACATCGATTGGATGTTTTAAATGAGTCAGTCTCAAATGGCTGGGTTTTGCTCAGGAAACGTCATAAAGTTTCAATATGTATGTCTGCTCAGGAGTTGTGCATTATTATACGTGGATTTTTCTAACTCGTTTACACTGTTTTTCGCTAATATTTTTGTGATGCTAAATGCTATCGTTCTATATCTTGGCATACTATACCTGGGAGTCAAACGGCAATTTTCTACCAAATTTCAGACAGCTCATGCGAAAATTGAAAAAAAGTTGGCAATCTACCTCAATGTTAAATTTCAGCCCAAAACGGGATCTTGAGAATATGAGCATATTCGAGGAATTGGTCCTTTTTACATCCATCAGGATTCGAAATATTCTTGTTAGTTTGAACGAGATGATACACTGGGGTGTATTCTACACAAACATGTTGATTTTGAAACATTGCTCCTCTACAAAACTGAGCAAATGCACAAAATTGTGTGCGGGTCCAGAAAATAAATAATAGAGCTAAATTTAAAATTGGGGTAGATTGCCAATTTTCGCGATAGCTGTCTGAAATTTGGTAGAAAATTGCCGTTTGACTCCCAGGTGAAGTATGCCAAGTTATAGACCGATAGCGTTTAGCATCACAAAAATATTAGCGAAAAACAGTGTAAACGAGTTAGAAAAATCAGAGTATAATTCCAACAAATTTTTGAAAATTCAGAATTCAGGGACAAGTGTTAAGGCCAAGGTCACTGTGTAAATGAAGCAACTCTTGTCTAATTTCTAAAATTGTGAATTCTACTGCTGGGTGATGATCAGGAGGTGTCTTAAATGTGTCAATTTCTAATGCTAGGAGTTGTTCAGTAAATCGTTTCAATGAGTAAATTCTGTGTAAATGTTTTAAATGTAAACAAATGTGTAAATAATTTCGTCAAGTGTTGGCCTATGGCCGATTTTTACTTGACGAAATTAAATTTCGTCAAGTATGTTGGTCAGTTGAGTTTGTCTGTTTGTCTGTTTGTTTGTTTGTGTGCACTCTACAGGTCACAATTTTGGTCGTATCGTCATGAAACTTGACCAGAAGGTGGACAATCAATTTCGCACCAAGTGGTAAACTTTTAGGAGGTCAAGGTCAAAAATTGAGGTCAAGGTCATAGAAAAGGTCAAAATCGAAAAATCGCGATAACTTCGCTTCTAATTGAGATTATTTTTTCTGGGTATTTTTATATTTTTCTATGGTCAATTCTGCATCATCTGATGCATGTCCGATGGTCGTACGACCAAAATTCCCGATTTTCGGTCCAGGTCGAAAATTTGGGGGTCAAGAATTTAGATTTTTCTTGTCTCACAATATTCAGATTCATATTATAGAGCCAGGTTCCGATATATGTTGCTGATTTTTACTCAGGAGTTGTGCCTCATCACGCAGAACAAGATCCTGAAGTTTCAGAGCTCAGGGTCAAGGATTAGAGTTAAGGTCATAGTAAAGGTCAAAATCGAAAAATCGTGGTAACTCCGTTTCTAATCAAGATTATTTTTTCTGTGTATTTTTATATTTTTCTATTGTCAATTCCGCATCACATGATGCATGTCTGATGGTCGTATGACCTAAACTCTCGATTTTCGGTCCAGGTCGAAAATTTGGGGGTCATGAACTTAGGTCTTGCTTGTCTCAATTTTCAAAACCCTATTGTAGAGCCAGGATCCAATATATGTTTCTGATTTTTACTCAGGAGTTGTGCCTTCTCACGCAGAACATGACTGTGAAGTTATAGGGCTCAAGGTCAAGAATTACAGTTAAGGTCATAGTAAAGGTCAAAATTGGAAAATCGTAATAACTCCGCTTGTAATCATGATTATTTTTTCTGATTATTTTTGTATTTTTCTATGGTCAAATCCGCATCCTATGATACATGTCCGATGGTCGTATGACCAAAACTCTGGATTTTCGGTCGAGGTCGAAAATTTTGGGGTCATGAACTTAGGTCTTGCTTGTCTCAATTTTCAAAACTCTATTGTAGAGCCAGAATCCAATATATGTTTCTGAATTTTACTCCGGAGTTGTGCCTTCTCACGCAGAACATGACTGTGAAGTTATAGGGCTCAAGGTCAAGAATTACAGTTAAGGTCATAGTAAAGGTCAAAATTGAAAAATCGTGATAACTCCGCTTGTAATCATGATTATTTTTTCTGATTATTTTTGTATTTTTCTATGGTCAAATCCGCATCCTATGATACATGTCCGATGGTCGTATGACCAAAACTCTGGATTTTCGGTCCAGGTCGAAAATTTGGGGGTCATGAACTTAGGTCTTGCTTGTCTCAATTTTCAAAACCCTATTGTAGAGCCAGGATCCAATATATGTTTCTGAGTTTTACTCAGGAGTTGTGCCTTCTCACGCAGAACATGACTGTGATGTTATAGGGCTCAAGGTCAAGAATTACAGTTAAGGTCATAGTAAAGGTCAAAATTAAAAAATCGTGATAACTCCGCTTGTAATCATGATTATTTTTTCTGATTATTTTTGTATTTTTCTATGGTCAAATCCGCATCATATGATACATGTCCGATGGTCGTATGACCAAAACTCTGGATTTTCGGTCCAGGTCGAAAATTTGGGGGTCATGAATTTAGGTTTTTCCTGTCTCACAATATTCAAAACCACATTATAGAGCCAGGTTCCAATATATATTGCCGGATTTTACTCAGGAGTTGTGCCTGATCACGCAGAATAAGATTGTGAAGTTGTAGAACTCAAGGTCACGAGTTTTCCCGATCGAATTCTGCACGCTGCCAGTCCAATGTACAGCCATGGCATAATTCAGTGTTTATCCTGAGCGAAGTCTCTCCTACGCACTATACTTTACACGTGTTGAGTTTCAATGAACAGAATGGCGCAGTCAGTAGAGGCGTTAGGTTTGTGTGCGATGGGTCAGTGGTTCGATTCTCACTGTTGACTAATTTTTTTTTTCTTCTAAAATTCAATTCCAAATGACTTTCTGTTTCTGAGTGGTCTTGTAAGCATCCCAAACCTGCCATGCTTTATGTAATTCTATTGTTTCGAATTATAATGATCACCTTTGAAGGAAAAAACACTGTTCCACGAATAGCGACAAACTATTTTATCGGGCTTTCTAGTGGTATCATCAAAATCTAGTTTGTTCTTTATATTTAAAGTTACAAGCCGCTTTAAATTCAGCATTACGGCCACAACTGTGAATGATCTGTGGTATTAGCTAACAAATGCATGACAAAAGGCGTGTACCAGATGATATGTCTGCTTCATATGATGCATGTGGGATTGGGGGTCTGGTAAGTTGCATGGCGAATGGCCCAGATTAAAACACTGTATCGTGTCATTTTACAGGGTCTCATTGGTTTCATTATGATCGAGAGATGCATGTTTTTGTCATAACGCGTTTGTGTTAACTCCATGCTTCATAGGGTATAAGCCAGAAATAGACTTGGGGATGCCTCACACGTTGAGGATTCCGTTTTAAGTGACGTCATTTCGCCAGATGTATGGTTGCCTAGGGAGACAACGCGAAGCGATATTGATCCACGTGCTGGTTTATTTTGCGCGTGTGGAAGTCTGGTTTTGGGAAAAGCAAAAATTTCGATGGTATTCCCCGGGATTTGGAGTAGAGAAAGGTTTTGCTGCATGTATGCTATGTCGGCAAATGCGATCTGAAAACGAGCTAAATTGACAGGGGTCCTGTTCAACGTCATTTTATGAAAAATTTGTACTATCATGCTCTATAGTGACCTAGATTTTATTGAAGTACTATGATTATACTATCACACCCTGTCAACCGTTAAGCCCTAATTTTTTTTTTTGGAAAGGTGAAACGCACACCCGAAGTTGCCCAATTTAACATTGATTTAAATGCAGCCAATAATTGGTCATTTCAACCCCATAGCCTTAAAATATTACCTAATTACAACTGTTTGTTAATATAAAAAACATTGATAAAAAGAAGACAAGCAATTATTAGGTCATATTTTAGGGCTGTGCAATCGCCACATGTCTAAGCCTCTCTATTTGTTTTGTCTACTTGTTGTCAATGTAATTTCATATTTGTACGGGAATATTTGCTGTTTGTTATTCGCTCATTTTTAGGCTATCGATATTTGTTTTTGGATTTTTGTAATTTTGATATATTTTAGGTTTTTTAGTAGTGGTATCATCAAAATTTTGTGCCGTTAGCATGGTTAGAGGTAATATATTATGTTGATACATACGCAAACTAGATGTTTCAAATGGTTCAGTTTCCAATGCTATATGTTGTCAGGGGATGCCATAAATGTGTAAATAATGAGTAAATGTTTTGAATGTAAACAAATGTGTAGATTTTCGTCAAGTGTTGGCCTATGGCCGATTTTCTGTTTGTCTGTTTGTTTGTTTGTTTGTGTGCACTCTACAGGTCACAATTTTGGTCGGATCGTCATGAAATTTCACCAGAAGGTGGACAATCAATTTCGTACCAAGTGGTAAACTTTTAGGAGGTCAAGGTCAAAAATTGAGGTCAAGGTCATAGAAAAGGTCAAAATCGAAAAATCGCGATAACTTCGCTTCTAATTGAGATTATTTTTTCTGGGTATTTTTATATTTTTCTATGGTCAATTCTGCATCATCTGATGCATGTCCGATGGTCGTACGACCAAAATTCCCGATTTTCGGTCCAGGTCGAAAATTTGGGGGTCAGGAATTTAGATTTTTCTTGTCTCACAATATTCAAATTCATATTATAGAGCCAGGTTCCAATATATGCTGCTGATTTTTACTCAGGAGTTGTGCCTCATCACACAGAACAAGATCCTGAAGTTTCAGAGCTCAGGGTCAAGGATTAGAGTTAAGGTCATAGTAAAGGTCAAAATCGAAAAATCGTGATAACTCCGCTTCTAATCAAGATTATTTTTTCTGTGTATTTTTATATTTTTCTATGGTCAATTCCGCATCACATGATGCATGTCTGATGGTCGTATGACCTAAACTCTCGATTTTCGGTCCAGGTCGAAAATTTGGGGGTCATGAACTTAGGTCTTGCTTGTCTCAATTTTCAAAACCCTATTGTAGAGCCAGGATCCAATATATGTTTCTGATTTTTACTCAGGAGTTGTGCCTTCTCACGCAGAACATGACTGTGAAGTTATAGGGCTCAAGGTCAAGAATTACAGTTAAGGTCATAGTAAAGGTCAAAATTGAAAAATCGTGATAACTCCGCTTGTAATCATGATTATTTTTTTCTGATTATTTTTGTATTTTTCTATGGTCAAATCCGCATCATATGATACATGTCCGATGGTCGTATGACCAAAACTCTGGATTTTCGGTCCAGGTCGAAAATTTGGGGGTCATGAATTTAGGTTTTTCCTGTCTCACAATATTCAAAACCACATTATAGAGCCAGGTTCCAATATATATTGCCGGATTTTACTCAGGAGTTGTGCCTGATCACGCAGAATAAGATTGTGAAGTTGTAGAACTCAAGGTCACGAGTTTTCCCGATCGAATTCTGCATGCTGCCAGTCCAATGTACAGCCATGGCATAATTCAGTGTTTATCCTGAGCGAAGTCTCTCCTACGCACTATACTTTACACGGGTTGAGTTTCAATGAACAGAATGGCGCAGTCAGTAGAGGCGTTAGGTGTGTGTGCGAGGGGTTAGTGGTTCGATTCTCACTGTTGACTGATTTTTTTTTTCTTCTAAAATTCAATTCCAAATGATTTTTTCTGTTTCTGAGTGGTCTTGTAAGCATCCCAAACCTGCCATGCTTTATGTAATTCTATTGTTTCGAATTATAATGATCACCTTTGAAGGAAAAAACACTGTTCCACGAATAACGACAAACTATTTTATCGGGCTTTCTAGTGGTATCATCAAAATCTAGTTTGTTCTTTATATTTAAAGTTACAAGCCGCTTTAAATTCAGCATTACGGCCACAACTGTGAATGATCTGTGGTATTAGCTGCTAACAAATGCATGACAAAAGGCGTGTACCAGATGATCTGTCTGCTTCATATGATGCATGTGGGATTGGGGGTCTGGTAAGTTGCATGGCGAATGGCCCAGATTAAACACTGTATCGTGTCATTTTACGGGGTCTCATTGGTTTCATTATGATCGAGCGATGCATGTTTTTGTCATAACGCGTTTGTGTTAGCTCCATTATTCATAGCCTTAAAATATGACCTAATTACAACTGTTTGTTAATATAAAAAACATTGATAAAACGAAGACAAGCAATTATTAGGTCATATTTTAAGGCTGTGCAATCGCCACATGTCTAAGCCTCTCTATTTGTTTTGTTTACTTGTTGTCAATGTAATTTCATATTTGTGCGGGAATATTTGCTGTTTGTTATTCGCTCATTTTTAGGCTATCGATATTTGTTTTTGGATTTTTGTAATTTTGATATATTTTAGGTTTTTTAGTAGTGGCATCATCAAAATTTTGTGCCGTTAGCATGGTTAGAGGTAATATATTATGTTGATACATACGCAAACTAGATGTTTCAAATGGTTCAGTTTCCAATGCTATATGTTGTCAGGGGATGCCATAAATGTGTAAATAATGAGTAAATGTTTTGAATGTAAACAAATGTGTAGATTTTCGTCAAGTGTTGGCCTATGGCCGATTTTTTGTTTGTTTGTATGTTTGTCTGTCCGTCCGTTCGCACGATAGCGGGCGCAATTCTTGTCGGATCTTCATGAAATTTTGACACAACATGTGCAAGGATCTTCCTCATAAGCCTTTCGTTTCTGAAGGTCAAAGGTCAAAAATTGACGTCAAGGTCGTTCAAAAACCAAAAAATTAAAAATCGCAATAACTCCGATTATATTTTATCTGGAGTTTCGCGATTTCTTGCATCGATTACTATGGCCAATTGTGCATCTTTTGATGTATGGCCGACAGCTGTTGCATCAAAATTGACGATTTTGACTCCAGGTTAAAAAGACGGGGATCAGGAGTTTCTGGATCAAAAGTTTCAAGCAATGCTGTGCAGTCAATTTTTGTCGGATTCTTATGAAATTTTGACAGCATATGCACACAGTATAACGGCACATTCCTGTTGTTTCTGAAGGTCAAAGGTCAAAAATTGACGTCAAGGTCGTTCAAAAACCAAAAAATTTAAAAATGTAATAAGTCCAGTTATATTTTATCTGGAGTTTCGAGATTTCTAGCATCGATTACTATGGCCAATTCGGCATCTTTTGATGTATGGCCGACAGCTGTTGAGTGAAAATTGACGATTTTGACTCCAGGTTAAAAAGACGGGGGTCAGGAGTTTCTGGATCAAAAGTTTCATGCATTGCTGTGCAGTCAATTCTTGTCGGATTCTTATGAAATTTTCCTAGCATATGCACACCAGATGTCGGCATATTCCTGTCGTTTCTCAAGGTCAATGGTCAAGAATTAACGCCAAGGTCGTTGAAAAACCAAAAAATTAAAAATGGTCATAACTCCACTTTCATTCCACCTGCACTTCCAAAAGTGTTCACGTCTTTTATTATGGCCAATTCTGCATCATTTGATGTATGACCGACAGTGGTTGAATCAAAATTGACGATTTAAACTCCAGGTGAAATACATGGGGGTCAGGAAGTTCGGATCTAAAGTTTAACACATTGCTGTGCAGTCGATTCTTGTGTGATTTTGACGAAATTCTCACATAATATGTGCACGGAATGTCCGCATAACCCTTTTGATTTGGAACATCATAGCTCTGAAACTGTTGTCACGGCAACAGAAAATCGTTACTGAAAAGCATTACATGAAAACGATAATAGCATTGCTATATGAAACACTCCGCTTCACATCGCCAGCCACGTTAGTGCTGAGCGTAGAGCGTAGGACTTTGAATCCACAGACCCGGGTTCAATACTATCTCAAAACTATTTTTTTTTCTCCATTAAAAGATCATGTATTCAATTCCAAACAACGAAACAACACATTCGTAGTGTACAATATCAGCAAATCAATGTAGCACGAGTAATCTTTATCGTTATTATGTCATCATACTTAATTATTTCTCACTATGAATTCCTTAAAGTCATTTAACAGTGTCTCATTGGTTCCATTATGATCGTGTCCTTCATGCATCATAATGCATCTGTGTTAAGTCCATTCTGGCATGATTTGTATTCACCGAGTGTCTCTATTCGTTTTGTTCACTTGTTGTCATTGTAATTTTTCATCTGTAACTTACAAGATCATGATCATGCTTTCAATTCTGAAGAATGTAGCAGCACAATTTAATATTATCACAGTATTATGATGCAAGGGTTTATAGACCAAAGCTGGTTTATAGACTTCTCTTCAAGTTCATTACTTTATTTTGCCAAGTCCTAGCTCTTTGAGCGATTGCTTCATTACTTGGCAAAATAAATTTTGCCAAGTATGTTGGTCAGTCATCTTGTTTGTTTGTTTGTTTGTTTGTATGTTTGTCTGTCCGTCCGTTCGCACGATAGCGGGCGCAATTCTTGTCGGATCTTCATGAAATTTTGACACAACATGTGCAAGGATCTTCCTCATAAGCCTTTCGTTTCTGAAGGTCAAAGGTCAAAAATTGACGTCAAGGTCGTTCAAAAACCAAAAAATTAAAAATCGCAATAACTCCAATTATATTTTTTCTGGAGTTTCGCGCTTTCTTGCATCGATTACTATGGCCAATTCTGCATCTTTTGATGTATGGCCGACAGCTGTTGCATCAAATTTGACGATTTTGACTCCAGGTTAAAAAGACGGGGGTCAGGAGTTTCTGGATCAAAAGTTTCATGCATTGCTGTGCAGTCAATTCTTGTCGGATTCTTACGAAATTTTCACAGTATATGCACACCAGATGTCGGCATATTCCTGTTGTTTCTCAAGGTCAAAAGTCAAGAATTAACGCCATGGTCATTGAAAAACAAAAAAAATAAAAATGGCCATAACTCCACTTTCATTCCACCTGCACTTCCAAAAGTGTTCACGTCTTTTATTGTGGTCAATTCTGCATCATTTGGTGTATGACCGACAGCAGTTGAATCAAAATTGACGATTTAAACTCCAGGTGAAATACATGGGGGTCAGGAAGTTCAGATCCAAAGTTTAACACATTGCTGTGCAGTCGATTCTTGTGTGATTTTGACGAAATTCTCACATAATATGTGCACGGAATGTCTGCATAACCCTTTCGATTTGGAACATCATAGCTCTGAAACTGTTGTCACGGCAACAGAAAATCGTTACTGAAAAGCATTACATGAAAACGATAATAGCATTGCTATATGAAACACTCCGCTTCACATCGCCAGCCACGTTAGTGCTGAGCGTAGAGCGTAGGACTTTGAATCCACAGACCCGGGTTCAATACAATCTCAAAACTATTTTTTTTTCTCCATCAAAAGATCATGTATTCAATTCCAAACAACGAAACAACACATTCGTAGTGTACAAAATCAGCAAATAAATGTAGCACGAGTAATCTTTATCGTTATTATGTCATCATACTTAATCATTTCTCACTATGAATTACTTAAAGTCATTTAACAGTGTCTCATTGGTTCCATTATGATCGTGTCCTTCATGCATCATAATGCATCTGTGTTAAGTCCATTCTGGCATGGTTTGTATTCACCGAGTGTCTCTATTCGTTTTGTTCACTTGTTGTCATTGTAATTTTTCATCTGTAACTTACAAGATCATGATCATGCTTTCAATTCTGAAGAATGTAGCAGCACAATTTAATATTATTACAGTATTATGATGCAAGGGTTTATAGACCAAAGCTGGTTTATAGACTTCTCTTCAAGTTCATGACTTTATTTTGCCAAGTCCTAGCTCTTTGAGCGATTGCTTCAGTTGTATGTTACTCAGCGATCAAATATGTGTTCTGTCTGTCTGTTTGCACGATAACGGGCGTAATCCTTGTCGGAATGACGTAAAATTTTCACAGAAGATGCACATAGGACTCCTGCATAAGCCTATTGATTTTCAAGGTCATAGCTCAAAAACTGTTGTCTTGGCGACTGAAAAACCATTACATAGCTATAACTATGGAGGCTGGAAAACTATAAAATAACTGTTACATGAAATACACTGTTTCATACTGTCGGCAGCGTTGGTGCTGTGCATAGAGTGCAAGACTTTGAATCCACAGACCCGTGTTCAACCCTCCGTCAAAACTCTTTTATCTCCAACTCACTTTTCATGCAGCCAGCTTCAGTGTTATTCCTAGTTTATGGTGGACTTTTCACATTTGGAAACGATTACCCCCTGTGGACATGTCTCATCCTAAATATACACACTCGGTTGCCTAGTAGTAGAGTATATCATATGTATCTAAATGCAAGTCTCAAACAACGTTTCTTTTGTTTTCTGACTCGGGGGTGTCCAACTGGTACAATAAAGTCTAACACTCATGTCTAAATACAGTCTGTGTCAAGCAGCAGGCTCCTGTATATCAAAAGTTTTGGGGGTGACAAACCGGCGCCATTCCCGGTTTTTAAAGCACCTGTTACAATACATACACCACTTCAAGCTGTAGGTCATGTTGGTGGTGTGCGTAGAGCGTAAGACTTTGAATCCACAGACCCGTGTTCGAGTCTCTCTTGAAACTATTTTTTTTTTATCGCTTGCTTTCACGATCATGTATTTAATTCCAAATAACAAAACAACGCATTCATAATGTAGGTATTCAGCAAATAAATGCACCAGGAGTAATTTTCATAGTTTTCATGTCATCATACTTAACTATTTGTCGCTATAAATACCACTTAGCAGTGTCTCATTGGTTCCATCATGATCGTGTCTTTTATGCATCATAGCGCATCCGTGTTAGCTCCAT
Source organism: Terebella lapidaria (assembly GCA_949152475.1). NCBI lineage: Eukaryota > Metazoa > Annelida > Polychaeta > Terebellida > Terebellidae > Terebella > Terebella lapidaria. Next base: position 29,627,602 of record OX424560.1, read on the forward strand.
TCTATCAATAATACATACATTATTATATCGTTCCATCTCGGTTGCGTAGTAATACAGTATATCATAAAAGTATCCAAATGCAGATCTCAAACAACATTTCTTTTGTTTTCTGACTCAGAGGTGTACAAGTGATATAACGAAGCCTAAAACTCTTGTCTAAATACAATCTGTGGAAAGCGACAGGCTCTTTTATATCAGAACTATCCTGGGTGACGAAACGGCGTAGAGATCAGCCCCATTCCCGGTTTTTAGCAGTAATTTGCCGTAAAGGACCTGTTACAATACAACACAACTTGTTGCTGTCAGCCCCGTTGGTGCAGTGCATAGAGCTCAGGACTTTGAATCCACAGACCCGGGTTCAACTCTCTCTCAAAACTTGTTTTTTTCTCTCTAACTTACAGGATCATGTCTTTTATAGCATTACTGCACAATTTGATACATGTACAATTTACTTAACAGCAACTAGATCATTTAAAAAAAAAACTATTCAAGTCTCTCTCAGAACGTGTTTTAGCTGGTTTATAGACTTCTTTTCAAGTTCATGACTTTATTTTGCCAAGTCCTAGCTCTTTGAGCGATTGCTTCAGTTGTATGTTACTCAGCGATCAAATATGTGTTCTGTCTGTCTGTTTGCACGATAACGGGCGTAATCCTTGTCGGAATGACGTAAAATTTTCACAGAAGATGCACATAGGACTCCTGCATAAGCCTATTGATTTTCAAGGTCATAGCTCAAAAACTGTTGTCTTGGCGACTGAAAAACCATTACATAGCTATAACTATGGAGGCTGGAAAACTATAAAATAACTGTTACATGAAATACACTGTTTCATACTGTCGGCAGCGTTGGTGCTGTGCATAGAGTGCAAGACTTTGAATCCACAGACCCGTGTTCAACCCTCCGTCAAAACTCTTTTATCTCCAACTCACTTTTCATGCAGCCAGCTTCAGTGTTATTCCTAGTTTATGGTGGACTTTTCACATTTGGAAACGATTACCCCCTGTGGACATGTCTCATCCTAAATATACACACTCGGTTGCCTAGTAGTAGAGTATATCATATGTATCTAAATGCAAGTCTCAAACAACGTTTCTTTTGTTTTCTGACTCGGGGGTGTCCAACTGGTACAATAAAGTCTAACACTCATGTCTAAATACAGTCTGTGTCAAGCAGCAGGCTCCTGTATATCAAAAGTTTTGGGGGTGACAAACCGGCGCCATTCCCGGTTTTTAAAGCACCTGTTACAATACATACACCACTTCAAGCTGTAGGTCATGTTGGTGGTGTGCGTAGAGCGTAAGACTTTGAATCCACAGACCCGTGTTCGAGTCTCTCTTGAAACTATTTTTTTTTTATCGCTTGCTTTCACGATCATGTATTTAATTCCAAATAACAAAACAACGCATTCATAATGTAGGTATTCAGCAAATAAATGCACCAGGAGTAATTTTCATAGTTTTCATGTCATCATACTTAACTATTTGTCGCTATAAATACCACTTAGCAGTGTCTCATTGGTTCCATCATGATCGTGTCTTTTATGCATCATAGCGCATCCGTGTTAGCTCCATTCTATCAATAATACATACATTATTATATCGTTCCATCTCGGTTGCGTAGTAATACAGTATATCATAAAAGTATCCAAATGCAGATCTCAAACAACATTTCTTTTGTTTTCTGACTCAGAGGTGTACAAGTGATATAACGAAGCCTAAAACTCTTGTCTAAATACAATCTGTGGAAAGCGACAGGCTCTTTTATATCAGAACTATCCTGGGTGACGAAACGGCGTAGAGATCAGCCCCATTCCCGGTTTTTAGCAGTAATTTGCCGTAAAGGACCTGTTACAATACAACACAACTTGTTGCTGTCAGCCCCGTTGGTGCAGTGCATAGAGCTCAGGACTTTGAATCCACAGACCCGGGTTCAACTCTCTCTCAAAACTTGTTTTTTTCTCTCTAACTTACAGGATCATGTCTTTTATAGCATTACTGCACAATTTGATACATGTACAATTTACTTAACAGCAACTAGATCATTTAAAAAAAAAACTATTCAAGTCTCTCTCAGAACGTGTTTTAGCTGGTTTATAGACTTCTTTTCAAGTTCATGACTTTATTTTGCCAAGTCCTAGCTCTTTGAGCGATTGCTTCAGTTGTATGTTACTCAGCGATCAAATATGTGTTCTGTCTGTCTGTTTGCACGATAACGGGCGTAATCCTTGTCGGAATGACGTAAAATTTTCACAGAAGATGCACATAGGACTCCTGCATAAGCCTATTGATTTTCAAGGTCATAGCTCAAAAACTGTTGTCTTGGCGACTGAAAAACCATTACATAGCTATAACTATGGAGGCTGGAAAACTATAAAATAACTGTTACATGAAATACACTGTTTCATACTGTCGGCAGCGTTGGTGCTGTGCATAGAGTGCAAGACTTTGAATCCACAGACCCGTGTTCAACCCTCCGTCAAAACTCTTTTATCTCCAACTCACTTTTCATGCAGCCAGCTTCAGTGTTATTCCTAGTTTATGGTGGACTTTTCACATTTGGAAACGATTACCCCCTGTGGACATGTCTCATCCTAAATATACACACTCGGTTGCCTAGTAGTAGAGTATATCATATGTATCTAAATGCAAGTCTCAAACAACGTTTCTTTTGTTTTCTGACTCGGGGGTGTCCAACTGGTACAATAAAGTCTAACACTCATGTCTAAATACAGTCTGTGTCAAGCAGCAGGCTCCTGTATATCAAAAGTTTTGGGGGTGACAAACCGGCGCCATTCCCGGTTTTTAAAGCACCTGTTACAATACATACACCACTTCAAGCTGTAGGTCATGTTGGTGGTGTGCGTAGAGCGTAAGACTTTGAATCCACAGACCCGTGTTCGAGTCTCTCTTGAAACTATTTTTTTTTTATCGCTTGCTTTCACGATCATGTATTTAATTCCAAATAACAAAACAACGCATTCATAATGTAGGTATTCAGCAAATAAATGCACCAGGAGTAATTTTCATAGTTTTCATGTCATCATACTTAACTATTTGTCGCTATAAATACCACTTAGCAGTGTCTCATTGGTTCCATCATGATCGTGTCTTTTATGCATCATAGCGCATCCGTGTTAGCTCCATTCTATCAATAATACATACATTATTATATCGTTCCATCTCGGTTGCGTAGTAATACAGTATATCATAAAAGTATCCAAATGCAGATCTCAAACAACATTTCTTTTGTTTTCTGACTCAGAGGTGTACAAGTGATATAACGAAGCCTAAAACTCTTGTCTAAATACAATCTGTGGAAAGCGACAGGCTCTTTTATATCAGAACTATCCTGGGTGACGAAACGGCGTAGAGATCAGCCCCATTCCCGGTTTTTAGCAGTAATTTGCCGTAAAGGACCTGTTACAATACAACACAACTTGTTGCTGTCAGCCCCGTTGGTGCAGTGCATAGAGCTCAGGACTTTGAATCCACAGACCCGGGTTCAACTCTCTCTCAAAACTTGTTTTTTTCTCTCTAACTTACAGGATCATGTCTTTTATAGCATTACTGCACAATTTGATACATGTACAATTTACTTAACAGCAACTAGATCATTTAAAAAAAAAACTATTCAAGTCTCTCTCAGAACGTGTTTTAGCTGGTTTATAGACTTCTTTTCAAGTTCATGACTTTATTTTGCCAAGTCCTAGCTCTTTGAGCGATTGCTTCAGTTGTATGTTACTCAGCGATCAAATATGTGTTCTGTCTGTCTGTTTGCACGATAACGGGCGTAATCCTTGTCGGAATGACGTAAAATTTTCACAGAAGATGCACATAGGACTCCTGCATAAGCCTATTGATTTTCAAGGTCATAGCTCAAAAACTGTTGTCTTGGCGACTGAAAAACCATTACATAGCTATAACTATGGAGGCTGGAAAACTATAAAATAACTGTTACATGAAATACACTGTTTCATACTGTCGGCAGCGTTGGTGCTGTGCATAGAGTGCAAGACTTTGAATCCACAGACCCGTGTTCAACCCTCCGTCAAAACTCTTTTATCTCCAACTCACTTTTCATGCAGCCAGCTTCAGTGTTATTCCTAGTTTATGGTGGACTTTTCACATTTGGAAACGATTACCCCCTGTGGACATGTCTCATCCTAAATATACACACTCGGTTGCCTAGTAGTAGAGTATATCATATGTATCTAAATGCAAGTCTCAAACAACGTTTCTTTTGTTTTCTGACTCGGGGGTGTCCAACTGGTACAATAAAGTCTAACACTCATGTCTAAATACAGTCTGTGTCAAGCAGCAGGCTCCTGTATATCAAAAGTTTTGGGGGTGACAAACCGGCGCCATTCCCGGTTTTTAAAGCACCTGTTACAATACATACACCACTTCAAGCTGTAGGTCATGTTGGTGGTGTGCGTAGAGCGTAAGACTTTGAATCCACAGACCCGTGTTCGAGTCTCTCTTGAAACTATTTTTTTTTTATCGCTTGCTTTCACGATCATGTATTTAATTCCAAATAACAAAACAACGCATTCATAATGTAGGTATTCAGCAAATAAATGCACCAGGAGTAATTTTCATAGTTTTCATGTCATCATACTTAACTATTTGTCGCTATAAATACCACTTAGCAGTGTCTCATTGGTTCCATCATGATCGTGTCTTTTATGCATCATAGCGCATCCGTGTTAGCTCCATTCTATCAATAATACATACATTATTATATCGTTCCATCTCGGTTGCGTAGTAATACAGTATATCATAAAAGTATCCAAATGCAGATCTCAAACAACATTTCTTTTGTTTTCTGACTCAGAGGTGTACAAGTGATATAACGAAGCCTAAAACTCTTGTCTAAATACAATCTGTGGAAAGCGACAGGCTCTTTTATATCAGAACTATCCTGGGTGACGAAACGGCGTAGAGATCAGCCCCATTCCCGGTTTTTAGCAGTAATTTGCCGTAAAGGACCTGTTACAATACAACACAACTTGTTGCTGTCAGCCCCGTTGGTGCAGTGCATAGAGCTCAGGACTTTGAATCCACAGACCCGGGTTCAACTCTCTCTCAAAACTTGTTTTTTTCTCTCTAACTTACAGGATCATGTCTTTTATAGCATTACTGCACAATTTGATACATGTACAATTTACTTAACAGCAACTAGATCATTTAAAAAAAAAACTATTCAAGTCTCTCTCAGAACGTGTTTTAGCTGGTTTATAGACTTCTTTTCAAGTTCATGACTTTATTTTGCCAAGTCCTAGCTCTTTGAGCGATTGCTTCAGTTGTATGTTACTCAGCGATCAAATATGTGTTCTGTCTGTCTGTTTGCACGATAACGGGCGTAATCCTTGTCGGAATGACGTAAAATTTTCACAGAAGATGCACATAGGACTCCTGCATAAGCCTATTGATTTTCAAGGTCATAGCTCAAAAACTGTTGTCTTGGCGACTGAAAAACCATTACATAGCTATAACTATGGAGGCTGGAAAACTATAAAATAACTGTTACATGAAATACACTGTTTCATACTGTCGGCAGCGTTGGTGCTGTGCATAGAGTGCAAGACTTTGAATCCACAGACCCGTGTTCAACCCTCCGTCAAAACTCTTTTATCTCCAACTCACTTTTCATGCAGCCAGCTTCAGTGTTATTCCTAGTTTATGGTGGACTTTTCACATTTGGAAACGATTACCCCCTGTGGACATGTCTCATCCTAAATATACACACTCGGTTGCCTAGTAGTAGAGTATATCATATGTATCTAAATGCAAGTCTCAAACAACGTTTCTTTTGTTTTCTGACTCGGGGGTGTCCAACTGGTACAATAAAGTCTAACACTCATGTCTAAATACAGTCTGTGTCAAGCAGCAGGCTCCTGTATATCAAAAGTTTTGGGGGTGACAAACCGGCGCCATTCCCGGTTTTTAAAGCACCTGTTACAATACATACACCACTTCAAGCTGTAGGTCATGTTGGTGGTGTGCGTAGAGCGTAAGACTTTGAATCCACAGACCCGTGTTCGAGTCTCTCTTGAAACTATTTTTTTTTTATCGCTTGCTTTCACGATCATGTATTTAATTCCAAATAACAAAACAACGCATTCATAATGTAGGTATTCAGCAAATAAATGCACCAGGAGTAATTTTCATAGTTTTCATGTCATCATACTTAACTATTTGTCGCTATAAATACCACTTAGCAGTGTCTCATTGGTTCCATCATGATCGTGTCTTTTATGCATCATAGCGCATCCGTGTTAGCTCCATTCTATCAATAATACATACATTATTATATCGTTCTATCTCGGTTGCGTAGTAATACAGTATATCATAAAAGTATCCAAATGCAGATCTCAAACAACATTTCTTTTGTTTTCTGACTCAGAGGTGTACAAGTGATATAACGAAGCCTAAAACTCTTGTCTAAATACAATCTGTGGCAAGCGACAGGCTCTTTTATATCAGAACTATCCTGGGTGACGAAACGGCGTAGAGATCAGCCCCATTCCCGGTTTTTAGCAGTAATTTGCCGTAAAGGACCTGTTACAATACAACACAACTTGTTGCTGTCAGCCCCGTTGGTGCAGTGCATAGAGCTCAGGACTTTGAATCCACAGACCCGGGTTCAACTCTCTCTCAAAACTTGTTTTTTTCTCTCTAACTTACAGGATCATGTCTTTTATAGCATTACTGCACAATTTGATACATGTACAATTTACTTAACAGCAACTAGATCATTTAAAAAAAAAACTATTCAAGTCTCTCTCAGAACGTGTTTTAGCTGGTTTATAGACTTCTTTTCAAGTTCATGACTTTATTTTGCCAAGTCCTAGCTCTTTGAGCGATTGCTTCAGTTGTATGTTGCTCAACAATCAAATATGTGTTCTGTCCGTCTGTTTGCACGATAGCGGGCGCAATCCTTGTCGGAATGACATGAAATTTTCACAGAAGATGCGCATAAGACTCCTGCACAAGCCTATTGATTTTGAAGGTCATAGCTCAAAAACTGTTGTCTTGGCGACTGAAAAACCGTTACATAACTATAACTATGGAGGCTGGAAAACCATAAAGTAACTGTTACATGAATTACACTACTTCACACTGTCGGCAACGTTGGTGCAGTGGATAGAGCGTAAGACTTTGAATCCAAAGACCCGTGTTCAACCCTCCCTCAAAACTCTAATCTCTTTTATCTCTAACTTAGTTTTTATACAGTCAGTTGCAGTGTTATTTCTAGTTTATAATGCACCTTTTACATTTGGAATAGATTGAAAACTCGCCGAGATATCAAAGTAGAAAGAGCAGTGGGGTGAATCTGATTCTCAATCCGTTCACACGCCAATAAGCTGTAGAAACGATTACCCCCATGTGGACATGTCCCGTCCTAAATACACATGCTCGGTTGCATAGCAATACAGTATATCATATATGTATCCAGATGCAGATCTCAAACAACATTTCAGTGGTTTTCTAACTCAGTGATGTACAAGTGATATAACAAAGCCTAAAACTCTAGTCTAAATACAGTCTGTGTCAAGCGACAGGCCCCCTTATATTAGGACTGCTGGGGGTCACGAACCGGCAAAGGAACCGGCCCCATTCCCGGTTTTAAGCAATACATACAATAAATACACTACTTCACACTGTCGGTCACGTTGGTGCTGTGCATAGAGCGCAGGACTTTGAATCCACAGACCCGGGTTCAACTCTCTCTCAAAACTTGTTTTTTCTCTCTAACTCACAGGATCTTGTCTTTTATAGCATAACTGCACAATTTAATACATGTACAACTTACTTAACAGCAACTAGATAATTTAAAAAAAGAACTATTCAAGTCTCTCTCAGAACGTTTTTTAACTGGTTAATAGACATCTGTTCAAGTTAATTGACTTTATTTTGCCAAGTCCTAGCTCTTTGAGCGATTGCTTCAGTTGTATGTTGCTCAGCGATCAAATATGTGTTCTGTAAGTCTGTTCGCACGATAGCGGGCGCAATCCTTGTCGGAATGACACGAAATTTTCAAAGAAGATGCGCATAAGACTCCTGCACAAGCCTATTGATTTTGAAGGTCATAGCTTAAAAACTGTTGTCTTGGCGACTGAAAAACAGTTACATAACTATAACTATGGAGGCTGGAAAACCATAAAGTAACTGTTACATGGAATACACTTCTTCACACTGTCGGCAATGTTGGTGCAGTGGATAGAGCGTAAGACTTTGAATCGAAAGACCCGTGTTCAACCCTCCCTCAAAACTCTAATCTCTTTTATCTGTAACTTAGTTTTTATACAGTCAGTTGCAGTGTTATTTCTGGTTTATAATGCACCTTTTACATTTGGAATAAATTGAAAACTCGCCGAGATATCAAAGTAGAAAGAGCAGTGGGGTGAATCTGATTCTCAATCCGTTCACACGCCAATAAGCTGTAGAAACGATTACCCCCTGTGGACATGTCCCGTCCTAAATACACACGCTCGGTTGCATAGCAATACAGTATATCATATGTGTATCCAAATGCAGATCTCAAACAACATTTCAGTGGTTTTCTAACTCAGTGATGTACAAGTGATATAACAAAGCCTAAAACTCTAGTCTAAATACAGTCTGTGTCAAGCGACAGGCTCTTTTATATCAGAACTCTCCTGGGTGACGAAACGGCATAGAGATCAGCCCCATTCCCGGTTTTTAGCAGTAGCTTGCCGTGAAGGACCTGTTATAATACATACACCGCTTCTGCTGTCAGTCACGTTGGCGCTGTGCATAGAGTGTACGACTTTGAATCCACAGACCCCGGTTCAACTCTCTTTCAAAACTTGTTTTTTTTTCTCTCTAACTTACAGGATCATGTCTTTTATATAGCATAACTGCACAATTTAATACATATGCAATTTACTTAACAGCAAATAGATAACTGAAATATATATATATATTACAGTACATATGATGCGGGTCAAAGCTGGTTTATAGACTTCTTTTCAAGTTCTTTACTTTATTTTGCCAAGTCCTAGCTCTCTGAGCGATTGCTTCAGTTGTATGTTGCTCAGCGATCAAATATGTGTTCTGTCCGTCTGTTCGCACGATAGCGGGCGCAATCCTTGTCGGAATGACATGAAATTTTCAAAGAAGATGCGCATAAGACTCCTGCACAAGCCTATTGATTTTGAAAGTCACAGCTTAAAAACTGTTGTCTTGGCGACTGAAAAACCGTTACATAACTATAACTATGGAGGCTGGAAAACCATAAAGTAACTGTTACATGGAATACACTTCTTCACACTGTCGGCAACGTTGGTGCAGTGGATAGAGCGTAAGACTTTGAATCCAAAGACCTGTGTTCAACCCTCCCTCAAAACTCTAATATCTTTTATCTCTAACTTAGTTTTTATACAGTCAGTTGCAGTGTTATTTCTAGTTTATAATGCACCTTTTACATTTGGAATAGATTGAAAACTCGCCGAGATATCAAAGTAGAAAGAGCAGTGGGGTGAATCTGATTCTCAATCCGTTCACACGCCAATAAGCTGTAGAAACGATTATCCCCTGTGGACATGTCCCGTCCTAAATACACACGCTCGGTTGCATAGCAATACAGTATATCATATATGTATCCAGATGCAGATCTCAAACAACATTTCAGTGGTTTTCTAACTCAGTGATGTACAAGTGATATAACAAAGCCTAAAACTCTAGTCTAAATACAGTCTGTGTCAAGCGACAGGCTCCCTTATATTAGGACTGCTGTTGGTGACGAACCGGCAAAGGAACCGGAACCGGCCCCATTCCCGGTTTTCAGCAGTAATTTGCCATAGAGGAACTGTCACAATACAACACAACTTGACGCTGTCGGCCACTTTGGTGCTGTGCGTAGAGCTCAGGACTTTGAATCCACAGACCCAGGTTCAAATCTCTCTTGAAATTATTTTATTTTTATTTTCAACTTACACAATCATGATCATGAATTTCGTTCTAAACAACATAACAACACAATTTAATAACTGTATCAAGCTAGTGTAAAAGCTAGTGTATAGACTTCTTTTCCAGTTCATTACTTTATTTTGCCAAGTCCTAGCTCTCTGAGCGATTGCTTCATTTGTTTGTTACCTCTCTAGCGGCCACAGTTTTCACGCTAACATCCCGAAACTTTTTTGGTGTATAGGTATTCGGCCAAGGACGAGACCCAACGTTTTTGAAAAAAATCGGTCCATTGATGACGTCACCAAAAATTCTTAAAAACTCGAAAAATCCCTATCTCTCATCATTGGCGAATTTTAAAAAATTCGCACAGCAGTCAAATTTGAACCGATTGTTCTGATATTTGATACACTGATATATGTTCATATTATCCATCGAACAACAAAGTTATACGTTGATCGGTTGAACGTCAATGACGTCATCACGTAAAATGTCAATTTTTAAAATGGGGCCATATATCGGAAAGTATTTGTCGTAGAAAAAAGCGAATTGCACCATTGGAAAGCTCGTTGAATTCTGGTTCAGGAGGGTACTGTCCGATACTTTTCCGCCATGATAAATTTTCCGCTATGACGTCATAAACGTAGGGCCTGTCATACCAGTTTTTCGAATTTTCAGCAAAATTTCAAACATCCACAGTGCACCCAAATTTGAAGTTACTGGACTGTAATAATGAGAACGTATGTGGAACTTTATTACACAGCCACACACCGAGTTTCAACACGCTATGTGCAACGTCAATGACGTCATGACGTAAAACGTCAATTTTCAAAATGGAGCTATATATCGAGAGCTATTTGTCGTACAGAAAAGCGGATCGCACCATTGGAAAGCTCGTTGAATTCTGGTTTAGGAGGGTACTGTCCGATACCTTTCCGCCATGATAGATTTTCCGCTATGACGTCATAAACGTAAGGCCTGTCATACAAGTTTTTCCTCTTTTCAGCAAACTTTCAAACAGCCACAGTGCATTCAATTTTGAAGGTAATAGACTGTAATTATGAGAACGTATGTGGAAATTTATTACCCAGCCACAATCCGAGTTTCAACACGCTACGTGCAACGTCAATGACGTCATGACGTAAAACGTCAATTTTTAAAATGCAGCTATATATCGAGAGCTATTTGTCGTACAGAAAAGCGGATTGCACCATTGAAAAGCTCGTTGAATTCTGGTTTAGGGGGGCACTGTCCGATACGTTTCCGCCCTGATAAATATTCCGCTATGACGTCATAAACGTAAGGCCTGTCATAAAATTTTTTCGACTTTTCAGCAAACTTTCAAATATCCACAGTGCACTCAAATTTGAAGGTATTGAACTGTAATTATGAGATCCTATGTGAAATATTGATATACAGCCATATACCAAGTTTCAACGCGCTACATTCAACGTTAATGACGTCATGACGTAAAACGTCAATTTTAAAAATGGGGTTATATATCTGAAAGTATTCGTCGCACAGAGAAGCGGATTGCACCACTAGAAAGATCGTTGAATTCTGGTTTAGTAGGGTACTGTCCGATACGTTTCCGCCCTGATAGATTTTCCGCTATGACGTCATAAACGTAAGGCCTGTCATAAAATTTGTTCGACTTTTCAGCAAACTTTCAAATATCCACAGTGCACTCAAATTTAAAGGTATTCAACTGTAATTATGAGAACCTATGTGAAATATTAATATACAGCCATATAATAAGTTTCAATGCGCTACGTGCAACTTCAATGACGTCATGACGTAAAACGTCAATTTTCACAATGGAGCTATATATCGATAGGTATTTGTCGTACAGAAAAGCGGATTGCACCATTGGAAAGCTCGTTGAATTCTGGTTTAGAAGGGTACTGTCCGATACTTTTCCGCCATGATAGATTTTCAGCTATGACGTCATAAACGTAAGGCCTGTCATACAAGTTTTTCGGCTTTTCAGCAAACTTTCAAACAACCACAGTGCACTCAATTTTGAAGGCAATAGACTGTAATCATGAGAACGTATGTGGAATTTTATCACACAGCCATACACCGAGTTTCAACACGCCACGTGCAACGTCAATGACGTCATGACGTAAAACGTCAATTTTCAAAATGGAGCTATATATCGAGAGGTATTTGTCGTACAGAAAAGTGGATTGCACCGTTGGAAAGCTCGTTGAATTCTGGTTTAGGAGGGTACTGTCCGATACTTTTCCGCCATGATAGATTTTCCGCTATGACGTAATAAACGTAATGCCTGCCGTACCAATTTTTCGACTTTTCAGCAAACATTGAAACATCCACAGTGCACTCAAATTTGAAGTTATTAGACTGTAATTATGGGAACCTATGTCGAATATTAATACCAAGCCATGTACAGAGTTTAAACACGTTACATTCAACAACAATGACGTCATGATGTCAAACGTCCATTTTCGAAATAGGATTGTATCTGGCTAAGTATTAATCCTTAACCTTTTCACTACTCATGGTTACGCTGCGTAACCATACCACAACCCTGCTGCTGTACTGATGGTTACGCTGCGTAACCATAACTTTGGTAACCAATAAATGTATAGGTAACTATCGACTGATTGCATTTAATGTTTTATATGACAGAAAATGTACCTACACGCTAAACTAACCCATACATATTGCCACCGATTGAAATTTAGAACCTTAATCGACTTTTTAGTTAATTGAATAATTAATCTGCAATTAACCTTATGACGTCACAAGTACTGATTACAATGGGTCAGGCTACAGACACTTTTCACTGAAACTTTATTGTCTTCATAACTAATCAAAATATTGATATTCTGTAAACACTATCCAGACCCACGAGATTCACTCCATCACAAATATCAAAGAGTAAACGTACTCAAGAAAAAATTATTGGGCTATATTTCATTACAAATTCGAAAATGGTTATATGGTAGAGAAAATGGAAACACAGCCATTTGTTTGGTCGCAAGATTTCCTTTTTGTTTCCACGGTAACCCACGGCATGGATTTTAGAAGGAAACTATCTAGAAATAGCACACTATAATATCACTTATTTCACACATAATTATTCTGAAACACCTTTAAATAAATAATTATCAAACTTTCATAAATCCTATCAATTCATACATGAATCGGCTCAGTATGGAGACTGAGGGGTGGGTCAGTAGCGAAAAGGTTAATGAAATGGATTACACCCTCGGAAACCTCATTCAATTATGCTTAAAGTAGGCCACGCATGTAGAAAAAGATTTCGACAAGTTTGGCCTTTAGGCCAATGGTATCTCGTTTGTTACTTGCCGGAATTTAAAATTCCGGCAAGTATGTTGGTCGGTTGGTTTGTCGGTTTGTGTGTTTGTTTGTTTGTTTGTGCCCCCTCTAGCGTCCACAATTTTATCTTGATTCTCCCCAAACTTGGTGTGCATATTCTCTAGGATGATGGTTCGCGACTGCACGTTTTTGGTGATTCTAGGGCAAAGGTCAAGGTCAAGGTCATGCAAAATGGTAAAAACACATAAGTGGCCATAACTCCGGTTCTATTCGTTATAGAGACTTCAAACCAAGTTCATATTGTAGACAAACTCGAGTTCTATCCTCTGTGACCTTGACCTTGACATTTGACCTTGACCTTGAGAAGTTCGCTATGAGGTGAATGTCAAGGTCAAGTACGAAGGTCAGCGAATCATATCGAGTAGTATATCGTTGGAAAGGCCTTGACCCCCTGATTGCAGTGATACCTTATTTTCGGCGCTGCGACGTAAACTGACGTCACAATGACGTCATAAACGTCAAATTTCCGAAATTTCAAAAGGCCATAACATCGTCAATACTGTATGGAATCTCTATAAACTTGATGTGCGTATTGACAGTAATGACCTCTAGTAACTAAAGTACAAAGGTCAAAGGTCAAGGTCAAGGTCATCGAAATCCCAGAAAAACACGTTTCCGGTAATAACATCCATTTGAATTGTTGTAGGTTCATGAAATTTGAACCATATCATTCAGAAGAGACATAGCAATCGAGCGTATATGTCAATTTCATGATTGACCTTGAACTTGGTTAGGAAAATAAGGTCATATGAGGAAAACTTCAAGGTCAAATTTCAAAACTAACTGAAACCTATCAAGTAGTATATCAAATGAAAGGTCTTGACTCCCTGGTACATACTTTCTCATCAGTTTTGAGATGTGACGTTTATTGACGTCACAGTGACGTCATAAACGTAATTTTTTCGAACTTTCAAATGGTCATAGTGTCCACAAACCTTGTTCGATTCTGATGGAATTATACAGGTAAAATATATGTCTTCATACACAGACAATGCACAATTTTCGTGACTCGAGGTCAAAGGTCGAGGTCAAGGTCAAGAGAAAGGTCAAAATCACATAAATGGCCATAACTTCGGAACTAATCGTCGCAGAGAGTTCAAACTAAGACCATATTGTGGCATATTAAAAGGTCTTTCATGAGTGACCTTGAATGTGACCTTTGACCTTGACCTTGAGAGGTTCGCCACAAGTCAATATCAAGGTCGAGTACAAAGTTCAGTGCACCATATTGAATAGGATACAGTTGGAAACATCAGTGCACCATATTGAATAGGATACAGTTGGAAATTTCAAATTCATTGAAACCTGTCAAGTATCATGAGTATGCGTTCCGGCAAGTGGGTGCCCTAGGGGCTCTCGTTTGTTTGTTTGTTTGTGACCGCTCCACAGGTCACATTTTTGATCGTAGAATCATGAAAATAAGTCAGAAGATGTGCAATCCAATATGGATGGATGAGTTCATTTTTGAGAGGTCAAGGTCAAATATTGACGTCAAGGTCACGCAAAACGATAAAAACACATAAATGGCCATAACTCCGGTTCTAATTGTCCTAGAGACTTCAAACCAAGTCCATATTGTACATAAACTCGAGTTCTATCTTTTGTGACCTTGACCTTGGCATTTGACCTTGACCTTGAGAAGTTCGCCTAAGGAGAATGTCAAGTTCAAATACGAAGGTCAGCGCACCATATCGAGTAGTATATCGTTGGAAAGGTCTTGATCCCCTGATTGCAGTGATACCTTATTTTCGGCGCTGCGACGTAAACTGACGTCACAATGACGTCATAAACGTCAAATTTCCGAAATTTCAAAAGGCTATAACATCGTCAATACTGTATCGAAGCTCTTCAAACTTGATATGCATATTGACAGCAATGACCTTTACGAATTTAGGTACAAAGGTCAAAGGTCAAGGTCAAGGTCATCGAAATCCCAGAAAAACACGTTTCCGGTAATAACATCCGTTTGATTTGTCGTAGGTTCATGAATTTTGAACCATAATCCTTCAGAAGAGGTATAGTAATCGAGTGTATATGTCAATTTCATGATTGACCTTGAACTTTGTCAGGAAAATAAGGTCATATGAGGAAAACTTCAAGGTCAAATTTTCAAACTAACTGAAACCTATCAAGTAGTATATCAAATGAAAGGTCTTGATTCCCTGGTACATACTTTTTCATCAGTTTTGAGATGTGACGTTTATTGACGTCACAGTGACGTCATCAACGTTAATTTTTCGAAATTTCAAACGGTCAAAGTGTCCACAAATCTTGTTTGATTCTAATGAAATTATACAGGTATAATATATGTCTTCATGCACAGGCAATGCACAATTTTCGTGACTCAAGGTCAAAAATCAAGGTCAAGGTCACGCAAAATGTTAAAAACACATAAGTGGCCATAACTCCGGTTCTATTTGTTATAGAGACTTCAAGCCAAGTTCATATTGTAGATAAACTCGAGTCCTATCTTCTGTGACATTGACCTTGGCATTTGACCTTGACATTGAGAAGTTCGCCATGAGGTGAATGTCAAGGTCAATTACGAAAGTCAGCGCACCATATTGAGTAGTATATCGTTGGAAAGGTTTTGAGCCCCTGATTGCAGTGATACCCTATTTTCGGCGCTGCGACGTACACTGACATCACAATGACGTCATAAACGTCAAATTACCGAAATTTCAAAAGGCCATAACAGCGTCAATAATGTATGGAATATCTTGAAACTTGACATGCATATTAATAGCATTGACCTTTACGAATTGAAATACAAAGGTCAAAGGTCAAGGTCAAGGTCATCGAAATCCCAGAAAAACACCTTTTCGGTTATAACATCTGTTTGAATCGTTGTAGTCTCATAAGATTTGAACCATATCATTCAGAAGAGGTATAGCAATCAGACTTATATTGAATCGTTGTAGTCTCATAAGATTTGAACCATATCATTCAGAAGAGGTATAGCAATCAGACTTATATGTCAATTCCATGACTAACCTTGAACTTGATCGAAAAATTAGGTCACATGAGCAAAACTTCAAGGTCAAATTTTCAAACTAACTAAAAGCTAACAAGTAATATATCAAATGGAAGGCCTTGAACCCATGATAAATAGTTTCCCATCAGTTTTCAAATGTGTCGTTTATTGACGTCACAGTGACCTCATGTACGTAAAGTTTTCGAAATTTCGAAAAGCCACAGTGTCCGGAATTCTTGTTCGATTCTGATGGAATTGTTCAAGTATAATTTATATCTTCATGCACGGGCAATGCACAATTTTCGTGACCCAAGGTCAAGGGTCAAGGTCAAGGTCGAAGAAAAGGTCAAAATCACAAAAATTGCCATAACTTCGGAACTATTCGTCATAGAAAGTTCAAACTGGGACCATATTGTAGCATATCAAAAGGTCTTTGTCCGCTGGCCTTGAATGTGCACTTTGACCTTGACCTTGAAAAGTTTGCCCAACGTAAAAATTTCATGAAAAAAGTATCTTTCTTCAAATGTCGAGGAGTTGTTCAGTAAATCTTTTCAATGTGTAAATTATGGGTAAATGTTTTAAATGTAAACAAATGTTTAGTCATTTCGTCAAGTGTTGGCCTATGGCCGATTTTTTGTTTGTTTGTTTGTTTGTCTGTCTGTCTGTCCGCGCGCATATCTCAAGGGAGAATGGTCCGATCAACATGAAACTGATAGGGATGAAGCGGTATCTCAGTGGCTCGGTCCTCCTCGAATCTGGTCAAAATCGGACAAAAACTGTTGCCATGGCAACGGAAAATGTAAAAATCAATAATTGACCACAACTTCGGTTCTAATCAAGATAATTTTTTCTAACTAATTTTGTATTTTTCTATGGCCAATTCCTGATCATCTGATATATGGCCCGTGGTCGTATGACCAAAACTCTCTATTATCGCCCGATGTCGAAAAATTGGGGGTCACGGTTTCGAATTTTTTTGGCCAGCGACGTTTCAGTGCAAATGTCCGCGCTCATAACTCAGAGGCAAACCGTCCAATCGATTTGAAACTTATAGGGCAAGAGTGCTATGGTGGTGGCTCAGTCTCTTCAGAATTTTACCATAATCGAATGGAAACGGTTGCCATGGCAATGGAAAAAAAGAAAATCACATCATTGGCTCTAACTCCGGTTCTACTTGATATTAATTTGTCCAACTATTTTTGTATTTTTTTTTGCCAATTCCCGATCGTTTGGTGTACGACCGATGGTTGTACGACGAAAATTCTCTATTATCGCCCGATGTCGAAAAATTGGGGGTCACGATTTCGGTTTTTTTTGGCCAGCGACGTTTCAGTGCAAATGTCCGCGCTCATAACTCAAAGACGAACGGTCCGATCGATTTGGAATTTATAGGGCATGAGTGCTATGGTGGTGGCTCAGTCCCTTCAAAATTTTACCAAAATCTGATGGAAACGGTTGCCATGGCAACGGAAAAAAGAAATTCACATCATTGGCTCTAACTCCGGTTTTACTTGATATTAATTTTTCCAACTATTTTTGTATTTTTCTTTGGCCAACTGCCGATCGTTTGGTGCACGACCGATGGTCGTACGACGAAAACTCTCTATTATCGCACGATGTCGAAAAATTGGGGGTCACGATTTCGGTTATTTTTGGCCAGCGACGTTTCAGTGCAATGTCTGCGCTCATAACTCAAAGGCAAACGGTCCGATCGATTTGAAATTTATAGGGCTGGAGTGCTATGGTAGTGGCTCAGAAAACGGTTGCCATGGCAACGGAAAAAAGAAAATCACATAATTGGCTATAACTCCGGTTCTAATCAATATTAAATCTTCAACTTATTTTTGTATTTTTCTTTGGCCAATTCCCAATCGTATGGCGTACAACCGATGGTCTTAAGACCAAAACTCTCAATTATCGCCTAATTTTAGTGACTAAATCTGAAGGGCGAGGGTCTGCAATCTCTGATTGTCTCGTTATGTTCTATTTTACTTGCCTCAAATATACCAACTTACCATCTTAGTTTTATATAATAATATCCCGGTGGGTCTGTTGGTCATATCAAATGGATAGTTACTATGATGACCGATTCAGAACCCAGCTGGCACAAGGCAAGTAGGATAGCATATAGTTATGAACCGGTATCGATTTTCCTTATATGAATCAAGAATCAAACATCAAGAATTTTATTCCATGTCTACATTTAGTGAGCACACTGTTTGGGTAGAGTGGAAATAATGATACATACTAAAAATTTTATTAAACGGTTATGCATACACACTGGGTGAAATACAAACATGACAAAAGGTAGAAGACTGGATGGTGCATGGTTGCCATGGATACGGGGGGTTACACCCTAGGCAACTAGACCACACAGTCAACTGAAAAATATAACAAAATAGAGATGGAAACGTGATATATATTTATGAGTTTGTACAGTTATATTGAAATTACATAAACTATTGTTTAATAGATTACAATTGACCTAGAATGTACCCGGGTGCAGTGCTTTTTAAAACTGGTGATGGTTTTTTTGAGTTTTTACCTGTACTGGGAGATTATTCCAGAGACAAACACCAGAATGTTTTAGAGATTTGATATGGTTGTGAGTTACGAACAATTTACCATGAGTTCTAGACTTTGTGTTGTACCTGTGATTGATAGTGGTAGTGACATTATGTAGATAAACTGCACCTTTTAATATTTTGTACATGAGAACACATTTGAGTAAAACAAACCTCTGACGAACATTGAGCCATTTAAGAGTGTTCAACATATCACAAGAATGAGTACGGAAATGACAACCAAGAATAATACGCATGCCACGGTTTTGTAACCTTTGTAACCTTGTTATTTGATAGTCACTGCAGACATCCCAGAGGGTACTACAGTAATCGAAATGTGGTAGAACTATTGTATTATATAAAGTTACTCGAGTATCCTGTGAAACGAAATGGCTACTACCAGAAACCCATAAGAATACTTATGGGTTTCTGCTACTACGTTTGAGAACACCTAGAGAACGGTTATTTTTGTTTATAACATTGTTAGCATGAGAGTCGAAAGCTAAATTATCATCGATGGTTACACCCAAATAAGATAAGTCAAAAGATGGTCAAAATGGGGCATCAGAGTATATTATTTTGAAAATCACAGTTTCTGCATTCACTGGGCGGTGAAAAAACGTTCATTGGGCGGAAGCACAACTGATTAAATCGGCCCTCTATTTTGGCGTTTGTTTGTCGAGGTATTCGCCAGGTGTCAGTCAAGTGCTCATAGCGAACGATCTATTCCTGGTATACAAACACATATAGGATTGCCATTTAACTCCATTGTAACGTTTTATGAGAGAAATCACTTTCAAAATGTTTCAATTTTCATAAAATTTCAGTATGTTGAAGCAATATATATAACTTACAAAATATTAAAAAATCAGCACATGTTGTTGGAATAGATCACACGCTACAAGCATTTGACCGTTAGCTGCTGACACCTGGCGAATTCCTCGGAAAGCAAACTCCCAAAAAGGGCCGGTTTGTTTATATGTATTCATGCGCACAGTAACAGCTCCAATCAACAGGAAAATTCACATGTACATAGAAGAATACTCATAATACCACTATACAAACCAAAACAGAGACATTTCAAAGTGATACATGTGCATTTGGAGGAGAAACTGGGAGTTTTTAAATAATATAGTACTTTGATGCCTCATTTTGACCATATAAGGAAATCAATACCGGTCCATAACCTCCTACAACATATACTAATTTTTTTAATATCTTAGAAAACATATACAAGGCTTTCACATACTGAATTTATTCGGAGATTGAAACAATTTTAGCAAGTGTCTTCCAGCAAAACATTACAATGGAAGTGTATGTAAATCTTAAAGGTGAAGACCATACTTGCGTAAATAGGTCACACCCGGTAACGATTTTGCAACAAAAACACGTGGCTTCCGCATGGTCACGGTGAGGATACGCTTCGCCAATATCAGTGAGTAATGTATAGTATGTGTGTGGATGGACGATGTGAAAGTGGAATGTAAGTGACATATTCGTACTGCACTTGGAAAAATTTCGTGAGAACTGGCACACGAGGTAGTGGTTGACCAATATATTAGGTAATTTCCAACAAACTGTACCCAAAAACTGAGTCTGTCGATCCATAATGAAATGTACATTTCTTGTTAGGCACATTGATGGGGGTATTTGTGGGATTTTATCGCTAAGCCCCAAGAATCGTAGGGAACGCTGTACAGTGTTCACCGTAAGGTTGTTTTAACATGGGGAGTGAATGTCGCTGACAATGGTGTCTTATGTCCTGTGAAGTTACCTATCCGTATCATTTCCATCGAAGCTGAATGACACGGACCGTAGCAGGTTTTACGGAACCCGGTCAGGCTTATTCCGTTGAAATAGTAACACCATTTTAATATGTTAAGTGAATTTCGATATCTAATAATAATCCTGGAGGGAGGTGGTAGGAGAGGAAGGATGGCGCACGGTATCCCAACCAGGTACCAGTCCATCCGGAACGAGCCCGGATCTCATACATCACCACATAGTACAACACATCATCATCATCATCATCAACATCATCACATATCACATGCATTATACATCATAATGGCAATGTAGCCGTGTGTAGAGCCCGAGAGGCCATGGGAGCGGCCCCACGGAACCCGTACACGTGGGCATATTGCTCTCCGGACTCGCCGACGGCACTGTCGCAGAGATAGAACTCTGCACCAGCCCGACGGTCTGCCAGAGCCTACGTCACATCGTCCTGGGAAGGAGGAGAAGTGGCGATCCACAGGGCTTGCGCCCCCGAGTCAGCAACTCGTCTCCTCCAGCCCGGGCCCCCCAATGGAAATTGTCCCCAGGGCCCCCACGGGGCCTCTACTCACGAAACAGGGACGCAAAGCTGATGGCGAGCTTGCGTGCTGTCTCGACACTCTCTCTCGGACAATCTCCTCAATCGAGTAGCTTCCAGTGTATATATAATACACCACAAACTAGAGACAGCACGCGCAGCGTAATCAAACCATTGTTATAGTTTACTGGAAACGTAAATTACAATGCGTCGCCGTGGCAATGCCCGCTCGAACAGAGCTGTGTCAAAACAAAAGGCCATACAAATGGGATGTGTGTTTACAATCACCTGCCGTGATCTTAGGGCAAAATCGCCACATTACCCCCTTCTTACAATTGTGGTCCCCAACATGCTCCGCCTGCGCCCAAAACCTGCCGAAACACGACGTAAGCATCGCATGGCGGACCGAAGGAAGCAAGGTGAGCGGTACCCAGAAGTCATGGCGTAACAGACTTTAAGAGTCCCTTTTGGAAGAATGGGGAACGACCCCTGGATTTACGGAGTAAACTATAACATGCTTTGCAATTTTGAATAAATCCTCATAAACAAGCTAAAATTTTGACCGAGGTGGTCCGAAAAGGTTGATGACCTTGGAAGGTCGTCCGCCGAAAGGGACGGTGTGCCGAGTCTTTGGAAGATCTTTAAGGTTAAACTTCAAATTTAGAAATTTTGTAAAACGACACACCGAGTGATCAAAAGTGGTAGTACCTCTAAAAAGTGTTGCCGGCCGCCCTACCGACTGGCACCCCAGACCCGCAGGACGGATCTGAGGCAGGGCGGAGCCGCCGAAGCGACTCCGGCTCGCCGCGGCGCTAAGGCCGCGACAGGCTAGAACCTAGCCTTCCCCCTCCTGCATCGGCTCCTCGTCCGTGCCGCCTTTCTTGGGAGTCGGCGGCGGAGAAGGGTCCCTACGCTGCTGTTGCAGCGGAGCCGGTAGTGATAGATCCGGCTGCACGGGCGGACGAGGCAGGCCTGGTGGCGGTTGCAGGGGCTTACGCGGGCTGCCCTGCTTACCAGGCCCGGCGGGAGCCAATGCCAGAGAGGCGGGTAGAGCTGTGGCGCCGAGGCTAGCCACGACGCCAAACATCTCTACCACGTCGCGGGTGCACTGGACACCGGCCGTGCGCTCTCCCCATATCCTGGCGAGGATAGGGAAGATGGCCAACTCCAATGCGGCATCCGCCCGCTGGACAGCAGACTGGCCCGAGCGGCCTCGGCTTCGTCGAGACGACGCCATAGCTGTTCATTCTCAGCCTCCAGCTGCTGGATCCTAGCGGTCATCTCGGCGGAGACGGATCACTGAGCGGACTCAGCGGCACGGGCGGCAGCCCTTCCCTGTTCGAAGGCTTGCCATTCACGTTCCGCGGACAGAGTCCGAAAGGTCTCAAGGCTCCGCCGGGTACCTTCCATGAGGCCCTGATCGTGCGCCAAATTGCAAGCGGCACGAGAGGCCTCTGCGCGGTACCGGCTGAGCCGTTCCAGAGAGCGGTCCATCTCCGCTACGAGATACTCCACCGCTTGGGTGAGCCTACCTCTCTGGGGATGATCCCAGGGGTGCTCTTCCCGAGCGCGGGCCAACGCTGTTACACCTGCGGACCCCAAGTCACTGATGGCTCGGGGTACTGGCAGGTTAGCCAACCCTGGGTCCGGCAGTATTCGGTCCATACCATCACGACGATGGCCGACCGCCTGGCCCACAGACTCGCGGAAAGTCTGATAGGCTCTGGCGGACGTGGGACCGTACTGCCGGAGCACATCCTCCATTGGATCGAGGGAATCCATATCCAGGGAGGCTACACTTTGCCATCCCGTGGATGTTCCCTCAATTGGAACGGGGACGCGGACGTCGACCTTGAGAGAGGTGGCGCACGTACGGGACCACTTGTGGAGGGAGTCTCATGCGGGGTCTTAGGTTTGACCACCGACGTGGAACTCGAGGAGGCGGTGGTGTCCGCCACCACACGTCCCTCTGACAGTCCTGCCGGAACCGTCACCTCCAACAAGCCTGGATACTCCTCCGGCGTCAGGGCACCCGAAGACTGCAGGGGTACCGTCCGGACCGGAGTGTTTCCGGCGGACGGACTCTTCCCCTGAGTCTTTGGCGGGGCGCGATGCTTCGGAGAAGCGACGCGTGTCTGTGCCTCTATCTTCGGCATCTCAGACACAATGACGGTGATCCGGTCCCGCTCTTCCACAGCTGGTTCTCCCGGCGGTTTACGGACAGCCTCTGCTGCTGTCCAAACGGCCTTCGCGGCCGTCTTATACTCCGCCAGGGTCTGGCCCATGGTTGCTCTCAGGCGAGCTGCGTAGCTCGAGCCTGCCGACACGATGCCAGATTATTTCCAGCTATCGTCCATGACGCATTGTGCGAAGCGCCACGGACCGTAGTGAAAGATACAGTGTCTCGGCGGGCCGGTAGGAACCATGCCCGTCGCCATCCGAGGTGGAATGTATCCAAAGTTGAATACAGGCCCCACCTCATCTCCAGTGAGATGAACACCCTCGCCGCGGTGAGCACCGGCGCGGTGAGAGTTCAGGGCCTCCAAACTGGGGAAGTACTTCTCCTCCGGAGTACGTGCGTAGCACCCCCGGCAGACGAACATCTTCACCCAGGGGTAATGGTACCCCGCAATGTGTCAACTCAGGTGGTCGTAGGAAGGATACCTACGATCCAGGTTGTGCGCACTATGCGGATCCCTATACCCTTCCAGGGACATCGAACAGAGGGGGCAGGTCACCCCATCCTCCGTCTCGGGTGGCAGTCGGGCACGCTCCTCGTCCGTGAGTGGACGAGGCCGCGTAAACGGCGTGTCGGCTGTCAAACCCGCCTCCGACGTACGTCGGTTGTACGAGTCCCTTCCGTAGCGCACAAGAAACATGTGCCCCTGCTGCACCCCCTGGAGTTCGGGGCCCATGGTGGCCTGCAGCCTTTGGATAGATGGCTGCTCCGAGGACGTCCGCCGTTTCTTGGACGTCCCCGGACGATTCTCCGACCTGGGTTGCCGGGGTACACTACTCGCGCGCTGGGCGGCGGCCCGTTGTTGCTCGGCAACAAAAGCCTTCCGCCCCGCGTCCAGTGCGGCGTCGGACAGATCCGCGGACCTGTCCTTCTCCGCTCGCTTCTGGAGGAGTTCCAAACGGAGATCTCCTTCCTTCAGCAAGGGGCGCCCACGATCCACTGGATTAGAACCCACCTCCGCAGCTCCGGACGGTCGCTTAGGACCGGCGGATTTAGCTGGGGAAACTCCCCTGAACGGATTTAACAGAGGTACCATCCGCACCGCTCCCCGAGGGGTTTGGCGCCTTGGTACCTCCAGACTTGGCGGAAGACCCTGACTTGCCGCCCGGCGTAGACGCCAGTGGCTTAGGTCCTCCGGACTTAGGTCCGGACTGGGGCGGGGGACCACTGGGTTTACGTTTCCGGTGACTCCTCTTCTTCTTCTTCTTCTGCGGCGGTGCGGAGCCCGAATCCCGGTCGGATCCGGACTCGGATTGCCCGCGGTCGGCGGCCTCTACTTGTTGTTGGGCCTCCCATTGCTTCTTGGCAATCTCCTTAGCCCGACGGCGAGTGTGCTTGGAGACGGGTGATATGAACCCGTCATCCTGACTCGGTCTCCATTGGGCTGGGCTCCTGTACTTGAGCCGGATCCGAGGACGCAGTTTGATCAGCCACCTCAATGCGCTCCGCCCAAGTCCCAGTTGCCCCCTGGTCGTGCGGACCAGACTCCGCAGGTGTGGACACCGGGGAGTTCCCGCCGGAACCAGTGTCCGGACGGCCGCGGCCATCCGGACGGGTCTCTGGACGAGGACTCTCATCCGGTCCAAGAGATGCAAGCATCTCCTCGGACAGATGCAATACGATGTCAACACCCGCAGGTCCCGACTCACCGTAGTCCATCAACACTTCCACGCCCGGAAGTGAAGACGGATTTAGGAGCTCCTCGGCGCCTAAAGCAGCCAAGTTGCTCTCTACAGTGCGGTCCGCTGCGACCTCGCTCTCAGCATCGGTCCTAGTCTCGGACTCGGTGTTGGAGCTGGATTCCGCAGAACCCAGGTACGCTCCTTCGGGGACGTCTTTAAAGTCATCCTCCTCAGGGCGTGCTACAGGCCTCGAGTACACACTAGTGCGCTCAAGAGACCCATCTCCTCCCTGCCTTTCCCCATCATCCGACCAACCGTCGCTCTCCTCTGACATTGTAAATTCGAGCGCTCTAACGCGTTAAACACTGAGAGTCAGGTCCACAGACATGTCTCCATCAGTGCCGAACGCTCGAATGACCAGTTGTATCAAGTTACAACACTTTAAAGGCATCAAGTGGTGGCATCTTGATGTCAGGCCGACAAACGGATTACGTTTTCTGACAATGGCTCATACATATACATGCATCTCCCCCCAGTGACTCCTATCACTCCATGTATAGGGGTGGCTAAAAGAAACAGTAGCCATCCCGGGGGATCCCGCAATGGCTTATCGCTTCCGCACTGGCGGTCAATGATGTGAAGTTAATTACACCGCAGGATAAAGATTATATACAATGTGTCAGAAGTCGATCTACTTGTGCATCTAACGATTATGTCCACCTTACAACAATGTAAATAAAAAATTTACACCGTTCGAACCAGCAGTGAAAATAAATCCACCACTGTTCGCCTGCTTTTTCATAGATCACGGCAGTCAAGCTTCTGACACACAAAACAATCTTCTACACCCCTCTAACGAAAGCAGAAATCTCCTGATTTCTTACTCTCTTTTGCACCAGGAAAAAGATATATCATTAAACTTATCTCAATGTATGATTAAATGAGTAAGGATAGCGTTTCCACGGAATGCATGCACACTTGTGGCTTATATAATCCACTCAATAAATTATAACATGAGATGGAAAATAAACAAAACCACTCCCCATAGCCGCTGGTCCGCTTACAAGGCGATCGGACGTGCCCATGGCAGCCGGACAGACAATTGGGCGCCCTATGGGCGTTTGCAACGCGCCCACTAGCAACCCCAACATACAGCCCGACCGCGGAGCGATGTCCGGTCCAACCTATAGCCTATCCAAACGACTACCGGAGCGCGGAACCAATAGATTAGACGCGGAGCCGGCATGGGCCTTAGCCTCTATGGCTAGGGGGACTTACCCATCATGCCGGCGCCCAATCTAGAGGATCCCTAACATGGTGAAATCAATAGCCGGCGGACGTCCGCAGCTGCCCGCGGACGGAGTCCAGGACGAACGCCCACCATTATGTTTGGCAAATTGACCTTATCTGATGATAATGATAGGGATTAAAAGCCACCAAGTATGCTGCGCATGTACAATACGACCCCCTTCTTAGAAAGGGGCCGGGGATCAGGTCATCCCGGCCGGACTGCGTATTATAAGGTGCGATCCGGATGGAAATGAGCGTCCCCCACCACCGCGGCTGGTCCGCACGCGCGGATTTAATAGACGGTTCATTACAAATAATGGTAAACGGTTTCCTGCCGCAAGAAACCTTAACCTACTATAACACTGATAGTAGTGGCGCACGGGGGATAACTACACCGAAGTGCGTCATCTTAAAGCGTCTGGAGTGCCGGACGAGTCACGCGGACGAACCGCGGACGTCAATCCGCACGTCCGGGAACTATCCCCGCGTCCATTAGCCAGTTCCCCCAATCCGTGGGAAGGCGCTTCTCCCGTAGCGGACGTAAATCCCAACCTCAGTCTGGCCACATAAGAGGCTGTTCCGGGACCAGGGGCATCCGGCCGGATCAGTAAATTCGTCCGGCCAGCGTAACCGTTGTGCGGATCACGCCGGACAGCCGTCCACAATGTGCGGACAGGCCGTCCGCACGGCCCTGCCACTGGAAACTACGGGAGGGCGGATGTGGAGCGGCGGCGTTACGACGCAAAGATGTCCGCGGACCCTCAACTCCGGAGATAGCTACTAAGTGACTGCTCACGGAGGAGAGTCGTGCGGATCCTCACGGAACGACCTAAAATCCATCCCTGGGGTGATAGATGGATACCGCAGACGCATCCGCATTGGCGGAACGTTAATGCCACCCATATCGGGTCGGCGCACGAGGTTTCCGGCGTGGCCGCCCGTCATCTGCAGGTGGTGGAGGGAGTGGGGGTACCTGCGGATCGCCAAGATCTGGTTCTAAGTCGTCCGGACCGTCATCTGACGGGTCAGAGAGGTCCGGAAGACCCACCATACGGCGCACACGCTCGTCCGGAGTCCGCGGATGCTGACCGGACGGATCCAATAAAGGAGCATCATCCGGTTCCGCATCTTATATAAGCGGATCCATGACAAGCGGGCCCTCGTACTTCTTCAGGTTATCTATGTGAACCACCAGAACCTTGTCCGGGTCGGAGTCCCTCCGGATCCGGTAGTCCACGTCCGTAACCCTCTTAAGTACCGTAAACAGGCCTATCCACGGCTTAGCAAACTTGTTGCCTTGCTTAAGCGGTGGATAATAGTACCACACCTTGTCGCCTTCCGCAAAAGCGGGCCTACCCTTGGCATGGGCGTCATAGCCGCGCTTCTGCCGGATGGCCGACTTGTCCAGGTGCGCTCGCGCGAAATCATGGGCGTTCGCCAGGGCGCGGCGAACCCACTCGACATACTCCGGACCGCACTGGGGTACTGCGCCGGTCTCTGCCGCAGTTGGATACATGATATCCACGGGCAGATTTAGCTCCCGGCCGTACAACATCGCGTGCGGAGTAACTCCGGTCGAAGAGTGGACCGACGACCTGTACGTCATCCCAATCATTCGCACGATCATTCACGAAGGCCGCCAGCATATTGAGGATCGATCGATTGAAGCGTTCGACCTGGCCATCAGACTGGGGCCTGTAAGGGGTGGTCCGGAACTTAGTACTGCCTAGCATCTGTGCTAGGCCCCGGAACAGGTTGCTTTCAAATTGCGTGCCCTGATCCGAGTGTACCTGCTTGGGTACACCATGGCACACCACCCATCTATTCACTAGCAACCGAGCTACCTCGTCCGCAGTCTGGCGGCGCAGTGGGTAGGCATCGGTATATTTGGTGAAATAGTCGGAGATCACCAGCATGTACCGGAAACCACGTGGGGTGACCCGGTGGGTATCCAGTATATCCAAGGCTATCCGATCAAAAGGCGCGCCAGCCTCAACCATGGTTAAGGGGTGGCGGCCAGGAGCCGGAACTCCTTTCCGAGCTTGACACCGAGGGCAGGCTGCGCACCATCGTTGCACGTCCAAACTGCTACCAGGCCAGTGAAAGCGCTGTTGTAGCCAATGGACGGTCCTCCGGATTCCCAAGTGACCGGTCACCCGGAGGTCATGCAACTGATGGAGCACCTCTTTCTGCAGCTCCGCCGGAAGCACCAACTGCCATATAGGCGGCAGTGGGCTCGGTGGCTCATAGTGCCGGTACAAGAGGCCATCCCTCAAGGAGAGTCTTTCCCACTGGGAGATGAGAGACTGGGTCTCCTCCATGTAGGTTTTCCGCTCATCCTTGGAGGGTTTCTGGCCGGCCTCAAGGGCTTTAATTACCCGTGCCAGAGCACTATCAGCTCACTGCTTCGCAGGCAACTGCGCCGGAGAGTAGCCACCTAGATAATTAGGCTCCTCATCCGACACGTCCGGCTGCGCCGCAGCGGCCATCACCACAGGGGGCAAGGACCGCTCATACTCAGACTCGCCCGAGGACGCGGAGGGTACCCACGAGGAGTACACCGCTGGACTCGAGGAAGACTCGCTGGAGCCGAGCCGCACCTCCGCTTCGAATGCGGGACGCCAACGCCTGTAGCGGCGGGTCCTCGCGCGGGGGTGAACTCTTGCTGCTCCGGATGCCGTGCTGTTAGAGGGGGCGGCGGCCTGCGGCCTTCCCGGAATGTCCAATTCCGAGTCTGAGGCGTGCTGGAATGGGGCCATCCCTGCACAGCCGGGATTCTTGCACTTATGACAACGGGACAGGCCATCCGCGTTGCCGTGCAACTTACCGGCACGGTGCTCAATTTGCATGTCATACACCTGGAGTTTGACGAGCCACCCTGACACCAAGCCGTCGGCCTCACTATAGCTGAGGAGCCATCTCAGCGAACTGTGGTCAGTCCGCAAGCGGAAATGGCGCCCCAACAAATAGTGCCGGAAGCACTTGGTCATCGTAACAACCGCGAGCAACTCGCGATGCGTGGTACAGTAGTTCATTTGAGAGCGGCTCAAGGCCACACTCGCATAAGCTACTACCCGCTCTTGCCCGTCCACGACTTGCGAGAGGACACCGCCGAGCGCTTCCAGAGGAACCCTTTAAGTACCATCTCCATGAGGCGCTCAAACGTCGTTGGCGCGTTACAGAGCACGAACGGCATTACCTTGAATTGGTAGAGCCCGTTCTTGGTAACGAAGGCAGTCTTCGCCCTATCGCTCTCCTCCATCTCAACCTGCCAATACCCAGAGGCCAGGTCCAAAGCACAGAAATAGTGCGACCCGGCCAGGGTATCGAAGGTATCTTCGATGTGCGGGAGAGGATATGAGTCCTTCCGCGTGACATCGTTTAGCTTGCGCAGAACCTCCACGAGCCGTCCTTCTTCACCATAACCACAGGACTTGCCCAAGGACTGTCACTGGGTTCGATGATGTCTAGCTCGAGCATCTTTTGCACCTCCTAGTCAATGACCTCTTGGTGCACTATCGCTGCTCGCCGGCTCCGTTACCGGCTCCGTAGAGCTGGTAAGGCCCGGGATCTCGCAACTCAAGGTTGCGGAGCGCGGGTTCCTTCCGGAATGTTCCTGTGGCTACGAGGGTGACCTCCGAGCCTGAGTCTACAAGGAACCGGACCGGTTCCCGCCCGAAGGGCAGGGGCAGGTACCAGCAATAGTCCCTGACCAGTGTGCATTTTGAACGGTATCTTTCGCACACACTGGGCCCAGTTTCAGAGTCCTCGTTATCCGCCTCAGCAGCGGACGAGCCAGACTGATCCTCAAGGACCACTTCCAGAGAAGTTATGTCTACCTGAGGTTCGTCCGGTTCATGCGTAGGTGGGGCGGCATCCTACGCCACAGAATAACTGTCTTCGGATGCAGTGTTGGTCGCCACCACGTCCGAATTCAGTTTCCCTGCCGTGAGGGACGGCCTGATTGTCCCGCGGGATCAGACCGGGAGTAGTTGCTCCGGCGCAGACTGGGTAGAACCCCCTGGTATCCGCGTGCCCACAGACGCTCCAACAGCTCCGGACACTTCAGCCAAAAGTGCCCCTGCTTTCCGCAGAAATAACAGGGACGGTTCCGAGCTGGTCCGGAGGTGAACGCACAGCATTCCGCAGGCCCCGGAGCATCGATCCCAGTGCAGTACGCAATCATCTGCGTGGCGCTGAAATCATACTCCTCATAGTCGTACTCATCCGAGGACGACGCGGCAACCGGTGCCGCTTGTGCGGGCGTCCCTGTGGAGGGCGCCTGCGTACCAACCCGCTGAGGGTTAGGTTCTCCGGCGGGCTCCCGATAAGCCGGGGCCTGCCACGGAGTAACCTGCGATGCCTGGGCCGGAGGAGGTGCCGCCGCCTGTGCGGGAACAGCCGAGGCCGGAGCCGGGGCCGGAGGCATCTCTCTAGGGCGGACAGCTACCTCTATCGCCAGGGCGGCGTTAATTGCCTCCTCCATCGATCGTTTTTCATGGGTGGCCAGCCCGTAAGAAATATGGTAAGGCTGGCTGAACTGATCGATCAGCATCGGTTCAAACCGACTGGCTTCCATGTCCGGATAAGCTCTCCGGCCGAGTATGCGCAAGTTAAACGCAAATTCTGTCACGGATTCAGTCGGTAGGCGGGTCCGCGCTTTGAACTCCCGTTCAAACTGCCGCCTGTTGGTCGTCGGCGTGAACAGTAGGCGTAGTTGCCGTGCAACCTCGCCGAACGTTACTGTCCCCACTGGCAGACACTGCATCACCCGGAGAGCCTTCCCCTCTAGGCTCCCAGATAGGATGTGTCCGGCTTCCGCCTGGGTCCATCCTTCATACACGGCGGTGCGCCATACCTGGAGTAAATAGCACTCCAAGTTGGCGTTATCCCCGTTGAAGCGTTTCCGCCAAGACGATTGGTCGGGCCCATGGTAGTTTGGGGACCGGCCCGACGGGCGGATCCCGCTCCGGGATCTTCTGTGTATGGCGGCAAAGTGCGGGTACTACCCGCTCCAGCAGCGGAGTCCGCAGGTGCAGACCCAAACGCCGCGGACGTAGGAGCGGGGTAGGGCGCGCTCGCCGCCGGGAAGATATTCCCAACTTGCCCACCCTGGTTAAGTGCGGATGGGGCTCCCATCGAACCTACTGGGTAAGCTCCAGATGGGGCGGCATAGCTGACATAGCTAGGGGCCGGAGCCACTTGCTGCCACTGCCCGCCCGGCACATTCTGCACACCAGGGTAAGCTGACCACGCGGCTTGCACTCCAGCCGTAGGAACGGTCGAAGTGGTCGCCAGCATGGTGCCTCCGAGTCGCGGAGCAGGCGCGGATCCCATTTCGGGGACCACCGGCGTCTGCGGACTCGGCAGGACTTGGGGAGGAGCCGAGGGCCTAGTCATCCCCGGACTGTAAGCGACCGACGGATCGACGCTCAGAGGTGGCCGACTGTGCTTGAACTGTTCAAGCGCCTCGGATATCAGCCACTTCTCCCTCTCCGACAAAGGCCCCGAGAAGCCTCGTGTCTGCGGAGAAGGGGAACGGTTCCGCCGGTCTGGTCGTCCCTGATGGGGCGACCGGGCGCGGTCATAGCGCCCTCGAGGGGCCAGCTCGCCAAGTGCATCAGTGAGCCTCCATACAATGCCGGAGGCTCGCGAAGGAGTCCACCCGGCCGGATTTGGCATCCGGTACCGTTGGTCTGCTTGTCCGGAAGTACCCGCAGTAGCTGGCGCTCGATCCCGGACGTCCGGAGACATCCCACGGAAGAGTGCCGCTTGCCACGGGCTCATTCTAGACACGGGCGGGCACGGCGTAGAGCCGTTGCCAGCTCCGCCTACCGCGCCTAACACGTCAAGGTCCGGCCTTGACGGCAACTCTGGTTGCGGCCCCGCGGGGCTCGACTCCACGTCCGGAGACGGAGTCAGGGATGCCGGGGTCGACTCCGCAGACTGGATCTTGTCTGCGGAGGGCTCCGCGCGTCCCTTCTACCGCCGGAGTCACCCGAGGATGTCTCACGGCGGCTGCCGCGCGACCGGGTGTGGTCCGCGACATTACCCGCGACAGCAACTCGTCTCCTCCAGCCCGGGCCCCCCAATGGAAATTGTCCCCAGGGCCCCCACGGGGCCTCTACTCAGAAACAGGGACGCAAAGCTCATAGTGAGCTTGCGTGCTGTCTCGACACTCTCTCTCGGACAATCTCCTCGATCGAGTAGCTTCCAGTGTATATATAATACACCACAAACTAGAGACAGCACGCGCAGCGTAATCAAACCATTGTTATAGTTTACTGGAAACGTAAATTACAATGCGTCGCCGTGGCAACGCCCGCTCGAACGGAACTGTGTCAAAACAAAAGGCCATACAAATGAGATGTGTGTTTACAATCACCTGCCGTGATCTTAGGGCAAAATCGCCACACTTATTTAATATTCCCATTTATTATACAATCTGCTACTGTCCGTGTCATTCAGATCAAACATGCACCAAAATCATTACGGACTAAGGCGATCAGACTTATTTAATATTCCTATTTATTATACAATCTGCTACTGTCCGTGTCATGCAGACCAATCATGCGCAAATGGGTCACATCCGGTAACACTTAACACGATTTTGTAAATAAACAAAAACACGTGGCTTCCGCATGGTCACGGTGATGATACGCTTCTCCAATATCAGTGAGTAATGTATAGTATTATGTGTGAATGGACGATGTGAAAGTGAAATGTAAGTGATATATTCGTACTGCACTTGGAAAAATGTCCTGTGAGAACTGGCACACGAGGTAGTGGTTGACCAATATATTAGGTAATTTCCAACAAACTGTACCCAAAAACTGAATCTGTCGATCCATAATGGTGGTGGGGCATTTGAGGGATTTATAGCTAAGCCCCAAGTAGGCCTATCGCAGGGAATGCTGTACAGTGTTCATCGTAAGGTAGCTTTAACATGGGGAGTGAATATAACTCGAAATGGTGTCTTATGCCCTTCAGCCTCGACCTGTGATTTCATTTCCGCAGTTCGCAATT
Source organism: Terebella lapidaria (assembly GCA_949152475.1). NCBI lineage: Eukaryota > Metazoa > Annelida > Polychaeta > Terebellida > Terebellidae > Terebella > Terebella lapidaria. The sequence goes on from OX424560.1 coordinate 29,660,930, forward strand.
ACCACATATTATGCAGACATCATTCGCCTGATGTCCCTCCGAACGTTCTTCAGGACGATGGCAAAATTGAGTCAACAAAACGTTTGGTTTCAACACGAAATAACATTAAAACCAGCGAAAAGAGGATGTCATCTGATAACAAAAGATATAGAAGGAATACCAAATATAAAGGATCTGAAAATTGGCCTGTGTCATGTTCTCAGTGAGTTGTATCACGTTTGTGTATTGGGCGATATTATGTGAAATAAACGACCTGTCAAGTAGTGTAATAATCAAATAATCAATAATGTCTTTATTCCCCTATTTCTGAACATACAATAATTTACAATGTATAAATACATGTATGAACAAAACAGTAGCGGGCTTGGTCTTATGTGTTTTGAAGGAAAGACTTGACAAGTGTGGGGCAATTTAAAGTTAGTGACGAATTATTGTAAGCTTCTATGCAGAATATAGTATAGGACTAAACGCGTGAAATTTGCAACTTGGACTGAATAAGTATGGAGCATGCAAGCAAGCATCGACAAGCGCAAGCCAGGGCACATTCGACAATTACAGGAGGCGTACAGGTTATGGACCGGTATTGATTTCCTTATATGGTGAAAATGAGGCATCAAAGTACTATATTATTTAAAAACTCCCAGTTTTTCCTCCAAATGCACATGTATCACTTTAAAATGTCTCTGTTTTGGTTTGTATAGTGGTATTATGAGTATTCTTCTATGTACATGTGAATTTTCCTGTTGATTGGAGCTGTTACTGTGCGCATGAATACATATAAACAAACCGGCCCTTTTTGGGAGTTTGCTTTCCGAGGAATTCGCCAGGTGTCAGCAGCTAACGGTCAAATGCTTATAGCGTGTGATCTATTCCAACAACATGTGCTGATTTTTTAATATTTTGTAAGTTATATATATTGCTTCAACATCATGAAATTTTATGAAAATTGAAACATTTTGAAAGTGATTTCTCTCATAAAACGTTACAATGGAGTTAAATGGCAATCCTATATGTGTTTGTATACCTAAACTGAGGACATGGAATTTTGTGCATTATAGATTTTTAGCAGGTTTTGTGGCATTTCTTTAATTTGTGGGTGGATACTGTGCAGTGTTCAGGAATTTTTCACCATTGCAATCATAATTTTCGTTCACGTGGATTTTATTACATATGTAGGATTATATCTACATGCTAATAGCGGCGGAGTCCCCCCCCCCCCCCGAATGCTAAAGACATGGAGTCAGTGCCTTTTTATTTTCTTTATTTTCATATAGTAACCAATATTTCAAATCACTGTAAAATATTATACACTTTCACTGAGGACTACTGGAATCAGACACAGCCTAACCGAAATAGGTGTCGAAATGGCCTCCAAAAATTGAACGGTGAATAATACTAGGTGTCTCTGAAATTCATCACCATAACCTATATAGTCGATCAGAAATAAGCTAAGTTAGGCATTGCAGAATGCATTTGGTATATTATTTGCAATTTTGGCACCATATCTGGTCAAATACGCACTTTTCCGATTTTTTTTTACCATATTTTTTTTCGATATTGCCGTAGAACCACATTTTTGACCCCATATGTGTCTTTTGCCATTTAATCGATTGCAGTCCATCATATAAATGTGTTTTATAAATAAATTTCATACAACACATAAACTAATCCCCTGTACAAGACACCTATGTGATCTAATGTCGGTGATCTCTGGCTTACAGAAACCATATTCTCAACAAATTGTCTACGTTTTTGTGTTTTATCAAAATTAAAACCTTGGAATTTTTGCTTAATTTAGAAATATACTATATTGAGAGTGTGGTGGTAGCATTTTAAGACATTTGAATACTATTGGTGTAGACAGCAGTATGGTAGAAAGTGTTGGGTGCTAAGCAGCGGGGTAGGACTACCAACCCTTTTAAAATTTTGTCACATTTAGTCCAAGGGGAATCAAACTGATGGTAATATATGGGTGAATAATACATTTATCTGAAACAAACCCCAAATTGTCCTTGAGCATGTTTGATCGGGCGTCAAATCAAAATTTCCAAAGAAAATCTCACTTTTTTGTTCAAAATATTTCCTTTCTTAAGTGCAAAAATCACTGTTTTATTTCTTCTCTACAAGTCTTCCCTTTTCACATAAGAGCTCAATAATTGGGTATTATCACCTCTGTATGTGATGTGTTATAATTGGAAAAAATGCAGAAAATTGCCATTAATTAAGGTTATGGACCGGTATTGATTTCCTTATATGGTCAAAATGAGGCATCAAAGTACTATATTATTTAAAAACTCCCAGTTTCTCCTCCAAATGCACATGTATCACTTTAAAATGTCTCTGTTTTGGTTTGTATAGTGGTATTATGAGTATTCTTCTATGTACATGTGAATTTTCCTGTTGATTGGAGCTGTTACTGTACGCATGAATACATATAAACAAACCGGCCCTTTTTGGGAGTTTGCTTTCCGAGGAATTCGCCAGGTGTCAGCAGCTAACGGTCAAATGCTTGTAGCGTGTGATCTATTCCAACAACATGTGCTGATTTTTTAATATTTTGTAAGTTATATATATTGCTTCAACATAATGAAATTTTATGAAAATTGAAACATTTTGAAAGTGATTTCTCTCATAAAACGTTACAATGGAGTTAAATGGCAATCCTATCTGTGTTTGTATACCTACACGTCGGGCATCTGATCAATCATAACGGACACATTGGTGGTTATGCGCCAGCCATTGGCACATCAGGCACGAATAAATTTGAAAACGTTATGCAACATGTACAGACAAACGGAAATATTTTTTGGTGATTGTTTCTATCTGGTTGTTGAGACCAATATTTTTTAAACAAATGCTGCGGTAAAAATAGCAGGACCGGACAAACGCATCCACCCATGGGCCGTTTTTTTCTTATTTGAATATGTCGGGCGACAATAATCATTGATAATAGGATGATGACTTTCTGCTCTCGCGATGATGGTTCCAAGAAAAAACCCGCTTTTTATTCCATCCTTTTATTCACTAACGTATGATTAAATGCAACCAAGGAATACAATGTAATCAACAGGTGACAGCACGCACTCCACTCCCACGCCTCCCCCCTCACCCTACACCTAACGTAGGACTGGGCCGAGGTCGTCTGATTGCATGGGCTCTACACGCCGAAGCCAGCATGGTCCGAGGTCAGCCGTAAATACTAGGCCTATATCAGAGGCGGATCCAAGAAGGTCTGTGGGGGGGGGGGGGGGGGGCAGGCAGATATGGCAATACTGACTTAAGAGCGAAATGAGAGAGCATTCCGGTCTTTGGGTCAGGGGGCGCTGTGAGCCCCCGAGAAAAAATGCATATTTATAGGTTTTTATAGCATTTCTGATTTGTGTTTTAGAGGTCTTTTGGGTTTCATAATGGAGAAATAGTTGTTAAATTTTTTTTAGGGGTCTGGGGGGGGGGCCATTTACCCCTACCAAGGAGGTATTAGGTATGTTTTCACTCGTTTTGAAATGCAATAATGATACGGAGAAAGAGGATAGGAGAACGCGACAAACCGTGTTTCAATATGTACCCTGGAATTATGTAGCTTTGGCGCTAGTGAATTTTGAAAAAATCCATATATATATATTTGTATTCAGCTTGATGGCATATGAGAGATTGCGATTTTAGAAACCTCGTCTCACACACATTATTATTTTTTTTATGGAAACATAGTAATATAGGCCACCATACTATATTATGGTCGCTTGTGGGAAAATTGTTTACCCTGTTTACGGGGTGAGCCCATCACGACACATCAAATGAATCAGTGGAGACAAATGAAAATCAAGTTGTTGAAACAGAGACGGAAGACAATACACATACCAATAATAATTGCATTGAGTGATTAAAATGTAGATGCATACAGCACTGTTACTAGTTCATGCATCTTAGTGCATTTAAAAAAGGCATGATATGTATATGTCACTATGAACAGATGTTAAAAACAAACGATTTCATTGAATATTCGTACATGACGAAAATCTCAGCTACATACAGATAGAAATATATACTTGTAAATACTAGTGAATATTTGTGACATCATACTTGCGAGACGTGCTAACAATTGTATCTGGACATCGTCGATCCCCAATTTCTCAGGTGGATTTTGCTCAACCAAAAGTTTTTCGCTGATCATGCTGTTTAGACATTGTGTCCACCATACCTCGTTTAGGATATGATGCACTGTAGAGGGAAATGTGCGTTAAATTGTCGTCCTGGATACACATATCTAAAGTGTATGTCGGGTGTACTTTTTCGGACTCGAAAACCTGGTGTGACGTTTAGTAATGACTTGTTATCGGTGTGGCCCAAAAAAACTTGGTTTCTCTGATCGTATAGACTCCCGCTCGTTGTGATTCGAGAGCCGTCACTAATCTGGCGTTCCACAACGCTGGTGTATCATCACTCAGTAGCTCACCGGCTTCACTTAGGCAAGAAGCAACTCAGATGCAAATAAATTGAAGATTTATATACATCAAATCAACTTACAATTGTATGGCTGGTCACCCACGTGACGTACAGATATGAAGTTCAGACATGGAGCACTGTATGATCACATTTCAAAAATAAATAGTGCACGAGGGCACAACTAAAAAGAGTTCTTAGCCGGCGGCGTCTCTCTGTCCCTTCCCGTTGAAGTTTCCCGTCCCGTTTAGTCGAATGGTTTCTCCAGGTAGTCGGTCTAAATCCCGGTTGACTCTAAGGCCCTGAAGAAGGAGTCGTCCGCACGGAGTTCGTCGAGTCCCTTGGCTGTGGCGGTGACGATCTCCCCACGGTCGATGTCGCTGTTGCAGTGCTCTCAGAGCGGCCGTACGCTCTCCCTTATATAGCCAGGGTGGCTGCGCGCGCATCTTCGTCCGCGAACGTATCTTCCGCACTTTTCTCCACGTGGTGAAGACTGCGTCCGCGAACGGTTCTTCTGCGAAGGCTCCTCTTCCGCGAACGGTGCTTCCGCGACTGATGCTTCCGCTGATGATGCTTCCGCAATCGTGCTTCCGCGAACGGTTCTTCCGCGAACGATGCTTCCGCTGATGATGCTTCCGCAATCGTGCTTCCGCGAACGGTGTCTTCGCAAGTGGACTTTGAAGGTCACGTGACCGTTCCTAACGAACGTTTTTAGCGCGGCAGTTGCATGTATTTTGTTACAACTCCACCCTTTCTGGAGATCAACGTCCCCGTTGATCCTTCTCTCTCTTCTCTTCTCTTCTTCCTCCTTCTTCGTCTTTTCCTGCCTGTCTGTTGTTTACAGGGCTCTCTCCCTCCACTTCACTGGGGATCCACCTCGCTTTCGGACGTCTCCGCCAGCCTGTCCCGAGTGTCTGTGTATGCTCGGAGCTGTTCCCGGAGCAGCTTGGTCTCTCGGACGTGGGCTCGCAGCTCCTTCCGGTGGCTCTTCTCTCGTTGAGAGGCCTCCCCTCGCAGCTGTAGCACCTCGGCCTCGAGCTGTCTCTGCTCCTCCTTGGATTGGAGCCGAGCCTCCGCTTGGGTAAGGTGGCGTCGTCCCATGGCTATCGTGGACGCCAGGTCCTCCAGGGCCTTCTCTCCGGCAGTGACCGCTCTGCCCAGGCCCTCCACGTACGGTCGCCGTTGGTCCTCCTCCTCCGGAACTGGCTTGAGGTACCAACTCAGGTCTAGGGGCTTGTAGGTAGGGGCTGAGTCTCTGGGAACGGGGGGTCCGTCGTCCTCGGGGTTGGGGGCCTCCGGGGATTCCGCCTCTCTCCGCTCCTGCTGAGACTCGGGTTCCTCTTCGCTGTTCGGCGGGCCGTCCTCGGGGTCTGAGGCGTCCGCTGACTTGGGGGCATCCTCTCGGGGGTTTGACGGCGTGGAGCTGGTCGTCCCGCTGGCCGCAAAGCTGACAGTCTTCAGCTCAGGGGCAGACACAGTAGACAGACCATCTCGGGGGTCGGACACAGGCGTGTCGGTCGTCGTCCTCCTCCGTCCTGGCTTGAGGGTATTGCCGCTGGCATGGGAGATCTCGTGCCGGTCTCGGTCGGCCCTGCGGACGAACCGCTGACTGCATGTCTTGCAGAGATGCCGCCCCTCCTGTGACGTGTGTTTCGTCGCCACGTGCCGACTAAAGTTGGACGCCGTCACGTGGATCCGACAGGGGCTGCACCAGCGTCGTCCTCGCTCTACCGACAGCTTTCTGACAGGGGACCGTCGACCTCCTCGGAATTCCTCGTGACGCTCCCGGCTCCTCGAGCGTTCCCGCTTCCTGTCAGTCTTGCTTTTGCCGTTATTGTTGTTCATTTCGTCGACCTCGAGTGGCAGGAAGTCGGCCAAGTCGAAGTCTGGAAAGTCTCCGAAATCTTCGTCTGCAAACACTGGTGTCTCGATAATCTGCAGAGTTGGTGTGTTCATGGTTGAAGTGATGACGGGTTTGTAGGCCAGCCTGCTTATATAGAAAAGGCGCGGACCAGGGATCTGTGGGAAAATGCATTGTAGTGGAACGAAATGACGTTTTTCGCTTGCTTCCGCGAACGGTTCTTCCGCGAACGCTGCTTCCGCGAACGTGCTTCCGCGAACGTGCTTCCGCGAACGGTACTTCCGCGAACGGTGCTTCCGTGAATGCTGCTTCCGCGAACGGTTCTTCCGCGAACGCTCCCGTCGTCGTTTACATCGTTTGGACTGCATTCCTGCTGTTTTCCACTCGTCCCTCGTCATCACTGGGGGTCCGGACTGGGGTCACATCGTCCGGATTGGGTATCCAGGCGTCGGTTTCAGGTGTAAACCAACACCTTTTTAAATTATCAATGTGGACATCTTTTATTTTGCCACCGGGTCGATCTTGTATGGACACCATCCATCCGAGATGAGACTTCACAACGAGATAAGGTCCCGTCCACCCTAGTCCCAGTTTTGGTCTAGCCTTTGGGGGGTACCAATACATCACCCAGGTGCCCACCGGAAAATGTCGAGCGGCTGATTTCACGTCATGATGGCGCTTTTGTCGCACCGTAGCCGTCTTCAGGCACTCTCGGGCAGTCTCATGAGCCTGTATGGTGGCTTCTTTCACCCGTTCGACGTAAGCGGACGCACACTCGGGAACTGGTCCTCCCAAATCGTCCGGTTTCGTCCGGTACCTCAGGTCCAATGGGGTGGTTGCTTCCCGTCCCATCATCATTCGGAATGGTGTACACCCGGTGCTTTCGTGTACTGATGTTCTATAAGTCGCCATCACATAGGGCAGATGGTCGTCCCAGTCGTCATGGTTCTCGTCCACGACCACGGCCAGAAGGTTCAGCAAGGTCCGGTTGAACCGCTCGACCATCCCGTCTGATTTGGCGTGATAAGGGGTCGTCCGAGTCTTCTCCCCTCCTAGGATCTTGATCACCTCGAGGAAAAGCTTGCTCTCAAACTCCCGTCCCTGGTCGGTATGTATTTTGGCTGGCATTCCCAGGCGGCACACGAACTCCGTCACGAAGACGTCCGCCACCGTCTGAGCCTCATGGTTGGGTAGAGCGTAGGCCTCAGTCCACTTGGTGAAATAATCACCCACGACCAGTATATACCGGTTCCCAGAATGGGTGATCGTTCCAGGCTCCAAAATGTCCATGGCCACCCTTTCTAGCCAATCGCCCACCGGTAGATTTCCCATAGGGTGGTACTTGGGCCCCGGTCGCGGTTTTCTTCCAATACACTTCAGGCACTCCCGGCACCAACGCTCCATGTCCTTCGTCATACCCGGCCAGTACATTCTCGCTTTTAGTCGGTGGACTGTTTTGGTGACTCCCTGGTGGCTCATCAGCTTGCCGGTGTGGACCTCCTTCATGACAGCGCGTCTCAGGACCTGCGGAACGACCAGTTGATGGATTGGTGCGTTCTGGCAAGCCGCTTGGTACCGTCGGTACAGAAGCCCATCACGTAGCTCCAGCTGGTCCCACTGTTGCCACAGAGTCTTCATTTGCTGACTTTTTGTTCTGACTTCGGGCCATGCAGGACTCTCAGTGAAGATATTCTTCCACCCGAGGATGCCTCCAACTTCAGGGTCGGCTCGTTGAAGGGTCACTAGGTCCTCCTGGGAATAACCATTCAGGACCTGGACCTCCGGGGCTCTCTCCATCGGATTCCGGCGTCCTCTCGTAGCCATAGCCCGCGTGACAGCTAGCATTTGTTTGTCTGGATCTCGGACCACAGGGTTGGGGCATGGGTCCAGGAAGGGCTCCTCTCGGCAGCGCATCCACACGTCGGCCGTCGCGCCGACCGCTGCTCCGGCCACAACCTCCGGTCCCAAACCATGCAGTGCGAGGAGCATCATCAGGAGAAACCAAACCCAGGCAGAGGGGCAGAGCTGCTGCAGGATTCTGCAGATGCTCCTGGCTCCCTCCGTCTGTGGGGGGCTCCGGTCAGGCAGGCACTCCTCGGTCGGCTGGGTAGTCGTCCTCGGGTCCTCCTGGCAGTGCACCTCCCAGATCTGGAATATCCCGACTCCATCTCCGCAATAGTAGTCCTCCGTCCAGGGCTCCACAGGGACCTCCCGCAAGATGTTAACTTGAGGTCCTCCGGGGCCCCATCCTTCTCCGCTGATCGGTGGAAGCAGATCCTCGTCAGAGAGGTCCTCCAGGGGTAGGGGACACTCCTCCTGAGTCGGACAGGCCTCCTCTTCTCCTTCGGGTCTTGTGGTGTGGCGAGGGGCGGGACAATCCGGTCTCCGGCACTGTCGGCATCTGGACATCCCGTCTGCATTCCCGTGTTGTACTCCCGGTCGGACCTCACACCTGAAGGCGTAGCTGGCGATGCGAGCTGCCCATCTAGCGATCATTCCCTCCGCATCCCGGAAGTTCATTAGCCACTTGAGAGAGGCGTGGTCGGTTCGTAGTAAGAACGCTCTCCCCTACAAGAAATGTCTGAAATGGTGTATCATACTGACGACAGTCAGGAGCTCCCGTTTGGTGGTGCAGTAATTCCGCTGGGTGTCCCTCAGGGTTCTGGAAGCATAGGCGATCACCCGCTCTCGTCCGTCCTGCACTTGGGATAAGACGCCTCCCACTCCGTAGCCGCTAGCATCAGTATCTAAAATAAATTCTTGGTCCATGTCAGGGTACACCAGCAGGGGGTGCTCGGTCAGGGGTTGACGCAGCGCCTCAAACGCCTGCTGATGAGCCTCGCTCCAATGGTAGTTGACCTCCTTCTTTAACAGGTGGTTGAGGGGTCCCGCTCGGGTGGCAAAGTCAGGGATGAATCTGCGGTAGTACCCCACGAACTCAAGGAAGCTCCTTAGTTCTGTCAAGGTGGTTGGAGGAACCATCTTCGTCACAGCTTCGACTTTGGCAGGGTCACACTGGATGCCTTGGTCGGACACGACATGGCCCAGGAAGTTGACCTGTTGTCGAAACAGCTCACACTTGGCGGGTTTCAGCTTCAGCCCGGCAGCCTGCAGTCTCCGGAACACGTCCTCGAGGTTGTCCACGGCTTCTTGGAAAGTCTTTCCAAGACAGACGACATCGTCCAAATAAATTAGACAACGCTTCCATTGGAGTCCCCTCAGCGCCAGCTCCATTAGACGTTCAAAAGTAGCCGGGGCCGTCGCCAATCCAAACGGCATCACTTTAAATTGATAGAGTCCACTACGGGTAGTGAACGCCGTCTTCTCCTTGTCCCTGTCGTCCATCTCGACCTGCCAGTAACCACTAGCCAAGTCTAGCGTCGAAAAATATCGTCCTCCTGACAAGGTATCAAAACTCTCGTCGACTCGAGGCAGGGGGTACGCATCCTTCCGGGTGACATCATTTAGACGGCGGTAGTCGACGCAAAATCTCAGTGCACCATCCTCCTTTTTCACTAGCACGATGGGGGACGACCATGGACTGTCGCTTGGCTCCACAACGTCAGCTTTCAACATCTTGTCGACCTCGTCCTCGATCAGCTCCTGTTGGTAGTACGGGGCTCTCCTCAGAGGCTGCTTGATCGGGGGGTGATCTCCCATGTCAATGACGTGTTTCGCCAGGGACGTCCGGCCCAACCTCCCATCTGGTCCCATGAAGACCTGCTGATGGCGTCGAAGGAGATCGCTGACGACCTCCACCTCCTTTTCCGTCAAGTCCGGATGCATTCCCTCCAGGAGCGGTTCTAAATGCTCCGGGCACTCTGGTGTCTTCGTCGACGGTTCTGCGTGCATGGCGTGCACTCTGGTTTCGGGCTGCTCAGGCGTCCGGTTCCGCCACTTGGTGGAGTTTGGTGTAAGGGGCTCATGCTCCCTCCCGCTCTCCTCCCGGTACCACTGTTCCCTTTTAGGTTCGTTCTGGGTTGTTTTCCCGCCATCGGGACGAAATCCTAGGTCGATCACGGCCTCTATTCCGTGAAGCTCGGCTAGGATGGTTCCCATCAGCACAGTGCAAACTCCAGCGCCGGCGTTCAGAAGTACCACCGGTACCAGGCGTCCTCGGGGTCGTACCAGGGCTCGTCCCACTACGAGGGGGTCGTCCTCCAACGGCTCTCTTGCGGACTGCACGAGGCCGGCCTTCGGAACTCCTCCCTCACTTCCTGTCAGCTTGAGGTCCACCCTCATCTCTGAAAAGGGTGGCAAGACGACCGTATCCTCCGTCACCAGTGTGTAGACGGCGTCCTCGTGGCCCGAGCTCATCACTACGGTAGTGTCGCCCACCTGCCACTCGCCCTTACGCAGATCCAGCTGTCCCCCAATCTGTTGAAGTACATCGAGCCCCAACACTCCCGGGATCCCTAGTTTGGCTACCAGTACGTCTGCCGACACGAGTCGTGTGCCCAGTAGAAGTTGAACTGTCATCTCTCCTTGAACCTGTAAGTAGTCTCCGGTTGCTGCCCGTAACCTTATTCTCGTCTGCCTTATCATTGCTTTATGTTCGTTATCCATTTGGTCGAAGAGACACTCGTCCAGAACGGTGGAAGAGGCACCCGTGTCCACCAACATACGAGTCGCCTTCCCCATAACGTGGCACGCCGCATACCATGCCAATGTGCCTCGGGCACCGGCTGACAGCGACACCACCTGGCCATTTCTGTCAATCTTAAGAGAGCTGCCACTCTCCTCAGGGACGCCGCCCTGGATAAGTACTGAGTCGTCCACCCACAGTGATGCACCACCCTGGTCCTCTCTGTCTGTCAGGGAATCACTCCCCTCGGAACCGCCGCTCCGGATAAGTAATGAGTCGTCCACCAGCAATAGCTGCTGCGCTGGCCCCTTGGTCATTCCGCTCCACCGGCCCTCCGTCTCCTCTTTCACGGCCGCTTGTGGTTCAGTTGAATGGGGGGGTCCCTGCTGTTTCGCAGCCTCTAGCCTCAAGGTTGTGACTTGCTGGTCTTCCTTGCTGCTAGCAGAAACCTCGTTGATGTCTCCGCGGGTCCCCAGACGCTCCACGGCTCCATCGGTTTGTCTGTGTTGACAGGCTTGCCCTCCAAATAGTCGAGAATTCGATCCTCGAGCTCCTCCTGCGCCCATCCAGTTACTTCGGATGCACACCGGAAAAACCTATTAAAAATCTGTGAAACTAAAAATTCCCCCCTGGCAATGTGTTCTTCGCGTCTTCGTCGTGCTTCTCGCCTGTGAAGCCGCGCACACACCTGCCAATGGCCCATACGGTTGGGGGCTGGTATGATCCCTACCGGTTTTCCGACTCCTCGTCTGTCGAACTGTTCCACTCACCAATCTCCTCGATTAGTCGACTCAAGCGCTCCTCCTTGGTCCGAGGTGGCGGCCAATCTGGACACTGGTACTTCCGATGACCCGGCTTCCCACAGTACCAACAGTCATCTGGTCCCGGCCTAGCGCTTGGTCCCTTGTTCTCAGCAGTGGCGGCCCTCGGCTTGATGGATAGCACCTGCTCACATAGCTCGATTAGTCGATCCAGCTTCCTGTCTTGGCTCTCAAAGAGCCCCTTGAAGTAGGGAAGTCTGGGTAGACCCGCTACGTTTGGCTGGTTGCTCTGCTGCCCACTGGTGGTAATCTCGCCTCCCTGCTGGTTCTTTAACAGCTGTAGGACCCATCCTAGAGCTGGCTCGGAGTCCTCCGACTCTATGGACATCACCGGCTTCCCAGGCTTGGGTTTGATACATTCGTACTGGGTCACGAACGCTATGGCCTCCTCCATGGTCTTCATCTTCCTCAAGAGCGCCATCACCTTCATGTCCCCATCTGGATGGCCCTTCCAGAAGTGGTCTAAGGCGATAGCCTCATGAGCTGCGGAGTTCAGATCCGGATAACCACGGCCGGCCAGTCGCTGCAACTCATAGCCGTACTGCTGGGGTGTCTCTGCCTTCCTACGGGTTCTCTGTCCCAAGGTCGCTTTGTAGGACTCCTCCTGACAGTCAGGGTCGAATCGTAGGGTCAGCTTGTCGGTCAGAACGTCGATATCCCTCCGGTCTGCAGGACTCAGTCTGGTCAGCATTCGTCGCGCCTCTCGTGTCAAGCTCCCGGCTAAGTAGACGCCTTGTTCCGGCTTGCTCCATCCGTTGACCTCTGCAATGACGTCAAAGTGGGCCCGGTACACCGGCCAAGTCCCATCGAACTTGTCAGGGGTCAGCATCTTCCGGTTCCTTCTGCCGTTCTGATTCCAGGCTGTGCTGTCCTCGGACGACGAGTCCTCCTGCCTCCATCTCGGCCTAGGGCTTCGTCGGTGCAGCGGCGGTCCCCGCCTCGGTGGTCTCCTCCCCCGTCCTGGGTAACCATGGCTGCTGTCGGTCCCTCCATCAGATGAAGGCCCCTCATCGCCCGATGATGAGAAAGGGTGCTGTCTCCGGCCTCCCTGGGTGACTGAAATAGAAGCTGGATTTCTCCAGGAGGCTGGCTGTCTCGGTTGTCGACTGGGTGAAGACCTCCCTCTTCCGCGAACGCTGTCTTCCGCGAACCTCCCGCGAACACTGTCTTCCGCGAACCTTCCGCGAACGGACTCGTCCGCCAACAGCTCCCGAAGAAGTTCTTCCGCGAACAGGCCTCCTCCGCGAACGCCGTCTTCCGCGAGTCTTCCGCGAACGGGCTCGTCCGCCAAGATGTCTCGCAGACGTCCCTCCACAAAAGATGCACGTCCGCGAACGCCATCCTCCGCGAGTCCTCCGCGAACCGGCTCATCCGCGAATGGTCTTCCCCGTCTATTCTGAAAAACTGGAAAGGAAGATTGGTCGCCTGGATCACTCCTTTCGTCGAGCCGCCGTCTGGGTGAAGACTCCTCTCTTCCGCGAACACTCTCTTCCGCGAGTCGTCCTCGTCCGCGAACGTGGTCGTCCACGAAGGGCCCTCCCCGGTCACAAGCGTCCTCGTCACCAAAGTCTCCCCCTCGCCCACGAGCCCGTTCATCTACGAAGGATCCCCGGCTGCAAGCGTCCCTGTCGCCGAAGAATGCCTCTCGTCCGCGAATGTTCTCTTCCGCGAAAAGTCCTCTCCCTCTCGAGCTGCTCTCTTGGGTCGGAGCCCAAGTAACCCGTCCTCCAGTCACTCCCGTTTGTCGACTCGTCACACCAGACCGCTGCCCTGTTGCACCAGACTGCTGCTCTGTTGCACCAGACTGCTGCTGGGACTGGTCCCAAAGCCGTCTCAATGCTGCATTCTCTGGAAGTGCCACACTTGGACTCTGCTCCGGTAGCTGTAGCCGATCCCTCCTCGCCCAGATTTCGCCGTCCTCCCCGTCCAGATTGACGTACTCCGGTCCCAGCACTCGTCGGAACTCAGGGCCCCTCCTAACGCTCTCAAGGTAGGTTGACCTCTCCCTGTCTCGATCGTGCTGCCACCTAGAGTCGTGTCTGAAAAGAAAACGGTTGTCGGGTGTCTGGCTCCGGGGTCTCTGTTGACTCGTCGACTGGCCCATGGAAGGTCTCGACCTCCCTGGTTGCTTCTCACTACGTCCTTCCCCGGTTGTGAAGCTGCTCTTCCGCGAACGGTCGTCCTCCGCGAACACTGACTTCCGCGAACGGTCGTCGTCCCCTTCCGCGAACGTTGACTTCCGCGAACGGTCGTCGTTCCCTTCCGCGAACGTTGACTTCCGCGAACGGTCGTCGTCCCCTTCCGCGAACGTCGACTTCCGCGAACCGTCGTCTTCCTCTTCCGCGAGTGAGGCCGTCCGCGAAGAGTCTTCCTCTTCACCTCCTGTCTTTCCTGGGGCAGTTTCGTTGTTCTCTCCGGACATGAGTGATGCTGAGGTTCGTTCCCCGGCAGTAGACCCTCGGGGATCCTGGTCACGGCACCAAGTTGTGACGTTTAGTAATGACTTGTTTTCGGTGTGGCCCATAAAACCTGGTTTCTCTGATCGTATAGACTTTTGTAACCCCCGCTCGTTGTGATTCGAGAGCCGTCACTAATCTGGCGTTCCCCAACGCTGGTGTATCATCACTCAGTAGCTCACCGGCTTCACTTAGGCAAGAAGCAACTCAGATGCAAATAAATTGAAGATTTATATGCATCAAATCAACTTACAATTGTATGGCTGGTCACCCACGTGACGTACAGATATGAAGTTCAGACATGGAGCACTGTATGATCACATTTCAAAAATAAATAGTGCACGAGGGCACAACTAAAAAGAGTTCTTAGCCGGCGGCGTCTCTCTGTCCCTTCCCGTTGAAGTTTCCCGTCCCGTTTAGTCGAATGGTTTCTCCAGGTAGTCGGTCTAAATCCCGGTTGACTCTGAGGCCCTGAAGAAGGAGTCGTCCGCACGGAGTTCGTCGAGTCCCTTGGCTGTGGCGGTGACGATCTCCCCACGGTCGATGTCGCTGTTGCAGTGCTCTCAGAGCGGCCGTCCGCTCTCCCTTATATAGCCAGGGTGGCTGCGCGCGCATCTTCGTCCGCGAACGTATCTTCCGCACTCTTCTCCACGTGGTGAAGACTGTGTCCTCGAACGGTTCTTCCGCGAAGGCTCCTCTTCCGCGAACGGTGCTTCCGCGACTGATGCTTCCGCTGATGATGCTTCCGCAATCGTGCTTCCGCGAACGGTTCTTCCGCGAACGATGCTTCCGCTGATGATGCTTCCGCAATCGTGCTTCCGCGAACGGTTCTTCCGCGAACGGTGTCTTCGCAAGTGGACTTTGAAGGTCACGTGACCGTTCCTAACGAACGTTTTTAGCGCGGCAGTTGCATGTATTTTGTTACACTGGTGTAAAAATAAGTCAAGCCTTAGGTGTAATCTGAACGAATCTGACATTGAGAGAGAGAGAGAGAGAGAGAGAGAGAGAGAGAGAGAGAGAGAAATTTTGGATAAGTTAACGTTTTCATTGTCTCGGATCCAAAACCAAAAACAAATTGACGTCAGCAATGCCTGGGACAGAAACACTGCATTCTAGGCATTGTCGTCCATTTAATATAATTCAGAATTTTGGGGATATCTGATCGTATCTTTTTCATTAACTGACTGCCGCCCCCCGACTATATGATCTGTAAATATGTTTTTATTTCCTCTTCAGTTAAACATACATCCGCAAGCTTGGCCTTGAATGAGGTATGTACGTACCCCACGTGTTAAAATACCAATACCGGGAATCCCCGTGATTAAACCATAGGCGTATTCACGGGAAATTAAACAATGGGTGATTATTTATGTGTGATTAGGCATTGTTTGGACATTTTTTCACAATATTGCGAAAATAATGACGTGATTTGTTCTGCCTTATATGACGTCATATATCAATACACATGGTACTTTTACGAAAGGCACAATAAAAATACCTAAGATTACTCCCTGTACGCATTTTCGTGAATATCTTTAATAAATACGCCTACTGGATAGTTATAAGAGTGGTTTATTCACGGAAGATTGCCGGTAGTTAGCATACATTAATATATTTTTTGACATTAGAGCGTTGGGGGCGAAGCCCCCAACCCTCTACATGTCTATGTGCTGACTTTTTCATAGAGGTTTCATGCCAAACTATCGACGCCCGTTTTGGCAGGTAAACGTTTAGACACCTACTCCAAATGAGGATTTTCTTCGTCTTTGACATAAAATCTGTCGAATTGATGGCAAACTTTGAATATTCCACAGATGTATAATGCATAAATCGATGTGTTAGGATTGAGAAAATGACTTAAAATCCTCAAATTATCCAAAAACGTCCAAAATGGCGGAGCCGATGGAAATTGACGTTCCCAGAATGCAAAGCAAATTTTACCGCAATGACGCGTACTTTGGAACACACAATTTTCTGTGCAGCAATACGTGCATGCATACATCATCTTGCGTGTAACATTCTCTGGCGTTATGATGAAGTAAACACGATGATTCGTCTGCGCCGCCACGGCTAAATTTACCGTAATTTGACGTATTGTATCACATGACAATTAAGGTGTTCCGTGCGGGGTTGCGAATTTTTATTTTAAGCTGGCCTTTCAATTCGCCCAGTAGGCATATGTATCATGATATCAGATGCAGATATTTTTCTCATGGTTTCCAATATTTTTTTTATTATTTTTTTTCAAAACGAAATACCATTTTAGTAGGCGTATCTGTTACATTCAAATTAAATGTTTACTTATTAGGAATATGAATGAAGTGGGCCTATGTTTTTCATCATAATATACTGTCGTGGTGCTGATGATGTGCTCGAGCTCTAATGTCGTCCCCCGCAGTTAGCTGCATTTTCTTGTTGAAAGAATGAGAATTAAGCGGAGCCCCTAAACCGCCAGCTTTTGTGTAGAAAAAATAAATATACGTCAAATTGATAATCAATCTATGTGATATTTGTCAGCCATAGTTTTATTAGCTTACCGGCCCTTTGGGCCGATAAGCTATTGTCGTGGTATTTCGTCCGGCGTCCGTCGTCCGTCCGGGTCTGTAACTTTTTTTTGACATGATGAATTTCCCCATAAATTTGTCAGAACATACCTTGGGCCAGTATCTAAAAACGTTTTTTTTAATTTTTTTGATTGAATCGTTTTTGCCTATTTGGCGGCCATTTTTGACGAAAAATTGCCAATTTTGGACTTTGGAGGCCATTTTCTCAAAAACTGTCTGATCAGTTTTGAGATTTTTATTTCAAAACATTCCTCTCATGTGCTTTTATGACATGTATAAGTTTCGTTGCCCTTGAATCGCCGGTCTGCGTGTGGCGGCCATTTTGATTTTTTGACGGTCGGCAAAAAAAATTGTCCCAAGTCAAGTCACTATTCGTTTTGAGCCATTTCCAGCACAAAAAATAAAATTTTTTGGCCATGGAAAAATTATTTGGACTTAAAAAATTTCACCCAATTTTCCTTCATAATGGGAGCTGTGCAGAGTAAACTCATAGAACACTTGAAGATAGAGCTTAAGTATTGGCACATTCAAATGGGAAATCATATATTGCGGTTTGTGTGATGACCTTGAATTTGACCTTCAATGACCTTGAAAGGTCAAAAACGATGAATTTTGTCTTTGGTGGCCATTTTGTCAAAATCTATTCAGACAGTTTTTCTCAAAATAATGTATAAGATTCTCTTTATGTACCTTTGTGATGTGTAATTTGATTTCGTATTATAGTCCATGCAGAAAATGTGTTTCCAGCAGCATTTACGAACATGTTTTGACAATTAGAGTTCAAGATCAGTGTAGCAAATCATATGTTGGAAAATCAATACTCTGCATTTCTCATGATTGCCGGTAAGCTACAGCACCCTTGGTGCTATGTTCGATGAAAATTGCTCCAACTTTGTAATGTGCATATTATCTCTGTTAAATTATCAATGCAATTATATTCGTGCCTTCGAATACTTTCTTCGTGAATTAAATTACACAGAATTTAATATTTGCTGCAAAATAGAAAAGTCTCAAGAAAGTGAACGTCTTCCTCTCTTATAATGCTGTGTCCAATTGTTAGTGCAAATAAGAACGCGAATTTTACTGCGTCTATTATTCAGTTCTTCAAAAACTATAGTTTATCTCGTTTGTACGATTGTTTTGGCAATTCATTTCCTCGAGGACGAAAGCAGTTCCAACCACTATATGCTTCATATATTTTACTTATAAATCAATTATTACGAGTTCTATTATGAATATAACTTAAAATCGTCATGATATTCTTTTCTTCAGAACTGGGATCCGGACGTTAGGTAAATATTATCAGAAGTATTCAAACTTATTGCATTATTGTTATTCCTACACATATTATTATAATTAATTAAAGAATATCAATGTAAGTATCAATCTATTACCTCCAATACAGCCAAATTTTTATGATTCCAATTAAAATAATAAAATACAACATTTTGCAATAGAAGCAAAGCCCTACCAATTATTTTATCAAAAGACAGACTGGCGTCATCAGGGACAGACAGTGTGGTAAATGTAGTTGTTTCTACTGTACATCGGATGGAATTAGTATACAACTGCCCAACAACCTATTAAAATAATTTAGAAATAATATTTTCTTTGTCACGCAGAACGGATATGGAAATGATGTTGAATAAGCTAGTGCCAGAGGTGTGTATTAAATGTTAGAAATGTTTATATTCGCAGCATTTTCATATATTTATTTAGGTCAAAATAATTGTCTTTCATAATATATATATATGATATATGTAGATATATTATATGTATATTCAATAGACGTTCAAACTGATGGATTAGGTACCACATGAATTGCGATTTCAAAATCGTGTTGCAATATGTTTTTGTGTCCCCCAGAGTACACCATTTAGACATTCTTGTGAAGGTCCTGACGACATGGTAAGTAAAATAGTCCATAATTTCAAATACTATACCAATGTCGGTCTTGAATAAATCAGTACAAAATAATTGAATAATCAGTTAAACTCTCTTCAAAGACACGAAAGGACATATCTCAGTATGATGTATCTTTATGTACTTGGAACTCTGAAGACACGATTCGTTTACATATTCTAAAACTTACTTCACGAATATCTTGTGTACTAACATTTAAAGTACTATACGAAACACTATGTTTGTTTTAGCCTGCACACGTGAAGGCTTGTTTGATGGGGAGTAACCTAACCATCCCAGTCACTGACGGGAAACTCAACCTCGGGACGTGGCAAGGCGTCTGGCTCTGTGAACATAGGAATCACGCCGGTCAGTAGATATAAATAGATATTGGCCAATTTACAGTAATGTACACTTATTTTTTTACGGGGTCACATTATTTTAATAAGGCAAACATTTCCGGTTGTAAGTCCTTGTATACCGTACACAATACATAATTTGGCGTGGATTTAATTTAACGGTTTTGTTCCGCAAAAATACATCCACCGTAATAACAGTACGTTTACACCATTTATTTCATCAAAGATTTTGAAACTCTTCCAACGATACTGTGTATTCACTATTATCAAGCCTATGTATATTTTGTTCTTTGTGTTAGGCGGGCGACACCTGGTGATCACTCTACAAGGGACAACATCGTGATGGCTATTCTTGTAGTTTATGGATTTTGTAGTCTCCGTTGATTGGTGCAAATACAGGAGTGTATTAATATATAAATCAAATACATATAACGTGGATATCGTGTATATACCAGACTGTGGATTAGATTTTGTAATTTATCTTGGATGGTACTAATACATTGATATGTAAATATGTGAAATAAATAGGTATACTGAATATTGTGTAGATATCAATTAGGTCTGTGTTTTGTGATGTTATCAGTGAAAAAAAAAAACTAGACCACATGTGTTTTCCGTATACATCAATAGCATGTCATTCCTTCACAAATATCCTACGTGAAAGTGTGAAGCAGCCCATTGTATATATTGGAAATGAAAACCGAGAATTAGTCAGTCGAATCATCTGTGTTCAAGTTTATAAAATTAACTATTGGCATTGGGGCCAATGATAGATATTCGTTTCCGTACCTTGTAATTGTTCAATTTTCATTCCCATTATTACATTAAACATTGGTCATGTTATTTCATTAGATGAAGTAGAACACTTTACTACACAATCGCACACAATTGATTTTTTTTGGGGGGGGGGGGTTTGCAGCTTCCAATTGAATACATCTACATGACGACATTACTCCGTACATATAATTATTGGAAGACGTTCATGTCCTCCATTGAGAAATGGAAGAAATCCCTTGTCGGTTTGTTTGAACGCTAGCAACTAATTGTATCTTCCGAACAAAGTCCAGCGGATACTGTGGAGTTGCGATCCTCGCACCGCGTCGGCTGTCGTACAGACTTTCTTGTGCTCTATAGGTTGCAAATATGATCAGATTCACTATTGGTATTGGGCCAATGATAGATATTCGTTTTGGTACCTTGTAATTATTCAGTTTTTAGATCCGACCTTTGGTCCGATAACCTATTGACATGGCGTTGCGTCCGTCGTCCGTCGTCCGCCCGGGCATACCAGAAGGGTTTACGGGGAAAGCTTAGAGGGAGAAAAGCTGAAAATGCCCCATAACCATGGTTTAAGCCAAAAGTGCGGTTTTACGGGGATTTTTTCCGGACTTACGGGGAAAGTTAAGATAGGAAATTTAAAATCGGGTCTGCCCGTAACGCCCAACCGTTCGCACGTCCGCCCGTCGTCCGTCCGTCGTCCGTCTATCCGTTAACAAATTTACCTTTAAAGTTTATGGTTGAATCTTTCTGAAATTTTGCACAAAAACATATGGGAAGTGATATATGGACATATGGGAAGTAATATATGCTGAATAAATTCGTTACCTTGAATTTGACCTTTGACTTTATTTCCAAGGTGGACATACCCGGTATAGGAAATGATATATGCCGAATATTCTGATGACCTTGAATTTGACCTTTGACCTCATTTTCAAGATCAGAGCACAAAATGGCTAATATCTCGCTTAATATTTTTACTTTATAGCTTGGGAATCATTTGTGGACATATAAGGAATGATATATGCTGAATCTTCTCGAGACCTCGAATATGACCTTTGACCTCATTTTCAAGGTCAAAGCACAGAATGGTTAATATCTCACTT
The DNA here is from genome assembly GCA_949152475.1 of Terebella lapidaria. Lineage (NCBI taxonomy): Eukaryota > Metazoa > Annelida > Polychaeta > Terebellida > Terebellidae > Terebella > Terebella lapidaria. The sequence goes on from OX424560.1 coordinate 29,681,801, forward strand.
ATTATCGACTTTACAGCTTAGGAATCATTTGTGGACATATAGGAAATGATGTATGCCAAATATTCTGATGACCTTGAATTTTACTTTTCATCTCAATTTCAAGGTCAGAGCACAAAATGGCTAATATCTCGCTTATTATTTACTTCACAGCTTGGGAATCAATTGTGGACATATAATTTTAGGTAATTGACTGGATACAGTGTTTGAGGCCCGAGGTCGTGTCTGGGCCGTACGCGCACGAGCTTGCGAGTGCGTCTGCGGCACAGACACGACCGACATTTTAGCAAATAATGTTATGGACATTTTCATGTACTACAAAACCAAAAAACGTCATTTCGCCAGGCTCATGAATACGTAAACTTCAGAAGACCGTCGGTTGCTATGCGCGACGCCGGTCAATATGAAGGCGGTCAATACCGCAATATATCGGATCGATTGCACTCTGTATAATTCACTGTAGCATTTCCGTAGGCATATAATAAGATATAATGATATATACTGAATATTCTCGTGACCTTGAACATGACCTTTGATCTCATTTCCAAGGTCAGAAAGGTCCAAATGGCGAATATCTCACTGGTTGTCAACTTTACAGCTTAAGAATCAATTGTGGACATATACTGTAAAAAGACTAATTTTGGCGGCTATTGAATTTGGCGGTTGTGTGCCCCACGTTATTTGGCGGTTTCAAAACTCCATATATTTCTTAACATGTGTCTACTTAATTTGGCGGTTTTTCCCCTACCGCCAAATCCGCCAAATAAGTCGTCCGCCAATATTAGTCGCTTTACAGTAGGAAATGATTATGCTGAATAAACTTGTGTAGTTACCGGACGATCGGTCCGATCACCTATTGGCTAGCCGGTCAGCTACAGGTCCCTTATGCCTATGTTTAGCAATAGATTTTAACATTAGTGTAACAATTTATATGTATTCAGTATTCTATGCAATTCTCATGATTGCCGGTAAGCTACAGTACCATTTTTGCTATGATTCATTAATGTCTTATGGTAAGATCACGACACCTATCAACTTTGGTTGCCGATAGCAACCAATATGGCCGATTGGCCGCACATACTGTAACGAAATCAGATGGTAGTTTCGTGCAAAATAGATTATTGTTACTTAGTAAGGTAAGATGAATTTCACTAGTTAAGTCTAGTACTGGCCACAATACAAAAAGTTAAGATGAGAAACATTTATTATTGGACTAAACAAAGCAAACGTTTTGTCCTGTATAGATTTTATATACCCGTAGTAATAATGACAATAATTTAATATCTCTCATTAATTATATCAATCAGAACAAATTTATTATCGGCGAAGGTAGATGTTGAAATCACATGAATATTTGAGTTGTTAGGAGTATTACTGCAAGAAATAAACAATTATAGTTAAGAGGTGACCTATATCAATGGAACACTATATGCGAACCGGAAATGTACATGAATGTAGACTTATTTTGCAGATAAAGAATAGTGTATGGTTTTACTACAATGGACGGGCAGGGCTGCATGAACCTAAAGGTATATAATGAACATTTCCCGTGGACGTCATTAGAGTGAATACAGACACTAAATCATGAGCATATTTGTATTTACAAGGGCCAATGGTATATAGCATATCTAATAGAAAAACAGCTGTCCTCGAATGAAAAGAGGTTGCATTGAGAAAGAAAATAATATTAAATCCCCTAAGAAACACAACATATGCCGCCCTTCAATAGCTGTACACGCTGCGTATTTTAACAATGTCGTTATTTTCCCGTTGTCACAATTCAGTGAGACGGACCAGCCATTTTGAATTTGGAAATGGCTTTTCGTTTTCAACGTAACGTGCATTTAGTTTAAACGAAATACTGAATGTTGAACGAAACTTGGATATCTACAAGTTGGAATAGGCCTACAACTTTTTCTATATCCAAGAATTCACAAGAAACATATTTCTACATTTTGAAACAACGCACCAAACCTCTACATTGACTGAAATACAGTTGGTCACAGTCATACATCGAGTTCAAGAGAATACTGAAAGAAACAAAGGCGTAAGCAATATCATACTGCAAACCAACAAGTATTAGAAGCTGTACTGAGCAATAAGTGAAACCGAAACGTCTAAGACATGAAGTTCAAGGAGAGAAAGGATCCGATTCTGCCGAAAACTGTCAAAAAAGAGAAGGAGTCGGCGCCAAAGAAAAAGAAGAAAAAGGACGATGAAGGGCCAAAGAAGAAGAAAGCGGCGAGGAGCGAAAACGAAAAGCCAGAGAAAGGGATAATCGTCGAGAGGAGACGGAAGATAAAGAAAAGGGGCGAGGAGGAAGAGATCGATGAAGCGAAAGTTGACGAAGGCATCATCCGGTCCGAGATGGAGTTCGATGCCGCCTACAAGGGCTCCATTGGGATGACGGTACTAAATCTCAGCAGCCGCATCCTCATCACCGTGCTCATCGGTAAATAGCCTGTGTGTACCATGCGCGATAATAATCAGTAATTGCCGAATAAATAATGATGATATCTATATGATTAACGTGTTCTTGCAATAGAAAACCAGTTGACTTATTGCATATAGAATTGTGTGCAGAAATGAGATAGATTACCCAAATAGTTTGGAAAAGTGTCGCATGATGAGTGTAATATAAAATCTAATTACTCAACAGCTATCCCATACGCGCTGAGGGAAGCCGGGTTTGGACTCGGAATTCTTCTTATTGTTGTTATCGGATTTCTGACAGGTAATAAATGTCAATTAGTAGCATATTTGTAGCACAAATAGTAACATGTACCTACAGATGACCCGTTGATTTATGGCTATTTAATACAAAACAGACCTGCTAAATAAATATGCAGTTATGATATCTCTTAATTTCCCTCCTAGACTACACGCTTGGACTGCTGATCAAGGCTGGAGAAATCACCGGGGAGAACACTTATGTGGGGGTGGTCCGGAAGGTCTACGGGAGATGGGGGGTTATGGGAGTCGTCTTCAAACAATTCTTCTACCCTTTCCTCTGTAAGTCAATGCAAAATAAGAGCGAAAATACTACGAAAATCGATAATCATGATATCCTGCTCCAACGGCTAATAACATTGACTGATTGGTTGCTAAATGTTCAATATTTCATTGTGACAGTGATGATAGCCAGCAACGTTCTTATTGCTGACATCTTGGTGAAAATTGTCATCTTGATTGCCAACGAAAACGACATTTGTAAGTATTATCTGACATAAAAAGGAATGCAATATAATGTTCACAGAAATGATAGGTTTTACGTAACAAATATAACAAATATAGTATAATATAGTAACAAATATAGTATAATAACACAAACCGTCCACTAAATGGGATATTGCAATGCGTGAAATATGTTTTATAATACACGAAATATTCACCAATCACCGTTAAAGACCTAGTAGCATGCCGATGAAAGTGCTTTTCATTTAAACTGTTATGAATAGTTTTCAATGAATACGAACGAATTTTACAAATACAATCAATGGGTTTCGAGATATCGAACCAAATAGGCACTACTTCCGTAAATTGCCGAAGATTTTGATCCTGATTTTAGTGTGGGTCACGTGGTTTGTGACGTCAGTTGAGGCAGACCTGAAAGTACATGTAGCCAGCAAGATAAACTGCATGTCGCATAATCATTCCCCTGATGTATGTTTGACAATTCAAGTGAAGGGGTGACATGGCAGAAATGCGGCATTTCTTGTTTTGATATTTAGAATCAGTACTATTTATTCACCCAGAACGGAGGTTTGTTGAACTGCAAAATGTCCAGTATTTGCTGGTTTTGGCGTGTTTTCTGTTGAATCGCAAGCATTTTGAAGTCACTTTCCGTCTTTGAGCTAGCCACCAAATTACGTATTTTACGTTTTCGGCGAGCCATCAAAGCACATTCTGCCTCAACTGACGTCACGATTACGGAAATTGCCGAAGATATTTCTTTCATCGGCTGGAGAAGGCGATTGTAATACTGGCTCAATACACTCCATTACATGTCGCTGTTATTAGCTACCAATTAACGCGAACACCTTTTTTATCACCAAATGTCCATAATGTTTTTATATGAACAGGAATAAAACCATATAATGGTACCTTGCTACTATGACTTTAATACTTCAGCCGGTGTGGAGGACCATTTTTACGGCAGGAGAGAGTTCATTATCGCGGTGTCTACCATCGTCATCACTCTGCCCCTCTCTCTGTACAAGGACATCGGGTACCTCAGCAAGGTCACATCACATTGATATTTGTACAAAAATAGGAAATAAGCGGCAGTAATAGCTTTGTTATTTGAATGATGTTTTTTTCGTTTAAATCAATTGGGATCTAATCAAGCTTCAACGTATAATCATCAGTTGGAACTCCAAAAACGATTTCCCAGTCTACAAAGTAGTGTATACCATACATGAAATTGTGCTTATTCATACAATTACTAGTTCATACTTGTGATCATTGTTTATAAATTTAAATAATCAAGTCTACCCCTGAACAGTGGGCGGCATGTTCTCTCGGATTGCTGCTCGCGCTACTGGTCTTCGTCATCATCCGGTTTACCACTCTCGACATGTGAGCTGGTGTTGTTTTTATTTACCCGATGAATCCTACATACAATTACTTCACGAATGTGTAAAGTATGATACTTTGAACACATTATATTGCTCCACCCCCCTCCCCTCCTCAAAATAAAAAGTAGTCTAAAGGTTAAGGAAGGTTATCGGACAATATATGTTTATATTTAGATATTAGCGCACTTGTCCCGTGACCTTGAAAATAAGGTCACTGGTCAAAGTCACAAGGATATTCAGCACATATCAGTTCCTCAAGTTTATAACAAGCGAGATATATGACATTCTGTCCCCGGAGTATGAGATTGGATAACGGGCCCTGTTTTGTTTGTTCGGAATACTTAATACTGGGTATTGATTCCACGTCTATTAGCAATTTTGAGCTCTGACCTTGAAAATAAAGTCATAGGTAAACTTCAAGGTCATGAGACCATTCAGCATATATCATTTTTTTATGGTACACAATTGATTCCTTAGCTGTAAAGTCAATAAAAAGCGAGTTATCAGCCATTTTGTGCTCTCACCTTGAAAACTAGGTCAAAAGTCAAATTCAAGGTCATCAAATTATTCGGCATACATCATTTCCATATGTCAACAATTGAATCTCAAGCTGTAAAGTAGATAATAAGTGAGCTATTAGCCATTTTGTGATCTGATCTTGAATATGAAGTCAAATGTCAAGTACAAGGTCATGAGGATATTCAGCATATATATCATTTTACTATATGTGCACAATTGCTACCCAAGCTGCAAAGTCGATATTAAGCGGGATATTAGCCATTTTGTCCTGCGACCTTGAAAATTAGGTCAAAGGTCAAATTCAAGGTCACGAGAATATGCAGCATATGACATTTCCTATCTGTCCACAATTGATTCCTAATCTGTAATCTCGATATTCATTGAGATTTAGGAAAAATGTGTCCCATTATAAAGCACAGGACAATTTACCATGGGAAAGTCCCATTTGGGAGCTGTCGAAAAAATTGGAATGGCCGCCGCACACAGACCGGCGATGCAAGGGCAAGAAATCTTATACACGTCACAGAGGTACATGAGGGGAATATATTGAAACAAAAATCTCAAATCTGATCAGACAATTTTTGAGAAAATGGCCACCAAATTCCACAATTGTCCGTTTTTCGACAAAAATATCCACCATTTTGGAAAAATTGCGAAGATAAAAATACCTCCCTCTTGAATTATGTTTAGGCATTTGTGTGTGCGAAAGTTCCGAGATTCGACTGTAAACTTCAAAGATAAAAATGTAAACGGACGATGCCGCCGACACCAACGACGCTGACTGACGACGGACTCAACGCCACGGCATTAGATTTTCTCACCAAAGGGTCGGTAACCTAAAAAGGAGGATAGCATAGTGAGAGAACCAGCACATCAAATAAAATTACGGGGGAAATTTGAAATTTGGCACGTTCCGTTGGTGGGTATTTCAAACGTTGCTGGCCAATTTCAAACATTTGGCTGCGATTTCGAACGTTTGCATTGAATTTACTTCAAGTAGAAGAGGCACAGCTCGGTGGTAGTAGCGTGAGGTTTCTCTAAAAGGTGAGGATCCTTCCTGTCTATAGCATTATATTTGAAGTTGAGTATAATCATGAACATATCAGGCCTGAAACCGAACAAAAATATGACTGTTATGTGTAATGTGGGTAACTTTTATTTTTTTTATTCCCTTGATGTGAACAAACGGATAATTAGCTAATTATCGCTGAAAGGTAGTGTAGCTGAACCAAACTGACAATAATATACCATTTACAGCCAGGAAGTTTCAGCTGAACTGTTCTTTCTAGGCTAGATGAAATATTGAAAATTTCGCACGTTTGCGGCGGATTTCAAACGTTTTAATAATGACCATTCTGAATTCCAAACGTTCTGGTATATTAATTTCAGACAAAATGAGCACTTACAAGTGCTACCGCTGGTAGGAAGGCTTCGAAGACGTTATGGTGGTAATGCAATATTGCAAAAACGAACAAATGCTGAAGTAAAATTCATTGTTTTCTGCCGTACGTCAAAAGATTCTCGTAATAGGATTTTTTACAAGTACTGCCTGATGGATGTATATTTTCAAGCAAGGGCGACGAATATATCTATCTTTTTGTGCTAAATTTTGTGCAAAGGCCATACAGGCACTAAATAACGATATAGCCATGCAAAATCATGCACATTACTGAGCTCCACTCTACACTTGTTTATCACCATTGTCATAATGATATTATGATTTTAACTATATTTTCATTGAAATGATAAATGTTGTGGAATGATATTAATTTTATGGTTTATATTTGGATTTATATTGTGCCAAACATATCTCCATCATATTTTTATGCGCTTCCATACTTACGTATAATAAATTTTCAGTTGCATCGCTTTAAAATAATAATTGTGCATCGCATTTGCTAAATTATACTTGATAAATATTTGCTGAGCTACTGTGAGTGAGGGTATATATAGACAATAAGTTTTACAACTGTTTGTGGATCATTAACTAGTGTTTTATTGCGAAGCTGATTACCAGAAAACGTTTGAAATGCGTCGCCACAAAATTTAGCCCGTGCGAAGTTGGCAATTTGGTGTTTCTGTTTTAGGTTGTTGGAACACTGTCCACAACTTAGTAGAAGCCCGAGTATGCCGAAATCAGACAGATTACGCCTTTCTTGTCATTACCCTATGATAGTTTCAGGCGGAACAAGCCGAATAATGCGCGCACACAAGAATTATGATATTCTTGACGATTTCAGTGTTTTTTGGCAGTACCTTGTCGATTACAGGTCGTAATCTGGCCTGTACGTCAATGCCAAAGTCAACCACATGTAACACCAATCGTTACTATTACTAATATATCAGGAAAATCATGGCAACTTACACGATTCGTACTCACAGACGTGACCAGCGGCCAATGAATACACTACCGCGGAAATGTTTCGTTTAAAATCGCCGCCAAACGTTTGAAATTGGCCAGCAACATTCGAAATACCCGCCAATGGAACGTGCGAAATTTCAAATTCACGCCGCCGTTTACAGCCTGTGAAATTATCCACGTTTCAACTACCAACATTGCCGGTTATCATGATAGTTATGTACTATATTCATGAAGCACCTGCTGACGACCATTTGCTGAGATTCCCTTCCGTTCACATTGCGACTTACTATATTTCAGGCCGGAGGAGCGAAGCTCGTACAGTTTTGCAGAGTTTGATGTCGGAAGAGCCATTGGTATCCTCATTGCAGGTGCGCGATTCATGCTTACATGAGTGTATAATGAAATGTTCTGGGCCATTCATTTATACAATTTGTTTTTGGTATTTATGTCCAATGTTATTATATGTGAAACTGTCAGGTAATTGATCCAAAACTTGCGATTAACTTGAATGATACAACTCTACCCCCACCCTGCCCCACCGACAGCATTCATGGCCCAACACAGCTCGTTCCTGATCTTTGATGCGATGATCCAGCCCACGGAGGAGAGACAACTCGAGGCTACCCACATCTCCGTATCCATAGCAATGCTGGGTGCGCTCGTCTTCGGCATCATCGGCTACGCCACTTTCACGGAGAAAACCGAAGGTAGACGTCGAACCGAAATCGGCCGAAAATACTATAGTGTGAAATTGTTAAATACGCAGTTATAGTCCAAATGTAGTTCATGTATGTGACGTCAATTCGCCAACTATCATGGAGTTCAAACTGTTCATTACTGGTTTTCAATGTGTCAATTTTGAAAACGTTGCTCAGAAGACGAGTTTAGAATCAACGAGTTATACATAATAAATGTGTCCACATCTGTCTAGCGAACCTGTTCAACAACTACTGTACCGACGACATCCTGATGAACGTGGGGAGGATCCTGTTCGTGCTCAGTGTGTACCTCGCCTTCCCTGGCGAGGTCATCGTGGCCAGAACGGTCAGTGGCTTCGGTTGTTTGTTGATGGTGTTGTTGTTGTTGTTGTTGTTGTTGTTGTTGTTGTTGTTGTTCAGAGGGCACTATGTTGTAATTATGTTATTGTTGTATCATTTCAAAGAATTTCCTACAGTAATTAATCATTATTTAAGGGGAAGGAAATATTCGGGGGAGGATACCTTTGGGGTGATCACACAACACACGATACACAAGACAAATATATATCTGAACGTACGGTAATGAACACGAAATTCAAATTCCGCCAGGTGATAGAAAGGACGGCGTTCCGGAACAGTCAGCCCACCCCGCTCTGGCGTCACGTTCTCCTCACCGTGATCATCGTCTTTGCGAGTGTCGGTTTCTCCTTCCTCACAGACTGCCTCAGCATCATCCTCGAGCTCAACGTGAGTCTGCTGTCAGAGTTATTCAAAGTTGCCAGTCTACCCCATCGTAGATTTTTGTGTGATTTTGTGCACGACTTTGTGCATTTGCTCGCTTTTGTAGCTCCGCAATCTTTTGAGTGGACCCCAGTGTGTCTTCTGGTCCGAAATTACAACAGTTTTCCTATTCTTGGTCGATATAAACACAACCAAAATATCGGAATATGCTCAGATACTGAGCTGTCGTTTCGGACTAAAATTTAGTAATGGGTAGATTGACAACTTTTTCTTTGGTTACCTGAAAGCACATTATCATAGCGTTGTGTCCCTCATCCGTCCATCCGTGAGGCTAGGGGGCTAAAATTGGGTACACAAATGGTGGCCATTGTTATTTTCCGATGGGGCGGCGAAAAAAAAATGTTGTCGAAATCAAGTCATCGTCTGTTTTGAGCCATTTCCATCCAAATAAAAAGTTGTCGTTGATTTTTTTTCGAATAGGAAATAGCATCCACGTTCAAATATTGGCACATTTAAATAGGAAGTCATTTCAGTGGTGACCTCGAATTTGGCCTTCAATGACCGTTAAATTTCAATACGGCCATTTCGGTAAAAATACTACTATTTTTGGACTCTTGGGTAACATTGTACATTTTTCGATAACCTTTTCTAGCCCTTGGGCTAATTTTCGCGATAGAACTAGGAAAATTGGTAGAAAATTTCGTCTGACAGATGAAGTAAGGCAAGTTATAACACGATATCATTATCATCGCAATAATAATACACCAATGACTAAAATATCAGAGTATAATTCGTTTATTTACTATAGAGTAGAGTGAAATCAGAATATAAATAGTAATTTGTTCGCAATATCATTATACGTATCAATCCTTGCAGGGTGTGACAAACGCGGCGCCTCTTGCCTTCGTTATCCCGCCAATGGTGATGTTGAAACTGGACAAGGGACCGGCCTGTAGCAAGAAGCGCGTACCGCTTTACTCCGTACTCGTCCTGGGGGCCTCCATCACCGTGTTTGGAATCTTCCTCTCCATCAAACAGATCATCGAGGGAGTCGAGTGCAGTCACGGGGAGGAGCCAGAGTTCTGCTTCGGCACGGAAGCAACAACTGAGTCTCCATTCAACCTGACAACCATCGCCTCCATGACGACTTAATTATGATCCCGACACGAGAAACAAAAAGGACGTCGGTGTTCAATATGAAGTCACCGGGCGTCTATACGGGGATCAAGTGGTTTGCAAATTGAGCGTAAAAATAGCAAAATAGCTTCGATGAAATGATATATCTGAAAATAATACTGCAGAAAACAATAATTTCATACGATCAAGAGGAATTGAGATTGTGTACCCAATTTTAGAAAAGTCGTATCATCCAAACATGAAAAATTCCTTTCTGATCATTATGATTGCAAACGGATTATTGGAACATAATACCAATAACCTATTCCACTACTTAGGTACGAGGGGTGTATTCAAGAGTCCACCATCGTCATAGCTTAATGTACATGTAAAGATACATGTATGTGCACTAATACTGTCTTTACCTGACAAAACACTAATAAATTATTCGTTCACCAAATATGGCTTGTCGAAATTGAGTTCATATTGTATATATCATCATCCTGAAACGATTTATACCGTCTCAGTTCATGCCGTGTGAACAACCTTTTTTGCCTGCACCCTACCTACACAACCTGAAGTCACTTACAACTTTGCAAAGATTTCACCAAGATATTGTTTGAGCATTTCAATGGGGTTAAAAAAATGTCGGCGCGTAATTTATTGGCACAAATATATCTCATGAAATCTCGGAACTTACTGACTTGTTTTATATGAAATTCAGACAAGCCTGTGACCAAAGTTGTGAATTTGAAATTTGTTTTTCATACAGAAGACTACGAAATAGAGAAACCCCGAGGAACAGGGGGTTATTCAACATGGTCGAGGGCGGCAGCTTGAGACTATGTTGAATAACTCCCTGTTACTATGTTACTCGAGGGGTTTAACTATTTTAAACCATACAAGAAAACTACTCGGCCGTGACCAGCAGGTGTTTAACCAACATACCGCATTGATTAAACACCTACTGCCACAATGGGCCCAAGTAGCGCACCTTACTCTGTTAATACTACTCACCCACTGAATGTATACCATATTTGATCCGTCTGGCACATTTTTAATCTTCATTGAATTTAGAAGAAATAGTAAGCTGCGCTACATGGGCCGAACAATGCAAGTATGGTTTAATATTTCAATAAATACGATTTTAAATGGGATTTTACCATTGCAACAACGAGCGGGAAAGCATACAGTTAAAACAGTGGTGAATACCCATGCAATAGCTCATTAATGCAAAGATAAATCTTTGGTCTGACCAGTGGTGTACAACGGTCCGACAAATAATGCTGTTCAGAAACGGATAGTGGTCACAGTTTGATGTCCCGGAATGGCTGAGAGTATTATTGTATATTTGGGTGAAAAACTATATGTCACAGGCAGAATAGGACATGAAATTATGTTTGATTGCAGTACATTGTTATCGCTGAGCAAATGAACATATTCATTATTCAGCAATATATGAATTGAGAATTCAGGGTGTTAAATTTTTTACCAACTTTGTATCGTGCCCGGCTATGCTCGCCTTTGTCTGGCCGGAGTCAAATTATATAGCTCAGCCCAGTGTTGGATAAGGGATAATCTCAAAGATGTCATGCCTGATTTCAGAAAAAAAAAGCCTAATTTTTTTGCTGGATTGCGCTGTTGATCAATCAAACAAAATAATTGTCATAATAATGTGCTCATAATATTGATTATAATAAATTTCAACGTACCGTTCACATGCCTATATTCCTCGGCAGACGAGCCAAAATACATCTACCTTATATACCCTATATGTACATGTATACATATATTAACTACGGGCGTAACATGAAGTTGTCTTTCAGTAACTGTTAGATGTATGATTAGATTCGGCCTGAATAACTCCCGTGGATATTGTGTGATTGTGATGTCTTGAATACCAAAATTTTCAAGCACGAGTAATAAAACAAATTGTCATTTGTGACCATTGTATTTTCTTTGAGGTGGCCCCTATTCAGGTTGGCTGTTCCATTAGTTTGTCTCAACCCCATACAACATCAAAATGGCAAGCTAGAATTGCCATTTTAAAACTCCATAAGGAAAATATATTTATCTGAACATACCGACGAGAAACGCACTCGACAGAAAGACAGGCATTGTTTCATAATGGTCATAGTGCCGTTTTCACCTTACATAATTTTCAAATAATACAAGTCAGTAAATTCTGAGATATGACGAGATAGGTTCGCGTCAATAAAGTATGCGCCGACTTCAGGTTTGTTTGCTTGTAAATTTTCTTTAGGAACAGTCAACTTCCAAAAGTTCAGGACCGAATTGGTAAAAAATGGAAATGTTGCAAATAGATTCTATGTTGGTATCAAACACTTAGACGGACCATATACTATATGGTCATATAGTATATAGGCTCCAAGAATGTTGAATTAGAATGTGACTTCGATGGCTTTTAGAGGTCAAATACTTATTTTTAGGCTGAGGTCATAATTATGAAACAATGGGAGTCTGCATGACTTACTTACATGGTTAAAGGGAGTACGCGAACTTGAATTTGGAAGATGATGAGTCTGTTCATGTTTGGTCTCCAACCAGGTGCAATGTATTACTTATTTATATTTATTACGGTGGCTGAATTCGATCCATGATTATGCCGGGTACACAAGCGATCACGTATGAAACATATTTTATTATTTTTTGTTGTCTTTGATATTATACTGATGGATATACATTTGGAATCGGTAGTTAACATGCCATTCCCAATGCGGTTAATCAAATTTAAACTTTATTTATTTTACGACAATTGATGAACAAACATTAACATCTCTTGTTGGCTCGGATCTTGGCGTAAGGGTGGTCATTAGTGTGGGAGGAATCCAGAGAACCTGGTGAAAACCCACTTGCCCGGTTTGGCGACCACATTCCACCTCACATACTGCCGAGGCCGGGGATCGAACCCGCGCCTAAACCGACTGTATTGGTGAGAAGTCAGCCCACTTACGAACTGAGCTAACCGGGCAACCGGGCAATGTGGTTAATTGAAGTAAGTATTTATAATGCCATTTAAGTACGATATATGTTGCCCACATTTTCCTATGCGTCACTCGTAATAAATTAGAGTTTCGGTCCTGGATACGCCATAACTGTCCCAAACACAATGTTGGTCTCATAAGGCTGTGAAACAGACCATTTAGTTTAACCTGACCTTCGTCTCGTTTAAAATACAATGTGGAAAGCCGTTAGAATCATTTAAATTATTACTGTTGCATTTTTGGATGATTGGTAAGTGTCACTCTGTGGTTTCCTAGATCTGACAAGGAAAAGCACGCGATGAAATAGCATGTGTATCAATGTCCAAGGCATAAATTTTGCATCAAGAAATTTGATGACGCCAATGGAAAACCTAGGTTAGACTTTAGGAATAGAAACAAATTCTAACCAAACACGTCTATATCAAGTCAGTCTGGCGTCACCGGGGCCCGAAATGAATTCTAAAAATTCGAGACTGCGTCTAGTCTAACAGTCATCAGTCGAGACAGCTGAATTTACTTACATGGGCATGTTATGTTATTGACAATCGAATATAACCAGAAATATCTGGTATAACTCATTTGACCAATGTGTCCTTCATCGCCACGCACCCAGTTTAGAAGTATATAAGAATGTAAATGCTGCTAACACAAGTGCCATAAAAGACTATCTAAGGATGGTCATTGTATGTATATATGCAAGTACGTGTACAAGATAACACTGAATTGTATCAAAAAGACTTCATACTAGGCCTAAATAATATGATCTCAAACGGTTTATGTTTGCCTAAACTCTCCGTAACGTTCGTTCGTCAGCATGTTGTGACGTGCTCAGTATATGTGAGGCACTCCTCAAGACAAAGCACGTCTGCGATCACGTTTCTGGCTGTGTACCACTTGCACTATTATGCGGTCAAAATTTATTACCAGTTGCTTCAGCTCGTTAAATTCGATGAGGTTGTGTATGCCCAATATAAAAATCCCAAGTATCAAACAAAAAACACATTAAATGTGCCGTTCGATTTCATCGATCCTGATTTCAAAGCGTATTCCCATAGTTGGTGTATATTCGGTAACCAAGGAATAAAAAAACTCATTACTCACTTCATGAACGTGACACGTGATGGATTTCGCTTTCGATTCTGCCAAACGCGAGCGAAAAGTCAACACTTGCAGTGACTTGTCGGCCGCGTGTCCTGATGACATTGTTAAATGAATATTTTATGCATTGTATCATGTATTCCAGTTGGGCTCGTAGCCTCGTATACATGCATAGGTGTTTAAAAAGTTCGTTCCTGAGAAAGCCCATCCCTTCGGAAGAATTTCTTTGCCGACAGGTCGAATCCAATTTTTTAGAGCTAGATTTTCAGACGCACACGGTGCTGCGAAGAACACAGTTTGAGCACAGGTGAGATTATTTCTCTCGGATGTTCTTTAGAGAAGCGATTCTTCTCAATTATTCGCACTTATAACATTCATAGTAATACGATGTATTGTATGAATACTTCTGTTGATTGATGTCTAAAAACATAACTATAAAATCGTAGATAATAAGCATAAAGTATTATCTTATTTGGCTGATGGTATGGTGTTTATATAATTACGTCTGAATCAGAAGATATACATCACCAAAACATGATACTGTTAAAAATAAAACAGAACAGTCTTCACAGTGTGTAGATTTAGAACGCTACTCATTATGCATATAAGATTAAGTACGATATTGAGCGACGCAGGCGTAATAAGGAAACATTTTATATTCATTATAATTTGAGGAAATTGTGATATTACCATATTAGGCCTAAAAAAAATATTTTTCTGTTTCTCGTCCCCGCCCGCCTGTGTTCAAAAGCAGCCTCCCGGATATTTTTATTTGCGATTCTCAAATAAAAAATAAAAAGTGTTTCTGCCCCTATTTTAAGAATAGTGAATGATCGAGACACCGAATCACGGCATGCAACATTGGCATTTACTAAACTTACCTCCTTGTTTTCACGCTCCGCCACATGAGACAAAGACGCTACCAGTTTTCAATAACATTTATTCCATATGTGGGAACATGTATGTAATAACACATATAAAATTGTGATCACGAACTTATTTACTATATTTCCACACTTGTGCGCAAGTGTTTTTTTTAAATCAATCATTAAATCAAATTTCATTTCATTTCATACGTGTGAAATGTCGTCCCACCAAAAATAAAAAATATGAAGTGCCTCCCTACCCAATTTTCTATTCAGCTGAGGACGGTATTTTTCGCGAAATAAAAAATGAAAAATAAAAAATAAAAAGTCCCTCCCTTACCCAGTTTTGGAAAAAATAGGAGGACGAGAAACAGATAATTATTTTTTTAGGCCTTACCTTGCTGTTGACGGATGCATAAGAACAAGTATAAAGTGATATATATTTATAATTTATTGTAAAAATGCCTGCCCGCATCTTGGATTAGAACGAATTTCATCCTGTCCGCATAGACGATATACCTGTTGAAAACAAACGTCCTTTTCCACAGATTGTGTATATTCAACTTGATTTCAGGTTTTGGGCAGTAAGTTGAACGATAGTTATCTGTACGAATACGATGTCGGGTACAGTGCTATGCCTCGTGATCACCACCATAGTTCTCTGCGTGGGCTTTGGTCTAATACTACCCGCTGTATCTCTGAAATATGGTGAGGTATACCGATATATTTCACCGAAGGTGTTACTTAAACGTGTTTTGCAGATCCGGATGCCAAATATCATAACTGCAATATGGTCACATAATCCGTAATGGCTGCCATATGAGCTGGGTATTATACCCGTGCTTGAAAATACATGGTCGTTTTGGTCTTTTTTTTTGCAGCTGTGGATTATGACGGAAAATGCCCCGCACAACCGAATCTGATTGTCTATTTGTATGTGGCGGGTGCGTTTTGTATGGCACGGAGCATTGCGGCTGTGGCGACGCAGGTAACACATGCATTCAATCGTTAATTGAAATACCTGATACCATGGTATATTTCCTTGGCATGCAGCTGTCGCTTCATTTCCAATCATATTTACATCAGGGATCATCACACCGTAAAGGCCCAGTCACACGGAGTCAAATGCTTTTACAATCAGTTTGAATTTTGCTGAGTAACGACTGATCACCATTGATCGCCACTATATTCACAGGTGGCGACTGTTGATACGACAGGTAGCGAGTGACCGTACGATTGGTGGTAGATTTGGTTGTATAATCACTGAAAGAGTGAAGAAGATTTGTCTCAGGCAGTCGTACCACCATGCAGTGGCAGCGACCACCAACCTGCCATACCTTCACTCGTAGCGACCACCGACATGTTGTACTTTCAGTCATAGCGACCACTGACCTGTCGTATTACCAGTCGGTGCGACCAATTACCAGTCGCACGATAAATCACGGCCGGTCACACGACCGTCCGTGTGAATAGGTATAATGGTGCAAAACATGAACAGGAAACATTTTTGTACTTAAGAAAAATATATCAAAAGCTCACGGGAAAAAAATGAAGCTCCAAGTATGAGCAATCAAGGGCAGAGGGCTGATTTTTAAACAAACGGGTGGTACCACCAATCGTGAGGTCGTACTACCAGTCAGTGCAAGTCGTGATTAATCGCACCACTAGTTGCCAGTTTGTACGAATAGTAGCACGACCATTGTCGCTCGTCAATAACGCGTACAATTGGTAGTTTAATGGGTAGTCAATAACGCATCCAATTATTAATCCAAAACATGTCAACTGGTGCAAGACCTGCAACTGGTTTTATTTTTGTGACAATTTACGATCTCTACGACCAGTCGTATGTTCATGCCTCGCAGATCGCAGCATGGTCGTATCTTGGTCATATTGTCAGTGTGACTGGGCCTTCAGGCGACCACTTTTACTGGTAAATTGTGTAAGATTTAGGTAATAAGTAAAGCAAACGTATCCGGATATATTTATAATGTTACAGATATCGATCCTCATCGATTCTGACTGTTTCTGTGCGGGATTAGTTGTCGATATCATTTTGGGTGTCTTCCTGTTTGCCTGGCTGATTACTGGTAAGTACAGCATAACTTCCTCTCTCGGGTCATATGAGGAACAAAAATGTTCACGTATACCATCTCATCCAAAAAAGTAGTAAACTTTAGAATTTTCTGGTTTACACATCAATTGACACTCTTCATATTTACTTTTTAGTTTAATTTCTGAAGTGCCTGATCAAAATATGTTCCATTTTTTCGCATAAATTAAGTTTCCATATAATGATTATAAATAGAATGATTATAAATAATAACTCACTGATCGATTCCACTTGTTTTCGAACAGGAACAGTATGGTATTACAACATCCGAGGCGAACATAGCTCGAATCCGCTCGACAGCAGTTATTGTCACCCTGACCTCCTCAGAGCACTGGGCGGTATCCTGGCTATCCAGTGGATCCTCAACCTGTTCATCACTGGCTTCGGGTCAGGCGGCGGCGCTCTTGCGTAAATTTCATACGTCAGATATTTTCAGGTATAAAAATGAGCAACTTGTGTGTGTTGTGGGCATGATTCCTCGACTAAAATATATATAATCTGTGCTTGATATATGTTTATAATTACAATTCGTCCATTATATTATAGTTCCAAGTGTTGTTTTTTCCAAGTTTTTCATGTTTTACATATGTTGATGAGTTGTATGTGTTGAGGTAAGGGATATTGCAGATCGTTATGTAAGTTAGGAATGTTTTGCAGTGTGCACGATTTTGAAAACTCAGCCCACGTATATGGTTGTAAGATAAAATTAACATTGTAAGATAAGAATAATCATTATATATGTACGTATATGGCGATTACTGTTTTTGTGGATCGAACTGTTGTAAACTCTCTGTATAACGCGCTTGTTATTTTTGTATATATTGTATGAGTAGAATCTTGTGATAAATAAAGTGATTACCCATACACGCCTCGTGGTAATAATGGACGCCATATGAGAATATTGGTATTCATACTATCATCTTCTACACGAATGTTGTATACATGTACATGTATATACATGTGGTGAATTGAAAAAAGATATACCCAAAAGAAAATGCAAACAGAAGACAGAAGACGCAAACAGAAGCACCTACTCATGCAAATCACACAGGATTGGAACGAATTTTGTTTTGATACATAAGGAAATTGATATCTCAAATGAGAAAATTCTTTTAATCCACGTCATTCCAGCTATTTATTACGTTTATATCAGCATACCGATGCCTACCTACACGTTTGCCCTCAGTGAATGGAGAACAAGACCAATGAAAGTAGGAATGCTTCGTCAACCGCAACATAAATATTCAGGTGTCACTACCTGTTGAGTTGAACGGTAGTTTTGCTTGTAACGCTTTTTTATGTCGCAATTGAGCCCACCGAACATTTCCCAGTTGGTTTATGAGGCCTCAATACATCCATTATTTAATATGTGGGCGGTCAAGCCATTAAAGAAGTTTAAGTGTCAAGTATGCTAGAACAAGACCAATAAACTACACCAAGTCTTGCGGATATCAGTTAGATTGTTGATTTCAAGTACCATCACTGCGAGGGACTGGCTTCGGATATCATATAAATTCGCCATTCCAGAAAAGAGGCCTTCAAATTGTTCTCAAGGGGATCAAACGAATTTTTGCAGCGGACCGTTTATTAATTTTGCTGAATTGAAACATTTTGCCAAAATTTAAAATTAACCATAATGGTTAGTGCTGGACAAATTTGCCTCGCGGCGAGTGCGATCATTTTGCACTTGTGCTTCGGACTGGGCATCCCCATAGCATCCGTTGTCATTGGTGAGTCAGTGTAGTTATACAGATATACAATAGAATTGGACATACAGTGTATGTCTCTCGGTCAGGCAAAATAGGTATAAACAAAATAGGTATATACCCATAGGTATATCTAAATACGAGAAATGATAGTTACTCAAGTTATTCAACGACAACATTTGACGGCTAAAAAATGAAACTTATCAACATTTTCAGCTGACAGTCGCGAAAAAAAACGGATAATTCAAAACTCAATTTTTGTCAGATAACTTATCACCCGTTTTCTTGTAGCGGCCCAGCATGACGACGACTGTCCCGTGCAGCCCTATGTGACTATCTACCTTTATGTGGCCGGGGCCTTCTCTCTCGTCCGCGCTGTCATCGCCATAAGTACACAGGTATGTACGTGGGAGTTTTTCATGTGAGTACTGGTTAAATTTTATTCATGTTATATTAATCTGACTGATTACCTGTCGTGAAAAGATTGAAAATTACCTATCGTCAGGTGTCGCTGCTGTGCGGACGGGACTTGGACGGGACTGGGTATTACGCAATCTTAATCGTCGACATCGTCATCGGGGTCTTCCTATTCTGCTGGCTCAATGCAGGTCAGTTTTTTAAATTTCATGCTTTATTCATGTCATGATAGGCTCGGTATAATTTAAAAGAATTCACCGAGGATGAATTTTTTTGAAAACAGCGTAATTTTCTGTAAAACAGCGTTTATACAAAGAGGAAACCTTTTGGAGCAAATGTTTTTATTAAGGAGACGAGAATGACATCACCATTCCCCCATCAATACTAAAATTACAAACTGTGGTATATATTTAGGCTACCACATATATGTATGAATCAACCTATTACCGCTGATAGCCAGATTTTGATGACGGAAATAAAAAACCTGACATCAAAAAACTTTCGGAATAGAAACAAAGCCCGACCAAACTTTTATATCTGAACCCACGTCATCAGAGGCAATGTGTAATTAATTGTAGGTGTTTCTACTGAACATCAGATGGAATTAGTGCATAACTGCCCCACAACTTATCAAGACAATTTAGAAATCCGAAAGAAATCCTGTGAGATAGGTGTATGACAAGTGCAAATGTTCGTGAGTACTCAATCACAAGCCAAAAGGCTACTGAGTTGATGGTATCGTCGTGAACAGCTGTGATAGCGGCAGTAACACCGGCTTACACTTCTAATACACTCAGCATCATGATAATACATAAAACCAACATTGCAGTGCGCTGACACTTGCTATATACTGGAATCATGTTCTTTTCTTACAGGGTCGGTCTGGGTGTACAAAATCCGTGGCGACTATAGCACTGATCCAGACAGCGAATCCTACTGTAACCCTACATTGTACACCTTCGCGTTCGCGATCCTGACGACACAGTGGGTACTCAATGCCGTCATAATATCACTGAGACCCGTGGGCTTCTGCTGCAGTGGAGAGTGAAGTGGTGGATCCCACGGAAAGGAATATCTTTCTGTTGATTGTTTATTGTTCTAATTCCCCACCAATAGCAATAGATGAACTGAAATGAAGTAACCATACAATAGAAATAACAGATCAGTGATATTTAATGTATTTTTCCTTCTTGCTGATTTCCCGAACAATATTCTGATATCAACACGTCAATGGATGCATGAAAGTGTTGCCTTCGTACCTGTTTTGTACCTAGTTTGATGAACACGAAACACGTGATCGTTGTATGAAATGAAAACCACAAAAAATGTGACCAAAAAATTACAATGTATGCGAGATGATAGTTATTAGCGTACTTCATTCGCCATCATACGATCGAATCAGCCAGTCCAAATAGCCAGCCCAGTCTAAATAGCTTACTGACGATGATGTTGGTGGTAATAGATTGATACTTACATATGTTTATTAACAATGAATAACCTAATTCATTGAATGTACAATATATTTGTGCCAATGGTTGTAAAATATATCCTTTTTTTTTATCCAAAATTGATTATACTTTAACATTGTATCCGCCAATTACCACCAATACAGCCAGATACTGATGATGCCCATAGCAAACGTTGAATACAAGATCTTCGTATTTTATACGATCTTTCAAATAGTAGTTCATGTATTTTTCTATTTATATATAAATTTTGTATCCACTCTGCTACTGATCGAACCATATTGCTGATAAGATTGCCATTCATTACATTTTAAACTTTTTGAAAGTTTATTTCAGTTTCTGAATAAATTGAATTATGCGAGTATCAATTTGGTATTTATGATATGTGTTAAACGTGTTATGGACACTAGTCAGATACAGCGAATTGTTGACAGGAAATGTTCATGATATAAGAAAGTGAACCATGGTGTGTGTTGGACATGTATGTAAAACAATGGTTTTGAATTGAAATGAAACGTCGTAATACCCAGGACTATATTACATGTATAACGGTAACAGGATATGTAAATAATGCGCATGGACAATAATTGACAGCGAATAGTAGCACCTAGATATTATATACTATTATGTGGAATGGTGAAATTATCCAAATGGACATAGGCGGACCCAGGAATTATAGGAACAGGGGGTCCAATGAATTCGGTCTGAGGGTAGGGGGGCGCCGTAAGCCCCCGAGAAAGTTTTGCAAATATACGGGCTCTGGGAGTGTCTCTGGGGCCTGTACAGAACAATAATTCTCGAGTCTTCAGGTGAACTTCCAGCAAGAAATGTTAATGCAAACAGCCTACAGATTTTTCAAGGGCTCAGTGAACATCAAGACAGTCATTGGCATGATCATACCGAGATGGTGAGTTCATGAGAAAAGACCCGAAATTGTGCTCTCCACGGGGCGAAGCAACATAGTAGCATGTAAACAAGTAGTAGTAGGTTTATTGCCATAATATTATAGGAAAGAGTACAGGCAGATACGAAAACATGGATAAGCTATATATTATGTCCGGGAAAGTCTCAACACCTCGGAACAGTGCTTCATTATTAGCAGTTCATTTTCATGAGAAAACAGTTCCCCCAATGTGTGGTAATGTGTCAAATTATACTGGACTCTAAGTGGTTCGATCCGAGGACAGAACAACAATACATGATTTTCATCCTGAGTGGAATGTCCACACTGGCAAGTTCTCTGGTCAGAAAAGATCCTGGACCTACGTCCAGTCTCGCTCCGCAAGTGGAGAGACGAGAGCCTTAGTCTATGGTAGTCCTTACGGTGGTGTTCTTCAACTCGAGGATCTGACAAAATTGGAGCAGGCCGGAGAGAAGGGTTCAACTCAAAGTAATGTAGTAATTTTAGCGACTGTAACCCCCGTCCCTCCCGCGCATACATCTTTCACAACAAACATTCATTCTACATGACTTACATACAGGACAGGTACAGACTATACGATCACAAGCATAAACTCCATGTAGTCATGGTTACATACACAGGTCAATCCACATGCACTTGCGGCCCCATTCATTCGGTACATCGACCCAGTTAGTTTCGGCCTTGACCTTCACCAGCACCTACTTCTAAACATAGAACATGACACACCCACCGCTCACATCACGTGCACAGATATAAGCATAACAAGTCTCGTTCACGCGCCGGGGAAACCCACTTTCCCGGTGAGATCAGCACACATCAGCACATACATGACCAATCACAACACCGCATGCATTTGGCGGGAAAGTCTACACCACATGTTGCCGGCCGCACAGTTTTTGCTAAGAGTTGAGTAGAAGCGGTCATAGAGGATAGACGTGTTGAAGTATTGTTAAGAAGTTTGGCCGTGCTCGTATGGAATACTTGGAATAATTGTGGACTATTTATACGTGAATTGTGATAAAGAAGGACCATAGTTTTCGGCTATATTGTTGACGGGGAATCACCGGACGTAGGTGTATTTGCGGCTGTGATGTGACTGTCTGGATCATTGGACATTGTCGCCCAAATAAATTATTGAACTGCTACTGCCGGCCTTGTGATTTAGCACAGCGATCGCAGACATTTCGGCCTAATATCGGCCATAGAATGATATTTATCACATTGGCGCCGTTCGACCAGGATCTGAGCTAGTCTCGGATTACCGACCTTAACTTACCGGCAGTGATGGCATTGACCCCGGGAGCGTTCCGAGGTGAGTCGGCCGACCAGACAGATGAAGAAGTCACGTTCAACCCGGCCTTCCGACCTTCCGGCCCCCGCTCAGTTGTTATGAGCGACACAGTTCCGTTGTCACAGGAACAACAACCGACCGGCCTGTTCGACTCCATGGACGAACATTCGACCCTGAGATCGTCTTCGCCGCCCGTCGACCTGATACAGGAGTTCCTCGACGAAGACCCGCTCGCACCTCAACACACAGTAAGTGACATTTTGAGTGCACACGCTAGGGCGTATTCGGCAACGTCGGCCAGAACAATCCAGAGACTATTGAACTCTGCCGACAGAAACTATACGCGCTCACGTCAAAGAGCGAGCGTATATCGTGCTACCGACCCAGAACAGTTATCAGTGAACGTTCGGCCGGTAACCATAGACACATCAATGGTTACACACCCACCGAGTGACTCTCGGATACGACAGTGGGTTTGTCAGTCTGACAATGTTCCGGAATCGGTCCCGCCAAGCGCTTATTCGGTAGATCGGCCACTGGCGCCGTCAACGACGCCAAGACGACACGACCCTGCGACTGAGACGTACTCGCGCATACCGACCGAGCCAACGGTGGTAGAGTACACACAACCCGGCCAGGCGAGAGTAACGAAAGAGAACATCCCGGCGACGACCGATGCCCCGATCGTGACACCTCTACGACCGCAACGACCCAGCGACCCGACGACGGAATTTCGCGCCACCACACGGCAAGCGCGACTTCGGCAACCACCACCGACATCGAGTCGCCGACCTCACGACTCCGACATGCCGGCCTCCGACTCGCGCCCCCTCGCGCCGACCGCTTCCCGACCATCGCCGACCGACGGAGAACAGCCGCGCTTCGCTTCGCCGCAAGACCCAGTTGTGTCTGCTCCGGCAGAAAGTGTTGTGCCCATGATCGGACCTCCGATCTCTCAGCCAATCGGCTACACCACTGGATACGGTGTATCGCCAGTCGGATACCCTGGCGCAACAAGCGGTGTTTCAAATGGAGTAGCTGTCGGATACTACCAACCACCTGTCGGCTATATGAACCCATCACCCGGATACGGTGGCGTTCCAAGTGTGATGGCTGACACCGGCTATCATGGTGCACAAACCGGATTAGTGTACCATGGTGTAGGCCCAGACGGATCGACATACCGATATCCACCGCCGGCTGTAATCCCACCCTCAGTCGGGATACCATGGGTGACGCCACCATACAGTCAAACGACCTTGGACCGACAGTGTGTAAAAGTGTCTGTAGTCAACACGGCAGATACCGGTATTACACTTACTCGATCCGACCCTGTCGCCATAGCCAGTCCGATCGAGAGTGTTGTCGGAGCTCTACCAAGACCCGGAGAGGAGCCCGACCTGTCCACAGCCGACGCCAGTCACTACCGCGACCTGCCGCCACATCTACAAGAGATGGTGGATCGCGCCGGACTAGCGCCAGAACAACACCGGCGTTGTGCTAACCTGATCCATCAATATCAGGGCACCTTCATGCACCCGGATGGACAGTTGGGACGGACCCAAGTCGTCCAACACAAGATCGACACCGGCAATTCGGCCCCGATTCGGCAACGTCAACGACGCGTCCCTCAGGCGCAACAGAGCATCATAGACGAGGAGGTCGACAAGATGCTTCGCTTGGGGTGCATTGAGCCGTCAGATTCGCCCTGGAGCGCACAGGTGGTGCTCGTGCGTAAAAAGAACGGCCAAGTAAGATTTTGCGTCGATTATCGGCTCCTGAATGATGTCACCCGCAAGGATTCATATCCGTTGCCCAACATTCAGGACACTCATGACGCCCTGGCGGGCGCTACATACTTTTCGGCCTTGGACTTGGCTTCCGGCTACTGGCAAGTCGAAGTCGACCCTACAGACAGACCGAAAACTGCCTTTGCGACAAGGAAAGGACTATACCAGTTTAAGGTTATGCCATTCGGCCTCAGCAATGCACCGGCAACATTTGAACGGCTGATGGAAACCATACTCCGTGGATACTTGTGGACACGGTGTATGTGTTACCTGGATGACGTCATCGCTTACGGCAGAACATTCGATCAGGCACTCGCAAACCTGGAGGCGGTCCTGGATCGGATTAGATCGGCAGGCCTGAAGCTTCAACCCAAGAAGTGTGAACTGTTCCAGAGGGAAATTTTGTACTTGGGGTTTATAGTGAGCGGCCAAGGAATTCGTGTCGACCCCAACAAGGTCAAAGCCATCAGAGAATGGCCGACCCCGTGCGAGATCTCCGATGTCAGATCTTTCCTTGGTTTCGCCAATTACCACAGGCGATTCATCAAGGACTATGCTGAGATCGCCGAACCTCTCGTAGCACTCACCCGAGGTGAATGTCATTTCACTTGGGGACCGGCTCAGCGACGCGCTTTTCGGCGGCTCCGCGACGCTCTCATCCAGGCGCCTAAGCTCGCGCATCCGACCCAGAGTCCGGATGATTACTTCATCCTCGACACGGACGCTAGCGGCTATGCTGTGGGAGGCGCACTCTCACAGAGGGTCAACGGGAAAGAAATCCCCATCGGGTTTGCCAGCAAAACCCTATCCCGGACCCAACGGAACTATTGTACCACGTACCGAGAACTGCTGGCAGTGGTAGAAATGGTTCAACATTATCGGCATTATCTTTGGGGTAGGAAGTTCCTCCTCCGGACCGACCACAGCTCCTTGAGGTGGCTCAAGAACTACAGCGACGCGGACGGCATGCTCGCCAGGTGGCTCGCTAAGTTGCAGCAGTACGACTTCAAGATAGAGCATCGGCCCGGCAAACTTCACGGCAACGCAGACGGCTTGTCACGGTGTCACAGTTGCAAACACCAAGACTGTCCCGGACGACTCGACACACCTCCGACCGACCCAGAGACAAGTTCCGGAGAACTTCCAGTTCGTCGGATCACTGTTGTTTCGGCTAAGACAAGGGCAGACCTCCTGAACAGTGATTCCATAACATCACCGGTCTTGCCCCAACTAGTTTCGGCACGCCAAGTTGTTCGAGTCCGTGCTTTGGACGCCACACTTGATGGGCAAAAGTGGCTTTCGGACTATTCGGCTCAGGACATTGTCGCGGCACAGCAAGCCGACCCGAGCGTCGGAAAAGTGCGACAGTGGATGTTGATCGGCACTAAACCAGACTCTAAGGAGGTAGCGCGCCATGGGGAGGAGGTAAAAACACTTGTTTCCAGATGGAGCCTCCTGGCGCTACAAAACGGGGTACTAGTTCGTCACGTAAAACCCGACCCCGCTGGACGGCCTGTGGTGCAAACCGTGCTACCCGTAGCACTCAGAACGCAGGTTTTGCACCAACTTCATGACCTGAAGATTGTCGGACATCTCGGCATTCAGCGAACCATCGAGAGAGTCAGGCGCCGATTCTACTGGCCCGGCCTGGCACTGGATGTCGCCCGCTGGTGTGCCCGCTGCTCGCAATGTGTCACCCGCAAAGGAAAACCGGCCCCAAAACGATCGCCTCTGACACAATTGCCGACAGGAGCGCCTTTCGACCGGATCGCGATGGACATTCTCGACACCCACAAAGTCACGGGAAGAGGCCATCGGTATATCCTTGTTGTGTCGGACTATTTCACGAAATATACGGACGCCTTCCAGCTGCGGCGACATACCGCCAAAAATGTTGCCGACATCCTGGTAAACAGATGGGTAGTTTATCATGGCGTCCCCAAGGCAATCCATAGCGACCAGGGCACCGAGTTCGAGTCGGCTCTATTTCGGCATGTCGTGCGTCTTCTGGGCGCTAAGAAGATCCGCACGGCCCCATATCGACCTCAGAGCGACGGCCAGGTTGAGCGATTCAACAGGACATTGCTCAACATGCTGAGTGCATTCGTCAGCGATCGTGCGAACGACTGGGACGTGCACCTGCCATATGTGTTAATGGCCTATCGAACCTCAGTACACTCGTCCACGGGATGCACCCCGCATCTGATGGTGTATGGACACGAGTGTAACTTGCCAGTCGACCTCATGTTTCCGACCTACGACCCTGAGCC
Organism: Terebella lapidaria; assembly: GCA_949152475.1. NCBI lineage: Eukaryota > Metazoa > Annelida > Polychaeta > Terebellida > Terebellidae > Terebella > Terebella lapidaria. The sequence goes on from OX424560.1 coordinate 29,708,752, forward strand.
TCTACCCCCGTGCGGCCCAGAGTATGTGGAGTACTTGCGGCAAGCGATCAGGACGGCCCACGGATTCGCTCAAGACCATCTTGAGAAAGCGGCAATTCGGCAGAAGATGGGTTATGACGCCCACGCCAAGCCTCGACCACAGTTCCAACCAGGAGAACTGGTCCGATATTATTATCTGCCCCTCACGCAGAATAATAAGTTCGCCCGGCCTTGGACTGGTCCCTGGAGGATCGTCGATCGTGTGACCGAGGTAGATTACCGGATCGCCTTGGTTTCCAACCCTCGGAACACTCGTGTTGTTCATCTGGACGTACTCAAACCGTACGAAGGTGACAACCAAGCGGCTCACATCTATTCCGACCCTGTACGACCTTCGACGTCGTCAAGCAAATCCGGCTCAGAGCAATCGGCCGACCCCCTGGGACTCCTCAAGGAGTTCTACTACCCCTGGGAGGTCACAGTGCAAGATCGGCATACAGATACAGACCAAACAGCTGAGTCTGACTCGTCAGCGGCCCAAGATCGTAAATCGCGATCTCCAACTTCATCCGGCTCAAGTCGTCATCGGCAACGGAAAAGATCACGCAGATCAAGTTCCGACACACCAAAACCGGCACGCAAGACACGCAGGCAAAAGCCTGTGATATCATCCGACCCCGAGACAAGCGAGGCTACGCCCCCGCCTGCACGACCAAGTCGACCCAAACGCAACGCACGCAGACCGGCCCGCTACAGATAACCCCGGCCTTGTTATCTGATTGATACCATTGATGATGAATTATGCATGTCTAATGGACTATGATATCATGTCCTTCCCATAATATTATAATATATTACAATAACAAAATATATGCATTTAATATGTACAAGATGTCAGTGAGGCGAATTCGATATATATACACTTGATATGATTTCATAATTACGATGCTGGTGAAAAATTGATTGCATTATGATATGTGTTTCGACCCCGTATAACGTATGCTATTGTTCCGCGTGTGTTACGCACTAACTAAGATTATCATGTCAGATTCAATCCATGTGCCAGCCGAAGAGGATAATAATTCATGTCACGCCGTGAGTAAGGCCACTTAGTTGTCGAAGAGGTGGTAGTGTGATTCGTTCCGGGGTATGCGTCGACCGAGCCTCTACCCACTCCATGTAGTATTCGGAGGAACGGCCCAGTGGTACGGGAACCAGTCACTAAATAGCTATCATACCAAGATGCGGCCTGTCATCAAATTCATCACCCAAAAATATTCAAAGCGCCACGGTGTGACCGACCCTGATCATTGCAATTTCGACCCCGACAATATTAGCGGCCCCGTTGTCTTGTGAACTGGCTGAAAATGAATGGAACGAAGTCCGCCCCTGTGAGTGATTGACATTAATGTCTCAGCCTTTAATAACTGTGTGTCGTCTGTGAAACAGCAATTCGGCCGTTGGTTTATTGTGCGCTAACTTAGGGAGAAAAGGAACGATCAAAGAATCAGTTCACAAGGAACGCACGAGCGCAAATAAACATTTAAGCTGTTTACAGCACCCACATGAAATCTCCCCTGATAAAGACAATAGTGAGTCGTCGGGAAAAAAGAGCCCAGTAATTTGAACAGTCGATTAGCACAAATAGACAATGTATAGGAACGTGTAATCCAGGGGACGGCAGACGGACATTCGGAAAAATGGACAGTGTGAGGATCCCCCTACTGTCGTAATGGACTGACCCAGATTGGTCAGAGAGAGATCGTACCAGCGTTTCCCTGACGACGGCCCGCCTTGTTGCAGATACACTTGGAACAATGGGATACAGCGTAAAGACGTTTTTGTATATCGGCAGAGAGCGCCCCCCGGCCCGATTCGTGGAATTGGGATACAGATAAGTATCTCAGTGTACGGCAGTGGAAATTAACGGCAAGTAGGTCATTTGCGCCTGAACTTCTGAAGCAGCAGGAGCTCGATCAGATACGGAGAAAAACTTTGTATTGATTCGGAACACTTTTCGGATAATTACGTGGCATTTAATGACATTGAACTGGTGAAGTTTGTGAATAGTTGTCGGATATTTGGGATAAACATTACGGTCGGCCTAGCTGTGTGAAGTGACATTTGTTTGCGGCTTCCGCCATGGCGGATAAGCCGAGTAATGATAAAGACAGTGACGGCTCCGCTGATAGTCGGCCCCGATCTATCAAATTTGACGGCACTAAGTTAACGGTCGAGGTTGTTGAACGAGGAGACGAGCGAGACAACCCCATCGTGTTGACGGACGATGAAATGTCCGCTATCGGCCCCGAACCTAGTTCGGAACAAGCAGTTACGGCTTCCGGCTCAAAGAAACAGCCACGATACCAAATCATGGCAAGGCTGGCACAACTCGGCTCCCGGCACACCCCGAGTCCGACCTCAGAGGACGACCCGGATCATTTTCGGCAGTTAGAGGAAGGTGGAGAAATTGTACGTCGAGCCTTGGAGGCTCAACGCGCGGCGGAAGCCGCCAGCTCAGCAAAATCGGCTCCCGCTCGGCAGGCGATAACACCAATCGAACCTGCCCCAGTATCTTCGGCCTCAACAACGCCGGTAGTTCGGCCCCGTGCCGTCACGTCACCGGCACAGTCTTCGGCCTCGTCAGCAAGTTCATCGTCCGGCAGAAATCTTCACCCGTCGGCGCGAAATTCACGACGCGCTAGTTCCGGCCCTGTGACGCGTGCTTCGGCTTATCGTCGCCAGATATCGGAGCTCATGGCTCTAGTTCCGGCCCCAATCACCCCGTACGGAGCTCGGCCGATTGATTGGAATGACGTTCCGTTCCATCTTCGGAATCGGCATGATGGTTACGGCCATGAACATAATTTCGGCGCACCCTCACGGCTGACGGAGGGTAATTTGGCGACCTTGGAACCATTAAGGAGAGAAGACGGCCGTTATCTGTGTCCTTTCTGCATAGGAGAGGAGGATGGAGAGGCAGGGAGGATATGGCCAACAGTACCTCGACGTGGACCGTTCTGTTCGGCCTCGGATTTGGACGCCCACGTCCTGGCGTACCATTTTCCGCTCCTGCGATTTTTCGTCTGTCCGGCCAAAGACAATTTCGTCACGCTTACGTCGGAGGACATGATCCGGCACCTGAGTGAGGCGACTCAGACTCACGTCGGCCTTCTCCCGCTGTTTGAGCAGGGACAGCTCAACGCTTCCGGCCCTATGCTACAACGGTTCGCGCTACGCTGCCGCGTAGACATGCAGCCCAGCCCAAATTACCGGCCCCCACGTGTTCCGGCCGACATTCCAATTTTCCGACGGGATGTCAACAGAGTATTGACTTTCGGGATTTGGCACATGGCGCCTCCACTGTTCGACCAGTATCCCCCGAATTCGGCCCCGGAAATTCATCAAGTGCTCCGACGCCTTGAATACCTTCGGCCTTCAACCCGAGCGGAGGAGGATCGCCTAGCTCGGATGGTGAACGACATCATGGCGATGAATCGCTGGGTGACCGTACGTCGGCCTAGCACGATATTCTTTACTCGGCCAGTCGCCTACCAAACGGACGCACTCAAGCCTCCCAGCTCCGTGGTTTCGGAGCCATCGGCTCAGTCCACTCCTGTGACGGCTCAGATGCAGACTCGGCCTTCGGATATTATCCCACGGAAACTTGTGGTAGAGCGGCCTACGGCGACGAATGTAACAGACTATCGCGTGAGGGAAGGATTGGTTCCCCCACCGGAGGAATTCCCTCCTTTATCGGCAACGCCTCCGACAGGTCAGGAGACCGACCGGAAAGAAGTTACGGCCCAGTCGCGGGACTCTCCTCCACCTCTACAGCCGGCTGCGGAGGAAGCCCACCACGAATCGATTTCGGCCTCGGTCAGCGACCGTGAGGATTCGCCCCTTCCGTCCAGGCGAACGGTCCTCCAGACGGACGAACCTCCATATCTGGACGGCAGCATGGAGATCGTTCAAACGGTCGTCACCAAGGATTCGGCTGCTGATCGGCCGCGACTACAGTACGACGAGCCTGAGTCGCTAGAACCTCTCCACAGAGACTTAGATGAACGGCTGCCGTTTCACGGCTCAGGAGAATTTTCGGCTGATATCCAGTTCGTGCAGCAACACGGGACGCGGTTGTCCACTCGTATGATTCCCGGCCTACAGGCCCTGCCAGGGCAGAACCCGGATCTGGCCAACCCACTCAGGAGTCGGGAAGCGAACCAGCTTCCGAATCTTCCCCGTGTCCACGAGGAGCACTGGGAGTCCCATATCGCCCAGGCGGCCCACAACGCTGACCCGTTGATCTTGCCGGCCCGGAAGAGCGAGCATCTTCCGACTTTATATTTGGCCCGCGCCGACGACATGGCGCATCAACATTTTCGGGAGATCCGGCGCTTCTATCTAGAAGCCATGGACCAACATATTCGGCAGGCTGAATATAACGGCCTCTCTGTGGGATTCGGGATGGGAGTCCTTCATGAACGGCATCTCCCGACCTTCCCTGATCGGCTCGAGGAAGAGACCGACCACTTACGTCGGCAGTTGCATCGTCTCGAGGACGAAAATGAGGATTTGCGGCAGGAAAATGAACAGCTACGTGCCCGGGTGACACACCTGGAACAGTCGGCCCCAGTTTCGACCTCAACGGATACGGCCGCGACACAAAGTGACTCGGGTACCACTATCCCGGGCGACCTGCTCGCCACTATTGTGTTGATTTTGCCCCGTCTGCCACCAGAGGAGCAACAACAACTGATGCGGCAGGCGTCGCCGGCACCACCACCACCTCCTGCTGGCAAGCGAGGCCAGAAGGAGTGAACGTTTCGGCCCAGTGGTGACAAACAGACAATTGCCGGCCTCGATTGTGTCGGCCTCTGAAAATCCTGGTCACGCAGGACTAGTGATGTATCGGCCTTTCATTGTGTCGGCCTGATGACAGAAAGTGACTCGGAGAACTCCTGGTCACGATGGCCTATTGACATGTCGGCCTCTTATTATGTCGGCCATAAATAGCATATATATGTAAATAGTTGTAAATAATAATATCATCCTGGTCACGTTGTTATTCATGTAATTTAGTTAAGGTTAATCCAGACAATTCTTTTTCAGTTTATAGACTCTAAATTAGTTTCCGTTTCACTCTGAAGCGTCGAGGAGTTTTGTTCATACATTCCATTCATTATCATTCGTTGTTGTGCATGTATGTGTAAATGTATCATCGCAGTGACTATTGACGGACTGACTGATGACGTTTATTTTGACGGTTAGAAATTTTTATTGTATGCAGTGCTTTACCATTGTCGCGCGGCGTGTGTGTGTGAGTGTTGGGGTTTGACCTTGTAGGACTTTTTAGCTTTTTATTGTTAGTTTTTGGCGACGGTAGGGTCCGGGTAGGGTAATTCCGAGGGCGTAGAATTAATGAAGGGGTGTAATGTAGTAATTTTAGCGACTGTAACCCCCGTCCCTCCCGCGCATACATCTTTCACAACAAACATTCATTCTACATGACTTACATACAGGACAGGTACAGACTATACGATCACAAGCATAAACTCCATGTAGTCATGGTTACATACACAGGTCAATCCACATGCACTTGCGGCCCCATTCATTCGGTACATCGACCCAGTTAGTTTCGGCCTTGACCTTCACCAGCACCTACTTCTAAACATAGAACATGACACACCCACCGCTCACATCACGTGCACAGATATAAGCATAACAAGTCTCGTTCACGCGCCGGGGAAACCCACTTTCCCGGTGAGATCAGCACACATCAGCACATACATGACCAATCACAACACCGCATGCATTTGGCGGGAAAGTCTACACCACATGTTGCCGGCCGCACAGTTTTTGCTAAGAGTTGAGTAGAAGCGGTCATAGAGGATAGACGTGTTGAAGTATTGTTAAGAAGTTTGGCCCTGCTCGTATGGAATACTTGGAATAATTGTGGACTATTTATACGTGAATTGTGATAAAGAAGGACCATAGTTTTCGGCTATATTGTTGACGGGGAATCACCGGACGTAGGTGTATTTGCGGCTGTGATGTGACTGTCTGGATCATTGGACATTGTCGCCCAAATAAATTATTGAACTGCTACTGCCGGCCTTGTGATTTAGCACAGCGATCGCAGACATTTCGGCCTAATATCGGCCATAGAACGATATTTATCACAGTAAGCATTGCGTCTAGATGAGTCAGAATCTCACACCGTTTGTCCAGGGGCCTAGTGCACCAAACCGTCGGCGAAGCGTCGGTGACAACGTCCGTCGTTAAAACACCAACGTTCGTCGTGAATACTGCGTCGGTGTGAAAGTGTGCACCAAGCTGTCGGTCGTTGAGAACTAACGTCCACTGGACGTAAAATCTGCGACTCCTTCTGAGCAGTCGTAGATGGGTCGTACAGCTTTTGAAATCGTGTACCATACAATATAAATGGAGTAAGATATTTCTTATCTGTGCGATATGTTCACATAACACTATGATAGCGTTGGGAATGAGCTGTTATCAAAATTTTAATGATTGCAGAGTATCAGTATAATTATGCTAACAACTGCGCTATTATGATTGCTTGAGCACGCGAAGAAGACTCAAATTATGAAACTGTACTATATCATTTACTGTAAATAGCCATTTTTTCCGAATACTTAGATATATTTATACACCCAATGTACATGACAGATTTTATTATGACAAAGGACGATAATACTGCTCATTATGTGCCAAAAGGTATTTTATTTTCGATCTTTTGCAATTATATGCATAATGTGGTAATCAATGCTGAAGTACAATAATAGTAAAACATTGGAATCGCACAGGGGAAAATGTCAACAGATTTATTGACATTTATTGTCAACAGATTTATTTTAGGTTTCAATAGGTTTATGTTTGCAGCTGCAGTGCCTACAAGAGTGGGCTGTGAACAGAGGACAACTTGTCGAGCTACTTTGTTTCACGCCATCTGACGTCTGGAACTCTCCTTCACCTATGATGCCACGAGAGTGTAGAGAATGCTGGATGGCTCGCAAGAAGGTAGATCCACATCTCTTGGCGTCAAGGTATGATATCAACTTGTAGCGGACAACACAGTCGTACGCCTTTTCGTAATCCAGAAAAGCTGGGTACAGTATCCTTTTCCGTCTTGCGAGCTGCATCTATTAATAACCTTGTGACAAGTATCTGCTCTTAGCATCCTCTGCTGGTCTGGGCACCAGCTTGCTGTATCCGTGGTTGGTACCAAAGCTTGAACTGTCTGGCAAGTATAATGTCATAGATTTTGGGTATGGCAGAAATTATACTAATGTCTCGATAGTTATTCGGGTCATCAGCTGGTCCTTTCTTGTAAATTTTGTATATTTTCATCAAGGAATATGGCATTGGATATGCGCAGATGAAAATTAAGTTCATCAACCAAGTCAGTAGAGGTATCCAACAGTCTGGCAAGAACTGGTGGGATTCCATCAACACCTGCTACCTTGTTTGCCTTCAAGGAACTGATACTTTCACACACCTCAATCGGGTCGATCGGGTCATCCAAGACGGGGATGTAGATGAGATTTTGTGGCATGTAAGTGCTGGGGTCAACAGCTCGCACCGGCTTGAGAAGATTGTCAAAGAATATGCAAAACTCGGCATCACACTATTACCTCATTTTACTATTACCTCATCCCTGCATGACAGCCTCATAATACCCCCCCCCCCCTTCCCACCCTCCCTAAAAGAAAAAAAAATCATTTAAAGTATAAACTGAGATATGGGGTCGGGGTGAGCTGGGTATGAAATCTGCACGGAAATTAATGTGACTGATCCCACTGTTATGCATCCAAGGACCAAAGGTCGGGCAATCCCCGTCAATGTGAATGATTAATTCTACATATGGTCGTCAGAATTGGACGGTTTGATGGTACCGCACTGGATTTTCACACGTGAACTTCTAGTTCTGAGCGAATTTCCAGGGTAAGTGTCAATGGTACCGGTATATGTGCCACAAAGTATCAGTAGTGTATATCAAAGCAATTACGTAGGCCTTACACACAAATAAACACTAACTTGTTCACCCAATGTCATTGACCAGAACACCCCCATGTTTTGTTGTAACCGATTCCATGGGGATCATGCTGTAAACTCTGCGCTTCAAACTCTCCACATCTACCATTATAAAACCATCATAAAAGGCTGGTTGGAAGCATGTTCTCCCTGCGGGGGGTCCAGTGGAAACATGGCCAAATCAAGGGGCGGGGGGGGGGGGGGGGAGGGTGGTCCGAACCCCGGTGACCCCCATCTGGATCCGCCTAGGATGGATAGAAATTATCTCCAGAAATAGTGCGTAATATATCCGCTGTGAGTGACTATACGACACCAGATGAGGAGAGTGCGTTGAATAACTTCTCTTGGAGCACTTGTTCAACCGGAACATGAAATATCCCCGTGCCAACTCTACGCGACATGCTGACGTCACAACATGTAGTTTCCAAGCATGTCTGCTGGGTTGTTTTCGATCAATCACTGCCCTACCAAATATTATCTGGCTTGGTTATTCCCTTGAATAACATGATATTTCGCGATATTCATTAGTCAATTTGTAGGGTGTGTTTTCGTACTGACAATAATTAACACATGATATAAACAAAAACAGGATGCATTCATAAGTATATACGAACGTAATTAGTTTGCTAGTCATGCCAATAAGGGATTGGCATACAATATTGATTGTTGATATATATGCTCCCAAAGATCTGTCTTCAGTATTTGATTTTGTGATAAACAAATGCAGAGTTGACTGCATAAGCACCAGAGTAATTGCTTGAACGCAAATAATTTCGTAACATTTTTGTCTTAATCAACATCATGGCTGACATTAGAAAAGTTTTGTGCGCTGTTCTAACAATTGTTTTATATTTATGCTTCGGACTAGGAATACCCATAGCCTCAATTGCCGTTGGTAAGTACCGATTTGACGACGACATTCGACCATTTAAGCAATACTGTAATGATATCTATCCATTGTATTATGTTTTCTAACAACATTCATTTGGGAAGAAAAACAAACCATGCAAGTTTGAAGGTGATAACATAAAATCCTACCGGTTCGGTGCTACGGGCAGAAAAATATTAAAGGGGAGTACACAACTCATTTCTTTACCGCTCTGATTATCTCCAAAACGCATGACTTATCGCTTTTTAACAAAATACAGCTACACCCAATTTATACATATTAAATGCAATCAGCACATATGATGTAGTTTTTGACATGCGACTGTATAGTATGCAAAATAATGGAAACAATTTCGACTCTACCGGTTGTCCAGTGTGTTTTGTCTGGATGCGCCTAGTTTACGTGCAATAAGTTGATAAAAAATTGGGGTAAAAAAAACTAAATTAATTATATCAGTTCAGTAGCAGTGTAGACTATTAGGTTACAGAAAATAAATTCTATACAGCTATTGATTAATTGTATTCGGTTCACTATGAATAATTTGTGCATTTCGTCCGGCAGCGGCCCAGTATGACGACCAATGCCCCGTGCAACCCTATGTGACTACCTACCTGTATGTGGCCGGGGCCTTCTCTCTCGTCCGCGCTATCATCGGCGTCAGTACACAGGTATGTACAAACTTTCCTAAACGTGCTAGGTATATCAGTATCTACAGGATTTTCCAGTATCTAAATTTGCTGTCCCCGGATCATATCAATATCTACTTGGAACATAGATACCGTTATAATATTATGCTTCGACAATTTGATTGAATTAATTAAGAAAACGAGAATATACATTTACCCGACAGTTAAACAATCTTCTCGGTGGAGACTGTTGTGAGGGAACTGGCTATGTTGCGGCCCTTGTCATCGACATCCCGATCAGTATATTCCTCTTCTGCTGGTTCATCGCTGGTTAGTAATCACTCCTCTCGCATTTTCTACACAGTGACCTACAATCTGATTTCTGAAACTCGTTTATAAAATTATCTCTTGATATTTTTGCGGTGCGAAATAATATCGTATTATAACTTGGCATACCTCCCCCTGGGAGTCAAACGGCGATTGTATACAAATTTCAGACTTCTATCGCAACAATTGAAAAAGTTTTTGAAAATTACATTCTACTTCACATTAAAAATATCACCACCATTGAATTCCTGGATCCGCATAGGATTTTGTGCATTTGATTACTTTTATGGCGGTTTAAACTTTTGAAATCTGCATTATTGTGTAGGAAACTCCCCCCCCCCCCTCCTCCATTGTATCTTCTGGTCCAAAATTACAACAATACGTCAATTCCTGGTGGATGGAAACACGACCAACTACTCGAATATACCCAGATTGCTGAGATGCCGTTTTGCTCTGAAGTTTGGGAAGATCGCCAACTTTTTCATTTTTTTTTCTGCCACAGAAGTAGAAAATTTGGTAGGGAATTGCCGCTTGACTACCAGATGAAGTACGCCAAGATATAACGCGATGCCATTCAGCATCGCAGAAAAATATAGGAAGGACGGTGTAAACGAGTTTTACAAACCTTGTATATGTGCGTGGAAGTACCGGAAGGAGTTGATATAAAATAACACCATAAAGGGGAAATAAAGGGTATAAAATGTTTCATTTTTGTGGCTATTATTACTTGTTTTTACAACTTTTACTTCGTAGGATCAGTGTGGGTTTACAGACTCCGTTACAAGTACAGCCATGATCCAGACAGCGATTCCTACTGTAACCCAACACTGTACACCTTCGCGTTTGCGATTCTGACGACACAGTGGGTGCTTTATGCCATCATAATGATACTGAGACCACTGGGCGACTGTTGCGACAAGAAACAGTGACATCATTATCTAATGGGACGCGGATGTCGGTGTTGTGTTTTGGCAAACGTGATGATTCAATATTTCAAAGAGGAAATATGGAGAATACTGGATATATTATTGAATTTATGTGGATGCTACTGCGCTCATAATGTTGAAATCCAGTATAACAGAATATGCTGTGTTCAATGTATAACTAATGTTTTCGAACTAATGGTAACTATTCAAGTTTACAAATCAACAAACTGATAGAAATACTGCATGTTGTAGCTTTATGTTGCAAACGCATATCTGAACTGTGACTCTAATGTGAATGATGTATTTATGAATAGATCCTATAATATAACTTGTTTCATGTTTCATCATAATTATATTTTTGGGTACTTATCTCACTCCGATTCCAATATATTAACTAAACCAGTTCCGGCTATTAAATTAGTATGCCATGTGCTTCGGCAAATGTTTATGAATATCTATAAAAAGCATCAAGTAATTTGATTCGTAATGTTTATGAATATTCATAACGACATCAAGATTAGATGGAGTAAAATATATAGAGTAGAAATGTTTTTCGCTGATATTTTTGGCGATGCTGAATGGTATCATTCTGTAACTTGACATACTTCACCTGGGAGTCAAACTGCAATTTTGTACTGAATTTCAGATTTATATGGCGAAAATTGAAAAAGTTGGCTATCTAATGAAATGTTATATTTGGCTGGAAGTCTGGAATTGATAGCGTAACACTTATAGAAAACTTACAGTAGAAATCACGTATATTGTCTACATGTACATTGGCAAAACAATATTTGCCAACATCACCGATTTATACATAAATATTTGTTTCCATACAATCTTGAATGTACGAGGCACAGTGTTATGCTGAACTTCACCTCACTGTTGTATCATTGATTCGCTTATGCCGTTCCTCTGTCTTGTCGTGTTTGTTGTGTAGTAATATCGATTTTAACAATACAACAAATATGTAAAATGCATAACCAATGTGGAATATCATGCTCATATACAAACGTTCAACTGCCAGTGTTTTCATAACGCATACCTGCTTGTATCTTTGCTCACATGTTTGTTAAAATTTTATATATTGCATGTTTAACTCGATTTCATGCGATTGATTTATTTCATCCCTTACGGCCACATCCATGACAAGCCTGTAGCCTCTGATGTCGATCGTCAACTATTGTGTATATGATGTATGTTTATGTATACTGTACAATAGTTGAAAATAAATTGACATTACACATTCTATATTGATAGAGGTGGAATTGTAATGGAAGGCAAACTTTGAACTTCTTATTGAAAAAAATATACACGGATATATATTGTCGTAAATAATGTCATATAGGTAGGTACCTGTAACATATGATTTGAAATATTGACGAGTATAATGTTTGAAATTATGTAGAACTACGCCATTGCAACATGATACTAACAAACCTGGGCATGTCAGTACAGGATAGTTACAGTGTCCACACTTATTCGTAATTTTATTCAACGATTATATCAAATGGATTTCAGAGAGGTAAGAATAATTGTATGCGTTCTCGTGAGTATGATCGATTACACAGTCATATATTCACTCCGACACACTCTCAAATGAAGCTGGAAAACCAGTAGCAGCAGTTACTGAAATCTATGGTAATGTCGTGTAAAATTAACTATGAAAAGATGTGAATGGAGAGAATTTTAAATAAAATTTATTTGAGGCCATCTTTGTCATGTGAAGAATTGTTTCCTGACCTAAAGACTCAAATAAGTAGCATGGATTATGGTGCACATGTTCATTTTGAATGCAGCAAATGGAATTAAATTGATTGACTTTCAATGCAACGATCGATATCATTCATAAACATAAGCCTTAATCTAGTGTTTGTTGGATGTTTTGACAATACAGTCTGTCCAGATTTGATTTACATTTTATTTTCAATTTAACACCGCGATTGGTGTACATGTGTGTGCAAATGTAACAATAAATAAGCGTTTACCTGTCGGAAATGATTTATATGCAATGTATTGATGTATGTTCAATGAACTGGCCACTACAGAATAGCTCGAGTTGAGTCAAATCAATCTTGTATTGATAGTCATTACACAGATACAGTGACATAAATATTCAAAATTTCAAATTGACTTGGAATTTTGATGATGTCAAGACTGGGAGTAAACTTCGATCAATGGAAAGTAATTTTTGCTCTGGTGGCACTTTCCATGCTGTGTTTCTACAGGTGGACTGAAAATGTGAGTAATACGATCAACAACAGGTGGATGACGCAGATTTTGAGTCTAGTCTAAAGATATGTGTCATCTATCATTTCATTCACCAGAAACTATCAAAATGGATGTCCTATCAGATGCTGAATTATCAAATATTTGTGTAAATAGTTACGTTCTGTACTGATATTCTCTGAGATTTCGTGATAATGGAAAATTCATTGTTACAATTATGTCATTATTATAGTTGGAATATTATGTAACCTAAAATCACTTTGTTTAACTTATTGTGAAAAGTTTTATTGTCCTATTTATTTTATTCATTATCATCTATCTTGCTAATGTTTTTCATTATAAATATTGTATATACTTCTGATGTATATATGATTCTTTGTATCAATTTTTAAAGCGGACTTATTTTGTGAATATATGCCTATGCACCTTGTAGATTTGCACATGCAGAGATCTTAAAATAGGGCTTGCCCTGTTGGTCAATGATAAATTTTTTGAATAAATATGATTTAAACTAAATATTTATGTCTTTCCATCATGTATGTACAATGAAAAAAATATTGAGTCCATTGATATTTAGACAGTATTCTACAAAATATCTTTGAAATATTCTGTTAATCCCCAAATTTTCTCAAACCAATGTTCGTATGACATCCCTCATGGAAGCTGGTATGGCTTCCCACATGGCAGAAATGGCACACGCTCGTTCTGGGAAAATGTACCTTTCTTATATGAATATGAACGCCAACTGTATGCTGACAATAGAAAATAAACTGGAAATAGCACGAAACGAACCATACTCCACCATGTTATCATCATTTTCCTCTTATGTTCCAGGAGTGTGTTAACCAGACGAAAGATGTGGGGTGTCGTGAAAATATTGCTGATTCGAGCTCTCCTAATCACTCGACCGATATGGTGTCTCATGTAGAATCATCGAATCCTTTGCAGAAGATACTTTCACCTGGGAGTATGATCCAGAGGCATGGCAATACACCGCAGCAGGTAAACCACACGATTATCTTTGTGGTACAACACATGTCACTAGAACTACATTGAGTGACTTTATTCTGCAAGCATAAATTGCATCAAATCGTGTTACAATACTGTGACGAAAATGAACACAAGCATAAGAACAATTCCTATAAGGTTTATTTGTGATATGCATAGTGTTTGAAATTCGATTATATCATTTGCCTATAGTTCAATAGATGTATTTTTTACATTTTTGAAATTCTGTCAAATAAGGTATGCAAAATGGGTCATGTTAGCAGTGTTCACTCCGATTTCCATCTTCACGTTCAAAATTTGCATGAGCCGTCAATAACATTTTGATTAAGGGATAAACCTGTGTTTGGTTCGATGTCTGTGACGTGACAAGAAGCCAGAGGGATCTCTGTTGTGATCTGAAACACGAGAGTCGAAGCCTCGAGTTTCTCAGATCACAACGGAGATGCCGAGGGACAGACATCGAACCAAACACAGTTTTATCCCGATTATAACATGACATCCTAACGTGTTGGTTTCTTTCTATCTTCAATAAAATTGATCAACAAACCCGGTTTCTTTTCAACAAATTTCCGTTGGTGTCGCAGTCTGCTTGGCTGAGTAGCGCCACGGTTCATTTGCATATCGATCGATCAAATACGCGCATGTGATTGGTTAGTTTTAATTTACGTTTTCCACCTCGATCTCTGTACTCGATTAAGGCCCGGTCAGACAGCCGAATACGTATGAATCACGTAAAAAATTTGGTTGAGATTTGGTTGCGCGTGATTGTTAGTGGAAGAATTTGACCATTTTTGCTGATTTACGTGATGAAAAATCACTGATGAATTGCGCAAGAACTACGGAAATGTCACGTACAAATCACTAACAAAGCACGCACTTCAGCGCAAATCAGATTTTTAAAAGTGATTATCAGTGATTTTTAAGTGAAATATATACGTGTTACTAGAGCCCAACATGCGTGATATGTATGTTATTCTTCAGTGAAAAAGTCATCGATGAACGCGATAGCGGCAACATTTTCGCGAACAATCACTAATATTCTACGCATATTTCGCGCATTGTCGACGTAAGAACTACTCAACCTACGCAGAAATAACGTAAAATCAGCTTAAAACTGCGTAAAGTCTTACGCGAACCGATTTTTGAGCTGCTCAAAACCCGGAATCGCGTAAAACGATGATCGGGCGTACATCCACATACAACCACTGAGGTTCCACGTCAGAAAAAATGATGAAATACGCAAATGACAGATGTATCGCGTAAGACTAAAATTTTGTACGAAATTCATACGTAATTAATGCGTTTGGGCAGTGTGACCGCGCCTTTAGAAACCGCTGTTGGCCGTTTCAGATTACGGAAATACGTTTCTGTCACAGCAATGCCATGTTATAATTAGAGTTATATAGCATTCCAGTTACTGTGACATTCCGGTTACCTATACATAACAGGCGATGCTCCGCACCACACAACCATTTCGCTACCAACCTCCGACTGTCAACATCTCCACCACCGGGATTCCCTTCCACCTCGATTCAAATATCATGACATCACTAGGGATTCCCCTGACGAATTTTGTGATCCTAAATGAAAGCAATGTCGACGACTTTGTGTTCGTTACTGCATCATCGATGAATCACTTCAAGGAATCCATCGATGCAATCGCTAGTGTTCAGAGGCATATGCCTAGGCACACGATATATTACTACGATATCGGCCTTGGCGAGAGGCAGGTCGCCCAGGTGCGTGTTCCAGACGACAAAACATACCTCAAATCTCTATTTATAATTCGTCAATAAGTGTTAACACTTGTTCAGCTTTGTGAGTTGCAACATATTTCGTTACTGTTCTTTTCCAAAGCTGGAAACTTTTTGCAACGTGGTGTACAGAAAGTTCGATTTTGGCAAGTATCCATCACACGTTCGAAGTCTGCAAACGTACGCCTTCAAGCCTTCCATAATACAGGTCGGTATCATTTTAACACTTTCAAACCTTCCATAATACAGGCCGGTATCATTATAACACCTTGTGGTGTTTCATGTAAATTGGCTGATCCAACAACCCGAAAATTCTAAACCACCATGAATATTACGATTTTATTGCTCGAATATTTGTTTGCATACAAACCACAAATTTTCAGATATTCTCACATTGGTGTTCATTTTCCGTCCATTACAGGAAATGTTGACAGAATTCAGCGCCGTCTTTTGGATGGACTCCTCTTTCCGGCTCCAGAAGAACATGTCGACAGTATACCCACAGATCATCAGGTCTGGTGGCTTTCTGCAGCTGAGAACCTGCGGACACTCAAACTTTGCTGTCACTAACCCAGGCATGTACAAGTATCTGCCCACTTCGGAAACTATGCAGCGACAGGTTGAACAAGGCCAGGCGACTAGCTTCTATGTCAGTCGTTCCAAAGATATATACTGGAATATCTTCCACTGGTGGATCATATGTGCCTTAGACACGAGTTGTATCGCTCCGCCTAACTCGCGACTCGCATGCAACTTCATCGGTGGCGAGAGGTACACGAAATACGCTGGATGTCACAGGTTTGATCAAGCAGCCCTGGGAATACTGGCGTCGAACTACTACGGCTACAACGTCAGGAAGTACCTGTCTACTATAAAGATTGCAACAACGGAACGCTCTGTTACGACTCATTATCCGATCCAAACATGTGGATAGTCAGCAATTTATCTTTTTTAGCGAATATTAAATCAAATAAAAGTGATCAATGCATTTTAATTATCTTCCATTAGTGTAATTAAATAATACTGGGTAAATAAGTTTGTTCCAAATCAACAAGAAATGTCGGGTCACATTACAAACTTGTGTGTATATGTATGTGTTTCTTATTTCAGAAATGTCTGACGAAACCTATTAATTCCTTTCAATGACAGTTCCATATGCAACCAGTTTAACCAGTGGCGATCACCAAATTCTGACTTGGGTATCCATTTTTTCTCAAAAACTTTTCAAACAATTTTGAGATAAAATGGTAAATCATATAATGCGGTTTCAGTGGTGACTGAATTATTGAATTTGCGTTCAATAATCTTGAAAGGTTAGAAAAATCATTTTGTTTCAAAGACGGTGATTTTTGGTCATTGCCAGCCAATGAAATTTGTTCATTACGCATTTCTCGCATTGGTTATCAAGGCTTCCCATATGAACCCCTGTGATGTGTATAAGTTTCGTTGCTCTTGAACGATCGGCATCCATATGGTGGCCATTTTGATTTTCTGACGGGTCAGCGAAAACAAGTTTTGTTTGAAGTGTCATTTCCAGTCATTTTGAGTCAACTATATTTATGACGTAGAAAAGTAGACATTTTGTCGATTTTTTCCTTCAGTTAGTTCTCAACATAACATTATAAATGTCTCAGGTAATCTTTCTTAGCCCTCGGGCTAATTTCGATTTTGATTTCGTTATTCACAGTTCTACTGTTGTTCTAGTAGCCAAAAGAGCTCCCTAAAATATGCGAGGAATCGAAAATATTCTTGCAACATTCCTGTCGGCCTACAGTGAGGTACTCTTCATGTAGTCTTCGTGTCACCATGGAGGTTGAGGGATAAGATGGAAACTTCTTAAGACTGTCTTTCCCAGATCGACACACATCACACAAAGCAGGCTATTCTTAGCTCATTGGCGACAAAGTTGGTGGTCCTGTAAAACACCGTCGGAAGTTGAAAATTAGCGGAAAGGCTAAGGAAGGTTACCGGACATATATGTTTTAAAATTTAGGTGTTAGACCTTCTGTCCCGTAACCTTGAAAATGAGGTGACTGGTCAAATTACAGGTCACAAGGATATTCAGAATATATCATTTCCTGTGTTTTCACAGTTGATTCTCAATTTGTAAAGTCGATAATAAGCGAGATATTAGTCATTTTGTGCTCTTATCTCAAAAACAAGATATAAAGTCAAGTTCAAGGTCATGAGATTATTCAGCATTGATCATTTTCTATATGGTACACAACTGATTCCAAAGCTGCAAGGTCGATAAAGAACGAGATTTTAAACATTTTGTGCTCAATTTTGAAAATGAGGTCAAAGGTCCAATTCAAGGTCACCAAAATAATTGGCATACATCATTCCCAAGTTAAAAATGTAGACAGACGAGGACGTCGACGGACGCAACGCCATGGCAGTAGGTTATCGGCACATGTGCTTGGTGTGTACATTTTTCATTTGCATCTAATTGGCAATCTAGGACATATTCCGAGAGAGTTTTTTTATAGAGATGTATTTTATTCTCAATATTATATGAATGCCGCTCAGCTATAATACAACAATCTTAGCTGTTCCTGAAACAGTTTATTCGTTTTACAAAATTAAAGCTCATGTATATGCTAAGTAAGGTACATTTAAATGCGTATTTCAAACTAATGTACAGAAAATGATGAGCGTTCCAGACTGTACCAGTTCGAGGACTGCCATGTCTGCCATGTCCCATATGCAATTAAAAATAGCATTGAACAATATAAGGAACACCTAGATTTATGTGATATATGGAGAACCATTTACCCTTCAAATCAAATTGTACATGGAAGAGCTCCTACAAACTAGCCAAATTGGCAGGCTAGATTACTTCCTGATCACAAATGACATACAAAATTTAACAAGTGAGTGCAATATCATAACGGGATATCGCTGAAATTATTATCAAAACGATTATCAAAAATCCAATTCGGGAGGAAGTCGATAGATATAACATGGATGACAAATGTGTTGGGAAACGATTGGCACGAGAACAACTACTTTTCGATACATTTAAAATGTCGACCCGAGGCCGAACAATTGCATCTGCCTGCGAACCAAAAAGGCAAAGCAACAAGAGAATATCATTTTTGACCCGTCTCGATGAATTGGGGGTAAAATTAAAGAATGATACTTTGTTACTAAGATTTTGAAAGAATAAGAAGAAAACACAAATCTCAATTACAGACACTTAGAGAAACACGTAAGGTATGATCGTTCGATCAAAAGTTATACGAAAAAGGTGAAAGAAACAAAGTATTTTCTCAGTTTTGCAAAAGAAACTTTATTAGTAATTTAATGGTAAGGAAATTAATGATCTACGAGATATATTAAGGGACAAATGAATATTTTATGAAGGGAGCGAAATCACGCAAATATTGAATTTCGACAGATTGAAAATAAAAAAAACAGCATAGTGAAGAAAACAATCCTCACGTGAGAGTCTTAAAAAGGAAACAGAACTCGTCCAGGTTCGTAAATATATGAAAAAATGAAAAAAAAAACTCCAGGTAACGACGGTCTCCCCGCGAGTTCCACAGAATTTCCTGGTATGATATTAAGAAATATTGGCATAAACGACCAACATAGCCTAACTGTTGTCTTCCTTAAAACAATGAGAAGCAACCCGGATAAAAAATATTTCACAATCAATACCAGCACGAAGTGAGCGAGTGAGTGAGTGAGTGAGTGCGAGCGAGCAATTTATTTTCATTTTCCATGAAAAGCAAATACATTTCTTTGAAGAAAAACAGGTGAAAAGACATAACATAGCGTAATTGCTGTCTTCCTATTGGCCCTTGAGAAATTCAGTGAATAATAAAACCAATGAGCAGCACCCGAATAAAAAATAGTTCACAACCAATACCAGCACAAACAGAATACCCGAGCGACCACCGAGGAACATAAAGAAATGAAACAAGAACATACTTAATAATCACTTTCGTAGGACAGGTCCATCTCATTTTATACTCGATTTCGAAAAAGCGTAAACAGTTTCCTAACAGATAGGTTTGCTAATTTGAGAATAAGTTCACATACTTTCCCTTTGAATTGGCCGAAACATTACGCACACAGAAAATTTGTGCATCGAATACAACTTTTATATGAAATATAAATGTGGTTTTGATTGACATTTTGAAAACATTTCTGGACTGTGGATACTTGACAACATCAGAACATTTATTCCACATGCTAGGGAAACTGAACAATGGTTGCTCGCGTGAAAAAGTTAGAATTTGACATTTGACATTATATAAATTATTTGGCTGTTGTATTCCATGAACACTTCGAATTTCATACTTTAAAATGTTTTCAAACGATGATGGCAACCTCCATTGAAAGTAATGAACATCATAACGTGGAAGCTTTAAAATTTAGTTGGGCAGAGCGAAATCTAGTAAAAGGATCTTGGCTATTCCTGTTTGAGAACACAATTTGAGGGGAAAAGGAACTTTGGTATGGGAGTTGGACGAAACATCGCTAGAATAACTTTCGCAAAAGAACTAAAATATGTTTTGGAAGAAAATAATTAAAGGGTGGATCAACTTCAAGTATGCTGACAATGAACACAATATGATAGAAATTACAAAAATATTGAACTACCCTATATAGGATAGTTTTTGGAATAAAAAACGGAAATATCTTTGAAAACGACAAAACGACATTCATTTCAAGAAATATTACGCATATCAAATATTTCATTGATAGTCATGTAAATTTTGACTCACCTCAACTTTTTACGACACATGGGCTTTAATATTAATTTCCTAGATTATTTGATTCTAATGAACTCGATACGTAGCGATTGGAAAGTAAAAAAGGATCAAGTACCTAACCGATAATTGCTTTATGTTAATAACAACCCACGAAAAGCCAACAAAGTATATTATTGGACATTTGAGAGATACACTTAACGTAGTTATATCGTCGAAGATAAATGGGAAAACGGACCAAATATAAATCCTGATTGGAGAGTTGCTCACAATTAAGATCAAAGCTGTACCGAAGATGCTCAGTTGATAGATTTTAAATTTTGAAGTGTTACATAGAATTCTTCTGACTATTTCAAATAAATGTGTAAAATGTGTAAAATAAGTGAGACAGATGTATATGTTATTTTTGTACGAAGGAAATAGAAACAATACACCATATGTTATTTGAATGTCAGGCAATACTGGGAAGATATTTGCCACTGGTTCCACCCTATGTTAAATATGTACCCAATATAGCTGAATTTTGACGATTCCAATGACAAAACATAAAATGCAACTTTTTGCATTAGAAACAAAGCCCGACCATTACGTTATATGACCATATATGACCATTACCGTTTACACGGGAGTTTTACAACTGCCTGTGTCTTAGGCGAACTGTATAATATGCAATTGTTTTGGTTGTCATCGTCTATACACATATCTTGTCACAGATTTATGTGGGCATATCCTCTGTTTTTATTCCTGTTTAAATATGGACGCTGTGTCTGAAATAAATGCATTCAATTCAATTCAATTAATAATGTCATTTTTGGGAATCATGGAAATGAAAAGGATTCGTTGCTCTTAAATCACATTTTTATGTTGGCCAAACGATTGCTCTTCATAACTAAATGCAATGAATCATATTTATCTGTGAAAACTCTCATTGACGAGTTATGAATGTGTTATATTACGTGATATTCACGGGCTAAGTTAGAGTAAATAACCCCGTACTTGTTTGACACGCTTATTATATATTTCCTTATTGTGTTAATTTTATGCAGAGTTCGTAAAATATATTCAATTTTTTGTTGTATGATTATATATATATATATATATATATATATATATATATATATATATATATATATATATATATGTCGATGATATCATTTATATGTAATGAAAACTATAAAATCTAAAAAGAAAAACACACACAACACCAAACAGTACCGTTCGTAAACTGGAAACAAATTCGGAAATTCCTTGTTTTGTTCATGGCGTGAGATTGGTGGTTATATTTCCAAGCGAGCAAGCACATATGAATATGTATGGTGTTATATGGACCATAACGATATCTATTTGGAATATCTATATATGTGTACATTTGAATACCGCGTGGTAGTTCACGACTTATGAAGTCGAAGCCAAAAACATTACTTCCTTCTACCTCGACGTGAGAAGAGCGATCTTACAGAGCTTCGCCTTGCCATACATACAATAACATCTATTGAATTGAAAAGAAAATCGGTAAAAATGTCACTTTTGAGTCCACGAATAAGTGTATTATTTGCATGTGGCTTCCGTCCTATACTAGCCTGACATAGCCATTTGTGATGTAAGCAATGCGTGGTTTTGTGAAGATGCGTGACCAGGAATTCTGTTGTCGTAGTCACTCCATAATTCGCTTAGAACTCTGGTTCCATTGCCAGTGGTTACTTGATCATATAGGTATGATAAAGTTCTGGGTGTACAAAATAAGTATATTTGTCATGAATAGTCTGATTTTGATATGATACAACCATTTTGCTATGACCCACACTCCCATTTTCACACACATGTCATCTTCTTTGTTTTTCACTGCAGTTTCCATAAACGGTCCGTGCAGTCTTTATTATAGTTTAATTTCTTTCTCTTGACAGTTTTCTGGCGGACGTCTGTTTGTCATAACTGAATAGTAACCATGAATGGATTGATATAAGTCTATGTGGTATAGCTACCATAGATTCACGGCAGTGCCATATTACCCAATATAGTAGATAATATATACATGTAGAACACAACAGTATGGCACAATAATAAAAATTGATCTAGAGTATTTTGTTCACATATCTAGAACCGTAGCATCGTTGAGATTCTGATCAGTTCTTTGCAAGTGTTCAGAAGGTTCCAGCACGTAAACATCTAACGATTTCAATCTCTCAGGATGCAGACTGTGATGGCTGGCACAAGCATCAACACGCAGAGAGGCCACTGGACAATCACGAGCCCGAGGCTGTACTCATACAGCGTAGGAACACAGAAGGCAGTGATTTCTGGCATTGCGTCGAAGTCCTTCCGCAAATTATTCACCAACATTGTGACTGTAACAAATATTTTGTATGTCAAAGGAATACCAACGTGTTAATTATTTATTCAATATCTTGTATATATACTAGCATTTGTCCCATGATGAAATGGGTTGGTCACTGATAATATGAATGGCGATGTTTCGCTTCAATGTCACGTTCTGTCGGTTTCATATCTAGGGCAAACAGCTAATTCTATTTGTTGTTTTTACAATCAACGTAAATATAATGTATACTCTATCATTATACGTGTATTATATTATATATTATTTATGATGCTGGCTACTTACGTAACACTAAATAACCACATTGAATGACGAACACGATGACATCCAGGATAACTATCAGAATGCCACAGCGTTTATTATAGTAGCTTTCGGTACATGCACACAACGACTCCAACTGAAAGATGCGAACTGAAACATGTCAGATTCGTAGCAAGTCCATGCACGATTGAACAAGAAAGTTTGAGAATAATAAAACGATTGAGAATAATACAACTTTGAAATCAATATATGCTTATTTATTCACTAGTCCAAGTTTCTTCACTAGTTAGTACACTCAGTCAATATTCTACTATTGTCCTTCATTGCTGCGGGTATAACGTAAAAATAACGTACCAAACCCATTAAGGTCCGTATAGCCCACCATATCCCCAAGTCGAAGAAGAGATCTGTAAGTTTTGGCTCCAATGGGCAGCCGTCCGCGTATGCCACACCTATTGACAGATATAATAGTGAGTTCAGTCAGATGTGTACAATTCAGATTACACATACCTAAAATAAACATCGCGACAGTTACTGAATACCGATTTGTACATATTTGTGCGAAAGCAACGTAAGGAAGTCTTATCACTATGAAATGTCTCAGTTTCCACACACTTACTGATGAAAAAGCATAATGCTGTTAATGGTAAGCCGACCGTCAGCCAGACTATACTGTTGATCAATGAGAGTCGATTCATTTTGCTGCTTTGTACACTACGGGGAAGAAACATCACAGATATATAAAATGTTATCCTATTAGGATATTACGGATATTACAGTAGTTCTGAATGAGTTTTCACACGAGTTCAACGTGGTAAAATTTCATTCAAATACATTATTGGATTAACGTTTCGAACATAGCACCAAACTTCCTAATGTGGTGGTAATACTGGACGCAATTTAGCATGTATCTTACACTTTTAGTATAACCTTATAATTACGAGTGTGTAAGTGGTCATAACATCACAAACGTGATCAACGTCTTGATCGACCTGAGTATGACTTTCTGCGTTGCCGTAACAGATAGGCACGTGCACTGCAAGTTCACATGATATATAATGGTGGTACTTTTCAACACTGACGGAACTGAAATTGATGATGATGATGAAGTTTTATTCGCGAATTGCCAAAATTAACAAGTACAATATTTCAATAAAAGACTTACAATCGGTGAGTATATCAGAGGCAAAACCCAGGGTGACTACAAAGACCACTTGTCTGTAGCCGTGTGAACAATGTAGCCAACCCGCCTACTGCATCGCCACCACAAAAATGAATGTGCCCAGCAGGCAAGCATGAAATAACAATAAATACAGACATGGTGTTTAATAAAGACAACCCATACAGACGGAATCAATATAAGGAATCAATATAATTATGATTGTATACTTTGAATGTCAAGAGGCTTAGTATTCAGCCGTATAAAACTGTGATGTTCTTTTCGAAAAGACATTTTTGGATCGATTTTTTTTTTACATGTATATCAGATATCAGTATTGGCCTTTGGAGGTTTGGGGTCGCCGCTGTCTGGTTGTAGATTCATGGTTATTCCAAACTTATGGAACACATTCAGTAATGCAGAAGGCAAAGTCTTATGGATGAAATCATACATAAAGTTCAGGATTTCAATAGTGTACATTCATGCATCTTATTTACGGAAAATGTTAACTAAAAAAGATGTCATTCCTAGTGAAGTATATTCTAATAGAGAAGCATCGTTATTACTAGTAATGTGCATTGCCTTTTTCGATATTGATAATAATATGTGGTTTCAGAAAATCCAGGATTTTTCATACTCAATTTATAGCCTGCAACGCTCTTTTACTTCATACTGAACTATATTGCACATCCATGGTTATTTTCGGGTACACCAAAACATGACCTTCGCCTTTCTTTTTCCCCCAAATGTTCCAACTTCAAGCATGTTTGGAATGTTGTTTAGAAACGCCAATATTACTTCATTCTAACAAAACATACTATTGTTCATATAATGTACCCCATAACAAATGAATGGAGATAAATAATTTTGTATGATAGATGCGACATATCCGCTTACTTGCATGCCGTGCTGTGAAATCATCTTTCACTGAGTAATACACATACTTGACTTTGTGGTGCTATTCTTTTTCATGGGATTGTGAGATGCGACAAGTGCGGATATGCATCACTGATCATGACTTTTGATGTCACGAAAATGTGTTAGCTGAGTGGGAATGATGTGTTTGACAAAAATTCTTTTGAATGTGGATACCCACGCGCTTTAGAACACGTAGCACATGTTTGCCCTAACATGAATACAGTAGCAGTATCCATCACACCTCGATAAAATGCATCAAATTTTGATTCATACTCCATAAAGATTATGGACAGTAAAGATTAGGTCCCTGGGTGTAGGCACTTTGCCTGAGATTTGGCCAATTTTCGTGGGAGTATATCCACACTTTGCTTGTTGATGGAAAAAGTTCATAACGATGACTCATTAATTTGAGCATAGTTGATGCACTTTATCAGTTTTTTCCCGTGATCTGTTTTGTTTATATTTTGCTGGCTGCCATTCATGTCACTTTACACTATTAAAGCTATAACCACTTTTAGAATTGACAAAACTTATTGAGTCTGCAATAGCATTATTTTGTCTATAGAATGAGAATTCATGCAAATTTTGATCTGAAAATATGTATTACGTGCCTGCATTGAGTTACCAAATTCAAGATTCACGCTCGGGCCAATCAATTTTGCATCCAGAGCGGACAGCGTTGCGTGCGAGTTCTACACACAGTCTTGTGACGTCATTGGTATTAGTCTAGATACTGTGGCAACCGGCAATGAATGCAGGCCGATCATTATCTATCCGATGTTTTCATGCACAGTTAGCGGCGATTTTCTGAGTATCTGTCTTACTGGAAAATACTTGGTAAAATATTTTCAATCTCCGAATAAATTTAGTATGTGAAAGCCTTGTATATGACTTCTAAAATATTTTTTAAAAATTAGCATAAGTTGCAGGAATATATCATTCGCTATGAGCACTTGACTGACACCTGGCGAATACCTCGAAAAACAAACGCCAAAATAAAGGGCTGATTTATTCAGTTGTGTTCCCGCCCAGTGAAAGCTTATTACATCTTGGAAACTTACATGTAGGAAGAGAAATAATTTCCTACAAGCATACAAACTGAAAAGGCACCATTACCTATGCAGTTTGAGCAGAAACTGTGATTTTTAGAATATTATAGTACCCTCGAACTCCGTTTTGACCACATAAGGAAAATCGATACCTGTCCATAACCTGCCGCCGTATCTCATGTGGTTTTATTACATTCCTTGGTCGATTTGTCTACATTTAGGCCGGCCGCTTCGAGAGTGATTTCAATGCCGTCAAGGCATGATCAACTTTCACTACACATTTATTTACGGCGCAGAATGCGGGAACTCATTGGGGAAACATAATTTTAGGGATGTTAGGGCTTACTTTTTCAGCTATTTAGATTTAGAAACCGGAATTGGAAATGCTGTTCTTGCAGTTCTGACCTCAATTTGTTTGACCCGTGAACCCGATCTGGGTCACCGTGCTGGAGCTGTTCTATTTAAAAGCAGGGCTCCCAGGGAAATATTCAGTCGATATGTTTTGACAGTTATTTAGGTCATTTTAGGATATTATTTATATAATAATAATAATAATAATAATAACAATATCGATAGGGGTATGTCCGACTTTGGTCGTACTTACCCCATGGGGTAAGTGCGACTCGCATTTACTTGTTAAACCATAGTTTAATAAGGAAAAGCCAGTATTCCAAAGTTATTTAGGTCATTTTAGGATATTATTTATATAATAATAATAATAATAATAATAATAATTGTAGGTTTATACATGTATATAGCGCTTTCTAACGTTTTCCAACATTCTGAAAGCGCTTCACAATTATTACCCCCGATTTTATGGCCTGTAACCACTTTCCGACCACCGTCCATAGACAATCACCTGTAAGGCTGCCACTGGCGCGAGGTGACTAGGTCACACATACATTAGCAAACACTGCCAATCGGGTACTCATTTGTACGACTGAGTGAATCGAGACACATTGTGATACACATTTGCTTAAGCGGCAAAACAACAACGAAGACTGATTTCGTAACACTAAATTGCAAACGTGGTTCACTTGTTGCCTTCTTCTGATCGAATATTACTTGTGTGTCTTGTTTGTGAATTGCATGTTATCGTTATTCTCAACATCAAAAAGTACGTTGTTTTCGGTCTCTTACCTGGTGATGTCATGGACGAATAAGATATTCTGAGATCCAAAGATTATCAACGCGTAGGGAAAATATGATCTGCAGATCCGATTTCTTAAACTTCAGGTTTGATGAGATACGGCGAAGCTCCGTGATTGTTATCCCAATTATACCCTCATCCACCCAAACCCCAGAATGTCGCAACTTTATGCGTTGTTGTGGTTATGACATCAGCTGTGGTTTCAAAAGCGTATCCAGGTATATGTAAACCTGGTGTTGTTTTGGGGTTTTTTTTCATTCGACATTATTGGTGTCTTGTTGTTTTTTTCAATAGATCTTAATGGTGTGCTTATATTTAACACGCTTTCATAATTGTTTACTTGCTGACCAAACTCTCATAACCACATTTTCTGGAAAAAAAATAATGATCTCGACATGGTTCACAGAGGTTGGCAGTATTGAAGGCGGTGAAACTCGAAAGCGAAATCAGAGCTGAAAACTATACCTATGTTACGTACCGTATATCCTCGATTGAGCGCCGAGCCTCGAAAGAGCGCCTGCCTCGTATGAGCGCCGGGGGTAACCAGTGATCGGAAAAAAATAAGCGCCGGACCTCGTATAAGTTTTTGTCCGGGGCTCAGTGGTGGTTCAAACTATCACCATGTAACTTGGCACGCCTGACATGAGAAGTTGCAAGTGGCATCAGGGTACATTTTACAATCAATAAACCGAGGACAAACACATATGTAAACAAGGTATGGAAATCGTGGTATACATTATAAGTTTACGCTCATTTCTGTACAATTGGTAATGACGTACCTATATAACCAGTGAAAGAGATTTTGATTTGAATAGCAAATTTATTCAATGGATTCAATACACTGAGCGTTAAGCACATGTATATGGTAACAATATAACACCTGCACATTTGTTCAGAAATATATTGTGTCTATAACCATTCAACAAACGAACGTGATAATCAATGCGAATCTGAATAACGTCTGAGGAATCACATCTCTCCTGCCTGTTACAGTGACACTCATATACTGATATACATTGTCAGATACCGGTATCTACACAATGTGCCACGGTTGACTCCTCCAGTAACAGGGAGTTATTCAACATAGTCTTGGGCTGCCGCCCTCGACCATGTTGAATAACCCTTATACTCTGATTTTTTTAACTCGTTTACACCGTTTTTTGCCTTCAGTTCAGTCAAGTAACTTCGAGCGAACTATTCAACTTAATATTGCATATCTGTGATACAAACGGCAATTAATTTACACAAACCTGCCTTCTGGAACGCGATTTGTTTCTTTCAAAACACAAAAGTTTTATTTAAGCGAGGATTTGCTCGAACCATGGGCGCCGACATATTGCTTGGTTCTCGACAACTGATGACGGAATCCAAATGGACAAGTTCAATTTAGTCATAATAGGGGGATCAGGTTGTCAGTTGTCGTCAAGGTGCCTGCACGTGCGAGTAATTTCGAATCAGTTTACCTGCGTGGGCGGTCCCGAATCCTAACTCTCGCCCCTATGCAAATTATCGGAACAGAATCGCCCATCACGTGCCAAAGGAAAACAATATTTGTTGACATGCAAACGACAGGATTTCAGGGACAATTTATCATTGCAGTAGATTGCTAACTCTCACAGTTCTATGGGCAGAAGTCTGAAAGTTTGCAGAAAAATGCCGTTTGATCTCCAGGTAAAGTATGCCAAGTTACAATACGATACCATTAAACATCGCAAAAATATCGGCAAAAACGGTGTAAACGAGTTAGAAAAATCAGAGTATAGTAGGTGAGTAGTATCAAGGCGCAGTGTATGATACTTGGGCCAAGTACGTTCTATGAACAGTGAGCCACTTATTGTTTTACGCTTTAGGGTAATTTTGGCCCCATGGTCACTGGTGCGGAGTTTACCCATGCGTAGACCGCATGGTAGGCCTACTGAGTTAAGAGCCTATCACTCATTTTTGTCACGAACTTACATTGAAATATAATGGTTATTCGTGGAAAGTCCAACTAAAATACATTTGGGCAAGAATAATAGTATCTTGTTATTTTCATTCGACTTAGGTTATCAGGTGAGTGTCTATATTTATCTCGCTCACAATGTTCTTGCTGACTTGCTGACGTAACTCTCCTAACCACACTTCCTGGAAGTATATTGTGATGTCGACTTTCGATATCATAATCACAGTGTGTAGGGTACGGTGGCTGATTCTTGCCATAATGCGTTTTTCCTGAACAGTTTTCGCCCCACAGTATTTGTATTTATAATAATATTTATTATATTTATTTTATATGCGGAAGTGAAACATATGTGACCGTGCCGAATAATGAAGGAGGCCAGGTTTTGTTTCAAATTTATTCGAATCCAGCGCCTGATGAATAACAACAGATGAATAATCATACACGTACAGTAATAATGTCGATCAGACTGTATCTCGGGCAAGTGCCACGGAATAATACAATATACTTGTACCAATATACACTAATAATACACTACAATATTCAAATATGGATTTACTACAATTCTAAAACACGACAGTTGTAATACCACAGAGTTAAAATATACATGTACAAACGGAATTGTTGCCATCACATTGATAATTTGAACACACTTTACACTTTACAATACCTGCTATTAGACCAAATGACACATGAATGAAATATGTAATGCACACATACCTGATGAATAATCATACACGTACAGTAATAATGTCGATCAGACTGTATCTCGGGCAATTGCGGTTCGAACTTGCCGCCAAACCTATTTATAGTGCAGTGCATGAACAAAGAAAAATATAGAATGACCAATGAATGCCTTCAAAGCAGCGTCGTATCCAACGGGCTGAGAAATGGTCAATACATAAATAAACATGTGCACGTGGTGAATTACATAAGATGAAAAAGGAAACAAATACGGAGGCTGAAAAGAAACATTACATATTGGAAATGAATGATGAAAATGAAAACGTCTGATAAATGAAAGGTGTACGTGAAACATTCATACAGGTATGTAGTGCAAGAAGGAATGAAATTATTAGGATATATATATATACACATAGGCATCACAGATTGGTCTGTCAAATAAATAAATAAATAAACCATACTGGAGAACCCTGCTACATATATTTACAATGTTTCAGTTCTACCGGGAACACTGTCGTGTTATCGAATACTTCGAATATAGCCAGCACCCACTTGTATAGCGTATAATATCACTCATTGAAATATGAATCAGTTGACTGATTACACACTCAATAAGTTTTCCGTCGATAGTGCGCTTGTGGATGACGGTACATTTGACACGATAGATCTTACGAGTGGTAAGTTTTCTTTCACATACACAAATCACGATGTAAGATACATGTATCCATAAAAATAGTGTACATGTATGTATCGACGATAATAGTATGTACAATATAGATGTAACTTATTAAATTAATATACGATTGGCCAACTGAATGAAATTACAGGGTTGTCAGCGGGCGTCAAAGTCTTCCACCATTTCTCGTCATTAGAATGTGCAAGACTGCTAAAATACAGAGGAGAAAATGCATAGCTCTCATCATTTCAGGAATGACAGGCAATTTGATGTCATCGTGAAGACAGAATAATGTGGACTGTGTCTTTCACCAAATACATGTTGCAAAATATGCCACCATTTTCTTGAAATGTATATGGAAAGTGTTCCTGCACACTCGAAGTTCCGACATCTTAGTGAGATCAGGCATCAGGGGCCTAGTGCACCAAACCGTCGGTGAAGCGTCGGTGACAACGTCCGTCGTAAAAACACCAACGTCCGTCGTGAATTCTGCATCGGTGTGAAAGTTGGTGTGCACAAAGCTGTCGGTCGTTGAAATCTAACGCCCACTGGACGTAAAACCTGCGACTCCTACTGAGCAGTCGTAGATGGGTCGTACAACTCTTGAAATCGTGTACCATACAATATAAGTGGAGTAAAATATTTCTTATCTGCGCGATATGTTCACATAACACCCTGATAGCGTTGGGAACGAGTTGTTATCAAAATTTTAGTGATTGCAGAATATTAGTATAATTATGCTAACACCTGCGCTGTTATGATAGTTGCATTGAGCGCGGAGAAAACTCAAATTATGAAACTGTATTATATCATTCGTTTTATATATATTCTTTTTACAAATGCTTCGATATATTGATACACAAACTCAATGTACACGAGAGATTATATTACAAGAGGGAAGATAACACTGCTCATTATGCACCAATATGCATAATATGGCTGGTCCTTTGCAAATATTTGCATCATGTGTTAACCAATGCTAAAATACAAAACATAAAATAAAATATTAAAATCGCGTAAAATGAACATCAATTGTCTATAGACTTATTTTAGGCTTCAATAGGTTTATGCTTGCAGCTACAGTGCATACAGGAGTTGTTACAGTAATTGTTCGTATAATTTAATGTCCACTACATACCTTTCCAGAATCATATTGTACGTGAATTTCCTACACCAGCCATCCTTATACTATGCATTTTAATTATTAAAACTGATAATCTTGATAACCAAGACTCGAATAAGTACGGTATGCACCGATCCGTCGGTAGGCACGCCGACGAGTCGAACCAACGACCAATTTGCGACTTTTTGGTGCACACCACACGGGCGGTGATTTCACGACGGACGTTTCTACGACGGACGTAGGTTCTACCGACACTCAACCGACGCTTGTTTCACGACGGTTTGGTGCACTAGGCCCCAGGAGTTATTGCGCCTCAAACGAGAATTATATACAGGGTGTCCCGAGAAAGAGTAGCCCCAAACAAAATAATATGTCTGGACATATTGTATCAATGAATATGACATAATATATTTATTATATCCACACTTTTTGGAAACCCATCACCATCACATCAGATACACATGTTGGAGTATAAAGGTAACCATGCTAACAGCAGAGTACACCATTCTCCTGTCCGATCAGCTAACCTGTCATTCTCTCTGTGTGATTCGGATCTGAGCAGCAATGTAATAGGGGATATTCGAGCTATCATTCAACAGGAAGCAGCATTGTAATATGGGTCAGTTTTGGTGCAAAATCACTAACGGATTTCGTCTGTAATCATCAATGACATAAATTATGGCGGTAAAATTACGCTTATACTGATAACACAAGAAAACCTGAATGAAACAGTGCTGCCAGCTGGCGATTGAAGCTATTCTTGACCACCTCCCATTCACAACAGAACACAGAACATTTTTGGTGAATCTTCGTAATCGTTCTTTTGAAGTGCGTCATCACTGACTTAGTATGAAATATCCAGGTTTACAGGTCCACACAAGCGTACCATGCAGACATTTGTTGAGAAATCCAGGCAAACTGGCTGTGTTGTTAACAAAAACATCACTATCCACCGAGAGTCTGCACTGGGGAGATTTCAAGAAATTTCTCAACGGATTTCGCGGAGCCCAAGCAAGTCCATACATCATTTGGCCCAGCAGAGTGGGATTGGCCGTTCATCATGTCATCTGATGTTTGAGAGTCTGAACCTCAAACCACACAAGATTAAAGTGTTGCATCTGCTGAGTCCAGATGACGACGGAGAACCAGTTGGTTACTGCGAATGGTTGGTTCGTGAAATCCACAATGGTTGTCTCGGTCCTCACCTGTACATGATGACAGATGAAGCCTGGTTTAATCTGAGTGGCTATGTAACTCCAAAAACAACCGATGGTGGTCAGCTGAAAATCCTCTCCAAATATTTGAGGTACCACTCCATGATGAGAAAGTTGAGATCGACGCATTGTTGGACCCATATTTTTCAGCGACACCATCAACTCGGATGTTATATTCACAACATTTTCAATCCATTTGTTGACCAACTAACAGAGAAAGAGAGAAAATATGGTTATTGCCAACAAGATAGAGCGACAGCGCACCCTGCTAATAACACACTTGAACACGTCCGGGTAGTGTTTGGCAAGTACAGAACAGTGTACCGAGATCACCAAACTTGAGCATGTGTGATTTCTATTTGTGGGAAAACCTCAAGGCGTAAGTCTGCCATAATAATCCAAGAACACTTGATGAGCTCAAAAACAACATTGAAAATTACATTCGAGAAATAACACCTGCCGAGTTGCAGAGAGCAACATACAATATGTTAGACGGAGTTCAGATGTGTTTGTGTTGCAACGGCCGCCAATTTCAGCACTTAACGTAGTCCGCTACAAACATGGAGGTAACAGAGAGTCAAAATTTAAAGGTTACTTCTTGAATAGTATCTCTTCAAAATGACATTATTCTATAGAGTAAATGATCAGCATCCTAATACTGAAAAGAAAATAGGGGGTCACCGTGCTCGTTTCTTCTACATATTCGATCAAAATCACACATATTTACCTAAAATGACATAAATTCTGGCATTTTTGCACATTTTTCCGTCCATATTCACATCTTGCATCGTGTTTTCCATGAGAACGGATACGGTGACCCCCTATTTTCTTTTCAGTTTTAGGATGCTGAACAGTTACTCTATAACATTTATCATTTTGAAGCTCTAGATTATGTTGATACAGTTATTTATTTTAAAAAAACTCTTTGACCCCCTCCCCTCACTGTTTGGAGCGGACTACCTTAATATAAACTGTCACCTGTATAAAAGTGTTACACAATTGTTTTACTCATTGCTACTTGAATCGCATTCAGTGGGTGTCTGTATGGCTTGCTCATGACAAAATGGGCGATATAGCTCGCTTCTGATGGTTTTATGTCACCGCAGTAAATCCAACTAACTAGGGGCTATTTTATCTTGGGACACTCTGTATAATCGTATTCGGTTGAAAAATGAGACAATTCAATAGCCCGTTTATCTCTGACCCCTCACAAATCTTTACTAATATTTCTTTATCAAATTTGAAAAGAGAACTCATCCATATTCAGGCTTGATATGCACATTGATAATCACATTTATTGACATATCAACAGTTTGACGTGTTATGTGGCAGGTGTGTGCATGTGCGAGGGACATCCTAATGCGCCTACCTATGAAAGCTGATAATTGGCTGGTAATTTTACCTGCTATAGCGTGAAGAGCATTTATACAAATCAATGTAAAGGCATTTGGTCTATGATAGTCATCAAATAGCGTCATTTATGACATTATCAATCACACTAATTATGCATTCCTAAACACGAACACTCTATAAATCTCTCTCATGTTACAGCCAAACTACCAGCTCATATCAATGAATCAACAAGACTCCCGAGTGAATGGCAAAAATGATATCCAACGAATGCGCTCTAATACCAATTCCAATTCAAAAATTAACTTATTCAACCAACTTACTCAAAATCTTACAACGTGGCACCATAAACGGAACCATGCACAAAATTAGAGTGATTGGAGTAACCCTAGTACTCTCAAGTGTGTATTTATTCTTGAATAACCGGAGTGAAACGGAGTTCGTCCTTCACGCTGAAAATATTACCAACATTACTACCACTTTACCAGATTCTAATTTTCCGCGGCTGTCAGAAGTGCACAAAACCAAAGCCAAGAATGAATCCTCCATAAACGTGATACTGCTCTGGAACTCCCACTACAAAAGTAAAACGTATGGATACCCACTCGGCAGAGAGGCTTTTCTACAGCACAACTGCTCTCAGAACGCATGTTTTCTAACGACAGAGCGGAGCAGTTTCCACACGGCAGATGCTGTCGTTTTTCACACGGCCCAACTTCGCAGCCACATGATTCCCCCGAGACCTCGCCTCGACCAGATCTGGATCTCGTACAACAAAGAGAACCCTCTCCGGACAGGACACTGGATGCGTGGACTCAATGACTTGTTTAACTTGACCCTCTCTTACCGAGTGCATCACGACACTGATATATTCTCGTCTCTGGGATACCTCCGACCTCTGATTGAGTCTGATGTGCCTCTGAAAATCCCTAGCCTGGAGCAAGTTAGGTTGAAAAGTCGAGGTGCAGCCTGGGTAGTGAGCAATTGTGATGCTGAAAGCAGCAGAAATTTATATGCAAAAGAGCTATCCATGTACGTTGATGTTGACATTTATGGCAATTGTTCAGATACACCTTGTCCAGGACTATACGGTCATCCAGAGTGCTTCCAGGCCATTGAAAAATATTACTTCTTTTACTTGGCTTTTGAAAATGGCTTCTGTGTCGACTACATTTCGGAGAAGTTGTACCGCACATTTTTGTTTGACCTAGTTCCAATCGTTCTCGGTGGAGGTGACTATTTAAAACATGTTCCTTTACATTCTTTTATAGATGTCAGGACATTTACCTCTCCAAGAGAACTGGCTAAATATCTCCACTACCTTATGGAACATCCTGTAGAATACCAGAAGTATTTCGCATGGAGGAAGTCGTACACAGTCCCTAGTCAGGCTGAACTGAAGAAAGGACCAATATGTCGCATGTGTGAGATTCTCCACAATTCGACGTATCCATTCAAGACGGGATTTGATGCTGGCAAATACTGGAATGCAACAGAGCAGTGTCTTGTGGGTGAAGCTGAATTAGCGGCAGTGCATTTGTCGCCCAACACGTTAAAATGAACACAATGTATCATATGGTTACGAATGGTTTATTTTGTAACTTCTTTCTATTTTGTATCTTTAATCTCGGGAAAATAGGGTTCAACTTCAAATAAATTGCAATACTTTCGATTCATGGTTTGCTTGATGCTTCAATAGGAATACAACAAAGAGTGAAGAATCAACAAAGTCTAATTGATAATTGTTGATAAGTCTAACAATGTCTAATTTATATAAATCCAAGATGACTGCTATGTAGTTGTCGGAATACCAGTGTACCGTTTATGGACGCCAGCTCTCTAGGGTGCGAGGCGTCCCACTGTCGGCGTGGTACAGTCATCGCCAACACCTGGACAAGGTATTAGTTGAGTCGGTCAGAGAGTCTGCATATACTTGGGTTAGTATCAGTACCAATCATGTAGGCCGGAGAGTCAAGACTGAGAGCCATGATAGCGACTCCCAGCACATGAGCACATGTTGCTGACGGGCCTGCCGATGGTACACCATGGGGATAAAACACTGGATAGCTCCCAGATAGCCCGCTGAACTGCCAGAGCCTGTACGTACAGCTCCGGTCGAGAGACTGCCTATCCAGGTGCTTGTGCACCGGATCGAAGCAACCCCCCTCTCGGGTTCCCCGTTGAATTGTATCCGGGGCCCTAGGGCCCTATGCTCAGAACAGAGAGACGGGAGAACTGGCTACACTCCACTGTCGTGCTCTCGCTCATAATTCCTTGATAGAAATCCTTGAATCCAGACGGGCTGGTGGTATTTATACCGTTAGATGACGAGCACGAGGGTGTGACGTCACAGAAATGAAACAGCGAAGCCGGTGAAATAGGGGATGGGCGTCGTCAAGACGACGAATGCTTTGAATGCGAAGTGACCAAACTATGGTATACGAAAGAAGCCCAAATGCCTGTTTGAACCTTCCGGCAAAATCTCCACACTAATATCACCATATTCCAATTTCTATACATTTAAGATTAGATAATTAGATATTAGATAATAATGAGATAATTTCACATAGCATATCGACGTGAATTCAATTACCACAATTGAATCAATGATAAATGTCACTTTCAATAAACATCATGTGATCCGTATGACAATTCTACGTATTATTCAAGGGTTATATATGATTCCTGAGAACCCACATGACGGTCTCTCACATGGTGGTAGACATGCTGCTTCACGTGTTTCTGCTACAGCTTGTACTATTTCTGCTCTGGGTGAAGTATTTAGGATCTACGGTGTTTCACATATTATGAGGGGTGTTTGTTGAACGCACAAATGTTAAAACTCCCACAAATGTGAAAACCCACAAATGTGAAAACAAATTTTGTAAATCAAAATCAACCACAAATGTGAAAACGTTTTTTGTCAACTACCCACAAATGTGAAAATCTTCACCCACAAATGTGAAAAAAACTTCACCCACAAATGTGAAAAAAAAAATCAACCACAAATGTGAAAACGATTTTTGTCAATTGCCCACAAATGTGAAAATCTGACACAACATTAGCTTCAACATGAGGAATGTTTTTAGGTTACCGACCTTTGTTCTGAAAACCTATTGCACAATTAATACTTTCCCCTATTATCACCATTTTTCCATAAAATCCTTCATATCTCAGTAAATATTTATCGTAGAGCAAAAAGGACGTTATTTTCGGACCCGTAGGACAAATTGGCCATATACTGGTGTGGTTTAGTATAAGATTACACCTGTGATGTCAAATTACACCAAACCGGAAGTAGAATTATTTTTCAAGGAAATGGGCTCAGGATGCCCAAGGATCAGTTATTAGGCCGTTTTGGTGTGTTTGAAGGCCAAAAATTGATACTTTCCCCTATTATCACCCACTTTTCCATAAAAACCTCCATATCTCAGTAAATATTGATCGTAGAGCAAAAAGGACATTATTTTCGTACCCGTAGGGCTAATTGGCAATATACTAGGTGTGGTTTGGTATCAGATTACACCTGTGGTGTTAAATGACACCAAACCGGAAGTAGAATTATTTATCAAGGAAATGGGCTCAGGATGCCCAAGGATCAACAAGGCCGGACGAACAACACGCCCAAGCGTTGTGGTTCCGGGGCCCCCTCCCATGGTTCTCGGGCCTCACGTAACGGCAACATTACTATTATTATTCATTATATGATATGTGATATGTGATGTGATGTTTGTCTACTAACCATGCTATGACGGTACTAACCTGGTTGCTACTTAACGAAGTCACATTCGTTACAAAAATTTAAAGATAAAATTGTTTACGGACGACGGATGGACGGACGACGGACGCAACGCGATGCCAATAGGTTATCGGACCAAAGGTCCGGTAGCCCAAAAAAATCTTTCAGAAAAGTGCTTCCCTGTATTCCTAGGCATTTTAGCGCAAATTTCGAAAAGATTCGACCGTAAATTCGAGATAAAAATAAAAATGTAAGACGTATGACGGACGACGACGGATGAAGGACGCAATGCCATGCAATGGGTTATCAGAACAAGGTTCCGTAAAAAGACATAACAATAAAAGACATTCCTCAAGTGGAACCTAATGCTGTGTTTGATTTTCACATTTGTGGGCAAATGACAAAAACCGTATTCACATTTGTGGTTAAATTTTTTTCACATTTGTGGGTGGATTTTTTTCACATTTGTGGGTAATGATATTTTCACATTTGTGGGTGATTTACAAAATTTGTTTTCACATTTGTGGGCGTTTTAACATTTGTGGGTTCAACAGGTGTTCCTTTCACTAAATCGTGCATAGGCATAAATAATGTACGCTGCAGTAGCAGTGATAGTGTGCGTGCTGCAGATTTTATATGTGGGAAAAATATCCCCTGCAGCCCGCATTAAATCTGTTGTGCTGCAGCACGATTATTTGCACTGCCACAGAAATAATTTGTGACCATTACTTCCAAATTATGAGTCACAGCATAACGGATGACATATATAACCAAATACATGTACACGTATCTCATGACTAGTTATGTGGTTGCATATATTCCCATGTAGACCCTGATACTTCTGTTGTAAATGGCCCTAGTGTTTGTGTGGTGAGTATGATCATTAACCCCAGATTCAGATCGGATATGGAGGAATTATCTCGTCCGATGGTAAAAAGATATCACTCGCTGGTTTTTGGTTGTAGAATACTCAGGCTATGGACATTTTTCGCCCTTGATGAGAACTTTGAGTTCTTTCACAGAGTTTCTGGTATCTATGCAAGATTGTTTCCGTCGTTGCTGTCTTCTCCGCCTCAAGACAGCCATCAGGATTAGTACCATTGCCCCACACAAATGCACAGAACCTTGTATGAAATAAGGCAGACGGTAGCTACCAGAGACGTCGTAAATAAATCCTGAGAAGCAATGGGTATCATGAATACATAGTTTCATGCAGATAACACAGAAAAAACAGACACAGCTAATACCGATATAATGACAGTTGTGAATCTATTCATTCTGGTAACCATCGTTGTAAATTTGAATGGAGTACATGTATAATCGTGCATGTAAGTCATATTATGCGCAAGTATACGGTATTCATGTACGTCAAAGAGATTAAGCACATAATCGTAGTTTTAAGGATCTTGACTTACCGGCCAACGGTGAGACAACCAGAAACATAAAAGCCATACACATGCGGAAAATACCTAACACCTTAGCTATCACTTGTACTCCTGTGATATCAACGAGAATTGTAGGTTGAACTGAAAAGTACTGACCTGAGAAAGTACAAAAACATCATTTGAATATAACAAAGAAGCACTCAATACCAACAAATGAATGTGCTGATTCGTTGATATATTTTCATAGAGAGTTAAAAAATGATTATTTTACATTAGTTAATGCTGTCCAAAACTGATTCAGTGGAGAATTGTTGGCCAACTCACCCGATAAAAATCCTAGTAGAACTCCATATACTCCAAATGTTATTTTGTCATTTGCAAAGCCAAAAGTCACCACAATAAGTCCAGCTAGTGTTACCGTAGTGGCGTAATAAACGCATCTATCCACCGCCTTAATGTTGCTTACGAATCCCGCAAATAACTCTCCTAGCGCTGTCGCCACCATCATCATAGTTTGCATCATAATCACCAGATGGCGCTCGACCCCTTCATGTGTTAAGCGACTTAGATAATGCTGATAAAATGCGGTAGTTCCGAAATTGAAGACACATGTACCGATGAGAAAAAGAATAAGTTCTAGATTCCGTAGTGCACTAAAATCGAGAGTGTCTCTCAGTATTAATTTACATGTTGCTAAACAACCACTCTCCTGTTTGTTGACAGCAATAGATGTTGTATTGTTGTGTTTTTCCCCATTAAGTGGCCGAATAAGCGTTGCATAAACTGCATTGTTTAGCCAAATGCCACCCATTATCAGAATGACTCCGGACAGTCCATATTCATTGAGCAGGAAATTCAGGAACGGCGCAGAAATGAAGCCACCTATGGAGTATCCAAAAAAACTGAGACCATTCACAAGAGGGCGCCTCTTATCGAAGTACCGCTGGATGGAGACGGACATTGAAATGAAAAGGCACGTTCCACTGACACCTGAAATGAATGAGTTAACATATGTTTTTATAATGACACGTTTGGTATTGAGTATAACTTCAGTATCAACTGTGCTTCGATTTTGTTTATTGTTTTCGGTCTATGCTCGGCCCACATTTCCGATCCAGTGGGTAATTTCCGCAACCTTAGGTAGTTTCCCAATTGTTATTTTTCTATATGACAATGAGCCATAATTCATCTCATGATTTTTGTTTGTATCCAGCCCAATCCATGCTCCTCACAAGCTTATATTTATTATAGAACATTACCCATTTGAGCATTATTATGTAACAGTGTGGGTTCGGTGTGAAGTCGAATCCGACCAGTTGTAGTAACATAAATAGTGTTTATTGTGCAGCGATGATATTTCCAGTGTTATTTACATTCAATATTCAAGTGAATAACTGGTATTAAAGACCAGACGGCGCAATACTAATCAAATACAGCCGTAACAAAGGCTCGTTCCTCTCACCTTGAAGGATTCAAACAACTGGCCCCGTGTAAACGCGGGAAAACACTTAAATACCCCTACACACATACGTCACACTCAAACACACACACAGCCTCTCGACGTAGATCACCAATAACCGATCAATCAAAGGAACACCGCATAATACTGTGCATGCAATACCGTGAATATGAACGCAGTGCATTAAGTATAATGTAGTAATAACCGGTTATGTTAAAAACACAATGAGATATAAAATGAGCAAGTATGGAACGACAAATGATTGACCCTGTGACATTATATATGTTGATGATATACCCACAATACCAGAAGGTGCTGGTAGTTCTTAGATATTTGATGAGTGATACTGGAATAGATGTGTAATACTCGTGCCAGGGAAGAATTACAAACAAACTACCAGATACCACCTAAAGACACAGCGACTTTGGGTGTAAATTAATCGTTCACCAGGCTTTGGTCCAGGTTATGCTGCTGAACAGTTATTCCTGGGAGTTTTTCCTCTTCGTAAATCGTATAGGGTCTCATAGAATGATATACACAAAAGAAGCAAATGATGTACCTGCTACTACTCCGTACATGACACAGAGGTAAGGAATTCCAACCAGGAAGTAGCAGGACGAGACTGCCAGAGCCCCAGTCACGGCGCCCGCGAGAGCAATAGGTCGGCATCCGAATCTCTCCACCAGGGCTGCTATTGGTATTCCTGGGGAAAAATGATGAACAAATGCATCATGTCAAAAGATACTTGGAACACATCACCAACAACACAAAGAGGTTTTGGTGATGCCATTAGCTAATCTGAAATACGAAATTAGGATTAGAAACGAAGCCCGACCAAATAGTTCATTCAAAGACACACTGGCGTCATCAGAAGCAGACAGCATGTGATATGTACATGTTTCTACTGTACCCCTGTGATGTGTCGTCATCGCTATCCTTTATAATATTGTTCATAGTATTCAGTAGTTTTGCATTTTTCAGTTTAATTCGAGCATGGAATGTGCTTCGGAGTCTTTACATAGCAATAGACTTTGTCTGAACATAGAAAAAACCAACTATATTGTATTATCGCATCCTAGAAAAAAGTTAGACCGTGACGCATGTAACATAATAATGAATCACTGTTCTATTACTCGTATACAAAATATCAAATTTCTTGGTCTGAGGATAGACGAATGCATGTCTTGGCATCATCATATCAATTATGTGTGTAAACGGGTTTCTAAAACCATTGGCATTATTATTAAGAGCACGTCATATGCTATATGGACATACTTTATCCATGTTGTATAGTGCACTTGTTATATATGGTATAACCTTATGGGGTAACACTCATAAAAAAAATCTCCACAGGTTAACTATCCTACAGAAACGTGTGATTCGTATCATCAGCTTCTCCGAGTATAATGCACATACTGAACCTCTGTTTAATCGATAAAAGATACTGTCAATATTTGATTTACACGTTTTATTCGTTGGAATATTTATTCACAACAGTCTTTATCAACCAGTGCCAATATTTTTCAGATGTCTTTTCCACAGGAATATTAATCACAGAACTAATTACAATCTTAGATCCGTTTTCCAAAGAAACAAATTTGCTCAATTTTCCATAAAAACTGTTGGCCCCAGAATATGGAATTCACTCCCACAACAATGCAAAGATGGCCAAAGCATTACTTACATTCAAAAGGTTATTGAAAAAGTATCTCAGTGAGCGTTGATTCAGACTTCACGCAAAATCTCGTAATAATATAATGCAACAATATTGGAAAACATGTCTACCTATTTAGAATTCCAATAGATAATATGTAATATGATTACGTGTTCTCACAGGGATTACATTGTACATTTGTGCCGTTTAAATATGTCTTTGTAGTAACAATTTAAGTGATGTCTTGTAAATATGTTGCAGCGACATACAAGTTTCACTGTAAACTTTTGTCATTATGCTGAAATAAATTGATACTTGATACTTGTAATACATTTCAAAATGTTTTTACCGATAACATTTCCAGAAAACATGTGGATTGATATAATCCATGCTGTAGTGCCATGGTGCGATTGGAAGTGGTCCATCAAGGCGACATAAACAACGGGAAATCCCGACTGGAAAAAACCCTCTGTGCAGAATGACAGTGAAGCCGCAATCAACACCACCCAGCTCCATCCACCATCTGGAGGTTCCCTTGGGACGTCATCTCGTACATTCACGTCACTTCCAGTGACGTCATCGCTATCTATCAACTCCTGGCATTTCTCATGTCCGTTGATAGAGGCATCCATGTCACAGCGATATTTGTGACCTTGTTTTAGATAATACCAGGAAAAGAAGTCAAACTCTTTTATAATATAATTAGGGTCTCATCAAAAAGTGAAATTAACAACTCACCTCAGGGCCTATTCTGTCCCACTATGTATCTACTGCGATGATGAGCTTCAATTTGATCACAGTTCTAATTGAAATGCAAAAAGCAAAATTCATTTATACTGTCCGAGTTTATTCAAGAGATAGGAATAAAGAATTGACAGTATGAGCCAATCGTGGAGCAGGACACACCTGCTACGTTAAGATCCTCATGTTCAAACTGAATAACTGAACAACTTCATTGCCTTTTTGAACACTCAACAGGAGAAGAGTTTGGTATTGCTGAAACTCTGATTCATTTCGGGCCTACACTTCGGGCTGTTTGAGCGATCCAATGTCTACCCTGTTGATACATGTACATGATACAAATGGCTAAGAATAGCATGCTAATGCGGAAATGCTAATGCGGGGTAAAAAGTTAACCCCTCAGTTTCGAGAAAATTAATTTTAATTTTAAGAATTGTGTCCTTTTTGGCACTAAAATAACTGTAAAATAGCTAAATACGATTCAGGCAACAACAAAAATTAGGAGGGTCATTAGATATTGGTCCAAGGAATATTCTGACAAATTTACAGGGAAATTCATCATGACAAAAGTAATTACAGACCGGATGGACGGACGGACGACAGACGAAAAAAACACCACAATATTTTTTTCCGGTAAGCCAAGAATTAGTCTTGATTGGAAGCATGTTATTGCGTATTTAGGATTTTAATTTTTACTGTAACTTTGTATTATCTCTAGGTCACAACTTTTCAGTGAATATGAGCAACATATTTTGGAATCTGACTCCACAATAAATTTTGGATGTTGCGATAAAAATACCTCCAGTCATGATCCCCATTTTTTTTTACCTGGAGCGATATTCGGGAGTTTTGAAGTAGGACCTTATGATGCGCAAATGACCAAACAAAAAATAGTTAGAAAAAAGTTCTCATTAAATTTAAAGCTATTGTGATTTTTCAATTTTGCCCTTCACTATGGCCATAACGTAAAGTCTTGACTTTGAGTTTCACAACAGCACAGTTTTGTGTACAAAGGTACAACTACTGTGTACAAATCATAAAACTATATTAGTACCTGGCTCCCCAAAAGGGTTTTGAAATTACAGGCAAGTTACAAATTGACCT
This sequence comes from Terebella lapidaria, assembly GCA_949152475.1. Classification (NCBI taxonomy): domain Eukaryota; kingdom Metazoa; phylum Annelida; class Polychaeta; order Terebellida; family Terebellidae; genus Terebella; species Terebella lapidaria. Next base: position 29,753,203 of record OX424560.1, read on the forward strand.
CGGGTGATAATGGGGAGTTTTGGTAAAAATACAAAAATAATTAGTAATAACTGTCTGGATTAGAAGTTTTGGTGTGTGAACTCAATTCTTGACTTTGATTTCTGAAACCTCACGGCGTTGTTTTGTGCACCAAAGCACAACTACTATATAGGAACCGGTTTCCACAATATGCATGGTTTTGAATGTTTCGAAAAAAAAAACTTATTCTCATGACCCCCAAATTTTCGACCTAGGTTGATGATCGGGGGTTTTGTTCTTACGACCATCGGACCATACAAGAAAAACTAGAAAAATTAGTCTGGTTTAGTTTAGATAGTGATTACGATTCTTCTATTTTGGCATTTTGCTACCTTGACCTCAATGTTTGACCTAGAAGTTAAACATTTGGTGACTGCGCATCTTCTGAGAAATTTTCATGCACGATCAAAATGAGGACCTGTAGAGGACTAACAGACAGTTTTACAAACGCAACAGTTCAACATACTCAGCAAAATTTATGTTTCGTCGAGAAAAAATCAATACTCACATGCAGGCCATGGAATATTCGGAAAACACAGCTCAGGCGCTGCTTCGATGACAGCCGCGTTGTCCGTAGTACATCAATAATGGTGTCTGATAATAACCAAGTGTTCATAGAGTGCATTGACAAATGAAAACCCCTTGTTAAGGATGCATAAATAGTAGTAGATTGATCTCCTGTACAAAGATCGAGCATATCGTATTGTCATTCAGTACCCTATATCAGTTGTTACGTTAGTTGTACGAGCCCGTTCATATATGTGAGACCAAAGTACATGCATCTTGTACTGGGATGTCCATACGGTACACTGTTGTACCTCGTCAGAACAATACAAACTTTGGCTTGGATCATACACTACCAAAATCTTGGTCGATTGCAGGATATAATCGACCGGCATTGTGTGTTTATTCGCTAGATGGCGCTTGTCCATGGCCGCATTTTCCACAAGAGAGGTGCAAAAATATATATGTATTCACATTACTGACGTATCTGAGCTACAGTCCATGTTCAGCCTTGTGAAAGATATTGCAGGATTCATATACGTGTCGTGCCTTTCACCTCACAATATTTATCGATATTGCGCCTAATGGTCCATCAATTTCATGATATTCTTTATGTCTCAAACTGCGATTATATGGAGTGATCAACACTCAATACCAGAGCAATGACTTCATCATAATTCACATTATGCATAGTTTGAAGTTTCTCATAATGATATTTGCAGCTTATGGTTTGTCATGTACCTATTCTATGTTTTTTTCCCCTGATTTTTGACATTAGAGCGTTGGGGGCGAAGCCCCCAACCCTCTACATGTCTATGTGCTGACTTTTTCATGGAGGTTACATGCCAACATATCAACGCTCGTTTTGGCATGTAAACGTTCAGACACCTACTTCAAATGGGGATTTTCTTCGTCCTTGACATAAAATCTCTCGAACTGATGGGAAACTTGGAGTATTCCACAGAGATATCAGGCATAAATCGATGTTAGGTTCGAGAAAATTACGTAAAATGTTCAAATTATCTAAAAACGTCCCAAAATGGCGGAGCCGATGGAAATTGACGTTCCCAGAATGCAACGCAAACCACAATCACGCGTATTTTGGAACACAAATTTCCGTTCAGCAACTCGTGCATGCATGTACGTGCATGTGTGCATCTACGTGTGGGCATCTTTAGCGTTATGAAGTAAACACAACGATTCGTCTGCGATGCCACGGCTACATTTACCGTAATTTGGACCTATTTTATCACTTGACAATTAACTGGTGTTCTGTGCTAGGTTGCACAATAAAATAAGTCTTTTATTTTAAGCTGGTCTTTTGCTCTGCCCAGTAAAGGCACGTGTTAGGCTATATCTGATGATAACAGATGCAGATATTCCTCATAGTTTCCAATGTTTTAAGGATATTTCAATGAGGTTCCATATCATTATAGCAGGCGTATCTGTTCCATTGTTCGATTTTTTATAAAAAAGCTTACTTATTAGGAATATGAATCAAGTAGGCCATGTTTTTCATCCTGATATACGGAAATGAATTGGAATCATGTAGGGGAGGAAATGATAGCTTCTTTTGTTTTTGGGGGGGGGGGGGGGGGATAACGTTGTGTAAGATGCATTCAGCTGTCGTGGTATTGATAATGTGCTCGAGCTCTAATGTCCCGCAGTTTGCTGCATTTTCTTGTTTCCAGATCGGTAGTCCCTCGACCTCGGGGACAATTCCAGTCGGGGGCTCAGAAGGGTGGCTACTTTGATCCGGATCGGTAGTCTTTCGACCTCGGGGACAATTCCAATTGGGGGCCCAGAAGCGTGGCTACTTCGAACCGGATTGGTAGTCTCTCGACCTCTTGGACAATTCCAATTGGGGGCCAGAAGGGTGGCTACTTTGATCCGGATCGGTAGTCTCTCGCCCTGGGATGGTGGGTACAGGCTCTGGCAGACCGTTGGGTTGTCCGGGGTTTTATCCCCGCGGCAGTGCCATCGTCGAAGCCGGCCAGCAACACGCCCACGTGCTCATGTCCTGGGATGCCGCTGCCATGGCTCTCGGACTCGAAACACCGGTATACATACTTGTGATGATGTATTTCTGATGTTATGTATCGGGCCGGACCCCATCCGGCGGGCTGGTACCTGATCATAGTCAAGTGAATAGGGCCCCTGCCGTGACTGCTTGCGCTCTGAGTAGTGGGCGCCAAACGTTATAATATCTTTTGTCGAAATATTATTTATGTGCTTCCCATGATGCGGAACAGGGAGGTCAAACCTGAGTCAAACAGAACTAGAGTAACATTGCACACATTTTACTCACAAATTTCACTTTACTTTAACTAAACGAAAAATGTTCATGTGAATTGAAAAGAAACTTTGTGTGGTGAACCTGCGGTTTATGCGCACTTATTCAATGCTTATTGGAAATAATTGATAATGATAACTCTAAGTTTTTTTTATGTTTTTCAAGTATGCAATAATCTATATTATGTAACACCTGACGTGCTCAAGCTGCTCTCTCACGTGGATATATTTTCATTCCTTTTATAATCATTTCGATAAAATGGTGTTTTTCTACATCATATCCAGTATCCAATACGCAGTTGAGTGTAATGTGTGTCTCAGCCGCGTAGTAGCAATTAAAACTGTAATCTTTTCTTCAACTTTCACTATCCAGAAATAAGAAATTAATGTAATTTCTGCCTGAGTATGGTTTATTTCATACTGTTATTTTTTAGGAAGGGATTTAGTGGCAAGTGACGTCGAACCCGAAGAGTATTTCTTTGTCACGTTCTTGTGTAATTCTGGAATCTGGTATCTCAAGTCTTCACATGAGGTAGTGACTACTGACAACAGTCCTGTTTTATTACTCGTATCAGAGGCAATCCTCTATAATGCAAAGGTCTGATGATGTATCTAGGGGAGTTATTTTATGTGGGTTTTGCTTGGAAATAACCACAAATCTCACGTCGATTGTTTTATTCTGTTTCAATACGACATATTGACCGAGAACCGCGCAGTCTCAGGACTGGTCACGCTTCAAGATCGAACTTTTACACCTCGCTGATCGATCACTATTCCACACGTGATCAATATCACCAGATCGATATCGAGCTGATTTGTTTTTTATGTATTCATGACCCAAGCTAACGTCATTTGCTTGCACTGATTGGCCTGAGGCTTTTTACTCTATGCTTGGCAGTCACTATTCGCTGTGGGCACCAAGGCAACACGTCACGTGACTCCATTACCTTGTTGTCACGAGCGGTACTGTTTCCGGATCAGTCTGTTTTCCCGCTGACCCCCTGGGAATTGTGTTTGGATCAATCCCATTTCCTGTAGGACCGCTGCTGATACTTTGGGGGTTTTGTATTGATATGGAATCCGTCATGGACGTTAGCACATTGGCGGCTGCATTGGTGTTTTAATCGTTGCTTAGAATTATGGCTTCTCAGTTACAAACAATTTGGAGTCAGGAGTGAAGGAACTGAGAAAGGTCGGTGAATTGCCTACTCGGTGTGAGCCTACTTTCATGTTGTAAAAAAAGTAATGATTTTGCAATATTATATGATTCTTTCTTTTTGTATATATATTCATGTGAATATCAAATATTACATAAATATCATATGCTACTTTTTGGGAAAAATCCGTCTACGAGTATTCATAAATGTATGTATATATAGTATGTGTACCTCGTGTATGTGTAGGACAGAACACAGCCATGGTCTACATCAGTACACAGGTCCTTGTAGCCTTTCTGATATTGGCCATGTTATCGCCAGCTCAAAAGGTAAGTATTTATTGATTTGGAGTTTTCCAAACTGCTAATATTGACCACCTGTAGCTACATAAGTTATTCATTCATACTGACAATATAATTGTTATAGTCTAACTGTTAAAGAACTGAAATTGTCACGAGGGGTATTCTGATGTCGCTTGAATATATCTTACGTTTCAGGCTGCAAGCGTTGGGAGCAAAGAAGAAGTTACAAGCGCCAATCACAGAACACCCGCTCTACACTACAGGACTAAACGCGAGATATAGTATGTCCTTTTGTCATAAAATCAATTAAAAAGGAAAATATGGATAACTGTCACTCAAATTAGTATCCTTACTTCATCGATTAAACTTATTTCCATATTGTTTAGTCTGAACATCAAAAGCTTGATTATGAAGAATATCATCTGGCTGTTGTGTTAACTAGACAACCTGAGGCACGCAGTTGTGTCATGTGACCTAAACCTAATTTCACCTCATTTTGGCCATATAAAGGGATTCATGAAGTTCCATCATTTTCTTTTTAGGTCAGATAATCAATTGCCGTCGCATGTCGTGCGTCGTCCGTCTAGCCGTCGGTCCGTCTGTCATCCGTCCTTACACATTTTTATCTTTGAAATGTACGGGCCGATCTTTCTGAAAATCTGGTAAAAGATACCTTAAAATAATTCGAGAAGGAGGTATTTTTTAGTTTTATTTTAATTTTTCGATTTTTCTTAAAATGGCGGCCGTTTTCGTTGAAAAATGCTCAATTTTGAACTTTGGCGGCACAGTTTTGAGATTTTTGCTCAAAAAGATTCCTCTAATGTACCTTTGTGACGTGTATAAGTTTTGTTGCCCTTGAATCCCCGGTTTCCGTTTGGCGGCCATTTTGAATTTTTGACGGGTGGGCGAAAAAATTTTTTTTTGCCCCGAATCGCAATCCTATCCATTTTGGACCATTTCTAGGCAAAAGTTTTTATCACCCTTTGAAAAAAATTCGGCACTTTTTTATTTCATAATGGGAGCTGCCAGGACTGTACTCATAAAACGCCTGAAGATAGAGCTTAGATATTGGCACTTTCAAACGGGACGTCATATGTATGGCGATTTGTGTGGTGACCTTGAATTTGACCTGTCAAAACAGCCTTTTTAGGGTAAAAAAATGCCCAGATTTGCCTCTACAGATCAAATGCTTGTAGATAGAGCTTAAGTTTGCATTATGAGCATATAGGAAGTCATATATGGAACAACTGACGACGACCTTGAGCTTGACCTCGGATGATCTTGGGTGCTAAATGTCTGACGGAAATGTGTAAATTAGCCACTGAGGCCTAAACACTTGTACATACAGGTTAGGATTGTGTGTATGCTTACAAGAAGTCTTGTATTTATGGCACATCTTTTGGTGACCCTGAATTTGACATTAAATGACCTTGAAAGCCAAATATCAAAATCTTGCCTGAACTGACATGTGTTAATTGGCCTCTAAAGACAAAATACTTGTTGATTATATGTTCGTATTATGAACGTATATAAAGTCATATTGAGTATACATAATGGTGACATTGCAGTTCACAAAGATGACCTTAATTGGTAAATCTCAAGGCCATATGTCACCTGCAATGCTTGAAACCAAAATTGTCTGGTAAGCTATCTCAGCCCTTGGGTTAATTTTTTTGATTTTGTCCGACACTGGATTTGGAGGTCGTATAATAAATTTGGTTTCATTCGCACAGAATACTTTATATTTTGGCATCGGTTGCATTTTCATTGGACCATAAACTCACGACCCGTCTGAAAAATACTCATGGATCAAGTATATTTCTAAATAATATATCCGAATAAATTATAAGTTATTTGTCCTAACTTAGTTTTAATTTATTCAATGCCATGAAGATTTCAGGTCCTATGCTTTGAATGACCCTCTCGACAGTCTTACCATATTCTTCTTCCAGTTTTAAAGCAGAATGAATAGTTATCATAACTTTGTTTTTGTCATTTCTAATCATGTATGCTACATCGTCAATATATTAATTATGTTCAAATTATTGTGATTACATGTGGATTATGTTTAAGACTGTCGAATAATCATGATTCTGTTCTGTGATCTTAAGCAATCATGGTGACGTCGATAGGCTTTGAACGGCAGCTATTAATCTGAATTAAACATGTCCTTGTTATCACAACAGTTCGCAGACCCGGGAGAATGTAGCCATCCACTTGCAGCAACCCAATCATTATTATTATTATCAATTATTAATATTACATTTATAATTTCAGCATGACCTTCCAGGACCGAGCACAAGCCATATGTATATTATCAATTATTAATATTACATTTATAATTTCAGCATGACCTTCCAGGACCGAGCACAAGCCATGTGTATATTATCAATTATTAATAGTACAGTTATAATTTCAGCATGACCTTCCAGGACCGAGCACAAGCCATGTGTATATTATCAATTATTAATATTACATTCATAATTCCAGCATGACCTTCCAGGACCGAGCACAAGCCATGTGTATATTATCAATTATTAATATTACATTTATAATGTCAGCATGACCTTCCAGGACCGAGCACAAGCCATGTGTATATTATCAATTATTAATATTACATTTATAATTCCAGCATGACCTTCCAGGACCGAGCACAAGCCATGTGTATATTATCAATTATTAATATTACATTTATAGTTCCAGCATGACCTTCCAGGACCGAGCACAAGCCATGTGTATATTATCCGTTATTAATCTTACATTTATAATATCAGCATGACCTTCCAGGACCAAGCACAAGTCATGTGTATATTATCAATTATTAATATTACATTTATAATTTCAGCATGACCTTCCAGGACCGAGCACATGCCATGTGTATATTATCAATTATTAATCTTACATTTATATTTTCAGCATGACTTTCCAGGATAGAGCACAAGCCATATGTATATATCATCAATTATTAATATTACTTTTATAATTTCAGCATGACCTTCCAGGACCGAGCACATGCCATGTGTATATTATCAATTATTAATCTTACATTTATAATTTCAGCATGACCTTTCAGGACTGAGCACAAGCCATGCGTATATTATCAATTATTAATATTACATTTTTAATTCCAGCATGACCTTCCAGGACCGAGCACAAGCCATGTGTATATTATCAATTATTAATATTACATTTATAATTTCAGCATGACCTTCCAGGACCCAGCACAAGCCATGTGTATATTATCAATTATTAATCTTACATTTATATTTTCAGCATGACCTTCCAGGACCGAGCACAAGCCATATGTATATATCATCAATTATTAATATTACTTTTCTAATTTCAGCATGACCTGCCAGGACCGAGCACATGCCATGTGTATATTATCAATTATTAATCTTACATTTATAATTTCAGCATGACCTTCCAGGACCGAGCATAAGTCATGTGTATATTATCAATTATTAACATTACATTTATAATTTCAGCATGACCTTCCAGGACCGAGCACAAGCCATATGTATATTATCAATTATTAATATTACATTTAAAATTTCAGCATGACCTTCCAGGACCGAGCACATGCCATGTGTATATTATCAATTATTAATATTACAATTATAATTTCAGCATGACCTTCCAGGACCGAGCACATGCCATGTGTATATTATCAATTATTAATATTACATTCATAATTCCAGCATGACCTTCCAGGACCGAGCACATGCCATGTGTATATTATCAATTATTAATCTTACATTTATAATTTCAGCATGACTTTCCAGGACCGAGCACAAGCCATGTGTATATTATCAATTATTAATCTTACATTTATAATTTCAGCATGACCTTCCAGGACCGAGCACATGCCATGTGTATATTATCAATTATTAATCTTACATTTATAATTTCAGCATGACCTTCCAGGACCGAGCACAAGTCATGTGTATATTATCAATTATTAATATTACATTTATAATTTCAGCATGACCTTCCAGGACCGAGCACATGCCATGTGTATATTATCAATTATTAATCTTATATTTATATTTTCAACATGACCTTCCAGGACCGAGCACAAGCCATATGTATATTATCAATTATTAATATTACTTTTATAATTTCAGCATGACCTTCCAGGACCGAGCACAACTCATGTGTATATTATCAATTATTAATATTACATTTATAATTTCAGCATGACCTTTCAGGACTGAGCACAAGCCCTGTGTATATTATCAATTATTAATATTACATTTATAGTTCCAGCATGACCTTCCAGGACCGAGCACAAGCCATGTGTATATTATCAATTATTAATATTACATTTATAATTTCAGCATGACCTTCCAGGACCGAGCACAAGCCATGTGTATATTATCAATTAATAATATTACATTTATAATTCAAGCATGAAAATCTAGGACCGAGCACATGCCATGTGTATATTATCAATTATTAATATTACATTTATCATTCCAGCATGACCTTCCAGGACCGAGCACATGCAATGGGTATATTATCAATTATTAATATTACATTTATAATTCCAGCATTACCTTCCAGGACCGAGCACATGTCATGTGTATATTATCAATTATTAATATTACAATTATAATTCCAGCATGACCTTCCAGGACCGAGCACAAGCCATGTGTATATTGTCAATTATTAATATTACATTTATAATTCCAGCATGACCTTCCAGGACCGAGCACATGCCATGTGTATATTATCAATTATTAATATTACATTTATAATTTCAGCATGACCTTCCAGGACCGAGCACAAGCCATGTGTATATTATCAATTAATAATATTACATTTATAATTCAAGCATGAAAATCTAGGACCGAGCACATGCCATGTGTATATTATCAATTATTAATATTACATTTATCATTCCAGCATGACCTTCCAGGACCGAGCACATGCAATGGGTATATTATCAATTATTAATATTACATTTATAATTCCAGCATTACCTTCCAGGACCGAGCACATGTCATGTGTATATTATCAATTATTAATATTACAATTATAATTCCAGCATGACCTTCCAGGACCGAGCACAAGCCATGTGTATATTGTCAATTATTAATATTACATTTATAATTCCAGCATGACCTTCCAGGACCGAGCACATGCCATGTGTATATTATCAATTATTAATATTACATTTATAATTTCAGCATGACCTTCCAGGACCGAGCACATGCCATGTGTATATTATCAATTATTAATATTACATTTATAATTCCAGCATTACCTTCCAGGACCGAGCACATGTCATGTGTATATTATCAATTATTAATATTACAATTATAATTCCAGCATGACCTTCCAGGACCGAGCACAAGCCATGTGTATATTGTCAATTATTAATATTACATTTATAATTTCAGCATGACCTTCCAGGACCGAGCACAAGTCATGTGTATATTATCAATTTTTAATATTACATTTATAATTTCAGCATGACCTTCCAGGACCGAGCACATGCCATGTGTATATTATCAATTATTAATCTTACATTTATATTTTCAGCATGACCTTCCAGGACCGAGCACAAGCCATCTGTATATTATCAGTTATTAATCTCACATTTATAATTTCAGCATGACCTTCCAGGACCGAGCACAACTCATGTGTATATTATCAATTATTAATATTACATTTATAATTTCAGCATGACCTTTCAGGACTGAGCACAAGCCATGTGTATATTATCAATTATTAATATTACATTTATAGTTCCAGCATGACCTTCCAGGACCGAGCACAAGCCATGTGTATATTATCAATTATTAATATTACATTTATAATTTCAGCATGACCTTCCAGGACCGAACACAAGCCATGTGTATATTATCAATTAATAATATTACATTTATAATTCCAGCATGACCTTCCAGGACCTAGCACATGCCATGTGTATATTATCAATTATTAATATTACATTTATCATTCCAGCATGACCTTCCAGGACCGAGCACATGCAATGGGTATATTATCAATTATTAATATTACATTTATAATTCCAGCATGACCTTCCAGGACCGAGCACATGCCATGTGTATATTATCAATTATTAATATTACAATTATAATTCCAGCATGACCTTCCAGGACCGAGCACAAGCCATGTGTATATTGTCAATTATTAATATTACATTTATAATTCCAGCATGACCTTCCAGGACCGAGCACAAGCCATGTGTATATTGTCAATTATTAATATTACATTTATAATTCCAGCATGACCTTCCAGGACCGAGCACAAGCCATGTGTATATTATCAATTATTATTATCACATTTATAATTCCAGCATGACCTTCCAGGACCGAGCACAAGCCATGTGTATATTATCAATTATTAATATTACATTTATAATTTAAGCATTACCTTCCAGGACCAAGCACAAGGCTGCCATGTGTTTTCTGTCAAATATTAATATTACATTTATAACTTCGGCATGACCTTTCAGGACCGAGCACAAGCCATGTCTATATTATCAATTATTAATATTACATTTATAATTTCAGCATGACCTTCCAGGACCGAGCACAAGTCATGTGTATATTATCAATTATTAATATTACATTTATAATTTCAGCATGACCTTCCAGGACCGAGCACAAGCCATGTGTATATTGTCAAATATTAATATTACATTTATAATTTCAGCATGACCTTCCAGGACCGAGCACAAGCCATGTGTATATTATCAATTATTAATCTTACATTAATAACTTCAGCATGACCTTCCAGGACCGAGCACAAGCCATGTGTATATTATCAATTATTAATCTTACATTTATAATTTCAGCATGACCTTCCAGGGCCGAGCACAAGCCATGTGTATATTATCAATTATTAATCTTACATTTATAATTTCAGCATGACCTTCCAGGACCGAGCACAAGGCTGCCATGTGTATATTGTCAAATATTAATATTACATTTATAACTTCAGCATGACCATCCAGGACCGAGCAGAAGCCATGTGTATATTGTCAAATATTAATATTACATTTATAATTCCAGCATGACTTTCCAGGACCGAGCACAAGCCATGTGTATATTATCAATTATTAAGATTACATTTATAATTTCAGCATGACCTTCCAGGACCCAGCACAAGCCATGTGTATATTATCAATTATTAATATTACATTGATAATTTCAGCATGACCTTCCAGGACCGAGCAAAAGCCATGTGTATATTATCAATTATTAATATTACATTTATAATTTCAGCATGACCTTCCAGGACCGAGCACAAGCCATGTGTATATTATCAATTATTAATCTTACATTTATAATTTCAGCATGACCTTCCAGGACCGAGCACAAGCCATGTGTATACTATCAATTATTAATATTACATTTATAAGTTCAGCGTGACCTTCCAGGACCGAGCACAAGCCATGTGTATATTATCAATTATTAATCTTACATTTATAATTCCAGCATGACCTTCCAGGACCGATCACAAGCCATGTGTTTATTATCAATTATTAATCTTACATTTATAATTTCAGCATGACTTTCCAGGACCGAGCACAAGCCATGTGTATATTATCAATTATTAATGTTACATTTATAATTTCAGCATGACCTTCCAGGACCGAGCACAAGCCATGTGTACATTATCAATTATTAATATTACATTTATAATTCCAGCTTGGCCTCCCAGGACCGAGCACAAGCCATGTGTATATTATCAATTATTAATCTTACATTTATAATTCCAGCATGACATTCGAGGACCGAGCACAAGCCATGTGTATATTATCAATTATTAATATTACGTTTATAATTCCAGCATGACCTTCCAGGACCGAGCACAAGCCATGTGTATATTATCAATTATTAATATTACATTTATAATTTCAGTTTGACCTTCCAGGACCGAGCACAGGCCATGTGTATATTATCAATTATTGATATTACATTTATAATTCCAGCATGACCTTCCAGGACCGAGCACAAGCCATATGTACATTATCAATTATTAATATTACATTGATAATTTCAGTTTGACCTTCCAGGACCGAGCACAAGCCATGTGTATATTATCAATTATTAATATTACATTTATAATTCCAGCATGACCTTCCAGGACCGAGCACAAGCCATATGTATATTATCAATTATTAATCTCACATTTATAATTGCAGCATGACCTTCCAGGACCGAGTAAAAGCCATATGTATATTATCAATTATTAATATTACATTTATAATTCCAGCATGACCTTCCAGGACCGAGCACAAGCCATGTGTATTGGTCTCTGCATGTATCAGAAGAGGAGGAGCTACTTCCGCTGCGAGAGTAGATGTAAAATAGGGTGAGTCACACTGAGTGTGTTATGCCTAGCATGTTATTTTATTAACAATAATGGTAATAATACTTGGAGTTTCTCCAAACTGTTTACATATATTTTGCCCCTCACAGCGATGGTACCACTTCCCATTATGTGACCTAATCAATTTCACATTAGAATCAAACTTATATCTACAAATTACCAAAATATCGTGAACGAGCAGATTCGCGTTTTTCACCATCCTAATGGAATCATTGTTACAGATACAATCGAGGGGACAGGACAGTTGTATTCTGGATGATAACATATATTGATTAGCAAGGCTGACCTACAAGTGTGGGCGAAAATCTATGTTAACAAGTGCAGTTACTTTATGTACCACGATTGTGATGTTAGTGTCTCGTAAAGTTCGATGGCCCTAGGTATGACTATATGGATGAAATATATTGAAATATTTTGTTTTTGTTTTTCAGTAATCCCAGAAGACCCAAAGTAACATCGACCTCGCCCCTTATGACTGAGTGACCCCATCACACTGAGGCTGTACTTTGCCGAGTGATGCTGCTTTCATTCTCCACTTGTAAAATGTCCTCCTGGCCACCACTTTTTAGATTGTGTATATAATATAATGTATACACATTTATGTTTCATAATGTCTGGTAATTAATTATGTGTGTTTTATATCCGACACAACGAACGATTGGGATACTTTCAAATCATCAGCGTGGTTGCTCCTTGGTTAGGATTTGTTTTTAAATTCTTACAATCTGTGTAATAAAACCTAGTAAACATGTTTGTTCTTGCCTGAAACATTCAAAATAAACCTTCAATGTGCTGCTCCTGGATGTTAGAATTAGATATAATTTATTCGTGCTGCTGCATTACACTATTTACATATACAGATTGATAATTGGAGGCACATTATAGGCTAATGATGTTAATGTTTGTAACATCTTTTGGAATGTACATTGGTTGCAGCACAAGTTGTGGGGTGAGAGTCAGTAGACTGTTAACCTTACGAAATAACGATAAGTTTTTTAAATAAATGATTGGTAATGAGGCACTCCACAACTTATGAATTTACACACATATAAATAAAACCAAGATAGCGAGCGACGAGTTGAAAATAGATGGATGATAGATGGATGTTGTTGTTGTTGATGGTGGTAATGATGAGGGGGTGATCATTATGATTATGAGGGGGTGATGATGATGATGAGGGAGGGGGGGGGGGTGAAGATGAGGGGGAGAGGGGGGTGAGGGAGATGATGAGGGGGGGGGGAGGGGAGTGATGAGGGGGATGAGGATGAGGATGAGGGGGGGGCGGGGTGAAGAGGGGGCGGGGCGGGTGATGCGGAAGATAATGATGAGAAAGAAGAGACGACATGGAACGATGATGTTATGAGAGAAATGTAAGGTTTGAAGTAAATCACAGTGCCCCCACGAGCCGAGGGATTTTGTCACAGCCTGATTCAGTGGTCGCTGTATCCCTGGACGACAAGACGCTTGAAACGAGAGGAAAATGCTTTCTTGCTGCACATTGTCTGGTCTGGGTTCATATATATTGATACAGGTATATCATTATTCCAGATATCTGGTCCTTTTTTCACATTACATCGAGCATAAGTCATACTGTTAAATTTAGCAGCTTTAGTTTGGGAAGCGAGCTATTTTTTGATTGGATTTGATTTGATTTGATTTATTTGATTAAACATGTAAAAATGTACAAATGTACAATAATACATAAAAAGCAAGCAAGCACTTATTTCCATTGTGGTCCTTAGACAATCACAGACAAACATGGAGAGCTGACTAGAAACAATACAAATAAGGGGTGTATAGAATAATAATAATAATAATAATAATAATAATAATAATAATAATAATAATATTAATGATAATAATAATAATAATAATAATAATAATAATAATAATAATAATAATAATAATAATAATAACAGTAATAATATAAATTATAGTAATAGTTGCAAAATAAACAATATTGATTGTAGAGAAAAGTATACATAGGTTTTTACAACTTAATATTAGGTAGAGATATACAAAACAAATATAATACAAAACATGAAGACTAGGATTGACTAGGTTGACTAGGAAATTATATTAATAGAAAATAAAAGTGTTAGATTCCTGATTCTGAACACACTCAAATAAAAATCTTCTGAGTAAAACTTTGAATTGGGACTTGCTCTGAATACGTTGAATATTGCTTGGTAGCTGATTCCATACTTTGATAGAAGTATAATAAAAGGAAGCTTTACCAAAACTTTTGACTTGAGGAACATGGACAGAGTGACTTCTTGATCTTGTGTTATTATTGTGAACCTGATTTACATTTCTGAATGATTCCTGGAGATAATTGGGGGCATTGTTGTTGATGATGCTATGTACCATGCTTAATTTCAATTGTTGGACCCGAAACTCAACCGGCAACATCCGAACCCTCATAAATTCTTGAGCTCCAATATGTGTTCTGACCGGTGCGTTCAAAAGATAACAAATGATTTTGTTTTGGGTACACTGAAGGCGGTTTTTATGCTTCCGGGTGAGGCCTGTGTACCATGAAATGCTAGCATAGTCAAAATGGCACTGAATGAGTGCGGATACCAGGAGCTTTTTAGTTTCTAGGTCAACATTTCTCATGTGCCTATACAGAAACTTGAGTTTAGCATTTGACCGACCAATGATTTTATTTGCCGTCCTGTCTCCAGAAAGAGATTGGTCCAGGTCAACTCCCAGGTATTTGACATGAGAACAGCATATCAGGACTTTACCAGCACATTGCACCTCTATGGAACTGTTGTGACACAGTTTCCGCTTAGAGCCAAACAAGATTGACTCTGTTTTTCCCAAATGGAGGGACAGCTTGTTATCTATCAGCCATTCTCTTACTGATTCCAGTTCTGAAGACAGGGCTTGTTGGATCTCAACAGGAGATTTGCCCGGAACTATAAGGGCTGAGTCATCTGCATACAGAAGCAGCTTGCAGTTGACTGATGATGGAATATCATTGACATATATCAGAAATAATAAAGGACCCAAGATTGACCCTTGTGGTACACCACATGTGATATCAGCACATGAGGACAAGGTGCCTCCCACTTCCACCCAACTGTTTGCGATTACATAGGTAAGACTGGAACCAGTTTATGGCTGATTGCTGCAATCCAAACGCTTCAAGCTTATGTAGCATGATCTTGTGGTCTACTGTGTCGAAGGCCTTCTGGAGATATAGAAGTACCATGCCAATATAGTGGCCTTTGTCTTGTTCCTGCTTGATGTAGTCAGTTAGATGAACAAGACATGTGTCCGTTGAGTAGGCCGATCTGAAGCCAGATTGGTAGTCATACAAGAGCTTATGGGCTCTGAGGTAATTGTCTAGTTGGTCATAGACAATCCTCTCGAATAATTTAGATATTGTGCTCAGGATAGATACAGGTCTGTAGTTGCCAGGTACGAGTTTACTTCCTTTCTTGTAAAGTGGAGTAACCTTTGCATATTTGAGGTGTGCTGGTATATCTCCATGCTGCAAAGACAAATTTACAATATGAGTCAGGGGGGCCGATATAGCCATAGCACCATCCTTGATAAACCTGGGAGACAGTTTATCTAAACCAGTGGCTTTAATTTGTTTTTTTTTTGGCTTTAACGAGACAACTATGTCTCGTTTCATGATTGTGCATGCTAGATAAAATACATAGTTCACGTAGCGGGGCTGGTAGGACATTTTGGAAAAAAACAATTAACATATTTGGCAACATGCAATCTATAAATGTCATTGAGTTTCAAGAGTTTCAGGCTTCGGAAAAGCGGATCAGAATGTGTGTTATAGGGGACGCCGGTAATTGCTCTCACAATTGTCTTTTGTTGAACAACTATTTTATTAATGAACGTTTTTTTAGCACCATCCCAAAGCGTAATACCGTACGATAGGTGTGGGTACACCAGAGTGTAATATATAGAGATTATGTTGTGGATTGGAAGTGTTCGTCGAGCTCTGTTTATAGCGAATAAGGCCTTAGAGACTTTAGTATTGACGTGTTCTATATGCTCGTCCCATTTCAGTCAATGGTGTATGTATATGCCTAGAAACTTCGTGTTTTCACATTCGGTAATGGTTTTATTCGCTAGCACTGAATTCCTTGGTGTTTTATAACTCAGTGAATTTGAAAATAACATATAATTTGTTTTTGTTACGTAAGAGACAATTTATTTGCTTTAAACCAATCAGTTAACGAAATCAACTCCTCATTCGTGTGATTATAGAGTCTGTTAATATTACAATCCGTTATGTACAAGGTTGTGTCGTCAGCAAAATAAAATTTGATTTAAAATGGTTCAGAACCTGGGGAGATCATAAGTGTATATGAATAATAATGGTCCTAACACTGAGCCTTGTGGAACACCACATCTAATATTACAGGTACTTGATTTGATCACTCGATATTCTACATATTGTTGCCTGTTCATAAGGTACTCTCGAAACCAATCATGAGCAATTCCGCGGACTCCATAAAAATGTAGTTTTTGTAGTAATATATAATGTTCGATGGTATCAAATGCTTTCGACAAATCTAGGAATACAGATAATGCAGATCTCTCTTGATCAAGAGACGATGTTATATCGGAAACAAATTTTGTGACTGAATCTATCGTGCTTCGTTTTGATCGGAATCCATGTTGATTGTTGTATAATGAGTCATTACTTTCCAGAGAAAGAAAAAAAGCCTTTTGTGTACTACTTTTTTCTAATATTTTCGATATCGAGGGCAGGAGCGAGATGGGTCGGTAGTTTGAAAACTCTGCTTTACTTTTCGCTTTATGTATGGCTATTACTTTTGCTAATTTCAAGTTTTTGGGTACTGTACCAGTCATCAGTGATTTGTTTATTATGATACTTTTTGGGATGGACACAGAATCGCTTATTGTTTTTAGGAGTTCCGTGCTTATGGCATCATGGCCACTACTGCTTTTAGGTTTACAAGATTTTAATATGCTAGATACCTCAATATGATCGGTCGGAGAGAGAAATGATGACTTCGGGTTACTGTGTCTGTTATTATGTAGGTAGTGCAATGAACTGTGTTTGGATTTGCAGATAGCGTTGGCAAATTTAGGTCCGATTTCCGTAAAATATTTGCAAAATTCCTCAGAAATGCGTTTATCCTCAATTATCTCTGACCCATTGTGCAGGAACTTTTGTGGCGTTTCGGTTTTATTATTATTTTTCCCAATTGTTAAGTTGATTACTTGCCAAGTTTTTTTCATGTCACCTTCACATTGTTCTAGTTGTTCGCTATAATATTGTTGTTTTGCAGTTCGTTTCAGCTTGTTAAATAGGTTTCTGTAAGCTATATACTTTTTGTAGGAAGGGTCGGATTTCCCAATACAATGTTTGTATAACTTGATGCAATTTGTGGCCGAATGAGATAATGCAGGTGTCATCCACGGAACCCTGATGATCTTGTTTTTTGCAATGGTAATGGTTTTCATGGGAGAATTGATATTCATTATGTTGTTTAACACATTCACAAATTTGTCACATGCTTCTTCAGGACTCAATGCACATAGTGAATTTTCCCAATTTATTTCATCTACCGTAAATCATATCGTAGTTTTCCTAATTGCGCGTCTGTCATTTTTCTATGTTCAAATGTGAGTGGTTTACATGGTTCTGAATGTTTTTGGGGATAATTCACTGAACAAAATACAGGAAAATGATCGGATATATCGTGAGCTAATATTGCAGATTGCAATGCCTGTTTGTGATCAATTTTAACATACAGTGCCATCCATTAATTTGGAGCCACTTCAGTGAGGTCTTGATTACCACAATTTGGTATTGCAGTCACACGCTCATGAGTGTATATTCTCAATAAACCCAGTGATAAAACTTCCAGGCTACATTTGGGTTACAATAAGATTAATAGCCGTAACGATTTGACTGGATCTTCCACTTGTTCTGGATCATATATCATATAATGTCAGGGGAACATACGTTGAATCCCTTTCTTTGGGAATATATTCATTTTCAAAACATTTACTGCTCAGAATCTTTCAAGGTGGATGAGGATATTGAATAAAAAGCATCCATGAAAAGAATTTGAGGTCTGTGCCCGCCCACAGATCAGGAATAAAAGTCCTGGATCCAGATGCGCAAATCCGGATGACCTGCATGGTCATATGGCACTTCAGAATTTATATTATGTAATTAATTGGTAGTCCAGAATCTCAGAATGTTAAAAAAATAATATACAAGACATACATCAATATCCCATTGGCTGCATAAACAGTTTGAAATGTGCCACTACTTTTTGGTGGCTCCGAATTAATAGATGGCACTGTAAATATTGTCAATCAGCTATGAGTAATGCGCGTAGGTTTCGTTATTGTAGGAATAAAGCCATCTGCGAACATTGAGTCAATTACCTGTGAGGTTTGTTTATGGCTTCTCAGCTTCAATAAATCGAAACTTACCAATGATTACGTTTTTATAGTTGCGCAGTTTCGTAAGTACGTCATCAAATCGTTGGACGGACAAGTTAGGGTCGCTATTAGGAACTCTGTATATTTCTTCGATCGCAGTCTTAGTACGAAACAAATCGAACCCAATAAACACCGTCTCAAATTCCCCTTCATTAAAGACACTAAGGTCCTCTCTGATTTTAAAATCAATAGTATTTTAACATATATCGCGACTCCACCTCTGGGCATTTGAGACCTGTGTTTGGAGATAAGTGAAAATCCAGGTATATTAGCTAGTTGTATATTTTTCTCATGCAAGAAAGTTTCACATAACAGTATGCAGTCAAGAAAAATGTTATTGTGCTCAAGTTTAGCTAGAATTTCTTGCAGGGATGTTGGTTTTGACGAGATACTTTGAATATTTAGATGCAATACTTTCAGTTGGGTGTTCTTTGAATTTGGCGTGAGTTGTGCAATCAAGCCATCTATATCAAGGTAATCACTGTCATTGATGACTGATGTGATTATATGTTCTTCATCATTCTCTGAATTTGACCCAGTCAGATACGAAAATAATTGTGCATATTATCAAGGCTATTGAAACTGTCACCCTCCATTATGAATTGGGTGTTTGATTGAACCCTTTCCTCACAGCTCCAACGTCCCGACGGGCCGCGACGGGCCGCGACCACCAACACAAGACCGTGGACACCATGACGACCGGACGAGAGGTCACAGTGGTATATACCAGACACAACGACCTGTATGAAATGAATGACATGGGCAATGATGTTGACATTAAAAGTGTGATTGAATTAAATATTTGACATACAGCTGTGCTCACGAATATGTAGCATCAAATATATAAGATCAGCCCCCCATATCCCTCCCCTATACCCACTGACAGTTTAAATGTGAGATCGTTATTACTGGCTGTAAACAAACAAGTTTTATACAGAAAAGCAACGAATTATCTACATGGATTGACAGTATCCACAACATATAAGTTTGCCATGAAGTACTAACACAACAATGGTAATACCTATTCCAATAACAACATACAGGAAGCTCAACCTGCTTACCCGGTACTACAGCTGCCTAGCTAATCCCACCACATGAGGATAAAAGTCAATTACATAATACTGAATTATTGCTCTGGAGCACACTAGTGACATTGTTAGTAATGATGCCGTACATATTTGTTGTGATTCCAGCATTAGGCATACTCCATGAAAAAAAAAATTAACTCATCAATCACATTCGGTAAACATCAGGAACAAAAATTATTTGGTGTTTTGGTCATAACCGTAGTAATTTACATGTACGTGCCCGAAAGGGCTCCGGAGGTGTGGGTTTTCTAGTGAAACTATCCCTGTTGCAGTATTATAATGTAAAAACATGTAAGGAGATAGAAGGGGTTATTAAAATTGTTCTATGTCACAAATTTTCTGACACATTGATTACGATGTTTGGTTGTTATATTCCGCCAGAGAATTCCACACGTGGTAGAATATCGAACGAAATATTTTCATATCTGAGCTCCCAAATATATATTGATATAGTAGATTCCGATTTTATATTATTATGTGGTGACTTCAACGCCAGAATAGGTGATATGTCTGATACTATTGAAAATATTGACATTGGTGTTCCAAACCGTGAAGTATTAGACTGTAAAAAATACACAGGGTGAAGAATTTATGGAATTTTTACATGAGATGGTATTCTGTGTATTGAATGGAAGGTTTGGTAATGACAATTTTACGTGTATATCTGGTCGGGGTCGTTCAGTTGTTGATTATATATGTGTGCCCCAAGCCCAACTGTCCAAATATGATAATTTCGTGGTATACACAACCTCTGAATTAATACAGAAATATAATTTATATCAACTTATTTCAGTTTTGAGCCGGCCCCCTGACCATTCAATCGTTGTTGCCAATTTATACCCTAGCGACGGCGACGCAATGCGGGAGTCGATCGATCCCCTGTCGTCGCTAGGCTCAAGAAATGTGGGTCAGAGCTCAGAGAGTCCATGTGTATTACATAAAACCAATAGAATTTACAATGTGTCTGAATTACCTGAAGATTTCATGCAAAACACAAACTGGCGTGACGACATAAACAAAGTCATTGCCCGCATAGAAGCTGAATGTACAAATCAAACTGAAGTTGATAATCTTTATGAGAATATGTGTCAAGTAATTTTCAGTGAAATGGATAAATTTCTTAATTATAGGGATTTGGATTCACGGAAAGAAAAGAAAAGGTTAAAGATACACAAACCTTATTGGAATGAAAACCTAACAAATTTATGGAAAACAATGTGCATAGAAGAAAAAGCTTTTGTTAAATATAGAGGTCCCCCAAGAAATAAAGCTCTGATCAGGGAAGAATTTCAAACAGCTAGGAATATTTTTGATAAAACATTACGTACATGTCAACGACAATATAGAAACCATAAAATTAATGAAATTGAATCTATTTGTAAAGATGACCCTCGAAAGTTCTGGGAACAGTTAAAACGTTTAGGACCCCATAAGAATCAGACAATACCAATGGCAGTGAAAGTGAATAATGAGGTGATAACAGAAAATACAATTGTACTTGACGAATGGAAAGAATCGTTTGAGAAATTATATAATCGAAAAAATGTAAATTTTGACAATGATTTTTATGAGTATGCCCAACAATATGTGTGTGATAATCAACATGTGAGCGTTGATAACAATTTATTTGATGAAGATATAACTTTTGATGAAACTGTAAAGGTTATCAATAAATTGAAAAAGAAAAAAGCCGTCGGTTTGGACAAAATTCCAAATGAAGTAATAAGACGATGTGGTATACATTTTGTTCTGTTCAAGTTATTCAAAGCCATATATAATAACGGGGTGATACCAACAACATGGTCGAGAGCTATTGTAAAGCCGATTCCGAAGGGAGTTGGAAAGGACCCATACGTTCCTCTGAACTATAGAGGGATATCTCTACTTTCTTGTATTGCTAAAGTATATACATCTCTGCTAAATGAGCGGATTACACAGCATTGTGAGAATGAAAATATACTCGTGGATGAACAGAATGGGTTTCGTAAAGGTAGATCTTGTAGTGATCACTTATATGTGCTTTCCAGCATCATTCGGAATCGACTGAACCAAAAAAAATCAACATATTGCTGTTTTATTGACATGGAAAAGGCGTTCGATTATGTTGATAGAAATTTATTGTTATATCGATTGTCAAACATTTTCTTGTGTGCAAATCAATAATTCGTTTACTGATTGGTTTACTACTCATAGTGGCGTAAGGCAAGGTGATAGTTTATCCCCCACATTGTTTTCTCTGTTCATTAATGGTTTGGCGGAAGAAATTAAAACTAAATAAAGGTATTGACGTGAATGGAAGAAATATATCCATATTGTTATATGCAGATGATATTGTTTTAATATCTGATTGTGAAAATAATCTGCAAGACATGTTGAACTGCACAGCCAATTGGAGTTTTAAGTGGAAACTGAATTTGAATGTAAATAAGACTAATGTTGTACACTTTAGACCTAAGCAACAAAGTTTGACCACATTTAATTTCACCTATAATGAGCTACCTATCGGTGTTGTTAATTCGTACAAATATCTAGGCGTTGTACTGGACGAGAATTTAAATTTTTATAAATGTGCTAAAGGGCTTTCTGAAGCGGCAGGACGCGCCTTAGGTGGTGTAATAAACAGATATAAAAGTCTTAGGGATATTGGTTTCAAAACATATGAAAAAATGTTTAATTCGGCTGTGACTCCCGTCAATGACTACGGCTCTGAAATATGGGGATATAAGAATTTTACTGTTTGTGACAATATTACTAATCGAGCTATGAGGTACTTCTTAGGGGTTCACAGGTTCGCACCAGTTGCGGGAATGTTAGGTGATATGGGATGGGAATGTTCTAAATTTAGAAGGTACAAATGTATATTACGGTATTGGAATAGGTTAATTAATATGCGTGATGACCGGTTAACGAAGCATGTCTTTGAATATGACTATAATGTGTGCAAATCAAACTGGTGTAGCGATGTTAAATCAATCTGTACAAAAATCCAAATGGAGGATGTGTATGTAAATCAAAATGTTTGTAATCTTGTAGAAGTAGAATTAAAGTTAAAGCAATGTAACAAAGTTGAATGGCTCGCATCTGTGAAAAGTAAACCTAAATTACGAACTTATTGTACATTCAAGCAAGAATTATTGACTGAAAGTTATATTATTAATCATATACAAAAACGAAAGAGATCACTGTTAGCTCAGTTAAAATTGGGCATTTTGCCTTTGCATATAGAAACTGGTAGATTTGTAAATACTCCTGTAGAAAATAGAATATGTAAATTCTGTGACAAAAATGAAATAGAAGATGAATTTCACTTTGTAATATCTTGTAAATTGTACATGGAGTTACGTTGGCTTTTGTATGATAAGGCCTCTGGGATTGTACCAAATTTTCAAGTTTTAGACGAAAATCATAAATTTAAAGTAATATTATAAACGTGTCAAAAGTACCTGTCAAATTATATAGATTCAGCATACGAAATGAGACGAAAATTTCTGTATAAATGAGTGAAGATTTAGTTTTATTTAATCGTTTGGTTTTTTTTTTGTACATGTCCTGCCTGTGTTTGTTTGGTTTTATTGTACATGTCTTGCCTGTGTTTGTTTGGTTTTATTGTACATGTCTTGCCTGTGGTTGTTTGTTTGTTCACATTATGAAAGTGACTAATAAGCCTTATGAGGCTGGGTGTATTATGATGTTTTTGTTGTACGAATGTGTTTAAATACACTAGTCACTATAATAAACGAATACAATACAAAATGTACCATGATTCGTTTCCCAATTCAGTGCCAAATTGATTTTTATGGAAAAAAAAATTAAACTGATACTAGTGTGAAAATAAAGAAATAGAAGAAGTTAAATAAACAAGCCTCATCAAGAATAAAACGAGTAAATAGTGACAGTATAGCATTTGTCATAGAAATACATAACTAATTGTTGTCACGAATGAGTTAGATTGTGATGCTTCGCCCCCAACGCTCTAATGTCAACAAACAAGAAAATGCAGCACACTGCGGGAGACGACATTAGAGCTTGAGTACATCATCAGCAACACGACAGCTGAATGTATCTTACACAACGTTACCCGCCCCCCCCCCCCCTCCAAAAAAAGAAGCTATAATTGCATCCCCTACATGATTCCAATCATTTCTGTATACTAGGATGGAAAGTTTAAAATAAAAAGACTTCACAACCCAACACAAAACACCAGCTTAATTGTCATGCGATAAAATACGTCAAATTACGGTAAATGTAGCCGTGGCATCGCAGACGAATCATTGTGTTTACATCAAACGCAAAAGATGCCCACACGCAGATCCCCACATGCATGTATGCATGCACGAATTGCTGAACAGAAATTGTGTCCCAAAATACGCGTGATTGTGGTAAAATTTGCTTTGCATTCTGGGAACGTCAATTTCCATCGGCTCCGCCATTTTGGGACGTTTCTAGGTGTCACAGTAGTAAATATTTTCGGTTTAGACGAAATTTCAAGATCATCGTCCAAATATCAGCGTTTTAGTGCATGTTAAAATTTCCTGACCCATTACTGTAATATATCATCGGAAAGCCGTACTCTCTGGGATATTTTCTATCAAGTTTAAGATATATGTTGTGTGATTCGTTTTCGAACTATGGACTGAAAGTTGAACCGCACTAGAATTTGCCGCCGAGAAAAAAATGTGTAGAAACAGACACCATATGGGAATTTCGGTCAAACTCACATTTTTTCTAGCATTATTCACATCAAAACGCCCATGAATCGCGTAGTTGTCTTGTGTGCTTTCCAAACAAATACAAAAACGTGGATTTTTTTCTGTTTTCTTGACACAAATAACCACAGTTCGAAAATACGCATGTTTCGAAATTTTGTTTATTTACCATTCAACCCGGATGTGACGCAATTACTACTGTGATACCTTAATGAGTAACTAACTTGTAGATAATGAACTTATTTTTTTCATTATTTTGCCCAGCTGTTAATGCAAATGAATAAGACATGACACATTTCACTTGGTATACAACAAAATTTGGTGCAGAAGGGAAAGATCAGCTACAAAATCACATTCCGACGCTACATTTTGACGAAAATCACGCAAAAACTGACACATGTATTGAAATGGTCAATATAAAAAAATCCAAACACATAACCTATATTCAAATGAGCATTTTTATCTGAGCAATTAAACATATTTTACAAAAATAAATCCGATATATCATCCAGGAGGTTTGTAAGGCTGGTATTTTCCCGATTATTAGACTATAACTGAGCTAATTAAGGTGTCACAGTAGTAAATATTTTCGGTTTAGACGAAATTTCAAGATCATCGTCCAAATATCAGCGTTTTAGTGCATGTTAAAATTTCCTGACCCATTACTGTAATATATCATCGGAAAGCCGTACTCTCTGGGATATTTTCTATCAAGTTTAAGATATATGTTGTGTGATTCGTTTTCGAACTATGGACTGAAAGTTGAACCGCACTAGAATTTGCCGCCGAGAAAAAAATGTGTAGAAACAGACACCATATGGGAATTTCGGTCAAACTCACATTTTTTCTAGCATTATTCACATCAAAACGCCCATGAATCGCGTAGTTGTCTTGTGTGCTTTCCAAACAAATACAAAAACGTGGATTTTTTTCTGTTTTCTTGACACAAATAACCACAGTTCGAAAATACGCATGTTTCGAAATTTTTTTTATTTACCATTCAACCCGGATGTGACGCAATTACTACTGTGATACCTCTAGGTAATTTGTACATTTTACGTAATTTTCTCAAACCTGACACATCGATTTATGCCTGATATATCTGTGGAATAGTCACAGTTTCCCATCAATTCGAGAGATTTTATGTCAAGGACGAAGAAAATCCTCATTTGAAGTAGGTATCTAAACATTTACATGCCAAAAGGAGCGTCGATATGTTGGCATGAAACCTCCATGGAAAAGTCAGCACATAGACATGTAGAGGGTTGGGGGCTAGAAAACGACCATCAAAGCCATGTTTGTCGAAATGTTAACCACTCTCCATAGATTTGACCAGAGAGTGTAGAACAATATGGAAGACGACGCATAACAAAGACGGATGTAACCTTGGCAACGATATGCCAATAAATTATGGGGTCATGGATTCGGTAAGCTGAAAAATAGATTTTAACGGGTTAACTTGACTACAGGTACATCCCAGTCGAATAATACATGTAACTGTAAAAATTTTACTGCTCAAAAGCCATTTGTCACATTATCAGATAATCTGACTCATGAAGGGCACATTTCTGCCCCCCGCGCTGCCCCCGCAACAGAAGTGCAACGGGGGCAGCTGTCCCTGTGGTTCCGGCGCCCCTGCCACGGTTATCAAATAAACCTACCCATAAAATCAGGTTTTGTTCCCATAGAATCAGGTTTGTTTCTATTATTTTTAATCTGTGATCAATTTTGTTTGATTAGGTAGCTGATTTCACATCTAGGAACAATCAGAATGTCAACTGGACTATTTTTTGTCCAGATACCCAGATAGGTCAGTGTGAACGCTTTGCAATTGGTGATTTATTATGGATAACTGCTCCACCACCTGGCGGTTCCACTTTTGTGCTGCAAATGTATAAACAACGGAGAACACTGCATTAGAAACTGAACAGAATCCATATTCTGTAATGATTTATGAGGTAAACAGAACATATGCCATCAAATTGTGTTGAGAAATTTGTCGTTGATCCAGCATGTTTTACTGGTGCCCCAACGCTTACTTGCTTATTTGCTCATAAAATCAGACATTTTGCTCATAGAATCAGACATTTTGCTCATAGAATCAGACTTTTTGCCAATAGAATCAGAATAGTGCACATAGAATCAGACAAACGGTTCCTGTGAATATGTTTGTATAGAATACATCCCAATGTGTCTTCTGATCGAAAATTACGATAATAATTCGAATCCTGATGGATGTGAGCGGGACCAAATCCTCAAATATGCTCAGATTCTCGAGATTCCGTTTGAGTCTGAAATTAGACGTTGGGGGTACCTTATCAATTTGTTCATTTTTTTGCGATAGAAGTATGAAATTTAGTAGACAAAATGCATACACCGTTTGACACCGAGGTGAAGTACGTATGTTAAGTTATAGAACGATATCATTTAGCATCGCAATAATATCGTCAAAAAACGGTGTAAACAAGTTGGAAATATCAGAGTATACATACATTAATTATTGAGTGAATGGTTTATAAAATTGAACGTACTACATGTATTTAATAAAGTGAATGAACAATTTATTAAAGTGGGAGAACGTTTAGTATACGTGTTAATATGTTGCCATGTCCTATAGGGGATCCGTCGGCAGGCGATCTGCATGATGAAAAGTATGTTCTAATATAACAATAACGATGGTTTGCCAGGCGGTGTGGCGGTTTGAAGACCCTCCTTGGGTCATTGGACGCCTGACAGTCATTGTCTGCCCGAGCCTTGGCGATAATACACGATACAACTAAGCTGCAGCAAGTGATGACACTACCCCCGCCACAGCCATTGCCGCCGCCGCCGCCACAGCCATTGCCGCCGCCGCCACAGCCTCAGCCATTGCCGCCGCCGCCACAGCCATTGCCGCCGCCGCCACAGCCTCAGCCACAGCCTCAGCCCCAGCCTCAGCCACAGCCTCAGCCTCAGCCTCAGCCATTGCCGCCGCCGCCACAGCCTCAGCCTCAGCCTCAGCCATTGCCGCCGCCGCCACAGCCTCAGCCACAGCCACAGCCTCAGCCCCAGCCCCAGCCTCAGCCTCAGCCTTGGCAGCCACAGCCTCAGCCACAGCCTCAGCCTCAGCCTTGGCAGCCATTGCCGCCGCCGCCACAGCCTCAGCCTCAGCCTTGGCAGCCACAGCCTCAGCCACAGCCTCAGCCTCAGCCTTGACAGCCACAGCCTCAGCCACAGCCTCAGCAGCCTCAGGCTGTGGCTGAGGCTGTGGCTGCCAAGGCTGAGGCTGAGGCTGTGGCTGAGGCTGTGGCTGCCAAGGCTGAGGCTGAGGCTGGGGCTGAGGCTGTGGCTGAGGCTGTGGCGGCGGCGGCAATGGCTGAGGCTGAGGCTGAGGCTGTGGCGGCGGCGGCAATGGCTGAGGCTGAGGCTGTGGCTGAGGCTGGGGCTGAGGCTGTGGCTGAGGCTGTGGCGGCGGCGGCAATGGCTGTGGCGGCGGCGGCAATGGCTGAGGCTGTGGCGGCGGCGGCAATGGCTGAGGCTGTGGCGGCGGCAGCGGCAATGGCTGTGGCGGGGGTAGTGTCATCACTTGCTGCAGCTTAGTTGTATCGTGTACGGTAAGCATATGTCGCCTAACATCATGGGCTCATGAAAATTTCTTCAGACATATAGAGCAGGTATCCATGTTCACTCTTCAGTTGTATATTGCGCATGCGTAGTTTAGCAAACCAAAGAAATACAAATTTGTGAAAAATCCAAAAAAGTAGTACCTGTAAAGTCCATTGTGCAGAAATTGTATATATAGTAGACGTGTGTTGTGAAATAAAAAAACTTAGAAAATGGCATAGACTCATTTTAATATGCTGCTTATAATTTGAATAAAAAGGAAAGTTTATTTGAAAAAAGGTTTAAAAATATTGCATAAATTTACATAATTTTCCGAACATTTCTGGGTACATTATGATTTTACAAACATTTTTGGGTACATTATGATTTTCCAGACATTTATGGGTATGTTATGATTTTCCAAACATTTATGGGTACATTATGATTTTCCAGACATTCATAGGTACGTTATGATATTCCAAACATTTATGGATACGTTATGATTTTCCAGACATTTATGGGTGCGTTATGATTTTCCAAACATTTATGGGTACATTATGATTTCCAAACATTTATGGGTACGTTATGACGAACCCTAAACCGAAACCGGAAGTGACGTCATATAACCATGGGTTTTTCCAAAAAAACCTTAAAGGAGGGTCCCTGCTGCTAGTGTACGAAAAACGTAATGGTTTCAGTTTTTCCATGGTCAATTTCCCTTTTCTGAGCAGCAACATTCCTATGCCACCAGCATAATTTTATGGTGTGTTTGTCTCACAACTTATACGATATTCCAGAGCTAGTTGCAGATATGATGACTTTGTTCACAGAAATGCCCAATTAGTTTCTACACTGTTGCCACAAGGATATGTTTTACCAAGACTAATCGCCGCGCTCACGAACTTATATTTACGTCGACAAGATCTGGTTGCTAAGCGCACCAAATCTGTGGCAAGTATGCAACTGGACTCGTTTGCATATTGTTTTTTTATTCATGTCGGATGGCACAATGTGGGGCAGGAAATGCTCACACATTCAAAAAATCTCACCTCCTTATGGCCATTGAACAAGGAAAACACACACCATGGTTATTTGTGGAAAGTCCAACTAAAACACATTTGGGCGAGAATAAATTAGTTAACTCGATAAATCGAGACATTAACTCGATAAATTGACTTATTATCTCGAAAACTCGAGATATTATGTTGATAAATCAACTTCCCAGCAAACATGTTAGTATTGGCCCCGTCTCGTGTTATTACCGGTTTAGTTATGTTCATACCGTACATCGGTAACCATTATTTAGCCAGTACTGGCCCTGAAACGGTTGTCATTATTGTCGATAGACCTAAATACATCACATTCATGATGTCACTGGGCCATTAGTGGCACGATCTCGGCTGTCGTTATTGTCGATACTTCTTAATCTATAATGGTCATGCAGTCTCTGGGCCAGTAGTGGCACAATATCGGCTCTCCTTATTGGTGATGATTTGAATCTATAATGGCCATCCAATCTCTGGGCCAGTAGTGGCACAATATCTGCTCTCCTTATTGGTGATGATCTGAATCTATATTGGCCATCTAGTCTCCGGGCCAGTAGTGGCACAATATCGGCTCTCCTTATTGGTGATGATCTGAATCCATAATGGCCATCTAGTCTCTGGGCCAGTAGTGGCACAATATCGGCTCTCCTTATTGTTGATGATCTGAATCCATAATGGCCATCTAGTCTCTGGGCCAGTAGTGGCACAATATCGGCTCTCCTTATTGGTGATGATCTGAATCCATAATGGCCATCCAGTCTCTGGGCCAGTAGTGGCACAATATCGGCTTTCCTTATTGGTGACGATTTGAATCTATAATGGCCATCCAATCTCTGGGCCATACTGGCGCAATATCGGCTCTCCTTATTGTTGATGATCTGAATCTATAATGGTCATGCAGTCTCCGGGCCATTATTGGCGTGATACCGGCTCTCCCTATTGGTGATAATCTGAATCTATACTGGTCATCCAGTCTCTGGCCCAGCAGTGGCGCGATATCGTCTGTGATTAATGGTAGCCTACCGGGCCAGTAACTGTAAAATACTTCTGCCGACGTTGGATCAACTTTATTGGACCAATGTTGGGCCAACTTCGTGGAATGGTCAAATGGCCGCCATGTTGGATTTGATATTTTGATAATTGCCAATTTGCATAATTGGTGAGGGGCACTTATTTTATGGAGGCAGAATGACAAATCAGCAGTGAATCCATAATTTTTCAAAAGTTTATGTCTTTATTCACGGATGAAATGAATGATTATTAACTGATATATTATAATTACATTACCGGCCTAACATCATTACAATAAAAGCTAAAGAATAACTCAGCAATGCAGGTCCATGAATGGGCCAATTGTAATGCACTGGACAGTACAATACGTTACTAATACCCTGCCGTTAATGATCTTGTGATGGTCCCGTACTGGACCAGTACTAAACTGGTTTTAGCACAAAATACCGGCTCGATGCTGAATCGCTATTGGACCAATATTGGTCACCGGTATTGCCCCAATATTGCGCCTTTGTGCAAACGTTGCTGGCGTATTTCCAACGTGTTGTGGGCCAGTACTGGACTGGTTTTAACACGAAATACTGGCCCGATGCTGGATCGTTATCGGACCAATATTGGTCACCGGTACTGGCCCAATATTGCGCCTCTGTGCAAAAGTTGCTGGCGTATTTCCAACGTATTGTGGGCCAGTACTGGACTGGTTTTAACACGAAATACTGGCCCGATGCTGGATCGTTATCGGACCAATATTGGTCACCGGTATTGGCCCAATATTGCGCCTCTGTGCAAAAGTTGCTGGCCCGATATAGGAGCCTTTGTGATACCCTGTAATGGGCCGATTTGCCAATGTGCATTGGGCCAGTACTGGACCAGTTGTGGAATGTTAGCTGGGTTATTATCTCGAAAAATCGAGTTATATAGTTTGATAGGTTGAGTTAGTTTTCTCGATGAATCGACCTAATATCACGATAAATCGAGATTTACTATCTCAATAAATCGAGTTTATTATCTCAATGAATCGAGTTACTTATCTCGATAAATCGACTTGTGTCTTAGGCATTTTAAAGTACAATAGAAAACCAACTCATGGACTTGGCCGGTAATATTTTCTTCTAATATAAAAAGTTTTCTAACTCCAGCTTGTTGTAGATATTTCATTTCTAAATCTATATCGACATACAACTTTGCTCTCAATACCAAAAGAAAACAACCTCATCAGAAAAAAAAGTCGACAACTGACATTTACCTGATGAACGCATATTGCCATAAAATGTATTGACTTTTGTATCAATAGGTATAACTGGCCAAAATAACTGGTCTTCAATGTGAAAATTAAACCTTGCTAATCCAAAAACAAATATCGATCATTATCTTGATGAACACATGCTAATGCACCACCCGACTTGCATTTACCTCTACAACAGCATGAGACCGTCAGGGCATAATCTCGTAAAATTATATGTTATTTATGTGATAGTCTGTATTACTTGTATTATAAAAACACATATATTTGGAGTCGTTGATTACGCGCAATCATGGACGTCCTTTTCGCTGCTTTGACCTGTCGGACCAGGAGAATCTGGACATTTACTGCCGCTACCATTGGAATATTGTCTTTATTGGGATATTTACTTGTACCGTCGGACCTTGTCCTGAATCGTGAGTTTGTGGTCAAACGTTTTGATCGTCATATAACAAGAGTGGATAATGGTGTTATTGATAAAGGTAATATAATGATCGTGATATCTTGGAGAATGATGTAATTGATAAGGATAATATAATGATCGTGATATCATGGAAAATTATGTTATTTATGAGGTATTATATGTTGGCTGTGAAATGTCTTTTTCGCCCTGAGTGTAGCACTTCAACATGTTATTTTTTGAGAGGATATATTCATATATATTCGTTCTGGATTCCATATCGATAATATCAAACTTTCAGTATGTGAAATGTACTGTGTAGAATGTAGTTGTTTCCTATGTGCACTGTCATTGAATTATTGCACAACTGCTGAACAACTAATTGAAACAAATTAGAAATACAAATCAAACCCCAAAAAGGTGTACGACAACTACATAAGTATCCGATCACAAACAAAAGGCCACGAGTTGAGGTTATCCTCGGGAACAGACTCGACGTCCACCAGCAGTGACACCTTCTAAGTGGTATAAATGTTTGAATCAACCTATAAATATTACCACCAACTCCACACGATTTCGATGATGTCAATAAAAACTTCGTTTAAAATCATGCTGGAATAGAAACAAAATCATCAGGGGCAGACAGTAATGTCATGGAAGTAAATATCAAATAAATATTTTTGATTACATTTTTGTAATTTTCATTTTGAACATTCTGTAATTTATCCCAAATCATCTGAAAAAATTGAACTTGCCCCACAATATTTGTATTTATAATACTATTTATTTCAGGGGCGGGTTTAGGGGGTGGGGGACAAGGGGGCCATGCCCCCCCCCCCCCCCCCCCCCCAAAAAAAAAGAAGAAAAAAAAGAGAAGAAAAAAAAGGGGAAAAAGAGAGGGGAGGAAGTCTTTTCAAGATACATTACACCGAGAAGTAGCTTTAACTTCTGGGGCCCCATGTCGCGAGCAGTGTGTTCATTCTATAACCAACCCACCTATTCTCAGTGGAAGCACTTTATGCCCTTCACCTTCTATAAATGATTTGAAAGCATTGAATGGCCAAATGCACTTAATACTTTGATGGGGTCCAAAACCAAGTAATATTTTAGGTCATATTTTGTTTCAACTACAGTGACCCTGCATTTATGGGTGTTAAGTAATGCTTGATAGTTAGACCCAGGAGAGCTCTGGGATGCTGTATTAGGCACGCGAATACCGCCAGCTTCTGGGGCCCGTGAGCGGGCCCCAGACCCCCGGCCGACAGGGGCTTGCTTCAACTTCCTTAACAACATTTCAGAACTAGGCTTTCCCTCAAAATCCTAGATTTGCTGGAATCAGCCATGCAACACACTCTTTAGGGGAATGGGCAATGGACCAAAGGAAACCTATAAAACACACCGCTGCATATCCCTTCAGCTTCTGGGGCCCTCAAGCGGGTACCAGATACTTGGTCTTCACCACCTCGCTTCACGGAATTTCATATCTTGGCCTTCCAATCAGAACCCTAGATTCACCCAAGATCAGGTATTCATAAACTCTCCAAGGCCATGGATATTGGACTAAGGAGAGCCCTAGAACACATCATTGGGGATGCATAAACCTTCAGCGTCTGGGGCCCTTGAGCGGGCCCCAGACACCCGGCCGACAGGGACTTGTTTCTTCTGGCTTAGTTACATTTCACAAATGGGCCTTCCCTCAAATGCCAGATCTGCGCAGAATTAGCCATGCAAAAACTCTTAGGGGGATGGGGAATGAACCAAAGGAAACCTATAAAAACACCACTGGGCATGCATATCGGCAACTTGCTTCGCAATATTCCATATCTTGGCCCTCCTTCAGAACCCTCGATCCACCCAAGATCAGGCATTCATAAACTCTTTAAGCCCATGAAATTGGTCCAAGGAGAGCCCTAGAACACACCATTGGGGATGCATAAACCTTCAGCGTCCGGGGCCCTTGAGCGGGCCCCAGACCCCCAGCCGACATGGGCTCGCTTCGCTCGCCGCTCTGTTATGGCCCCCCCTTCCAAAATCCTATACCCGCCCCTGTATTTTATGCGGAACTGAAACATATTCACAATGTTTCAGTTCTACGGGAACACTGTCGTGTTATCGAATACTTCGAATATAGCCAGCACCCACATGTATAGCGTATAGTATCACTCACTGAAATATGAATCAGTTGATTGATTACACACTCGATAAGTTTTCCGTCGATAGTGCGCTTGTGGATTACGGTACATTTGACACGATAGTTTTTACGAGTGGTGAATTTTCTTTCACATACAAAAATCACGATGTAAGATACATGTATCCATAAAAATAGTGTACATGTATGTATCGACGATAATAGTGTGTACGATATAGCTGTATCTTATTAAACTAATATACGATTGGCCAATTGAATGAAATTACAGGGTTGTCAGCGAGCGTCAAAGTCTGCAGCCAGACTGAGCGAAAGTCGCACCTCTCCGATGTTTGTTCTACCTTAGCCCAGGAAACCCAGAGTAGGAATCTCAGTAACATGTGGCCGAGGAATTTCAAGCATTTCCTCGTCGACGAGACACATAAAGTCATCTACTGCTACGTGCCAAAGGTTGGTTGCAGTTCCTGGAAGCAGATCATTGCCATGCAATTGTCCAATATCAGTCGACAGATACTGCAACGGAACTGGAATATCGTGCATCATCAACATTTGGGCTTCCGTTATCTGTCAGATTCCAACATATCGACAATCATAAAGCTCCTGGGATCAAATAGTTATACTCGAATGTTGATTGTGAGGCACCCCCTGGCTCGTCTGCACTCTGCATATAGTGACAAAATGGTTAGAACGTACGAACATTATGCGAGAAGATTCTTCGAGCCGACAATAGAACTGCATTACCCAGACCTACCCAGGGTAAATGGCGGACTGTACGTCACATTCGAACAGTTTGTGGATATGTTCGTGGCAGCTCATAATTCAGCCAAAGAACTTGACATAGACTTTCGATCAGATGAACATTTTGCAAGTTACAACGATTTATGCCTACCGTGCCTAATTGACTACGATTATATAGGAAAGTTGGAGACCATCGAAACGGACCAAGCTCCACTATTGAAAATGTTCAACGCCACTGAATTGCCGCATCTGAATAAAATTGGGAGCAAGAGGAATATATTCAACGTGACAACAGTAACTGCACAAGAAGCGTACGATAAGATATCAACAGAACGAATGGATCAACTGATCAAAATTCTGCACATTGACATGGAGATGTTCGGTTATAGTATTAATTTGAACATCGATAATATGTGCACAGCACATGCTCACAATGGAAACTGCTGTTGACGCCTTGTTTCCGAGTCTGCTGTCGAGCTTGGCATAGCTATCATGGTCAACATAGTACGCTGCCACGACTTGAAATGATTGGAGATCTGAGGTGTTGGCTTAGATGATGATCGGTGTGAGACCGGGTGTGATAGGGTCCTCCATTCTTATTGGAGCTCTTAATAGGACATGACATGAGAAAGGGTCAATAGTTCACTTACTTTACAAACCGTCCGATCAATATGATAAACTGTTCACTTAAATTACAATTTTTCAATTTTATGTCTATATTTGGTCAACAAAACCCATCAGATATATTTTTCAGTAGGTATAATTAGTGAATGCATATCAATTTTGGTGCATGTGAATTTCACCAACGTTTTGAGCCGTTTAGAATGGATGGATGCCATGACTACTGGTTTTCAATGCCTGAATTGGTTGCTAAGGTGTATCATTTTGCTGATATATTCCACAATATGTATATTGTTATAACTCTATTGTCTGAAATGGTTTCATTCATGTATATCTTGTTCATAATTAGATAATGGCCTCAGTATTGCTGAGGGCCC
The DNA here is from genome assembly GCA_949152475.1 of Terebella lapidaria. NCBI lineage: Eukaryota > Metazoa > Annelida > Polychaeta > Terebellida > Terebellidae > Terebella > Terebella lapidaria. The sequence continues at coordinate 29,789,266 of OX424560.1, forward strand.
AGTCTGGCCATTCGTTGCCATGGTAACCACGAATTTCATGAAATCAGCGACTATTCCAATCAAAAACATAGAAAATGGGTTTGTTGAACAGATATGAATACAAATATTCTTATAACTTCGTTTTGAAGTGCCTAATTAAAAAGTAGTCGGTCAATCACGTCACAAATCGCATGTGAATATTAATTGCCCTCTCCAAGATAGGGGGAGAGGGTATTGCATTTGGGTCTGTCTGTCTGTTTGTTTGTCAATCCATGCGCATAACTCGAAAACAAATTATACGGTGGACTCATCATTTATAAGAGTGAAGCGGTATGTCAGTGGCTCAGTCCTCCACAATTTTTGTCAAAATTGAATAACATTATTGCCATGGCAACCGAAAAGTAAGAGCCACATAATTGGCTATGACTCCAGTTCTAATCTATATTAATTGTATCCCCCGAACAAAGTTCGGCGGATACTATGGATTTACGATCGTCGCGCCGCCGCCGCCGCCGCCGCCGCCGCCGCGTCCGCGTCCGCGTCCGCAGACACTTTCTTGTGAACGCGCTGCAGGTTGCAAATATGAACCGATTTTGATAATATTTTATATGGACATGTCTTATGGTGAGATCTGGACACCTATCGATTTTGGTTGCCATAGCAACCAAAATAGCCGATTGGCGTAACATTTTGTGCTCAAATTAGCCTGTTTAACACACATGGGTTGTGAACGCTCTACGGGTGGGAGTTTTCAATGAATGATGATGAAATCGCACAGGCTCAATGAGAAAGACCATCACACGAAACCTATTGTTTTTCAGAATGATCGAATAAATATTAATAAGTTTGAGAGGTTAACTTATTACGACAATTAAAATACCTACTTTGACATGTGTGATCACTCCAATAACCTGTACTATGAAAGCAAATTGCACTGGATTCTTGTTCAGAATGTTTTTGGTGAAAAAAGAACAATATTACTGAATAAGTTAACATTGGTTTTACTAGTTAAGTCTATTATTGACCACAATAAAAATAGTTAAGACGAGAAACATTTATTATTGAGCTCAACAAGGTAAAGGTTTTGTCCAGTAGAGACTTCACAGGTGTAACCGAATAAGTTAACATTATTTTTACAAGTTAAGTCTATTATTGGCCACAATAAAAATAGTTAAGACAAGAAACATTTATTATTGGGCTCAACAAGGTAAAGCTTCTGTGCAGTAGAGATTTCATGGCTGTAGCCGAAAAAGTTAACATCAGTTTTACTAGTTAAGTCTATTATTGACCTCAAGAAAAATAGTTAAGACAAGAAACATTTATTATTGAACTCAACAATTTAAAAGTTTTGTCCAGTAGAGATTCCATGGGTGTAACCGGATAAGTTAACATTATTTTTACCAGTAAAGTCAATTTTTACTTCGAATTTCAACTTGGAACCAAGTTTGGCACATATTATGAATTAAAATATAATTTATGGTGAAAAGATCGATCTGGCTCCAATTTCGTCATCTTGAAATGCAGTTTTGGTAAACTTTTACTTGAATTTCAGCTTGAAACCAAGTTTAGCACATATTATGAATTAAAATTTAAATTATGGTGAAAAGTTGATCTGGCTCCAATTTCGTCATCTTGAAATGTAGTTTTGGTCAAGTTTTACTTTGAATTTCAACTTGGAACATAGTATGAGTTGTTTGGCACATAGTATGAGTTGAAATATAACTTACAGTGAAAAGTTCGATCTGGCTCCAATTTATTCATCTCGCAACTTAGTTGCGAACCAAGTTTGTCAAATATTCTGAGTTGAAATATAGCTTTAGGTGAAAACTTTTATCTGGCTGTAATTTCGTTATTTTTTTCGAACATGTAGAAATGGAAATTCGAATGCAGTGATTTTAGTGGTGATCTTGAATTCGACCTTCAATAAGTCTGAAAGGTTTCACACTCATAATGTACATCAGCGATATATTTGGGGCAACAGGGATGATAGGGCTACGGGGGATACACCCAAGCGGTCGTAGGCGACCGGAAGCGTCTAGTTTTTCCAATGATTTTTTTGTTTTTCTTTGACAATTTCCGATCGTACGGTGTATGACGGATGGCCTTAAGACCAAGCTCTCCATTATCGCTCCAGTTCGAAAAATTGGGGTCACCAGTTTGCGACGTTTGAGTGTTCTGAGATCCAAGGACATAATTGTGAAGCTCAAGAAGTTTGGGAGGTCAGTATCAAGAATTCAGGTCGTGGTCGAGAATATGTTCAAAATAGAAGAATCGCAAGAAATCTACTTTTACTATTGATTATTTCTCCCATGATTCTTTTTATAGCCAATTCCCGACCATATGATATATATGACCAATTGTTGTACGACCAAAACCCCCGATAATCGCCCAGGTAGAATATGTAAGGGTCTTCAGCTTTAATTTTGGCAACTCAGTCTGAGGGGACGAGGGTCTGCAATCGCTGATTATCTTTTTAACTGTTAAATTATGTACTGAGAGTCTGCAAATACATGTTGAAAGTGCAGTAACTAATTGGAAAAATCATGATAGCAACTAGCTATATGAGTACCATTCTGTTCACTTCAAATAATGCTTTCACATACATAACAGTAACTAATACACAATTTTCGTGATACAAACCCATTAAGGTAGTCATCTCCAAACAGTGAGGAGAGGGGGGTCGAAGAGTTTTTTTTTAAATAAATAACTGTATCAACATAATCTAGAGCTTCAAAATGACATATTTTATAGAGTAACTGATCAGCATCCTAGAACTAAAAAGAAAATAGGGGGTCTATTTATTCGTTCGCTTGGAAAACATGATGGAAAATGTAAATATGGACAAAATAAGGTCGTTTATGTTTGTGATTTTGATCGAATATGTCCAAGAAACCAGTACGGTGGCCCCCTATTTTCAGTGTTAGGATGCTGATCAGTTAGTCTCTAAAATATGTCCCTTGAAGAGATCATATTCAAGAAATAACTTTAAATGAATAATTTTGACCCTTCGTTACCTCACCGTTTGGAGCGGACTACTATAATATACCATGCTCTCAATAAAATAAAATCGTGTGTTCAATATAATTATGTCATTCCCACAGACATGACGGGCCTCGTAGTCGTGATTTATTTGATAAAATTCAGAAGTAAATACAACGAACAGATTTACATGCAACAAACTCATGAATAAACTCTTTATGTAATATATAACAAATGAAGAGTATTTATGTTTTATATCAGTAAAGAAATTGGTCACAATATGTGAATTAGAATGACAATACTATCTCATAGCTCTGCTGTTGAAGCGCAATAATCAGATACTCGCTGTACGCAGGCATTTGGCAAGCATTCTAATGAACATCGTCGAAGAAACCAAGATTATAACATGGCATCAGCATCCAGACCCACGATGCGCCAATGTTTGAGCAGCCAAAGCCGGTCTCAAATAAATGTTGGAGACCGGCATTTGAGACCGGCTACGCTTCTACGCGTGCGTTGTCATGGCTATTTCATTTATCTGTTTCTTCCGGACCGAAACGGTGGGCCTTTCCCGGGTTAAAAACTTTGCGGCTTCATTCACTTCGAAGGCAAAATAAGCGATATTCCAGCTCAAAAACACATGGAAATCAAGTAAGTACGGTGGCTGATATATGCCATGGTTTTATTTTTCAGATTTAATTTATTTATCATTTCCAGAAGGACATCCTGAAGAAAAGAAAATAATTAAACGCACGTACTTAATGTTAAATACGCGTACTTAATATTAAATACACATACTTAATATTAAATACACCTATATAATATTAAATACGCGTATATAATATTAAAGTACGCGTATTAAGTACGCACACTTAATATTACGTACACGTATTTGAAATTATATACACGTATTTAATATTATGTACGCGTATTTAATATTAAATACGTAAACTTAATATTAAGTACGCATATTTATACATGAAGTACGCGTACTTAATATTGTGTACGTGTATTACATCCGTCTGGAAAATATCGTAAATAAATGAAAACTAAAGAATAAAACTATGGCATATATCAGCCACCATAAATAAGACACAATAAAAAAGTTATGCCATGTTATAATCGAGATAAAAACTGGTTTGTCTTGACGTTTGTGGCGATTAGAAACGCTCTCGGGACTGTGCCGCTACATTTGAGACCTCCCCTTCGGGTCGGTCTCAAATCTGTTTGTGTTTCTAATCGTCACAAACATCATGGCAAGCCAGTTTTTATCCCTTAAATAATGCAACATTATTGCATCGTGACTGACCAAATGAGCCTAGCATGACTGTTTTAGTTATAAATATAGTGTATACAATTATGCTCCTTACACACAACCGGTAAATAATAAAATGAACATTTTCAGTAGCCATAGCAGATTGCATTGCTTAAAAATAGCAATGGCGGCATAAAATTATCCTATCACCAATCACTTGATTTACCCAAAAACAACAATATACAAGTAACCACATATGGAAATGGTGGCTGTAACTTCATACAATTTCATAGGAGAAATAAGTACATTGAATTTACAGTGAAACATACTTGTCGATGTGTTGTGCTGTTTTTGGAAAAAAATAATTTGAATCGAAAATACACATCACAACTGATATGTGTGCAACAAAACAAATTTATGTTTCAAAACTAATTGTACATGGCGAAAAATTTCCTCTCAGAATTTACACCGCCACCAACCTCCTCATTTTGACAAAACAAATACATTTATTGCACTGACATGCAGTGTCACAAACATGCCTCACCTGAAACCTGAGGAATATCAAATTGACAACACTATTGCTGCATAGAATATAGAAGTAGCACCATATATCAGTCAAATAAATTGTGTAATGTATTTTTTCAGCTTGCGATAGATTTCCACGCTTCGTACAGTTCCGGAATGTGACACTGAGCACAAAATAACATGGTCATTCTTGTTTAACGTGCTCGAATCAAATTCCAAAGAATTTTGAAGAAGGAGGTTGGGGTCACAAAAATTTCATCTTGAATTCCACGGGTGGTTCAAATTTTATTCTCCTTCTCGACTTCTGAGAAGCATTTCGATTTGCAAATTCCAGCGGGTTTCTCTACAATGGCAATGGCGGGAGCGAGCAGGACCAGACAGACGCACCACTGGGCGATCAGCAGACCTTGTGTGTACTTGATGATCGATGGATGACAGTTGATGTCTTCTGTCTTGCGGAAGTCACTGACCACCACGTGAGCTGAAGATGAGAGAATAGAAAATATCACTGAATTGTGAACAGTTTGGGGAATCTAGCGTTTACAACATCGGTATACCTCTACTTAGCATTTAGCATGTTCTCAGGAAAAAAAAAAACAGATGACATTTCTCACTAATTTATGTTCTTACCAACTACCAGAAACCCGGCTTGGAACAAGGCTGTGGCAACATCAAGAACAAGGTTGATGTTGGCTACAGTCGTGTCCTCGGACTTCAGAGCGCAGACAATCGCCATCTGGATTATATGCAATAGATAGGGGAATGCTCACATGTGGTAATGAAGACATTTATAAACTATACTTGTGGCAATAATTCGTGACTTCTACTCCCAATGCAATATGCTGATACATGTATATGTTCACCGTTTATTATCGTTTAAAGCAAATGTATACGTACAATGACGCCGACTGCACATCTGACACCAAGCCAAATCCCCAGCATCTTCATTATTTCCGTCACTTCAAGATTTGGAGCGCAGCTAGTTCCGAAGTCGGCACCTTGTTAGAAGAATAGTGCATTTGCATATTAAAGTATGAGTATGGTCTCAGAACTCATTTTTGACACACACAAAAAGAACATCCCACTGATCATTTTGGTTTTTATGGCATGCCTTCATCATAATTAGTTCCAAAGTTATGAAGATTTTTATTACAATTTTTAACCAAAAGTAGATACCTAATTAAGTATTATAATGAGCATTTATCACGTCACAACGGGAACACATATCAATCATCTACACGAGAGTCTTGAAATCAAATGTTTAATACAACATATCAGCTTATTTCAATATCTTTAATGTTCAACATGAAATATAAGCAGTATCTTGCTATCTTATTTGGATACCATGATAACCATTCTATTGATAAAGCCCATAGCGACCATGATTGCTAGGGGCCTGTATGCCATACATATTTTATTATGTGGCACAAGAAAGTAAAAGTACCAGTTATCTTCTTTTATTTCATACAAAGCTTTTTAAAACCATTTGGCTCTCAGGCTGTGAGTTATTCCCTTAGCAATCGTGGTTGCTAGGAGCTGTACCAAAGGAATCATAATGGTTGCTATGATTTTGTCCCACACATAATCATGATATAAATTTTTAAAGCTACATCTTCGTATAATATACATTCGATACCATGCGAATCAACGTCAGAATGACACCTTAAGTCACTAATTAAAATCAATAAATCATTCACCGGTGTAACATCATAAATACTAATTATAATAGCTAATGAGGTAAAAAGTCACAGTGAAAATATGGCCTAAATTATCCACAAAATTTTTCATAACTAATACTTCGATAAATGATGAAGAAAAACCTATTTTGTCATCCGTTTTGACTTCACTTTACTCAGGCTTTAAAACAAAACGCTCTGTCGCTACCAGCGACAAGATTGTATCTTCTCATCACGACATATATCACAGTTTCCTCCTATTGATGTCTGTCTGACGTACGCGCAATGACAATTGAACCCTGCTAGGAGCTGTACCAAAGGAATCATAATGGTTGCTATGATTTTGTCCCACACATAATCCCAAGAGAGTTAGCCAGGCATCATACATTCTCTGTTTCGAATTAGGGTATTGGATAGGAAGTTGTACACTGATTGTTGGGCAGTTGTACACTGATTCCAGCTGGTGTACAATAGAAACAACTATAATTACACACTGTCTGCCCCTGATGACGCCAGTGTGGCCTCAGATATGAATGTTTGGTTGGGCTTTGTTTCTATTCTGAAAGTTTTTGATATTAGGTTTTTTATTGTCATCATCAAAATTTGGTTAACAGCAGTAATAGGTTGATACATACCTATCACCCATAAGGCCAGACATAAGTCAGTACTTTTGCACCCTGCAACATATCTTGATTCGTTGACTGACATAGTTCTTTCGTCTAGGGGTCAGGTCATGTTATTGTCACCGGCTTGAGCTCAGATTTTTCGGACAGAACATCGACCCACGCTGTTAAAAATTCAATTTCTGCAATTCGATGCATATATAGAGTAACTGAGGGGGATGATACGATGTCCGAGATACTACTGCCCGTTTATGTAATTTACAAATGTTAGCAGCGGTTGATATTCCCAGAAATAAGGTTTCTTCCGCCGATATTTACCCCAAATATGACACGGTGGTCACATTCATCGTCATTTTCTAAAACTTCTGGACATTGTATTTCATTAGTCTCTACACGGGAGTTATTCAGGTTTCACAAATCCTATGCATATGCACAATTATATTGTAATTTTTCAGTTATTCCTAAATTAGTCCACATGCTTGTCTTGTCACCGATTGAAGTCTTGAGACTTTCAAGAAGTAAAGTCAGCCGACGTAATGAGAAATTAACTGGAAGATAAGTCGGTTGGTAACAAAGCTGATAACGTCTGAGATCAGAACCCAAGCTGTCAACCGAACATACAGCCTAAGAAGAAGAGGTCGGTAGAGGAACTACAGCCTGAATGAATGGCAACCCCTAGTTCGTGCACACGAGGAGGTGCAAACCCAAACACGCTACCACTGAGACAGCCTGCAGCCGGAGCACTGATGTTGCCCGAAGTATCTCAACAGCCGAAGAACCAGAGTCACCCAAGACGGCCTGTAGCCGGAGTACCAGAGTCACCCGAAGTACCCCTGCAGCCGAAGTACCAGAGTCACCCGAAGTACCCCTGCAGCCAAAGTACCAGAGTCATCCGAGACAGCCTGCAGCGGGAGTACCAGAGTCACCCGAAATACCCCTGCAGCTGAAGTACCAGGTTCAAGGGAGACGGCCTGCAGCTGGAATACTAGAGTCACCCGAAGTACCCCTGCGTTCAAAGTACCAGGATCAGTCGAGACAGCCTGCAGCCGGAGTGCCGTTGCCTCCTGAAGTACCTCTGCAGTCTTCAGGAGGGAGAGACGGCCTCTGTAGACTGAAGCGAGCTGAAAAATTCAGCATTCGGACATCCGGCTAACTGAGATAGATTGGGAGTGAAAAATCGACCCCTAGAACCGATACAGACGTACAATCAACTTCCTGGTGGCAGCGATGGGATTCGTCTGGAAGATGACAACTCAATGAGGAAAGCTGGCCGATGAAACCAACGGAGCCCGAAAAGGCACGGTTGGAAGAAGATGCAGAACTTCCAGGAGCAGCCCCAGCAGTTCCGCAGCCTAAGCGACTGGAATGAAAAGCTCAGGGATGTTCCGACGGGAACAGTTGATGTTAGACCCCATGTTATCCAACCCCGAACCGCTGAACCTGATCATAACCCGGAACGCATAAGAAAAATACCCAACCAGGCTGGAGATCGGGAGCATCTGGAGGAGATTGAGGAGCCAGACGACCTAGTGAACAGAGCAGCTGCAAGAGTTGATGGATCAAGTTTAAGTAGTACTGAATAGGCCAAACAACCCTGAACGACCCCAAGCGGAGATAGAGGTCTACTAATGCAGAAAGAAAATACACTAAGCCCGAGAATGTACTGAGAAGTAGACGGTGCTATCAAACTAAAGTGGGTTTCAGCTAAGGGGAAAGCTGAAGCCTGATAAAGAGGACACCCCCACACGTGGTCGACCCTGGCAGTACCATCACAATGCTCAACAACAGCACCTGGGAGCGCATCCGGCAGCCCAGCATCAGATTAAATAGATCGTCATCCCGTCTAACTATGGTGGACGGGAGTGGTATAAAGTTTTACGGTCGAAGGGAGCTTCCTAGATGAAAACCAGAAACAGGCCATCCAGATCTATGCTGCCGAAGACCTAGAAATCCCAGCCGAATCCGAGCGTCTGATACAAGGCCAAGCTGACCAGAGTTCATATAATAGAGGGAGTCATAGAAATGACTCAGGAGCCTACAGAAAACCGATTATGGCTAGTGGGGAGATCCTTGTCCCAGATCAACCAGGGAGTAGTACCAGTACGGGCCATCAATGTGTTGCCAGAGCCCGTGGTTATCCGAAGAGGAGCTCACCTAGTGACCATGACCGGTCTGGGAACCGATTGCAAAATCGTTCCCCTGGCTGAAATAAGTACATAAGACAGGAGCGTCCAAACCTGAAAGCTACCGTGATTGATCGGTTACTAAAAACAGAGAAATCAGAGATGAAGTGTCAACCGAAAACCAAAAGAGAGCAACCAATCTACTATACCAGAACCGAAAGATTTTCAGCGACGACTCGGGCAGTCTCAGCCAGACAAATGTGGCACAACATGGGATCCACACAGGGAATCACCTCATCAAGCAAGCCAGACATCTTCCTCCATCTCACCGGAAGCTGGTATACGAAACAATCAAAATATGAGTGATCAGGACGTCATTGAAGACAGCAGCAGCCCATGAGCATTTTCTATAGAGTTGGTAAAGAAGAAAGATGGTACTACACGCTTTTGCGTGGATTACCGAGGGCTCAACGCAGTGACCAAAAAAGACGCCTACCCATTACCCAGAATAGACGAAACCATAGCAGCCTGTTCTGAAGCAAAATGGTTCTCTACCTTGGACCTGAGAAGTGGTTACTGACATGTGGGAATCAGTTTTCTGTGTTCCCGGTGGGCTCTAACAGTTCAAAGTAATGAGTTTTCGACTGTGTAACCCGCCAGGAATGCTTGAACAACTCATGGAGAAAGTTCTCCTGCAAGACCAGCTTGAATTGCTCGAACTATGTGAGTATTTATAGCCGAACTCTTGGGGACCACATCGGAGGCATTGAAGAAGTGTTTCTCAAGCTGGAGAAGGTAGACCTGAAGCTGAAGCCTCCCAAGTGTAAATTCTTCCAGCCAGAGGTAGCCTTCCTTGGACACATCGTTGACAGACACTGTATTCACACAGACCTGTTAAGACTGAAGCTGTTAGAAGATGGTCGACCCCTGAAAATGTGACTGATCTATGAAGCTTCCTGGGGCTATGCTCCTATTACCGAAAAGGGAGCTCCTTTACTGTGGCAAGCCGAACAAGAAGAGGCGTTCACCAAACTCAAGAATCAGCTGGTGACAGCCCCGATCTTAGGATACCCCAGATCGGTATAACCTAGACACAGACGCCAATGACATGGGCTGGGAGCAGTTTTGTCGCAACAACAAGACGTCCAAAGAGAGTTATCACCTATCTCAGCCGGAGCTTGTCCAAAAAAGAAAGACGGTACTGTGTCACCGGAAGAGAGTTATTGGCTGTCGTCGTTGCAACCCAGAAGAACAAGCAGTATCTTCTGGGAAGAAAGTTCCCGTTGTGGATTGAACATGGAAGTCGCCTGTGGCTGATGAATTTCAAAGAACCTCAAGGACAAGTCATCGGTGGATCGAGTTGCCAAGCGAGTACGATTTCGAGATTCAGTACTAGCCGGGTCGACTTTTACAACAACGCTGATGCTCTGTCCAGATCAGTTTGCAGTCAATGTGGGGACAGCCGAATTCATTCGAGGATCCACTTACGAAGAAGGCTACTACGGACCAGCTCTTAGAAGCCGAAAAGGAACACGAGAGCACAACCGGAGACAAACTACCAAAAAAGATTCGGCCTAGAATAAAAAAGCAACCAAAAAGAAGTTTGAGTCGGTGCCCGAAAGTTCAAGATGGGGACAAGCGTACCAACCCAGTGACTTGAGCTCACTACAAAAAGAAGAACCGTGGTATCCAGTGGTCACAGCCTTCATGTCCGACAACCCGGCCCCAGTCAAGATAGACTACACTGGTCTAAGTACAGAAGGAAAAGTTTTGTACAGTATGCGAAAGACACTGACAATAGATAACTGGGTGATCTATAGATGATGGAGAACCAGAGAAGGGACCGAACGTTTACTCATCACTCCTCGGCGGATCTGTCATGAAGTCTTCCATCGACCACATCAGAATCGGCTGGGAAGACACCTTGGTGCAAAAAAAAAAAATGTCAGCAAGCATCAGAAGACAACATTTCTTGCCAGGCATGCTGAGGGACAGTGGATCCTAAGCTGTGATGACTGAGCATTTCGCAGCACATAGAATCTCAAGGAGTCACCCATGCAGAAATACTGGGTATTTACCGATACATCCTGGGGGTGAAAGACCACTTTACCAAGTGGATTGAGGCTTATCCGACCCTGAACCGAGAAGCAACTACAGTAACCGAAGTCTTCAAAAGTCAGTTCGTGTCCGGATATGGCATCCCGATGGAGGTACACACTGACCAGGAGCGCAACTTCGAGTCCGAAGTCCTGAATGACTACTCGGTATCCACAAGATAAAATATACAACTTTTTGGCCACAGTCTGATGGGTTTATCGACAGATTGAACCGAACACTTCAATAGATGTTGATCTTAGATGTGAGTGATCGACAGACCAAATGGGATCGGATCATCCGTCCAGTGATGGCAGCACACAGAAGTACGCCTCAAGAAATGACTGGGCAAAGTGTTACTGATGATGGGCAGAGGGGTCAACACACCTGTTGCAGTAGACCTTCTTATAAGAAAACCACCCGGTGAAACTGGACAAAATGTAACAGAGTATGGCAGTCGATAACGGGAGCCATTACAAAAGATCTACTGAGATGTCCAGAAAAGATCCAGTAGGGAACGTCAAAAGAAGAAGAACGTCAAAAGAAGAAATACAACTGACGCAAGGCCAACAACCAGTACAACCCGGAATATCTGGTGTGGATGGCGATTAAGACCCAAAAGAAGGGGAAAACACTGAAGCTACAAAGAAAATAGAGCAGGCCGAGACTGGTGATGGAAAAGTTTACAGGTGTTAACTATGTTGTAGCAGAAAGCAAGTACAAGGAGAAAGTTGATCACTTCTTGTTGAAGCAGTATAGGAGTCAAACATATGAGATGGATGAAACAAATAATGTCTGAAGACAGACATCACCCTGAAGAAGGTGACAGTACTCCAATGAAAGAAGGAGATGAACCAGAGTTGGAGTCCAGTTCGGATGAAAAAATGAAGAAACAGGCAGAAAACCTGTTTGAGCAAACAACCGAAAAGAAAGAAAGAAGAAAAAGTTGAAAACCGAGATCGGTTGAGAAGAAGGGTCGAATCAGCAAAGTCAAGTGTCCGAGAGCGAAGTCGGCCGGCAGAAGTCCACATTGCCGAAAGCAGAGTCTGGGTGCTGACCCAGTAGCCAGCATGGATGAACTCCCAAAGACGGAGGTGTTCGATTACCTGGCCTATTGCAAGTGGTGCGACCGGCAGTTCGAGACCCCAGCAAGAAGGCAACACAGATACGGCCGAGCTGGAAGAAGATGCTGCTTCTGCCTTTTCGGTGGCACCCGGGCCTGTGACATCAGACGCCATATCAAGGAAGCTCATGGGTGGTGCTACCTGTGCAACTTCCCAGCACCCGAAAACCAGGCTCAACTGAAACAGATCGGCAAGTATGATTTGGCAGAGAAGGGATTCCGGACCACGTTCGAAATTCCGTCGGGCAACAGGTGCTGCGGGAGTCGAAGCACCACAGTCTTCCCATCATTCGGAGCACCACAGTCATCCCGTTTCCCAAGTTTGAAGTTGACTGCCGGGGGAGTCCCCTGGAGAACTGCAACATTATAGACTCCCTTGGGAAGATTCAACTGACCACGTGGCCACCGATTCGGGGATGTCGAAGGTTCTGTACTGAGCTTAGGATTGAATTGGGGATTCCCCTCTGAGACCCAAAGAAGACGTTCCTCTTCCGAACATCCCAGAGATCTCTCCCACCAACAGCCGCCGAGAGGAGTCTTCCTGGGTTCCGGCCATAGAGATTCAGGAATTCCGTGCAACTGTCCAAACAGAAGTGCCGGACAAAGTCACGTTACTATTTTCGTCTCTATAAAAGGAGGATATCTCGACTAGACATTTCAGTTCTCTGTCGTCTCTTGAAAATGGTGGATCCAATTCATCCGAAAAGGAGCCTTCCACTGCAGAGTCAACTCCGGGTCAGCTGAGTTCTTCTGAAGTCAACCGAAAAGGAGCCTTCCACTGAAAGATGGCCCGAAAAGTAAAAATGAAGGACGACGGACGCAACACCATGGCAATAAGTTATCAGAGCAAAAATACAATAAGCTAAAAACATACGAGCAAATTGTGTTCTGCAGCGCGAGTACGAGAAAACAGTAGGTAAGCAGACACAGACGCGGCGAACATGGCCAAAATCATATCATACCTGACTTGTCGTCCTGAGATACAATATTTCATAGTGCTAGTTCTGGTGAGATACTCACCAAGACTTAAAATATTTGGAGCTATCATGGAAATTACACATGTGCTCAATTGGGAATAAAAGACGCTCGTCTTCTCCATACTCCAGATGAACACAATATGTGCATTTGTGCGATATATATGTACATGTACATGTGTGTAGATAGAGTGTTATACGTACTGACAATAAGACAGCCCACGCTGACAGGCAGTCCGAGACCCAGCCACATCAGCACACTGCAGATCGCCAGTCGTGCAGACATTTTGTTCCCCTTCAATCTGGATCGCCCGGGATACCTCTTTCAACTGAAATATTCAACGGATTGGACATCATGTGACCTGGTTTTGCAGGATTAAAAAATCCTCCTCATGTTGAATGTTGTATAAAAATATAACAATCGCACCAAGAATTCGATTAATATAAAGATTGTACACATCATAAAACCACACACAGTTTGCAGTGAGATAAGCTCATAATTAAATGTATCATAAAACAATTATAAATACTTCCGAGCTCACGCAAGGCAATATATTATCCTATGCCAAGTATATTTGTGACTGTGTTGAGTATGGTAGAATAATTCTGAAAGCCAATTAATTTCTGAGAAACGAAAACTGCACTTCGATTTGTTTTGTTATGCTGAAATTAACTCAAGTACATCACTGAACAGTTGCCAGTGTATACCAAGCTACAAAATGCAGTACACTATTTGTGATTGTATTGTTGGAGGTAGCTTCACAGTCCGATATGTCAATGATGCTGTAATGCGGAAAATAAACACGAGAATGTAACTTTATCGGGTGGGTGGTAAATAAACCTGATGACTACTCATGATTATCAATCAGTTAATTTGCAGAAATAACAATGATATATATCATGATATAAATATATTTTAGACCTACTAATATACAGTTATTGACAGCGTGCCAATGTAACAAACACACCCAGTTGCAATGCAGTTTCGGAAATTTTTTGAATTTCCTCATTGCATGTATAACTAGACCCTTTCCGCTCCCCTGGAGTGTATCCCCCGTCAAATTTCACAAGAACCTTCACCTTTCAATAGCCCAATAATAAAAGTCTCTTGCCTTAACTATTTATATTGTGGTCAATTAATAGACGTAACTAGCAAAACACAAATCATGTCGCCAATCGGCCAATTCGGTTGTTATGGCAAAAAAAATCGATTGCTGCCGTGATCTTACCATAAGACATGTCCCTTATCATACTCAGTTCGGATTTGCAGCCTGTAGAGCGTTCACAAGAAAATATCTACCGCGGCGGCCTGATTGAGTCAAATCCATTGTATCCGCCGAACTTCGTACAATCATTCACCTTCAGTGTTGAAGAGTATAAATTGAACACCCCTGTCAGCAACATTCTAACCCACCTTGAAGCCTCTGCGAAAATCTATGAATCGCGAAAGTGAATGAAAGTCGCGATGTTCTTTTTACAGTCGACATCGTACATTCCAGTTTAATCTCCGACGCAGTTGTGGTTACTGGACATGTATTATATTCTATAACCATCGTGGTAGGCCTAGGTGGTGGTTTTTTGACGTCACTGGTCAACGTCTGTGACTCATTGTCACATTGCCTGCGTCCCAGCTTAGAGCCCAGTATACTGCTCTCCACAGGATGTTGAGTTTGACAAGAACATTCAACCAGAATTCTGTTTTTCTATCACAGAAATGCATTCCAAAATACCCAGTTCCATCATATGTACATACATGTAATCTGGGGTAGTGCCGGACCCCCCCCCCCCCCCTTCTTCCTGGGTGCATGAAAAAAGAAGAAATAACAAAAACATTTAAATTTAACCTAAGGGCTAGATAGGTTACCGGACATTTTTGGTTCAAGCATCACAGGTGAGATATGACATTGAGATTCACCAGTGAAAGTCATCTTTGTGAACGTCAATGTTCACAAACATTGTGAACCTTTAGATGTGCTACATATAATTTTGTATACAATGTATATTCATGATACAAAATAAATGTATATCTACAAGTACTTTGTCCGTAAATGCCAATTTACACATTTCAGGTCAGGTGTGACATTGAGATCTAGTGCTCAAGATCATCTGAGGTCAAAGACAACGTCACCAAAACACTTCCTATATGCTCATAATATAAACAAAACCCTTACCTACAAGCATTTTGTCTGCAGAGGCCAAGTTACACATTTCATGTCCTCGTGACCTTGAGATTTAGCCTTTCAGGTCATCCGAGGTCAACCTCAAAGTCACCAAAAGATGCACCATATATGACTGACTCCCTATATGCTTATAATACAAACCTAAGCTTGATATACAAACGTTTTTGCCCCATATAGAGATTTATAAATATCAGCCTTTCGAGCCTTTCCAACTCACATATTGGGAATTTTCAGAGATTCAAGGCATTTCACATTTATATACAATGTCAAGGACCCTAATTAGCATGTTTTTAAACAATATTCTTCAAACTGATCGGACAGTTTTCCAGAGAACAGCTAAAAACTGAAATTTGGGCCTTTTTGGGCCACTTGAGCCTAAATTTTAGGCCTATCGATCAATTCAAGGCATTCCGTTTTTTGTAGACAAAGTAAAGGATCCCAATTAGCATCTTTTGGAACAAAAATCTCATAGCTGATCAGATAGTCTTTGAGAAAACTGCCGAAAACTGCAATTCAGACCTTTTGGGGCTTTTGAGCCTAGATTCGGGCCTTTCAAGCGAATCAAGGCACTCCATCTTTATACACAATATCAAGGACCCCAAGAAGCATGTTTTGAAGCAAAAATCTGAAACTGATCAAATAGTTTTTGAGAAAACGACCAAGAACTGAATTTTGGGCCTTTTAGGGGCCTATAGATCGATTCTAGGCACCCCATCACTATACACAACGTCAAGGACCCCAATTAGCATGTTTTAAAATGAAAATCTACAAACTGACCGGATAGTTTTTGAGAAATTAGCCCAAATGCTAAGACAGGTTACCGGACAAAATATGTTCTAAATTCTATATACTAGTAATTTTATCCCGTTTACATTGAAAACGAGACAATCAGAGATTGCAGACCCTCGCCCTTCAGATTTAGTCACTAAAATTAGGCGATAATTGAGAGTTTTGGTCTTAAGACCATCGGTTGTACGCCAAACGATTGGGACTTGGCCAAAGAAAAATACAAAAATAGGTTGAACATTTAATATTGATTAGAACCGGAGTTATAGTCAATTATGTGATTTTATTTTTTCAGTTGCCATGGCAACCGTTTTCACCCGATTTTGGCAAAATTTGAAAGGGACTGAGCCATTACCATAGCACTCCAGCCCTATAAATTTCAAATCTATCGGACCGTTTGCCTTTGAGTTATGAGCGCAGACATTTGCACTGAAACGTCGCTGGCCAAAAATAACCGAAATCGTGACCCCCAATTTTTCGACATCCGGCGATAATGGAGACTTTTCGTCATACGACCATCGGTCGTACACCAAACGATCGGGAATTGGCCAAAGAAAAATACAAAAATAGTTGGAAAAATTAATATCACATAGAACCGGAGTTAGAGCCAATTATGTGATTTTCTTTTTTTCCGTTGCCATGGCAACCGTTTTCATCCGATTTTGGCAAAATTTTGAAGGGTCTGAGCCACCATCATAGCACTCTAGTTCTATAAATTTCAAATCGATCGGACCGTTTGCCTTTGAGTTATGAGCACGGACATTTGCACTGAAACGTCGCTGGCCAAAAATAACTGAAATCGTGACCCCCAATTTTTCGACATCGGGCGATAATGGAGAGTTTTCGTCGTACGACCATCGGTCGTACACCATACGATCGGGAAATGGCCAAAGAAAAATACAAAAATAGTTGGAAAAATTAATATCGAGTAGAACCGGAGTTAAAGCCAATTATGTGATTTTCTTTTTTCCGTTGCCTTGGCAACCGTTTTCATCCGATTTTGGCAAAATTCTGAAGGGAATGAGCCAGCACCATAGCACGCTTGCCCTATAAATTTCAAATCGATCGGGCCGTTTGCCTTTGAGTTATGAGCGCAGACATTTGCACTGAAACGTCGCTGGCCAAAAAAAATTGAAACCGTGACCCCCGATAATGGAGAGTTTTGGTCGTACGACCACGGGCCATATATCAGATGATCAGGAATTGGCCATAGAAAAATACAAAATTAGTTAGAAAAATTTATCTTGAATAGAACCGGAGTTATGGTCAATTATTGATTTTTACATTTTCCGTTGCCATGGCAACAGTTTTTGTCCGATTTTGACCAGATTTGAGGAGGACCGAGCCACTGAGATACCGCTTCATCCCTATAAGTTTCATGTTGATCGGACCATTTTCCTTTGAGATATGCGCGCGGACAGACAGACAGACAGACAAACAGACATACAAACGGACAGACCCAATTGCAATACCCTCTGCCCCTATCGGGGCGAGGGTAATAAGGTCACTGGTCAAATTCAAGGTCATGAGAATATTCAGCAGGTATTATTACCTTCATGTCCACAATTGATTGCTGAGCTGTAAATTCAATAGTGAGATATTAGCCATTTTGTTCTATGACCTTGGAAATGATGGTAAAGGTCAAGTTAAAGGTCATCAGAATATACAGCATCTATCATTTCCTGCGTGTCCGCAATTAATTCTCAAGTTTGAAAGTGGAATAAAAATGATATCGTCCATTCTATTGTAAAGTCGACAATAAATGATATCGTCCATTTTGTCATGACCTGGAAATGAGATCAAAGGTCAAATTCAAGATCATGATAATATTCAGCATACATCAATTCCTATACGTCCCCAATTGATTCTGAAGCTGTAATGTCGATAATAGGTGAGATATTAGTCATCTTGTGCTTTGACCTTGAAAATAAAGACAAAGGTCAAGCTCAAGGTCATGAGAATATTCAGCATAAATTTTTTTCCATATGTGAACAATTGATTCCTAAGCTGTAAAGTCAGCATTAAGAGAGATATTAGCAAATTCGTTAGCCATTTTGTACCCTGCCCCAAATGAGACCAAAGGTCAAATTCAAGGTCATCAGAATAATCGGAGTATATCATTTCCTACATGTCCACAATTGAGTCCTAAACTGTAATTTTGTGCTCGGACCTTGAAAATGAGGTCAGAGGTCGAATTCAAGAGCACGAGAATATTTCAGCATATATCATTTCCTATACGTCCACGATCGATTCCTAAGCTGTATAGTCGATAGTAAGCAAGATATTAGCCATTTTGTGCTATGACCTTGAAAATAAGTTCAACGGTCAAATTGAGGGTCATCAGAACATTCGCTGTATATCATTTCCTATATATCCACAATTGATTCCTAAACTGTCTGAAATTATAAGCGAGATATTAGCCATTTTCTGCTCTGACCTTGAAAATGTGGTCAGAGGTCAAATTCAAGAGCACGAGAATTTTTCATTTCCTATATGTTCACAATTTTTGAGAAAAACGACAGTTGAATCCAAAATTGGCCGTTTTTCTCCGAAAATGGCCGCCATTTTGGTAGAATTGCAAAAAATAAAAAAAATAAAAAATACCTAAAAAATACCTTCTTCTCGGTCATCAGAATATTTGGCATATGTCATTTCCTGTATGTCCATAGTTGATTCCTGAGCTGTAAAGTCAATGATAAGCGAAATATTAGCCATTTTGTGCTCTGACCTTGAAAATGAGGTCACAGGTCAAGTCCGAAGTGATGACAATATTCAGCAAATATCATTTCCTATATGTGCACAATTGATTCGTAAGCCGTAAAGTTGATAATGAGTTAGATATTAGAAATTCTGTGCTCCGACCTTGGAAACGGATGTCAATTTTCAAGATCATCGGAATTTTCGGCATACATCATTTCCTATACGTCCACAATGTATTCCCAAGCTGTAGAGTCGATATTAAGCAAGATGTTAGCCATTTTGTGCTCTGACCTTGAAAATAAAGTCAACGGTCAAGTTGAAGGTCATGAGAATATTCAGCATTTATCATTTCCTATATATGCACAACTAATTCCTAATCTGTAAGGTCGATGATAAGTGAGATAGTAGCCATTTTGCGCTTTGATCTTCGAAATGAAGTCCAGGGTCAAGTTCAAGGTCATGAGAATAATAAGTATATATCATGTCCCGTATGTGGACAATTGATTCCTATTCTGTAGAGTTGATAATAAGCGAGATATTACCCATTTTTGCTTTGACCTTGGAAATGAGGTCAGAGATAAAATTCAAGATCATCAAAATATTCGGCATACATCATTTCCTGTTGTTCACAATTGATTCCTCAGCTGTAAAGTCGATAATAAACGAGATATTAGCCATTTTGTGCTGTGAACTTGATAATAAGGTCAATGATTAAGTTCAATCTCATGAGAATATTCATTCCCTATATGTCCACAATTAATTCCTATATATAATCTCAATATTAAGTGAGATATTAGGAATAATGTGTCTCATTATAAAGCGTAGGAGAATTTAACATGGGGGAGTGCGATTTGGGACCCGTCAAAAAATAAAAATGGCCGCCACATGCAGACCGACGATTCAAGAGCAAGGAAAGTTATAGAAATCACAGAGGTATAAGGAGGAAATCTTTTGAAACAAAAATCTCAAATTTAATTAGACAATTTTTGAGAAAATGGCCGCCAAAGTCCAAATTTGATCGTTTTTCGACAAAAACAGCAGTCATTTTGGCTAAAATGCGAAAATAATAAAAAAAAATACATCCCTCTTGAAATATTTTAGGCATTTTTGTGCAAAAATTCGACCATGAATTCGATAAAATAACATAAAAATTAGACGGACGACGGACGCAACACCACGGCATCGGACCAGATTTTTTTTCACCAAAAATAGGTCGTTCTGACCTTCCAAGGTCATTGACCTTCATTGTCCTTCGTTTTGACCGTTCAAGGTCATTGAAGGTCGAGCTCTAGTTCACCACTCTAACCGCAATATATGATTTCCCATTTGAATGTGCGTATAATTAGGCTCTATCTTGAAGTGTTCTAGGAATTTACTCCGCACAGCTTTCCATTCCAAGGAAATCGGGTAAAGTCCAAAAAAGTCTCCAATGGCCAAAAAAATGGCCAAAAAGTTTTTTTTTTGCTGAGAATGGGTGAAAACGAATAGTGACTCGACTTGGGACACAAACAATTTCGTCGACCCGTCAAAAAATTAGAATGGCTGCCACACGCAGGCGTGCGATTCAAGGGCAACGAAACTTATACACACCATAGAGGTACGTGTGAGGAATGTTTTGGAACAAAAGGCTCAAATTGATCAGACAGTATTTGAGGAAACCCAAAATTAGTCATTTTTCGTCAGAAATGGCTGCCAATTCGGCCAAAAAACATTTAAACAAGGGCCACTGGCCTCAAAGGAAGAGCTCTGAAAATATTTGCACACAATTGTCCTGGGAAGGTTAAGTATTGATTTATATGTATATAGGCCTAATAGACGTGGAATCAATACCCAGTATTAAGTATTCCAAGCAAACAAAACAGGGTCCGTTATCCAATCTCATAGTCCGGGGACAGAAAGTCATATCAGGCATACGAAGTGAGAGAAAACAAAAATGCCAGGGAAACTCATGAACCCCAAAAATGGCCATTAGGAGGTGAAATCAGGTGTTCCGGGAAGAGCGAGCATTTCCTGCCCCACTAGTAGAAATACATTCATATTGAGCGCTGAGCATTCATTAATACTTGTGAGGTTTTTTGTGCTTTTTTTGGGAGGGGGGGGGGGGAGGGGGGTTGATATTCCGACCCTTTTTATGTTTTTCGTGATGAATCATCTGAATATAATATGAGAAAATGAATACAATCAAATGTACCGAACAAATAAAGAACTGATGCAATTTTATTTTATTTTCTCCGCCGATTCTGTAATCTTTCCTTCAAAAAATCGAATGCGCATGAAACGATGGCGCTTCGAATATTATTATGCAGTGTGCGGGCGTTGCTCATTTGCACAAGGTTGCTGTTGCCGTGTAGACACGTTGATGACTTTGCCGGGATTTATGGACTGTTATTCCAATAATTAGCGGAATGTACACAGTGACAGATATTGGTGTGTGTCACATTAGTGCAGAGGGACAGATATCTGAGGCCGAGGGACGATGAATATTTAGTAGATAAAATATTTGAGCCGGCGGTTGTCAGACAACACTCAGTTTACTGTATCTGATCGACAGACCAGCAACAGGTGCTCGATAGGAGATTGCGCGGACGTCCGTTTCTCCGAGACGATTTGGGTCGTCTGCCAAAATAAATTTGACTGTGTTCTTTTTTGTGAACTTAGATAAATGTTTCACATCTGGCGATATCACTCATTAAATGGTGAAAAACGTCCATGCATTGTCGTCAAGCTTTTCTTGTTTTTACAACCAGTGATTTGGTACCCGTGCGGCTCTTCAACAGAGACGCTGCGAGTGGGGAGAAGTTTTCGAATTATTCAGCGTAATTGAAGTTATCTGTTCCTTGAACCCATGCGTTTTGTAGTGTTGCTAATGAGTCACATGTTGCTACAATGCCACATCTTTTCACAAACGCCATGTGTCCAACTTCGTTTGCGTGGGATTTTTTCCAAGGTGTATGAATACTCGGCTTATCTGAATGGCTGTAGCTTTTGAACACTCGTGCTCAGTCATGAGGCTATTGGATTTTCTCTACTCGTCGTGGAACATTAAAGAAATGTTATGTAAAATGGTTTTTGACAAAAGACCCTGTATTTTATTGTGGCCACGTTTCGTAATATGAAACTGTCAACAGTGAAAACTGAAGAAGTGTTAAACACGCAATCAGGTATACAATGCATGGTGGCCCGCGGGTTACTGTGCACAGCGCAGTACGCCTATGGCCTGTAAAAGCCGCGGGCATCCTGAGTGTACAGACACGGACGGACGATGGACGGACATATCAAGTTTTCATGTGAAAAGGCCATACTCGGTTTTTGGTTTTCCCTGCGAAAGTGATCAGTAGATGCCTACAAGACAGACGAACACTAATAAATTCTCACTGCAACCTTAAACTCGTCAGAAATTGACATTGAAAGTCAGTTCACGCGCAGTGATACTAAAAGACTAGAAATTCTGCAAAAAATACAGCTTATTTGCTCTGATTTGCTCGTACCCCACATTTGTAAACTGTATAATAGTGATAGAACCCACACTATTCAAGTTGAATCGTATATGCTTCAGATAACGACAATGAATGCCAACACGTGGCTTTGTTTATGTTTGCACAAATGTAAACAATTCGTTCACATCGTGCGTTTTTTCAGTATGTTCAAACTCCAATGTAGGGTCATCTGGGCGTAGTTTGATAGATCTATTTGTGCTATATCATCAGGAATATGCCAGCCAAGTGTTCTATAACAAATTACAAAAACGGATTATGCCACTTTAAAGGTTTTTCCCATGTTAATTTCCAATGTCGTGTGAGTCTCTTATCCGCAAATTGAGCCCCTAAACACACTTTTGGTCATAACAAGTGGGTTTAGGGGCTATTTTCAGCTCTTGCAAAGTCCCTAAACCCCAAAAGTTTGCCCGGACGGACGACGGACGAAAAACTACTACAATAGCTTATCGGCTAATAGCTTAAGCTACAATAGCTTAAGCTAAAAATTAAATTCCAATTGTTTGCTCTTCCTCCTTCGAATTGAATGGAAAAATATACATGTGCTATCATATCTAAAGTATTTTTTTATCAAGCTCACGGATCCATTTTGCCGTAAACATCAGCTAGAAACTAGAAACAACTAGAAACTCAAACCATATAAACCTTGTGAAAACTTGATGATCAAATAATTCATTTGCTGAAAAAACAAAAATAATATTTCAATAGACCTACTAAAATAAAAATATAAATAGCGGTACCGAGGGGTTATCAAAAATATCAACAATCACCAGCTGGCAGCACTGCTTTATCAGTCTTATGACGTCACTTTACTGTTTTTGCTGGCGTTATCAATATAAACGTAATTTTCCCGCCAAAACGTACGTCATTAATGATTACAGACGATATCCGTTTATGATTTTGGCGCCAAAAAGGACTGATAGTACAATGCTGCCCTCTGTTGAATGATGTTTGATAACCCCCAATGAAATACAGTATCGGAAGACGTTTTCCTCAGTATATACTTTGACCTAATGTGTTGAATGGGAGATAAATAAACATTCCTGGCAGAATAAGCTCTAGCATACCTCTGAACTTCAGTGAAGAATTTTGATTCCGGTTGGATATTCGTGGAATATCGCTATTTACTGTCATACAGCTCTGCCTCGTCGCTGTTCGTTTTAGCCCCTATATACGACTATTCATTTGGTACATCATACATCCCCGAGCAAAACGACAATGTCACTGTGTCGATCACTCGATCAGATTGCCAACAATATTTTTTTTTCCACAGAGCAAAAAAAAACCTCCTAGAAGCAGGAAATTTCCATTCACCGTTAAGCACAGCATTGGATTTCACGATGGCCTAACTCTATTTTGCTGTCAGCGCATGGCCATTTTCGTTTGCCAGGAGGCGCCCAGAAAACTCAGATTTCATGACGAGTTTGAAAATGAACTTATGAAAATAAACTTATTGTTGGCACTCCGTTCGAGTGATCGACACAGTGATAGTGTCGTTTTGCTCGGAAATTAATGAACTTTACTTTCGAAAAATAGAGGTATGTGTTGTCAAGTGTTTTTTGTCAGAACTACCAGGGTTGAATGTCTGTATGACTATATCTGGTGCCCCGAAGGGTAAAATGTACCAAATGAATATTCGTATATAGGGCTAGTCCATTTCAATGTCCCGACGTCTGGGAACGCTATCCGTTTCAATGTCCCGATGTCTGGGAATGCCGTCCGTTCCTGGGAGTGGTTTCATTCGGCTGCTGTGGTTTCATAACCGATATCATATACTGATTTTCCTAACCCGTTTACATTGTTTCTCGCTGATATTTTTGCAATGCTGAATGGTATCGTTCTATAACTTGGCATTCCTCACCTGGAAGTCAAATGGCAATAATCTAATGAATTAAAGACTTCTATCGAGAAAATTGAAATATTTGGCAAACTAACCTAGTGTTAAATTTAGCCCCGTAGTTGTATGCATTTGCTCGGTTTTGTAGCTGTACAGTCGTTTCGATGTCAAATTTTCTGTGTAGAATACGCCCCAATGTGTCTCCTGGATTAACATTACAATAATAAATCGAATCCTGATGGATGTAAACGTGACCAGATCCTCGAATATGCTCAGATTCTCGAGATCCAGTTTTGAGCTTAAATTAAACACTGGGGTGGATAGCCCAACTTTTTCAAATGTAGCGATAGGAGTCTGAAATTTGGCAAACAAATTGCCGTCTGACTCCTGGGTGAAGTATGCCAAGTTGAATGTTGTTGGTATGTGCGAATTAAACAAATTGTTATATTTGCACTTACAATCCGAGTAAATAGAAGTTGCAGTTAAGGTTTATTATATTGAACCGCCCCCAACACAGACATGCATTCCCAAAATGAGGACATTGTCCATTCGAAAGGCCGTGTTGTTTTTTTATTTGTTTCCCGTCAGCGGGCGGGTGAAAATAGCAATTATCTTGAGAATAAAAACACAAACCTTTTTGTCTTTTCCCCCTCCAAAATGATGTTTTTCTAGCCCCAAAAGCACAGAACTTCGTGAAGGATAGTAAATGGTTTCCATTTTGCTGTTTCCTTCTCTGTTATCATCAATAAAGTATTTAGCAAATGGTCAAATGACATTTATTTAACATTTTTGGCATGAGCTACTTTGTGAAAAAAGATGGTATCGTGATGATAAACGTCTGTGTTTTTTTCTGTGTTTGTTTTTTTTTCCTGGCTGGCGGGTACTTTTCGAAAAGAAAAAGTTGACGGGAAACAAAGAAAAAGCACAACATGGCCTAAAATATACTAGCAAGTAGCAAGCTATATATGCCTATTGATACATGAAAAATTTGAATCAAGAGGGGGGGGGGGGGGTTGGCTATATTTCCGAGGCAAATCAATGGGTAATGCACATACACATGTATTTACATGCACAATTTAGCTTTGGTACCTTGTGCAGTTTATATTCAATATACCATAAATTACAGGCGACCTTCTGGATTCTCCATCTTGCAAGACACTGGTGTACAATTTTAGCTAGAACCAGTTCCAAATGTATAAAAAGAAAACTGGACCACGATCCGCATGGCATAGTGCCAATTTGTCTGTCAAAGGTTACCAAAAATGTACCAGGAATTGCCCCCATTTGTTGTGATTGTCATCGTTACATATGAGTGTGAAATATAACATTGGTCCACTTCTAGGTTAGATATAGAACGTTCATATTACAAGATAGCACATTCCAGACTTTGGACCAAATCCGAGGAACTGAAAAAGCACTGCGGTTTTTTTCATAATACAGGAAGTGACATTTCTTATGTCCAATGCGTGTAGAAAAAATATTGCAGGAAAATATAAGCATGAACACAACTGGAGGCATTGCGATTTCCCGACGTTGACCTTTCTCTTAACCGTCACCTGAGTTCTTAACGCTGACTTCCCAAACTTCAGTCTTTTTTTCTGATACGTACTGCGTACATCATGTTCAATATTCGTTTTGAATATCGCTAGTCGTTTGTTGGTGCGTTTTGTTTGAATATTCGTTTTGATGTAGAAAGAGCTTTCTGATTATTCGAAATTACCGAATCGGCGAGTTCACCTAACGACCCTCGATTTTAGTCATAGAGATTTTATACCAAATGATCATATACCAAATGATCCGGGTGTGCTCCTTGGAAAACTAGACTAATGTAATAAAACACATTTAACTATGAATATAAGTAAGTTATTGTGAGCTTTCGATTGATCTTTCCATGATCTTGTCCTTGATATTCAAATTTGAGTTCTGGAACTTCCGAACATTTTTTAATAATCGAGACATTTCCCGAGTGAATACTTCAAACTATGTCTTGAATCTTGGGAAAACCTAAATATGTAAAACCACGGACCCCGGATGCTCGACTACAGCCATTGCCCATACATAAAATGACCAGGATTTTGTCATACAAAATACAAATATAGTTAGGAAAACTAATCCATATCAGGAACGAAGTTATTGACAATACTTACAGACATACCTAATTGGAATACCTTTGCCCTTTGTCGAGGCGAGAATAATAAAACATGGAACCAAGATGAACCTCGTAGACTACAAAAAAAAAACAATGACTAATGCCAATTCAGGCCTGTGTTCACTTTCATTGCAACATACAAACAATGTATTTTAGCAGGACCTTCGAATCTCCCCATAGAATCAATAGGATATTGAGGCCCATTTCGTGTCAGTTGTTGAACATAGCAATATCAGCATTCAGATAATACCGTTTCAAAGCTTATGATCTCCACCTGTTTGCAATTTAGGTGTCTTTGCAACATACCTACGAATCCAATGAATCCATTTCATGTTAGGTCTACATTTTTTTGACTATCCGATTCATTGAAGTCCAACGTACTGGATCCGAACACGTGTAGCTATACGAACAACGTCTGTTATATGTTGAAATGTACATATATATTCATATGTTTAATGTCCACACATGGCTCGTCACGACATGATAAACATAGTTATCAGTATGTACACTGTGTTTATCTATTTGATGTTTGTACCATGAGGATTGGCAGACAAGAGAAAGAGCAAAGTACAGATTTAGATCGTCTGTATTCATTGACTGGTCGACCTCGTGGTGCATTTTACAGTGTCAATTATCATTACGGTAATTCAATTGCACGCTGTAGTGAATGTTTTAATTGGATATTAGATTCAACACAGCGAACACGTCGATTATTATGTCAACGTTCAAAGGCCGACGTTGATGTTAATATTGCCCGCTACTCGGAAATTGTTTCCTAACTCACTCGGAAAATACTATCAGATATCCCCCTCCCCCCCTCCAGCTTATCAGACCGGTATTTCCTCACATAGAGAAATGACATAATGTCTTATTTCATGTGAATCTCTAACTTCGATCAGAAGTATGGAGAATGAAGTGCATTCAAAAAATTGCAGATACATGTGAAGTTTCTTAACGAGAAAGGCTTAGATTTGCATTGTCAGCGTGTCTGAATTAATCTTGCATGTAGTGTGTTCCTTATATATGACGCAAGATGACCTTGAATGTTCAAACGCAAACTTATATCAACCAATAGTAGTGACTCCTGACGCAACACTTCAAAAAACTTCAAAAGGTGCGATGTAACTTGACATCAGATGATAATGAGTGTAAAATCGCAGGCTTTGAATTGGACTTCAAACCGCGAAGCTTAGGTTTACATTACGACCATGTGGTGAGTTTTATAATGCTGTACCGACCTTGAATGTTATGCACGACCTTGAACAACACTACAAAATGTATCCAAATTTGTACCGCAAAATAGTATCCACCATGAAATGTGTAAATTTGTTTCTGTGGGCACCAGCCTCATGACACTGCTTTACTTACATGTGGATATGATATAACCTGAATAAATGAATACCTGAATATATGATAACGGTTATGATCAAGTGAAACGGGCGAAATCTGTGCCTTAAACGTCCACCCGACGTGTATCTAGCCCCCCACCCCTACCACAACACAACTGCAAAACTAGAAAATTAAAAAAAAAAACCCTTGATCTAAAGTTATTTTGACATAACTTATGTTTCAAAACGCTCAGGACTATATTCAAACAAAATAGTCAGAAAAAATGCAGGGTCTACATGCATCTCACACCAGTGATTAAACTTATTGCGGTACATGTACTCAATGAGTAGCTCGCCTCAGTGTACATAACTCAACACACGCTTATAAATGTATCTCCCCAACGTTTAGCGTCGCCCACAGGTTTATCGTTGCAGCAACATGTTTACCTTTAAAATGTGCTTTCCGCAATTTGTTGTATTGTCACACGCTGTATTAATGTCTTTCAGACAGCTCTATCAACACTGCAGGAAGTGACTTTGTTATGGTATGCTTTTCTCATCACCCATGTTGATTTTTCACTTACGATTAACGAGTGCTGCAATCGTGGGGCCGCCATTTTCCCAAACGATGTTCGTTGCATAATCCAGGATGCGCCGACCAAACACAAGATCAGCCAACTGGTTCCCCCAGCGTGACATTGTGAACCTTTAGCTCACTAGGATGGCAAGGGTAACATTGCAGAGTTTCCCTCTGCAAATCTGGCGTCATCCGGGTCAATGTCATTGTAATAATCCTTCAGATTATACACACAGATATTCCTCGGGTAGAAATAGAGGTGGAGTGTGATATGAGTTGACAGTTATGTTAATATACGAGCATCTACTGTCCAAAGGTCACATTCATAATGACATGCTACGGCCCCGCCTACATGGCCTCACTCCATCCTGAGCATGTAGAAGACGAACACGCACGTTAAAATGTCTGGATAATTAACCGCAAAGATATATCGCACAGACATGGTATGCCCAATATTGTTTTCTTTCCAATCTTCCAATCAAAGTTCCCATGCGTCAAGAATGTGGCTGTATGAATCAAACTGGTATTATTGTTATTTTAGTTGATTATTTGCAGAGCCATGTAGAAAACACTTCGATTGTGTCTAACTACAGTAGAGAGTTTCTATATTTGTAGGCCTATTTTTCAAAAAAATATACCCAAATACTGTTTGGATTGTAAAATCAATTATGACAATGTTTTGAAAACAAACCAAGTAGTGAATAACAATATTTAACAGAGCTGATTTTTTTCCATTTTCTTGGTAATATAAGAAAAATGTCACTTTGCATTATGTTACGGAGTTGATTCACAACATCATTCTCGCGTCACGGAGTTGACAGTGTTATGGAGTGACATTTTCCACGTCACACATTGGTATTCATGAGCTCATAGTGATCAAACCAGAATTATACACCATATAATAAACGTAACAGAAACACAGTATGACAGAACAAGAAAATGCAGCTAACTGCGGGGGACGACATTAGAGCTCGAGCACATCATCAGCACCACGACAGTATATTATGATGAAAAACATAGGCCTACTTCATTCATATTCCTAATAAGTAAAAATTTATTTTGAACACAATTTAACAGATAGATCTACGCCTACTAAAATGGTATTTCATTTAAAAAAATAAAATAAAAAAAAATATTGAAAACCATGAGAAATATCTGCATCTGATATCATGATACATATGCCTACTGGGCGAATTGAAAGGCCAGTTTAAAATAAAAATTCGCATCCCCGCATGGAACACCTTAATTGTCATGTGATACAATACGTCAAATTACGGTAAATTTAGCCGTGGCGTCGCAGACGTATCATCGTGTTTACTTCATCATAGCGCCAGAGAATGTCACACGCAAGATGATGTATGCATGCACGTATTGCTGCACAGAAAATTGTGTGTTCCATAATACGCGTCATTGCGGTAAAATTTGCTTTGCATTCTGGGAACGTCAATTTCCATCGGCTCCGCCATTTTGGACGTTTTTGGATAATTTGAGGATCTTACGTTATTTTCTCAATCCTAACACATCGCATTAATGCATTATACATCTGTGGAATATTAAAAGTTTGCCATCAATTCGACAGATTTTATGTCAAAGACGAAGAAAATCCTCATTTGGAGTAGGTGTCTGAAGGTTTACCTGCCAAAACGGGCGTCGATAGTTTGGCATGAAACCTCCATGAAAAAGTCAGCACATAGACATGTAGAGGGTTGGGGGCTTCGCCCCCAACGCTCTAATGTCAAAAAAACAACATTTGGATCTCGAGTTCTCAAGGCAAACACTTGTTTTCTGTAATTAGTAACCATCTCTCCATTACAGTATGTCACTCCATAACAGGCTATTGCGTTATGGAGTGACCCGTCACGGAGTGACGATTTTTAAAATACATTGCTCCTGTGTGGTCTGTTTATTGTATTTCACCCAAACTTAACGCAAGTTTACTTCGCGTTGAATCTAACAGTAATAGACGTGGAATCAATACCCAGTATTAAGTATTCCGAGCAAACAAAACAGGGTCCGTTATCCAATCTCATAGTCCGGGGACAGAAAGTCATATCAGGCATACGAAGTGAGAGAAAACAAAAATGACAGGGAAACTCATGAACCCCCAAAAATGGCCATTAGGAGGTGAAATCAGGTGTTCCGGAAAGAGTGAGCATTTCCTGCCCCACTAGTGGCACCCGTCATGAATTCCCCAAAATTAACATGAAAATATATCTAGTTGCATGGCAGACATGGATTTGCTGTATTTATCAACCAGATCATGATGACGTCCATATAATTTCTTAAACGCAGCTATAAGTCTTGGTAAAACATATCCTTGTCGCAGCAGTTTAGAGACTAGCTGGGCACTTCGATAGACAAAGTCCTCATATTTGCAACTAGCTCTGGAATAGCGTATAAGTTGAGAAACAAACACACCATATGCCGGTGACATAGGAATGTTGCTGCTTAGAAAAGGGAAATTGACTATGGAAAAATTGTAAATTTGATGATGATAACTACTATGCTTGAGGTTGAATGGTTTCATATCAACCGTCACAGAGTGACACATAATTAAAACACATTCACACATTTGAATGTGTATACATTAAGGAGAAGTTACCGGCTTTGCATTCACCCAGTACGCAATCAAGAATGAATGGAATGCATTATCACACACCTATATGACCCCATGCAGCTCCAAATGAACGTCGGATTTCGTTATGACGACAATAACTTGAGGTCGTCAAGGAGTGACAAAATCCTCCAGGACCACTTTCTTTTCAAGTTCGATCTCACATTTTATAAATATGTTTTCCATTATCGTTAAAACGCTCAGTTTAGTAAGGCAAGCTTTTATTGTTTGTTGTTATACTGATTTCTATTTTTTTATCAAGCTTACAAAGTCCTTCAAGAACATGATTATTCAGAACCATGTTTTTTTTCAGGACGCGTCACGGAGTGACGTTTTAACCGTTTAGGCTGTTACATTTGCCTCACAAATGAACATAAATATATTTGTAAAAGTCAAATACATTAATATGAGTAGGTTAAGATATATAAGTTATATTTTCAACTTTATATAAAAATAAAATTAAGGACAACTTGATATTTAGACCGGACAAAGAAAGGTGCTAAAAATATAGAAACTCTCAGTACTGTTTTTGCTTATGCATTTGCGATGCTGAATGGTATAGTTCTAGAAGTTGGCAATCTACCCAATGTTAAGTTTAGCTCTGTCATTTAATTTATGGGTCCGCACAAAATTTTGCTCGGTTTTGTAGCTGTGAAATCTTTCGAAATCAAAAGGCTCGTGTTGAATCCACCCCATCGTGTCTTCTGGTTCAAAACATACAATCATACTTCGAATCCTGATAGATGTAAAGAGGACAAAAGCCTCGAATCTAGTTTACTCTAAATCGCAGCGAATCTCACTCACATGTCCTGTAACACAGATGTTGATAGTGATCATATCATTTACATTCAAAGTACTGATCATTTTCAGGAGCATACTGTATGTGTAGGTAGAAAATGCACAACATGCAGCAGCACATAGAGGTTCTCACCCAGGGAAATATTCTTGAGAAAGTGGCCTCTTCTGCGACGATAATGCTGGCTATCTAGTATACTTTGATTTGGTCCACTTGGTAACATCAGTTCAGCCTTTTATTCAGTTAAACATTCCTACCAAAAGATTGGACAGAAATCACACGTTTATGATTCAAACGACAATCTATTGGTTTAAAAATGGCAAAGTGGCAAAGCACAAGTTCCATGTGTTGAGCAACGATTTACATAACTTGTGCGCAGAGCATCGACGTTCTATGGAAAGAGTGCAAATTAGACGCTATAATGAGGGGGGGGGGGGGGGGTTGTTCAGGATCAACCAGATAATAAACATCGGCGTTCCTTATTCGTGACTCACGTTTTCTTTGGAAATAGTTGCAACGTACTCGCCTGCCTGTCACACGCCTAACACAAGCAATGAGCAGCAGAGACAAAAAAAATATTTGTGTGGCCAACAGAACTATATCGAAATTTTGTGGGATTTTTACTGGCCCTGTACTGAATTTAACATTGTGGTAGATTGCCAACTTTTTCGATTTTTGGACAATAAGTCTAAATTTTGGTAGCAACTTGCCGTTTGAATCCCAGGTTAAACGTGCCAAATTATAGCACATTTAGCATCCCAATTATATGACAATAAAAATGTGTAAACGATTTTTTAAAACTCAGAGTATCAGTTTTATTCACTCGTCCTATTTTTCAGATTTTTTTTTTATCACAATAAACGATCTGATCAATACACAATTATGATGAGTTTGCCAAGAATTAAGTGGCAATAAAAATCGTGCATTTCTAAAATTAACATGACAAATCAGCTTATTAAAAATTCAGATTCATTCGTTTATTATAGTGACAAGAGCAAAGTACATGCCAACAAACGACACATGTGAACAACCGATGGCAAGATGACAGAGAGTAAAATTGTCAGCGAGCAGCATTCAACCTTTCCTGTCTGAGTTAATATGTATTGGATATGAATGAAGCTAAATGTTCATCACTAGACTTTACTATTACAATTAGTTTTTTCAGTATCATTAAATGATGAGAAATTTTCAACCAGATTCCGTACATTTGCCAAACAGGACAGGACGTAAATTTTCATACAAAGGACATTTAATAATGAAATGGAATTCGTCTTCTACTTCATCAGCATTACAAAGTTGCCATATACTTTCATTGACTGGAACAACTGTATAACGATCGGTTTCGATTCTCAGGGGTAGAATACCTAATCGGAATTGTGCTAAAGTTTTACTCAAATGGTACCTACATAATTCTCAAGGGACAAATTCTATTTAAATAGTACATGTGTGCGCAGCTTGGACTGTTTCGAATAGTAATATACCATTCTTCCTCACATACATTGAATAGTGAATGCATTATTCTTACATCTATACAAGAACCAGTTCAATGATCTTCCGTGATTTGGGGAACTATCGATGGTGTGACACATATTCATTATCATTATTAGTCCAATCAGCATATAGATAATTTGTTATAAACGACTTTGTTGATAAAAATTAACCCATAGAAAGGCGGCATTTTGAACAGATCACTCTACACTAGCCTTTCCCTCAGTAATGCCGATAAATCTTTGAGAACAATTCCATGAAGTAAAAAAAAGAACAGATCACTCTACACTAGCCTTTCTCCCAGTAATGCCGATAAATCTTTGAGAACAATTCCATGAAGTAAAAAAAAAGAATTTGAGCAATTTGCGGAGTAATAGTTTTTCAGGCTATGGAACAAATCACCTTAATTCAGCAAACTGACCCCCTAGCATTGTTCATCCTCAGAAAGACTGTATGACATCACCAAAACATCATTAACGGATGTTTGCACAACGAGACTTTCCAGTCCTACATCTAGCTCCCATACAACACAACTGCAAAACCAGAAAACTAACACAAACACATAAAAGATATATAGTTATATTGACACGACAAAATGTTTCAAAACGCTTAGCCCTATATTCTAACAAAATAGTCAGAAAAAAGTGCAGGTCCTCAATGACTTGCCTCAGTGTGCATAATTCAAAACAGGATTATAGGTTTAGCGTTGCAACAACAATGTTTACCTTAGAACTGTGTTTTTCGCATATTCTGTATTGTCACACACTTTCATGCTGTTAACTGCTTACAAACATCACTATCAACACTGCAGGAAGTGATTTTGTCATGGCATGTTATTCTCATCACCCAATTTTTACTTACGAGTCACGAGCGCTGCGTTCGTGAGCCGTTCCATTTTTCCCGAAGAATGTTCGCTGCATAACCCAGGATGCGCCGACCAACCACAAGTTTAGCCGACTGGTTCCCCAGCGTGGCATTGTGAAACATTAAGTCTCCAGGATGGAAAAGGTAACATAGCAGAGCTATTCCGTGCCGTCAGGGCGTCACCCAGGTCAATATCATTGTAATTATCCTTCAGATTGTACATCCACACATATTCCTGGAGTGCAAATAGAATTGGCCTGTGATTAAGTTGGCAGTTATATTAATACACCGGCATCTACTGTCCAAAGGTCACTGAATCATAACCGCATAGTAAGGTCTGGTCTACATGTCATCATGAGTGGGGAGACGTGAGTCTAACAACTAGCACAAAGCCTAGACTAGCTATACATTTATGCTTTTATGCCTTCGTCTGATTATTCAGGTCAGAGTCCTTACCAGTTTAAGATTTATATGAAATTATGATAAATGTTATCACGGCTTTTAGTACTCGGCAGAAGCGAAGTCGAAGATGTATCGTGCAGAGATATTTGCCGGCAAATGTGAAGATGAAAGAGAAAATACATGTATTTATTCAGAGCGAAGATGTTTGCTGGCGGCGACATGAATTTTCTAAATCAGGTATCAAAACTGAGTGATATCAGATCGTTTTGTGACATTATTATCGACGAAATAGATCCTAACAAACTCAACATGGCCGCTAGAAACTCGACCTTCTGGCGTTATTAAGATTTTTTCAATTGCGTTAGACCATTTCAATAACGCACAGATATATTAGATCTACATGTACGGGCGTTCGATACTAGCACAATTTAAGAACGAATGACGAAAGATTCCAGAAGAGTACTTGATTTAGAGCAAAAAAAAATTTCAATTCTTGACATAAAATTTTCATATTGTCATCGTGTATACGTGGAAGAAACTTTATAGGCCTTATTCTAATCTCAGTGCAGGCCTAAAATTGAGGAGATAAGAGGTATTGCTCAAATATCGCTCAATATGACACTTATAAAGGGAACAAATTCACTACCACGGATTAGTCGTTTGAGGGAGAAAATTAATCCAATGGAATGTGTACTATGGATCACCAACCAAGAACCGTTTTAAAAAAAAATCCTCAGAATGTGATATTCCTATTTGCAAAACCACGCAACAATTTAGTCACAACCGTAATTTACTCATTGTCTATACTTTAGCAGTATTTATCAGACCGATGTGCAAGGCTGTAACTTTTTGACCATCAAAAATTGTTGAGTATATTGTTTACTACCCGGCAGTGTTCAGGCGATGAGTAATGTCAATGCCCAATCTACTCGACCATAAACGATCCACTATATTACATACATTTTGACCTGACCTTCTGTGCTTGGGTGCTTTAATATAAATTCACGAAATATGAATCTTAACACGGTAAGGAGTCTGGCCTGAATAATATGACGAATACATAAAAACTTGAGTGTATAGCTAGGCTAATATACCAATAACATTATTGTAGGATTCGGCGACCCCACGATAAAGAGGTATACCCCCATTACTGGAGTGTCGCCGAATGTCTTATAAATCCGCCCACACTGCAGCATCATAACCGTGGTGTCACTACTCGCGCACACCACGTCATAACGCTACAGTGCTTTCCCCTTTCCGAGAGACCTCGTCCCCGAGGTCAGCTATATATCCCACTGTTGCGCCAGATCGCAAGCCACATCCATCCACACAAACATGGCGGTGATGTGAGTCAACAGCGGGGGCCGACCCGGGAGCGACGCCGAGAGAACCCAGTGGTTCGCAAGGTCATGCACCAATGTAGGGTTCGGCGACTTCACGACAAAGAGGTATACCCCATTACTGGAGTGTCGCCGAATGTCTTATAAATCAACCCACACTGCAGCATCATAACCGTGGTGTCACTACTCGCGCACACCACGTCATAACGCTACATTATTTTTGAGGGTGATATGCAATTTTGAAAGGCATGACATCGAAGATTAGCGGTTCAAGTGGGCATTAGCCCACAAGGGCATTATTACTATTATTATCAACCGGTTGAAATAGTTGACACCTGTATTATGCATAACATTATTCCTGTTCTCAAGAATAGTGTTTGTGCTGATAAAACGAGCAGCTTTCAACAAATTACATGTACTACGCGAATTTACGTGTTGGTTTATTGCAGTCCCCAATCCCGTGAAGTGTCTGCTAGTTGTGCAGGTCGCAGTGCACAGCTCGTAGTACGCAGGTCGCAGTTCATGGCTAGCAGTTCACAGGTTAACTGAGGTTCGGCCTCAGTAATGCACCGGCAACATTTGAACGGCTGATGGAAACCATACTCCGTGAATACTTGTGGACTCGGTGTATGTGTTATCTGGATGACGTCATCGCTTACGGCAGAACATTTGACCAGGCACTCGCAAACCTTGAAGCGGTCCTGGATCGAATTAGATCGGCAGGCCTGAAACTTCAACCCCAAAACGACGAGCTTATCAAAGACTCTGTGACGCTCTCATCAAGGCGCCCAAGCTCGCCCATCTGACCCAGATTCCGGACGACTATTTCATCCTTGACATGGATGCCAGCGGCTTTTTGCAGTGGGAGGCGCCCTCTTACAAAGGGTTAACGGGAAAGAGATCCCCATCGGGTTTGCCAGCAGAACCCTGTCCCAAACCCAACAGAACTATTGCACCACGTACAGAGAACTACTGGCAGAAGTTGAAATGGTTGAAATTCCTCCTCTGAACCGACCATAGCTCCTTGAGGTGGCTTAAGAACTATAGCGACGCTGATGGCATGCTCGCCAGGTGGCTCGCTAAGCTACAGCAATACGAATTCAAGATCGAGCATTGACCCGACAAACTAAACGGCAACGCTGACGGCCTGTCACAGTTGCAAACACCAAGACTGTCCCGGACGACTCGTCATGCTTCCGACCGACCCAGAAACCAATTCCGGAGAACTTCCAGTTCGTCGGATAACTGTTGTTCTGGCTAAGACAAGGACAGGCCTCCTGGTCAGTGATTCCATAACATCACCGGTCTTGCCCCGACTAATTTCGGCACGTCAAGTTGTTCGAGTCTGTGCCTTGGATACCACACTGGACGGTCAAAAGGGGTTATCAGACTATACCACCCAGGACATTGTCGCGGCACGGCAATCCAACCCAAGTGTCGGAAAAGTGCGTCAATGGATATTAACCGGCACAAAAAGCAGACTCGAGAGAAGTTGCACACCACGGAGAGGAGGTAAAGACACTTGTTTCCCGCTGGAACCTTCTGGCGCTACAAGTCGGAGTGCTGGTACGGAACAGGAAACCCGACCCTGCTGGATGAACTGTGGTGCAAACCGTTCTCCCTGTCGCACTCAGGACTCAAGTTCTGCACCAACTGCACGACTTGAAGATTGTCGGACATCTCGGCATACATCGTACCATCGAGAGAGTCAGGCGCTGCTTCTACTGGCCTGGCTTGGCGCCTACACTACCTTTTGCTTTTGGACTTCTTCAATGACGTTTGCAGGAGCATCTGGCCCCGAGTCATTGGAATATTTTTCGAGGCCAGCATTTTGCTGCAGACCAAACGTGAAAGTATTGGAAGTGTGCACAGTGGCTTCTATATGCCAGAATTTTGAGTTTTGCTCCCGAACAGAAGCTTTAAGACGAAATTATGAAATGCAGCACTTTCCGACTTGTCGGAAATATTTCGGACAGATCGGAAATAGTTTTAGACGCATCGAAAATATTTTAAGACGCATCAAAAATGTTCTAGATGCATGCATTGGAGGCCGGACAGTTGATGTGTAGGGAAGCTTATTAGGGACATTCAAATCTTTCTTTTAATTTGATGTTTCATATATTCAATTCCCAGTTTCAAGAGTGAGTAAATTATTTTTCAGAAAAAAAGCTATATCCTAAATAAAAAAGTTACTGCCACTCACAAGCTCCTCTAAGGCCCGGTCAGACAGCCGAAAACGCATGAATCACGTTAAAATTTGGTTAAGATTTGGTTGTGCGTGACTGCTATACTCGGATTTTTCTAACTCGTTTACACTGTTTTTCGCTAATATATTTGTGATGGTGAATGCTATCGTTCTGTAGCTTGGCATACTTCACCTAGGAGTCAAACGGCAATTTTCTACCAAATTTCAGACCGCTATCGCGAAAATTGAAAAAGTATCCATTTATCAACAAAAACGAACTACTTTTGATCCTATTTTGAGAGAAACCACATGGAAAATGAACGAGAAACAACATTTAAACTTCTTTTATTACAAACTTCTTTTATAACGAAGTACTTACATGGGTCCCATCGACTTTGTTATAACGAGAGCATGCAGCATGTTTCGGGCCAACTTGAGCATGTGGCAGGCATCCATAAGAACGTGGATTCGTTCTCCAGTGCTGGGATACGGGAACGAGGTTACAAGCTCCTCTTCTAGTCATAACCGGCATCCTAACATGGTGAACATTCCAGCGTTAGAAGCATGGCCGTCGCTGGTGAGACACCTAACTGTTATTCCATGCTCGTGAAGAGCTGTGAAAGTGTGCTCCATTAGAACCTTCTGGGTCTCTGCGGTCAATGTTCGTGTCAGGAAGTACGCAATGGGTGCCTTCCAGTGACCCTGGAGCCCCGTGACCATGAAAACAAGCGCCGCACTGGCAACCGTTTGCTCGTCCGGTCCATCTCCTAAATCCACAAATCCCCTCATTGTCCTACAGCTTGGGTCATACACGATCTGCTTTTTCAGTGTCATTGCATCCATCCATGAGAAAGCACACTTTGCCATATATGTCAGGGTCTTCTGGTGCTTTGCTTTTCAAGACATCAAGCATCGCTTTGTTTATACCAGGACCTCCTTCTACTGAGTGTAGCCACCTGATATAAAAATATTATTTTCAATATCATCTTATGTCATATTCAAACTCACCTTCCATGACATAATAGGTTATATCATAACTTAGCCAATAATAAATATTCCATATTACATGTATTTCAAATGCTTTCCTCTATCAATGCAGTGCGCCATTATTGTGCATTCACCTTTGTAGAGTGTGAGGAGGAGGCAAATGAAGTTTCATGGTGTTTCTAAGGTAGTTGTAAGCTATCGGACCATGGAGATGGAGAGTCAGTGCAAACTCACGTAGTCGGTCACTGTACTGTGATGTCCCATTTTTCCCCAAAAATTCCAGAGGAATATCTGATAAAACATTGATAGTACATATTTTAGAGTGCTAATTTTTACTACACTACTGTAATGTTCCTTTGGTAAATACAATACTACTCATAATAGCAATAATTAATATCTGAGAATAGATCAAGCTTTCGTTGGAGAGTTGCGGTTAAGAGATTCTTCTCCTGAAGCAGTGCAAGGACAGACTTCAGAGTTGTTTTCGATCTCCATTCACGATCCTTCGCATTCCTGAGCTGCCTTTCAAGGTTTGCCACCCTGGCCCTAGCCTTCTCCAGTTGATTATTGAGGATGTCAATGGACGGGGAATGAGCATATGAATGCTCCTGCACTGGAGCTATAGGTGGGGGTTTCAGCTCGCTCGTCTCAACAAGTGACTTAACAGCCTCCTGGGGCGTCAGTGTGTCTCTGGGTTTTTATACTGATTAAAAGGGAGAATATATTGCATATACAAAAATGAATATATTTGTATAAAATATTTAATTTTCAATATCCTCGAATTTAATACCAATAATTTATGTAACTTCACAATCAATGTAATTAACACAGTAAATTTGCAATAAATTGTTTTCATTCAAATCATAATTCCTATTAAATAAATTATAAATATATCAATATACATGTATATTAATTTTAATTTCATTTGTCACGTGATCATTCAATTTGAATAATGTTTTTCAATGAAGACAGACTCACTCAAATTAAATGAGACGGAAGACTGAAATTTGGTATGACTCCATCTCTCAAGCGAACGATCTGTCCTGTTTTGTCAAAGTCTTCCAAGTTGAAATGGGAACTACACAGGACACTATGCTTTGAAGATCGTAAATTCTCTCTTCTCAAAGCAACCTCCCATGCTGTACGCAGATCACAATTCGTTGGAAATCTGTGTGAAAAATAAAGTATATTAAGAACAGCATAGGCACCCCATAAATATCAATGGGGAAGACGACAAGAAAATACATCACATAGAATATTGATAAAATAAATTGTCTCCTTGGCGCCTTCAGCGGGCCCAATAACCTCAACATATATATTCGAAATTGCTTCATTTTTAAACATATTTTGAGATTATAGGCTTCAATGAGTAATCAGGTTGAATGACAAGGAAGCCATCACAAGAAAATATATAAATACTGTTATATAGCATCATTTTGTATTTTCGATTATAACTAATTATTGGATATGCTTTGCTTAACAATATGTTTAACCATGTACGTGCAAATCAATTTCATATACGGTACATAGAGGATCTTAAATGAGTGCCCATTTGATATCAAATTTATTAAACGAGCCAAAGAACTTTTGCTTTTTGCGAGCCTTGGCGAGCAAAAATAAAAGTTCTTGGCGAGTTTAATAAATTTGATATCAAATGGGCACGAATTTGAGATTCTATTTATCACATGAAACGTCCATTGGCCATTTAACTGCATTTTTACAGAATTTACATTGGATTTTGCAGTCGTTTTGCACTTGATTTGGCTCCGTGCAAGGCCATGTATTTACGTTATTTTACCATGGTTACGTTACGCAATATTACACGTGTTAAAGACGACGGACAGTAAAAAAATTTTCTTGCACAAATATACTGCTTATGCTCATATGATATGCTACGAAATAAATAAATGTACGAATTCCATCGATATAATGCGCGTCTGGCACGATCAAAATGCTGTTCACAGTGCCCCAGCCATGCCGCGTGTTTCAGGTAAAAGAATCGTGACGTCACGATAGGTCATTACGTTTTCCATACAGCTGTATAGATACCTGAACGTTTTCCACGGATGCTGTGATCACCGCGGTGAGGTCGAAGAATTTTCATGCGTTGAGATGGCGTTCATTAAATGTTTGCGACACAACCATTTTTGGGCAGAAGGATATGAAAATTTGCCACCATGTTCAGGAGAGTATATAGATGACACTGTTATGGTGAAATATATGGTTAACCTGAAAAATATGCACATTCCATGCCCTAACATGGTCTCTAATCGGAAAATATTTCAAGAGGGGTGATGAGTTATAACCCACAGGTAAATATGTGCTCATCAGAATTTTCTCAAAATTTGTCTGATTATCAAGTGATATGTGTAGATTGAAATCGTTGAATAAAAATTGGGGGTCACCGTGTTGGATTTGTTGCAAAACACTGTCGAAAGAGTTTAGCTATCCTTCGAAATCCGCCAT
This sequence comes from Terebella lapidaria, assembly GCA_949152475.1. Lineage (NCBI taxonomy): Eukaryota > Metazoa > Annelida > Polychaeta > Terebellida > Terebellidae > Terebella > Terebella lapidaria. Next base: position 29,830,810 of record OX424560.1, read on the forward strand.
ATTATTAATTTCAAAATGAACTAACAGCCCCAGAAAAAAATCCATACGGTAGAAACTTCTAAAATTTAGTATACATGTCTAGTGGGTTGTACACATGTAAAAAATGAAAAAAAAATTGGGGTTCACTGCGGCAGAATTTTCGCAATCTGCATTTGAATGCTGTATGTCGGACTAGGATCGTGCGCCCGTTTGCCACCAAAACGTCAGAGGTTTACCTATCGTGACGTCACACCATTCGCTGGAAGCTTCTTGAAGGGAGTCTCTACTACAGAGCGCCCACAGGACAACAGGATGCATATTTATTGAAAATATTGTTGCTATCATTTATAACCCATACGACTCCATCATATAAGGAAAAAATCCTGAATATTATTTTTCCACCGTCCGTCGCCTTTAAATATGAAATTTATGCAATGGGTTTATGCCACTGGAAAACAGCATTGCATGTGATAAATGTATTTATCATATGCCAGAATGACAGTCGATGCAAATAGCTTCGTTAATGCTATTATCCAGTAATTTAAATTACTGTCAACAAACCTAGACCTAAACATACACATATACATACATGTATTTCGTTTTTCAATAGCTATGCCTATTCTTCCAATAACAAAATTTTGCCCGGCGGGCTGTAAATTCCACACTTGCCCGGACAGCTCCCAGTTCGACAAAACGTCATTATTTTGAAGAGTAAACAAAAGCACATGGTCGCTCTTCTGGCCCGAATCCCTTATGTTTGACGTTTTTCCCACAAATTTACGTTTCACGCTGATGCTCTTGGAACTCTGAAATGGCCTGTGAATCCGATAAATGTGTGAATAAAAGCTGTATTTCTTGCTTATTTCTTTCGAATCGGATATGGTTCGGTCATTTGAAACATACTAAAATGTCCCCAACATCCACTGGCATATGATAAACGTGTTATTGCACAATATGGGGTTTCATGCCCTCAGGCCAAGTCTTCAAGAAACCCTCCGCTTCGCGTGCAAGGATAAAACCCCATATTGTGCAATAACCCTATAATTCACTGCAGCTTACGTAAAGACCTTTATCACGTAAAAGAACAATGTTATGTACGTAAAGTAACCTAGCAACCGAAAGTTACTTTCCTAGCTCAGACAGGGAGTGTAGAACACTCTGCTCGAGGTTTTTAAGACATCACGGGCATATAAAAACCACGCTCGCTAAAAGATATCGCTCTGTTTTGCCATTTCAGGCTCATTCTATCCATCGGAATAGGGCCTATGAGGCTAGGCCTATACCATTCGGCCAGCTCAATCACTCAGCTCATATCTTTACACTAATTAAACCGGCGGGCATGGACGCGGGTAGAGATCGACATGAGCGGTTTCCATATACGAACATTCGAAATCGACCGTTTAGTTCATTTCTGTATACTGTAGGCCTATTCATCCGATGTTTCTTCAAACATGATGTAGGCAACACGGACATTTTCATCGGCAGACATGGAGCGCAAAATGTTTATGTTCCAGGCCTGTTAATATTATAGTTAATATTATTTCAATTTTTCCATAGTCAATTTCCCTTTTCTAAGCAGCAACATTCCTATGTCACCGGCATATGGTGTGTTTGTTTCTCAACTTATACGCTATTCCAGAGCTAGTTGCAAATATGAGGACTTTGTCTATCGAAGTGCCCAGCTAGTCTCTAAACTGCTACGACAAGGATATGTTTTACCAAGACTTATCGCTGCGTTTAAGAAATTCTATGGACGTCATCATGATCTGGTTGATAAATACAGCAAATCCATGTCTGCCATGCAACTAGATCTATTTTCATGTTAATTTTGGGGAATTCATGACGGGTGCCACTAGTGGGGCAGGAAATGCTCACTCTTTCCGGAACACCTGATTTCACCTCCTGATGGCCATTTACGGGGGTTCATGAGTTTCCCTGTCATTTTTGTTTTCTCTCACTTCGTATGCCTGATATGACTTTCTGTCCCCGGACTATGAGATTGGATAACGGACCCTGTTTTGTTTGCTCGGAATACTTGATACTGGGTATTGATTCCACGTCTATAGGGGAAGTGATCCTCTTTATTCATTATACAAACACTTTACTAGTATTTACTTACTAAGGTAGTAGCGCCTATCTTTGAAGTTTCGTTTACATAGCATTAGTCTACGAATGAACGTCAATAGTGCAGGTTCTTAGCAAAAAAATTGTTCACATTGTGATAAAAGCATGAAACTTTGCAGAGGGGCAGTGTATCACTCACTAATCAATATAAGCTAGGGAGCCATTCTCAATATGGCCTGTGGCGGATATGGCAGCCATTTTTCTTTTTGCAGTAAATCGACCTAAAACGGCCGGTTCGCGAAATTCATTATTTCTACATATGCCTGTCAAATATTATCCAATATCCATAAAATTGGTATCAAACTGACCGGAATAACAAGGCCAACTCACTCATAATGAAAAAAGATAATTATATTGAATGTTCTGCAGCAATATGTAAAAAGCCCAGTTTTTTGCTTGAATTTTACAAATTATTCACGGATCTCATAGTCGGGCATGTATAATAGGTGTGCCTGCATCCTCTCCTCCCCCTCCCCCCGATGATTTTCTGAATTTATTTTTTTGTAGTTATTTTCGAACACAGTACTGATTATTAATACTGTTTCTAGAGACCCATCGCTGGCAAATATGGTTTTCTGCGCCGTTTTCAAAATGGCCGCCGTTGAAAACTCTGAAATCATGTTTTGGGCTGTATCTCAGCTTCTGTTGCAGCTGAAGACATGGTTTTGGTGTCTATACCTATGTTTTCGATACTGGGGAATCCAATTTTATCAATGCTGAGTACCTGTGACTGTTGATGGCTTCAGAATTACGAATGGCTGACAATGAAACTGGCGAAAAGCACATTTCCAACCATTGTGCGACTGATATGAGTAGAAATCCTAAAAGAGGCCAGATTGATAGTAAAGCAGTTCCATTCCCACATATCAAGCTCAAAAGATAAGAATCAATTTACAGAATTAGTGTCAAGGTGGATTCTTTTGAATTCCTGGATACATGACTTGATGATGAATGCGATGCCCGTTTGTGGTCTCTGGAAAATATTGCAATTTCCCGCATTCAATGTACCTAATAAGATGGTGAAAAGTACAAATGAACTGGTACTTAGGGTCTGCAGAAGCCATCATTATCAGTTGTGCATGGAATGCAACACTTTTTACTTCATATAAATCAAATCCAAGATGGCCCTCACGGCCAACAGATAGTTTTTGAATTTAAGCAAGGCCTCTGCAAACAAATTACCAATATTGATAAAACTAAACAATCCAATAATAGACCAGTACGGATCTTGTAATTTCCCTTCTACTGCATTGGAATCAAGGCACCATAGAATGCCATTTAAGGTCACTTCTACCACGTGTTTGTTGGTCTTATCAGCTGCCATTAACATGGAAAATATCTCTGCCTCAACAACCATGCATCAGTTTTGTTCCGCGTGACAAATGGAGCATGTTCATTGTTGATTAGTTTCCGGTTGACACTTACGTATGATACAGTAATGACATGTGATTTGTTTGTCCAGAACGATATGACAGTTACCTGAAAACAATGCAGTAGCTCAAGATAAATGTTCTATGCCAATGATAGCTTTGACTAGTCTCAAGAATGATTACACGGCAAATTTGGAATGGCATTTACATGTATACATTCCAAGTTAAACCTTTTTGCATTCGCAAAATTGACAAGGGTTGTGCAATGACATTTGACATCAAGAACAAAGACATCCCTGGCACAAGATATTGTGGTTAACATGGGAAATTTCTTGCCGTCTTTCTCATTTCATCCATGCCCTGTAGGGTTTTGAACAACCCCTAGTGGTTAATAGGTTCTAGTCCCTGTGTTTACGAGGTCCATTTTTATATCATAAATAAATGTTGATATCATAAATAAATAGATTCAATGAAGGACAGCCCATAGACCAATTGCATCATCACAGACCATTTGCATCGTCTCAGCTCAGATGATATTAACATATGAAGAAGGATGCGCTGTCAGATCCAGTGAATGCATGAAATAGGATCATGAATTTATCACTGATGACATCAACGTTGCCCTTGTCGGGATGAAGCTTCTCTGTCACAAGAATAGTCATATGTAATGAATTCCTGAAACAAGTGATGTGCTAGAACAACATATCAGAAGACCTCCAATTAAGGACACGAACTAGAGCCCATTAACCAGTAGGGGCTGTTCAAAACACCACAGACCATAGATGGACTGAAACAGACAACAAAGATGGTTCCCATCCAGACCATTATGCCTTTTGTCAAGGATGTCTTTGACCTTTGTGTCAAATGCCACTGCACAATATATAGTTCACCTTGCGAATCCAGAAGATCCAAGTTGGAATGAACATGTACGCCATTGCTCATTTGATGTGTAATCGTTCTTGAGACTAGAGGTCAAGCTAGGATTGTCATATGATTTGTCGGGAGCTACTGCATTGTTTTCAGTTCACTGTCATACCGTTCTGCAAAAAAAAAATTACACATATTTTCATGCCATACATAAGGGATAGTCATTTTTATTGTATTAAACACATCATCACGATTATGCTACTGTGTCAACAGGAAAGCTTTTCAACAATGACCATGCTTCATTTGCCATGCAGCACAAAACTGGTGGGTGTTGAGGCAGGGACCCTTCCCATGTTAATGACAGCTGATAAAACGATCAAAGAATGATAGGGAATTTTACTGGCATTTATTGTGCCATGACTACAATGCAATAGAAGGGAAATTACAGGGAAAGGAAATTGTAATAGTCTATTAATGGATTGTTCAGTTCCAATACTGATAATTCTTATGCATAGACCTTGCTTATATTCGAAAATTATCTGTTGGCTTTGGTAGCCATCTTGGATATTTCCCTTGTTTTCCGTGAAGTGAAGTACTGGTTCATGTGCATTTTTCACTTCCTTACCAGGTCAAATGACCGAAAACTGCACTCTTTTGTAATGACTACAAGCGAGCGTCGCATTCATCATCAAATCATGTGTCCAGGAATTCAAAAGAATTCACCTTGGCACTATTTCTGTAAATTGATCCTTATCTTCTGAGCTTGTTATGTGGGAATGGAACTGCTTTCACTATCAATCTGATCCCCTCTCAGGGTTTCTACACATATCAATCGCACCTTGTCTGACATTTTTAATTCTGAAGCAACCAAAAGACACAGGCACTCCGGAATGACAGAATTTGATTTTTCAGTATCAAAAACATGGGTATAGACACCAAAACCATGTCTCTACCTGCAATAGAAGCCGAGTTATGGCCCAAAACATGGTGGCCATATTGAAAAAGGCCCAAAACAACCATTTCCGCCAGTGGTGGGTCTCTGGAATATACCTAATAATCAATAATACGATGAAATCTAACTAAAAAATTGATTTCAGATGATCATGCGGTGAGGGGGTGCAGGCACACCTATTGTACATGTCCGACTACGAGATCCATAGATAACTTGTCAAAATTCAAGCAAAAAAACTGTTTTTTGGACATAGCTGTGGAATGTTTGTTATAATTATCTTTTTCCGTTATAAGTGGTTTGGTCTTGTTATTCCGGTCAGTTTGATACCAATTTTGTTGATATTGGATAATATTTGACATGCACAGGTAGAAATAACCAATTTCTCTAGGCCGTTTTAGGTCGATTTACTGCAAAAAGAAAAATGGCTGCCATATCCGCCACAGGCCATATTGAGAATGGCTCCCTAGCTTATATTGATCAGTGAGTGATACTCCACCCCTCTGCAAAGTTTCGTGCTTTTATCACAATGTGAACAATTCGTCCAAAATTATGAGCTAAGAACCTGCACTATCAATAACCAAATGGCGCATCTCTCAAAATCCAAAATCGTGCAAATAAATAAATTAATAATGTTCAATAATAATTCTGGACATTTATGTCCCATAGATCTGTGGCATTGTACATAATAATAAATGAGCGATGCGATTTATACCGGTTGCAAATTAAAAGTATCAGTGCGTAATAAACATATCTCCAAAAAGCGCACAAAGATACAGAAGTAGATCTAGATTACTACAAATTTTCGGTGCTTCTTCACTCACAAATAACTCAGAATGTGATTTCGAATGGCAACAACAAATATTTTGATAGCTACCGTAAAGTTGCCGAGCATAAATGTTGAGAAAAGTATAACTTTAAAGCCCCCTAAGATGTGTATCATCCGCGTTCTATAAGATATAATGAACTCGATACCGCAGCTGATGGGCAACGTTATTGGCAATTCAACTAATTTTCAGACTTTTGTAGATCTATGTTATAAGAAGTGTTTCCCATTGCAGTCACCAATTTTGTCTTGTTATTGATTGCATTTCTCACTCTGGTATTACGATTGCTGATATAGCCACTGTATCAATCATGATACCATCACTCGTTTATTCGTATTCATGAAATTGAAAGTGCTGCTGTTAACCGTCGCCAGGGAAGTCGCCCCGGGGTGGTATACATCCAAATTATTAATTGGGGCCTACTCTATGTAAAATTTTGTATCGTTATCAGTCACATCCATTGATTTCAAATTTATTTCACACCTGGAATGATAACATATCAGTTAATATAATTTATGATATCTGTGTCGATCACTTCATCGAATATCAGCATATTTTGAAAACCTAGTCCACTGCCACGTCGCTATTTACATTGAAAACCGATATGGTGACCTATGTTTTTTTTTCTTCTTCTATATATATTCCTGAGGATGTTCCCTTCACTTCACGATGTTAAAATTGCTGACTTTATGGGTCAATTTCTCGCAATGCGACGATGTTTGTGCAATTTAGTGAAATGTTTCCGAGTTAAATCCAGGTATTTTTTATAACTTGGAAGCATATAGTTATTGTCGAAAGGCAGTTTATTTATTGTAATCCATTTACACATAAACATTTTTCGTACTCAAAACCAATAATAACTCTTGACCAATGAAATAATTGCCAGTTAATTCGTGTGGGGATTATTTTTCTCTGCAAAAAGCTCCCTTTACGATTACTTTGTGAGCAACACAGAAGGAGAAAATAACGCGTTTTCACGTGTATCAATCTAGTAATACACACTTCTTCATAACTGTTAAACCAGAAAAACCAGCATGATCACATATCATTCTTATCTCTCATTTAGAACTTAATGTATACAAAGATGATTATAGTAGGATAAGTTGATGAAGTCTATGGAAATTTTCAGGTGTCGCGATCCACCTTAATGTAGGACAAATAATTTACCACATAATAATTGTGATATTCAATTTTCTCTGCAGATTTGATCCACATTTGTGACATAATATGATTAATTTCTATCTTATTTTGAAGGACAAGTTTAAGTGTAATTTATGAATAAATTTTAATATCATATTGTCATAACGTGTGAAATAGCTAAAAGTTAAGCCATATTTTTTGTCATTTTGAAATATTTCGTTACATTATGATTAGCATTATATCATAACGTTTACAAGTGGTAGGCACTGTATAATTCACCTCCAATTCTGATTCAACTGGATTCGAACTATTTGAGGTGATATCACAGTAATCGTTTCGTATATGGGTGTATTTTTGTGCAATATGATATCATAAATAATTTGGACACAAGTATCATATCCTGTGCCTTCCTCTATATTCAATAAGGATTAAATAGGTGTATTTATTAACGTCTCATTATGTTCAAAATGTATCTTTTAGCTAGGTTTCGAAATAGTATATTTGGCACTTTATTGTTTTACTAAAGTAAACATGTGTGGGTACATTATGATTAGGGATCATCGCTGATTGAGTCACAGCTTCATTATACTTCATTATGTGACCAATATAGTCGTCTGCATTATTTTCAGCAATCTTTTTTCACAACACTATATTCCATAAGAGTCATCGCATTATATAAATAACATGTAAACTGATTTTAAAAGTATATCGATAATATTCCCGTATCTCGTACTGTATTTATTGTGTAATGGACGTAGTCATATCATGATAACATTTTTTCATAACGTCCAAACGATTTGACCTGACTAGAATTGATATATCTGGCTACATTATGAATATTTTCTGCTATAGGTTTTTATGCTGCATAAAGTATTTTATTCTGCCATATCAAAAATGTGGAAACTAAAGCTTTTTATGAATTATGATTCATGCTTCATTGATTATTAGGGATTGAAATGATCCATGAAATGGTTATCATGTTTACGTATTTGTTCTGTGTAAAGGATATATTTGATCATGTTATATCGTCCTATTATATTTCCTAAGATTTATGTAAGTTACCTGTAAAAAATTATTTCCGATTTCTTATTTCATTCAATGCATAACGGATATATTTTCATACATTATATTGCTTACACTGATGTATTCGTTAATATTTCCACCAGATTTCATTTGTGTATGAATCGTTAATGTAATTTATTCAAAATTTATCTCTTCCTACATTCATATATGCTGTTGATATCGGGCGGCATTATGATTATTGTACTGCTAGATATCATAACTGTATAATTAATCTTTCAATTTCTGCTGATTGTCTATTCTCAGGTTACCAAACCTTTGGTCCGATAACCTATTGGAATGACTTTGCATCCGGCGTCTGTCTGTCTGTCCGTCCGTCCGGGCATACCAGAAAGTTTTTTTCTTTGGGGGGGGGGGGGGGGGGAATAAAGCAGGAAACGCCCCATAACCATGGTTTAAGCCAAAAGTGCGGTTTTGCGGGGATTTTTTCAGGACTTGCGGGGAAAGTTAAGATAGGAAATTTAACATTGGGTCCGCCCGTAACGCCCATCCGTTCGCATAGCCGTTAGCACGTCCGGCCGGCGTCCGTCGTCCTGCGTACGTCCACCTTTTTATCTTCAAAGTTTAGGGTGGAATCTTTATGAAATTTTGCACAAAAATAGTTAAAATTATTCACATGGGAATTGTTTTTCTGATTTCACATTTCCCTCGAAATGACGGCCATTTTCGCTGAAAAATGCCCAACTTTGGACTTTTTGTCCTCAAGAAACTGTTTAGACAGTTTTGAGATTTTTTTTCAAAAGATTCTTCTTCTATACCTCTGAGATGTGTATTGGATTGGTTGCCCTTTAATCGTAGGTCTGCGCATGGCGGCCATTTGATGTTTTGACGTTTGAATGAAAACTTTTTCCCTCCAAAAGCGCACTACTATCCATTATATATGGCGATTTGTGAGATGACCTTGAATCAGACCTTCGATTACCTTGAAAAGTCAAAACAGCCATTTGTGTGTCGAAAGATGAACAAATTTGACTCTACATATGGAATACCTACAGATGGATTTTAAGTTTGCATTATGAGCATACAGCAGCTCGTATATGGAACAACTAATGACGACCTTGAGCTTGACCTCGGATGAACTTAAGTGCTAAATGATCTATGTGAAATGTGTAAATTGGCCCCAGAGGTTTAAACATTTGCTTACACTTTTGTATTATGAGCATATATAAAATCATATGCACCATACCTAATGGTGATATTGAAGTTCACAGAGATGACCTTGATTTGCAAATCTCAAGGTCATATGTCACCGGCAATCTCTAGAACAAATATTGTTCAGTAACCTATCTAGCCCTTGCGATAATTTTTGTTTATGTAAGTGTAATTGGGAGATTGTTCAATGTATAATTTGATAACACATGAATAATTATTTCATGCCATACCTCACTAAATTTTGTCATCATAATCACCAGAGATTACTTCTATAGTCAAAGTAAAGCTTACATCATATAATCCCAATTTTTTTATTGTGAGTAATATTTGTAGGATGGACATTACTCAGTTGATGTTCTAAATTACTTCATTACTACATTTTTATCTTTAAAATTTACGATCAAATCTTTCTGAAATTTCGCACGAAAGTGCCTAAAAATATCTCAAGAAGGAGGTATTTTTTAAAGTTTTTTTTATTTTCGCTATCATTTCAAAATGGCGGCCACTTTTGGACGAAAAACGGCCAATTTGGACTTTGATGGCCGTTTCCTCAAAATCTGTTCATTAATTTTTTTCTTATTGATGCATAACACTCTCAAACTCGCCCAAATGAGACTTTCCCATTTATGTTCCCCTATGCCTTATAATGGGACACACTTTGCCTAATATCTCACCTAATATAATTTTAAATAAAATTATAGACTAGGAATCAATTGTGGACATATTGGAAATGATATATGCTGAATATTCTGGTGACCTTAAATTTGACCTTTTACCTCATTTTTAAGGTCACAGGACAAAATGTCTAATATCTCGCTTAATATCGACTTTACAGCTTAGGACTCAATTATGAACATATAGAAAATGATATATACAGATTATCTTCATGACCTTGAATTTGACCTTTGACCTAAATTTCAGTCACAGGACAAAATGACTAATATCTCACTTGTTATCAATTTTACGGCTGAGGAATCAATTGTCAACGTATAAAAAAATGATGTATGCTGAATATTGCCATGATCCTGAATTTGACCTTTGACCTCGGGTAAGTAACTTCGCCCGGGATATGGGACTCGCACTAGGAGGGACTTTGGCCAAGTCTGACACTTGTGCGAAGCCCATTCTCATGGTGAATCCCACTGAGGCTCCAGTTGTACGACGCCGCAGTGGACAGATTCAGACCTCCAGTGAAGTGTGAGGTGGTCACAATGGACAGAGTCAGACCTCCCGTTAAGTGTAAAGTGGTCACAATGGACAGAGTCAGACCTCCCGTTAAGTGTAAAGTGGTCACAATGAAAAGAGTCAGACCTCCCGTTAAGTGTAAAGTGGTCACAATGGACAAAGTCAGACCTCCCGTTGAGTGTAAAGTGGTCACAATGGACAGAGTCAGACCTCCCGTTAAGTGTAAAGTGGTCACAGTGGACAGAGTCAGACGTCCCGTTAAGTGTAAAGTGGTCACAGTGGACAGAGTCAGACTTCCCGTTAAGTGTAAAGTGGTCACAGAGGACAGCGTCAGACTTCCCGTTAAGTGTAAAGTGGTCACAATGGACAGAGTCAGACTTCCCGTTAAGTGTAAAGTGGTCACAATGGACAGAGTCAGACTTCCCGTTAAGTGTAAAGTGGTCACAGTGGACAGTCACACCTCCCGTTAAGTGTAAAGTGGTCACTGTGGACAGAGTCAGACCTGCCGTTAAGTGTAAAGTGGTCACAATGGACAGAGTCAGACCTGCCGTTAAGTGTAAAGTGGTCACAATGGACAGAGTCAGACCTCCCGTTAAGTGTAAAGTTGTCACAGGGGACAGAGTCAGACCTCCCGTTAAGTGTGAAGTGGTCACAGTGGACAGAGTCAGACCTCCCGTTAAGTGTAAAGTGGTCACAGTGGACAGCGTCAGACTTCCCGTTAAGTGTAAAGTGGTCACAATGGACAGAGTCAGACTTCCCGTTAAGTGTGAAGTGGTTACAATGGACAGAGTCACACCACCCGTTAAGTGTAAAGTGGTCACAGGGGACAGAGTCAGACCTCCCGTTGAGTGTAAAGTGGTCACAGGGGACAGAGTCAGACCTGCCGCTAAGTGTAAAGTGGTCACAATGGACAGAGTCAGACCTCCCGTTAAGTGTAAGGTGGTCACAGTGGACAGAGTCACACCTCCCGTTAAGTGTAAAGTGGTCACTGTGGACATAGTCAGACCTGTTAAGTGTAAAGTGGTCACAATGGACAGAGTCAGACCTGCCGTTAAGTGTAAAGTGGTCACAGTGGACAGAGTCAGACTTCCCGTTAAGTGTAAAGTGGTCACAATGGACAGAGTCACACCTCCCGTTAAGTGTAAAGTGGTCACTGTGGACATAGTCAGACCTGTTAAGTGTAAAGTGGTCACAATGGACAGAGTCAGACCTCCCGTTAAGTGTAAGGTGGTCACAGTGGACAGAGTCACACCTCCCGTTAAGTGTAAAGTGGTCACTGTGGACATAGTCAGACCTGTTAAGTGTAAAGTGGTCACAATGGACGAGAGTCAGACTTCCCGTTAAGTGTAAAGTGGTCACAATGGACAGAGTCAGACTTCCCGTTAAGTGTAAAGTGGTTACAATGGACAGAGTCAGACCTGCCGTTAAGTGTGAAGTGGACTCATTGGACAGAGTCAGCCCTGCCGTTAAGTGTAAAGTGGTCACAATGGACAGTCAGACCTCCCATTAAGTGTAAAGTGGTCACAATGGAAAGAGTCAGACCTCCCGTTAAGTGTAAAGTGGTCACAGTGGACAGAGTCAGACCTCCCGTCAAGTGTAAAGTGGTCACAGTGGACAGAGTCAGACCTGCCGTTAAGTGTAAAGTGGTCACAGTGGACAGAGTCAGACTTCCCGTTAAGTGTAAAGTGGTGACAACGGACAGAGTCAGACCTCCCGTTAAGTGTAAAGTGGTCACAGTGGACAGAGTCAGACCTCCCGTTGAGTGTAAAGTGGTCACAGTGGACAGAGTCAGACCTACCGTTAAGTGTAACGTGGTCACAATGGACAGAGTCAGACCTCCCGTTAAGTGTAAAGTGATCACAATGGACAAAATCAGACCTCCCGTTAAGTGTAAAGTGGTCACATTGGACAGAGTCAGACCTCCCGTTAAGTGTAAGGTGGTTACAGTGAACAGATCCAGTCCTCCCGTTGAGTGTAAAGTGGTCACAGAGGACAGCGTCAGACTTCCCGTTAAGTGTAAAGTGGTCACAATGGACAGAGTCAGACTTCCCGTTAAGTGTAAAGTGGTCACTGTGGACAAAGTCAGACCTGCCGTTAAGTGTAAAGTGGTCACAATAGACCGAGTCAGACCTGCTGTTAAGTGTAAAGTGGTCACAATGGACAGAGTCAGACCTCCCGTTAAGTGTAAAGTGGTCACAGTGCACAGAGTCAGACCTCCCGTTAAGTGTAAAGTGGTCACAGTGCACAGAGTTAGACTTCCCGTTAAGTGTAAAGTGGTCACAATGGACAGAGTCAGACTTCCCGTTAAGTGTAAAGTGGTCACTGTGGACAAAGTCAGACCTGCCGTTAAGTGTAAAGTGGTCACAATAGACCGAGTCAGACCTGCTGTTAAGTGTAAAGTGGTCACAATGGACAGAGTCAGACCTCCCGTTAAGTGTAAAGTGGTCACAGTGCACAGAGTCAGACCTCCCGTTAAGTGTAAAGTGGTCACAGTGCACAGAGTTAGACTTCCCGTTAAGTGTAAAGTGGTCACAATGGACAGAGTCAGACTTCCCGTTAAGTGTAAAGTGGTCACAATAGACCGAGTCAGACCTGCTGTTAAGTGTAAAGTGGTCACAATGGACAGAGTCAGACCTCCCGTTAAGTGTAAAGTGGTCACAGTGCACAGAGTCAGACCTCCCGTTAAGTGTAAAGTGGTCACAGTGCACAGAGTTAGACTTCCCGTTAAGTGTAAAGTGGTCACAATGGACAGAGTCAGACCTCCCGTTAAGTGTAAAGTGGTCACAGTGCACAGAGTCAGACCTCCCGTTAAGTGTAAAGTGGTCACAGTGCACAGAGTTAGACTTCCCGTTAAGTGTAAAGTGGTCACAATGGACAGAGTCAGACTTCCCGTTAAGTGTAAAGTGGTCACTGTGGACAAAGTCAGACCTGCCGTTAAGTGTAAAGTGGTCACAATAGACCGAGTCAGACCTGCTGTTAAGTGTAAAGTGGTCACAATGGACAGAGTCAGACCTCCCGTTAAGTGTAAAGTGGTCACAGTGCACAGAGTCAGACCTCCCGTTAAGTGTAAAGTGGTCACACAGTGACATATAATCGATGATCAATAATCGGTCTGATTTTCAACAGATTAATTTTAACCGGCCCATCAACAAAAATTAAATATTTTGACTTAACATCATGGCCAGCAGATGACTCCTGTCCAGCACAGGCAAATTGTACCCAAGTTTTCCCAATCAACTTCGTTTGACGCTTATAAATGATCTACAACACGTGCTGAACGCAATACCCGTCGTGTATTGACCAGAGGGGGGCACGCGCGCGCGAATATCATGCCATGGAGAGACACCTGGCGAATAATCAGTACACCGATATAGATAGTTTGATATAAGACATAGTCATAGTTCGATCCCCCAATCGAGTTATGCTACTTTACACTTAACGGCACTTTACAGATAACGTCGTGACACGTACATGGAATGGATCGCAATTTAGAAAAAAAAATTGTCTGTTGCTGTGCTATACAGTGCCGCTCGCGGGGTACATGAGAACAGAATGTTTCCTCCTAGACATATGCAGATGGTACTGGCGCCCGATAATATGTCGAGCTACAGACACGCTGTTAGTGTGCTTGACCTATCACGTGATATCATTTCACTATGATATCACTTGATGAAGTGGGATAGATAACCGTTTGATACATATTTGGCAGTAAAAATGTAAATATTCTTTATTTTATTATAAAAATCTGTGTGATTTGGAGGCCTTTGGGGGTGCACCTATAAGTAAATATTGCGGGTGCACCTATAAGTGAATATTGGGGTGCGCCTATATTCGAATATAGGCGCATGCGCCTCTAAGTGAGACAGTTTATTTTTCAACCGCACTGGAAAATATGCAATAACTCGCATATAGGCGCATGCGCCTATATGCGGATCAATACGGTAATACTGGCTCAATATACTCGATTAAATGTCGATGTTATTAACTACCCATTGACGCGAACATCTTTTTCATCACCAAATGTCCAAAATGTCTTTGTCTGAATAGGAATAAAACAATATAATGGTGCCTTGCTACTATGACTTTAAAAGGTCACGTTATTTTGCGTTATTTCGTCATTTTGGGGACACACAACTTTCCCGCCAAATTTTCTGAAAAATTTTGAATATTGTAATTGTTCGGTTCCAAATAATATCAACGTAAATAAACGGAAATTCATCGAAATTTTATATTACCATCATTGATACATTACAACCGCTATCAGATCGATGAATGTATTATTCCTCAAATATTCCATGCCGATTGAAGAGTTTGAATAACCCATCTTTCCTCGGCAATTGGGCCGCGATCTTTACGGCAAAAAATGTACCAAGGCTTTTAAATTGAGTCGAACTTATACTTTATTTTTGTGTTCCGAGGAACTACATAAGAGGAGAGACATGTTTTGTCCTTATTCAAGTTAAACATCACATATATATTTGTGTTGTAATCGAATTCATGCCTCAGAAATGCACTCTCAAACACGACTTGAACAGGGCGCATTTTCAGTTTGAAAAATACACCTGATTTTGTGTATACTAAATTCTGTAAGTAAATAATTCGGAGTACTTTCATTACATTCAAGAAAGAGTTATGAATATATCTAAAAAAACTTTGTTGTACGGTACATGTGAATTCAAGCTAAATCAGCAAAAGTGACCACGTGGCAAGCCTTGTCCCCGGAAGTACAAAATTACGTCATATATACGTAATTTTTTGAACTATGGAACGAGACTTCGGCGCCCTATTGAACATAATCTTTTTGTTATTCATTCACGTATGCATGGTATAGGGAAATGCAAGCAAATAAACAGTAATATGAATGTGTCGAAGTGTATTATCTAGCATGATTTCTATACCTACAGTGTTGTGAAGACCTTTTATCCAGACTCATTTCAGAGTGGGAACATATACTAGAACTCAAAGATAACCCGAACATCAGTAGTATTCCCATAAACCTAACAAAGGTATATGATTGTATGAAATGCGAATGGCCAATTCGCAGCTTTTAGTCGTGATGCTGAAATTAATATAGACAAATTACTGGGTCGATATCTCACGCACCCGAAACAAAATACACAAATGCTTACGTTATGCTTCAGTCCCATCAGTTAATTTCTGGTCCGAAGACGATTTTGTGTATTTATAAAGACGATTTTTTTGGATTTTTCTTGTGCACTCTTTCGAGATCATATTGCTTGGCTAGGGTACTTCTGAATGGTAAATGGTTCCAAATTACAGCATCACTCTCAAATCCTTTGGATATAAACGTGACAAAATCACGTTTTCTAAGGGTAAATAGCTGAAATTCAATAGATAAATGTTTTTTGACAACCCATGAAAGTTACATCTTTATACCTTGTGGCATCGCTGATTTACAGACAAAAACGTGCGTAAACATGTTTCGCACGGAAATCTCTACCTAGACATACAAACTATAGGACCAAACGCACAATTTTGAAATATATTCGAAAAATGAATTCGAATGTCAATATTATGTACATATGAATATGTAGGCGACTGGTTCCGAATAAGCATTACATTACGTACATACGAGTAAATTACATTAAATGCTAGAGTGGGGTTAATGTCCTTGGTGAATGGTGAAATGAAACTGATTCAGCGAAACGAACCGATTAAGATATGACTAGTATCATTTAGTGCGGACACTTATGTATGAATGATTACATGTGCAATCGTCACGTACATGTGCCTCTTCTTGGAAACTTCCATACGTGTGTGTTATATATTTAGAAGCAACATTGACTACCTGGAGGTCATCTCAGTCTGCGATACGTCACATATGAGGGTTGAACACCAGGTATTGCTAGTTTAATAACTTATTCATCGATGTCCCTTCCATCGTGAATACATGGCCGATCGATACATATAGCCTCTCATTCTATAATGATCGACGATCGAATCTCCTCCAACTGCGAGTCCAGATGAATATATTGTTTCTATCGATCCCAAATAGTATCTCTGATACAGGCGTCTCTAATACATGTGCCTTTCCACGTGTGTTCAACTGGTCTAAACCATTTCTAACCTACCATGTCTATCCGCAACGGGGGGCAATAATAGCGAGGCAGGGAGTGTGGCAATTGCTAGGCTTACAAATAAGGAATTACAACAGGTTTGTAATAAAGCATATAGCATAGCTGTGAACAGAGCATAAAGAGTACCTTATACTCTGATTTTTAAAACTCGTTTACACCACTTTTTGATGATGCGAGGCTAAACAGTTTCATATTATAACTTGTTATAATTTAGGCCGTGTTGTGTTAAGACTTTGTTTAGCGTCCGCCTGATTCCGAAAAGGTATCACGCAGCTCACGCAGCACGGAATATTAACACACACAATTTTTAACACAAGCCAATATACATCACACATCTCATGAATTTTTGTGTACATCTGAGGTGGAAACATGTTCTACTGACGCCAGAACAAAAGAGAAAACCCCTACACAATATATCAGAAAGAAAATATCGTTGTATTTCTCATTAATTATCCGACCTTGAAGGCAAGAGAATTTTGAAGAACAACTACCTAAAAATATCGTTAAATGACCGAGATTTCCTGTGTGTGTTAGCGCCAAGTTTCGTGGAAAAGCTACCTGCACGCGGACGCTAAACAAATTCTCAACAAAAAACGGCCTTACCTGCAAGTACGGCAATTGTAAACCAAATTTCCGATTTCACTACAGCCCAGATGTGCGCATACCTGAAGTTTGGTCGAGGCTGCTGTTGCTAAGAATGTAAATACTGTTTCTTATTGTTATCATCCTCCGACCATCAATGGTTCTCAAATTTCATCTGGAACAGGGCGACAATCAGTTCCGATTTGCACTCAAACCATATACTAGTGTGTACGCCAATGAACTCTTGCTGGTGACGTATCATCATTTGTGATGTATCCAAGACCATGCTTTGATTGTTGACAACAGACACCTTTGTCTTCGTTCATGATGCACTTTAATTATTTAGCGATCATGTTTTCATCCCAACAAACTGACGATATGAAATAGGTGCATATAAGTGCGTAAGCATCCATCCACAAGTCAGCAGGGGTGGATCCATCCACAAGAGCCTTCTAATCCGAAGAGTAAAAGAAAAAAAATTAGCCCAATGGGCTAGAAAGGTTACCGGAGAAATATACAGAGTTTAGCCGAGAAAGTTGAAGGTCATATTCAAGGTGACCACTGAAATCGCCATATCTCTAACCTTGAAAATGGGATCAAAGGTTAAATTCTAGATCACCAAACTATTTAGCATACATCAGTTCCTATATGTTCACTATGGACCCCTAAGCTGTAAATTTGATAATAAGCGAGATATAAGCCATTTTGTAATCTGACTTTGAAAATAAAATGACTGACCTTGAAATTTAGGTCAAAGGTCGAATTCAATATCATTAAAATATTCAGAATATATCATTTCCTATATGTTCACAATTGATTCCTAAGCTGTAAAGTCGATAATAAGCAAGATATTAGCCATTTTGTCCTGTTGACCTTGAAAATGAGGTCAACAGTCAAATTCAAGGTCACTAGAATATTCAGCATATATCATTTCCTATATGTTCACAATTGATTCCTAAGCTGTTAAGTCGCTAATAAGCAAGATATTGGCCATTTTGTCCTGTGACCTTGAAAATGAGATCAAAGGTCTAATTCAAGATCACGAAAATATTCAGCATATATCATTTCCTATATGTTCACAATTGATTCCTAAGCTGTAAAGTCGACAATAAGCAAGATATTAGCCATTTTGTCATGTGACCTTGAAAATGAGGTCAAAGGTCAAGTTCAAGGTCACGAGAATATTCAGCATATATCATTTCCTATATGTTCACAATTGATTCCTGAGCTGTAAAGTCGATAATAAGCAAGATATTAGCCATTTTGTCATGTGACCTTGAAAATGAGGTCAAAGGTCAAATTCAAGGTCACGAGAATTTTCAGCATATATCATTTCCTGTATGTTCACAATTGATTCCTAAGCTGTAAAGTCGCTAATAAGCAAGATATTGGCCATTTTGTCCTGTGACCTTGAAAATGAGGTCAAAGGTCAAATTCAAGGTCACGAAAATATTCAGCATATATCATTTCCTATATGTTCACAATTGATTCCTAAGCTGTAAAGTCGATAATAAGCGAGATATTAGCAATTCTGTCCTGTGAACTTGAAAATGAGGTCAAAGGTCAAATTCAAGGTCACAAAAATATTCAGCATATATCATTTCCTATATGTTCACAATTGATTCCTAAACTGTAAAGTCGATAATAAGCGAGATATTAGCCATTCTGTCATGTGACCTTGAAAATGAGGGCAAAGGTCCACAATTCATTCCTAGTCTCTAATGTCAATATTAAGTGAGATATTAGGCTTAACGTGTTCCATTATAAACCATTGGAAAATTTAACATGGGAAAGTCACATTTGGGCCGAGTTTGGGCCCAAAATGGCCCACTTCAAGCGATTCAGGGGCAACGACATGTATACATGTCACAGGGGTACATATGAGGAGTGTTTTTCATCAATAAGAAAAAAAAGTTACTGAACAGATTTCGAGAACACGACCGTCAAAGTCCAAAATTGGCCATTTTTCGACGAAAACGGCCGCTATGACCTTGAAACCAAGGTCAGAGGTCAAATTCAAGGTCACGACAATATTCAGCATATATCATTTCCTATATGTTCACAATTGATTCCTAGTCTCTAATCTCAATATTAAGTGAGATATTGGGCTTTTATGTGTCCCATTATAAAGCATAGGAGAATTTAACATGGGAAAGTCCCATTTGGGCCGAGTTTGGGGCCAAAATGGCCCACTTCGAGCGATTCAAGGGCAACGAAACTTATACACATTATGAAGGACATAATAAGGCATCCTTGTGCAAATAAAGAAAAAAAGTTACTGAACAGATTTTGAGAAAATGGCCGCCAAAGTCCAAAATTGGCCGATTTTCAACGAAAACGGCCGCCATTTTGAAAATATTGCGAAAATAAAAAAAATAAAAAAATACCTCCTTCTTGAATTATTTTTGAGCATATGTGAACGACGGACGACGACGGACGACGACGACGGACGACGGACGCAACGCCATGCCAATAGGTTAGCGGACCATAGGTCCGGTAACCTAAAAACAAGTGGGTAGGATCAATCACATAGCGTAGTGACCTACCATAGTGATTTACGCCATACGCCCCCCCCCCCCTCCCCCCAACCTCTCCCAAAAAAAAACTGTTTGCACGGTGCACCCTGTAACGCGGCTCAGTATCAAATGTATTTTGATATCAACCCCCCTCATTGCTACAGCACGGTTCTAATTATATCAATTGATGACCCACCATTTAACACAAAAAAGCCCATCCAAACATGTATGTACCCGAAGTCTCACTCGAGTCATCAAGGACAGCCATGCATTGTGTCAAAATGAAGTTTGTTCATGCTATACATCTGATGGAATAGATTTACAACTGTTCATCAAATGACGGAAACAATCTTGGAATCTTAAATAAGCCCCGTGAGATCTGTTCATGACCAGTATATATAGGTATCAAAATACAAGTTCACTGCTAGTCCTCGTCAGCAATGGCTATATATATATATATATATATATATATATATATATATATATATATATATATATATATATATATATATATACTTTTTCTTAACCATTACTATGTATTTCAATGTAAGGCGTCCATGAGCAGCACTGAGTGCTGGAAGGTGGCGCGGTACTAAGTGGATAAATTATTATTATTATTTCATACTTCGTCGCACACTGCATCGATCGAGATTCACGCCGAATCTCATCTCTGCTACAACACGCATAGGACTCTGGGAAATATATGGAGCTCCTTTCGGGGTAAACAAACAGCTCACGTGTGTTGCCGAGTTGTAGCAGACGATTCACAGGTTTAAGCAGTGCAAGGAACCGGCAAAATCGATATGGTTTTCTCATCATGTTGGATCTTTTCTCTAGTTTTCCTTCTTCTAGTTTACCTCTCTCGTACTGTGTTTGCATTAGTAGTTGATAACATCATGGTATATATATATATCGCGGACTAACCTGCGTAAACTGGTAGCGTAAGGATACAATATTAAAAATTTTAATGTTATATATAGGGCAGCGTCGACTGCTTGCTTTAGCGCAGAGGATGCTGGGAACAGTATGACTTCGTCGTCTCGACATAATCCGGTACCTTCCCATCTACGTATATTTCTTTAACTTGATTACGTAGGTTTATGCTTACATTACAGCGACGTATAAATCGTATCATGACGTAAATTTGTATAATCCATTCCACTCAGGAACAATCAACAAGTTTCAGTAGAGAAAATAGCTAACTATTGTCAAGTTCAGACTGCTGCAATGAGAAATTTCCAATGGAATCTCGTCGTCCGCGTTACAGAGCGCGGGCTAGTTTAGGGCCGGGACGAATGTAGGGACGCGGTAAGGAATTATACACACGTGACCTATCAATAATCAATATCCGTCGTGTGTGCCGACAGGGATGTGTGTCTTGTCTCGGAATAACTGACTACCCAAGCCCCTGCAGTGAGCAGTTGGAACTTGTCCGTCGGGACTGCGTCATATATGAACAGAGGGGGAATGGGAGCGACCTGGGAACCTTTCGAGAGGTATTTTGTGAAGGGAAGGTTTCGAAAGCAAGATATGTTTGAACTGATTGTCGTTCACACCATAGACTGGTTAGATAACAAAACTAACAGAAAACAACGTAATTATTTGATGAAAATCTGAGTATCAATATCCGTCGTGTGTGCCGACAGGAATGTGTGTCTTGTCTCGGAGTAACTGACTATCCAAAACAAAGTCTGTTGGAATATGGCTATTTTACGTTTGACCAATTTTGTCTCAAGTTTCAAACAGTTACGGGGCGTAAACAGTTATAGTGCCTGTACAACTGTACAATCCGTCTCATTAATCGTACAACAGCATATAGAACAGCATATAGAAATGATTGTCTCATTACATAGCTTATTTTGTTCAATGTACAAACCATGTTTCTTAAAATTTCATTGAAAGCAGTATTTTAATAAATAATCCAAATCAATCAAAATGTTCCTGTTATATGTCTGATATTAATATTTTATCTCTTCATTGAAATTCGACAATTGAAAGTGTGACCAAAATGAATGCTTAACTTAATGAACTGTCGATACTCATCCCAGTCGTGACATGAGGAATTGTCCAGAGTGTGTGTCACATGTCCAATATCGGGACACAGTCATACAGAGAAGGGTGTCACACCCGGTAATCTGTTTTCTTCTCAACTACGCCATTACGTCAACATACTCAAATATATATTTCCTAGCCACGATCGATAACTGTTTGAAAAGTGGGACAAAATTGGCCAAACGTAAAATGGTTATATTCCAACAGACCTTTGTAAAGGTCAACCCTAATGTATTGATATTATTGTTTTCGACTATTAGATATTTAATAATTCTCCGCAATCATGTATAGGTATACATTACATATACTCTGATTTTTCTAACTCGTTTACACTGTTTTTCGCTAATATTTTTGTGATGCTAAACGCCATCGTTCTATAACTTCGCATACTTCACCTGGGGGTCAAACGGCAATTTTATACTAAATTTCAGACAGCTAACGTGAAAATTGAAAAATTTGGAAATTTATCCCAGTGTTAAATTTAGCCCTATTATTTAATTTCTGGGCCCGAACACAATTTTGTACATTTGCTTGGTTTTGTAGCGGAACAATGTTTCAAAATCAACATATCTGTGTAGAATACACCCCAGTGTATCTTCTGGTTCAAAGTTACAAGAATATTTCGAACCCTGATGGATGTAAACAAGACCAATTCCTCGAATATGCTCAGATTCTCAAGATCCCGTTTTGGGCTGAAATTTAACATTGAGATAGATTGCCAACTTTTTCCATTTAGCTGTCTGAAATTTGGTAGAAAATTGCCGTTTGACTCCCAGGTGAAGTATGCCAAGTTATAGAACGATAGCATTTAGCATCACAAAAATATTAGCGAAAAACAGTGTAAAAGAGTTAGAAAAATCAGAGTATTTTTAATATTAAGTTGTTTACGGTAACATCTCAGGTCACGAAGACCTCTCGTAGAATCGGGGCGGTAAGAGCAGCCAAGCGTGGCAATCGCTGGGAGAGGCCGTCACCCGCTCGGGGTGACTGTGATTTGATATTCAAAAGCTTGCTCTGACCGCGCCTTGCTAATGAATTCTCGGTGATATAGTGCGTGTCTAGCTCCAATCTAGATGCCGGTCAATTCAGAGCACCCACTCCCTCCCTCCCTTCTCAATTC
Source organism: Terebella lapidaria (assembly GCA_949152475.1). Lineage (NCBI taxonomy): Eukaryota > Metazoa > Annelida > Polychaeta > Terebellida > Terebellidae > Terebella > Terebella lapidaria. The sequence goes on from OX424560.1 coordinate 29,853,851, forward strand.
GAAGCACCCCCGCCCCTCCCCGTTGATAAATAAGTTATGGATTTATTGACATCCATGCATATTTCTGAATGAATAGCCCACTAAGTTCAGCGGAGCAAATTTTATCCAATATTATTCACTCGGTGGTATTCTCCTTGCAAGGGCACTCCTGATCAGACGATTTGTACCACGTGACAATCCTACATACTCAATGTTGGACGGTGAAAGACTATATATGACCGCAAAGATGTATATTGGACGATGCTGTGCTTATCAACCAATCAGGGCGCGTGTTACATGTGGGTTTTCCCCACTTTGGGTTTCTCCGACATTGGTAAATAATATAGCAAATGTTGGATGTTGAGAGTCCTCTCAGAAATGTCATATTGACCTCGGCTGGCGCCTCGGCCAATATGACATTTCGTCATCCCGTAAACTGTATATTGGACTCCTCAACATCCAATATTTGTATAATGTCCATGTCATGGCGACATAGTCCGTTGAAGCGCAATGAATGCACCGTTCGACCTTCCATCTATAATAGATTTGCTTCAGTGTCTGTACCACACTATAGCGTATATCAGATCACATAGCGCGCCCGCCTAGTCATGCATGCCATCTCCCTAGCAGCGTACAAACAAAATAAACCTACGTCATAATGTACTATGGTGTTTACTGTTTGGTGTTATAGGTTACAATGTAATAGGTTAGTGCGCGGAGATAAAAACACGTTTCAATCGAAGTATCATTCCCAGGAAGCCTGTTTTAGATCCTAGCTCTACGATCTATATATCATAGTGGGCAGGGCCGCAGGAACCACTGCCACAGCGGGTGCGGAGATTCCCGTGGCCCTTTCGAGGCAAATATACCCTTTCATGAGTCACATCACCTCATACTGCAATTAATATGGTTTTGGATTAGTGATTTCTTCACAATGAATGCTCAGTTTATTGGGAGCTGCGGAATAGGGAGGGGGTGGGGGAAATCGGACCACTACCCAGGTAACCCTTCTTCTTGGGTAATCGAATCTATGGTCCGATACCTTATTGGCATGACATTGTCACCATCGTCGTCGTCACAAATTTGAAGGGAGAGGGCACCTGTGATCAGAAGGGGGCTCAGTTTGCATAATAATGAATTGATTGGTATAATCGTGAAAGAAACCTGAAGGTGCATATAGTAATTCACCCCATCCCCCCACCCCACCCCATGCACGTGTTCACAGACGTGCATTTGGAAATGGAAAGTGAAGACTGGCTGAATCATCAACGGACAACGGTATTTCAACAACTGCTATTATAACGGGTAATGTTGATTAGCAGGCTCAAATAAAACAGTTGGACTGTTTCTTAAATGTTACTCATTGTTAGAAATACTAAAAACCTAACTTATTACGCCTTCTCCACTATATACTTGTATGTATATGATAAAAACCAGGACAATTACAGTGTTAATCCCGATAAGTTGTTCTTACTAAAATCGTTGCTTCTAGCTATCAAGATCATTGGAGGTCAAATTCGAGGCCTTCTAAAGATCCAAATGTTTGCCCGCCTGCTGCTCATAATACAAACCGTATCTCTATCTACAGACAGTGTGTGTACAGAGGTCAGTTTACACGTTTCAGGTCAGAATTGACCTCTATATTTTGAGTCAAGTTCAAGGTCAATAAAAGGTTCTGCCATAGTACATTTGTGTATGTCTTTCTATATTTTGTTCGTAGTAAAACCTAACCTCTATCCAAAATCGTTTTGAACGCAGAGTCACATTTACATATTTCAGGTCAGATGTGACCTTCATATTTACTGAACTTCAATACCACCGAATGATCCGTCTACAAGCGTTTTGTCTCCAGAGGCAATTTGTGTGTTTTGGGCCATTTATGCTGGGATCTTCGAGCAATTCCAGACATCCCGTCTTCATATACACAAGATAACCAGTTCCAAATTCCACGCACACATGGAAATGAGAGATTTACTGGAAAGCTACCCAGCAAAGTACCAATAAGGGGGTTTCCAGTCTTGATTGTCTACATTTCAGGCATTTCGAGCTATTCAATTCATTCCATACGGACATATCACTGACTTGCCAAATTAGGAAAAAAATAAACGTTACTGGACAGATTTTGAGAAAACGCCAACACCAATCAACACCAAAACACCACCAAATTTTCGACGAATTGTGCCAAAAAACCCATGAGAAACGTACAGAAAGTGGATGGCACAAATAACTCTTTGTAGTATTTGAGCGTTCTATTTCGGTCCCTAAAATCCCTTTGTCTCTCTGCATCATGTTCCTTCCTAATTAGCTTAACACCGGCAGCCTTTCTCTCTCTCTCTCTCTCTCTCTCTCTCTCTGCAACATGTTCCTTCCTAATTAGCTTAACACCGGCAGCCTTTCTCTCTCTCTCTCTCTCTCTCTCTCTCTCTCTCTCTGCAACATGTTCCTTTCTAATTAGCTTAACACCGGCACCCAACCTGCTATTATGTCTGAAGACAAATCAGTCGTCTGTGCATCGCATCAGTACTACAACTAGTACTCAATACTATTCTTGTGTTGTCTGATAACATAAATGATGCAAGAAGTGTCTCTACAATTATTGTTTTTCATATTTTTTGATGTATTCGGTCAATACACGAATACTACTGATATATGCTCACAGTCAGCATAGAGGCATGCATCATTGTTTTCTGATAAATGGGAATATTCATAATGCGATTATCGAAATCCTGATCAGAGATGATGCTCTTTTTCACATTTGATATTATCTCAGTGTTGTCTCAAGTACTTATTTCTGAAATTTAGGATAATTATTCTGTGAAAAAAAAACTTCTTGTGTATGATATTGTACTGAAATCAGTACCATGGTTAGACATTGACACAGGATATTTTTCTGTAATTTGAAGTACTCGTATCGTCATAATGTGTGCAGAAACTTTCATTGATTGTTATTATTCACTAAATGAAGAAGGAATTGAGTGAGGCCAATACATCACTCAGAGTTCATGGCAAAATTTATTTTCAAGCTACAGTGATGGGTTGAAAACATTAGTCATAACATATTGGATCAGTACCGACAATTTTGTGATATTTGAGCATCGCATTTAGAATATATTCCAAAACCAACCAGACAATTTCTCCCAAATTTGGGGTTTCAATCTGGCACCTTCACAAACAAACCATCATTTTTTCAAAAAAGAAATCTAGGAATAGACTTGTCTTCCAGTCCCATAAGTCTTCATTGACCTTAACACATTTCTTGCTCAATTCGAGTGTGATTGTGAACGAGACAACAGGTTCATCGTGTGCAGTCAACAAACAGAATATCTCGGCATAGGCAGATCATCCCTTGATACCAACGAACTAAGGAGACCAATTCGATTATCATGTTCTCAGTTACCCCCGTCAGCAAAATTGATCACAATCACGTTCTTTCAAGTGTGGTAAGAGGGAGCGAGCCCAGGTAGGTTGCGGAGTAAATTGCGTGTTTGCTGTGGCAACTGGCCATTTTACAAGACAAAGCGTCTCACTCTGATACAGAGCAACACAGGTCGTGACACATTGTGGTTGATCAATTAACACTTCATTTGCCATGATATTCAACACGGCAAGGTGTCTTACTGTGATAATGAACAAAAACGTCGTAGGGTTGAGGGATAATCTATCAGTATTTCTATGCCACTATAAAAGGATAGGTCCTTTGCTTGATTGTCGCAATAACCTTCATAAATGTGGCAAAAATCGATTCGCTACCAAGTGTAAATTATAAAGCATTCCAAGCAATCGAGTAGGTTATCCAATCTCAAATTTCAAAGTCGGGCAGAGTCAGGAAGCTGAATTTAGCTTCCAGCTACGAAGTGAACCTTAATTTTGAGGAATAGGTGACCCCCGTGTGAAGGAGCCCACCCCCACCCCACCCCCCACCCCCTCTTCAATCCATAAATTACGTCATCTCAGCCAGCGGTTCATCCACACGCGAATATTTATGGCAGTGGGAAAGCTTGCCCAAAGGATGACACCAGCATGAACTTGTGCTCCAGATGAGTCAGCTCAGCATCATCGAACAAAGACTCACTTTCTCTGGATTCGGTGTTTCACAGAGGACAATAATCTGCCTTTACAATTTCTATCGCAAGGATAAGTGATTGAGGTTTGAGTTCAGAAGTGATACATCCTTAAAGCAGGAACACTGACACATTTCATCATCACCCGCAATCATTTTATTGGATCAGTGCAGTTGCGATCGAAACGGATTCATTACTTGCCAAACCAACGATTTTGTCAAGTATGTCGATTAGCCCTCTAAAGGGAAATTTGTACAACACATGCGAAATCGGATGATTAAAGGTTCACATGTTACGGTTCACTTATACTTACATGTGTATATGTATATATGTATTTGTTTATATTTTCAGGCATTGAATCGTGACACACAGACATCAAACATGAGGCACGTGTCACGTTATCGGTCGTTGTTCGGACTACTAGTGTGTCTTTACGTCTACCTGTCAATTAATTCGTCGTTGTTTCGGAACAAGTTAGGAGGCGCATACTTCCAACCAGCACAGCGGTTAGAACCGACCACCCCTAGATCACATCTAGCACCCCAGGCCACGGCGAGGCCACAAAAAGCTGTGAATACCCCTGTGATTCCAAATCATGGACACCCTGAGGCAACACGCTTGAATTCAGGACCAGTTGATACCAATGGCACACCAATGTGTAATGTAACGGCATTCCAGGAACAACTCGATCTTGACTCCGAAATCCCTGTCGTACCAGTTCATCTATTGTCTGGCTGCGTCCACATCTTCAATAACAGAGTTCCCAAAACTGGGAGCAGAATTTTCATCCAAGTCATCGATAGGATAACAGAAAAAAGACATATGAAGCATATATTTTTCGTGAAGGACAAGTATGAGGCTCGCTTCACGACTAATCACACGAAAGTTTTACTCGAGCAAGTCGCAAAGGGTAATAATCGGTTTATTCTCACCGAACACATGTATTACTTCGACTTTCGGCAGTATTTTCCGCACACCGTAGTCAACATCAACGTCATCCGGGAGCCTGTCGAGTGGTACATGTCTCTATTCAACTTCTGTAAGTACACACTCGGAGCTCGCACAAGTATTCCGGATTGCATGGTCGATATAAAATCGTGTGTTAACGGAGAGCATCCTGACAATGGAATGTGCATAACGTTTGGCTATGACAACTCAGCCTTGCATTATCTGTGTGGAGATGCAGCAGAATGTCAAAGTAGATCGGAATCATCGCTGGCCACTGCGAAGCGTAGACTTGAGAAGGATTACCTTGTGGTGGGCCTGACTGAGAGCCTGCCTGAGTACTTTGAGGTTCTGGAGTTCTTGATGCCACATGTGTTCAAAGGCAGCTCCCGGATGTATGTTGATCTCACACCAAAGTTTAAAAATATGTTTGTGTCTGGTAAAAAAGAGGAAGTGGACTTAGAGACCCGTGAGATGCTGAAAGCCAAACTGAAGCTGGACTACGAGCTCTATGACGCGGCTGCTGCTCGCTTTCAGAAGCTGCTGCAGGCGGTCAGGTACTTCAAGCATCGTGCAGACGTTATCAAAATCCAGGAGTGACGTCAATCTATTGTTCTCATTTTCCACTACCAGTAGGTATTGGAGAGCATCTTCAATATATATGCATAAAATATTTGAGCTCAAGTTCTTTGCTCAAGGTATGAAATGTTGGAGAAGTCCTGCTCGTTCTACTGGCTGCAAACCAATCGGATTAAATCTCTCGCCGATCTGTGAGATTATAGACATAACTAATACTTCCTGGGAAAGTCATTGATTTACTGGTGAAGAGGAATTAGTTCCCTCTCTGTGTTTGTTTATATATTTTCTAAGCACATCAGGAACTAGATTTTCAAAAAAAAAATCATTAATGTCATTATTGTTCACCAGTGGAAGATGTAATTTGTATGTTACCACCATGATTTGTTTTTATATAAGTGTGCATGTATGTACACCAGCCTTTATGTGTTCATTGTTTGTGATAATATGAGTAAACTGTGATTAAACATGGTCCTTTACAATTTGTTTGTTTGATGAACAAAAAACTCAACCATGCCACACTCATAACAACATGGCACATGCGTTCTCATCATGGGGTATGTCGTGAAATCCTAGCTCAGTTTAACAGGTAAACTTGATCAGAGGAGAGGGAGCATCATGGGTGTATTCAAAAAGCCTGGATCGGACTGAATGGAATGTAAGAAAGTGAAAATGGAAGATCCCTTGGTCTTGCCATATATATGGGTCGAACATCTTCAAAAAACGGCACAAACGTAAAACTCTTGCAAATGAACATAACAAAGACAAACGAATACATGGTTGTTCACCTCGTGGGATCACACGAAAGGTTTACTCGAGCAAGTCGCAAAGGGTAATAATCGGTTTATTCTCACCGAACACATGTATTACTTCGACTTTCGGCAGTATTTTCCGCACACCGTAGTCAACATCAACGTCATCCGGGAGCCTGTCGAGTGGTACATGTCTCTATTCAACTTCTGTAAGTACACACTCGGAGCTCGCACAAGTATTCCGGATTGCATGGTCGATATAAAATCGTGTGTTAACGGAGAGCATCCTGACAATGGAATGTGCATAACGTTTGGCTATGACAACTCAGCCTTGCATTATCTGTGTGGAGATGCAGCAGAATGTCAAAGTAGATCGGAATCATCGCTGGCCACTGCGAAGCGTAGACTTGAGAAGGATTACCTTGTGGTGGGCCTGACTGAGAGCCTGCCTGAGTACTTTGAGGTTCTGGAGTTCTTGATGCCACATGTGTTCAAAGGCAGCTCCCGGATGTATGTTGATCTCACACCAAAGTTTAAAAATATGTTTGTGTCTGGTAAAAAAGAGGAAGTGGACTTAGAGACCCGTGAGATGCTGAAAGCCAAACTGAAGCTGGACTACGAGCTCTATGACGCGGCTGCTGCTCGCTTTCAGAAGCTGCTGCAGGCGGTCAGGTACTTCAAGCATCGTGCAGACGTTATCAAAATCCAGGAGTGACGTCAATCTATTGTTCTCATTTTCCACTACCAGTAGGTATTGGAGAGCATCTTCAATATATATGCATAAAATATTTGAGCTCAAGTTCTTTGCTCAAGGTATGAAATGTTGGAGAAGTCCTGCTCGTTCTACTGGCTGCAAACCAATCGGATTAAATCTCTCGCCGATCTGTGAGATTATAGACATAACTAATACTTCCTGGGAAAGTCATTGATTTACTGGTGAAGAGGAATTAGTTCCCTCTCTGTGTTTGTTTATATATTTTCTAAGCACATCAGGAACTAGATTTTCAAAAAAAAAATCATTAATGTCATTATTGTTCACCAGTGGAAGATGTAATGTGTATGTTACCATCATGATTTGTTTTTATATAAGTGTGCATGTATGTACACCAGCCTTTATGTGTTCATTGTTTGTGATAATATGAGTAAACTGTGATTAAACATGGTCCTTTACAATTTGTTTGTTAAGTTTGTTTGATGAACAAAAAACTCAACCATGCCACACTCATAACAACATGGCACATGCGTTCCCATCATGGGGTATGTCGTGAAATCCTAGCTCAGTTAACAGGTAAACTTGATCAGAGGAGAGGGAGCATCATGGGTGTATTCAAAAAGCCTGGATCGTACTGACTGGGATGTAAGAAAGTGAAAATGGAAGATCCCTTGGTCTTGCCATATATATGGGTCGAACATCTTCAAAAAAACGGCACAAACGTAAAACTCTTGCAAATGAACATAACAAAGACAAACGAATACATGGTTGTTCACCTCGTGGGAGGTCACATATATAAGACTATGACTACTGATTGTTTTAGTAAGTTGTTAAAACAGTTGCATGTTATTTCCAACTAGTATACAATAGGCACAACTATATTTCACACACTGGCTGCCCCTGAAAACACCACTGTGACTTTTGCTGTACCGGTGAATTTTTCGTTGGGCTTCGTTTTTAGATTATCAAAATCGAGTACGTAGTGCGGTATGACTTGTCACCAAAATAGCTCCCGTAGGATTTTTGTGTCAAAATTGATATTTTTGCATTTCTTGGTTCACTTGGGTCCATAGTATGGGAAAATGGCGGGGTACAAATTTTCAGACCTCTGGACCCCCCTGTGGGGGACCTTTCCTGTCCGGGGGGGTCCTAGAACTGATAATACTATCAGATCCACCAATATATGTCCCCCACCCCTGTGGGGGACCTTTCCTGTCCGGGGGGTCCTAGAACTGATAATACTATCAGATCCACCAATATTTGACCGATTTTTGTGGTTTCAATGTCAAAATGGGGTTTCTGATGACGATAAATCCACTAATGACATTTTCAAAGTGATCCGAAGTGAATATGACCAATTTCCAACGTACGCGTAATGGTCGCGGTGGCCGAACGGGGGTCCAATAATCAAAATTCGTCAATTTAACAAATAATGTCATGTAGTATATTTTTTTCAGGGTTTTCAGGTATGAGAAATTGAATGAAGCAATAATTTATGTCATCAGACCACTCATTTTAGAGTTACTGAGCTTCCAGATATATCAATCGAAGCAATTAAAAGTCTTCATTTTTTTACGGAATTTGTATTTCTTCATTTTAGAAATGCATAATTATACATGATGATGCAAATGTAGATTAATAACGAAATATAAGAAGCAATAACAATATGATACACAATTACTGGAATAAAATCACACTTCAGCTGACATATGAATAAAGGACATTATTTTGAAATGATGGACAAAGATTGCATGATATCGGTTATATATCTGATAACATGATTTCTCAAGTTTACACAAATGATCATATAAAGTAATACATCTGTATTGTCAATACTCGGTTAATACTACAATTCACATACTTGAAATAAAATCAATGAAAGAAAAATCGCATCGACCAATTAAATCAGATTACAAACGAAAGTAAATCGCCAATAGAAGCACTTCAAGAAAACAAAAATAACAAGGTTTCAATAACACCATTAAAATAGCACCAGTCAAAGAACAAAATGCCTCATCGACTAGAAAAAACCAGAGAGCAGAGGATGGTGAACCAATCAACCAGGCCGAACGAAACCTCAACGAAACTTCTCCACCATATTCCTTGAACATCAAGTACTTGGAGGAACCAATCATAAAGAAGAAGCCATTACGTTCTGAGAAATCCCTTTTAGGCAAACGTCATGTGAAGTCCAAGGACTACACAAAAATTGGTTCCTTGCAAGCCATTTTACAGCTAGAACAACAGTCCCGGAGAAGGATCAGCAGATCATCTGATGATTGACCAGCACGAGATTACAAGAACAGGTCAACATATGATCGAAGATCACCAAGTTAAGCCAAGAGGTGAATGAACATCAGCTGGAAACAGGTGATCATGCGAATTTCCAATCAGAAAGTAGAAACTCAGATCCCAGCATGCGAAGTTGACAAAGACAGACGTGATGCCAATCTGGGTAGCACCAACTCACTGCTCCTGTCACAGTCCTCTTCACACCAAAGCCAGACGAACTCGAAGGTCATCACTCCTCTGTTCAGGAAGTCAACTACGGAGACTATGAAACGTTGTACACATTCCTGATGCTGACTCAGGGGATCTGCAATGTTGTTGTCAGACCAGAGAGGGAAACAATCATCACTCTGGATCTGGACAATGTACAAACGTGCCCTCCAGATTCAGCAGTCAGTTGGCAATAAGAACTGGATTTTCCAAGCAGGTGCACTTCACATTGCATTCTTTGCTCTGCATAGTCTAGGAGAAACCATTGACACGAGTGGTATCGACACAGGTTCCATCGAGAGTGGTACATACACTTCTGCAGCCCTCTGTGGAAGCTTCGGTGGCAAAGACTACATGTACAAGCATGGAATTGAGTATCACATCACAACATGTATGGAAATCATGATGATGAAATATGACCACTCTAAGTTCAATGCCATGATCACAAGGCAGCTTTCCATGACCGAAATTCTGAGATGACTGAGCTTGCAGACGACATACAGTCATTGCATCCTGATCCAGAGGCCCACATGAAACATCACGAAAAACGCGAGGGGCCAACCGACTGCTGAATCTGGAGGGCACGGTTGCACATCGTCTAGATCTAGAGTGATGGTTGTTTTCCTTTCTGGTCTGACAACAACATTGCAGATCCCCTGAGTCAGCATCAGGAATGTGTACAACGTTTCATAGTCTCCGTAGTTGACTTCCTGAACAGAGGAGTGATGACCTTCGAGTTCGTCTGGCTTTGGTGTGAAGAGGACTGTGACGGGAGCAGTGAGTAAGTTTCATAGTCTGTGGTTGACTTCCTGAACAGAGTAGTGATGACCTCCGAGTTCGTCTGGCTTTGGTGTGAAAATGACTGTGACAGAAGCAGTGAGTTGGTGCTGCCCAGGTAGGCATTATGCCTGTCTTTGTCAGCTTGGCATGCTGGGATTCGACGTCTTAACTTTCTGACTGGCAATTCGGATGATCACCCGTTTCCAGCTGATGTTCTTTCACCTCTTGGCTTGCTGTCACTTGTTGATCTATGACCATATGTTCACCTGTTGTTGTAATCTGGTGCTGGTATTCATCAAATGATCTGCTGATCCTTCTCCGGGACTGTTGTTTTAGCTGTAAAATGGCTTGCAAGGAACCAAGTTTTGTGTAGTTCTTGGACTTCACATGACGTTTGCCTGGTAGGAATTCCTCAAAAGGTATTGGCTTTTTGTTTATGATTGGTTCCTCCAAGTACTTGATGTCTAAGGAATATGGTGGAAAAGTTTCGTTGGAATAACGAGGGGCTGGTTGATTGGTTCACTATCCTCTGCTCTCTGTCTTTTCTGGTCGATGAGACATTTTGTTCTTTAACTGGTGCTATTTTAATGGTGTTATTGAAACCTTGTTATTTTTGTTGTCTGGATGTGCTACTGTTGGCGATTAAGTTTCCTTTGAATTGTGACTTGACTAGTGGATGAGAGTTTTCTTTGATTGATTTTATTTCAAGTATGTGCATTGTAATATCAACAGGGTATTGACAATATGGATATATTATTTTATATGGTCAGTTGGGTATACTTGAGAAATCATGTTATCAAATATATAACCGACATCATACAATCTTTGTTCATCATTTCAAAATAATGTCATTTATTCATGTGTATTCATTTATTTATTTCAGTAATTGTGTATCATATTGTTATTGCTTCATATATTCCGTTATTAATTCACATTTGCATCATCATGTATGTCTGAAATGAAGAAATACAAAATTCGTAAAAAACGAAGACTTTTAATCTCATCGATTTATATATCTGGAAGCTCAATAACTCTAAAATGAGTGGTCTGATGATATAAATAACTGCTTCATTCAATTTCTCATACCTGAAAACCCTGAAAAAAATATACTACATGACATTATTTGTTAAATTGACGAATTTTCATTATTGGACCCCCGTTCGGCCACCGCGACCATTACGCGTACGTTGAAAATTGATCATATTCACTTCTGCTCACTTCTAAAATGTCATTAGTGGATTTATCGTCATCAAAAACCCCCATTTTGACATCAAAACCACAAAGATTGGTCAAATATTGGTGGATCTGGTAGTATCATCAGTTCCAGGACCCCCCAGACAGGAAAGGTCCCCCACAGGGGGGTCCAGAGGTCGGAAAATTTGTACCCCGCCATTTTCCCATACTATGGACCCAAATGAACCACGAAATGCAAAAACATCAATTTTGACACAAAAATCCTACGGGAGTACATGTCATACTACACTAACAATGTTTTCGGCATTTTTGAATTTTTGGATTTCCATGCCCTTTTCTCTATAAAATGGGGCTGTATGAGATAAACTCTTAGAAAACTTCAAGATAGGGTCTAAATATTGACACATTCAAATAGGATATCAAGGTCCCTGAAGGATGTTGTTTCAGGGACCTTGAAAGATCAAAACGGCCTATTATTGTTGCAAAACGATGATTTTTTTTCTGTTTTGCAGTCATTTTCTCGAAATCTGTTCATTAACCTATTCTCTTAATTGGCTAATGAGACTTCCCATATGTACCCCTTTGACGACCTAGTTTCGTTGGTCTGCATGTGCCGGCCATATTGATTTTTCGTCTGGACGGCAAAAACAAGTTTGCTCTCCCAAATTGTTACACTATCTGCTTTGAGTCGTTTCCAGCCGATGGAAAATATTTTGGTGAGCTGTGCAGAGAGAATTCGGCATAAGTCTCCTAACTTGTGTTGTTTGTTCTTCTATACTTAATCCTAAAAGGGTGTGAGACGGATTTAAATTGTATGTTTTCAGTGGACTAGTAGTATACTACTGGGCAGTACTAGATATTTGGGCCGAGATTTCCGTGCTGGATACATCAAAATAGAACTAAAATGTTAACATATTCAAATGGGAAGTCACATGTATATTGTGTTTTCAGTCCTGTTGTGACCTTGAATTTGATCTTCAGTGAACTCGAAAGGTCAAAACAGCAATTTTGGTGAGAAAAATCCAGTTGTGGTTTGTGTCTTCTCTTTTATTGTAAATCTCGAATCCTGAAAGAAATCTAAATCGACGATTTTTCTTAATATGCTTATTTGTATCAAAAACAAATCTTAGAGATTTTTCTTTAAAAGATATAGACCTATGGTGCAAGAACACATGCACACAGATGATATACAAATCACATACATTCAAGACTATACAAAGTAATCAGTCTACGAGATATTGCTTAGTTGCTTCGCATGTTCACTTGGATATTTTATCATGAGAGATACGAATATACAGTACAATATGCGCGCTAGCAATATTTCTACTCTTCGTACTAGGTTGAAGTGGAAATGAAAAAAAGAAAGAATTAAACATTAAAACTAGAATGAAAACACTTGACATATACACACCAATATATTTCTATTTACATTTCAAGAAAATGTATAATAATATGTCATACCTAGAATATTGACAAACACAAACAAATACTGGTGAACTCGTTATCAACATGAATACTCAATTTGTATAATAACGGACAATCAACAAGGTATCAAATCAATATGATTAATATAGATATATTACTTAAACTAACATACAAATAAAACTTCATGAAATCGGTGATACAAATTGGTATAACTTCAATGAAATCGAATAACCAAAACTTATCGCCTCGCCTCAAAATTCCGTTATCAATGATCAACAGAAATGCGGACAACTGATTTGTCCGTCAGGGCGACCATAGAATCACAAATATCAGAAACCCATAAGATCTCTTATGGGTTTCTGCAAATATCTAATCGTTTCGGCAGCAGCTCCCGAGTGCTGAGAGAACCATAGAAACGGCGTTCAGGACCCACTGTGTCGTCAGGATGGCAAAGGCGAAATTGTACAGCTTCTCGTTACAGTACTTCGGGTCATCTGGATCACTGCCGTTGAAGTTATCTTTGAGCTTGTACACCCACACAGATCCTGGAGTGGATATAGATATATGGGTTTCGATTTATTCGCAGTAGCTGCAATCATCCTTCGATCGGGAGTATTTGCAGGACTCAGATTGACTCTGAACTAGTTAGAATATAGGATAGGATATTAACTCTGATTTTCCTAAATCGTTTACACTGTTTTTCGCTGATATTTTTACGATGCTAGAGGTATCGTTCTATAACTTGGCATACTTCACCTTGGAATCAATCAGCAAATTTTTGCTGATTTTACACTTCTATCGCGAAATTTGAAAACGTAGGCACTCTATTCCCCTATTAAAATTAGCCATGTAATTTAATTTCTAGGTCCACACACAATTTTGTGCATTGTAGCGGTACAATCTTTCGAAATCAACATGTTCGTGTGGAATACACCGCGATCTGTCTTCTGGTTCAAATTACAATAATACTCCGAATCCTGATGGATGTAAACACGACCAAATCCTCGAATATGCTCAGATTCTCAAGATCCCGTTTTCGGCTGGAATTTATCATTGGAGTAGATTGCCATCTATTTCACTCTTCGCGATAGAAGTATCAAATTTAGTCTAAAATTGGCGTTTGACTCCCAGGTGAAGTTTGCCAAGTTATAGAACGACAACATTTAGCATCGCAGAAATATCGCCAAAAAACCGGTGTGAACAAGTTAGAGAAATCAGAGTATAGTTGTGAGGAGATACATCCCAAAAGAGCAAAAGATACATCCCTCCTGATATCTAAACTTGTGTTCAATACATTTTCAAACATTTTCTCTCACACGTTGGAAGATTGGAAACAGGATTCATAATATGGTATTGAATCTCAGAACACGCGAAGGTTGTAAAATCGTACACCGTAGACTCAGAAACTTGGCAAAAGAAAAATTCAAAAATAGTTGGACAAATTAATATTGATTAAAACCGGAGTTATAGCCAATTATGTGATTTTCACTTTTTCGGTTGCCATGGCAACCATTTTTATACGATTTTGACAGAAAGTCAGGATGACCGAAAAACTGCCATACCGCTTCATTCCCATTGAGACTGGTTTACACGATCAAACTTCTTCAAACATTTTACTTCAAAGTAATTTAAACGCCTAAAAGTGAGTTTGATGTGGTTTGATGACGGATGTATACACGATCAAACTCGTCGAACTTCTCACTTCAAACCCCTTCAAACTCCGTTTTTTTTAAATTTGATATGGACACGAGCTTGAATAGTTTTACTGCGTTTGATCACACTTTGTGGAGAAATTTGTGGTGAAGTATTTTGAAGTAGTTTGATACGGCGGCTCATTACTGCCAAACAAAAAAAAAGTTTCCCACCACGTTCACTTTCCGCCACATTCACTTTCCGCCTGGGCGATAACCTTTGTGCCTAGGCGAAAACCTTTGTGCCTAGGCGAAAACCTTCCCGCCTGGGCGAAAACCTTCCCGCCTGGGCGGAAACCTTCCCGCCTGGGCGAAAACCTTCCCGCCTGGGCGAAAACCTTCCCGCCTGGGCGAAAACCTTCACGCCTGGACGATAAACTTTGTGCCTAGGCGAAAACCTTCCCGCCTGGGCGAAAACCTTTGTGCCTAGGCGAAAACCTTCCCGCCTGGGCGAAAACCTTTGTGCCTAGGCGAAAACCTTCCCGCCTGGGCGAAAACCTTCCCGCCTGGGCGATAACCTTTGTGCCTAGGCGAAAACCTTCCCGCCTGGGCGATAATTTTCCCGCCTGGGCGAAAACCTTCCCGCCTGGGCGATAACCTTTGTGCCTAGGCGAAAACCTTCTCGCCTGGGCGATAATCTTTGTGCCTAGGCGAAAACCTTCCCGCCTGGGTGTAAACCTTCCCGCCTGGACGATAAACTTTGTGCCTGGACGATAAACTTTGTGCCTAGGCGAAAACCTTCCCGCCTGGGCGAGAATTTTTGTGCCTAGGCGAAAACCTTCCCCCCTGGGCGAAAACCTTCCCGCCTGGACGATAAACTTTGTGCCTAGGCGAAAACCTTCCCGCCTGGGCGAAAACCTTCCCGCCTTGGCAAAAACCTTTGTGCCTAGGCGAAAACCTTCCCACCTGGGCGAAAACCTTCCCGCCTGGGCGATACCCTTTGTGCCTAGGCGAAAATCTTCTCGCCTGGGCGATAATCTTTGTGCCTAAGCGAAAACCTTCCCCCCTGGGCGAAAACCTTCCCGCCTGGGCGAAAACCTTCCCGCCTGGACGATAAACTTTCTGCCTAGGCGAAAACCTTCTCGCCTCGGCGAAAACCTTCCCCCCTGGCCGAAAACCTTCCCGCCTGGACGATAATCTTTGTGCCTAGGCGAAAACTTTCAAGCCTCGGTGATAACCTTCTAGCCTCGGTGATAACCTTCCCACCCCGGCGATAATCTTCCCGCCTGTGCGGGAAACCTTCCCACCTGGGCGATAACCTTCCTGCCTCGCTGAAAACTTTTTCGCCTTCCCGCCCCGGCCATAACCTTTCCTCAACTATTGATACCTTCCTGCCTGGGCGATAACCTTTCCCTGTGCGATAGCCTTCTCGCCTGTGTTATAACTTTTCAGTCTGGGCGATATATTTTTTGGCTGGTTGAGAATCCACATGGCCCATTTCTCAGACAGAACCCTCGTGACCTGACCGGAGACATACATGTTTTTTGCGTGAAAAGCGTAAAAAATCCAGCGCTACATTTTAGTCCTGATTGGATCACGTGACTTTCCATCAGGGCAGAAACTCACGTGACACAAACGGGTCGAAAAACAGCCCTGAAAGTTCAAGTTGATCACAAAGTGCAGTACTTAATCAGTCACCAGCATCATGGCGCATCGAGATATTGAACAGGTATCGTGAATTTTATCTGACCGTTATCCGTCTGAACCTTTCCATTGAGATAATGGGAAACGATATTATGGAAGCCCAGATGAAACATTTGCCCCAGTAGTTTATCTCGCCTCGGCGAACTGTTAACTGGCCACGACCAACTGTTAACTCGCCCTGGCGCGAATAACTAATTGGCCTAGGCGAACTGCAAATTAGTAACATGGTTAGATTATGGTGGTTGATAGAAAAATGTCGCCTAAAATGGGAAGAATAGGTAATAATAATAATAATAATAATAACAACATAACCACGGCGTCGATGCAATGAATGTAGGTCAATAATTTGTATGTGTCTTCCTTTTGACTACAGGTCGCGGAATTCCTTAGAAAACGGAATGTTGAAGATCAAGTGGTCTCACTTTTCTTGGAGAACAAGGTGATGTTTAATATTGACGAAATCTACATTATATACGAACGCATGCATTATACACATTACGACAAGGACATGTAAGATAATAAAATAATGATATTGAGACATATTTGACCGTATTTATAATCACACTGATTCCAGTGTGATTTTTTTCATACTTGTTTGTCCTTATAAAGCTTCACCCTTGTATGCAATAATCGAGAGAAATTAAAGCCATTAACCCCCCCCCCCCCCCCTCCTGAAAAGATAAAGTGTTAAAATATTTTCGGAAACCATGTATTTAATAAAATACATGTATATGAATTTATGTGGAATTTATATGTCATAATCGGGCTACCTGTAATTCATTTCTAAGTGGTTTGATAAATAGTTATAAAATAACAAAAATAGGCCCGAAACATATAAAATGAATATGTGCGTCAAATCACTTGCATGCGTCTGCCGTCTGCACGGCGGTTAATCATTCACGATTCTGAGCTCGCCAGCACGGATTCTAGTTGCGCCCGCCAGATTCTGCGTGTGCCGACAACCTTTAAAAATGTCAAGGAAAGTGGATATTTCATGCTTCGTTTTTGATCGGGGGCTAAATCATCTGTGTGGCATGGGTCGAGTTAAAGGCCCGATAGTGACACATAATGTACAAAATCATCCATAGGTCAGTGCATGAAACAGCCATATTTTGTCTTGTAGCGGAAAAATCAAAACCGCACGGATTAATGTGCGAAATATCCCTAAACTCCATATATATATATATATATATATATATATATATATATATATATATATATATATATATATATATATATATATATATATATATATATATATATATATATAGCAGAGAAACATCCTGAGAAATATTTGTTGTTTTTTTTCCAGTTTTTATTCCACTCAATGAACCTTCTTTATGGCTGTGTTGTGTAATTTCCTGCATTAACGTCAAGCTGTAAAGTCAACTATTTTCAGATGAATAGGTATCTCGGGGTATCACCCCTTAAAACCGTGGTTTTCAAGGTACGTACAATAATCGCGGAGACATTAATGGATAAGATTTCCCACGAACACTAAACCAGTTCATTATTCATGCTGAATAAACATTATTCTATTCTATTCTATTCTATTCTAATCACGGTCAGTCCCCTGACATAACACATTCGTTCATTGCTGAGTAGGCCTACCCGATGACACAGATGACAACTCCAAACATATATGTACATGACATGATATAGACCAGTAAAGTTATTCCGGTAGTGCTGAGAGCATATCCTTTTGCTTTGTTATCAATAGGTTCTGTTACCGGCCACTTGTGTGGAAACACAGAGGGCATATCATAAACATATAAACGTATCTTCGCTTGATAATTGTTAAGGCATATCAAATTTACCCACTTACATGACTTATTGTATATATCTGCATAGTTAGAACATTGGAGCTGACACACATACACGTCACATACCACGTGTATCACACCTTGAAATTTACATGTATACCCAAGCTTATATCAAATAGCTCTCAGTGTCTTGTCAATAATCCTTTCCTTTTTAAAGATTTATACAATAATAAATCACTTGGTTGAAACTTGAACTAGATATATCTCGATCTCTTGGTGGCCAAGTTCTTAGCCAAGGTTTTGTATAAGGAATAGCAGCATAGGAGATGATCCATCGCGTTTAAGCTCAAGCGACGTGCAACGAAAGTGTTCCCATTCGGGGGTTTTGCACAAAATTTTAATCCGTACAATAAATTTATCCGAAAAACAGCAACCGGATATAATCCGTTCTATGCTGAAAATCAAAACCCTCTCTTATCTGCTTTATGTGCTGATGAATGATCATTATAATAATGCCCGGTAGGCTCCTATATTAATAATTTCACTTCGTGTTGAACTAATTTATACTTTAATTTCACAGAAAAGGGCAACAACCAAGTACAAACCACAAATGGAGTGGTTGTGCCTCACTTCAATCCTCATTCTTGTCTCGACTAATGCATTTTACAGAGCTGAGTCAAGGGGATAACAGTATGAGTGTTTATGAAACTTGCTGACGTGTGCATTTACAACTAAGCTTAAATTATTCATGCAAAATTACCAATTTTCAGGCGTGCCCAGAGCCGGTTTTTCTCCGACCGGCACACATAGAATCCGTTCTACACACTCGGAATCCGTTGCACGCAACTATAATTGTGAATGGAAAACCACCGTGGTCTGGCATATTTTTTGCTATATTGATTGCATATCAAACGCAACCTATACTCCACTCCGATATAGAATACAAAATAAGTTATGTATGGCCCATCACGTAATTCACGGTAGTCCTAAAATGATATCTATATTGTAGAGCTTCTTTTCTATGGAAATAATATCGTAATTGTTCCACACATGTTGCATTCTCTTATTGTACAGCATTGAGCGTATTGATGAATGTAATACTGTATGTTTATTTCCTGTCCATGCAATTTTATTCAAACCCAAATTGACATCATTATTGGTGGAATTGCAATTGTAAAAAAACATCTATGGCACCGCTGAATGCAATACCTACCCCAAATGGTACATGAACCCCAAGTGTCATAAGGTCCACTAAATGTCACAAAAGTCCCCTAAATGTGACATACATGCCAATCCTGAATTTAATAACACAATTGAAAACATATTCTGAACCACAAATCAAAATATATTCCACCACTTGTCCATTGGTTTTTATTTTTTACACAAATGATCTTCCTGAAGATTTGAAGCATGATAAACTATACTCTTCTTATACGATACGACTATACATTTGACCGATAACAATATTGATGGCATGATTAAAATACTGAATGATCAATTGATTTCTTTCTCAAACTGGTTCAGAGCAAATAAATTATCATTGAAAACAACTAAAACTAGTTACATGCTACTAGCAATAAAAGAATACACGCGAGTGTTGAAGCCACTATAATTATAAAAAATAGTTTAATTTCGCAGGTTAGCGTGCTCAAGTTCCTTGGTGTAGTTTTAGATAGTAATAGATGAATCATATTAACAACTGTGCGTCTGAAGTTAGGAGTGACCTATGTGCTACAAAAAGATACATAACAGAAGCTAATTTAATAATATTACTACAACTCAGCTTAGTACATTCACATTTGACTTATGGAAATATTTAATTCGGATGGGCTAAAAGAACCTCTCTTGAAGAAATAAAGTTTGGCACTGAAATGGCCTTCTTGAGCCCAAAGTGCCGTTAAGCTTTATTCTTTCCTTTCCTTGAAGAAATAAATGTGTTACAAAGAAAAGCAATAATGACAATATGTAAAGGAAATTACAATCAACAATTTCTGCCTCTGTTCAGAAAAATTGATGTTCTTAATTTCAATGATATGTTTAACGTAAGCCTGGGGAAATTAAATTTTATTGTCTTACTTCTAAAACCTTACAGTCAAGACTACTTAATATATTTAAAATGGATCCAGATACACACTGAAATGTTTCACGCTGGGCAAACATATTTTCACCGTACAAAATCAATAGTTTACGCTCAGCAGAAGTAATTTTTGCTGTGGGTCTTAAATGTGAAAATACAATAATTACTTCTTATCTCTGATGATCATACAAGTGGTAGAATATGTTTGATTTATGGCTCAGGATATGTTTTCAATTGTGTTATGACATTTAGGGTAGGATGATGTGTCACATTTAGGGCACCTTTAGGGGACTTTGTGACATTTTGTGTATCCTGTGTTATAACATATAGGGGTCCTCACTAACTTTGGGGTAGGTGTTACATTTAATGGTGCAACAAACGTCACCATTGTGTGCCTTTTAGTACCGCTTTGACATTGTTTTCCTTTTTATCTGTATTATAAACACGCCAGTATTTTATCTATTGTTATCAGAAGTAACCCTGTCATTATTCATTGTTTCTATAAGATACGTTCTAAATTGTAACCATTTTAGATTTTGTGATAGGTCGAGTATACGTGTGTGGGCAGTACTTGTCACGGTATGTTAAGTCACCTTTAGGCCCACACACTGCTGAAAGGTCAATTTTATTGTAAAATTTGCTTCAACCCGTTGATATATTAACCCTTGGCTTATGCCCCTTGACATCTTGTGTTCATTCTGTACTGGGATAGCTAATAAACGAATTTTCACTTGCAATTAACCTTTTCGCTACTCATGGTTACGCTGCGTAACCATACCACACCCCTCCTGCTGTACTGATGGTTACGCTGCGTAAACATAACTTTGACAACCAATAGATGTATAGGTAAATGTCCACTGATTGTATTTAATGTTATATATACCCGAGAATGTACCTACACGCTCAACAAGCACATACATATTGCCACCGATTGAAATCTAGAAGCTTAATTGACTGTTTTGTTAATTAAATAATTAACCTGTCATTAAACTTGTGACGTCACAAGTACCGATTACAATGGGTCGAACTACTGACAATTTTCACTAAAACTTTAACATCTCCAAAACTAATCAAGATATTGACATGCTGTAAACACCATCAAAACTCACGATATTCACTTCATCACAAATATGGAAGACTACAAGTACTAAGAGTATAACGTATTGGATTATATCTCATTACAAATTCGAATATGGCTGTATGATAAAGAAAATGGAAATAGCCTTCCGTTTAGTCCCTAGAATTTTTTCTTGTTTCCACGGTAACCGATGGAATGGGTTGAAAAGTATACTATATAGAAATAACAAACTATAATTTGACTTTATTTTCGCACCTGATTATTCTGAAACATCTTTAAATAAAAAATATTCAAACATATAAAAATCCTATCAACTCATACATAAATCGGCTCAGTATGGAGGCTGAGGGGTGGGTCAGTAGCGAAAAGGTTAAGTGGCACTTTATTTTAAAATAAATTCCCCCTGCTTTCCCAGAATAGTTTTTGGTTACAAACGTACATGTGACCACCCGCTGGTTGGTTCAAGTCAAAACGAGCGCTGATTGGCTAATTGAGCGAGAAACCCAACAGCCTCGAAAGATGATTGGCTAAGGCCTCTTCAGGACCTGACAGCGACAGGGCGATAATGTTCGTATTATAGCTGGATGTATGTTTAATCAATTTGAGTATCTGGGATGATACATAAAACAGAAACTGTATGAAACTATACTGTTCGTGCATAATATACATCTTTTATGGAATGAAATAGTATTCCGGACAGCGGCCTTTACACTGATCTACTAATACTTGAGATTTATCAGCATGCAAAACACTGCCGAAAAATATTGAAAATGTCGTCTAAAATATTCAGCCAAATACATGAACACTACACATGTTTGTCATCTACCCAAGAATAAAATAGGGATTTATGTTGAAAACAATTGGAAGAATACAGGCTCAACATTACTAAAATCATACTTTTATTAACATTATGATGGACAGCTGGAACGTTCATCAATACATGGCTAGTAACCGTATTGTCCCGCACGGCACATTATGTACCTGTAACTAAGCATGCGCCTCAACACGAAAACAAGTATAACACCATGTTTTAGAAAATTTAAAACATCAATTTCCATTGCCATTTGATAACTATCGTTTGAATAGTAATATTATCAGTTTAATAGATGATATCGGCTTCTATAATATTGCTAATTCGCAAAACCCGCACGAATGTATGCTGAATCTAAGAGAGTCGTTTGGAGAAGTCTGAAAACAGAAAATACATAGTGAGAGGCCAACGACAATCTCACACACCCGGTCCTGAAGGGCGGGGAGTAATATCGACTGTTGCACGGAATAAGGGCGTAAGTGTAGATACATCCTTATTTCGGGAAATAATTTTGATCAATATTTTGATGAACTTTTGTACACATTACAAAACATTCATTTGATTGCATTTAAAGAGGAAATTCTTTATTTAGAAATTCTTTATTTTTCAGCCTGCATGTTGATATCACTGTTAGTAACTTTTAGCATTAATTAAGTCAAGTCAGACGAAGGGGACAAAAGGAGTTTTATTCTAACATCTAAAAGCTACAAGCTCAATAATGCGCGCGACGTATACATTATAAGTCACAGAAAACATGCTTAAAAGTCGATACAAGTAATGCTAAGCTTGGTGAAACAATACACCAAAATAGACTACAGTGCGCAAGTAAATATATGGATATAGTGAAAGACATGTAAGACATATAATTGGCAAATAAGAAAAATCCCCAAACTCCAAAGGGTAGGAGAAGGTAGGAGTAGATATATATAGTGTCAATTAAAATAAAGTTCATGGGACAGAATCACTGACTTAATTACTGGAAGATTTCTGCATTTTATTAATGGACTCTCGGAGGGCCTCGAGTGGTATCGTGATGTACCCGAGGTAGGCGGAACTCCTCCAGTGTCCCAGCGCACGGATGGTCTCGGTGGGGATCCCAACCTGGTAGGCAAAGGAGGCTCCGCCCCTTCGGAAGCTATGACCGCTGTAATTGGATTTATCCAGAGAACACAGGCTGAGGCACTGTTGCAGACGGCCCGCAAATACCCGGCCGGTGAGGGGTACAGGCTTGGGTTGCCCGGGCAACATGAACGCTGGGGAGTCTCCAGGCACCCGGGGCGTGACGGAGAAGGCGCGGAAGATAGCTTGTACGGGACATAACTGGCTGTGTGATTGGCGCGTGAGCGGGATCTGTAGTGAGCGCTCTCGGAACTGGATCGTCTTTGTCGTGTGGATGTGGGCGACTAGGTCCCAGTCGAAAAACAGGATGTCGCTTCGGCGGAAGGAATGAGAAGAGGTTGTCTTGCTGTTGGGTAAAACACTGGCTTTGCGCAGCAGACCGAAGAAGAGCAGTAAACACACTGCCCACACATTAACATCCAGGGCATCGGTCAGGTTTAACATTGCGCGTAAGCGACGCAGAATATCAGGGGTGATAGGAAGCTTGTGCTTTTCCGATGGTACGGCGCATGCCCCGGAGGGTGCTGTTCAGATGGTAGTTACCGAGGAGGGGGTTAGGTAAATCCCACTCAAGGTGTCTGACAGATGCAAACTTCAGGGTTTGCGCTAGATATGCAGCGTAGCGCAAAATTACTTGGGTGGTGGCAGGGACCGGTGTGTAGCCCATCTTGGTGCAGAAACTGAGATATGATGTACGATGAGTTTTATACGTTTTGGTTGTAGAGGCGGCAAAGGAGTGAGCACGGTAGTGGGTGATTAGGCTGTCCAGGTCACGCTCAATAGGGTGTCGGGTTGCTGTAGCGGCAAATAGGCAGGGCTATGAGAATCCGAGCATATAAGCGAGTGTAATCTGTCAAAACCGTGGGGCTCGTGTAAACGAGAAACAGCGTCAGCCAACTGGTTGCAGTCTCCAGGTAAATATACAGCGCGCAATACACCTATTATCAAAAGTCTGGATTCGCAATATATATATTATGTGCACAAATATTAGATGTTTGTGCGTAAGTGTGAAGTATATGCTTACCTTTCACGATACTAACAAACAAATATTAACTTTTTTATGTTTTGAAAGGAGTCATGTGTTTGTCATCCATTATTTTGGAGAACAGATAAGTTCTCATTATAGCTAGTGAAAAATTGTGCGTTTTAATGCAAAAACCGCGTTCACTGGCGCATAATGATATCCATCGACCACCACTCATCAAGGTTAGGGATCTCGCTGTTGCATTGTGGGCAGAATGGTTTCAGATTCTTTAGAGGGATATTCACAAATTGTAATATTCATGCCCATCCAAATTCCAAGTCTGTCTTCATAGTGAAAGAGGACTGACATGCTGAACATTACATTTGCGAGTTTGTCGTTTTGTGCATTATCATGATTACTGTTATCTACTAACAAATGCATTTGCTCAACTTTTTTTTTACTAATAATTATCATTTTTCTCCTGTATACTTGTCTCAAATGCCTGTAGCAAGTTTCTGATCCCTATTTATTGTTTGTTATCGCAAAAGCATAATTATTTCAAAACCAGATAAAAGTGATTCCAGACTTTTGGTAATGGGTATAAGTTATCGGACCGAAGATCCGGTAGCCATTGACACAAAGTACCATTCAATTTATTTATTTATACAATATTGCATATAGGGCTAGTTCGACTGGGAAATTATCTAATTAGTATTAAACTGATAATCATATTTAAACAAATGATGGATGAATCAGTATCATTTCAGGTTTATTCAAAAATCGTTTCAGGAAAAAATTCCCGTAGTCTCGCTAGCAATAGAAATAATCTCACTAATTGCAGATGTAACACGAGAGAACGATGCCAGGGAATGAGTGAGCAATACGATATTCACAAAGATCAACCTCGTTTCCTCTCTCTCTCTCTCTCTCTCTCTCTCTCTCTCTCTCCGCGAGGGAGCGAGATTGACAGAAGGACGCTATCAGCCACCATATTCCATGGTAAATGACCATGCCATTTTCCAGAATGACGGTTTCCCGCTTCATGTGTGATTTGAAATTTGTAAGCAGTTGAGATCTCGCCGCTGTGGAGTAAAGATGTATTTTTAAAAGAAAAGGACTGAGAGAGGAAACTTCTTAAAGTACTAGTAAAGTGCAAATATGATGTGACCTTATTTAACAGGTTTCATTGATCTGAGCAAAATGGTCTTTAATTTAATTATCACAATCCTTTCAAAAGTTACAGCACTTTGAAGACTGATATCGGCAAATTTGCTTTTTCAGTATCATTTAGCTAATTAGTATGCAATTGAGATATTCATGACGTCATCAGGGAAGCTGTTTTAATTAGGTACTTTGATATGTATTATTCATTCATTTAATGTTATGATTATTCATGAAAACTTATCCCATATAGTATTCAATATGAATAATCAGTGTTTGCACTTTCTATGTTGTTGTCAAGGCAACCAGTGACTTGGTATGGCCTTCAGCAACCATGGTTTCTAGGGCTAGAAACCCACTTAGAATAGGGTATACTAAAAAAACGGTGCCGACTCGAGCACTATATTAATTTAATTCATAAATAATCGACAGAAAGTCTGCAGATAGCTTGACTTAGCAGTTAACAGCCATGGCAACCAATGGTGACTACGGCTCTAGGGAAGGACTGGTAACCATAGCAACAGTACAATCTGTGTGGATATTGACTAAGGTATATCATAATAATATGCACTACTCAGATCGTTAGAAACTTCATTAAATATCATTAGGCCTACTTCATGACCTGAAATATCCTAAATAATATTTATTCCCATCATGACGTCATGATTTCTTCTTAACATCTAATTTGCATACTAATGAGTTGCTAAACTTTTTTGTAATGTAGTGCCGGAATGTAAGTTTCAAATAGCTATAACTTTTGAACGGATAGTGATATTGACATGTTGTAAAGACCATTATGCTCAGATCAATGAGATCTTTCATATAAGTACATCATATTTGCATTTTACTAGTACTAGTACTGAATATTCATGATAACCAGTTATAACACAACGACGTCCCAAACCACCAACAACATACGACAACAGTACAGTTTACAAGAATAATCTTACACAGAGGAGAACTTATGTTATTCACAATTAGTGGGTTTTTTTTTTCATTTCAGCGATTTTACTTTTCAGACAAAATGGCTACAAATGAAAATGAAATTTAAGGTATTATCCTATCTCATCGGCATGTAAACATTTATGTGTTGGCCCGTCTGCCCAAAACATATAGTGAGCTAATAATTGTTATAATTGTTATTTCATTATTTTATAACGCCGCATTCGAAATATTGATTTTCGATTCACTTTTTTGAGAGTATGCCATGATATTCAATCATTTTGCGCTGAGAAACCATGCAGATATTTCCCAACCCATTCTACTGAATGGGTAAGAAACATCTTCAAGCTAATTTTTTTTCAGAATAACTTCTCGCGCTGCTAAACGGTTCAATAACATTTTAGCTTTTTGCTTTTCATTTTTTTTCTTCTTTCTTTCCTTTTTTCAGCAATGAATTATATTACTCACAGTTTACATAGTAATAAATGGAATAAACAGTAGGCCTATGTATTCAGTGGACGAGTAGTATTAAGGGTAGTGTACGTTACTTTGACCTAAATAACAAGTAGTCATAAAATACTCCTTGAAATATTAATTTACCAGGTTGTCGGTCTATTGTTACTTGATAAAATGGCATAAAGCCTGATATAACCATACATACGACCATGTATCTACATGTACATGTACATTCATCCACAAAGCTAACTTTTATATGTTTATTTTAATGATATTGATAAAGGTTTCGACGTGGTCATTGCTATTACAATACTCCTGGGCGTGTAAAGAAATAATGGAGGGGAAGGAGCACGTACGGACTGTACCCACCCTTCCCTGAACACGCCCCTGTCATACCAGTTTCATTGTAAGACATAAAAAAACTGGGACATATGAAATAGATGATATTGATCTGAAATTTACACCATATAGTTTCTACCTAACAATATGCATATGCGATTAAGTTCCATGCATATTGTTCCGAAAATTACAATTCCATATCGTGCTCTATTATGATAATATAATATCACAATAAAAGGTGATAATTATCGTGGTATTCGAAGTACGTCTATAGTATACTCATCCGTGAACCACCACCTCCCACCTAGCCGCCTTACACACCCCCTCCACCCAGTTTACACCTTTATCCACTGCAAGTCACCTCATTGGCTATATCACTGTCACGTGGTAGCGAGCCTTATCCACTCATCAAACTCTATTACTTGATCTTCTGGCCTGTAGGATCGGAGCAATGCAAATTATATGTATGTGTTGTAGATGCCGTTAGCGAAATCTAAATGCTTGAACCATGTACAAATATGATATATAGGGCCTATAAAATACATATAATCCGACGAAATTATTATAGGTAATTGACTGGATCACTGGATACAGTGTTTGAGGCCCGAGGTCGTGTCTGGGCCGTAGCACGCACGAGCTTGCGAGTGCGTCCGCGGCACAGACACGACCGAGGGCATTTCACCAGCGCATGAATACGTAAACTTCAAAAGACCGTCGGTTGCTATGCGCGACGCAGGTCAATATGAAGGCGGTCAATACCGCAATATATCGGACCGATTGCACTCTGTGTAATCCATTGTAGCATTTTCGTAGGCATATAATGATAATATTAATACATAAGAATTAACCATAAAATCCTCACATATTTTATTCAGATTGAGAATATTATTCATTAAATATCAGTAGTTGCATAAATATTATGTAAATTTATATATATATATATATACATTAATGCAGCAGAGTGGATGTAATTATTTTTCGTGTGCGCTAAAAATATCATGGTAACGAATAAAATTAGCATCTGTATGATTTTTTTTTACCGTGATAACGAATTTATCGTGAGAACGGAGAAATTTATTGTGACCTGTCATATGAGAGAGAGAGCCAGAAAGCGAGAGAACGAGGAAACGAGGAAGCGAGATAGCGATGCGAGGTAGCGAGAGAGCGAAGCGAGATAGCGAGAGAGCGAGGGAGCGAGAGAACGATGTGAGGAAACGAGGTGGATGTATGTCAATATCGTATCACTCCACTCGTTCCCTCGCATCGCTCTCTCGCTCCCTCGCATCGCTGTCTCGTGCACTCGCATCGCTCTTTCGCTACCTCGCTTCGCTCTCTTGCCGCGAGGGAGCGAGATTGTCAAATGGACGCTATCAGCCACCATATGTACAACTGTGAGTTCGGAAAATGTACATTGGCATAGGTAAGGAGGGGGGGGGGGGGGTCGAGGGGGGGGGGGGTTCCAGCCTGAAACCCAATTACTTCTAAAGACCAAATAAATACTACCCCACTTGGGGTAAGCGATGTCTGCTATACCCCATGTGGGCCAGGTCTGCCATCTCATCGGTCGAGTCAGGGATATAACTCCAATCGGTGAAAGAATCCCTATACATTAAACAATGTGTTATACCTGTTCAATATCTCGATGCGCCATGATGCTGGTGACTGATTAAGTAATGCATTTTGTGATCAACTTGAAATTTCAGGGCTGTTCTTCGACTCGCTTTGTGTCACGTGAGTTTCTGCCCAGATGGAAAGTCACGTGATCCAATCAGGATCTCACAGGCGGGAAGGTTATAAACCAGGTGGAAAGGTTTTCGCCCCGGCGAAAAGGTTATCACCGAGGCGGGAAGGTTATAGCCTAGGCTAGAAGATTATCGCCCAGGCAGAAACGTTTTTGCCTCGGCAGGAAAGTTATGGCCAGGTGGGAAGGTTTTTGCCCAGGCGGGAAGGTTTTTTTCTCAGGCGGGAAGGTTATTGACAAGGCGGGAAGGTTAAGCCGGAGGCTACAACGTTATCGCCCAGGCAGAAACGTTTTCGCCCAAGCGGGAAGGTTTTCTCCCAGGTGAAAAGGTTATCACCCAGGCGGGAAGGTTTTCGCTCTGGTGGAAAGGTTATCACCGAGGCGGGAAGGTTATAGCTCAGGCAGAAAGGTTTTTGCTCAGGCGGGAAGGTTATCAACCACGCAGGAAGGTTTTCGCCCAGGAGGAAAAGTTATCACCGAGGCGGGAAGGTTATCGCCCAGGCAGAAAGGTTTTAGCCCAGGCGGAAAGGTTGTCACCGAGGCGGGAAGGTTATTACCCAGGCAGAAAGGTTTTAGCCCAGGCACAAAGTTATCACCCAGGCGGGAAGGTTATCACCCAGGCAGAAAGGTTTTCGCCTAGGCACAAAGGTTATCGCCCAGGCGGGAAGGTTTTCGCCCAGGCGGGAATGTTTTCGCCTAAGCACAAAGGTTTTCGCCCAGGCGGGAAGGTTTTCGCCTAGGCACAAAGTTTATCGTCCAGGCGTGAAGGTTTTCGCCCAGGCGGGAAGGTTTTCTCCCAGGCGGGAAGGTTTTCGCCCAGGCGAGAAAATTATTGCCCAGGCGGGAAGGTTTTCGCCCAGGCACAAAGGTTATCGCCCAGGCGGGAAGGTTTTCGCCCAGGCGGGAAGGTTTTCGCCTAGGCACAAAGGTTTTCGCCCAGGCGGGAAGGTTTTCGCCTAGGCACAAAGGTTTTCGCCCAGGCGGGAAGGTTTTCGCCTAGGCACAAAGTTTATCGTCCAGGCGTGAAGGTTTTCGCCCAGGCGGGAAGGTTTTCGCCTAGGCACAAAGTTTATCGTCCAGGCGTGAAGGTTTTCGCCCAGGCGGGAAGGTTTCCGCCCAGGCGAGAAAATTATCGCCCAGGCGGGAAGGTTTTCGCCTAGGCGGGAAGGTTTTCGCCTAGGTACAAAGGTTATCGCCCAGGCGGGAAGGTTTTCGCCTAGGCACAAAGGTTTTCGCCCAGGCGGGAAGGTTTTCGCCTAGGCACAAAGGTTTTCGCCCAGGCGGGAAGGTTTTCGCCTAGGCACAAAGTTTATCGTCCAGGCGTGAAGGTTTTCGCCCAGGCGGGAAGGTTTTCGCCCAGGCGGGAAAATTATCGCCCAGGCGGGAAGGTTTTCGCCTAGGCACAAAGGTTATCGCCCAGGCGGGAAGGTTTTCGCCTAGGCACAAAAGTTTTTGCCCAGGCGGGAAGGTTTTCGCCTAGGCACAAAGGTTATCGCCTAGGCACAAAGGTTATCGCCCAGGCGGAAAGTGAAAGTGGTGGAAAGTGAACGTGGTGGGAAACTTTTTTTTTGTTTGGCAGTAATGAGCCGCCGTAGTTTGACGTAGTTTGAAGTCTCGGTTTACAACATCAAACTTGATGTCAAACTCCAAAGTTTGAAGTAGTTTGAAGTAAAAGTTTGAAGAATTTTGACTGTGTGAACCAGGCTTTATAATTTCATAGTCGATCGGACCATTTGTTTTCGAGTTATGCACGCGGACAGACAGACGAACAGACATAATCAAATGCAAAATATATATATGACCTTACCGGCGATGAACCAGCAGAAGAGGAAGACGCCGATGATGATATCCAACACTAGGGGCAAACATAGACTAGAGCCGTCATCACAGCAGCCACACAAGATCGACACCTGCAATAGATATAAGACATGTGATATATTTGATTGCAAAAGTGTGACATCTACTGTAAAAATAATACGTTCTTGAGTTGCTATTCTATATTAAACGCATTTTGACTAGAATCGAGATATTTTCAATTGGTTTCTTGTTTGTATACAATCAACACCGTCCGTACACATTCACCTCGGATATACAAGTTTTACATCCAGCATTAGCAATAAAATCAACCTATTGATATCGATTCATGCAGTCTGAATTGTCCGCTATCGACAGGTATCATTAGCTTGATTACAGTTGATCCTTAATCCTGTCATAACAATAACAAGTATTGTTACAACATATAACTGGATACATACCTGTACTATAATACCGAGTACGCCCCGGACCATGCAAAACGCTCCGGCCACGTAAAGGTAAATATTGACATAGGGCTGGACAGGACACTGGTCATCATACTTGGCCGCTGCAAACAACAGAGAAAATGATATTTATACATAATGGTAATACAGTCAGTACTCGACCGAAAATATTAGGAATATCGCATCATTATACAAAATGGGCGTCACATAGTCATACTAAGTTCATTAATCAGGTATTTGCTGCGGATAGGTCAATTAGCATACATCACCTACATTTAAGAATATACACGGATATATATAGTTATCTTCATTGCCAACCTCTCTACGTATAGCACTCAAGCAGGCTTTACATTCAGTGTCTGTTCGTATCAGCGATATCTTGTTTCATATTCCAAGTAATTCACACTTTCGCACATGAGAAATTTATGTACACCATCATAATGATTATCGTACATGTATAAAACGTAAACGTTATGATGAGCTACGTTTCCATATCGTTTCAAATCGTCATCATAATGGATTGCCATAGAGTGTCTGAATTATAGAAAGTCGGCAGCTTAATATGTACTTACCCATTACAATACATGCTATCGGGATGGCCAAGCCGAAGGTCAGGTACAGGATGATCTTGAACACCCCGAGACAGCACTGCGCCCCTTTACTGGCCATGGCGTTCAATTCGCTCGGATGTCACTGCAACAAATATCATGGAAATGTAACTCCCTTTGTACTAAAACAATCTGCTATCCAGACCTCATCACCGAGTTTCGGAGTATGTGTGTGCGCAGTATTGGAATATACATATAAATTTGATACAACTCAATTATGGAGGAGAAACTGTTCTTTCGCTGATTCTAGACAGTCACATGCAGTCATGTGTATGAAATGTGAATCAATTATATAATAAAGTCACATGAATATGAATAATTTCGTGGTCGGAAATGCGATTGCGCTCACAGGCGTTCGTAGCGGAAAATACCTCCTCAAAATTCAAAGATGTCTTCTCGCGAACAAACCCTGCATGGCACTCCACAAAGTCTATATATTATGTGGAATACAAACAATTCGAGGTTTTATGTCCATATCTTACCAACCAAGCTCGATCGATATCTGGCTATTTGCCGTCTTTGGCGTTGACCCGAATATCGGCGGCAAATATCATGTGTTTATAATACGTGCGACCTTAAAAAAGGCTACATATATATGGACTTCTACGCAACGATGCAATTTTCTCAGAATTAGATAATTATTTAGTACGAGCTATAGGTTTGTTGCCAAATATCAGTACTATGCAGTTGGCATATATTATCTTGTAATGAAAAAAAAACCGTGAAACGTATAGGTTCGAACGGGGTTATTTTGTGTACAAGGGCTTTTCACTGTATGGCCTACTTATCTGGGTTTAAACTCGGGCTGAACTTTTTGGAATGTGGCAAACAGCTTAATAGTCTGGATACCGGATTGGCCTAGGAAGAATAAGTTAGAAAAAGCTCGATCTGTTTGGTATACCCAAGTAATTTTATGTTCACTTGTTTGGTACAACAGCGTCCATTCAATATCTCTGGAACAACGGTTGTTTACTGAACGAAATAAATGCCTTTCAATTAAGATATAACAATTATCGACATGTATACGTTTAATGTGCGTAAGAGTCATAAGACCCATAACAGATATTATTTAGTGATATAAATACGGTACCACCTCGCCAAATTAATTATTGAACTAATGTGTGGTGTATTGTTTTGTATTGTTTTTGCGAACAATAAATTTTTGTACGATGTATTGTAAGCATTGCGACGTTGTCAAACGGCTCATCTCGGCGGGAAATTGCTTGGCGTAACGGCAAACAAGCAAAGTAAACTATACAGGACAGAGAAAATGTTTATACATCAGACCAGTCCACGCCATATATCGCCCTCTCACAAGGCATATACAACGTATGCCCATGTACTGGTCGTATTGAAAATATTTTCTCAGTGAAAATAAGGAAGTTTTACCAATATTTATTTGCTCGACATTTGGACTACTCTTCATTTGAAAGGTTTCACATGAAGTAGAGTAAACAACTCTTTCTCGGTAGAGTCTCTTATCAATTAAATGCTCGTTTGCACCGGTTTTACATTACAAGATGTATATAGGAATAAAAAACATATCAGTGATGTCAGTAAAATATATGCGTGCGATATGTGAAGCTATGATTGTATTATTATGATAAGCTACTTCGTAATGACGTTTCTCATTAATTTTACCAATTGCATTTCAATTTGCATCAATGTTCATGGTTTTATGTATATCTGTATGATGTATTGAATGGAATGTTGCGTTCTTTCCTGAAATAACAATTGTTTTGTGGACAATGTAGAATTCTGATTGAAAGGTGTACGAACCACTGAAAATAAGTCAAAAAGCGCAAAAAAACACTGATTAATTCGACGAATAAAAAAAAATCACATTGAACACATTTGAACGAGTTTCCTTACCTGGTATTCCTTTGAGATACTGTACTCCAAGACTGATACTCCTGGAATTCACACGCTTTGCCGCTGGTAAGTAATAAGGTCGTTTCCACAAAGAAGGCATATATGTGCCTACATATATATTGATCGCGATTCGCTCTGATTCACTGCCAACAAATTACTGCCGACTTTGGCGCATTCGAGAGCCAACACATGGACGTGGAATATTACCGTCATTGGTGAAATACAGTTCGGCAAAATTCAAGGGGTATTATACTTTTATGTTTATCGGCACCTCTACTCAATTGCGCTCGGGAGTGCGAAAATTGATCTTACATATTGGTAGAAAATAGTCTACTAGTATATAATTATGATCTTCTGAAGACAATGGTACACAGCGAAGTTAAATGTAAAATGTCCATTGTTCTTTCAGGCGGTATATTTTACTACACTGCTTATGACGGTAAAATAACCAGATCAGCGCTTTTGCGGAAACACAAATATTGCGAAAGGAACTAAAAAAAATAACCGTGGGTTGTATTTCGGAGAGTTTTTTTCGATATAATGAGTCATATTCGTCGAAGTTTCTATAGTATTATGACATTATTTTCTAACAAACCTAGTTTCGTTTTTGATGCATATAATTTTAATATACATATTCCTGTAAATATAGATCAGCTTATATCGATATATTATAATCTTGTAACTTAGGGGGTAATTCTCGCGCCATGTTGAGCACTTTCTTCCCTAACGTCCGAGCTGTGGATCAGAATCAAATTTCTAAAATATATATATCACGTCGCAAGGTATAACATCATAATTTATCAGTAAATTACATGATTTCTATCATATCGATCACGAAAAAATGCTAGTCAATATTTTGCATTCTGAATATCTTTTTATTACGTTGAGGAGTCCAATACACAGTTAACGGGAGAAATGTCATATTGGCCGAGGCTGCAGCCAAGGTCAATATGGCATTCTGAATCCCATAATTTTCCTCCCTACATGTGAGTTTCGAATATGATATAAGCTTTCACTGGGCGGAAGCACAACTGAGTAAGTCGGCCATTTATTTTGGCGCTTGATGCTCGAGGTATTCACCAGGTGTCAATGAAGTGCTCATAGCGAACGATCTATTCCTACAATATGCTGATTTTTTAATTTTCTAGAAGTCATATACAGGGCTTTCACATACTAAATTTATTCCGAGATTGAAAATATTTTACCTGGTATTTTTGGCCCATGTAGCGCAGCTTACTATTTCTTCTAAATTCAATGAAGATTAAAAATGTGCCAGACGGATTAAGTATGGTATACATTCAGTGGGTGAGTAGTATCAGTTTTCAAGATATAAGTCTGAAATTTGGTGAAAAAAAACCGGTTTTGTGCCAAATGGAAACATATAAAATTTCAAATTGATTCGACCATTCTAAATGAGGTTATGGCCAAAAATCATATGAGGTCTTGTGTTGAACTTGAGTATAGCAAGTCTGTAAGGCTTGGATCTACACATCTAGTGCTGAGAGATAATGACTATAGCAGGTCTAACTGATACTGTACATGCACATGTATATACACTCGTGGCTACAAGCTGTGACAGTAGGATTGTCACGTGGTACAAATCGTCTAATCAGGAGTGTCATCACAATGAGAATACCACCGAGTGAATAATATCAAACCTTCTTGGTCAAGCAGCACAGCGATACACCCATTGCACTATTGTTAATTCGGTATTATGGCCCTTTTGTTTTTCCCCTATGGCCTTGACACTGCTCAAATTGTTGATTGTCCAGAGGACTCAAATAGGGTCTTTAGCTCCTTATTACCACTCATCTAATGAGATTCGTGACGAGTTGCTGAGATTAGTAGAAAGTGATCTTAATGCCACTTTGAGCAATGTCAAGGCCATAGGGGAACAATAATAGGGCGATAATACCGAATTTTCAATAGTGCAATGGGTGTATTGATTGACTTTATTGTGTGCAGTGTAAATAACACCAACTGTTTTATTACTTTGTCCTTCAAACCCAACACAAATATATGGAAAAACTGGGTTATTGTATAATTACGAACTACACGATACAACAATGAAACCGATGTTGAATATACATAAGACAGGATAAGATGACACATAATACTTATAAATGACCCCAATCCGTAGTACATGTAGGTGTAGTGAAATTATAAAATTGTGAATTACAACTGTGAACATGGCTTAGACGTAATTTTGAACCGTGTGGTGGAGTCAGGTATGAGATATGAGTACACAGAGTCACTTCTCCAGTCGCCAAGGATCTTGATAGATGCCACAGGGACCCCTTGGGAGAGGAGCCATGTGGCGCCACCTCGCCTGAAGCTGTGGGATGAGATGTTGTCGAGATCGTGGATGTGACTTGTCACCTTGGCTAAACGGCGACGAAAGCCGGCTGCTGTGTGTAGAGTGTAGCCCTGTGGTCCTGGGGATGGAATTGCCAGCAGAGGGGACTCAATGGGACATGACACCATCCTGGACAGGAACTTGAGCAAGGACGACACAGGGCACAGGTCACAACCGCTGATGTACGGGAGAGTGACTGTGTGCTCACGCTGCTGGAACTGGATCGTTTTTGATTTGGTGACAGTGAGAATGGCTCCATGTGTTGTCAACACCAATGCGCTCCTACGAATAACGTTTGGTTGGGTTGTTTTTGTCAATTGACCAATCCGTAGTAGCCCGAAGAACGCACATAAACACGTAGTCCAGAATTGAAGGTCATCAATTTCCTGGAGATTCAGCCTACTCAAGATGGACCGGAAATGTGTAGGTAGAATTGGAGATTTAGGAACAACCTGATTGCCTTTCCCTCGCTTAACACCCTGTGCTACTGAGCGAACGAACCAGTTCTCAGAAAGTGGATTTGGGTATCCAAATTCAAGGTGAATGATTCGAACCACATTTATGTATTACATAACTGAGTTGTATTTCTTAGTTCTGGCCAGGAATGCAACATAGCGTGCCAGGGTATTGTTGTCTGCGGGTACTGGCTTGAGTTGGTGATTAGCACAGAATGAGAGGTATGAACGATAGTGGGTCGAGTATGTGACTTTAGTGGTATCGGAAAAAGTCATGGCCCGCCAGTGTGTCACCTCTTGATCCAGCTGCTCCAGTGATGTCCGTATCTCATCTGTGAATGTATTGGAGTGAGTGTATAGGCATATGACTGCCCCAATCTACTCGGATTGGTGTTGTGCCCAACATGGAACATAGCTTGTCGACGTTTCCAGGCTCATGAAGGCGGGAGATCGTATCGGCCATCAAGTTATCCCGCCCTGGGATGTATTTAGCCGAAAGTGTGAAGTCGCTGGCTATGGCAAGGCAAGCGAGACGTTTTAGGAGAGAAATACAAAGGTTGTTATGTGCTGTGCCATTGTTGAGGATGGCCTCCGTTACTCGGTTGTCTGTGATGAACTGGACGTGGTGATCTCGCCAACTCGCGGACCAGCGTTCGGCCGCCAGAACACACGCTGCAAATTCTTTGGTATTGATGTGGTGAGGGGCCAGATCTGATTGCCAATGTGTATACATCAAATCCCCTGCACAGAAGGCTCCACCTGCAAGAGAACATGCGTCAGTATGCACAGTCACAGTTTGAGATGGTGCCCATATACGCCTGACATTAGTACCGTCTTCCAGCCAGTGGTTCCACCACCATAAGTCGTGCCTGACAGTGGACAGCAACGCTTTGTGTTTTGGTTGTTTGAGAGTTGACATCAAGTTAAACACTGACCGGATGTGAGCCCTGCCCCATGGTGTCACATGAGCAACCCAGGCAAGCTTGCCCGCAAGCGACTCGAGCTGTTTCCTTGATGCTCGCTTTCTGTGCAGGAATGTAGCGATTATAGCTTGGAGTTCTCTGACCTTGTCCTCCCGTACTGTCAGCGTTCCCTCCACTGTGTCAATGACAACACCGAGGAAACACAGTTTCTGGCATGGATCTACAACTTTGTTCCAATTGATTTGGAACCCTAGTTGGCGGAGCAGTGTAATAAGGGAACTGAATGCTTCCAAGCATGAATTGAACGTGGGTGCACACACGAAAAAGTCGTCCAGGTATGCAACGGTATGGTAACTACGACGTTCCATCATGCGTCTGACAGCTTGAGTCAGCCTGTTAAACACGCTAGGAGATTTTCTGGCTCCAAATGGGAGTCGTGTATCCACCATGTATTGACTGCCCATTGTATCGTCTGCAAACGTCCAAGACAGGCCCGTCAGGGAGAACTGTAACTTTGGAATGTGCACAGAAAGGTATGCTGCACGTAGATCAACCTTGGCCATGAACCATCCTGGCTGTAGAGGGGCCAGGGCGTCATTCAGGGACTGGTATTTCAGGTTGTCTTTGTTTGCATGGGAGTTCAGGCATGTATCCTCTGGACGGCTGAGATCGTGGATTAACCTGATGCTTCCATCGGCCTTAGGCACGTAGGAGATGGCACTAGTTATCTTCGGTTTAGTTTGTGACAGTTTGTAGTGGCCTTCTGCCAACTCGTTGAGAATTGCCTGCTCGACTTGTGTTCGGACCTCGGGTTTGAGCACTGATTTGGGGTTACGTGCACCTATAGTAACCTGGTCGATAGAAATGCCTTCGTCAATCAACGAGAATCCATTCCTGATGCCCTCTAATATAAAGTCCTTATCACAATCATATTTCAGTTCATGCTCCCATGCTGCAAAGTTTCTGAGTAGTGGGGGAGTATCTCTAGGAACTCCCCATCCAATCAATTTTTTGGCGGTTCAGTTTGTTGGGCGGTGCGATGTTCCAGTGCATTGTGGGCTTGACTCCTACAAATTTTGCACACGTG
This sequence comes from Terebella lapidaria, assembly GCA_949152475.1. Taxonomy (NCBI): domain Eukaryota; kingdom Metazoa; phylum Annelida; class Polychaeta; order Terebellida; family Terebellidae; genus Terebella; species Terebella lapidaria. The sequence goes on from OX424560.1 coordinate 29,892,119, forward strand.
AGTGTAGCGACAATTGCGTAGTTGACAGCCGTTAGAACTGTTGAAACGACCACAGATTTCCTTGTTGTCGTGCTGGCTACGTTTCTGTTTCCAAATATCTGTGTTGCCCTGGCGATCCCGGATGAATACCTGCATGAGATAACTGCTGTCGGCTCCCCACTGGAAGTGTGATGCAGCTTGAGCACGGCGATACTCACTGTCGTACTTTAACACAGATTGCCATTGGAACCGCTGGCCCATGTTGGCCACCTTGATGAGGTAACCTGCGTACTGTAAAAGTTCGGAAGTGTTTGCACTGTCCTTTATGGCCATTTCTCTCATAATACGCAAGCTTGCCTCCATGTATTGCAGAGGGCTTATGTCCTGGAGTCTTGGTTTAGACTCCGGAATTGACAGTTCAATATCCCCGAGGCGGAATGACATATGATCGACCCGATCTTGATTAAGTGTAACATAATCCTTAATGTCTCTGTGCTTGACGCAACTGTCACCTGTTGACAGTTGGAAGGGGTCAAACAGTTCCTTACCCGTTAGGACAGCTGGTGAGTTGAGAGGTGGGGCTTGCGTGTGGTCCCCCAGGATCTGCATCAGCGACGCCATGTTGAGTCCACCAGTGGTCAGACTGTCTGTGTTGTGCTGTTCCACAGTTACCGGACCGGTTGCTCTGTCTTGAGAGGAAGTCGAGGCTCCTGTAAGTGACGACGAGGCTATATTCGGGGCTCCGGTGTCTGTACCCAACTGCTCGACTGCATGCTGCAATAGCAGTGTCTGCGCGAGTGGCAATGTCTTAGCAAAATGTTTCTGGATTGCCGATTGAGTCAACAGTTTGCAACTTTGAAGCGAGGTGAAGCCATGCTCTGTCAGTAGTCCCACCGTTTGTTCAGATAGTCCACAATCCGCTATCCATTTTTCTAGAGCTTCCTGTGCCATTTTGTTGTTGTACAAGTGTTTATAAATGACACAATTCGTGTAGGCTTATACTCCGTACACTAGGTAAATTTTATTAGTATTGTCTATTCCAAAGCAATTAAAATCCTTGTTAAAAGTATATCATGTTGTAGTAATTTTAGCGACTGTTACTCCCGTCCCTCCCGCGCACTACACATTTCCACAACAAACATTCATTCTACATGACTTACATACAGGACAAGTACACACTATACGATCACAAGCATAAACTCCATGTAGTCATGGTTACATACACAGGTCAAACCACGCACCTGCGGCCCCGCTAGCTCGGTACACTCGGCCCCATTTACTCGACCTTGACCTTCACATGCACTGACTTCTAAACATAGAACTTGACACACATACTCCATACATCACGTGCACACATACAGGCATTCCAAGTATTGACACGAGCCGGGGAAACCCACTTTCCCGGTGACATCAGCGCATTGCACCACACATTCAACCTATCACAACACCGCTTACACTTGGCGGGAAATTACACAGCCACATGGTCCCTCGGCCCCGCTTTACTGCGCAGAAGTGTAGTGAACATCCCAGTGGCAGGACGTATATACAAGAGTTCCTGTGAGACTGTCGATATTAATATATATAATCTATCGGATATATGTGCAAGTTGTATAAAGGACTATACTAGGAATTTATAGAAACATAGACTGGGATATCACCCGACGTAGGTGAGAGTGCGACCCTGATTGTGCGTGATTGATCATCAGTCTTATCACCACAATAAACAGTTAAATTGAAACTGCCGGCTTATTGTATCACACGACGACCCAGTTAAACCGGCTTGATATCGGCCGTGAACGATATTCGTCACATTGGCGCCGTTCGACCAGGATCTGAGCTAGTCTCGGATTATCGACCCAGACCTGACCGGCATTGATGGCATTGGCCCCGGGAGCCTCCCGCGGTGAGCCACTCGACCCTACGGATGATGAAGTGACGATCAATCCGAATTCGGCCTTCCGACCTTCCGGCCCTCGCTCAGTTGCCATGAGCGATACAGTTCCACTGTCGCAGGAGCAACAACCGTCCGGCCTTTTCGACTCCATTGGCGACCATTCGTCCCTGAGATCGTTTTCGCCGCCTACCGACCTGGTGCAGGAGTTCCTAGACGAAGACCCGCTCGACCCGTCACATACAGTAAGTGACATTCTGCGTGCGCACGCTAGAGCGTACTCGGCCACGCCGGCTAGAGCGACCCAGAAAAGTGACTTTGCCGACAGAAACTATACGCGCTCACGTCAAAGAGCGAGCGTAGATTGTGATATCGACCCAGAACAATTAGCAGTGGACGTTCGGCCGGTAACCATAGACACGTCAATGGTTACGCACCCACCAAGTAACTCTCGGATACGACAGTGGGTTTGTCAGTCTGACAATGTTCCGGAATCGACCCCGCCGAACGCTTATTCGGCCAATCGACCCCTGGCGCCGTCCATGACGCCGAGACAACACGGCCCCGCGCCAGAAATGTACTCACGCATACCGACCGAGCCTACGGTGGTAGAGTACACACGACCCAGCCAGACGGGAGCGACATCCGAAGACATCCTGATGACGACCGCTACCCGGATCGCGACGCCGCTACGACAACAACGACCCAGCGACACAATGACGGAACCTCGCGCCACCATGCGACAAGCGCGACCCCGACAAGCACCCTCGACATCAAGTCGCCGACTCTGCGACCCCGACACGCCGACTTCCGACACACGCGCTCCCGCGCCGACCACGCACCGACCATCGCCGACTACCGGAGAACAACCGCGCTTCGATCCGTCGCAAGATCAAGTTGTGTCTGCTCCGGCAGAAAGTGTTGTGCAAATGATCGGACCTCCGATCTCACAATCAGTCGGAAACACCAACGGATATGGTGTACCGCCAGTCGGATACCCTGGCGCAACAAGCGGTGTTCCAAATGGAGTAGCTGTCGGATACTATTCACCGCATGTCGGCTACGCGAACCCACCGCCTGGATATGGTGGCGTTCCCAGCGTGATCGCTGACACCGGCTATCATGGTACACAACCCGGATTAGTGTACCATGGTGTATGCCCGGATGGATCGGTATACCGATATCCACCACCGGCTGTATTCCCACCCTCAGTCGGGATACCATGGGTGACGCCTCCATACAGTCAACCGGCCCCCGCTGCACAAGCACCACACGACCCCAGCCACACGACGGCACCACCCGCCGCATCGCTCGCCGTCTCCGCGACGACAGCACCGACCGCCCCCGCTAACGCGACCCCGATCGGCCCAGATACGACGGCTCCGGCGACTTCGGCTGTTCCGACCCCGACGGCCACTACAGCGACTACACCAGTTGCGGTGAGTGTTGACACGCCCACGCCACAGAGACTCACGTCTGAACCCCAAACGTTGGCTACGGCTAAAATGGCTCAATGGCGTGCGACCTTTAAGGAGGGCAATCTCACTCAATACGTTCGGAGTTTCGAACAATTCGCTGCGGCCTTTACTTACTCCGACCTCAACAAGACGACGACCTTCCGGAGCACGCTACGCGGCCGCGCTGAAGCGCTAGCTCTCAATATCCCGGTCGCAACTCCCTGGGGAGAGTTCCGTCGCCAACTCCTAGAGGGCTGGGAACCCGAGCCCCGTCGACAGTCCAAACGGGACGATTTCCCGTTCCTCAAGCGGGAACGAAAAGAGGACGCGGAACACTACATGGAGCGACTCCAGGCCCTGGCGGAGCAAGTGTTCGACGACGTTACGCCAACGTCGCGGCAACGAACTGTAATTGCGCAATTCGTGAACGGCCAACCCGACCCCATTGCCGATAAACTGTGTGCCCTCACTTTTAACAGTTACAGTGAGGCACTTACGGCCGTTCTCAAGGTAGAGAGTCGTCAACAGAGGACAGCCAGAGATCGACATCGAGGCACACGACGTGCTGACATTTCCGCAAGCGGATACGCGGAAGACGACCCTGTCAATGAGGAACTGTCCTGTGCCATGGGACAAGTCACTCAGGGGGAAACACTAACCCCAGAGCAAATTGCGGCCTACTACGACCCCGCGGACAGTGACACTACCGGCCTACAAGGTTGCGACGAACACTCAGTGCCAACCAGCTCACGCGAGTGGGTGGCCGAAGCCTTCCAGTGCGTCCTTAGTGACGAGAATGGACTGTGCGAGGAAGCGGCTATCTTCTCTGTCCTACGAACAACGGCCCCGATGAAAGGTGATCGACCCCCGCAACCCGGACGACCCATGGTGTGCTTCTTTTGCAAGAAGCCCGGCCATCGCTGGATGCGATGCTTTCGGCTTAAGGATGTGCTAGTACGTAACGGCATGAAACCGCTAGCATTTCGGCCCAATGGTCCCGGTACTGACAGAAGGACAGCTCAAGTGTTGTCAGTACCTAACCAAACCGGTAACCAAACTAAACCGGCCCCACCAACACCTCCGACCCCGTCGTCAAACCAGTAGGGGAAGGTGCTGAGGAGCAAGGACCTTCCAGACAACAGGACAACGTTCCCCGCTCCACATCTGCGGTTGTCACGACTACTGTACCGGTAACGACACCAATAACGACCCCGCAGCCGGCCCAGCCCACACCTCAGCTCCTTGAAGGGGTGTGTACAAAATGTCAAGCTCCGACCCCGAAATCGGCCTCTTTTCATGAAGGGGTGTCCGCACCGCGGCCACAGCGACCACCACGTGGAGACCGTCGTCCTGAAGGGGTGTCACCCCCGACCGCCAACGGCACCGGAACGGACAGCATGTCCGAGATCGAGTGGATCTCCGACGACGGAGGATTCTACGCTTTTCCGAGTGGACCGGAATCCAAACTGCCGCCTCTGCACACACTCTTCCGGCCACCGCTAGACGACCCCGAAATTCCGGCTGTCATCAACAACTCCAGCGCCACCAATCACAAATGCTGGAAGTTGCCGGTACACGTCGGAAACAAGACGATAAAGGCTGTACTCGACTCCGGAGCGCAGATCTCCCTGCTCCGACGCGATCAGCTACGTCACGTCCCCGCTGACCAGCGACAATTGCGGTCTACTTCGGCTATTATTCGTGACGTCACCGGACAGTCAAGCCCGATCGATGGACTGATCGACCTCTCAATACAGGTCGGAACTAACCATATGGTCGTAACCTTTTGTGTGGCTGACATACATGACGACATGATTCTCGGCATGAACTTTTTTCGGCAAGCTCACGCTGTAGTGAATTACGGTGAAGGGACGATACAGGTACACAAAGAAATCCTGTTCGCACATAAAGACATTGAGGCCAATGTTGTCAGAATGGCCGTGCGACGAGCTGTCACCGTCCCCGCACGCAGCGAAGCAATAGTGGAGCTGGTCCCGACTTCCCGAGTTCGAGTTCGACAACACCCGAGGATAGTCCAGCCACTTACGACCTTTCCCGAGGAAACCGACCTCATCATGGGGAGAACACTTACGACCCTGAATCGGCAGTGCGTAAAGGTGTCGGTAGTCAATCCAGCAGATACCGGCATTACGCTCACCCGTTCCGACCCTGTCGCCATAGCAAGCCCTGTCGAAAGTGTCGTCGGAGCCCTGCCACGACCCGGAGAGGAGCCCGACTCGGCCACGGTAGACGCCAGTCACTACCGCGACCTACCGCCACATCTACAAGAAATGGTGGATCGCGCCGGACTAGCGCCGGAACAGCATCGGCGTTGCGCCAACCTGGTTCACCAATACCAGGACACATTTATGCACCCAGACGGCCAACTGGGACGGACCCAAGTCGTCCAGCATAGAATCGACACCGGCAACTCGGCCCCAATTCGACAACGACAGCGACGCGTCCCTCAGGCGCAACAAAGCATCATCGACGAGGAGATCGACAAGATGCTCCGCTTGGGGTGTATTGAGCCGTCCGATTCGCCCTGGAGCGCACAGGTAGTGCTCGTGCGGAAGAAGAACGGACAGGTACGCTTCTGTGTCGACTATCGGCTCCTGAATGACGTCACCCGCAAGGATTCGTATCCCTTGCCCAACATTCAGGATACTCATGACGCCCTGGCAGGCGCCAACTACTTCTCGGCCCTAGACCTGGCCTCTGGCTACTGGCAGGTTGAAGTCGACCCCAGCGACAGACCGAAGACTGCCTTCGCCACAAGGAAGGGACTCTATCAGTTTAAGGTCATGCCATTCGGCCTTAGCAACGCCCCGGCAACCTTCGAACGGCTTATGGAGACCATACTCCGTGGTTACTTGTGGACCCGGTGTATGTGCTATCTCGACGACGTGATAGCTTACGGCAGAACATTCGATCAGGCACTCGCAAACCTGGAAGCGGTCCTGGATCGAATCAGATCGGCAGGCCTGAAACTTCAGCCCAAGAAGTGTGAGTTGTTCCAACGGGAAATCTTGTACTTGGGGTTCATAGTGAGCGGCCAAGGAATCCGAGTCGACCCCAACAAAGTCAAAGCCATCAGAGAATGGCCGACCCCGTGCGAGATCACCGACGTCAGGGCTTTCCTTGGTTTCGCCAACTACCACAGGCGATTCATCAAGGACTACGCTGAGATCGCTGAACCTCTCGTAGCGCTTACCCGAGGTGAATGCCACTTCACTTGGGGACCGGCCCAGCGACGAGCTTTCCAGCGACTCCGCGACGCCCTCATCAAGGCGCCCAAGCTCGCTCATCCGACCCAGAATCCGGAGGACTACTTCATCCTCGATACGGATGCAAGCGGCTTTGCTGTGGGAGGAGCCCTCTCACAAAGGGTTGACGGGAAGGAGATCCCCATCGGGTTCGCCAGCAAGACCCTGTCCCGGACCCAGCGGAACTATTGCACCACCTATCGGGAACTACTGGCAGTAGTTGAGATGGTGCAACACTATCGGCACTACCTCTGGGGTAGGAAATTCCTCCTCCGAACCGACCATAGCTCGCTAAGGTGGCTGAAAAACTACAGCGACGCCGACGGCATGCTCGCTAGGTGGCTCGCCAAGCTACAGCAGTATGACTTTCGGATAGAGCATCGACCCGGAAAATTACACGGTAACGCCGACGGCTTGTCACGGTGCCACAGTTGCAAACACCAAGACTGTCCCGGACGACTCGTCACACCTCCGACCGACCCAGAAACAAGTTCCGGAGAACTTCCAGTTCGTCGGATAACTGTTGTTCCGACCCAGACAAGGGCAGACCTCCTGGACAGTGATTCGATAACATCACCGGTCTTGCCCCAGCTAGTTTCGGCACGCCAAGTTGTTCGAGTCCGTGCTTTGGACGCCACACTTGATGGACAAAAGTGGCTTTCGGACTATTCGACCCAGGACATTGTCGCGGCACAGCAAGCCGACCCCAGCGTCGGAAAAGTGCGGCAATGGATACTAGCCGGCACCAAGCCCGACTCACGAGAAGTCGCCCGCCAAGGAGAGGAGGTAAAGACACTTGTTTCCCGCTGGAACCTCCTGGCGCTACAAGACGGTGTGCTAGTTCGACATATAAAACCCGACCCTGCTGGACGGCCCGTGGTGCAAACCGTGCTCCCCGTAGCACTCAGGACACAAGTTCTGCACCAACTACACGACCTCAAGATTGTCGGACATCTCGGCATACAGCGTACCATCGAGAGAGTCAGGCGCCGATTCTACTGGCCCGGCTTGGCGCTGGACGTCGCCCGCTGGTGTGCCCGCTGCCCGCAATGTGTGACCCGCAAGGGTAAACCGGCCCCAAAAAGATCGCCCCTGACACAGCTACCGACAGGAGCGCCGTTCGACAGAATAGCGATGGACATCCTCGACACCCACAAGGTCACGGGAAGAGGCTATCGGTATGTGCTAGTCGTGTCGGACTACTTCACGAAGTACACTGACGCTTTTCCGCTACGGCGACATACGGCCAAAAATGTTGCCGACACCCTGGTGAATCGGTGGATAGTCTACCACGGTGTCCCCAAAGCGGTCCATAGCGATCAAGGTACTGAGTTTGAGTCGTCCCTGTTCCGGCATGTTGTGCGTCTACTGGGCGCTAAGAAGATTCGTACGACCCCATACCGACCCCAGAGCGACGGCCAGGTTGAGCGATTCAACAGGACATTGCTCAACATGCTGAGTGCGTTCGTCAGCGATCGTGCAAACGATTGGGACTTGCACTTGCCATATGTGTTAATGGCCTATCGAACCTCAGTACACTCGTCCACGGGATGCACCCCGCATCTGATGGTGTATGGACACGAGTGTAACTTGCCAGTCGACCTCATGTTTCCGACCTACGACCCTGAGCCTCTACCTCCGTGTGGTCCGGAGTATGTGGAGTATTTGCGGCAAGCCATCAGAACGGCCCACGGTTTCGCCCAAGACCATCTCGAGAAAGCGGCAATTCGGCAAAAGTTGGGTTATGACGCCCACGCGAAACCACGACCCCAGTTTCAACCAGGCGAACTGGTCCGGTATTATTATCTGCCACTCACGCAGAATAATAAGTTCGCTCGGCCCTGGACTGGTCCCTGGAGGATCATCGACCGTGTAACCGAGGTGGATTACCGAATCGCCCTGGTTTCCAACCCTCGGAACACTCGTGTTGTTCATCTGGATGTGCTCAAGCCATACGAAGGTGACAACCAAGCGGCCCACATCTACTCCGACCCTGTACGACCCACGTCGTCGTCAAGCAAGTCCGACCCAGAACAGTCACCCGACCCCATGGGACTTCTCAAGGAGTTCTATTACCCTTGGGAGGTAACAGTCCAAGATCGGCATACTGATTCAGACCAGACAGCAGAGTCTGATTCGCAAACGACCCAGGATCGTCAATCGCGATCTCCGACTTCATCCGGCTCAAGTCGACATCGGCAACGGAAAAGATCACACAGATCAAGTTCCGACACACCAAAACCGGCACGCAAGACACGCAGGCAAAAGCCTGTGGTATCTTCCGACCCCGAGACAAGCGAGGCTACGCCCCCGCCTGCACGACCAAGTCGACCCAGACGCCACGCACGCAGACCGGCCCGCTACAGATAACCCCGGCCCTGTTATCTGATTGATGTCATTGATGATGAAATATGCATGTCTAATGGACTATGATATCATGTCTTTCCCAATAATAATATATTATATTACAATAACAATATATGCATTTAAGATGTACAAGATGTCAGTGAGGCAAATTCGAAATATACACACTAGATATGATATTATAATTATGATGCTGGTGAAAAATTGGTTGCATTATGATATGTGTTTCGACCCCGTATAACATGTACCATTGATCAAGGCGTATGTTACGCAATGACTAAGATTATCATGTAAAGCTTCCATCCATGTGCCAGCCGAAGAGGATAATAACCAGTCACACCGTGAGTAAGGCCACTTAGTTGTCGAAGAGGTGATAGTGTGATTCGTTCTGGAGTATGCGTCGACAGAGCCTCTACTCACTCCATGTAATATTCGGAGGAACGGCCCAGTGGTACGTGAACCAGTCACTACATAGCTATCATGCCAAGATGCGGCCTGTCACCAAATTCATCACCCAAAATATTCAAAGCGCCGCGGTGTGACCGACCCAGATCATTGCAATTTCGACCCCTACAATATTTGCGGCCCCGTCGTCCTGTGAACTGGCTGAAAATGAATGGAACGATGTCCGCCCCTGTGAGCGATTGATATTCATATCTCAGCCTTTAATAACTGTGTGTCGTCTGTGAAACAGCAACTCGACCCCGTAGTTTATTGTGCGCTAACTTGTGGGAGAAGGAATGATGGACTGATGAGTTCACAAGGCACGCACGAGCGCTAATAAACATTTTAGCTGTTTACAGCACCTACATGAAGTCGCCCCTAATAATTACAATAGTGAGTCGTCGGGCAAAAAGAGCCCAGTAATCTGAACAGTCGACTAGTATAAAAAAGACAATGATTCGGCACGAGTTATCCAGGGGACGGCAGCTGGACATACGGAAATCTGGACAGTGTGAGGACACCCCTACTGTCGTAATGGACTGACCCAAGAGGTCAGAGAAGGATCGCCCCGCGTTTCCTTGACGACGGCCCCGCCTTGCTGTGTGTACGCTTGGAACAATGATACATAGCGTAAAGACGTTTTCTATACATATAGAGAGCGCCCCCCGGCCCAGTTCTAAGAATCGAGATGCTGTCAGCATCTTTGTATACGGCATTGAAGATTAGCGGCAATCAGGTCACTTGTGCCTGAGACTTTGGAGGAGAAGGACTATTGTCAGAAGTTTCGGCTATTGAGATACAGACTATTGTTATGGAAACTGTGCTAATCGAACAATATTTATCGGCCTAAAGACTGTGAGATCATTGAAATCCTGGTCACAAGACTTTGGAGTTAATTCGGCTTGTATTATCGGCATTTGAACTAGGCTGGTTTTGAAGAAATCCAGACTTTGTTACAGCCAGCCTAGTCAGTACTTGGGAAGTACTTCGGCTTAATTTCGGCCCGTCAGCATGGCTGACAAACCCGGAGACGACCGGGAAAATAGCGACCCAGGTGACAATCGGCCCCGCACAGTTAAGTTGGACGGCGATAACATCACCGTCCAAGTGATCGACACCGGGGATGAATCGGATCATCCTATAGTCGTCCCCGACAACGAAGTTTCGTCCGGCCCCGACTCGCAGCCTGAACAGCGCGATCCAGTCACGCTCAGTGACACGGCAAGCGGATCAGAAAAGGGAGCGCGACCCAAAACGGCCCGGAGCAAGCTGGCGCAACGAGGAGAGCGCCATACACCGAGCCCGACTCCGGATGATATCTTCAATATCGACCCCGAACGCTTCCGCCGACTCGAGGAGGGCGGAAGTATCGTCCAGCGTGCGATTGAGGCACGACAAGCGGCCCAAGAAGCTCAACGAGTCGCCACCGCGAGCCGCCAACCCGACCCAGCAAATCAGGTGATCGCCCCGATCGCTCCGGCCCCGACTTCACCCGCTTCCGGTTCAGCGGTAGCACGACCTGCGGCCTCCCGTTCTCCAAACAAGAGAACTTATACTTCTTTCAAGAAGAAGCATGGAGCGGGAGCCCGATCGACCTCCAGCAGTTCGTCACGCTCCAGCGGCGGATCTGCTATTACGGCCCCGACCTCGACTTTCCGTCGGCAAGTGGCGGAATTAATGGAATTGGTGCCACCTCCCGTGACACCCTACGGAACTCGGCCCATAGACTGGAACAAGGTTCCACTCAGTAAGCGAAATCGGAGCGCTGGATACGGCCACATCCATAACTTCGATGAGCAGTCGACCCTGTCGGAGGGAAACCTCCTCACATTGGCCCCGCTACAGCGTGGAGACGGTCGATTCGAGTGCCCCTTCTGCATCGGCGAAGAGAAAGGAGCAGGAGAACGACAGTGGTCCTCCGTGCCACGACGCGGACCTTTTCGGACGGCCCAGAGTCTTGATGCGCACGTGCTAGCGTATCATTTTCCGTTCCTGCGCTACTTCGTGTGTCCGGCCCGCGACGGCTTCCGGACATTGGCCCAGGAGGAGATGTTCCGGCATCTGTCTCAAGCGACCCCGCAACACGTGACGTCGTTTCCCTTCTACCAGGAAGGACGACTATCGGCATCCGGCCCCATGCTCGTCAGGTTCGCGCTACGCTGCAGAGTCGACATGCAGCCGAACCCGAATTATCGACCCCCAAGAGTTCCGGCCAACATCCCGATCTTCAGGAGGGATGTCAACACCGTCCTGACGTTCGGCATCTGGCACATGGCGCCAGAGCTCTTTGAGCAGTATCCGCCCAACTCGGCCCCGGAAGTGCAACAGGTACTCCGTCGACTGGAGTACAATCGTGCTTCGACCCCGGCAGACGAGATTCGGCTTACCCGCATGGTCAGTGACATCGAGACCATGAACACGCGGGTTCGAATTCGACGACCCAGTACGATCTTCTTCGTTCGGCCCATAAACTATCAGACAACATCGGTGAGCACGGCGGAGGAGGTCCCGACAACGACCACCGGTGTTTCGGCCTCGGCAGTCGTCACGACGGCTTCATTCGCGACAGTGGTGTCGCCAGCGACAACTCGACCGGTCACCACAGTGACATCCTCGACCCCGTCTAGAGCTCGGCCGTCGGATATCATACCCCGGCGGATGGTTGTGGAACGACCCACGGCCTCTAACGTCACGGACTACCGAGTCCGTGAGGGATTGGTCCCTCCACCTGAGGAGTATCCGCCACTCCCAAGTCGACCCCTGAATACCACACCGGTATCGTCATCAACCGGCAAGGAGACTCCCGAGCCGAAGAGCCCAGTTGAGGATCGGCCACCTCCACTCAGGGAGATTGCACCCGGATCTCCTGTACGTGCGACCCCGACACCGTTTTCGACCCCGGACTCTTCACCGGAGCCTTCACGACGGATGGTGGAACCCGTCCCGCTCCCACCGTACCTCACGGAGGAAGTGGAGCCTCTGCGCTCCGTTCCGACACGCGGCACCGATAGAGACCGGCCCCGACTCCAAGTGGACGACCCAGAGCAGCTCGAGTCACTCCACAGGGACCTCGACGAGCGTCTGCCGCTTCATGGATCCGGCGAGTTCGCGGCTGATTTCCAGTTCCTGCGGCAACACGGCAGACGTTTGGCGACCCGCTCGCTTCCCGGCCTGCAGGCACTACCCGGCCAGAATCCCGACCTCACAGATTTTCTACGGGATGAGGACGCCCAGCGGCTCCCGAACTACCTCGGATTCCACGAGGACTTCTGGACGGCTCGTCTCGAACAGGCCGCCCACAACGCCGACCCCTTGCTCCTGCCGTCAGAACCGGAGGAGCACCTTCCGACCCTGTCACTCGCCCGCGCTGACGATTTAGCGCACCAGTACTTGCGACTAATTCGTCGGGAGTATCTGTCGGCCCTGGATCATCACATCAGACAGGCAGAGTACAACGGCCTGTCTGTCGGCTTTGGGATGGGCGCCCTACATGAGCGCCACCAGCCCACGTTCCCGGACGCCCTGTCCGAGGAAAATCTTCGGCTCCGAGTTCGCGTGACTCAGTTGGAGGATCGAGTTGATAACCTCCAACAGGAAAACGCTCGGCTCCAAGCAGCGTCGACCCCAACTACTCCGGAGGCAACAGCCCCGACGACCCCGTCCACACCGACCATTCCGGGGGAGCTTTTGGCCACAATTGTGTCCATTCTGCCAAGGTTACCCCCGGATGAACAGCTACAGCTGATGCGGCAGGCATCGCCAGCGGCCCCGCCTCCTCCCGCCAGCAGGCGTGAACGGGAGGACAAGTGAAACTCGTCCCTGAACTGTTCGGCCCCTTTGATGCGGCCCCCAAGTGACCAAACAATTCTGGTCACGGCACAAATATATTGTAAATAGTTGTACATATACATTTAATATCCTAGTCATGGCTTTTTGTTTTTATACATGTAATTTAGTTAGATTTAATCTACATTTTATTTCAGTTCATTAGACTCTTAAAGTTATAGTTCCGTTTCGCTTTGAAACGTCGAGGAGTTTTGTTTATCATTCCATATCATACATTCCATTCATTGTTGTGCATGTATTTGTATATGTATCATCGTAGAGACTGCTGACGGACTGACTGCTGACGTTTATTTTGACAGTTAGGAATTTTTATTGTATGAAGTGTTTTCTCATTTCGCGCGGCGTGTGTGTGTGAGTGCTTTTGGGTTTGACCTTTAGGACTTTTTAGCTTTTTATTGTTTAGTTTTGGCGACGGTAGGGTCCGGGGAGGGTAATCCCGAGGGCGTAGGATTAATGAAGGGGTGTTATGTAGTAATTTTAGCGACTGTTACTCCCGTCCCTCCCGCGCACTACACATTTCCACAACAAACATTCATTCTACATGACTTACATACAGGACAAGTACACACTATACGATCACAAGCATAAACTCCATGTAGTCATGGTTACATACACAGGTCAAACCACGCACCTGCGGCCCCGCTAGCTCGGTACACTCGGCCCCATTTACTCGACCTTGACCTTCACATGCACTGACTTCTAAACATAGAACTTGACACACATACTCCATACATCACGTGCACACATACAGGCATTCCAAGTATTGACACGAGCCGGGGAAACCCACTTTCCCGGTGACATCAGCGCATTGCACCACACATTCAACCTATCACAACACCGCTTACACTTGGCGGGAAATTACACAGCCACATGGTCCCTCGGCCCCGCTTTACTGCGCAGAAGTGTAGTGAACATCCCAGTGGCAGGACGTATATACAAGAGTTCCTGTGAGACTGTCGATATTAATATATATAATCTATCGGATATATGTGCAAGTTGTATAAAGGACTATACTAGGAATTTATAGAAACATAGACTGGGATATCACCCGACGTAGGTGAGAGTGCGACCCTGATTGTGCGTGATTGATCATCAGTCTTATCACCACAATAAACAGTTAAATTGAAACTGCCGGCTTATTGTATCACACGACGACCCAGTTAAACCGGCTTGATATCGGCCGTGAACGATATTCGTCACAATGTGCATCAAGTTAATCCGAATATAGAGCCACAAGCAGATACACAAAATTCAAATGTCCGTGTTGTATGATAAATATTAGACACAAGATTGACATGTATAGGCCCCGAGAAAGCGTGAAACAAATGAACAAATCACCAGAGCAGAACAACTGGGCACTGGGACGGTGAGAAATAATACAGAGCAATATATGTGTGTTGAGTTTAAAACAGGCTTATAAAAAAAACCTGCTCTTTTTTGTTACCAACGCGGAATCAAGAATCATATTTCATTTTCCATGCAGACTCGACCTAAAGGTGGTCAACATATACTCTGATTTTCTAACTCATTTATACTGGTTTTTGATGATATTTCTGCGATGCTAAATGATATCGTTTCATTAATTTTTTACGAAAGAAGCCTTGAAATTCTGCAGAAACTTGCCGTTTTACTCCCAGGTGAACTGTGCCAAGTCATTACATGATACCATTTATCATCGCAAAACTATCAGCAAAAAGCGGTGTAAACGAGTTAGAAAAAATTGAGTATCAGAGCACAGATGTGTTGGAAATTATAATGGATTCATATTCCGAATATCAAAATGCACCCATAAATGTTTTGAAGGTTATGATATTTTTTCTGGAATAATTTTCTAGTCATTCTATTTCTAATTATTATTGATCTCTCTTTTTTATTATCAATTTGTGTAATATATATTCCTTTTAAATTATTTTTTTTATTTGAAATTTCTAAGATATATCATTTTTGTGGTCTTTTGGTTTGCTAATCTAAATATGCTAGAAAACTATGTACTGCAAAATCAATGAACATTACCCGACTTCAAAATTTAAATTAATCCAAAAAATATAATGTATTTTCAGTTGAGAGCAGCCGTTCTCAACCGAACCGGCAGGGTTCATTTTAAAATGATGCACTATTCAATTTCTTCATTCATGGGGTCTTCCAGCCCAAAGATGTCATCGAAGACATAGATGATTGAGTTTCTCAAATGACGAAGTCAGCCTTTCCTTGAAGTTGGCGTCCTGTCACATGTTCTTCTCCACAGCTTTTGTAATTTTCATGTTGATCATGCTTTTTCTCAGCAAATGACTCATTTTCAGCATGGTTTCGTTGGTGGTTCTTCATTTCTAGATTTACTTCATCTTCAGCTCCGCCCTGGAGATCTCCTACCTAGCCTCCGTTTCAGATCCAGCTAACGGGTTGCTCGAACAAGTGCTGTTTCACGTAGCACTCTGTAATCATTAACTGCGTATTCAGTTTTGTCATGAATCCGACTTGTTTCAAGCAGATGGATGCAATTTTGTTCGTGGAATTAATCAATGTTTCTTTCATTCCTTTCTTTACTCCTCTGGTATTGTTTTTCTCATGTATTTTGTACTGAACCAAATCCAGGATAGATTTGAACATGCTTTCAGCATTTTTGGGGGGGTCAATTCGCCGTCTGATAAATCATCGTTATGGCCAGAACATCTGGGCATGTCCATATGTAGCTCGTGGTCATTTGAAAACCACGCTGCACAGTTGAAACACATTGCTCAGGGCAACTTGTCCAACTGCCAATCTATGGGCTGCACATTTCTCACTGGAGTGATATTTTGAGAAAGTATAGGTTAGATGCGGTGGTTGATCTGGTGGTACATGAGATCCTCTGTGGTCCAGCTACTGAGTGAAGAGCTACTCCAGGTAAAGGCTCGAGGTCACCTTCTCGAATTCTTGAAGAAACCCTTGCGGATGGTTGGTGTACAAATACATTAGCCTGGTCGGGGCATCAGCAAATGGTGGTTTCTCATCTAAGATGGGTCCTCTTTGCCATAATAGAGGTTCTGATTTAAGCAAATAACGCTCAGGTTCGTAGATCTATGATGGATCCCCACGGTGAACAAGTCCGTGATCCTCGGATCCTTGGAAGACGTGGACATGAGGTCGTCTATAGTCAGCGTCATTGATCTGTGAGCGGTGGTTTTTTCGCGATTATTCCGTCAATGATTCGTATATTTCGATGAAATTTGGCAGGAGTGTTATATTATACTCGCCTTTTCAGAGAGATTGGTGTGTAAACAAAAAAGTTAGTCCATTTGGCCTATATATAACGAAATAGGAAAAAAAACGTTATCTATAGAAATGCTACGGCGATCGGGAGCGGTCCACGGCCGATTTCAACAGATTTTTACTATGGACGAGATACGCCAACTTTTTTGCTTCGCATCCTATCTTCTCGAAAATGCATCCTTAGTTAGGCGGTCATAAGATAACATACCTGTCAAAATTCCATCGGATTGTCTCAAATATTGACTGAGTAATCGCCGAAAAACCACCGCTCACAGACCAATGACGCCGACTATAGGATGATGACGTTATTTTCCGTAGATGGTACGGAGTCATCTGAATCCATAATTCATCGGTATCCCTTGTACTGGAGGTCACATAGTAGACCTCTTGATGTCCAGAGGGGCTGCCATCTCTTCTACAGCCATATGATCCTGGTCGGAGCAGGGAATACTTGACCGGATTCCAAGAGAGCTTTCACCCAAAATCACCTTGGGTAAAGTGTTATCACAATGTGTCTCGGTTCGCTCAGTCCTACATGTGAGCACCTGATTGGCAGTCTTGGCAATTGTACGTGTGCCGAGTTATCTTGCGCCGAAATGGCAGCCATATGAAACGACTGTCTATGGACTCCAAAGGAGTTGGGGAAATGGTTCCGGGCCATAATACCACTGTTGTAATCGTGAATCGCTCTGAGCATGCCGTACATGGAAAAGCCCTATATAAAAACTACACTTATTCCGATTCTGTTGCGTCGGCGATACTGGACACAAAAGAAGAGGCAACTACTTTGCATCGATCAGGATGAGATATTCATTTTCTAGTTTCATGTTATATATTATAATGCATATGTTGCTGAATATACAAATTCATAATAAAAGGTTCATATATTTTTTAGTATGATAGTGTTGATATTTATACCAATTGGAGATACAATGTTAACTCCACTGAGCGAAGACCGCAAGTCGAGAGTAATCGTCGTAGCATATGCGATACTGGGACTCCAATGCGTAAATTCTACAAATATAAACAGAACATGTGGCAAGAATAACAAGCGACATAGGCCTAAAGTCTTTGAGCGCAAAATATATGACATTTGTCATCTCTTTATGCTTTACATTATTGTTTTAGTATGTTGTCCCGTTTGTGCCACGAACATGTTGTTTTCTTCAGCTCATACGTTTGTAATAATAAGCTATACATATGCGATATTAGGCCAAGGCAGACGAATGAGTGGCGTCACTAGTGAGTAAATTGTGCAAAGAACCGATTGTGGTCTATGTATTAAATAATTCTTGATTATATATCAAATCATCACTTGTCATGCCGTTTATTAGTGCGTTGGTTATATAAGCAAATAACCGTTTAGAAGAAAACCCGTCACAACATTGTGCTCTGAGTAGCGTGGTGTTGAAACCAATGGTTAAAGAGTGCACAAACTATAGGGGTTGGTTTGTTCAAACTGCATTCTGTCAGAAACTATCCGAGCAACACCAAATAAACATTTGTTCAATTTATATACGATATTCCATGTAATTGGCTGATTTCTGGGGGAATTCATTGCAAAATATCCGACTGATAACAATTTTTATACGGAAATATGTGGTGTCAAATCCAATAATTAACGCCTAAAAACTGGAGGTCAGGTTGTTTTTGAAGCTATTACTAATAAATCGATCGGAGAATAATTTCCTTCACCAGTGTATGCTTGAGTAATTATCAAAGTTCTGGAAAATTACTGGAACTAATTATTTTTCCTACGAAAAATAAATCATTTTTGCAAAAATGAGTACATATTACTCGAAAGTTCAAACCGGTGGGATGGAAGTTCAAACAGGTGGAACAGATATATTCATAATATATATATAATGGAAGCTGATAACATATTGTATTATTCAAAAAGGGAAGAAATACAAGGCATACACGACTCCAGCAACAGATCTACATTGATTTTCAAGATCCTGTGGTGGGTTGAACACGTCGTAGAAAAGGATTTTTTTTAAAAATGGAAAAAAATATGAAAAGGAAATCTGGCCCAACAATCTGGTTATATTTCATCATGTCATTTCAAAACATAATATTCCATGAACCAAATGCTCAATTTTCTTCAAATTTCAAATTATGGTCACTAAGGTCGATAGCAACAAACTTTAAATTTTTACGTAGGATATACTGACTCGTACGTAGGGGTACAGTCGTACATAAGATATACTAACTCATATGTAGGATATACAGTCGTACATATAATATACTAACTCGTACGTGGGGGATATTTCACCATGAATAATCAGAAGTGTGCACGATGTGTCATTTTTACGAAGTGAGTCGAAGAAGCAATTAGGGAGGTTGAATAATAATATGAACATGGAGGACAAACAAATTGCTTTGTTTTAATTTATGAATAGATAACATTATTTAAAAAATATCGCATGCCTATACTCAGTATCTCCTGTGTATGACTCGGTATCTCATTCGTATTACATTTTATCTCCTACATATTATCTAGTATTACATGCGTATGAGATAATACCTCCATGATGCGTATGGTGCAGTATCTCATACGTTTTTTTATGGCACCAACGGGCCATGAAAGTTTATCGGGTTACCAAAACGGATTCTGAAGCGTCAACTGCCCTGGTTGGTTCAAATCGAGTGTTATTCTGTCCTGTACCAGTGATCTCATTCTCCCTGCCTCAATTTTGTACGTGCTGTTTTGGTGCGAGTCTCTAGTACCATGAGTATCGATCGACTTCAGGGTGAGCCAGTTCGTGCAGTCGTACAGTACAGTGAGGTGTTACAGCAAGTAGGCCATTCGCAACAGTAGCATACAATACACATTGCTAAGTAAAGATTACATCGCATAGTGGGACGATAATGCTGACGCTGCCCATCAGTTGTGGCTAAAAATGTAGTTCATTGTTTAAAGCTGAAACTGGATTTCTCCTTTGGTAGGCAAGGCATATCTTGTGGCTGAAATGTAGGGTACAGTTCGTATCTCACACAGCGTACAGCCTGCGGCGTTTGAAAACTGGACCAGTTCACAATCATGTAGCTATTCATCTATTGGTGAATGCCTGGTCAGAGTTCCAGCAAGCAGCAACTATGACTAAAGAGTATCACAATTGGTGATTACCTACCGGATTGCAGAGGATATTGAAACAATACTACAGCCAGGACTCCTGGTTGGGTACATCTAGGTAGGTTCGATTTTGTAAACATTATGATCTGATTCACCCAAGTGGCATCATTTTTTAAATGTATACATCTCCAATACGTCTTACCAGAAACACTATCGGTTATGGACATGAAAATCGTTTGTCGAGGAAACCATGGATTTGCGATCGTCTGCAGACACTTTCTGCATGTGGTATTTCTAATATCATTCTGATGTTTTGTTGGAACACATAATTATGGTTAGAGTCAGACCGTCAAGCATCGAAGCCGATTGATTAGTCACCGAAATTTTGTTGATTGGCTACACATTTTGTGATGGATTCAGCCGTTTACACATATGCCTTGTGAAGGCCCATGTATAGTATTTTTACACGAATTGCTGCGATATCGAAAAGGTTTTTTTAGCAATGTCTGGCAACGGAACAGACTGTTTTCGAGAAAGTTGAATAAATATTAATAATATTTTTGGTTAACTTCAAAAAAGTATTAATTTTGACTTATGGGATCATTCCAGTTGGTTGTAATTTGAAAACAGATTGCATTTGGGTATGTGTACAAGTGTAGAGCTGAAACAGTTGTTTTGTGCAAAAAGTATCATTACTGGTAACATGAATTTCCCCAGTTTGGTACCTAATTAGGTACTAGTATATCATGTATATTATCGCTCACAATAAAAAGAGTTTTGAGGGGATATATTTATTATTGGACTAAACAAGGCAAAGATTCTGTTTGATAAGAGGTCTTGTGGCTCTACTAGGCCTAGTAATACTAGTTAGTTAATATCATAATATCACTACTTTATTACCACATGAATAAGAACATTGAAACATATTCCTTATTGACATGATTAACAAATGTAGATGTTGAAATCACCAGAAACGTTGGAGATTCAACAAGGATTCATGTTTCAATCTCGTAACAAGCTTTTCATGAAAATATTTGGTAAAAGTAATAAGTTAATGAATATTCTATTTGTCACGAGTACTATTATTACTGCATCGATGAAAGACGTTCACTTGGCTGGGTAGTAATTATATTTTGTCAGACTTCGGGCGACAGAGATGATAGGGCGTCATAATGATCATGGGATACACCCGCACGGTCATCGGCAACCGGAGAGCGTCTAGTTTGGAATCTCTTTAAATACAACATATGAAACTTATTTATTTTTGCAATATACAATATATTTTTCCATTGAAACACAGAGCAAGATGAAGTTCGGCATTTGTTTGGTTATATGCAAGATAATTCTTTACTTGATCTTTGGAATTGGGCTTCCCAGTGTCTGCATTTATTGCGGTGAGTTTAACTATTCTTTCTTCTATTTCCTCATTTCAACTAAATTCGTTCATGTAAAGATACGAATTATAAACCCAGTCAAGCGCTACCAAATAATGATATTATCATACATAAACGCATCTATTGTTTCCTCCGAAATTATCAATGGGATACTGGAAATTTGTATTTATGTATGTATATCGATTCAAAATAAAATTGGAGGAATATCCGAATATGTACATTGTAAAAATTATCCAGATGTATACTGACATATTTATCATAGCGGAGAAGTACCACGGACAGTGCCCCATACAACCATACATCATTGTCTATCTCTATGTTTCTGCTGCCTTTTGTATGCTTCGCGGAGTTCTCGGGCTTATAGAACAGGTAACCTACACTCGTTATATTTGTACCGAGCATATGAATGGTACGGAAGCCCATAGGTGACATTCGCGTAAAAAAATTCTATGTCTTTCCCACCAAAAACCTAGCACGTTCGAACGTGGAAGCATTTAACACTATCACGTTCGCACGTGGAAACAGTTTAGGCTATTGCGTTCACACGTGGAAAATCCTAGGTTACCACGTTCACACGTGGAAGCATTTAACGCTTCCTTGTTCGCACGTGGAAACTTCAGGAGCTACCACGTTCGCACATGCAAAGATTTGGGTGTGGTAGCATCAAATGCTTTCACGTGTGAACGTGGTAGCTTTGAATCTTCCTACGTGTGAACGTAGAAACCTAAATCTTTCTACGTGCGAACGTGGAGAGGTATAAATGCTTCCACTTGTGAACGTGGTAGCTTTGAAACTTTCTACGTGTGAACGTGGAAGCCTAAAACCTTTCTACGTACGAACGTGATAAGTTTTAAAGTTACCACGTGCGAACGTGGTAGCTTTGAACTTTCTACGTTCGAACGTGCAAGGTTTTTACTAGGAAAAAACACCAATTTTTTTCCCCGCACATGTCACCTATGGGCTTCCATAGAATGGCATTGATTTTAAACTGATAATCTATTGAATACACGCCTCGGTAAATATCCTACTGAAACCACCTACATATTTGGTAAACTACACATGAAAAACTTCTGTGACGGTATAGTTTCACTGTACGAACCCCTACTACCGTAACGCCGACTAACGGTGATATCTAGAATGACGATTGGAGATGAGGGTAATTGCCTCAATGTATAAACCACTCAGTAATGTTTTTTTCAGACAGCGCTCCTTTGTGGCGAGGAAGAATTCTGTACCTTATTGTGTATTATCCCGGATGTCATCATCGGTCTTTTTCTCTTCTGCTGGTTCATCACAGGTAAATATATTTCAACGGGGCAGCTCATATTTCTTGTTATATACAAGAGAGGGTTCCTGTGGACAAGCCAGAAACATAGAGCTTTCGCCGGCGAAGTAGTTAGAGGCAAACAATGGAACTTCGCCGGCGTAGTCACCCTAATTTTTCGAGTAAGAAGTGCTCAGTCACAATTTTTTGTGGGAATGTGGCCTCAATTGATTTTATACTGCTGTGTTGAAAACCATGGAACTGGTATTTTTTAGGAAGACTACCAATGCGAAATGAGCTTGCCATCTTGTAGTCAAATCTTTGCAGAGATCTGCTAAAATCGTAGACTCGTTGCTCTCAAGAGCGGATCCAGGAGGAGGCGCCGAATGCCCCCTCCCTCGAAATTGTTTTTTGATATAAATGATCTGGTGTTCTTGAGCATTGATGTGGGATTGTCTAGTGACCCTTTTTTCAATCTATCTTCCCCACCTAAAGAATATATGTAATAAACACGGTACTAGTAATACATCGTGTATCTTTTAAAAAATGAAGATTTGTTGTATTATCTACATGTGTTTGTGCATTTATATCTAATACCTAGGAGCCGTTTGGGTGTACACGACTAAGAGCAACCACAGCAGGAACCCTCTCAGTGCGGACTATTGTGATCCAGATTTACTCATCATAGCACAAGCCGTCCTAGGACTTCAGTGGCTGATTCTGCCGCTTACCTATAGACGATGTGGCGGCAATAGCGGGTCTTCCGGGGCGGCTGAAAGTGTCTGAGCTTACACTTATTAAGGTGATATGATCACACGAGGAGAGGACACTATTCGTCTTAAATAATATGTGCATGTGAAATGTATCAAGCATAAAAGGCGCTATATAAATGTTAACTATGTAACTAACTATGTAAAAGGTGCTATTGCCTGTCGTCTTATAAGTGTGACATCGAGATTGTACACAATTGTTATCTCGTAAACTAATTAGGACCGAGCTTACTGTGCATGTGAAATGATTTACTAGGTTCGATGTCGGTGGCGGATCCAGATGGGGCACTGGGGGGGGGGGGGGGGGCAGGTCCCCCACCCCCCCCCCCCCACCCCTCAAAGTTCTGTAAAAAAAAAGAACATATTTTTTTTAATGGGTACACATGTACGCCTACGGGTGAACCGGGTTACCCCCGAAATAATAACATCGTTTAGAAATGGCAAGGAATTGAAGCATACTAGTGTCTTAGCACAACAAAGAATATGATTTGTACATGGATACACAGACATAATAGATGGTCACCATATCAAATGAGAATTCTTGGATCCGCCACTGCTCGATGTCTCAATGCATCTAACAGGTAACTGTGGACAGAAAACATATATATGCGTTTATATCAAAATGCCAATGCCTCGAGTAAGTAAAACCACTGTCTTGGCATCCCCATCATAATGTACATTATACATGTAACTTCATTTGTGGTTCAACCATTCCTACTTTTTATACACTGGAAACATCTCTAACTTGGCTGTAAGCCGAAAATATACAGTCCACAAATTGATTCTTTTTATTCTTGATATTATCATAAATCTGCATGAATGTTAATATGACGTTTTCAAACGTCATGATGTAAAACACAATCTGCAGTCACACCCTGGAGTATTCATGAAAGGAATCAATGTAATTTTTTCATCATACTGTGTCCCGTGGATTGAATAAAACGTATTCCAAATAATGATTCCATTGTTACTGCAAGTTACAAAGTATTAACAACTCTACATATGACCATAGCTCACCAGATGAACATAGCTTTTCAGTAGATGCACATTGCATATAAAAGCTTACCAGATACATTCACTTCTCAGATCCGCTCAGTTCATTAAATGCACAGGTCAAACTGGATGTGCACCACAAACCAAGTGTGATGTAGTCCGAATGGTCCAAAGCATTATCCAGTTTCTAGGCCTGGTATGATCGCTGATAGTATGTATATAGCTCAACAGATATACAGAGCTCAACAGATGCATACAAACGCAACAGACAAATATATTTCAACATATATACAGAGGTCAACAGGTGCATGACTCAACAAATGTATATATCTCAACATATATACAGAGCTCAACAGATGCATGCATCTCAACAGACGTATATCTCAACATATAAACAGAGCTCAACAGATGAATATAACTCAACAGACGTATATAGCTCCTATACATCAGTGATCTCATGTACATGGATTATCAAATGAGGATATCGATCGATAACATTTTCCCACATCAATTTACCATCATGTTGCCGATGTAATAAAGACCTTAGACGTGTACATGTACATGCTACATGCTGGATAGATGGTGAAAAATTACTAGAGTCAAGTTCATCCATCAGTGAAACACTTTTTTTGCAATAGTTTTGTTTTGGATAATCGGATCAACTTGAAATTTCGTGTTTATCAATTGGATATCATGCCGTAACTTTTCACCAAATTTCAGAATTCTATCTCAAAAATCGGAAAAGTTGGCAATCTAACATAACATGAAACAAAACTACGACCAAAAAGCGTGTTCCACTGATTGATGAACTTCAGTATAGACAGTGAACTGCACTGTCTTGACCCCGTGTACAAATGCCGGTTGCCCTACATCGCGATCACCTACATGTACGTGATGTTATGATGCTGGGCTCTGGTGGTTGTAGTTTTTCATCGGACGGTGGCAGTAGAACGAGGCATTAACAACAAACCATGCCTGTTGGAAATGTACTACATGATGATATAAATGTTTTGGTTCCAGTAGAACCACCGCGTAGAGTTGTACACATTCAATAAAATGTTGAGTTTACTGAGCGGGAACATAACGTTACACACAGTCTGACAACTGGATCAATCTGAGTGGTACACACATACTCAGGATTTTGGAGGGATATGTTGGCAGTTGCAATCAGCATGATCACACGTGAATAATCAGAAGGAATTATATTCTGGAATCGATCGGACGGAGGTCTGTACTGACGGTGTTTTGCATGAACAATATATTTATATATCCATACATTTATGATATATTCTGACCCTCAATGCCAAAAATGCACATATATATGTACATTTACAAATGTATATGTGGACCATTTCATGTATTTTATGTATATGTATTTCATTATTGAAATGTCAGTGTAACAGACCATATGAAATGCACAGAGAAATTATTGAGAACCAAATATTTGTAACACGTAGATTCCATATGATTATTTGCAGGGAATTGATCTGACCAAGAACAGAACCATGCGTGTATACCTGGTGGCACTGAGAGTTGTTCTCTACGCGATTTTTGGCTTCATACTTCCGAGTGTTTGTATTTATTTTGGTGTGTACTTCATGATAGCACTTCTAGTAATAGACCTGCAATAGAATCAGGTTTTTCAAAATATACAGAGGTTTACTGACTTGTTTCTATTTCCAACAGCCGACAAGTATTATGGTGAATGCCCCATCCAGCCGTATATCATTATCTATCTCTATGTATCGGGCGTGTTCTGTATGGTTCGTGGTTTGCTCGGTTTTATAGAACAGGTGATTCTCCTAACTTTGGAGAAACAATTATCTCCAATGCTACAAATATGTTTTATTACATATGATAATGTCATACATGAGAGATCAAATCGGTTTGAAAAAGAAAATCACAGTGATTTAATTTGTCTACCATTGATATGATTTTGACAACATTACACATTCACGCAAAAAGTAGATGTGAACATTTCAATGTAGATGGCGCTACTGAGTGGACTCTTCGATGAAGACTTGTGTAATAATTGGTGTGTGATTCCGGATGTTATAATAGGAACGTTCCTGTTTTGTTGGTTCATTGCAGGTAAGCAAGCGCGTTTTTTTTTATTCACGAGCTATGCAATAAAAGTAGTCATATTTCAAATACATAACGCGATTTGTATGGACCAAAGCATATATTCATCTCGTTTCTTTCACTTGCTTTTCTTACCACGAAATAACTGTTTGTGTTTCAATCTCCCAGGATCGGTCTGGGTGTACAAGGCGAGGGGACAGTACAGCACGGATCTATTCAGTCCGGACTATTGCCATCAGGACTTGATCATTGTATCACATGTGACCCTAGCACTTCAATGGATTCTTTTACCTGTTACCTTAAGAAAAATGTATAAACCTTCATCGGAATCTAGTACATCACCGCCTGAGAATGTTTGACAATGTTATATGACTGTACATAGTGGTACATTTACAAATATTAGTGATATGTGATGTTTTATTCGGTTTTTCAATACACACGCATTCATTTATTTGTCATAGGTTTTTTCCCATGGTTGATTACTGTTGTGCCTGTTGGCTGGATAGTTTCGACATTGGAGTCGAAACATGCTTGAATACATGGAGATTTGCAAGTGACAAAGGCCGAGTCCGTGTATCTCAGGGAACGAGTTGTTAGCCAGTTACAAATCGTGAGATGATTCTAGATGATACAATGTTGAAATTGTATTCATCGAACTGCTGAGCACGCGCAGATGTTTGGAAAAATAGAGTGTCGGAATTCATGGGGATCAATTATGGTACTAGTATCTTACCGTTGTAGTAGACTTAGGATAAATGGGAATTTATACAAATTTGAAATTTATAAATATTTCACGACCCATTACCATATATTTTCGGACGGAGTTCGTCGTTCATACAAAACTCTGTTTCAAATTCGACCAACTTCAATACAAGACCCTTAGACTCTGCTCTGTCATTGAGGATATGTTCGAACATGCAGTGCTTGAGACTAGCTCGAGACACAGCACTCATCTGGACCGTGAACATGTATTCATCCGCCGCCATGCAATAAATGATAACTCATTGATATGTAGCAAACATACCTCATACAGAGTTGAACATTACCTCACCCTGAAACAATAGCGACTTCCGATTAGTACTTTCAACATAGTCGGTGTTTGTTTGGCGTGTGGATAAATGGGGCCCGCCCAACCTCACCATTCCCATTTTTTTGGAATGCATAATGTCATAATACAGGGAAATTCACACAGTAGCTTCTCTAACTGGTTCACTGACTATAACTTCGTCCCATAGAGACCAAGATCATGGTTTGTTGTCAATCGTCAATCAAAATTCTTAGTTGCATTCTACCTCATATGCCTTTATTGATTATAATTATTCACGACTTGGAAAATAGAGTCCATGTTCAGGTTCAAAATATCTTTATTATACTGACCAGTGCGAAACTGGACTTATTGGTCAGGTGAGTCTGTACTTAAACTGTAATGATGATCTACAGAATTAACAATCGAAAGTAAAAAAAAACGACCATGATAATTGGGAGCAGTAGATTGACAACAATATAATTCTCTTCCCCGATATTTGAATGCATTTATTTCAACCAAGAAACATCATCATAACCAGTTGCTACAAATCAATGAAACAAACTATATGTATTTCTCATTTTATACAATAATGAAAAGAAATACCGGCACAGGAGTCAAAATACGTTGGTGAACCCATGACTGGTGTAAAAACGACAATAAAATTCTGATAATGTAAAAAAATATATGTATTGGTGCACTTTATTGCGAATTTGTCGGAAACTGTATGCATGAATAAACATACAAAAATAACGTTATCATCCATCGATCATCATTGATCCAGTATCGGTCGTCCATGTATATTATATAAATACAAACCTGTATGTATATTGGTATAGCAGATTATTCCCCGAGGGGAAGATTACTGGTAATGTAGAGGTTGGTAATGTCTCACGAGGGGAATAATCCGCGGTACCAATATATACATACAGGGTTGTATTTATTATATTATACCGAATGTCTGTTTTGATAAAACGTCATGCCGATTAGTATATCAAATTACCAACCGGTTAGTATATCGTTTATATTTGCGGTCTGCTCCAGCAGAGCGCATTACTTCACGTGTATTGGCCTATCACAGAGCGTGATTCTTACATAAGGTATAAAATACGTGTTTCTATATCATTGTTCCAGACATTACGATATGAACCAATGGCCGTATCTTTGAATTGATGGCTATCGTATTTCAATCTTGATGTGGCCATAATGCTGGCTTAGAGTGGCATATAATAAGTACCAACTAGTTGGCATGTAGCCTAAATAAATAACATATATATACAGGACATATATTGCGATACATGCCTCAAGTGTAGAGTATAAGTGTCATCTGAAGTATCCGGTTTATATCTTCATAAGGGTCTGACACTGCGTTACGTGTATATGTGTACATGTAGGAAACAACAAAACAGCGGAACATATTGTGATTTGAACGTACATTTTTGAATTGATTTTTGACCTGAATTCACCAGGCAGGTTCGCTGAGTCTAGGCCGTTGTGCTACTTTAGGAATGCACTAACTCGCCGGAGTAAATTTGTTTTGGTCCTGTGTGCTGTTAGGCAGGAAACGGTAATATATGGTACCTGCCTCGCTATTAGTTCTGAGTCAGAAACGAACTGTACTTCCATACTTTATGGATGTACTTATTGTGGGATAACTTAGATCATCAAACGACAAAAACAACATCAGAATTTAGTCAAGATAAACAGACGGAATACAGTGAGATAAGTTCACAAGGAATTCTGGATACTGCAGTGAACCATCAGCAAAACGGCCTTGACCTTCGATTCGGTCTGAAAACCTCTCCGATCGATCGATATTGGTATGTGGGCAGCATCGCTGAATTTTCCGCTGTACGCATGTTTTTGCATCAGATATATATACAGCCTAAAGCACATACACATTTTCAAGATATCCACGTTATATATCACTTTGTATCAGTGAGAAACGTCAGTGATATCAACCATGGGTTCCTGTGGCAAGTGTGTGATCACTCTTAAGATCTTTCTCTACCTTGTGTTCGGAATCGGTATCCCCATTGCGTGCATTTATGTTGGTACGTATGTATATCCGTTATACATTAAATTAATGATATCATAATGTATTATAATATATGAACAAACATGGTCATGACCAGTATATGAAATTTACTCATAATTGATATTTATTATTGTTGTATTGACGTTACAGCGGACAAATATGACGGACAGTGTCCCATTCAGCCATACGTCATTATCTATCTCTATGTATCGGGCGTGTTCTGTATGATCCGTGGTGTTCTTGGTATCACAATACAGGTACGACATTTATTCATTGAGTAACGTAAAATTGAGGTTCTTGGAGAGGACTGGAAGTTTCTGGTAGATTCAGAGAGTAAAGAAGCCCTAATTGGTTATTATTGATTTTAGTTTACTAGTATTGATCTTACTACAATCTCATTGATATAAATGCTGTGCACATATTGGTATAGGTCTATATGTATAATGAGCTCTCTGAATTGACATGTTGTTCGCCCGAAATCGTTTAATTCATGTGAAAATAGTTCATGGGCATATGATCGCGATCACAAAATAAAATATTTTCTATATCTGCAGTATGTGATTTATGAATATGTGTAGATATAAATAAAACATTACCTTATAGGTCGCCGTGCTCTGTGGGTGCTGTCGTGAAGGGAACTGTTGTATGTGTCTGGGTTTTGTGTTCGATCTGCTCCTTGGCATTTTTCTCTTCTGTTGGTTTATTGCAGGTAAGCTATAAGAATCGTAATAGTAACAAGTAAATGTGCTTCCAAATTGTTCATGATACATGTGAAAAACGCAAAAGTCGATTTTTCATCACCTATATCATGAATGCGGATGATATCGTGAAATCGGATCGAATCAGCCTTTAGTAGAATAGAACGTATATATGTCGTTCTACTTGGACACTACGTTATCATCATGATCATCAAAGACTTAGAACACTAGAAGATAAAACACAAATTTGGTATATTTATTTCCCTCCCTAGGATCCGTATGGGTGTATTCGATTAGAGGCGAGTTCAGTGACCACCCGTTGAACAACGACTATTGCAATCCGGATCTGTACACCTTCGCGTTCGCGATCCTGACGACCCAGTGGGTACTCAACGCTATCTCTGTGGTACTTTCCATCATAGCCCGTCATTGTACCGAGGATAATCAAGCTACGGTCGCTTAAAGTGCTATTATTCGATTTCTACTTTTACCATGTACGGACTGTTGTTTTTATCGTTTCCTTTTGTGGCGCATGTTCGGTGTAAGACGCAGCTTATGAGAACTGAATTACTGCGTTCAAGCCTGATGCGAAAACAAGAGGCATGTCTAAAAATATTTCAGATTTTCGACAGATTTAAAGTGGCATGAACGGTTTTTGGTTTCCCACGTGAAATATTCAAAGCAAAATTTTCAATGCTCACACGATTGCGTCTAAATTTCACTTTGAAAATGATCAGATTTTAAAAATAGTTTCGTACGGAACAGTTCCCATGCAGTGATGCAAAAATGTAGAAATATGCATAGTCAAGTCACTTGAAACTCGTGTATGTATAGTGTGATGAAATACCAAATATTAAATTTGATTCTTTTGTGTTGCAAATAAAATATGGAATTTCATGTCTATGTTTACTATAGCGCAGTTGTAAACAATTCCTTCACATTTTCAGGTATGTTCAGATGTGTACAGATGTATGTATGTGTAAAGAAAAATCCTTTTTGTATCGAAATCAAATTTTTTTTACTGAATATCAATTAGTTTTAAAAATATTAATGGAAGAATATTTTTCATGCTATTGCCTTACCTTGTGTATGTATGACGTGTATTTTTATATTAATTTTGTCATGATAAAGTATATGTATTATTACTCTATACTGTGATTTTTTTTTTTTTTTCTAACTCGTTTACACCATTTTTATTAGCTCATCGGCTGTAAGCCGTAGAGCTATTGGGATGAATTGACACGGTGTCTGTCGTGTCTGTCCCATGTTTTCCTGACCCAAATCTTTCAGAATCTTCTCCGCCGGAAGTGCAATTGCTATTGTACCCAAACTTGGCATACTGTTCGCTTATTGTGTGCTCTCCAAAGTTAAGTATGCTTAGGTGAAAATTCCAAACGTTTTCTGGAGAAATTTAACGATTAAACATTAATTTTACTATACATGTGCTCTTGTTTATACATACGGGTTGTGAGTGGAAGGTCAGCGCATGCGCAGAGGGGACATTTCAATTGCAAATGGCGAATGTTTGTTTACCTTCGAACTTCCACCAAGAAACGCGATTTATCGGGTCATGACAGTTCTGACAGAAGCGGATATACCTGTGTTTTGTGTGAATCATTTGTTACTACGTTTTAAGTTCCACTGTTGTCTGTATGTCAAAGCATAAATATATTTGTTTTGCAGTGTTTAAGGGAAGTACGACCGGAAAATTTCCGATGTTGGTTAGTTTATTTCCGTCAAACTTTCCGAATCTTCCCGACCAACGACGATTTAGCCTATAAACAAATCGTGACGTGTTGTAATCTTATTGGTGGATAGCCAATCAGTGGAGAACCTAACCTTCGGCTATCGACGAAAATGATGGAGGCTATCGACGAAACAGCCTGAGCGACGCGGAGCGTCTGAGATGGGTGTCATTCACCCTCGGGACGGAAATCGTTTGGACATCTTTTCAACTAATAAATCAAAATTTTCCACAACTGTACCTTCTAGGCTCCATCTATATACCGAGAGGACATAGGGGATACATATTTGACAAACATTCAATGACTTTATCACTGAAATATCCCAACTTGAACACGCGAACCAGATTGTGACAACTTGACACATCTCATGGGCGCATCCATTTTTCCAGCTGTATTGACCTCGCGATTCACTTGGTGGCGCCACTTCTCATTATCTGAGATCGAGTTGTGGCGCCACCAAGCGAATTCAATGTCATACTATTGGGAAAATGGATAAACCCATGGCCCGGCCAAGAACTTGTCGAAATCTGGTTCGCGTTTTCAAGTTGGGATATTTCAGTGATAAAGTCATTGATTGTTTGTCAAATATGTATCCCCTATGTCCTCTCGGTATATAGATGGGGCCTAGAAGGTACAGTTGTGGAAAATTTCGATTTATTAGTTGAAAAGATGTCCAAACGATTTCCGTCCCGAGGGTGAATGACACCCATCTCAGACGCTCCGCGTCGCTCAGGCTGTCGACGAAAATGATGGAGACATAATCAGATAATACCGGACAAAATTCATGTGTAGTTCAATGACAGCTGTTGCATAAACTTTCGTGAATAAATCGGTTTACACTAATTAGTAAACTTGGGAAATTTTATGGAGCGCCTAAGGCGAAATTCAAGTCTCATTGAAAATCATAACGTTCTCATCGTAACTTCCTATCTGTCATCCAAGAACTGTTGACTATTGTGCATCATTCCTTTTCGCCTCACATTTTCTTATTGAATGAACAAAGAAAAAAAAACAGCTTGTGATCTGCACACACTTTGCCATGGAAAAGTACCAAGATACCGTACTGTAGCCTAAATAATTCATGAACATTAATACATACCATTAAAGTATGTGAAATAACACATAGTAAATAATTAATGAAATTTGGTAATTGAAATAAAAATAAAATACACAGGAGGGAGAGCACACTTTTATACTGATGTTCATCACTGGAATTTTATGTACATTGGCACGAGAACATATTAAAACACAATAATAAAGTACACAGAACATCACAGTTATTCCAATAAAGGTCCTTAATTTGTAACACATTGGTGGCAAGACAAGTGGGGTGTTAAGAGGTACTGTAAATGGGTAAGTTTCGCGGGGGATGAAGTTTCGCGGATTTGGGTGTGAGACAGTTTCACGGGGAAGATGTTGGATCACCTAGATGTTTTAATATTGAGGTATAAATATAGTATGAATATTAATTGGGAATTCACATAATATATGCATGGTGCATCCTGGTGCATCCTTCAAAAAATGTGTAAATATAAGTGTTTTTTTGTAGAAAATCTTGAAAGCTGGATAGATATGGGGAATCATTATATTGCAAATCTTTTGGAAGATGGTCAAGGTTGTGGGAATTGATTCATAGCGACACAACTTGAGGATAGAGCTTATTGTATGACGAACATATGCTCATGTACATGATAATGAGGTCTATGCACCACATACACCTATCTATATCAGTTTGATGAAATATTCTGGTCGCCTGCCGATGAGCTACAGGGTCCTTGGCCCTATGTTTTGCTAATAGTTTTGCGATGATAAATGGTATTGTATAATGACTTGGCATACTTCACCTGGGAGACAAACGGCAAGTTTCTGCAAAACTTTAGGCTTCTAGCGCAAAAATTTATTAATACGATACCATTGAAGTATCAGCAAAAACCGGCGTAAACGAGTTAGAAAAATCATATGATAGTATATGTATATATATCGCTCCTGCATGGAAAATAAAATACGATTCTTGATTCCGCGGTGTTAACAAATAATTGACTCAAAATATCAAAACAGTAGCGGTCACTTGAACCGCACACCATTATGTCGATTTATTGCTGTGCCGCTTTGGCCAAGAATGCTCGAAATTGGAAAAAAAATATTATATTTATATCACCAATGCGTCTGATAGTCACTGTTCGATAAGAACAGAGACAGAAGTACGGATAAACATAAAATTATACATATTCCTTGAATTTTGCCGAACACAGAATTTCACCAATGAAGGTAGTAATGTAAACGTATGAAATTGAGCGATGTATTAAACCGCGAAAATAAATACACGGCTATTCAATCGGGGGGTCGCGCCCAACATAAAACGAGAACTTAAATCCATGCGAACATGTTGAGATGTTGAAAACGCGAACATTGATACACGCGAAATTTTATACGTTTATAGTATACCACGTCAAAGTTTTGGCTCTGGAATGCGCCAAGATTGGCAGTGAATCGGAGCGTATCGCGATCAATATATATAGGCACATACATATATGCCTTCTTTGTGGAAACGACCTTATATACCAGCGCTAGAGCGTGTAAGTTGCAGGAGTAGTATTCTTGGAGTACAGTATCTCAAAGGAAGACCAGGTAAGAATAACGGTCAAATTATACCATTTTTTATTCGTCGAACTAAGGCCAAAAAAAAAAAATTCTATGTTTCTGGTTATCGCGCGCGTCACTCCAAACCCCGCGCATCATTTCCGTTTTTAAAAAAATAAATCGCGCGCATCACTTGAAATACCGCGCGTCACTTCGTTTTTTATATTTTTTTCTACCACCGCCCTCGACATTCGGTTATTGAATGATAAAAGAGCACATACAGTGTCATATTCTACAAGTTTTACATTCAGTAGCAGTTTTTAAGTTATGCAAATTTGTAAGTGGTGTTTGTGTTGAAGAATATAGGCCTACTGAAAGTTCATCAATACATAAATGTAGCCGTGTTCGTGTTGTGTTGTGTGTCAGCTCATATATCACAAACGATGATATTAATAACAATGTAGATTTAGTCAGTGCGGCAATTTGAAAGCAGTAATAATGTCGAGTGAGTAACTGTGCTGTGTAATCGTCATCAGTCAAATGAGTGGCAAATCGCGGCTAAGAACGGGTAACAAACTGTTTTATACGTGCGTGGCCGGCAATACTTACCTAGTTATCACATCCATGGGATGAATGAAACGCAGATGCAAATTGGTATAAATATGGACGAAAGGAATTAATAAAGCACGGAAGCAACTTGGACAACCTTATATACAACACATGTGTAATGCTACAAAGCATCCGGGCCACATAAAGCTTAGGTAATAAAATGTTATCAAAGAATACAAATGTTTTGTTTAGAATATAAAAAAAAACAGTAGAATGTTCTATGCACATAATATATTTAACATAATATAGGTGTTTTAGTGAGGCAAAAGTAGCTTTCATGGCTTCGGCGAAGACGACTTATGCCGATCCAGGAAAAAAAAAGAAAAAAAAAAATTCGCATCACCGCATCACTTTTGGAAGACCATTGTAACCAGAAACATAGAATTTTTTTTTTTTGGCCTAATCAGTGATTTCTTTTTGCACTTGTTCGACATATTTTCAGTGGTGTGTACACCATTTTATCAGAAGTCTACATTCTACAGTGGCTGATAAGAGACACTGCGAATAAAAAAACTTGTTAATTCTTCGGAGAAATCGTGACTTGCTCATAATTGACATAATTTGTGAAGAAATAAAGTTATTTCCGCGTGAATTATTTTATTTATACGTAAATAACGTTTTTTACGTGGAAAAAACGTTATTCACCCCAATCGACGAAGGGAGCGATAAATGCACGTGCAGGCAGTATTTGGTTAGTATATCACACACGACAGTAATGTTATTTCCACGTGAATAACGTTATTTCCGTGGGGAAAAAACGTTACTTACCCGTAAATAACTTTATTTATGCATAAATAACATTATTTACACGTAAATAACATAATTTACACATTAATAACATTATTTAAGTAGAAATATTTTAATTTACCCAGAAATAACGTTATTTACTCCCATCGAAGAAAGGAAGATACATGCACGTGCAGGCAGTATTCGGTTAGTATATCATACACGGCAGAAGGTAGTAATGTTATTTCCGCGGAAAAAAACTTTATTACATACTTACGCATAAATAATTTTAAAGAGAGATAAAAGCACGTGTAGGCAGTACAAGGTTAGTATTTCACACACGGCAGAAGTGAATAATGTAATTTCCGCGTAAATAACGTTTTTTCCGCGGACAAAACGTTATTTCCGCGTAAAAAAACTTTATTTACGCAGAAAAAACGCTACTTATGCGTGAATAACTTCATTTACGCCCAAATAACATTATTTACGTGGAAATAACATTGTTTTGCGTAAATTATGTTGATTATGTATCAGACAGGATTACTTCGAGAAATATATGAGTTTTTTTTCTACAATGTCACTTATCAGCTGTACAGGACAGACATAACATTACCATTCAATACATCATATCAGTATTATCAGAAATACATAAGAGAGAGTCTCTCTGTATTTCTGGTATTATATACAAAAAAAACATGAACATACCATCAACTCAGTAGCCTTCGGGCTTGTGATTAGGTACTTATGTACTTGTCGTATATCTATTCCATGGGGTTTGTTTCGGATTTCTAAATTGTTTTCATAGGTTGTTGGGCAGTTGTATACTAATTCCATCAGGTGTACAGTAGAAACAACTACAGTTAACACACTGTCTGCTCCTGATGACGCCAGTGTGTCTTTGGATAAACTATTCGGTCGGGCTTTGTTTCTATTGCAAAATATTGTATTTTTCGTTTGTTATTGGCATCATTAAAATCTCACTGTATTGGTGGTAATAGATTGATACTGACAGAGATACAAATTTGAATACCATTGTTAAAATTGATAAGAAACGTCATTACGAAGTAGCGTAATACAATCATACCTACACATTTCGCATGCATATACTGTACTAATAACAATAATATTTGTATTCCCATAAAAATCCTGTAATGTAAAAGGGGTGCATGATAAGCATTTAATTGATAAGAGACTCTACCGAGAAAGAGTTGTATATTTCATTTCATGTGAAACCTTTCAAGTGGAAAGTAGCCCAAATGTCAAGCGAATGAATATTGTTAAAACTTCCTTATTTTCACTGAGAAAATACCTGAACACAACATGTTCACTACGACCAGTACATGGGCGTATGTAGACATACGTTGTATATGCTTTGTGAGAGGGCGATATATTGCGTGGTCTGGCCTGATGTATACTAGTAATCATTTTCTCTGCCCTATGTGGTTTACTTTGTTCGTTTGCCGTTACGCCAAGCAATTCCATCCCTAGGCGAGCCGTTTGACAAGGTCGCAATGGTTACAATACACCGTACTAATATTGTTCGCAAAACATGGACAACACCATATATACATTAGTTCAGTCATTAATTTGGCGTCATATATTTACACCACTAGATCATATATGATCAGGGTTTTTGGTGATAAGACCGGGACGAACATTAAACGTATAAATGCATTTTTGTCGGTAATTATATGTTTATCTTAATTGAAAGGCAATTATTTCATTTAGTAAATAACTATTGTTCCAGAGATACATGCATTGAATGAAGGTTGTTGTACCAGCCAAGTGAACATAAAATTGTTTGGATATATACAAAGCAGATCCAGCTTTTTCTAACTTTTTCTTTCTATGCAAATCCGGTATCCAGATTATTGAGCTGTTTCACTCTCGATACCCTACTACCGTATTGCCGCGTACGGTAGTAGTCAAAATGGCGGACGGGAAGCGCTTCAATAATATTTTGGTTCATAATAAAGCTTCTGACTATTATTCCGATGTGTAAAAGCGCGTGGCAAATGATGTGAGAGGGTTCTTGCAAAACACGTTGAATTGAGTTCGAACTATTCTCTGATTTTTCTAACTTGTTTCCAACATTTTTTGCCTTTGTTTCAGTCAAGTTACTTCAAATAAACTATTTATACTCTGATTTTTCTAACTCGTTTACACAGTTTTTCGCTGATATCTTTGCGATGCCAAAGGGTATCGTTCTATAACTTGGCATATTTTACCTCGAAGACAAACGGCAATTTTATACCAAATTTCATACTTCTATCGCAATAATTGAAGAAGTTGGCAATCTAACCCAATGTTAAATTTCAACCAAAAACGGGATCTCGAGAATCTGAGCTTATTCGAGGATTTGATTCTGTTTACATCCATCAGGATTCGAAGTATTGTTGTTAATTTTAGACCAACAGTCACACTGGGGTGTATTCTACACAAACATGTTGATTTTGAAAGATTGCACCACTACAAATCCGAGCAAATGCACAAAATTGTGTGCGGACCCAGGAATTAAATGACAGGGCTAAATTTAACATTGGGGTACACTGCCAACTTTTTCAATTTTCGTGATAGAAGTCTGAAATTCGGTAGAAAATTGCCGTTCGATTCCCTTGTGAAGTATGCCAAGTTATAGAACGATAGCATTTAGCATCGCAAAAATATCAGCGAAAAACTGTGTAAACGAATTAGAAAAGAGTATAACTGAATATTACATGTCTATGATGCAAACGGCAATAGATTTTCAAAAACCTGGCTTCCGAAACGCTACATGTTTCTTTCAAAACACAAAATTTCGAGTTAAGCGAGGATTTTCACTGTTGTAGGGCGCTGCCATATTGCCTTGTTCATTACGTAATTCAAGTGAATAAGTTCAAGGTAGGTACTATATATATATATATTTATATATGTGTGTGTGTGTGTCGCTTTTTAGAATGTCTTAAGTATTATAGACACATAATACGTCTACTTTGCCGCCGATATTCAGGTCAACGCGATATCGATCGGGCTTCGTCCGTAGGAAATGGGCATAAAACCTGGAATTGTTTGTATGTCACAAAATATACATACTTTGAAGAGTGCCATTCAAGGTTTGTTCACGAATGGAATATCTTTAATTTTGTGGAATATTTTCCGCTATGAACAAACGCAAATTTCAGACGCATGACTGCATGTACCTGTCGAAGTTCCGCGAAAGAATAGCTTTTCCTCCAATAATTGAGCAATATCAAATTTAGGCCTATATATTCCTTTACTGCGGAAGCACAAATCCCGAAATTCGGTGATGAGGTTAACGTTTTAATATAAGATTGCTTTAGTAAAAAGGGAGTTACATTTCCATGATCATGATAGGCCTATTTGTTGCAGTGACATCCGAGCGAATCGAACACCATGGCCAGTAAAGGCACGCAGTGCTGTCTCGGTGTGTTCAAGATCCTCCTGTACCTGACATTCGGTTTAGCCATCCCTATAGCATGTCTTATAATGGGTAAGTGCACAATGAAGTTATTTTTTCTGACGACTTCCCATTTTTTCCGACATTTCATGGCAATCCTTTATGATGACAATTGGTTGAATTGTAGCTCATCATAACGTCTACGTTTCATGAACGTACGATAATAATGATGTACATAAATTTCTCATCTGCGATAGTGTCGATTATGGATTTTTTGTATGTCTTTTCTAGAAAAAGAAGATTGCACGTTCGAACGTGGAAGCATTTAACACTATCACGTTCGCACGTGGAAACAGTCTATACTGTTAAAGCGTT
Source organism: Terebella lapidaria (assembly GCA_949152475.1). Taxonomy (NCBI): domain Eukaryota; kingdom Metazoa; phylum Annelida; class Polychaeta; order Terebellida; family Terebellidae; genus Terebella; species Terebella lapidaria. The sequence goes on from OX424560.1 coordinate 29,931,386, forward strand.
TTATTGAGCGGAACGCTGAACTATAACGTCACTAAGGGCCCCTTCGATTGGCTCCACCGGACCTCTACCACTTCCAGTGGATGTCCACTGGTTCATTTGATTGAAAAGGCGAAGCTACTCTGGAATAGACAGCTCCACTAGCTTTGAGGCCGGTGGATTTCGGTGGAATATAGATATAACATGGCGGTGATTGCACAATTCAGAAATATCTGACGGAAACTGCCCAGAAATTGTCAGATTTTCGTGGACAACTGGGGGGTGGATGCGGGCGGGAACAAAATATGACAAAACTCCAGGGAATATCGATGGACTTCTATTTTTTATATGACCATGGAACATTCGGACACTAAACTGTGACACTCCAAACCTTTTTTTACTTCTTGAAATATTATCGAAATCTCGGGGGTTGATCGGATGCAGTAACAATTGTTACTGCATCCCGCAACGATTTCCACGCCGCATGCAGATATTTACAATGTGGTTGTTTTGTCTGTTTTAGGCAGCTACATGTATAAGCAATAAGTCAGACTGTTGAAGCGTTTAGCATCCGTGCATGGTCATATTCACATTTGTCATGTCTTTTTTCCCCCCGATAAATGTGTTTTTGAGAAAAGCCAAAGATGCAGTAACAATTATTAAATGGCAATTCAGGATCAGTAACAATCAGTCAAAGATGCGTTATACAATCGGTTTCAATACTATGGTATACTTCATTTATTCAAACATACTTCACTTCCTGGGAATGAGGGCATGAAAGATAGGTGAGAACATTGTCTATTAACAAAAGTTCAGAACTCAAAGCATGTTCTTATATGCAAAAGTAGTATAGGGTACATAGTGCGAGGCTCTATACGGAGTTTACATTCAAAATAATGATATTTAATGCAAAAATATAAATGTCACATGTATGCATCAACACTCGTGTATATTACATGTATATCGCCAATTTTGTTTAATATATTCTGAAAGTAAATAAAAATGTTAACAAAATTCTTAAATTATCATTTTTTTCAACAAACTTCCCCAACAAATAATTTTGAACCGTGGTCTACAATTCTGGATAAACAATAATCCGTTGTTTCGTCATCATCCGGACCATCCTTGTATTGAATGAAGTCAGGTGAGTGATTTGCCTGGTACGAACGCTTTGCCCCGGTCTCCCCTTATATTTTATCTGAAAATGAAGTAACCCTGTCTATATCAAATATATATATTGTCTATAAATTCCATCACTTATTTGTCACCTAAGTCGAGACACTACGGTGTGTTAATGTTACTTGGCCCAATTTTCATGGCAAAGTAGGAACCTAATTTGCTTGAATGTAAGTACACATAGGTTGGTAGTCTGTTGTTGTTGTACTATATTACATGTATATCGCCAATTTTGTTTAATATATTCTGAAAGTAAATAAAAATGTTAACAAAATTATTAAATTATCATTTTGCTTGTATATGATATTATGTACATGGGCATATTTCTTTTTATAAATAAGTGTGTGATTAATGTGAGTGGTGTGTGATTGAACATTCCTATTGTATAGAGTTGTAGCTATATTAAGGTGTATGGGTGGTGGGTGGTTAGTGTGTTCAATAAGTTTCGGTGTTGGTATTCCTTGTATTATTTTGTTTACTCATTAAGTTTCTTTTTTTTTTCTTCTTTTTTTCTTTTTTTTTTCTTTTTGTCTAAATTGCTATTAGTTATTATTTCTATATATCTCGGGGGGCAGTAGGAAGACAGTCAGGATTGACTATACTGTCCCTTCGCATACCACAACCGCTTCATATATTTTATATTTGTCCGTGTGCTAAAATTTTTTGTGTTATGCGAGAATAAACTACTACTACTACTCACTGATGATTCTCTGATTGCCCGTTGATTTGTTGCACAATCGTCCCGTCATTTTCTCATCACACCAATGGACGGTTGTGTATCATGAATTTGACTTTCAAGAAATAAGAAATGAAATTCAGTCGCCAAATGTTACTTTGAAATAGAATTTGAAATTATCTATATGCCCCAAATGTTATTTTGAAATAAAACTTGAAAACAAAAATAAAATTGTTACTGCATCACGGGTACATTTTTACTGCATCTCCCATTATTTTTGAAAAAAAAAATCAGGGAGGAGAAGACCTAGCGAATGTAAATATGACTATGCACGGTTGCTGAACGATTTATTGGTCCAACTAAATGCCACGGATATAAAGATGTCTGCCTAAATCGGACAAAATAACTCATTGTAAATACCTGCATCTAGCGTGGGCGTCGTTGCGGGATGCGGTAAAGCTTGTAGCTTTCAATACTGTACACAGCTATTCGTTTACACCTAGTGATAAATATCCTTTCAATTGTTGTTTGTAGCGGCCGAGTTTGATGACCAGTGTCCGGTCCAGCCCTATATCAATATTTATCTGTACGTGGCCGGAGCGTTCTGCATGGTCCGGGGCGTACTCGGAATTATAGTACAGGTATGTTTCCAGTTATATATCATAGTAATGGTTTTTTTTGTACAACAGATGCTTAATGTAAGTTTGTTGCTTTCGATGCAATTAAGGATTGATTGTACTCAACTTTATGATACCTGTCTGTAGCGGACATTTCAGACTGCATAAATCGATATCATTAGCTTGATTTCATTGCTAATACTGGACGTAAAACTCGCATATTCGAAGTGAATGTATACGGACGGTGTTGATTGCATACAACAGCAAAAACAATTGAAAAAATATCTTGATTTAAGAAGATTGCGTATCTCGGCCGTTTCGGAACTTACGTGAAGTTTGGGATATATATTCTGTATATATCTGGGAAGATGACGCCAAGAAAAGATTGGCGATTTCATTGATAAATAACTAAATAAATAGAGTTGAATGTTGCTGGAACAAATGTAACTTACGCCGCGTAAAACGTTTGAAATTCGCCAGCAACATTTGAAATCCCGCCAATGGAACGTGCAAAATTTCAAATTCACGCCGCCGTTTACAGCCAGTGATGTCTTCAAGCAATAACCTGCCCTCGAATTTCAAGTCTCCCGTCGATATTTCGATAGTCATATTAATCTAAAATTGCGACCCACTGAAAATACAGATCAACAGATGAATTGTATGCTAAATGCCGTCAATGCTCAGCTGTTGAGAACGTTGTACTCAGGAGTGAGATGTTGTTGTGATTTTGGTTCTATATCACACCTAGAAAATATTAGAGGCGCTGAATTCTTGATATAGTTTGCGGTTGAATTCACAATGCCAACTGATGTAGGCGTTATTAATGCGACTGGAAATCAATTTTTTGCCCAGTATATTTCAATGCGGATTGTATATAACATGCTATCTTGACCTTCAGATTACCAATAAAAGTTGAGGTACATAAAAGCCCAAAAACAGGCAGTGGGGCATTGTTCTATGATAACTAATCTAACGAAAATGCACTCTATAACGCGGCTGTTCCCTGTGTAAGTTCCATTTGATTGGCAGTGTAAACGTTCAGGATCTGCATGACTATCAACTGGGTCTTGGACAAGCCATGTAGTCATGTATAGAACCTACACAACAAATTTCAGCGAAATCCGTGTCCGAACTGCAGAGTTATAACACAATCAAAACATACCCGGATACGGCTGATATTGCATGATTCATCACTGATACGCAACCTTAATACTCAAAAGCGTATTATTTCTATGAATGTCACACTATTTGCAATCATGTTTGATTGCAGCTCGCGTTAATCTGTGGCTGCTTTGATGACGGCTCTAGTCTATGTTTACCTGTAGTGTTGGATATCATCGTCGGCGTCTTTCTCTTCTGCTGGTTCATCGCCGGTAAGGTCATATAAATTATTATAATAATAAGGTAGATCCGTGAGCGCTGTATAGACTGGTGGTGCTAACATATTTTCATACCTTCGCCACATGATTTAATAAATACAACCATGTATGTACATGTATGTACAACCCTGTATGTATATTGGTACCGCGGTTTATTCACCTCGTGAGACATTACCACCCTCGGCTAACGCCTCGGGCAGTAATCTCTTCCTCGGGGAATAATCCGCTGTACCAATATACATACACGTTTGTATTTATATAATATTCCATATGTGAGAGATTTAAAACAAATGTGTTGAACACATCCAGTATAAATATCAGTCGGGGGATGATCGGTGACTCACTGATGATGCAACTCCACATAATTATATCCCAACTAATTCAGAGTGAATCTGAGTCGGGGCAAACACTCCCTTTCGTATTTGAATATTTGCAGTTATTGCAGTCGAATCAAAACCCATATATCTATATCCACTCCAGGATCTGTGTGGGTGTACAAGCTCAAGGATAACTTCAACGGCAGTGATCCAGATGACCCCAAGTACTGTAACGAGAAGCTGTACAATTTCGCCTTCGCCATCTTGACGACACAGTGGGTCCTGAACTCCGTTTCCATGGTATTCTCAGCCCTCGGGAGCTGCTGCCGAAACGAGTAGATATCTGTGATCCTACAGTCTCGCTTACGGACAAATAAGTTGTCAGCACGTGTATCAATTACGGTCTTTTCGAGATACAATTTGCCCAATGGCATGTAGATTTATTATCACCTGCGGTCTAAAATTTGCAGATCTTTTTGTTCATTATGGGATATCAAAGATGTTTTTACCGTATTTTGGTTTCATTTTGTAGGAAAAAAAACCATCAAAGTTCCTATATATTATATAGGATCTTTGATAACATATTTCAATGACGTCACAAACTTCATTTCAATACCTAACGGTGGACAGTTCTAGGGTCCGCAAATTGTATCTCGGAAGACAACGAAATTTTGAGGCGAGACGATATTTTTTGGTTATTCGATTGACGGTCTACCCATTCGTATCACCGATTTCAGGAAGTTTTATTTGCATGTTAGGTTTAGTAATAGGTCTGTATTGGCCATATCGATTTGATAACTTGTTGGTTGTCCGTTATTATACAAATTAGTTACGCATATTGATAACGAGTTCACAAGTATTTGGTTGTGTTTGGCAATATTATAAAGTAGGTATGGATATATTCTTATACATTTTCTGGATATGTAATTAGAAATATATAGGTGTGTATATGTCCAGTTTTCCGTGCTATATTTATGTCTGTTCAATTTTATGTTTATTCATACCCACTATATCCTAGTGTGGGGTTTAAATATTGCTAGCGCGTATATTGTACTGTATATTCGTATCTTTCATGATAGAATATCAAAGTGAACATTCGAAGCAACTTAGCAATATCTCGTAGTCTGAATACTTTGTATGGTCCTGAATGTCTGTATGTCCATCGTCTGTATTCATTTGTTGTCGCACCATTGGTCCATATCTCTTAAATGTTATAACGAATCATCTAATAGTTTGTTTTGATACTAATTAACATATTCAGAAATATCGTCGATTTAGATTTCCGTCAGGATTCGAGATTTGCAACAGAAAAGAAGACACAAACCACAACTGGGGTTTTCCCACCAAAATTGCTGTTTTGACATTTCAAGTTCACTGGAGATCAAATTCGAGATCACAACAGTACTGAAAACACTATATGTGACTTCCCATTTGAATATGTCAACACTTTAGTTCTATTTTAATATGTCCAGCGGATTTCTCGGCCCAAATATCTTGTACAACCCAGCAGTATACTACTAGTCCACTGAAAACATACTATTTCAATCCGTCTCATACCCTTTTAGGATAAAACGTGGAAGAACAAACAGCACAAGTTAGGAAACGTTTGCCGAATTCTCTCTGCACAGCTCACCGAAATATTTTTCAATGGCTGGAAATGACTCAAAACAGATAGTGAAACAATTTGGGAGCAGGTTTGTTTTTTCGCCGTTCAGACGGAAAATCAATACGGCCACCACATGCAGACCAACGAAACTTCGTCATCAAAGGGGTACATATGGGAAGTCTCAATAAACAATTTCGAAAAAATAACTGCAAATCTGAACGAAAAGTCATTTTGCAACAAAAGATACAGCCTCATTATAACGAAAAAATTGCATGAAAATCCAAAAGTTCTAAAACTTTTCTCGACCTGGAAATTACTCAAAACAGATAGTAACTCGATATTGATAACCTAGAAACAAAGCCCAACCAATTATTAAAAGCCGAAGCCACAATGGCGTTATAAGGGGCAGACAGTGTGTGAAATATAGTTGTGTCTAGTGTGCACTAGATGGAAATAACATACAACTGTTTTAACAACTTACTAAAATATTCAGTAGTCGTAGTCGTATATATGTGGCCTCCCGCTGCTGACGAGGTTAACAAACAAGTATTCGTTTGTCTTTGTTATGTTCATTTGCCAGTGTTTTACAATTTTGTGCAAAGTTCTATTGAAGACGTTCGACCCATATATATGGCAAAACCAAGGGATCATCCATTTTCACTTCCTTACACTTCGCTCAGTCCAACCCATGTTTTTCGAATACACCCATGATGCCCCCTCCTTCTCCCGATCAAGTTTACCTGTTAAACCGAGCTGTATTTCCACGACATTACCCATGGTTACACATGTGCCATGTTGTGGTATGGTTGAGGCATGGTTGAGGTTTTTTTGCCTACTAAACAAACTTACAACAAACAATTTGGGAACGACCATATTTTATCACAGTTTACTCATATTATATATATGATTTATTCGTACTTACGTACAATACAAAAGAAAAAAATGAATGAAAAACGATTACATTCCCGGTTATGTATGTGAGCAGTCTGTCACAAAGTACATATAGTATACGTGGTAATCAACCAATGCACAGCATATAGGGCCTGTAAGTCTCGTTTCGCATACGTCGTAAAATGACGTAATCAAGTACGTAGTGGTGCCCAAAATTGCCACGTGGTCATTTTTGCTGATTTTGATCAATTTCAGAGGCACCATACAAAAATATTATTAAGAATATTGTTACAATTCCTGTTTTTATGTAAAAACTATACTGAAGTTATTATATGATATCTCTTCAAACAATGCAATATGTTCATGATTTAAATTGGTATAATTTTTTTTTTAATTATTCAGCTATTAAACATGGAATTATGTATATTCGTAACATTATCTGGAATGGCTTCTTCAATTGGATAGTTTGGTATTATTTCAGTGATTAGTGTAATGACTGTTGAACTCCATATAATTTTCAATATGAGTAATCAGTATATATTCTTAATCCTATTGTTTCCAAAGTAACCAATGAAATGGTATATGGCTTGCCTATATTACGGTCGATGTATATTCATTTTACCTGTACTTTAAATGTCTGAGCCATAAGTCGATTTATCGAGATACGTAAGTCGATTCATCGAGATACGTAAGTCGATTTATCAAGTTACGTAAGTCGATTTATCGAGTTACGTAAGTCGATATATCGAGTTACGAAAGTCGACAAATAGAAAAAAAAACTTTTAGTTTGGTGGCCCTAATCCTCTTCCTTACTAAGCATATTTCCAGTTTACTTGAACTTTAAATGCTTGAGACATAAGTCGATTTATCGAGAAAACTAACTCTATTTATCGAGATTATAAGTCGATTTATCGAGAAAATTAACTCGATTTATCGAGATAATTAATTCGATTTATCGAGATAAATAAGTCGATTTATAGAGATAATATCTCGATTTATCGAGATAATAAATCGATTTATCGAGATATCTCGATTTATCGAGTTAGTAAGTCGATATATCGAGTTACGTATGTCGACAAATAGAAAAAAAAACTTTTAGTTTGGTGGCCCTAACCGTCTTCCGTATTGTATACTACTCACGTAGTTTCAAAGAAATAAGCATTTTTCTCCCGTCAAGGTCATGACCTCGGAACAGATAAACGCATGTTTTTCATCGCTCTTAAATGGAATAAAATGCTTAAGAAAAATGCACATCAGTCATCGTAGGAACGGGTTGTGACCAATGTACGAACATGCAATAGTTTTCCGATAATTTGCGTGTAAGGTACAGGAGATCAAATATATGGAATTTTACAAATTGGACTAAAAATTTGGCGGGAAACTCACAGGTCATCAGAAGGTATCACAGTAGTAATTGCGTCACATCCGGGTTGAATGGTAAATAAACAAAATTTGGAAACATGCTTATTTTCGAACTGTGGTTATTTTTGTCAAGGAAACAGAAAAATTCCACGTGTTTGTATTTGTTTGGAGAGCACACAAGACAACTACGCGATTCATGGGCGTTTTGATGTGAATACTGCTGGAAAAAATGTGAGTTTGACCAAAAATCGCATATGGTGTCTGTTTCTACACATTTTTTTCTCACCGGCAAATTCTAGTGCGGTTCATCTTTCAGTCCATAGTTCGAAAACGAATCACACAACATATATCTTAAACTTGATAGAAAATATCCCAGAGAGTACGGCTTTCCTATGATATATTACACTAATGGATCAGGAAATTTTAACATGCACTAAAACGATGATATTTGGACGATGATCTTGAAATTTCGTCTAAACAGAAATTATTTACTACTGTGGCACCAGAAAGGTCAAATCACGTAAAATCACGTGACGTTTTAAATCTCGCTTACAGGCCCACACTGCATCGCTCGAGATTCACGCCGAATCTCATCTCTGCCACAACACGCATAGGACTCTGGGAAATATAGGGAGCTACTTTCGATGTAAACAAAAAGCTCACATGTGTTGCCGAGTTGTGGCAGACGGTTCACGGGGTTACGCAGTGCAAGGAACCGGCAAAATCGATAAGGTTTCCTCGTCATGTTGGCTTTTTTCTCTAGTTTTCCTTCTTCTAGTTTACATCTCTCGTATTATATTTGCATCGATAGTTGATAATATCATTGTCTATATATCGCTGTGAAGAATACCGTTCACCTGGCCGGTATTAGGCCGAATGTCTGAGACGTCGTGTTAGACAACAAGCCGGCAGTTTCAATTTAACTGTTTATTGTGGCGATAAAGTTCAATGTTCTATCACGCACAATCAGGGCCGATCACACCTACGTCCGATGATAAATCCCAGTCGAAATATAATCTTTAATGTATAATCCTTGTATAAATATAGTCATTGTATATCACTCTATAACGGTACAGTTTATATCCACTTCTATATGATTACGGCCAAAATCTTCTATCTTCTATAAAACACGTCTTTATGGACTGGAATCCTAAACTCAAGTGCGCGGGGCCAGAGGGGAAGCACATGAAAGTTTTCCCGCCTCGTGTATGCGGTGTCGTGATTGGTCGTGTGTGTGCTGATCTCACCGGGAAAGTGGAATTACCCGGTGCATGTTCTGACATGTTTGTCTCGTGATCTGCGTGTAGTGTATGCATGGTCCCGTGTATTTAGGTGAAGGTCGAGGCCGGTGTACTGGGGTCGAATATTCTGAATGGCCGGGGCCGAAGTGCGTGTGAACTGACCTGTATGTATACATTGTCCTGGTAATGTTTATGTCTGTGATCGTATAGTGGATATGTCCTGTATGTAAGTCATGTAAATAATGTGTGTGTTGCTCTGGAAATGTAGTGCGCGGGAGGGACGGGCGGTTACAGTCGCTAAAATTACTACATTACACCCCTTCATTAATCCTACGCCCTCGGGATTACCCTCCCCGGACCCTGCCGTCGCCAAAAACTAAACATGAAAAGCTAAGAAAGTCCTAAAGGTCAAAACCCAACACTCACACACACACACCGCGCGGCAATGGGAAAGCACTTCATACAATAAAAATTTCCTAACTGTCAAAATAAACGTCAACAGTCAGTCCGTCAGCAGTCACTACGATGATACATATACAAACACATGCACAACAACGAGTGATGAAATGAGATGGAATATATAAACAAAACTCCTCAACATTTCATAGTGAAATGGAAACTATTTAGAGTCTATGAACTGAAATAAAATTCTGGATTAAACTACATATATAAATGCCGTGAACAGGATACTATTCTACTATATACACAATTATTTACAGCTATATACAACGTGACCAGGATATTCATGATCCGGTATCCTGTGGTGCCGATTTATTGGGGTCGAAAGTTCAGGCCGATGTCCTCACTGTTTATAAGTACTGTAACGAGAAGCTGTACAATTTCCCCTTCTCCATCCTGACGACACAGTGGGTCCTGAACTCCGTTTCCATGGTATTCTCAGCCCTCGGGAGCTGCTGCAGAAACGAGTAGATATCTGTGATCCTACAGTCTCGCTGACGGACAAATAAGTTGTCAGCACGTGTATCAATTACGGTCTTTTCGAGGTACAATTTGCCCAATGGCATGTAGATTGATTATTACCTGCGGTCTAGAATTTGCAGATCTTTTTGTTTATTATGGGATGTCAAAGATGTTTTTACCGTATTTTGGTTTCATTTTGTAGGAAAAAAACACATAAAAGATCCTATATATTATATAGGATCTTTGATAACGTATTTCAATGACGTCACAAACTTCATTTCAATACCTAACGGTGGACAGTTCTAGGGTCCGCAAATTGTATCTCGGAAGACAACGGAATTTTGAGGCGAGACGATATGTTTTGGTTATTCGATTGAGAGTCTACTCATTCATATCACCGATTTCAGGAAGTTTTTTTCGCATGTGAGGTTTAGTGATAGATCTGTATTGGCTATATTGATTTGATAACTTGTTGGTTGTCCGTTATTATACAAATTAGTTACGCATATTGATAACGAGTTCACAAGTATTTGTTTGTGCTTGGCAATATTATAAAGTAGGTATGGATATATTGCTATACATTTTCTGGATATGTAATTAGAAATATATAGGTGTGTATATGTCCAGTTTTCCATGCTATATTTATGTCTGTTCAATTTTATGTTTATTTATACCCACAAAATCCTAGTATGAAGAGTTGAAATATTGCTAGCGCGTATATTGTACTGTTTATTCGTATCTTTCATGATAGAATATCCAAGTGAACATTCGAAGCAACTAAGCAATATCTCGTAGATTGATTACTTTGTATAGTCCTGAATGTCTGTATGTCCATCATCTGTATACATTTGTTGTCGCACCATTGGTCCATATCTCCTAAATGTTATAACGAACCATCTAATAGTTTGTTTTGATACTAATTAATATATTCAGAAATATCGTCGATTTAGATTTCCTTCGGGTTTCGAGATTTGCAACCAAAAAGAGATACAAACCACAACTGGGGTTTTCCCACCAAAATTGCTGTTTTGACATTTCAAGTTCACTGGAGATCAAATTCGAGATCACAACAGTACTGAAAACACTATATGTGACTTCCCATTTGAATATGTCAACACTTTAGTTCTATTTTGATATGTCCAGCGGATTTCTCGGCCCAAATATCTTGTACAACCCACTAGTATACTGTTAGTCCACTGAAAACACACTATTTTAATCCGTCTCACACCCTTTTAGGATTAAACGTGGAAGAACAAACAACACAAGTTAGGAGACTTGTGCCGAATTCTCTCTGCACAGCTCACCAAAATATTTTTCAATGGCTGGAAATGACTCAAAACAGATAGTGAAACAATTTGGGAGCAGGTTTGTTTTTTCGCCGTTCAGACGGAAAATCAATACGGCCACCACATGCAGACCAACGAAACTTCGTCGACATAGTGGTATATATGGGAAGTCTTAATCAACAATTTCGAGAAAATAACTGCAATTCTAAAAAAAAAATCCTTTTTTTTTCAGAATCTTACGGAGCCCCTGAGGTGACATACCAGATATATTTATTAATCCGTGCGCACGAATTAGTAAACCGTGCGCACGAGTTAGTAAACCGTGGCCACGAATTGGTAAACCGTGCGCACGAGTTAGTAAACCGTGGCCACGAATTGGTAAACCGTGCGCACGGATTACCTTAACTAATCTGTGGGCATGATTTAACAATCCGTGGGCACGATTTAATAATTCGTGGGCACGATTTAACAATTCGTGCGCACGATTTAACAATTCGTGCGCACGAATTAGTATTTCGTGGCCACAGATTGGTATAACTAATCCGTGGGCACGATTTACCAATTCGTGGGCACGAATTAGTATTTCGTGCCCACAGATTGTTAATTCGTGGCCAGGAATTGTTAAATTGTACGCACGGTTTGGTAATTCGTGCGCACGGTTTGGTAAACCGTGCGCACAGATTGGTAAACCGTGCGCACGGATTAATAAATATTTTCGGTATGTCACCTCCGGGGCTCCGTAGAATCTAAAACTTTTTCTGAGCAGGAAATTATTCAAACCAGATAATAACTCGATATTGATAACCTAGAAACAAAGCCCAACCAATTATTGAAAGCCGAAGCCACAGTGGCGTTTAAAGGGGCAGACAGTGTGTGAAATATGGTTGGTGTAAACATATTTATTTGGCATTGCCAATTAGCCCTTACGGCTAACGAGAGGCTCTCCAGAAAAACAACAACAATTGATTGCAACATTCATTCCGCATTCACTCCACACACAGCCACACACACACACACCTGACCAACGTTTTAGTAATAAATAATACTATATAATATGACAAATACATGATCACGTGCAAAAAAAAAAAAAAGAAACATGCAAGAAACAGTTCAGCGTTGGCTATAAGAACAAATTAACCGCACCGTGGTTCAGTACGTGGAAGTCGAACATGCATTTAATTCTGATGATTACGTTTCTGTGCAGCCGAAGCGTTTAGAAGTTTGTATAAAATTGTGGACTGCATACATCAAATCGAGATTGGTACCAAATGGGAGGTTAGGTGATCCAGACAGGAGAATATCAACAGTGAAATCGATGTCTAACTCAGCGAGTATTTCGTATAATTTTTCGAATAACACGTTCCTTTCAGCTTCATATAGTTCGCATTCGAAGAAGTAGTGGTATGGAGTTTCTTCTCGATCTCCGCAAGCGCAACGATGACTATCAATACAAAATTTCCTGTATAAATGAAAATTTAGGTCAGAAAAATTCATTCTCATCTGCGCTGTGGTGATTTGATTCGATCTGGTCCCATATTTATGTAACTGGTTTTTATCGCCGAGGTATATTTTTTTCATTTCCTTCTTAAACATAGGAAGACTTTTAATATTTCGTTTTTCTAAATCAAGATTGTTCCACAGGCTGATTGAAGAGGGCAATGTAGAATTTTGCAATGCTTTTGTTTTGAAACGAAATTGTTTTTGATAATGTTGATCTACTGACCGAGTAGTGCGTGAACAGACTGTCATTTGTGGAATAATATCATATAAGTAAGCAGGGCCTTTCGTGTACATTAGTTTCTGAAAAAATATAAGTTTGTGTACTTCTCTGCGTTTCACTAGTGGAACCCAACCAAGTTCGTCATAGAGATCCTGATGTGATGTCCGTTTTTTTGCCCCCGATATAATTTGTGCGGCTCTGATTTGTGTCGCCTCGACAGCTGCTTGATGCTGCAGGCTACAATTATCCCAGATTATGTTTGCATACTCTGTGATCGGCCGAATTTGTGAACAATATATTGTTTCAAGTGACGACCGTGATAATCTATATTTCAATGGCGATAGCATATTCAGCCGTTTCGAAGTTTTGTTGATGGCATGATTGACGTGGTCAGACCAGTTGAAACGAGAATTCATCATTAGACCAAGGTGTTTATGAGATCGAACCTGAGATATTGCGATTCCTCCGATTACAACAGGCAAAAGTTGGGTTGGGAATGTTTTTCGAGATATGAGAAGTACCACACATTTATCGGTATTCAATTCCAATAACCATTCCAAGCACCATTTATGGATTTTATCAAGATCCCGGTTTATGTCGTTTGTGGCTCTTGCTATACCACCCCGTTTTACATGTTTAAATAGCGAAGTATCGTCAGCATATAAATGAATGTCTGACGTCATGTTGTATCCGATATCATTAATGAAAACAAGAAAAAGTAAGGGTCCCAAAACGGATCCTTGTGGGACACCCGCTCTGGTATACTTCAATTGTGAACGCCGACCTTGCATGCCCACGAATTGCTGCCTACTTGATAGGTAACTTGATAACCAAGACAGAAGTTTGCCGCATATACCCACGCTTTGTAACTTATGTACCAGTCCTCTATGCCATACTTTATCGAAAGCCTTGCGGAAATCGAGAAAAACAGATAAAATTTCATTTCCATCGTCAAGGGATTTGTATATTTCATGACAAATGGACACTAGTTGATTCACTGTAGAGTCTCCAGGGCGAAACCCTGACTGATTCACAGAAAGAACATTGTGCAGTGATAAATATTTATAAATATGGTCATGTATCAATTGTTCAAAAACCTTAGAAACACAACACAACAGGGATATAGGCCTGTAATTTTCGCAAAGATGAACGCTCCCTTTTTTATGGAGAGCTGTAACTTGTGCTATTTTCCAGATATCTGGGAAAACCCCGCATTGTAAAGATTTATTGTACAATCTACATAGTGGTTTTGCTAGAACGGATGATGTTTCTTTGAGTATTAAGTTTCCAAGTCCATCAGGGCCTGTTGCCTTGCTTACATCTAAATTGGAAAGTATTTTATATACTTCAAATTCATCAATATTTAATATATCGAGTGCGTGCTCGGGTAGAATCAGATCTTGTGGGACACATGCGGATGATTCATCTAGTTGTGTCTGTTTCACAAAGTAATCATTGAAAAGATTACATTTGTCTTCAGGATCAAATATTATCTCATTGCCAGAAAATAGTGGCACATTCAACGGAAATGGCTTTGATGGGAAAAAAGAGCGTAAACATTTTGTTTCGGGCTTCAATATACGCTACCCTTGAAGACTGATTCGACGAGCGCTTAAGTTGTTTGTGCAATCGATCGCGTTTTTGCGCATTAGACATCGCAGTTCACTGTTCATAAAAGCTTTGTCTCTTGGACGAGCTATGATTGAATAATGGGGAATGCACGATTCAACTAGAACTCTAAATATAGACATGAATTCCACAACACAATCATTTATGTCAGTCTTCACGAAAGCGCTTTCCCAACGTTGATTTGCAATCCGAATTTTGAGAGTTTCAAAATCAGCGTTTTTGAAATTCCACACGGATCTTTCGTATGCCTCAACGAGGGGGTAGCTATGTCTCAGTGAAACAGACACTGGGGCGTGATCGCAATTGCTGATGATTGGATGAACCGTACGATCATTCACTAAAACTGGATTATTGGTAAAAACAAGATCCAGGCATGACGCCCTGTTCTGCGAAAATCGTGTAGGTTCCTTTATCATTTGAGTGAAGTTATGGGACTCAAAGAAAGTGCTCAACATGCTACCTTCACGAGTGTCTGGATCGCCCTCGTGAAATGAGGAATGTTTGCAGTTGAAATCACCCATCAATATCATTGAATTATAATCGCGGGCTTTCACTAATGAGTTTTCAATGTCAGCTAGAAAATCCAGTGTGTCGTGGCTGGGAGCTTTGTAACAGATGAACAGTAGGCACTTTAGACCATTTTGCTTATACTCGACACATAATATTTCAGAGTTGGATGGTTCCAGCTCTTGGACCCGTTGGGCTGCGAATTGATCGCTCACGTATATGCATATCCCACCACCATGTCGGTTGCGGTCACGCCGGAATAAAACAGAATAGCCGGAAATAGCAATTGCGTCATTTGCAATATCTTGATCAAGCCAACTTTCACTGACGCAGAACAGTGTGAATTTGTGAAACAATACAAATGATTTGACTTCATCCAATTTTGATATAATTGGGTCATTACCTTTAGCGACCAGGCTTCGTACATTCACATGGCAGATGGTGACGTCTTTCGTTAGCGACGGCCCGGGGTTTACTTCGACATCTCCGTACAATACTACTATATTTGGTAAAACAAATAAATGGAATACGAAATTCAGATATATGAACGATCAGAAGAATTTTTCGCTTTTGAAGGTCTTTACATTTCCACGTACTACACACAAAAAGAGGCCAATTTGTATTCTATATTGCATAGGGTCACACATTTCCACATTCAATCAAACAATCACTCAAAACAGACGTACACAATTGAAAGGTAATGTATATTCACAATACTGTATGTTAAAATGTTATATCTTGCCACGCAGGGCAACGCATGGACGACATATTGAACATGTATATAATTTCAGACTACGATGTGGTAAAAATGAAGACATTTACCATTTGGTGAAGTTAGTAATGGTTCGTGCAATATCAAACACATATGCTAGCTTGTTAAGAGTCATTTGGAGCGTTTCAGCTACCTGATAAGTTACACTTATTTTACCGAATGTTCAGTTCCTCACGAATTTGCATCAGCAGTTTTCCGAGTTTGTTTTCACCCGTCCAGCTGGCAGAAACGAAGACTTTCCCATCTGTGATACCGACGCCATGAAATATGGTTGTGTCTAGTGTGCACTAGATGGAAATAACATACAACTGTTTTAACAACTTACTAAAATAATCAGTAGTCGTAGTCGTATATATGTGGCCTGCCGCTGCTGACGAGGTGAACGACCATGTATTCGTTTGTCTTTGCTATGTTCATTTGCCAGTGTTTTACAATTTTGTGCAAAGTTTTATTGAAGACGTTCGACCCATATATATGGCAAAACCAAGGGATCATCCATTTTCACTTCCTTACACTTCGTTCAGTCCAACCCATGTTTTTCAAATACACCCATGATGCTCCCTCCTTCTCCCGATCAAGTTTACCTGTTAAACCGAGCTGTATTCCCACGACATACCCCATGGTTACACTTGTGTCATGTTGTGGTATGGTTGAGGCATGGTTGAGTTTTTTTCGCCTACCAAACAAACTTGTAACAAACAATTTATACACGACCATATTTTATCACGGTTTACTCATATTATATACTAGTATATGATTTATTCGTACTTACGTACAATACAAGTATTTATCTCGAAGGCTAAGAAAGGTTACCAGACAATGTTTTACATCTTAGATATTAGCCATTTTGTCCCGTGACCTTGAAAACAAGGTCAAAGATCAAATTTAAGGTCACAAGAATATTCAGCATATATCATTTCATGTTCACAATTGATTCCTAAGCTACAAAATCGACAATGAGCAAGATATTAACCATTTTGTGCTCTGACCTTGGAGATTCCAAGGTCATTTCAAATTCAAGGTCATGACAATATTCAGCATATATCGTTTACTATTTGTTCACAATTGATTCCTCAACTGTAATATTGATAATAAGCAAGATATTAGCCATTTTATGCTCTGACCATGAAAATGAGGTCGAAGGTCAAGTTCAAGGTCATGACAAGATTCAGTATATATCATTTCCTATATGTGCACAATTGATTCCTAAGCTGCAAAGTCGATAATAAGCGATATATTAGCCATTTAATGCTCTGACTTCGAAAATGAGGTCAAAGGTCAAGTTCAAGGTCATGACAATGTTCAGCATATATCATTTCCTATATGGCCGCAATTGATTTGTAAGCTGTAAAGTCGATAATAAGCGAGATATTAGCCATTTTGTGCTCTTGACCTTGAAAATGAGGTCAGAGGTCAAATTCAAGGTCACGAGAATATTCAGCATATATCATTTCCTACATGTCCACAATTGATCCCTGAGCTGTAAAATCGATAATAAGCGAGATAATAGCCACTTTGTCCTGTGACCTTGAAAATGAGGTCAAAAGTCAAGTTCAAGGTCTTGACAATAATCTGCATATCATTTCCTATATGTTCATAATTGATTCCTAAGCTCTAAAGTCGTTAAGAAGCGATATATTAGCCATTTTGTCCTGTGACCATGAAAATGAGGTCAAAGGTCAAATTCAAAGTCACTAGAATATTCGGCATATATCATTTCCTATATGTCCACAATTGATTCCTAAGCTGTGAAGTCGATAATATGCGAGATATTAGCCATTTTGTGCTCTGACGTTGAAACTGAGGTCAGAGGTCAAATTCAAGGTCACGAGGATATTCAGCATATATCATTTCTTATATGTCCACAATTGATTCCTAGTCTCTAATCTCAATACTGAGCGAGATGTTAAGCATAATGTGTCCCGATATAAAGCATAGGAGAGTTTTACATGGGAAAGTCCCATTTGGGCCGAGTTTGGGCCAAAATGGCCCACTTCGAGCGATTCAAGGGCAACGATACACATCACAGGAGTACATATGAGGAGTGTTATGTATCAAAAAGAGAAAAAAGTTACTGAACAGATTTTGAGAAAATGGCTGCCAAAGTCCAAAATCAGAAATTTTTCGTCGAAAACGGCCGCCATTGTGAAAAAAAATGCGAAAATCGGAAAACTGAAAAAAAGCCTTTCCTGGAAATATTTTTTAGGTATTTTTGTGTAAAATTTCAGAGAATTCGACTGTAAACTTTAAAGATTAGAATGTGAACGGACGGACGGAGGGACGGGACCATTGAGGTGATGCAAAATACGTGTGTGGGTTCTGAAAGGGACACCTCTTACATGACGTAAAGATTTTCTCCATGTAATGTATACACGTTCCATTAGACCACTGTCGAGTTTCCAAAGAACACAACCATAGTAACTGCCACAATATGTCCGATATAGAGAAGCTTTGACTTTCAAATGACAAGTATGAAAGCGTGAGATTACAAAATTCGTTTTACAAAGAAGGTCATTGTCAACACTGTTGACAGAATTCATTACACTTTTTTCGCCAATGTGATGACCCAGATATGTGCCATTTTTAAACTCCGTAATGGCCTTTCCATAGAATTTAATATCAGCCACGTGATCAGCATTATCACAAACAATGAACACATATATAAAGACTGGTGTACATACATACAACTTAATAAAAAAAACTAATGGTGGTAACATACAAATAACATCTTCCAAATGTACAAATAATAACACTGATGAGCTGATAAACAAATTTTTGAAAATATAATTCCTAATGTAACTAGGGGATAAATGAACAATTACACAAAGGGAACTTGGGAATTCCTTTTTACTAGTAAAACTTTTCCAAGAAATATCAATTATGCATATCATCTCACAGATCTGCGAGGAGATTTAGTCAAACGAGAACATTACTTCGATCGAAGAATGCATCTAAATATAAGACATATCATCTCTTGTGAATGGATAGCATTAGTATTGGATTTAACACCACGAAATACAAAGCTATAAGAAAGTCATTGAGTGAGTACTGATCATTGTCATTTATCGTTTCGTCAAACATTCACCAGGGCTCGAATCATCTTACAATGCGCCCTTACATACTTCAGCGCTGGGTATGCAAATCCTAAATGATCTTCTGTTGATATGCCTTTATAGTCACCTTTGTGTATCACTTTGTTCAGAATATTGTTCTTTTGTTCAAAGTAAGCTGGCAGCTCTTCATCCTTGGCTGCACACTCCATCTTTCGAAAAATTCTCCCAACCCATTCTGCTATCTCCGTGATATCTTCTCCAGACACTTCATTCTCTGCCAGAGCTGTGATATTTGTCGCCACGCTGTCCAGTGTTTTGTCTTCAACGGGAAAGGCAGACACGTGCTGACCTGTGGTGAAGGGATTCGGGACCTCCTCGATACAAGATTTGTCAGTGGCTCGAAATTCGTCATAGACATGGAATAAAGACATTTTTATCATGTAACTGAAAATGTCTTTTATTCCATCAATATGTGATTGATGCCTAATGGGCGGGACAAATCCAAGCAGTGCTTTCGAAAGGATGTAGGCACGCTTCACATTCAGCGGGAATGATTTCATCGTTTCGATTTCTGCATTACAGTAGGACAAACGAAAACCCATATCCCCAAGATCATCGACAGAACCTGAAGAGGTCCAATCACTGTCAGTGTCTGAAGGAAGACTGATATCTGAACCATCCTCTCCAAATAAATCCCGTTCAAATCTCCCATAGGTATCGGTATTCAAAATCAACTTCGTCCCAAGTTTGCTGCCTTCATAAATCCCTTCTGGGAGACTGTTTGACTGTTCCTCATGGCGAACATCAGCTGGCGGATATGGACAATCTGGGATTTGTGTGGTACCCGCCTCATTGTCTTCAAATGCTTCATCTAGACGATTGTCATTTCTTAGGGCAGTGCTAATAGCCAAACTCGAATGTTTAAGGGATTCTTGCCCTTCAGCTGAATTTCCTCGAAATTTTCCAGCGTCCATGTTGTTCTCAGAATAGTTCACAAGCGAAGTACGTTTTTCTCTCAGTCTCTTGGACATCGCATCTGAGCTTGACATTCTATTTGTCATAGACCTTGAACAGGGGTACACTGGAGACTGTTCTCGATGAGGTTCGTGAACCCCTCCGTTCTCATCCCCGATCATCTTATTGAAACCATCAAGATCCATTTCATCCTCGCACTGCCCAGACATATCCAGTTGAATAGATATCCCACTATCGTCAACTGCGCGTTCATGCCCAGAATCTGGCTTTGAATGCTTGTTCTGATGACCATCCTCTGCAAATTCCCAACGTGGTTCTGGAGATCTGATGTCATCTGGTACAGCGCATTCGTTTTCCAGATCATCACACATTTCAGCTGGCAATACACCAGAGCTATCTGAACTCTGCTGAATCTGGTATACATTCAAAGACTCAGAACTCACGCGTGTTTGTGTTCCATCACTCTTTGATGTCATCCGAGCATTTTCGTATCTTTCTTCCCGGTGCTTGTCAGCCGTGAAATCAGCAGCAGCATTGTCATCGTCTTCAGAACTGGTTTCTACTTCATCCTCTGACACATCTGACAATGGTCTGTCTACATCCTCCAAGTCATCTGGTCCCGTGCTATAACTCTGGATGTCATCAGCTTCGATATCTGCCTCAGCTCCTCCATCAACATCACTGTCAGAATCGCTCCACACCAAGTCCTCAAGACACCAGCCTTTGTTGTAGGTTCGATGCCGTGTGACTTCCTGTGGTGTAAATTCATCCAGGCCTTCAAGATCACTATCCTGGGTACCTTTCAGTGACTTCAGAAGAGCATACATCTTGTGCAGCACCGTATCACCGAGCGGATTGATTATAGTTGCATCTGGTGGACACCACTCACCCAAGGATATTGCAGGTACAATGTCAATGCTGAATGGCATATTCTTGTAGTGCTCGCCGAACCAAACGAGACAAACAGCTCCTATATCGCCAGTGGTTACTGTGATTTCAATCTCTTCATTCATATGTAAGTCGGGATATATATTGCATGATTTGCCGGACTTCCATACTGTGGTCTTATTAAGTGTCTTTGTGAACCTTTGTACAAATGATTTCAAGATGGCTTCTTTGTCCAGATATTCAGGAGTGTCCTTCATCACGTAATCCCTGAGTTGCAGGATAGTTTCACTTTCAAAATCTCGAACTTTCAATGCAATGAATCCATGCGGGAGGGTTCCGTCCATCTCTGGCAGGCAGCATTTTCCGAACTCCACGAGATCGAAAATAACGTCTTGTTCATCCGGGAACCCACATTTGGTGCCTTCTGCGTTGCTGCCAGCAAGACGCGGTATGAAGGTGAATAGGGGGTTGTATTGGCTCATCACTTCAGAAACTCTAGAAGAAAAGAAAATGGTTCAATTTTTTTCTGTTAGTTGCGCACAAAAAGTTAAGACAGCGAACCACAATTACAGATATGACCACATTTGTGAAAACAGTAACATTGTAATAATATTGTGGATGATGCGAGGCCTAAATTCTTGCATATGTTCCGTGATTCTGCCCCAAGGGGACGGACAGTGACACATGCGTTAACTGAGCTGGCGAAACAAGCGTTCAATTCGTTCTATTCAAGGACTGGAAACGTGGACAGGTACAACTGCACGAGAGGGGATGAACTAGACGAGAATTTGGGCTTTATCAGCCAGATCAACTTGGCTTTATCAGCCAGATCAACTTGGCTTTATCAGCTAGATCAATCAGGACCCGAACTCTGACGACCCCTGGTAAGAGACCACTTCTGAATGTTCGCAATTGTCCCGAACGTCATACAGTTATGTACATGTACATAAATAACAAACTGCTGGAACCCAATTAATGCTTTTACTATGGGCGGATGGCTGATAGCATCCAATATGCAGGTTGTGAAAGACTTGGAAAATGAAGAAGATATTGCTGAATCCCCAAAACCTCTCCAGGTATCTCCGGGTTTTTTTTATAGGTGATTCCGTTTGGCCCAAATTATCTCAAAAACGCACGAAAAGGTCCTCTGCATCAGCAAAAGTGAGGGAAATAGGATAACTCAAGTCCTATGTGTCAGTATTACATGATTGCTCAGTTGGATATCGGCGGATGGACATCAAGAGACATGTTTCGTGACGTGAATGCCCCGCATATCACCCGTACCTTGTGAATAATGCAAGGATCTGTTGACTCTGTTCCCGCACTTCTTCTTTGTGCGCCAGGATCCCTGACCCTGGTGTCGTCAGAAGCTTGTGTATGCGGCTTCTGTTCACCTCACGACTGGACGCGTGCTCCTCTATCCAATCAGATATTTGTGACCCCTTAATTTTCGGAACATCTTCGCGGTATTCATCTTGCTTGTAGCATGAATCACCGGCTCTGGGCACACCCGGATCCACATCCGAATTGGGATCGACGAAAAAATCAATTGCTAGTTTGTTATTCATGAACAGAGCATGGTGCTTTGCAGTTGCGCCATACCAGTCAGGGATGTCAGCAGAAGCTCCAAATGCAGCGAGATTATAAAAGGCTGCAATTTGCTTTTCGTCTTCGTCTAAAGAAAGCATCCAATGCAAAGGCGTTCTCCCGAGGCAGTCTCTGGCGTTTGGATCGGCGCCTAGGATGAGCAACAGAAGAACTGGCATTGCCGTGCATGGCCACACGTCATATACGGTTGCCCAGTGTAGCAAAGTCTCCCCTTTCCCGTGAGGGGCATCGATGTCCTCCAACTTAGCCGCCGCCAGGAGTATTCCCTCGTAGCCGTAGTAGAGGTCCTCTGGACATGGTGGCGGGTCATGGTGATGTTTCAGATAGCTATCGATACGCTCAATGAATTGATTGAGTCGTGGGTTCGTCTTCAAGGCTTGCCTCCACTCAGTTCCAGTTGGTTTCGGGAGTAGCGGGTAGCTCTCCATTGTCGTACTGTATTTTAGCTACATGTGCGTTACCTCTGGAAGATAAAATGAAATTAAACTATGAGATCTTCATCACGGAGTATGTGCTCAACTTCTTGTGAGCCAAAGATGGCAACTTGAACACCAAATGACATTGAACAAATTGAATCAAGAAAACTATACCGGGAAAAAACTAGATGCTTTAGGGTCACTTCGACCGCATAGGCGTATCCCCGTGATGCCGTGTCATATCTGTTGCCCAAAATGTGGAGTTCAGACGAAATATAGCATCACTGCCAGTCAGTAATAAAAGTTCGTGGACATAAGTACCGGGTGTTTTTATTTCAGGCAATAATACTTTCGACACCGAAAATAATAATTAACTCAACACTTCTTATCAATACTTTCCAAAAAAACTTCTTACAAGATTGGAATACGAAACCTTGCTCAATTCCCCAACAATAAGAGTGATTATTATTGGACTCATCAAGGCAAAGCCTTTGTCTGCTAAAGATTTTGAAGCTGTACGTTGATATTGGTCAGTCAGTTTGCTAACTTATTACAAAACATATTCATTATCAGCAAATGTAGATATTGCAATCACTCCAATATCAACGTACAGCTTCAAAATCTTTAGCAGACAAAGGCTTTGCCTTGATGAGTCCAATAATAAAGGTTTATCATCTTGATTACTTTACTGTATGCGATAATAATCTTATTGATCTTATTGATAAAAATTATTGATAACCTATTACTGATCCATCATAGGTATACCTGTTTACAGATTTCAAACAAATGGAAATTTCACAAACCTCAAACTAGATATTTCACAGTGATGTACTAAGTCTACTCATTAATTTATTGTTGTTCATTGATTTTTTTTTCAAAAAAAAACATATGTCTGTTCAATATTGCATTGATTCCTGTAACATCATCTGCCGTAGAGCGTTCACAAACCATGTGTAACGAAATGGCTGATTCCGTCATAGAAAATGATATAATGTGTCGCCAATCGGCCATTTTGGTTGCTATGACAACAAAATTCAGTAGGTGATGTGATAATTTCATAAGACATGTCCGTATAAAATATCAGAATTGGTTCAGATTTGCAACTTGTAGAGTATTCATAAGAAAGTGTCTGCGGTGCCATACGCGGCGGACGCGATTGCAAATCTATAGTATCCACCGACCTTCCTTCGGGGATACAAATACTAATACTAGCACTTGAATCACTGGAAATGCCCAAAATATAGGCCAAAAATGCCAAATACTAGTAGCCGGAATTTCAAGACGAAATGCTTCGAATCACTCGAAAGGCCCAAAACGTAAACACAAATGGCCCGAAATGAACTGAATTGCAATAGCTGATCATTATGGTACATACTTTGATGACCTTAAACTAGATTTGACATGAGTGGCAAATATCAAGGTCACGTCCGTTCAGATAGAACGGCCATTTTTGTTGGAGCAGGTTACTAGTACTGGCATATAAGTCATAAGTAAAGTCACTATAAGTTATTCCCCAATGGTGTTTTCATGCCTTGTAATACAAATGACAACAATCAGTTCTATCATCAATTGAGATTCTGATGTGACATCCAATCTCTGTTCCAGCGGTTTGTTTTCCACAAAAGGAGCTTCTGAACTCTGATATACCTGGTGATTGAGTTGATTAAGTTGGTAAATTGGTGGTGATTAAGTTGGTGAAATGTGGCGAATTTAAGACGGACGGCTCGTAATCATCATTACCTCCTTACCAGTAGTGTAGTAGGGAACAAGTACTCGCTAGGTGGCGCTACGGTATTCGCTAGAGGGGGCACCGAGCTAGGTACTCGCTAGGTGGCGCTACGGTATTCGCTAGAGGGGGCACCGAGCTAGGTACTCGCTAGGTGGCACTACGGTATGGGGGCACCGAGCTAGGTGCCCATCAGGCGGCGTTACTGTATTCGATAGGGGGAGCAACGGCGTCATAACGTACCCTATAACCGTGCGGTGACGTTATGACGTACCTCGAACTCGCCGGATGGCGCCGCAGTGGCTATACCCGATAATAGGTTACGTAAAAGGTTAGGTAATAGATGGCTACGTAATAGGTCTCAAAACGGGTCATGTAATAGGTCGTGCAATACGGCTATGGTGTCACTAGTGTCCTCTATTGGGACGAATCAATTGGAATTCGAATGCATCCAGATGTGTTCCTCATGCTCATTAATTAATACCCTACAAACTGATCTGCAGCAGCTGTGACATCTCATGCAGACTGGTAACAAAGGGGAAAGCTTCACCACATATGGTGCATCCTGCCAACAGCTGTGATACAATACCCATGCCAAACTGCGACGTCACTGGCTTCCCCCATTCGAACGGACCAATCGGAGCCCCGGAATTCGTACAGGTTCAGACAAGTCCCCCACCCTCGTTAAATGACGTCACTGGCTTCCCTCATTCGAACGGACCAATCGGAGCCCCGGAATTCGTACAGGTTCAGACGAATCCCCCACCCTCATTAAAGGATATCTCTACCATCACCCCCACTTTATATCAGTATGCACACCAGGAAACGCATATTCACAAATGAATGTATATTGCAAAAAAAATCTTCAATGCACTATATACCCTTTATTTCAACTTTTACAACTGAACAATTGAATCATTTAAATTATTGTGCAAATATTTGTCACCCCTATTTCACTTGTCAGAATGAACCAGTCACATCGAGCTTATCCTCAGCCATTATGTATAATACGTGTACTAAGTAGATTGTGGGTAAATAATGAAATATATTGTTGAAATTTTCTTGCTACCCTTAGAGGACGGGTAAACACGGGTAGGTGAATAATAATTGTAAACTGAAAATTAGGATATGATATCACATCTCTTTTTCCGTGTGAAGTATCGTCGTTTTTATACTTTTGAGCGCGCGGTTAAAGTCGGCACTTGAATCACAGCCTAATCGGCATGCCTTGGCGACTTGGAACCTACGGTCGAATGATCCCGAACCTGAATCGCACCTTGGCCCAGTGCTCGAGAATTATCGGGGTACGGGATATAAAATTCCCTTTCACTAGACACTTAGCGTGTTATCGCGGCCTTGTATACCCTCACGGCTCGAACGCACGTCATCGTAATTTGGCTACTGATAACCGTTTACCATCCGCGTTCAGCCCATGTCTGCAGGCACCAACGGCTCAATGCAAAGTCAAAATACTCAGAACATTGAACGATTTAATTCGCCATTGCACAGCGCAATCTTTCAGACGAACCAACGCTCATTCATTCTTAATATTACGGAAATTTGATTATGTTAAATGAGTGAATCTCTGTATTAATGCCCATCGTGTTCAATATTGCATTGATTCCTGTAACATCATCTGCCGTAGAGCGTTCACAAACCATGTGTAACGAAATGGCTGATTCCGTCATAGAAAATGATATAATGTGTCGCCAATCGGCCATTTTGGTTGCTATGACAACAAAATTCAGTAGGTGATGTGATAATTTCATAAGACATGTCCGTATAAAATATCAGAATTGGTTCAGATTTGCAACTTGTAGAGTATTCATAAGAAAGTGTCTGCGGTGCCATACGCGGCGGACGCGATTGCAAATCTATAGTATCCACCGACCTTCCTTCGGGGATACAAATACTAATACTAGCACTTGAATCACTGGAAATGCCCAAAATATAGGCCAAAAATGCCAAATACTAGTAGCCGGAATTTCAAGACGGAATGCTTCGAATCACTCGAAAGGCCCAAAACGTAAACACAAATGGCCCGAAATGAACTGAATTGCAATAGCTGATCATTATGGTACATACTTTGATGACCTTAAACTAGATTTGACATGAGTGGCAAATATCAAGGTCACGTCCGTTCAGATAGAACGGCCATTTTTGTTGGAGCAGGTTACTAGTACTGGCATATAAGTCATAAGTAAAGTCACTATAAGTAATTCCCCAATGGTGTTTTCATGCCTTGTAATACAAATGACAACAATCAGTTCTATCATCAATTGAGATTCTGATGTGACATCCAATCTCTGTTCCAGCGGTTTGTTTTCCACAAAAGGAGCTTCTGAACTCTGATATACCTGGTGATTGAGTTGATTAAGTTGGTAAATTGGTGGTGATTAAGTTGGTGAAATGTGGCGAATTTAAGACGGACGGCTCGTAATCATCATTACCTCCTTACCAGTAGTGTAGTAGGGAACAAGTACTCGCTAGGTGGCGCTACGGTATTCGCTAGAGGGGGCACCGAGCTAGGTACTCGCTAGGTGGCGCTACGGTATTCGCTAGAGGGGGCACCGAGCTAGGTACTCGCTAGGTGGCACTACGGTATGGGGGCACCGAGCTAGGTGCCCATCAGGCGGCGTTACTGTATTCGATAGGGGGAGCAACGGCGTCATAACGTACCCTATAACCGTGCGGTGACGTTATGACGTACCTCGAACTCGCCGGATGGCGCCGCGGTGGCTATACGCGATAATAGGTTACGTAAAAGGTTAGGTAATAGATGGCTACGTAATAGGTCTCAAAACGGGTCATGTAATAGGTCGTGCAATACGGCTATGGTGTCACTAGTGTCCTCTATTGGGACGAATCAATTGGAATTCGAATGCATCCAGATGTGTTCCTCATGCTCATTAATTAATACCCTACAAACTGATCTGCAGCAGCTGTGACATCTCATGCAGACTGGTAACAAAGGGGAAAGCTTCACCACATATGGTGCATCCTGCCAACAGCTGTGATACAATACCCATGCCAAACTGCGACGTCACTGGCTTCCCCCATTCGAACGGACCAATCGGAGCCCCGGAATTCGTACAGGTTCAGACAAGTCCCCCACGCTCGTTAAATGACGTCACTGGCTTCCCTCATTCGAACGGACCAATCGGAGCCCCGGAATTCGTACAGGTTCAGACGAATCCCCCACCCTCATTAAAGGATATCTCTACCATCACCCCCACTTTATATCAGTATGCACACCAGGAAACGCATATTCACAAATGAATGTATATTGCAAAAAAAATCTTCAATGCACTATATACCCTTTATTTCAACTTTTACAACTGAACAATTGAATCATTTAAATTATTGTGCAAATATTTGTCACCCCTATTTCACTTGTCAGAATGAACCAGTCACATCGAGCTTATCCTCAGCCATTATGTATAATACGTGTACTAAGTAGATTGTGGGTAAATAATGAAATATATTGTTGAAATTTTCTTGCTACCCTTAGAGGACGGGTAAACACGGGTAGGTGAATAATAATTGTAAACTGAAAATTAGGATATGATATCACATCTCTTTTTCCGTGTGAAGTATCGTCGTTTTTATACTTTTGAGCGCGCGGTTAAAGTCGGCACTTGAATCACAGCCTAATCGGCATGCCTTGGCGACTTGGAACCTACGGTCGAATGATCCCGAACCTGAATCGCACCTTGGCCCAGTGCTCGAGAATTATCGGGGTACGGGATATAAAATTCCCTTTCACTAGACACTTAGCGTGTTATCGCGGCCTTGTATACCCTCACGGCTCGAACGCACGTCATCGTAATTTGGCTACTGATAACCGTTTACCATCCGCGTTTAGCCCATGTCTGCAGACACCAACGGCTCAATGCAAAGTCAAAATACTCAGAACATTGAACGATTTAATTCGCCATTGCACAGCGCAATCTTTCAGACGAACCAACGCTCATTCATTCTTAATATTACGGAAATTTGATTATGTTAAATGAGTGAATCTCTGTATTAATGCCCATCGTGTTGGAGCCAGTCATATATTCTCTTCGAAAAGCGGGAAAGGGGAGAAATGCATAGCTATATTCTGTCTAATCAAACTTGGGTGAAATATTTTAAATAAAGTTATCATTCCGTGCTTACCCCTGACCTACAATGTGTAACACGCTCTAGTTTGCATCCATCACGATGTAATATTTTCACTCGTATGAGTACACGTCTTTATACCGGTATTACCTCCTCGCGGGCCACCGACTATTAATGTCGGAGAATGTTATAGAATGAACGTTATATATCAGCCGCGCTCCGAATAGCCGGATAAGTGTTTTACATCCTAAATCTCCCGAAAACTATCAAATATATACCTCCTTTCAAACGAATGTAGTGTAATGTGTGTAATGTTCTTCTATTGGTCATATATTGTTCCTTTCAATGCGAGTGTATTCTGAGTATTTAGCGTTGGCCGGCCCTGTGAACTGCCATGCGAGGTTTTGGCAGTTCGGAACCGGTATACACGCGTACCAGCCCTGTACTGAAGTGTGTGGGGGGTAACCTCGAGACAGGCGTGGGCCGGAATCTCTGGCTGGCTGGTTGAACGTGTGCGCTGTGAATATTGAGGTCTCCAAATGGATCCGCATGCGTTATGTGTAGGCTATCCTCAATGCTCCGGGCGTTCTCGGCGAGACCGAGTCAAACTCACTCGGTACATTATACATACTTCAACTCTCCAAACGGTACATTATATTTTGAAATATATCTTTGGATACCTTATCATGTCGCGTTCTCCCAGAATTCGGAATGAATTTATCCATCTACTCTCACTATTCTATTTACCCGCGCTATTGCGCATTTATTCTTCAAGGTGTAAAATATTGATCGAAAATAGCATATAAGGATTTTGACTGATGATTTGAAAAGATTGACAGGTATCCCCTGTATGAATTGCACGGGAGGCTGCACAGTAGACCTTATGATGTCGTAGAGGGGTTGCCATCTCTTGTACAGCCATATGATCCTGGTAGGGGCGGGGAATATTTGACCGGACTCCAAGAGGGATTTTACCCAAGCCGTCTTCCCACACCCAGTAGGTCCTGACACATTCAGGGTGAAGGGGTGTTGAAATACCAGGGGGTCAATATAGTTGACGGACAAGTGCTTTTGCTGCTGCTGTGGCTGAGGCTGCCAAGGCTGAGGCTGTGGCTGTGGCTGAGGCTGAGGCTGAGGCTGAGGCTGTGGCTGAGGCTGAGGCTGAGGCTGAGGCTGTGGCTGTGGCTGAGGCTGCCAAGCCTGAGGCTGAGACTGAGGCTGCCAAGCCTGAGGCTGAGCTTGAGGCTGAGGCTGAGGCTGTGGCTGTGGCTGAGGCTGAGGCTGAGGCTGTGGTTGAGGCTGAGGCTGAGGCTGTGGCTGAGGCTGAGGCTGAGGCTGGCAAGGCTGAGGTTGAGGCTGCCGAACCTGAGGCTGCGATGGATAATCCATATGGAGCAACTTTTGATGTCTTTTAAGGTCTTGCGGCCAATTATATGTCTTGTGGCAGAGTGCACAAGAATTCATGTTGCTTCTTCAACGTCTCTCCTTCAAATGACAGTCTCTAGCTGATATCGCCACTTTTATACTCTTCAGGACCACTTTTGTTGTATACTTCAAAATGATGTCTTCCCTTGCTTGATCAGCAACTTGGCCTGTTCCATAGTCTGTTGTGTTGGTGAGACCAGTTTCACTTCTATGGTTTCAGTCCGTTTCTCATTGATGGCATGACCCTTTTTTTCTTTCTTTTCCTGTTGATATTTCTTCCAGGCATCCACTGCGGGAAGATACGGTTTGAGCGGCATGTTGAGCCTTCGGCGTCCGAAGTGCGAATGAGGAAAGAGCTCAGTGCAAAGACTTATATAGTTTTCTCCTTCGAAATGCTCGATTCTGATTTGTCCGTTCGAATGGGGGAAGCCAGTGACGTCATTTAACGAGCGTGGGGGACTTGTCTGAACCTGTACGAATTCCGGGGCTCCGATTGGTCCGTTCGAATGGGGGAAACCAGTGACGTCATTTAACGAGCGTGGGGGACTTGTCTGAACCTGTACGAATTCCGGGGCTCCGATTGGTCCGTTCGAATGGGGGACGCTTGTGACGTCGCAGTTTGGCGTGGGTATTGTATGCACCATATGTGGTGAAGCTATCCCCTTTGTTACCAGTCTGCATGAGATGTCACAGCTGCTGCAGATCAGTTTGTAGGGTATTAATTAATGAGCATGAGGAACACATCTGGATGCATTCGAATTCCAATTGATTCGTCCCAATAGAGGACACTAGTGACACCATAGCCGTATTGCACGACCTATTACATGACCCGTTTTGAGACCTATTACGTAGTTATCTATTACCAAACCTTTTACGTAATCTATTATCGCGTATAGCCACCGCGGCGCCATCCGGCGAGTTCGAGGTACGTTATAACGTCACCGCACGGTTATAGGGTACGTTATGACGCCGTTGCTCACCCTATCGAATACAGTAACGCTGCCTGATGGGCACCTAGCTCGGTGCCCCCATACCGTAGCGCCACCTAGCGAGTACCTAGCTCGGTGCCCCCTCTAGCGAATACCGTAGCGCCACCTAGCGATTACCTATCTCGGTGCCCCCTCTAGCGAATACCGTAGCGCCACCTAGCGAGTACCTAGCTCGGTGCCCCCTCTAGCGAATACCGTAGCGCCACCTAGCGAGTACTTGTTCCCTACTACACTACTCTTACCTGTTGATTTGTCGTATGATTTGATGGTAACTGTGTGTGATTATAGGCCTATGTCCATTTTGTAGCCGCTGAGGTGCTCCCCGAAAACGAAACAAGATGAAATTGTGTTAAAATTCTCCAAACGATATGGTATGGTTCTGATGATGAGTAAAATTACATAATAATATCAATGTTTATTTTTGTCTCGAGATACATAAGTACATAACATATCACATGTTTCAACTTGTACATAAATATATGATGAGGGAATCAAGCTGGCCGAGACTAAAACGGGAGGCCTCTCGCCCTTGAGCACTCCGTTTAAAAAGTTCAAGTAGTAGTAATGTATAGGTTATCGGACCAAGATTTTGAGAACAAGTACAAATTAGGCCTGAAAATGGCGGTTTTAACCTTTCAAAGGTCATCGAAGATCAAATTCAAGGTCATCACACAAATCGCAATATACGACTTCCCATTTGAAAATGCCAATATCTAAGCTCTATATTCAAGCGTTTCATGAGTACAGTGGTGGCAGCTTCTATTATTACGAGTCTCTTGAAATATTTTGAGGCATTTTTTGTGCAAAATTCCAGAAAGATTCGACTGTCAAATTTAAAAGTTGACGACGACGGACTCACGCCGTACAACAAAGCATCGCTAAAGGTCTGCTGACATTCGGCATAATGGAGCTAAAAATGAGACATCAGATGGAACAATTAACCTATCGCAGAACCAGTTTGTCCGAGTCTTTTTACGTCATTTTCGAAGCATTCTGCAAAACGTCATTACTGGCCAAAGAGAAGTTTGCTGACGTAAAATGTGCAACTCGGACAACTTTTGGGGGCTTTGGCGATAGGTCAATTGAGAACAAATCTCGAATGATGTTAGCTATGATTATCATAACATCATGATACTACCATTGTTGCACAAAAGTTTTATGCGATCCTCCCGCTCTTAGTGTAGAATATTTATGACTGTTATGGCCCGAAACCCGTCCCTGACACATTCTCCCACTCGACATACACGGCACAGATTCATCACATGACTTCATACTTACTTACCTTACGTCACCGGGCACGCACCGTCCTCGCACCGCACCTACATGTAAACAACACTGCTCACGTTATCACTTCCAACATTCCCTCCAATCACCACATTTCCAGACACATGACTCCGCCCACACAGACATGACATCACTTTTCCGCCATTTACATGAACACCTGCCACATTACGCGGGAAAACCCACACACATCATAGACTTAGCCCCGCGCTTTCCCACGGACAAGTCAGTTGTAACAAGTGAGTTGTAATAAGGTTGTTGGATAGAGAAGTTGGATTGAGAGGTACTACGCCAAATATTGTTATTAGAAGCTATCAAATTCATATTGGACTATTTAATACTTCGGACTATTGTGGGGATTACGATTGAGTGAGAGAGTGATCGTACATCGGACCAAAATCATCCCAATAAACTCGGATATAGTTGAAATTTACGTCGGACTTCCTGTTGGTGTGTCAACGCACAACATACATCGAACTATTCGATCAGTGGGCGTAATAGCCGCCCGAAGAACTCCGCTATTCCGTCACATTAGTATGACTTCCGAAAATATGATTGTGTAGTACACAAACTGTATTATCTGAAACCCATAACAGAGATCTTTCTTATGGGTTTCTAATATATCCATCCACACATATAATATGACAGAGTTTCACATTTTGCAATATTGATTACGTTCATTGCAAATGATGATACTTGAAGTATGCACCCACTTGACATAAATGTGCATTTTTTGCAACCACGAAGCATAATGCGTAATTTGGCCAAATGGTATGTAATAGTCATGCGCATATCGATAGTCTAGACCAAAATTTGTTCGCCTTTTCGGACACATTCATATCAGCGCAACAATGTAGGCCAGGCTTATTGCGCATCAGGTTTACATTACAACAGAATATAATGCCCTCTTAATCATAAATAGATCAATTAGACAACATAGCCATTAGGTTAGGCCTGATAATAACAGAAAAATATGAATAATATTAATTTAGACGATATAAGATGTTAGGTTATTTGTAAAAAAAATAACATAATAATAATAATAATAATAATAATCAGATTTATTTAACGACGGTCCATGATGATAGGCGATTCTGCCTGTCTTCCCCATCCCCCGTCGGTGACAACTTAGAATCTGGAAAGCACATTCGAATGGAGAAACCTTTGCCAGGATGAAAACTCCACCTGCTTTGTGCCGGTGACGGGGATCGAACCCGCGTCACCTACCGCCTCTGAACTTCGTTGCTTCAAGAGCCACCGGTCCCATCCACTCGGCCACAGAGACATATTCAACCAACATGGTGTAAGTTTAACCCACCTGCTGTTAATTCAGAGATCCATAATTGATCCATTATAATAGCACTAGTATACAGAGTGTAGCACCAGAACAAGAAAAACAGTGTGGCGAGATTATGCACTGGTACATACATGTACGGCGCGTCTGACTCTGAGTTATATACTCGATAACATCTGTTTGTTCGTAACAAAAATGCACAGTCAGTAGTCTACATACTTTCCGTAGAATCCAACAGCCCCGAGTCGTACACTCGGACAAGTACATGTATTGAGTCCATTTGTGTCCTATACAAACATATAGCATTGGCAGAGGAAAATTTATCCCGTCTGTTCTCTTCTCAAAGATCTACTCTGAGCTAAATTACACAACACCTGCTGCAGTGGTCGATATGCATACGTGGTTTTGCGTACGGCTCATCAGTGCTACAGCTCTAGCCTCTATGTCTTCATAGATCTATACATACATTCATAGACTTCTGCTAGTAATGATGGAACTGTCAGGCATATTGATACTATAGAAACGCTGATCCGTTGCAATAGTTCTTAATCTCTATCACGTGCCTTTTCAATTCGATTTGCCTGTTGTCATAACGACAGTATTTCGTGGTCAAAAGTTTGACACCAGACCACCCTAGATTTTTTGTCAGACTACGGTCATGATTTTCCATAAATGAAGTTAGCATACAAATTTACATATAAATTTACATACGAAGTCTAATGTATTCTATGTACTGTAAAATAACATCATAGATCTCATCAACATGCTAATTCGAGCTTTTACAATCTGTATGACATGTTGATACCTCAATTAGTGAGATAGACATGTTTCAGCGTATAAAACCAGAGCTTGAAGCTTGTCAAAAATTACTAATTACACGATCATACAGTGGCTGATATATGCCATAGTTTCATTCTTTAGTTTTCATTTATTGATGATATTTTCCGGACGGATGTAATACACGTACTTAATGTTTAAAAAATGTTTAAATACGCGTACTTAATATTAAATACACGTACTTAATATTAAATGCGCATACTTAATATTAAATACACGTACATAATATTAAATACGCGTATATAATATTAAATACGTGTATGAAATACGCGTACTTAATGTTAAATACGCGTATATGATATTAAATAAGTGTACTTAACATTAAATACGCATGCTAAATGTTAAATACGTGTACTTAATGTTAAAGATGTGTATTCAATGTTAAATACACGTACTTAATATTAAATACCAGACTGTTAGATATTTTGTTCTTTTTTGTCCTTCTGGAAAAAATAAATAAATGATAAGTGGTAATAAGTGGTAAACAAATCAACCTATTACCACCAATACAACTACAGTTTGATGACATTACAACATTTCGGAATAGAAACAAAGCCCGACTGCATAGTTTCCCCAATTAAATCGTAGTCGAATTATTTTTATTTAAGGTTGTTCGAAACACCCGGAAAGGTGTTTTTATTGAGTAAAAAGTTATATTTCTTGATAGCTAGATATGTGATGGTTACAAAAAGCAGAAAAAAATAGTAGGTCACCGTATGATATTTTTTTGCTATGATGCATTTTGTTGACCTCCTATCAGTCTTGAAAGTACCTCAGCAATAGCCACAATCCATTACATCATGACATGCAATCTAACTGCATATTTTTGCCTAAAACTATATATTTATAGGATTTTTCAGTACAGAACTGTTGTATATGCAACGGTTCATTAAACTGATGAAACAAAATTCGCTAGCACTGAGTTTGATATGTTTCGTGGCAAGAATAAGAACATGTGTATATATTTCAGCACTGAAATTTTACAGAAAAAGAGTAACTTCTGATAATCCATACAACGTTGAGTATCACTGCTCGGTCAGTAATACA
Source organism: Terebella lapidaria (assembly GCA_949152475.1). NCBI lineage: Eukaryota > Metazoa > Annelida > Polychaeta > Terebellida > Terebellidae > Terebella > Terebella lapidaria. The sequence continues at coordinate 29,967,102 of OX424560.1, forward strand.
GTATTTTTTTCTAATTTTTTTACACATATTTCTTCAATGATATTTTGGGTTTGTAAAAATAATGTAAAAAATATACCTATCCAGGTTACTTTTCGCGATATAAGCGTTAAAACATGAAAAGTGTCATTTTATGGAAACAAAAAATCCATAATTTCATGAATTTGGAGTGCATACTATGTCAAATTATTCAAGTTTTTGTGAGTATGAATTGAAAAAAAAATCATATATTTCATATATTGTATGTTCTGACTTGACTCAGAAATGTATAAAAGGCTGGCATGGTAGATGTAATCATTAGCATGAACGGTATGGCTGCTAGAATGAACCACTAGATGTTGACTGGTCAATTGGCTCAGATGAGATTCTCTCCGGTCGCCAACTCAGTAGGCCTAATAGTTGAAATATCCCCATCAAATTTGACAAGTCAGTAACATTAGAACTTTAGGAATAAATTTCACCCAATTAGCTTGAGCAAGATGACCGCCACATTTGGCACAGGATTTTGCGATAACTTGTAGGCCTATACATACGGACAACGTGAGGATATAGCTTATTATATATAAATGGCTGATAACGGATTTGACTGAGAGGGTAGCGCTGATCTGTGCGCGGTGAATTTTGGAGATTATTTCGTCTATAGGTCTATTTCATGCATCTCGATGAATTTTGGCAGAAAATCGCCTAACATAGTGTAAATTTCTGGGCAGATAAGCTGCGGAAACAAAAAAGTTAGCCCCATTCGGCTTACATAGCGGAACGGGTATGGTAGACGAAACGTGTCAAAAATGACAACTGTAACGAAAACGGAGCCCCGCGAAATCGAGCCTGGTGGGCTGTAAATGTTGCGGCCCAATGAAGCTGAGCTCTTCTTATGATGTATTCCTCTTAAAGAGTGAACATTTGGTATATTCAGGCTATATAATGGACAGGCTATAGAGGAATTGATGTATGTCAATGGAATGTTGCTTAGTGGAACTGGAAATGCATATGCGTGTTTGGACAAACTTAGGGGCGCATAGGACAAACTATTATAAAAGAGTGTGTGACGACCTCTGGATATTTTGTGGTGAACTTTGAAGTTCCAAGAGATTGGAATTGTGAAGAAAACACTCCACAGGGGCACAAAATGCAGGATTCGGCGGATGGGAGGATGTGGTAAGAAACGGAAGAAACCCTCACACTTGTTTTATTGGTCTTACACAGATATATACAAAGTAATGAGCGCCACTTGCGCCAGCACCCAACCCCCCCCCCCCCCCCCACCCCTCAAATTTGCTCTTGCATTCGTTGTATCTTTTGTCCTTGGTCCACTCAAGTCAAGTAGCAACAAATTCCATGTGTTATGCCATACTAGTACATTCATGCTTATTAGCCCTACGAGATCTGCAATACCATGAATAGTCTTTCAAAATATTATTATCGCTAAGCTTGAGTTGTATTGAAAATTATGCCATGATCCACAGAAGTGTTGTCAATTAATTTAACAGTGTTTTGAATAATTTTACGATCTGTTTGATTATGTTAATCAGAAGATTTGGAAATTGTTAGGTCTACTAGTTTTGTTGTGTAAACGTTTACTCATATACATATTAAAACTATGTAACGAATGGATGTTCTAGTAGTATTATCTTCTTAACCGAGGCTGGCCCACTGAAAGATACTAGACATATGCTGTGATGCTTCCAGTACTTTGTGTGTTCAAGTCGATACTCCGCCGTACTGATTGCAGACTGCCGGATTTTCCAGTACTCCCATTGCACGGCAACATTCATACCCCGCCGATCCCTATTTCACCCCGCCGTTACATTCGCTGTTTATGACACGTTTGGTCAACCATAGACGGGCCACATTGATGACGCGTTCGGTGTATCGAACAACCTTAACGTCAGTATTGTACACATCATATCAGAAACCCATAAGAGAGATGTATCCATCAGAAACCCATATCTCTTATGGGTTTCTGATCATATGCAATTCGATTTTCTAATTTGAATGAACTTACACTAACTTAGGGATGATGATCAGGGGCGGGTTTAGGGGCCGCCTAGCCCCCCCCCCCCCCCAGGAAAAAGAGAAAAAGAAGAAGAAGAAGGAGAAGAAGAAAGAAGGGAAAAAGGGGGGGGGGAAAGAGAGGGAATAGTTTCCAAGATGAATTACACATGTCGCGAGCAGCGTATTCACTCTATAGCCAACACACCAGTACAGTTCTCAGTGAAAGCACTTTGTGGCCTTCACCTTCTATAAAAGATTTGAGACGATTGAATGGCCAAATCCACTTAATCCTTTGATGGGGTCCAAAACCAAGTAATATTTCATGTCATATTTTCTTCCAATTACAGTGATCATGCATTTATGGGTGTTAAGTAATGCTGATAGTTCGACCATTGGAGCTCTGGGATGCTGATCAGGCACGCGAATACCGCCAGCTTCAAGGGCCCCAGACCCCCGGTCGACAGGGGCTTGCTTCGACTCGCTTAGCAACAATTAACAACTGGGCTTTCCCTCAAAATCCTAGATTTGCCTGAATCAGCCATGCAAAACCTCTTTGAGGGAATGCGAAATGAACCAAAGGAAACCTATAAACACACCACTGTATATCCCTCCAGCTTCTGGTGCCTTCAAGTGGGTTCCAGACCCACAGTCTGCACAATCTCGCTTCGCGACATTTCATATCTTGGCCGTCCATCAGAACCCTGGATTCACCCAAGACCAGGTATTCATAAACTCTCCAAGGCCGAGAGATTTAGAATATAATACATAATTGGGGATGCATAAACCTTCAGCGTCTGGGGCCCTTGAGCAGGCCCCGAGCCCCCCGCCGACAGGGGCTCGCTTCACCTGGCAGAGTCACATTTCACAAATGGGCCTTCCCTCAAATCCCAGATCTGCACCGAATTGCCCCATGCAAAAAATCTTTAGGAGAACGGGAAATGGACCAAAGGAAACCTATAAAAAAAACTCCACTGGGCATGTATATCCTTTCAGCATCTGGGCCCTTAAGCGGGTCCCAGACCCTCGGCCTTCGCTAACTCGCTTCTTGACATTTCACTTCTTGGCCCTCCTTCAGAACCCTAGATCCGCCCCAGATCAGGCATTCATAAACTCTCCAAGGCCATGAAATTTGACAAAGGAGAGCCCTAGAAACACACCATTGGGGATGCATACCGGTAAACCTTCAGCGTCTGGGGCTCTTGATCGAGCCCCAAACCCCCGGCCGACAGGGGCTCACTTCGCTCGCTGCTATGTCGGTCAAACGTTTTGCCCCCGCCCCCCCCGCCCCCCGCCCCCAAAATCCTATATCCGCCCCTGATGACATTGTTCGGACATCCCACTGTTCGGACCCCCCATTGTTCCGACACCCCACTGTTCGGACAGTCGCCTTAGGTATCTAAGTGTGATCTAACTATATTAATTATAAATAATTATATAATAATTATAAATTTTAAAATATTATAGTGAAGGAAGGCCAAATTGCAATGTAATATATTTGGATAATTAAGGTACGGTTTTCGTATGAGTAAATAGGTATTAGTTTGTGTCAGGATATGCTCAAATGTAGTGTAGACGGGCACTCTATGATAGGGATCCGAAGACAAACATGGGACCGTATGCCGTGGTGCCCAATCGACATAACGAGACGATCAGAGATTGCAGACCCTGGCCCTTAAGATTTGGTCACTAAAATTAAACCTGGTAGGCTTTGTATTTTCAACGTGGGCGAAAATCGGGGATTTTGGTCATACGACAATTGGTCATAAATCAAATGGTCGGTAATCAGCCATAGAAAAACACAAATATCATGGGAGAATTTTTCCTTAAAAAAGTATAGTTCCTGATATTTCTCTATTTTGACCACATTCTCGACCACGGCATGAATTCTTGACAATGACTTTCCAAACTTTGCAGGCTCGCCCAGATTTATACTGCGTAAAATATTCCATTGAATATCTTCAGTGGTTTCTGAATTATTACTGCTTGAAATATCATGAATCGGTAATTTCAGATGATGACCCTTACATTCTTGACCTTGGGTGATAATGGGGAATTTTGATCGTCGGACTATTGGTCATATAGCAAATGATGGAGAGTTGACCACAGAAAAATACAAAATTATTGGGGAAAATTAATCATGAATATAAACGGAGTTATTGCAACTTTTCTATTTTTACCTCTTCTGTGACATCAACATCGTAGTTCAATATTGAGCTGGAAAATTTCACCGTAATGTTTCTATTATCAAGGCACGTTTCATGAACGAAAACGGTTTAAACAGATTGATAACTGGCTTCACAATATGGTCTCGAATCTCATAACACTCACAAGTCATAAAATCGTGACCCCCAAACTTTCTACCTTGAGCGATAATTGAGAGTTTTGGTCTTAAGACCATCGGTTGTACGCCATACGATCGGGAATTGGCCAAAGTAAAATAAAAAAAAAATAGGTTGGGTCGATTGGAGTGTGTCTGTTGGCATAAACTCCCTCTGTATGGAACCCATTGCAACTATGACTCTGCCTTCATTATCGAGTTGCTTACTGTGTCCGTACATGTTCAAAGCACATTATGTGTGGTGACATTTGAATATAATTATTCATTAATTATGTTATCTGAAATGAAATATGTAAAGTGACATTAAGTATAGTTCCGATATGAATATACCTAAATACTAAAATGACAAGATAATTGCATGCTTGTGGGGAATGAAAGTTACCCATTCAGAGCCAGATAAGAGCTCAGAATCAACCCCAAAACATGAAAAAAACTCTGGCTTCTGGGGCCCGGTGAAGGTCGTATAGGCTACTCCTTTGCTCTTCGGTGAACTGATGAGTGATAGAGAATTATGTTCGCTATTGTACCCTCTGCATTACTGTGCAAAAATAATTGCGAGCACATAATATACATCACACCATGATGTATCAAAAAATTACCTATCACATTATAAGCTTATCCATGTTCGGAAATTTCGAAAGTTTGGCCCCAGGCCTCTGGAAAAAAATATCAGGTACGCCACTGAATGTTTCACTGCATGTGTGGTGGTATAACCCATTCACGGTTACCCATTAAGGATATCTGAGGGGAAGTTTTGTTCAACGTACGTTGCCGGAATATGTTCAAGACAGGACGTATATACATGAATAAACACATATTATCATTGGTCATTTCTGGCTGAAATCATTCCTATGTATTTCGAGAAACTACAGCCTTGAAACTGACCAATATATATATATGTCATCGGAGTTCGAATTCATCCCTATGTTTACCACCTTCAAAGTCGGGTGATAAGTGAGCAATAAAACGATATTTTTTTTAAATTCTAAGTAGATTGTACAGCGTTTTCCTCATCTGTTCTATTGCGTCCATACAACAGGTTTTCACTCGGCATAGCCGATCATCTTACAAGAATGCAAGAATGTATGAGTTAAGGTAGTCCGCTCCAAACAGGGGAGGGGGTCAAAGAGTTTTTTCAAAATGAATGACTGTATCAACAAAATCTAGAGCTTCAAAATGACATATTTTATAGAGTAACTGATCAGCATCCTAAAACTGAAAAGTAAATAGGGGGTCACCGTATCCGTTGTCTTGAAAAATAAGATGCAAGATGTGAATATGGGCAAAAAAAATGTGTGAAAATACCATAAATTAAGTCATTTTAGTAAATATTTGTGATGTTTGATCGAATATGTCGAAGAAACCAGCACGGTGACCCCCTATTTTCTTTTCAGTATTAGAATTCTGATCAGTTACTCTATAAAATATATTATCAGAAATACATAAAGAGATAATATTCAAGATATAACTTTTAAATTTTGACAATTCATTACCTCCCTGTTTGTAGCGTACTACGTTAAGTGTATGAAAATGTGTGTATGTGTTAATATTCCGTGCTGCTTGTCGATGCTTTTTTTTAATTTTGGCGGGCGGTAAAAAAATCTTCACACCACACGGCCTTAATATGAATGCCACTATGGGAGTACTGTGCAGAATGATACTTTGTGCTTCACAACGGAGTAATTTTCATCCGTTTCGTTTCACCTACTGTATAGTTGCAGCCTAACAATAACGGATATCACTCCTTCTACTGAACGTCAACATGATCAATACTTTTTCATGCATTGAGACAGTTGTTTACCAATCAAATACCAAGAATATGGTGATATACCATATATTGGTGTGGGTAGTACTTTTGTTCAAACGACGTCTATTTCACCACAGAACGGCCAATATAATTCCATACCATCCCACGCTTCTCCCTGCTCCTTGGTCCACAACCAACTTTCACGTATTAGCACCGGGACGAAACTCCCACTATAGGCGCATGCGCCAGTGATATAGTGTTACGCCGCGTCCTATTTTTGTTTTACACTGGGGAAAGGCTTCCTGTGCTTCCATGCGGCTTCCCCCTCGTCAGATCCAGTAGTCAACAAGGCGGGTTTCTGCCGAAGCGTATTCAATAGGACATTGTACCAGTTATATCCCCAATGCAAGTACAATGTGAAGAGAGGCTGGGGGAGATGATGTTCACCTTTCTGTTTTTGTGGCCGGTGTTTATCCACAGGGCCCAACTTCCGCCATATAACCAGTTGTTCCACTTTGAAGAGAGCATCGTGTTTTTACTGTGGTCCTCCTCTGACGTCAGAGTCCCCCATATTTATATATTTTTGAGGAGATTCATGATATTATGTATATTATGCTTCTATGTATATATTTCAGTGATGCACAAACCAATATCGTTATGAAAAACAATTATTACAAACGTAAAGTCAAAACCTTTAACATGTTTAAGCAGGTTCTCACAAAACCTTTATGCAGTACGTTGTTAATTTGATCTGAAAACTGGTAAAGAAACTAAAACATCACCTCAATATACAACTTACGATCCTTTTTCCATGGACAAAGAAAAAACGGTTATGGGTAAGAATGCTGTTCCTGGTTTTTCTATTTATCAGCTTTGATAAATTTGATTAGGAGTAAACAGATTTGACCTGTCGGATATCTCATCATTCTATCATTCTGACCCTACTCAACCTGTGTTGATACATAAATTTTGCCACATGCCGGCTGACGTCAGTGGCCATTTCGTCTACTTTATCTGTTATTACCTAACTCGATGAGTCTGACTATAATACCACATGTAAAGTTTCCCATAAAAAAAACTCCAAATATCAAGTCAATAAAGTGCAGGATATTGCGAACAAGCGAGAAACCATGCAAGTTTTCCCTACAACAAAAAGTATGTATTGATAAAGTATCGAGATATCCTGGACCAGCAAATCTATCGCGGATCCGTGCTAATCTGCAGGTGGAACAAAAATAGTACCGCGCAGACTATCCATCATTATTGCGCTGCGATTTCCAGTACAGCGCCCCATGTGGCGCTACCAGGAACTACCATGTCGCTTTTCATCTCAAGAGATCGCCGCGTTTCACAGAGCCTTGATGTGTGAAGCTTCTTCACTCCTCTCAAGCCCGGGCAGAGGCTTATTACCATAACATTCGGAACCCATGCTTTCAAATCCTCTTCTCGGTGCTTTTTAGCTTTCAATCCTTGCGAAAAGCGTAAGGATATTTTCAGTGTGCAATTTGCTTACTGGTTGACGAAACTGATTTCAAGGATTATTTCTTGAAGAAGGAAGGGAGAGGAAAACGTTTTTTGCTTATTCCGAGTGATTCAATGTTGCCCTGTTCTAACCGGACATAAAGTGGAAACAGATACATTGGGTAAGTTATAAACAGTAGTGATAGATTCATTCTTTTTATCTGTCTTGAGTAAAAACGAAATACAGATGAAAGAAACTGTGTTCAGGTGATGTCTGGACAGGAAAATGCTAGCAGTTCATATCAACATTATGTGCAAAAGTTAACACGGTAGTTAGACGAAAATTCGTGACAGTGAGTTAAAACACGAAGTAATTGATCGAACAAAAATTTTCTTAGGTATTTAACAGCACGAAAACGCATACACACCTGAGAAAAATCCGATGTGATGTAAAATACGCTGGATAGCTTGAACACAATGTAATTAATTTGCAACTAAACGAAAGCTAGGCTGTTCTTTTGTGTAATGTTAGTTATGAAGAGAAAAATGTAAGTTTCTTCTTAGATGTTAGCTACTCTAGCCTGTTCTGGCTCACACCTGTCAGCTACAGAGAACAAACACTTCCATGCAATTAGTCTCACTGTCAAGGACGATCGAGAGAACTTGTCCTGTTCACAATGCTGCTTGTTGGACATTAGATCACCTAAAAGGTTAATGGATCATTAGCGTACATACTATTTATGCGTGGGTGATTTCGGGTAATAACTTTGGAAATATTATAGTCTTATACATGATCAAACGATTACTGGTAGTTGAACACATATATGTAAAATACAAAACGTGTACGTGCACCGTATAAAATCACACCCATATCATTCTGCGAAGATGTTTAGGAGGCATGGATATGGTTATTATACCGTTCTAACGGAATTCCTCATAGACGAATCTTATGGTAATTCTGTGGCGGTATTTGAGACGATAATTAAAAGCACATGTAAAATAAATTAATACTGTATTTTTCCATAATTGCGGTCAAACTCAATGTACCTAAAACTTGCATATGCGCTATTATTAGTGGAATGTCCCACATGTAATTGTTTTTGTTTTAAACAAAACTTAATTTATGATTAGCATAAAATGCGACAAAAAAGCACAATAGCATTAAAATTACATATTCAGAAGGTAGTGTTTCAGAAGGCAAAAACCCTCTTCTATTCCCATAAATACCGTTTTATAATCGAGCATACAGGAACTTTATCGACTTAGGATCTGAGTATGAGCATATCATAACTGACATAAAAACTATGCTGGTTTTCGTGTTAAGCGATGTGAATCATTTTTATTGCAGTGAGGGCTATAGACAGGAGAATATACTAGACATGAAGTGTTCATAGCGGTGCTTAGTAGCATTTTATCTCCCAAGTGACACCTGACTCGGTGCAAGTTATATTTAGCTGTCTGTAGTTCATCTGAAGGTCTCAGATTTTATGTATAAGATTTGCCACAAGACTAGTTATGCCATGCTTTTTCCAAGGGTTGTTTATGATTCAGTATTACCAGGTCCGTTCAAGTGTTTTGAAAAGATCCAGATACATATTATAAATGCTTCGACATATTACCAAAGTTAGCAGATTAAAATAATGCTGAAATAAATAGCACACAACAAATGAATGGTTTGAATCAAAACACAGCCTGACAATGTATTGAGATTCGTCACGCTGGTGTCATCGGATGTATAGACAAGTGCATAAAATGCAGTTATTTTTTGAAAGAACCGCATTATTTTTTCAATCGTTCATTATCGTGTTTTCTGTTCATTATAGCCTACATTAAACGTATGGAAAGGGGAAATGTACCAAAAATGCACAAAGTATCTGAAGTTATGTACCATTTTCTGTGTTTTATATTTTCACCATCTGAATCCATCATTGGCGGTGATGAGTGGATTTCGATCATTTTGTTGAATTCGTCCAATTTCGATTAATATACACTCCAAATGTAATGAAATGTGACAGATTCAGTGTCCGATCCGATGTCAATTATCTCAAAACAAGTTTACCGTCTTAACGTCCATGTCGCTGCATGGTGGGCCTATTTTCGCCCTGACTCCCACAGCTTTCAGCCACACATTAGCGCCGCATAAATTTGCTCGTAAACAGTGAACATCGCTTCACGAAAGCAGTTGTTAATACCTCTATAACGAGCAGGCGAGGTTGGTAATCAATCTACTTGTTCGAGGTAGATTCGCAGTAGACCGAGCATATCAGAGCGAGGCTATTCGCCAGTGAATTTCCAGAGCAAGCTGGGATAATGCTCATGAATAGTCTGAGCGAGCCAGAACAATGCCTGTTAATATGTATATCAAAGCTGAAGCAATGACTGTAAATGTCCAGAGAAGTCATACCAATACCTCAGCGAAGTTAGAGCAATACCTGTGATAATAATACTTGCTAATTCATAGGGCTAGCCATAGCAAAAAAATGTGAAGATGCAAGACAATGCAACATCCTTTAATTTCCAGGACAAGTCATTGAAATACTGGTTAATATCTGAGGCAAGCCAGAGCAATACCGCTGAATTCATAGGAAAAACCAGATAAATATCAATTAACATCTAGGGAAGCTAGAGAATGGATATGAGGTAGGTAGAGGTAATGTCTCTATCCCCAATAATTATGTTGAAATTATACGGAAACTGTGTTTCCAATTGAATGTTGTCATATGGGTAGAAAAGTTCAAATAGCAATCCAAAAACAATTTTTAGGAAAAAAAGTTGTCTGGATTCATACGTCGGGACATACACTCCTGTTTGAATGCATTGATGGTTTTTGGCATCAAGCTAGAGTGTGATCATTTATTGATTCATTCGTAATATGATTCCTACTTTTTCCGTGGTTTATAAAGGGAATTTCAGTACAAATAAAATAGCGATCGAAAGCAATTCAAGACAATCAATATTATGCTGTTCCATACCTGACCAAGAGAAAAAAATTGTGGACTGTAATTTCTCAGCAAGTGATATGCAGTGGTTAGTTGCCGCTAGGGCCTCTTGTATATTGAGATGAATTGCTCGTATAACTTACAATAAAGATTCATGACTGATATGACGTTTGTGGGTTAGTTAGGTATTTTTCTTTTCACGACTCGCCACAAATATTATGACAGGATAATTCGTACCTGAAGCTACCTGGTTCCAATCGGCGAGAAGATACAGTAACAGGTAATCTCCAGATTTTCGGCTCTGTTTACTTTTGTACCCAAACATGCAGGTGATCTCGATTTTTACAAATACATTTGTCGCAACATCGGCCAAGGGAAAACAAGAGTGATTCAGTGAATACTGCTGGAGGTTTCTACGGCAAGGCTTCCCGGAGATTCCCTTAATACCAGGGCGATGTTGTAGAGTTAGTCCCAGACACGTTTTGTGCGATTTTATTTTATCCATTCAGAAGAATGATATCATGATAGATTCAGTTACAGTATGCAAAATGAATTTTATTGAAGCTTGAAATATTGAATAAATATATTTATAATTATACGAAAATCAAATTAATTTGAGTCAGTTCAAACACGGCGTTCATTGCACGATCGGGTTAGAACCATCAACAAAATTCGCAATATATACCAATACTTCCAGCCATACCAAAAGTGCATATCCGCAGAGCAAAACTGACATAGCATTCTGGAGATGAACACTTATGTATTTCTTACTCAACCGGGGGCGATAAATCATACCAAGTGTCTGTTCCTTGGACGATAGGATATAGCTCATAATGTTTTACCAACCCAACTATATTCATGGACAGAAGGCATACCACGGTATGGGTTAAACTCTAATAGGTTAGCTATGCTACTTATATATATATCTTCTTCACAGATGCTATGAAATATGTATTGTTTATTCAGGATCTAAAACAGTATTAACAATTATTCAACACAAACTGAACGCTATCTCACTATTCACTACATAAAATTTTCTCTATTTCAGCTGTTGTATTTTATTTTATTTTAAAACATGCTAGCGCTGGCATCATACTACTTTGATCATGTTGATGACTAAAGTGCAGACACAATCAGAAATTGAAATGCAACACTGTTTTTCACATATTGGACAGAGCTAATACTTTGAACTAATCAGTAATAAATAATGTTTATGGATGTTAGAATATAAGTGTTCGTAATAATATAACTAATCCATTGTTGAATTATCATGAATTGTGTGGATATGTTTACATTCTCCTAGGTTTCTAATTTTAGCAAAATAAGAAAACACCGTGAAGTTGTAAAAGATAAAACCAAGTTCCAAAACATCATTATGGGAAATGTGGAGTTTCTCTCGGGAGGAAAACATAAACAGTTGGAAGATCTCTCCCATCAATTGTCGTCTATTTGTCTGGAGCAAGGCCACGAATGGCAGTGAATGGCAGCCATTATTAGAACTGCTGCTCAAATTAACTTACGGGTATCATCCCTATATCCGATGTATGTGAATGGAAACCGATCATATTTTCGATTGTTTTGTTTTTTTTCAACAAAACTTGTGTTGCATATTGTTGGAAAATACAGTTATTTGTTACCTTTCGTCAGTATACAGAAGTATGGTTATATGATATTTCAAGTAGCCGTCTAATGCAAAATGTGTAACATCTGATACAAGGCAATGAATGTCTTTTACGCCTAATACCACCAGTACAAAGGCTTGTTGTTATGAGGGGCTGACAGTTTGTGCAGTATATTTGGTTTTACTGCACACCTGATGGGATTAAGTAGACTACTACCCAGAAAGCGATTAAAACTATTTAGAAATCCATAAGAAATCCCGCAACAAATGTGCATAACACGTACATAATATCCAATCGTGTGCCGGAGGGCTATAAACTTCTACGGACACCGTTGAATGACACGAAGCATTAGTCTACTTAAATCTATTGATCGACCTGAACGTGATGCCAAACATGGACATTAATTATTGTGATAATAATGATTGCTAATATTATCGATATATATATATTGTACGTGTATATTGAACCCCAGTCGGAAATCGTCTGTAGAAATTATTCCATAAGTACTAGACAAATAATAGCCCAATTTTCAACCACGTTGGCTTAACCTTGGTTTTAAAGAAATAATAAGTGAAAACTCAACCAAAGTAAGAACCAAAACATGATGCAGAAAAGAAAATGAAAGAAATGAAAATATGTGAAGGTCAAGCACGGAGCCAATCTAAGCATTCTTTTAGTTTATAAGGTTGATTCCCAACATGTTTATGAAGTGGTAGTCAGTTATGTAAATTTTCATTTCGTGTATTTGTCATCAGAAATACATAACGACAGATATCTGGTTATGCATATCTGCTATCATGCTTCTCATATCCCTGTTTTGTTTTTCTCAAAAAATCCAAGGCATTTGTTTTGAATTGCCTTCAGTTACCCTGCCCATAACTATGAGGCCAGATCAGGTTGGAGAGATAGAAGAATGTTTTTTTAATATGTACGTTTCATCACTCACGATTAGTATTGAAGCAGGAACTAAGCGGTACACAATGTCATTCAGAACACGAGTGCTATATTTCCAGTAGTTGGGGAAGTGAATTTCAGTGCAATTAAAATAGCGATCATCTAGCGACCAAAAGCAATGGAAGACAATTGATATGCTGTTCCATATCAAGCCAAAGTGCAAGAGAAACGTTGTGGACTGTAACTGGTTTAAAATGGTTAGTTGCAACTTATCTGCCAATAGGCCTTCTTGTATATTGAGACGATTTGCTCTTACAACAAAGATTCATGACTGACATTGGCATTGACATATGTGAGTTAGTTAGGCCTTTCTCATCACCTGACTTGCCACAAATATTATGACAGAATAATTCGCACAATCAGCAAGAAGATCCACCAGCACGTGATCTCTAGATTTTCGGCTCTGTTTACTTTTGTACTAAAACTTGCAGGTGATCTCGATTTTTCCAATACATTTGCCGCAACTTACATCGGCCAAGGGAAAACAAGTGATTCAGTGAATATTGTTGGTGGTTTCTTTAGCTATTCCCAGGAGATTCGCTTAGCACCAAGGCGATGTTATAGAATCATTCCGAGACCCATTTTGTGTGATTTTATTTTATTAATTCAGAATGATATCATACTAAATTTAATTATCCAAATTCAATAAAATCGAAGCTCGCAATATTGAAATTATATATTTGTAAGTATACAGAGAGGAAATTAATTTAAATCAATTCAAATACGGTGTTTATTGAATTAACTGTCGGGTCAGAACTATCAACAAACTTTGCAATATACCAATACTCAAAGCTATATCATAAAGTTCATAAAGCAAAAACGAAGACACAGCACTCAGGAGAGTAACACTTCTGTATTCTTACTCGACCGGGGCGATAAATATTACCAAGTGTCTGTTCTTTGGAGGATGGGATATGGCAGAGAATGTTTACCAATCTGACTATATTTAAGGATAGAAGCCATACCACGGCGTGGGTTAAACTCAGGTTAGCTATGCTAATTATAGCAATATTGTGTCTACGGAGGCTGTGAAAAAATGTGTTGGTTATTCAGGACCTAAACCAACATCTACGATTAATCAATTCCCAGTTTTAGCTAATAGTTGTCATTGTATTTTTATTCGCTCACATACAAAATTAAAATATGGTATGCCCTGGCATCATGGCACTTTGATCATATAGTCTGAATTTGAAATTAAACACTGTTCTTCACATATCTGGCATACTCTGAACTCATCAGTGATAAATAATGTTCATGAATGTTAGATTAGCAGTGTTCATGATGTTGTTAATTCAATGGTCAAGAAATATATGGATGCATTCACATACTCCCAGTCTTCCAAATTTTCACGTCTAATTTTAGCGAAATCAGAAAACATCGGGAAGTTGTGAAAGACAAAACCAAGTTCCAAAACATCACAATGATGGGAGCTGTGGAGTTTCTCAAAGGAGCAAAAAATAAACAGTTGGCTGATTTCTCCAGCCAATTGTCGTCTGTTCGTCTAGACCAAGGTCACGGATTGCAGTGAATAATACCCCAGACTCATGGGTTCATTAGTAAAACTGCTGTTCATATTAACTGACGTGCATCATACCTCTATCCAATGTATGTGAATGTAAACCGATTATATTATTTGACTTTTTTCAAAGAAACTTGCATGTGTTGCATGTTGTTTGACTGTTATTGGGAAATAAGTTATTTGTTGCCTTTTTTCAGTACACAGAATTGCAGTGATATGATATATCAAGTATCCGTCTAGTGCAATATGTGTAATAGGTATAAGACATGGGAATGTATTATATTATACACCAAATACCACAAATACAACATAATACATGCGACCAAGTGTCTATACAATCAGGGAATCAAGGACAGGCCGTATGTGGAAGATACTTGTCTCCACTGCATATCTGATTAAGTTAGATATACATGTACGACTACCCCTGTCGTGTAGAGCCGAACCGAAATGGGGACTCCACAGTTGTGTATATATCAAACAGCATTTTTGAGCTGTACAGCATATGTACAAAACAAGATTTGGTTCGGCCAACGAAAATATTTTTTTAAATGAAACGAATACCCAGCAATCGATTAAAACCATTTGGAAATTCATACCAAACCCTGTGCAGATTGTGCCTAACAAGTACCTACTACCCAAACGCAAGCTGGAGGGCTACACAGTTCTACAGACTTCTCCAGAGTCATATTCAAAGTTCACCAGCAATGACACGAATTCAATGCAGAAACGTAATGATAGACCTGAATGCGAAAAAATATCTGTACTGATTATTGCGATAACAATACTAAAATTATCAATATATTTACTATTGTACATGCATACCAAAACTCAACCAGAAATCGTATGTAGAAATGTATTCATAGGTAGGCAAAATATGGTTATAAATATAATAAGCGAAAAATCGACCAATGCAAGAAGCAAAACATGATGCAAATAAAGAATATAAGAAATGAAAAATATGTGAAGGTCAAGCACAGAGCCAATTCAAGCATTCTTTCAGTTTATCAGGTTTATTCCCGCCCTATTTATCAACTGGAAGTCAGCTATGTAAAATGGCATTTCGTGTATCTGTCATCTGAAATGCATAACGAGAACGCTCGTTATTCATATCTGCTATCATGCTACTGATATCCCTGTTTTGAAGAATACAGTGCATTTGTTTTGAATCACCTTCAATTATGCTGCGTATAATCATGAGGTCAGATAAATTGGAGAGATAGAAGTATGTTGCTGGATTTCGTTCGTTTCATCGGTCACAAGTTGTATCGAAACAGGAATTAAGCGGAACACAATTTTCAATCAGAATATTATTCCAATTAGCAATCATATAGTAATTGAAAGCAATCGAAGACAATCGATAAGCTGTTCCATATCTGGCCAAAGTACAAGACAATCTTTAGGGACTGTAAATGATATAAATTGGTTAGCTGCAACGTATCTGCCACGAAGTTTTTTTGTATATTGAGATGAATTGTTCTTATAACAAAAATCCTGACTGACATAGACATTGACATATTATGTGGGTTAGCTAGGTCTTTCTCAACACCTGACTTGCCACAAATATTATGACAGGATAATTCGTACCTGAAGCTATCTGGTTCCAATCGGCAAAAAGATACAGCAGCACGTGATCTCCAGATTTTCGGCTCTGTTTACTTTTGTACCAAAACCTACAGGTGATCGGCCAAGGGAAACCAAGAGTGATTCAGTGAGCTTTTCAGGCTAAGCTCCCGGGAGATTCGCTGAGCACCAAGGCGATGTTGTAGAGTTCACCCCAGACATAAGTTGTGTGATTTGATTCTATTCATTCAGAAAAACGACATTATATTGGTTTCTATTAACGAGACTCAATTGAAATCACTATTATGTTATAACTATCAACAAAATTCGCAATATAGCTATACTCCAAACTATATCAAAGTTCGTGTTCGCAAAACAAAACTGACATAGCATTCAGGAGAGGAACAATTTTGTATTTCTTACTCGACCAAGGGGATAAATCTTACCAAGTGTCAGATCTTTGGAGAATGGGATGGAACAAATAATGTTTTACCTACCTGACTCTCTTTACAGATGAAAGGCATACCACGGCGTGGGTTAAACTGCGGTTAGCTGTGCTAATTTTATCTATATCTTTACATAACATCGTCGGATGCTATGAAATGTGTTATTCAGGACATAGTAGATTATTTGATTCTCACGTTTAGCTGTTGTTGTATTTATTTTTTCGTACAAACAAAATTAAAGCATGTTATGCACTAACATCATACTACTTTGATCATGCTGATGAATATAATGTAGACATAGTCTTAAAATGATATTCATCATAGCTACTATCATGAACCCATCCGGGATAAATAATATTTATGGATGTTGGATTATGTTAGATTATAAGTGCTCGTGTGTTGAATGAACTGTATGGGTAAATCCAGGTACTCTCACTGTTACCATTCTAATTATAGCAAACTAAGAAAACATCGGGAGGTTGTGAGAGACAAATCCAAGCCGCATAACATCATTACGGTAGGAGCTTCGGAGTTTCTCAGGGGAGGAAAACATAGACAGTTGGATGATTTCTCCTGTCAAAATTGTCGTCTATTGGTCGAGAGCAAGGTCATGGATGGCACTGAATGATATCCCTGGCTCACAGGTGCCATTAACAAAACTGCTGGTCATAACTGACGGATGCCATACCTATATCTAATGTTTGTGAATGAGATCCGATTATTTTTTGGATTTCTTTTTCAATAAAAATTGTTTTGCATATTGTTGGACTGTTGTTGGAAAATACAGGTATTTCTTACCTTTCGTCAGTATACACCTGATGGAAATAAGTAAATGACTACCAGCAACCGATTGAAAATATTTTGAAATCCAAAAAATTCCCGTTATGCGAGCGGCATTTGCACTCTGTCTGAATGAATTGATAGTTTTTGGAACCAAGCTAAAATGTGATCATTAGTTGATACATACGTGATCATTCATACTTTTTATGTAGTTGGGAAAGGGCATTTTCTGTAAGTTCTCAGCAAATGATATGGCTGGTTAGTTGCAACTTATCTCGCGTTAAGGCATGTTGTATATTGAGATAAATTGCTCTTATAACAACGACTCATGACGGACATGACGTATGTGGGTTAGTTAGATATTTCTTTCACCTGATTTTCCACAAATAGTACGACATGATAGTTCGTACCTGAAGCTATCTGGTTCTAATCGACAAGAAGATACAGTGACAAGTGATTTCCAAATTTTCAGCTTTGTTTACTTTCGTACCAAAACTTGCAGTTGATCTCGATTTTTACAAATACATTTGCCGCAACGTCGGTCAAGGGAGAACAAGAGCGATTCGTTGAATATTGCTGGGAGATTCTCGGAGATTCGCTTAGCACCAGGGCGATGTTGTAGATTTAGTGCAAGAAACTTTTTGTTTGACTTTATTTGATTCATCCAGAAGGGTGTAACCATACTAGATTCAATTATTCAAAATTCAATAATATCGAAGCTTGCAAATACGAAAACTAAATAATTCACGTCAATTCTAATACAGCGTTCATTGAATTCACTCTTGGGTTAGAACTATCAACCTATCAAACAAAATTCGCAATATACCAATACTCCAAGCTATACCAAACGGTTATATGGCAAAGCAAAACTGACATAGTATTCTGGAGAGGAACACTCATGTATTTCTTACTCAACCGAGGGCGATAAATCATACCAAGTGTCTGTTCCTTGGAGGATGGGATAGAGAAGATAATGTTTTACCAACCTGACTATATTTAAGGATAGAAGGCATACCACGGCGTGGGTTAAACTCAGGTTAGCTATGCTCATCATGTTTGATACTCTGAACACATCAGTGATAAATAATGTTCATGGATGTGAGATTAGAAATGTTCGCGATAATGTTAGTAATTCAGTGTTCAATTAACTGTTTGGGAGCATTCAGGTACTCCCAATGCCACCATTCTAATTCCAGCGAAATAGAAAACACCTATTCCAGAACATCATTATGACAGGAGCCTTAGAGTTTCTCAGGAAGGAAAACATAAACAGTTGCACAATTTCTCCCGCCAATTGTCGTCTATTTGCCAGGAGCAAGGCCATGGCTGGCAGTGAATGATATACCAGGCACATAGTCCCATTGGTAAAAATGCTGTTCTTAACTAAAGGGTATCATACCTCCATCTAATGTACGTGAATGTGTCGCATATTATTGGGCTGCTGTTGGATTATACAGTTACTTGATATTTCAAACACTCATCTGATGTAATATGTGTAAGCATTAAAACCCATTAGAGATCCAGACCAAAACCCCCAGAAATTGTGCCTAACAAGTACTTGTCTCGAGCCAATGTCGAGCCAGAGGGCTACAAGGCTCTACATACTTCTCCGGAGTCAAATTCAAATTTTACCATCAAAAATTAGAAAGTATATTGATAGACCTCAATGTTATGTCAATATCTAAACTGATTATTGTGACAATAATCCTTAAAATTATCAGTGTATTTACTACTGTACATGTTATGTATATCAAATCTCGACCAAAAATCGTTTAAAGAAATGTACTTCATGGGTAGGCAAATTATGGCCCAATTTTCAACCACCTTGGTATAACCTTGGTGTTGGTTATAAAGAAATATTAATCGAAACAACAACCGAAGCAAAACATGATGTAAAAAAGAATGTAAATAATGAAAAGCATATGAAGGTCAAGCACGGAGCCAATATAAGCAATCTTTCAATTTATAAGGTTGATGGCACCCTATTCATGAACTGGTAGTGATATTTGTTATATATCATGCTTCTGGTATGATCGTTTAAAAACCAGTGCATTTGTTTGGCATTGCATTCAATTATGTTGAATATAACTAAGAGGTCCGACCAAGTCGGGGTCAAAACTGTATTGCTGGAACATGTATGTTACTCAATTATCAGTCACAAATATCCTTGAAACAATTTGACACTTGAACAGACTAGCAGAAACGATTACGTAGAAACACAGATCAAAATAAGCGAATCCGGCTAAAGCTCATCACCATTATTGCCGATATGATGTCTTTCTTGGATTATTGTCTGATATCATTCATAAATATACTTAGAATTCACTATTTCCGGTATCATTCAAGTGACAATATACTAGCATACTTCTTGACACCCAGTGTAATTCATATATCATCCTTTGTGTTTTCCAGAGCAAGCCTTCTGTTTGGTTTCCACGGTGCCTGTGTTAGCATTGTGAACGTCAACCCCGACAACTACCCTGCGTATTTCTCACCCACCCCTGAGAAGAGGATATCCCTTTCAACACTTTCCCTGCCTCACCCACTCACAATTTCGTGTTTCAAAGATGCCATTCGAGTTGGAATCTGTTGAAGCCATGAGGCTTGAAGAGGAGGAGGAGAGTGAAGCTTCTTCCGAAGAAGAAGAAAGTGAGGATGAATCAGCTCTTGCATCCTCAGATGCTGATGATGAGGACGACGCTGATGATGAGGAGGGAGACGAAACATCCGAGGCAGAAGACGAAGAGGATGTAGAGGAAACGAAGACAGAAAAATCAGAGGAAGTCACAACAGAGACGAAGAATGAAGACGAGGTTGAAGAGGTCTCAGGATCAGAAGAAGAGAGTGAAGAGGCAGAGACAGAGGAGGAGACAGATGATGAGGCCTCAGTTGCGACAGAAAAAGAGGAGGAGACAGAAGATAAAGCAGATGAAAAAGGAGATGCCAATGAGGAGCAGGCAGACGAAACGGCAGCTGAAACTAGTGAAACTTCTAAAAATATTGATGACACAGAGGAAACCAAAGAAGAAGATAGAAGTGGTTCTGAAGAAGCAGAAACAGAAGAAGAAACCGATGAAGGTTCTTCTGCAGAAGAGGAAGACACAGAAGAAACACCTGGCAAAGGTCCTGAAGAATCAGAGGAGACAGAGCAACCGAGTACACAAGAAGAGGTTCAAAATGTTGAAGTACATGAAAATGAAAAAGCCGCGGAGGAAAGTGTTGCTGCCGAAAGTGCACCAACAAAAGAAGAGGACACAATACATGAAGAGGTTCAGAATGTTGAAGTACATGAAAATGAAATAGCCGCAGAGGAAAGTGTTCCTGCCAAGAGTGCACCAACACGAGAAGAGGATGAAGGTGAGAAAACGAATGTACAAAAAGTTGAAGGAGCAGAGACGAAGGAGGAAGAGAAACCAACTGAAGAGCCAGCAGCAGATTCTAAAACAGAAGTAAATACTGCAGTAAATGAAGAGATGAAGGAGGAAGAAAAACTAACTGAAGAGCCAGCGGCAGAATCTACCACAGAAGTTAATGCTGCAACTGACCGTATTTCAGAAGAACAATCTGATGGACAGAAAGCAGAAACAGAAGATGTAAAACCCACTGAGGAGGCATGTCCGAGTGAGCCAGAGGCTGCAGCCGAACAATCTGCCAGAGAAGAGGTCAAGAGTGAAGAAACAGCACAAGTTGAACATTCTGCAGAAGTGGCACAAGAGGAACAAAGTACGGTAGTAGAAACAAAACAAGAGGAACTGGAGGTATTGGAGCAAGGCACAGGAGAGAAAGATCAAACAACAACACCTGAGGAATCGCCATCAGTGGACGAAAAAACAGAAGAGCCAAAGAAAAACGAATCAGAGACAGAAGAGGTGAAAACAGAAGAGGTAACAACAGAGGAAAAGGCCAGAGAAGAGGTTGAAGTTGTTCCAACTGAAGCAGTGGAAGCTATGGTTGAAACCAAACCCGAAGATCAGCCAGTAGAAGAGACTAAAACTGTTGATGTTCCTACTGAAAAGGACCCAGATACATCAACAAAAGAAGCAGAGGTCATTGCAACCACAGCCGTCGAAGCACCAGAGGAAGAAGCTGAAGCAAAAGTAGAGGAAACTAAAGCTGAAATCGAACCAGAAGAAACAAAAAAGGAAGAGACGAAAATTGAGACTAAGTCAGAAAGTGAAGCAACACAGTCACAGTCTGAATCACAATCAGAGACTGAATCTAAGAAGAAAGACAAGAAGGATAAGAAGAAAAAGAAGGACAAAAGGAAAGATGCTGAAGAGGTCGCTGCAGATGAACCTGCACCAGCCATGTTCGACGTTGAGAAGGAAGATAAGAAGAAAAAAGACAAGAAAGACAAAAGAGACAAGAAGAAAGAGAAAGAACAAGAGGAAGTTGCACCTGATAGTGACAAAGACGACAAAAAGAAGGAAAAGAAGGATAAGAAGTCCAAAAAGGACAAGAAAATAGAAGAACAAGATTCAGGGACTGAAGGTCCAGAACAGAAATCAAAAGCAGAGGAAGCCCCAGCTGTGGAAGTGGAAACACCCGTTGAAGTGGCGACTAAACCAGAAACTGTGAAACCAGTTCCATCAGAACAAACGGAACCGCAAGTGGAAGAACCAACACCCGCTGCTGAAGTAGCTACAGAAGTCGTACCTGCAGAAGAAGAGGCTCCCAAGATGGAAGAAACTGAAGTCGAAGTTACAGAGCCTGTCCAGGAGGAACCAGAACCAAAGGTTGAAGTCAAAGAACCAGTTCAGGAGGAACCAGAACCAAACGTTGAAGTCACGGAACCCGCCCAAGAAACTTCTGAGCCCGAGCCACTGAAAGAAGAGCCTGTTGAAGAAATAGGTAGCAAACAGGAGGAATCTGTTGAATCAAAACCAGAGCCTGTCGAACCAGCTCCAGAGGTAGAAGCCGAACCAGATGCACAGAAGGGAGATGAAGTTGCTGCTTATATGACCGCTGGAGATGATAAGCCTGAAGAGCAGCCAGAAGAACCAGCTCCAGTCCCGGAAACTACTGCAAAAGATAATGATGCATATCAAGAATTGAAGTCGATACTGAAGAAGGAACCGGTGCCGGTTTTGAAGAAAGAAGTACCACTCCCTCCTGATGAGGACATCAGTAAGGCCAAAGCAAAAGCACAAGAGGAAGCCAAAGAACCTACACCAGAAAAGAAGCGAGAACAGAAACGTCCAGTTGATGACTTGAAGGACGTGAAATCATCTCGCCTGATAAACATTGGATCACTCGTCCACAGACAGGAACACCTGTCTGATTTACTGGGTGATATTCGACGAAATTTCAGTTCAATTGAGTCAGAACTAGCGTCCTTTAAACGCAACACCATTTACAGGAATTACTACCACAAATTCGGAGATGAGCCAACCCGACCAAAACGAAGGTTTACATCACGATTTTTGAAGTCAAGGAGGTCTGACCGTTAGATGTGGGGTCAAACATGTGTACATTATCAATGTAAAAAGCATAGTGTAGTGTACAATAAGTCACTTGTATTCATATTAATAACAAAAGTATGTTACAATAGTATGTAGGTGATACAGGACCATCTGTGAAAATATGTATATACAGAATGAATGTATCGAGTGATTGCTTATAGTTTTGTCTCATTTGATACTACATTTGCTGATGACTCAAAACGAAGCCTATCAAAGTACGATATTGATATTACACGCAAGCATGTTTGTTCGTCTCCAGGCCCTCAGAACCAGCTCGTATACTAATAGGTTGCAACTTGAGTTGCTTCAGAACGACTGACGGGTGTATGTTTATGGATATGTACAATGTAATTATGAATGTCCACCTAAATTTCTGATAGTGAAAGGCCGACAGTGATATTTATCATGAATATAGGCTTTGGCGATAGTACTAAGAGGCTTGTGCAAAATGTTAGTGTGTACATATCTGGTCGACGTTATGGTCAGTTCGCCACTGAACAAGCACGAATGATAGATATCCGGAACAGAGAGCAGCGGTTATATATGGAACCACATGTGAGTTACATCTGCAGACGTGGAAAATAAGTAAATGTGGGAATGTGCCCGTTCGCTCGGTGCACCTTATACCTGATGGGTGGGTGTGTGCTCCTGAACAAAGAGATTGATTACAGGGCTGGTACTGTTAGTACTACTGTTTCCCTCCCAGGTTTCTATCTTGCATTTCATAGCAGCAAGCAAGTATACGGTTTATAGCAAGGTAGTTTCACCTTTTGGCTGGTCGTGGCAGTGCAATGTTCTTTTGGTTTTATAGAAATCCCGTGCTTAGATAAGAGTTTATTTTGAGAAGCATTCGTGCCCACGTCTATGGGTATTATGTCAGAAGGATTCGACCCCGCATCTGTTTGGAGAGTCAACATCGAAACTGACAGACAAAGGCGAGGAATCTAGTAACATATGTGCTATATATTGATGTTAGTGTGAAAGCTGGATAAATCTTGCCTTCAACAGAGCAAACAGCTTTCTCCAACTTTTTGCTGTACGATTTGTTGTGAAACGGGAACAATGAGCCTAATGAAATACCTATTGGTTCGAACAAATTCCCCACTCCTCCTTTTTACACAGCAAATACATCATCAGTCAGTGTGTCCTACCAAACTAGAAGGAATAATGTCCAAAATGAATACATTTTATATACTCAACTACAACACATATCACTGTAGCGTGTTTCACTTAAGTAGATGTGGCCCCACTGCATAATAATGGCACGCAAATACCTACCTCACTCGGCTCGCGAATTAGTGCATAAACAATATTTAGTTTGCTTGAATTACAGGCTTGGCTGGTGTAACTGAATGTGTATTTATTTAGGACATTTTTCCTCTGACAAAAGAACGTATTTTGGCATAATGACATTGTGTAAGTAGCTCGTCATGGAACTGATTATGTTTAGATTCTGTGCGCTGTGGCAGCAAAGTTTGTGCTAGATCGAGACGTTATCTGTCAATGTGTTGATGCTCTTCAATCGAACCTCTTCGTAGAACGGTAATGATTTCGTGCGTTGTTGTGATTTTCCAGAGATCTCTGACTTATAATCTCGAATTCTCCTTTGTTTGTTGAGAAAACGTCTTCGAGAGTTTGGTCTGAATTTCTTGTCCATTGTTATCACGTTTACTCGTTATTGTTGACTTGTTATTGTTATGTATTATTCCTGCTGTTATAAAGGTTATCACTGTTATGTTTGATCAACTATGAAGTGTTACTGTTGTCTGCGAGAGCGAAGAAACAAGGTATATGTACATAAATCTCATCGAGTGTGATGTTATCTAATCCATTATGAAAATCATATGTGTTGGATTCTGATATCACGTTATAAGAACTTCCTCTATGTAAAGATGCACGAAGGTAGTATACAAGTAGTGATTTTCTCCTCTGACCTCTTTTCTTTATCACTTAATTTGTACCATACCTTTCTCTGGGTGCGCTGTTTTTTCATCAATAAAACTTATGATATGATTGGTGTTGTGTGATTTTTATATAGGTAGTGTGCATTTCATTTTGATATTCATAACAAAAGTGTCAAAAATTCCACGAACGAACATTTATGATTGATTCCATTGTGGCATATACACGGTGGCTAAGTCATCATAACGTTTGTGCACATTCTAGTTGAAAAGTTGGACTGATACTGATTGGGATATGTTTCATCCGGAAACATGTATATTTCAGCCAGATTATGAATGAAATGTACCCGAACGTTAAGATGGCTTACCCACTGTGATATATAATGATCGATGACATTCAATACATTTTGACTTGTGTGTACGAATCGTCAACAATAGAGTCAGTCATCAATGAGATGACGGAACTGGTGCTTTAGGTTTCGTGGTCATAACGTGGGAAAAATGTTCTTCCATCCATGAGTGTAATATTGTATTGGTTGGATTTATTCATGTATGCATCAATCAAATTAGTATAATTTTCAATAATAAGAAGAAATGACTATATCGGATGTTGCTGCATCGGTTATATACAATACCTCAAAGACAACACAACTGCCAATGAGGAAAATTAAACATATACTGCTCTACGTACGTCATAATGCAGATATTTCACCTATATCATAACGTACAATCCCACAAAATATTTATGACAAAAGTGCATCGGGTTTGTGGATGCTAAAAGAGTCATAACTGCATCACATAAGTGTAAACGCTGGAACATGTACAAAACTTGCCACACCACAGTTCCTATTGTGAAGTTTGACACCGGCTCTCTCGGGCGCATGCGCCCCGCCATTCGTCACGGTCCTAGCTAACGTCCGTAACCCAGGTGACTAGTCTAACGGACGAGATCCGACAGGATACATAAGTACGCAACATGACTCTGAAGAGTTTCATATAGCCCGGTGTGCCCGGGAATAAAGGCCATGGGAGCGGCACAACGAACTAGGGCATGTGGTCGCCTTGCTGGCCAGACTCACCGACGGTCCATCACAGGGATAGAACCCCGGATAGCCTGATGAACTAGCAGAAACTGTATGTACCACCGCTACAAATTGGTTGACCCCAGGAGTATGTTCCTCCCTAGCCTGAGCAGGAACAGGAGCTGCAAGTAGCGCTCACCGTCATGCTCTCTGGCAACCAGGAAGAGCAAACTCTCCGATTCCCTACTGCCAGCCCACGAGCACAAGAGAAAACGTCATCATACTAGAAACAGTGGAACCGATAAATATTGAATAAATGTCTTTATGGTGAGGCGAGCTTTGAATCTGAAGCACAATGAATATGGAGTACGAATATGGTCAAAATGCCTTTCTTGATCTTTGGACAAAATCGGCACATTGTTATACACCGTGAATTTACATTCACTCATAAAATAGCAGGATATACCAATCTGAAATACCAGTAAGAGGTATATCACAATACAACATTAATATGTCTGCGAAACTGAATGCAGCATATATCCTGAAGCTGACACGTGCTATCCCAGAAGAGCTATCTCGGGACTCGGTACGCTGAACGGGTGTAATATTATTCATATGTCACATCCAGGGCCGGATTAGCCACCAAACCAAATAAGCCATGGCTTAGGGCCCCCACAGTTTTGGGGGCCCAATGAGGCCCCAAAAATCACGCGCGCGAACGCGTTGCGAAACCGGGCTTCGCGATGCATTGCGTGCAGTGGGCCGTGGCCCATACTGGATACACAGGTGTTTGGGCTGGACGTGTGCAGTTTTGGGGCCCCACAGCTGTGAAGATCCAACTTGAGGGCCCAGGCCCAGCACTCTTTGGGCGCCCCATTTGAGTCCTGACAAATCCAAGGCTCGCACACTTCCGGGGCATTTGGTGTGGGCCCCTGCATTTTTGGGGCCCCGCAACGCAATTCCATGCCCCTATAATCCCTGGGGCCCCAAAGTTCCAGGGCAACTGCATTTTATCCCCCATCTCCCCCCCCCCCCCCATTCAGTTTCACGGCCTCCACAGATTTAGGAAAACTCTGGCATATGGTGATAATAGAAAAACAGGCTTTCCTGTGTTGAGAAATAGATATCTAGATTAATGTCCTGCCTACAAGGAGGCACGCTCAATTTCAGTCTGAAACGCATAAAAAGTGAAACACGCACGACAATGGGACAAGAACGACTGTGTTCACTAGATATTTTATACATTGAACCAGATAAACTGCGAAAACTCAAATTTGATGACATAATCAATGCATTCAGCTATCAGAAAGCTCGAAGTGTACTGATGTGAAGTTCAAATGCCTAATAAAATTCATTGAATGTTTGATTTTGTCTCTGTGTATCTTGCAACTCAAGTATTAAAGTATACCTCAGAAAGCTCCAACAGACTTCACTTCAGCACAATTTTCTCGGGGGGGGGGGGGGCTTACGCCGCCCCCCGAACCCCCAGACCGCAAGGTTCCCTCGCTTCACTCGGTCACATACCCTAAGTTCCTGACATATATACAAAGGGCCCCCATTACTAATTTGGCTTAGGGCCTCATTACATCCTAATCCGGCCCTGGTCACATCACAGGCACAAATAATAGAATCTTCGCCAACGAGTGAGTGCAAACATTGGTAGCTTCGCGGAAAGGAGAGGAGAAATGCTCAGTCACGTATCTTTATCTCAGTCGCCATCTAGTCCAAAATAAACATCAATACATGGAAACGTATTTCAAACACTTAAGTTAGAAACAGATGGTTGTATGTGAAAAACGCACCGCGGATATCATATAGATGATGTTTGTGTGTGGTATATAACAATGATGTAAATTATGTTAGCCTTTTCGTTTTCTCTGACTGTGTCTGTGGATTGAATGTATGTTTAGGATTTGTCGTCCAGGTCGAGAGGGACTGCTTTTCCACTGCTTTGATGTGTCTCACAAGTTCACTTATGAGAAAAGAACAACTGATGCGGTGTATGGTTAGTTTGTTTCCATTTGACGATTTTTCAGTCCATTAGTTCCGCTACATGTAGTTGAAATTCTTAACATCATGGCTATGACGAAAAGTTTCTAACTTGGCTGACGTCACCAGATGTCTTACCCATAAGGCACTGGAACAATTTCTTGTATGCACTGCGGAATTCTTTTGAGAGGGCAGCATAAATACACCAATTCGTGCCAGATGATGCCATGCTGCAGTTGAACGCAATCCATACGAGAGGCCCGCTAGATTTCTCTTCCTGGAAAGTGGCATAGTACACCACTGTCGGAATGTAGAGGACCAAGTATGACAGCAAAACTCCTGTGACTGCCCTGGTAGCTTTGATCATGCTTCGTCCAGATGCCCTTTTGGCTTTGTCGTTTATGCCAGCGTTTCTGTCAAGAGAAGGCAGTTGCATTGCGATCTTTATCGATTGGGAACGAGCTTCGTGGACGATCTTGCCATAAATCGCTGTCAAAAGCCCGATGATGGTTATATACAATACGATGCATTGTATGAATATGGCCTCACTCGATACATTGAGAGTATTCGTACTGCAAGTGTCTTCCCCCAGAGTCAAAGCTGTGACGTTGAAGACCACAATCATCACCGAAAAGAGCCAAGGAAAACATATCATGCTCTTCAGTGTAGTCCAAGAAACAAGCGACTCATAACGTAGTGGAAACACAACAGCCAGAAATCGCTCCAGACCGATCATCACCAAATAAATCCAGGATGACACGACTGGTATTGTCCGAAAGGTATCCAGTGCCATGTTGAGACCTCTAACTGCTTTCACAGCCTCACAGTCGAGAGGATAAATCCAGTATAAGTCCATGAGGAAAGCTGCGCCTGCAACGCCTAGCCAGGCATCGGCGACAGCAAGGCCACAGAGTAGAGAGTTACGCTTGACTCGTAGTTCTCTGAACTTCACGAAACAAGATATCGTCACCACATTGCCTGCCACTGTGACCATCGCTATCAGGGTCACGATAACAACGAGGTAAATGGGAACGTTCACGTCGATAGCATCCACGATGGTGTTTCCACTCGAATTCATGTTTCGAATTGAATATGATTCACAAACGAATTTGAAAACAAGACATGACCCATGCTGCAACGACCAGTTTGAAAGCTGGATGTTCTATTTCAATTCAGAGTGGAGACGTGAATGCAATGAACTCCCCCATACATGCTATGAAACACAACCGTGTCCACGATCCATTGACACCAACAAACAATAATGTGTATTAGGAAACAAGTGCATTCCATCAAGGTATAGTCAACTTGGTGTTGGCTGACATCACGCCTTTATTTCTGCCTAAAATGTCCCTCATGCTCATAGTTTTGTATATCACTTGATAATGGGGTGAACCAATCTCCATTACCCACTAATTAGCAACACAAATAGGCATTGGTCTATGCAAATATCAGACTACTTCCGATCTACAAATCCAACATAATATTCCAGAGTAGCTGCCATTTGGATGGATATTTCCGGGAAAGTGACAATTACAGGATTACACTGAACAAACGAGACATTGATCCAACAACGTGACAATACAAATGTATAGTTCTATTCTCATGCCACAGTTGTGATGAGCTTGCCATTGTCATAATTTTTATGTACCACGTCAATTTGGGATGGGGATGTATTATATTCGGTATTTATGTGACAATCGCCGGGATTCAAGGGGTCTTCGAGAGTGTTACGTTTAGCATTCTATTACCTGGATTTCTGCCATTGTCAAATGGGAATTACGTTCTGACTGAATGAAATACAGTAATATTCTCGCACAGTTTGGACAATGTTTACCTAATATCACTTTCATGGATAAACATACCATGGACTGAGAAAAATACTGTTCTTTTGCCATGAACAGTCACATTATTGGATCAAGAATATCAACTCATCGGGTATACAGAAACGAATGCAAACAGACTTACTATTTTAACCAGTGGACAGAAGCTAAGGAACAGAACATGCATTGTAAATGTAAGGACACTACTTGGGATATCAGATATGCAAGAAAATAATTTCGAAAGAAAACAAATGCAAACATGCTCATAATGCGCAGGAATGCGCACTGAATGAGATTTCATTGTATACAAGTACCTTAATGATTCTGTGATCGACAATAGATTCCCACTTTCGGGAAGAGAGGAAATTAAAAACAACGAATGATACATATTTCAGCCATTGCGATAACATAGCCTTTTTTCTGTCAAGTTTTCTGTCAATATAGTTTCCATGTTCATTAGTGTACATCAATGAATCATACCGAATTGTTGTTTTTTTCTTATAATGACGATCATCGACCAGTGATAATTGGCAGGAAATTCTCTTTTTTGGGTTACTCTTTTTCAATCAGAAGGAATTAATAAAACAGATGTTATATTGATAGAACAATGATATGGAACCACTGGATAGCAGGGGATACAGTACACATTGCAAAAGTGTTCGGCAAACACAAAAAAAATCAATGAGGGAATAGGTTCCATCCGTGGCTAATGCATTTGTCAAACAAAGCTGCATGCCATGGAATTCGTGACAAATTTATTTTGTGCGAATTCTAACTAACTGGTTGAACCTGCTGAAGGAGGATCACGATGATGATGGCGTTTTTCAACATCGTTCCAATTCACCATTTCATCATTACAATTCTTGTCTCAGTCACGACAATATTTGGGAATCTCATAACGATCATCAGCTTCATCAAGTTCAAGGAACTTCGGGTAAAACGCAATGCATTGCTCTGTGCCCTGGCCATAGCAGACACCTGGAGTGGCTTGTGTTCTATATCCTACATATCGGAGGCGTACTACCTTGCGCAGAGTGACTGTGATGCAAGCATCACAAAAGCACTGAACTTCGTCTTCGATGCCTTTAGGTCAATTCCGCTCGCGTCATCTTGGATCTACCTTGTTATGGTTGGACTGGAGCGGTTTATTGCAGTTGTGTTCCCGTTGAAATACGAGACATTTGTTACGAAGACAACCATTACCGTCATGATATGCATTCCATGGGTCATCTCCTGTGGGGCAATGGTTGTCAACATCGTCATGTCACAATTCTCAGATGTGGATTGTCATCGGACACTCAGCGTACCAAACACAGCGCTTCTTGTGGAGTTGGTTGGTCTTTTCATAATAAATATGATCATTCTCACTGTGATATACTGCAAAATCCTGCAGCAGGCACGCAACCAGGCTAGAAAGATAACCAACCAGGCAATATTGATAAACGTTCAAAGCGCTGATAATGATTTGAAACGCCAACCAGCCAAGGTGAAAAGTCCTAAAGCCACTCGAACTGTCAGCATAGTCATTCTTTCTTACATGGTGTTGATGATACCCATAATAACGTTCTTCATCCTGCGGACTGTGAAGGATCCAGGTCAAGAACTCATGTGGATATCATTCGAATGCAGTTTGGCGATTTCGGGAGTTAATTTCTTCATCTATGCAGCCTTTTCGAAAGAATTCAGACATTGTTATAAAACCCTCTTATGTAGATGTGGCGATAAGTGATAAGTGGAGTGGCAACTCACGTCATTTATGTTTTTGTTCATGTTTATTTATCAGTGTCAGTTCAACTAGTTTCCAAGTCATGTATCATCTTAATGGAAGTAAATCAATGACTCACTATTTCATGAAATATTATGGCAAACATCATGCAGCATTCACCATTTCATTGCTGCAAATCCTCATGCGCTAGTGTTCGGTGGTGTACACTCTATCTCTCGGAACAATGTCAAAATGCTGAGGTACAAAATGTTCAATATCCACGAGGAAAATTCCAAAGACCTGCACCCTTTTACACTCATGTACTTCCCCACTATTTCTTATGGTTAGTGCTAAATTATGTACAGAATGTCATTGCGCTGTGATTTGTGATTTGTAACCATGATACAGTGAATAGACCATGTTCAGCTTTACTCTATTTGGCATTGTCGACTCACTTATGATACAGTGAATAGACCTTGTTCAGATTTACTCTATTCGGCATTGTCGACTTCTGTGTGTGTGGTCATGTTGTAGTTAACTTATATGGGTTTTCCCTTCTGAATGATCGCTTCACACTTGGCGGGATTGAATTCCATTTCCAACCTTTTTCCCATAGCTCAAGATTGTCGAGTACTTCCTGCAGTGTTGATCTTTTTTCGCAGGTCCTTTTTGCACAGCAAATACAGCAGTATGCCTAACACTGTGCCTCGAGAGACTCCTGACGTCACAGGTATGGTGATTCTGGAAAAATCCAGCAATATGACATCAACATGTAGATTGTTCAGTGCCTTTTGTATTTGTCAGCTACTGATTGGAGTAGTTGTTTGGCACAGGACCTACGTTTCTGGAAGGGGTGTTGTCTGTCTACCAGGAGTCATGTCAGTTAAGTATCTATGCAAGTCAAGATGGTGCATGATGCTCGTCTGCATGATGTGTTCCATCAGTTTACATGATATGGAAGTCAGGAATATTGGTCTGTGGTTGGCAGGGGTAGACTGGTCACTCTTTGTGTATGCAGTAATGGGATTTGCTTGGCGCCATTCCCTATGGATCGTTTCCTGGATGTACGAGGCCTGAAAGATGTTGGTTAAGATATAGGTGCAATGTGATATGCTGCCTGTTTGAGAAGTCTGGCATCTCTGGATTGGGTGGGTGAGTGGGGCTTTTGGGGTGGGGTTTTCTGCGCAGTAGTCAGTACTACCTCAGGGCCTTCTTTTGGGGATGGGAGAGTTGCCTAATGGCAATGTTGGCCCATGGCTTTGTGTAACTGGATGTTTTTCGTCTTGGTTGGAACTAACTCCATCATTATTGTTCGGAGAGCATCTGAGAAGTCTGTCCAGAGTGACTGTACCCGTGTGTTTTCTGAGCGTTTCATAGAAGATAGTGCTATACTCGGCAAATTTCCCACGGATTTGTTTCATGTCAGAGCGTTTGCATAGCCACATTTTCTGTTTTGATGCTGTTTGTTTCGTCAGTGAAAAACGGGTGTTAGCAAGGATCGCCACATGGTATCCTAGGTAAAATAATGAGCAACATTTGTGGACAACACTTAGTCTGTTTGTGAGTTCAAGGTGCAGTGTGTGGTGAGGATTATATCTTGTGGGCGAGTTCAGAATTTGGTCCAGACCACGGTCGAGCACTGTGTTAGTGCTGTTGTGTACTGGCTGCCTTCAATGGCCATTGTGTTCCAGTTCACATCAGGGATGTTGTAATCACCACCTAGAAGTGCTACTGCCGTTTAGTTATATTGCAGGGACTGGCGAATGTTCATGGTCAGATTTTTACAGCGAGGGCTCTGGAAGTTGAGGATCACCACTCCTATGAGGCTGTTTTTAGTTGTTTTCCGAGAGTTTGTATTCTGCTCAGTTTTGGGTGATGATGTATTCATTGGGTGGCCAATAGATGATGTTGAGCTGTTAAGTGATGATAATTTGTTATTGCTGTCGAGTATCGGATAGGATTCAGCAAAGATGCAACTGGAAAGGTTGAGTAAGCCTCATTTACAATGGGTCCATACCTCAGATGAGTTGGCCAG
Source organism: Terebella lapidaria (assembly GCA_949152475.1). NCBI lineage: Eukaryota > Metazoa > Annelida > Polychaeta > Terebellida > Terebellidae > Terebella > Terebella lapidaria. The sequence goes on from OX424560.1 coordinate 30,000,394, forward strand.
GGCATCATAGATAGCCAATCTCACACCAAGACATCTTTTGTGGAACCATGTTTCGCATCCATAGCGGAGATTTGACTGTTGGCCCCATCCATATGGGGAATTTTGGAATTTTGCTCACCATAGTTACTGATTACGGTGAGTGTTTGAAGTATGTTGATACAATACCAGTGAACAAAGCCCTTCTCTGATTGGCGCCGCCATGAAGACACTTCCACTTTTGTTGTTGTCAATGTAAACAAAATGACTGCCGTTCAGAAAAATATCTTAGGTTGTCGTGAATTTGTGTGTGAACATTCAATCAGACATTCATGTAGCTTCTCCAAATCATCAACTGCTTCAGCAAACCAGATCAAGCAAGACCCCCCTAGACGACATTTAGCACTCTCACGCATGCGCATGTATTCTCTCTGTAGGACAAAGCAAATGTACAATGTAAGCTTTCGTCATCTTGTTGAAGACACTGAACGTTTCTCATCTTGAAATTGTAGACCCCCAACTCACATAAATGTGCGAGGAAGATTGCAGTTGTGAAGCAAATGCGGCAATTCAGAGAGTCTTTGGTCATCTCTTTGTATTCCATTGACATATCTGGTAGCTTGAAGCCAAGATCGCACACAGAGTTCCAATACCGGGACAATGCTTGATGCCATTAATATCTCAAGACTGTCAGATATATTACCGTAGAGTGTTATCGAAACATTGGTGCCAGTTGTATGACAATATGCATTTATATCATATCAGCAGTACATCTTGAATGCAATACTGACCAACCTTCCAGAATGAAAGGTCTGGAACACTGCATACAGTCAGGATAGTCACAAACACCAAAATGTCTCAACAATTTCTTTTGGCCCTTGCTTCCATCCACTGGCTTCCAGTTAAGGTCCATAATCATGATAATACTTCATACAATCAGGATAGTCACACATACCAAAATGTCTGACCACATTCTTCCGGTCCTCGCTTTCATCCACTGACTTGCTGGTAATGCACACACCAGCACCAGGTGAATTAAAGGAAAATACGTCCTGATGTCAATCCGACTTCATTCAAATCAGAGAGTCATGATGAAACCTTCAATCAAGTCATGACGAGACCCCAGTGATTATTGTTTTTGTACTGTTTGTCCCTCGTACATGACCAGTGATTGTGATTCTTGCATTGCAGACCAGGCAATAGCTAAGTCATTCACCATTGCTGATAGATACCAAGAAGAAAACCCCGTTCATTTGTCATTTCTATTATGTGTATCTGCAAATGCCTCAGAGTTTTCTTAATAATTTGTAAACCCTTTATTGCTTTATGAATTTGTCTCTTCGGATCATTGTGTTACATGATCTTAATTGGTCATTGTGTTTTATACTCAATATAATTGTTGACATTTCTTTAGTTATCATAATGTATCATGTCAATATATTTTTTAGCGAAGCTCTTTCGTGACCATGTGATGGTATGGTTTGATTTGCAACGATCTCATCCATGATGTCAATTTTGACAATGATCACAATGAATGTGTACAATTGTCATGTGGTCATGCCGCCATGTAAATAGTCACAATGTTCAACTTCACTTGATTGAGCTACCCAGACATAACTATGAGTTTGATTGTTGAACCTCACTTTTCGAGCCAAGTTTTTCAAGCCTAGGGAATACTCCGTTGTGGTATATATAACAATAGAAAACTAAAGTTCAATACATCTCGACTTAAGTGTGTGAATTGTCACCAAATGTGTATTCAGCAGTCAGCAAAGGCGAAAAACGGAGCTGGTGCCTCTCTTTGTACAGAAAAAAAAAACAGTAGTTCTTTCGTCCAGGAGATGTATATTATCATAGCATATTTATTCTGTTCGAGACTAAATATGCAAATATAAAACATTTTGATGAAATAATTTTTGTTAAAAATGAACAACGACGACATTGAATGTGGATACATGCCAATGGGGGAAATTCGTATGTACTGTTCTGCGTGCGTCATAATGCAGGTACTTCACATTCACCATAATGTGCAATCACACCTAATATGTATCACAGGTTTGTGGAGGTTATAACAGGCATAACTGTATCATTGTAAACACAAAACCATGTACAAACGTCACCACATGATTTCATATTACACTACTTGAATTTACATTCGATCAGAGACATGATAGGTCGACCTGATATTCCAATATGTAATACATCGTAATTAAGTGTCAATGTAGCAGCTAAATACAGTAATTATGTATCAGTTTTACACCTCATGTTTCTGGAAACCAAAATGGTTATTATACTCTACCTTACAATTAGTGCTAGCAGGTTGATATCTGTTGGCATACCATGCATCAAGCAACGTTGGCCCAACATTGGCCAGCCAAGGGTGGAGCAACGTTGGGGCAACAGATGTGCAGTTGTCGGGCCAACAGTGAACAGCCACTCTCGGCCCCAAGAGTGCTTGGGCCACCTGAACAACGTTGACGCAATGCTTATCAATATTGTAAATTAAACCGACTATACAATCAAGATAGCACGCTTATATTGGTAAAAAAAATTGGGCCAACATACACATGAACATTGGTCCAACAATGGCATACATCGAGCCTAAAAACCTCCATCGGTGGTGGTGTGTTCACATGAATCCATGTGTCAAATTGACCTATCCCAAATGCCCTCAAAAGTTGTCCTAGTTTCACAAATAACATCAGAAAACTTCTCTTTGGCCAATAATAACGTTTTGCAGAATACGTCGAAAATGACATAAAAGGACTGGAACAAACTGGATTTGGAATAGGTTAATTGACCTATCGCCAAAGCCCCTAAAAGTTGTCCGATTTGCACATTTTACGTCAGCGAGCTTCTCTTTGGCAATAATGACGTTTAGCAGAATGCGTCGAAAGTGACGTAAAAAGACTCGGACAAACTGGTTCTGCGATAGATTAATTGAATATGAATCATAAATGATTTTGAAAGCAAGACATGACTCTTTCAACAGCGACCAGCTCGGGAACTGACTGTTTTTTTTTTGCAATTCACAATGCTGTTGTGAATGCAATCGACTCCCCCATAAAGAACATGATATTAAACCGAACCAGTGGCCTAGAGTAAGACCAGTGGTCTAGGGTAAGTCGAAGGTTCGAGCCTCGCCAGGGGCTTGTCCTGATGTGGCCCGTTGGTGAGCCGCCAGCTAGTTGAAGAATGGTTACCGATTGCCTCCCTGCCGGGCGCCTGGCATGAAGGATAGGAATCGGGGTAAAGCTGTACAACAGAACAAAGTGTCTCATAAGCCCGAGTGAGGCTGGCCCTTTCAATAGGGGTGACACTATAATAAAGAAAAAATACACACTAAACACAATCGTCTTCAGGATCCATTAATATGAACAAACATGAATGTTGGGGTATTGATATACACCAAAAGTCAACTGGTGCTGACATTATGACTTTATTTTTGCCTAATGTGTCTTTCACGCTCATAGTTCTGTCTATCATTTGATAATGGCATAAAAAGACATCACCATGTCATTGGCAACACAAATAGGCAGTTGTCCATTCAAATATTAATACAAAGAAATATGAATCAGCAGCATGACAATACCAACACCGATTTCCATTCTCCTGTCGCAGTTGCGCTGAGCTTGTCATTCTCACAACTCGATGTTTTATATAGGGTATTCATGTTTAGTCTTTTCATTGTGTACCATTTGCATAGAAACATTTAGGATATATACATGCAGGACTCAAGAAGTAATTGAGCCTTCAATTACCTGATTTTCTGCTATCATTATCAAATGGAAATGTTTATTTCCCATTTGATAATGAATGGGAAATAATATGCATGCCCGCATATTTTGAATAATGTTTACCCAAACGCATTTGCTTGGTACACATGGATGGACGCTCAAAAATACCGTTCTCTTGCATTGAACTGTCAAAATATTGGTTCAGGAAAATCAAGGCATCAGGTATACAAAATCGAATACAAACAGGTATATAATTTCACTAAGTGGATAGCGGTTAATGGAAACTAGATACATTGTATATTTAAGGATACTTCTTTGGATATCAGTAAAAACAAGTACACACATGCTCTAAATGCCCAGAAAGACCTGGTAATTGAAGTTCCATCATATATTATCGGATTGCCATTTGATCATTAATGGTCAAAACAAAAAAGACAACAAGTAACAAGACAATCAGAGATTGCAGACCATCGCCCCACTGATCTAGTCACTATACAACTTGACTTCAACCATTTCACAGAAATTTCGAAATTTGTGACTGCAATTTCCTTCATGCATGTTATGGTCCAGCCGCATTTTTTAACCTCACTTTGAGTTATCAACGAAAATGCATTTTTATGGGTTCTCGGTGACATGACTCTTGACATTGATGGGCCATCCTATTAAATACATGGCCTGTAAGATGCATATCAAGTTTCACATTTTGAAATGTCAGAATTTCGATGTTTTTGACGTCATTGTGACATCACTGTACGTTGTAGCGCCAGAAAGGTATAACTGGAAATACGGGCTTAAGAACTTTTCAACGATATAATACTTGATCGGGTGTGCAATGTTTTTGTAAATGACCTTGACGTTGACGTTCAAAGTCAAAGTCAGTTTTCAAAGGTCAAAGTCAAGGTCTCATCTTATACACTTCCCATTGCCGAACAATATGATCTAGATTTGAAGTCTTCACAATGATTAGTTCAGAAACAAAAATGTAATGTTCACGTTTCCCGTTGTCATGGCAACCACTTTTTATCCGATTTTCCCCAAAATCGGTGAGGACTGAATATTTCAATCCATCCCTTCAATTCTCAGGCCGATCAGACCATTGCTTTCCAAATTACGTGCGCGGTCAGACAAACAGACAAACTAACCGCCAAAAAATGCAAATGCAATACCCTCTCCCCTGTCAGGACGAGGGTAATAATATTCAAGCAATTGCTATCAAGTTAGCCCCTTTTTAGCGTTTTCTGTCAATAATGTGTTCATTATCATTATTGCACAACGCAGGAATCATACCAGAGTTGCACATCCTCATAATGATGATCACCCACCAATAATGATTGGCAGGAACTTCTATTATAGTGTTATTCTTTCTGCTTCAAACTGGTCAATAGGGATATATACAAAAGATGTTTACATCAATGAGAGAGACTACTAGCAAGGGAATACCAGTACCACTGCAAATATGTTCGGCAAGCCCACACAAAAATCAATAAGGAAATTATGTTAGTTCCGCAAGTTGGTTAATGCATTTCATACAAAGCTGCATGCCATGGAATTTCGGGCAACCTCTAACTGAGAAGTAATCTGCTGAAAGAGGATGACGATGATGATGGCGATTTTCAACATCATTCCAATTCATCATTTCATCATTACAGTTATTGTGTCGGTCACGACAATATTTGGGAATCTCACAACGATCATCAGCTTCATCAAGTTCAAGGAACTTCGAGTAAAACGCAATGCATTGATCTGTGCTCTGGCCATAGCGGACACCTGGAGTGGTTTGTGTTCTATATCCTACATATTGGAGGTGTATTATTTTGCTCAGATCGACTGTGATGCAAGCAGCACAAAAGTGCTTAACTTCGTTTTCGATGCCTTTAAGTCAATTCCGCTCTCGTCATCTTGGATCTACCTTGTTATGGTTGGACTGGAGCGGTTTATTGCAGTTGTATTCCCGTTGAGATACGAAACATTCATCAAAAAGACAATCATCACCATCATGATATGCATTCCATGGGTCATCTCCTGTGGGGCAATGATTGTCAACATCGTCATGTCACAATTCTCAGATGTGGATTGTCATCGGACACTCAGCGTACCAAACACAGCGCTTCTTGTGGAGTTGGTTGGTCTTTTCATAATAAATATGATCATTCTCACTGTGATATATTGCAAGATCCTGCAGCAGGCACGCAACCAGGCCAGAAAGATAACCAACCAGGCAATAAACGTTCAAAGCGCTGATACTGATTTGAAACACCAACCAGCCAAGATGAAAAGTCCTAAAGCCACTCGAACTGTCAGCATAGTCATTCTTTCTTACATGGTGTTGATGATACCAATAATAACGTTCTTCGTCCTGCGGACTGTGAAGGAACCAGGTCAAGAACTCATGTGGATTTCATTTGAATGCAGTTTGGCGATTTCGGGAGTTAATTTCTTCATCTATGCAGCCTTTTCGAAAGAATTCAGACATTGTTATGAAACCCTTTTATGTAGATGTGGCGATAAGTGATAAGTGGAGTGGCAAGTCACGTCATTTATGTTTGTTTATGTTTATTTATCAGTGTCAATTCAACTAGTTTCCAAGTCATGTATCGTCTTAAATGAAAGTAAATCAATGGCGTACTCTACATAACAATGAATATATCACTATTTCATGAAAAATTATGGCAAATATCATGGAGCATTCACCATTTCATTGCTGCAAATCCTCATGCTCTAGTGTTCGGTGGTATACACTCGGTCTTTCGGAACAATGTCAAAATTCTGAGGTACAAAATGTTCAACATCCACGAGGAAAATTCCATGGACCTGCACCCTTTTACACTCATGTACTTCCCCACTTCTTCTTATGGTTAGTGCTGAATTATGTACAGAATGTCGTTGCACTGTTATGAGGGTGATACCTTTGGATTGATGAGATATTTACAGTGCTGGTTAAAAACAGACACTGGTAGCTAGTGCAATCTAACACCTGCCAGTCGAGGCTTGAATGACTCCATGCTGGGGGCTCAGATGGCCGATTCAGGCAGGATGATCCACAGTCTAGTCACGTCCGGAAAAAAGGATGCTTGCGTGACACATTCCGAGTGTGTGTGGCACGAAGAACTTGCCTGCATTGCCTCTTGAGCAAGTTAAAGTAGGATTGAAGTGATCTTCCAAGGAGATATCAATGAGATTGTTATGTATTCTGTACCTCATTGCCAACTTCACCTTAGCACGTTTCCCGATTAGTGGTTCCCAGCCAAGTTTTTCCAACATGGGGAGATGCTGCTGTGGAAAGAATAGTTTTAGTTTACAAAACGTAAAACAACAACCCACGTAAAATACAATAGTTTTTGCAATAGAAACAAAGCCCCACCAAATAGTTTATCCAAAGACACACTGGCGTCATCAGGGGCAGACAGTATGTTAAATGTAGTTGTTTATACTGTACACCTCATGGAATTAGTTTACCACTGCCCAACAACCTATGAAAATAATTAAGAAATCCGAAACAAACCCCTTGGAATAGATATATGACAAGTACATAAGTACCTGATCACAAGCCAAAAGGCTACTGAGTTGATGAGTTGATTTGCTTGGCGCCATTCCCTGCGGATCATTTTTTGGATGTACAAGGCCTGAAAGATGGTGGTTAAGATATAGGTGCAATGTGATATGCTGTCTGTTTAAGAATGTTGGCCCATGGCTTTGTGTAACTGGATGTTGTCGTCTTGGTTGGGACTAACTCCATCATTATTGTTTGGAGGGCATCTGGGAAGTCTGTCCAGATTTACTATTCCGGTGTGTTTTCTGAGCGTTTCATAGAGGATAGTGCTATACTCGGCAAATTTCCCCCGGATTTGTTCCATGTCAGAGCGTTTCCATAGCCACATTTTCTGTTTAGATGCAACAGTTGGTCTGTTTGTGAGTTCAAGGACCAGTGTGTGGTCAGGATTATTTCTTGTGAGCGAGTTCACGATTTGGTCCAGACCAAGGTCGAGCACGGTGTTAGTGCTGTTGTGTACTGGCTGCCTTCAATGGCCATTGTGTTCCAGTTCACATCAGGGATGTTGTAATCACCACCTAGAAGTGCTACTGCCTTTAGTTATATTGCAGGGACTGGCGAATGTTCATGGTCAGATTTTTACAGCGAGGACTCTGGAAGTTGAGGTTCACCACTCCTATGAGGCTGTCTTTAGTTGTTTTCCGCGTAAAAGCCCCCCCCCCCCCCCCCGATGACATTTAGCACTCTCACGCATGCGCATGTATTCTCTCTGTAGGCAAAGCAAATGTACAATGTAAGCTTTCGTCATCTTCTTGAAGACACTGAACTTTTCTCATCTTTTAATATTGTAGACCTTCAACTCACATACATGTGCGTGGAAGATTGCAGTTGTGACAGCAAATGCTGGCATGACTTTCAACTTCCTCAAACTAAAGGTCGAAAAGACTGAGAGAGTACTTGCCTGTTGATGCTACTCCCAGGCGGCAATTCAGAGAGTCTTTGTCAGCTTTTTGTATTCCATTGACATATCTGGTAGATTGAAGCCAAGATCACACACAGAGTTCCAATATCGGGACGATGCTTGATGCCATCATTATCTCGAGACTCTGTCAGATATATTATTGTAGTGTGTTATCGAAACTTTGGTGCCAGTTGTATGACAATATGCCTTTGTATCATATCAGCAGGACATCTTGAATGCAGTACTGACCAACCTTCCAGAATGGAAGGTCTGGAACACTTCAAACAGTCAGGATAGTCACAAACACCAAAATGTCTGACCACTTTCTTTCAGTCCTCGCTTTCATCCACTGACTTCCTGGTAATGCACACACCGGCTCCAGGTGAATTAAAGGAAAATACGTCCTCATGTCAATCCGACTTTATTCAAATCAGGGAGTCAAGATGAAACCTTCAATCAAGTCATGACGAAACCCCAGTGAATATTGTTATTGTACTGTTTGTCCCTCGTACATGACCAGTGATTGTGCTTCTTGCATTGCTATGGCGCCCCGTTCGTGCCACCCCAAAAAGGGAAGTTATTTTTTCATTTATCTCATATGTATGAAATGAAAAGTCATACGTATGAGATACTAAGTCATATGTATGAAATAAAAAGTCATATGTTTGAGATACTAAGTCATACGTATGAGATAATAAGTCATACGTATGAGATACTATCTCATATGTATGAGTTACTAAGTCATACATAGGAGATACTATGTCATACGTAGGAGATACTATGACATACTCATATGTAGGAGATACTATCTCATATGTATGACTTAGTATCTCATACTTATGAGATAGTATCTCAAACATATGACTTTTTATCTCATACGTATGACTTAGTAACTCATACGTATGAGATACTATCTCATACATAAGAGTTAGAAAAAAAAATTCTCTTTTTTGTGGCACGAACGGGGCGCCATACATTGCAGACCATGCAATAGCTAAGTCATTCGACATTGCTGAATACTCTGTGGGATAGATACCCAGAAGACAACCCCATTCATTTGTCATTCCTATTATGTGTATCTGCAAATGCCTCACGAAAATAGAGTTTTCCTAAACATGTGTAAACCCCTCTACTGCTTTATAAATTTGTCTTTTCGGATCATTGTGTTACATGATCTTAATTGACCATTGTGTTCTATACTCGATATAATTGTTGACAATTTTTTTAGTTATCATAATGTATCATGTCAATATATTTTTAGCGAAGCTCTTTCGTGACCATGGTTTACGAAACCATGTGATGGTTTTTGTGATGGTATGGTTTAATTTGCAACGATCTTATCCCTGATGTCAATTTTGACAATGATCACAAATAAATGTGTACAATTGTCATGTGGTCATGCCGCCATGTAAATAGTCACAATGTTCAACTTCACTCAATTGAGCTACCCAGACATAACTATGAGTTTGATTGTTGAACCTCACCTTTCAAGCCAAGTTTTTCAAGCCTAGGGAATACTCCGTTGTGGTATATATAACAGTAGAAAACTAAAGTTCAATACATCTCGACTTAAGTGTATGAATTGTCTTCAAATGTGTAATGTCAGCAAAGGCGGAAAACGGAGCTGGTGCCTCTCTTGGTACAGAACGGAACAGTAGTTCTTTCGTCCAGGAGATGTATAACATTATAGCATATTTATTCTGTTTGAGACTAAATATGCAAATATAAAACTATTTAACAAAATAATTTTCATTAAAAATAAACAACGACGACATTGGATGTGGATACATCAACCAATATCCATCACCTTAATATCAGCATAACTGCCAATGGGGGAAATTACATATGTACTGTTCTACGTGCGTCATAATGCAGATACTTCACATTCACCATAATGTGCAATCACACATAATATGTATCACAGGTTTGTGGAGGTTATAACAGGCATAACTCTATCATTGTAAATGCAAAACCATGTACAAACGTCACCACATGATTTCATATTACACTACTTGAATTTACATCCGATCAGAGACCAGCATGATAGGTCGACCTGATATTCCAATATGCGGTAAATCGGAATTAGGTGTAGATGTAGCTGCTAAATACAGTAATTATGTATCAGTTTTACACCTCATGTTTCTGGAAACCAAAATGGTTATTATACTCTACCTTACAATTAGTGCTAGCAGGTGGATATCTGTTGGCATACCATGCATCAAGCAACGTTGGCCCAACATTGGCCAGCCAAGGGTGGAGCAACGTTGGGGCAACAGATGTGCAGTTGTCGGGCGAACAGTGAACAGCCACTCTCGGCCCCAAGGGTGCTTGGGCCACCTGAACAACGTTGACGCAATGCTTATCAATATTGTAAATTAAACCGACTATACAATCAAGATAGCACGCTTATATTGGTAAAAAAAATTGGGCCAACATACACATGAACATTGGTCCAACAATGGCATACATCGAGCCTAAAAACCTCCATCGGTGGTGGTGTGTTCACATGAATCCATGTGTCAAATTGACCTATCCCAAATGCCCTCAAAAGTTGTCCTAGTTTCACAAATAACATCAGAAAACTTCTCTTTGGCCAATAATAACGTTTTGCAGAATACGTCGAAAATGACATAAAAGGACTGGAACAAACTGGATTTGGAATAGGTTAATTGACCTATCGCCAAAGCCCCTAAAAGTTGTCCTAGTTGCACATTTTATGTCAGCGAGCTTCTCTTTGGCCAATAATGACGTTTAGCAGAATGCGTCGAAAGTGACGTAAAAAGACTCGGACAAACTGGTTCTGCGATAGATTAATTGAATATGAATCATAAATGATTTTGAAAGCAAGACATGACTCTTTCAACAACGACCAGCTCGGGAACTGACTGGTTTTTTTTTTTTGCAATTCACAATGCTGTCGTGAATGCAATCGACTCCCCCATAAAGAACATGATATTAAACCGAACCAGTGGCCTAGAGTAAGACCAGTGGTCTAGGGTAAGTCGAAGGTTCGAGCCTCGCCAGGGGCTTGTCCTGATGTGGCCCGTTGGTGAGCCGCCAGCTAGTTGAAGAATGGTTACCGATTGCCTCCCTGCCGGGCGCCTGGCATGAAGGATAGGAATCGGGATAAAGCTGTACAACAAAACAGAGTGTCTCATAAGCCCGAGTGAGGCTGGCCCTTTCAATAGGGGTGACACTATAATAAAGAAAAAATACACACTAAACACAATCGTCTTCAGGATCCATTAATATGAACAAACATGAATGTCGGGGTATTGATATACACCAAAAGTCAACTGGTGCTGACATTATGACTTTATTTTTGCCTAATGTGTCTTTCACAGTTTCATAGTTCTGTCTATCATTTGATAATGGCATAAAAAGACATCACCATGTCATTGGCAACACAAATAGGCAGTTGTCCATTCAAATATTAATACAAAGAAATATGAATCAGCAGCATGACAATACCAACACCGATTTCCATTCTCCTGTCGCAGTTGCGCTGAGCTTGTCATTCTCACAACTCGATGTTTTATATAGGGTATTCATGTTTAGTCTTTTCATTGTGTACCATTTGCATAGAAACATTTAGGATATATACATGCAGGACTCAAGAAGTAATTGAGCCTTCAATTACCTGATTTTCTGCTATCATTATCAAATGGGAAATGTTTATTTCCCATTTGATAATGAATGGGAAATAATATGCATGCCCGCATATTTTGAATAATGTTTACCCAAACGCATTTGCTTGGTACACATGGATGGACGCTCAAAAATACCGTTCTCTTGCATTGAACTGTCAAAATATTGGTTCAGGAAAATCAAGGCATCAGGTATACAAAATCGAATACAAACAGGTATATAATTTCACTAAGTGGATAGCGGTTAATGGAAACTAGATACATTGTATATTTAAGGATACTTCTTTGGATATCAGTAAAAACAAGTACACACATGCTCTAAATGCCCAGAAAGACCTGGTAATTGAAGTTCCATCATATATTATCGGATTGCCATTTGATCATTAATGGTCAAAACAAAAATGACAACAAGTACACAATATTTTGAAGTTGAAGACATAGTCTCACACACCTCGCCCAACAAATACAAATATTGCACTCTTCATCTGAATATTCACAGTTTACCAAAGAAGATAAATGAACTTAAAATCATGCTTTCGAACTTACAAAACACTGGGATAGTTGTGCACTTTATTCTGTTATGCGAAACCTTTCTGAACGACAATACATTGCATTTATGCAGCATACCTGGATATAACCTTGAATGCCGTAACAGACAGGGTGGGACACGGGGAGGGGGTGTCGCGCTGTACATACATGATTCGCTACATTACGATATTAGGAACGACCTGGCCATAAATGTTGATTGCGAATTTGAGTCGATTTTCATCGAGGTAAAACATAGTCAGCGAAACACAATTGTGGGTGAAATATACCGAATCCCAGGCACAAACGAAACACTATCAATATCTAGATACGAAACAGTACTTGAAAAGTTAAACGGAACTAATTCTGACGTTATACTTGGTACAGATCAAAATTTTGATTATATCAAAATACACTCCAACAAGCACTCCGATGAATTACTTAACACCTTCATAGCATCTGGCTTCCTACCGACCGTTAATAAACCAACCAGAATAACACATAATAGTGCGACATTAATCGATAATATATACGTAAAGTGTTCTAACTACAATAATGTTAAATCTGGCATAATACTAAGCGATATATCTGATCATTTGCCCTTGTTTGCTGTTATGGGGGATACTTCGTCCAGCAAGGTACAGTCCCTAACTATAACTTGTCGTCCTCTCACTTCTGAAAATATGATGTCTATATGTAATGATCTCAATTCAACAGACTGGACATACCTCGACCGAATTCCCATCAATGACGCTTACGCATCCTTCACAAACAAAGTAAAACAGGCTATGGACAATTCGCTCCTGAAATAGAGAAAACAATCCCACGAAAACGTGTAATAAAAGAACCCTGGATGACACAAGGGTTGTTACAGTCATCATCCAAATGTATCAAACTTTATAAAAAGTGCCTACGTAAATCAATAACAGATAGTTCTTACCAAAAATATATTAAGCATAGGAACCTATTCAGAGCTTTGAAAAGACAATGCAAACGCGAATACTATGGGTCTCTTCTTGATAAATACAGATGTGATGTGAAAAAACCTGAGACTGATCCAACCAAAAACGCTGACGGGTTCTGCAAATATTTCTCAAACATAGGCATTTCGCTGGCAGAACAAATTCCATCAGCCCCTAAACATTTCACTGAATATCTAAGTGAACAACCGAACCCAAACTCTATATTCATCAACCCCACTGATCCCAACGAGGTCATGAAAATGATAGACTCATTGAAAGGAAAAAAAAGTTCAGGAGTTGACAATTTGAGTAGTCACTTCATAAAACAGATAAAACATGCAGTTTGCACTCCGATATCATTACTAATAAACAAATCAATTTCAACGGGAATTGTCCCTCAGCAAATGAAAACTGCGAAAGTAATCCCAATCTACAAAAATAATAACAAGCAAATGCTGAATAACTATAGGCCAATATCACTATTACCCTGTTGCTCTAAACTCTTAGAAAAAATCATCCACTCACGACTGTATACGTTTCTCGTACAACATAATATACTCTATCCTAAGCAATACGGATTTAGGCCCAAACATTCAACTATTAATGCAGTTACAGAATTTGTATTCGATACCCTGACTGACTTTAACAATAACATGTACACACTTGGAGTTTTCCTGGACCTCTCCAAGGCTTTCGATACTATTGACCATTCTATTCTGTTGTCCAAATTAGAATATTATGGTATTCGAGGGATTGCCTTGGAGTGGATCAGGAGCTACCTAAATAACCGTGCGCAGTATGTCAAGTTCAAAAACTCATGTTCGAACCTCTATCCTATAAAATACGGTGTACCACAGGGTTCAGTATTGGGTCCGTTACTTTTTATCATATATTCAAACGATATTCCCAACTCAATAACAAAATCAAAATGTATTTTATTCGCAGACGATACAACGTTGTATTATACTCACAATAACCTCCAACACCTATATCACATTGTTGAATCAGATATCCTCCTCATGGTTAATTGGTTCCGGAGCAACAAATTATCTTATTAATACAAAGAAATATGAATCAGCAGCATGACAATACCAACACCGATTTCCATTCTCCTGTCGCAGTTGCGCTGAGCTTGTCATTCTCACAACTCGATGTTTTATATAGGGTATTCATGTTTAGTCTTTTCATTGTGTACCATTTGCATAGAAACATTTAGGATATATACATGCAGGACTCAAGAAGTAATTGAGCCTTCAATTACCTGATTTTCTGCTATCATTATCAAATGGGAAATGTTTATTTCCCATTTGATAATGAATGGGAAATAATATGCATGCCCGCATATTTTGAATAATGTTTACCCAAACGCATTTGCTTGGTACACATGGATGGACGCTCAAAAATACCGTTCTCTTGCATTGAACTGTCAAAATATTGGTTCAGGAAAATCAAGGCATCAGGTATACAAAATCGAATACAAACAGGTATATAATTTCACTAAGTGGATAGCGGTTAATGGAAACTAGATACATTGTATATTTAAGGATACTTCTTTGGATATCAGTAAAAACAAGTACACACATGCTCTAAATGCCCAGAAAGACCTGGTAATTGAAGTTCCATCATATATTATCGGATTGCCATTTGATCATTAATGGTCAAAACAAAAATGACAACAAGTACACAATATTTTGAAGTTGAAGACATAGTCTCACACACCTCGCCCAACAAATACAAATATTGCACTCTTCATCTGAATATTCACAGTTTACCAAAGAAGATAAATGAACTTAAAATCATGCTTTCGAACTTACAAAACACTGGGATAGTTGTGCACTTTATTCTGTTATGCGAAACCTTTCTGAACGACAATACATTGCATTTATGCAGCATACCTGGATATAACCTTGAATGCCGTAACAGACAGGGTGGGACACGGGGAGGGGGTGTCGCGCTGTACATACATGATTCGCTACATTACGATATTAGGAACGACCTGGCCATAAATGTTGATTGCGAATTTGAGTCGATTTTCATCGAGGTAAAACATAGTCAGCGAAACACAATTGTGGGTGAAATATACCGAATCCCAGGCACAAACGAAACACTATCAATATCTAGATACGAAACAGTACTTGAAAAGTTAAACGGAACTAATTCTGACGTTATACTTGGTACAGATCAAAATTTTGATTATATCAAAATACACTCCAACAAGCACTCCGATGAATTACTTAACACCTTCATAGCATCTGGCTTCCTACCGACCGTTAATAAACCAACCAGAATAACACATAATAGTGCGACATTAATCGATAATATATACGTAAAGTGTTCTAACTACAATAATGTTAAATCTGGCATAATACTAAGCGATATATCTGATCATTTGCCCTTGTTTGCTGTTATGGGGGATACTTCGTCCAGCAAGGTACAGTCCCTAACTATAACTTGTCGTCCTCTCACTTCTGAAAATATGATGTCTATATGTAATGATCTCAATTCAACAGACTGGACATACCTCGACCGAATTCCCATCAATGACGCTTACGCATCCTTCACAAACAAAGTAAAACAGGCTATGGACAATTCGCTCCTGAAATAGAGAAAACAATCCCACGAAAACGTGTAATAAAAGAACCCTGGATGACACAAGGGTTGTTACAGTCATCATCCAAATGTATCAAACTTTATAAAAAGTGCCTACGTAAATCAATAACAGATAGTTCTTACCAAAAATATATTAAGCATAGGAACCTATTCAGAGCTTTGAAAAGACAATGCAAACGCGAATACTATGGGTCTCTTCTTGATAAATACAGATGTGATGTGAAAAAAACGTGGAAAATTTTGAACAATGTTATAGGGCGAACAAATGACAAATCATCAATCACCGACACCTTTCTTATCAATAATAAACCTGAGACTGATCCAACCAAAAACGCTGACGGGTTCTGCAAATATTTCTCAAACATAGGCATTTCGCTGGCAGAACAAATTCCATCAGCCCCTAAACATTTCACTGAATATCTAAGTGAACAACCGAACCCAAACTCTATATTCATCAACCCCACTGATCCCAACGAGGTCATGAAAATGATAGACTCATTGAAAGGAAAAAAAAGTTCAGGAGTTGACAATTTGAGTAGTCACTTCATAAAACAGATAAAACATGCAGTTTGCACTCCGATATCATTACTAATAAACAAATCAATTTCAACGGGAATTGTCCCTCAGCAAATGAAAACTGCGAAAGTAATCCCAATCTACAAAAATAATAACAAGCAAATGCTGAATAACTATAGGCCAATATCACTATTACCCTGTTGCTCTAAACTCTTAGAAAAAATCATCCACTCACGACTGTATACGTTTCTCGTACAACATAATATACTCTATCCTAAGCAATACGGATTTAGGCCCAAACATTCAACTATTAATGCAGTTACAGAATTTGTATTCGATACCCTGACTGACTTTAACAATAACATGTACACACTTGGAGTTTTCCTGGACCTCTCCAAGGCTTTCGATACTATTGACCATTCTATTCTGTTGTCCAAATTAGAATATTATGGTATTCGAGGGATTGCCTTGGAGTGGATCAGGAGCTACCTAAATAACCGTGCGCAGTATGTCAAGTTCAAAAACTCATGTTCGAACCTCTATCCTATAAAATACGGTGTACCACAGGGTTCAGTATTGGGTCCGTTACTTTTTATCATATATTCAAACGATATTCCCAACTCAATAACAAAATCAAAATGTATTTTATTCGCAGACGATACAACGTTGTATTATACTCACAATAACCTCCAACACCTATATCACATTGTTGAATCAGATATCCTCCTCATGGTTAATTGGTTCCGGAGCAACAAATTATCACTGAATGTTAGCAAAACTAATATAATCTTATTCTCCAAGAAGCTGGTACACAACTACAACACCCATTCGCTAAAGGTCGATACAGAATACATTACACCATCACTTTCTGTTAAATTTCTTGGTATCCATATAGACAGTAAGCTGAGTTGGAATGTCCACATTGAACACGTCTTGAAAAAATTGTCCAGCGCCCTATATATGTTAAACACTGTCAAAAACATGTTAAGTAAAGCCCACCTCAAATCGTTATATTTTAGTCTGTTTCATTCCTACCTAAACTATGGTATATTGTTATGGGGTTCTGCACAAAAAACGATACTGCGCCCGCTTGAAATCAAGCAAAATAAAGCAATCCGATGCGTCACTGGATCACGTTTCAATGCCAGCTCTACGCCACTCTATCATAAAACAGGCATAGCTAAGCTACATGATTTGTTCAATATTGAACTTAGTAAATTTATGTATCTTCATTCTCGCAATGAACTACCAAGTTCGCTGAACAATCTTTTTGTGGCAAACAATTCTATCCACTCCTTCAACACTAGACATTGTAAAGACCCCCATATAACTAGGTGGAATGTCCAAATTTTTGGAAACAGCTTCATTCGTAAAGGTCCGGAATTATGGCTAAATACACCAACCCATATAAAAAACAGCATTTCAGTCAGTGCCTACAAATCTAAGATAACACAACACTTCATTTCGAAATATTTGATGAATAACTAACTATCTAATCTAGTAATACTCCCTTGATACTGTAAAATTTCATGGCTGTATTGTATTTCATAAGTTCACGTTACTACGGTCGCTTTATTAGTTTGTCTTTTTTGTGTCTTGTGTCATTTTCTCATATTTCATTTTTTTTTTTTTTTTTTTTTTTTTTTTGCTCTACCAATCCTGTATCGTTTGTCAATAGTGTAAGGATGTGTGTGGGTGTGGGTGTGTGTGTCATGGGGGGGGGGGTATGAAAAAGGACTTTTTTCATTCATTTCTCACTCTATGTAATACCACAAGTTTGGCATTTCACAGTAGTAAATGTGTAAATTTTAGGTTCAATCTGTTAATTCTGGCACAGGTTCGGCAACTGCATCATCATCTCCTGTGTATATGGGTGTATGTGAATAATGTGAATAGTATGTATTTCTACGTGAAATTAATGTATATATATATCTACATGTTTGTGATGTTGTTATATGTAGTATGCAACTCATACGTGAGTCCAACTTGTAAATATTTTGTTCCTATCCGTTCCATATTTTGTGTTACTATTATTTCAATGTAATGGGCTTCACCGCTTGAGCAATCAAGTTACAGGCATCGGCCTCTGGTGGAGTCCACAAATTGTGCATTTCTTATATCATCTATTGAATATGTTCATCTTGTGTGCAATTTGGAAATAAATTACTTACTTACTTACTTACTTGTAACAAGACAATCAGAGATTGCAGACCATCGCCCCACTGATCTAGTCACTATACAACTTGACTTCAACCATTTCACAGAAATTTCGAAATTTGTGACTGCAATTTCCTTCATGCATGTTATGGTCCAGCCGCATTTTTTAACCTCACTTTGAGTTATCAACGAAAATGCCTATTTATGGGTTCTCGGTGACATGACTCCTGACATTGATGGGCCATCCTATTAAATACATGACCTGTAAGATGCATATCAAGTTTCACATTTTGAAATTTCAGAATTTCGATGTTTTTGACGTCATTGTGACATCACTGTACGTTGTAGCGCAAGAAAGGTATAACTGGAAATACGGGCTTAAGAACTTTTCAACGATATAATACTTGATCGGGTGTGCAATGTTTTTGTAAATGACCTTGACGTTGACGTTCAAAGTCAAAGTCAGTATTCAAAGGTCAAAGTCAAGGTCTCATCTTATACACTTCCCATTGCCGAACAATATGATCTAGATTTGAAGTCTTCACAATGATTAGTTCAGAAACAAAAATGCAATGTTCACGTTTCCCGTTGTCATGGCAACCACTTTTTATCCGATTTCCCCCAAAATCGGTGAGGACTGAATATTTCAATCCATCCCTTCAATTCTCAGGCCGATCAGGCCATTGCTTTCCAAATTACGTGCGCGGTCAGACAAACAGACAAACTAACCGCCAAAAAATGCAAATGCAATACCCTCTCCCCTGTCAGGACGAGGGTAATAATATTCAAGCAATTGCTATCAAGTTAGCCCCTTTTTAGCGTTTTCTGTCAATAATGTGTTCATTATCATTATTGCACAACGCAGGAATCATACCAGAGTTGCACATCCTCATAATGATGATCACCCACCAATAATGATTAGCAGGAACTTCTATTATAGTGTTATTCTTTCTGCTTCAAACTGGTCAATAGGGATATATACAAAAGATGTTTACATCAATGAGAGAGACTACTAGCAAGGGAATACCAGTACCACTGCAAATATGTTCGGCAAGCCCACACAAAAATCAATAAGGAAATTATGTTAGTTCCGCAAGTTGGTTAATGCATTTCATACAAAGCTGCATGCCATGGAATTTCGGGCAACCTCTAACTGAGAAGTAATCTGCTGAAAGAGGATGACGATGATGATGGCGATTTTCAGCATCATTCCAATTCATCATTTCATCATTACAGTTATTGTGTCGGTCACGACAATATTTGGGAATCTCACAACGATCATCAGCTTCATCAAGTTCAAGGAACTTCGAGTAAAACGTAATGCATTGATCTGTGCTCTGGCCATAGCGGACACCTGGAGTGGTTTGTGTTCTATATCCTACATATTGGAGGTGTATTATTTTGCTCAGATCGACTGTGATGCAAGCAGCACAAAAGTGCTTAACTTCGTCTTCGATGCCTTTAAGTCAATTCCGCTCGCGTCATCTTGGATCTACCTTGTTATGGTTGGACTGGAGCGGTTTATTGCAGTTGTATTCCCGTTGAGATACGAAACATTCATCACAAAGACAATCATCACCATCATGATATGCATTCCATGGGTCATCTCCTGTGGGGCAATGGTTGTCAACATCGTCATGTCACAATTTTCAGATGTAGATTGTCATCGGACACTCAGCGTACCAAACACAGCGCTTCTTGTGGAGTTGGTTGGTCTTTTCATGATAAATATGATCATTCTCACTGTGATATATTGCAAGATCCTGCAGCAGGCACGCAACCAGGCTAGAAAGATAACCAACCAGGCAATAAGCGTTCAAAGCGCTGATACTGATTTGAAACGCCAACCAGCCAAGATGAAAAGTATTAAAACCACTCGAACTGTCAGCATAGTCATTCTTTCTTACATGGTGTTGATGATACCAATAATAACGTTCTTCGTCCTGCGGACTGTGAAGGAACCAGGTCAAGAACTCATGTGGATTTCATTCGAATGCAGTTTGGCGATTTCGGGAGTTAATTTCTTCATCTATGCAGCCTTTTCGAAAGAATTCAGACATTGTTATAAAACCCTTTTATGTAGATGTGGCGATTAGTGATAAGTGGAGTGGCAACTCACGTCATTTATGTTTGTTTATGTTTATTTATCAGTGTCAATCGAACTAGTTTTCAAGTCATGTATCATCTTAATGAAAGTAAATCAATGGCGTATTCTACATAACAATGAATATATCACTATTTCATGAATTATTATGGCAAATATCATGGGAGCATTCACCATTCCATTGCTACAAATCCTCATGCGCTAGTGTTCGGTGGTGTACACTCTAACTCTCGGAACAATGTCAAAATGCTCAGATCCATAATGAAAATTCCAAAGACCTGCACCTTTTTACACTCATGTACTTCCCCACTTCTTCTTATGGTTAGTGCTAAAGTATGTACAGAATGTCATTGCACTGTCATGAGGGTGATACCTTCGCCTAAACACGTCTCCCGATTTGTAACCATGATACAGTGAATAGACCATGACATAACCTTGTTCAGCTTTACTCTATTTGGCATTGTCGACTTTCTCGTGTGTGTGGTCATGGATGGTGTAGTTAACTTATATGGGTTTTCTCTTCTGAATGATCGCTTCCCCCTTATGGAATTGAATTCCTTTTTCCAGCCCTTTTCCCATAGCTGAAGATTGTCGAGTACTTCCTGCAGTGCTGATCCATCCTTGGGAGAACTGATCACTCAGTTAGTAGACAGTTATCTGCAAAGAGTCTAGCTGGGGATATTACTTGGCATCGCAGGTCGTTTATGCACAGAAAAAGAGCAGTATGCCTAACACTGTGCCTCGAGAGACTCCTGACATCACAGGTATGGTGTCGGAGTGACTCTCTCCTAGTACAACTTGGTTGGTAATTTCATAATACTGGAGCATTATGGGCCAATCTTAAATGGGATACTTAAAAAATCCAGCAATATGACATCTACATGTAGATTGTTGTCTAGGGCCTTGTGTATGTCAGCTACTGATTGGAGTAGTTGTTATAGTAAACCTCCAACTCACATACATGTGTGTGGAAGATTGCAGTTGTGACAGCAAATACTGGCATGATTTTCAACTTCCTCAAGCTAAAGGTCGAAAAGACTGACAGGATACTTGCCGGTTGATGCTATTCCCAGGCGGCAATTCAGAGAGTCTTTTGCCATCTCTTTGTATTCCATTTACATATCTGGTAGCTTGAAGCCAAGATCGCACACAGAGTTCAAATATCGAGACGATCCTTGATGACATTATTATCTCGAGACTCTGTCAGATATATTATCGTAGTGTGTTATCGAAACATTGGTGCCAGTTGTATGACAATATGCCTTTATATCATATCAGCAGGACATCTTGAATGCAATACTGACCAACCTTCCAGAATGAAAGGTCTCTAACACTGCATACAGTCAGGATAATCATACACACCAAAATGTTTCAACACTTTCTTTTGGTCCTTGCTTCCATCCACTGGCTTCCAGTTATGGACCAGAAGACTTCATACAATCAGGATAGTCACACATACTAAAATGTCTGACCACTTTCTTTCGGTCCTAGCTTCCATCCGCTGGCTTCCTGGTAATGCACACACCAGCACCAGGTGAATTAAAGGAAAATACGTCCTCAGGTCAATCCGACTTCATTCAAATCAGGGAGTCATGATGAAACCTTCAATCAAGTCATGACGAAACCCCAGTGATTATTGTTGTTGTACTGTTTGTCCCTCGTACATGACCAGTGATTGTGCTTCTTGCATTGCAGATCATGCAATAGCTAAGTCATTCACCATTGCTGAATACTCTGTGGGATAGATACCCAGAAGAAAACCCTGTTCATTTGTCATTTCTATTATGTGTATCTGTAAATGGCTCACGAAAATAGAGTTTTCTTAATGATTTGTAAACCCCTTTATTGCTTTATGAATTTGTCTCTTCAGATCATTGTGGTACATTTTTTTAACTGGCCATTGTGTTTTATACTCAATATAATTGATGACATTTTTTTTAGTTATCATAATGTATCATGTCAATATATTTTTTTAGTGAAGCTCTTTCGTGACCATGTGATGGTTTGGTTTAATTTGCAACGATCTTATCCATGGTGTCAATTTTGACAATGATCACAATGAATGTGTACAATTGTCATGTTGTCATGCCGCCATGTAAATAGTCACAATGTTCAACTTCACTTAATTGAGCTATCCAGACATAATTATGAGTTTGATTGTTGAACCTCACTTTTCAAGCCAAGTTTTTCAAGCCTAGGGAATACTCCGTTGTGGTATATATAACAGTAGAAAACTAAAGTTCAATATTAATACATCTCGACTTAAGTGTATGAATTGTCTCCAAATGTGTAATGTCAGCAAAGGCGAAAAACGGAGCTGGTGCCTCTCTTGGTACAAAAAGGAACAGTAGATCTTTCGTCCAGGAGATATATAACATTATAGCATATTTATTCTGTTTGAGACTAAATATGCAAATATGAAACATTTTAACAAAATAATTTTTGTTAAAAATGAACAACGACGACATTGGATGTGGATACATCAACCAATATCCATCACCTTAATATCAGCATAACTGCCAATGGGGGAAATTACATATGCACTGTTCTACGTGCGTCATCATACAGATACTTCACATTCACCATAATGTGCAATCTCACGCAATATGTATCACAGGTTTGTTGAGATTATAACAGTCATAACTTTGTCATTGTAAACGCAAAACCATGTACAGACGTCACCACATGATTTCATATTACACTACTTGAATTTACATTCGATCAGAGACCAGCATGATAGGTCGACCTCATATTCCAATATGCGGTACATCGGAATTAGGTGTAGATGTAGCTGCTGACTATGGTAATTATGTATCAGTTTTACACCTCATGTTTCTGGAAACCAAAATGGTGAGTATATTCTACTTTACTGTTAGTGCTAATTATGTTCAAAACTACAACCTAAATATGTATAAGTGCAGCATAGATATGGAATCATAGAATATGAAACACAATTTCAAATCTTGGGTTCCTGATTGCATATAGCTGATTTTAGGCAATCTTTGGAATGAAGATTATGAAGATTAAGAATGAAGCTGCCATAATGAACCAGTTAACTTTTGAGATTGGCGATGGAATATGGACAACAAGACGATGCTCAAACCCAACGTAAACACTCCGATCTGACGAGGTGCTTTGTCGATGAGGCAAGCACTCCTGATCGAATTAGTATACAACTGCCCAACAACCTATGATATATAGTTTAGAAATCTGAAACAAACCCTATGGACTAGATGTATGACATTAGTATATAAGTACCTAATCATGAGTCAGAAGGCTACTGATTTGATGGTATTCTCGGGGACAGATTTGACGTCCACCAGCAGTGACACCGGCTCGGTGGTATGAATGTAAGTATAAATCTATTACCAGCAACACAACTAGATCTTGATGGTGACAATAACTAAAGTAAAATACAAGAATTTAGAATAGAAACAAAGCCCGATTAAACTGATTATCTGAAGACTCAGAGACTTCATACGGGGCAGACAGTATATAAAAGGTAGTTGTTTCTACTGTACACCTGATGGAATTAGTATACAATATATATACTGCCCAACAACCAATGAAAAATAATTTAGACATCCGAAACAAACCCTATGGAATAGATGTATGACATAAGTACCTAATCACAAGTCATGATCCAAGACGGGACAAACATCGATGCAGGAACAGTTATTTCAAATACGATTTATAAACAAATAGTATGTTACAAAGAACACCACAAATATCATACATTATTATCATTTTTGCGGGCGCTGCTGTCCGTTAACGAAACAATACACGCATGTTATTCACGCAGCCGATGACATCAAATAACGTTTTCGGTTACCCAACACAAGACGCGGGCCTCGAATGAAACTGCTCTTCATTCGACGCCAGCGTCTTTCATGCGACGCCCGCGTCTTGTGAAACTAGTTCAAACGAGTGTGCTATGACCAGAGCGAGAATCAGAGCAATCGGAACAGTCAAACACAAAATGCAAAATTGAGTCGTCCGTCAAATGCTACACAGGTTTACTGTTTTTTATCAAGTGTTTCAAGTTCTAGTAAGACTGAAAATGATAATAATAGTAATAACGATGGTTTGCCAGGGGGTGTGGCGGTTTGAAGGCCCTCCTTGGGTCATTGGACGCCTTCCAGACATTGTCTGCCCTCGCCTAAGCTCGGGCATTCAATGACTGTCAGGCGTCCAATGGACCAAGTCGGGCCTTCAAACCGCCACACCGCCTGGCAAACCATCGTTATTGTTATAATATCATAGTGTGGTATAGAAGTACTATTTGACATATGACCCATTTTTGCCATTTTATAACCCATTTTATCACTGGGACGGCCAGCAATATACTTGAAGCTGGAACTATGATGAAAGTTTTGTCAGTCTTTTCGTTTTCTCTGTGTCTGTGGCATGGAGTTATGTTATTCCAGGTCAAGAATGTTTTTGATCACCAGGAACTGCATGCTCTTCCACTGCCTTGATGTGTTCCTCAAGTTCGTATCGAGTGAAGAGCATTTGACGTGCTTTATCCATTAGATGATTTTCATCCCTGGTTCAACTAGTTGGATCTCTTATTAGGAAGTGCCTTCCGCGGAATCATATGCAAGGAATACGGTGGATGGATCTTGAAGCCAAAATCAATGTACCTATCCAGAAAAGACTTTAACTTGACTGACGTCATCAGAAGATCTACCCCTGAGGCACTGGAATAGTTTGTTGCATGCACTGCAGAATTCTTTCGAGAGGGCAGCATATATGCACCAGTTCGTGCCAGATGATTTCATGCTGCAGATGAATCCAATCGACACGAGATGCCCACTAGACTTCTCCGTGGAAAGTGGCAAAGTACGCCACTGTCGGAATATATGGGACCAAGTATGAGAGCAAAACTCCTGTGACTGCCCTGGTAGCTTTGACCATTCCTCGTCCAGGGGCTCTTTTGGCTTTGTCGTTTTTGCCGGAGTTTCTGTCAAGGGAAGGCAGTTGCATGGGGGTATGAGCCATATGGATTTCGTGGATTTGCCATAAATCGATAACAAAAGCCCAAAGATGTAAGGGATAAGCGCTTCGGTGCTTATACATATTGCCTGTGGCTTCGTTGATTATTTGCCAGAGGCGTGACACCGAAGCACTTATCCCGCTTAGTTCTCGGTTCCCCCTCAACTCAACCAAAAATCCGCCGGCATATGCACCTGTGAGTAATAATCTGCATGTACAACTATACCGTCATACTTGAACAGTGTTTAGAAGCAGAGGGCGACACTGTATGAATTTGTGATGCCCAAATTTGTCACCATTATTATATCATGAGAATACGAGTACATGTCCACTTGCTGTTCTCGTAATTTTCAACGAACGATATACAACACGGTATTTACCAAATTTTGCTAACAAATGTCTGCATCTGATGAATGGTTTGCACGATAAATATTACCATATCGATTCCGGATTATGATCGGATTATGAACACAAATAGGGTTTTACATTCACGCCCATGCCCACTGCTTGTGCTGCCACCTTTCATTGTCTTGGTGAATTGGGACTCAACAGTAGCACCACAACTATAATTCACCTTCTCATCTATTTTATATATTTTATTGGCCTCAACCAAGAATCCATGGCATCAAACGAATTAGGTATCGGCAATGATGAAAACGACTCGCTAGTACGCAAAAAAGCGTGTCTTGTTTGATTATGTCCAGTTTGTACACTGACAGTTGTTGTTTTTACATGCAATAGATTATATTGCATTGTACCACGGTTGGGACCTATAACAATAGCCCAGATCATTATCTATTCCACCTAGACACACCCGTGGTATAAGTACAATAGACAGCTCACAGCCAAGGGTATGACTTTACACTCGTTATTCTGACTCGTGTATTCGTCAAACCCAATGGATGTTCGAAGTCTATTCTATATATATATCACTGGATACAATAATCAACTGCAATAATCTACTGGGAACAGTCTCCCAGTAGATTCTGAAGATAAATCTACTCCAAAGGACAATACAACCGTGAACTAAGGTTATATTTCCAAACGACACATTGTATGAATATGGCCTTGTTTGATATATTGGTAGTATTCATACTGCAGGTGTCTTCACCCAACGTCAAAGCCGTGACGTTGACGACCACAATCATCACCAAGAAGAACCAAACTCATATTATAGTGGAAACACAACGGATAGTGATCGATCCAGCCTGATCGTCAGAAAATAAATCCAATATGACACCACTGGTATTGTCTGGAAGGTATCCAGTCCCATGTTGAGACTTGTAACTGCCCTCACAGCCTCGCAGTCGAAAGGATAAATGCAGTATCAGTCCAGCCTAGCCAGGCATCGGCGACAACAAGATCACAGACCCAGCCAGCACAGAGCAATCGGACCAACATTGGGCCATCAAATTAACCCTTTCAAGCCAACAGTGACCAGTAGTTGTTGGCCCAACGGTGTTTTGTCCACGTGAACAACGTTGGCCCAATGCTGAACAGCCAACCATGCACTGTTGGTTCGTTGGTGGCCCAACGCAGAGCCACAGATGGATATCTGTTGGCATACCATGCATCATGCAACGTTGGCCCAACATTGGCCAGCCAAGGGTGGAGCAACGTTGACGTAACAGATGTGCAGCTGTCGGACCAACAGTGAACAGCCACTCTTGGCCCCAAGGGTGCTTGGGCCACCTGTACAAGGTTGGCACAATGCTCACCAATATTGGTAAGTAAACCGACCATACAATCAAGACAGCACGCTTATATTGGCCAAACATTGGGCCAACATACACATGAAAATTGGCCCAACAATGGTATACATCGTGCCTAAAAACCTCCATCAGTGGTGGTGTTTTCACCTGAATCCATGTGTCAATTTGAATATGAAACATAAAACATTTTGAAAACGAGACATGACTCTTTCAGCAACGACCAGCTCAGGAACTGACTGTTTTATCGCAGTTCACAATGCTGTCTTGAATGCAAAGGAACGTGATATTAAACACAACTTTGTTCACGATCCATTAATATGAACAAACATGAATGTTGCGGTATTAGGATACACCAAGAGTCAACTGGTGCTGACATTATGCCTTTATTTTTGCCTGATGTGTCCTTCACGCTCATAGTTCTGTATATCACTTGAAAATAGCGTGGAGAAAACATCACCATTGGCAACAAAAATAGGCAGTGGTCCATTCAAATATGAATACAAAGAAATATTATTCAGCAGAATGGCAATACCAACACCAATTTCCATTCTCCTGCTGCAGTTGCGATGAGCTTGTCGTCCTCGCAACTCGGTGTTTTATATTTGGTATTTATGTTTAGTCTTTTCATTGTGTACCATTTGCATAGGAACATTTAGGATATATAAATGCAGGACTCAAGAGGTCGTGGAGGACACCATAGTGAGCCTTCAATTACCTGAATTTCTGCTAAGAAATACTGTTCCCTTGCATTGAACTGTCAAAGTATTGGTTCAAGAAAATCAAGGCACCAGGTATACAAAATCAAATACAAACAGGCCTATAATTCCACTAAGTGGACAGCAATTAATGGACACATGATACATTATATAATTTAAGGATACTTCTTGGGATATTCGTAAAAACAAGTACACACATGCCCATAATGCCCAGAAAGACCTGGTAATTGAAGTTCCATCATATATCATCTGATTGTCATATGATCATTGATAGTCAAAACAAAAAAAAAGACAACAAATAACAAGATAATCAGAGATTGCAGACAATCGCACCACTGATCTAGTCACTATACAATTTGACTTCAATCATTTCATAGACTTCACAATCTTATGAAATTTTGAAGTTTGTGCTTCCAATTTCCTTCCTGCATGTTATGGTCAAGATGCATATTTCAACCTCACTTTGAGTTATCAACGAAAATGTCTTTTCACAGGTTCTCAGTGACTTCAAACATGACTCTTCTCTTAATGGGCCATCCTAATAAATTCATGGCCTTTAAGATGTATAATTATTAAGTTTGAAGCGATTTCGTGCAGATTTGACAAAGTTATACATTTTGAAATTTCGGAATTTCGATGTTTATGACGTCATTGTGACGTCACTGTACGTTGCAACGCCAAAAGTTAAGTATAACTGGAATCACGGGCTCCAGAACTTTTCAACGATATACTATTTGATCGGGGGTGCAAAGATTTGTAAATGACCTCGACCTTGAGTTTTCAAAGTCAAGGTCAAATGTCAAGGTCTCATCTCATATACTTTCCATTGCCGAACAATATGATCTAGATTTGAAGTCTCTGCAATGATTTGTCAAGAAATTATTAACAAAATATAACGTTCATGTTTTCCGTTGCCATGGCAACCACTCTTATCTGATATCCCCCAAACTCTGGGAGAACTGACTATTTCAATCCATCCCTTCAAAATCTCAGGCCGATAAGACCCTTGCTTTCCAAGTTACGTGCGCGGACAGACAAAACAGACAAGCGAACCGCCAAAAAATCCAAATGCAATACCCTCTCCCCCTGTTGGGACAAGGGTAATAAATATTTCAGCCATTGCTATCACGCTAGCCCCTTTTGAGCGTGTTCTGTCAATAATGTGTTTATTTTCATTATTGCACAATGCATGAATCATACCAGAGTTGCACATCCTCATAATGTTGATCACCCACCAATAATGATTGGCAGGAACTTCTAGTATAGTGTTACTCTTTCTGCTTCAAACTGGTCAATAGGAACATATACAATAGATGTTTACATCAATGAGGGAGACTAATAGCAGGGAAACACCAGTACAGCACTGCAAAAAATGCAAGCACACACAAAAGTCAATAAGGAAATTATGTTAGTTCCGCTAGTTGGTTAATGCATTTCATACAAAGCTGCATGCCATGGAACACGTGACACTTTATACTTCGTGCAGTGCGACCTGTAACTGACAAATGATCTGCTGAAAAAGGATGACGATGGTGATGGCATTTTTCAACATCATTCCAATTCATCATTTCATCATTACAGTTATTGTGTCGATCATGACAATATTTGGGAATCTCACAACGATCATCAGCTTCATCAAGTTCAAGGAACTTCGGATAAAACGCAATGCATTGCTCTGTGCCCTGGCCATAGCAGACACCTGGAGTGGTTTGTGTTCCATATCCTACATATTGGAGGCGTATTACTTTGCTCAAATCGACTGTGATGCAAGCAGCACAAAAGTGCTTAACTTCGTCTTCGATGCCTTTAGGTCAATTCCGCTTGCGTCATCTTGGATCTACCTTGTTATGGTTGGACTGGAGCGGTTTATTGCAGTTGTATTCCCGTTGAGATACGAAACATTCATCACAAAGACAATCATCACCATCATGATATGCATTCCATGGGTCATCTCCTGTGGGGCAATGGTTGTCAACATCGTCATGTCACAATTCTCAGATGTGGATTGTCATGAAACTCTTGGTGTACCAAACACAGCACTTCTTGCGGAGTTGGTTGGTCTTTTCATAATAAATATGATCATTCTCACTGTGATATACTGCAAAATCCTGCAGAAGGCACGCAACCAGGCTAGGAAGATAACCAACCAGGCCATATTGATAAACGTTCAAAGCGCTGATAATGATTTGAAACGCCAACCAGCAAAGATGAAAAACACTAAAGCGACTAGAACAGTCAGCATGGTTATTCTCTCTTACATGGTGTTGATGATACCAATAATAACGTTGTACATTTTGCGAACCATGACGGAACCTGGTCAAGACCTCTTGTGGATTTCATTTGAATGCAGCCTGGCGATTTCAGGAGTTAATTTCTTCATCTATGCAGCCTTTTCGAAAGAATTCCGACATTGTTATAAAACACTTTTATGCAATTGTGGCGATAAATGAAAAGTACAGTGTACTCACGACATTCATGTATTAAACGTATTTGGTAGTAGTCAATATGTAACAACGATTCAAAGCTCAGTGTCATCTCACGATATGCGTGTTGATTCAATATTATGTGTGTATCATGTTTGTATAATATTTATATGGCGTAAAATATATTTAAAATTTATTATCCTTTGGTGTTCTTTTAGTGTTCACTCTAAACTCAGCAGAGTGAGGATGATTCTTGAGAGTTTTTTATGCAATGAGTTCAGTGGTGGACCGAAGTTCATTCGGCAGATCATTCCATCCTTTTGGTGCCGCTGCTGAGAAAGCTCTGTCTCCTAATGATCTGCATTTTGTCCTTGTCACTTGATGACAATGACATCGGCAGCATGGAGGTTTCGAACATAGTGCTTGACAATCAGCATTTCTCTCAGTGCTTTGAATGTTATAACTGACACTTTGTATTTGACTAGTAAAATACCCGTGCTACGCATGATACCAAAGATACATTGAGTGGGATGTGTCATTATCGAATAATATATCGGTTTCATGATTTGTGGCATCAATGGGAATTATGAATTTTGCTCAGTGCATGAAACTTATTGTAGGCAGTACACATCATAACGCTATGAATCATATCTTTCAACACAGGGCCAGGCAGATTCAAAATATGAAATTGCTGATCAACAGATGTTCGGAAGGTCACGACAAGACATAGTGACATGGGGCTCATACAGACATGCAGGATAGTCAACACGATACTCGAGCAGTTGAGTTTTGTACACACTGTAACACACTGTAACTTTCAAAGCAGAAAGTTAGGTAGAGCAATTACCAAAGATTTGCGATAGTCGAGGTGGGTGTGAACTAAAACATAAATGAGGCACTCTGCACTTCTCTGATCCAGACATTTACCAATCCTGGAGATAGCAGTTGTAGTTGTAGTTGTGCATAGGCAAACTGGCATTTGATTTTGACATGATATTCTATGGACATATATGCTTGTCAAAAGATTCCCTTGGTTGCGAATTGATATGATTGCTTGATACTACTGTCATCAATTGAGTGTTTGTGTCATACAACTCATCCAGCTTTTTACTTCAGCGATGCACTGTTCCATGTAGGATATTTCTGATAATGAGTAGGTCGGATAAAAATTATCCATGAAGCCTCTTGTTGTGTTGATGCGCAATGTTGAAGATGGGCGTTGAGTATTGAGTGAACATGATAGGGTCCAGGCATGACCCTGAGGCATTCCCTGACCCAGAGTGAACTGGTCTCACAATAGTTTATAAACGATTCATGATTTTAATGGAATTAAATCAATGACATGAAAATCCACAGTCTGACTTCATTCAGATCAGGGAGTCATGAAGAAAGCCTACACTCAGCCAATATCCACAATGCACTGTTTTGCCATAATATTATTGTTTATATTCCGAATGTCTATTCAATGTTTCTGTATTGTTGTTGTTGTTGTTGTTGTTGTTGTTGTTGTTGTTGTTGTTGTTGTTGTTGTTGTTGTTTGGTACTCCCAGTCGTCTTGCATAAACATCATTTGAATCTGGCGGATCGTGTTGTTTGTATTATCGGTGAACAGAACATGATATACATGCACATGAACTCCCCAATAAAATCATTACAAACCAATGCCGCCTCCCACATGGCAATCGTGGTGAGCACAAACAAAGCAGTATCCGATTGATTAAGGCTGAAATCAGTCACATCCTCCTGCCTGGCGAGTACATTGACAATGCTGATCATGACACAGTCATTGCTCCACAACCCCGAAGTGACATCGTGGTCATCGTGGCTTCAGCATCCATTGTGTCAGGTCATGTAAGAAGATTATTCACAAAGACATTCCTGAACCAATCTGCATAAAGAATAAGGAATCGAGAGACGAAACTGGTTACAACATTCATCCTACATAAAACCTCCCCCATCCAGAGTCACACATCATGTAGATATCCTTAGATTCTTTGGACAGTGGAACTATATCATCAAAAACGGACATGACCATTTATCTCCCAGCGACCTGCCAAAAAGTCGTCAATGCATTACTTTGGTGCAGTGACTTCGTTCAAAGGAGTGCACGGGTACAACCGAGCCGCCATGGGCATGCCTGGCCTAACAGAACTTCTAGACAAACTACATGTAATGTACCAGGTTCTCGGCGACTTCAATCATGCGGCTTTCGTGGTCAAGATCGTTACCGACCTCTCCATTAGTGAGAATATGGCCACTCCCTCTTGCAAGACTAAGAACATGTGCTCGCAAAGTTCCTAGCCAACAATCTTTGATTATCCCCAAAGAAAACTGAAATATGTACAAGTACTAAAATAGTGCTTGGCTGAGTATGGTCAAATGGTTCAATCTCAGTGTCACCACATAAGTTGAATCCGTTAAATAGCTGCGGACTTACCACACCAAAAACTGTAATAAGTTCTCAGCTCCTGGATTGGAGCATTCATACATCCCAAACAATACATTGCAGGTAATGGCCTGCATCTCGCTCCTCTAGACACTGCAGTTGCTGGGCAAGAATAACATATTTATATCAAATAGGCGAATGAATGAGTGAGTGCATTCACTTCTGCACGAAGAGAATTGAAGCACGCCGCAGCTATCACCATACCCAAACTACAGATCAGTTGGTTGTAACTAATGATGCAGCTGCGGGTAACACTGGTGGCATTGGTGCAGTGCCTTACATTGTTCAAAATGGCAAAACCAGGCTTGGAGACAAACCTCAGGAATAAAGATGTCGTCCAAGTGAACTTAAAGTTTTAGCTATAGCTGTTGCCATTGCGTTTCTCAAATCATCAAAGCCATATAAAAACTTCCTCTCAGATTCGAGACCGTGCATCTAGGCTTCCAAGAAGTTGGAACGTGCCCAGTTTTTGAATGCCAGAATATCTACGTTCCTATCTTCTTTTAGTAGGTACAGGGTGGATCTCCATTACTAGTACATTTCTGGATAAGAAAATCACTCAGACCACTCTGCCTGCAAATCAACGAATCTGTGTCAAGGAGTGAATTCGTGGATGAGGCATTCGATTGCACAATTGGCACCATTCTTATTATTCACATTTTTTCGAAACTTGCGCACTATGACTGTGCAATCCTACGTCGGGTTTACTCTCACTTGTCACAAGGTGCAAGGCCCACCAAGGAAATCACTTCAATCGAATATGTGAAACGGTATCTATAAGTTGTCACTCTAAGTCCAGATGGTCTCATCATTGTCAGTAGAGAGGTGCCTTTTTCTGGAGACAGAAAATTCATGGTCATACTCAGCCATATTCTAACTGACCTCCCGAATGCCTTACAGCTACAGTTCTGACAATTTCCAGATCACAAATCTTCCAAAGACATTAATTCGCTCTTGACGTTGAAAATCTGGTGGCAGAAACCACTACAAACTGTGCTCAATGTGTAGCCGTTTCAATAGGAGTGTTCAGAAAATAATGTTTCCCACAAAACCATGCCTATTGAAGTTTTTGCCATTATACTATTCATAATATACCTAGAAAAATTTTTTGCAGAATTTTAACAACTCATCCTGAGGTCCCTCGAAGCCTCTGACCTCAGTTTTCACGTTTTTCATGCATTTTGTCGAATTTGAGGGAATTTCATTGTTAGTCTCCTAAGTTTGATAAGACCATTAATGTGCATACTTGACATCTTGATATCTTTCCCCATGACACTGTGCATCTCATACCCAGAAATATTTTATGCAGAATTTTAACAACTCATCCTGAGGTCCATCAAAACCTCTGGACATAAATACCGTTTTCACGTTTTTCGTGCATTTTGTCGAAATTGAGGGAATTTCATTGTTAGTTTCATAAGTAAGATAATACAATAATGTGCATTACTTTGCATCTTGATGGGTTTTTTTTTCATTAAACGAGGCATCTTATACCTAGAAACATGTTTTGCAAAATTTTAACAACTCATCCTGAGGTCCCTTAAAGCCTCTGCCACCGTTATGTTAGCATGATAGGTCAACCTGATATTCCAATATGCGGTACATCGGAATAAGGTGTAGATGTAGCTGCTAAATATGGTAATTATGTATCAGTTTTACACCTCATGTTTCTGGTAACCAAAATGGTGATAATATTCTACCTTACTGTTAGTGCTAATTATGTTCAAAACTACAACCTAAATATGTATAAGTGCATCATAGATATGGAATCATAGAATATGAAACACAATTTCAAATCTTGGGTTCCTGGTTGCATATAGCCGATTTTAGGCAATCGTTGGGATGAAGATTATAAAGAATCAAGCTGCCATAACGAACCAGTAAACTTTTGAGATTGGCGGATTATGGACAACAAGACGATGCTCAAACCCAACGTAAACACTCTGATCTGACGAGGTGCTTTGTCGATGAGGCAAGCACTGCACTGCCATCAATACCCAATGAATGTAAGCATCAATCTATTACCACCAGCACAACCAGATTTTTATGATGACAATAACTGAAGTAAAATACAACTGTTTAGACTAGACACAAAGCCCGACCAAATTGATTATCCAAAGACACACTGGCGTCATCAGGGGCAGATAGTGTGTGAGATATAGTTGTTTCTAGTGTACTCCTAATCGAATTGATACACAACTGCCCAACAACCTGATATACAGTTTAGAAATCTGAAACAAACCCTATGGACTAGATGCATGACAAGTACATAAGTACCTAATCACGAGTCAGAAGGCTAGTGATTTGATGGTATTCTCGGGGACAGATTTGACGTCCACCAGCAGTGACACTGGCTCGGTGGTATGAATGTAAGTATAAATCTATTACCAGCAACTAGATCTTGATGATGACAATAACTAAAGAATTTAGAATAGAAACAAAGCCCGATCAAACTGATTATCTGACGACTCAGTGACGTCATACGGGGCAGACAGTATATAAAATGTAGTTGTTTCTACTGTACACCTGATGGAATTAGTATACAATATATATACTGCCCAACAACCAATGAAAAATAATTTAGACATCCGAAACAAACCCTATGGAATAGATGTATGACATAAGTACCTAATCACAAGTCATGATCTAAGACGGGACAAACATCGATGCTGGAACATTTATTTCAAATAGGATTTATAAACAAATAGTATGTTACAAAGAACACCACAAATATCATACAATATCATAGTGTGGTATAGAAGTACTAATTGACATATGACCCATTTTTGCCATTTTATAACCCATTTTATCACTGGGACGGCCAGCAATATACTTGAAGCTGGAACTATGATGAAAGTTTTGTCAGTCTTTTCGTTTTCTCTGTGTCTGTGGCATGGAGTTATGTTATTCCAGGTCAAGAATGTTTTTGATCACCAGGAACTGCATGCTCTTCCACTGCCTTGATGTGTTCCTCAAGTTCGCATCGAGTGAAGAGCATTTGACGTGCTTTATCCATTAGATGATTTTCATCCCTGGTTCAACTAGTTGGATCTCTTATTAGGAAGTGCCTTCCGCGGAATCATACTCAAGGAATACGGTGGATGGATCTTGAAGCCAAAATCAATGTACCTATCCAGAAAAGACTTTAACTTGAGTGACGTCATCAGAAGATCTACCCCTGAGGCACTGGAATAGTTTTTTGCATGCACTGCATATATGCACCTATTCATGCCAGATGATTTCATGCTGCAGATGGATCCAATCGATACGAGAGGCCCGCTAGACTTCTCCGTTGAAAGTGGCAAAGTACGCCACTGTGGAAATGTAGAGGACCAAGTATGATAGCAAAACTCCTGTGACTGCCCTGGTAGCTTTGACCATGCCTCGTCCAGATGTGTTTTCGGCTTTGTCGATTATGCCAGCGTTTCTGTCAAGAGAAGGCAATTGCACGGGGGAATGAGCTTCGTGGACGATTTTGCCATAAATCGATAACAAAAGCCCAAGTATGTAAGGGATAAGCGCTTCCGTGGAGCGCCTCTGGTTTATAATGCTTATTGCCTATGGCGTCGTCGATTGTTTGCCACAGGCGCAACACCCAAGCACTTATCCTGCTTAGTTCTCGGTCCCCCCTCAACTCAACCAAATCTCTGCCGACATATGCACCTGCGAGTAGTGATCTGCGTGTACAACTATACCGTCACGCTTGAACAGTGTTCAGAAGCAGATGGCGACACTGTCTGGATTTATGATGCCCAAATTTGTCACCATTATTATATCATGAGAATACAAGTACATGTCCACTTGCTGTTCTCGTTATTTTCAACAAACGATATATAACACGGTATTTACCAAATTTTGCTAACAGATTTCTGCATCTGATGAATGGTTTGCATGATAATTGTTACCATATCGATTCCGGATTATGATCGGATTATGGACACAAATAGGGTTTTACATTCACGCCCATGCCCACTGCTTGTGCTGCCACCTTTCATTGTCTTGGTAAATTTAGAATTGCGATTCAACAGTAACACCACAACTATTATTCACCTTCTCATATATTTTATATATTTTATTGGCATCGACCAAGGATCCATGGCATCAAACAAATTAGGTTTTGGCAATGATGAAAACGACTCGCTAGTATGCAAAAAGGCGTGTCTTGTTTGAGTAGGTGCAGGTTGTACAATGGCAGTTGTTGTTTTTACATGCAATAGATTACATTGCATTGTACCACGGTTGAGACCTAAAACAATAGCCCAGATCATGGTCTATTCCACGTAAACACACCCGTCGTATAAGTACAATAGACAGCTCACAGCCTAGGGTATGACTTTACACTCGTTAGTCTGACTCGTGTATTCGTCAAACCCTATGACTGTTCGTAGTCTATTCTATACATATATTACTG
Source organism: Terebella lapidaria (assembly GCA_949152475.1). Lineage (NCBI taxonomy): Eukaryota > Metazoa > Annelida > Polychaeta > Terebellida > Terebellidae > Terebella > Terebella lapidaria. Next base: position 30,037,782 of record OX424560.1, read on the forward strand.
GATAGAATAATCTACTGCAATAATCTATTGGCAACAGTCTCCCAGTAGATTCTGAAGATAAATCTACTGCAAAGAACAATACAACCGTGAACTAAGGTTATTTTTCCAAACGACATATTGTATGAATATGGCCTTGTTCGATACATTGGAAGTATTCATACTGCAGGTGTCTCCCCCAACATCAAAGCTGTGACGTTGACGACCACAGTCATCACCGAGAAGAACCAAACTCCTATTGTAGTGGAAACACAACATATAGTAATCGATCGAGCCTGATCGTCAGCAAATAAATCCAAGATGACACGACTGGTATTGTCTGGAAGGTATCCTGTCCCATGTTGAGGCTTGTAACTGCCTTCAAAGCCTCGCAGTCGAGAGGATAAATGCAGTATAAGTCCAGCCTAGCCAGGCATCGGCGACAACATCACAGACCGGGCTAGCGCAGAGCAGTCGGACCAACATTGGGCCATCAGATGTACAGCTGTCGAGCCAACAGTGACCAGCCGTTGTTGGTCCAACAGTGTTTTGTCCACGTGAACAACGTTGGCCCAATGCTGAACAGCCAACCATGCACTGTTGGTTTGTTGGTGGCCCAACGGAGAACCACAGGTGGATATTTATTAACATACCATGCATCATGCAACGTTGGCCAGCCAAGGGTGGAGCAACATTGGGGTAACAGATGTACGGCTGTCTGGCCAATAGTGAACAGCCACTCTTGACCCAATGGGTGCTTGGGCCACCTGAACAACGTTGGCACAATGCTTACCAATATTGTAAATTAATCTGACTATACAATCAAGATAGCACGCTTATATTGGCCAAACATTGGGCCAATATACATATGGAAATTGGTCCAACAATGGCAAACATCGAGCTGAATCCATGTGTCAAATTGACCTATCCCAAATGCCCTCAAAAGTCGAAAAATTACGTCAGAAAACTTCTCTTTGGCCAATAATAACGTTTTGCAGAATACGTCGAAAATGACAAAAAAGGACTCGGACAAACTGGATTTGGGATAAGTTAATTGACCTATCGCCAAAGCCCCTAAAAGTTGTCTGAGTTGCACATTTTACGTCAGCGAACTTCTCTTTGGCCAATAATGACGTTTTGCAGAATGCGTCGAAAGTAACGTAAAAAGACTCGGACAAACTGGTTCTGCGATAGGTTAATTAAATATGAATCATAAATGATTTTGAAAGCAAGACATGACTCTTTCAACAACGACCAGCTCGGGAACTGACTGTTTTTTCGCAATTTACAATGCTGTCGAGAATGCAATCGACTCCCCCATAAAGAACATGATATTAAACCGAACCAGTGGGCTAGGGTAAGGCGTCCGCCACTAGTGCGGGAGGTCGAAGGTTCAAGCCTCGCCAGGGGCTTGTCCTGATGTGGCCGGTTGGTGAGCCGCCAGCTACTTGAAGAATGGTTACCGATTGCCTCCCTGCCGGGTGCCTGGCATGAAAGATAGGAATCGGGGTAAAGCTGTACAACAGAACAAAGTGTCTCATAAGCCCGAGTGAGGCTGGCCCTTTCAATAGGGGTGACACTATAATAAAAAAACACACACTAAACACAATCGTGTTCAGGATCCATTAATATGAACAAACATGAATGTTGGGGTATTGATATACACCAGGAGTCAACTGGTTCTGACATTATGCCTTTATTTTTGACTAATATGTCCTTCACGCTCATAGTTCTGTATATCACTTGATAATGGCATAAATAGACATCACCATGTCATTGGCAACACAAATAGGCAGTGGTCCATTCAAATATTATTACAAAGAAATATGAATCAGCAGCATGACAATACCAACACCGATTTCCATTCTCCTGTCGCAGTTGCGCTGAGCTTGTCATCCTCGCAACTCGATGTTTTATATTCGGTATTCATGTTTAGTCTTTTCATTGTGTACCATTTGCATAGAAACATTTAGGATATATAAATGCCGGACTCAAGAAGTAATTGAGTCTTCAATTACCTGAATTTCTGCTATCATTATCAAATGGGAAATGCTTATTTCCCATTTGATAATGAATGGGAAATAATATGCATTCCCGCATATTTTGAATAATGTTTACCCAAACGCATTTGCTTGGTACACATGGATGGACGCTCAAAAATACCGTTCTCTTGCATTGAACTGTCAAAGTGTTGGTTCAGGAAAATCAAGGCATCAGGTATACGAAATCGAATACAAACAGGTATATAATTTCACTAAGTGGACAGCAGTTAATGGACACAAGATACATTGTATATTTAGGGATACTTCTTTGGATATCAGTAAAAACAAGTACACACATGCTCTAAATGCCCAGAAAGACCTGGTAATTGAAGTTCCATCATATATTATCTGATTGCCATTTGATCATTAATAGTCAAAACAAAAAAGACAACAAATAACAAGACAATCAGAGATTGCAGACCATCGCCCCACTGATCTAGTCACTATACAACTTGATTCAACCATTTCACAGAAATTTTGAAATTTATGATTGCAATTTCCTTCATGCATGTTATGGTCCATTTTTTAACCTCACTTTGAGTTATCAACGAAAATGCCTTTTTATTTGTTCTCGGTGACATGACGCTTGACATTGATGGGCCATCCTATTAAATACATGGCCTGTAAGATGCATATCAAGTTTCAAGCGATTTCGTGCAGATTTGACAAAGTTACACATTTTGAAATTTCAGAATTTCGATGTTTATGACGTCATTGTACGTTGTTGCGCCAGAAGTTAGGTATAACTGGAAATACAGACTAAAGAACCCAACGATATAATACTTGTCCGGATGTGCAAAGAGTTGTAGATGACCTTGACCTTGAGTTTTCAAAGTCAAAGTCAGTTTTCAAAGGTCAAAGTCAAGGTTTCATCTTATACACTTCCCATTGCCGAACAACATGATCTAGATTTTAAGTCTCCACAATGATTAGTTCAGAAACAAAAATGTAATGTTCACGTTTCCCGTTGTCATGGCAACCACTTTTATCTGATTTCCCCCAAAATCGGTGAGGACTGAATATTTCAATCCATCCTTTCAATTCTCAGGCCGATCAGACCATTGCTTTCCAAGTTACGTGCGCGGTCAAACAAACACACAAACTAAGTGCCAAAAAATCCAAATGCAATACCCTCTCCCCCTGTCAGGACGAGGGTAATAAATATTTAAGCAATTGCTATCAAGTCAGCCCCACTTTAGCGTTTTCTGTCAATAATGTGTTCATTATCATTATTGCACAATGCTGGAATCATACCAGAGTTGCACGTCCCCATAATGATGATCACCCACCAATAATGATTGGCAGGAACTTCTATTATAGTGTTATTCTTTCTCCTTCAAACTGGCCAATAGGAATATATACAAAAGATGTTTACATCAATGAAAGAGACTACTAGCAAGGGAATACCAGTACCACTGCAAATATGTTCAGTAAGCCCACACAAAAATCAATAAGAAAGTTATATTAGTTCCGCAAGTTGGTTGATACATTTCATAGCTGCATGCCATGGAATTCGTGACACTTTTACTTTGGGCAACCTCTAACTGACAAGTAATCTGCTGAAAGAGGATGACGATGATGATGGCGATTTTCAACATCATTCCAATTCATCATCATTTCATCATTACAGTTATTGTGTCGGTCACGACAATATTTGGGAATCTCACAACGATCATCAGCTTCATCAAGTTCAAGGAACTTCGGGTAAAACGCAATGCGTTGCTCTGTGCCCTGGCCATAGCGGATACCTGGAGTGGTTTGTGTTCTATATCCTACATATTGGAGGTGTATTATTTTGCTCAGATCGACTGTGATGCAAGCAGCACAAAAGTGCTTAACTTCGTCTTCGATGCCTTTAAGTCAATTCCGCTCTCGTCATCTTGGATCTACCTTGTTATGGTTGGACTGGAGCGGTTTATTGCAGTTGTATTCCCGTTGAGATACGAAACATTCATCACAAAGACAATCATCACCATCATGATATGCATTCCATGGGTCATCTCCTGTGGGGCAATGGTTGTCAACATCGTCATGTCACACTTCTCAGATGTGGATTGTCATCGGACACTCAGCGTACCAAACACAGCGCTTCTTGTGGAGTTGGTTGGTCTTTTCATGATCAATATGATCATTCTCACTGTGATATATTGCAAGATCCTGCAGCAGGCACGCAACCAGGCTAGAAAGATAACCAACCAGGCAATAAGCGTTCAAAGCGCTGATACTGATTTGAAACGCCAACCAGCCAAGATGAAAAGCCTTAAAGCCACTCGAACTGTCAGCATAGTCATTCTTTCTTACATGGTGTTGATGATACCAATAATAACGTTCTTCGTCCTGCGGACTGTGAAGGAACCAGGTCAAGAACTCATGTGGATTTCATTCGAATGCAGTTTGGCGATTTCGGGAGTTAATTTCTTCATCTATGCAGCTTTTTCGAAAGAATTCAGACATTGTTATGAAACCCTTTTATGTAGATGTGGCAATTAGTGATAAATGGAGTGGCAACTCACGTCATTTATGTTTGTTTATGTTTATTTATCAGTGTCAATTCAACTAGTTTCCAAGTCATGTATCGTCTTAAATGAAAGTAAATCAATGGCGTACTCTACATAACAATGAATATATCACTATTTCATGAATTATTATGGCAAATATCATGGAGCATTCACCATTCCATTGCTGTAAATCCTCATGCGCTAGTGTTCGGTGGTGTACACTCTATCTCTCGGAACAATGTCAAAATGCTGAGGTACAAAATGTTCAAGATCCAGGAGGAAATTTCCAAAGACCTGCACCCTTTTACACTCATGTACTTCCCCACTTATTCTTATGGTTAGTGATAAATTATGTACAGAATGTCATCGCACTGTCATGAGGGTGATACATTCGCCTTAACACGTCCCCCGATTTGTGATTTGTAACCATAATACAATGAATATACCATGACATAACCTTGTTCAGCTTTACTCTATTTGGCATTGTCGACTTTCTCGTGTGTGTGGTCATGTTGTAGTTAACTTATATGGGTTTTCCCTTCTGAATGATCGCTTCACACTTGGTGGGATTGAATTCCATATCCAGCCCTTTCCCCATAGCTGAAGATTGTCGAGTACTTCCTGCAGTGCTGACCCATCCTGGGGAGAACTGATCACTCAGTTAGTAGACAGTTATCTGCAAAGAGTCTAGCTGGGGATATTACTTGGCATCGCAGGTCGTTTATGCACAGAAAAAACAGCAGTATGCCTAACACTGTTCCTCGAGAGACTCCTGACGTCACAGGTATGGTGTCGGAGTGACTCTCTCCTAGTACAACTTGGTTGGTAACCCCATAATACTGGAGCTCTTGGGCCAATCTTAAATGGGATACTGGAAAAATCCAGCAATATGACATCTACATGTAGATTGTTGTCTAGGGCCTTTTGTATGTCAGCTACTGATTGGAGTAGTTGTTTTTGTAAACCTCCAACTCACATACATGTGCGTGGAAGATTGCAGTTGTGACAGCAAATGCTGGCATGACTTTCAACTTCCTCAAGCTAAAGGTCGAAAAGACTGACAGGGTACTTGCCGGTTGATGCTATTCCCAGGCGGCAATTCAGAGAGTCTTTGGTCATCTCTTTGTATTCCATTGACATATCTGGTAGCTTGAAGCCAAGATCGCACACAGAGTTCCAATACCGGGACGATCCTTGATGACATTATAATCTCGAGACTCTGTCAGATATATTATCGTAGTGTGTTATCGCCAGTTGTATGACAATATGCCTTTGTATCATATCAACAGGACATCTTGAATGCAATACTGACCAACCTTCCAGAATGAAAGGTCTCTAACACTGCATACAGTCAGGATAGTCACAAACACCAAAATGTTTCAACACTTTCTTTTGGTCCTTGCTTCCATCCACTAGCTTCCAGTTAAGGACCAGAATACTTCATACAATCAGGATAGTCACACATACCAAAATGTCTGACCACATTCTTCGGTCCTCGCTTTCATCCGCTGGCTTCCTGGTAATGCACACACCGGCACCAGGTGAATTAAAGGAAAATACGTCCCCATGTCAATCCGACTTCATTCAAGTCATGATGACACCTATAATCAAGTCACGAAACCCCAGTGATTATTGTTTTTGTACTGTTTGGCCCTCGTACATGACCAGTGATTGTGCTTCTTGCATCGCAGACCAGGCAATAGCTAAGTCATTCGCCATTGCTGAATACTCTGTGGGATAGATACCCAGAAGAAAACCTCGTTCATTTGTCATTTCTATTATGTGTATCTGCCTTACGAAAAAAGAGTTTTCTTAATAATGTGTAAACCCCTCTATTGCTTTTTAAATTTGTCTCCTCGGATCATTGTCTTACATTATCTAAATTGGTCATTGTGTTTTATACTCAATATAATTGTTGACAATTTTTTTAGTTATCATAATGTACCATGTCAATATATTTTTAGCGAAGCTCTTTCGTGACCATGTGATGGTATGGTTTAATTTGTAAGCGCTATAAAAGTTTGATATATTATTATATTATATTATAATTTGCAACGATCTGATCCATGATGTCAATTTTGACAATGATCACAACGAATGTGTACACTTGTCATTTTGTCATGCCGCCATGTAAATAGTCACAATGTTCAACTTCACTTAATTGAGCTACCCAGACATAACTATGAGTTTGATTGTTGAACCTCACTTTTCAAGCCAAGTTTTTCAAGCCTAGGGAATACTCCGTTGTGGCATATATAACAGTAGAAGACTAAAGTTCAATACATCTCAACTTAAGTGTATGAATTGTCACCAAATGAGTATTCAGCAGTCTGCAAAGGCGAAAAACGGAGTTGGTGCCTCTCTTGGTACAGAAAGGAGCAGAAGTTCTTTCGTCCAGGAGATATATAACATTACAGCATATGGTGGCTGCAATTTATTCTGTTCGAGACTAAATATGCAAATATAAAACATTTTAACAAGATAATTTTTGTTAAGTGAACAACGACGACATTAGATGTGGATACATCAATATCCACCAATATCCATCACCTTAATATCAGCATAACTGCCAATGGGGGAATTACATGTGTACTGTTCTACGTGCGCCATCACATATACCTCACATTCACCATGATGTGCAATCACACATAATATGTATCACAGGTTTGTGGAGGTTATAACAGTCATAACTGTATCATTGTGAACGCAAAACCTTGTACAAACGTCACCACATGATTTCATATTACACTACTTGAATTTACATTTGATCTGAGACCAGCATGATAGGTCGACCTGATATTCCAATATGCTGTACATCGGAATTGAGTGTAAATGTAGCAGCTATATATGATAATTATAAATCAGTTTTACACCTCATGTTTCTGGAAACCAAAATGTTGATTATATTCTACCTTACTATTAGTGCTAATTATGTTCAAGACTACAACCTAAATGTGTATAAGTGCAGCATAGATATGGAATCATAGAATATGAAAAACAATTTCAAATCTTGGGTTCCTGGTTGCATATAGCTGATTTTAGGCAATCTTTGGAATGAAGATTATGAAGATTAAGAATGAAGCTGCCATAATGAACCAGTTAACTTTTGAGATTGGCGATGGAATATGGACAACAAGACGATGCTCAAACCCAACGTAAACACTCCAATCTGACGAGGTGCTTTGTCGATGAGGCAAGCACTGCACTGCAGAAAGGAGCAGAAGTTCTTTCGTCCAGGAGATATATAACATTACAGCATATGGTGGCTGCAATTTATTCTGTTCGAGACTAAGTATGCAAATATAAAACATTTTAACAAGATAATTTTTGTTAGGTGAACAACGACGACATTATATATGGATACATCAACCAATATCCATCACCTTAACCCTTTCACTACTCATGGTTACGCTGCGTAACCATACCACACCCCTCCTGCTGTACTGATGGTTACGCTGCGTAACCATAACTTTGACAACCAATAGATGTATAGGTAACTGTCCACTGATTGTATTTAATGTTATATATACCCGAGAATGTACCTACAGGCTAAACTAGCACATACAGATTGCCACCGATTGAAATTTAGAAGCTTAATTGACTGTTTAGTTAATTGAATAATTAACATGTCATTAACCTTGTGACGTCACAAGCACCGATTACAGTGGGTCGGACTACAGTTAATTTTCACTAAAACTTTAATATCTCCATAACTAATCAAGATATTGAAATGCTGTAAACACTATCAGAACCCACGATATTCACTTCATCACAAATATAGAAGACTACAAGTACTCAAGTAAAACGTATTGGATTATATTTCATTACAAATTCGAATATGGCTGTATGATAAAGAAAATGGAATAGCAATCTGTTTGGTCCCTAGATTTTTTTCTTGTTCCCATGGTAACTGATGAAACGGGGTTGGAAAGTATACTATATAGAAATAGCACACAATAATATGACTTTATTTTCACACATAATTATTCTGAAACATCTTTAAATAAAATAATCAAACATATAGAAATCCTATCAATCTGCTCAGTATGGAGGCTGAGGGATGGGTCAGTAGCGAAAAGGTTAAAGACAGCATAACTGCCAATGTGGAAGTACATATGTACTGTTCTACGTGCGTCATTATACATATACTTCACATTCACCATAATGTGCAATCACACGTGATATGTATCACAGGTTTGTTGAGATTATAACAGTCATAACTGTGTCATTGTAAACACAAAACCATGTACAAACGTCACCACATGATTTCATATTACACTACTTGAATTTACATTCGATAAGAGACCAACATGAATGGTCGACCTGATATCCAATATGCGGTACATCGGAATTAAGTGTAAATGTAGCAGCTAAATACAGTAATTGTGTATCAGTTTTATACCTCATGTTTCTGGAAACTGAAATGGTGATTATATTCTACCTTACTATTAGTGCTAATTATATTCAAGGCTACAACCTAAATATGTATAAGTGCAGCATAGAATCATAGAATATGAAAAACAATTTCAAATCTTGGGTTCCTGGTTGCATATATTCGATTTTAAGCAATCATTGGGATGAAGATTATAAAGAATGAAGCTGTCATAACGAACCAGTTAACTGTTGAGATTGGCGATGGAATATGGACAACAAGACGATGCTCAAACCCAACGTAAACACTCCAATCTGATGAGGTGCTTTGTCGATGAGGCAAGCACTGCACTGCCATCAATACCCAATGAATGTAAGCATCAATCTATTACCACCAGCACAACCAGATTTTTATGATGACAATAAATCAAAATACAACATTTTAGAATAGAAACAAAGCCCGACCAAATGGATTATCCAAAGACACACTGCGCCAATAATTTAGGCAATGGAATTAAGACGAACTGGTCAAACGTTCACGTTGTTTATTTTCGGAGAAACCAAACGACCGAGTGAATACAAAGTCATAGAAACAACAATGAGCACAGGCGATAACTACATGGCGCTGCCGTCATCACGGATATACAGTGTGTGAAATGTAGTTGTTTCTACTGTACTCCTGATCGAATTAGAATACAACTGCCCAACAACCTATGATATATAGTGTAGAAATGTGAAACAAACCCTATGGGCTAGATGTATGACAAGTACATAAGTACCTAATCACGAGCCAGAAGGCTACTGATTTGATGGTATTCTTGGGGACAAATTTAACGTCCACCAGCAGTGACACCAGCTCGGTGGTATGAATGTAAGTATAAATCTGTTACCAGCAACACAACTAGATCTTGATGATGACAATAACTAAAGTAAAATACAACATTTTAGAATAGAAACAAAGCCCGATCAAACTGATTATCTGAAGACTCAGTGACGTCAAACGGGGCAGACAGTATATAAAATGTAGTTGTTTCTACTGTCCACCTGATGTAATAAGTATACTATTAGTTATCCCATGTTTGTTCACGGAATACGGAATTATAAGCTGTCTGTATCCCATGAGGCCGGCCTCATGGGATACGGACAACTAGACGTAGATACAATTCCGTTTTTCGTGAACAGACATGGAGTAACGAATTTATCACTGACTGAAAACGAGACTCGCAAGGGATACGGGAACTCCTATCGTAAGTGGCACGTGCCAAATTAGATATTCAGGATAAGGGTTTATATCACCGTTGTGATTGGCCAATCACAGTCTAGGATTTGTCTTCAGTCAGTGATAAAATATATATATATATATATATATATATATATATATATATATATATATATATATATACTGCTCAACAACCAATGAAAAATAATTTAGACATCCGAAACAAACCCTATGGAATAGATGTGTGACAAGTACATAAGTACCTAACAACAAGTCATAATCTAAGATGGGACAAACATCGATGCAGGAAGTTATTTCAAATACGAATTATAAACAAATAGTATGTTACAAAGAACACCACAAAATTCATACAATTTCATAGTGTGGTATAGAAGTACTATTTGACATATGACCCATTTTTGCCATTTTATAACCCATTTTATCACTGGGACGGCCAGCAATATACTTGAAGCTGGAACTATGATGAAAGTTTTGTCAGTCTTTTCGTTTTCTCTGTGTCTGTGGCTTGGAGTTGTGTTATTCCAGGTCAATAATGTTTTTGATCACCAGGAACTGCATGCTCTTCAACTACCTTAATGTATTCCTCAATTTCGCATCGAGTGAAGAGCAGTTGACGTGCTTTTATCCATTAGATGCTTTTCATCCCTTGGTTCAAATAGTTGGATCTCTTATCAGTGTAATGCGCGTGCATTGTCCGGGTTCATGTGTGATGTTTTTGTTTAGGCATAGCCAGCCGGGTTTCTGTTATTTACGCGGGTTTAGATCGTCCCCGAGGTTTTTCCAGGTTTCGACTCCTAAATTTATTATATTTACCCTTATTAGCTATCTATCTTCTTCAGGGATTGTTTATTTACGTTAACAATACCTTTCGGCCTCAAAATTGTCCAACTTCACTAGGATTTACCAATGTTTACTGATTAAGGTGTGATTGCACGTAACATACCGGTGACTGCACTGAGGCACTTTTCCATTGACTTATAATGTGAAAGTAAAGGTAACAAAATCACCAAAACACTACAATCCCCTGACCTAAAACTTGGCTAGCACACACACATATACTCATGGATGATGAACCGAGACATGGTTTCATAAATGATATCACGAAAGCTGTGCAATTTGATGATTAGATGAATCATTTTATACGTTTCACCAAAACGAAGATTCGAGTGTTCTGCTTGATAAGCACTGGCTGTTGCATATATTTATTCCTTGTTGTCGTCAAAATAATGAGAATATCTAGGGCTATACTTTCTGTGAGATGAATACAATGAGCTGAACATTCATAATCCCAAACATCTCGGTGCACCCGAGTGCATATCACCTGTGAGTTTTACTGGCCTCACTAGCTATTTGCTGCACAGCATAATTCTTTCGCTCGCCCTGTTGTGAGTGTATTTTGTAGATTGAGAAATAGGTCGGAAAATGACATATGAAAACGATGAATTTAACAAATTTAACATTGCTTAGCAAGAAACAGAGTCTCGGTTAGTAATCCTTGATGGCTAACAATCAGAAAGGCAAAGTTTCATGTTGATTGGAAGTGTGTAAATTCATGAATTTGTTACCTTTATATTTACATTATAAGTGAATGGACAGCTGGTCAATGCCAGGTTCATGACAATCACATGCAATCAATCCTTAACCATGATTTCCCTGTCCGAGTACTACCGGAAGCGCCCGAACGGCCGGGCCATAAATCTCCGGCGTTCCGGAGCATTTATAAGCCCGGGATATCCCGAGGGACTTCACTTCTCTCGGCAACAGCCGAATTAGCAACATCTTGCTAACGCCCAAGCCTCACTGCTCTGCTGCTTAGCTTTTGCTAACGGGATCACCCAGTGACTGCTGATTGCCGGCTCGGCAAGATCTCAGCACAGTACCAGACAAGGATCCTACTGGAAGCGCCTGGATAGCAGGCATCACTGTTTTGCCACCGGAGTGCAAGGCTGTCATTAGCGGACAACAGTGAGCAGGTACTTGTTGGCTTATTAAATATACGTGGGTTGCAGTAGTCAGGAGTCGGGCGGGGTTAATCATTGAGGGAAGGTGTAGATCTACAGTTAGGCTACAATGATTTGACCCAGGGCTATCGTAACTGTGTAACATACTGATGATTTGATTTGTGTTTGAGCATGATAACAATATATGTCTGAAATCTATGTTGAATACATATTATGTCTATTGAATAAATTGTGTTTGTTCGCTAAATCAGACTTCTCTCTGTGTTGCTGGCATCATTTCGTATATAATTCTTAGCTGTACACTTGGGCAGCATTAACGCTACCATACAGACAAGAGCCCAAATGTGTTACAGCTAAATTGGTGGCAGCGGTGGGATCGCTCCTTATAGCGATCTTGATACGAACCCAGCAAACAGAGAGTCAAATTTAGGTATTTCTTGATTATAACTTTGCTGTCACCTGCAAGTTATATTAACCGTTCAAGAACAAATAATTACCTGACAGGTTTACACATACGTCAAGTCATGGTAGTATGATATATATTTCTCCCAAAATTTTGTTGTAGCCTATTTATTTATTAGAAACGGGAAAGTATTTTCCTGTTTTTCACTGTGAAAAGTGACGTATTATAGGTTAATAGTTTGGGGAAGACAGGTAGTCTATCTATACAAGCTGGTATTAGGATTTAGGCTTGGGTCAGTGATCATTGGCTGGTGGTGCCTAAAAAAACTGATTCTATCAGGACTCGCCACCTGAGTATCCAGCAGAAACGTGTTGATGATATTAACTGATTTGAGGATTTGTTCAACCATGGACAATCAGTCTCAAATGTACCAATGGCATGCTCCTTCTGGCGAGCAAACTTCAGTTAACCTAGTTCCGTCGGGTGACTATAGGTATTCTGCACACATGCAGACAGTTGGCACCTCTGGGCATGCCAGAATGATCTCCCCATTTTCTCAGCCATTGGTTGAACATTCAGAGTATTCTGACTTGCCTGTCTCAAACCATACTCCATCAGGTGTGTCTCCGCTAATCGACTTGAACGGTTTTGAGACCACACAGGCGAATGGCAATGGAGAATTGTGGTTATCATGTGAGGGTACCATGATACCACCACAAAATGGGCGGGCTTCAGTGGAAATTGCGGCTGCTAACACTATGTTAGATATGGCAAATACCACCCAGTATCAAGTTGGGGGATATAGGAGCCCGGTGGCTGTACCCACCCAGGTAAAAACCTGTGAGACAACCACCCAGCAGGGTGTGAGATTTGTCTCGGCTCCCTCGAGATCTGGAACTTACACACCGCAGATGGTGTCCCAGACAGTGCCACACCACAGACCCACGTGGGCACCAATAAATTCTCGAGTCACCCAACCCAGTCAGCCCGGGGCTGTATTATGGCGAAAAGCGTATCCGGCGCTCCACCCACAGAACATGCTGGGCCCTTTTGAAACTAGGGCCCCAAGCATGCATGGTGGGAGCGGTAACCCTCCGGCCATACATCACGGCCTTCACGGGGCAACCCCTGACGATGCTTTGCCATCATTGGCTCCAGGTGCACCATTTTCTCGTCTTGTCAGGCCTGATACACAGGACGGGAAAGGCAGTGTCGGGCGACCCCCGGTGACCCTCCCTGCAATCCCTATGGTGGTAGATGGAGTGCAGGGCTCCTTTGCCCCTATGAATAAGGGATCTGCCTTCAGACCAGTCTCTCGTGCAGAGTATGTTGCACGATCAGAAGGCGAGAGTACCCATGTACTCCAGCCAAGGGTCTACACCCTTGTGTCGCCTGCTGGTTCTCATTTGGGACAGCCTGACTGTTTCGCGCAAACAGCCTACAGGCCCACACCTACAGTGGCAGCCCCTGGGTTGTTGTCTGTAGCCAGCCCCATCGCTGTGTCCCGGGTTGTGGCCCCATCAGAGTCTGATCACCAGAATGTGCCTGGTAAGATGGTCAGCCCGTTTGCTGACACAGCTCTTGGCCCAAAGGCCAAGTCAAAGGCAAAGCACTGTACAATGGCAAAAATAGCTGTAAGGACTATATTGTACAGTTTGAGTTGATCGCTAAACTCAATGGCTGGGATGATGTCACTAAGGCTATAGAACTAGCCACAAGTCTTGATGGGCCGGCCCGCAGTGTATTGACTGACATTGACCAAGGGGACCGCGAAAATTACCATCGATTAGTGAAGGCACTAATGACTCGGTTTGAGCCAGACAATCAGTCTGAGGTGTTTCGTGCTCAGTTAAAGAACTGACTTCGCAAGCGTTCTGAGGCCTTGACTGAGCTTGCTCAGGATATTAAGGTGCTGGTCAGAAAAGCGTACCCCGAAGCAAACCAAAACATACGAGAAACCCTGGCAAAGGACTCGTTCATTGATGCACTCAATGATGGTGAGCTTGAGTGGTCGGTCCGTCAGGGGAAACCCACTGACCTAGACACTGCTTTGCAACTGGCCCTGGAATACGAGGCATTCCAGACAGGGCGGCAAAAGCGCCTTGGCAGTAGACAGGCAGTGAGGAGCCAGGTTGAGCATCCTGACTCGAAACCTGAGCAGGCATGTGCGAAATCTCAGGTTGACATTTCAACTGAAGAGTTGATTGGGCGGATTGCCCAACTGGTGGTCAAACCCAAATCTGGGAAAACCAGCTCTAGAGTACAGTGCTTCTACTGTCATGGCAATGGCCATATCAAATCAGAGTGCCCCAAGAGGAAAAAGAAAGCCAATAAGGAAAAGTGTGGTTTCTGTGACATTCCTGGGCACTCTGAAGCAGTCTGTCGCAAAAAGCAGGCGTAACTTGCTCAGGTCCTGACTGGTACTCGCAATGGCCAGGACGACCAGTCGGGAAACGGCCAGCAGCTGGAGTAGTGGGTCACACTCTGGCTCTGAACGGTTCAGGACAACGACCCCCTAACAATTTTGACAGTTTGTACTTGTTGCCCAAAATATTTGAAACTGAAATTTGTTGCCTGTTAGATACTGGGGCGACCTCTTCCATATTGCATGTGAATCGCTACAAGGACCTCCCTGAGGACCGGAAGCCGGCATTGGTTGGGGAATCAGCAAGGCTAGAGGTTGCTGATGGTACTGTTATTAACACGTATGGCAGTGCAGTTTTCCCCTTAGCGATTGGAGGTCGGGAGTATCTACAGCGCTTCGTTGTGGCTGATATTTCATCACCGGCAATTCTCGGTTTCGACTTTTTCAAGGGCAACAACTGCATTCTGGATGCTAATGGAGCTTGTGTCTGGGTAGATGGTTGTCTTGTTCGCTGTCTTGCGAAACAAGATGCAACGTCTACATTTCGTGTCACTTTGAGGGAGAAAATTACAATTCCCCCTGGCAGTGAATTTGTGACTGAAGCACGAGTGCAGGGCAACCCTGATTACACATGTGGTATTGTGGAGCCTAGCTCAAGGCTAGTAGAGAGGAAGCGGATTCTGGTCGCAAAGACGGTAATAGATCCGAGCCGCAAGGTTGTTCCTCTCAGAGTTATTAATCTGGAGGACTCTCCAGTCACTCTGTATCCGTCCACTGTTGCGGGTTTTTGTGAGCCAGTCGATACATGTGAGGCCCAGCCCTCGGTCGAGTATCGAAGTGCGCAGAGATCAGGAATGATCGGGGAAAGAGGCTGACACCCGAGCAACAATGTCAGGCCTTGGATTTCCTGACCAGACACAGTGCCACATTCTCGTCCTCTAAGGACGACTTAGGGCGTGCCCACCTTGTTCAGCACAAAATCCCCACTGGGGATGCAGCTCCAATCAAGCAGAGGCCACGGCGCCTCTCCTTTGCTAAACGGCAGGAATGCCAAGCAGAAGTGCAGCGTATGCTGGACATAGGGGTCATCTCACCATCGACCAGCCCCTGGGCGTCCCCAGTTGTCATGGTGAAGAAAAAGGACGGGAGTTGGCGTTTCTGTATTGACTACAGAAGGGTAAATGGTGTCACTAAGCGTGATAGTTACCCACTCCCTAGAATCGATGACACCCTGGATGCGCTGGGTCCAAGTGGTTCTCGACCTTGGACATGGCTAGTGGGTACTGGCAAGTCGAGATGGATCCCACTGATG
This sequence comes from Terebella lapidaria, assembly GCA_949152475.1. Taxonomy (NCBI): domain Eukaryota; kingdom Metazoa; phylum Annelida; class Polychaeta; order Terebellida; family Terebellidae; genus Terebella; species Terebella lapidaria. Next base: position 30,053,950 of record OX424560.1, read on the forward strand.
CAGAAAAAACTGCTTTCTGCACCAGCCATGGTGGCTTGTTTCAGTGGAATGTCCTTCCCTTTGGGCTAACCTCAGCCGGTGCCACTTTCGAGCGGCTGATGGAACGGGTGTTAGCGGGTCTCCACTGGGAGACCTGTCTTGTGTATCTCGATGATGTGATAGTGTTTGCTAGCAGTTTCCAGGAACACGTAGACCGGTTGGATGCTGTTTTGTCTCGCATGGCAAAGGCCGGGCTCAAGTTGTCTCCAAGCAAATGTCAGTTGTTCCAACGTCAAGTTGAATTTTTGGGACATATTGTCTCGGAAAAGGGTCTGGCAACAGCTCCCAGTAAAACTGAAGCCATCGACAACTGGGCTCGTCCTCAATGTGTTAAGGACCTACGTAGCTTCTTGGGTTTGTGCTCCTATTATAGGAAATTCGTTCGCGGATTTGCAGACATTGCTAAACCACTACACATCTTAACAGAGATAGACCGGCCCTTCAATTGGTCTGAAGACTGTCAGGTGGCATTTGAAAAGCTGAAAAGTTCACTGGTAACGGCCCCAGTACTTAGTTTTCCTGATCCACAGAAGCCCTTCATACTAGACACCGATTCCAGTGGTGTAGGGCTTGGCGCTGTGTTGTCGCAGGAACAGGATGGGGTCGAGAAAGTACTGGCATACTACAGCCGAGCTCTCTCCAGTGAGGAGAGACGTTACTGTGTCACACGACGTGAGCTGTTGGCCGTGGTAGAATCACTGAAAAGGTTTCACCATTATGTGTATGGCATTCCAACCACTGTGAGAACTGACCATGGAGCTCTCAGCTGGCTGTGTAACTTCAAAAATCCAGAAGGACAGATAGCTCGTTGGCTTGAGTTGATTGGTACCTACAATCTGACAATCAAGCACCGACCTGGCCGCCTTCATGGCAATGCAGATGCACTGTCCCGTCGCCCATGCGACGATTGTCGCCATTGTGAGCGACAAGAGGCCAAGGCAGCCGAACCTGGCCATGCTAAAATTCGAGTCCTGACTCGATCGACCACAGGGGAGGCAAATGATGTCAAACCATGGGTCGAAGGCTGGTCGAGAGACCAGATAATCGCATGGCAAGAGCAGGATCCTGTCCTGAAGAAAGTGCTTCAGTGGAAAAAAGATGGTGAGCGACCACCATGGTCCGAAATAAAGCCTGAAGGTTCACTGATCCGCACTTGTTGGTCTCTCTGGATTCAGTTTGAAATGCATCAAGGCATGTTGCACAGGCGCTGTTCCCTGGATGGGGAACCTACGATACAGCTACGGCTCGTGGCTCCAAAACCAATCAGGGGAGAAGTTTTCCAACAACTCCATGTGAATCGTGTGGGTGGCCACCTTGGGGTGAGGAAAACCTGCTTTAATATCAGGCGCAGGTTCTGGTGGCCAGGTATGTCCGGGGATGTTGAGAGATGGTGCCAAGAGTGTCGCCCATGTCAGTTTCGCAACCGGCGCGAAGGGCGAAGACACCACACTCTCTGTCAAAATCCTGTCGGTTCTCCCATGGAAAGAATGGCCATGGACATCCTGAGTATGCCAACCAAAACTGACCGGGGCAATGTGTTTATATTGGTGGTATCAGACTACTTTACCAAGTGGACTGAGGCATTTGCCCTGCCAGACCACCAAGCCCTGACTGTGGCTGATGTACTGGTGACAGAGGTCTTCCTGCGCCTCGGAACACCTCGAGTTTTGCACTCTGATCAAGGTCCGGAATTTCAGTCTGATCTCATGGCAGGGATTTGCAAACTGCTCGAAGTAAAAGCTTCAAAAACATCCCCATATCACCCACAGTCCGATGGCCAGGTGGAACGGTTCAACCGCACACTCATCTCTATGCTTTCAAAACTCTGTGCAGACAGAAAAGATGATTGGGATGATCATCTCCCATATGTGATGTGCGCATATCGTTCGACCATCCATGAAAGTGTCGGTTTCAGTCGGATGATGTTGGGTCGAGAAATTTCCCTGCCTATTGACCTGATGTACGCTGGGGGGACCCCTGCCAGACAGTTCGACTGTCCAGTCGAGTACGTCGAGTGGGTCAAGGAGGCCATGGAAGGGAATTTCGAGCGTGCCAGGGAACACTTGGCTAAAGCCGCCGAACGCCAGAAGCGTCATTTTGATGCTCGTGCATCAAGCCGGACTTTTCAGGTTGGGGACTGGGTGCTCAGGCATTATCCCCCGAACGTCGCTAGGGACAAGCTGAACTTCCCACACACTGGCCCCTTTCTGGTTATCCAGAAAGTGGGGGAAGTCAATTATGTGATTCAGCGAAGCCAAAAGGCAAATCCCTTAACTGTTCATGTCGACGACCTGAAAGTATATCTTGGCAAGGACACACCTGAACCTTGGGTAACCAAAACACCTGGGAAATGTTCAAGGGTTGCCATCCAGTGTGACCTGGACAAATCTGAACCTAACCACTTTTCAGACTCAGAGGGTGATGATGGCCCTGTCCCTGACCTGAAACCCACCAAAGATCCACCACCAGCACGTTCCAGTGGGCGAAGGCATCGCCCTCCGAAAAGATTCGGGTGGGACGATTAATTGGGGAGTAGGGGGAAACCAGTCATTAGTAAAATAGGTTACTAATTACCCATGGGTAACTTCAGCAACGGGTCCAATAATTTGCTGAATGTCTGACTGTTGTCTTTTTCCTTTCCCCTAGAGACCCGACGATGCCTCCACGAAAGACCAGTAAAGAGTTCAGGGCAGCTGCTGAGAGATGTGGGTTATGCCATCTCAGTTTCAGACGACGCACTGACCTACGCCGTCACCTGTGGAAATCGCACCGACTCTCCATGGGTGAATATCGCTTCCAACTTGAACGCCAGGGTGGAGGTCAACCTCCAAAGAAGCGAAGAACCACTTCACCCGTACAACAGAGAACCGCCCGCCCGAGGAAGTTCTCAAGACGACACCTGAAAAACGCCGCGGGAGGGGCACCTGTCTGCCTATCAAATGCTGAGAGGCTTGCCAAAGATCGGGATCTGTCGTGCCCGCCGCGGCCAACCTACACATCGACGCCGGAGAAGAAGGACGGGGGAAGAGAAACCGTCGTCATGTCCCGGGCCCAGCGGGAAAATTCCCCTTGCCCGAGTGATCTGCCTCGACCTGAAATATTTCCAGAACTGACCTTAGTGGGGGATTCGTCCGTCTCGTCTTCCAGCTCGTCGTCGTCGGGCCACTCATCGTTCGAGACAGTGGCTGACCTCTCTCGTCGGGAATCGCCGTACTTCGCGGGAGCTCCGAGTGGATCCGATGTCTCTGGTCCGGGATCCATCCTCGCCAGTCTACGCAGCCTCGCTTCGCGTGAGGAGGTGACCACGCGCCTAGAAGAAACTTCACTCTGCGTCGTCAGGACGGAGAGAGCGGTTCTGCCGGATGGTACATCCTATGAACTGTCTACGACCTACGTCCCTGATCCTCGACGGGTCAGGGTGACCAAGGACCAAGGTGTTTGAGGCGTAGTGTCAAAATGGACTCTGTGTGTATTTTGATGAACGATGGACTTTGTGTGTGTATCTTGATGAAATATTTGATGATCATGTCATGTTTTCTGCATTTCGTACCTTGTATATATGTGTATTTGAATGTTTGTCACACTATGTTCACACGGCTCGGGTCGAGCCTATATTAGGAAGGGGGCAGTGTAATGCACGTGCATTGTCCGGGTTCATGTGTGATGTTTTTGTTTAGGCATAGCCAGCCGGGTTTCTGTTATTTACGCGGGTTTAGATCGTCCCCGAGGTTTTTCCAGGTTTCAACTCCTAAATTTATTATATTTACCCTTATTAGCTATCTATCTTCTTCAGGGATTGTTTATTTACGTTAACAATACCTTTCGGCCTCAAAATTGTCCAACTTCACTAGGATTTACCAATGTTTACTGATTAACCATGATTTCCCTGTCCGAGTACTACCGGAAGCGCCCAAACGGCCGGGCCATAAATCTCCGGCGTTCCGGAGCATTTATAAGCCCGGGATATTCCCGAGGGACTTCACTTCTCTCGGCAACAGCCGAATTAGCAACATCTTGCTAACGCCCAAGCCTCACTGCTCTGCTGCTCAGCTTTTGCTAACGGGATCACCCAGTGACTGCTGATTGCCGGCTCGGCAAGATCTCAGCACAGTACCAGACAAGGATCCTACTGGAAGCGCCTGGATAGCAGGCATCACTGTTTTGCCACCGGAGTGCAAGGCTGTCATTTGCGGACAACAGTGAGCAGGTACTTGTTGGCTTATTAAATATACGTGGGTTGCAGTAGTCAGGAGTCGGGCGGGGTTAATCATTGAGGGAAGGTGTAGATCTACAGTTAGGCTACAATGATTTGACCCAGGGCTATCGTAACTGTGTAACATACTGATGATTTGATTTGTGTTTGAGCATGATAACAATATATGTCTGAAATCTATGTTGAATACATATTATGTCTATTGAATAAATTGTGTTTGTTCGCTAAATCAGACTTCTCTCTGTGTTGCTGGCATCATTTCGTATATAATTCTTAGCTGTACACTTGGGCAGCATTAACGCTACCATACAGACAAGAGCCCAAATGTGTTACATCAGCAAGCGCCTTCCGCGGAATCATATGCGAGGAATATAGTGGATGGATCTTGAAGTGAATACATGTGTCTCTCAAAATCAATGTACCTATCCAGAAAAGACTCTAACTTGACTGACGTCATCAGAGGATCTACCCCTGAGGCACTGGAATAGTTTCTTGCATGTACTGCAGAATTCTTTCGAGAGGGCAGCATATATGCAACAATTCGTGCCAGATGATTTCATGCTGCAGATGAATTCTATCGACACGAGAGGCCCACTAGACTTCTCCGTGGAAAGTGGCAAAGTACGCCACTGTCGGAATATATAGGACCAAGTATGAGAGCAAAACTCCTGTGACTGCCCTGGTAGCTTCGACCATTCCTCGTCCAGAGGCGCTTTTGGTTTTGTCGTTTTTGCCGGAGTTTCTGTCAAGGGAAGGCAGTTGCATGGGGGTATGAGCCATATGGATTTCGTGGGTTTGCCATAAATCGATAACAAAAGCCCAAAGATGTAAGGGATAAGCGCTTCGGTGCTTATGCATATTGCCTGTGGCTTCATTGATTATTTGCCAGAGGCGTGACACCGAAGCACTTATCCTGCTTAGTTCTCGGTTCCCCTTCAACTCAACCAAAAATCCGCCGGCATATGCACCTGCGAGTAATAATCTGCATGTACAACTATACCGTTACACTTCAACAGTGTTTAAAAGCAGAGGGCGACACTGTCTGAATTTGTGATGCCCAAATTTGTCACCATTATTATATCATGAAGATACGAGTACATGTCCACTTGCTGTTCTCGTATTTTTCAGCGAACGATATACAACACGGTATTTACCTAATTTTGCTATAAACAAATGTCTGCATCTGATGAATGGTTTGCATGATAAATATTACCATATCGATTCCGGATTATGATCGGATTATGCACACAAATAGGGTTTTACATTCACGCCCATGCCCACTGCCTGTGCTGCCACCTTTCATTGGCTTGGTGAATTGGGACTCAACAGTAGCACAACAACTATAATTCACCTTCTCATCTATTTTATATATTTTATTGGCCTCAACCAAGAATAAATGGCATCAAACGAATTAGGTATCGGCAATGATGAAAACGACTCGCTAGTACGCAAAAAAGTGCGTCTTGTTTGATTAGGTCCAGTTTGTACACTGACAGTTGTTGTTTTTACATGCAATAGATTATATTGCATTGTACCACGGTTGGGACCTATAACAATAGCCCAGATTGTTATCTGTTCCACGTAGACACACCCGTGGTATAAGTACAATAGACAGCTCACAACCTAGGCTATGACTTTACACTCGTTATTCTGACTCGTGTATTCATCAAACCCAATGGATGTTCGAAGTCTATTCTATATGTATATCACTGGATACAATAATCAACTGCAATAATCTACTGAGAACAGTCTCCCAGTAGATTTTGAAGATAAATCTACTCCAAAGAACAATACAACCGTGAACTAAGGTTATATTTCCAAACGACACATTGTATGAATATGGCCTTGTTTGATATATTGGTAGTATTCATACTGCAGGTGTCTTCACCCAACGTCAAAGCCGTGATGTTGGCGACCACAATCTTCACCAAGAAGAACCAAATATTATAGTGGAAACACAACGGATAGTGATCGATCCAGTCTGATCGTCAGAAAATAAATCCAATATGACACCACTGGTATTGTCTGGAAGGTATCCAGTCCCATGTTGAGACTTGTAACTGCCTTCACAGCCTCGCAGCCGAGAGGATAAATGCAGTATAAGTCCGGCCTAATCAGGCATCGGCGACAACAAGATCACAGACCCAGCCAGCACAGAGCAGTCGGACCAACATTGGGCCATCAAATTACAGCTGTCGAGCCAACAGTGACCAGCAGTTGTTGGCCCAACGGTGTTTTATCCACGTGAACAACGTTGGCCCAATGCTGAACAGCCAACCATGCACTGTTGGTTCGTTGGTGGCTCAACGGAGGGCCACAGATGGATATCTGTTGGCATACCATGCATCATGCAACGTTGGCCCAACATTGGCCAGCCAAGGGTGGAGCAACGTTGACGTAACAGATGTGCAGCTGTCGGGCCAACAGTGAACAGCCACTCTTTGCCCCAAGGGTGCTTGGGCCACCTGTACAAGGTTGGCACAATGCTCACCAATATTGGTAATTAAACCGACCATACAATCAAGACAGCACGCTTATATTGGCCAAACATTGGGCCTACATACACAAGAAAATTGGCCCAACAATGGCATACATCGAGCCTAAAAACCTCCATCAGTGGTGGTGTTTTCACCTGAATCCATGTGTCAATTTGAATATGCATCATAAAACATTTTGAAAACAAGACATGACTCTTTCAGCAACGACCAGCTCAGGAACTGACTGTTTTATTGCAGTTCACAATGCTGTCTTGAATGCAATCGACTCCCCCATAAGGAACGTGATATTAAACACAACTTTGTTCACGATCCATTAATATGAACAAACATGAATGTTGGGGTATTAGGATACACCAAGAGTCAACTGGTGCAGATATTATGTCTTTATTTTTGCCTGATGTGTCATTCGCGCTCATAGTTCTGTATATCACTTGATAATGGCGTGGAAAAAACATCACCATTGGCAACAAAAATAGCATGGCAATACCAACACCAATTTCCTTTCTCCTGCCGCAGTTGCGATGAGGTTGTCATCCGTGCAACTCGATTTTTTATATTCGCTATTTATGTTTAGTCTTTCCATTGTGTACCATTTGCATAGAAACATTTAGGATATATAAATGCAGGACTCAAGAGGTCGTGGAGGACACCATAGTGAGCCTTCAATTACATGAATTGCTGCTATCATTATCAAATGGTAAATACTTTATGGGTGAACGAACTACGAAATACAGTAATATTCCCGCATATTTTGAATAATGTTTACCCAAACTCATTTGCTTTGGAACACATGGATGAACGCTCAAAAATATCGTTCTCTTGCATTGAACTGTCAAAGTATTGGTTAAAAAATCAAAGCATCAGCTGATCAGGTATACAAAATCGAATACAAACAGGCCTATAATTTCACTAAGTGGACAGCAGTTAATGGATACCAGATACATTGTATATTTAAGGATGGGATATCAGTAAAAACAAGTACACACACGCTCATAATGCCCAGAATGACCTGGTAATTAAAGTTCTATCATATATCAACCGACTGTCATATGATCATTAAGAGTAAACAAAAAATAAAGACAGCAAATAACAAGACAATCAGAGATTGCAGACCATCACACCACTGATCTAGTCACTATACAACTTGACTTCAATCAATTCATAGCCTTCACAATCGAATGAATTTTTTGGAATTTTCGATTGCAATTTCCTCCCTGCATGTTATGGTCCAGCCGCATATTTCCACCTCACTTTGAGTTATCAACGAAAATGTCTTTTTATGACTCTTGACTTGATGGGCCATCCTAATAAATTCATGGCCTTTAAGATGCATATTAAAGGGGCACTATATGGGTTCTGTTCATAGGGGATTTCCAAGATTTTCCACTCGACGCTTCTATTTATACATGGAAATATAGGGGACCCCTATTTTTTCATGATTTATAGAACAAAACGTCAGATGACGTTTTTGACCTAGGATATCTTTCGGGCCGACCTGGCTGATCTGACGATTGGCTCGGCAGAGATCCTGGGACAAAAACGTAATCTGACCTATTGTTCTAAAAATAAAACAGGGTCGGCCGACAAATCTGGAATTCCCCGGAATCCCATACAGTGCCCCTTTAAGTTTGAAGCGATTTCGTGCAGATTTGACAAAGTTATACATTTGAAATTTCGGAATTTCGATGTTTATGACGTCATTGTGACGTCACTGTACGATGAAGCGTCAAAAGTTGGACATAACTGGAATCACGGGCTCAAGAACTTTTCAAAGATATACTATTTGATAGGGTGTGCAACATTCGTAAATGACCTTGACCTTGAGTTTTCAAAGTCAAGGTCAAATATCAAGGTCTCATCTTATACACTTCCCATTGCCAAACAATATGATTTAGATTTGAAGTCTCCGCAATGATTTGTTCAGAAATTATTAACAAAATGTAACGTTCATGTTTTCCGTTGCCATGGCAACCACTTTTATCCGATTTCTCCCAAAATCTGGGAGGATTGAGTATTTCAATCCATGCCTTCAAAATCCATGCCCATCAGACCATTTTTTTCCAAGTTACGTGCGCGGACAGACAAAACAGAAAAGCGAACCGCCAAAAAATCCAAATGCAATACCCTCTCCCCCTGTTGGGACAAGGGTAATAAATATTTCAGCCATTGCTATCACGCTAGCCCCTTTTGAGCGTGTTCTGTCAATAGTGTGTTTATTTTCATTATTGCACAACGCATGAATCATACCAGAGTTGCACATCCTCATAATGTTGATCACCCACCAATAATGATTGGCAGGAACTTCTAGTATAGTGTTACTCTTTCTGCTTCAAACTGGTCAATAGGAATATATACAATAGATGTTTACATTAATGACAGAGACTAATAGCAAGGAAACACCAGTACACCACTGCAAAAATGCAAGCACACACAAAAGTCAATAAGGAAATTATGTTCCTTCCGCAAGTTGGTTAATGCATTTCATACAAAGCTGCATGCCATGGAATACGTGACACTTTTACTTCGTGCGGTGTGACCTGTAACTGACAAATAATCTGCTGAAAGAGGATGACGATGATGATGGCGTTTTTCAACATCATTCCAATTCATCATTTCATCATTACAGTTATTGTGTCGGTCACGACAATATTTGGGAATCTCACAACGATCATCAGCTTCATGAAGTTCAAGGAACTTCGGGTAAAACGCAATGCATTGCTCTGTGCCCTGGCCATAGCAGACACCTGGAGTGGTTTGTCTTCCATATTCTACATATTGGAGGCATATTACTTTGATCAGATCGACTGTGATGCGAGCAGCACAAAAGTGCTTAACTTCGTCTTCGATGCCTTTAGGTCAATTCCGGTTGCGTCATCTTGGATCTACCTTGTTATGGTTGGACTGGAGCGGTTTATTGCAGTTGTATTCCCGTTGAGATACGAAACATTCATCACAAAGACAACCATCACCATCATGATATGCATCCCATGGGTCATCTCCTGTGGGGGAATGGTTGTCAACATGGTCATGTCACACTTCTCAGATGTGGATTGTCATCGGACACTCAGCGTACCAAACACGGTGCTTCTTGCGGAGTTGGTTGGTCTTTTTGTCATAAATATGATCATTATCACTGTGATATACTGCAAAATCCTGCAGAAGGCACGCAACCAGGCTAGGAAGATAACCAACCAGGCAATATTGATAAACGTTCAAAGCGCTGATAATGATTTGAAACGCCAACCAGCAAAGATGAAAAACACTAAAGCGACTAGAACAGTCAGCATAGTTATTCTCTCTTACATGGTGTTGATGATACCAATAATAACGTTCTTCATTTTGCGAACCGTGACGGATCCGGGTCAAGACCTCTTGTGGATTTCACTTGAATGCAGCCTGGCGATTTCAGGAGTTAATTTCTTTATCTATGCAGCCTTTTCGAAAGAATTCCGCCAATGTTATAAAACACTTTTATGCAATTGTGGCGATAAATGAAAAGTACAGTCTACTCACGACATTCATGTATTAATCGAATCTGGTCAATTTGTAACAACCATTCAAAGCTCAGTGTCATCTCACGATATAAGTGTAGGTTCAATATTATGTGTGTGTTATGTTTGTATAATATTTATATAGTGTAAAATATATTTAAAATTTATTATTCTTTTGCTGTTCCTCCAGTATTCATTCTAAATTCAGCGGAGAAAGGATGATTCTTGAGAGTTTCTCAATGCACTAAGTTCATTGGTGGACCGAAGTTCATTCGGCAGAGCATTCCATCCCTCTGGTGCCGCTGCTGCTCCAAGCATTATACATGGAGGTTTCGAACATAGTGCTTGACAGTCAGCATATCTGTCATTGCTTTGAATGTAACTGACACTTGACTAGTAAAATAGCCGTACTACGCACGATACCAAAAAGACATTGAGTGGGATGTGTCATTATCGAATAATTTATTCATTTCATGATTTGTGGTATCAATGGGAATGATGAATTTTGCTCAGTGCATGAAACTGATTGCAGGCAGTACACATCATAAAGCTATCAATCATTTCTTTCAACACAGGGCCAGACAGATTTAAAAGATAAAATTGGTAAACGACAGATGGTCGGAAGGTCACGACAAGACATAGTGACATGGGGCTCATGCAGAAAGTGATCCATGTGTATGCGGCAAGCAGCTGGTAGTCAGTGAAGTTTCTTCAGAATTTTGGTTATGTAGTCACGTGGGGATAGTCCACACAATACACGGGCAGCTGAATTTCGTACATGCTCTAACTTTCAAATCAGAAACTTCTTAGGTAGAGCAATTAGCAAAGATTTGCGATCGTCGAGGTGGTTGTGAACTGAAACATGAATGAGGCACTCGGCACTTCTCTGATCCAGACATTTACCAATCCTGGAGATAGCAGTTGTAGTTGTAGTTGTAGTTTTGCATAGGCAAACTGGCATTTGATTTTGACATGATATTCTATGGACATATATGCTTGTCAAAAGATGTTCCTTGGTTGCGAATGTGATATGATTGCTTGATACTACTGTCATCAATTGTGGTCGATGGAGTTCCGCATTTGGCAAGCTGTTGTCGAGTACCAATGAGGATACTCTGATTTTAATCATTCAGTTTGAGTGTCATAGAACTCACCCAGCTTTTTACTTCTGTGATGCACTGTTCCATGTGAGATATTGCTGATAATGAGCAGATCGGATAAAATTATCCGTGAAGCCTCTTGTTGTGTTGATGCGCAATGTTGAAGATATGCGTTGAGTATTGAGTGAACATGATAGGGTCCAGACATGACCCTGAGGCATTCCCTGACCAAGAGTGAACTGGTCTCACAATAGTTCATGAATGATTCATGATTTTAATGGAATTAAATCAATGACATAGAAAGCCTCAGTCTGACTTCATTCAGATCAGGGAGTCATGACGAAAGCCTACACTCAGCCAATATCCACAATGCACTGTTTTGCCATAATATTATTGTTTATAATCCGAATGTCTATTCAATGTTTCTGTGTTGTTGTTGTTGTTGTTGTTGTTGTTGTTGTTGTTGTTTGGTACTCCCAGTCGTCTTGCATAAACATCGTTTGAATCTGACGGATCATGTTGTTTGTATTATCGGGGAACAGTACATGACAATATTTTGCTCGATATCCCCAATGATAACATCATCATTACAAACCAATGCCGCCTCCCATATGGCAATCGTGGTGAGCACAAACAAAGCAGTATCCGATTGATTAAGGCTGAGATCAGTCACATCCTCCTGTCTGGCGAGTACATTGACAATGCTGATCATGACACAGTCATTGCTTCACAACCCCAAAGTGACATCGTGGCCATCGAGGCCTCAGCCTCAGATAACATCCATTGTATCAGGTCATGTAAGAATTCCCAAAAACATATCTAAACCAATCTGCATAAAGAATAAGGAATCGAGAGACAAAACTTGCTACAACATTCAATGACATTGCAACCTACATGAAACCCCCCCCCATCCAGATTCACACATTGTGTGGATATCCTTATATTCTTTGCACAGTGGAACTATATCATCAAAACGGACATGACCAGTTAATTCGTGGTCAAGATCGTTACCGACCTCTCCAGTAGTGGGAACATGGCCACTCCCTCTTGCAAGACTAAGAACATGTGCTCGCAAAGTTCCTAGCCAACAATCTTCGATTATCCCCAAAGAAAACTGAAATATGTCCAAGTACTAAAATAGTGCTTGGCTGGGTATGGTCAAATGGCTCAATCTCAGTGTCATCACATAAGTTGAATCCGTTAAATAGCTGCATCCCACCAAAAACTGTGGTAAGTTCTGAGCTCCTGGATTGGAGCATTCATGCATCCCAAACCATGCATTGCATGTAATGGCCTGCATCTCGCTCCTCTAGACACTGCAGTTGCTGGGCAAGAATAACAGATTTATATCAAATGGGCGAATGAATGAGTGAGTACATTCACTTCTGCACAAAGAGAATTGAAGCACCCCGCAGCTATCACCATACCCAAACTACGGATCAGCTGGTTGTAACTAATGATGCAGCTGCAGCTAACACTGGCGGCATTGGTGCAGTGCTTTACATTGTTCGAAATGGTAGACAAAAAATTCCTGTCAGATTCGAGACCGTGCATCTAGGCTTTCAAGAAGTTGGAACACGCCCAGTTTTCTAATGCCAGGATATCTACGTTCCTATCTTCTTTTAGTAGGTACAGAGTGGATCTCCATTACTAGTACATTTCTGGATCAGAAAATCTGTCAATCCATTAACCCTACTTCCGCCAAATTCTGCCTGCAAATCAACGAATCTGTGTCAAGCGTGTGAGCTCGTGGATGGAGCATCCTATTGCACAAATGGCACCATTCTTATTCATCACATTTCTTGGAAACTTGCGCACTACGACTGTGCAATCCTACGTTGGGTTTACTCTCACTTGTCACAAGGTGCAAGGCCCACCAAGAAAATCACTTCAATCGAATATGTGAAACGGTATCCATAAGTTGCCGCTCCGAGTCCAGATGATCTCATCATTGTCAGTAGAGAGGTGCCTTTTTGGAGACAGAAAATTCATGGTCATACCTCGCCATAATCTGACTGGCCTCCCGAATGCCTTACAGCTACAGTTCTGACAATTTCCAGATCACAAATCTTCCAACGACATTAATTTGTTCTTGACGTCGAAAATCTGGTGGCAGAAATCACTACGAACTGTGCTCAATGTGTAACCGTTGCAAGCCTACCATAAGAGATCGTGGAACAGCCAACTTTTGTTCCTTCGACTGTCCCTTGGAGCATACTCACGTGTTATGGTATGTGTCGAATCAAGCAAAATGTGTTTGTCATGCAAGTTTCCTTTTCATCATACATGACAGTCAAACTTATCCAAGATGAGCGTGCTGACAACCTTCGTCAGGCCATAATCGAAACAACGGCAGCACTGAAGTTACCTCATGTGGTCCATATCCGTGTGGACAATACGACTGGATTCCAATCTCTCATCCAGGACACCATCCTCATACAGCACGGGATCTCTATAGAACTAGGTCGCAACCACAATGTTATCAAGAATCCCATCACAAAGAAATCTCATTCAGGAGCGGAAGCACCCAGATGGTTCAACAATCTCGCCATCCGAACTGGCAGTGGCAGTCGCTTCTCTGAATTTACGTATCCTCAACAGAGGAATGGGTGTTAAAGAAAAACTCTTCCAAAGAGACGACTTTACATATGAAAGTATCACTGTTACAGGCAGCCCACTGACAACCCGATCACATGCTGGCTAAGCATGTTCCAAGTGCAAAATCAAAAGCTACCTGGGGCAAGCCTGCACAGTCAGCCCCTGTCAACCTTAGGGAATTGGTGTATATCGAATCTGGTGGTACCAAGCATAGAGCTCGCGAGCAGTGTAACTGAACTTGTGGATGAATTCATAACCGTTCACAAGCTTGCTCCGTTCAAAAGGCTATAAGCTGAAACTGTCGGAAGTTTTTAACGTCCCGTGTCCTTCGCTAGGCCTAGCTGTTGTATTGTCCCACTTTCGGCAGAAGATGTCTCTGATGTAAATTCCTCTGAATCTGGTGAAAATTCAGATGGAGTTTGTTGTTTATTCAAAACTCTTTTCACTTTAAGTGATATTGGCAGAAAAAACCATTTGTTCCAAATCAAGTACAAATATACCTGTGGTCTCAGGAAAATGGGTTACACAATAAAATATGCTTAATCAGAGACATGTCTTGTTTTGTGCGCCACCAAGGGACAGTCGAAGGAACAGAAGTTGGCCAGTTACCTCTGGCCTGTCCTCGTTTACGCTCGATTGGTTCGAACATATACGAGTAAGCTGGAATCGCATTGCATCAAGGGATACAAAGCACCGGGAATGGCGGTAATGTCGACAAACTCAAACTATCTCCAACAGAAACTCACAACGAAACCAATGAGAAGGGGGCATGCTGTTTGGGCATACAAGTACAGATATATAACTATTGTGTCTTCTTCGTTCGGTCAGAAATGTATGGCAAAATCCATAACTTTCTCTCAATACATATAGGAGTACCCTCATTATGTAAATGCCTATGCTGGCGTTCGGGACCGATGCATCTGACCACAATACATGGGTTGACCACATTTCTGGAGTGGCCGCAGGCTGGAGTTCTACTGTATTACTTTAACTAAATTCAATGCAAGTGTTTCTGTCATTGAGGGTATACCGAAACAAGCAATGCATGATTGAGACAAACTCATTATCAGCATTTGTCGCAAACATAAATATAACACAGGGTTGTACACTCCCCCATCTTGAAACATCAGTGCCTTCTGATCAGTACTTTATCATTTGTCAGTGTTTGGTTTAATTGAAATTCCTGATGAATGTCCAAGCTGTATTTTAGAAGGATGACCGTTATGGCGCCCACTAGGGACATCACATATTGGCGTGGGGTTTGGGGCCCTAGGCGTGCCCCCAGAAGCTGACAGTGTATAGGTGCTCTGAGGTCGTTCTGAGCATAGCGTGGGACTATGATTGAGTTACTATGAAACGTGGTGATATAAAACGTGGTGATGACTGTATAGGCCTAACAATGAAATTTCTCATAAATTACAGAATTCCTTGGAAAACGAGTGGGGGTCTTGTCCTGCTGAGAGGCTTGTACATCAAATTAATAAATTTTTCGAATGCTCAGTGTCATAATCCAATGTCAAATTTCAGCCTTTTTGAGAAACCCTGATCACAGTGTGTCTTAATTATGAATAGGAGACATCACTCAGTCCAAATTCATAATTAACATGAAAGAACCATTTAAACTTCCTCAACGAATGAGTGGCTAGTCACTCATTTGGATGGAGATCGAGCCTCGTTTCCAATTCTACTCTTTGATGACAATTGCTCATTGTACATGTGCGCCTTGCAGTTTATGAAAGTAGCTGATAGTAAATACATTGAACGAATCGCAGCTAGGTTGTCACGAAGTCACCCCCCCCCCCTCCCCCCCCCCCCCTTCCCAACCTATACGGTCTGGTCCCGTTGATCTATGCCCTGGATGAAGTTATGATGGGATACAAAACAGGTCATGGCTGATAGGGTACAATGGAAGCATTCAATAACGAAATATATATTTAGAAAGTAGAACTGCGCTCTCTCTGTCATTGGCTCGAGTAGAGGTAACCCAACACATTGTAATTCCTCTTCCTTTGAACAGGGGGGGGGGGGGGGGGCTCTCCTCTTGGTTACGGGCCCATATATAAAAAAAGTTGTTACCTTAGCAACTAACTCCGATATAACACGGTGCACATTGAACGGTTGGAAATTTGATAGATTAAAATTTATGCCTATGTCAATTTTACAACATGCTTATTGCTTCAGAAAAAATAGGCTAAATCATTGACAATGATTGATATTTTTGAAACTATAAGCAAGCTGTAAAAACTTTAATATTCCTTAGAATCCACTCTATCGCCTGTCGAACTATAGGTATCTCGACATGACATATCTTCATGACTAGTATAGGCCTAATAATTGCAAAAAAATGGACTTTGAACAAAGAAATGCCTAAATGAACAGCTGTGTTATTAAAATTGGTTGTTGGAACAAAATGTAGGCCTAATGACTCGTCATAACGCGCATGAGATGCTAGTTTATCATTGGTTCACCAGATGGCAGTATAGTCTTCGTTCTGAATACCACCGGTATTGATCCAGGTGGCTGGGATCCAGGTTACCCAAATCTGGCGCGAAAATCCAGGAACGCGTGCGTGGGAGGATGCGGAAGTCTGATTTACGACTTGTCTAGGCATGAAATGGGTCTATTCCTAATTTCTAAACGGCTTTCTTCTCGACATTGGCCTAGCGAAAGTTGTGCAATGGATTTATTTATTAGTATTCCAATAGCCTGGATTTATTCAAGAATAGGGCAGGCCTAGTAGACTCTACCATTCTTGATCTAAACAATTTATTATTTTTAAAAATAATTATTATAATTATATTATAGCCAAGCCTATAAGGGAGTACATACGGTTTGTTTCTCCTCTAAAAAAAATGGCTAGACCGACTAGCCTATCAATTATTTAGGCCTAAGCACATAGCCTATTGAACAGTTTAGTTCTAGGCTTGAGAAAAAAATCCGATCTCATCCATGGGCTTGGATGAGTAGGTCTAGCGCCTAGCTAGAATGTAAAAAAATGTATTTTAAGTTAAATCTTAATCATCTTTTGGACCAACTTTGTGTCATAGGCATAGGCCTCAACAATTTACTAGGCCCCCGATTCATATATACAGTGTCATGCACATACTGATACTGGGCATAGATTTCTAGGCCTATACTCGCTGGGCATAGGCCTATGAGTAGGCAACATAGGTCTGACAATTGCTGACAATACAAGACGCCAGGCCTTAGTCTAACTATCTTGCAAATTGGGCAATTAATTGACTAGATCAATCAAGCCCGGGCAATTAGGGGCCTAAGTAGGCTGATCTTTTAGTGATCTACTATAACGTGCGGATCCATGGTGGCACTGTATAGGGGTCTACCCCGGCCTATTTATAGCTCTGAGCCTGAGGCACCGAGGCACCGAGGTAGAATGTAGGGCATGAAAATGAAGGGCACTGTCCGTCGCACGTGCCACCCCCACAGTATGTCACACTCGTTCCCCAGGCATCTATAAAATGACGTCATCTTATCCGCGAGTCTTGTCCGTGGCACGCTTCCCGCCAGCGTTTGAAACTTCGAGCACTGCTCAGCAACGCAAGTGAAACGGGTGGGGTCGGGTTGTTCATGACTTATAATTTCCCCCTAAAATAACAAATATTTCCATGCATCTGAACAATTTAGCTCCGTAATGCTTTACAGTATCATGTGTTATCGAGTAAGATGAAGCGATTGCCTGCTGGAGAAACTATCATTGCTCGCTGTGTAATTTCCCCGCATCCCTACACCCCCTGCTAAATGGATTCGCCCGGGATTATCTCTCGTGCCCGCGCGGCTGAAAAGGCAGACGTAAGATCGCCACCGTCCCGAAAACAAGGCTCCGTAGTGTTTAGATCGTAGCTTTTCTTCTTCGTTTCTTTTTCAGCCATGGTAAGTAAAATACTGGTCTACCGATGGATTATTAACCACTGGATATCAAAGGAATATTGTGCGGGAACCCGGATTTCATTATCATGTGGATAACGTGCATTTGGAGTGATTTTCAGCAGACAACGAATCGAGAGTCGGTGACTGAGTCTGATCCATCGACGAAGTTCTGAGTGTGCAATTTTCTCCGTTCATAACTTCACACTCACACAAGTCACAGACACACACACGACTTTGTCATCTGATCTCGTCCACTTTAATGGATTTGCGTTCGTCTTTCTGTGCACCAATGTCCTATCAATGATGATCTTATGGAAATAGATGATCAGACAGATCTAGAGTCTTGATTTCATTTCCAAAACAATTGCTGACAATATCTAGTCTATGCCATGCCTCATGACTGAACTCGGATTTTTCTAACTCGTTTACACTGTTTTTCGCTAATATTTTTGTGATGCTAAACGCTATCGTTCTTTAACTTTGCATACTTCATCTGGGAGTCAAACGGCAATTTTCTACCAAATTTCAGACAGCTATCGCTAAAATTGAAAAAGTTGGCAATCTACCTCAATGTTAAATTTCAGCCCAAAACAGGATCTCGAGAATCTGAGCATATTCGAGGAATTGGTCCTGTTTACATCCATCAGGATTCAAAATATTCTTGTAACTTTGAACCTGAATATACACTGGGGTGTATTCTACACAAACATATTGATTTTGAAACATTGCTCCGCTACAAAACCGAGCAAATACACAAAATTGTGTGCGGGTCCAGAAATATATATAATATGGCTAAATCTAACATTGGGGTAGATTGCCAACATTTTCAATTTTCGCGATAGCTGTCAGAAATTTGGTAGAAAATTGCCGTTTGACTCCCAGATGAAGTATGCCAAGTTATAGAACGATAGCGTTTAGCATCACAAAAATATCAGCGAAAAACAGTGTAAACGAGTTAGAAAAATCCGAGTATAGAGTCTAGATCTACAAAGACAAAGTTGACAAAGGGACCATGTCCTGTCCATTTATTTATGATGATTATAGATCTAGACCTAGAATCCAGATCTAGATTCTAGCTTTCTAATCTAGGCTACCTAGATCTAGATCTATCTCTTTCTGAATTTTTGTACAATCTTGATCAAACTTTTTCTGACGGCACTTGACCTCCGTTGACGGCAGATCTAGCTCTATGATGCAGTCTCTAATGTACATGATGTAGGGCCTGAAGTTTCCTGAACGATGAGTGAATTTTGTAATCGTATTTGTAAGGTAGATCTAGATCTAATCGAATTCTAAATGTAATTTAACACAATTTTAAAGTGGCACTGGGTTTACAATGAATTACTGTGTATTCGTATACCGTATAGAAGAGCGGTGCTCTAAAGTCTAACACAAGACTTTCAACATTAGTGTCTTCAGGGCGGGTAAAAATAGGCGAAATTCGAGAGACATTTCTGGGAAATCATTGATATGATATACTGTAAAACCACAAATTATTCGCGACCTTTTATTTTCGCGAATCCAAAAAATCGCGAAATTAAATGGACACGAAACATTTCTAAATGACAACCCACATTGTTATGAAGAATTGTTTAAGATGGCCAAATCGCGAAATTTAACGGCCGTGAACATGGCCATATCGCCAAAACGCGAAAATTTGTGGCAGCGAACTTAAATGGCTTTACAGTATGAACAGTTGTCTGTTGAACACAGTGAATATATATCAATTTGATTAAAATAAGCTAGATATGACGCTTGAAACAATACTTATTGCTATACACAAGTTTTACAGGTAGGGGATCAAATGTCGAACAGCACCAAATGTCGAACACAGTTTTTAATGTTGTTAGTGCTCAGAAAAGAATGAACGTAAATCACAACTTACGGCACATGAGCATACAAATGTTAGATATGAGCAAATCTTACTCATGAAATTTTTGATTAATTTCATGCTTTTTGAGTCCTGCAAAAATTAAAAATTGTGTTCGACATTTGGTGCTGTTCGATATTTAGTCCCCTACCTGTAAATCTCATATGATTTTTGGCGATATAACTTCGTTTAAGATTGTCATGCACTTTACGCCTGTATTTTATGCCAGTATTTATTCAGTCACTTCCGTGTCAAATTTGATGGGAAAAATGGTTGGACAAGAACTGGCTTAAAATGTAGGTGTAAAAACAAACTCTGTTACACGGAAATAGCCAGAATTAGCTTGCCGAATGGAAGCATGATACATGACCAGCAAGATTTCAACTCTCGATTTCTTAAATTCCCTAACATTGTTCGTTTTTCACATATTTATCGATATAAATAATATCGATATATCATGCTAGCCCTGCTTTTAGGCACGTGCTTCTATTAGGATCACTACAGTACTATGCAGGACTGACAGCATGAACTGGGTAGGTTTCCTCGCCCTTACACATGATTTTGATGCACACATAAAATTTTGAAAACTCATACTTTGAACAAGTCTGTCTGAACAGATCACGGCCCCAAGCGTTTCCTGACCATTAATCGGAATTCGAGTATTGAAACTATTTGATTAATAATAAATCAAATCCTAATCAATTAATCGTTGACGTTCAAACCCTACTGTGGGATACATACCTCCGCAACATACTAGCATTTTCATCTACGATTTGCCTGGGGGTTTTGGGGATATGGAATGAAAAACTGGCATTCCCGGACAAATTAGCTTCAGGGAAAAAACCCTGATAGATATTGATATATCAAATTTTGCTTCAAATTTATTTTGGCTAATTAGTAACAGGAAGGCAAAAATTGAATCTATGACCATGATGAAGTTAAAAGTAAAATCCTGATGGATGCTGTTCCGTCTAGTGTTGGAGTGGAGCCTGTGTTTTCCACATTTGGTTTTATCGTCCTACAACCATCGGCCGTACCCCATACGATCGGTCATACAATCAATCGGGGATACAAAAAATATTAAGTAGAACCGAAGTTCTAGCCAATTATGTGATTTTCACCTTTTCCGTTGCCATGGCAACCTTCTTTATCCGATTTTGACAAAATTTGATGGGGAACGAGCCACTACCATAGCGGCTATGGCGGCATTCAGCCCTATAAATTTCAGATTTGAATGGAGTTATGAGCGCAGACATGCACTGAAAAGTCGCTAGAAAAAAATAACCAATATCGTGACCCCCAATTTTTCAACATCGGGCGGTATGGGGAGTTTTCATCCTACGATCATCAGTCGTACACCATACGATTGGAAATTGGCCAAAGAAAAATACAAAAATAGTTGGAAAAACTAATATCAAGTAGAACTGGAGTTATAGCCAATTATGTGATTTTCACGTTTTCCGTTGCCATGGCAACCGACAACCGTTTTTATCCGATTCCGACAAAATTTGAAGACCGAGCCACGGTGATACCGCTTCATCCCTATAATTTTGAAGTCTATAGAACCATTTGTTGTCGAGTTATACGTGCGGAAGGACAGACAGACCCAAATGCAATACCCGTTCCCCCTATCGGAGCAAGGGCAATGAATGTAATGTATTTTATTGAAAATTAAGTAAATGGAATCATTTGAATGCATGTGACTTGCTACAACAGGGTTCAGCGGCGTTCACTTACTAGTAAGTGCGTGCATTTCAGCGATTGGTTGGTGGTAACCGATTGCAACCGATGATTGAAAGTGAAATTACAACCGATTCCCATCACTAATTATCGTCACCATAGTATATCGATTTTATATAAAATCTTAGATGAAAATGCTAGTATATATGTTGCTTTAGTGTTAGGTATCTTCTGGGCTTCCAGAAAAATCAATACAGCGTTTTCTAAGACGATTTATATCCGTGTTTATTCAGACACTTTTTGGTGTCGTATTTGATGAGAAAAATTGTTGGACATGGACTGGTTTTTATAGGTGTAAAAACAAACTCTGTTACACACAAATAGCCAAAATTAGGTTACCGGACAGAAGCATGATTCGAAATTAGCATGATTGTCAACTATCGATATTTTAAATTCCCTATTAAATCGTTTTTTCTAAATTCGCGTACTAGTATATATCAATATATATATACTGTAAACCTCTTAATTTTGCGCGGCCATTAATATTCCCGATTTTCGGGTTTTCATTAAAAATGCGAAAATTTCTGGACAAGAATTTCATTGGCCAACGACATTTTGATTCACGAATATATTTAATATTGAGCATCACGGAATGTCATTAGCCCAATTAGCATGGTTGAATTGGCCGTTGATTCGGAAATTAACTTTGCAATGTGTGTGGTATAAAACAGAAGACGAATACTGTTATATATTTAACATAACAAAACCAAAACCAGTAGCCAACTGTTTGTATTTAAATCATGTTTACTAAGCCAGAAAATAAAGATATAATAGCCTGATAGGTATAATATAAAGTTCAGTTGTGTTCATGTCAGTATTTTGCCAGTTGGGTTGCTTAGTGAGTATGTTATTGGAAAATCTCTGTAATGCGTTACCAGTAATATGCATGTTACAGAAAACTGACATTCATGTACTGATGGTTGACCTGAAAGTAAATATTTTGTTTCATGTAGTTTGCATTTCTTCAATGATATCAAATTGCACACCAGTCCAGTACTCATACATGTCCGTGACTCTGTGTTCTGTTAAACATGTGAAAGATTAGTGTGATGTGTGGATAGGTTATAAAATGGGTGTGTTTGTGGTTTTTAGAAATCTGACTCACAGTGTCATATATGGAGGTTCATTTTGTGGGTGAATGCAAAATTGAGAACTTTTTCAGTTAAGCTATACCAGAAACCCATAAAATATGGGTTTCTGGTTCTAAATACAGAAGCAAATAAATGGTGGAATACTGGTGGACCAAAGCGTTCTTCGATGCTTTGAAAAAACAAAAACGAATTGAAGTTCTCACTTGACTTTTCCTTTTGCCTGCAGACTTCCTCCGGCGAAGTATCTGCGACTGGTTCCCCGGCTGGTACTCCCATCAACACACAGGCCCCCAAGTATGGGACCCTCATCCCCAACAGAATCTTTGTCGGAGGCATTGCAGCAAACGTGAGTTGTTTTGGTCGATAAATCAGACTCTACAGAAGTCAACAAATTGTTCTTGGCTCTTGACAGGTCATGTATCATTGTGCTGGAGGGTTTGGGTTGAATTTTTTTTTCTTCTGAATACTGCAAAACCTGTTTTCGTTTTCAGACAAGCGATCAGGAAATCAAGCAGTTCTTTGCTGCTTACGGTGCAGTGAAAGACTGCAAAATAATTGCAGACAGAGCTGGTGTTTCCAAAGGGTATGTGAATAGTTCATAACTTCATACATGAAAAATTGACACCACCTTG
This sequence comes from Terebella lapidaria, assembly GCA_949152475.1. Classification (NCBI taxonomy): domain Eukaryota; kingdom Metazoa; phylum Annelida; class Polychaeta; order Terebellida; family Terebellidae; genus Terebella; species Terebella lapidaria. The sequence continues at coordinate 30,077,110 of OX424560.1, forward strand.
ACATTGTATTTGGTACATGAAATGGTGTATGATACCTACTATTTCTTGTACAGATATGGCTTCGTTACGTTTGAGTGCCAAGAAGATGCGGAAAAGATTATCAAGACAGAGGTAAGTACTAGTATTATGTAATACTAGTAGTATTATGTAATACTGTAAAACGACTAATTTTGGCGGACGATTTATTTGGCGAATTTGGCAGTAGGGGAAAAACCGCCCAATTAAATCGTCCGCTAAATCAACTAGATATATATGTTAAGATATATATGTGGTTCTGAAACCGCCAAATTAAATCTCCGCCAAATAACGTGGGGCTCACAACCGCCAAATTTAATAGACGCCAAAATTAGTCGTTTTACAGTACTAGTATCTTGTACATTATAGTTTCCAGACTTGAGTACTAACTAGTATGGCTTGTTCAAATATATTTTGTTTCATCATTTTGCAGTCTGACAACTTGGTTTTCAAGGACAGAAAATTGAACATTGGACCAGCTATTCGGAAACAGGCAAGTATCTTGTCGTATGCGCAAAAGACTATGAGACTTGTACTGGTATTATCCTGAAACCACAGGTGTTCATCGAGTATCCTGAATTGATTGCCATATTTCTACGCCTGGAATTTACACTTCGAATAATCTTAAGGATTTCATAGATTTCATGTTCGTTAAATATTTTAGAATTCATTTCAAACTTGTACAACAGCTATTCTACTAGCAAAGCTGGTTATGTTGATCTTGATATTATTATTTTACCCCACACAGCAGGCGTTCCCTGGTGCTCGTCTCTATGACAGTGGAGCCATCATGTACACAAACGGAGTGCCGTACACCTTCCAAAACGGCATGGCAGTCTTCAATCCGCAGGAGGGCTACCCTGTACCTGCTCAACCACAGGTGATCTTTGCATGCTTTTCATGTTTTGTTCTTGCATAATCAATTTAATATGAACATTTTCTCATTCCTTTGGTAGAGTACAGAACACTGCTGGTTCTCTTCCTTGGGTACAAAATATTGAGCCACTGTAGCAGCCTTGTTCCTCTTTCAAGTTGTATTGATAACTAGACATTGGATATTTATTATTGTGAAGTTATGGAGTGAGGTATTCGATAGTTCTGATAATGAAGTTTCTTTGCTGTAATAAAATCCTTTTTTTGTAAGTTTGTGAACAAAACTGAGTATATCTAAGACATTTTGTTGATTACATCGCTGAGAGTTTTCTGGTCAGTGAAAATAACCCAAGGATATAGGCAACAAAAATGTTTACAAATTAATCGATACAAGATGTGTTGTTTCTATTTCACTGTAAACAAGGGTCGATAATCCAAGGCATGCACTCAGTAAGACAGGATTTAATTTTGATTTGTGCTCAAGGTGTCCTTGGGCTTGTTCAGGTAACACGCCAGGAACGATGATTGGAAAAAGTACTCTGAATTTAACACCTGCGCTATAAATGGGTGAGCCACCTTTGCAAAACGGAGAAAAATTGAAATGTTAGAAATTACGGTGCTTGTATCTTTCATTGTTCAGACTTCCACACCTACTTTCTACTTTCATCGTTTTGGACATAATCTCACTTTTGTTCATTGGAATGCGTTTAATTTGTTTTGCGTATTATAGCTTTACTGTGCATGCCCAGCATGCTATTGATATTTTTCTGAATTTGTTATTTTCTGAACCTTGTTCCTCCAAGTTTTTACTGCTTTTTAATTCATTGACATAACCATGTTTTGGGGGTTCAAATTCACAACTGTTTTGTGGGGTTGACTAGGAAGTTTCTTTGAATGTAGTAACGCTGTTCTACAGGTGTCGCCTGTTCCTGGCCTGTTGATTCTCTAGTTTTATTGTTATCAAGAGTCCAGTGTACAAATTGCATCTGACATGATCAGTTTATTCTTTTTTTTCAATGTCAGATGCATTTCATGTGGATATTTACATTGCGTTGACATTAAATGTGTCAGACAAATCAACCTTCATAGATCTGTAGACATTGTAGTATTTTTTCAAACATGTATGCTTGACATTTCTGCAGCAGTATGGATGATGCCTAAAATAGAATCAATTAACTCACTTCCTCCAATATCGTAGTTGTATGTCAATCTGAGAAATTCTTTTCCTGTAAGAAAGGTAAATAAAACACAACATGAACTGGAAGATGGATCTATATCTGGCATATGTTTCCGGATCAAGGAGTGTTTTGTGAAACTGCCTCGGAAAGTCAAGTGCATTCATGGATGAGGGATGAAGCTGTGTATGTACTCGGCTATAGATAGATGCGTATGTAGTATTGAGCAGTACTTTAACATCGCATTCGATGATTCAGAAGGATGATTTGTCTGTCAGATGTTTATTGTAGTTTTGTAATGTTATATATGTAACAGTGATGTTCAATATTGCGGCGGTATATGGGCTATATACATATATTGTACTTGTATTTCGTTCAAACTGGTCACATGTTTTGTTGAATCTTAATGATTCCTCGCATGTCCCGGTATTGAGAGAATATTGATTTAGACAAGCGCTGTAAATATGTTCCTGTCAAAATCAGTCTTTGTTGTATTTCATTCTTTTCGCTTTAGTGAACTGCTTTGTAAACAAGGTCCTTTCGTTAATCTTTCCTAATTCTGAGGTGAAATCTCCGAAAAATTGAAAAAATTCTGCACTTTGGCTGGATAATACACAGGACAACAATAAATTTGGTATAAAGCAAAATTAACATACTGTAGAAAAATATCTACCGCAGTGCAATGTTACTCATATCGTAGATGAGTTATAGAACTCCTAGTAATATGTACCTTGATCAATGGCTATTTCTGTTTACATGTGCAGCCGGCTTATCCCGTTGTGATGGGAAGTTCCCCAATGTACACACTGAACCAAGCTGGAACTGGATACACATACCCCTCTCCCGTGAGTAGGAATTTTTGCTCGGTCAAATTAGTAACCATAGATAGGTTAGCCAATTGCGTGCAGTGTATATTGGCTTTACCAGGTGCTGTCTATGTCAGCCTGACCATTTCTCTGTACACACCATAAATATTTTGTCTGGCTGGCTACAGGAACTCTATGGCAATATATTTTAGCAAAGCTCACCTCTTCATCAAACTTCACCTTTTCATCATGTTGATGCATTTGATTTCGATTTGTGGTTCCAAGGACTTAATTAATTGCAATAATCAATATAAATTGCAAAGATATATTGTAATGAGAATGAATTCTGCAAAATTGAAACAACAAATTTCAAGCCACCTGTGTACATGTACTGTTGCAAAAATTGTTAAGTTGCAGTTTGCTTCAAAGTGCCATCTAGACAAGGTCTTTTGGCTTGCACAGCATCGTGAAATGATACGTCTTTTATCTGCTGTGAGTTTTACACTTACAGCAGACTTGTAGTTGAATTATTTACCTGTATGCTAATTTTTCCTTTGCTTGTGCATAATCCATAGACTCGCTTGATACCAGTGTCAGAGCTATTTTTAATGGGAAAAAACGCCCAGTATAATTTAAGAACATCAATTGATTGATGGTATTTGTGAATGTAGCTGTGAGCTGGGCGCCTGTTCAGTTATGATATTCAGCTTTTGGTTTATTACCCAAGTACATTGCTCAACCAATATCTATTGGGCACTGTGCACCGTGTATAATGTCAAACTGGTCATAAGCATTGGGGAAAACATTAAGTTGTAGTGAGATTTATTGCTGAAACAGGTTGCTAACGGATGCAACTCTTCCCATTGAACCGACACAATTATTTCTGGGAGATGAACTGTAGAAGATGTATTGCAGTGTTGCCAGGAACACTGTTGAAGTGAGAATCTGTGGTCACTATCAGGTTCTGATTAGCCCAAGTGGGTCAGACTGGAAGTCTGGTCAGCAACTCAAACTTGCAAGCCCTGACCAGCTGCAACATCTAGTCGTCATTCCCGGGTGTTGATTGACACCTCAGCTGATAGGCTGCGCTACACGCAAATCCTCCTATAGCTATTGGAACGTGATTTACTGGTACAGACACCAGACCATTTCATGCAGCCAAGCCACTTCAAAAAGGGAAGCAACCAAGTGTTTACCAGAAACCATGCTTGAAGGCTTATTAAGTGATAGATGTTTTGGGTTTAAGTAGCTGCTTCTCCCAAAGCTGCTGTGTTGAGTTCTTTTCCTGGCCATTCCACAGGCATGTTATGGTGTTGATTTGGCGAATGCCACCTCTAATCTTGTCGTGAACTCCCCAGGCATTCATTCCAGCGTTGGCTCTAGCTAGGCCCACTTTCTGACTTCCTGGCACTGGCCTACTTTCTTTTCTAGGCATCTCTTCAGCGATCAGATTTCCCTTTATTGCACTTGCCAATTTCCTTATGTGTTTGCGGCATGGGTATGCTGGTTTGTTGTGGTTTAGTTACGACATGAGTACACGGAGTGATGTAGGAGGATGCACGGCCAGTTGGATGTTTGTGGGAGAGGGGGGAAGGGGGGGAGACAAGTCACTGTAGGTATTTATCTTACATGTTGTACCCGAGCCCTGGCTATCAGCACTGCACTGTGTTACTGCTGAACAAAAACAAATAGGTAGCACTGCTGAACATATGTATACAGATGGATCTGCTGATGCACATTCTGTGCTGTGAATGTTTTGTTTATGTTGGGAGATTGAAAGATCTATGTAAAAATATATCTAGTTTGAACCATGAATATATAGTCAATATGCTAGTACCAGTACATATGTTTGTAAGATCTGATTTTGCCTCGTTCCTGAGCAATATTAGCAGGATTCTTTTGTCTTACATCATGTGCATAGCTATTAGCTATATTATATAGTAGATGACTGACATTTCTTTTTCTTGTCAATTTTTTTTTGCCAAACTCAACACTTGGAGTCGGTAATTTTGTGGCAAGATCCTCCCACTCCTAGTATATACACATGGAAGGAACTCTAGAGACGAATTCCTTGTACAGATGCTGAGTGGGTTATTCTTTCAGGGATGGGCCACTCATCGTTGTAAAATGATGTAATGTGAGGTGATGCAGGCATGCAAGCAGCTGGCAGTGTTATAGATGCAGCAGATAACTGCTCAGGGCAACCATGGTTATATTTAGAAACATTGAAAGCTATAGGAGTACAATGAAGTGCAAACAGTTTGTAGAATTATATACACCCCCAGGAAAAGTGCATCCAACAATAAACTCAGTGTCCGATCATCTAGAAATTATTTTCATTGGCACAGACCATCGCTGTTCTGTACAGTGAAGACCTGTCTTTCAAATCAGTTATTAATTTGGCAAAATGAATCAGTATCACCTCCTCAGATTATCCCGGGCAATAACCTTGTTCAGTTGTTTACACCTGGTCAATCAGTCCAAGTATGATATACCTATATCCCCATTTCACTGTTCCTACTGACATGATCACATTATTCCCCACAGAGTGTTGGGGGCAATAGCCTGGGTCAGTGGACGGGAGCAGCAGCAGCCGCGGCCGCTGGTCAGTGGAGATGGACAGCACAGGTATGATCTTCAGTTATCTGCTCATACCCTTCATGCGCTCTCCAGCTCCTATTAATCAATGTATGTAGTTCTCAAGAAAGTACACTACATTGTTGAAGATTCTTGGCAGTTTGTGGGGAATTCTTGGAAGATTTACACCACCAATGTTGCTTTCCATCTTTTGCTGATTGGTTGTGATTGGTATAAAATATCATGCAGCTGACTATCCTAAATATTGTGATTACTTTTATTGTGCTACACAGTCCTCAATTGTTCCTTGCCATTTAACACATACAAACACATGTTTGCCCCAAGGTAAAAACAGCACATCATTACAAACATTTGGAACAAATTCTTCAAACAGTGCTTAGGACCAGAACCAAACTTGATTTACGAATTCCAACTTCTATTCAAGAATGACAATCTATGATTTCTCGTAAACAATAACTTGCATTACCAGGTTTCCCCGAGCTATATTTCAGGGAAATGCACTATTTGGAAAATAAACCACATCAATTTATCCGTTGCAGAGTCCTGTATCGGCCATGAGCGCCAATTCCCAGTACAACATGTATCACCCAGTGTTACACCCAGGCCATGGGGAAGTGATCTACGCACAGCCTGCCACACAATCCAGCTACGGAACAGACATAACAGATGCCTCCATGCTGGAAGCAGCGGCACAACCGTCCGAGGTTTGGTCTGGGCACAAACTCTTTAGAATGCTGCACCTTTCTAATACATATACATGAATACTGTGTATTCAATATGCAATTGTATTTATAACATACTGGTTGAATTTAAATATTACTTTTTAATATGATTTTTGGGCGTAATTGGTGTAATACAGAAATACAGTTAACTATATTTCGTGCACACTAGATTTAATCTTCGATTTTCTGTGTATGAAAAACTTATTTTGCCTATATATCTTATATCTCATTTTTGGAGGGCTTTAATATAACAATGTTTGTGTGTTTGCATGCAGTGCCACTTCCTACTGTCTGTCTTTTGTTGCTCTGTGTTTCCTCAACTGACACTGGTGATCTAACTGCACAAATAACTATCTCATATCACTTAATTATATGTTCTTTGATTAAAGCAATTTTACCTGTTACTTCATTGACATAATTACGTGATTAATCTACAATTACAATGATTAACAACGTTTCACAGTGACGATCCTCAAAAGATTAGAGAACACAAACAAAATAATTCCAACTCAATGATCTTGATAAATTTGTGAATAAAACAAGTTTTATGTGTGCAGTAACGTCCTCCTACAATGATCTACAACAGAAATCTACATATGAACTTGCCTGACCAGTGTCGGTTGTTTGCTGCTCCCTCTACGGATGTCCCTCTCCCCGTGGCCTGCATGCCCAATGTTTCTCAAACTTTAGGGCTCACTTATTTCCAGGGCAGTACTACACTGGAAGCCAGTACGCCACAGCGCCACTTTGCTGAATGTCCGACGTTGTCGACGGCTGAGCTGCTTCACCACCACACCGCCTCAACGCCGCTCATGAAAAACCCGCTAGCCTACGCCACCGGAGTCAAGTGCCATCTTGGAAATATCTACGCCACTCCGCCGCCCACCCCCAGCCCCCTGGCCACCCCGATCAAGGTTCTCACCGGCCAGCAACACCTCATGGCTTCCCCTCCAATGATGGCCACCAAAGACCGAAATGATCTCAGCGACGATATGCGCAGAAATCCCATGACTCCTCCGATGACGCCGCAGCCCAAAATGCCTTGTTAAACAGGCACCAAAGGTTTCGACTTAGGAAATTTTCAATATAGGAAATATAAGATCACATAGTGATTGGTGTAAATGACAGTCGCTGTCAAATGTCATTTGATTGATAAAGGCATTTGTACTCCATGCTTTGAGTGAGGGGTAAGCTGGGAGCAGGCCGAGCGCTGGGGGTGGTGCAAAGTGGGTGACTTAATAGATATACTTGATGTAACAATCTTGAATCGAATCTGATTTGTATCTGAGGTTTTTTTTTGTGAATGTCCTGTGGTCACTCATCTGACTTCTATCAGAAAGGTTGTATGTGCGAATTTTCTTGACATGTTTCTTGTATATGATCTCTGAACAGCAATTAATTCCATGACATTTTGTTCCGACTCTAGGATATGCTTTGTTTTGTCACAACTGGAGCTTAGTATCGATTTATACATTTACAATTCACAATAGTAGACGTTGAATTAAAACCAAATTCATGGCTATTTGTGTAATCATATTGCATTAATCTCATCATGCTTCGTATTTGTGTGGAATGGATGACATGTTCTAGATGAACTGCAAATTTACTGTATTTGTATTCATGAGGTATTGGATTACCTACACAAATTAAATACAGTAGTGATGAAGCCTTGTATAGGGGAAATTTTCTGTTTCGTCTTTTCAAAATGAACAACTGGTATGTTCAGAAATGTATGGGGAAGAATCTGGTGCTTTTTGTTGGCAGCACATGCAGTCCAAGAATTGTTAGGTTGACTTATTTTGTTACCGGTACATGACATTTTTCCTCAGTGAATACATTCTTTGTTGATGTCAGCCAAGTTGTTAAGCATTGTTTTCTTGAAGTTTCATTGTTTCTTGATTTGTTTAACAGTTGTAAAGCCTGTTGGAGACTGTGATATATGCTCAATGTTCCAATTTTATACACCATTTCAGCTTGAAGACCTGTAAAAGATCGTAGAAATGGCTGCATGCATGTTCATCTACTCCACAACCCTCGAGTTGTATTTCTTATGTTATTGCTATTGTATATTCAGTTTTCAGTGTCCAATTTTATGGTAACTTTTAGTAGCTGTGTTCGATATTGCTGTGCTGCAAACTTCTGATCCACTCACTCCTCACTCCAAGTATTGAGTCGAAGGCTTGCAGCTAGAGTTCTGGTAACATCTGAGTTTTTCAGGGCAGTTTTATTCTATAGAAACACCAACAAGTGTAAACAGCTGCCCCTCACTTGCACAAGAAAATGTGTATAGAAAAAAAAAGATAAAGATTTTAGGTGGAGGGTATGCACCAAAATTGAAGCATGCTAAATTTTATTATATAGAGGTGAACGGTTTTATGCTAAAATAACTACTATTGGTATTATTGCTGATAAATATTGACTTTATTGCTAATAAATATAAACTATATTCCTTGTTGTCTGCTTCAGACGTATATTTTGTAAGTTTGATATACATGTATATACACATATGTAACAAATAGCTTGGCATTCAATGAGCCATGCCTACGCAACGATGATTAAAATAGGAGACTAAGCATGTTCAATATATGTAAGGTATGGTCAAGGTATTTTTGCTCACTTAAGGTTTTAATTAAGGTGTCCTGATACTCGACTTAACTTAGCTTTTTCCACATGCAGGTTAGTGTTAACTCCATGACTAACAATCGTATTTTATTGTATTGGTTTATTCCCGAATTCACAGTCTTGTAAGCAGAGTTGCATCATTTACCATGAAGATCTTTTCTGGATGGGTTGTATATAAGTAATTCCTGGAGTTCTTTTCATAAATTATGGATTCATATTGTTGAAACTTATAACTAAACAAAATCAAGTGTGACATTTCAAGCCTGTTGATTTCCAATTTGTTCACTTTTCTAACACTGTTAAGAGGTTTAGATTTTGGTTATTTATGGACAGAAGGGTTAAAAAAACAGTTCCTATCTTGCTTAATGTCCAAAAAATGTGGCCATGCAATTTTCGTAGCCTTTGCTTTGCTGGAAACCAAACTTATTTCAGTTCCTGGATAAAAATTGGGAATATTTCTTTTAGTCCATGGTGACATTATGTAACTGCTGGTGATGTATAAATCCATCCAATGAGAGGCATTAATGTACATACTGTAATCATTCAGCTTTCTGCTTGTGTGTGACAATATATATATATGCTCTTGCTATGGCTTGTGGTCGAATGGGTAACTCACAACTGTATATAGTACATACATGTGTCACTTGAAAATGAAATGTTTTTTTCTGCTGTAATTCTCTGATATCAGCGTCAATATGCGTGATTGTATATAATGTACATGTGTTCTGCACTGCTGCATAAATGAAGCAATGCTCGAGGTCGGTAATACTTCCGCAAACCTCAAGTGTTGTACTCTGCTAGTGGCGTACTTAGTTAAGGCACAATTTTATACTACAAAATGTATGGTAATTGATGCTCTATTACTGTAATGACTTGGAATTCCTAAACAATCTTTAGAAACATATATTCCATAATAGTGTCAAATGTGAACCATCTTACAATAGACCGTTTGACTGAACTATGCTGGGAGTTATTTTATTGGTTTTATATCCTCGGAAATGTCTTACAAACATGGGATAGATTTGTGAACGTTACATAAAAGATTCAGATCAATGCAGATCGGCCTCACGAAGTGATGTGATGTACCTCTAAATGCACGGTTTCGCCATATTTGTGTTCTAAAAGTGCCTTCGTTTGAGAGATGAATGTTGACTGGTACATATATCATTTACCTTATTAGTGCGAGAGTGAAAATGATTTCTTTTAGGAATTTAGTCTCTTGAAAGCGAGCATGTGTAAAAACCTAGAAATGTAGATTTGTATTTATCCAGGACACTGTTGGAAGTACTATTTTCTGTTGATCATATCTTGTGATATCTACTTGATTGGTACATATACTACAAATTGTGGTAGTTATGTTGTGATAAGTTGTTCTCATTTTGTTTTCTCTTTTTCTTATGTTTTTTTTTGTTACTATATATTAGTTTGTATATGCTACTTCGTAGACAACATGTAACTTGAAGAGAAGATCTAGCGAATAGAAGTAATTGTTTTACTGGTATATCCGGGTTGTTTTACTGTGTTATGTAGCATGTCTGTAGTAGTTGGTACCTGTAGTGGCAGTAGGATTTCTATATATATCATCGCCTGTATATGTATACAGCAAATAATATTTAGTGATTATACTTAATATCAGTTTATATCAGTCTGAAACACTTGTCCGGTTTTAGAAACTCTTAAAACGTTATATCTAAGCTATTGGAATCTTTTATATATGTTGCAGCTCTATTTTTACTAGGGGATTCCGTATAATTTTGATATCTGGGATGTCGATCATTTAGGTGAATGTGACTGTGTGTGTGCATTTATTTATCTCTATTGTGTTTCTGTACATTTTTATACTTGAATGTCATTTGAAATTTACATATTTTGTACCTATACAAAGTCTTGTGACAAACAAAAGTAGAGTTCCCCAGCATCAATTTGGTGAGATGGACATGTGCCTCTGGCATATCTTGTGAGCTGTAAGGATTTGTGTGTTTTTGTGTCAGCGAAATGTTTCTAAGATTGGTCTTTATTGGAGTAATATGTAACTACTGTACAAAAATGTCAATGTCCGTATAAATAAATGATAAAATGTATGTCTTTGGTGTATTGAACGACTTGGGTCACATTTCAAGCTTAGTGCAGATTAACATACATTATTATATGTCCTGAACGAAATTCAGCGGATATTATGGATTTGCGTTTGTCACCCATCCGCCGCCATAGAGATTTTCTTGTGAATGCTCTGCAGTTTGCATATCTTAACCGATTACGATAATTTTTTAGAGGGACATGTTTTCAATGAATGTTAATGAAATCCACAGGCTGGATGAGGCTAACTTATTACAACCATTGAATTACCCACTTTGACATCTGTGATCACTCCAATAACCTGTACTATGAAAGCAAATGGCACTCGATTCTAGTCAGAATAGAGAACTGATGCTTTTGGTGAAAACAGAATAAACCTGAAGTTAACATTGGTTTTACAAGTTAAGTCTATTATTGATCACAATAAAAAATAGTTAAGATAAGAAACTTATTATCAGGATCAACATGGTAAAATTTCTGTCCAGTGGAGATTTCATAGCTGTAACCGAATAAGTTTACTTTTATTATTTTGCTCAACAAAGTAAAATTTCTGATTTCATGGCTGTACCCATAATGTTGGGGAGATTGAGCAAGGTTCCATAATCCATTCTTGTGACAATCTTCTCTAGAAATTATTTGGTAACAAATAATATGTTTATGAACATTTTAGTAATGGTTAAGGTCCGGAACTAACTCGTGACTGATATGGATGAAACTATATTTCTATATTTCATTCTCTAGAAATTATATTTCTAGAAACTATATTTCTTCTCTAGAAATTATTTGGTAACAAATAATATGTTTATGAACATTTTAGTAATGGTTAAGGTCCGGAACTAACTCGTGACTGATATGGATGAAACTATATGATATGATGATAGTGATGATATTTTAGTCTGAGGATAAGAGCCCCAGGGGAATACACCCATGTGGTCGTAGGCGACTGAGTCTTCTAGTTTTGTTCTATGAAGCCACATTGCAAAACAAAATCTATATCGGGTAATACATTCAAGACTGGTGCTCACCTATATCAAGGAACACAGAGTTACCACAAAATTAAACAAGGGATTTTAGACAAATACTGTAAACCTATGAAAATACTTCATTTTGGGCTGAATTTCACGGCAAGAACAATTGAAATTTAAACGATTGCTAATTGGTACATCCACATAAACACGGTACTACTGTGAATGGCTATTGGACCTGTGTGCTAAAATCAGCACCAGTTCTGTATATATTGTATATAATGTAAAATTGTATAGTTAACTCACAGTATCTGGACGGATGGATATATTATATATGTATATATATAAAAGATGAAATACCAAAACATACAGATATGTTATGTTTTGGCGCCGGAAAAATACCCCATAATTTCGGGGTTTGGCACAGGACAAATAATATATACCGGTATATATATATATATATATATTTTTTTTTTTTGGGACATGCTTTTGGCACAGGATAGGTTCTTGTCGCCATTCCACTTGTATGATATACACACTTGGTAAAGCTTTACCACTGGAAGTGCACAAGCATAGTGCTATGGTGCTAGTTTTCAGTATCAACAGTAATTGGACAATAATATAAAATAAATACATGAACAATGATGCTTCCTTGCATACAGTCATTCAGTAATTGTCATAATAATCACACAGTTATAACAATATAAATGGATCACTAATCTACTCAACAAAGTCAATATTCAGCTATACAACATAATGCTGCAAGCAAAAGGTTCCTAGTTTGTTTTCCCACAGAAAAAGGGTGCAAATTATGAACAGTGATTTTGAATTATTTTCCTAAAGAAATGCATTGATCTTTTATTTGTATTATGCAGAAATGAGAGGTCTTTTGTAATAAAGTGAATAATATGTCTGTAATCACCAGAAACATAAAATATAACATCATACATGTATATTGACTGGTTATACACATACCATGTATGAAAAAACATTTTTTATACATGAAGTTTTACAGGCTTCGTTTTTCGATGAGTCCTTTTGAAATTCAAAACAAAAAATATGTGTAGATCAAACAAAATATCGATACAAAATATTGTGCATATTTGGATACAAGTGGAGGTTTCAGATTAGTTCTGATTGTACTCGGCAGTAACAATAAACAATAATTAACAATGATAATAGGTATCACAAAATATCATATCACCTGAATACTAGAAATCAACACGGAGTTCATATTTGGTCATTCAGATTATCTCAACAGCAAACAATACTTTCCATGCTAACATACATGCATTCACACCAAAATACCACAATTTTGGCTTCCAAAGGGATATAATATGCAGGCATCAATTGTCTCTTATAATTAGGCATCCCGATTGAAAATCGGGAGGCCTTATGTTTAGAGCTGTCATCGTTTGTCGCGACGTCGTTAAGTCACGACACACAAGTTCAAACGACATGTCGACTCAAATTTTGCCGACATGTTTGATAATTAGATTTGAAAACATACTCACGAAGGCTCCATTCATCATGGAAATGACCAGTAGAACGGCAACTCCGTGACATTACCGATCAATGTATTAGTTTCTGACTTGTGTACGCTTTTGCGAACATGATAGCATTTGGTCAAATAACTCAAATTCTTCAATTGCGCTCTACTGGGAGTTAAACTGTGTAGTATTACGGAATTTTTGCTTTGTTTGGCCTCGAAGTCAGGAGAGTGAGGAGACAATACCCATAAGTTATGTTTTTGTCTGTTTTTTTTTTTTTTTTTCTTCCGCCGTTTGGTTTCCGGATTATAACTCTTGAACGCCTTAATCTATCTTTCCGAAATTTTCACAGCTCATCCGAAATACTTTGCTCCTAACCCCTATTGTTTTTCGTCGAGATCCGAAATCCAAGATGGCCGCCAACGGCCATTTTGGAAAAAAAATCGGGCGATTCCTGTCAATGTCATAATTTGATTCAGCCAATTTCCAGGAGAAAAAAATTTTTGGGGTGTATTTTTTTTTTTTTTTGGACTTGGAATTTTTCCCTCGCCTGCCCCCATGCAGATGTAATACTGTAACTGAGCCATGCTACTGTATTCACTGACTGCAGCCTGCATGTCCAGCATGAGGCTAGGCTCTGCCCTCTCAGCCAGTGCAGTATACGATAGCCCTGCTCAGTAATGCCTTACAAGGTCAGCCACTCTGTCCAGCACAGCGATAGACTCCGCCCTCTCAGCCAGCCCTGCTCAGTCATGCCTGACAAGTGATACAGCTAGCATGTCCAACTTGACCCCAGGCTCATATCCATGCATAATCCCTCACTCCCCCCTCCAAAACCTGATTTACTAGTGTGTGTACATGGTAAAAGAATGAAGTTCCACCCCACAGAATACAATAGTTGGTTAATAAGCCAACACACATGACACAACATGCTTGGGGGATGATTTGCCCTGTCTGCATTTATATTGTACAAACATGTATTGTTTGAATGTTTTGTTATTCAACTCTATTTCACATGCAATGACCAAATCATCATTGTTTTAGTTAGCTGGCAAATGTTTGGCTTTGGTTATAATACGAATGCGAAAATTCCGCTGTATTGTACAAGTTTTGAAATCACAAAATTGGCCAAGATGACACAGCATTCTCTTAGTCACGTATCATTTTACATTTGACAGGAGCACCTGAAAAATATCACGAACATCCTGATTAAATATACTAGTATTCTGAATATTGGCTGGGTAGTACTGGGTAATTGTCCATTCATTTTGGGTGGCAAATGTCTGGTGGGCCAAGTTTTCAAGATGATAGAAAGCAGTTCTGGTAAGAAACTGTCTGATGAGCTCTCACTCTTACCCACATACAATGGCCTATGTATCCTTTTTTCTCAGTCCAGTATGACCATTTGAAATGATAAGAACAAATTGGGGGATGCCACAAAGCCTATGGGCTTTTATGTCTAGTTCTTTGTAATGCTCATTTCTAATCTATGTAAGATCACACAGATTTCTAGATCACTCAATCATCCAACTGGCATGACAGAAACACCCTTTTCTCGGTCCATAGTGAGGGTTCTTCATACGTTGGTGGCTCAATCATCGTCGCAATGTTTTCGTTTTTTAGCGAGTGTCGACCGGTCGATTGGCTTGATCCAGACGACCGGTATGGCCGCTGATGGACTTTCGTCCGTTTCGGCGCCTTGGGACTTCACGATTGCCTGGTTGAGCTCCCAGGTGGCGTAGTGAAGTCGCAGATTGCTGATGTAGGCACCAGAAGCAGGAGGCGCGGCAGGTGTGGTGCCCATTGGGAGGAACTAAAAAAATAAATTGAGCAGGTTTTGATTAAAATTTAAATCATGGATTCATTTCTGGCTCTAGCCTAGTTCATACCTCAGAGTTTTCTGCACTCCTCTATTTTAAAGTCCATTTAGCATCAACACAAACTGCAAAAGATAATCTGGTAAAAGTGTTACTCGTAATATCAATTATTTCGTGATTGGCTGTCTTTCCAATCTGAAACACCATAATCATGCCCATTACATACACATGTATGTATATCTGGATGACCATGCTCCAATATTCACTGGAAGCATAAAAAACTATATAAATCTTCGGGTATCTGTTCATGCCGAAACTGAAATACATTGTGTTTATAGAGACCCTATCATATTTATTCTGACGTCTAGTACAGACGGATAATATAAAATGTGCTCTGCAAATAATTTTTCGATATCTACTCGTTGTTGAGATGTTATTATTTTCGTTGGCGTTCACCTGATCGGTAAAACCATAAACCAACAATAAAAGTTTGCAGGAACGGACCCTAAAAACTTCGCCCAGGTTTTTTGTAGGAATTCATCTCCCCTGGATGACATGTGCTGAGCATTTTCTTCTGAGGGAAGAGTGAAATACAAGAAAATATTCTCCCTTGTTGAGAGGGGGTGGGGAGGGATGGCAGGTAGAAAATGTTCTAGTGGTTGCTCAGAAATCGTGGGCTGCATGAGGTGTAATGTTGACCATGGATATACACCTACAGGTGCATTCCAACAGGTCCCATCAGCATTCTTACTGGTAATAAACATACAACATCTCCCACAAAACACATGTTAGCCACCGGTCTCATTATTTGACCAGTTCCTCGAACTGATACCCATATATTAGAGGAATAGCACCATACTGGACATACGGTATCTAGCACCATTTAATGTATAAACGGAACATAATCATACTAACATATTTTTCTTAAATGTTTTTTTTTTTATAATTTTACCTTGACATGCTATAAAGAAATTCAAAATATCGCTAATTCAACTGTTTCACTCAAAGCCATACACATCATTTTCATGCAAGAAACGTTTTTAAGCCAAATACCAGTTTATCTTCGCTTGCAGTTTCTACATTGTATGACCTATCCCCAACAACATAACCTAGGATAAAACAAACATAATATATCTCAAGCTTAGGATGAGGTGCAGTAAAGGTCCCTCAGTAGACAGTATAGATCAGGGACAAAATAGCCAGCAAGTACCTTTTTTATAGGCACGGTAAAAAAGAAATACTGGTTATAGCCAGTAACATGGCATGTGGCGGCATTATTTATCATATTGGACATGTTAGTAGTCTATGCACAGTGCACTTATTGTAGTTTTTATAGCGTTTACCTGAAGTTTGCAAAGATAAGACAACACAATTACATTTAACACAACATTATTTAAATTCAGAAGCATGCAAAGTGTCGAAAAATATCCAATGTTCTTTCACAACATTTCCTTTCAAACTTTTGGAATTTCCCTAAATGGGTAGCTTTGAATTCCAAATATGAAGCCTCAGGAATACAGCAAATACCAATAAAATTCAAGTCAGAATTTATGTACGTGTTGGTCACATACCCTAGAAATTGGCAATCATGATGCCAAAGGCTATGAATTTACAAGAATATGTGGCTAAAATAATCTCCATCCAGAACATTCCAGGTGGATAACTCCACGATGAGTAACTCCAGAAACCTCGCAGGAATTCACGTCACGCAATGCGCAAAATATTCTGAATAGATGTGACTTCGCCAATTTTTCACCGACATGATTGTATTGAGTGGAAAGTAAGGTCAAGTTAGGGGGGGGGAGTGGTATGGTGGGGATGAGTGCCTGAGTAGATTAGGGGTCTGGGTTGGAAAAACTTAATTCCGTTTCTTTATCGATAGAAAACTCTAACCAATTACAAAAAACGCTGGCCTCCTGCTATCCCGAAAACAAGAGACCATTACATTTTTTTCTCATTTCCCAGTCTCTCTCCTGATCTGAGCAAACACTCTTGAAAGCGGGATCTCCATCTATCTTGTTTCTCCTTGTAATTTTTTCTACCTATTGTTTTCACTGCACGTGGAGTAACTTCACGGTGCGGGGAGGATAAGGTCTTTTGAAAACTTTGCCAGAGACAGGCTACCGAGCTGAGCAAAGCAAAAGTACACCACTTTCCATCCATGTGGCGTTTGCAAACTCAAAGATTTGTAACTCAGCAAGCGAATTCATCGGGGAGCATTTACTGTAGTGCCATCTATTCTGTTCCTATACTCTTTTATATTAATAATCTTATTTTCTGAAATGTAAAATAACCTGTGCAATTTCTATCCAATCCCTTCCATTTTGAACCTTCTTCTGTACCAAAACATGCAGATAAATTCAGTACATGTTTTGGCACCGGAAAAATACCCCAGAATTTGACAAAACAGTTTTTGGCACAGGATAAATAATACTTTTTTGGACATGATTTTTGGCACAAGGTATAGGTGCTTGTTGCCATTCCACTTGTATGATATGCACATTTACACTTGGTAGAACCTAACCATTAGAAGTGCACAAAAATCATGCATTTTATGTAAGTATGGTGCTAATTTCCACCAAATTTCTTATCAATATCAACAGTAGTTGAATTGTCATACTAATATCACATTTATAACATAATAAATAGATCACCAACCTACTCAACAAGTCAGTTATACAACAGAATGTTTGCAAGCAAAAGGTTCCGAGATTGTAATTTTACAGTAAAAGGGTGCAAATTATAAACAGTGATTTTGAGTTATTTTCCTGAAGAAATGCATTCACATCTTTTATTTGTATTATGCAGAAATGAGAGGTCATTAGTAATAGAGTGAATAATATGTCCGCAATCACCAGAAACATAAAATATAACATCATACATGTATGTTAACTGGTTATACATGTACCCTGTGTGATAAGAAATTTTCTATACATCAAAGTTTTATAGGTTTTGCTTTTTGATGAGTCTGAATTGTCCTTTTGAAATTCTGTGATTGAAAAAATATTCAAAACAAAAAAATGCAGATCAAACAAAATACTGGTCCACAGCATTGCGCATATTTAGATACAAGTGAAGGTTTTCATCAGATTAGTTCTGATTATATACTCAGCAGTTACAACAACCATTAATTGACAATGATAACAGGTATCACAAAATATCATATCACCTGAAGAGTAGAGATATCAACACTGAGTTCATATTTTGTCATTCAGATTATCTCGACAGCAAACAATACTTCCCATGCTCACATACATTCATTCACACCAAAATGCAACTAATAACAATTTTGGCTTCCAAAGGGATATGAAATGCAGGCAGCAATTGTCTCTTATAGTTTTTTATAATGCTCTTTTCTAATACATGTAAGATCAGACAGATTTCTAGATCCCTCAATCATCCAACTAGCATGACAGAAACACCCTTTTTTCGGTCCATAGTGAGGGTTCTTCATACGATATTAGCTCAATCGTCGTCACAGCGTTTTCGGCGTTTAAGACGCGACTGTCCATTGATCCATAAACTGGGCAGTCATAGTGGCAATACTTGATATTCTCGCGTTTTTAGCGATGGTCGACTGATCGATTGGCTTGATCCAGACGACCGGCATGGCTGTTGATGGACTTTCGTCCGTTTCAACGTCTTGGGACTTCACAATTACCTGGTTGGACTCCCAGGTGGTGTTGTGAGTTGCAGGTTGCTGATGTAGGCACCGGAAGCGGGAGGCACGGCGGGTCTGATGCCAATCTGGAGGAACTGGAGAAAATAAATTGAGCAGGTTTTGATTAAAATTTAGATCATGGATTCATTTCTGATTCTAGCCTAGTTCATACCTCAAAGTTTTCTGCACTCCTTCATTTTGAAGTCCATATTCACTAGGAGCATAAAAACTATATAACTCTTTAGGTATCTGTTCATGCCAAAACTGAAATACATCATGTTTATAGAGACCCTCATATTTATTCATTCAGACCATCATATTTATTCTGACGTCTAGTACAGACGGTATGTTATAAAATGTGCTCTGCGAATAATTTTATGTCATCCATTTTTAGTAGAGAAGTTAGTTGGTGTTCACCTGATCGGTAAAACCATAAACCAACAACAAAAGTTTGCGGGAACGGACCCTGAAAACTTCGGCCAGGTTTTTTGTAGGAATTCAACTCCCCTGGATGAGATGTGCTGAGCATTTACTTGTGAGGAAAGTGAATAACAAGAAAATATTCTCCCTTGTTGAGAGGGGGTGGGGAGGGATGGCAGGTAAAAAAATGTTTTAGGGGTTGCTCAGAAATTGTGGGCTGCATGAGGTGTAATGTTGACCATGGAGATACACCTACAGGTGTATTCCAACAGGTCCCATCAGCATTCTTACTGGTAACAAACATACAACACCACCCACAAAACACA
Source organism: Terebella lapidaria (assembly GCA_949152475.1). NCBI lineage: Eukaryota > Metazoa > Annelida > Polychaeta > Terebellida > Terebellidae > Terebella > Terebella lapidaria. Next base: position 30,096,676 of record OX424560.1, read on the forward strand.
TGTTAGCCACTGGTCTCACTATTTGACCAGTCCCTCGAATTGATACCCATATATTAGAGGAATAGCACCATACTAGACTAATGGTATCTAGCACCATTTCATGTATAGACGGAACATAATCATACTAACATATTTTTTTTAATGTTTATTTTTTATTATTTTACCTTGACATGCTATAAAGAAAATATCGGTAATTCAACTGTTTCACTCAAAGCCATACACATCATTTTCATGCAAGAAACGTTTTTAAGCCAAATACCAGTTTATCTTCGCTTGTGGTTTCTACATTGTATGCCCTATCCCCAACAACATAACCTAGGATAAAACAAACATAATATATCTCAAGCTTAGGATGAGGTGCAGTAAAGGTCCCTCAGTAGACAGTATAGATCAGGGACAAATGGCCAGCAAGTACCTTGTATATAGGCGCGGTAAATAGGAAATACTGGTTATAGCCAGTAACATGGCATGTGGAGGCAATATTATTTATCATATTGGACATCATAGAAGTCTATGCACAGTGCACTTATTGTATTTTTTATAGCGTTTAACTGAAGTTTGCAAAGATAAGACAACACAATTATATTTAACACAACATTATTTAAATTCAGAAGCATGCAAAGTGTCGAAAAATATCCAATGTTCTTTCACATTTCCTTTCAAACTTTTGGAATTTTCCTAAATGGGTAGCTTTGAATTCCAAATATGAAGCCTAAGGAATACAGCAAATACCAATAAAATTCAAGTCAGAATTTATGTACGTGTTGGTCACATACCTTAGAAATTGGCAATCATGATGCCAAGGGCTATGAATTTACAAGAATATGTGGCTAAAATAATCTCCTTCCAGAACACTCCAGGTGAATAACTCCACGATGAGTAACTCCAGAAACCTCGCAGCGATTCACGTCACACATTGCGCAAAGTATTCTGAATAGATTTCGTGACTTCGCCAATTTTTCACCGACATGATTGTATTAAGTGGAAAGTGAGGTCAGGTTGCAGAGGGGAGGGGAGTCGAGGTGGTATGGTGGGGATGAGTGCCGAGGTAGATTAGGGGTCTGGGTTGGAAAAACTTGATCCCGTTTGTTTATCGTTAAAAAATGCTAACCAATTACAAAAAGCTTTGGCCTCCTGCTATCCCGAAAACAGGAGACCATTAATTTTTTTTCTCATTTCCCAGTCTCTCTCTCTCTCGATCTGAGCAAACACTCTTGAAAGCGGGATCTCCATCTATCTTGTTCATCCCTGTAATTTTTTCTACCTATTGTTTTCACTGCACGTGGAGTAACTTATGGGTGCGGTGAGGGGACGATCTTTCGAAAACTTTGCCAGAGACAGACTGCCGAGCCGAGCAAAGCAAATGTACACCACTTTCCATCCATGTGGCGGTTGCGAGCTGAAAGATTTGTAACTCAACAAGCGACGCTTTCCCCTCGTTACAAATCATCGGGAAGCAATTACTGCGGTGCCATCTATTCTGTTCCTATCCTCTTTTATATTAATAATCTCATCTTCTGAAATGTACAAGGCAATAACCTCTGCAATTTCTATCCACCCCCCACCCCCCACTACCACCACCACCACTCCATTTTCAACCTTCTTCTGTAAGGAAAGTTTTGCTGACCCCTTGATCTCATCCATACTCCATGACTTGGCATTTCCTCAGTTTTCTGACCAGTGTATATTGCCTCGGAGTTGAACACGCACTTGTTGATATCGCAAATCTGTCAGCAGGTCCAACTTGGGAACTATTTTGACATGTGGGATGTTCTGCGGTTTAGCCATGGCTATAGTGGGATTACAGAATTGGCTAAATTGGGGTCGTTGCAATGGGGTTTTAGCAAAGAACAGATGCTGGAAATTCCTGGCTGGCTGGGAATTCCAAGTGTTTGTTGAAACTATGATGTTAGCTCATGTCATAACAACGAGAATAAGGTGATTTGCGACTTGGAAATGTAGCTACCGTGTAATGTTGCCTTGACGTCACACAAGGCAATATTTAATATTTTGATTGGGCCTGTTCAAGACATTCAAAACAATCATAGCTATAATTTGACATGTATAAGCAAATGCCATTCATGGAAATTGGAATCTCTGGTTCCTTGTATCAATAAGCACATAATGATTACTTTCTTGATTGATTTCTTTTGTCATGTTATGATTATTATAGAGGCCAATGGAAGACATGCATTATCAACATGGTTGTGTTTGTAACATCAATATAATTTTCAGACTCCATCAAAAAAAAACATTGGAACCAAATGGCACAATATACACAAGTAACACATGAATATAATCGATATTATCTGCTGGCCCATGACAAACGCTGTTTTCTGTAGACTGGACATGAACAATAAAATGATATTTTCATAGGAGCTCATATAAATGCATATCACCTGCCTTCAAACAGGTTGTTTCCTCGTCCATGCAAAAAATCTCGCCATTTGCCTTCTTTTTTTCTACGAGTAAACATTTCGTCACATCTTCCCACACAAACCCAGTAGCAAGCTGTTTCCACAAGGAAAAGCCAGGCCCAGTTCATAGGAATAAAACCACCTGAAACTGATCCGTCTTTCATCAGCTTTATGACCTTGTGGCATCACACATCACCAGCCGAGAAAGTATTTTCGGAACATGATTCCTCTCCCCGCCCCACTCTCCCAACAATTCCTACCATGCTTCAAAACCCTGGTTGCCATCGCAGACGTGATCAATGTTCCTCTGGTAAATAGAACAATGGTGATCGTCTGTTTATGATCGAGGTATTGGAGATTGACTTCGTCCGAGTCGGCGTCTCATATTGGAAGCCTATTTGAGATGGCTCAGGGATTGTTGACAGTTGAGGGATGGACGGTAAAACCCAGGTCTGGAACCAATAGCCTCATTGTAACTTGTTTGGGATGGGATATCCCTTCTCCCAGAAATGTTTTTGTCTGGATTTATTCCCTGTATTTTGGACAAAGTTGCTAGTGCTCTGTCTCAGGTTTGATATGTAGGAATTTCAAGTGATTTATATTATTGTACGGACGAGCTTGTCAGTGGTGGACTATCCTGTAGTTTTAAGGACTACATGTGTCTGCCTGAATACACATAAATTGACAACCTATATCCTATGTCAAACACTCATGCACTAAATAATGCCCAAAAAATTCTCTGATTTAATGGTTATTGAAGCATTCATCTAATTTCAGTACAAAAATTTCACAGATTTTTCCGTGTGCACTTAATATATGTAGTGTGCACTACATATATGAAGTTACATATCAGGATAATGCGATACTGTAAAAAGTGATTTTCTCTTCTCATGTAGTTTTCCTTCATCTATAACTTGTTGACACACTTGTTGATCGTATCAGTGAATAAATACATGTTATTGTAATACCAATGGCCAAAATCTAATGGAACTATTCTCTATTATAACCCATGTCTTTTCCCAGTGAGTTACAGCCACGTGTATACATGAATGCTAGCCAGGCACACATGTTCTCCAGCATGTATCGATACCCACAGTAGGTTCTCTATTGCGTTTATAATCATGATCATGGGGAAACCCTCGATAGAGTTCAATCCACCACTGGGGCAGGGACATCAGCTATGATTGCCGTAATGCAAACATATCCGAAGACACATGGCCGACAGGGCAAGGCTGGTACCAACGGAAATAATCATGTCTGACCTGTACAGACCTTCCTTTGAAAGTGGCCGATATTCACGAAATATATCAACCCAAAACATTGCAGTTACCTATCCAAGATCAATGGTTCTTGTCCAGTTTTGTCCAGTATACTATCAATCTAGGGACTGAGTAGAATAGGTTACTGAAGTCATAATGACACAACTGATCAATTTATTAGGAAAAGACTCAACAGAAATACAATATGTTACACCTGAGATAACCAGACATGAAGTCTAGGGCCACCTAGTAATGCATTAGACTACACATATGTATTACCCAAGGTCATTAGAACTTTGACACTTCCTTGCTCAATCAACTTTGAATATAACTTTCATATTTCCCTGGCAAGCAGGAAATGATTAGGTCAGAGGTGAATCGGTAATTACTAATGTCAAACATGTCTGGGACGTAAAGATCTACCAAGTTCAGGCGAAAATCAAAATCGCTGGACAAAAATGGGATGAAAATGCCAAGTCACTGCCCGTAGTGGTGTAGTGATGGAGAACTAAATTACAGTCAATGAGTTCGCGACTCCTATGGAATGCAGTGATTATGAATTTCAATACGTTTTTTTCTCTGGTCTCACATTGACTATCAATATACTATTCCCTGCATAAATCATGGATAAGTGTTGAATAAATATTCTCTTCAATATGCCTACAATAAGATCAATCTAACATAGTAACCACATTTATTAATTGCATTGTGGAGCACTTTATACACACAAATTGTATAATGATGGACCCCAGTATACCTGTATGTATTTTTTTCTACTGACAGAACTAGTTTGGGATGGGATATTCCTTCTCCCAGAAATGTTTTTGTCTGGATTTATTCCCTGTATTTTGGACAAAGTTGCTAGTGCTCTGTCTCATTTTTGATATGTAGGAAGTTCAAGTGATTTATATTATTGTACGGACGAGCTTGACAGTGGTGGACTATCCTGTAGTTTTAAGGACTACATGTGTCTGCCTGAATACACATAAATTGTCAACCTATATCCTATGTCAAACACTCATGCACTAAATAATGCCCAAAAAGTTCTCTGATTTAATGGTTATTGCAGCATTCATCTATTTTCAGTACAAAATTTCACAGATTTTTCCGTGTGCACTTAATATATTTAGTGTGCACTACATATATGAAGTTACATATCAGGATAATGCGATACTGAAAAGGGATTTTCTCTTCTCATGTAGTTTTCCTTCATCTATAACTTGTTGAAACACTTGTTGAACATGTCAGTGAATAAATACATGTACATGTAATACCAATGGCCAACATCTAATGGAACTATTCTCTATTATAACCCATGTCTTTTCCCAGTGAGTTACAGACACGTGTATACATGAATGCTAGCCAGGCACACATGTTCTCCAGCATGTATCGATACCCACAGTAGGTTCTCTATTGCGTTTATAATCATGATCATGGGGAAACCCTCGATAGAGTTCAATCCACCACTGGGGCAGGGACATCAGCTATGATTGCCGTAATGCAAACATATCCGAAGACACATGGCCGACAGGGCAAGGCTGGTACCAACGGAAATAATCATGTCTGACCTGTCCAGACCTTCCTTTGAAAGTGGCCGATATTTACGAAATATATCGACTCAAAACAATGCAGTTACCTATCTAAGATCAATGGTTTTGTCCAGTTTTGTCCAGTATACTATCAATCTAGGGACTGAGTAGAATAGGTTACTGAAGTCATAATGACACAAATGATCAATTTATTAGGAAAAGACTCAACAGAAATACAATATATTACACATGGGATAACCAGACATGAAGTCTAGGGCCACCTAGTAATGCATTAGACTACACATATGTATTACCCAAGGTCATTAGAACTTTGACACTTCCTTGCTCAATCAACTTTGAATATAACTTTCATATTTCCCTGGCAAGCAGGAAATGATTAGGTCAGAGGTGAATCGGTAATTACTAATGTCAAACATGTCTGGGACGTAAAGATCTACCAAGTTCAGGCGAAAATCAAAATCGCTGGACAAAAATGTAATGAAAATGCCAAGTCACTGCCCGTAGTGGTGTAGTGATGGAGAACTAATTTACAGTCAATGAGTTCGCGACTCCTATGGAATGCAGTGATTATGAATTTCAATACGTTTTTTTCTCTGGTCTCACATTGACTACCAATATACTATTCCCTGCATAAATCATGGATAAGTGTTGAATAAATCTTCTCTTCAATATGCCTACAATAAGATCAATCTAATATAGTAACCACATTTATTATTGCATTGTGGAACACTTTATTAATACAAATTGTATAATGATGGGCCCCAGTATACCTGTGTGTATTTTTTCTATTGACAGAACTTGCAGTGAATTGCGCAAAACACTAATCCAAAGTTTACTATGTTCATGTCAAATCTCGAAGTGTAAAAGCCACCAACTAGAGTCCAGAACATAGAAGAATGGTAAATTCTCCAATGCTTTATAATAGTACACATTATTCTTAATATCTCACTTAATATTGAGATTAGAAATCAATTGTGGACACATAGGAAATGGTATGCTGAATATTCTCGTGAACTTGGATTTGACATCGAAACTCATTTTCTAGGTCAGAGCACAAAATGGCTAACATCTTGCTGATTATATACTTTACAGCTAATGAATCAATTATGCACATTTGAGAAATGATTATGCTGAATATTCTCAGGACTTTGAACTTGACTTTATTTTCAAGGTCGGAGCACAAAATGGCCAATATCACGCTTATTATCAATTTTACAGCTTAGGAATCAAAGATAGGTAAAGATATATGCTGAATATTGTCAGGACCTTGAATTTGATTTTTGATCTCATTTTCGACACCACAACTTAAGAATCAATTGTGGACATACAGGAAATGATATATGTCAAATATCCTGACGACCTTTAATTTGACCTTTGACTCAATTTTCAAGGTCACGGGTCAAAATTGTTAATGTTTCTCTTACTGTTGTATTTACAACTGAGCAATCAAATGTGGACTAATAGGAAATGATATACCGGTATGCTGAATGTTCTGGTGACCTGGAACTTGACCTTTGAATTCATTTGCAAGGTCACGGGTCAAAATTGCTATTAATTTTCTTACTATTGCTTTTACAGCTCAGCTAACAATTGTGGACTAATAGGATATGATATATTCTGAATATTCTGGTGATTTTGAATTTGACTAGTGACATTATTTTTAAGGTCACGGGACAAAATGGCTAATATCTCAAATATAACACATATGTTGTCCAGTAACTTTCTTAGTCTTTTGGTTAATTTTTTTGTGGTGGATTTATTTTTGTCGAAGTAGGCGATTAAAATCAAAACTGTGCAAGGAGTTTCCGCAAAATTAAACATGCAATTTCTATGGATTTTAGACATATACTATTACTGTAAACTCATGAAAATACTACATTTTGAGCTGAATTTCACGTCAAGAAAGAAAGATGGCAAATTAGTACATTCACATTAACAAACGCAGCACAGTGCTATTGTCAAGGTCTACTGGGCGCATGTGCTAAAATTAACACCAGTTCTGTATATACGATTTATTTTGCAACATTATGGTCACCGTAAATATAAAATTGTATAATTACAATATCTGGACGGATGGATATCTTATATATATAAACAATCAAATGTAAAATACCGAAACATACAGATAAGTTCAGTACATGTTCTGTTTTGGCACAGGAAAAATACTCCAGAAATTTTGGCACAGGAGTGGAACAATATTGTATTTTTTGGCACAGGACATTATACCAGCTGCTTGTCGCCACTCCACTTGTATGATATGCAGTTTAATAGTACATTAGTAAAACTTTACCAGTAGAAGTGCACAAGCATCATGCATTTCATGAAAGTATGGTGCTAGTTCCGCCAAATCTGTTATCGATATCAACAATAATATCAAGTGAATACATGAACAACGCTTCCTTGCATACAGTCATTCAGTAATTGTCATAATAATATCACAGTTATAATATAATAAATAGATCACTCACCTATACAACAAAGTCAATATTCAGTCATACAACAGAACGCCGCAAGCAAAAGGTTCCTAGATTGTAATCCTACTGAAAAATGGTGCAAATTATAAACAGTGATTTTGAGTTATTTTCCTAAAGAAATGCATTGATATCTTTTATTCGTATTATGCAGAAATGAGAGGTCATTTGTATTAGAGTGAATAATATGTCTGTAATCACCAGAAACATAAAATATAACATCATACATGTATATTGACTGGTTATATAAGTACCCTGTATGAAAAGTATTTTTTATACAAATTTTTATCGGTTTTGCTTTACGATGAGTTTGAACTGTCCTTTTGAAACTCAATGATTAAAAAAAAATTCAAAACAAAAATAGTGCTGATCACACAAAAAAACGGTACACAGTATTGTGCATATTTGGATACAATAAGAGGTTTTTATCAGATTAATTTTGGTTATACTCAGCAGTAACAACAACCATTAATTAACAATGATAACAGATATCACAATATATCATATCACCTGAAGACAAGAAATCAATACTCAGTTCATATTCGGTCATTCAGATTATCTCCACAGCAAACAATACTTCCCATGCTCACATACATTCATTCACATCAAAATACAAGTAATAAACAATTTTGGCGTCCAAAGGGATATAACATGCAGGCATCAATTGTCTCTTGGCTCTTTGTAATACTCATTTCTAATCTATGTAAGATCACACAGATTTTTAGATCACTCAATCAACTGGCATGACAGAAACACTCTTTTCTCAGTCCATAGTGAGGGTTCTTCATACGTTGGTAGCTCAATCGTCGTCGCAACGTTTTCGGCACTTAAGACGCGACTGTCTGCTGATCCATAAACCGGACAGTCATAGTGGCAATACTTGATATTCTCGCGCTTTTTAGCGAGTGTCGATTGGTCGATTGGCTTGATCCAGACGACCAGCATGGCCGTTGATGGACTTTCGTCTGTTTCAGCATCTTGAGACTTCACGATTGCCTGGTTGGGCTCCCAGGTGGCGTTGTGAAGTCGCAGGTTGCTGATGTAGGCACCAGAAGCGGGAGGCGCGGCAGGCGTGGTGCCCATCGGGAGGAACTAGAGAAATAAATTGAGCAGGTTTTGATTAAAATTTAGATCATGGATTATTTCTGGCTCTAGCCTAGTTCATACCTCAGAGTTTTCTGCACTTCTCTATTTTAAAGTCCATTTAGCATCAACACAAACTGCAAAAGATAATCTGGTAAAAAATGTTACAAATACTGGTAATATCAATCATTTTGTGATTGGCTGTCTTTCCAATCTGAAACACCATAATCATGCCCATTACATACACATGTATATGTATCTGGATGACCATGCTCCAATATTCACTGGAAGCATAAGAACTATATAAATCTTCAGTGATCTGTTCGTGCCAAAACTGAAATACATTGTGTTTATAGAGACCCTATCATATTTATTCTGACGTCTAGTACAGACGGATGTTATAAAATGTGCTTTGCGAATAATTTTTCGGTATCTACTCGTCGTTGAGTGGTTATTATTTTTGTCGGCGTTCACCTGGTCGGTAAAAACATAAACCAACAATAAAAGTTTGCGGGAATGGACCTTAAAAACTTCGGACAGGTTTTTTGCAGGAATTCATCTCCCCTGGATGACATGTGCTGAACATTTACCTGTGAGGAAAGAGTGGAATACACGAAAATATTCTCCCTTGTTGAGAGGGGGTGGGGAGGGATGGCAGGTAGGAAAAAGTTTTAGGGATTGCTCAGAAATCGTGGGCTGCATAAGGTGTAATGTTAACCATGGATATACACGTACAGGTGCATTCCAACAGGTCCCATCAGCATTCTTACTGGTAATAAACATACACCTCCCACAAAACACATGTTAGCTGCCGGTGTCATTATTTGACCAGCCCCTCAAACTGATATCCATATATCAGAGAAATAGCACCATACTGGACATATGGTATCTAGCACCATGTCATGTATAAACATACTGGTAATCATACTGATATTTGGAGAAAGACAAAATTTTTAAAACTGTTCTATTGAAAACCATGCACATCATTTTCATGCAAGAAACACTTTTGCGGTTTCTATGTTGTATAACCCTATTCCCAACAATATAACATACCACAAATCGAGCATGATAGATCTCAAACTTAGGATGAAGGGCAGTAAAGGTCCCACAGTAGAGTACAAATCAGGGATGGCGTAGCCAGCGAGTGCCCTGTACATAGGCACGGTAAAAAGAAAAAATAATAGCATAATATAACATGGCATGTGGAGGCAATATTCCTGATAACATCGGACTTGTTAGTAGTCTGTGCACAGTGTACTTAGGATTGTTTTTATAATGAAATTATGATGTAAAATAACATGCAGGGTGCAATATCCACTCCGTAAATTACATTTACTATATTATTTAAATTTAGAAGCATGGTAAGTGTCAAAAAATATTGAAAGTATGTTCGCAACATCCCCATCAAAATTTTGGAGCCTAACTATGTTCAGCAATACAGCAAATACCAGAAAGTTCAAGTCAGAATCTATGTACATGTTGGTCACATACCCCAGAAATTGCCAATCATGATGCCAAAGGCTATGAATTTACAAGAACATGTAGCTAAAATAATCTCCTTCCAGAAAACTCCAGGAGAAAAACTCCAAGATGAGCGATTCACATCACACATTGCGCAAAATATTCCGAATAGATGTCGTGACTTCGCCAATTTTTCATGGACATGAAGGCCAGGTTGAAGTGGAGGGGAGGGGATAACTTTATAGTGGGAATGAGTGCCTATGTAGTTGGAAAAACTTGATCCCGTTTGTTTATCGTAAAAAATGCTGACCAATTACAAAAAGCATTGGTCTCCTGCTATCCCCGAAAACAGGAGACCATTAATTTTTTCTCTCATTGCCCAGTCCCTCTCGATCCTAACAAACACTCTTGAAAACGAGATCCCCATCTACCTTGTTCCTCCTTGTAATTTTTCTACCCATTGTTTTCACTGCACTTGCAGTAACTTCACGGTGCTGGGAGGGGACGATCTTTTGAAAACTTTGCCAGAGACAGACTAGTAGGCTAGTAGACTACCGAAAGTACACCACTTTCCATCCATGTGGCGTTTGCAAAATGAAAGATTTGCAACTCAACATGGTTTAGGAATGATTTGGGTATTTGCAGCCAAGTTCTATAGTGGGATGACAGAATTGGCTAAATTTGGGTCATTACGATGGGGTTTTAGTACAGAACAGATGCTGGAAATTCCTGGCTGGCTGGGAATTCCAGGTTTTTGTTAAAACTATGATGTTAGGTCATGTCATAACAACCAGAAAAAGGTGGTTTGCGACTTGGAAATGTACCTACCACGTAATATATTGATTGATATTTTGATGATTGTTCGAAACAATTACAGTTATAATCTTACAGTATAAACAAATGTCCTTCATGGAAATTGGAATCTGTTTAATGTTAACATTAGTCACGGCTTTCTATTGCCATGTTGCTGATTATTATAGAGGCTATTGGAAGATATGCATTACCAACATGGTTGTGTTTCCAGCATCAATATAATGGAACATCGGAACCAAATGTCACTATATACACAAGTAATATATGAATATAATCGATAATGTCTGTTTGCCCATGATAAAAACTGTTTTCTGTAGACTGGACTGAACAAGAAAATGGGCTTGAATGTACATCACCTGCCTTCAATCAGATTGTTTCGGTCCATCCGAAAACTTTCGCCATCCGCCTACTCTTTTCTACGAGTAAACATTTCGTCACATGTTCCCACAAAAACATATACACCCCAGTAGCAAGCTGTTTCCCTGAGGAACAGAATGGAAAAGTGGTCATCTAATAGCGAGAAAACCACCTGAAACATATGAAACTGACCCGTCTTTCATCAGACTTCTGACCTTGTAGTATCACACATCACCCGCTCAGAAAGCATTTCCCCAATGCAACAGCCCTCCCCAACTCCCTTCCTCTTAAAATCCGGACCATGCTTCAAAACCCTGATAGCCATTGCAGACGTGATCAATGTTCCTTCGGTAATTGTAAATAGAACAAATGCAATCGGCTCCTTCTGATCGAGGTAATGGAGATTGACTTCGTCCAAGTCGGCGTCCCAGATCGGAAGCCTATTTGGAATGGCTCAAGGATTGTTGGCAGTTGAGGGGTGGACAGTACAGACCTGGAACCAATAGCCTCCTTGTAACTTGTTTGGGATGAGATATTCCTTCTCCGAGAAATGTTGTTATCTGAAGTTTTTCCTTGTATTTTGGACAATTGCTAGAGCTCTGTCTCTGATTTAGGAATTCGAGGCATTTTGTGTTAGTGCTATCAGAAACCCATAAGAGAGACTCTCTCTTATGGGTTTCTGGTGGTAGACTCTCTAGTAGTCTTGAGGAGGATTGACTGCTTGAATACACATTTGAAACTCTGTTCTACACCAAACGCTGACTGATGCATTAAATAATGCCTAGAATATTTTCTGATTTAATGAATATCGCAACATACTATTTTCCATTTTCAGTTCCATTTTTTTTTTCACGTCCACCACAAGCTACATAAGTACCATATCAATGGAAAATGCAAAACTCAACAGGTGATTTTGTTTTCTCCTGTAGTTTTCATTCTTCTATAACTTGTGGACACTTTTGTTGATCATGTCAGTGAAATCATACAGTCATGTACATGTACTACCAATGGCCAACATCTAATCAACTACTCCCTATTCCCAAGCAGAAAATGATTAGGGCAGAGGTGAATCGGTAATTACTAATGTTCAACATCACTGGACAAAGAAGAGGCGAAAATGCTAAGTCACTGCCCGTAGTGGTGTAATGATGGAGAACTCATGCACAGTCAATGAAAAATAATCACTGAAAATTGTTCGCAACTCCTATGGAATGCAGTAGTTATGAATTTCAATGTTTTTTTTTCTCTGGTATCACATTGACTAATATACTATTCCATCCAGAAACCATGGATGAGTGTTGAATAAATCTTCTTTCAATACGCCTACAGTAAAATCAATCTAACATAGTAATCACATTTAATAATTGCATTTTGGAGCACTTTATACATACAAATTGTATTATGATGGGCCCCAGTCTATGTATTTTGTTCTATTGACAAAACTTGCAGTGAATTGCGCAAAAAACTAATTCAAAGTTTACTATGTTCATGTCAAATCTCGAAGTGTAAAAGCCACCGACTGGAGTCCAAAACATAGGAGAATGGTAAATTCTCCAATGCTTTATAATGGTACACATTATTCTTAATATATCACTTAATATTGAGATTAGAAATCAATTGTGGACATATAGGAAATGATATATGTTGAATACTCTCGTGACCTTAAATTTGAACTTTGAACTTATTCTCAAGGTCAGAGCACAAAATGGCTAACATCATGAACATCTTGCTGATTATATACTTTACAGCTAATGAATCAATTATGCACATATGGGAAATGATATATGCTGAATATTCTCAGGACCTTGAACTTGACCTTATCTTCAAGGTCGGAGCACAAAATGGCTAATATCACGCTTATTATCAATTTTACAGCTTAGGAATCAAATATAGGTAAAGATACATGCTGAATATTGCCATGACCTTGAATTTGATTTTTGACCTCATTTTTGACGCCTCAACTTGAGAATCAATATATTGTGGACATACAGGAAATGATATAGGCCAAATATCCTGACGACCTTTAATTTGACCTTTGACTTCATTTGCAAGGTCACGGGTCAAAATTGTTAATGTTTCTCTTACTATTGCATTTACAGCTCAGCAATCAATTGAGGACTAATAGGAAATGATATATGCTGAATGTTCTGGTGACCTTGAATTTGACCAGTGACAATATTTTCAAGGTCACGGGACAAAATGGCTAATATCTCAAATATAACACATTATATTGTCCGGTAACTTTCTTAGCCTTTTGGTTAATTTTTTTTTTCTTGATTTACTTTTGTCGAAGTAGGCGATTAAGATCAAAACTGTGCAAGGAGTTTCCGCAAAATTAAACCTGCAATTTTTATGGATTTTAGACATATACTATTACTGTAAACTCATGAAAATACTACATTTTGAGCTGAATTTCACGTCAAGAAAGATTGAAGAAAGATGGCAAATTAGTTCATTCATATTAACAAACGCAGCACAGTGCTATTGTCGAGGTCTACTGGACGCATGTGCTGAAATTAACACCAGTTCTGTATATACGATTTATTTTGCAACATTATGGTCACCATAAATGTAAAATTGTATAATTACAATACCTGGACGGATGGATATCTTATATATATAAACAATCAAATGTAAAATACCAAAACATACAGATAAGTTCAGTACATGTTCTGTTTTGGCACAGGAAAAATACTCCAGAAATTTTGGCACAGGAGTGGAACAATATTGTATTTTTTTGGCACAGGACATACCAGCTGCTTGTCGCCACTCCGCATGTATGATATGCAGTTTAATAATATGTTAATAACACTTTACCAGTAGAAGTGCACAAGCATCGTCCATTTCATGAAAGTATGGTGCTAGTTTCCGCCAAATCTGTTATCGATATCGACAATAATATCAAGTGAATACATGAACAACGCTTCCTTGCATACAGTCATTCAGTAATTGTCATAATAATATCACAGTTATAACATAATAAATAGATCACTCACCTATACAACAAAGTCAATATTCAGTCATACAACAGAACGCCGCAAGCAAAAGGTTGCTAGATTGTAATCCTACCGAAAAATGGTGCAAATTATAAACAGTGATTTTGAGTTATTTTCCTAAAGAAATGCATTGATATCTTTTATTCGTATTATGCAGAAATGAGAGGTCATTTGTATTAGAGTGAATAATATGTCTGTAATCACCAGAAACATAAAATATAACATCATACATGTATATTGACTGGTTATATAAGTACCCTGTATGAAAAGTATTTTTTATACGAATTTTTATCGGTTTTGCTTTACGATGAGTTTGAACTGTCCTTTTGAAATTCTGTGATTAAAAAAAAATTCAAAACAAAAATAGTGCTGATCAGCTGATCAAAAAAATACCGGTACACAATATTGTGCATATTTGGATACAAGTAGAGGTTTTTATCAGGTTAGTTTTGGTTATACTCAGCAGTAACAACAACCATTAATTAACAATGATATCAGGTATCACAAAATATCGTATCACCTGAATACAAGAAATCAACACTTAGTTCAAATTCGGTCATTCAGATTATCTCCACAGCAAACAATACTACCCATGCTCACATACATTCATTCACATCAAAATACAAGTGATAAACAATTTTGGCTTCCAAAGGGATATAACATGCAGGCATCAATTGTCTCTTAACTCTTTGTAATACTCATTTCTAATCTATGTGAGATCACACAGATTCTTAGATCACTCAATCATCCAACTGGCATGACAGAAACACTCTTTTCTCAGTCCATAGTGAGGGTTCTTCATACGTTGGTAGCTCAATCGTCGTCGCAACGTTTTCGGCACTTAAGACGCGACTGTCTGCTGATCCATAAACCGGACAGTCGTAGTGGCAATACTTGATATTCTCGCGTTTTTTAGCGAGTGTCGACCGGTCGATTGGCTTGATCCAGACGACCGGCATGGCTGTTGATGGACTCTCGTCTGTTTCAGCGTCTTGAGATTTCACGATTGCCTGGTTGGGCTCCCAGGTGGCATTGTGAAGTCGCAGGTTGCTGATGTAAGCACCCGAAGCAGGAGGCGCGGCAGGTGTGGTGCCCATCGGGAGGAACTAGAGAAATAAATTGAGCAGGTTTGGATTAAACTTCATGGATTCATTTCTGGCTCTAGCCTAGTTCATACCTCAATGTTTTCTGCATTTTTCTCTATTTAAGTCCATTTAGCATCAACACAAACTGCAAAAGATAATCTGGTAAAAAATGTTACAAATACTGGTAATATCAATCATTTTGTGATTGGCTGTCTTTCCAATCTGAAACACCATAATCATGCCCATTACATACACATGTATATGTATCTGGATGACCATGCTCCAATATTCACTGGAAGCATAAGAACTATATAAATCTTCAGGGATCTGTTCGTGCCAAAACTGAAATACATTGTGTTTATAGAGACCCTATCATATTTATTCTGACGTCTAGTACAGACGGATAATATAAAATGTGCTCTGCGAATAATTTTTGGTATCCACTCGTCGTAGACATGTTATTATTTTCGTCGGCGTTCACCTGATAGGTAAAAACATAAGCCAACAATAAAAGTTTGCGGGGACGAACCCTAAAAACTTCGGCCAGGTTTTTTGCAGGAATTCATCTTCCCTGAATGACATGTGCTGAGTATTTGCTTG
This sequence comes from Terebella lapidaria, assembly GCA_949152475.1. Taxonomy (NCBI): domain Eukaryota; kingdom Metazoa; phylum Annelida; class Polychaeta; order Terebellida; family Terebellidae; genus Terebella; species Terebella lapidaria. The sequence continues at coordinate 30,112,768 of OX424560.1, forward strand.
TGAGGAAAGAGTGAAATACACAAAAATATTCTCCCTTGTTGAGAGGGGGTGGAGAGAGAAGGCAGGCAGAAAAATGTTTTAGGGATTGCGCAGAAATCGTGGGCTGCATGAGGTGTAATGATGACCATGGATATACACGTACAGGTGCATTCCAACAGGTCCCATCAGCATTCTTACTGGTAATAAACATACAACACCACCCACAAAACACATGTTAGCCGCCGGTGTCATTATTTGACCAGCCCCTCAAACTGATACCCATATATCAGAGGAATAGCACCATACTGGACATATGGTATCTAGCACCATGTCATGTATAAACATACTGGTAATCATACTGATATTTGGAGAAAGACAAAATTTTTAAAACCGTTCTATTGAAAACCATGCACATCATTTTCATGCAAGGAACACCTTTGCGGTTTCTATGTTGTGTAACCCTATTCCCAACAATATAACCTACCACAAATCGAGCATGATAGATCTCAAACTTAGGATGAAGGGCAGTAAAGGTCCCACAGTAGAGTACAAATCAGGGATGTCGTAGCCAGCGAGTGCCTTGTACATAGGCACGGTAAAAAGAAAATAATAACATAATATAACATGGCATGTGGAGGCAATATTCCTGATAACATCGGACTTGTTAGTAGTCTGTGCACAGTGTACTTAGGATTGTTTTTATAATGAAATTATGATGTAAAATAACATGCAGGGTGCAATATTCACTCTGTAAATTACATTTACTATATTATTTAAATTTAGAAGCATAGTCAGTGTCAAAATATATTAAAAGTATGTTCGCAACATTCCCATCAAACTTTTGGAGCCTAACTATGTTCAGCAATACAGCAAATACCAGAAAAATCAAGTCAGAATCTATTGATGTGTTGGTCACATACCCCAGAAATTGGCAATCATGATGCCAAAGGCTATGAATTCACAAGAACATGTAGCTAAAATAATCTCCTTCCCGAAAACTCCAGGAGAAAATCTCCAAGATGAGTAACTCCAGAAACCTCGCAGCGATTCACGTCACACATTGTGCAAAATATTCCGAATAGATGTCGTGACTTCGCCAATTTTTCACGGACATGATGGTCAGGTTGAAGAGGGGGGGGGGAACTTTATAGTAGGGATGAGTGCCTATATAGATTAGGGGTCTGGGTGGAAAAACTTGATCCCGTTTGTTTATCGATAAAAAATGCTAACTGCCGAGCAAAGCAAAGGTACACCACTTTCCATCCATGTGGCGGTTGCGAGCTGAAAGATTTGTAACTCAACAAGTGACGCTTTCCCCTCGTTACAATTCATCGGGAAGCAATTACTGCGGTGCCATCTATTCTGTTCCTATCCTCTTTTATATTAATAATCTCATCTTCTGAAATGTACAAGGCAATAACCTGTGCAATTTCTATCCAGCCCCCTCAATTTTCAATCTTAAATTCTTCTGTCAGAAAAAGTTCTGTAAACCAACCCTCGATCTCATCCATACTCTATTGCTTGCGTATCTTCTCATTTTTCTGACCATTGTATATTGCCTCAGAGTTGAACACACACTTGTTGATACAGCAAATCTGTCAGCATGTCTAACTTGGGAACTATTTTGACATGTGGGATGTTCTGTGGTTTAGCCATGGTTTAGGAATGACTGGGGGTGTGCAGCCAAGTTCCATAGAGGGATGATAGAATTGGTTAAATTGGGGTCGTTACGATGGGCTTTTTGCAAGGAACAGATGCTGGAAATTCCTGGCTGACTGGGAATTGCAGGTGTTTGTTAAAACTATGATGTTAAGACATGTCATAATTAGGTGAATAAGGTTATTTACGATTTGGTAATGTATGTAATGTGTAATGTCTTGACAGATATATTGATCGGGCCTGTTCAAGACATTCAAAACAATCATAGCTATAAATAAGCAAATGTCGTTCATGGAAATTGGAATCTTTGGTTCCTTATATCAATAAGCACATAGTGATTACTGCATGATTGATTTCTATTGCCATGTTGCTGATTATTATGGAGGCCATATGAAGATATGCATTATCAATATGGTTGTGTTTGTAACATCGATATAATTTTGTTTTCAACTCCATCGAATAAAACAATTGGAACCAACTGGTATAATATTATACTATACACAAGCAACACATGAATATAATCGACATTGTCATCTTGCCCATGATAAAAGCTGTTTTCTGTAGACTGGACATTAACAAGAAAATTATGTTTTTATAGGGGCTTAAATGTATATCACCTGCCTTCAAACAGGTTGTTTTTGGTCCAAGTGAAAACGTTCGTTATCTGTCCACATTTTCTACGAGTAAACATTTCGTCACATCTTCCCACACATAAAGCCCAGTGGCAAGCTGTTTCCACAAGGTAAAGCCTGGGAAAAGTCGTCCATCTCATGGGAGGAAAACCACGTGAAATACATGAAACTGACCCGTCTTTCATCACACTTTTGACCTTGTAGCATCTCACATCTCCAGCTGGGAAAGGATTGCCCCAATGCAACCACCCCTCCCACAACTCCCTTCCTCCTAAAATCCCGACCATGCTTCAAAACCTTGATAATCATCATAGACGTGATAAATGTTCCTCTGGTAAATAGAACAATGGCAATCGGCTCCTTCTGATTTAGGAATCTGAGGTAGACTTCGACTGACTTTGTTCGAGTCAGCGTCTCAAATCGGAAACCTATTTGAGTTGGCTCAAGGATTGTTGGCAGTTGAGGGATGGACCTGGAAACTCAGATCTTTAACCAATAGCCTCCTTGTAACTTGTCTGGGATGGGATATCCCTTCTGCAAGAAATGTTTTATCCGAATTTTTCCCTGTATTTTGGACAAAGTTGCCAGTGCTCTGTCTATGGTTTGATATGTATGAATTTCAAGGGAATTGTAGAAGGGATTTGTCAGAGGTAGACTATCCGACAGTTTTTAACATTGACTGCCTATTTTCAGTACTAATTTTCACGTGCACAACAAGCTACATAAGTACCATATAAATGGAGAATGCAATACTCAACAGGTGATTTTGTTTTCTCTTGTAGTGTTTAGTCTTCTACAATTTGTGGACAATCTTGTTAATCATGTCAGTGGACATGTACTTATAATACCAATGGTCAACATCTAATGAACTATTCCCTATATACCCATATCTTTTCCCAGTGAGTTACAGATACAGGTATACATACGTGCTAGCCAGGAACACATGTTTCCCAGCATTTACCAATACCCACAGTGGAGTCTCTATTGTGTATATCATCATGATCATGGTGAAAACCTGGATAGAGTTAAATCCAACACTGGGGCAGGGATATCAACTGTGGTTGCGGTGGTCCAGACATATCTGAAGACACATGGCCGACAGGACAAGGTTGCTACCATCGTAAATAATCATTTCTGACCTGTACAGACCTCCCTTTGGAAGTGGCCGATATTTACGAAATATATCGACTGAAAACAATGCAGTTACCTATCCAAGGTCAATGGTTTTTTGTCCAGTTTTGTCCAGTATACTATCAATCTAGGGACTGAATAGAATACGTTACTGAAGTCATTATGACACAAATGATCAATTTATAAGGAAAAGATTCAATATATTACACATGGGAAAACCAGACATGAAGTCTAGGGCCACCTAGTAATACATTAGACTACACATATATGTATTATCCAAGGTCATCTGAACTTTGACACTTCCTTGCTCGATCAACTTTGATTATAACTTACATATTTCCCTGGCAAGCAGAAAACGATTAGGTCAGAGGTGAATCGGTAATTACTAATGTTCAACATGTCTGGGTCGTAAAGGTCTACCAAGTTCAATTTGGCAGGTGAAAGTCAAATATCGGTGGAAATGCCAAGTCACTGCCCGTAGTGGTGTAGTTATGGAGAACTAATGCACAGTCAATGAGATCGCGAATCCTATGGAATGCAGTGATTATGAATTTCAATACGTTTTTTTTCCTCTGGTCTCACATTGACTACTAATATACTATTCCCTCCAGAAAACATGGATAAGTGTTGAATAAATCTTCTCTTCAATATGCCTACAATGAAATCAATCTAACATAGTAATCACATTTAATAATTGCATTGTGGAGCACTTTATACATACAAATTGTATTATGATGGGCCCCAGTCTATGTATTTTGTTCTATTGACAAAACTTGCAGTGAATTGCGCAAAAAACTAATCCAAAGTTTACTATGTTCATGTCAAATCTCGAAGTGTAAAAGCCACCGACTGGAGTTCAAAACAAAGACAATGGTAAATTCTCCAATACTTTATAATGGTACACATTATTCTTAATATATCACTTAATATTGAGATTAGAAATCAATTGTGGACATATAGGAAATGATATATGTTGAATATTCTCGTGACCTTAAATTTGACCCTTGAACTTATTTTCAAGGTCAGAGCACAAAATGGCTAACATCATGAACATCTTACTGATTATATACTTTACAGCTAATGAATCAATTATGCACATATGGGAAATCATATGTGCTGAATATTCTCAGGACCTTGAACTTGACCTTATTTTCAAGGTCGGAGCACAAAATGGTTTATATCACGCTTATTATCAATTTTACAGCTTAGGAATCAAATATAGGTAAAGATATATGCTGAATATTGTCATGACCTTGAATTTGATTTTTGACCTCATTTTCGACGCCACAATCAAATCAATATATTGTGGACATACAGGAAATATTATATGCCAAATATCCTGACGACCTTTAATTTGACCTTTGACTTCATTTTTAAAGTCACGGGTCAAAATTGTTAATGTTTCTCTTACTATTGCATTTACACCTCAGCAATCAATTGTGGACTAATAGGAAATGATATATGCTGAATATTCTGGTGACCTTGAATTTGACCAGTGACAATATTTTCAAGGTCACGGGACAAAATGGCTATTATCTCAAATATAACACATTATATTGTCCGGTAACTTTCTTAGCCTTTTGGTTGATTTTTTTTTTTTGTGGCGGATTTATTTTTGTCGAAGTAGGCGATTAAGATCAAAACTGTGCAAGGAGTTTCCGCAAAATTAAACCTGCAATTTCTATGGATTTTAGACATATACTAGTACTGTAAACTTATGAAAATACTACATTTTGAGCTGGATTTCACGTCAAGAAAGATTGAAGAAGGATGGCAAAATATTACATTCACATTAACAAACGCAGCACAGTGCTATTGTTAAGGTCTACTGGACGCATGTGCTAAAATTAACACCAGTTCTGTATATACGATTTATTTTGCAACATTATGGTCACCATAAATGTCAAATTGTATAATTACAATATCTGGACGGATGGATATCTTATATATATAAGCAATCAAATGTAAAATACCAAAACATACAGATAAGTTCAGTATATGTTCTGTTTTGGTACAGGAAAAATACTCCAGAAATTTTGGCACAGGAGTGGAACAATATTGTATTTTTTGGCACAGGACATTATACCAGCTGCTTGTCGCCACTCCACTTGTATGATATGCAGTTTAATAGTATATCAGTAAAACTTTACCAGTAGAAGTGCACAAGCATCGTCCATTTCATGAAGGTATGGTGCTAGTTTCCGCCAAATCTGTTATCGATATCGACAATAATATCAAGTGAATACATGAACAACGCTTCCTTGCATACAGTCATACAGTAATTGTCATAATAATATCACAGTCATAACATAATAAATAGATCACTCACCTATACAACAAAGTCAATATTCAGTCATACAACAGAACGCCGCAAGCAAAAGGTTCCTAGATTGTAATCCTACCGAAAAATGGTGCAAATTATAAACAGTGATTTTGAGTTAGTTTCCTAAAGAAATGCATTGATATCTTTTGTTCGTATTATGCAGAAATGAGAGGTCATTTGTAATAGAGTGAATAATATGTCTGTAATCACCAGAAACATAAAATATAACATCATACATGTATATTGACTGGTTATATAAGTACCCTGTATGAAAAGTATTTTTTATACTAATTTTTATCGGTTTTGCTTACGATGAGTTTGAACTGTCCTTTTGAACTTCAATGATTAAAAAAAAATTCAAAATAAAAATAGTGCTGATCACACAAAAAAACGGTACACAGTATTGTGCATATTTGGATACAAGTAGAGGTTTTTATCAGATTAATTTTGGTTATACTCAGCAGTAACAACAACCATTAATTAACAATGATAACAGGTATCACAATATATCATATCACCTGAAAACAAGAAATCAACACTCAGTTCATATTCGGTCATTCAGATTATCTCCACAGCAAACAATACTTCCCATGCTCACATACATTCATTCACATCAAAATACAAGTAATAAATAATTTTGGCTTCCAAAGGGATATAACATGCAGGCATCAATTGTCTCTTAACTCTTTGTAATACTCATTTCTAATCTATGTAAGATCACACAGATTTTTAGATCACTCAATCATCCAACTGGCATGACAGAAACACTCTTTTCTCAGTCCATAGTGAGGGTTCTTCATACGTTGGTAGCTCAATCGTCGTCGCAACGTTTTCGGCACTTAAGACGCGACTGTCTGCTGATCCATAAACCGGACAGTCGTAGTGGCAATACTTGATATTCTCGCGCTTTTTAGCTAGTGTTGATTGGTCGATTGGCTTGATCCAGACGACCGGCATGGCTGTTGATGGATTCTCGTCCATTTCAGCGTCTTGGGATTTCACGATTGCCTGGTTGGGCTCCCAGGTGGCATTGTGAAGTCGCAGGTTGCTGATGTAAGCACCCGAAGCAGGAGGCGCGGCAGGTGTGGTACCCATCGGGAGGAACTAAAAAAATAAATTGAGCAGGTTTTGATTAAAATTTAGATCATGGATTCATTTCTGGCTCTAGCCTAGTTCATACCTCAAAGTTTTCTGCACTTCTCTATTTTAAAGTCCATTTAGCATCAACACAAACTGCAAAAGATAATCTGGTAAAAATGTTACAAATACTGGTAATATCAATCATTTCGTGATTGGCTGTCTTTCCAATCTGAAACACCATAATCATGCCCATTACATACACATGTATATGTATCTGGATGACCATGCTCCAATATTCACTGGAAGCAAAAAAACTATATAAATCTTCAGTGATCTGTTCGTGCCAAAACTGAAATACATTGTGTTTATAGAGACCCTATCATATTTATTCTGACGTCTAGTACAGACGGATGTTATAAAATGTGCTTTGCGAATAATTTTTCGGTATCTACTCGTCGTTGAGTTGTTATTATTTTTGTCGGCGTTCACCTGGTCGGTAAAAACATAAACCAACAATAAAAGTTTGCGGGAAGGGACCCTAAAAACTTCGGACAGGTTTTTTGCAGGAATTCATCTCCCCTGGATGACATGTGCTGAACATTTACCTGTGAGGAAAGAGTGGAATACACGAAAATATTCTCCCTTGTTGAGAGGGGGTGAGGAGGGATGGCAGGTAGGAAGAGGTTTTAGGGATTGCTCAGAAATCGTGGGCTGCATAAGGTGTAATGTTAACCATGGATATACACGTACAGGTGCATTCCAACAGGTCCCATCAGCATTCTTACTGGTAATAAACATACACCTCCCACAAAACACATGTTAGCCGCCGGTGTCATTATTTGACCAGCCCCTCGAACTGATACCCATATATCAGAGGAATAGCACCATACTGGACATATGGTATCTAGCACCATGTCATGTATAAACGTACTGATAAGCATACTGATATTTGGAGAAAGACAAAATTTTTAAAACTGTTCTATTGAAAACCAAACACATCATTTTCATGCAAGAAACACTTTTGTACGGAAGCGTATTGCTATCAAGTGTGTAAAAATTTGTATCTCGTACGTACGACTTACTAACTCGTATGTACGACTTATTAACTCGTACGTACGACTTATTAACTCATACGTACGACTTATTAACTCGTACGTACGACTTATTAACTCATACGTACGACTTATTAACTCGTACATACGACTTATTAACTCGTACGTACGACTTATTAACTCGTACATACGACTTATTAACTCGTACGTACGAGTTAATAAGTCGTACATACGAGATATAAGTCATACGTACGAGATATATTTTTTTACACACTTGATAACAATACGTTTCACTACGGAAGCGTATTGTTATCAAGTGCGTAAAATTTCTTATCTCGTACGTATGAGTTATATCTCATACATACGACTTATTAAGTCGTATGTACGACTTATTAACTCGTATGTACGACTTAATAACTCATACGTATGACTTAGTATCTCATAAGTACGACTTACTAACTCGTACGTATGAGTTAATAAGTCGTACGTACGGGTTAATAAGTCATACGTAGGAGTTAATAAGTCATATGTACGAGTTACTAAGTCGTACGTACGAGATACTAAGTCGTACGTACGGGTTAACAAGTCGTACATACGAGTTATTAAGTCGTACGTACGGGTTATCAAGTCGTACGTACGGGTTATTAAGTCGTACGTACGAGATATAAGTCGTACATACGAGATAATATTTTTTACACCCTTGATAGCAATACGCTTCCGTACTTTTGCGGTTTCTATGTTGTATATTCCCAACAATATAACCTACCACAAATCGAGCATGATAGATCTCAAACTTAGGATGAAGGGCAGTAAAGGTCCCACAGTAGAGTACAAATCAGGGATGGCGTAGCCAGCGAGTGCCTTGTACATGGACACGGTAAAAAGAAAATGATAGCATCATATAACATGGCATGTGGAGGCAATATTCCTGATAACATCGGACTTGTTAGTAGTCTGTGCACAATGTACTTAGGATTGTTTTTATAATGAAAGTTTGATGTAAAATAACATGCATGGTGCAATATCCACTCAAATCACATTTACTAGATAGATAGATAGATAGTTTATTCCAAATTATGTACATCGGAGGTAATGGTTGTAACAAAACATACACATGCACATAATTTGAGGATTACCTCAAAGATATATTATTTAGAAGCATAGTAAGTGTCAAAAAATATTGAAAGTATGTTTGCAACATTCTCATCAAAATTTTGGAGCCTAACTATGTTCAGCAATACAGCAAATACCAAGAAAATCAAGTCAGAATCTATTGATGTGTTGGTCACATACCCCAGAAATTGGCCATCATGATGCCAAAGGCTATGAATTTACAAGAACATGTAGCTAAAATAATCTCCTTCCCGAAAACTCCAGGAGAGTAACTCCAAGATGAGTAACTCCAGAAACCTCGCAGCGATTCACGTCACACATTGCGCAAAATATTCCGAAAAGATGTCGTGACTTCGCCAATTTTCATGGACATGAAGGTCAGGTTTAAAAGGGGGGGAGGGGAGGAGGGAACTTTATAGTGGGAATGAGTGCTTATGTACATGTAGTTGGAAAAACTTGATCCCGTTTGTTTATCGATAAAAAATGCTAACCAATTACAAAAAGCATTGGCCTCCTGCTATCCCCGAAAACAGGAGACCATTAATTTTTTTCTCATTCCCCAGTCCCACTCGATCTTAACAAACACTCTTGAAAGCGGGATCTCCATCTATCTTGTTCTTCCTTGTAATTTTTTCTAGCTATTGTTTTCACTGCACGTGGAGTAACTTCACGGTGCGGGGAGGGGACAATCTTTTGAGAACTTTGCCAGAGACAGACTGCCGAGCCGAGCAAAGCAAAGGTACACCACTTTCCATCCATGTGGCGGTTGCGAGCTGAAAGATTTGTAACTCAACAAGCGACGCTTTCCCCTCGTTACAATTCATCGGGAAGCAATTACTGCGGTGCCATCTATTCTGTTCCTATCCTCTTTTATATTAATAATCTCATCTTCTGAAATGCACAAGGCAATAACCTGTGCAATTTCTATCCAACCCCCTCAATTTCCAATCTTAAATTCTTCTGTCAGAAAAAGTTTCGTAGACCAACCCTGGATCTCATCCATACTCTATTGCTTGCATATTTGCTCATTTTTCTGACCAGTGTATATTGCCTTGGAGTTGAACACGCACTTGTTGATACCGCAAATCTGTCAGCATGTCTAACTTGGGAACTATTCTGGCATGTGGGACGTTCTGCGGTTTAGCCATGGTTTAGGAATGACTGGGGGTGTGCAGCCAAGTTCTATAGGGAGATGACAGAATTGGCTAAATTGGGGTCGTTACCATAGGTTTTTAGCAAAGAACAGACGCTGGAAATTCCTGGCTGGCTGGGAATTCCAGGTGTTTGTTAAAACTATGATGTTAGTTCATGCCATAACAACCAGAATAAGGTGATTTGCGACTCGGACCGTGTAATATATTGATTGATATTTTGATTGGACTTGTTCAAAACAATTATATCTACGATCTTACAGTATAAACAAATGTCCTTAATGGAAATTGGAATCTCTGTTCCATTCTAACATTAATCACATCATGGGCACGGCTTTCTATTGCCATGTTGCTGATTATTATAGAGGTTATTGGAAGATACACACTATCAGCATGGTTGTGTTTGTAACATCAATATAATTTCAGGACTCCGTGGAATACAACAATGAAACCAAATGGCATAATGTACACTAGTAACACATGAATATAATCGATATCGTCTGTTTGCCCATGATAAAAGCTGTTTTCTGTAGACTGGACATAAACAAGAAAATGATGTTTTTATAAGGGCCTAAATGTATATCACCTGCCTTCAAACAGGTTGTTTTTGGTCCATGTAAAAACTTTCGCTATCTGCCTACTCTTTTCTGCGAGTAAACATGTCGTCACATTTTCCCACACAAACCCAGTAGCAAGCTTTTTCCATGAGGAAAAGAATGGAAAAAGTGGTCATCTTATAGCGAGGAAACCACCTGAAACACATGAAACTGACCCGTCTTTCATCAGACTTCTGACCTTGTAACATCAAACATCGCCCACTGGGAAAGAATTTCCCCAATGCAACACCCCCCTCCCCCACTCCCTTCCCTCAACAATTCATACCATGCTTCAAAACCCTGATAGCCATTGCAGACGTGATCAATGTTCCCCTGGTAAATAGAACAATGGCAATCCTCTCCTTTTGATCAAGGAATTGGAGGTAGACTTGGATTGACTTCTTTCGAGTCGGCGTCCCAGATCAGAAGCCTATTTGAGATGGCTCAAGGATTGTTGGCAGTTGAGGGATGGGCGGTAAAACCCAGATTTGGATCCAATAGCCTCCTTGTAACTTGTTCATGATGGGATATTCCTTCTCCGAGAAATTTCTTTATTTGAATTTTTCCCTGTATTTTGGACAAAGTTGCTAGTGCTCTGTCTATGGTTTGATTTGCAGGAATTTCAAAGCGTCTGTATGGGTTGTATGGACAAGTTTGTCAGTGGTGGGCTATCTGAAGTTTTAAGGACTGCACTGCCTGAATGCACACAAATTTTCACAATCGCTGATTCAATGATATTCCAGCATACATGTAAATCTATTTTCAGCACAAAATTACTTTTTTTGCATGCACAACCAGTATGCCAGGATAATGCAAAACTGAAAATGTGATTGTTTTTTTCCCATGGAGTTTTCCACGCTTTTGTTGATCATGTCAGTGGATTGACCTATGGTCAACATCTAATGAACTCCCAGGTACCTGTACCTGGTAACCAGCACACATGTTCACCAGCAATCACAAATAACCACAATATGTTCTCTATTGCGTATATCCTGGGGTGGGGGGGAACCCTGGGTAGAAGTCAATCCAACACTGGGGCAGGGATATCAGTTGCGGTTGCCGTGGTGCAGACATGGGCAAGGTTGCTACCATCGGACATAATCATGTCTGACCTGTCCAGATCTTCCTTTGCAGGTGGCCGTTATTTACTGACTTCACCAACCCACATCAATGCGGTTACCTATCTAAGGTCAATGGTTTTCGTCCAATTTTATGAAAGCATGGTATATTATACAATCTAGGGACTTAGTGGGGAAAAGAATAGGTACTTCTGAAGTGACAGTGACCTAAATGATCAATTTGTAAGGGAGAGACACTACAGAATTTATGTGAAATATTACACCTGAGATAACCAGACATGAAGTCTAGGGCAGCTGGTAATACATTAGACTACACAAATTTAAATGTAATATCCAAGGTCATTTGAACTTTGGCACTTCCTTGTTCAACCAATTTCGATTATCTTGCTCGACCAACTTCGATTATAACTTACATCTTTCCCTGGCAAGCGGAAACCGATTAGGTCAGAGGTGAAGTTGATCCGTAATTACTAATGTCAAACATGTCTCGGTCGTAAGGATTTGCCAAGTTCAATTTGGCAGGCGAAGATCAAATATCACTGGGCCAGGAAGGGGCGAAAATGCCAAGTCACTGGCTGAAGTGGTGTAATGTTGTGGAAGTATTACACGGTCAATGAAAAATAATTACGGAAAGTATGTTCACGACTCCGTTGGAATGCAGTGGTTATGAATTTCATTATGTATTCTTTCTCTGATATTTTTTTCCCTCCAGAGAATCTTAAATAAATGTTGGATAAATATTCTCTCCAATAGCCCTACAGTAAAATCATCCCACATAGTACAATGTATTTGCATAATAATAACTGCATTAATTGTGAAGCACTTTATACTCACAAATTGTACTAGGCAGGAGCTCCAATATACAAACTTTTTTTACTAACAGAACCTGCAGTGAATTGTGAAAGGTTAAAAACTAATCCAAGGTTCAGTATGTTCATGATGTTCATCTACGCAGTTGAAGGACAAATCACCCAGAGTAAAAACCACCAACTGGAGGCCAAAGCATAGCAATACTAGACACATCTGAAATATATCAATAAGAACAAATATTTGGTGGGGAATGAAAGGATATACTGTATGATACAAGAATCAACGGAATGCCCCCCCCCCCCCCCCCACTGGACTGCATACATACATTGTACCGGTACATATATTATTATGAAAGAATATTAATATGTTCCCTCAAAATAAAGACTAGTATTTAGCGTTTCAATTAGTATTATTGTATATTTCGCATGGCATCATTACTTTTTTTCATAACACATGTATATGATAATTCTTTAGAAAAAAATTTGCATCCACACACATGTACATATATATTCATATCACTGGTAAAAATTGAAATACTTAGTATAAGTAGACTAGCTTTTAATTGAAATTTGATTCCGTGCGATTTGAAGCCAGATGAAGTTGTCATCTGCACTAACTACCCTGTAAGTCCAAAAATATCAAACTTTTAAGTGCCAAGTTGGGAGTAAATATCAAATTCTTCCTTCTGGATGGCAAACAGGGAGAGAATGCCTAGGAGGGCTGCATGTATCCACCCAGGTATTGCTAGGGAATATATACACAGGTGTAAGGTATTATGGGTGAACCTGGCGGGGTTTTATTTCTGGGACTCCCGGCCGGCCGTATATCAGTCATTGAGGTGTGGTTACTTTCTGGTCAGCTTGTCTGGCTGTAGCCTTGGGCAGTACTACATTGTATAGCATGGGGAGGGGTGGGGGGGGGTATGTTTTGCACAATGTGTTTATTTATAAATAGGTGGTCAATGCTGAATATAATATGATATTTGTCAATATCAGAAAGACAATATTTGTTATGGTCACTGCTAGATGAAAACATGTATCTGGACTCGTAGGCACTGAAATGACTGAATCCACAGAACAGAACGTCGTTTCATATTACAAGTATGTACCCTAAATTTAATACATTCTGAAATTTTTTATTCAAGTTTTATACACCAGTGACTATCTTGGAATATGTATTCACATAGATGTCCCGATCAAAGTTTCTGGCATACATGTATCAACTGAAAAAAAATGTCAAATTAGAAAATATTCTTGGAGTTGGATCTCAACTGGAAATACCTCAAAAGAGACTGACAAAATCCAAAATTACTTCCATGATTTGAATTGCATACAGATGCTTCTAATAGCCAAATAAAGTCCAATACTGGCCCTAATGATGGCCATAGATGTGTTATTAGCCAATTTCCCTACTCCGCAAGTCCCAAGGGTGCCATTATAGAGCAAAATATATTTGGTCAGTAGTGCATGGGTCATTCCAGTTAATGAGGCTCTGGACTGTTGGCTCAGCTGAAGGCAGTGATTGTGGCATGGGGGGGGGGGGGGGGGGGACCCGGATGGGAATTTATGTCTGTATGATGACCAATTTATGGTTTACAGAAGTTTACAGACGGAAATGAAATCAAGACTGGCACACAGCTGAGACAAACACATACATGTATACATGTATCTTCAATACTGGTCAATTGATTTGAATCATGACCTGAACAGAGTCAAGTCCATGACTACATGATTGTATGTACTGTAAATTGTATGAAGGGTGAATTAAGTCATTGAATGTAAATCATATAAATTTCAGAATACCGAATGCAAGATACATGTACTTTTTATCATAAATCGCTTGGGGTCCGATTGTTTCAGGCAGGTTGTTGAGCAAATTGGCACGATTGATGCATTTATATTACATGTATAACATGTATAAATATCAATGCGAGCAGTGGTGATCCCATTTGTACATGTAGCTATATCTATACTGTATGCTAACAGATGCCTAGCAGTGTCTTATTTGCTCTGGATTTTTACCTGTGTTTACCACACAACTCTAAATTACCAGTATAAATTACCAACATCCCACCCAGATGCCCCAAACACACAAACTATTGCGTATCACCCACTTTCGATTTTTGTCCGGACGTTGATCGAAGCTCCCCAGCACACCTCCCTAGGATGGATAATTAACCTAGAAAACCTGACTGATAGAAGATATGTATCCATTGCTAGAAAAACAAATCACTCAGAACAAGCATATGTTTTCATTAGCAATATTGGCGTTAGTTGGCCACAAGGAAAACGCCATATTTCCTTCAGGCAATGATTGTTAGCAGTTGGTTGCTTAATTTTCTTTGCGTACATCATACAAGTGTGCATTCGACGAACAGGCCAGTTATTGACATATAAACATGATTAAGAAAGTAGCGGGTTATAGCCGCGCCTGATTTGTATGGTGATTATTGTTAACACCAGGGCAGAAATGTAATAAAAGCTGACATGTGGATATTATAAACATAAAACTAGACGCTTCCGGTCGCCTACGACCGCTTGGGTGTATCCCCCGTAGCCCTATCATCCCTGTTGCCCCAAATATATCGCTGATGTACATTGTGAGTGTGAAACCTTTCAAGCTTATTGAAGGTCGAATTCAAGATCACCACTAAAATCACTGCATTCGAATTTCCATTTCGACATGTTCGAAAAAAATAACGAAATTACAGCCAGATAAAAGTTTTCACCTAAACCTATACTTCAACTAAGAATATTTGACAAACTTGGTTCGCAACTAAGTTGCGAGATGACTAAATTGGAGCCAGATCGAACTTTTCACTATAAGTTATATTTCAACTCATACTATGTGCCAAACAACTCATACTATGTTCCAAGTTGAAATTCAAAGTAAAAGTTGACCAAAACTACATTTCAAGATGACGAAATTGGAGCCAGATCAACTTTTCACCATAATTTAAATTTTAATTCATAATATGTGCCAAACTTGGTTTCAAGTTGAAATTCAAGTAAAAGTTTACCAAAACTGCATTTCAAGATGACGAAATTGGAGCCAGATCGATCTTTTCACCATAAATTATATTTTAATTCATAATATGTGCCAAACTTGGTTCCAAGTTGAAATTCGAAGTAAAAATTGACTTTACTGGTAAAAATAATGTTAACTTATCCGGTTACACCCATGAAATCTCTACTGGACAAAACTTTTAAATTGTTGAGTTCAATAATAAATGTTTCTTGTCTTATCTATTTTTCTTGAGGTCAATAATAGACTTAACTAGTAAAAATGATATTAACTTATTCGGCTACAGCCATGAAATCTCTACTGCACAGAAGCTTTACCTTGTTGAGCCCAATAATAAATGTTTCTTGTCTTAACTATTTTTATTGTGGCCAATAATAGACTTAACTAGTAAAAATAATGTTAACTTATTCGGTTACACCTGTGAAGTCTCTACTGGACAAAACCTTTACCTTGTTGAGCTCAATAATAAATGTTTCTCGTCTTAACTATTTTTATTGTGGTCAATAATAGACTTAACTAGTAAAACCAATGTTAACTTATTCAGTAATATTGTTCTTTTTTCACCAAAAACATCAGTTCTGTATTCTGAACAAGAATCCAGTGCAATTTGCTTTCATAGTACAGGTTATTGGAGTGATCACACATGTCAAAGTAGGTATTTTAATTGTCGTAATAAGTTAACCTCTCAAACTTATTAATATTTATTCGATCATTCTGAAAAACAATAGGTTTCGTCTGATGGTCTTTCTCATTGAGCCTGTGCAATTTCATCCTCATTCATTGAAAACTCCCACCCGTAGTGCGTTCACAACCCATGTGTGTTAAACAGGCTAATTTGAGCACAAAATGTTACGCCAATCGGCTATTTTGGTTGCTATGGCAACCAAAATCGATAGGTGTCCAGATCTCACCATAAGACATGTCCATATAAAATATTATCAAAATCGGTTCATATTTGCAACCTGCAGCGCGTTCACAAGAAAGTGTCTGCGGACGCGGCGGCGCGACGATCGTAAATCCATAGTATCCGCCGAACTTTGTTTGGGGGATACAATTATCCGAGATATGATCGGATGACATACAGTGGTTTTATCATAGTTGTTCTGAAGTCTGATGAGTTTGTATGATCTGGAATTGTGATCATATATAAATAGATACATCCTATTACCAGTAATCAATATTATTGCATAATAATTCTGATATATTTTCATATTATGAATATACGGTAAGCACATAGCAATTGATGTAATGGAAATCAGGAAGTATCCAATTCACTTGCTACACAAATAAATCCATAACCATCAAAGTCTGTAATTTTAAGCAGAACTGCTGGAAAGGAAAAAGGTTCTTCAAAGGAAAGGTGAAAGTTCATGTTTGGTGATTAATGACAGCATTGGGTGTCTGAACTGTGGGTTAATTAGACTTGGGTAGCCTCAGGTCACGTGAGGTCTAGAATCTGTGGGAAAACTGAGAAGGTCATGAGTATTGTACTGCAGTGGGATGTCTGTGTCTACATGCATGCCATTACTGTACAACTGGAAAAGATATGGATTTTGCTGCATTTTGCATGTTATTCATGAGTATTTCACTGTCTTGTAAAATATATTCTGTAATGTTTATATATAATACAGACTTGTAAATACCTTGTTATTATTTAAAGGATACATACACATAAGCATCTACCAAAAGATAATTGGAGAGAATTTAACCGTCAGACATATACATGTACATATGACTTGCTGTCATGGTTACCTGCGTGTCGAGTGCGCACGTGTGAAGATCCTTGAACTCTCGTCTCACATGGCTCTGTAGAATCGCGTGGAAGAAGCGGTCCGGGCGGTGAAACGCGCCTAAGTCGAAACTGACGGGGCCAGCTTGTCCACTGCGACCTTCACTCGCCGATAAATACGTCTTGAGCAGGTCAAGTTTTCTCCCGAGTTCGGCAACCCATTTTGGAAGTGAAGTGCATGCTGGGACAGTTTTTCGATGCCAGTTTCTCGGAATCTTTCGCTGTGATATGTCCACAAGCGCACTTTGTGCATCAGGCGTTAGGGCAACTTCACCCTCTGTAGCTTTTAGAAGATATGTGATGTTTTCGCGTATTTCTTGTAGGATTTCCCGTGACGTTTCGACTTCGAATGACAGGAACAGTTCAATCGGGTAGAAAGCGTTAGGGTTTG
The DNA here is from genome assembly GCA_949152475.1 of Terebella lapidaria. Classification (NCBI taxonomy): domain Eukaryota; kingdom Metazoa; phylum Annelida; class Polychaeta; order Terebellida; family Terebellidae; genus Terebella; species Terebella lapidaria. The sequence continues at coordinate 30,130,577 of OX424560.1, forward strand.
TTTCAGGTATTTCCGGAAGTTCGTCCAAAGCCTCAGAGACTTCCTGTAGGATGTTTTGCGCCTTTCTTGTGGAGAGTTCCAGAGGCGGTTCGATCAACTCCGGAGCTCCGATTACACAGACCAAGTCCTTCAGGATGTGCCTGAAAGATCAATAAATATGATATAACACCAACACACCCAGCAAGAATTTACGCACTAACTAACATGATTAAGATTATCGAAAATCATGTAAAACAATAAATAAGAGCAAGAGACAGATACTAGTATGTTATACATGTACCACTGGTAGACCTACTTTTTAAAAAAAATTTCACAAACAGGATAACTGGTGTGGAACTTTCGTTTTATAGATCAAAAGCCATAGTAAATACTGGTGTGAACAGTCAAATGAATCAAATGAGATCTAATGAAGCCAAATGCGAAAAAAAAAATTCTGTTTTTTATCTCAGCACAAACTAAAGCAGGTGTCACATATAATTTCCATGAAATCTGCCCCGGCTATGAACTACTTGTTACTAATATCTTAGTGGGAAATCAGCCTGTATGTTTATGTCTGAGTGTTTTTTTAACATGGCTAATTCTGAGAAAAGTTTTTTTTTATATATGATAGGAAAAATCAATACTGGACTTGTAACCTAATTATTGTTTATTTCTGGTCAAGAAGAAGACTTTCATGTTTTTTTTTTGTCTGAACAGGTGACTAATGGTGCAGTTTTCACGTGGGCTGTGCCACGGATGACTTTCGAACTCATTTCTCATTTTGTAGCATAAATCCCAAATTTAATGAGACTGTTTGAGAATGACAAACTATAATCTTGGAAAAAATAATTGCTATTTTAACACACATGTAATTTCAGGAATGAAACGCTAATTTCTCTGTGGATCTTTAGACAAGATATTTCCTAGTAGTATGGTTAATGCAAAAAAACCAATACATAGTATTTTATCAAAGAAGAATCCTGTAGCGTTGCGATATTTCCACAGCCTACGAAAACTACATCAGACAGACGGATTATTGTCGATGCCAGTTTTAACTAGAGGGAAATCTCCACTCCACACCGAGATTTTTATCCCCACTTAAAAAGTATATGATGCATGTATTTTGGCCCATCGGACATTGCGAAGAATGCGGGAAGCACTGCTGGAAATTATCAACTTTGGAAGTCGTAGCAACAAAACCTGAGCAGCAGCTCCTCTTATCATCTTTTTGCTTGAGCGAGCATGGAATTAGAGGCAATTTTCGGCTCGGCAGCTTTTACTTAGGGAATGGTGAGATATGGGATGTATGTACAGGGTGTGATAAAAGTGATGACTGTTCGATCTCGCTAAATATACATTTCCATGTTTCATTCAAAATAGAAACTGGCTCCATCGTATCTATAGTCATGATGATGTTACACATACGAAATAATGTTGGTTTATGCCAAGAAATCTCATCCTTCGTGTAAAAATGCATAAAATTTTTTATGATAAATGTCTGACAAATAATGGTATCAATGCTTTCTTCATCTTTTCTGTTTGCTGGATGATAAATTTGCAAACTTGGTTATGTGCGTTGCCAGGAAAAGATAGTGGAATTTGTTGAAGCAACACAGCCAAAGGCAAAGATACAACGGGGAAAAAAATAGTCCAGTGTTCACAAATATACACTGGCTGTAGCTGTTTCAACATGTAAAAGATGCGGCAACAGAATGAAATTACTGTTTTCTTCTTTCATTCGCTCCCCGGGTCCAGCAATACAAGAAATGTTCCATACAGTGATGTTTTTCTTTCGCTGGGGAAAAATTTAAGTGAGAGATATTTATCTCCCAAGAGATTTTGGCATGGTATGGACTTAGTTTTTCCCTATTTTCTTTAATTTTTGTACCTGTATGCTCAGTTTCATTCAATTAATCATGCGAAGTAAGGGAAACAGCACTGGATGGAAACCGATTCCAGAAAAAATCCAAATCCTTTCAATAGATAACACAATAACACTGCCTTCTATATAAACAAAGTAAAACATGACAAAAGATTCTGTCCATTTTGATCTTGAAATCAATCCAAAACGTATGCACCATGTGGCAAATTGATGCAAAATGACAAAGCTGGCTTTCTGCGTTGCAAGTAGGCATAGAATTTTTTCCCTGCTATTGTTTATGATTCCCGGACCACCTAGCTGGCGTTCGGAAAAATGATTCCAGTATGCGAGGGAAAAATTATGAGCAAAATATTGGAAGGGGGTCTGGAAATCTAGGTGCGGTTTCAATTTTGAGTAATGAAGAACGGGCATTTCAATTGCAGACTGGGAATTCGAAGGTTCTGGTCATCGCATTTGCCACGGCATAAATTTGGAACAGGATTGGAACGGCAAAGGGGGAAAGTTATAAACTTGAGAGTAAATGGTGTTTTAGTATTTTTAAGTTTTCTGGTTTCCCTCGGAAGATAGGGATCTTTATTGGCAAAAAACCCCAATATACACACTGCACGCATAGAACTGAAAGCAGTCATCTTCCTGGGGAAAAATCAGGACAACCCTGCTTTAAATTCCACGAGCCATTTCCCAACAGCAGACATGTAAACACCACATGTCCATAAAATGTAACCCATCAATTACAAGCAAAAACAGGGCCAGGACAAAACTTCAGGACAAAACTTCAGAACCTGCTCTGTTTTTCTTGAAGTTCCGTTTCAGCAGCGGCCGGCAAACTTAACATCTCCGCGTCTACTTGGACGAGACCATCGACCCTTTCGGGAAATGTCATTGCTGCGTTCTGCTCTCCGTTCTGTCCAAGGAGGTGGCTCAGCACAGTGGCGACACCTGGTGAATCCTTGCTCAACTACAGGGGCAGAAATAACAGAGTCATCTAGTGAGTATTTAACATATAATATAATAGCAGACACCCACATTTTTCTGGACCTCAAATCCCAATTATGAATCATAACTTCAATTTATTTTTTGACAACGATGCAAAATAGAGGCAAAGTTGATGAGGTTGCAAGTTTAAATCTGATATATATTTAATATATTTTATTGTTATCTTCGAAATCTAGCCATAGTTTATTCATACTTTGCTGGTTGCCTTTGGAGGCTGGATGATAGCTTTGACAAGGGATTCGACGATCTTTCTATCTTCAGGATCAATGCAGTGTCCTCCGTAAACGCTGTCACAAGCTTCCTGAATTCCTTTGGTTTGTTGGCAAAGTGCCAGAATCACATGGAACTGTTCAAAGATGGTTGCCATGTCAACCTGTGACCACCAGCTGTGCTTGGCAAAGGCACCGTTTCCATAGTTACGCCGATGGACAAGAACCGAATATAGGAAACAAAACGGGATTGCTGGGTTGATTTTACCGTAAATCTGAAATTGAGAAATTTGAATGATAGTTACCTATCTGCCTTAACATTATGAACATATAGCAAAAAATTGGGAGAAATATTTTTAAAATTTAGGAACAAAAATTATGATATAAATGTTCGATTGTATCTAAAACTTTATAATTCTTAAATGTACATTTATTTGTAAGTTTCAAAATTTGTGTGTGTCAGAAAGATGAGCTTCAGTCAACATACATGTGACGCCGATCATTACCTTTTGTACAAGAGCAGCGGCCTGGTCCTTCTTAGTGTAAAGTTTTTCTGCGACTTCGAATGTTCGTTTTAGAGTGTTCTTGAAGTTCTGTGTCAGCTCACATGTGGCCTTCAAACTCTTCTGAATTAACACACCTGCATGAAACAGCATGAACACATTTGTGCAAATTTGTCAGATTTCCGTTGAGGAAATTTGATGGAAGAATTTGTCACTTAGTTTCCAAGCTCAGATGAAGACATTATGTCACATCATAATGACCTCAAAATATTACACTATACTGTCATAATGATACCAAACAGAACCCAAAAGATAAATCCACAACAGCTGGACCAGCCTGGTTTGTCATAATGACCCCGAATTGGTAGAATGTTTTGTTCTGTTCAGTCCTAAGAACCTGCCTTGAAGTATTGTTATCTTAATTATTAAATAATCATCAAAACACAAATACATCAGCTATTTTACACACCTGGTATGATTCTTCCCTCGCCAGTACTAGTCGTGACCCACAGTCTAAAGTCCTTGTGTACACGGAGTCTCTGGGGACTTTCTGGGGGTTTAGGAGTGTCTTCCCTAGCTCCAGTCGGTTCCTCCACATCAGAGTCATCCAATGTATCGTCACGTTCTTTTGGACTTGGCTTGTTCTCCGACGACAACTTTGAGTTGACAATCGACTGGCAATTGACAAGTGAATTGCAACAATATATTTCATATTTTCACTTCAGTCATGAATAAACTTGTTGAACTAATGAATGATTCCAATCACAAAATCAACACATCTTTCAACTTGCAAGACCAGATAGCAGCCAATGTCTTAAATGAAAATTCCACAATTATCAACTATTCCAGAACAAAGGCACATACATGCAACAGTAGGATCAGCTCCTTGCTCCATGGCCCAGCCAGGTGTGCATTCTGTATAACAAGCCAGTAACCGGTCTCCATACAATCCAACAGTGCCCGCTCCAAGACGCCCATCTGGGAGTCCATCCCGCACGTCACCACTTGCATCTTGCCGTCCATGTCGGCGTCCTTGGCGAACTGTTGGATCTGGTGGGTCGGGTTGGCATAGCAGTGACCTGTAGCAGAGGTGTAGGCGGTGATGAATAAGATGTTAATCGCAAATGCATAAATGAGCGGGTGATATGACACCATCCTAGTACTAGCCTACTGTGGTCAAGATGTTTTATTTTATCTGATACTTATCATAAGACATGTTGGCTAGTATTGGTGCCAGGAGGTCATATTTTCACAAGATAAGTTCTGTTGATCAATTGAATCTCTAGAATCATTCATTCTTTCCTAGTGACCATTACTGGCTCCAATATTCGAACAAATTTACCTGAGGAACTGTTGTTGGCACTGCCTCTGTGCTCACACACTGAACTGGGGAGTAGGAATATGACAGGTGTAGCCTTATTACTGCTTTCGTACAGCTCCGCCACACTATAGTTCCGAGGGAGACTGACTAAACCGCCAAGGTCGTGGATCACCAAAGCTCGACACACCTCATGCATCTGAATGAAAGCACAGGATTCTCATATGTTATATATAATATATGCAATATAGTAACAACATTATTCAATACCATAAATAATATGTACACCGTAACTGTTCACTTTGAAATATACTCAGAATGAGCTAGAGCATTTCAAAAAGAAATACTAGCATCCTCTGAACTTTCTTTGAGTCATGAGATGGACTACTTCATTTCCATACCTTATTGGGACAGCAGATACGCCAGAGAAGACACTTCTGGAAGACTGACAGGTCACACGGCTGTGATCCAGGCACATCACTCATCAACACCAGCGAGTACTGGAAAAAAGTTCTTTTGGTGAAAAGGAAAAAAATTGCTCCATCTTGTTGCAAGAAGAACAAATACGTAATGAAGAGACACGGAGAACACACCTTGAATACTCCTGCCACTGTGTGCTGTACTTGCTGAGTGACTGCCGTAGACCTTACCTTGAAGTACTCCTGCCACTGTGTGCTGTACTCGCTGAGTGACTGTCGTAGACCTTACCTTGAAGTACTCCTGCCACTGTGTGCTGTACTTGCTGGGTGTCTGCCGTAGACCTTACCTTGAAGTACTCCTGCCAATGTGTGCTGTACTTGCTGAGTGACTGCCGTAGACCTTACCTTGAAGTACTCCTGCCACTGCGTGCTGTAATTGCTGAGTGACTGTCATAGACCTTACCTTGAAGTACTCCTGCCACTGTGTGCTGTACTTGCTGAGTGTCTGCCGTAGACCTTACCTTGAAGTACTCCTGCCACTGTGTGCTGTGCTTGCTGAGTGACTGTCGTAGACCTTACCTTGAAGTACTCCTGCCACTGTGTGCTGTACTTGCTGAGTGACTGTCGTAGACCTTACCTTGAAGTACTCCTGCCACTGTGTGCTGTACTTGCTGAGTGACTGCCGTAGACCTTACCTTGAAGTACTCCTGCCACTGTGTGCTGTACTTGTTGAGTGACTGTCGTAGACCTTACCTTGAAGTACTCCTGCCACTGTGTGCTGTACTTGCTGAGTGACTGCCATAGACCTTACCTTGAAGTACTCCTGCAACTGTGTGCTGTACTTGCTGAGTGACTGTCGTAGACCTTACCTTGAAGTACTCCTGCCACTGTGTGTTGTACTTGCTGAGTGACTGTCGTAGACCTTACCTTGAAGTACTCCTGCCACTGTGTGCTGTACTTGCTGAGTGACTGTCGTAGACCTTACCTTGAAGTACTGCCACTCGGTGTTGTACTTGCTGAGTGACTGCCGTAGACCTTACCTTGAAGTACTCCTGCCACTCGGTGCTGTACTTGCTGAGTGACTGCCGTAGACCTTACCTTGAAGTACTCTTGCAACTGTGTGCTGTACTTGCTGAGTGACTGCCGTAGACCTTACCTTGAAGTACTCCTGCCATTGTGTGCTGTACTTGCTGAGTGACTGTCGTAGACCTTACCTTGAAGTACTCCTGCCATTGCGTGCTGTACTTGCTGAGTGACTGTCGCAGACCTCTGAAGTCTGACAGTGTCGTCTCTAAACCGGCGCAATCCAGCCACACCTGGGGACAGTGACAATATAGAACGATTGGTGCAAGATAGTGGTATGTATCATTAGGCTGACTGGAAACACATATTAGAAATTTATGGTACTGTTTTGTCGTGTTGGAAGATGATAAAACTGAACATACATATAGTATGGTTGAAAATCTTAAACCACTAAAATACTGACAAAATCATACAATGTGAATACAGAGGTGAAATGTATCACCTTATTCGAGAGCCAAGATGGTTTATCGTCGAAGAGAATCGCGTCCTCGAGTTCAGAGGACATGAAGCCATTGACGAAGAGTCCCAGCTCCTGATTGGTCAGCTGCTGTGCCATGCGCAGTCGTTCAAGCGTGACCAGTAAAGCGAACAGGTCTAAGTGCGCCTCAAACATCATCAGTGAGACGTGGTTGTACACGGCCGAAGTCACTGCATCTATCAGTTCCTGGGCTCTGGCCTTCGGTGCTCCTGTAAATGAACGGAAAGTAAATGTTTGTGAAAGTGGTTATCAGGGACGAAAATATCCTTAGATATTGGTTGTGGTTGAAAATATGTATTTGCAAGTTTTGAATGTGGACAGTTCATCGAGGCTAAATTATTTCAACTTCAGTTGTTCAGAAAGAAGTTTTTAGTCTCATAATATAGAGAATATATTACACTTTCTTGAATAATTGCTTATCGATATAGCCATCTTACAACAAACACAATAATTGTGAAACCTATACGATATCAGCAAAGCAATACACCCAACACTGACCAAGACTGCCTTTGCCTCTGTGTCGGCTCTGTATGGTGTCTGAGAAGATCGTTAGAAACGTGGCCAGGGGCATGTGGTACAGTGGGTTCAGGACGGCCATTCGCTGGACAATCTCGTAAATCTTCGCCCCGTGAGTGGCCACTGGGATCAGGTGGGTTCGCTTCTCCTCAAGGTGTTCTCGCATGTATTGCGACTCATCCAAGGCATTCTGTTAACAAAATATGATAAATTTGGACACAATTTATAGGCTTGGGGAATAATAGGCATTTATATCAAAGGAAAAACCAATGAACATTCTAATGTAATATGTGGTATAACTGAAATAATGTAGTATGCAGTATAGCTGAAATCTTGAATTTTTTTTCAAAATGTCAGGCTAGTGTAGCACTTTCAAGAATGTTTCTGATACATTCTATTCATTATTGCGAAAGTTTTTTTGCAAGTGCAGTTCACCTTGTGGATCTCGACATCCTTCTGGAAGGAGACGAGCGCGTCCAGCATGGTCTTCTCATCCAGGATGGGCACAGTCAGGGTCAGAGTCTTGGTCATAACTGTGCTCTGTGAAGGAACAAATTCGACAAAATTGTCATTCACACATAGCTTTGAGTAATTTCTTCATTTTGCTAAATTATGGAATATTGATTTTTCTCCAGAAAGTTTTTTTTCTCGAAATTTCTCAATACAATTTCCAATCTTAGCGAACCGAACCATCCCCGAGACTTACATGTTCAGCATTGAGGGCCTGCTGATGATGTATCAAGTCACGCTCGATCGACCGTTTCTGTCCATCAAACTCGGGTCGGTCCGTCTTCAACACTTCCGACAGGATTTTATCAATGACCAGCTCCTGACTGAGACCCATGTCGATTGTACACATCTTCTCAATGGGTAACTCTGTGATACCCTCGCCTGGAAATCATGGAGACATAAATGGGTAATGGCCTAGAGCTAATCATTTTAGGTTATCTAAATAGGAAATGAAAAGAGCTCAACATATACTCAATTTTGCAAATATCTGAATTCTCATGTTTCTGTTTTATACAACTGCTGGAGGGCATTGTGCTTATAGCTCTGGGTTACGCGAGAAACCAACTTTACGTTCAGAATAATTTACATGCTACTTATGCAATGCTAAGGTTAAATCACCCAAGGTGTTTAATATAGAGGTTGAAGAATACCCACCTTTCAAGAAGAGAGGCACGGAGCTGCTCAGGTACATGGCAAAGCCCGGATGGTATGGGAAGTCCACATTGCCGATCTTGACGGTCCTCTGGCCACTGGAGTCGACTGAGAACTGCTTCAGTAGGACGCTTCGGAAGAGTGGATCTAGTGGTTTCCTCTCCAAGTGTGTCACCAGCAGGACAACGCCTTTGGGAGATCAGGGAACAGCGGTAATTTAGATGAGAAACTATCACATGGCACTGTGCCTACACAGTTAAATTTATTACATCTTATATCTACGAACATAATTCTGGTTGTAGTTTATACAGTGGAGGGGTTTTTAGAAATTACTTTCTTCCAGGAATTGCTTATGAAAACATGTAGTGTCTTAAGATGGCTCTTCCATGCACACGATATAGACATTTTGCAATGGGGACTCCCAAGTCCAACCCACCATGTATGAGAGCGTTGATGAGCTTGGAGTCGACCTCAGGGTCGTCCGCGGCCACCACCCAGAGGTTATCCTCAGGGCGGTCGATCGCTTCCTGCAACTTGGAGTGAAACGATTCCAAACTAGTGTTGATTGACGTCAAAGCTCGGTAGTCCTCGATTGAGGTGCAAGTGTTTACCGACATCCCCGATTGTCTGCGAGAAATACGGGAGAAAACAAGATGACACAGATAAATGATATCCCTGAGATTTTGTGAGATTTGTACATGACATGAATCGACTTGTATACATGTAGTCTCATATAGTGCTGTTGTCTGTAGAACTGGGTCATGCTTCCATTCCTGAACTGTTTCTAGAGCATAACAATGCTACCTGGTGATCCTGCCTCGTGACTCCGTATCAAGGTTTGTAGAGTCGAACAGGGAGCTGTCTGAAGTGTACTGTGTGATCCGGGACGAAGCTCGGGTACTGAACTCATCAGTGGCATCATCTGGTGGTGGCTTGACCAGCAACTGAGAGTCTATGAGATAAATAAACCAAACCGATCATGAAAAACTTATTGATATAAATTCATATGATTTCACTTCATTTCTCCTCGTCGAAAAACCGAGGTCAATCACAAACTCACCCGACAGCCCAAGGACCATGTTGTCTGGATCCCTGAGGAAGGGGGACTCTGTACACTGGAGTGTTCGCACCCAGACCTCCGCTTGATCGTCTGGATCGACGAGGAGTGGCCAGCAGTACTTCCTGTTGAAGCAGGTGACTCGCATGATCAGGCTGTTGTGGATGCTGTGGATGTCCGTCGGGAGACCCTTCAGTTTCCATGTGGAGAGTTCATCAAAGTTACTCAAGACATCCTGGAAGATGGAAAGTTGATGGTAAAGATTAGAAACTGGTAGAGATGATGTGTGGTGTTTGTCATAGTGACACTTATTACAGCTGAATAGTATTTGGAGAGATTATTCTGTCTTTCGAGCCGTGGCAACCTAGAATATCAAACCAATACAAATCTGAAATTCATGTATTTGCTCTGTCTCACTGAATATGCATGTGCATGCTGTAGTCTGCTTCCAAATGTTGGTTCACATAACAAACGTCAAAAGCAGCATTTCACCACTTCCACCAACCTGAAGTGTGTAGTTCTCTCGAACTGCCAACAAGTTCCTCAAAGTCATCGAGCTGGCGTCAATACTCTCCAAATCTTGGAATCCACTTGGCACGGTCCCGCCGTCCATCTGGTCGAGGACTTTGATCTCCGTCTTGTAGCTGATTCCCGTGTCGTAGATGGATGGATGGTGTCTGTAAAGCGACATCTGGGGGACGGATGAGGCACTAGACGCTCGTTCCAGTTCATGTATTGAGGACATATCATCACCGCGGTGTGAGGCAAGCTCAGCCTGGTACTGTTCAACCTAAAAGAAGGGGGGGGGGGGGGGAGGGTAGAATCTGATCAGTTGTGTTTTATTTTGTCAAACTGTTAAACTAATGATAGGTCTAAGTGATTGTGGTGAACTACATTAAAAACGTCAGGCTGGACTGAAAATCTTTTGAATTTCATGCATTTTCTATCATGATCATGTGAGTAATGATATCATTGTAATTGGGAAGATTGTTTTGTCCATTCACATTTTTGCACAAATTGTAGCCACAATTCAACATCAAGGCTCAGAATTTCACGGTAAGAGCATGAATCTATAGAGCAACTGTAGAACACCGACCTGTTGTATGGAGTGGACTGAGTCAGTAATGCTGTACGTCTGGGGACGCATAAAATTCTCCATCTTGGCACTGAGGGACACGGGCTTCACTTGTCGTCCAGGACGCAGCGTCGGATCAAAGTTTGTCGTGTCACATCGATTCAACCAATCGTGCATCAAGTCAGCCCTTGTGCGGTTGTCCAGCGGGCCGTGATAGCAGATGATCGCGGCTGTGATGAGGGCATCACCGGGGGCCGTTTTGATCTTTGTTTTCGCGGCACGGAGCTCTAATCGCCAGTGGGAATGTTGTGTTGTCATGTTGTCCATAAGATTAGCAGCCTTGGCAATCTTACGCTCAATCGTCTGAGCACAGAAGCAAATTCATCATTCATGAATAAGATTGGACAGGATAATCTAATATGGTGCTAATATCAGAAAACATTCATTCACACAGCTGTGCTCATTTTTGTGTGTTACTTATTTAGTGGTAGCGTGAAAGCATCAACAAGCCATACAGCTACATGTAAATTCCATGGAAAATAGAGTCTTTGGTGGACCGACCTGTATGTGTTTCTCCATTTCCTTGGCCTCTTTGACGGCCTGGCTGTGGGCTTGTATCTGGTTCTCCAGGGCACTTTTGATCCTGTTTGCCTCCACACGCTTGGCTCCAAGAGTTGCCTGGGCCTGAGGAAAACGGATCAATATTAAACAATCTTATTATGCATCAGTCTTTGATATTTTGAATGTTACTTTATTCTATTATCATAACAGTTGTAAAGACTACAGTTACTCATTGTATTTTTATTATGTACAGGTATTGAGATTCTGACACCACTGCTACTTTCGATAAAAGATACCTATTAGTACTTATGCAACCTTCCGAATAAATAAGGCAATTGTGTTCACCGTAAATCAGTGTTAATACTCTTGAACATTCTATATGACTCACTTCGACACCAATACTAACGTCATTAAGTTCCTGTTCGGCATCCATTAACATCTTGATCCTTGGCTGCATGGTGCGTTTGATCGTGGCATACATGTAGACAGCACGCACCCACCAGCACAGGTGTGATACTGCCAGCGACGTGGCCTTGATCACATCGACATTAAACTCAGGGTGCTCATAATACACCCCCAGCTTGTCATAGATATCATCGGGAATGTTGTCCTTGTCATAGAACTCAAGGTCGCGGAAAAAGTTTTCACGAATCAGTAGACTTTTTGCACTTTCCCAACTGTCAACAAAACATAATATTTACTTGATTAGTACTTTTTTATGGACTTTAGGTGTCGGCTAATTAAGGCACAAAAGCAACTAACAAGACCTTATCAAATTAATGTTTTGCTAAACAACAGTTTGTACACACTTCTGCGGTTCCCCAAAGAGCAGGCACACAGCTTCAAGTACAAAGTTGACCATCGGAGGCGGGATTCTGTAGGTTTTGATCTCGACAACGGCCGACTTCTCCAGGGACTTCAAGGCCGACAGAGCAGCATGGTAGGATGGGTTCACCTGCAAACACATAGCATCATCTTTTCTGCTTTCAACAGTGTTTGATTTCTTTAAAAGACAATATTTTCATAATTTTTCCATTTTTTACACCTTGCATATTATAGGGTTTTTCTGACCTTGTTGAACTCGAATTGTGCCTCGGCCCGGAGAGCCTCCAGTGGACCGATCATTCGCTCAATGTGCTGCTCCTCCGCCTTGCAGGTGTCCAGAGCCTGGGTGATGTAGGCAGAGATAGGAAATGGTCATGATTACATCATTGTAGGATGTTTTTGATAAATGACAAAATGCCAGAAGAGCATATTTTATAATTCCACTTGGAAATATGAGTGAAATGAGTAAGATTTTAAATTATCATGCTAGAAATGGCTGATGGTGTAGAAGTAATAAAATGTTTTATGTGGAGCATATAGTACTTTATTTTGAACATCATGTTGTTTTGAACATCATGACTTCACAGTAAATGTACTGGCTATACTCACAGCATAAACTTCCGAGCCCAGCACAGTTATGACCCCTCACCTCTTTATACTGCTCGCGTTGCACCTCCACACACGAGACATGGTCCTTGACCTGCTGCATTGCCCTCTGGTGCCTCGGAACTAAACTAGACACCTCACGCTTGGCCGTTGTGATCGTCTCGTGTGCTTCAGTGATCTTCCCCAGGCCTGTCTCGTACTTCTGTATGTCATTCTAGAGGTGGGATGCAAAGTATTCATGCTAAATTCAAGTATGAAATCTGAAGTTTTTCTGACAAATTCGAAGTGGGGGAATTTGCGCAATAGTACTTTAGTCAGGACATTATTTGGGCATAAAACAGTTTTGACGATTTCTACACACAACATTTCAATCTCATGTGAGAATGTTCATAATCACATGATTCGACCTGTTGAAGTGTCTCAAATTGACCAATATGTGAGAAATGTCTCGATTATCAGCAAAAATACTGGGTTTTTTTCCAATTCTTTGACATAGCATTATATTCAAACTCACCCTTTCTCTCTGTGAGATATGTGCTGCAACGACCTTGAAGATGTGGATGAACTCTGTGAAGGTCAAAGGCGAGAAGAACTTGTAGCGACAGCGCTGATGACTGAACTGCTTCTCAACTGCGCTCTTTGCTGATTGGTGGATGTAAGCCATCGCCATGGCAACCAGGTAAACTTGCTCAGACTTGCTGTGTTCATTCCAAGGCACAACAATCTGGAGTATAGAAATAGGAAGTTTTAACAAGTTTAAAACCAGTATTTATTACATACCTACCTCTATAATAAACACTTTGGGTAATCTTACCTTGACATTCAAAGAAGAGGAGAGGATTAGATGTCACTAAAAAATTTAGAGAAAAATTTCCGTGACATCAATCCTTAACTTTTTTGAAAAATTGAACCAAAATCCCTTCAGATCCCATGCGGTGATGTTTTACATCACGGGTCACATGACCCTAAACCGCCATTATTTTTCTCCCGAATTAAGGCGGGGAGGTGGGAGGGCACTCTTAGTGTTTATTATAGAGGTAGGTATGTAATAAATACTGGTTTTAAACTTGTTAAAACTTCCTATTTATGTCCATACTTCTACCTCTATAATAAACACTTTGGGTTATATCAGAATAACCACCGGCGGAGGGCTTAACCCCCCGATGTGCCACATCATCATGAGGGATTTTAGGTTCCATTTAACTCGAAAGAGGCGAAATATTGGCTTATTTGCGTATTTAGAGGTGAAGATATATACATATATGAACCACTAGGAACATTAATGCAGGCTTCCCGCGGATTAAGGTATTTACATGAATCCCGCGGGCAAGCCCGAGCAAATAAGTCATAAATGAAATAACAAAGATGATAATCACCTTAGATGCACGTGTAGGCGAGCAGGGGGGTCTCTGGAGGTGACTTTCCTCCAGCAGACGAACAGAAAATTCCCGGCAAAGAAGAGGAGCAACACCCCTGACGAGCCGAACCCTGGTGCATCTGTACAACGTGTGATGTCGATATCTACAGTATCTACAGATGGACGTTATGCTCGGCGACTACCAGTGGTCCAAGCTGGTAGCCGGAGTCGGACTTCCAGGCTAAGTCTCTGAGGTAGAAAGACGTGAAAGTATTTTGAGAACTCCAGGTACATGCCGACATCACATTATTCAAAGAGACTCGATTAGCAAATGCAAGCGACGCCGCGAGAGCCCTCACATCATGAGCCTTCACTTTGAAACCCTCGGACTTCTTTGCTTCAGATTGCTCGTAGCAAAAAAGAACGCATTTCTTTATCCAAGCCGAAATCGTAGCCGGACGAATATCGTTTGGAAAATCTTTAAGGTACGATACGAAGAGAAGACGTTTACCCAAGTGAAGTTCCCTCGTCCGCCTAACGTAGATGCGGAGAGCTCTCACGGGGCAAAGTTTAGAGTCTTCCTCCAGGCCTGGCCCCAGGGAAGGAGCTAGGGCCGGGATGGAAAAGGAAAGGAGCGGCGTTCCCGCTAACTGAGTTTTAGCCAGAAAGGACGGGATGACACCTAACTGAACTGCGGAAAAATCCGCCTTCCATTTGACTTTGGAAAACGCGAGCGCATGAAGCTCACTTCGACGCTTCCCGGAAGCCAGTGCCAGGAGGAAGACCGTTTTCCACGTGAGGAACTTATACGAAGCACTCTCGAGAGGTTCAAACGGATCAGATCTGAGCGAATTTAGGACAAGCGATAGATCCCACTCCGGAACGGGATTCCTAGTCTTAGGCCTTTCAATATCGAAACTGTTCAGCAGGGCAGTAAGACTCTGGTCATGACCGAAATCGATCCCTAACTTAGGCTTCAGGGTTTTGGCGATCGCCGTCCGATAACCCGCAAGAGTTGAGGGGGCGCGCCCTTGATTGAATTTCTCAAGAAGAAACTCAGAAATCAAGGGGGCAGTGGTCTTGAATGGACTAACCTTCCGGCTACGACACCAAGCGCAGAACGCTGTCCATTTGGATTGGTAAACTGCCAAAGAAGATTTTCTATTTGATCTGGCGATCCTAGCGGACACCTCCTTTGAAAATCCCTTCTTTCGGTAACATCGCTCGACAATATCCAAGCATGAAGCTTCAGACTTGCGGGGACGGGATGAAAGATGCTGGATCGAGGTTGTTTGAGAAGATCCCAACGATCCGGAAGCTGACGTGGATTGTCCACCAGAAGCTCCAGAAGGTCCGGGAACCAAGGTTTCTGGGGAAGGCAGGGAGCTATGAGAAGCAGTCGACACTGATGCGACCGAAACTTCGTTAGCACCTTCTCCACTAGCACTGCTGGAGGATAGGCAAACGCGTACATCCCTTGCCAACTCGTGGACATCGCGTCTACCGACATAGCCAAGAGATCCGGAATCGGAGATACAAACGATGGGAGCTTGTGGTTCCACCGCGTGGCGAACAGATCTACCATCGGGGTTCCCCATAGGCCGCAAAGCGTGCGGAACACCTCGGGGGAGAGACTCCATTCCATGGCCTGAATCTGCCCCTTCCGAGACAGACGATCGGCCCACACGTTCATGTGACCCGGAATGTGGCGAGCGGCAATCTGAATGGCATTCTGCTGACACCACTGCAGGAGCTCGATAGTGGCCTGACATAACGTCACTGACTTCGTTCCGCCCTGCTTGTTGATATAAGCTACCACCGTGGAGTTGTCTGTCGCCAACAACACCACTTGACCACGGAACTGAGACTGCCAATGACGCAGCGCTAGGGAAACAGCCTCCAGCTCGAGAACATTGATATGACACTGGCGCTGTTGCGCTGACCACGTGCCCGAGATCTCGTTGCTGTCCCAATGCGCACCCCATCCCTCCAAACTGGCATCCGTAAAGAGATGCCTGGAGGGCAACGGCGGACGGAACGGCGCTCCCCGAAACAAATTGGTCGGGCACCGCCACCACTCCAGCTCCGCTTTTACTTCTGGGGAGACTGGAATCAACTCCGACAAGCGGCCGGTCGTCTGCGACCAACGCGACTGAAGATAGAGCTGAATGGGACGCATGTGAAGTCTGCCCATAGGCACGAGCTTCTCCGTTGCCGCAAGCATTCCCAAGAGAGATTGCCACCTGCGAGCCGTCTGTGGAAGGCCTCGACGGAAACCTCCTGACAGCACGGATAATTTTGACTGACGGTCCGCCGTCGGCAACACAGTCTCTGAGGTAGTCAGAAACCGATACCCCAAGAACACGAAGTCGCGCCGCGGAGACAAATCGGACTTTTTGTGGTTGATCTTGAAGCCTAAAGTAACGCACAGATCCACCACCCACTGCGCCTGTCGCAGCAAAGTGTCTCGGCACTGATGGCGTATCAACCAGTCGTCCAGATACTGGTAGAGACAAATCCCCTGCCTGTGAGCCAGGATTTGAACTTCCCGTGCCACCATCGTGAATATCCACGGAGCCGTGGACAGGCCGAACGGGAGCGCTCGAAACTGCCATACCTGCCCCTGGTAGCAGAAACGGAGATATTTCCTGATTGCTGGTTTCATGGGAACATGAAAATACGCATCCTTGAGGTCGATCGTGACCACCCACGAGTCGCGGGGTAACACGGATCGAACCTGCTCCGCCGTCTCCATGGAGAACGTCGGAATCTGAAGAAACTTGTTCAACGGGGAGAGATCGATGACGGGACGCCAACCCCCTGAAGCCTTGGGAACCACGAAAAGAACGCTGTAAAAACCGGGCGTGTCCGGAGCCGGCTCTACCGCCTGTTTGTCTATCATGGCCAAAATTTCTTCGTGCAAAACGCGCCGACGCTCGGAGTCGCTTGATAACGAGAAACCTCTCGGAGTGCCTGAGAGCGGAGGAAATTGATCCTCGAATTTCAGGCCGAACCCTCGTCGGAGTGTCGAGACGACCCAGGGACTCGCCCCCAGACGCTCCCACTCTCGCCAGAATGGCTGCAGCCGTGCCCCCACGGGTTGATCTATGACTGGAACGACCACGGAACCAACCCCTGGATCGCCACGGCAACCCCGAGGAGAATTCGCCCCAGCGTCTACGGCAACACCTACCCTTTGACTTGCCTTCCCCTGCTGGTTTGGGAGAAGAAGGACGTCCTCGACCTCGGGCGCCTCGACCTCGTCCCCCACGGGCTGTACCAGCAGGGGCCCCACGAAAGGGCACACCAGAGGCTCGGCCTCTGCCCTTCGTAGGAGCCCCACCTCGCTGACTCTGTTGGGAAGGTTGCTGCTGCGGACGTTTCATCACGGCCGCCACGGACTTGGCAAGCCTCTCGGTCGCCCGGGCCGACAGCATGGCAGCCTCAGAAAAGGACTTCTCCGTCGTACGCTTGTCTGAAGCTGTCTTGGCCTTCTGAAGCTCCTCGGACTCATCCGGGAGAAGAAGAGCGGGAGATGGGCCCGATTCCGGGACAACCGGCGCTAGTCGTAACCGTGACATGAGCTCGTCGGGAATGTCGAACCGCAGGGACTGGAGGTACGCGTCCCGTCTCCACAGCTCCGTAACCCAAAGAGCATGGGAGTCGAGAGCCGCCTTATCCGCTACCCCGAGGCCTATCGACGTCACCAACGAAGCACAAGCCTGAAGGGCATCCGCCAGATCATCGCGGTCAAGCTCGGGATTGTTCAGGACCTGATCACAGCAGGATTGTAAGGAGGTTCGGGCCGCCATAGACAGCCAATCCAAGGCAGAATCGGTCGCCAGGCCCAAACGCACGGAGTGTTGAACTTGTGCCAACGAATCCCACTGCACAGATACCGTCTTTGGTTCCGAGAAGAAAGCCGCGTGCGGTTGGCCCTTCAATAACTGCGTGGGCTTTGCCTCTAACTCCGACGAGGAGTAGAAGTCCCCAATGGAAGGACGAGCAGGAAAGGAACCCGGACGAATCCTGTTAGAGTTTAGGGAGTCATCCCGGCGTTCAGCCATCGCGCCCCGGACCCCGGTTGCCAGCGGGAAGCGGAAAGAGTCTCGAGATGGTCTCGGCTTCTCCTTCAGACCGGCAATCATAGAGCGGGCCTTCTTCTTGGGCGGCTCCTGAGCGAAGCCCTCGGGCCACTCCTGGGGCAAGATCTTACGGACGAACTCCATCTTCTCCGGCCACGACAACGGATCATCATCAGGGGCAGGAGGAGCCAGAGCAGAATCGTCGTCCTCTCGCGGGCGCTTAGCTGGCCTGACGAGACCCGACGAACAGGGCTGAGGTTCCAAGTCCGAGTCCTCCGTCAAGGGACGAATCCCGGCTTCCTGAAGAGCGGGAGCCTCACCGTCCTCCGAGGACGACTCCCGGGAAATGCGCTGAACAGGAGGAGGAGGGGGCACACCCTGACGCTGCGCCTCCCGTTCGTGGGCGAAACGCGACAGGAACGTGCTCCACTGGTCACACATCTCTCGAGTGAAGGAGGCAAACTCCCGCCTGAGCCCAGCTACATCCGAGGATGGGGCAGGACGAGAAGGGGACGGAAGCGGGGATGCCACTACCGAGGCTGTCGCCAATTCCGAGTCCGCAGTAGCCGCTTTCGACGCAGGGGTCAAAGCCGGCACGTCCGGATGAGATTCGCCAGTGTCTTCGGAAATCTGAAACCGACAAGGCGAAGTAAGGCGAAAAGAAACCGATTTCTTAAGAGAGGGAGCTCTCACGGAAGCCCCTCGGCCCAGAAACGTAGCAATTGGAACCCGGGATCCCAATACCCCCCTACCGGCAGGCGGGAAACGGAACCCGGAACCCAGGTGGTGCCCGGGAGGCGAGAACCCCAACGGGCGGCAGCTCGGGAAGCGAGAGAATCCCCCGGGAGGTCGCATAAGACCCGGGGAAAACAAAGCCTCCACCTTGCCCAAAGTGTCCCGGGACCCGGGAGCCGAAGGCACGGCTCCCGCCACCCGCGAGACAACACCTGGGAACCGGGGCCCGAATTGCTCGGCCTGCGCAGCGCGAGAACCGGGAGCCACCGGGAGAAGGTGAGCCGAAAAGGAAGCAACCGAAACTCCAAATAAGCCTGAGGGGCTTACGAGAGAGCTCGAAGCAGAGACACCAAGAGGGGTCTCGGGGGCCGCCGAAACGGCACCCGGGACCCGGGAACCTGTGGAAGAAAGACATAAGTCAAAACTAACATCTCGAATTATCCTGGCGAGGACAACATCCTGCCGGTTCCATCTATCTACTGCCTGCCTATGTCGGGACCTAGAGGACGCGGAGGATCCTGACCCAAGGGGCGGGCCATCTGCCTGGCGCTTCGCCAGAACCTGCTTGAGGCCAGCCAGGGTGTCGATCCACACATCCGATGACCAGTCCACACAGAACTCACAAGTGTCAGTCGGCCGACAATACGCCATGCGGCACACCCAACACGTAGCGTGACGTTCCCATTTGGGCAGAAAATGGTGACAACCACTGCACTTCATCTGAAACAGAACATGCAGTGGGCGAAAATAAGGGAAGAAATGGGCCTGGGGAGGACTACACCATTTCCTCCCAAAAAAATTGCACTAAAGACAATCTAGACTAAACTAGCTGTAGTACAGTAGTGAAAAAACCACAAGAGATCGTAGAAAACGATCGTGAAGAAGTAAATCCTCAGTTGAATGTCTAAGCAAGACTTGCAACACAACCATCCAAGATGGAGGAGCAAAAATAATGGCGGTTTAGGGTCATGTGACCCGTGATGTAAAACATCACCGCATGGGATCTGAAGGGATTTTGGTTCAATTTTTCAAAAAAGTTAAGGATTGATGTCACGGAAATTTTTCTCTAAATTTTTTAGTGACATCTAATCCTCTCCTCTTCTTTGAATGTCAAGGTAAGATTACCCAAAGTGTTTATTATAGAGGTAGAAGTATGGACATAAATAGGAAGTTTTAACCTGTTAAAACCAGTATTTATTACACACTTACCTCTATAATAAACACTTTTGGGTAATCTTACCTGGCTTTCAAATAAGAGGGAAATTAATGCCAATAAAAAAATTATTGGCACATTCTCTTAAACTGGTCGTTCTATGCCCCTCAGACTCGGTCGTTCATAAGGGTTTCTTGACGAAACCTGAGCGAGTCAGTGGTCACTGAGAAATCTTTCCTGACGAAACTGTTCCCCCAGAACCGCCATTACTTTGTCCCTGATAGTTAGGCAGGGGAGGCGGGAGGGAAATCAGCGTGTTTATTATAGAGGTAAGTGTGTAATAAATACTGGTTTTAACAGGTTAAAACTTCCTATTTATGTCCACACTTTGACCTCTATAATAAACACTTTTGGGTTATCTCAGAATAACCACAGGAGGTGGGCTAACCCTTCCCTCACAATGTCATCACAGAGGCATAGAACGCACTACTTCAGATGTTTAATGAATTTAGGGTTGCGAGTAAAACCTACTTGCAAGTAATTAAAGTGGACGAGAATTAATGAGAAGGTTTAATTCTATTCACGACAAATATTCATAAACAAGAACTGAATAGTACCTGGGTAAGAGAAGGTCGTCGGCGAAGGAGGGACCCCCGGCAGTCGCTTGCTGACGGCGGGCGAACCAAAAAACTTCTACCACCAAATAAGAGGGACAAACCCGTCCCCCGAGCCGACATCCGTCTGGCGATCTGTGCGTATGTACATGTGCTCCCCAATCGAACAGTATCTACAGGCGGACCTTGCTTTGCACCGCTACCACGGGTCCTAGGTGGTAGTGGTCGCCGTCAAACCACGTCAATTCCCTACAATAGAAAGAGACGAAAGTATTGTTAGAGGCCCATGTACAGGCCTTCATGACATCGGCAAGGGCAACATTATTCATGAACGCGAGTGATGACACCAGAGCTCGCACATCATGCGCCTTCACTCGAAAGGAGCCCGAAGTTCTGGTGTTGGATCTGTCATAACAGAACAAAACACATTTCTTTACCCAGGAAGAGATCGTTGCAGCCCTGATATCTTTCTGAAACCCCTTCTTGAACGCAACGAAAAGTAACCGTTTCCCAACATGAAGCTCTCTCGTGCGATTGACGTAGATGCGCAGAGCTCTGACGGGACACAATTTAGCATCCTCCTCCAAACCCGGGCCTAGGGAAGAGGTAAGGGAAGGGATGGTAAAAGTCATAGACGGGGTCTGGGCTAGCTGAGTTTTAGCCAAAAAGGAAGGGATGACCCCGAGCTTAACCGCGGAGCCATCCTCCTTCCAGTGCACTTTGGAAAAGTCGAGAGCATGCAGCTCACTTCGCCTCTTCCCTGAAGCAAGGGCCAGGAGGAAGGCCGTTTTAAAGGTCAAAAACTTCAACGACGCTTTCTCCAACGGTTCGAAAGGTTCGGAAAGTAAGCAATTCAAGACTAGCGATAAATCCCAGTCCGGGACTGGATTTCGCGATCTAGGCCTGTCGACAGCAAAACTGTTTAATAACGCGGACAAACTCGCATCCTGACCAAAATCGACCCCCGTTTTAGGCTTAAGGGTCTTCGCGATAGCGGTCCGGTACCCAGCAAGAGTGGACGGAGCCCTCCCCTCATTAAACTTTTCCAGGAGGAACTCCGAGATCAGGGGGGCAGTGGCCTTGAAAGGACTAACCTTCCTGCCACGACACCAAGCACAGAATCGCGTCCACTTGGATTCGTAGAATGCCAAAGAAGATCGTCTATTAGTTCTGGCGATCCTCGCGGACACTTCTCTAGAAAAGCCCTTCTTTCGAAAACATCGCTCGACAAGAGCCACGCGTGAAGTTTCAGCGTGCTCGGAGCTTGAGTAGCTGCTTGAGTAGATCCCAACGGTCCGGCAACGGAACTGGGTCGGCTGCTAACAACTCCAGAAGGTCCGGGAACCACAGCTTCTGGGGAAGCAGCGGGGCAATCAGGATCATTCTGGCACAATGCGATCGGAA
The DNA here is from genome assembly GCA_949152475.1 of Terebella lapidaria. Taxonomy (NCBI): domain Eukaryota; kingdom Metazoa; phylum Annelida; class Polychaeta; order Terebellida; family Terebellidae; genus Terebella; species Terebella lapidaria. Next base: position 30,152,593 of record OX424560.1, read on the forward strand.
CTTGGCCAGAACCTTCTCCAGGAGCACTGCCGGAGGGTACGCATACGCGAACATGGCGTCCCAATCCGCCGACAGAGCATCCACCTCGAGACACCGCTCGTCGGGGATGGGGGAAACAAACATTGGAAGCTTTGTGTTCCACCTCGTGGCAAACAGATCGACCGTAGGCGAACCCCAGAGGTCGCACAAAGCCCGAAACACCACTGGAGACAGAAACCATTCTGTTGGCTGCACCTGTCCCCTCCTGGACAAGCGATCGGCTAGAACATTCATATGGCCTGGAATGTGACGAGCCCTGAGCAGAATTCGACGCTCGTGACACCAAAGAAGGAGGTCTATTGCGAGCCGGCACAGAGACACCGACTTTGTACCCCCTTGCTTGTTTATGTAGGCCACGACTGTGGAATTGTCGGTGGCCAACAGCACAACTTGCTGAGAAAACTGACGTTCCCAATGCTGTAGTGCCAGAAAGACAGCTTTTAATTCAAGGATATTGATATGCTCGTCCTGCTGCGAACGAGACCACAGACCTGAGACCTCGTAAGAGTCCCAGTGCGCCCCCCAGCCCTCCAAACTGGCATCCGTAAAGAGATGCCTGGATGGAGGCGGCTGACGGAACGGCGCCCCTCAGAACAGGTTGACTGGATCCAGCCACCAACGCAAATCTCGAACCACTTCCGGCGACACCGGGACCAACTGAGACATGTCCCCGGTCGCCTGGGACCATTGAGAATGCAAATGGTGCTGAAGAGACCTCATGTGTAGGCGCCCTAATGGCACCATTTTCTCGGTTGAAGCCAGGGTGCCTATCAGGGACTGCCACCGAGACGCTGGCTGAGGGACCCGATCCAAAAACCCGCGGCACTGCTCTGATAACTTTAACCGATGCTCCTCGGTCGGGATAACAGATCCGGAGATAGTCCGAAATCGATAGCCCAGAAAGACGAAGTCTTGCCGAGGAGATAAGTCTGACTTTTTGGGGTTGATTTTGAAACCCATGGAATGGCAAAGATCGACCACCCACTGAGCCTGCCGAACAAGAGTCTGAGGGCAGTGATGCCTGATTAGCCAATCGTCCAGATATTGATACAGGACAATACCATTGCGATGAGCTAGGACCTGAAGCTCCCTCACGCACATGGTGAATATCCAAGGGGCCGTGGACAGACCGAAAGGCAACGCCCGAAACTGCCAAACTTGGCCCCGATAGAAGAATCTGAGGTACCTCCGAATGGACCGCCTCATCGGAACATGGAAGTACGCATCCTTCAGATCTATAGTTACCACCCACGCATTCAGGGGCATCGCCGAGCGAACTACCTCGGGTGTCTCCATCGTGAAGGTGGGTATATGAAGGTAACGGTTGAGGGCCGAAAGGTCGATCACCGGCCTCCAACCGCCGGAAGCTTTGGGTACCACAAACAGAATACTGTAAAATCCGGGGGAATGATCTGACACCGGTTCTACCGCTCTTTTGTCTATCATGGCAGAAATTTCGCTGACGAGCGCTTGACGCCTTTCGGGATCGTGCGGAAGGGAAAAAACCCTTGGAGAAAGCGTCAATGGGGGAAACTGAACAAACTTGAGGCCGAACCCCCGACGCAAGGTCGTGACTATCCAGGGGCTGGCTCCCAGATCTCGCCAACGAAGCCAGAAATTGCTTAGACGCGCGCCTACAGGCTCGTCCGTACTCACGATATTTACGGAGCCTATCGCGCCTGGTGACCCGACCATGCGTGGAAGGTCCGGAGACAACAGCGAGGCACCTACCTGATTTCTTCTCCCCTGCCGGCTTGGCTGGGCTGGAGGGACGGCCTCGACCTCGGCCACCCCGACCACGTTGCCCCCCTCGCTGCGCGCCTGCAGGGGCCCCACGAAAGGGCTGCCCCAGAGCCTTACCCCGGCCACGACCTGCCGAGGAAGCCCCACGACTCTGCTGAGATGGTTGCTCCTGCTGGGCGGGTTTCCGTTGCTGCTGCTGCTCAAGCATACGCGCCCAACGCTCCAGCGCCTGGGATTGACGGACCGAAGCATCAGAGGAGGCCTTCGCTCGCGCCCTATCCTCCTGCCGAGTCTTGACTTCCTCCAACTCCCGATGGACTCCCTCCGGAAAGAGGAAGGGAGAAGCAGGCCCTTCCGGCGGAAGCACAGGATGGAGTCTCAGGGACTGAACCAACTGGTCCGAGATCTTGAAGTCCGCCTTCTGCAAAATGGCATCTCTGCGCCATAACTCGGAGACCCACCACATGTGGGTATCGAGAGCCACCTTGTCAGCCACGGCTCGGCCTATCGATTGAATGAGGCTGATAGATCCATGGAGGGCCTCAGCGAGGTCGGACCTATCCAGCTGTTCATTGTTCAATACCTGGTCATGAGAGGCCGTGAGGGCCAACGTAGAGCCATGCACCAGCCAATCCATAGCTGAGTCTACGGCAACTCCCAAACGCAGCGACGCCTGCAGATCCGAAATCTTCGCCCACGGAAGGGAAATCGACTTCGGGACAGCGAACACATCCTGCTCCTGAAGCCGCGAAGGCTCGACATCAAGCAAAGAGGAAGTGTAGAAATCCGTCACTCTGGGCCTTGAGGGATACGCGCCGACATGTGTGCGGTTCTTCTTAACCGTGTCCTCGATCCGCGAAGAAAACGAGTTCCGAACCCCAGGAGCCAGGGGAAACCTAAGGGCATCTCTGGGAACCCTGGGCTGCTGTAGGTCCCGCTCGGTGAACGACTTCGCCTTCTTCGCTGGAGGAGGGGAATCAGAACGTGGTTGAGGCCACTCCTCTCCAGACAACCGACGCACAAAATCCAACTTGTCGGCCCATGGGCGCATGAAGGGATTAGTAGGATCCTCCTCATCCGCCGACTGCGAGTCTTCCTCGCGCTGGCGCTTAGGCACCAGTAAACGAGAAGTGCTCGGCTGAGGTCCCTGTAAAGGAACAATGCCATCCTGCTGCACCGAAACGGGAACCACCTCAGAACCCTCCGAAGGAGAAGACGTAGCAAAAGCTGGCGGCTGACAACGCTGAACCTCTGGGACCCTAGGAGGCCGTGACAAAAGGCTCTCCAGCCTGCCCAAGAAGTCCTCCCGCATAGTAGCCATCTCCGTCCTAAACTCCTCCTTAGAGATATACGAAGGTGGGGATTCAGCCACAGAATGGTACACTGTGGAAGCCGGAGAAGGCTTAGAGACCGATGCCGGCGGAGGCTTGGAAACCGTAGGCAACTGCGGAGGCTTGGAAATCGTCGGAGCAACCGAACCCGCACTCGAAGACGTAGGCAAGGAGTCAAAAATGAGGCCGGGGTCCGCCGGGACTTCGCCCTGCTCAAAATCCTCCGCAACCTGCGGAAAAAAGGTAGGCGTTAAGGAAAATGAAACAGACTTCTTCCATGAAACACATTCTGAAGAAGTGCCGTCAGTTTTTGACAAGCCACCAGGAAACGGTTGTTTCACAATAACAGTAGGAGATAAAGGATAGCATGGCCCTGATCCCACTCCCAACTTTGAACTCCGTACGGGCTGCGAATCCCGGGTTCCAGCAAGCACTGGAGGGCTCCCGGGAACCGGAAAACGGTTCCCGGGAACCGACAATTGGTTCCCGGAAACCGGCCCACGGTTCCCGGGAACCGTCAGAACCCCAAAGGAAAAGGCTGACGGAAACCCAGGAGCTGAAAAGCCCATACCCGTGCCACCTGCACGATCCACAGGGTCCTCGGAGCCTGTGGCATCGGAAGGCAGCTGTTCACAATTTGAGACGTTAACAGAGTTGAACTCCCGGTTAATGGACCCCGGGAGCCGCATCTGAACGGAGCTCAAAGCCGGAAACCGAGGAATCAGAGGCATGTTGCAGCGTGAGACCTTGGAAACCAATGGCGGAACAGGGCTAAAGGAAGACGACATCAAACCCGGTGGCTGATGTGAAAAACTCACGGTACTAACAGTACAACCCTGGTTCCCGGGAACCGGCAAACCGGGTCCCGGGAACCGCGAAAACGGCAAGCTGAAAGACAAAAACATGTCTAAACTTACAGCAGAAATGGTACGTAGTAGACGTAAATCCTGCTCCTCGCGCCTCTGCGCGCTCTGCTTGTACCTCGACTTTTTACTAGAAGTAGCTGAGGGACTGAGAGGGGGGATAGGTTTAGCCAACCGTTCTTGTTGCACCTGGCGCAGACCGTTGAGATAATCTGACCAATCGTCTACTCCCCACGAAGCGCACATCCCGCAACAGGCAGTAGGTCGGCACAATTCTCTACACATCCAGCAATTATGATGTAGTTCCCACTTGGGGAGAAACTGCTGGCACCCAGGGCACTTCATCTGGAAAGATAGCACAAACCAATGTGCGATAATAGGGGAAGAAACAGTAACCTAAGAGGATTTACCAGTTCCTCCCAAAAACACTAAACTACACTACTCTAAACTACTGTAAACAGTACAATAAAGCAGTAAAATAATCCTGAGATCCAAAGATCCGAGAAAGTGATGAGAAAACTCCAATTGAAAGCCAAGGAGTAAGAAGCTTGTCCTTCCAACAAAGCAGGGACAAACGTAATGGCGGTTCAGGGGGAACAGTTTCGTCAGGAAAGATTTCTCAGTGACCACTGACTCGCTCAGGTTTCGTCAAGAAACCCTTATGAACGACCGAGTCTGAGGGGCATAGAACGACCAGTTTAAGAGAATGTGCCAATAATGTTTTTATTGGCATTAATTTCCCTCTTATTTGAAAGCCAGGTAAGATTACCCAAAAGTGTTTATTATAGAGGTCAAAGTGTGGACATAAATATTGCAAAAATGGTTAGTTGTTCATAAACTCAATATTTGAACATTGTTTCATATTTTTGCTACAAGTTTTATGGTCTACAACTATTAATCCTCCAACAGAACCATGCAATAAAAGATAGAAGGCCAGTTAGCATTTTGTCACTAATTAAGTGAAGAAATTCATGGAAAATTTCTAAAAATAATCCGATTTTAGACAGAAATCCGAATTTGAGAAATTTTCCAAGAGTTTTATACATGTTATACATACCCTTGAGTTGGGATCACGCAGCCAGAACTCTGCGACTGACATGTACGCGTCGTGACTCCAGGGCCGGTACAGGTCGACATGGCAACACATCGTCAGCAGCTGTGGGAAGGTCTGTAGTCGGGTGAACAGTGGCTTTTCCTGATGTACTGGGGTCGTACCTGGGGAAAGTGGGGGGGGGGGGGGAGGGGGATTGGTGGGAGGGGGGGGGGGATTGGGGTGAAGAATTGAAGTTAGTTGAGTAGAGACGATCAAGGTTGTAGGGAAGACTCCCTGAATAAACTCCTAAAATATAATTACTGAAAATCAATGTAAACATTGAGAATATAACTATAACACAAACAAATTTGAGCCATAACTACCTCATGACAATTCCAGTTCTAGCACATTGAAATTCATTGTACTATTGAGCCATGCAGATTGTTTTAAAAATCTTTTCATTACTATTAAGAGTCCCCTAATACCTGTGTACTTGAAGCAGAAGACCACATGGAGGTTCTGTCGGACCCTGGTCAGGAACTTATTGAAGGCTGCCTCAATCTTGTCCAGTCTCGTGGTTTTCACTTTGCCTGGGGTCATCTGCTGGGCAATGGTCTGAATCTCTTCAGCAGTGTACATCCCGGGGTAAATCCCTGCGTTGTAGGGAACAAAGACAATGCTTTCAGTTTCAAGGTGACAGAGGAAAAATGATGATACCGGTAGTGTCGATCTCCTTACGTACCTTTGGTGCAAAGGGACACCTAATTTTATAGTAAACAAATCTACTGAGGTCACTCAGTACTTGTAAGTAATGAGTAAGTTTCAGTACTTGATTAAGATATATAACGAAAATAAATAAAAGATGTGCTAATACTGACCGAAAAACAATGCACGAAAATCAACCACTAAGTTTGTTCACGACATTCACATTCACTGAGCCCAAATTTAAAACCCGTAACAAACTTTGAACTAACCACTTCATTATACAATGTAGAAGCCACTGACCTTCCTTCATGAAGGCTAAGACGTTGGTGATGGCCTCATCCCCGAGACCGTCCCGGATGAGCAGGACCACCTGCTTCCCGTGGATCGCGGAGGACCGGCTCAGCAGCTTCAGGTGGTCGCACACGACCGAGGCGGTACTGGAACGCTCCGATTGCGGCTTAGGCTCAAACAGCTGGAGGGGTTTATATTTTTTTTAACATATGCTTTGAGATATCAAGAGCAGTTTGATAAATCAGTTACGAAGTGAATTTCGCACGAGAGAAAAGTGAGAAAATCTTTCCAAATGTGCTTTTTCTGGGCATTTTGTAAGAAATATGTGTGATGCACAAGTCTACATAGAGTATGTATGTTTATTTTTTTCTGCAAAGAACTTTCTTTGGCAAGCATGTCACACACACGACCAAACACATCATAACACATATGTATTTATATGACATAAACTGTTCTACAAACCTTTGCGTGGGCGATGAAGGCTGCCAGACGTACAAGTGTAGCTCTCCCTGTGGTGTTGTCCTCACTTAGTAACAGAGCGTGTCCATTGGGCATGGCCTGGCCGGGAATAAATGTGAAAAATTTATTTGCTTTCGTAGTTGTGCAGATACACTGGTGAACAAACACAAACACTTCATTGGATTTTGGGTTATTTTCACTGAAAATTTCACTATAAATGCGAATATTTCATTGAAGTTTCATTGAAATTAGGGTTAAATACTGATATTTTCGAGAGCCCATTATAACAAAGACATGGCGTTTGGACATCACTGAGAAACAACATCATATTAGGTACCATCTGCCATACTGACCAGAACTCTGCTGAGCCGTGCTATGTGTTCTATGGCCTCTTGAAAGAAGACAAGTTCTATCCGCTGTGAGGTGGCTTTGTTGTAGAGAGCCAGGCAGGTGTACAGCGCTTCACTCAGCTGGTCGGCCGTGTACTCAGCATAACCTAAGGGGAAATTATTTGTCAATATCAATATTATAAATCTTGTATTGGTTGATAATCATGTTAGTTGCATGCGATGTCCAATTTGAATTTGCTATTGATCAACAGTTTTTGTGTTCAGGTGGTCATTTCATCGATACAACACAATAACAGTACTAAAGCATTAAATGGTCAGCTTTTATCGTTTCAGATACTAGACTTGGGGGCATAATTCAATATCAAATCAACAGCCATCGAGTATGATTTGATTTGTTATCGAGACATGAAGCCAGTGTCTTACCTCTCTCGGCTTGCATGCCGAATGCCTCAGCATGGGCGGGGATGATGTACTTGCAGAAGATGAAATCTGTCAGTCTCTCTTCTGCGTCTTTCACCTGAATGGGAGAAAGCCTTTTATTTATAATTTTTCAGGGGATGTTTCTGACATCCAATGATCTGAAATTTTAAAAGTGTGACAGTTTGTGCTGACCACAACACTGGTATACAGGAATTTTAAGAACGAAATTTATTCAACAAAGCGCATCTTTATTTCATATGTGCGTCTTCTTTGAAAATTAGCAGGTCTCGCCGGAAAATTCATCTCTGCCATCCAAAAATCATCGGATATCCACCAACCTGCTCCAAGGACATGAGCGGTCCGGTATAATTCTCCTGGATTTTATCCGCGATGAGTCCAGCCTTGAACGTGACGCCGCGCTTGGGTCCAGTGGTGGACTTCCCGCCCTTCCGTAGTGTGGTGGGCGGGGCATGGTAGGAAAACTGACTACTTCCTCGACCATCTATGGGCGGAAAATAAATGATTTATAAGAACACTTATTAGGTTTCATTGTCAGAAGACGGACATGTGTTAATGAATTAAAGCTTTACTTGTTTCTTAACATTCAACACAAGAAATGGGAATTTTACATCAAACATGATAAAATGCTGAAAAAAAACCAGGTGACTAAATAACAATCAATCGGCATACATACTTTTATATTATTCCTTTCGGAAAAGTAAGCCACAGGTATTTCTGATTATTTACTGTTTGAAAACTATAAAAATTTAGATCCATCAAGCGGTTCAACCCACTCAGCAGTTCGAACCCACTAATATGGTGACATTTGGGTATATTCACAAATATCTATGGCTATAGAATATATATATATATATCTACAACAAATACATACATGGTTGAGATATTGTATTAATATGCTAAGCGATATTGATTTGCACAGTTGTGAATATCGGCTTGAAAAAATAAATATATATGTGGTGTTAATTCCTAACTAGTTGTATGAATAATTATTCTCATTACCCTAATAGTTACTATGGTGACTGTGGGCTTTGGGGTGGGGCGTTACCTGAGGACTTTAGGGGTTTGCCTGTTGCCAAGTGCTTCGAACCTGATGTACCTTTCTTAGTTCTCACGGTTAGGGGTTTAGTTTGGACTAGGCAACAAAATACAGCATAAATTGAAAATTCCCTTGTTTGGTTTTGTAATCATCTGTTTTAGTCAAAGTTTTTATCATACTCATACAATATCTCGTAAATCAAAATTAATGAGCATATAAAATTAATGAGTTCAAACCAACAGAAATACCAAAGTATATAACAAACAAAGCCTATAACATATATTGAATCGATGACTGTGGAAACTCTCACTATACAAACCTTTTAGTGTGGTCTCACTGTCTATCTGCTGAGATGGACTGTCAAATACCTTGGAAGCAGAATCTAATCGGCAAAAGTGGGTAGATAAGCAACAATATACATTCCGTGCATCAGGAAAATAAAACAATACAAGAATGTATATTTCAGTAGAAGCCATAATGCTGATATATGCATATATATCGAAAGTACTCTGGCCTTTTTACATTGAATATAACAAAGTAAAAGACTATACACAAAAATTATTTGAACTGTAGCAGAAAAATAAAAAAACAGCAGAGCAAATAAGAGACTGATAAAAAATATGAACTGAATGGAATTTCTTCATTTATGATTCATAAATGAGCGAAATACCATTCAATGGCGCCAGCCTTTCTTGTGCATACACTTGGTATATACAATCACATTCACAACACATGTACATACAGGTATTACGGGCATAACTCCTGTGGAACTTGAATCCAACCTATGACACCTAACATACCTGTGACCGTTGTCATGGTTTCCGAGTCGGATATATCCTCACTGGAACTGCTGCTCGCACAAGATGATTCCTCATCCTCCTCGGAGGAGCCCTCCCCGTCCTCCACGCTACTCGTGTACTTGGATGATTTCCTCATCTTTCCCTTACTGGCAGATTTTTTCGCCTGTTTGGCGCTGTCGCTGGCAACACTCATCAAACTATTCTGCGGAAGAGTGTCTGTGTCCGATTGGCTCATAGTCGGGTGGATCGAGGGCTGGGGCACTGGGGACGGTTGAGACGGGGAAGCTGGAGTAGTGAAAAGAAGAAGTGTATAGTGTATCAAATGAATGGGAAGTGTACTATGTTTCTTACATTTTAAGTTCAAGATACAGTGTACACTTCACAAGACACATGAAGTTTGCTATTTCTTTGTGGCGCATGTAGTTCGTACTAGTCCCTAATACTACTTGTTCCCTGAAGAAATATTATTTAATCCTTCATGCAACTTTTTATCATTGTTGAATATAGAAGAACAAGCAGCACACATTACTTGGGCCTTCTTGCTGATAGAAAAACCAAGTTGCTGATATAAGTAAATATCTGTCACCATGAAAATCAAACTGTTTCAAGATATGAAAATTCCAAGAAGAGAATGACAACTCTTATGTTATTATAATATATGTCAAACTAACCTTGTACATCTCCTCTTGGGGATGGCATCTCTACATCTTTTCCCTGTTCTTCACCCTTGGATCCCAAGTCTTTTTCCTCTTCCTTGCAATCTTCAGAGATCCTGGGACTTTCTCGCCTGGGACTTGGTACCTCGGGACTTCCCACTTTCCCACCCTGCACTGGACTTTCAGTTTCAGTCACCTCCTCTGGGAAAGGTGTACCTGCCCCCTCCTCCCTCCGCCGTTCCTCGTTGATGGTAGACATCTGTTCGTTCCACTCATCCGATCCTGTACAGAAGTTCTTCACGATGGTGGTCTCCAGTAGGTTTTCAAACCACTGCTGGTCTGGAAATGAACAGAAATTTATACATTCAAACATACAATGATTTCCTGAAAATTGTTTATTTTAGCTTTGGAACCAAACTTATTTTGGATACTGAGAACATGACAGTAGTAAATGCAAAGAAATATGTTGTACAATAGTGTACACACCATCTTCTTGTACAATGCGATCCCCGTACACCCTTGTACACTCGTGACACCAGAGGCGTACAATCGCTCGCATCTGCGGAGGTAGACTCCCTCCCAGCTCACTGGAGAAACTGGCCGTCGAGGACTGGCCTTCACCCTTCTCTGCAAAACATTTTTTTATTTTTATTTACTTTGTTTTTTAATTTGTTTTCAAGTATTTTTTGCAACATGGTATTAGTGTTCATATCGTACAGATTATAGGGAACTAATAAAATTCTGAATTTAAAATTACCTAAATTCAGAATTCGTTATTTTAAACTTTACAACCTTCCAAAGTTTATCACAATGTATGTAATTATATGCTTATAAGGGTATAATATGTATGCAGATACAAACTGTTTTTCTTGGCTCGGGCCCTGAGTTTGGTTTTGGATCGCGGAGACATGAGCAAGACTCCCTCCATGATGTGTGACAGGTCGTGTAGGGTGAAGACGTAGTGGCAGTGTACAGGGGAGAGACGGAGCTTTTCTTTGATTTGGTCGTAAACTTCCAGGCTCGACTGCACCAGAGCCTATGGTGGGCGAGAATGAATCGAACCAATTTAAGAAAGTGTCACTGATCACGATACCTAACAATTTGCAGAAACCACATGGTATTAATTTCCCCAGCTTATACTAATGTGTGGAAATCCAACACTTTTTTTATCCATTTCATGAACTTAATTGGTTCAATTCTGGTCATTTGGCCAGATCGAATATCATAAATGTTCAACCCTGGAATTATTGTTTTCCACAAGCTACAGCATAGTTCCGTTGCAAAAAGATTGGCAATGGACAGGATTACTCATTGAATTAGTGTGCCGCAAAATCACCTTAGCAAACTCCCAATGGTGTTCGACGGAGTAGGTAGGGAACTCTTCAAGCCAGGAATGGACGGTTTTCGCATAGATCCCGTGTAACATCTCGGCATCAGGACTGAAGTAATTTACTGTCACAAACTGCCTTGAAAGACGTGGCGACATCACGTGACATGCGCTTCCCAGTCCAGAACCTGTAGTGAACAGGTATATGTGCAAGGTAAGGACAAAGTAAAAATTTGTGAACAATGCCATCATGGTCCTGATTATTATATCAGTATTACCTTAGAATGTGAATTCTTCAGTACCTTTCTCATTTGTTTTCCATTCAAATCAATAATATACTATTGTAGATAGATACCAGTCACATATCGAAATTTTGAGCCAATATTTGTATATATAAATGTTATATTTTTGTCAATTTTGATTGTTTTGGCAATGGTTTGCGGCAAGAAACTTGATGTGCTTTTACCTGGAGCACCAGGGTTAGTTGCTGTAGCTAAGAAGTCCACACTGTCCAGTCCGACAGCCGTGTGTCTGCGGGGGTCGTAGGTCGACTTCCGACTGAGGACCTCTCGCAGCAACTCCAGGGATCCTTGACAACCTATGGTACGAAGGAGCAATTGGTATTAGTCATTGTGAAGTAGATCGTAAGAAAACTCCTGACTGAGAAAGTCTGGAAACAACTCTAATGGGATTTGAAGGCCCGCAGGGAATGTGGAAAAAATTTTGACCTCAGTGAACCATCAGAAAACCAGATAAATGACAATATATTAATGTACAATATCAATTTTTTTAATACATTTATTGATATAAATTTTGGGATATACCGGTAATACATGTACTTAAAAATTTATTCCTCCTTGCACTCATTCATCATTACAAAGTATCCTTTACCCGTCTTTTCATCCTGTTTTGCTGTGTTCAAGTCCTCGATGAAGAAGACAAGTCTTGTCGTGCGGCTGGCTGCTCCGTAGACGGGATCACTGGACCGTGACTGTAGGTCCCTAACCTTCGTCAGGATCGCGGCCCGGAGTTTGGAGGGGGACAGCAGTGGGGACATCGAGAGCCGCGTGTAGCTGTGCTTAGTCTGTACTAGGTGCTGTTGGGGGAGATATCAAAAGTAGGAAGTTTCTTGTGAGGTTCGGGTGATGTTCATTCATTCAAGCAAAGATAGGGAAGCAAATTTTCGCTTGCAAGAGTTTTACAAGAATCTCATTCAGCAAAAAACTGAATGTTTACTTAGAATCCTCATTTTACTGTCATAAACCATGCCCAAAACACATCACAATGATCATCTGGGGGTAAATCCAAATATTTCTGTATATTTCATACCTGTATGAGAGCGGACTTTCCAACCCCAGGCTCACCAGTGAGTAAGACTGGATGTCTGTGTTTTAACAGCAGGTCCACGATCGTGAAGTAACGATCGATCTGAGTAAAGCACAAGAGAAAAATATTTAGTCAAAATTATGTACATCATGACTTGAATAATTGTACGGCAAGCCTGATGAGCTACTACCTGAAACTCGAAGCATGAAACGTTTTCAAGTCTATATATTTCGGTAATATTTCTCAAACCATTTATTCACTAACCTCTGGAGTCACCGTGAAATGCGATGAGAAGTTGCGAGACCTCTCCACTGGTTTGTCCTTCCACTGGACGAGCATGCCCTCCCTCGTGTCCACGTAGACATCGTACACAGAGCCATCATCCGGGACGTAGATCGGCTGAGCCGCCAGGCGCAGGGTATCCCGCGCAAAGTCACTGAACTTGGATGTGCAGCTGTAGCGTAAGACAGTTGGAAGATTGTATGTTCATGTTGTTTAGTTTGTAAGATATTTTTTGCCGATCATGGACATAACCTTTTCAGGTGAAATGTTGTACTTGTCATGATCTTCAGGCTTTTGTTAAACCCGGGAAAACCCAAACCTTTGTGCAAACTTTGTACAACCCCAATGGTGTGTAATTCTACGTATTTTATTATATCAAAAAAATTCTACATTGGTGCACTTTTGATACAACCATTCACTCATGCATGAATCATTAGGCATTTTAGGTTCCCCGATTCATTTAATAAAATGATTTGATAAAACATGTCTTCGAAAAGTTAATTCTTTGTGCTCAATTACCAATGACATTTTCTCCTTACACTCAAGGGCCAACATGAAGTACATTCGTGAGAAAATTTGTGAATGTCTGATCACCTGTCATGAAGGTTTCCGCCAAACCCCCAGATGTAAGCGAAGGCAAACATGTGTTTGATGATGGCCATGTAGTTCGGCACTACCTCCTCGAAGCGGCGAACACTGGACTGTCTGCCCGAGAGGGACCCAGTATCAGACACACTAGGCTCGGGGGACGGTTCTTCTGGAACAGAACAGGGGAAATCATGAAGGAGATTGAAAATCTACTTAAATGTTAAAAGGCTCAGAATCAGTTTTCATAGGTTGCTCTTTCGCTTTTTTCATGTTGTAGCATCCTTGAAATTTAGAAAATATCCAGAATAGCAATGATTAAGTATTAGAGGTCCCACTGAATGGAAATCTCTATAAGATATTTTTTATTGTAAATATAATGCTATCAAGCAAAGTAACCTTCTTTGGCTTCTTTCGTTCTGTTCACAGCCTCCCAATTTTCCCGCAGGAAAGTCTCATCCAGCAGGGACGACAAGTACCGCAGGAATGATGTCACTTCCTGTACACCCGGCGCCACCTTATGGTCAGTGGCAGAACTCCTAGCGACATTACCGAGCAATGCCTCTGTACACTCCCTCTCAAGGAAATTAATGGTCGCCTGGAAAGTGCTGCTTATCAAACTGTTCAATACTTGGACACTGCAACAGATAGGAATTTAATATGCATAAGTAATTGACTGATATTTGACTACTTCAAGTGTTCGACTAGTTTAACATATGTGAGAAAGATATAGCTAGTGGTGAGCATAAGCAATGAGGGAAATGTTATTACTTTTGATTTTCCAGCTAATTTTCTATACAATGATACGATGATAAAGATCTATTTCGCACGAACATTATGCGTTCAGTTAAATTTCACGAATAATTTTACCTGAGTGTGTTGATGACCCATCGCTCCTTGGCGGTGCTGAACCACGTCTCCACAAGGAACTTCCAAGGTACGAGGTCACGGCCGCAGTGTATCAGAGAGCAGTGTGTGATGGCTGAGGGGGAGGCGTGCGTCAGGTCTGACAGCTCAAATATCAGGGACGTCGACTCTAGAAATCAAGATATTTGGCGTTTATATCACAGAGCTGTTTTAAATTACAATCAAGAGTGAGTTCTACTCTATATAAAATGTGAAATTACTAGATGAACAAGATTGAACAATGAGGAGAAACACTTTCACGGTCCTCAACTTGAAAAGTTGCTCATAGTTATTACTTACTGTACTAGTTAATTATCGATGAACAATTTGATTAACGAGTAAGAAATCAATCATTGACATTGTAATAAATCTAGGTGAAAAATTTCCGAATACCAACTGATTTTTTGAAACTCACCAGGCATCTGGACTTTCTCCCCGTTGGACAGCGACAGCTTTCCCTCGAGCCTCAGTAACGTGTTCATATCATCCACAAATCTTGGAGACATTGGTCCGTCCAAGACCAGCCATTTCTGGATGACCTTTGGCGGCTCAACGAGTCCTTTCATCTTGCGCTCATCGTAGGTGTGGCTGTAGGAGTGGGCAGAGTCCACTTGGTGCGCTGAGTTCCGCAGGACGTCCATGAACAGGCCTCCATGCCAGGCCCCGCCTTCAAAGTGGCCAAAACACTGAAAGTAGAGACACTAAAATTGTGGAGATTGTAGATGCTTACCAGATAGGAGACAACCACCTTGAAATATCATCACTTACATGTACTACATACAAACTACAAGACTTGAAAGAAACTGTCATTATATGCACCCTCAGTTCACTATCATACTGAAAAGACTCACTTCATTCAGAGATTAACTATAGATATTTACAGAACATGCTGAGACCACCTAGTCAGTATGCATGATATATACACGTAGGTGGTTATGAAGCACAGCTCTCCCTGTATGAAATCTACAAGATCTGCACACACACCTCCCCCTGCTCCAGACCGTTAGGGTACATGACTTGCAGGTCGACCCTGGGGGCCTGGTAGCTCTCTCCCTGTATCAGCGACTCCCAGAGACTAGAAATGGCCGTGGCCTGCGTCAGGCGCTTCCACGAGCTCGAAGTCTTGTCCAGGTTCTTCTCGGAGTCAGCCTCCTTCAGAAGCTGGCCACAGATCGCAAATGATGTGTAAAATTTGTTTTGAAAAGTATAAGATATTATATATTTTCTAATTTTTTTCTTCACATAACCTACCATTACAGGAACAAAATTTGAAACCATTGGTGAAAAAAAAAAATAGTTTTCTATTTTTTCCTCCATAACATTATTTATGTTGGAAGTTGCACAAATGATATATTTTCAAGTATTCATATATACCATATCATTTACATATCACAAGTACCAGTAATTCATTTATGTGTTTTATGGCAGACCTTGATACTTTGTTCCATCTTGGCTCTGAGGCTGGCTTCCTCGTGTAAATCATCCTCAATGGTGGCCTCTGTGTCGCGGTTGTGGAGCGTGTTGAGAGCTCGGTAGAGCGTCTGGTACAGGGAAGTCTTCCCGCTCCCGGGACAGCCCACCACAATCACACCTTGTCCGAGGGCCAGAGTCGAGTGCAAGGACATCACCTGGGGGAAGAACATGATTTTTTTAAGAATACTCATTGATCAATGTCTTGCCTATGTTGCTTTTCCTTCAAGAATTAGAGGAACATTAACTTTCGGAACGCAGAGGTTGGTCTAGTAAAAGAAACTTGGCCCTCGAAGGTACTACAATGGACATTTCTAAAGATTGACTTATCCATATTTCAGTATACTGATTGTAATACATAAGGTATCTATTTTCATATAATGAAATTTTCATACCATAACCATTTAGGCAGAACCAGAAACCATCATTACAAAGATATACCAACCTTCTTCACAAAGTCCTGTGACACAGGCATCCCGTCCATCTTCAATTGATCCTCGACCGCTCTAACAAGCTCTGGCGCGTACTGTTGGACGCCCGACTGCGGCCTCGCACTCTGGGGAAAGACGTCCCGAAGAAGCGTCTTGAACCGCCCCATGTCGCCGGTGGAGGCCATTTTTGACCCGAGAACGAGGGACACGGCTAGGATGATGGCTGGCTCCTCACCGAGAGATGGGTCGGGGCGCGGGTTGGAGTCGGAAGCATCAGCTGCATGAAACAAAATTTTTGGGTCATTCTGATTGGTTAATATTGTGGTTGCTATTTTCTTTACTATGAGAGGAAGAAGTTTGCATCTTCATGGACTTTCAATTTTAAGAATGTTTATTATGCATTGATCTTGTAACATCTATACAAAGAGTTCCAGGACTGTTATATTGCTGAATGCCATGACACTTGACATAAATTAGCTTAATTGAAACAGTATCGAAAAAAATCATACCGATAGCCTATCAGTGATAGGTCATGCATGCATCAAGTATATTAAGTATTCAATAAGCAGATAATGATTCAAACTACATGTATACAGTACACTTACTGTTGTCCCTGACGATGGTCTGTTCTGGACTGCGGAGCTTGGACCTCGAGCCCGGTCGGGACGATGGACTATGAACCTCTGAGGATCCTGCACTCTGTAGGTTCTGGAACTTGCCACAAGCCACCTGGATCACTGTCTGGATCGTTCTCAGGCTGAAGTTGTACTGTTCACGGCGCGGAAGCTGTTTTTAGGATAAAAAACTTTTTGTGAATGGAGAGATCACAAAATAGGCAATGTTCGACAAGAAAACTACACAAAACAACCGATAACTGTTTTTTTTCCCTCATGTTTATTTAACAGCATTTTGTGATGATGTTGTTTTTTTACCTGGATCTTGAGCAGCTCAAAGAATTTGGTGAGTTTGGCAGCCAAGAGCTGACATTTTTGGAAGCCATTGCAGTAAAGTTGAGTCTCGATGATGACTTTCACGTCTGGCACTACAATCGCACATGGCCTCATGCAGACCTACATGTATCCATACCGAAAGATAAATGTGAACAATTTCTTCCTCCGACAGTATTCATTTAGAACTCTGTAGTTGACACTCACAGTGGAGTTAATCTCCAAACTGGGTGAATATGTGCACTTTGCATTTAATATAACTATATAATTATATATGTGTGAGTATTATGAGTTCACGTTGTTCTGAAAAGATTTTTCAACCGATTACCCTCAAGTTGTCAGGAAGATCACAGTATCCACCGCTCCCGGAGTTGGCAGTAATGAAGCAGCCATAGTTGATGTTGGCTTTGACCAGCTTGCCACAGAAGGAAATGTTGCCAATGTACATCGGCTTGTACGGGAAGTTCTGGTCGGCAAGACTTTTGTAATCTGGCTTTGGCTTTTTCTGATGTGTGAGGTGCTCTAGAAGATTGAAGATGGAATAAATGACGCTAGATAAATTACCGAATATAGTATTCTTTGAGGTTTGAAGCTTATCCTTTAATTTTGATCAATACTACTGTGGAACTGGATTCAGTTAAAATCGAAATAGCAATCCCATGGTAATAATGTATACACCTACAGTTTATTGGCAGCTTGAGATAAGGTGTAATTTATGCATCACATTTGCACGCAGCTCTAAGACAACACAACAAACCGTAGAAGAGAGGCGGCGGGCGAAGTGACTTGTAGAGTTCAGATTCCTTGATCTCTATCTCCTTCTCGATCGAGTGTCGGCGATCTCGTTCCTTGACCCAGGCGTCCTCAAAGTATGTGATCAGACCTTCCTCCTGCAATTTGATTAGGTAGATTAATTTGTCAACATCATAAAATGAGCAATTTACAAGTCATTGTATTATTAGCAACCGTAATTCCTATCAAAGTTTATTTATAGTTGAAAGCCTTATACCCGTTACTTGAGAACTTCATTTCGCATCCACACTAATTTCAAAATTCAAGCATGTCAACAAATTTCCCGTTTCCTAGTATTGTTTGCAAGAAAGATTGCCGGCGTACGTTGAAGCCATGCGGTACAGTGGCCTGTCTCTCTAGGGAGCCCGCTGGAACCCCCGGCTGTGCCGTTGGCAGTGAGTGCAGAGTCGTCAGTGAATTCCGCCGAATTTTCTTGTCCCCCACACGCGGTGATGCCTGGTATGGTTCAATTCATGATGTAAATATTAGAATTCCGTTCGTAATTTTATTATTTATTGCTATATAATTGACACTTTGGAAAAGTATGGAAAGAAATGTGTGCATGCAAGGGTCAGTTTAAGGCATGAAGTTGGTCAAACTGAATTTGACTGTAATTAACTACACTGATTTGCACATTTTATACTCCTGTGCCCATTATGAAAATATTTTTGACAATACTGTCATACTTCTACATGTACATGTATTTACACTTTTGAAAATATCAACTTCATTAGGAATACTAATACATATTTCACATGTACCAGACTCCAACACCATTGGAAATTGGAAATACAACAGTATCTACTAGTATCTGCTAAACGTGCTAAAATACATGTATTCAAGTAGTTTTGAATAGATGTATTCCTATGAAAAAATGATGGCAAAAAGGAAAGAAATAGATCAAGTTGCATATCTCATACAATTCAAAACAATCCCCAAATTTGAAATAGTCGCACACTGTTTACAAAGATCCGGGCACAAACGTATTACCTCACCACCAGTGTATAGATCATAGAATATTCGCAGCCCAGTCTGTTTAGAGTATCCAAGATATATTACTATACACTGCATCAATTGATTGCGCTTCAAATATTTTCTTGAGAATGATATATTACGGCAAAAAATCAGAAACGTGAAAGGAATATAAGTTGTAGTTAGTACTGGCAGATTGATTTATATCATGGTATCATGCCGTGTAAAGAAAATAAAGGTGATAGGAGACTGAAAGAAAGTTACGTTTTATGAAAGAGACATGCAGCATATCAACAATACTGGAAAGATAACCAGATCGTTGAACGAAAATCATACACAGGAAAAAATTGAAATACATATGAAAGACATGCATTTTTGACTACTGTAGTACGAAGTAAGAAACATGCAAACAAACATTTAATGCAATATAAGTAGTATCCATTTTAATGTCGGAGCTGACCTTGTCAAAGCGTGGCTGGCCACGGATCCCATATTGGTTGTCAGAGCTGACATGAAGAACTCTCAGCGCATTACTGATGTAGTCCAACTGCTGGGCCAGCACCGACATCAAACCTGCAAGAAGAAGCTTCTGTCTTTCAAGTTTGTTATTCTCCAATGAGTCCTGTAGTTATGTGGCTGTGTTGACATCCTTCACTTGTACCTCATAATTTTTTACGTGTACATCATATCTCGGCTTTATTGGTTACTTGCATTTGCTTTCAACAATTTCCCCTCAAAATCCCAAAACAAGTCACATGTAAAACACATAGTATGCGCTATCAGTACTCGTGGCCACACTTTGAAACAAACTACAAAGACTTAAACCTTCCTCTAGTTCCGCTAATTCAACACAAATCCCTGTTCTCACCTTTGGGCAGCCTGTCCACATCTTCAAAGACAGCCCAGGAACCGGACTGTATCAGGCCGGTGAGGTACTGGTTCAGCATGGGGAAGGTTAGACTGTCCGTACAACTGATACTCACTAGGTGGCGTCCCATAGCCTGGGTGTCGGAGAGAGGACATCATATACAAGCAGAAAGGTCTCTCGTTACATGTATGTATTTCTGATACAAGTTCACAATCACAAGTTCACAGTATGGAGGATAAATCAAACTACAAATTTTTGATTCGCGACTAAACGTTTTTCAATACTGACGAACTCAATTTCTGTCAATTCTAAATAAGGATTAACCCTTGATGGTTGACTCCAAAGTTTTCTTTTTTTTCTCAGTTTGAAATTTCATACAGATAACGCACCTTGGCAAGATCCCGGATGGTCTCACTTTTGCCTGTTCCTGATGGTCCTACAAGACTCCCGCACTGGAATGCCCTGAGGGAGGTTGTCAAGGAGACGTAGGCCCTGTCCGTGAGGGGGGTGAGTACAAGGCGGGGGGTGGGACCCAGGTACTCCAAATCATAGGAGAAAGTGCCACCCATCTGTGAGATGAGGCAGGGACCAAACTGGTAACCCGTGGAAACGGTGGTGACCGCCCTTGACAGCTTCATGTCTTCTGTTAGTGAGAAAATAGGTTTTGTTCAGTATCTGGTGAGGATCTTGATGCCAAAGGAAACTCATTCGTTACGAGGATATTTCGGTCCCTTTGTTTTTACCACATTTCAATTTTGCGATATTACAGATTTATTCAGGGCTTTTCAAAATATTCTTCACAATACTTTTTTTTATCTCTTACGTCCATTACTCACTTTGAATTTACATTTGCATTATATCTGATTCCGATAACCCTAACACAATTACCATGTGGTGTTGATGAAGATGATAACTCCGACCCACGGAGAGTTTCCGATCCTTCTGACAGATCTGACAAAGACGACTGACGTTTAGGCGTGCTACCATCGATGGAACAGTCCTCAGTCTTTGCGCGGAGCACGGTGCGGATGTCCATGTGGTACTTGAGTACTCTCAGCCAGTCATGAGCTCCATCTGAAAGCTGTGGGTTAGCCGTCAGTTCTGGAATTCGAAGAATGTCACCGGTTATTCGATGGTCTTGACCTGACCTCGTTGAAATGGTGTGAGGTAAATAAACATGGAACAGTTTGAAAGAGTGTCGAATCTCATTTCGTAAATGGATGCCAAGATGAGGTTATCCAAACTATTACAGATATTGAAGAATCACTTTGAACACAAAGAAATCCAGCTATATCAATTGATAACATTTACAGGATAAACCCATCAAATTCAACAAGAACTACTCAAGCGATTCCTCTACTGTAAAACAAAGAACACTATGACTCACTGTCAATGCTATCGCGATGATACAGCCCCTGGCACACTAGCGCCCCCAGCAGGAGGAACAGTCGCTCTCTCGTCTCCGGAGGCAGGGAGGTCATGATGGAGTTCTCCTTCAGTACCTTGACGTACTGGTCTATGCGAGACTGCAGGCCCGACCTGGAAATGCAAAAGCAGTTGTTTTTATCAGTTCAGAGGGTCCTATATGACAATCATATTGATAGTTTTACCTGAGGTATACATTGCAAATATCTGCTCAAAGCTGTCAGCACTGCAGTTTTAAAAGAACTGACCAAGGCCCTCAGTGCCTGAAATTCTGAATAGCAAACACTCAATACTTTTAATGGTAATGACTTGATCTATTCCTTGATCTACATGATCTATGCCACGAGTTTTCATCACTATACCTGAGACTACGAAGTTCATCCTTATCCTGCGTCTCCAGAGCTCGGAAGACTCCCCGCTCCCAGAGTATTGCGTCAGCTGTAAGCACACACTGCGCAGGGAACCGCAGAATCCAATGCGAGAAACTCCGCTGAACTCCCCGTGAGAGCAACTCAACATCATCTCGGGGGCTGGCGGTCTCGTATTTGGAGAGTTCTTCCAGGACTTGAATCGGCTGCTTGGATCCTAATGGGCGAGAGAAAGAAGAGAATGTATAATTGCCAGGATTTTCAGTTTTTTCTGTTGAAGAACGATCATAATTCTATGTTGTAAATATGTTCAAGTGGACAACCATCACAAAACAGTTACTGAAATTACTTTCTTAAATTTATTTTCTGCCTCCAAAGAGCAGCACATAACTTGACATTTAATGGTGATAAAGTTTTTGAAATTCACTGCTCAAATCATTTCCTTGAAATATCGTATCGCAGTATTGAAAACTAGACGCTTCCGGTCGCCTACGACCGCTTGGGTGTATCCCCCGTAGCCCTATCATCTCTGTTGCCCCAAATATATCGCTGTCAATTGTGAAAAACTAGAGTAAGGGCTAAAAAAGATTACCAGAGAAATGTTAAATCTCAAGTCACAACTGTTTTCTTTTCCCCACCAAAATTGCTGCACTGATTTTCCGAGGTTATTGAAGGTCGAATTCAAAATCACCACTGAAATCTCTTTATATGAATTTCCATTCGACATGTTTGATAAAATAACGAAAATACAGATAGATCAATCTTTTCACCTATTTATATTTCAACTCAGAATATTTTACAAACTTGGTTCCAAGTTGAAATTCAAAGTAAAATTTGACCAAAAATGCATTTCAAGATGACAAAATTGGAGCTAGATTGAACTTCTCACCATAAGTTATATTTCGATCCATAATACATGTATGTGCCAAACATGGTTTCAAGTTGAAATTCAAAGTAAAAGGTAATCAAAACTGCATTTCAAGATGACAAAATTGGAGCCAGATCAAACTTTTCGTCATGAGCTATATTTTAACTCATAATACCTGCCCAACTTGATTTCAAGTTGAAATTCAAACTAAAAGTTTACCAAAACTGCATTTTAAGATGACGAAATTGGACCCAGATCAAACTTTTCGCCATGAGTTATATTTCAACTCATAATATGTGCCAAACTTGGTATTAAGTTGAAATTCAATGTAAAAGTTGACCAAAACTGCATTTCAAGATGACGAAATTGGAGCCAGATAGAACTTTTCGTCATAAGTTATATTTTAACTCATAATATGTGCCAAACTTGGTTTCAAGTTGAAATTCAAGCTAAAAGTTTACCAAAACTGCATTTCAAGATGAAGAAATTGGAGCCAGATCGAACTTTCCATCATAAGTTATATTTTAACTCATAATATGTGCCAAACTTGGTTTCAAGTTGAAATTCAAACTAAAAATTGACCAAAACTGCATTTCAAGATGACGAAAATGGAGCCAAATCGAACATTTCACCATAAGTTATATTTCGACTCATAATATGTGCCAAACATGCTTTCAAGTTGAAATTCAAAGTAAAAGTTGACCAAAACTGCATTTCAAGATGACAAAATTGGAGCCAGATCGAATTTTTCACCATAAGTTATATTTTAACTCATAATTTGAGCCAAACATGGTCTCAAGTTGAAATTCAAAGTAAAAGTTGATCAATGTTTTCATAAAAAGCTATTGTGATCAATAATAGACTTAACTAGCAAAAAAATAATGTTGACTTATTTGGTCACAGCCATAAAATCTCTACTGGACAAAGCCTTCACCTTGTTGAGCCCAATAATAAATATTTCTTGTCTTAACTATTTTCATTGTCGTCACTTATAGACTTAACATGTAAAAATAAAGTAAAACTTATTCGGTTACACCCAGAAATTTCTACCGGACAAAACCTTAACCTTGTTGAGCTCAATAATAATTGTTTCTCATCTTAACTATTTTTATTGAGGTCAATCATAGACTTAACTAGCAAAAAAAATGTTAACTTATTTGGTTACAGACATAAAATGTCTACTGGACAGAATCTTTACCTTGTTGAGCCCAATGATAAATATTTCTTGTCTTAACTATTTTTATTGTAGTCAATAATAGACTAAACTAGTAAAAATAATGTTAACTTATTTAGTACACCCATGAAATCTGTACTGGACATACTTTCACCTTGTTGAGCTTAATAATAAATATTTCTCATCTTAACTATTTTTATTGTGGTCAATAATAGACTTAACTATTTTTATTGTGGTCAATAATAGACTTAACTAGTGAAAATAATGTTAACTTATTCAGTTACACCAATGAAATTTGTACTGGACAAAACATTTACCTTGTTGAGGTTCATAATAAATATTTCTTGTCTTAACTATTTTTATTGTGGTCAATAATAGACTTAACTATTAAAAATAATGTTAACTTATTCAGTTACACCCATGAAATTTGTACTGGACAAAACCTTTACCTTGTTGAGCTTAATAATAAACGTTTCTCGTCTTAACTATTTTTATTGTGGACAATAATAGACTTAACTAATAGAACTAATGTTAACTTATTCAGTAATATTGTCCTGTTTTCACTGGAAACTTCAGTTCTCCATTCTGAACAAGAAACCAGTGTCATTACCTTCCACTGTACAGGCTATTGGAATGATCGTACATGTCAAAATGGATATTTCAAAATTCTGTAATAAGTTAGGCTGTTAACATATTAATATGTATATGATCATTCTAAAAAACGATTGGTTTCGTGTGACAGCCCTTCCCAACAACACTTCCAAATATTATCGAGATTCGTCAAAAATTGCCATCTGTAGAGCGTTCACAAGCCATGTGTCTCAAACAGGCTGTTTTCAATGCAAAATGTGTCCCCAAACGACCAATTCAGTTGCCACGGCAACCAAAATCGATTGGTGTCGGGATCTTACCATAATATATGTGCCTGCGAAAAATAATGGTGATCGGGTGAGAATTGCGGCCTATAGCGCGTTCACAAGCCATGTGTCTCAAACAGGCTGTTTTCAATGCAAAATGTGTCCCCAAACGACCAATTCAGTTGCCACGGCAACCAAAATCGATTGGTGTCGGGATCTTACCATTATATATGTGCCTGCAAAAAATAATGGTGATCGGATGAGAATTGCGGCCTGTAGCGCGTTCACAAGAAAATCTCTGCGGACGCGGACACGGACGCGGACACGGACGCGGACGCGGACGCGGACGCGGACGACGAAGCCAAATCCATAGTATCCGCCGAACTTTGTTCGGGGGATACAATAATTCACACACAACCCCCACCTTCCTCGAGCCTGGCCTGTACACAGGACTCCAGCACCAGCTGTACTGTGGTCTTCATGTGTTGCTCCAGACTGGAGAACCACTTGGGAGCCTGGCCGTAAGCCTCTAGGGGCTTGTACAGGGGAAGGACCTCGCCCAGGCTCCCGTGGATCTCAGTCACCACCAGCTTGTGGGCTGCAGGGGAGTTGTCATGGTGATTAAGAAATCAAGAGTACTGGGTGAAGAGTTTCTGTCAATGGTTCAATGAGGTCTTGAGAATCAACTTTTGATATGCAAATAAATTCCTTGAAATCATTTATTATCCAAATGTGTAGATTCGATAAAATGTATTACAGTGGTCCCCCTCAGATAAGACCCCCTCAATAAAGACTTCCCCCTCTGTAAAGACCTGTTCGTGTGGCGCTAGGATAACGTTAACATGTAAATGAACCCCTCTAATAAGACATCCCCTTAAATAAAACTTTAATTTTTGGGTCAGAAGGGTAGGTCTTATCTGAGGGGGAGCACTGTAAACTACAAAAGCATCTGCGCACTTATCACAAAATATACCGTTCAGTTCCAGATCGAGTGTAGACGTTCCATTCCCTGCGGGTGACCCGTTTGGAAGCGTATACACCAGCGACTCAATCCCATAGAAGCACTTCTTAGCAAACGGCTGGAAGGCTCGAGGGTTCCGAGAGATCCCGAGAAGCTCAACGAGTTCTTGGTTGCTGAGGAAGTAGAGTCTAGGGAACTGACTCCTTGACTTCTCGAGTAGTTCTTCCAGCTCTAGGAGAATCTCCTCCTGGGATTAACAATGATGAAAAGTCAGATTTGATTGTCAAGACCATAATTGGCCCGAAGGCATCTACAGTTCATCGTGCTGAAGAGCTACCAAATGACAACTCTTCAGAATATAAGATCATGACCAAAATTGATGATCTGCTATCAACTGGCAGCCAGTCATTATTAACAGCTCCTATGATTGATCCTCCACATGATATCCAAAGACGGGAGAGAACAAAGTATATTACTTATCAAGCAATTCCTACCTGTGTCGTGTGTATATTGATGAGGAGTTCTATCGCTCTGTCCCCCTGCACCACTCTGTACCCTTTCTCGCCTCTCTGGTGGTTTACAATTGACCGAACCTTCGGGTCCGAGGTGACCGCTTGGATGTGATCCTGGACGGAGTTGCATGATAATAAATGATGAATGGCATAATAATGAGGTAATAATTGGATAAAATGTACAAAATCATAGCATGTAAAAGAGAGTTGGATAAATGTCCAGCAAAACTGTTAAACTGACAAAATAAAAAAATTTCTCTTTTTTGGGGAATGCCAAGGTTTCATCTAGGGCATGAAGGTAACCATATGGACACTGATAGTATATAAATGTACAAAATGAAAACTGATTCTGAAATACACCAATGATTTTCAAGTTGAAGAAACTGCTATTCAGTATTCACTCACAATGAACTTGTGATGTACAGCCTCAAACTTCTGACTGAGAGAGCCCATCTTCTGGAAGACTTCCACGTCATCAAAGATCTTCAGCAGGTACAGCCACTAGGAGGGGAGTGGAGGGTCACCATAATTAGTATATCTCACATCAGAAATCAGGTACATTTCCAATGTCAAATTTTCTCCTTTTTCAACTGTACGTCAAGTTTGGAAAATTTTGAGAAAGTATGGGGAAATGGCTTGATTTTTCGAGGTTATATTTCCACCTCATCCAAACCTCAGTACATACTGCTGTATACATTCAAATTACTTGCATCCAATATTGACTGAGTATAAAGAACTCATACCTGTTTCTGGCAGAGGCACCATAAGTCAACGATCTCCTCGACTTGGGCCAGGATTCCTGACCACTGAGCCACAGCCGGGCGGTGGTCAGCAACATGAGGGGAGCTCAGCATCGTGTCAATCTGTACTCGGCTGTCCTGAAATGTGGAAAGTGTGACCAAAGTGTTTATTATCAAAGTCACACAATGGTAATGAAGATGGATGTATTTGAAACTCCCGGATATTGTCTTATAGAACTTTGTGACAAATGTAATATGAGGCTACATGTAGGTCACAGAATGGAATGAATACCATATGAAGTTTTGTATGGAAGGGAAGTATGGGTATCCTGATTTCATATCAACAAAATTTTAATCAGCATGAATAATCATTATAACGATTTAGAAAGTAGTCCCTGATTTTCTGGGGTTTCAAGAAATTCTTATGCCAAGACAAGAGTCGAATGTGGTCGGTTTTATATTTACTCAGCTATCAAAGGACAGGCATTCCTGAAGTTTCCAGAAAATCTTTGTTTTACCTCCAGCAAGTACTTGATTTCCTCCACGTCGACCAGGACGAAGAGACTCTCGGACTTGACGGCGAGTCCCGTTGGAGTGGAGTCTCCAGCCTTCTCCTGCCGGAACTTCTCCATACGCTTGACGCGTCGAGTCCCGCCCGGGCTTCTGGCTGATCGTGCCCTGGCCTCGCCTTATTTAGAGTGGAAAACATGGCGAAACTCAGATTCCAGCTTGAATTTACTTTAATAAGTATAGTAAGTTAATAATTTGATGTCTATCTGGAAGCAAGAAATCTGACCTTTCTGGTAGACACTGTAGGGTATGTGTTTAGCCATCTTGAACTCCCGGTCCTGCCAGACTTTCTGTATCGCGAGTAGTCGCTGTTCAATCGCGTACTCAGCCACAGCTGCGGCGTAGACGCTATTGATGACATCCTCGTGAGCATGTAGGTCAAAGGTCAAGAGGTCACTGACGGAGAGTTGTCGGTCAAGGTCATAGGGTTCACCCAGTGCGAGGAAGATTGATCTCCAGTGCCTTTGCTGGAAATTACAAAGAATCTGGATTGAATATAACTTTTTTTATTTTTTTATTTTTATCGTTTATTTTGTGTCCAAACTTTTTTTGTCCAAGATTATACAAAGTGTTTCTCACAGAGGTCGATGTATTGCTTATTATGTAATGTTTTTTTATTGTTTTGTATACATGTGACATAGGAGTATTATAAATAGCAAAACCATATCATATTCATGCATATAGGAAGTTTTAAGTTATTAAAACCAGTATTTATTACACACTTACCTCTATAATAAACACTTTGGGTAATCTTACTTGGCTTTCAAATAAGAGGGAAAATCGTGCCATTAAATTTTTTAATGGCAAACTCTCTTAAACTGGTCGTTCTATGCCCCTCAGTCAACAGTCATTCATAAAAGTTTCTTGACGAAACTTGACTGTGTCAGTGGTCACTGAGAAATCTTTCTTGACGAAGCTGTTCCACCGGAACCGCCATTACTTTGTCCCCCAAAAGGTTAGGCTGGGGAGGCGGGAGGGAACATGACCGTGTTTATTATAGAGGTAAGTGTGTAATAAATACTGGTTTTAATAACTTAAAACTTCCTATTTATGTCCACACTTTGACCTCTATAATAAACACTTTGGGTTATATCAGAATAACCACAGGAGGTGGGCTAACCCCTCTCCCACGTCAATGAACATCATTGAGGCATAGAACGCACACATTCAGTTGAGCATGAAGTTACTATTAAATTGAGTTTAATTTCGCCCTGTAGTAATTCGTTGAGGGTTTAATACCCCCGACGAGTAATTAACAATTAGTTTAATAACATGGGCGAGTAACGAACATGAACAATAAAGAATAGTACCTGGGTAAGAGAGTGAAGTCGTAGAGGTGATTCCCCCGCAGTTGTCTTGCTGTCGGCGGGACAACTCAAAATTTCTTTCACCCAAATAAGAGGGACAACCAGAATCTCTGAGACGACCAGTCCACGAGAGATGTGCGTATATACACGTGCAGTCCCTTATGTACATCATTTACAGATGGACCTTATGCTGCGCGGCCACCACGGGTCCAAGGCGGTAGCCGGAGTCGTCCTGCCAGGTCAGTTCCCTGCAGTAGAAGGAAACAAACGTATTGTTAGAGGCCCAAGTGCAGGCCTGCATGACATCGGACAATGCAACATTATTCATGAACGCGAGAGACGACGCGAGCGCTCGCACATCATGAGCCTTCACGCGGAAGGAGCCCGAAGTCTTAGTTTTGGATTTTTCATAGCAGAACAAGACGCATTTCTTAACCCAGGACGAAATCGTTGCCGGTCTGATATCTTTAGAAAAATTCTTCTTAAAGGCAACGAAAAGCAAACGTTTCCCGACATGGAGCTCCCTCGTGCGATCAACGTAGATGCGCAAGGCTCTAACGGGACACAGTTTAGCATCTTCCTCCAGGCCCGGCCCCAACGAAGAGGTAAGGGACGGGATAGAAAAAGGACATAGACGGGGTATGAGCTAGCTGAGTCTTAGCCAGAAACGAAGGGATAACCCCGAGAGTAACCGCGGAGCCATCTTCCTTCCAAAGAACTTTGGAAAAGTCAAGAGCATGAAGCTCACTTCTCCTCTTCCCCGAAGCTAAGGCCAGGAGGAACACGGTCTTGAACGTAAGAAACTTAAGCGACGCTCTCTCCAAGGGTTCAAACAGATCAGAGAGAAGACAATTTAGAACGAGCGATAGATCCCAGGTCGGGACGGGATTCCTCAACTTGGGTCTCTCCACCACAAAACTATTCAACAAAGCGGACAAACTTGTATCCTGACCGAAATCAACCCCCGTTTTGGGTTTGATAGTCTTTGCAATCGCAGTCCTATAGCCTGCGAGCGTAGAGGGGGCTTTCCCCTCCTTGAACTTCTCAAGGAGAAACTCGGAAATCACAGGAGCAGTGACCTTGAAAGGACTAACCTTCCGGCCACGGCACCAAGCACAGAATCTCGTCCACTTGGATTGGTAGACTGCCAAAGAAGATCGTCGATTAGTTCGGGCGATCCTAGCTGACACCTCTCTTGAAAAGCCCTTCTTTCGGTAACATCGCTCGACAAGAGCCACGCGTGTAGCTTGAGCGTGCCCGGGGCTTGATGGAAGCGATCTGACCGCGGCTGTTTTAACAGATCCGACCGGTCTGGCAGTGGAACTGGGCTGTCCACCAACAACTCCAGAAGGTCCGGGAACCACGACTTCTGTGGAAGTTGTGGGGCAATGAGAATCATCCTGCTGCGATGAGCCTTGAACTTGGCTAGAACCTTGTCCAAGAGAATGGCAGGAGGAAAAGCATAGAGAAACATCCCGTCCCAATCCAGGGACATCGCGTCGACCGCCCATGCTTGATCGTCTGGGATCGGGGACACAAACGTCGGAAGCTTGGTATTCCACCTCGTGGCGAACAGATCCACTGCAGGCCTGTCCCACAGGTGACAGATCGCCCGGAAGACTACCGGAGACAACGACCACTCCGTGGCCTGAATCTGGCCCCGACGAGACAAACGATCGGCCCACACACTCATATAACCGGGAATGTGCCGGGCCCTGAGCGTGATCCGGTGGTGAAAGCACCAGGTCAGCATCTCCACCGTCAACAAACACAGGGACATGGACTTGGTCCCGCCCTGCTTGTTGACGTAAGCCACGACCGTTGAATTGTCCGTGGCGAGCAAAACCACCTGGTCTGAGAACTGGTGCTCCCAATGCTGAAGCGCGAGAAACACGGCCCTCATCTCCAGCACATTGATATGGTCGTCCTGTTGTGACCGAGACCACCGACCCGAAATCTCTTGATCGTCCCAGTGAGCTCCCCATCCCTCCATATTGGCATCCGTAAAGAGATGCCTGGAGGGAGGAGGCGGACGGAATGGAGCGCCCCGAAACAAATTGGCCGGGTCCAACCACCATCGCAGGTCTCGAACGACCTGGTCTGACACTTGAACCAACTGGGCCATGTCCCCCGTTGCCTGCGACCAGCTGGCATGAAGCTGCAACTGGAGGGACCGCATATGCAAGCGACCTAGAGGCACCATCTTCTCGGTTGCCGCTAATGTACCGATCAGAGATTGCCAACGCGAGGCTGGCTGAGGAACCCTGGTTAAGAAACCGCGGGACTGCTCTGATAACTTTGACCGACGTTCCTCCGTCGGGATAACATAACCGGAGGTAGTCCGAAATCGATACCCCAAGAAAACGAAGTCTTGACGAGGAGATAAATCGGACTTTTTTTGATTGATTTTGAAGCCCATGGACTGACACAAATCCACAACCCACTGGGCCTGACGAAGCAAAGTTTGAGGGCACTGATGCCTGATCAACCAATCGTCGAGATACTGGTAGATCACAATGCCGTTCCGATGGGCCAACACCTGTAGCTCCCGAACGCACATCGTAAAGATCCAAGGGGCGGTGGACAGACCGAAAGGCAATGCCCGAAACTGCAACACCTGGCCCTGATAAAAGAACCTGAGGTATTTTCTGACGGACCTCCTCATAGGCACGTGAAAATAAGCATCCTTGAGGTCGATTGTCACGACCCAAGCTCCCAAGGGCATAGCCGACCTTACCACCTCCGCCGTCTCCATGGTGAAGGTGGGAATAAGCAGATAACGGTTGAGAGCGGAAAGATCTATCACCGGCCTCCAACCGCCCGAAGCCTTCGGAACTACAAACAGGATACTGTAAAACCCCGGGGAGCTGCCCGAAACTGGTTCTACCGCTCGCTTTTGAATCATGGCCGAAATCTCGTCTATCAGCGCCTGACGCCTCTCCGGGTCGTGAGGCAACGAAAAAACCCTTGGAGTGAGCGTCAACGGAGGAAACTGTTCGAACCGTAGACCGAACCCCCGACGCAAGGTAGAGACGATCCAAGGACTGGCTCCTAGGTCTCGCCAACGAGGCCAAAAACCTCCTAGTCGCGCGCCGACAGGCTCGTTTATATCCAAGATATTTACTGGAGCGAGTGAACTTGGAGACTCGACCAGACGTGGGGGTCCCACGAGAGAAGATGAGGGTATTACCTGACTTCTTAGCCCCTGCTGGCTTTGCTGGGCTAGCTGGACGTCCGCGACCGCGACCTCCACGTCCACGCTGCCCCCCTCGCTGACCGCCTGCAGGGGCCCCACGAAAGGGCCGGTCCAGGGCCTTGCCTTTACCGCGCCCTACCGCTGAGGACCCAGCACCAGAGGAAGCTGACTGCTGCTGCTGCTGTGGGCGCTTACGCTGCTGCTGCTGCTGTAAAAGCATGCGGGACCATCTCTCCATAGCCTTAGACTGCATAAGGGAAGCGTCAGTCGAGGCCTTGGCCCGGTCCCGCTCCTCTTGACGAGACTTAAGGGCATCCACCTCGAGGTGAGCGTCCACAGGGAAGAGAAAAGGAGAGGCGGGCCCAGACTCCGGGAGAACTGGATGACCACGGAGCTTAGCCAGCAACTGGTCAGGGACCTTCAAGTCCAGACGCTGGATCACGGAATCCCTCCGCCAAAGCTCCGATGTCCACCAGGCCGTGCAATCTAGGGAAACCTTATCCGCCACAGCCTTTCCCAACGACTGTAAGAGTCCAACAGAGCCATGGAGCACATCTGCGAGTTCAGAGCGATCGAGGTTCTCATTGTCCATGACCTGCTCATAACACGACGTCGTAGCCAGCGTGAGAGCATGGACCATCCAATCCATCGATGAATCCACGGCCACGCCCAAACGTAAAGCAGCCTGGAAATCCGTCAACTGATTCCACGGGAGAGAAACAGTCTTAGGCACAGAGAAGATCTCCTGTTCCTGTAGCTTGGAAGGCTCTGCATCCAGGACTGACGAAGAGTAAAAATCCTGGATCTTAGGCTTAGCCGGCAAGAGTCCAAGCTGAGGACGGCCACGTTTCGCCGTTTCCTCCACCCTAGCTGCCAACATGTTCCGAACACCCGGTGCTACCGGAAAGCGCAAAGCGTCACGAGGGACCTTGGGCTGCTGGAGATCCCGCTCCGTGAAAGAGCGCGCCCGCTTGGCTGGAGGTGGGGATGTTGACGCCAGATCCGGCCACTCCTCCCCAGTAAGCCTACGGACATAATCCAGTTTATCGGCCCACGGGCGCTTAAAAGGATTATTTGACTCCTCCTCATCCTGGGAGCCGAGATCATCCTCACGGAGGCGCTTGGGACGAACCAGATCCGAAGGACCCGGCAAAGGCACAATGCCGTCTTCCCGAGAGCTGTAGGGCAAATCCACCGAAGACTCCGCAGAAGGAGACGCCGCCGGAGGGGCCTGAAGCCGCTGGACATCAGGAACCTGGCGCGCCAGGAAAGAATCCAGCCTGTTCATAAACTCAGACCTCATGGCTTGCATCTCCGCCTGAAACTCGCCTCGCGACAAAAAATGGGAGGAGACCCCCGGTATCGTGGACAAGGGAGTGCGGAACGGTGCCGTAGCCACAGACAGCGCAGAAACCGAGGCCGAAGGTGACGCAGACGTAGCCGCCACAGAGGCAGAAGCCGAAGGAGCAGCAGGCGCAGAATGCGGAGCATCCACTGAAGATGTAGAGGCAGTCCCCTGGGATTCCATTGGAGCCGACGAAGCCGGGGGGTTGGAAACCCCTGGAAGGAGGGGAGATGACGGGACCTCCGCACCCTCAAAATCCTCCGCAATCTGCGGGAAGAAACTCACGTTAGAATCAAATGACACAGACTTGCGAGATGATTTGATGGAAGTAGTAACGCGAGTTTGTGGACGCGAATGCCATTGGTTAACTATAACCCTGGGAGACAGAGGATAGCCGGGCCTAAAACCTGTACCTGCCATTGAGCTCCGCTGGGATAACGGCCTAGGGGATCCACACCCTGAAACATGGAACAGAGGTGAGGATAAAGGCCGAAACTGGTTCCCGGGAACCGAGGCACGGCTCCCGGGAACCGGTTCCCGGGTCCCGGGAACCGTAGGTACCGAACCAGCCAGAGTGGAGACAGCCGTAGCCGCCGCCGCCCCAGAGGAACGTGGCAAACCCAAGGCAGGAAACCGGCCCCCGGGATACGGATATCCCGAGGCGCCAGACGCCTGAAGTCCACAAATTGAGACGTTGACGGAATTGAACCTACGGGTAGAGGACACCGAAGGCCGCATCCGAACGGAGCTCAATGCCAGGTAACCGGGGTCTATGGGCATGTTTCGGCCCCTTGCCCGGCTACCCTCAGGCGGGACAGGGTTAGAGTTAACCAATGTCATACACGAAGTATGAATTGAAGAACTCGCGGTACTACCGCGGTAGTACTGGTTCCCGGGATCCGGCAAGCCGGGTCCCGGGAACCGAGGAAGGCTGAAAGAAGAGCATAAATCATTACTCACAGCAGAAATCAAATGCAGCAAAGATAAATCCTGCTCCTCACGCTTCTGTATGGCCTGTTTATGTCTAGACCTAGCGCTAGAACTAGCCGAGGGACTTGGAAAGGGCGGGAGAGGTTTACTCATCCTTTCTTGTTGAACGGCTCTAAGACCACGCAAGTAGTCCGACCACTCGTCGACCGACCAACTCCCACACAGACCACAAGTCGCCGTTGGCCGACACAAAGATCTTCACATCCAGCAGGAAACGTGCAGCTCCCATTTCGGCAAAAACTGCTTACAACCCGCGCACTTCATCTGGAAAATTCCAACATGAAAGAATGGGGGCGGGCGATAATTGAGGAAACTAAGTAACACTCGAGGAAATTACCAGTTCCTCAACCGAAACTAAACTAAACTACTCTAAAACTACAGTAGCTGTACGAAGTACACTAGACTGTGAAGAAATCCGTTGGAAAAACGTTCGTATTCCAAGAGAAAGAGTGAAAACTCCAAATTTGAAAGCCTAGCAAGATCCTTTGAACTGGCGCCAAAACCAGGGACAAAGGTAATGGCGGTTCCGGTGGAACAGCTTCGTCAAGAAAGATTTCTCAGTGACCACTGACACAGTCAAGTTTCGTCAAGAAACTTTTATGAATGACTGTTGACTGAGGGGCATAGAACGACCAGTTTAAGAGAGTTTGCCATTAAAAAATTTAATGGCACGATTTTCCCTCTTATTTGAAAGCCAAGTAAGATTACCCAAAGTATTTATTATAGAGGTCAAAGTGTGGACATAAATATTTATGTTCTCTATCTGTTATAAACCTTGAGAGCATCGTTTGCCAGCTTGTGTAGAATGGGCAGATCTTTCTTGAACTCTAGCAGGTATGTGAACCAGTGCGCGAGTACTGCGTCACCCCGCGGGATGTGTTCTTTGATCTGTCCGGCCGCTGCATGCCACTCCACAATCTTGTCCATCGCCTTGCGAGCATTCAACTGAAAGGGAGAGGTGGCGGAGATAGACAGAATATATTTAGGACAGGTAACTTTCTTTGGGTTCCACTTGGTCAAGTAAGACTACCAAAAATTCCTTTTTCCACTTTTGCTCAAAGTTCCTGTCCAATGATGAGAATAATATTTCTTTCAAATTATGTAATTTTTTTCCCTAACTTCCTCCAATTTGTTAACTTATAATGTTTTTACACAGTTTCAAACCGCCAGCTTGGCACGACCAAAACACAAAGTATTTTTTTCAAAGCACATACCTTTTTGAAGAGCATCTGCTGCCACTCATGGATCGCTTGTTTTGTGACCTCGAGGTATTTCCAGAGTTCCTGTCGGATGTTCAGTCGCAGCGCCATGCTGTGCAGAAAGCTCAGGTCGAAGGAGTTCCCGGTGATGGCCTCCCGCCACTTGCTGGCTTGCTCCATCCGGCCTTGTACCGTGAAAAACTCATCCCTCAACTGTCAGAAAGCAAAAATTGAGAAGCATTCATAACTTTCATATATTTAGGTGATGACAAACAAATGAATCATGCATTCACCGATCATGCATCAACAGCTACAAACAACAGCACTCTCGACAAACCTTTCTCATCTCGCTGAGCACGTCCGCAGGTTTCTGTGTCGGATCGAGAAAGATCCCTGAAGTACCGCACTCACACAAGTCACGGGCACGCTCTTCCAGTTTCTGTTTGGAAAACATACAAAAATATTTTAGGATAGGTTGTCGATAAAAGTCAAAATTCTTTGGAGGTCAGGTTTCTTCAGTTGCAAAGAAATTTTCTTTACTAAAGTAAATGAAGGCTTGTAAGCATTAATTTGTTGTTTTATTGAAAGATATGATTTAGTGTTCAACTGGTGATAACTAAACAACAAACGCTATGACATTGTGCGCTGCTATGGTTTAACATGTGTGCAAGATATACGATTCATTCACCCTTTATTCCAAAATATATCGCTGATAAATAATATCCAAAATAATATAGAACACTCCAGCAAAATATACTTGGTTAGCTCTACTGAAAAGCAAAATTTTTTTAGAAAGCACACTCGAGTTATAATATGCCTGTGTGGAGTTTGTTACAAAATCCGTCACAATTAAAACAAATATATAGCATTATGCTTGGTGAGCATTCGCGGTGTTCAAAAGCTGAAAGAAACGAACCATGATTAGTGAATGACGGAAAAACCATGGCTCGAATGTGATGTTATACACACAAAAAGTTACTAAAATGCAACCAAAAAAAACCTCACTCTAAAATAAAAACGCACACATACATATATCAGTTCACCTATGCGTGATATATACGATATTTACTTTACGAATCATATAAAAGTTGGTGAATGGGCAGTTGCGGTCTTCGTTTGAAAAATGGTTATCTTTGTTATCGAACTACAGCAAAGGCAGAAGTATCCTGACATTTGAAGATTACCACAAGATCATATTCTTCATCTTTGTCAGAAGAG
Organism: Terebella lapidaria; assembly: GCA_949152475.1. NCBI lineage: Eukaryota > Metazoa > Annelida > Polychaeta > Terebellida > Terebellidae > Terebella > Terebella lapidaria. Next base: position 30,188,976 of record OX424560.1, read on the forward strand.
TCTGATTCTTCAGAACTACCACTGATATCGTCAATAATTTGTCCATCGACCAAATTTTGCCCGGATTTTTGCGCACGAGAACCCTTGTCTCGTTTCCTTCGTCGCTGCCTTTTCTAAAAGAAAAAGGAAGTTTTAACTTGTTTAAAACCAGTATTTATTACATACCTACCTCTATAATAAACTCTTTGGGTAATCTTACCTTGGCATTCAAAGAAGAGGAGAGAGAAATGAATGTCACAAGAATTTTCTCAAAATTCCTGACATCCATCTCGAACTCGAAATTGAAGGAAATTACTCTCACACATCTCAGATTCCCCGCGGTGTAGATGTGACGTCACACCGGTCATATGATTGACCTTAACCGCCATTAATTTGCCCCCCTGGTTAAGGCAGGGGAGGCGGGAGGGAGAATAATCGTGTTTATTATAGAGGTAGGTATGTAATAAATACTGGTTTTAAACAAGTTAAAACTTCCTATTTATTGCCATACCACTACCTCTATAATAAACTCTTTGGGTTATATCAGAATAACCAAAGGAGGTGGGTTTAACCCTCTCCCGGGAATTTCATCACCGATGTGTGAGAGTAGGAAATATCCATTGAAAGTAGTAAATATTGTGTTTTACTTTTAAATTATAATTTTAAGTCGAAAATACATATTTACAGGATATTTACAACTATACCATAATACACGCCTGAATTACCTTCAGATGCATGGAGACGAGCAGGGGCTCTGCAGAGGTGACTTTCCTCTTGCAGAAGAACAAAAATTTCCCTCGCCAAAGAAGAGGAGCAACTCCCCTGGGAGTCGACCTCAGGTGCATCTGTACAGAGGCGTGCTGATCTATTCACAGGTATCTACAGCTGGACTACACGCTCCGCCGCCACCAGTCGTCCAAGCTGGAGGCCGGAGTCATCCTCCCAAGCTAACTCCCTGAGATAGAAAGAAGTGAATGTGTTATGAGATTTCCAGGTACAGGCAGACATGACATCATTCAGAGACACTTTATTTGTAAAGGCAAGTGAAGCCGCGAGAGCCCTCACATCATGCGCTTTGACTCTGAAACCTGTGGATTTTTTCGCCTGTGACTTTTCATAGCAAAATCTAACACACTTCTTGATCCAAGATGAGATCGTAGCAGGACGGATATCATTTGGAAAATCCTTAAGATAGGACACGAAAAGCAAACGCTTGCCGAGATGCAGCTCACGCGTACGATTAACGTAGATGCGGAGGGCTCGCACGGGACAAAGCTTCGCGTCTTCCTCCAGGCCCGGCCCCAGAGAAGGAGTCAGGGCGGGAATGGAAAAGCTCAATAATGGCGTACCTGCTAATTGAGTTTTGGCCAGAAAGGAGGGAATGACTCCGAGGAGAACCGAGGAGCCATCCGACTTCCACTTAACTTTGGAAAAGGACAGAGCGTGAAGCTCACTCCGTCGCTTCCCGGAAGCCAGAGCCAAAAGGAAGACCGTCTTAAACGTCAGCAACTTTAGTGAGGCCCGCTCAAGGGGTTCGAACGGATCTTTTCTTAAGACGTTGAGAACAAGCGATAGATCCCACTCAGGAACCGGGTTCCTAGCTTTCGGTCTTTCGATCTCGAAACTATTAATCAACGCAGTCAAACCTTGATCATGACCAAAATCGATCCCAAGTTTGGGTTTTAGAGTCTTCGCGATAGCCGTACGGTAACCCGCGATCGTGGATGGAGCTCGCCCTTCATTGAACTTTTCGAGAAGAAATTCGGAAATTAGGGGAGCATCGACTCTGAAAGGACTAACCTTCCGGCGACGACACCAAGCACAGAAGGAAGTCCACTTCGATTGGTAGACTGCCAAAGAAGATTTTCGATTTGATCGGGCGATCCTAGCGGACACCTCCCTTGAAAATCCCTTCTTTCGGAAACATCGCTCGACAATATCCAGGCATGAAGCTTCAGACTTGCGGGAGCCTGATGGAACATGCTGGAACGAGGTTGTTTGAGGAGGTCCCACCGATCCGGAAGCTGACGAGGGAAGTCTACTATCAACTCCAGAAGGTCCGGGAACCACGACCTCTGCGGTAGACACGGAGCAATCAGCAGGAGGCGACACTGGTGAGTCCGAAACTTGGCGATCACCTTGTCCAACAACACCGCTGGGGGGTAAGCATACGCGTACATGCCCTCCCAGGACGTCGACATCGCATCCACTGACATGGCCGTGGGATCGGGAATGGGAGACACAAACGAAGGAAGTTTGTGGTTCCACCGGGTCGCAAACAAATCGACCATCGGCGTGCCCCATAGGCCGCAGAGAGATTGGAATACCCTGGGGGCAAGACTCCACTCCATGGCCTGGACCTGGCCCCTCCGGGAGAGGCGGTCCGCCCAAACATTCATATGACCAGGGATATGCCTCGCGAAAAGCGAAATACCCCGGTCGTGACACCAGAGCAGGAGGTCGATAGCGGCCTGGCACAGCGACTGGGACTTCGTACCGCCCTGCTTGTTGATGTAAGCGACAACGGTGGAGTTGTCGGTGGCCACCAACACAGCCTGATTGAGGAAATGTGTTTCCCAATGCCTGAGAGCCAAGAACACGGCCTCCAGTTCCAACAGGTTTATGTGCCATTCCTGCTGAGACGAAGACCAGGTGCCCGAGACCTCGCTGTCGTCCCAGTGAGCGCCCCAGCCGTCCATACTGGCATCCGTAAATACGTGCCTGGATGGAAGCGGCCGGCGGAATGACGACCCTCGGAGCAGATTGACGGGATCCAGCCACCATTGCAGATGGGAAACGACTTCCGGAGAGACCTGCACGAGCTGGGATCTGTCTCCCGTGACCTGGGACCATTGAGAGTGTAGATGCCGCTGAATAGGCCGCATGTGCAGGCGGCCCAACGGAACTAACTTTTCCGTGGACGCCAGCATCCCGAGAAGGGACTGCCAGCGTCTGGCCGTCTGTGGAATGCGACGAAGGAAGCCTTCTGACAGCACGGATAATTTTGACTGACGATCCAGCGTCGGCAACACAGTCTCTGAGGTAGTCTGATAACGATACCCCAAGAAGACGAAGTCTCGACGCGGTGACAAGTCGGACTTTTTTTGGTTGATTTTGAACCCCATCCGTGAGCATAGATTTACCACAAACTGTGCTTGGACGATCAGCGTTTCGCGACAATGGTGCCGGATTAGCCAATCGTCGAGATATTGGTGGATAAAAATCCCCCGCTTGTGGGCGAGAATCTGGACTTCCCGAGCCACCATGGTGAAAATCCACGGCGCTGTCGATAATCCGAACGGGAGCGCCCGAAACTGCCATACGCGGCCGAGATAGAGAAATCTCAGGTATTTGCGAACTGCAGGTTTCATTGGAATATGGAAATAGGCATCTTTGAGATCGATCGTTACCACCCACGAATCGCGAGGCATGACTGAACGAACTTGCTCCGGCGTTTCCATGGAAAACGTCGGCACTATTAAGAACTTGTTCAACGGAGAAAGATCTATCACTGGTCTCCAACCCCCCGACGCTTTGGGAACCACAAACAACACGCTGTAGAACCCGGGAGTGTCCCCGGGAGCAGGTTCTATCGCTTGTTTCTCGATCATCGCCGTTATCTCCTCGTGGAGAACACGGCGGCGTTCTGGATCGTTTGGAAGAGTGAAACCCCTTGGGACGGGCGATAACGGTGGCAATTTCTCGAATTTCAGGCCGAATCCTCGACGGAGCGTCGAGACGACCCAGGGGCAAGCCCCGAGCCGCTCCCACTCTTTCCAAAACAGAATTAAACGAGCTCCTACGGGCTCGTCTGAGGAAGGAATATCGACCGAAACGAGCTGACCATGCAGCTCTTCTCGACACTCGAGCAAAGGATCCGGCCCGGAATCCGAAGCTATACGTACCCGGTTTCTTTTCCCCTGCGGGCTTGGGAGCCTCTCCGCGTCCTCGGCCTCGGCCACGACCACGGTCTCCTCGGGTGCTGCCGGCAGAGGCCCCGCGAAAGGGCAACCCTGAGGCCCTGCCTCTCGCTCTACCACGGCCACGAGTCGGCTGTTGCTGAGGCTGAGACTGCTGAACTGCAGACTGGGGCTTCTTAAAGGCCGAAACCATCTGTTGTGTGAGGCGTTCCAGAGACTTCGACTGGCTCAGGAGGGCATTGGAAGTAGAGGACTTCGCGGCCTTCTCGTCGGCCTCCTTCTTCACCTCCCGCAACTCCGCAGAACGGTCAGGGAGTAGAAGTGAAGTAGGGGCTCCGGAAGAGGGGATAACGGGGTGGAGAACTCTCATGTCTGTCATGAGCTGGTCCGGAACCTCGAACTTGAGGGATGAGAGGAAGGCGTCACGCCGCCACAACTCGGACACCCAGAGTGAGTGGGAGTCCAGGGCCACCTTGTCACCGACACCTTTGCCAATGGAGGTGACCAATGAAGCGCAGCTCAATAAGGCTTCTGCCAAATCATCCCGGTCGACGTCAGGGTTGTCCAGGACCTGGTCACGGCACTGAAGAATGGCCCGTCTCGTAGCCATCGACAGCCAGTCCATGGCCGAATCCGTGGCCAGCCCCACTCGAAACGTGTGCTGCAGCTCCGCCAAGGCCGCCCATGGGATCTCCACGGCCTTAGGCTCCTTGAAAAAGGCGTAATGGGGGTGATGCCTCCTCAAAGCTGTAGGCTTGTCGTCCAACTCCGACGACGTATAGTAGTCGTTGACAGACGGGCGAGCAGGATACGCGCCAATCGCCGACTTGTTGGACCTGATGGTCTCGTCCATGCGCTCCTGCATGGAGCCGCGAACTCCCTGTGACAGAGGGAACCGTAAGGCGTCCTTCGACGGCCGGGGGTGCTCTATCTCAGAAGAGATCATCGAACGAGCCACCTTCTTGACTGGGGCCGGAGCATGCTCTTCGGGCCACAAACCCGGGAGGACCCTCTTCACAAAATCCAACTTCTCCCCCCAAGAGAGAGGGTCGTCGGACTCGGGCTGGTCCGCCTCCTGGTCCGGGTCCGCCTTACGCTTTCGCGGAAGCGTGAGGCCTGACGGGCCAGGTAACGGCTGGTCAGCCGACTGAGAGACCTGTAGGGAAGGTTCCTCATCTGAAGACGGCTCTTCCCTAAGCAGAGGGGAAGACGGGGGCGGTGGCGGCTGTGGAGGCGTGAACCTCGCCAGAAACTGCTGCCACTGGCCTAACATCTCTTCCCGAAAAGACTGAAGCTCGCCCCTAAGGCGCTGCTCTGACGTCGTGGAAGAGCTCCCCTGGACAGGAACACCGGACGGCTCCGACGCACGGGAAGACCCTTGGTCCGCCAACTGGGCGAAGGACAACATACCCTGGCTAGAGGCGACGAAACCGGAGGGCAGGGCCGTAAGAGGGGAATCGTCCTTGATATCCTCGGCGATCTGAAACACACAGGGCGAATCAGAAAAAGGAAACTCTGGAAACCGTGGAGACATGGAAACTCCAGGAACCCATGGGTTTGGACGGCTCATGGCCCTTGGCTCCCGGCCCCTACTGGCCACGGCTCCGGTAGCCACGGCCTGGGGTCCAGTAACCGACGGGAAATCGGGTGCCGGCGGCCGTATCACTGGCGACACGGGCCCGGACCGAAATCCGCCCTGGCTATGGGGTTGAAACCCAGCTCCGGGGGCAGGTGCCCGACCCGGAGGGGGAAACAACACTCTCTGTCCAGAGGGATCCCGGGCGCAGGGAACCGTCGTGAGCCCGACGGAACCGGCAGACCCCGAAACCACACTCGGACACTGAAACCCAGGTCGTTCAGCCAGAGAAGCATGAGAACGAGGGGCCAGTAGAGAGGGAGCCAAAAGTGAGCCACACAAACCCGTAGGTTGTGGGGAAGTTAGGGTGCCGAGAGCCGAACGCGCGGCTCCCGGGACCCGTACCTGGCTGAAAGAAAATGACAATGATAAATCAAAACTTACAGCACAAACAGCATTGGTTAACTGCAAATCTAAACGCCGCTTGCGTTCCTCAGACGCCTTGGGACGCGGCCTGGCGCTATCAGAATCTGACGGGGAAGGGGGAGTAGGGCAACCAGCAAACCTGCGGGCCTGAATCTCCCGTAAGCCTTGAAGACAGAGTTTCCACTCGTCGATGGACCAATCCGCGCATAACTCACAGGTGGCTGAAGGACGGCAATAAACAGTGTCCCTACACTGCCAGCAGGCGTTATGAGCCTCCCACTTAGGAAGGTAGTGTTTGCAAACGATGCACTTCATATCTGAAACATATCAAACATCGAAGTACAAACGGGCGATAATGGGGGAAGGAAAGGGGCCTGGGGAGGCTTTACCATTTCCTCCCAAAAAAATCGCAAATCACTAACTCTAAGCTAGTCTAACAACGAAAGAACGATCTACTGAAGAAAAAGCTGTGCAAAGAACAGCCTAAAGACGATCGTAGACGTGAAGAAATTCGACTTTGAATGCCGAAAGCAAGACTTGCTGCACATCCAACAATGGAGGAGCAAATTAAATGGCGGTTAAGGTCAATCATATGACCGGTGTGACGTCACATCTACACCGCGGGGAATCTGAGATGTGTGAGAGTAATTTCCTTCAATTTCGAGTTCGAGATGGATGTCAGGAATTTTGAGAAAATTCTTGTGACATTCATTTCTCTCTCCTCTTCTTTGAATGCCAAGGTAAGATTACCCAAAGAGTTTATTATAGAGGTAGTGGTATGGCAATAAATATTATATCAAAACAAATGGTTTTAAGTCTGCTACAATGAGAATCACACTTGATTACAGTGGTCCCCCTAAGATAAGACCGACCCTTCTGCCAGGCTGTCAAAGTCGTATCCACGGGGGAGTCGTTAGGGAGGGGATGTTACGACCCCTGGGTCCTCGAATTCATGAGGGGTGACATTTGTTGTCAATGACTGATCATCAGACATGAACGATCGATCGTTATCACACTTCACATGGCTCAGTTGTCTCTCACACGATTAATTCCAATCATGAGGGTGATTAACATTGAATAAAGACATGACCATACACATGTGTTTTCTTTTTCTTCATGAATAAAGTTTGTTGTTGTTTATTTTATTTGGTATTGTGGTCGGAAGATTTGACAACTTCTAAATTCGCCATCATAGCGGCTTATGGGAATTTGCGAACTGTGAATCCAATAACGAGTCATGCAATAATTTCTTGCATTTTATTTCCCAATACATGTATGACATACCGCAAATTTACAAACATACACACAACACTTGGATGGATACAATTGTATGACTTGCAATTGTATGACTTTCATCTTCTCTTAGAGGGTGAGATGTTTGAGTTTGTTTGGCATTTTGATTATTATCACAAGGCTAATGTGGCATAAGCTGTGATACCGACAAAACAGCCCCCATTTGTATTCTACAGTCCGCAGATTAACTGTTTCCTGATCTGCTCTGTACCGATGCGCGTCATTGGATTACTCCCGAAAACACTTAAAAGAACGAATCTGATTGGTTCATTTATTCACCTGTCACTAGTCTTGATAGTTGATGAGTTGCTCAATGTTTTCGCAACTTGTTGTCTTTCCTTTGAAGCCAGTTAACCACTGTTAACAGTCACACTAAGACAACACATAAATATCAAAGACAACATGTACCAATCATCAATTAGCACTTCATTCAGTGACAAACACGCGGGAACAAGCTTGCTACGGTCGTTACGGCTCACAAGCCGGCCGGCCAGAGAGCGACCGCTGATTGCCGTCACGGTGGATTAACATGATAACATCGCTGAAAGTGATTAAACAGTCGTTACGGAGGGGACGTTAGCCTCGTAAGGTCGACCGTATAACGGAATTAAGGGGATGTCGTTGGCGAGGGGGGCAATAGCATTGAGAAACTGTCCGTGCATGGGGAAAAAGTCGTAAGCACGGGGAAGTCGTCGGCGAGGGGGTTGTAACTGAGGGGGACCACTGTATATTCTTCCATGTCACTTTTTTGTATGTTGTGTTTTGTACTGGTAAATATCTTGGCTGAAAATACAATTTGCTAATATCCTAACAACATGCAAAATTCTTAATATAGTAGATAATCAGCTATAGGCCTTCTACATCGGATTTGTTGCATGCAAAATACTCTAATATATGTGGATATAATATCAAATGATTAGATTATCTGGATTTTCTTCCATAACAACAAATGAACATAAACTGAACTGTGGATGGGGGGAAACCTAAATCATGAACAAAACATGCTTAAACACGAACATTACCTCCATATCCTGGACAGCATTCATAAATGTGAAAACAAAAACTTTGTGGTTTACATGTAGTGAGGAAATAAATGTGAGACAAAATTAATTGGCAAAAATAAACTTACATGTTAGATTTCAGTAAAAAAAAACCACCCCAAGTTTTATTCAAAATTGTTGAAGTTCTGAACGCTTCCACACATGCAAAAACCCTGCCACCCCTTCCCACTCACAAATGGAATCACCCATTCTATAAGCCACACCTGGTAGTTCTCCTCAAGGTGCTGAGTGATAAGGGGGGTCTGGGTATTGACAAACTCCATGGCGTCTTGCATGAGGAATAGGAACGCCTCCCAGTTCATCATCACGGTTTCTTCTAGTTTTTCTTCGGATGGGGTCAGCTGTCGGAAACTCATGCGAACGACCTGTGAAGGATGAAGAATTGTGACACAGGCTTTTGTTTTCACAGCAAACAGTTTCTCTGCATTTATTTCATATTATTTTGGCTTGCTATATCCACTTCATAGGTCACAGTCATTTTCACCACATAATTTACTTGGAGAAATTTATATTTTAAGAAAATATGAGATATTAAATTGATGAATATCAGGTAGCACATGTAAAATATAAGGGTACATGTAATTCAAATAAAAAATTTCACAAAATGGCTGTTTTATGTTAATAAAACTAGTGTTATATACTATACTTACCTCCAAAACACATTACGGGTTATGGCTTATTAGCCTTACTGACATAGGAGTTCTCCATAGAGAGAACCCCATTTGGAAAATGGGCTAGACAATGAATTGTCCAAGCCACTAACCCACGTGACCGGATGGTGACGTCATTCTCGTCGATTCTAGGAACCAACCAGAAGGAGTACGCGGGGCCGGCCGGGTGGGCACTCTGAATGTGTTTTGGAGGTAAGTATAGTATATAACACTAGTTTTATTAACATAAAACAGCCAGTTATATGCCTATATCTTACCTCCAAAACACATTACGGGTAAAATCAGAATAAAGATTGGAGGCGGGGTGCTCCAAAAAGAACTCTGACATAACCAAAAGCTCAACCCTAGGGCCTCAGTGAGGGACAGGGTGGGCTTTTCCCCTGAATGATTGGAGGAACCAGAGGAGGGTGTCCTCAGGGTCACCAAAACATTTATGGTTTAACAATAGGGTAAGTAGAAAAAACCACTTACCTCCGAGTGTCGAGTGACTGGCTTCCGGTCATAAGTGACGTAACGTATGTACATGAGGATATGCCTTGCTGACGCAACTGAGTCACAATGCATACCGAACTAAGGAGTACGACCGTACTGACATAGGAGACCAATTTAACGGTAATCGGAACCGGAACTCGCAACACGGAACTTCAACATATGTACAAGAGGAACGTATGTACAAGATGGGCCACGTCATCCTCAAGGGGTGACGACGCTCCGAGCAGCTACCACGGGCCCGAGGTGGTAGCCCTCACTCCCCGTCCACGTCAGGTCTCTAAGGTAGAAAGACGTAAATGTGTTATGGGATTGCCATGAACATGCTTGCATGACCTGATCAAGTGGAACCCGTCCCATATATGCAAGAGAGGCCGCCATGGCCCGAACATCATGGGCGCGTACCTTGAACGAACAGGCGGAGTCCTGCTCGGCCAAATCGTAACAGGTGCGGATACATTTTTGAATCCAGGATGAGATGGTAGCGGAACGTATGTCCCGTTGGAATTTCAACTGATGTGAAATGAACAACAGTCGCTTGCCAGCCCGGAGACCTTTTGTCCGCTTAAGGTACAAGCGCAAAGCCCGCAATGGGCACAGGAGACAGTCTTCCTCGAGATTCGGGCCTACAGACGCCGACAAAGCCGGAATCGTGAAGGCCAGCGGGGGAGACGACGCCAGCTGGGTTTTCGCCAGGAAAGAAGGGATGACCTGCAAGGAGACCTGGAGGCCATCCTCTCGCCATCTAACTTTTGAGAAATCCAAGGCGTGGATTTCGCTCCTGCGACGTCCAGAAGCCAGAGCCAGCAGGAAGACTGTCTTCCAAGTAAGGAACTTTAGGGGGGCGGAAGACATAGGTTCAAAGGGAGCAGACGCCAAACGGTTCAAAACCAGGGATAGATCCCACTCCGGAACTGAGTTACGGGTAAGCGGACGTTCAACTTTAAAGTTATTGAGCAAGGCGCTCAGATCTTGATCCTCGCCGAGATTGATGCCAGTGTGAGGCAAAATAGTCTTGGCTAGAGCGGTCCTATAACCCGCTAATGTCGAAGGGGCCGCACCCGCTTGGAATTTCTCCAAGAGAAAATCAGCTACTGTCTGAGCAGAGGCGTTGAATGGATCAACCTGCCTGCCATCGCACCAAGCAGCGAAGACTCGCCATTTAGACTCATAGACTCCCAAGGATGAGTTTCTATTAGGGCGGGCGATCCTACTGGACACTTCTGAAGAAAATCCCTTTGCGCGAAGGGATCGCTGGACAGAAGCCACGCATGGAGGTTCAGGCTCGCGGGTCGGCTGTGAAACAGCTGCGCCCGGGGCTGTTTGAGAAGGTCGTCCCGAGGGGGTAGGGCCACTGGTTGATCTACCAACAGGCCCAGAAGTTCTGGGAACCAAGGCCGCTGTGGCTGGTATGGAGCGACCAGGAGAATACGGCATGTGTGGGACCTGATCTTGGCCAAAACCTTGGGCAGCAGAATCGCCGGAGGGTATGCATACCCGAACAGGCCGTCCCAATCCGTGGACAACGCGTCGATGGACATCGCAAGGGGGTCCGGAAGCGGAGAGACAAACACTGGAAGCTTGTTGTTCCACCTGGTCACGAAGAGATCCACTGTAGGGCGGTCCCACCTGAGGCACAGGGAACTGAACACCTGAGGATGGAGAGACCACTCTGTTGGCTGGATCTGCCCCCTGCGTGACAGCTGGTCCGCCAACACATTCAACCGGCCCGGGATGTGACGTGCACGCAAGTGAATGTTCCGAGACCGGCACCACAGAAGAAGCGTCGTGGCCTGCCGACACAGGGTAACGGACTTTGTACCCCCCTGTTTGTTTATGTAGGCCACGACAGTGGAGTTGTCCGTGGACACCAGGACAGCACGACCAGCACACTCCTCCTCCCAGTGGGCCAGGGCCAGGGAAACCGCCTCCAACTCTAAGCGGTTGATGTGCCACGAGCTCTCGGGCTCTGTCCACACCCCAGACACTTCCTTGAAGTCCAGGTGTGCCCCCCAGCCCTCCGTAGAGGCATCCGTAAATAGATGCTTGGAGGGAGGAGGCTGACGGAAGGGTGAGCCCCGAGTGAGGTTGGTAGCGGACATCCACCACAGTATGGACGCCTTCCCTGCTGGAGAAAGGACGACCGGTTGCTGAGGGCAATCCGTGGCTGCGATCCACTGGGAGCGAAGGTCGATCTGTAACTCCCGCATGTGGAGTCGACCGTAAGGAACTAACTTCTCGGTTGCTGCCAGCAACCCGAGCATCGACTGCCAGACCTGTGCTGACTGACTGGGCTCGTCCAAGAATCTGCGGAGTAAGGACCGTATCTTTGACAGCCGCTCCTCCGTGGGAAAAACCATACCCAGCTGTGTCTTGTACCGGTACCCGACAAACACGAAGTCCTGGGCCGGCGTTAGCTCTGATTTCTGGAGATTGACCAGCAAACCCATGCGTTTGCACAAGTCCAGGACCCACTGTAAGTGCCGAGTCAGAACCTCGGGAGACTGGTGATAGACAATCCAGTCGTCTAGGTACTGGTAGAGGAGGATGCCCTCCTTGTGGGCGAGTATCTGTAACTCTTTCACCACCATTGTGAAGATCCATGGAGCCGGGGACAGTCCGAATGGCAGGGCACGGAACTGATACACGGTGCCCCGGTGCACGAAGCGCAGATATTTGCGGGAGACCGGATGAATCGGGATGTGAAAGAACGCGTCCTTCAGATCCAGGGAGACGACCCAAGAGTTCTTTGGAAGGGACAAGCGGATCGATTCCGCCGTCTCCATGGCGAACTTGGGGGTCTTGACATGGCGGTTTAGAGCGGACAGGTCGATCACGGGGCGCCACCCGCCTGAGCTCTTGGGAGTCAAGAACAGGATACTGTAGTAACCTGGAGAGGAAATTCCTACTTTTTCGAGCGAGAGTGCTAACCGTTTGGCGTGAGCTCCGGGAAGTGAAAAGGGAATAGGCTCGGTAGCCAGTGCAGGACGCTGACTGAACTGGATGCGAAAGCCCCTGCGAAGGACCGACACGATCCACGGGCTGGCTCCGAGTGTCTGCCACTCTTGCCAATAATTTGTTAGACGGGCGCCCACAGGCTCGCTTGAATTTTGGAACGAGGGTGGGACAGCCCGAGGTATCGCAGGGTCCATCGCAGGGAGCTGATTCTGTGAAGTACTCACCTGCTGCGGGGGCGGAGGACTTCTTCTCCCCTGCTGGCTTGGGCTTGCCCTTGTGCTTCGACTTCTTGGTCGCTTTACTGCCGGCAGGGGCCCTCTGAAAGGGCTTCTTCTCCTTCTTCTCCTTGGACTTGGTCGGTGGAGGCTTGGAGGAAGAGGGGGCGTACGCCTGAAGAGGGGAGGCCAGACGCTTGGCGATCGTCTCCGTGAGACGCTTACTGGTCGAGACCGACTCCTCCTGACGGGCCAGCTCACGGGCTGCAGGCAGCTTCGACTCTAGGCCGGCGAAGAGAGGTGGAGGAGAGGTAAGAGCAGCCCCTGTCTCTGGATCTACGAGCGGGGCACAGCGAAGCTCCGTCACCAAGGCCGGGGGAAGCTTGAACCTAGCTTGGCCTAGAAAATCGTCTCTCCTCAGTAAGTGGAGGACCCACTCCACGTACGTGGACTGCTCCATCCGGTGGGCTGACGCCAAGTCACAAGACTCCAGGAGTTGGGACGCCGAACGGAGGTGGTCCCCCAGGGACACTAGCTGAGACGGTGGATTCCAGGTCTTCCAGCGCTGTCAAGGCAGACTGTAGTTGGCGGTAAGCCGCAGTACGGAACCAGTCCTCCAGGGAGGACACACAGGTGGCGGCGCGGACGGCGTGGTTCAGGGAGAGTAAGGTCTCCGGCTGAAGGGTCACGGGGCGAGCCTTGTCGCCAAGGTACTGGGCCGCTGCCTCGGGGAATACCGCTGGCTTATCCAGGTAGTCCGGGTTGGACGGGAGGTAGTCCTTCTTGTGGAAAGGAGGCCGACGGGGAAACTTCCCCAACTCTGTTTTCCCCTGGTCCAGTGTCTCACAGCGGCGCCGGGAAAACTCCTCGCGGAGCCCGTCCGGGATAGGGAGACCCCGTCGAGGCTGACGTTCCGGGGAGCGCTGGGATGCCAGCAGCGACGTCGGACGCTTAGACACTGTTGGCTTCGGCTCAGCTGGAAAGAGGGTGGGCTCCACGGTCGAACGCACGAGGTCGAGCTTGTGATCAAAGGAAAGGTCCTCCTCTCCCTCCTCACTGTCGGCCGGCTCGGCGTCAAGACGAGAGCGCTTGTCGCTGGGAGCCACGGAAGCCACGACGGAAGCTGGGCGCTTCCTGAAAACTGGAGCCAGTGGCGCCGAAGGAGTAGGCACATCCTGCCCGCACGCAAGCGACTCCTCCCCAGAGTCCTCATCAGACTCCTCCCCGAAGATCTCCGCAGGCAACTGCTGGGGAGGCTCCAAGGCCTGAGTACGCCGTAAGGCATCTGACGTGGGGGGAAGGGACACACCCGCGCGGGCGTCCAGGGCTGCCAAAACAGCCGTAACAAGGCTAGCCACATCCATCGCTGGGGCCGCTGGGGGAACTCCAGACGGAGAGGGGGGCCGGGAGACCACCGAAGAAGGACCTGGCAAGGAAGGCTGGGCCGCCGAGCTAGTCGTCACGGTGAGAGAGGCCGAAGAGGCAGTCAACGCCGATGAACTCTGCAAAGAGAAAGAAGCGGTAGATTTCTCTATAGAAGCAGCTGTCAACAGCATGCACTCAAGGCTCGGACCCCGTAGGACGGGGGCCGAGCCCCGAGCGGGCAACGGCAGGGCAGAAGCAGCACTGAGAGTCGAGTGCCGGATCCGCACCCCGGGGCCCGGACCCCGCGGCACGGGGTCCGGGCCCCGTCGGACGGAGCCCGGCCCCCGTGACACGGGGCCCGGCCCCCGAAGCACGGGGGCCGGCCTCTGCGACTGAGGCTGTGCCAAGCGCAGAATACCCGAAGGGTCGGGGTCCGGACCCCGTACGGGGTCCGGACTCCGCGCCATCACACTAACCAGAGCACCGCTACGACGGGCCACACAAAGCCCCTGGACCGAAGTCCGTACGGGGTCCGGACCCCGAGGGCCGGGAACCGAAAAACGCGGGAGAACTGGCCAGAAAAGGCGCGGGCGCAGCTGCAGGAACCTGTTCGCCGATAACAGCGGAGGTGACACGCGCAAACAGGATCCCCGCTGACGGTACATGAAATACACAGTGAATTGACTCCCGGGGCGTGCCACCGTGGGTCGAGTGCGACTCTCCCACCAGCAGATCACCCGCGGAACAAAACAAAGAGGAAGGGGAAGAAAACTTAGCTTCTAGGCAAACCAGGGTACGATCCAGCTTGCCCAGCAGGGCAGAAGTCTTCCTTTCCTGACGGCGGCGACGCTTGGCCGACGACGCGGAAGATGAAGAGGAGACACTTGACGGGACAACTTGTCTCTCCGTGCGAGAACAGCTCCAAGAACCTGCCCCCACTCCTCCCGCGAACGGTCCGCACACAAACCGCACGTAAGTTGATCCGTATGCACCGGGTCCTGGCACGCAATACACTCTGAGTGTACTTCCCACGACGGAAGCTGCTGCCCGCACTGAGCACAGCGGCGCATCACGGCAAGAGGGGAGTCCGCGCTCCAAACACAAAACGAAGTCCGAGGAGCGGAAACTATCCACGCGAAGCACGCCAAAAGAGTGAGGAAAAGAAATATCCAAAAAGGCATGCAAAGAAAGTGTTCGTAAGACGATGAAAACTAAAATATTCGCAAAGTTATGTCAGCAAGGCAAATCCAATGTGGTAGAGCAGCCATAGGAGACGAGAATGACGTCACCATCCGGTCACGTGGGTTAGTGGCTTGGACAATTCATTGTCTAGCCCATTTTCCAAATGGGGTTCTCTCTATGGAGAACTCCTATGTCAGTAAGGCTAATAAGCCATAACCCGTAATGTGTTTTGGAGGTAAGATATAGGCATATAACTGTGATGTTCTAAGATGCAGGTGAGCTAACAATTTATGATACAATTCGAAACATGTCAACGCCGTGCAGACCTCAAAGAGGGACTTGATGTACTCCAGCCTCTGCTGGTACGTGGGTGTGTTCTTCTTGTACATGGTTGTGTTCTTGGCGTACACTGCGAAACCCGCGATGTCCGTCTGCTTGTTCTTCATGTTCTGGAATGAGTATATACGTTTATGAATGTCAATATATATATATAAGTTCATGTATTTATTTTCCAAATTTAATTCCCCAATTTCAATATAAGACACAGTTTGATTATTTGTCAATACATGCACATTTTACTGGAAACTGCAGTATTGTTATAAAAAAAAAAATATTTTTTACTCATTCTGGTACGTTCAGCTATACATGTATTTTTGAAATGCACGTTGCAACAAAAAAGCCTGTACCTAAATTATCAATAAAACAATTTTGAAACAATCAATTCAAATCAAGTTGAATAATTACCTCGACGATGACTTGCATCTCGTCAATAAACTTCTGAGCAAGGGTTTGTGCCTGTTCCGCCACAAACGTGCACAATTCCGTGAAGATCTCGTTGAGTTTGGGTAGGAGCTGCTCTTGTACACCTGAACAGTCCAGGAAGAATACCCCATTGTCCGTTGTGTATGTGCGGTCCAGGTTTCGGACTCTGTCACTCCACTGGCGAATTTCATTCAGTCGTTGCTGGAGTGGATTCAATAATTTGTTGTTATTGGTATTATTCAATGTAAGTTCGTTGCTAAGGAGATAAGAAGTAACCGTCCAGCATATAAGGTGGAATTACTTGGAGCAATGCACACAAACATTGGACAGGATTTTTTTCTTCATCAAACTCCATGTAGCAGTATATGTATCAAAATTAAAAACCCAAACACCTTCAATCAATGATGCTCTATGGATCCACTCAAATTTCAGGAAACATTGCTTACAATCTGTAAATGTACTAATTTGTACACTACTCTTACTGTAGATCAGTGCAGATTACAGATACCAAAGCAACCGACGCCAACACGCCACAATCGGCATTTGTATTGATGATCTTATATCATTACCTCGATGTTGAAGGCTGCGGCTCCCTCCCACTGCTGTACAGACTCCTCGCCCCACCCCTGACAGTACACAACAATCTCCGTCAGCCAGCAGTTCTTCTCGCAGAACTCATCGACTTCCGCCAGGGACTCGGACATCAGGTGCTGATGGGTTTTGATGGCTTCGTTGTATGCCTCACTGCAGCCGAATTATGAAAAAATACTTGCACAGTCATCAAGAATAACTTGTTGCAGAGTTGTTCAGAAAAGAATTATTTTTGAGGAATATTATTTTCCACTTGATACAGATTTTATTGCAAATTTATGACGAATCAAATCAACATGTCTGCCTGCAATATTCTCATGAATAGTACTTTGAATTCCACTTGAGAATTTGCTGTCATGATATATTTCTCGAATTTCAAACATATAAAAAACGATTGGATATCAAAGAAAGCCCCTCGAGCAATAAAGGCAATTCTTTCAGACGTCTGACTCACTCCTTGGCTAGTTTTTCCTGCAGGTTGCCGCGGGTGATGGGTGTGTAGTGACCCACGAAGCCTTGCCCTGTGACGGTCAGTTTCTGTCCATCTCGGCAGGTGACCACGAGATCTGGGGTTGCCTGACCAAGGTCATCTTCCGACTTGGTCGGAGTTGCTGAAGTTTCAGAATGAAATTGAAGTTTTCCGAACAGGATTTTTGTTACAGAACTTTTACCATGCAATATTCTCATGCAAAAAACAAAGAGGTTACACTGCAAAATTATGATCCAAAAAGTCACCAAATTTCTATGTACACATTAGCTTATTAAACAGATTACAGAAAGCCTGTTCTTATATTTTCATTTCCCCTCTGTAATGACTTATCTATTCTAATTTGCATAAAGAGAAACTATTCGAACGAGTTCACAAATGTGCATCATCCTCAATCAAAGCACAGCAATGCAACGGTGTACATGTACATTCAAACGAAGAAATACATTTTTATTTCAACAACCGCACACAGCAGAAACACGTTAAAAATTGTAGTTTTCCTTCCAAATCATCAATCAATTATTCGTCAGATTTAAAGTTCGGAAAAAACAATATTTGTGTCAGTAACATAGAAAAAGTTTGTGCTGAGGATAGAAAAATAAATGGCAGCATGCACTCAAACAAAAATGAAACAAACAAATCTGGGAAAGGTTTTCCTTTCAGTGCAATATGGTGAAAACTTCATGCAATTTGATAAATGCACTTCTATAAAGCTATACCCCTATTTAATCCCATTGCTGGGGTCTCTGGTGTAGGGGTGGTGTAATCTGGTCCGAAAATCATGAAAAAAACATTCAAATCTCATCACATTTTCATCAAAAAGTATTAAAAATTTGATCATTCGATTTAAAGGGCAGCATTTTCATTGCATTTTTTAACTTATCACATATATTGCATCAGCAGAAAAGAACACAAACTTCCATGCACCCTCACCCTGTAGTACAAGGTCAGGAGAGTGTACAATGCTATCCTCCCGAGGTGTTTCAGTTCTCATTTGGTCAGACGCAAATCGTACAGATGACGCATCGGCGCCCATTGCAGTAGCAGCGGCGGCCATGTTTTGTCGAAGTGCACTCGGCCTCATCTTCTTAGGGTCTTTCATCAGGGTAGCAATTGAGCCTCCTTGCCTGGAGAAAACAAAGTTTCTTTATAAATAAAGATATCCGATGAATCATTATATAGGAGACAGTTGTGGCATTCTGGTTGTGACAATTAACTACAAACTTCATCTGTTTGTCACACCTATTCGATGATTTTGACTGATCCCGAGGAGTTGCCATAGTTTCCGAGTCGACACGTTCCTCGGGTTCAAACTTGTGTTGTGTACCGGCCAGTGACACTGCCGACTCGCAAAGCATTATGGGTATTTCCTCAAAGGTCTCTTCAAGGACTGCAGTGAATCGTGACTTGGGGGGTGATATTGTCAAGGAGTCTGAAAATGGATACCGGCAGTTTGCGTTTTGAGTTATGTATTGCTGCATGTTATAACTGGAATTCTCATCATTATACTCAGAAAATCAGACATCATGCAATATTCATGAATTCTACAGACTAGAGTACAGATTTGAGTACTAACTTGGTAATATGCAATTCAACACTAGTCTTGGCATGTGCAGCACGCTGAATACAAGTTCCATTTACTGATCACAAAATCTGCATTTATACTCTGAAACATTAACCTGAACCTCAAAGCATACTCACTGTCCTCAGCGAACACTAGGAAAGCTTTGAAGAGCCCGTCCCTAGGCGCATCTTGCCCACTGCTCATACTTCCGTGAACAAACTGTGTGATACTCGACCGGGCCAGTTGGACAAGGTGGGATAGGAGGAGTTGGTCGATCAGCTTTAGGAAGTTACCCAGTCGACTGGAGAGAGATATAATGATATTATACAATCCAGAGTAGATACCAGCAATGTTACCAGAAAAAGAATTCCAGAATAATTGGGGAGTAATGTTACATCCAAGTCCCACTGATAATACATCACATCAATTGTTTGACTTTGACACTGGACACCTTAATCAATAGCTGTTGTTCTATTTGTTGACAAGCACATCAACATACCTAGCTTCCTCTCTGGCCTTTCGTAGGTTCAGCTCTCGCTGTCTTTTCTTGGCTTTCTGCAGGTGAAGGGAGTCCTTGGAACTGCAGAGCAAAACACAAAATGAGGCAAACAATTCCTCAATCATGAAAAAGGTTTTTGGTTGAATCACCTTCGATACTTGACGTTAAAATGCTTGAAAAATGGGTGGCTTTTCTTATGATTACTTACAAGAAAGTCTTGTGTTTGACTTGTTCCTCGCATTGTTGAAGTTTTTTGAAGGATTCTTCAGAGGTAATGTCAACGATCACTTTGTTGTATCTGTGCACATACAAGTACATGTTATAGG
Organism: Terebella lapidaria; assembly: GCA_949152475.1. Taxonomy (NCBI): domain Eukaryota; kingdom Metazoa; phylum Annelida; class Polychaeta; order Terebellida; family Terebellidae; genus Terebella; species Terebella lapidaria. The sequence goes on from OX424560.1 coordinate 30,208,340, forward strand.
AAATATTTTGCATCAAGTGGTCAAATAATTTACTGCTGAAATATTTGTTGAAGTCACATGCAGAGAATCAGGACAGATTTTTTATTTGCATTATTTATTAAGTAGCCTACCTGAAAAATCGTTCCAGGATTTTCTCGGCCTGTATTTTCATGTAGTTGACGACATTCTCAAACTCCCCGAGCTGGTAACACTTGCTGTAAAATACGAAATATTACTGTCAGAAGAAGTCACTTCGTCAATGCTTGAAGTAAAATCCTGTACTCAAACCACTTAGGATCATGCACAGCAAACACTCTACTATTTCACATGAAACTTTTCAGCATAATCGTAGAGAAATCGAGGATATCTCACTCGTCGTCCACAGGCAGTAGATTGAGATTCAGTAGTTCCTGACACAGTTTGGATGCTTGAAGGATCGCTGCCCCAAAACTCGGCACGGCTTGTAGCAGCGACGCTCCCACCTGGTGGCGAATTGCTGCGAATTCCTTGAAGTGAACGTTTCGGTGCCACCTGAAATCCACATTTTTTATTTGTTTCAGAGGTAATTTATGTTGGACATTTGTTTACTTAGAAAGAATCCAATAATTGTGGAAAATTGGCAATACATGTATATATATACGTCATATACCGAATATAATTAAAAAATCGGTGTTTTTGTTTCCTGAGTAAACAGCCAATACTAAGGTCAGTTAGATAAAGTCTAAGAAAGACGAATTCTTCGAGTTATAAAATCTCTCCATATTCATACAAAACATCAAATTCGGAAAATGGAATGACAAATCTCCCACAGACAAGGCCATGGTTGTACCTGTGAAACATCCTTCGCATCAGGTAATTTTTGAAGAAAGGTATTTTGACAACTGCGTTGAAAAGGACAGCTTCCTTCTGCCACTCAGCTAGCGACATATTCTCCGAGGGCAGTTTTGGATGAACGTGCAGGACGCCAAACGTCGAGAATACGAAGTGTTCTGGATGAGTCTATGAATAGAGAATGAATCGATTTAATTTTCTCCATATAAAAGTTGACCATAACTTTCAGAAATCATGTTCAAGTTAAACTAGTTAGATTGCAGAATCAATAGGGCCACAACCAAAACAAAGTATATTTGAAATACATTTTTGATGTATTGGAACTTTTTCTAGGTGTTCATACATGTTTAATAAACAAAGTATTTCCATCCACAACACACTTATTGTTGCACCAACTTGCCTTGCTTTTAGGCACTGCCACAAGATCGTATGGTAGGTATCGTTGAGCTGGGGCCATGTTCATGTGAATGAACTTGATTTTGCCAGTGTGGTAACACTTGCTGAAATACTCAACAGCATCTCGTCCGTTCATCGGCACAGAAGGCATCTCCTGCAAAAAAGAAATTCGTGATCCACACATTCAATTCTATGGTATTAAGAGTGCGGAAAAGGTGACCCTAAGTAGAAGTGCATACAGTATTTTCAACATTTTCAGGACTGATCAACTGCTGTGTCTCAACACAATTATTTTAGCATAATATTCTTGACTAATACAAGCATCGCTTTTCATCAAACACAATTTAGCAACATTTTGTCTGTAAATGCGATAAAATTTCTCCACCAATGATATACTTCTATTTAAGTCACTATACAATATCCTCCGAAATCCAAGAACAGACCTCATCCTCGACGCTGATGTCCGAGATTTCCTCTCCGAGATGCTCGGCCGCATTCTTATCCTCGGTTGATCGGGAGGAATCGCGGGAGGACAAGTCCTCATCCTCCTGGAGATAGAGATTTACTGTGATGCATATCTTTGCACCATTTTTCCCCCTTCTGATTCCATTCAAATAATGGAGTTTACATCTGGATGATAATCTTCTCTTACATTGATCCAACATTGTCAAACAATTACCATCACTTACAGACAAAATCCTATTTTAATCCTTATGTACTATGACTACATATACGAACCCACACAAACCCATCTTTAACACACCTCATCTTCCTCGGGCCACTCATGAAGGTCAAGGTTGAGGGCAAGAGCTGTACTCCCCACACACGCGCTCCAGATCGCTTCTCCTGTGGGGGAAACACATCAAATTACATTAAAATATCTCATACCTCGTCATTTATAAGGGTTTTACACGTAGTGTGTTGCTACTTAGTTTTTTATCAATTGAAATTTGGCATGATCAATTCCAGCCATCATAGCCTTACGTGTGGCCATCTCCATGGCAACATCTGGCAGAGATTTCCGTAGGTCACCGAAGGTCAAAAGTTTGGGTTTTCTTGCTGCTTCATCCTCCTACAGAACAACAATTGAACAATGTATTGACTACAGACTACTGTTTATATATAAAGTATCATTAAGTAAGGTTAGATTTGATGAAGGAGCATGAGAAGTCTCTCAATAATTATCTCAATAATTCATCAAAAACTTTAACAGCATAGTCAACCAGGATTGGATGATCTGAACAGATCCAACTAAACACATATGGAGCAAATGACTAAACAGAAGGCAAAGTACCATACATCATAGTTAGTTACAGCAGGCAAGATTGACTGCGAGTAAACATTGATCAGTATAATATATCAAATACCTCAGTTGGTTTCATCACTCACCGGACGTTCTAGCTTGTAAGGATCTTTGCCATCGGGAAGAGCCAGCTTGTGGGGCGGGCGACGAGCGGGACCCCCCAGGGAGGCCTTGGGCAGGGTCGGGGGACAGTACACCTTGGACGGCTTGGCACCGCTCTCATGGATCTGTGCCAGGTCCTGCCGGGGGAGAACAGGGGGAGAGAATCTTAGCAGTGCTTGGGTCTCACGTGCCTTTATAAATGGGGAAATTTATGTATATAATATTATGTTTTGATCATTCCGTTAGAACTCTTTTCAAAATTGTACATTGTTTGACTGAGGAAAAAGTTTTTCCTCAGTCAAACAATGTATAAAACATTACAATAGATAAAGAATTTATTACAACACATAATGTTGCAAGCATTATCGTAATGTTCAAATGAATTTGCTGCATGCACTAGTATATAATTTTCGGCTTGCGCAACCACGCATGTACTGCACTAAACTTGTTGTTTTGAGATTTTCTTCAGACTGAAAAATGTACAAGTTTCAAAGATGACAGATTATCTCACCTTAGAGAAGACCTTCTCCAAAGTATCGCCCACGTTCAAGTCGAACAACCTCTCCTTGTGAACACTCAGATGGTGTTGTACTCTCTGTAGATAGTGTACAAGGTCCTGGTGAGATGCGAGTACCGAGCTCAGGGGGGTCACAGTGTCCAAGGCATCACGCAGGTACACCCAGGAACTCCGGCTATCAAATTAACATGCAAACGGAAATATATCGGTTTGGTGATATTGAATTTTTACGTACAGATTTATATTTATATATTTGATGATTCATGCTAGAAAATGAACATGATACCAAGCACTGCGTTTCGTCATTTTAAATCAAGGTTTTTTTTATTAATTACACCTTTATTCTATGATATAGGCATGTTTAAATATACTAGAACTTTCAGACAAAAGAAATCGGTGTTACATGTAAAAACTTCACTCACTCATCTTTCTGCAGCGCTCTGATGAACAAGCCTTTGATTTCATACTTCAGTAAATCAACTTCCTCGTCCTCAATGTCTTCTTTGTTGCTGATCTTCTGGGACAAGCTAAAAGCAAAGAGTAGAAACATCAATGTCACTTTTCTAAATCAAATGTTAAATTTTTACGTTCAATATATTGTTATGCTCTTGTCCTGTTGGCCTGAAACTTTTTATTGCCCCGACTAATATTCTGGAATAAACACTAGGGCCCGGATGAGTCAACGGCCATCCCCAAATATTTCTTATCATTTCAAAAGTTGAAACCTAATAGACGGGCAAAAAGAAAAGTTTTCAAGTCCCCCACAAAAAATACACCCAGAATTTTTGGCTGGAAATTGCCTGAATCAAATTATGACATTGACAGGAATCGCCATAATTTTTTCCCCAAAATGGCCATTGCAGCCATCTTGAATTTCACATCTGGACGAAATAGGATAGGGGGCTGCAACAAAGTATTTCGAATAACTGTGAAAGTTTCGGAACGATCGATTAAGGTGTTCAAGAGGTATGATCTGGAAACCAAACCAGACAAATTAATGGCTTCCTGATTTTCAATCGGGATGTTATATGTGTCAAGGATCAATGATAGGTGTTTTCGTATTACCATTTGCTCCAGTGAGTCCCGTTCAAATTTTGATATACATTTGGACGGGTTACCCGGGGCGGGTGGGTCAGACCACATGGGTGCCCGAGTCGGAAATTTTAGACTCGTCCGGGCCCCAATAAAAACCAATGACAAATACAGTCGAAAGCAATACCGTAAGCGTATATCCTTGGCCCAGTTGACTGCTGAATCTTTCTTGGACGTCCTCGACTGGACTGACGAAGAAGACACGAGACTCCTCCCATTGGCTATCACTGGCAGACGAGGGGTGCCACTTCCAAGGGTATCCATTCGAGGGGTGCCACTACCCAGAACACCCAACTGGGGCTCCACGCGTGAGGCCATTCTTACTGGAGTTGTTAGGTTATGAGTAGTTTGCGATGACTGGCGGGCAACTCATATTGTTTGGTGTGTGGTGAGTCTGTTTAAAATTCAAAATATAACTACTAAAATTCACACATTATATAAATTGTATAGCACAGCAAAGCTCTTGTATTCATATTCAGTCACATCATAAGTACTCGAACAGTATCTCACATTCTGCCAGAGAGTATGAACCCGCTCAATAGAGCTACAAGATCGTCTCATCAGCTCGTTCCTATTTTATCCAATGTAATTTGACGAGTGCAATGAATATCCATAGTACATCGCTGATGTTATTGCACTGGTGAGAATTTGTGGCTATGATGTCACTCATTGTGATTTTATGTTATTTTTTGTGTGCTGAAAAACGTTAGTGTACGTAGACATATAATGAACCAAATACTGCATTGTACTGTGATTTATTTTTCAACTTGGTCCTTCTTCAGAGCACTCATTAACTCATGAGTGCTCATAGAAAGGACCTTAGTGATATAATTCATAGTAAAATGCAGTATTTGCCTAATATCTATACGTCAAAATTGTACTCTGCAGACATTCTCCTGCGACTTCACAACAAATCTAGATAATTCAATGGCTACGGGTTCATCTGAACTAGACGTTCAGTTGCTGGATAGCTTTAGTAGGCTCTGATGCTGTGCCATCCTGCCTACATGTATATTAATATTGTTTTATAGTGAACTACCGGTACTTGTGCATACATATAACGAGCTGCAGTCCTGTTACCCGAGTAATGTTTCCCCAAATAACTAGTACTACGACGTACATCCTCAGAGCCTACTAAACCTAATCAGCAACTGAGCGTCTAGTTCAGATGAACCAGTTGCCAACACAAGCGCGTGCGGATTTCATGCATACATGTGCAGTATTGCGGACAATGATGGCATTTGATAAGAAAAACATAAAATATCACAGGGAAATGTCAAACTTCCTAAACTATCAAACATGGCACCGAGGGTGCTATACATGTAGCTTACCTGCATATCATGAGAATTGCACAGAGTATTGATTTTCCCGAATATAAATTGTTACACTGATCTTCAACTCTATTGTCAAAACAAAACATGTTTGTATATCTTGCCGAACAAACATTTTCTGTACGCACTAACATTTTCTGCAACAAAACTTACACACATCACAAAGGTACATAGGGGAATCTTATGCATTATGAGGAAAATCGTCTGTGAGAGAATGGCTGCAAAAAACAAAAATCTTCGGGGTTTTCACGAAAAAAGGTCGTTTTGAACTTCCGAGGTCATTCAAAGGTCAAATTGAAGGTCACCATCCAAACTGCAATATATGATTTCCCATTTGAATGTGCCATTATTTAGGCTCAAAAAATTGTTTAATGGCCAAAAAATGTTCTATTGGAAATGGCCCAAAACGAAGTGACTTGATTTGGGACAAAAAAATTTGTTTTCGCCGACCCATCAAAAAATCAAAATGGCCTCCACACACAGACCGCCGATTCCAAGGCAACAAAACTTATACACATCACAAAGGTACATAAGGAGAATCTTATGCATGAGTTTGAGGAAAACTGTCTGAATGGATTCTGAGAAAATGGCCATCAAACACAAAAATCTTTTTTTTCGACAAAGAAAGTTCCTTTTGACCTTCCGAAGTCATTGAACATTTTTGAAGGTCAAATTCAAGTCACTATTCAAACCTCAATATATGATTTCCCATTTGAATATGCCAATACTTAGGCTCTACCTTGAAGTGTTCTAGGAGTTTACTCCGCAAAGCTCCCATTATGAAGTCCAAACAATTTTTCAAAGGCAAAAAAAATATTTTTTTTTTGCTGGAACTGGCTCAAAACGAATAGTGAGTGACTTGATTTGGGATAAAAAAATATTTTTTTCGCCGAGAAGTCAAAAAATCTAAATTGCCGCCATACGCAGACCGGCAATTCAAGGGCAACATAACTTACACACATCATAGATGTACATGAGGGGGATGCTTTCTCAAAACTGATCAGACAGTTTTTGAGAAAATGGCCATCAAAGTCCAATAAAACCTCTAAGGGTATTAGCCCAAGGAATGTTTTGGTGAGTTTTCAGACAAAATTCATCAAGGCAAAAAAATTTATGTGCCGGACGGCCCACTGAAGGATGGACAGGCGGAAGGCCGGACGAACGAAAAATCATGACAATAGCTTATCAGTCCATATGGGCCGGTGTGGAACACAATAAGGAAGATTTGGGACTCAAAATGAGGTATTTTAATGATAATATCAGACTGTTTGTGAGCATTTTTTTCATCCCGACAGCGACATACAATGTCCGCGATGGTCATGATCATTTGAACCGTCGCAAGTAAGGCATATTGCCGCAAGAGTTTACCATGCACTACACTGTAGAACTACCGGTACTACAGTAACAGTTGCTATATCGTGATATACGAGCCATCCGTCCTAAATTCGCCGCATTCCCAAATTCGCCAACGTGGATTTCAGGCCTTGTAATGTAAATGAAACTAACAAGTTTGATCGTCAATCAAGACTCTGATATCCAATCTTTGTTCCAGTGATTTTTTTTCCACAAAACGAGCTTCTGAGTTCTGATAATATCAAGTTGGCGAATTTTGGGATGCGGCGAATTTAGGACGGATGGCTCGTAGTCCCCGTGGATCATGTAAGTTTGAAGGCACACCAATAGTTTCCACGCACGAAAAAAAAGATAAATATCAACTTCTATCATTAAATAATTGTTCATTCATCGACAGTATAGTTTGATGGTGATGCCCAAACAATTACTTTTTTAATAGAAGTTGACAGATCTAGTATCTACATGCATCCTTTATTCGAGCTAGTAAACAAAAGGTGTGCCTCCAAACTGACATATATATATGATCCGTCCCTGCTTATTCCATACATCCTTCCTCCAGGATTTTCCATGACAAAGGAGTTGACTGAAACATATGGTGTTATTACAGGTAGAGTCTACTATTTTATTAAAGTCATAGTAGCAAGGTATCATTATATGGTTTTATTCCTGTTCACATCAAGACATTGTGGACATTTGGTGATAAAGAAGGTGTTCGCGTTAATTGCTAACTAATAACAGCGACATATAACGGAGTATTGAGCCAGTATTACAATCGCCTTCTCCAGCCGATTAAAGAAATAGCTTCGGCAATTTCCGTAATCGTGACGTCAGTTGAGGCAGAATGTGCTTTGCTGGCTGGCCGAAAACGTAAAATACGTAATTTGGTGGCCAGCTCAAAGACGGAAAATCACTTAGAATGCATGCGATTCAACAGAAAACACGCAAAAACCAGCAAATACTGGACATCTTGCAGTTCAACAAACCTCCGTTCCGGGTGAATAAATAGTGCTGATTCTAAATATCAAGACAAGAAATGCCGTATTTCTGCCATCTCACCCGTTCACTTGAATTGTCAAACATACATCAGGGGAATGAATATGCGACATGCAGTTTACCTGGCTGGCTACATGTACTTTCAGGTGTGCCTCAACTGACGTCACCAACCACGTGACCCACACTAAAATCAGGATCAAAATCTTCGGCAATTTACGGAAGGAGTGCCTATTTCGTTCAATATCTCGAAACCCATTGATTGTATTTGTAAAATTCGTTCAAATTCATTGAAAACTATTCATATTAGACTAAATGAAAAGCACTTTCATCGGCATGCTACTAGGTCTTTAAACTATTATTGAGATGGCGAACTTTGGGATGCGACGGATTAAGGACAGATGGCTCGTAGATCTAGTGCTCCAACTCTATAGGCCTATCATCATGTTGGCACTGTTACTGTATTCGTTCACACATGAGAGATATAGATCTATAACATATCAAACACAACGTACCAGAGTAGATATATTATCCAGAAAGAAACATACTCTTTGAGTAAGAAAAATATCGACTTCAAAGCATTTCCGTTGTCAAGTCGCCATAGTTTTCGTTAGACTGTTCCACTGACTTTTTTCTTCACCGCATACAACCGTGTATGATAGTTAGATTTTTCAAAGGGACGTCACCGACTGAAGCCGGACGAGGACACGGGAACTGGATTCTGGTACGTAAAACTTACGTAAGAACATGAACTTGATATTGTGAATGATGATTTATTAAAATAGGGTTTTGGTTATTGAGTGCCTCGGGATTATCGAAGACAGGCTATGGGATTTTAGATTGTCACCAGAATTCAGAAATAAAATTTGTATCGGTACGGAAAGCCGAGTTCCAGGTGTACTTCGTGAGGCAATACCCAGCTAACCTTGAACATTCCAGTTTATTTCATTTCATGCGTTCATCATGCGTGTCCACATACGTGTTCATCATGCGTGTTCATTCGTTCATTGATTCGGTAAAAAGCTGTTGGACAGAAAACACAAGTCTTTTTAATACCCTCAAAATACGACAGGTATAAATGCTACTAATAAATTTATTTATTATTTATTAACCATGATTTATAAAGCGCATATTCATGGTATGTTCTATGCGCTGTACAATGTATTATAAATTACAAGCAGATACATTACACATTAAACAGACATATTTCATAATATTGAGAATAGCAATTTAGAATCACTAGAGGTACTGTTGGAACAATACAGTTTTGAGTTCTTTTTTGAAGCTGGACACTGACGGGCTGTGCCTGAGTGACGACGGCAGGCGGTTCCATAGCAGTGAGGCTTGGTGGAAAAATGCTTGTGCCCCGACCCGTTTTTTGGCTGGTTGATGGACGCCGACAGATGGATCGTTAGCAGATCTGAGAGCCCGGCGTGGAACATAGATCTGTAGTAGCTCCTGTAGGTACTGAGGTGCTGCACCATTCAGGCACTTGTAGACATAGGTCAGGACACGAAAGTGTACCCGGAGATGGCATGGCAACCAGTGGCAAAATGTGTCAGAATAACAGTTACCGTATTACCCCGCTTGGCGCACCTTCACTTATAGGCGCATGTGCCTATATGCGGGGTAATACGGTACACATAAGACTAAAATGAACTCTTACACAATGGTGAGCCATGGGTGGGCACAAGTTAACACATTTAACAGTTTATGAACATTTGCGTGTGATTTATTCTTTCGAAGTTTTGAGCACATGGAAAACCAACTATGATATAAAGCGTCAAATGGATTCACCGTCAAAAGATCACCGCGTGCAATCGTGTGCATGATATACAATCATAATGCATCCATGTGTAACGTTTGACACCCGATATATAGGGCACAAGCGCCCCGCATCTGAGCACGGTCACGACGGGCGTCGTAATTACTTAACTACGACCAGGTAAGGCCACTCCTGTTTAATTTTTTGTTTCTCGTCCTTTGGAAAATCAAAAGCTAGGAGGGAGGGCGGAAAAAACATGCAAACAGACCCTCAAATAAAAAACGATATACCGTGCAAAGATTCTCTGAATGCAAACGATGCTTGGGTGGCGGGCCTATGTCGTTGAGTATCTGAAAATATATCATAGTTTCATATTGAATCTTAGAAACTTATTTGTGGTAAGAATTGTTAATTTGAAATGTTAGTCTGTTAAAAACTCTGGATACATATTGTATACACACAAGCCAGTCAGATGAGTTTTGCTGCGAGACCAATATGGGTAAGCTTTACAGAGATTGGCGGAAATGTGCGTGTCAAAATCGCATTTATTTCCATAATATCACATATTTATCTTGTTTGTTTTTTCTAAAAATTTCGCAAAAAGCTAGGCGCGCGGGGACGAGAAACAGAAAATTAAACAGGAATGGCCTAACAGTCCACCGAGCAAGTCCGGCCTCCATACATCACTCAGATATAATATCATCATAGTAATGTAGCCTGGTGTGACTAGTCCGAAAGCCTTGAGGGCGGCTTCCTGACACCCATGCACATGGGCGTGTTGCTGGCCGGCCTCGCTGACGGTCCACCAAGGTGATAGAATCCCAGATGGCCCGACGGTCTGCTGGAGCCTGTACGCACCATCCCGGGGCAAGAAACTACCAATCCATGGGGGCATGTGCTCCCGGATCAAAGCAGCCTCCCTCCTGGGCCCCCGATTGGAATTGTCCCCGAGGTCCTGGCGGACCATCTAGCCAGACAATGGGGACGAGGAGCACATGGCCGTGCACCACTGTCGTCCTCTCGCCTTGACAGCTCTGAGACAACTCAATGAAAGCAAGACAAGCTACTAGCTGTAAAGCTAGCAGCGCACAAGAGCGAGGTTGTGACGGCATGGCCAATGGTACAGTATAGTGGAGTGAGAGAAGATATTACGTCGCCAGGGCAACGCATGAGCTCCGAATGTGAAGCAGCCAAAACAAGTAGGTATGGTGTACGGTAATGGCCGAAACTCCTATTGCAATCTTTGGGCAAAATCGCCACACATGCAAATAAGAGAACGACACGTGTGCGTGACGACACACCAGGGCTGATAAGAGGGACCCGGAGTAGCCTTGAGAGCTACTGGACTCTGGCGACCACCAGAGTGCAGCACGCTTTCCATGAAGGAATGGCTGCTGGTAAAGAGGTCGCCGAGTCACTGCAAACTTCTGTCTCGGCCGAGGTAGAGGCAGAGGTGCAGCGACTATGAGCTGAGAATGAGGAGCTCCTGCATTGGTTACAAGATGCTGAACTTGCTCAGACTCGCCTGCGAGAGGGCGTCGATGACTCTAGGTCTTCCTCCATGAAGGAATGGCTGCTGCTAAAGAGGTCGCCGAGTCACTGCAAACTTCTGTCTCGGCCGAGGTAGAAGCAGAGGTGCAGCGACTACGAGCTGAGGATGAGGAGCTCCTGCATTGGTTTCAAGATGCTGAACTTGCTCAGACTCGCCTGCGAAAGGGCGTCGATGGCTCTAGGTCGTCCTCCTTTGGACAGGTCAATGCACACCACTCGTACGCCACGCTGGGGCTGGCGCTCTACCCCACTTTAGTTCGGAAATGGAGGAAGTGGACTGGCGGACAGCAGCACATCCACGATCAGGTGGAGATGTTCGCCGCAGTAGCCGAGCTAAACACGGAGGGCCTCCTTGCATCCATCGAGGCAGCCCCACCAGGGCCATCACCATCGATCCAGGCGATCACGCGCCCATGAACACGACCTCATACAGTACTTTGCCTGCTTCAGATTCTAAGCTCAAGTCACTTGGGTGACTTTTGTCATTTATCGACTGGTTTCATTGTTTCAAGTCTGTGAAAGTTTTTCTCATGCTCGTGCGCTGGCACTATCAATATTGCCAGCACTTGGAAATCGGAGTCTTGCTTTGAGATTGCCAGTGAGCATGACGCTGAGCGCAGCGTGCAGATCCAATTCCAGTTCAGGCTAGGGAGGAACCGACACCCGGGGACAACCAATTGTACAGGTGGCATGCCTATTCTCGAGTGGGGACTTGAACCCAAGCAACCCCCAGGTAATCGTCGTCATTGATTGTACAATGTGCGAGACATGACAAAACAATTGCATACAGCACAGAGCTCAATGCATGCTACCACAACGGCATAATAAATGATGTAGACCATGCTAGGGGTGCTCGGTTTTAAGTGCTTGCTCAAGAATAGGCACATCACCTATGGCAACCTCAGTGGAAAGGCCTTTGCGTTCCATTTCCGCATATTGAGCGAAAGGCCCTACCCTGAGGCAGTACTTGCAGGCTCTGTCAGTCCATCGGGCTATCTGGGATTCTTTCGGCAAGTCTGGCCAGCAAAGCGCCCACGTGCTCCCGTTCGTTGTGCCTTCCTAATGGCCTTCGTTCCCAGGCACATAGGGCTACATGACAGTGATGAAGCTCTTCAGAGTTATGTATTAGTCAAACCCTGTCAGGCGGGCTAATAACCTGGTTTACTGATACCTGCAAGGACCGTGCCACTGTTGGCACGTGCCCTAGAGAGCTGGTATCAAAGGTTACAATTGCATCAACACTTTGCAGCCAACACTTAAGTTTTTCATGTTACACATATTGGCCTAATACTATACCAATGTAACGTGTTGAGAAAAGTTGCAATATTACACATATTGACACAGCATTGTACCAACGTCTTGAAGAACACTCAACGTTGCAGTATTGCACACATTCATCCAACATTTCACCAACGTCTTGAAACCAACAGTGTTTGTTGATATAATATACACGTTAGCACAACAGTGTACCGATGTAGCATGTTGTAAAACATTGCAAAATTACAACGTTGACCCAGCACCGAAGACGTCTTGAAGCCAATTGTGAACGTCAAAATATCATGCCTAGGCCTATGAATTATTAAGGTATTTCGGCATAAATGCCTTTATGCAGAATTTTCCTTTCAGATCTTCCGCCAGTTTTGGTGTCCGGATAATAACTTTAGATTGCCTTGATTGATCCTTGCCAAACTTTCACCACTAGTCAGAAATTGTATGTGGAAGAACACTATTTTTTTGGAGCCGGCTCTGAGGTCCGTGAGGTCCGTGAAGATGAAATCAAAGTTTTTGGTTGCCGGACGATAACTCGAAAAATATTCAGGCAATAGATGCAAAACTGTGCATGGAGGTTTATATACCACCAGGGAAGAACCCTATTGATTTCGGGATGATACGTCAAACGACCTTTGACCTAGGGGTCGAAATAATTTTTTGCTGAGTCATCCTTGAGGCTTCTTGCATATCTCGGAAACGGTATGTCGTAGAGTGAATCAGACGTTATTTTCGGATTCGCCGCCCTAGACAAGCATGTCCAAGGGGTATTACGGATGAACTTTGATCTTGACCCAAATTTTTTTGCAGAGTCGGCATTTTTCGTTTTCGTCGATATCTCGGAAATGGTGTATCGTAGAGCGAAACAGACGTCATTTTTGGACTCCTCGCCTTAGACAACATGTCTGAGGGGTACTTTGGATGAACTTTGACCTTAACCCGGAATTTTTTGCCGAGTCAGCATTTTTCGTTTTCGTCTATATCTCGGAATCGGTTCGTCGCAGAGCGTAACCGGCATTATTTTTGGACTCGTCGCCCAAGACAAACATGTCTTGAGGATATTATGGATGAACTTTTTCGTCGATATCCCCGAAACGGTCCATCGTAGAGTGAAGCTTGAGGTTATTATGGATGAACTTTGACCTTGACTCGAAATTTTCTGCCGAATCGGAATTTTTCGTTTTCGTCGATATCTCGGAAACGTTGCATCGTAGAGTGAAGCGGACGTTATTTTCGGACTCGTCGCCCTAGACAAACATATCTGAGGGGTATTATGGATGAACATTGACCTTGACCCGAAATTTTTTGCCGAGTCGGCATTTTTCGTTTTCGTCGATATCTCGGAAATGGTGCATCATAGAGGGAAACAGACGTTATTTTCGGACTCGTCACCCTGGATGAACATGTCGGAGGGGTATTATGGATTAACTTTGACCTTGTCCAGACTTTTTTTGTCGAGTCGGCATTTTTCGTTTTCGTCGATATCTCGGAAAAGGTGCGTCATGGAGCGAAACAGACGTTATTTTCGGACTCGTCGCCCTTGACAAACATGTCTGAGGGGGTATTATGGATAAACGATGCATCGTAGAGCGAAACAGACGTCATTTTTGGACTCGTCACCCTAGACAAACATGTCTGAAAGGGTATTATGATGAACTTTGACCTTGACCCGAAATTTTTTGCCGAGTCGGCATTTTTCGTTTTCATCGATATCTCGGAAACGGTGCATCGTGAAGCAGATGTTATCTTCGGACTCGTCACCCTAGACAAACATGTCTGAGGGGTATTATGGATGAACAATTACCTTGACCCGAAATTTTTTGCTGAGTCGGCATTATTTTCGGACTCGTCGCCCTGGACAAACATGTCTGAGGGGTATTATGGATGAATATTGACCTTGATTCGGAATTTTTCGTCGAGTCGGCATTTTTCATATCGTCGATATCTTGGAAACGGTGCATCATAGAGTGGAACAGACGTTATTTTCGGACTCGTCGCCCTGGACAAACATGTCTGAGGGGTGTTTTGGATGAACTTTGACCTTGACCCGAAATTGTTTTGCTGAGTCGGCATTTTTCGTTTTCGTCGATATCTCGGAAACGCTGCGTCGTAGAGCGAAACAGATGTTATTTTCGGACTCGTGGCTTTAGTAAACATGTCTAAGGGGTATTACCGATAAACTTTGACCTTGACCTGAATTTTTTTTTGCTGAGTCGACATTTCTCATTTTCGTTGATATCTAGGAAACGGTGTGTCGTAGAGCCCATGGCAAACATGTTTTAAATATTATGAATTAATCCTAACGCCGAAATGCCTCCAAGGCTTCTTAAGGCCTTGACGTCTAGTATTTGATTGATAGTTGATAAGTTATTGGAGCAATGTCTTTGTGTTAAAACTGAACGTTGCTATCTTACACACGTTGGTCCGACATTGTAGTAATATGTTGAGCTCAAAATTCCTTTTGGCCCAGCATTGCGCCAACACCACGGGACCATCGCCCACCCGCGGAGGCAATTGCCATCGATTGGGCCAATCTATATGGGTTGAAACTATAGTTCAATACGATAAACCTAGTGAACCTGAAATGAAATACTGGTTTTTGTCCTTTTAAAAGTAAGTTTAACGCATAAAAGCGGGTCGTACATACCCATTACCATATTCCCAATACCCAGTTCCTTAGTCTCATCATCTTTCCATAGCTACCATTAAATTGGCATGCAGTTTGCCATGATATAAATGAAGGTCTGCATCGACATATATTATAGTTTTATGTAGTTCTGATGTTTCTTGTATGGTCCATTCATTTTTTGTTTATTAAAGCTATACCCATTTATCTATTTTGTGAATGGTTTTGGCTGAATATGTACGTGATGATGATTTTTTCTGTACTGGGTATATCTCGGCTTTCTTGATGTCAGTTGCTCACTGATATAGCGATCGACTCACAAACGAGTGGTCCTGGGTTCGATCCCAGGTCGCGCTCATTGGCGAATTTAGCATCTTATATGTTGTCCTTTGACCAGATCGGACATAAAATTTGGTGATGAAAGATGCTTACAGTTTCTGTACAAATAAAGATGTACACTGATCTGCTTCATGCTGCTGTAAAAACTCTGACAATGCACTACACAAAACAGAACCCTCTGGAAATAAATGTGTGTACATTCTTAGGTTATCTTGAGGGTTCGCCCCTGAATAAGTTCATCCATCAGAAAGGCAAGGCACTACAAGCATTTCTCCAATTTTTGTTGACTGAATTTATTGCAAATGTAAAATATACAACAAAATTACGATACCTAAGTTATTTTACAGTTCCAAAATGATTTTTATGTAATCTCAATCAGGTATTCCCATACTTTCTCACAATATTTCATGAATCATGGATTCAACATCATGTATCATTTCATGGAACATACATGTGGCCTCGAATATAACGTAACTTCGATACCAATGTTGACCAGGTACAGACCAATTGCAACTACAACAATTAAACTTATGAAACATTTGGAAAAAAACAACTAACGACGAAGGAATTATACCAAAGAGCACACTGGTGGTATTTCGAACTATGTTTCACACAGATCTATTCCAGCTGCACATCTGGAGGAATGTGCCCAATAGGATCCCCGTAACATCCCTGCACAAATACTGAACCAAAAGTCCAAATGCTGAATATTGCAGCCTGATACCAGCTGAAATATATCAATCTATGGTAATTACCAGTTACGCACACTAGTTACCATACGACATATGTGATCACTCAACATTATAATGAACTGTAACAAACCACAGTCTATGGAAATTTATTCTATTCAAATTTGCTGAAATTTAACAAGATATCAACTACGAGTAACACCAATATCACCATACCCTTATGTAGCTTTTGTCACAACAACATCAGCTGTGCTGGTTATTCTGCATTATAAGCAGAATCATACATTTTACCTACTTGAATATGACGTTGTTTGCATCAAAACTTTGTTTTGATTAAAGGCCAGAATGTGCAATTCAGTTATCATCATATGTGTACATTCTCAAATTCTCCAATGAACGTGACAATATAATATCATACGAAATACTACACACCAGAAAGAGTAACCTGGCTGGTACATATCTCCGCAGATACTTTCGAAGATACACTGGGAGCGGACTTCCTGCTGTCATCAACCGAGCTCGTTTCATTACCACTGACATTCCCCATAGTGCAAGCCTTGGCAAGTGTCCCCCTGAAGGATGGTGACGCCAAGACATAGATGAAGAAGTTGATGCAGTGGTTGGCATCCAACATCAAAACTAGAAGAGTGACTCCTGGGTTTTGAAAGATTTGTGACCACACTCCTCCACCATTGACTCTGTAGTAGAGAGAAGCTATCACAAAAGGGAAGGTGAGTACCGTGTAGATGACAGACGTAGAGAGGACCATTCGTCCAATCTCATTGTACTTAGCGGATCTTGTGTCCTCGTTAGTGGCATTCAGATCCCTGGTTGTCTGTCCATGTTGCTTGAGTTTGACGAAGGTTGCAGTGTTGAGACAAATGAGAATAATGCTTGGCACCAGGGAGTATGTTATTGATGTCAAGATGGTGTGACCTATGTCGAAGTACCAGGGCCAGTTGAGGATGCCCGGAAGGTACTTTCCATCTTTGTTGCACTGTGCACGATGGGTGTATACGAATAGTGCTGGTGCGTAAGACAGGTAGGCTGCCGTGATGAGGGTACATACGATTTTGGTTGCTCTTTTCACAGTGAATGTCATCTTGGCCTCAACTGGTCTGCAGATGGCAATAAGACGTTCACAGGTCATTGCTAGGATCACCCAAGCTCCAGCTGTCAGTGAGCCACCGACATACCACTGCCTGCCATTGCAGTAGTATAGAACTCCTATGTACTTCATTTTGTGGAGGGGCCTGAAGTAGTGCGCGGACATCAAGTAGAACAGGTTCACCAAGTCCATGACTGCAAGAGCAATGATGTAGACAGAGTAGGATGTCGAGCGCATACGTTTTGAGAACATCACTGCGAATGATACGATATTCCCTATGACCCCAAAACAGGCCAAGGAAGCTAAGCCATACGTCAGCAAGGCAAGGCATGTAGGATTCCTCGTGTCTGGTCTTGGCATTTCCAGTGTTCCTGTCTGATTTGTTTCAAGAAATACACCAGTAAAATTGACACATGTATGGTTTCCCGCCATGTTGTCTTTCAAAGATGTGATATTATATATATATGTATTATTTGCGCTGAAGCACATCGAATAATTCCCGAACACCAGATAGGGTGCATGAACGAGCCAGCATGTTCTATACTCCCACCTCGCCTGAGTATTGATGGCAGTCTATTGTTTGATCCCTCTGAATCAACATGCTTCCTATCATCTCACTGGAACGGCCAGCGTGTAATTAGTTTGATTGCATAAAATGGTCTCAATCTTCAAGGGGATTATCTTTCAGAAGCATTTTATGCTGGAAGCATTATTTCTGATTTAAATGCAACAATAGGCGAACTTTCAGTACATGAGTTTTATCATCAATCATTCATGGTTGGTAATAGCTGGTATTATGAGAGACTAAATTTTTGTGTTTACTCCTCCATTGTAATTGTGATTTTCTAATTGCAATGAACTAGTACATCCCCAGCGCATGATATAAGCACAATAGACATGCACCAATCAATTTTACTAACGCTTAAGCCATCAGTGAACCATCACGTTATTGAAATTCGCGACGTGGTCCTCACAATCATAGGTATTACGTAGCCACTGTCCCGGAGCCTTACATGAAAAACTAGTAATTTCAGTTTTATAAAACTGACTAGAAAATTACGAGTATTATGCGTGATGTTTTCAGTGACTGGTGGTAGAGTGATTGTTATAAGAGTTGTTTAAAGGACTAACTTTACATTTGATAAGAAACATGTATCCCATTGATTCTACCTGAATGAAGACTAATAGGAATAGGTAATATACATATGAGCTTTTATCCCATATCAATATATTAATTGATACAATAAATACATATGCTGTTGTATTTGATGTACTTGGCCAATATTTTTCTTTTACAGTATCTTACATCATTTTGTCATAAAAATAGCAGAAATGAATAGTATGGAATGTAAATTACAGGTTATTCACTTGATTTATCATGAAAAAATGACAATCCAAGCATATGAAAAGTTCCAAGATGATGGTGATAACTGAAACTGCTACCCTTCATTCACTCGTGGGAATCAACCGGGGGTGGTTTTGAAATGAATCTTGCTGCTATATGTACATGGCAAGTTTGGTTGTGCCATTGTCCAGGCTATCAGGCGCTCATTAGAACCAATCACCGTATTATCATCCAACCCACATCATTAAACAAATACATGTATGTGTTTTGTGATCTTTGATATATTGTGAAGATGGCGTGGGGCATCCAAGCCAAAAGAGCATTGCTTTCTCCTCAGAATCTACAAAATTATTCTGACCTAACATGTCGCAAAGGCACTTCAAAAATATCAATGAACTGTGCCCTGATATGGTTTCTTGGTGGGCGTGTGTAATACCAGTACATGATATTGCACGATATGAATTGATTCGATGGAATCATTTTACAACATTCTGGTTGTATGGATGGTAGTAGGTTTATGATTACTTTCATTCGATGAATGCAGAATGTGATATTCTGGAGGGGTGATCCTTTCCGTAAGATAACTTACGTAAGATAACCGTAAGATAACTTCAGTATAAAAAATGCAGCAATGATGATCATCAATTCTATGATCCCCAAAACAACATTCACATATCGTCAAGAAAACTTATATTCATATTTTTATCACAACCATGATTCCTTCATTAGTCAAATAAATTTAGCATTGCACTTCGAACTAATTTCTGACGTTAATGATGTTCCTGAAAGGTACATTATTACACGTTGGCAAAAAACATGATACCAAAAAGCGACAGAATATATGAGTATGTATAGCAATATGACAATCACCATCTCATCGCATATACTATTACCAGAGTTCGCCAAGTATGTTTGGGGTATCAATGATAATTGAAGATAGTAGCATACTATTGATAGTAGGAGTATATCACAACCCATGTCACATTATACGACATTACGCGCTGACACCCAGCAAACAAATACCGTCTTTAACACCAGTAATTGCTCCCGGCAAAGCAACGGAGCTGTATGAATTCATATAATCACACCTATTCTAACAATGAGTATTTCTGTTGGGGACCAATGAAAAGACGGGCTCGTAGGTACACACCATATAAAACGACGAGTGACAAATGTCTCTTGGAAGCATTAACGCTGAAATAAGAACGAGATAATCACTCCATAGTTATAATGCAGTACACAAATAACATGGCAGAAAACAATACCTCTCTGAACAATCCTCGTTACTTATCAGCTTTGCGAATGGAACAAACCAAACTGAAACACAGAGAGATGAAGGAATTCTACTTGTGTTGCCATCCTGACTAATGTCGTGCCTATTTTGGCCTGTTTTGGGGTCGTAGGAAATATCTCGTCGTTTGCAATTATGCTTACAAAAAGTATGCGCTCAACATCATACTCCGTGTACATTGCTGCGATTGCTATCCTGGACACGGTGAATTTAGTCCACTTGATGGCCACTCATTATTTCAGGTCTATCAACAGGATGGGATTCTTCGGAGTTTTGTTACACTGCAGTGGTAGGAAGTGGTTCATTGGTGGCTCACTAACAGCTGGTGCATTCGTGATACTGGCCATGACCTGTGAACGTCCCAAAGCCATCTGTAAGCCAGTGGAGGCGAGGAGGACTTTTACAGCAAAGAAAGCAACCAAAGTGGTATGTGGCCTCATCACTGCAGCCTACCTCTTGTATACACCGGCGCTCTTCACGTACACCCACCATTCACAGTGTCACAAAGGTGGGAAATACCAACAGGGCATCCTAAACTGGCCTTGGTACTACAGCATAGGTCGAAGCATTCTGGCTTCAATTACATACTCCCTGGTTCCAAGCATTGTTCTCATTTGCCTCAACACGGCAACCTTCATCAAACTCAGGCAACATGGAGAGTCGAACGTGAATCTGACAGAGAGTCACCAGGGCGATAGATTAGCAAAATACAATGAGATCGGGGGAATGGTACTATTTACCTCTGCAATTCATACCATACTTACAGTTCCATTCGTCATTGTTTGGCTCTACCACAGGGCTAGCAGTGATATGGTACAATGGCGCAGTTGTCAAAGCCCAGGACATGCTGTCATGGTCGTGATGTTGATAGCCAACCACTGCATCAACTTCATCACCCACATTTTGATATCTCCATCCTTCAGGAGAGCGCTCGCCAAGACCTGCACTACGCACACTGCTAATGCTGATGGAAGGGGATCCAATGAGGAAGTTACTCCTGGCAAATTCAATAAGGAATTGTCATCTTCTAGTCATGTTGCTCAGCCTGGTGTGTGAAGGAAACTTATCCTCAAATAAAAATGTAAGAAACAACCATAAATTTTATATTAAGATGGTTTTCCAGTGAAAACTTGAAATCAGACAGTATATACTTCTGAATCGCATGTATATTATATTATACTATATCATAATAAATCTTGAGAACACCGTGTGTTAGAAACTTTGTTTGCAGAGGCTAAATGAAGTTACAGCCAATTCACACTTGTATACTTTTAACACGCCATCTGCCCTTGATAACGCTAGTGTGTTTTTGGAAAATAACATTTGGTCAGGCTTTCTTTCTGTTCCAAAAGGTATTCTACAATTTTGTACGGATGTACCTGGAATCAGGAATGCAAACATTTACATGTTTAGACTAAAATGGGACTGGAATTTGTGTGCCAAATCCCTCGATCGCACAGTCTGGTAATCAGTTAGAGGTCACCAAACAGATATGTTCCAGTAAGTGTATCATCGAAACACGGACACTGGACAGTCACCAAACAAACTGTTTTATATTGTTGATCATGGTTTTGGTTGGTATTGTATCAATTTTCATTCGTATGAGTTATCTAAAATTTTACTCAGGAAAATAAAATTGTGCATATCAGCGTAGTGTGAAAATTTAACCTCAATTGTATTTTAGTTGAATTTGTCAGGGCACAGTTCTAGTCTCTTAAAATTTCTGGGACAAAAGACCCCACGAGGTATATGTACCTTCCATTTTAGATGGACTTTTGAAAGCCGTGTTATCGTTACTACCTTCGTACTGCTGATTGGCAATTGCTAACAGCAAATTTCTTGTTCTAACAAAAATATTTTTTTGTTTAATCATTTTTTTTTCCATTGAACATTTCTTATGGTTACTCAAACAATTTGTTCCAAGCAAAACTACTTCTGACATTACAGTGGTCGTGTTCCTAAGGTACATGAAGATATACTGCAAGCTAGCATGCTGTACATAAATATATATTGTTAACATTGCATTGTAAAATAGCTGTCCGAAATAGACTTGACTTGACTATACTGCTGTGTCCATGGAGTTCAATGTGATGAAATTATTAAATATTGAAGTAGAAATGATTCAGACTCATTCTTGTCTATGATCTTGTATTTTGTGCGTTTCAGTGTTTTGAAAATAAACGTGATCTAATCAAATATTTCCTGCTCTTTTAATCTAGTAGTTTTTCCTGTTCAAGGACACATATTCATGCCCTGGGTATGGAGAGGAGTAACAAATTTTGGAAGCAAGGTTCAAATATGAATACCACATCGTGGTTTGTACCTCTAAAATTTCTGGATTTATTGGGTGCAATATAAGGCTGTGTTACATGGTCAACAATGAATGAAATAAAGACGTCAATATTAATCTGAAACTTGGAAACAAACACCTAAACACGGCATATACCTACGATCTTGACTATATACCTGTGATCATTGTGGTGTGTATCTCTAAACGTTCTGGATTCATTGGGTACAATACAAGGCTGTGTTACATGGTCAACAATGAATGAAATAAAGACGTTATTATAAAAATGAAACTGGAACAAACACATACGCAAGTGATGATGTATACAGACGAATGTTTATAGTGAGTGGAACTACTTCTACAGTCTCCAACTATCTTTCATAAGTTCTGATATGTTTTGAGATTACAGCTCAGACTCGTCACCTGTATTTGTGATGTAGGGGGCAGGCATTTGTGACATCAACCATCACCTCATTGGTTCATATTAGTCAACTCATAACCTGTGTTCGGAATATCATGTTTGTGTTCATATCAGTTTCGTGTGTGCTTTTTCTCAGTACAAGTGTCGAGCAGTCCTCGGTGTGAGCTTATATACTGAGATTGCTTTTTTTATAGGATAGGATAAAATTTATTCAACGTCGGACAGTTTTACAAACAATCAACATTAACCCGAAAACGGGCTATTTACCGGCAGTGATATGAACATTTGGATGATAGATGAAATAAATACAGATGGTCTGACACATACATTGGTTATATACATAAAACACAATATCCACACTGACATTGTGGCCCGTTCAATCTTTTTATCCAATGTTCAAATTGGTTATAGGAGACAGCCATCTTGATATCCGATGGTAGAACATTTTATGTAACACTAAAGCAATAAAATTTAATATAACAATAGCTAGGAAGCTTTACCTTCAGATAATCATGGACAGGGGATACACTTGATCTTGTGTGGAGGAAAAAGTGCAAACTTTTTGTTACATCAGCAACTGTCTCATGCTCTTGAGTGATTGAAACACCACTCAACCTTAATCACAGTGTTCATGTTTCGAGTGACTACACCCGAAATGACGTGGCAAACTGGCATAGTATATATTATGCTCAAAATATCACAGACGGCATGTAACTCTTACGTGCAGTATTATGTATTCAAAATGTGTCATGTATTCACTGCTGTTGTTCAAGTTGCTGAAAGATGGTGAGTCTTGTAATACCTCATCTTGTAATGGGTCTGGAGTCTTGATATCCATTTTCACTGGATGCTGTTTTGAAACTTTCCTATTAATGTCAGATAAGTTGATACAAATATATATATATATTTATTCATTACAACCACATTGTGAACCTTAACTGATTTCTGTCGTTTTAAACTCAAGTGCCAGGAGAACAGACTGTACGATGTGCTGGAGACAGAGACGTGCTGATGTGTCCAGTTGATACATACATATTGAGTATCTCCGTCAGTTTACACGCATCAACAACTGGTGGATATTTCGGAATATGTGCGAGGTCAGCATTCGATTGCACAGATGAAGATTCGTTCGTTGCTCAAATATTCCACCGGAATCTACAAGAAGCATGCCATGACAAGCTAGCATGTGCCATCACCAAACTGCTGCCCAGCCATGTCTATTGCAAAGATGTACAAGTATTCACAGCTATTTCGTATATTGTGGTCACTATCTTCTGTGTGGCATGTAAGTGAAACTTCTATAATGCCCAGTTATATATGATAAGGTCTACGTCTAATTGCTTATGGGAAACCGAAATATACATATTTCAGATACCCATAGCAGAATAGAGATACGGCTAACTTGTTCCATCATGAATTGATCTTCAAGTGACATAATTCATATGTGCCAGGAAATGTACGGAAGCATTCCAGATAATGTCTCCTTAATGCATTTCCAAACTTTGGTCGGATAACCTTGAATTACCTTGAAAGGTCAAAACAGCAATTTTGGTGAAAACAGTTGTGGCTTAGCACCACAATTCTCCTGTAACATTTCTTAGCCCTCCGGCTAATTTTTCGAATAAACAATCATTGTTGATTTATATGCAAAAAGATCAATTCAAGAGCAACATTCTACTTTTATTTTGTAAGAATACAACGGTGGTTATTTTGGTACTCAGCGAAAAAAAACATAGCAACAGTTCCATTTCATCTGACACAATTCATACACGAAGCGCATAATTTTTTGTTTTTTTCCAGCACTTCCAACATTCCCGCAGCCTATCTGGGGTTGCAGTGGAAACCCACTTATAGGCCTTGCCTGCGGTTCAGATTCAACCCTTTTAATAATCACTGGTATCTACATTGGGAAGGCAAGCTACCGTGACTGGTGTAGTCCCTATGCTGGAGACTGTATTCTAACCTTGGACAACAACGGCACTGTATGGGATTCGTATATTAATGAATGTACTGGGAGAACCAGCTGTGAACACTTGATGCCTTATGAGGTCGATACTGCATGTCCGGGGCGATTGGGAAGCCAGTACACAATAGTCAGCTATAAATGTGAATGGAAGGTGCTCCTCGGTATGTGGGGGGTAATTGGGGATTGATCAATATGTACGTCCAAACGAAGGATCTGCAATAGGATTGGTTTCAAATTGTGATAGTTGAGTAGAACCGTGCATAACCCCGTCGTGTTGATACTTTCTGCATTTTCAGATCAGTCTAGTCCTGTCAGAACTATAGAAGCCACTGCTGACGGTATCACTACAAGAACTACTGATGCGGAAATCACAGGTACCTGTCAAAATATGATGTGATACTTATGTCCATGAATGTGTATGTTTTCGTATCGCCGTCATCGTGTTAAAGCTATTTGTACACCGTGTAACATAAAGTGCAGGGTCACCTGGGGCTCACAGAAATTCTCGTTTCTCCTCAGACAGATTTCTGAATGATTTGTTGGCTATTTCATGTGTATTTTGATCCTACTGATGATAAGGTTGGCACCTTGTTGAAGAACTACATGGGTTTGGAGTAATAGGTGTTTCCGAATTATCACTGCATTTTCAGACCAGACTGAGATCGTCCCTACCACAGCAGTGGCTACTGACATTATAGGAGTGGCACCTGTTGCTGACACTGCCAGGAATGGCTCCGATACACTACTGGCAGGTATCTGACCACTGTTTATAATTGATAAATGAAATTTTATTCCTTGCTGTCCATATGACCATGCGTTTAGGGCTACATACCTATTAACCACGTTTCAGGTGGCGGTTTTCTTTTCATCCGTCTGCTATTTGGGCTGACAATGTGTTTGAGGACGTCAGGGATTTGGCGGAGTTGACATTTACCAAGTTCCATGTTATTGTGCAATGTTTGTATGCTGAAATTATACACGAGTGGGTAGTTCATTACCGACATATACGAAGATAATGCCCTGAATCTCCGCAAGCTTTACAACGCCATGCATACCAACGCATCACCAAAACATGATTCCTCCACATTTCAAGGAAAGTTGCCAACGATGTTCTCGGTATCATAATCAGTGCCCAAACAACGCCAAATGCAGTTGATTGAAGGAACTTCTATCAGAAAATATCACTTATATCCCGTAAAAATTAAATATCCCATTGTTATCAACTGTCCACTCTTGAATGATACCTGCCCTGGCCATACTTTGCCGTCGGGCTACCAGGGTTTCGCATGTTGCATGGGACTTGGCACCAGTCTAAGTGAGCCTAAGCTTGGAAAAAGCAGTATCGTTAAGGTAAATGCTAAAATGGTAAAACCAGTTGCTTAAGTGTCCTGAATCTGAGCACAAATGAAGGATTTACCTTATGAATGTCGCAGCTTCGCAATGTTTCAGATTAAAAAAAAAACCGGTAACCGATAGTTCTGAGGTGGCATTAACAAAATGGCCTCTTTCTACTCTCTCTGGATTTCTTTTGACGTCGACCCATTGTACTTGTCAATTGGACGAGTTGGTTACTCTGGCGACAGGTTGACACCAGGGGAATGCCTCTACCTGGGATGTCCTTTCGACCAGTCACATGTTGCCACCTCAAGCAATTCTGGACTGCCCTCGGATACAACCCAATCGAATGACAATTCGAGGGATGCTGAAGACGTGTCACGTAGTACAACACATTGATCATGTTTTTCCACACTAACATTTTGATTATTTGTAACTGTAACACATCTAGCTCCAGATATATTGGATTTTATGATTTTCAAAAACGCGATGGTTGTGTCTAATTTATGATTATCTGTTAACCGTCCTTTGCCCTTGGGCACTTTTCGTTACTAATAAAACATTACAAAGAAACCCCAATAACCATGATTACAGTTTTGGTGCACTTGCTGGCGATACCGTTTTGTTGATTTCCTTCTTTTGATTGTGGTTTGAACGGAATAGGAAGGTGATTTGGGCATTTAGTAATTCACGTACTGTGATTCATTAGTCAACACATGAGAGGAATTAATTATGACCAATTACGTGTGTTGTCCAGTCATTTTAGAAATATCTTCATGTATGTTGGACACGAATGAAACAGTCTAAAATATATTTTGCGTGACAATAATGTTTGGCATACGTGTAGATTTTTCTCTTGTGAACACAATAGGGTTACTGTTAAATGGATTGCACATGACCCAATGGTCATTCTCACGACGATATCAAGTCGCTCAAATGAAATTACCCATTACTCAGATTTTGCACAAATATCAGAAAGCACCACGCCCATAAATGTCACGGTATATCGCTGATATGTATTATGTTTAAAACACGGAAGTCTACTTTGAAACATTGAGTTCAGTATAATGTATTCAAAACTCTCCATATTTTTACTAATACTGTTGATAAGAAATGGTGAGTTTTGTGATACATTTATTCATATTTCATGCTATTCAAAACTTTCTATTTTATGTATGGTGTGTTCACACATAGTTCTGTAGGAGGTTCTTCCGATTCGTTCTTTGCCTGGCAATGTGAAATTGAACCAATTTCTTGTTGGGTTTTCTTTAAGTGCCAGGAGAACAGACTGTACGATGTGCTGGAGACAGAGACGTGCTGATGTGTCCAGTTGATGCATTCATATCAATTATCTCTGCCAGTTTACACGCATCAACAACTGGCGGATATTTAGGAATATGTGCCAGGGCATCATTCGACTGCACAGATGAAGATTCACAGTTTGCTAAGAAATTCCACCAGGATCTTCAAAAGGCTTGTAGTGGCAAGATGACATGTGCCATTACCCAGCTGATGCCTGGCTATGTCTATTGTTCTGACGTACAACTCCACACAGTGATTTCGTATATTGTTGTGAATTACACCTGTGTGGCACGTAAGTAATTCTTCTACAAATGAATAGTTAAATATAGTAAAATATATGGCTAATTACAGTAAACCCACATATACATATCGACATGTTAAAGCAAAATTGGCATACCTCATTTCTGGGGATTTTGATGTTTTAATGCCAGAATACTCTAATTAGCATGTTTAGTATGTTTAAAATGTGAAAAAAAACTGCCTTGGGTTTTTGTGCCTCGGAAACAACAATTTAATTTTGACCTAAGCAGCTATCGACTTGGGCCATTGTGCAATTTATGACTTAGGTCATAATGCATTGGCTACATTGAGAGAAGCCTTATGCGCACATGGAGTTAGGCCAAAAACGATAACAGATTATGTAAACTGTCACGCCTTTCCACTATTCACATGAATTTGAACTGAATGTACTTGTTAATTTGTACCATAATAACTGTTACTTAGCTTCAAAAGATAAGTATCGGAATTGAGGAATTCTTTTATATAATTGTTTCACCTCAGGGGAGATTTTTTGAATGCTCTCTGAGAATCCTATGGGGAAATACTCTGAAGGTGTGTTCTACAGAATTGGACGTAAATAATTCAGTTAATTTTAATAATTAATGTGATCTGACTAATATTTTCGTCGAATGGAGCGTTTTTTCGTCACTATCGGCGATTCACGTGGATATTTGCGTGTCAGTGGGTTATTAGAATTCATACATCATTACGATGTGCACTCTGTATATCACTTTTGTTCCTGTTACTTTTATCACCAAGGTATCACTTTTGTCCCTGCGTATGCCGAGCCATCGCTCACTTTGCACATTTATACTTTATGTCAATGCCTAATTTTCCTTTTTTTTGAGCACGAAAATAAGCATATTTGTTTTGTTCCATTTTCTGAGGCACCTTTGCGTTTAATAATCATGGGCATTTATTTTTCGCTCGTAGAGCGCGGAATGTTGACAACCGTGGCATTGATTGTTGGCAATGTGTAAAAGTCGGAATGGGTTCCGAGTTCAACACCACCGACTTCCTCGTTGATATTTCGTTGCTTATAACTATTCCGACGGTACTCAAACTTTGTAGACACTTCTCATGTGAGCATATATTGTCGTCTGTTTGTACATTATTGACCAAGAATAACTACGAATATATTGAATTTTGGGAAAAATGGAGAACGGTCCTTAATTTTATTAACACATTTCCATATTTTTTTTAAGCGTACTCGAATAAGGACTACTGTTCATAGGAACTACCAATTGATTTCACATCGGTATTCGTCCTGCATGGACATCCTGCGCACGAAATTAATTTGACAACAGTGCAAGAAATGAGCGTACTATTGACTTCTATCCGGGGAGATCTGGTGCTTTGCGCCAGGTACGATTCTTGTAAATATATTAAATTGTCCGGAGAGTCAGAGGTCCTGGGGTCAGAGACGGAGATTCAACGTTACTGAGAGTCAGAGACGGAGAGTCAAGAGTTGCTGTTTTGGCTATGTTACAGTTTTGCTCGAATTGGTTAATAATTTTGAGCGGGGCTAGTTATCAACGCATATTATTTTTTTTCTGGTGGATGTGTATTTTGTCTACAAATTAATGTTATCATCAAATATATGTGTACAAACTAGACATTTAAACCTGAGGGCTTTTTGGCATCCCCGAATTTTGTTCTTTTTCCAAATGGTGAAACTGGACCCCCCCTCAAAAAACAAAACAAAGAAACATAGGACATTGAATATGGGTAAAAGTGAGAGCTCATCAGACAGTATCTTACCAGAACTACTTTCTATCATCTTGGCGAATTTTATGATGTCAAAACTTATACAAAACAGCACCATTTCTGCATTCATTTTTACAGTTCGAATTTATGGATGAGCTTCGCCCTTGACCTGAAATTTATTGCTGAGTTGGCATTTTTCGTTCTTGTCGATATCTCGGAATCGGTGCGTCGTAGAGCGAAACAGACGTTACTCTCGGACTCGTCAGTTTAGACAAACATGTCTAAGGGGTATTATTATGGTGAACTTTCAACTTGACCTGAAATTTTGCTGCCCAGCCGGAATTTTTCGTTTTCGGTGATATCTTGGAAACGGTGCGTCGTAGAGCGAAACAGACGTTATTTTCGGACTTGTCGTCCTGGATAAACATGGGGTATTATGGAGTAACTTGCAAGCTGCAAATATTATAAATTAGTCTTTTCATCGAAATGCCTCCAAAGCATCTTTAAGCCTTGACGTCTATTTTGCCCTTGGGCTAATTCTTGTTGATTTTTCACACAAGAAGATCAATTCAAGGCAATATTCTTCCCTCTAAAGACGAGGGTGGTCATTTTGGTAGAGTACTAAACAGAAATGAAAGGCACCCACCGTCACATATGTATACATACAAACAATGTAATCTAAACTAAAAGAATTTGCAACAGTTCCATCTTACCTGACACATTTCATTTATGAAGTGCATATTGGGTATGGCATTTCCAGCATCTCGACCCTTCTGGGAGCCTATTTGGGGTTGTAGTGGAACCCCACTTACAGGCCTAGACTGTGCTGCAGATTCAACCTATCTAATTATCACCGGTATTTACATTGGGAAGTCAAGCTACACTGATCAGTGTTCTCCCTCACTTGGAGACTGTATTCTAACCTTGGACAGCAACGGCACTATATGGGATTCGTATATCAATGAATGTACTGGGAGAACCAGCTGTGAACACTTGATGCCTTATGATGTCGATACTGCATGTCCGGGACGATTGGGAAGCCAGTACACAATAGTCAGCTATGAATGTGAATGGAAGGTGATCCTCGGTATGTGGGATAATTAGGGAATTATCAATGAATAAATCTAAACGTAAAATATTATATACTATATTATAACTGAAACTTGAGATGTAATGTGTTGGTGTCATAGCGTGATTGATGGGAAGAACTATGCATAACCCCCTCATGTTGATTTTGTCCTGTGTTTTCAGCTCAGTCTAGACCTTTCAATGAAATGTCAGTTATTCTTGACTACACTACTACTAGTGGTTCCACCTTCACCACTACAGAAGCCATTGATGCGACAGTCGCAGGTATGTGTCCCAGTGTAGTGTGGTACTTATCTCCATGAAGGTGTATGTTATTATAAATATTTTCAATGTATCAATGAAAACGTGATTGTTTGTACTATTGTATCGTATCCCTGTCACTGTAATATCACTATTTCTACACCATGTTACATGGCAAGGGCACCAGCTGGGCCCACACAAAATATATATCTATACTTTTCAGATATAAGTTTATATGTGAGTATCAACCTAGTATTATAAATAAAAAATACACTTTGGAAATTCACATTAATATGTATTGTATCACACTCACATGCTATTGTACTTCACACTGATTGTTCTCTATTTCGTACTAAACTACTCTGCCTAATAGATACTTTAAATATACATGTGAAACATTTGAATGAATCGTGGCGTCTTTTATTGTTGATCTTACTAATGATTAGGTTGGCATCTTGTTTGAATGATGGGTTTGAATAAGTAGGTGCTTCCAAACTATAATTTTGCACTTTCAGATCATGCTGGATCGAAAATGGCTACGACCATTATAGAGGTATCAACTATCGCTGAAACTACCAGAAGTGGGGCTGATACAGCAATGACAGGTATCCTTTAATTGTTCACAATGGACAATAAATGTTATACCTTGCTGTCCAGGCGCACATGTACATTAGTCCTAGCGTTTCACACACAGTAGAGCTACAAACATGTTGACCATTTTTTCAGGTAACGGTTATCTGTTCATCCTTCTGATACTTGGGCTAACAACGTGTTTGAAGAACCCAGGACTTTCCAGCTACCACGTTTAGGGTCCTTGTGTAAAATTCGTGGTTGAAATTTTACACTCAGAGACAGAAAGGTTCTCACTTGTTCTCTCATGACACAATATAAAATGCATTCGAATTGTGTTGCTGTGATTTTTAGGTTACCGGACCTATGGTCCGATAACCTATTGGCATGGCGTTGAGTCCGTCGTCCGTCGTCCGTCGTCGTCGTCCACATTTTTATCTTTTTTGTTTACGAGCGAATTTTCCTGAAATTTTGCACAAAAATACTTAAAAATAATTCAAGAAGGAGGTATTTTTTTAGTTTTTTGATTTTCGCATTTTTTTCTTCTTGATACATGACACTCCTCATAGGTACTTCTATGATGTCTATAAATTTCGTTGCACTTGAATCGCTCGAAGTGGGCCTAAATGATATATGATGAATATGCTCATGACCTTGAATTTGACCTTTGACCTCATTTTCAAGGTCACAGGACAAAATGGCTAATATCTCGCTTGTTATCAACTTCACAGCTTAGGAATCAGTTATGAACATATAGGAAATGATATATGCAGATTATTGTCATGACCTTGAATTTGACCTTTGACCTCATTTTCAAGGTCACAGAACAAAATGGCTAATATCTCACTTATTATTGATTTTACAGCTTAGGAATCAATTGTGGACATATAGGAAATGATATATGCTGAATATTCTCTTGACCTTGAATTTGACCTCTGACCTCATTCTCAAGGTCACAGGACAAAATGGCTCATACCTTGCTCCTCTAACGACTGCATGGCTTGGGAATCAATTGTGGACATATAGAAAATGATATACACTGAAAATTCTGATGACCTTGAATTTGATTGACCTTTGCCTTCATTTTCAAGACCACAGCACAAATGTGCTAATATCTCTCTGATTATTGAATTTACAGCTTAGCAATCAACTGTGGACATGATATATACTTAATATTATATATGCTGAATATTCTCTTGACCTTGAATTTAACCAGTGACCTGGCTAACATCTAAAATATTAATCATTGTCCGGTAACCTATCTTTGGCCCTTGGCCTAATTTTTCTCTTAACAAAACATCAAATGATCAGTTCCTAAGATTGTTCAAGGTTGAACGATAACCAAAAAATGGGAAGACATGAAGAGAAAAAACACACCTTTCACACTAGTGAAAAGCATATTTAATCATTTATTACGCGTACGGTGAAACCTGCAATGTAAAGACACCTGCATATCCAAGGAAAAGTGTCCTTACATTGGAGGTGTCCTTTCATTAAAGGTGCGCCGTTATTTGTTCGTCAACATTTGCAATATTAACTGTTACTTCAGTGTAACATTTATTCATTCAGTAATATATTTTGATATCAAATATTGATTTCTTTATCAAATATATATAACCCAGTAAATTTATCATTTATTGTATTCCCCGAGCGAAGTTCGGCGGATACTTTAGATTTGTCTCCGTCGCACCGCCGCCGCATCCGCCGTAGAGATTTCCTTGTGAACGCTCTACAGATTGCAAATCTTAACTGATAATGATAGTTTTTTTATACAGATGCATCTTATGGTAAGATCCCGACACCAATCGATTTTGGTTGCCATAGCAACAAAATGGGCCAATTGGCGACACATTTTGTGCTCAAATTAGCCTATTTAACAGACATGGCTTGTGAACGCTCTACGAGTGGGAGTTTTTTCGAAGAATGATGATGAAATCGCACAGGGTGGATGAGAAAGACCGTCACACGAAACCAGTTGTTTTCCAGAATAATCGAATAAATATTAATCAGTTATCGTCGGGTGACCAAAGTTCGGGATAGCCCTAAGTTCGGGAGTGAGGCTGATGCTTGGCTTCGCACGCCGTTTTGACGCCATTACCATCATTGTATGTTTACATGTTGTTGTTGACACCTGACTCAAGTTCCATAGAAGAAAACAGTCAAATGCAAAATTGAAAATATTGCCTGTACAGCACACAATACCTAATAATAACACCAGCAGCGTCTGCTAGGAAACGTTCGTCGCCATCTTGATTATGATGATTAGTTGGGCATAAGCCACACCCATTATTTGGTATGACACGCCATTATGTCAGATATTGCGAAAGTTAATAATATTGAATTTGATCACCTACCTTATGAAGCTTGAATTGTTCACGATCTTTCGAATGAATTTATGGTTGAATAGACATATTAAAATGATGGCTTGCCATATCCAGAACTTAGGCACACTTTCACTCGCTAGGGGCACTGCATACATCGTCAGTCAACAAACTTGCTGCCATTCGAAATCTCGTGGAAGATTTCCATAAAACACATCACTGTCAGCGTAAACAATTGTAGTTTTGATTTTCATTCGACATTCATATTCTTTAGATACAGATTGAAACAGCTTAGTATCCCGAACTTTGGTCACACAATGCTAATGGACTAACTTATTACGACCATTAAAATACACACTTTGACATCTGTGATCACTCCAATACCCTATACTGTGAAAGCAAATGACACTGGATTTGTGTTCAGTATGGAGAACTGGTCTTTTTGGTGGAACACAACATTATTATCGAATAAGTTAACGTTAGTTTTACTAGTTAAGTCTATTATTGACCACAATAAAAAGAAATGAGAAACATTTATTATTAAGCTTAACAAGGTAAGGTTTTTTTCCAGTACAGTTTTCATGGGTGTGACCGAATAAGTTAATATTATTATTATTACTAGTTGAGTCTATCATTAACCACAATAAAAATGGTTAGGACAAGATATATTTATTATTGGGCTGAACAAGGTGAAGGTTATGTCCAGTAGAGATTTCATGGCTGTAACCGAATAAGTTAATATTAATTTTGACAGTTAAGTCTACTATTGACCTCAATGAAATAGTTAGGATGAGAAACATTTATTATTTAGTTCAATAAGGAAATAGATTTGTCCAGTAGAGATTTCTGAGTGTAAATGAATAAGTTAACATTATTTTTACTTGTTGAGTCTATTACTGACCCAATAAAAATAGTCAAGACAAGAAATATTCATAATTGGGCTCAACAAGTTAAAGGTTCTGTCCAGTAGAGATTTCTGTGCTGAGCCAAATAAGTTAACATTATTCTTGCTAGGGAAGTCTATTATTGACCCCAAATAAAAATAGTTAAGACGGGAAACATATATTATCGAGCTCAACAAGTTAAAAGTATTGTCCACCAGAGATTTCCTGGCTGTAACCAAATAAGTTAACATTATTTTTTTTGCTAGTTAAGTCTATTATTGACCAGAATAAAAATAATCAAGACGGGAACCATTTAATATTGAGCGCAACCAGATAGTTGGAATTACACATTCGAACCTAATTTGGAACGTATTTGGGTGAAAATAGAGTTTTGCGTGAAAATTGCCAAATTTGTCATCTTGAAATGCAGTTTTGGTCAACTTTTACTTCGAATTTCAACTTGAAACCACGTTTGGAACATATTATGAGTTAAAATAAAAGTTTTGGTGAAACGTTCAATTTGGCTCCAAATTTATCATCTTGAAATGCAGTTTTGGTCAATTTTTAGTTTGAAACCAAGTTTGGCACATATTATGAGTTAAAATATAACTAATGGCAAAAAGTTCGATATGGCTCCAATTTCGTCATCTTGAAATGCAGTTTTGGTCAATTTTTACTTTGAATTTCAACTTGAAACCACATTTGGCACATATTATGAGTTAAAATATAAGTTATGGTGAAACGTTCAATTTGGCTCCAAATTTATTATCTTGAAATGCAGTTTTAGTCAACTTTTAGTCTGAAACCAAGTTTGGCACATATCATGAGTTAAAATATAACTTATGGCAAAAAGTTCGATATGGCTCCAATTTCGTCATTTGAAATGCAGTTCTGGTCAATTTCTACTTTGAACTTCAATTTGAAACCAAGTTTGCACATATTATGAGTTAATTTCTTTATTTTATCGAACATGTCGAAATGGAAATTCATATATAGTGTTTTCAGTGGTGATATTGAATTCGACCTTCAATATTCTTAAAAGATCAATGCAGCAATCTCAAGCAGTTGTGGCTTAAGATTTTACAATTCTCTGTTAAACTTTTTTAGCCCTTGCTCTAATTTTTCACTCTTATCAGTAATACATTTGGGGCAACAGGGATGATAGGGCTACGGGGGATACACCCAAGCGGTCGTAGGCAACCGGAAGCGTCAAGTTTGATACCTCTAATGTCGAGAATATAAAAAAATGTGGATCTTCAAGTCATTTTATTACAATAAAGTATTTGACAAAAAACAAATTGACACAAACAATACACATTCATACATTCACACACAAGAAATTACATTGTAGAAGGTATGTGATATTCTTTTGCTGGGCTTGTGATTGCTGATTCACTGACGGTATTTAACATTTATCTATGCACATTATGCACATTCATTTATTACATGTATTCAATATTGTACATGCGTATTTAATAGTGTATATGCGTATTTAATCATTCATTACACATATTTAATATTTTATTTGCATATTTAATTATTTATTATGCATATTCAATATTGTATATGCGTATTTAATATTTTATACGCATATTCAATCATTCATATGAGCATTTATTATCATATGCATATTTAATTATTTATACATAATTATAGTCTCAATAGCACTTCTGGTGTGTATTTCAGTGGTCATATTGGAGTTATAATTTTAGTAGTACGACCACTGTTAAAGACTGTCATTACATTCACCCCTAGTTGGATCGCATCAAGGTTTTTTTTTCAAGATTCGGCGATAAACATCATAACAGCTTCTACATTTTATACGATAATTTGAGAAAAACAGCCTAGACTTGGAAGATCGGGAATGTATAAAAATGAAGGTGGAACACAAGGCTGGCAGAGATTGGGAACCAGCGTGACATGCCACTGCCGGGAAGTTAAATCCGTTGCCAATGTTCTGGTACAGCGTTACCCTGCTCCGAAAGACAACATTCAACTCAGCCCAGGCAAACCATGGGTATGATATTCATTATGTATATCATGAAAGTTGTGATTATTTGATAAGCTTCACAGGAATACCCCTGGTAATTTTCTTTCCCCATATCAACAGCTTACGGAGCTACATATATTTCATGATATTGAATCCAGGGAAAAAAACATTCTTTCTCCACAAGAAGGGCTAGCGAAAGAGCTCCTATTTTAGATTTTGAATATAGAGCAAATAAGAGCGAGACAATGATATGACCCAAAGATCACGGAGGGCACACCAAGTAATCTTTGAGCATGTTGAGCAAGTGGCAGAATTGCCCCTAATCTCAACCACTCCAAGTACAAGCAGAAAGGACATCACAGTTCAGCATGGAGGAAGGTATATATGTGTGGACATCGCCAGCGGATTCAAGACTTTACTCTTGATGGTCTAGAAAACAGACATGGTATTACCAGATTTAATAGTATGTAAAGTATTACCACAGTGAGTTGGGCCTAATAATGTGTCCTAAGTATGTTCAATTAGCTGCGATTTTTACTCTTGCGATATCTTTCTTCTAACTGAAATTTTCACTTAAATAATAGTTCCAATAGCTTAAATATATTTTTTTTCAGTTCGAGAGCTTTCAGAAAATTTGGGACTCGCTGAGAGCAACATGGTGGTGAACGAACCTGGCACATACCCGCAATAGATTGAACGCCTAGCAAGCAACACGAGCAACTCTCCCAGGAAGAGGCCCCAGAAGAATTGAAACGTGCACACAGTTCCACCAGGTTATATATCGTAAATGTACGGAAGCCCATAGGTGACATGCGCGTAAAAATTTTCTATGTCTTTTTCAGCAAAAAAGCTAGCACGTTCGAACGTGGAAGCATTTAACACTATCACGTTCGCACGTGGAAATAGTTAAGGCTATTGCGTTGAAGCAATACACGTGGAAGCATTTAACGCTTCCACGTTCGCACGTGGAAACTTCAGGAGCTACCACGTTCGCACGTGCAAAGATTTGGGTGTGGTAGCATCAAATGCTTTCACGTGTGAACGTGGTAGCTTTGAATCTTTCTACGCGTGAACGTAGAAACCTAAATCTTTCTACGTGCGA
The DNA here is from genome assembly GCA_949152475.1 of Terebella lapidaria. Classification (NCBI taxonomy): domain Eukaryota; kingdom Metazoa; phylum Annelida; class Polychaeta; order Terebellida; family Terebellidae; genus Terebella; species Terebella lapidaria. The sequence goes on from OX424560.1 coordinate 30,245,710, forward strand.
ACGTGGAAAGGTATAAATGCTTCCACGTGTGAACGTGGTAGCTCTGAAACTTTCTACGTGTGAACGTGGAAACCTATATCTTTCTACGTTCGAACGTGATTAGTTTTAAAGTTTCTACGTGCGAACGTGAAAGCATATAATGTTTCCACGTGTGAACGTGGTAGCTTTGAAACTTTCTACGTGTGAACGTGGAAACCTACATCTTTCTACGTTCGAACGTGATAGGTTTTAAAGTTTCTACGTGCGTACGTGAAAGCATATAATGTTTTCCACGTGTGAACGTTGTAGCTCCCGACTTTCTACGTGTGAACGTGGAAGCCTAAAACCTTTCTACATGCGAACGTGATAAGTTTCAATGTTACCACGTGCGAACGTGATAGCGCTAAATGCTTCCACGGGCGAACGTGGTAGTTTTGAACTTTCTACGTTCGAACGTGCAAGGTTTTTAATAGAAAAAAACACCAATTTTCTTTCCCGCACCTGTCACCTATGGGCTTCCATATAAATGTAACAAAAGTCAACAAATTTTGTCTGTTCACTGCCAACAAATATTTTAGACTTCGAATCGCACGGTATTGGACTTGGTGGAAACCGGATTGGGTGTGAAGTAAACGTGATGGCGAATCTACGCCACCATACGGATTTAACACAGCATTCTGTGTGAAAGATAATTTGGATGCACCATAAAGATACTGAAACCGATGCTGTGTACATAATCGATTCTTTTATTTATAAGATCTTTGTGGAATTTGATGTTCGAATATATCAACAAAACATCGGTATTCCAATGAGTTCTGTGCAGTATTATTGGCAGACCTTTTTTATACTCATATGATTCAGATCACATTCGCCACGGACAAACAAGTAGCTTTGCTTTCACTTTCCAATACATAGGTAATATTATTTGGTGATTACTTGAATGACACACAATAAGGAACGTGATATCAAAGATACAAGAATTCGAGTCTGGAGATTGATAAAGATTCTAAACTGTCAACTAGATTATGTATATAACGAGCATGATTATTTCAAATCTCTATATCCATTTCCTTTTTGAGCAGCGTCCTATTTTATGGTGTATTTGTCTCGCAACTTGTACATGTACCTGAGCTAGTTCCAGCATTTCAGGTCTCATCCAACATTTGGGAAGGGCCTACTGTCAGCCCAAATTACCACGACTCAATGAACACCAATCTCGTTTTCTGCAATAAGATGTGCGTGAATAAAAATTAACTGAAGAACAATCAACGGAAAATCAACTGAAACATTCCAGCACAGGTATCTACGTCATACGTGTATGATAAATATACATGTACTCTGATTTTTCTAACTCGTTTACACCGTTTTTTGCTGATATTTTTGTGATGCTAAATCGTATCGTATTATAACTTGGCATAGCTGACCTTGGGACCAAACGGCAATTTCTGCAAACTTTCAGACTTCTACCCTTAAAATTAAAATTAATTGATAAAATTAGTAATCCACTGCAATGATAAATACCTCCTGAAAACTTTTCGTCTGAACATTGTTTATTTAGTGTGCGTGACGGAAGAGTCTATACGGATGATTTACGCAGGGAGCGCGGGTTAGGAATGGGACCGTCCCAGCAAGTAATTGGTACATCTACTGCAGCGCACGCCCCCAACTAACTTGAATTTGTCCAATTGAATTTGGTAATGCGCAAGGCAATATGACAGCACCCTACAGCAGTGAAAATCCTCGCTTAAATCGAAATTTTGTGTTTTGAAAGAAACATGTAGCGTTTCGTAAGCCAGGTTTGTGAAAATCTATTGCCGTTTTTGCATCATAGACAGGTAATATTCAGTTAAATAGTTCTCTTGAAGTAATTTGACTGATACATAGGCGAAAAACGGTGTAAACGAGTTGGGAAAAAATCAGAGTATAGTTCGCTGTATTTGATTTAGTAATGGAAGTTTGAGCGAACGTGACACCAAGATTTTCATGGGATTGCACACGACTCGAGTTAACTACAGACACGAGAAGGGGACCACGCCCAAATGTGATGTTTATCTCATATGTACAGACCTGTACTGCTGAAGATGCACATGGAAATGTATCACACACGCTTCATTGGCGTGTTCTACGTGTTCGTGATATTTGAACCCGGCAAGTATCTCATTATTGGTTCTCATATATTGATATGTAAATTTAGCAGATGTGGCAAATTTGTCAGTAAAAGCATGCGGCATTCATATGTCGGCCCATGTATCGTATCCTGCATTTCCTCTATTTTCAATAAGGATTAAAAAGGTGAAGACGGATTAAAATGTTATGTTTCCAGTGGACGAGTAGTATTAAGGAGTAGTGTACGTTACTTGGGCCCATCCGTGCAAACGAGCGAATTACGCTTTATGCGTTACAGTGACTACGACTCTCACTGTGGTGAGACTGGATGCACTAACGATCGTTAGTGCATCCCGCAATGGCGAACTCACTCGCGGTTCGTTTGAATTTTCTTCATTTTCCCGATAATTACGATTGTGATCGATACACAAATGCATCTGCTGATTCTTATGCGCACGAAACAACCGTTCGTTGCAAATACATTGCGATTTATGTTGGTTTGAGCATGAAAAACTCGTCTGAAAAAAAGCCGAAAGATTCCCTAACGATTGTTTTTGTAAAATCAAAGATTCCCTAACGAACATGTGAAGATTCCCTAACGATCTTTTATTTACTAATTCAAATCTACGTTATTTAAATGTTAAACTTGAAATAAAGTACCAATTGACACGTATTGATGTGTATAGGTGATCTTCTAATACAGATTTCCTATTTTTGATGCGACATTCGCTAATTTATGTCGCATAAATCAACGAATTCACAATGGTGTATGATATGGACGTATTACAATATACACGTATTAGGCCTATATCTCACTTTTGTCGTTGGTGAATCTTATCGCTAATTCTTTTCCTCAACATATCTAAACAAAGAAGCGTGATCTGCTCGAAATAACTACGCATGTTTTTGACCCAAACACTAAGCTACCTTCAGAGTGTCCATTTATCACAAATGGACCTGTCATTTGATAGAATACGGTTAAAAACCCAACTGATCGTGTTTACTGTCAGCCATTGCGGTATGCACTAACGATCGTTAGTGCATCCAGTATCACCACAGTGGACTCTACTCAAGCGAGTTAGCTATCTGACTTTCCTCCGGTTCAAGATGAACCCAATAGATATCATGTTATACACTCAACTCAGAAAATATAGCAAGCAAGTCATTGTTTGTCGCGGCTAGATTCTTGCATGATAATGCATAAACAAATGAGGATTACGTTTTTTTAAAAATAGGACAGACTTTCGTCGACGTGCGTAGGACCATTAGAAAAGGAGCATCTTGATGAACTTGCTGGTATATTGTACATCATTTTGCAGTGAATTTCAGAAAACTAATTCTCGGTTCATGATCACGGACATAGGAACTTATTGTTGTGCAAGTTTCATTGCAAACAACAACGTCAATTCTACTTTGTTATCTGTTACGTACATTCAGTTAGCTATATTCATTTATAATCATGATAAATTCACGTGTTTTAACATAGTATACTCTATCAAGCAGACACGTAGTAACTACAGGCCAAATTTTAAATAGATTTGATCAGAATTCGTGGAGATATGGACTATTGGACATAGTCTATACATTCAAAACTGCTTCGTCATTGATATTTCCCCAAGTGACTGTTCTCGGTGGCCTTGGCTCTGGTTTTACTGCTGGAAGCTTGTTAAGGTCTGAGATTATTGTAGGATTATCATATCAAACAGAATGGCACAATAGCATAACTTTTTCAGTAACCATCATATCACGTCTGGATGGCGGTGTCTGACTGTATCAGCCAAAGCTCGGTTTAACGTAGTCCGCTCCAAACAGTGAGGTAAACGGAGGGCCGAAATTTGAAAGTTTTTTTCTTGAATACTATCTCTTCAAGATGACCTATTTTACATGTTTTATAGAGTTACCGATCAGCATCCTAATACTGAAAATAGGGGGGGGGGGGTCACCATACTGTATTCGACACATTCGATCAAAATCACCAAAATATACCTAAAATGATATCTATTTTTTATTTTTGCATTTTTGCCAATTTATGTCCATATTCTCGATTTGCATCATGTTTTCCATGCGAACGGATACGGTGACCCCCTATTTTCTTTTCAGTTTTAGGATGCTGATCAGTTACTCTTTAAAATATGTCATTTGGAAGCTCTAGATTATGTTGATACAGTTAGTTTTAAATGTATTTAAAAAATTCTTTGACCCCTCCTCACCTCACTGTTTGGAGCGGACTACCTTGATGTCATAACGATTGAAAATGAATAAATTTGGTTCGAGTCTGCACTGAAGAGAAATCAATGGGATATGTTGCATTATGATGATAAAATCAAGAGATGATGTGACACGTGGATATTCATATCAAGGCAACAACCAGTTCATGTAAATAATTTAAAAGTGTAGTTACCTGCACTAATTAACTACATACGTACCAACTGTATGTATGTGAATTGTGTCAGTCAAAGTGATTAGTTCCAGTTTCACAGACCAATATAACGACAATCTCTGGGGAATGTTTTCTCAGAATTGCGACAGATGGTACAGCTGATAAACACAGATAGATATTAGAAGTAGTCAATGTTGGAGTTAATTGGGTGTTCTTTGGACACTTTGTGTAAGAGCTAGCCTATTACATAACCGACTTGTTTTTCATGGGAATCATATTATGAGTTTTGGCTATTGTGTACAATTATCTTTATCATCAATGTCACTTGATCTTCTGACATCACTGATATCACAAGACGCTCCTCTATGCTATGAGAACCTGCGCACATTTGTATTACGCAATATTCGAAATGATATAACGTTTGAAAGTCCAGTGTGTGAATGGGTGTGTGGTATTATTTTTGACACGAGCCGACACCAACATAGTGTTATTCATTGGAAGTTTCGTTGAAAATGGCGTTCGTCTTCAGACCAAGCACAATGGCGGACTTCCGGGATGTCATTGATTTGGAAAGAAACATGTATGGAGGGACTGATTATATGGAATACGGATATATTCTTTATCAGCAATCTTCTGAATTCTTTTCCTTCACTTGCCTTGTGGACAACAAAGTGGTAAAAAAATACTTGTTTTTGAAAATATTTGATGCAGACATGTGTTGGATATATTATAATATTTTATATATATATATATTATAATGTTGAACAAAAACCATATAATGTATCGTATACTGTGAATGAAGCATATCATATCGGGCCCTTTTCCTTCAGGTGGGTTTCGGTTGTTCCTACGTTAGGAGCGGCAGTACCACTGTGTATCGATTTGGCACTCGTTTGCGAAAAGAGGAGAGGGGCAAAAACTTCTTGGACCTTGCGACAGATTATTTAACTGCTGAAGAAGCAGCCAGATTCCCCGATGTTAAGCAGGTGGTTGGACTGGCCTTAAGTTCACCCAGAGCACTGGCCCGTTACGAGAAATATCCCGGACGATTCGATGTTCTGGATCGATGGGTCTGTATATTAAATTCATCCTAATCGCTCATAAAATATGTCCCAGGCACCGAATGTGCATATAAAATGAATGTATAAAAATGTTTTCAGAATGTGGAAATGTCGCTTTTCACACCAGAAGTACTCGAGAAGTTCAATAGCGTGCAGTCAACTTCAAGAAACCCCAACACTCGGGTGCTAGCGATGTCTGAGATTGCAGCGAAACTAGAGAACATTGAGGAAATTATGTCAGAAGGTCACACATATTTTCTGCAGGGTTATCTATTCCCTACGGAAGCGTATTAGGGCCACATGACTTTTTTTTTCAATTCAATTTGTCGACTTCTTATCTCGATAAATCGAGATATTAACTCGATAAATCGACTTATTATCTCGATAAATCGAGATGTTAACTCGATAAATCGAGATATTATCTCGATAAATCGAGTTAATTATCTCGATAAATCGACTTATTTATCTCGATAAATCGACTTAATTATCTCGATTTATCGAGATATTATCTCGATAAATCGACTTATTTATAAATAAAAATCGAGATATTAACTCGATAAATCGAGATATTATCTCGATAAATCGAGTTGATTATCTCGATAAATCGACTTATTTATCTCGATAAATCGACTTAATTATCTCGATTTATCGAGATATTATCTCGATAAATCGACTTATTTATCTCGATTTATCGAGTTATTATCTCGATAAATCGAGTTAGTTATCTCGATAAATCGACTTATGTCTTAGGCATTCAAAGTTCAAGTAAAATGGAAATATGTTTAGTCACAATATTCTTATGTTGAATAGGCTTATGATGGACCATTATAACGTTAAATATTGAATAATACATACAAAACTACCTAGTTAAAACTATAATGAAGTTACTATATCACTATCTTTTATAAAGATGCAACATGTTCATCAATGAAAATGTTATAATTTTTTTTAACAATTCTTTAGCTATTAGACATGGATTGAGGTATATTCGTAAAGTTATTTGTAATGGTTTCTTTAATTGTATAGTTTGGTATTATTTCAGAGATTAATGCAATGACTGTTAATCATTTACTCCATATAGTTTTCAATATGAGTAATCAGTATATTTTATTTGTCCTATTGTTGCCAAGGTAACCAATGAAATCGTATGGCTCGCCTATGGTCGATGCATATTCATTTTACTTGTACTTTAAATATCTGAGTCCTAAGTCGATTTATCGAGATACTATCTCGATTTATCGAGATAATTAAGTCGATTTATCGAGATACTATCTCGACTTAATATCTCGATTTATCGAGATAATATCTCGATTTATCGAGATAACTAACTCGATTTATCGAGATAACTAACTCGATTTATCGAGATAATAAGTCGACAAATTGAACTTTAAAAAAACTCATGTGGCCCTAATACGCTTCCGTAATTCCCATTAGAAATCAACAAAGAAAATATCAGATACACCGCCCACACTCACAGCTTCATCGCCAGCTTCCGGGGATCATCGGATATTTCCGACCAAATATCATCTCTTAGTTTTGTGTCTTTCCATCCAATAAATCGTGGTTGTATGGCCTCGCTTCAGTATAATGGCAAATCCACAGAAGAATGCTTTCTCCATATTAAGCTGTTCATGCAACTCTTTCGGAAGAATACATACAAATCCCAATACCAGAAACTTGCATCGCGAATCTATGTGCCTCTGTCGGTGGATTTCCGAAAAATCAGAGATTTTATCTGTGATTGGTTTGGTAAAGACTTTCAGTTTGACACATACAGTGCCAAAACTGGAACCGAGGTCGTACTTGAACGAGGCAATATGTGAATAATGAGGTATATATTGCAAGTAATTTAGTATAAGTGACTCTATAATAACTCAGTGTAACAAAACCATGCAACTGCCGCGCTGAAACGTTCGTTAGGAACGGTCACGTGATCTACAAAGTCCACTTGCGAAGACACCGTTCGCGGAAGAACCGTTCGCGGAAGCACGATTGCGGAAGCATCATCAGCGGAAGCATCGTTCGCGGAAGAACCGTTCGCGGAAGCACGATTGCGGAAGCATCATCAGCAGAAGCATCAGTCGCGGAAGCACCGTTCGCGGAAGAGGAGCCTTCGCGGAAGAACCGTTCGCGGACGCAGTCTTCACCACGTGGAGAAGAGTGCGGAAGATACGTTCGCGGACGAAGATGCGCGCGCAGCCACCCTGGCTATATAAGGGAGAGCGGACGGCCGCTCTGAGAGCACTGCAACAGCGACATCGACCGTGGGGAGATCGTCACCGCCACAGCCAAGGGACTCGACGAACTCCGTGCGGACGACTCCTTCTTCAGGGCCATAGAGTCAACCGGGATTAGACCGACTACCTGGAGAAACCATTCGACTAAACGGGACGGGAAACTTCAACGGGAAGGGACAGAGAGACGCCGCCGGCTAAGAACTCTTTTTAGTTGTGCCCTCGTGTACTATTTATTTTTGAAATGTGATCATACAGTGCTCCATGTCTGAACTTCATATTTGTACGTCACGTGGGTGACCAGCCATACAATTGTAAGTTGATTTGATGTATATAAATCTTCAATTTATTTACATCTGAGTTGCTTCTTGCCTAAGTGAAGCCGGTAAGCTACGGAGTGATGATACACCAGCGTTGGGGAACGCCAGATTAGTGACGGCTCTCGAATCACAACGAGCGGGAGTTACATAAAGTCTATACGATCAGAGAAACCAGGTTTTTTGGGCCACACCGAAAACAAGTCATTACCAAACGTCACAACTTGGTGCCGTGACCAGGATCCCCGAGGGTCTACTGCCAGGGAACGAACCTCACCATCACTCATGTCCGGCGAAAACGACGAAACTGCCCCAGGGAAGACAGGAGGTGAAGAGGAAGACTCTTCACGGACGGCCTCACTTGCGGACGAGGAAGACAGCGGTTCGCGGAAGCCGACCTTTGCGGAAGAGGAAGACGACCGTTCGCGGAAGACGTTCGCGGACGACAACCGTTCGCGGAAGACGACCTTGGCGGAAGAGGCCGACGACCGTTCGCGGAAGACAACGTTCGCGGAAGACGACCGTTCGCGGAAGAGCAGCTTCACAGCCAGGGGTAGACGGGACGTTTCGACGAGTGAGGAGCAACCAGGGAGGTCGAGACCTTCCATGGGCCAGTCGGCTAGTCAACAGAGACCCCGGAGCCAGACACCCGACAACCGTTTTCTTTTCAGACACGACTCTGGGTGGCAGCACGATCGAGACAGGGAGAGGTCAACCTACCTTGAGAGCGTTAGGAGGGGCCCCGAGTTCCGACGAGTGCTGGGACCGGAGTGCGTCAATCTGGACGGGGAGGACGGCGAAATCTGGGCGAGGAGGGATCGGCTACAGCTACCGGAGCAGAGTCCAAGTGTGGCACCTCCAGAGAATGCAGCATTGAGACGGCTTTGGGACCAGTCCCAGCAGCAGTCTGGTGCAACAGGGCAGCGGTCTGGTGTGACGAGTCGACAAACGGGAGTGACTGGAGGACGGGTTACTTGGGCTCCGACCCAAGAGAGCAGCTCGAGAGGGAGAGGACTTTTCGCGGAAGAGAACATTCGCGGACGAGAGGCATTCTTCGGCGACAGGGACGCTTGCAGCCGGGGATCCTTCGTGGATGAACGGGCTCGTGGGCGAGGGGGAGTCTTTGGTGACGAGGACGCTTGTGACCGGGGAGGGCCCTTCGCGGACGACCACGTTCACGGACGAGGACGACTCGCAGAAGAGAGTGTTCGCGGAAGAGAGGAGTCTTCACCCAGACGGCGGCTCGACGAAAGGAGTGATCCAGGCGGCCAATCTTCCTTTCCAGTTTTTCAGAATAGACGGGGAAGACCATTCGCGGATGAGCCGGTTCGCGGAAGACTCGCGGAAGATGGCGTTCGCGGACGTACATCTTTTGTGGAGGGACGTCTCCGAGACATCTTGGCGGACGAGCCCGTTCGCGGAAGACTCGCGGAAGACGGCGTTCGCGGAGGAGGCCTGTTCGCGGAAGAACTTCTTCGGGAGCTGTTGGCGGAGGAGTCCGTTCGCGGAAGGTTCGCGGAAGACAGTGTTAGCGGAGGGTTCGCGGAAGACAGCGTTCGCGGAAGAGAGAGGTCTTCACCCAGTCGACAACCGAGACAGCCAGCCTCCTGGAGAAATCCAGCTTCTATTTCAGTCACCCAGGGAGGCCGGAGACAGCACCCTTTCTCATCATCGGGCGATGAGGGGCCTTCATCTGATGGAGGGACCGACAGCAGCCATGGTTACCCAGGACGGGGGAGGAGACCACCGAGGCGGGGACCGCCGCTGCACCGACGAAGCCCTAGGCCGAGACGGAGGCAGGAGGACTCGTCGTCCGAGGACAGCACAGCCTGGAATCAGAACGGCAGAAGGAACCGGAAGATGCTGACCCCTGACAAGTTCGATGGGACTTCCATAGAGTGGCCGGTGTACCGGGCCCACTTTGACGTCATCGCAGAGGTCAACGGATGGAGCAAGCGGGAACAGGGCGTCTACTTAGCCGGGAGCTTGACAGGAGAGGCGCGACGAATGCTGACCAGCCTGAGTCCTGCAGACCGGAGGGACATCGACGTTCTGACCGACAAGCTGACCCTACGATTCGACCCTGACTGTCAGGAGGAGTCCTACAAGGCGACCTTGGGACAGAGAACCCGCAGGAAGGCAGAGACACCCCAGCAGTACGGCTATGAGTTGCAGCGACTGGCCGGCCGTGGTTATCCGGATCTGAACTCCGCAGCTCAGGAGGCTATCGCCTTAGACCACTTCTGGAAGGGCCATCCAGATGGGGACATGAAGGTGATGGCGCTCATGAGGAAGATGAAGACCATGGAGGAGGCCATAGCGTTCGTGACCCAGTACGAATGTGTCAAACCCAAGCCTGGGAAGCCGGTGATGTCCATAGAGTCGGAGGACTCCGAGCCAGCTCTAGGACGGGTCCTACAGCTGTTGAAGAAACCAGCAGGGAGGCGAGATTACCACCAGTGGGCAGCAGAGCAACCAGCCGAACGTAGCGGGTCTACCCAGACTTCCCTACTTCAAGGGGCTCTTTGAGAGCCAAGACAGGAAGCTGGATCGACTAATCGAGCTGTGTGAGCAGGTGCTATCCATCAAGCCGAGGGCCGCCACTGCTGAGAACAAGGGACCAAGCGCTAGGCCGGGACCAGATGACTGTTGGTACTGTGGGAAGCCGGGTCATCGGAAGTACCAGTGTCCAGATCGGCCGCCACCTCGGACCAAGGAGGAGCGCTTGAGTCGACTAATCGAGGAGATTGGTGAGCGGAACAGTTTGACAGACGAGGAGTCGGAAAACCAGTAGGGCTCATACCAGCCCCCAACCGTATGGGCCATTGGCAGGTGTGTGCACGGCTTCACAGGCGAGAAGCTCGACGAAGACGTGAAGAACACATTGCCAGGGGGGAATTTTTAGTTTCACAGATTTTTAATAGGTTTTTCCGGTGTGCATCCGAAGTAACTGGATAGGCACAGGAGGAGCTCGAGGATCGAATTCTCGACTATTTGGAGGGCAAGCCTGTCAACACAGACGGGAGTGCCAATGTACAGCAAACCGATGGAGCCGCGGAGCGTCTAATGACCCGCGGAGACGTCGACGAAATGCAGACCGATGGAGCCGTGGAGCGTCTGGGGACCCACGGAGACATCAATGAGGTTTCTGCTAGCAGCAAGGAGAACCAACAGGTTACAACCTTGAGGCTGGAGGCTGCGAAACAGCAGGGACCCCCCTATGCAACTGAACCACAAGCGGCCGTGAAAGAGGAGACGGAGGGCCGGTGGAGCGGAATGACCAAGGGGCCAGCGCAGCAGCTATTGCTGGTGGACGACTCATTACTTATCCGGAGCGGCGGTTCCGAGGGGAGTGATTCCCTTAAGACTGACAGAGAGGACCAGGGTGGTGCATCACTGTGGGTGGACGACTCAGTACTTATCCAGGGCGGCGTCCCTGAGGAGAGTGGCAGCTCTCTTAAGATTGACAGAAATGGCCAGGTGGTGTCGCTGTCAGCCGGTGCCCGAGGCACATTGGCGTGGTATGCGGCGTGCCACGTTATGGGGAAGGCGACTCGTATGTTGGTGGACACGGGTGCCTCTTCCACCGTTCTGGACGAGTGTCTCTTCGACCAAATGGATGACGAACATAAAGCAATGATAAGGCAGACGAGAATAAGGTTACGGGCAGCAACCGGAGACTACTTACAGGTTCAAGGAGAGATGACAGTTCAACTTCTACTGGGCACACGACTCGTGTCGGCAGATGTACTGGTAGCCAAACTAGGGATCCCGGGAGTGTTGGGGCTTGATGTACTTCAACAGATTGGGGGACAGCTGGATCTGCGTAAGGGCGAGTGGCAGGTGGGCGACACTACCGTAGTGATGAGCTCGGGCCACGAGGACGCCGTCTACACACTGGTGACGGAGGAGACGGTCGTCTTGCCACCCTTTTCAGAGATGATGGTGGACCTCAAGCTGACAGGAAGTGAGGGAGGAGTTCCGAAGGCCGGCCTCGTGCAGTCCGCAAGAGAGCCGTTGGAGGACGACCCCCTCGTAGTGGGACGAGCCCTGGTACGACCCCGAGGACGCCTGGTACCGGTGGTACTTCTGAACGCCGGCGCTGGAGCTTGCACTGTGCTGATGGGGACCATCCTAGCCGAGCTTCACGGAATAGAGGCCGTGATCGACCTAGGATTTCGTCCCAATGGAGGGAAAACAACCCAGAATGAACCTAAAAGGGAACAGTGGTACCGGGAGGAGAGCGGGAGGGAGCATGAGCCCCTTACACCAAACTCCACCAAGTGGCGGAACCGGACGCCTGAGCAGCCCGAAACCAGAGTGCACGTCATGCACGCAGAATCGTCGACGAAGACACCAGAGTGCCCGGAGCATTTAGAACCGCTCCTGGAGGGAATGCATCCGAACTTGACGGAAAAGGAGGTGGAGGTCGTCAGCGATCTCCTTCGACGCCACCAACAGGTCTTTATGGGACCAGATGGGAGGTTGGGCCGGACGTCCCTTGCGAAACACGTCATCGACACGGGAGATCACCCCCCGATCAAGCAGCCTCTGAGGAGAGCCCCGTACTACCAACAAGAGCTGATCGAGGACGAGGTCGACAAGATGTTGAAAGCTGACGTTGTGGAGCCAAGCGACAGTCCATGGTCGTCTCCCATCGTGCTAGTGAAAAAGAAGGATGGTGCACTGAGATTTTGCGTCGACTACCGCCGTCTAAATGATGTCACCCGGAAGGATGCGTACCCCCTGCCTCGAGTCGACGAGAGTTTTGATACCTTGTCAGGAGGACGATATTTTTCGACGCTAGACTTGGCTAGTGGTTACTGGCAGGTCGAGATGGACGACAGGGACAAGGAGAAGACGGCGTTCACTACCCGTAGTGGACTCTATCAATTTAAAGTGATGCCGTTTGGATTGGCGACGGCCCCGGCTACTTTTGAACGTCTAATGGAGCTGGCACTAAGGGGACTCCAATGGAAGCGTTGTCTAATTTATTTGGACGATGTCGTCTGTCTTGGAAAGACTTTCCAAGAAGCCGTGGACAACCTCGAGGACGTGTTCCGGAGACTGCAGGCTGCCGGGCTGAAGCTGAAACCCGCCAAGTGTGAGCTGTTTCGACAACAGGTCAACTTCCTGGGCCATGTCGTGTCCGACCGAGGCATCCAGTGCGACCCTGCCAAGGTCGAAGCTGTAACAAAAATGGTTCCTCCGACCACCTTGACAGAACTAAGGAGCTTCCTTGGGTTCGTGGGGTACTACCGCAGATTCATCCCTGACTTTGCCACCCGAGCGGGACCCCTCAACCACCTGTTAAAGAAAGAAGTCAACTACCATTGGAGCGAGGTTCATCAGCAGGCGTTCGAGGCGCTGCGTCAACCCCTGACCGAGCACCCCCTGCTGGTGTACCCTGACATGGACCAAGAATTTATTTTAGATACTGATGCTAGCGGCTACGGAGTGGGAGGCGTCTTATCCCAAGTGCAGGACGGACGAGAGCGGGTGATCGCCTATGCTTCCAGAACCCTGAGGGACACCCAGCGGAATTACTGCACCACCAAGCGGGAGCTCCTGGCCGTCGTCAGTATGATACACCATTTCAGACATTTCTTGTGGGGGAGAGCGTTCTTACTACGAACCGACCACGCCTCTCTCAAGTGGCTACTGAACTTTCGGGATGCGGAAGGAATGATCGCTAGATGGGCAGCTCGCATCGCCAGCTACGCCTTCAGGTGTGAGGTCCGACCGGGAGTACAACACGGGAATGCAGACGGGATGTCCAGATGCCGACAGTGCCGGAGACCGGATTGTCCCGCCCCTCGCCACACCACAAGACCCGAAGGAGAAGAGGAGGCCTGTCCGACTCAGGAGGAGTGTCCCCTACCCCTGGAGGACCTCTCTGACGAGGATCTGCTTCCTCCGATCAGCGGAGAAGGATGGAGCCCAGGAGGACCTCAAGTCAACATCGTATGGGAGGTCCCTGTTGAGCCCTTGATGGAAGATCACTATTGCGGAGATGGAGTCGGGACATTCCAGATCTGGGAGGTGCGCCGCCAGGAGGACCCGAGGACGACTGCAGAGCCGACCGAGGAGTCCCTGCCTGAAGACCGGAGCCCCCCACGACCGGTGAGCCATCAGCTAGAAAGGGTGGCGATGGATATTCTGGAGCCCGGGACCATCGACAATTTAAAAAGGTGTTGGTTTACACCTGAAACCGACGCCTGGATACCCAATCCGGACGATGTGACCCCAGTCCGGACCCCCAGTGATGACGAGGGACGAGTGGAAAACGGCGGGAATGCAGTCCAAACGATGTAAACGACGACGGGAGCGTTCGCGGAAGCAGCGTTCGCGGAAGCAGCGTTCGCGGAAGTACCGTTCGCGGAAGCACGTTCGCGGAAGCAGCGTTCGCGGAAGAACCGTTCGCGGAAGCAAGTGAAAAACGTTATTTCGTTCCACGACAATGCTTTTTCCCCCAGATCCCTGGTCCGCGCCATTTCTATATAAGCAGGCCGGCCTACGATTCCGTCATCACTTCAACCATGAACACACCAACTCTGCAGATCATTGAGATACCCGCATTTGCAGACGAAGATTTCGGGGACGTTCCAGATTTCGACTTGGCTGACTTTCTGCCCCTTGAAGTCGACAAGATGAGCGACCCACCTACCAAGATAGACAAGCCTGACCGAAAGCGGGAGCGCTCGAGGAGCCGGGAGCGTCGTGAGGAGCCCCGAGGAGGTCGACGGTCCCCTGCCCGGAAGTTGTCCACCGAGAGAGGGCGACGCTGGTGCAGCCCCTGCCGGATCCACGTGACGGCATCCAACTTTAGCCGACACGTGGCGACCAAACACACGCAGAAGGAGGGGCGGCACCTCTGCAAGATGTGCAGCCAGCGATTCGCCCGCCGAGCTGACAGAGACCGGCATGAGACGTCGCATGCCAGCGGCAACACCCTCAAGCCAGGACGGAGGAGGACGACGACCGACACGCCCGTGTCCGACCCCCGAGATGGTCCGACTACTGTGTCTGCCCCTGAGCTGAAGACTGTCAGCTTTGCGGCCAGCGGGACGACCAGCTCTACGCCATCAAGCCCCCGGGAGGACGCCCCCAGGTCAGAGGACGCCCCAGACCCCGAGGACGACCCCCCGAATAGCGAAGAGGAACCGGAGTCTCAGCAGGAGCGGAGAGAGGCGGAATCCCCGGAGGCCCCCACCCCCGAGGACGACGGACCCCCCGTTCCCAGAGACTCGGCCCCTACCTACAAGCCCCTAGACCTGAGTTGGTACCTCAAGCCCGTTCCGGAGGAGGAGGACCAACTGCGACCGTATGTGGAGGGCCTGGGCAGAGCGGTCACTGCCGGAGAGAAGGCCCTGGAGGACCTGGCATCCACGATAGCCATGGGACGACGCCACCTCACCCAAGCGGAGGCTCGGCTCCAAGCCAAGGAGGAGCGGAGACAGCTCGAGGCCGAGGTGCTGCAGCTGCGAGGGGAGGCCTCTCAACGAGAGAAGAGCCACCGGAAGGAGCTGCGAGCCCACGTCCGAGAGACCAAGCTGCTCCGGGAACAGCTCCGAGCATATACAGACACTCGGGACAGGCTGGCGGAGACGTCCGAAAGCGAGGTGGATCGCCAGTGAAGTGGAGGGAGAGAGCCCTGTAAACAACAGACAGGCAGGAAAAGACGAAGAAGGAGGAAGAAGAGAAAAGAAGAGAGAGAAAGGATCAACGGGGACGTTGATCTCCAGAAAGGGTGGAGTTGTAACAAAACCATGCAACTGCCGCGCTGAAACGTTCGTTAGGAACGGTCACGTGATGTACAAAGTCCACTTGCGAAGACACCGTTCGCGGAAGAACCGTTCGCGGAAGCACGATTGCGGAAGCATCATCAGCGGAAGCATCGTTCGCGGAAGAACCGTTCGCGGAAGCACGATTGCGGAAGCATCATCAGCGGAAGCATCAGTCGCGGAAGCACCGTTCGCGGAAGAGGAGCCTTCGCGGAAGAACCGTTCGCGGACGCAGTCTTCACCACGTGGAGAAGAGTGCGGAAGATACGTTCGCGGACGAAGATGCGCGCGCAGCCACCCTGGCTATATAAGGGAGAGCGGACGGCCGCTCTGAGAGCACTGCAACAGCGACATCGACCGTGGGGAGATCGTCACCGCCACAGCCAAGGGACTCGACGAACTCCGTGCGGACGACTCCTTCTTCAGGGCCATAGAGTCAACCGGGATTAGACCGACTACCTGGAGAAACCATTCGACTAAACGGGACGGGAAACTTCAACGGGAAGGGACAGAGAGACGCCGCCGGCTAAGAACTCTTTTTAGTTGTGCCCTCGTGCACTATTTATTTTTGAAATGTGATCATACAGTGCTCCATGTCTGAACTTCATATTTGTACGTCACGTGGGTGACCAGCCATACAATTGTAAGTTGATTTGATGTATATAAATCTTCAATTTATTTACATCTGAGTTGCTTCTTGCCTAAGTGAAGCCGGTAAGCTACGGAGTGATGATACACCAGCGTTGGGGAACGCCAGATTAGTGACGGCTCTCGAATCACAACGAGCGGGAGTTACATAAAGTCTATACGATCAGAGAAACCAGGTTTTTTGGGCCACACCGAAAACAAGTCATTACCAAACGTCACATCAGTATAAGTGACTTTATTGAAATGATTTGCATACGTAAATATGCTGATTGGACAAATGGTGTCAATCAACGGAAATTCGAAATAAACATTGAAACCATACAGAGTTGATTATATCATTTGGTACCTTAGGATGTGTTTAGATGACACTTCTGTGCGTTTGAGGAGCGATACCTGTGACGCCTGTGACGAGTGGTAAGACGCCTGAAACCAAGAAAACCACCGGCACTGACAATCTCCCGAATGGAGTTATCCAGATGGGCCCAATCCTGGGAGTCATGCACAAGCTCCTTCAAAGATGTTTTCACTTAAGAATGATACCCGATATGTTGTAAAAGACAATTGTACAACCAGTTCTGAAGTAAGACCCACCAGACAAAGCAAATGCTATGCAGGATCTTTACAGGTGCAGTGCAAATCCGAACAGCAGCTCTTCAAAAACTCTCTTTGCTGTGAAAGATAATGTTAATCACGCATTTGAAGTATGCTAATCTAAGTTGTGGACATTATAACCAAGTTTTAAACACACAATTACATTTTTCCTTACATACACGGCTATTTCGGTAGCTTTTGTCTGCATGGTGGAACAGGAGCGTTTATTGCCAGTCCGGACAATTTATCGAGGAGCATATCCTCCCCAGTGAGACCACTGTGCAGAACTCCTTCCACTAAATGATTATGAAATATCATTTCGCCATTCCACCCATCAACAAAAAATAATCTTTTATTCACCCTGGAAGATAATGGACTCTTCACCACACGCGTCAACATTTCCCAAAGCAAACCCATCTGGATTGTTTGTGATTGTTCAGAGGTTCCTTTCTCAACTGCTGAGACGATCATTCACTTCATCTGACATGCTGTTTGCTCAGACAGAAGCTACATGCGACAAGATGCAATTTGTTGGTGAATGATTTGTTTGCACTTGCAAATGCATTGGTATTTGCCTAAAACGGCACACGTGTCATTGTTTGTACTCTTTGCAGTAAAGTTATAGTCTGTATTCGTAGATCGTGGTGATATTTTCACGATATGATGAGTGACTGTGTTGGATTCAGTTTTTTCTCAGTGACCACCAATTCAGGTCGGGTAGGTGTATTTTTACTTGACGTGCTTTGTTTCATACTCGGCCACTCCAACAACTTTTGCACCCTAGTCAATAATGAGTCTCAACGGTGGGTGTGGAATATGCACATTTTTCTGAAAAAGTAAGTTTTCACGCAGACGGAAACATGTGAGACAAACATATATTTTTTTTTCAAAGTAAAACGAAAATTTCGATGAAATCATCGCATAGCTATTGACACAATTGTTTGTCATAAAGTAGAGTATTTGAATAACAAAGGATTTAATCCGCCTACGGTTCTAAACAACTCAAATTCAATAGCACTGATCACTCGAAACAACGGCTATATACTTGTTTAGAACCCTAAAATGACTTCACACTTCGGCCCTCAATCGGAAATATATTTTATTGAAAATGGCAAAAATGACTCATTTCGCTGGTATTTTGTGTTCAAAATTACCCTAATTCCGCCTTAAAAGGACTGATATTTATCCTAGATTTCTGTTTCGAACGCACATTTTCATATTGATAAAAATCATCAATTGAATTCAAAGTCACAGGTATAGTGATTCTACCAACTTTAAGCACACTTTTAACTGATGCAGTTTTAAAAAAAACCTCAACTATTTGCGCAACTATTTGTTTGAGTCCTTCACCTTGGATTGACATATGGGATAACTTGGTAGCCGTTTTCGAACACCAAGGACCTAACTTGCTCATTGCTGTCACATGCCTGGCTATCTCCGGACTGAGTAGTATTGTATTATGGTTAATCCATATCCACCAACTCAGCAAATGAGGAACACCAATGACCTAACTTGCCCATTGCTGTCACATGCCTGGCTATCTCCTGACTGAGTAGTATTGTATTATGGTAAATCCATATCCACCAACTCAGCAAGTGAGGACCAGCCGATTCCGACGCGCTGTATCTATTGGTCCAAGGTAAGAGGCTATGATTGGCCTGTGTTTACACGCTCCAAGACCCATTGAAAAATCATGTCTTCACATTGATAACAACACCGTTTCTAGCAATTGATCTCAAAGATGAACTTTTTCCCAACACAGCATTCATAAAAAAATGGGATACCACGGGAGCATTACAACTTTCTTCTCGTGGTTCAGGGAAACAAACGTTATGCAATTTTGGCTCTGAGCTATCTGTATGAAATTCCACAGTCATACAAATATAGTGTCCACATAAATATTCAGAACCCTGACACTCCATCATTTTCCACTTTTGTTTCATCCCGGAGAACAATGGACTCTTCATCAAACGTGTCAACATTCCCCAAGGGCTACTCATCCATACTATTTTTAATTGTTGAGACATTCGCCAATCAATTGATGAGGCAATCATTCACTTCATCGGACGTACTGTTTGCTCAGACGGAAGCTACACAATACAAAACGTGAATCTATAACGCAATTCGTTAGTAAATGACTTGCTTGCATTTGCAAAATTAATGCATTGATGTTTGTCTGGAATGGGGCACATGTCATTGTGTCTATTTTCCTGCATGAATTCAGTGACAAATCACTCTCTCCTTCTATCAATGTTTGTCCAAATTGATACATATGTCATTGTTCCTATTTATTCCAGCAAAAAATTCGACGTCGATGATTCAAAGGCATTTCGAAGATTATTCGTATATAGTGGTGCGATTATCAGGCTGTGATATATTTGATTGGAGGTATTTTCATGTGAGGTGATATGCTTGATAGTCCACTACACCAACCGGGGTTGTGAATCTTTGTACTCTTGTCTTGAAGAGTTCGAAGCAATGAATGTGATCTGTTTTTTTTTTTTATTTTCTGATGAATAACAACAAGAAAACATAAAATTACTAGAATGCCAACTCTTGTATATCAGTTACCGGTACCAGTAAAACTGGACACCCCTACGCATTCGACTTGGTCATTGCATATCCAGATCGAAAACATACAGCAAAGGCAGGCAGTGATATCATGAGACTTTTTTCTGAATAATACTCGTTCCCTAATGATGCGCCTGGCAAGCATCATACATTTGACACTCGATTGAGCAATCACATCCATAAGAGTGACACTATGTTTGTGAGAATCTGGTGAGATTCGGTCAAAGGGTGCCCGCCAAAAATGTGGATAGCATATTTTTGCATATGATAATTATCATAATTATCATATAAATATATTCGTATTTATCTCTCAGAAGTGGGACCACACATTTGATAGGCAGTAATAGTAAAAATTGTGTGGGTTAAGTGTATTTGTTTGGAGACGCGTGGGAAAAGCCTCAAATAATGAGAGTTATGATGCCCATGTATCATACTCTGTGCGTCAGGACAAATATTGATTGAGCTATTTGAGAGGAATTATGATCCATCCCTAATATTCCTCCATAATTCAGCATGAATCAGGGCAATATTGGACATTTGGAAACGAATCCTCAAAACGCCGGTGCATGTCGTATTACAAGTGTTTTTTATACATGCCCTAGTACCTTAATAGTCATTATTATAGTTTCCACTGATTATCATCTCCAACTGAAGACTGGGCTATGATATATCACAAATTATAATACTAACACAACTTATAGGCAGATATATTTATAACGAAAGATTGAGTGCATGGACGACGCTTGCAAATCTATTACAGAGGCAAAATCCAATTGATGTTATTAGCGGAAGCCAAAACCATGTGCGTATCACATACACCCACAATTGAAAACTTGAGTAAAAATTCCTTTAAAATTAGACTGAAAATGCATTTAATCAACCAATATTAATGATATATTGTCCATCTTCCTGTTCGTCGATTTCTACCCAGTTTGATGATTTTTTATCTTTCAATTTGTAATACCAATTTCTTATCAGTTTGATCCCAGCCTTAACCCTTTTCCAAATTACGTTTCTGAATATTGCATCGTATATACCTGTACCTGTAGATAGCTTGTAAAAAATGTATGATTCTTTACAGCAGGGTGCCCCAACCACATACAATTCTTGTTTTCGGGGTCACCTCAAAACTTTCATTTTGTGTGCAATTATTTGTAACCATTCTTTCATATTATATTTTGTCTCAGTTTTGAAATAAATTCGTAATTCGTGCACCCAGCTGAGTATGATTGCCCTGGAAGCGTGTACATCTGACTTCCATGCGAACCAATTTCAGTCACCAGACTGCAAATATATTGTGCAATATTGATATGATGGAATATGAATAAATCTGTGACTGTTAGTAAAAGATACTGATGATGACAGCCGGAAAACCTGACATACATATTTGGAATAAAAATCCCCAGTGACCAGAGCCACAATGGCGTCACAAGAGCAGACTGTGTCATATAGCCGTTTCCGTAGTAATTAGTACATCACAAGTAATTAGTGCATTATTGCCTAGTAACTTAGTGAGAAACTATATAGAAATCCAGAACAAACCCTATGAACCCCGTGAAGTGTCATGACTCACGAGCGAACCATATCATAGAAATTCTGTACTCATATTTCATGATGGGACAGAAAGAATCCTCCTGGCATAGAATGCCTTACCATTATGTTCTATATTTTTAAAAAGTGTCCTTGAAATGTTAATATATCATATTGTATTAACATACTCGAGGAGGTATGCTAGTGGATGGGCTAGGTGGGGGTAAATTAAATGTGCTTTGATATATTCTGGCGATGACATTCACAATACCAGGAATATATATATATATTTTTTTTATATTAGGAGAATACATGGTGATGATTGAATCTTATTCTATTCAGTACATTATCGGTAGACGTGATATTGTGCTTCATGAGATTTTTGGCAATAAATATTGTTCAATTTGGCCAAGGTCTCATTTATAAGGCCCTGGGCCTTGGCTCGTATGTCATCGCTCTAATTTTCACCGGTTTATGCTTTTCAATGATTCAAAATCAAATAGATCTACTGATTACTGAGCCAAAAATTACTGAGTTACTGAGTCAATTTTTAGCCCAGGTCAGACCCACATAGGCATGTTTATTGATTTAAATGAGCTACGATGAAAGTGTATGTGGAGTATGAAGGTATTCAGACACGTCATACACAGTGCCATTGATTTCAAAGTATTACATATTTTCGCCGGTATGACCATGATAAGTAATGGTTGCTCGTCCGGTAAGACCTGTCACAAAAGCAAGAAGCGTGCTGGTGATTAATGTATCTTTATAATGGCTATCTACAAAACACCCAGAGGGAAATTTCATTCGTTTGTGTGAAACGGCGTAATCTTTTATGGTTAGAGCATGTGTAATCGGCTCTACACACGCGCAAATGCAATCGCTGCACCATCGCACCTATCAAACTGGTATTATCCCCTGTGAATGCACCAAGCTCGTCCATGTACCATACTACTATGGAGTGTTGTGAATATGTAATGTATTTATTGTGTTTACAGTTTCCTATAGGGGTATTGTATAATTTGATGATTTATGCAATTACAGGTCTGATCATTGATTTTAGAGCCTTTTTTCCGTGAGTGGTAAACTATTGAATTTTTGCTTTTGTATGCTGTAGGCACATATTTGTTTGTGTTATCTAATTAATCGATGTCGCAAGGACGTAGACACCATGCATGTGCTACTCACACTGCATTTCGAGGGAGATAATATTTAAAACAAAGTTGTTTGTGCATCCAAATCGAATTCTTCATATTGTATATTACCTGCATTCACGTGAAAATAATTGGAATCTGGACAGCTGAAAAGTGTATTGTTAAGCATAAGGGAATAATTTGATAATTACTCAACATATACCATCTGATAAACCTTAAACACCTTTATATAGTTAAAAATCCTTATCGTGTATGCTAGAATATATCTGTTTGAGCATCAATTGTCAATGAAATTAACATATTGATTCGTATATTTTCCACAGATCAACAAAAATTATAGTCTTGCTCATTTTATCAGGATGTCTCCCCTCCCCAGTGCCAAGGATACTGAGGAAGATTGGACAGAAAACAAACAGGATTCCCAATAACCAGGACCCGAGAGCTTTTCTCCATCTCCCGAATCAATTGATATTGGGCCCTATGTGTTTGAGTGAAAGGTCAGGAGACTGAATGGTTAATGTTGTTAGCGTGATGCCGTATACAATAGCAGGGAAATGATATTAGTTTGATAGTACATACATACTATTTCATACGTGGACGGAATATTTTGACAAGGTTTATGGATATGTTGTGGGGAACGTTGCAAAATGTCTTATGCTGATTGACCAATCAGCGGCAGGAATTCTAGCATGAGGTATAAGCAAATTATTCAAATTCTGAAAAGCTTTTTAACAATGGTACGAACTTGCCAAAGAGCATTCCAGAAAAAAAACTGCAGTTGATCAATGAGTTCGTACTGGTATAAATCATTTACCCTATCAACTAATCATTTGTTTAAAAATTATGTGTTAATCAGTGCTACCCATTCCTGTAATATCGGTACACCATAATCATCAATATTGGAAAAACGTGATCCAGGTCCAGAGAAGACCATGAATAAAATTGCGAAGTATCCTAAAAATCATTGCAAAAGTGCTTTCAATTGCCGGTCAAGTTGTTTGGGCACATTTGAGTCTTCGTTTGTGCTTGCTTAGTGTGAGTAATTAATTGAATGTATAGTTATAAAGTTCCAACTCGACAATATATATCCTTTCAGCAACCATAATCCCAACTCAGAGAAGAAAGTCAAATCCACATTTTCTATGAAGTACACAGAAACACGTCTCTGTCATATCCCGATCCATTAATGCCTGAGGTACATTTGCACAGGTCGCCTGTATTGTATATTTGGGTGAGACACTATTATGTCACAGGCAGAATAGGACACAGTTATGTTGATTGCAGTATAATGTTATCGCTAAACAAACGAACATATTCAGTATTCAGCAGTATATGAATTGCGGATGTCAGGTGTCTAATCATGCTAATTTTTTTCACCAACTTTGTATCGTGCCCGGCTATGCTCGCGTTGATCTGGCCTGAGTCCTCTGAGTCAAATTATAAAGCTCAGCCTAGTGTTGGTTGAGGGACTGTCTCAAAAATGCCATGCCTGTGGAACAGCCAAACTTTTTGTGCTGGATTGCGCCGTTGATCAATCATACAAAATATTGATCATAATAATTTCATCATAATAGTGATCAAAATATTTCAACGTACCGCACGGCCTATATTCTTTGGCAGATGGGCCAAAATATACGTACCCTTTTTACCATACATGTATACATATTCTGCGAGCGTAACATGCATTTGTCTTTCAACTTCAGTAACTGTTAAATGTATGAATAACTCCCGTGGATATTGTGTGATTGTGATTTGTTGAATACAAAATATATTTTCAAGCACGAGTGATAAAACAAATTTTCATTTGTGACCATTGTATTTTCCATGAGATGGCCCCTATTCAGATCGGCTGTTCCATTAATTTGATTCAATCCCAGACAGCATCAAAATGGCAAGCTGGAATTCCCATGTTAAAACCCCATAAGGATATATATTTTCCTAAATATACCGAGGAGAAACGCATGCGACAGAAAAACAGCCATTGTTTCATAATGGTCATAGTGCCGTTTTCACTTTATATAAATTTTATTTAATACAAGTCAGTAAATTCTGAGATATGACGAGATAGGTTCGCGCCAATAAATTATGCGCCGACTTTTAGATGCATTTTCATGTGAGGTAATTTGCCTGATCATAACAACTCCAAAAAGGGTTGTGAATCTGTGTACTCTCCTCTTGACGAGTTTGAATCAGTGAATGGGATATGTTTTTATTTCCTATTGAATAATGAAAGCTCGCCAGCGCCTTGACTCTTGATAATCGAGATGAAAAATACCCAACAAAAGCATGCAGTTACGCCATGAGACATTTTCTTTTCTGAACAGTCTTCGTTCTATAATGATGCTCAGAACCGAAAGGGACACCACTGGACAGTTATCTATACAAATAACAATTAATATTCCTTACGTTTTTCCATATTTTTTCTACGAAGGCCATTACGAAGGCCATTGGTCCATTTTCGTTCCCACAGTGAATACTACGAAAATGATATAAAATAGATTGGACAATCAAATTCACGAGAGTGACACTATGTTTGTGACTTTCCGGTGATATTCGTTCAAGGAGTGTCCTCCAGAAATGCTGATTGGGTATGTTCGCATTATGATGATAGTCATCACTTGCTATATATCTCGTAGAAGTGGGAACACTTATATGAGGGGCCGCAATAGTAGTAAATTGTGTGGTTCAAGTGCATTTGTTCGAAGACATGTGGCGAAAGCTTCAAATAGTGAGAGATATGATACCCATTTATTATACTCTACGCTTCAGAACAAATATTGATAGAGCTATTTGAGAGGCATTGTGATTCATCCCTTTGTAAATATTTCTCCATATTTCAGGGTGAATCAGGAGATTATTGGACATATGGGAACGAATCCGGGGTTTTTTTTATACATGTATTCATGTGACGGTTGCATGGGTTCCGAGTTGAATATATATAGAGTTTTGTGAAATATACTATGATCAATTGCAGGTTTACAAGTTTCGTAAAGCTGTGATATAAATCAGGAACTCAGTTGCACGAAACAACGTGTTTTCTTTGCATGATACAACTAAATACTGAAGTGGGATTTGAACAAATCCAAGGGCTTGGTCATTTTGTTCACTCATGATTGCCAGATTACCTGTAATAATCATTATTATTGTTCCCACTGATGATAATTTTCAACTGAATGTTTGGTGGTGCTGATGAGGTGGTAAAAAAACGATAATATCAACGTAAAATGTTGGCTTGATATTCACAACCAAATTCCAAGACTGAATTCATGGACGAAAACTATTGCCGTATTACTTACTTGTTTTATTTACATCAAAAAAAACTTTTGATCATAAATTAAATTAAATTGTTTAATATAACCTAGGTCTCAGATGGGTCCAAACAAATGTGTCGAGCCAACATAACCATGTTCATTGATGAGCTAAGATACATACATGCAAATTATAATTGTATTCAAACACGTCAGAAATATTGCCATTGACTTCACAGTGTTGAAAGATAATGGATATTTTTCCGTTAAGAATTGTCACAACAGCACGAGAGGGTGATGGGAACTGAGGTATCTTTTTCATGACCATCCACAAAACACCCAAGGTGAAGATTCATTCGATTATGTGAAATGGCGTTATCTATTATGCTTAGTGCTTGTGCAATCAGCTCTAAACCTGCACGAATGAAATAAGACACACATCACACCTATCGAACTTGTTTACTGGTTTCCTGTGAATGCACCGAGCTCATTCACCGTACTACTATGGCAAGTTATTAACATGTAATGCAACAATTGTGTATAGCGAAAAACATACACCATTTTTCTATAGGGGAATTGCTTACTGGGATGAATGATGCCATAACGGGTCGTACATTATCTTTTTTGTAAGTTTTGAGTCATTTGTTGGTGACTGGTAAACTATTGAATTATGGCTTTTGTATGCTGGAGGCACAGATTTGTTAGTGTTCTCTAATTGATTGATTTCGCAATGATGCTGACACCATTTATGTGCTATGTACACAGTTGCCAATCAGTCTCCATGAAGAGGGAGATCATATTTAGATCAAAAAATTTGTGCATCCAAATCGTAATTCTTCATATTGTATATTACCTGTATTCACATGACAGTAACTAAAATCTGGACAGCTGAAAAGTGTATTATTAAGTATAAGGGGAAAAGTTTGATAATTACCTGTGGTACCGTCTGATAAAATGTTTTATCATATTTAAATATTCCATTGAATCGGAAATCTTTTTCGTATACAATGCTAGAATATCTCTGTTTGAGCGTCAAATGTCAAATGAAATTAACACATTGACTCGTATATTTTCCATAGATTTTCAAGTTACATGTATACGTATTTCGACAAAATGTTACCCAACGGAGGCATCTCAACAAAAATATAATGTTATTCATTCTTACAGGATGTTTCCACCCCTCGCCAAGGATACTGGGTAAGGTTGGACAGAAAACAAACAGGATTCCCAATAACCGGGACCCGAGAGCTTCTCGCCATTTCCTGAATCAATAGATATTGGGGCCTATGTGTTTGAGTTAGAGGTCAGAAGACTGAATGATTAATGTTGTAGGCGTGACGTGGCATACAATTGCAGAGATGTAATATCAGTTGGGTGGTATACATGTTACTTCATGCCTCCATTGAATATTTTGACAAGGTTTATTTATATGCTGTGGGCATGGTATGAAATATGGATGTATTTTTCTTAGTATAGAACGTTATGATGTTGTCAATGAATCAGCTAAGTGCTGGTGCAGCATTGTGAGATAAATCATGTTTGGTACTGATGTGTGGTACCTGGCTGTGACTTTGGTGGCTACATTACTCTTGTATGAAAATGTGATGGTAAAAAATATAATACCAGTATCTATAATTGTTCGTACATTTCAACTATACATGTACATGTTTCTATTAGCCTATTACCAAGATTACATTGCTACTTTTCTATCAAAGAGGGTGAACCATTTGATGCGTGAACTATTGGCAAATGCATTTGTGTTTGTCTGGATTGGTGCAATTGTTATTGTGTCTTCTTTTTTCCTGCACAAATTCAATGATTCGCTTGTAATTGTGAATCACTCTCTTCTTCTATTTATGTGCAAAACGGCCACATGTCTTTTTTCTAATTATTCAAGCATGTAATCAACATCCATGATCTGAATACATTTCCAATCGGATAATATTCCTTAACAGCGGCTGTTCCATAATGATGCTCATGACAGGCGTCGTATATGTAAAGGGATAGCCTTCTTGGGCCAATCTGACTTGTGGTGTCACAGTAGTAAATAATTTCTGTTTAGACGAAATTTCAAGATCATCGTCCAAATATCATCGTTTTAGTGCATGTTAAAATTTCCTGATCCATTAGTATAATATATCATAGGAAAGCCGTACTCTCTGGGATATTTTCTATCAAGTTTAGGATATATGTTGTGTGATTCGTTTTCGAACTATGGACTGAAAGATGATTCGCACTAGAATTTGCCGGTGAGGAAAAAAATGTGTAGAATCAGACACCATATGGGATTTTTGGTCAAACTCGCATTTTTTCTAGCATTATTCACATCAAAACACCCATGAATCACGTAGTTGTCTTGTGTGCTTTCCAAACAAATACAAAAACGTGGATTTTTGTCTGTTTTCTTGACACAAATAACCACAGTTCGAAAATACGCATGTTTCGAAATTTTGTTTATTTACCATTCAACCCGGATGTGACGCAATTACTACTGTGATACCTTGTGTTTGCCTGATAACAATCCACTCATTGGCGTGTCAACATCCGGCCATGTATGTAATCACAACGATTACGTTTGTCCACCGCCTTGACGTGGGCGTATGTATCGTGCCATGAACACACTTTCCTGCAAAGTACTTGAGGTAGTATGGTACCAGAATAAATCTGGTAGTGTATGGTATGCGCTGTAAGCGCAGTTTGAACTCAGCAAGCCCCAAATGTTGTATTCCAAGAAAGCAAGTGATTTCTGGAAAGTAATTTCCTCCTTGGGATTCCTCTGTGTTTTCGATACAGATCTGAAGAATGAAATGAGATCCAAAAAAATGATACCGTTGGACATGTATCTACACAAAGAGGAAAGTAATCTTCCATATGGTCCATTTGATATTCTTTATGGCTTATCATACTGTAGTACCGATGACGGCCAGATGATGCAATTGGTCCCTTTTCGTTCCTATTTTGCATGGCTTTCTTGGTTTATCACACTGTAGGATCAAGTTTTGAAAGGTATCAAATTCAGCCTTATTATGGTGATTTGCTTCCATAGTCAAATGTATAAGTTTGATACAAAAATGATAACAAAATAGAATGGACAATCACATTCATTTGAGTGACACTATGTTTGTGAAAATCTGGTGACAATTGTTTGAGGAGTGCACTCCAAAAATGTTGATGACGTGATGACGTGTTGATGAGGTGTTGGTGACGTTTGCATTATGATGATGGTCATTACAGCCTATTTATATCTCAGTAGTGTGAACACTCATTTCATGGGCAGAAATAGGAATAAATTGTGTGGGTCAAGTGTATTTGTCCAGAGACACATGGGAAAAGCTCCAAATAATGAGAGTTATGATGCCCATGTGTCATACTCCACTTGTCAGAACAAATGTTGACTGTCGTTGGAGCTATTTGAGAGGCATTGTGGTTCCTCTAAATTTTGGGGTTAATCAGGAGAATATTGCAGCTACGGCAACGAATACTCGTGACACCGGTGCATTTTGCAGTATACGCACGTTTTTACACATATTTATGACGGTAACATGAATTCTGATTCGAATATATATCTTCGAGTTCTGCCAGATATACAATACAATGCAATACATAATTTCATAAAGCGCCCTTTCAAGCCAAGGCCTTTCAATGGCGCATAAGGTGAGTTTTGAGTCTCTTCTTGAACTGGAGCCGTGATTTGGACTGTCTGATTACTGGAGGAAGTGCGTTCCAGAGACGCGGAGCGACCGTGCTAAAGGCCCTGTCTCCACAGGAGCGAAGGTTCGTCCGAGGCACCTGGAGAAGGTTGGTATCTCCTGACCGCAATGATCGACATGGTGCGTACCAGGTGAGCATGTCACGGAGATACTGTGGTGCTTGGTCATTGAGGGCACGCCATGTCAACAAGAGGAGCTTGAAGACGATGCGTTGTCTCACTGGGAGCCAATGTAGTTCCTGTAAACATGCAGAAATGTGGTCAAATTTTTGGATCCGCATCACACATCTTGCCGCCGCGTTTTGGACTCTCTGTAGCTTGATCAGGGAAGCCTCCGATATTCCATATAACATGGAATTACAATTATCAAGCCGCGACGTGACAAAGGCATGAACGAG
The DNA here is from genome assembly GCA_949152475.1 of Terebella lapidaria. Classification (NCBI taxonomy): domain Eukaryota; kingdom Metazoa; phylum Annelida; class Polychaeta; order Terebellida; family Terebellidae; genus Terebella; species Terebella lapidaria. The sequence continues at coordinate 30,275,420 of OX424560.1, forward strand.
GGTCTCTGTGTCTTCCCGAGAGAGGAGGTTGCGAATACTGTTGATGCTGCGCAGGTGCATGAAGGATGACCTACAAACAGCTGACACGTGATCATCCATACTCAGTGCCTGGTCAAAGACAACCCCAAGATTCCTTGCAGATCGCTTACAGGAAACCGTGATATCTCCAACTTTGATTGCCGACACAGACACGTTCTTCCTCTGATGTCTGGATGACATAGCCAGAAACTCAGTTTTCTCGTCATTGAGTTTCAACTTGTTGATAGTCATCCACTGCTTGACCTCAGAGATACAATCCTCAACCCGGCGAAGAGCGGATATCTCGTCTCCAGGAGCAGAGAGCTTGTAAGATATGAACAGTTGAGTGTCATCCGCATATGAGTGTACACTCAAGCCATGTCGGTGTATAATGTCGGCTATGGGAGACGAGTAGATCGTGAAGAGCTTAGGGCCCAACACCGAGCCTTGGGGCACACCATAGATGAGTGGTACTTCTGTGGAACACACCCCCATTGATGAGCACCGCCTGAGATCGATCACTAAGATCACCTGATATACCATTATATATACAATTTTGCTTGGATATGTGTAAAACCAAATGTCAAAATAATTCGTGTATATCCATAATATTTTATGAGGAACTTAAATACAAAAAACAAATGTTTTGTGTGCATACACAACAGAACATTGAAGTGGGATTTTGAACTATGAACAAATCCACGGGTTCAGTCATTTTGTTCATTCACGAATGAATACCTGTAATCATCATTAATCATTTGATATACCTCAACGACGTTTCTGATTTTACGTTATTTATTTGCTTGACATCTTCAGAGTGCCACACAGCGCATGGATCTCATCTTCACTGTACCGTACTCCCGCGCATTGAGGCGGTGCGCTATACCTCTTATATAGGCGCATGCGCTTATATACAAGGTATATTTTTTCTGCAGCAGAATGTGTGGATAACACGATATCGTTTATAAGCGAACCTCTCAGAACATGTTTTTTTTCGATACATTATTATTGAAATAAGTGTTATCTAGTACATGGAAGGGTCCGGCCCACCTGTAATCCACTATATGTGATTCATTCTGAAATCAAAAGCATGCGACACCCACCTGGAAAGCTTATGTTCTCCAGCAAAATGTGTGGATAACACGATATCGTTTATGAGCGAACCTCTCAGAACATGTTTTTTTTCGATACATTATTACTGAAATAAGTGTTATCTAGTACATGGAAGGGTCCGGCCCACCTGTAATCCACTATATGTGATTCATTCTGAAATGAAATGCATGCGACACCCACCTGGAAAGCTTATGTTCGAAAGAAAGTGGATTCACGTATAGGCGCATGCGCCTATATATGAGGCATAAAATGTATTTCCGTGCGTGTCCAAAAAGGCGCTGTTTTATTTATAGGCGCATGCGCCTGTATGCGCGGGAATACGGTAGAATATGATTTATCTAAAAGGCCCTATATTGGAAATCTTATCTATTATGATTTCTGTATAGTAAAACAAATACTGCACTGTTGCGCTGCAGGTACGTGGAATTACTACAGTATTCGTATATTACTATAATTCCCACTGATGATCATCTTCAACTGAATCTTTGTCGCTGATGATATCCCCATACAATGTACATGTAGGCGTGATATCCATAGCCAAATTCCAAGACTGAATTCATGGATGAAACTCACAAATCAAATAGAGTGATCAAATCCAGCTGATATTATTAGCCACCATGTGGTTAATCACAGTCACACAGCAGAGTGTGAGTGCTCGGTGGGAGGGAGCATATGACCTATACGCGAAACAATTTTGGTCACACTGCAAATATCTTGTGTCATGGGGATAGGATGAAATATGTATCAATTTATACCTGGTAGTACAAGATGTTGGTGATGCAATAAAAAATCAGACAACAAGCACTTTTGGAATAGAAGCCCAAATGCCCAGAGCCACACTGTGGTCATAAGCGCACATTATGGCTGAACAGACATAGATTACCTTATGATTATTATTTACCTGTTTTATATATATATATATATTTCAAAATCGTCATGAATTGAGTATTATTTTTTAACATATCCTAGACCTCAGATAGGCTCGAATAAATGTGCTAAACCCACATATAAGCATGTTCATCGGTTCAAATGAGTATAAATAAAGTATATGTTTAAGTAAATTAAGGTATATTATAATGGAATCCAAAAGGTCATACAAATTGCCATTGATTTCAAAATGTTACATATTGCAGCTAAAATGACCATGAAAGGTAATGGTCGTAGCACGACAGTGTGATAGTGATTGGTGTGTCTTGATTATGACTGCCCACAAAACACCCATGGTGACATTTCATTCGTTTGTGTAAAATAGTGTAATCTATTATGGTTAATGCACGTGTAATCAACCATAAACACGCGCAAATGCAACAATACACGAATCAAACCTATCAAACTTGTATACAGTTTTGTCCTATGAATGCATCAAGCTCGTCCATGTACCATGCTTCTATGAAAAGTTGGTATAATATAATGTATTAATTGTGTTTAGAGTTTCCTATAGGGGAATTGTTTACTTTGATGAATTATGCAATTACAGGTCGTACATATTTTATGCAAGTTTAGGGCTATTTGTCGGTTACTGGTAAACTTTTGGATTATATGTACTGTATGCTGGAGACACATAATTTTATTTGCTTGCGTTTCCTACTTGATTGATGTCACAATGACGTTGAATCCCTGTGTGAGCTATTTACAGATATTTCAATCTCCATCAAGGAGAAGATGAACTTATTATTGCATACAATTCGTCATATTCACAGGGGTAATCTTGAGGGTCGTAAATGGTCGGGTGGTAAGTAAAGGTTACATGCAGGTACGTAAAAGTTGTGAACAACTTCATGCATCAACAGTGAAAATCGAAAACATATTGAAAAAAGATGCCCAAATTGAAAAGTTACCTCGTGAAGTGATATATAATGAAAATTTTGGTATACCCAGCAATCCCGGTAGTTTTCGTCAAGTAACTCAGATCAAGTACACACCTTCCATCCTGAATTGCACACTTTACGGTTCTGGCAGTGAATATCTTGTGTTATGTCCATACCTGGGATGGAATCACCACATCTTGACAAAGTACACTTTTTTCATCTTCTGTTGTATTAAATGATCGAAACGAGCTAGTGATCGTGGGTGGTCCAGATTTGCCATCAAACATTTGCTCCATTTGGAGCGCAGGGTACAGTGAATAAACAGAACATCTGTCGGTGCGAGCTTCACAGACATTCTCCACATCTAAATCGAACTAAGAGTTTATCTGAATTTGTATGGAGACAAAAATAACCTGGTTGGATAATTGTTTGAATAATTGAATGAATTTCAACTCATAACTATTGCTTCACTAATTCGGTTGCAAAAACATTGTCAGTCAACGAAGACGTAACAATTTCTTTGACTGTTCAGAATTTTATAAGAGAAAGTAGACGTTTCAGCCCGCGAAATAACATCAACAGGTCACTTGTTGAATTTTGTTGGAATAAGGTTTGTACAATTATATATAAAATGTATGATTATATATACAATGACATATACATCAGCATGTGATATGCGACATACTGGACATGTTTCAGTGCGAGTTTATTGCAAAACAGTAAGTAAGTCGAGATGAGGACAATTTTCGACCATTCCTTTAGACCACTTACAAAATTGAAAAACCTGATGTTATTTATTATTGTATGGAATATTTCACAGTGTATTTTGTTTCACCACTTGAGATGGTTGAGACATATTCACTGCCAGAACCGCAAATGAATCATTTCTGGGTGGAGGTTGTGTTCCTCGTGCGAATTGTTTGACAAAAACCACTGGGATTGTGGGGTTGAGCAGTGCACCAAAATGTTCACTATAGATCATTTTACGAGGTAACCTTTCAAATGGAACATACTTGGTAGAATTTCTGCTGCTTGTTGCTGTTGATGTATGACGTATCGCTTCCAAAAAAATGTATTTTGCTACTTTAACATACCCCTCTGTTGACTTCCATTTGCCTCTCCGACCATTTATGTCTCCTCAGATTAATCCATTTTAATGCACAACGCATACAACTCAACGAAAATCACCATGTTGGTGATAATTACAGATGTTTCCCACCCCCTTGCCGAGGATACTGGGTAAGGTTGGACAGAAAACAAACAGGATTCCCAATAATCAGGACCCGAAAGCTTCTCGCCATTTCCTGAATCAATATATATTGGGCCCTATGTGTTTGAGTTAAAGAAAATTCGTCACCATCCCATCACTGCATCATTCGCCTATTAGTTATATGACTAGCCACGTTTGACAAAGTTCTATCAATGACAGAAATGAAGAGAAAAAAAAACCACAAACTGATATGTGGCATACTATGGTCGTTATGACGTACAGTTGTGATATCTTCTTTGGAAATAGTGCTTCTGTCGTGTGTGTTCGGCAGCTAAATCCGAAACACTCCATTTAGTGACTAGATTTTCCCCTTGAAAAGGCCTCCTAATATCCAGATTCTGTTCGTTTCACTCTTTTTGATTATTACTATTATTTTACTTTTTTTTTGGGGGGGGGGGGGGGGGGACTGGTGAAATTATTCCAACCCTCGATGATAGCACAACAGCGATTGCAATCGATTATCAGGAGCAAGCTAAAAGCCGGACAGCCAATGAAAATAAAATTAGGTTTTCAATTTTGCTGGTTACGGAATAGTGCGTAATGGAAATATTAGAACGTTTCAAACCCATAACAAAGGTCTAGAATAAACGTTATGAATCATCATTTGAATACGTTGATTCAACAGTTGAAATGTCAACATGAATTCAATAAATGTGAGCTGTTCTCACCTGGGTGCTTGAACCCGAAAATTTGTGGTTACCTTACTGTTGTATGAAATATGATGGGGAAAGACTTACGTAACAACACCGCACAATTGTCACAATTCAACGTATGTATCAGCCCATTCCCAATAGTATGCGTAATAATCCTCTGTCAAGATGGTTGACCTATTTGGTATGGGTACAATCTTCTGTCATTTTGTTGAAACAAATGAATAGTGACACAGAAGCAGAACCCATCTCTTATGGGTTTCTGATGGAAGACATAAACAAGACATGAAGGGTTTGTGATATTGCTCCACAATACCTCAGATTTAATGTTTCACTAAGGAGACATCGAATCAGGCTATGTATTACAATTATGTTGTCATTTCCAAATAGCTTAATAACAGTAGTGGGAACGTACCAAGGAGTATTATGGAATAACTGTCGTTGATCAATCAACTCGTACTAGTGTAATTAATTCTATCTAATCAGTTCTTTCTTTCAATTGTGTGTTAATTAGTCCTACTCATCCGTGCAATATCGGTGCATCATATTCATCAATATTGGGAAAACGTGATCCAGGCTGAGAAGACAATTGTCATTTGAATAAAATAGCAAAGTATCCTAAAAAAATCATTGCAAAAGTGTTTTCAATTCATCAGTCAAGTTGCAGAGAGAGATTTCGAAAAAAGTGAGTTTTGCTCATTTGAATTTGAATCACAGAACTGCTATACTCGGATTTTTCTAACTCGTTTACACTGTTTTTCGCTAATATTTTTGTGATGGTGAATGCTATCGTTCTGTAACTTGGCATACTTCACCTAGGAGTCAAACGGCAATTTTCTACCAAATTTCAGACAGCTATCGCGAAAATTGAAAAAGTTGGCAATCTACCCCAATGTTAAATTTCAGCCCAAAACAGAATCGCGAGAATCTGAGCATATTCGAGGAATTGGTCCTGTTTACATCCATCAGGATTCGAAATATTCTTGTAACTTTGAACCAGAAGATACACTGGGGGTGTATTCTACACAAACATGTTGATTTTGAAACATTACTCCGCTACAAAACCGAGCAAATGCCCAAAATTGTGTGCGGGCCCAGAAATTAAATAATAGGGCTAAATTTAACATTGGGGTAGATTGCCAACTTTTTCAATTTTCGCGATAGCTGTCTGAAATTTGGTAGAAAATTGCCGTTTGACTCCCAGGTGAAGTATGCCAAGTTATAGAACGATAGCGTTAAGCATCACAAAAATATTAGCGAAAAACAGTGTAAACGAGTTAGAAAAATCCGAGTATAAACGCGCCAGGTAAAACGACATTCCATTTTGGATGACATGAAAGAAAGATTAGTTAATACAGAACAAAGCAGAATGGTACAACTGTTTGTTCAAGTCATGTTTCTCGGACTGTTACATACAACTATTTTCAAGCATTAATGATCACATTTGCTCATTACTATATCCTTTCCGGTTATTTCGGATACCATTGAATTCGGTAAGATCCATGTCCATCACCTCAGCCGGTAAAGACTGCACCTCCACTACACTAGATATATCTGTATGTGTGACACCTATTCATCCTAGACAGTCTGGGCCGATGTTCACAAGCATCTCGTTGTGAGCAATCCATTCTTGTGGTGGAAAACCGTTTTTTTCTGATTAGAGTCAAGTTTGCTGACAATTGGATCTCAGAGACAACGAATTGTAAAGCACTACAAGCGTTGATGTAAAACTTCTCATTTTGGGAATATATTATATTTTTGATGAACGTTTCCTCCAAATCACATTCTGCAAGATGGGACACCACTGCAGCATTATAGCTTTCTATTCATGGCTTTTAAGAAGCCAAAATTTAGCTTTATTGTTGGTAGGAAGTTACCCAGGAACAAAAATATAGTGTCCAAATAATTTTGTAAAGTTTTATACCCTAAATGATACTCCACAATTGTCCACCTTTGTTTTATCCAGGAAGATAATGGACCCTTCACTACACGTGTCAACATTCCCCGGAGGCTACTCATCCAGATTGTTTGTAATTGTTATAGGATTCGTTTGTCATTTGATGAAGCAAAGCATTCACTTGTCTGGCGCACTGTTTGAACAGGCGGTAGCTATATGCGTCAAAACTTCTATTACTCAATTCGATGGTTAATGATTTGCTTGAGCTTGCAAATGCATTGGTGTTTGTCTAAAATGGTGAACATGTCTTTGTGTCGTCTTTTTGTCAGCATTATTGCAATGATTCGCTTGTAATTACGAATCACTTTCGTCCTTCATTGATGTTTGTTCACAACGGCACACATTTCATTGTTTCTAGTTATTCCACGAAAATTCAACACCCATGAGTCAAATGCATGTCAGAAGTATAGTATAACAAAGTCGGAAGTTGAATAACAAAAGTGTGAACATCGTGATAATAACGATAAATAATACTAGAATGCTAACTTTCGTGAGCCCCCCTACTGTACCATTGCCTTGAATGGTGATCATCCATATTGAGATTAATCCAGATTGATAGTCAACATATCGCATGCAGTGACGTCAAGAGACTTTCTCTTCTCTGAATAATCTTAGTTTCATAGTGCTGCTCATGGCGTCGTATATTAGGATTGTTAAACACTGATGCAGTTTGCGGAAATCGGACTTGTTTTTCTCTGATAACGATCCACTCATGGGCAATGTAGGTAATCACAATGATTACATTTGTCCACATCCTTGCTGTCGGAGTATGTACCCTTCCATTGACACAATTTTTTTCTGGCCATATGTGGCAATATAGTATTTAGCATCAGAATAATTCTTTAGTTTTTGTCAAGAGCTTCAAGTCCAGTTGCACTGAGGTTTGTCCTACGAAAGTAAGTGATTTGAAAGTAACTTCCCCCGATTCCTCCATGTTTTTTTTATACAGATTCGAAAGAGGATTCAACTGGACTTTATTTATACAAAGAGCAACTGGTCCTCCAAAAGGTCCGTTTAATATTCATTATTCATTATGACTTATCATGCTGTGGTGCCTGTGACGGCCAGATGATGCCATTGGTCCCTTTGTATTTCTACAGCAAATGTTTATCTTGCATTTTTACACTGTATGGTTATGTTTCGAGGTATGAAATATCATGAGCGTGATTTGTTTCCATGGTTTGATTTGTTCAAATGTCTATGTGTTTGTATTTGTTTGTATAAATATCTTTTTCTGCTTAAAATATAATAGCACCAGTAGATGATAAAATTAATAACTTAAAAATATACTAAGAAATAAACTTAAAATTCACATCCATGAAAGTGACATTATGTTTGTGAAAACCTTGTGACATTTGTTTGAGGAGTGCCCTCCAGAAATGTTGATGGGATTTATTTGCATTATGATATTGGTCATTACTTTCTATTTATCTCTCAGAAGTGGGACCACTCATCGATGGGCAGAAATAGTAATCAATTGTGTGGGTGAAGATGATCTGTTCAAAGACATGTGGGAAAAGCTCCCAAGTAATGAGATGCCCGTGTATCATACTCCACGCGTCAGAACAAATGTTGACTGTCGTTAGAGCTACTTGACAGCTAATGTGATCCTTCCAAATTTCGGGGTTAAAGTACTAGTATAGTGAAAATATGATGTGAACTTATATGAAAGATCTCATTGATCTGAGCAGAATGGTGTTTACGGCATGTAAATATCACAATCCGTTAAAAAGTTATAGCACTTTAAAGACTGAAATTGGCAAATTTGCTTTTTCAAAACAATTTAGCTAATTAGTATGTAAATGAGATATTCATGACGTCATCGGGGGAAGTTGTTTTAATTAGGTACTTTGATATGTATTATTCATTCATTTAATGTTATGATTATTCATCAAAACTCATTCTATACAGATTTTAATATGAATAATCAGTGTTTTCACTTTTGTTGTTGTTGTCAAGGTAACAAGTGACCTGGTATGGCCCATAGCAACCATGGTTGCTAGGGCCAGAAACCCACTTAGAACAGGGTACGCACAAATAAAAATGGTGCCAACTTGAGCTGTATAATAATTTATTTCATAAATAATCGACAGAAAGTCTGTGGATAGACTGACTTGGCAGTTAATGGCCATGGCAACCATGGGTAACTACGGCTATAGGGAATGACTGGTAACCATAGCAACAGTACAGTTTGTGTGGATATTGACTATGTATGGTACACACTGGTATGCACTAGTCAGATGGACAGAACCTTCAATAAGGATCATTATATCATAGATTGAAATATACTAATTAAAATTTGTTCCCCTCGTGACGTCATGAATTCTCATTATCATCTAATTTGCATATTAATGAGTTGCTAGAACTTTTCAAGTGGCTTCTGTAATGTAGTGCCGGAATGTCAGTTTCAAATGGCTGTAACTTTTGAACGGATAGAGATATTGACATACCGTAAAGACCCTTTTGCTCGGATCATTGAGATCTTTCATATAACAAAACATCATATTTTCACTTTACTAGTACTTTAATCAGGAGAACATTGGAGCCACGGCAACGAATCCTCTGGACAATGGTGCATGTTGCAGTATACACAGGTTTTCACACACACATATATATATATATATATATATAAAACCATGCGAGTGTGTTTTCCGCAAAAAGATATCGGTCGAGTTTGGTCTGGCGGATGAATTCAGGATACACGAGTCCGAAGGACGAGTGTATTCTGTGTTCATCCGCCAGACCAAACGAGACCGATACCTTTTTGCGGAAAACACACGAGCGTGGTTTTTATTTTATCACACACAACTGTTCAGACATAATTCTAGATATTGTCGTAGATCATACGAAAATTTTGAATGATCATTAATATAATAATATTACTTTTATAATATCCATGAATATGCCTGCTGTGATGTCCAGAAAATCTCCAGTCGGCTTGGTGACTTTCGGTTGCTAAGATCGTTTTCATATATTTGACTTCACATTGTTCTTTTACGTAATAACCATCTTCACGTAATCCGCCGTAGAAAAAGTAGTTTCGGCCCGATGTGGCTCAGCGAGTGATACAGAATAATTTGAAGTAGGGTGATACAGAAAAGGTTATCACACCTCTTTGGGTCCTGTAGCATTGTAGTTTATAGTGTGTGATAAAGTGTAAAACCGCGTGTATCCAACTTACATGATTGGGCCGAAAATTTGACGGGAAATTCGAATGATCCCAAAATGACGAAATAACGCAAAATAACGTGACGTTTTAAATCTCGCTTGCAGGCCCTATACGGTATTCGTGAATACAACATGATATACACGAATTATTTTGACATTTAGTTTTACATATTTCCAAGCAAAATTGTACAGATTATGGTATATTCTGCACAACTCAAATCGGAATCCATGGTACCATCATTTATCACACACTATAAACTGCAATGCTAGAGGACTCCGAAAGGTGTGATAACCTTTTCTGTATCAACCTACTTCAAATTAACAGATACTAGTTGGTATGAACTGGTCTATTCAGAGTTTCATCGAATATTTCCTGCTCATTACAGAGCGTGAATGTGTTTGTAGATTTTAGACACAGTATCCTTCATAAAGACAAGGTGCTATTAATTGTGACAAACTGTAGTAGTATACTACTCATCAACAGTTTCGTGGGCCGCACGTGTTGTCGTGTATTTTTGGCACCATTTATATCGTAACATTTCATTAAAATTTAATCATCAGCAATTTAAGGGGAGAAAATCAAACTATAAAACACTATGTGAATAAGAGGCAATTTGACTCATTCAGATCATATCGTGCTATAATTATTCAACGGATATATATTTAACGGATAAATATTTAACCACAAGCCACAACCATGTGGGTTATCACAGTCACGCAGCAGAGTGTGAGTGCTCCGTGAGAGGGGGCATTTGACCTGCATGTGAAACATTTATAACTTGTGTGGTGGGGATATAAAGAAATATGTATCAATTTATTTTTGCTAGTGTTGGTGATGCTATGAAACATCTGACATCAAGCACTTTAGGAATAGGAGCCTCAGTGTCCAGAGCCTCACTGTGGTCATAAGGGCACAGTATATAATATAATTGTTTTCATTGTTCAACAGACGGAAAAAGTGCACAACTACCTAATGAATTATTAGAAACGATATACAAATTCGAGACAAACTCCACGAAATGAATTCAGATGTGTCTCAGAGTAAAGAAGGATATATTTCCCTATGTATGTACGGAAGTGAGTGTGATTATGGTGAGGTGTTACAAAAAACATATTATCGAAATTAGGTGCTATTATTTTATGGCTGGACAGACATAGATTCATTATGATTATTATTTACCTGCTTTATATGAAAAATTTAAATGTTCATGAATTAAATGTTATTGTTTAACATATCCTAGATCTCAGATAGGCTCAAAGAAATGTGCTAAACGCATATATAAGCATGGTCGCTGGTTTGTGTCAAGTACATGTTTAATAAATTAAAGTACATGTATAAGTAAATTATAGTAGAATCCAAAAGGTCATACACATTGCCATTGATTTTATAGTATTACATATTGTCGCTAAAGTGTGATGATGATTGATGTTTCTTGATTATGGCTATCCACAAAACCCCCATGGCGACATTCCATTCGTTTGTGTGAAAAAGCGTAATCTATTAACGTTCATGCAAGTGCAATCTCCCACAAACATGTGCCAATTCAACGATACACACATCCAACCTATCAAACTTGTGTACAATTTTTATCCTATGAATGCATCAAGCTCGTCCATGCACCATCCTACTACTAAGGAAAGTTGGGAATATGTAATGTATTAATTGTGTTTACAGTTTCCTATAGGGGAATTATTTACTTTGATGAATTATGCAATTATGGGTCGTACATATTTTTCTGCAAGTTTAATGCCATTCGTCGGTGATTCGTCGGTAAACTATTGGATTATAGGTTTTGAATCCCTGTGTGAGCTATTCATAGACAAAACTCGAAAATCAGATAGAGTGGTTAAATCCTACTGATGTTATTAGTGGAAACCTTTTGAATTGTTCATAAATAAAATGTTATTGTTTAGAATATTCTAGATCTCAGATGGGTTAAAAATGTGTCAAACCCATATAAGTACGTCTATTGATTCAATTGAGTTAAGATAAAGTGCATATAAATTGTGATGATATTCAAACACGTCATGACCAGTGCCATTGTTTTCAAATTGTTACATATTGCCGCCGAAATGAAGATGGAAGCAACGGTCGTGTTTCCCATTGTAACTGCCACAAAGGCATGTGCGTGTGCTGGTGATTGATGTTTCTTTATTATGGTTACCCACAAAACACCCATGGCGAAATTTCATTCGTTTGTGTGAACTGGCGTAATCTATTATGGTTAGTGCATGTGTAATCAGCTCTACACACGCGCAAATGCAATTGCTGCACCGTTGCAGCTATCAAACTGTTATTTTTCCCTATGAATACATCAAGCTCATCTATATACCATACCACTTTGGCAAGTTGTGAATATGTAATGCATTAATTGTGCTCATTTCGAAAGTCATTTTTCATCATGGAATTGTTTATTTTGGTATCATGTATCATCTGGTAAATCCTAAACACATTTGTCCAGTTCATTGAAATAGGAATATTCTTCGTGTAAACTGCTAGAATATCATCAAATGTCGATAAAAGTAGAATTTTGATTCATAGATTTTCTATACATGATTAATATATATGTATATTTATTTAAAAATCTTACCCAACGCAGGCAACTCAAAGAACACTAGAGTGTTGTTCAATCTTACAGGATGTTCCCACCCCGCTGCCAAGGATACTGAGTAAGGTTGAACAGAAAACAAACAGGATTCCCAATAACCGGGACCCGAGAGCTTCTCGCCATTTCCTGAATCAATAGATATTGGGCCCTATGTGTTTGAGTTAAAGGTCAGAAGACTGAATGATTAATGTTGCAGGCGTGATGCGGCATACAATAGCAGGGAGATAGTATCAGTTGGACAGTACATACATATTAATTCATGCCTCGGTGGAATATCTTGACAAGATTTATGGATATGCTGTGGGCATGATATGAAGTATAGGTCCATTTTTCTCAGTGTAGAACGTTATGATATTTGGATACGTTGACAGCTGGAGATGTGTTGACAGTGAATCAGCTAAGTGCTGGTGAAGCATTGTGAGATAGATCGTGTTTGGTGTTGATGTGGTACCCGGCTGTCTGACTTTAGACCTGACACACAATCAACAAAGTGAGCCAGAGAAAAACAATGGAATGTGATGATCGTAGTCATCATTATCTAAACTTGGACGAGAACAAAACAAAAATATGTCACCATCCCATCACTGCATCATTTGCCTATGAGTAATATGTGTCAATATGACTAGCCACATTGAGACAGTCCCATTGATGAGAAAAATGAATAAAATGAACATAATAATATGTGGAGTACTTTGGTCGTTGTGATCTATGGCTGTGATATATCCTTTGGAAATTGTGTGGTGTACAATCGGCGGCAAACTGTCAAGCACTTCATTTATTGACGTGATTTTTTCCATTAACCCCCCCCCCCCCCTCCCTTTCAAAAAATAAAATAGCGCAATGACGATTGCAATCGATTTTCAGAAGCAAGTTAAAAGCCGAACAGCCAATATAAATAAATTTAGGTTAGCATTATTTTTCTCGCTTTTGTTGGTGACAGAATAGTGCGTAATGGAAAGATTGGAATGCTTCCAAACCCATAACAAAGGTCTTGCATAAACGTTATGAATCACCATTTGAATACGTTGATTCAATATTTGAAATGTCAACATGAATTCAATAAATATGAACTATTCTCATCCGGGTGCACGAAAAGTAACTCTATCTGATAGCCCGTGATGGTGGGTATAATTGGTGATTATGTCACACTAAAAATATGACGGAAAAACCAAAGGCATAGAAGAGAGATGTCTATGAGAAAAACTATAGTAAAAATATCTATTGTTGTCACATTTCAATGTAAATATGTATGTATCAGCCTATTGCCGACATTCCATGTACTACTCCCCTGCAAATGGGTTAACTAACTGATGTGGGTACTATCTTCTGGAAACAAATGTAGACCTATGCTGAACACTGAAGCAGAACCCCTCTTATAAGGGTTTCTGATGGAAGACACAAACAAGACAAAAATGGTTTGTGATATTGCTCCACAATACCTCGAATTTAATGTTTCAGTAAGGATACATCAAATCAGACAATGTATTGAAACTTTGTTGTCGTTTCCATAGTTTTAATAGCTTTATAATAACAGTATGAACTTACGAAGGAGTATTTCGGGCTAACTGCAGATGATCTCTCAACTCGTACTAGCGTAAATTCATTTACCTATTGTATAATCAGTTCTTTATAATTTTGTGATAATCAGTGCTACCTATCTGTGCCATATCAGTGATCATAATCATCAATATTCGTAACACATGATTCAGTTCGAGAGGAGACAATTGTCACATGGACGAGAAAGTATCCACAAAATCATTGCGAAAGTGTTTTCAAGCCATCAGCCAATTTGTATCATGCTATAAAAAGGCTAAGTCATGCTTTAACACCATCAAGCGTATATCGCACCGAGTACAAAGACATTCCATTTTGTGTCACAGGAGGAAAAGGCAAATCCACAGCATAATATAAATTATTGTATGTACAATACAGTACACAAAAGCAAGTCTGTGACATACATATTCCAATAAATTACGATCGCTATAAACAGAAGCAGTTTGGAGCAAAAAACAGTTAAGTATATTTGGGCAACTTTTCGTTTGAGTCCTTTATCACGAATTGAAATCTTGGATAACTTTTTTTTGCCCTTTTTGAACAGCAATGACACCACGTGCTATTTATTATCACATTCCTGGTAGTCTCCGTTACGAATCCATATATACGGTGGCTGATTCATGCCATAATACGTTTTTTCCTGAAGAGTTTTCGTCCCGAATTTAACTGTAGCAACCAAAACGTTTTCTCTGCAGCGAAAACATTCTCGCCGCGACCAAAACATTCTCGTCGCAGCGAAAATAGTTGTTGTCTCAACTAAAACATTTTGGTCGCAGCAGAACCATTGTTGTCGCGACCAAAACATTCTCGCTGCAGCAAAAATCATTGTTGCCGCAACCAGTACATTTCTACCGCAGCGAGAATAATCACCGCCACGGCGATAATTGCATTAAACTTTGAATATTCGCCACGGCAACGATTGCAATAATAAATAACTTGTTCTCTTTGAAGTGATGAAAGGAAAACGTTCTAACAAGTATGGCCATTCTCGACGTGGCGATAATCATTTTCGCTGCAGCAAGAATGTTTTGATCGCGGCTATGAGTATTTTAATCACGACGAGAACAATTTCACTGCAGCAAAAATGATTTTGGTCGTGACGATAATGTTTTTGCTGCAGCTGAAAGTATTCAATTCGCGACGAGAATGTTTTCGACGGAGTGAAAACGTTTTGTTCACACAATTTATGATTTTGGTCGCGATTTAAAGACTTTCAGTCCTCACAATTGAATTCGCAACGAAAACTTTTCAGGAAAAACGCATTATGGTATGAATAAGTCACCGTACATATCCATAACCTCAGCAAGTGAGAATCAGCGGTTTAGTCCAAGGTATGAGAACGTAATTGGCCTGTGTTTACAAGCTTTTTGTACGGTTGTGGAAGACACATTGACAGACCATGCGTTTGCATTGGTAACAATCATTTTGCTGAGAATTGGTCAAGTGTATTTGTTCAGAGACACGCGGGAAAAGCTTCAAATAATGAGAAATACGATGCCCATGTATCATACTCTACATGTCAGCACAAATGTTTACTGTGGATAGAGCTATTTGAGAGGCATTGTTATTCAGTGCCTGATAAATATTCCTCATATTTCAGGGTTAATCATGAGAATATAGGTTATATTATAAATAGGAAAACGGAAACGAATTGTCGTCATACTGGTGCATGTTGCCGCATGCACAAGTTTTGTACACACATGGGTTCCAAATCAAATTTATATCTTCGAGTTCAGTGAAAAATATCCTTATCAAAGCAATTTCACTTGGAAATAGGTCAAAATAATGTTATATTAATTCGTGTTTGTCCATAATATATTATGAGGAACTCGAATATACAAAATAAATGTTTTGTTTGCATTATACAACTGAACTGTGAAGCGGGATTTTAAACTATGAACAATTCCACGGGTTCAGTCATTTTGTTAATTCATGAGAGCCTTAATTATACATGTAATCGTCATTATTATAGTTCTCATTGATGATCATCTTCAACTGATTGTTTGGCTTTGATGTGTGTCCCAAAATATCAAAAAATAACATGTACATAACATATAGGCGTGATATTATTCACACAACCAAATTCCAAAACTGAATTCATGGACAAAACTTGAAAATCAGATAGAGTGGTAAAATCCTACTGATGTTATTAGTGGAAGCCAAGCCTTTTGAATTGTTCATGAATAAAATGTTATGGTTTAAAATATTCTGGATCTCAGATGGGTTAATGTCTATTAATTCAATTGAGTTAAGATAAAGTACATGTAAATTGTGATGGTATTCAAACACGTCATAAACTGTGCCATTGATTTCAAAGTGTTATATATAGCCGCTGAAATTATGATGAAAAGTAACGATCGTGTTTCCCATTGTAACTGCCACAAGAGCTTGTGAGCGTGCTGGTGATTAATGTATCTTCATAATGGCTATCTACCAAACACCCAGAGCGAAATTTCATTCGTTTGTGTTAATTGGCGTATTCTATTATGGTTAGAGCATGTGTAATCAGCTCTACACACGCGCAAATGCAATTGCCGCCCTATCGCACCAATCAAAATGGTATTTTCCCCTTATGAATGCATCAAGCTCATCCATATACCATACTGCTATGTCATACTACTATGGATATTTGTGAATATGTAATGCATTAATTGTGCTTATCGTATTGGTCCTAATAGTGGCACGCGCCCTAAAAATAGAGCACCCCCCTCTTTATCCCAAAAATGTTCGATTTTAAGAAACCATGTAATTTACTTCATATCTTTTTAATAAGATCTTGGAGTGTTCCAATCCACACATTCATGTAATTTGAATCATAATAAAGGTGATTGGAGGCTATAGGTATGTTTCTCAGTGATTTTCTTAAATTTGACCATATTTTTGCACGTGCTGCTGCAGGAGGTCTTGCTTTGGCTCGTCGTGCTACTATAGGGACCAATACGGTACGTCGAAAGTAATTTTTTTTTATCATGGAATTGTTTATTTTGATAAATTATGCAATTATATAATTTATAAGTTTAGAGCCATTTGTCCATTACTGGTAAACTATTGAGTGTTGGCTTTCTGGAGGCACAGGTTTGTTTGTGTTTCTATTTGATCAATGTCGCAAGGACGTAAACACCATGTATGTGCTACTCACACATGTGTCAATCAGTCTCCATCAAGAGAGAGATGATATTTAAACAAAACGGTTTGTGTATGCAAATCGTGATTTTTCAAATTGTACATTGCCTGTGTTCACGTGACAGTAATCTGGTCAGCTGAAAAGTGTAATATCAGGTAGAAGCCAGTTATTCGATAATTTCCCCATGTACCATCAGGTAACTTTTAAAACATACATCTAGTTCATTGAAATAGAAAACATTTCCGTGTAAATGCTAGAATCTCTGCTTGAGCGTTAAATGTCGAAGAAATTAACATGTTGATTCGTATATTTTCCACAGATTATCAATTCACATATTTTAAAAAAATGTTACCCAAGGCAGGTAACTCAAAGAATATCAGAGTGTTGTTCTAATCTCACAGGATGTTCCCAACCCCTTGCCGAGGATACTGAGTAAAGTTGGACAGAAAACAAACAGGATTCCCAATAACCGGGACCCGAGAGCTTCTCGCCATTTCCTGAATCAATAGATATTGGGCCCTATGTGTTTGAGTTAAAGGTCAGAAGACTGAATGATTAATGTTGTGGGCGTGATGCGGCATACAGTATCAGGGAGATCAATCTTATTTCATGCTTCGACGGATAATTTTGACAAGGTTTATGGATATATGTTGTGGGCATGGTATGAAATATGGGTACAATTTTCCCAGCGTAGAACGTTATGACATCAAACTGCTGTTGTCAGTGAATCAGCTAAGTGCTGATGAAGCATTGTGAGATGTTTGGAGCTGATGTGGTACCTGGCTGTCTGGTTCAGGGCTGACACACATAGGACAGGATGATCCAGAGGAAAGGAAGATAATGTGATGATGTAGTCATCATTGTTTAAGCTTAGAAGAAAACCACAATAACATTC
This sequence comes from Terebella lapidaria, assembly GCA_949152475.1. Classification (NCBI taxonomy): domain Eukaryota; kingdom Metazoa; phylum Annelida; class Polychaeta; order Terebellida; family Terebellidae; genus Terebella; species Terebella lapidaria. Next base: position 30,293,586 of record OX424560.1, read on the forward strand.
GTCACCATGTAATATGTTTCAATATGGGTAGCCACGTTTGAGACAGTCCCATTGATGAGAAAAATGAATAAAAAGAACAGAATAATACGTGGAGTACTTTGGTAGTTATGATCTACTGTTATGATATATCCTTTGGAAATTGTGTGGTGTGTGATCGGCGGCTAAATGTGAAGCACTCTCCATTTATTGACGTGATTTTGCCCCATTGAGACTTCCACACCCCCCCCCCCTGCCCCAAACAATTTTATTCCAGATTCCGTCCTTTTCTCTAATTTTTAACGTGGTGGGAGGGATGGGGGGGGGGGGTGGGGGCTGATGATATGATTTGAATGTTCATTGATAGCGCAAGGGCGATTGCAATCGATTTTCAGAAGCAAGTTAAAAGCCGAACAGCCAATAAAAATAAAATTAGGTAAGCATTATTTTTCTCACTTTTGTTGGTGACGGAATAGTGCGTAATGGAAAGATTGGAACGTTTCCAAACCCATAACAAAAGTCTTGCATAAACGTTATGAATCACCATTTGAATACGTTGATTCAATATTTGAAATGTCAACATGAATTCAATAAATATGAACTGTTCTCATCTGGGTGCATGAAAAGTAACTCTATCTGATAACCTGTGATGGGCGGTATAATTGGTGATTATATTACGCTAAAAATATGACGGGAAAACTATAGTGACACATTGTCTATTGTTGTCACATTTCAATGTGAATATGTATGTACCAGCCTATTACCGACATTCCATGTACTACTCCCCTGCAAGATGGGTTAACCAATTGATGTGGGTACTACCTTATGGGAATTTATTGAAACAAATGTACACCTATGCTGAACACTGAAGCAGAACCCCTCTCTTATGGGTTTCTGATGGAAGACACAAACAAGACAAAAAGGGTTTGTGATATTGCTCCACAATACTTCGAATTTACAGGTACATCAAATCCGACAATGTATTGAAAATTTGTTGTCGTTTCCATAGTTTTAATAGCTTTATAATAATAGTACGAACTTACGAAGGAGTATTCTGGACTAACTGCAGTTGATCTCTCAACTCGTACTAGTGTAAATTCATTTTACCTATTGTATAATCAGTTCTTTATAATTTTGTGATGATTAGTGCTACCTATCTGTGCCATATCAGTTATCATAAAGATTAATATTGGTAACACATGAATCAGTTCGAGAGGAGACAATTGTCACATGGACGAGAAAGTATCCACAAAATCATTGCAAAAGTGTTCTCAAGCCATCAGCCAATTTGAATCACACTATAAAAGGCTATGTCATGCTTTAACACCATCAAGCGTATATCACACCGAGTGCAAAGACATTCCATTTTGTGTCACAGGAGGAAAGGCAAATCCACAGCATAATATATTGTATGTACAATACAGTACACAAAAGCAAGTCTATGTCATACATATTCCAATAAATTACGATCGCTATAAACAAAAGCAGTTTGGAGCAAAAAACAGTCAAATACATAACACGACGTTTGAGTCCTTTATCACAAATTGAAATCTTGTATCATTTTTTGCCCCTTTTGAACAGCAATGACACCACGTGCCAATTATTATCACATTCCCGGCAGTCTCCGATACTGAATCCATATCTACGGTGGCTGATTCATGCCATAATACTTTTTTCCTGAAAAGTTTTCGTCCCGAATTTAATTGTAGCAACCAAAACGTTTTCTCTGCAGCGAAAACATTCTCGCCGCGACCAAAACATTCTCGTCGCAGCGAAAATAGTTGTTGTCTCAACTAAAACATTTTGGTCGCAGCGAAAACCATTGTTGTCGTGACCAAAACATTCTCGCTGCAGCAAAAATCATTGTTGCTGCGACCAATACATTTCTACTGCAGCAAGAATAATCACCGCCACGGCGATAATTGCATTTAACTTTGAATATTCGCGGTGGCGATAATTGCGATAATAAATAATTTGTTCTCTTTGAGGCGATGAAATAAAAACGTTCTAACAAGCATGGCCATTCTCGCCGCGGCGATAATCATTTTCGCTGCAGCAAGAATGTTTTGATCGCGGCTATGAGAACAATTTCACTGCAGCGAAAATGATTTTGGTCGTGATGATAATGTTTTTGCTGCAGCTAAAAGTATTTAATTCGCGGCGAGAATGTTTTTGACAGAGCGAAAAAAGTTTTGGTCACAGATTTTATGATTTTGGTCACGATATAAAGACTTTCAGTCGTCACAATTAAATTCGCAACGAAAACTGTTCAGGAAAAACGCATTATGGCATGAATCAGCCACCGTACATATCCATAACGTCAGCAAATGACTATCAGCGGTTTAGTCCAAGGTATGAGACCGTAATTTGCCTGTGTTTACAAGCTCTTCGTTGTGAAAGACCCATTGGAAGACCATGCGTTTGCGTTGGTAACAATCATTTTGCTGAAAATTGGTCAAGTGTATTTGTTCAGAGACACGCAGGAAAAGCTTCAAATAATGAGAGATACGATGCCCATGTATCATACTCTACATGTCAGCACAAATGTTTACTGTGGATAGAGCTGTTTGAGAGGCATTGTTATTCAGTGCCTGATAAATATTCCTCGTATTTCAGGGTTAATCATTAGAATATAGGATACATAATAAATAGAATAACGGGAACGAATCGTCGTCATACTGGTGCATGTTGCCGTTTTGTACACACATGGGTTCCAAATCGAATTTATATCTCCGCGTTCAGTGAAATATATCCTTATCAAAGCAATTTCACTTGGAAATATGTCAAAATAATGTTATAATAATTCGTGTTTATCCATAAATATATTATAAGGAACTCGAATATACAAAACAACTGTTTTGTTTGCATTACTCAACTGAACTTTGGAGCGGGATTTTAAAGTATGAACAATTACATTGGTTCAGTCATTTTGTTCATTCATGAGAGCCTTAATTATAAATTTAATTGTCATTATTATAGTTCTCATTGGTGATCATCTTCAACTGAATGTTTGGCTTTGATGACGTGCCCAAAAATATAATATGTACATAACATGTAGGCGTGATATTATTTACACAACCAAATTCCAAAACTGAATTCATGGACAAAACTTGAAAATTAGATAGAGTGGTAAAATCCCACTGATGTTATTAGTGGAAGCCAAACCTTTTGAATTGTTCATAAATAAAATGTTATCGTTTAAAATATTCTAGATCTCAGATGGGTTGAAAATGTGTCAAACCCATATAAGTACGTCTATTGATTCAATTGAGTTAAGATAAAGTCATATAAATTCTGATGGTATTCAAACACGTCATGAACTGTGCCATTGATTTCAAAGTGTTATATATAGCCGCCGAAATGATGATGAAAGGTAACCATTGTGTTTCCCATTATAACTGCCATAAAGGCTTGTGAGCGTGCTGGTGATTAATGTATCTTTATGGCTATCTACAAAACATCCAGAGCGAAATTTCATTCGTTTGTGTGAACTGGCGTAACCTATTATGGTTAGCGCATGTGTAATCAGCTCTACACACGCGCAAATGCAATTACCGCCCTGTCGCACTAATCAAAATGGTATTTTCCCCTTATGAATGCATCAAGCTCATCCATATACCATACTACCATACCATGCTACTATGGAAAGTTGTGAATATGTAATAGCAAAAATTGTGCTTTTCGTATTGGTCCTAATAGTGGCAAACGCCCTAAAAATGTTCGATTTTGGAAACCCTGTAATTTACTTCATGTCTTTCTAATAAGATCTTGGGAGTGTTCCAATCCACACATTTATGTTATTTGAATCATAATAAAGGTGATTGTAGGTTATAGGTGTGTTTCTCAGTGATTTCCTTAAATTTGACCTCATTTTTGCGCGCGGCTGCAGGAGGTCTTGCTTTGGCTCGCCGTGCTACCATTATGATCAATAAGGTACGTCGAAAGTCATTTTTTTCATCATGGAATTGTTTATTTTGATGAATCGTGATTTTTCAAATTGTACATTGCCTGTGTTCACGTGACAATAACTAAGATCTGGTCAGCTGAGAAGTGTAGTATCAGGTAGAAGCCAGTTTGATAATTTTCCCATGTACCATCTGGAAAATCTTAAAACACATTTATCTAGTTCATTGAAATAGAAATCATTTTCGTGTAAAATGCTAAAATATCTCTGCTTGAGCGTTAAATGTCGATGAAATTAACATGTTGATTCGTATATTTTCCACAGATCAACTCACATATTTTAAAAAAAAAGAAAATTAGAGTGTTGTTCTAATCTCACAGGATGTTCCCACCCTGGTGCCAAGGATACTGACTAAGTTCGGACAGAAAACAAACAGGATTCCCAATAACCGGGACCCGAGAGCTTCTCTCCATTTCCTGAATCAATAGATATTGGGCATTATGTGTTTGAGGTAAAGGTAAAAAAACTGAATGATTAATGTTGCAGGCGTGACGTGGCATAAAATAGCAGGTGAATAGTATCAGTTGGATACATCTTATTTCATGCCTCGACGGAATATTTTGACAAAGTTTATGGATATATGTTGTGGGCATGGTAAGAAATATGGGTACAATTTTCCCAGCGTAGAACGTTATGACATCAAGCTGTTGTCGTCAGTGATTGTGAGATATTTGATGTTTGGAGGTGATGAGGTACCTGGCTGTCTGGCTTCAGGGCTGACACACATTCGACAGGATGATCCAGAGGAAAGGAAGATAATGTGATGGTCATAGTCAGCATCGTCTAAGCTTAGAAGAAAAACACAATAAAATTCGTCACCATCCCATCACTGCATCATTCGCCTATGAGTAATATGTTTCAATATGGATAGCCACGTTTGAGACAGTCCCATTGATGAGAAAAATGAATAAATAGAACAGAATAATACGTGGAATACTTTGGTCGTTATGATCTACTGTTGTGATATATCCTTTGGAAATTGTGTGGTGTGTGATCGGCGGCTAAGTGTGAAGCACTCTCCATTTATTGACGTGATTTTCCCCCACTGGAAAGCCCCTCCACCCAAACAATTTATTTTTCCAGATTCCGTTCTTGTCTCTATTTTTCAACGTGGTGGGAGGGGGTGGGGGCTGATGAAATGAGTTGAATGCTCATTGATAGCGCAAGGGCGATTGCAATCGATTTTCAGAAGCAAGTTAAAAGCCGAAAAGCCAATAAAAATAAAATTAGGTTAGCGTTATTTTTCTCACTTTTGTTGGTGACGGAAAAGTGCGTAATGGAAAGATTGGAACGTTTCCAAACCCATAACAAAAGTCTTGTATAAACGTTATGAATCACCATTTGAATACGTTGATTCAATATTTGAAATGTCAACATGAATTCAATAAATATTAACTGTTCTCATCTGGGTGCATGGAAAGTAACTCTATCTGATAGCCCGTGATGGTGGGTATAATTGGTGATTATATTACGCTGAAAATATGACGGGAAAACCATAGTAACAATACCGATTGTTGTCTCATTTTAATGTAAATATGTATTAGCCTAATACTAAAATTTCATGTACTACACCCCTGCAAGATGGGTGAACTAATTGATGTGGGTGCTATGTTCTGGGAATTTCTTGGAAACAAATGTACACCTATGCTGAACACAGAAGCAGAACACCTCTCTTATGGGTTTCTGATTGAAGACACAAACAAGACAAGAAGAAGTTGTGATATTGCTCCACAATACCTCAGATTTAATGTTTCAGTAAGGAGACATCGAATCAGATAATGTATTAAAATTATGTTGTCATTTCCAAATAGCTTTAATACAATAGTACGAGCTTACGAAAGAGTATTCCGGACAAACTGCAGTTGATCAATCAATTCGAACTAGTGTAATTCATTCAACCTATTAACTAATCAGTTCTTTCTAATTTTGTGTTAATTAGTGCTTCCAATTCGTGCAATATCGGTGCAGCATACCCATCAATATTGGAAAAACGTGATCCAGTTAGAGAGAAGACAATTGTCACATGAATAAAATAGCAAAGTATCCTAAAAATCTTTGCAAAACTGTTTTCAAGTCATCAGTCAAGTTGATTTTGCACGTGTCAGAGAAGGATTTGGAGAGTGAGTTTTGTTCTTTTGAATTTGAATCACAGGACTGCTATAAACAAGCTACATGTTATGCTTTAACACCCATCAAGTGTATATCGCGCCAGGTAAAACGACATTCCATTTGAACGACATAAATACAATTGAGTCTTCGTTTGTGCTTGCATAATGTCAGTGATTAGTCGAACGAAAAACTAAGCAAAGTCCAAACTAAGCATTTTATATCCTTGCTGAAACGATAATCCCAATTCCTAGAGGAGAGGTAAATCCACAGCATACATTATCCGTTATGTACAAAGCAAGCGAGCCTATGTCACACATATGCCGGTCGGTTGAGATCGCTAAAAACTAATGCAGATTGAAAAAAGCCAGTCAAGAAAGCATCCCGCGACCGTTTGATCAAGTCCTATGTCTTGGATTGTTTCAAGTAGCCGTTTTCGAAAACCAATGACCTCACTTGTTCATTGCTATCACATTCATGGTGATTTCCAATACTGTCGTATCCTGGTAGATCCATATCCATCACCCCAGCCGGAGAAGACTGCGCGTGAACCTCTACACTAGCTGTTTCTGTGCGCCCAGCGCCTATTGGTCGAAGGTACACGTACTGTGATTGGTCGTTGTTTACAAGCGCTTCGTTGTGAAAGACTCGTTCTTCTGATTGGTTCTCAACGTCTGCAGTTCTCGTTCTCGTGTCGTTGGCAAAAATACTGGAGTAGGAAGGTGGTAGCCGCATGCTCAAAATACACGAGGCAGACCGAGAAATTCCTCGCAGAAACATGGGGCGTTGAGCATTGCAGCTGGATGTGGAGTCGATGGAGTCACCGGTTCCAGAGTCTCTAGACGTCTGCGTGGACATGTCCAGCATAGAGATTAATTCGTCAGTGTTCGTGGCAGTGTCGAGGACCTTTTGATCGGTAACTATCGTCGTTGTAGTCGCAGTCGTCGTTGCTGATCCGGTTGAAGTCTCGTTTGGAATGTCATGAGTTGCAACAGGCGATGATTGGCAATGGATCGGACTGTTTGTCAAATCAGTCGTCGCGATGATCGCGGGGTCTGCGTTTTGACTGTCACTATCTCGACATCTTGCTACTTGCGAGGACGGCTCACACGATACGAGTATCGTCGAGTACGATGGCGGTATTGCACAAACTACGAGTACCGTGGGATCGTTCGGGTTGTTGTTCTGGGCGCGGAGAGCGATCATCTCCGAGGGACAGCGGTAGGCCTTATGCAGACAGGAGCACCAGTACTTGTAGACGTGCATGAAGCAGTCGATGACGGTCCCAAGAAGGCAGCAGATTATCACAGTACCCACAATGCATCCCAGTACGATCGCAGCGACCTCCAGTGGCGTCAACTTCCGCTTCACTGGTAGAGCTGTTGAGGGAACGGATATTTTGATATCAGTAATTACGAAATGTGAGAAAAATGAGGAAACTTGAAGTTGATTGTAAAGCGGGCGGTAATTGAACTCTGACAGAAAATTGACCACAGTATGTAAATAAACAAGATTTGTGTATGCCTAAACGGATATTAAAATTGACTCAATTATCTAAAGAGGGGTGACGGTCATGACATTGTACACTCTTGACATTTCATGCATACGCATATCGATCAGTGCAGTACACTTCGATGCACAAGAGCACGGCAATGAATAAAGATTCATGCTATCATCACATTAATCCAAACACAATAGAACATCAGACCAACCCGAAACCCGCTGAAACAGTCCTACGATATTGACAATGAACGACAATGATTACGACGTACCATTTCATGTCGAGCAATAAATATTTTATGCACATTTTATATTCGTTGCGTGATCGGTACTCTAGGCAGCAAATTATGGCACTTTTGGGCAACCATTCCTGCCTCCCGCGACCACTGTGATAGTGTCCCTAGACGCATGCCTAAAATATCTCGACATTACGATCGCATGACTGCTCTGGCCGTTGTGCGACGGGTGTTACGTCGCTTTTAGTCACTGTTTACGTGTCTTTAGAATTGTGGCTCAATGTTTCAAACTGAATGGTTTTGACCAAAATAATGAACGTTCTTTTGCGGGAAATCGTGTTTTGTCTGCCATGCCAGCTCATTCGATGTATCTCTTATATTACAGCAATGTGATCATTCTCTTATGATTACAATACCTAAAGCTGTCCCAAATACATTATTCCCTCAAACAGTTTGTGCCAGTTGGACGTGCGGGGTGCGGACCCCTTTGTTACTGGTATCTCGCCATTCGTCACACCTTCGGACGCTCACCGTCATGTTCTCAAATATTTGGTTGCATATAATTGTAGTCTGATTAATATCCAAGTAAATATATCGTATCAGTTAATTTTGTGACGTCTCATTATAAGAGGCATCACACAGTAGAGTATAGGCTACTATGCACAACTCCTATAGTCACAAATTTGTCAAACAACCCCATCAACACAATTAAAGAAACTAAAAAATAACGCCAATCAGAGAATGGAATAGGTATACCTTCAGAGATGATTGCGCCAGAACACAACCTTATCAACCCAATCCGCCTTTAGCGTGAACTCACCCGCACAGAAGTCCTCGTCGCTACCGTCCATACAGTCCAAGTACCCATCGCACTTGACGGTGGCGTTGACGCACGAGCCATCCCTGCACGTGAAGTGTAGCGTCAGATTGCATACGATTTCCGGTGCTAACGTCAGTAGGACACCAGCGCCCCCAGCGACGTTACCGGGGTCCGCTAGAGCTTGTATGCTGTCCATGTTATTCATGATGTTCTCATCTGCAATACAAAAGGAAATACAATGAACTTATGAAGTAGGCCGTCATTGGAGAATATATTTAATAAAATAAGTTCATGCGAGAATATATGTACCGAGGTATGTGTATTGATTAGGAGCCAACGAATAAAAATGCTTTCGTATCATAACCCTGGTGACGTCTTTTAGAAATAAAAGGTCGAGGAAAGTCGCCGCCTGGAGTGGGTAAAAACTAAACCAAATCTCGACGAAGCACACGACAACATGAACGAGGTTTGAATGTATAAAGGGACTGAACTGTCTTCAGCTTGATTTTCCCTATGACGTGAGGGACGCCGACTGAGATTCACTGTCATGACGACGATAGATGTTTAGAGAGAGAAAAGGAACCTCGCGTGTCAATGGAGGAGAAGGTGTCGAAAGACACCGGACTACAGGAACATGACAGGCAACGACGATCGTGACGTCACAAATGTGGGAAATAAAAAGGGGAAAATATAGAACAGTATTCCAGAGTGAAGAAAACAGGACAAGAAAAAAATCCAATCGGAATGAAAGAGCTGAGTTGGGTGGGACTGGGTGTGAGTGGCTGTCGAATGACAGAAACGACACACTCGTTGTCGACTTGACGAATTATAATGCATCAATAAAGGATGACATTTAAGTACATTAGACTGGCGGTTGGATATCAGGCGCCTGCCTTTCGCGCAGGTACGGTAGCGTCTGCGATAGTCTAGTGACGCAACATGGCGATAATAAAGATCCAGGCACTAATGTGTCCACCATTTTTGTTCATATCCAAAGTAGAGTGGTATTGTTTTATTCATAGGGATGAGACAATGGTCACATATATCATCTTTGCGGTAAAAATGTTAGCTACATCCTTCCATCTGCCCACGTTTTCCCCTCTTCCTGGACAACAAAAACCTGGAAAAACGTTTTACTCCGAGCGATTTCCTATTTGGAAATTTATATCGTCCTCGCGACCGTTGCACCCTTACCTCGTGTTTAGTAATAAGACGTCGTCTCAGACAGCACTGTATAATAATTGAATCCCACGGATCAATGTTCATGGTGTTATGAATCTGCGAGCTATCCATATTATGAATGCTAGAGTACGGCCCAATTTCCAGAGCAATAACAAAATTGTGTTCTCTTATGATAGGGTCAAAGGGCCGATCATTCAAACACTTATTAGGTTTCAGGCCTCGTGCCATCGAGATATCGATCAACTCCCTCGCTGCTCCTCGCTTTTCAATGTGTATATGATATATTCAAAAGCGCCTAGGAGAGTTCCACTCTCGCTCTCACCACTCCCCCAAAATCCCTCGAAATAAAAAGGAGGAAAATCTCCCCCCACTACTGAGAGCAAATACGGTAGATGCCCGTTTTAGGACCGTTTGATATTTAGCGACAATGCGCGATACAAAACGTTCGTTGAAGCCGGCCCGATTCAAGTCACGATTTTCATTTGTGCCGATACTTATACAACACTCCTACAGAGGAAGACACATTTACGATTTGGTTTCTCTCCCTTTTCGCCACTTTTATGACAGGAAATTATTTTTGTCATCATATTTTATTACGGCAGTTGGTAATGCGTTATTGATTCTTCGCGTTTTGTGTCCTGTATTTCCCGTTTCGATCCCAGGTAGGACGAACCAGATAATTCTTTACGGTGAATGGTAACCCCTGTAGGGCACATGACATCCTCCACACACGTTTACAAAGCCACTCACGTGCACAAATAATCACTGCCAGACACTCAGCGAGACTTCTACGAAAGGAAAACCACTGTCGTAGTTCATCATATTTTGTGAACATACACCAATTTGCCAAGTAACTGTATGCCACTGTTAGTTTTAAAAATGTCACTATTGGAGGTTATCCATGAAAGCGATGTCTTACTTTGGAATCTTTCAAAAAGGGTACACAAATATTCCAGACTAACTGTGCACGAATATCTTACTCAGCAAATACATTTTTTTTTTCATTTGCCAACAAATCCCCTGCAATTCCCATGTCGCCAATACTGGCCAGAGTAAGATGAAGAAACAAAAACAAGAAGCTGTCGTATTACTTTTTTTGAGACACAAATATAGCCTCAAACCCGGAAACAGATCCGACTGGGCAACTTTCTCCTCCCAAGATGAAAATAAGATACATAAAATTGGATTCCGTTGAATTTTTTTTTTCGCCATCCGATGTAAGGTCTACTGGAGCACGAACAACACATGGGAGCTGCAAATGTCTTGAGTTCTGGGCTACTTGGTCGCTCTACCCGCCATCGATTGAGCCAAAGTCCATCTCCTTGGTCTAGGAAAGGGAATACACAGAACTGGGAACGTCCGATAAGGCGATTTATCAGCTGTTGTATCAGAAATAAATGGCAACTTGTCATGAAAGTGTATTTATGGAGCGATCAAAATAGTCGGCTATTTGTCAGTGTTCCTTTCACGTTTTAATAGCATGTTAGTGTAATTGTGTTTCAAAGCTGTTACGCCCATGTTCGAGCATTCCACTGATACAAACCTGACAGCGAAATGACGTCAGTGTAATTATACACCATACACACGTTTGCCTCTATCGAAATAAAGGAATTACAGAAATATGTCGACCGACGTTATTTTTCCCCGACCAGATATAAATTTATTGATGGCGTGTATTAATAAATGAGGCAGTGACAATGTCAGCGGAAGAATACCCCAGATATACAATGCCGTTGCACCGCCTGGGGACACGGAATACGTAAACCTTGCGCCGGATCTATACTCTATAGTGATATAGATATGCCTTCAAAGACAATCGTCATTCCGAACCAGGGATATATCATGCGCCGAGCACATGAATATTCTTCCATACTTTCGCAGACTCCACACCCCAAGAATTTACAGATGTAGGAATATCCGTGCTACAACGAAGACACGTCCAATATGTTTCCGACTTGTTTCGTTTTTCACCATCACGTTTGCACGGTAGAAGCGCGTAAATGAAATCAATGAAATCAATTCTCCTGCCTGTTTGCTTTTTTGCTGAGAATCATGTCTTTCTAATAAGATCTTGGGAGTGTTCCAATCCACACATTTATGTTATTTGAATCATAATAAAGGTGATTGTAGGTTATAGGTGTGTTTCTCAGTGATTTCCTTAAATTTGACCTCATTTTTGCGCGCGGCTGCAGGAGGTCTTGCTTTGGCTCGCCGTGCTACCATTATGATCAATAAGGTACGTCGAAAGTCATTTTTTTCATCATGGAATTGTTTATTTTGATGAATCGTGATTTTTCAAATTGTACATTGCCTGTGTTCACGTGACAATAACTAAGATCTGGTCAGCTGAGAAGTGTAGTATCAGGTAGAAGCCAGTTTGATAATTTTCCCATGTACCATCTGGAAAATCTTAAAACACATTTATCTAGTTCATTGAAATAGAAATCATTTTCGTGTAAAATGCTAAAATATCTCTGCTTGAGCGTTAAATGTCGATGAAATTAACATGTTGATTCGTATATTTTCCACATATCAACTCACATATTTAAAAAAAAAAGAAAATTAGAGTGTTGTTCTAATCTCACAGGATGTTCCCACCCTGGTGCCAAGGATACTGACTAAGTTCGGACAGAAAACAAACAGGATTCCCAATAACCGGGACCCGAGAGCTTCTCTCCATTTCCTGAATCAATAGATATTGGGCATTATGTGTTTGAGGTAAAGGTAAAAAAACTGAATGATTAATGTTGCAGGCGTGACGTGGCATAAAATAGCAGGTGAATAGTATCAGTTGGATACATCTTATTTCATGCCTCGACGGAATATTTTGACAAGGTTTATGGATATATGTTGTGGGCATGGTAAGAAATATGGGTACAATTTTCCCAGCGTAGAACGTTATGACATCAAGCTGTTGTCGTCAGTGATTGTGAGATATTTGATGTTTGGAGGTGATGAGGTACCTGGCTGTCTGGCTTCAGGGCTGACACACATTCGACAGGATGATCCAGAGGAAAGGAAGATAATGTGATGGTCATAGTCAGCATCGTCTAAGCTTAGAAGAAAAACACAATAAAATTCGTCACCATCCCATCACTGCATCATTCGCCTATGAGTAATATGTTTCAATATGGATAGCCACGTTTGAGACAGTCCCATTGATGAGAAAAATGAATAAATAGAACAGAATAATACGTGGAATACTTTGGTCGTTATGATCTACTGTTGTGATATATCCTTTGGAAATTGTGTGGTGTGTGATCGGCGGCTAAGTGTGAAGCACTCTCCATTTATTGACGTGATTTTCCCCCACTGGAAAGCCCCCCCACCCAAACAATTTATTTTTCCAGATTCCGTTCTTGTCTCTATTTTTCAACGTGGTGGGAGGGGGTGGGGGCTGATGAAATGAGTTGAATGCTCATTGATAGCGCAAGGGCGATTGCAATCGATTTTCAGAAGCAAGTTAAAAGCCGAAAAGCCAATAAAAATAAAATTAGGTTAGCGTTATTTTTCTCACTTTTGTTGGTGACGGAAAAGTGCGTAATGGAAAGATTGGAACGTTTCCAAACCCATAACAAAAGTCTTGTATAAACGTTATGAATCACCATTTGAATACGTTGATTCAATATTTGAAATGTCAACATGAATTCAATAAATATTAACTGTTCTCATCTGGGTGCATGGAAAGTAACTCTATCTGATAGCCCGTGATGGTGGGTATAATTGGTGATTATATTACGCTGAAAATATGACGGGAAAACCATAGTAACAATACCTATTGTTGTCTCATTTTAATGTAAATATGTATTAGCCTAATACTAAAATTTCATGTACTACACCCCTGCAAGATGGGTGAACTAATTGATGCGGGTGCTATGTTCTGGGAATTTCTTGGAAACAAATGTACACCTATGCTGAACACAGAAGCAGAACACCTCTCTTATGGGTTTCTGATTGAAGACACAAACAAGACAAGAAGAAGTTGTGATATTGCTCCACAATACCTCAGATTTAATGTTTCAGTAAGGAGACATCGAATCAGATAATGTATTAAAATTATGTTGTCATTTTCCAAATAGCTTTAATACAATAGTACGAGCTTACGAAAGAGTATTCCGGACAAACTGCAGTTGATCAATCAATTCGAACTAGTGTAATTCATTCAACCTATTAACTAATCAGTTCTTTCTAATTTTGTGTTAATTAGTGCTTCCAATTCGTGCAATATCGGTGCAGCATACCCATCAATATTGGAAAAACGTGATCCAGTTAGAGAGAAGACAATTGTCACATGAATAAAATAGCAAAGTATCCTAAAAATCTTTGCCAAACTGTTTTCAAGTCATCAGTCAAGTTGATTTTGCACGTGTCAGAGAAGGATTTGGAGAGTGAGTTTTGTTCTTTTGAATTTGAATCACAGGACTGCTATAAACAAGCTACATGTTATGCTTTAACACCCATCAAGTGTATATCGCGCCAGGTAAAACGACATTCCATTTGAACGACATAAATACAATTGAGTCTTCGTTTGTGCTTGCATAATGTCAGTGATTAGTCGAACGAAAAACTAAGCAAAGTCCAAACTAAGCATTTTATATCCTTGCTGAAACGATAATCCCAATTCCTAGAGGAGAGGTAAATCCACAGCATACATTATCCGTTATGTACAAAGCAAGCGAGCCTATGTCACACATATGCCGGTCGGTTGAGATCGCTAAAAACTAATGCAGATTGAAAAAAGCCAGTCAAGAAAGCATCCCGCGACCGTTTGATCAAGTCCTATGTCTTGGATTGTTTCAAGTAGCCGTTTTCGAAAACCAATGACCTCACTTGTTCATTGCTATCACACTCCTGGTGATTTCCAATACTGTCGTATCCTGGTAGATCCATATCCATCACCCCAGCCGGAGAAGACTGCGCGTGAACCTCTACACTAGCTGTTTCTGTGCGCGCAGCGCCTATTGGTCGAAGGTACACGTACTGTGATTGGTCGTTGTTTACAAGCGCTTCGTTGTGAAAGACTCGTTCTTCTGATTGGTTCTCAACGTCTGCAGTTCTCGTTCTCGTGTCGTTGGCAAAAATACTGGAGTAGGAAGGTGGTAGCCGCATGCTCAAAATACACGAGGCAGACCGAGAAATTCCTCGCAGAAACATGGGGCGTTGAGCATTGCAGCTGGATGTGGAGTCGATGGAGTCACCAGTTCCAGAGTCTCTAGACGTCTGCGTGGACATGTCCCGCATAGAGATTAATTCGTCAGTGTTCGTGGCAGTGTCGAGGACCTTTTGATCGGTAACTATCGTCGTTGTAGTCGCAGTCGTCGTTGCTGATCCGGTTGAAGTCTCGTTTGGAATGTCATGAGTTGCAACAGGCGATGATTGGCAATGGATCGGACTGTTTGTCAAATCAGTCGTCGCGATGATCGCGGGGTCTGCGTTTTGACTGTCACTATCTCGACATCTTGCTACTTGCGAGGACGGCTCACACGATACGAGTATCGTCGAGTACGATGGCGGTATTGCACGAACTACGAGTACCGTGGGATCGTTCGGGTTGTTGTTCTGGGCGCGGAGAGCGATCATCTCCGAGGGACAGCGGTAGGCCTTATGCAGACAGGAGCACCAGTACTTGTAGACGTGCATGAAGCAGTCGATGACGGTCCCAAGAAGGCAGCAGATTATCACAGTACCCACAATGCATCCCAGTACGATCGCAGCGACCTCCAGTGGCGTCAACTTCCGCTTCACTGGTAGAGCTGTTGAGGGAACGGATATTTTGATATCAGTAATTACGAAATGTGAGAAAAATGAGGAAACTTGAAGTTGATTGTAAAGCGGGCGGTAATTGAACTCTGACAGAAAATTGACCACAGTATGTAAATAAACAAGATTTGTGTATGCCTAAACGGATATTAAAATTGACTCAATTATCTAAAGAGGGGTGACGGTCATGACATTGTACACTCTTGACATTTCATGCATACGCATATCGATCAGTGCAGTACACTTCGATGCACAAGAGCACGGCAATGAATAAAGATTCATGCTATCATCACATTAATCCAAACACAATAGAACATCAGACCAACCCGAAACCCGCTGAAACAGTCCTACGATATTGACAATGAACGACAATGATTACGACGTACCATTTCATGTCGAGCAATAAATATTTTATGCACATTTTATATTCGTTGCGTGATCGGTACTCTAGGCAGCAAATTATGGCACTTTTGGGCAACCATTCCTGCCTCCCGCGACCACTGTGATAGTGTCCCTAGACGCATGCCTAAAATATCTCGACATTACGATCGCATGACTGCCCTGGCCGTTGTGCGATGGGTGTTACGTCGCTTTTAGTCACTGTTTACGTGTCTTTAGAATTGTGGCTCAATGTTTCAAACTGAATGGTTTTGACCAAAATAATGAACGTTCTTTTGCGGGAAATCGTGTTTTGTCTGCCATGCCAGCTCATTCGATGTATCTCTTATATTATAGCAATGTGATCATTCTCTTATGATTACAATACCTAAAGCTGTCCCAAATACATTATTCCCTCACACAGTTTGTGCCAGTTGGACGTGCGGGGTGCGGACCCCTTTGTTACTGGTATCTCGCCATTCGTCACACCTTCGGACGCTCACCGTCATGTTCTCAAATATTTGGTTGCATATAATTGTAGTCTGATTGATATCCAAGTAAATGTATCGTATCAGTTAATTTTGTGACGTCTCATTATAAGAGGCATCACACAGTAGAGTATAGGCTACTATGCACAACTCCTATAGTCACAAATTTGTCAAACAACCCCATCAACACAATTAAAGAAACTAAAAAATAACGCCAATCAGAGAATGGAATAGGTATACCTTCAGAGATGATTGCGCCAGAACACAACCTTATCAACCCAATCCGCCTTTAGCGTGAACTCACCCGCACAGAAGTCCTCGTCGCTACCGTCCATACAGTCCAAGTACCCATCGCACTTGACGGTGGCGTTGACGCACGAGCCATCCCTGCACGTGAAGTGTAGCGTCAGATTGCATACGATTTCCGGTGCTAACGTCAGTAGGACACCAGCGCCCCCAGCGACGTTACCGGGGTCCGCTAGAGCTTGTATGCTGTCCATGTTATTCATGATGTTCTCATCTGCAATACAAAAGGAAATACAATGAACTTATGAAGTAGGCCGTCATTGGAGAATATATTTAATAAAATAAGTTCATGCGAGAATATATGTACCGAGGTATGTGTATTGATTAGGAGCCAACGAATAAAAATGCTTTCGTATCATAACCCTGGTGACGTCTTTTAGAAATAAAAGGTCGAGGAAAGTCGCCGCCTGGAGTGGGTAAAAACTAAACCAAATCTCGACGAAGCACACGACAACATGAACGAGGTTTGAATGTATAAAGGGACTGAACTGTCTTCAGCTTGATTTTCCCTATGACGTGAGGGACGCCGACTGAGATTCACTGTCATGACGACGATAGATGTTTAGAGAGAGAAAAGGAACCTCGCGTGTCAATGGAGGAGAAGGTGTCGAAAGACACCGGCCTACAGGAACATGACAGGCAACGACGATCGTGACGTCACAAATGTGGGAAATAAAAAGGGGGAAATATAGAACAGTATTCCAGAGTGAAGAAAACAGGACAAGAAAAAAATCCAATCGGAATGAAAGAGCTGAGTTGGGTGTGACTGGGTGTGAGTGGCTGTCGAATGACAGAAACGACACACTCGTTGTCGACTTGACGAATTATAATGCATCAATAAAGGATGACATTTAAGTACATTAGACTGGCGGTTGGATATCAGGCGCCTGCCTTTCGCGCAGGTACGGTAGCGTCTGCGATAGTCTAGTGACGCAACATGGCGATAATAAAGATCCAGGCACTAATGTGTCCACCATTTTTGTTCATATCCAAAGTAGAGTGGTATTGTTTTATTCATAGGGATGAGACAATGGTCACATATATCATCTTTGCGGTAAAAATGTTAGCTACATCCTTCCATCTGCCCACGTTTTCCCCTCTTCCTGGACAACAAAAACCTGGAAAAACGTTTTACTCCGAGCGATTTCCTATTTGGAAATTTATATCGTCCTCGCGACCGTTGCACCCTTACCTCGTGTTTAGTAATAAGACGTCGTCTCAGACAGCACTGTATAATAATTGAATCCCACGGATCAATGTTCATGGTGTTATGAATCTGCGAGCTATCCATATTATGAATGCTAGAGTACGGCCCAATTTCCAGAGCAATAACAAAATTGTGTTCTCTTATGATAGGGTCAAAGGGCCGATCATTCAAACACTTATTAGGTTTCAGGCCTCGTGCCATCGAGATATCGATCAACTCCCTCGCTGCTCCCCGCTTTTCAATGTGTATATGATATATTCAAAAGCGCCTAGGAGAGTTCCACTCTCGCTCTCACCACTCCCCCAAAATCCCTCGAAATAAAAAGGAGGAAAATCTCCCCCCACTACTGAGAGCAAATACGGTAGATGCCCGTTTTAGGACCGTTTGATATTTAGCGACAATGCGCGATACAAAACGTTCGTTGAAGCCGGCCCGATTCAAGTCACGATTTTCATTTGTGCCGATACTTATACAACACTCCTACAGAGGAAGACACATTTACGGTTTGGTTTCTCTCCCTTTTCGCCACTTTTATGACAGGAAATTATTTTTGTCATCATATTTTATTACGGCAGTTGGTAATGCGTTATTGATTCTTCGCGTTTTGTGTCCTGTATTTCCCGTTTCGATCCCAGGTAGGACGAACCAGATAATTCTTTACGGTGAATGGTAACCCCTGTAGGGCACATGACATCCTCCACACACGTTTACAAAGCCACTCACGTGCACAAATAATCACTGCCAGACACTCAGCGAGACTTCTACGAAAGGAAAACCACTGTCGTAGTTCATCATATTTTGTGAACATACACCAATTTGCCAAGTAACTGTATGCCACTGTTAGTTTTAAAAATGTCACTATTGGAGGTTATCCATGAAAGCGATGTCTTACTTTGGAGTTTGGAATCTTTCAAAAAGGGTACACAAATATTCCAGACTAACTATGCACGAATATCTTACTCAGCAAATACATTTTTTTTTCATTTGCCAACAAATCCCCTGCAATTCCCATGTCGCCAATACTGGCCAGAGTAAGATGAAGAAACAAAAACAAGAAGCTGTCGTATTACTTTTTTTGAGACACAAATATAGCCTCAAACCCGGAAACAGATCCGACTGGGCAACTTTCTCCTCCCAAGATGAAAATAAGATACATAAAATTGGATTCCGTTGAATTTTTTTTTCGCCTTCCGATGTAAGGTCTACTGGAGCACGAACAACACATGGGAGCTGCAAATGTCTTGAGTTCTGGGCTACTTGGTCGCTCTACCCGCCATCGATTGAGCCAAAGTCCATCTCCTTGGTCTAGGAAAGGGAATACACAGAACTGGGAACGTCCGATAAGGCGATTTATCAGCTGTTGTATCAGAAATAAATGGCAACTTGTCATGAAAGTGTATTTATGGAGCGATCAAAATAGTCGGCTATTTGTCAGTGTTCCTTTCACGTTTTAATAGCATGTTAGTGTAATTGTGTTTCAAAGCTGTTACGCCCATGTTCGAGCATTCCACTGATACAAACCTGACAGCGAAATGACGTCAGTGTAATTATACACCATACACACGTTTGCCTCTATCGAAATAAAGGAATTACAGAAATATGTCGACCGACGTTATTTTTCCCCGACCAGATATAAATTTATTGATGGCGTGTATTAATAAATGAGGCAGTGACAATGTCAGCGGAAGAATACCCCAGATATACAATGCCGTTGCACCGCCTGGGGACACGGAATACGTAAACCTTGCGCCGGATCTATACTCTATAGTGATATAGATATGCCTTCAAAGACAATCGTCATTCCGAACCAGGGATATATCATGCGCCGAGCACATGAATATTCTTCCATACTTTCGCAGACTCCACACCCCAAGAATTGACAGATGTAGGAATATCCGTGCTACAACGAAGACACGTCCAATATGTTTCCGACTTGTTTCGTTTTTCACCATCACGTTTGCACGGTAGAAGCGCGTAAATGAAATCAATTCTCCTGCCTGTTTGCTTTTTTGCTCAACGATGTAACAACGTCTTTTCCCTCGTTGTTCCCCTCGCGATGCTTGAACAGCCAACCATGGGGATGTGACAAGGACACTCGATGCCAATTGCTGATAACTTGGCTTGCGACAAGCCAGGCGGAGAAATTCCAACTGCAGATGCAAACAGAATAGACCGCTGATACAACACATTTTTTGCTGTGATTTCTCATCCTGTCTTAAAGTGAGATGAAAAAAAGGAACTCACAAACGCAAAAACATATCGTGTTGAAGAGTTGTAACATGATATTCTGAGAAGAAAGAAGGAAGGAAATATATGTTTTTTGTCGACATTGTCGTGGCAGAAATACAAGTAAAGGAAACAGTACAGACTGTCGAAATAAGATTACTTGGCGGAAATAACGGTCCGTCACCAAGCTATCCCCAAGTAATCTAATCCACTCGAGATGAGACATGGATAAGAAGACACGAGTTATGACATCACAACCTTACACGGACTTGGATATCAGCCTCTAGTATGCCTATACATTCATGAAATATATTCGCGTTTTTTTGCCATTAAATCGTGCATATTTTAATTTCTGATATCAAGCAAAATTCGTTTACCACACACCAACCAGAATTCTTTGGCGTTGCAGACAGACCAGAAGCAAACTAATATTGCATCTTCAATTCTGAATCATCAGACGATAGAATAACGTGATTTTATCGAACGCAACCCCTCTTGAAGTGTTCGAACTTCAACGAAAATTCTAACATGTTTTCTGTCATAATACATGTAGATACATGCTGTGCATCAAACACATTAGTCAACCTGATGTCGCATGTATATAATACATCGACTGGACCTATCAGAACCAGTACCTGTTTAACAGGATGGTCAAACCAAGACGTACCCACTTAATGGTTCAACGACCTAGCAATGTCCACCCCCTACCACGCCTGGACAATTAGCGTGAGCAAGGGTGGTAGTTTCATTTATTAATAATACCAGAAGATGTTGAAAACATCCATCACATAATTGACCATCAGCCAACGTGGGACATGATCAGCTGCTTTTCCAGTTATTCGCAATCACCCAGGGGTATTTGTTCGGTCTCGCAGAAATGTGTCTTCTATGCAAAACAGGATCATATGCACAATTATGTGGGTGTAAGAAACAACGAGTTCTTTTAATGCACGGTAGCATTGGCAACGATGGGTGCAGGGAGTGGTGTCATTATCGGTTTGCCCTACCCTTGATAACCCCATGGGAAATGAATGCCCAATGCATAGCATGGCAATTTGCTGAATCTTGTTGAGACGTTCTTCGTTTCACACGGTGTAGGAGTCCAGCGTGGAGGAATCGTGTTGGTGAAAAAAAATGACGGTATTCTACGGATTTGCTCTGACGTTTTAGAGTTGAAGTGTCTTCGAGTGTAGCGTTTTTCAGGTGGAAATGTTAAGACGCCGGTGCATTCGACCTTTTCCTCCTTCTGTACATTTATGGCAAGTTGAATGTGAATAGTATCTATTACTTCGTGGTCTTGTCGACAAAGTATGTACCATTCAAACATGGTTTTCGTGGGACCAATAATCCAGAAAATGAGACATTATGTTTTCCAAATTTGTACCGCTGGTGTCTAAATTTGGCCGACCATCGTTCCCATTAGGAACGAGTAGAAAATATAACGCGAGCAGAATAAAAAGCGATTTCCAGCGACGATAAATCATGGACTGGCTGTCAAGAATGCTAAAAACCGACCGACTTACGAGCAAAATCCGTGCCATGAAACACCGACCACATGTGATATCCAGTGCGTGTGCGACGAGGAAAGCCTATGAATGGCATTCCCTGCGGGAAGTGACAGGGTTAAAGTCCGATATGTTATATAAGTAAAGGGCTACAAGACTTCATTAATCACGCCATGAGACATTACCGATGCAATCCGTTGCTCGGTTAATCCGGCGCATTGCTTGCTGCTCTATTCCACGGAGAGTCGGTCCATGTGCGTGCAAGAGCCCGTTTAATCTCGGTTCGCCCCGTGTGTTCGTGCCATAATATGTCCCAAGGTTTCCACCCTAGAAAATATCAGGACTAGTTTCTACCCTTGAAAATATGGGACATTACATGCTGGTCGGGGACTGTGGTTTAATTGCGATTACGGCTATCGACGTTTTCCCAGGAATTTGTTGATCGATGTCCACCTACGTAAACGCTATTGGTGCCTCTAGCTTTACAGTGCGTCGTCATGAGCTGGTGAACCCCGGGGGTTTATTACTTCTTCCAGGGATGTGCACGACAATTTGCATGTTGTCATTTTCTCGTGCCTTGGCCGTTCAATGTGTCTTTCCAAGTGACGTGAACACGAGGTTTCCATACTGTTCATAGATTCCGGTACGTTGAACTCTACATGTATATATGCCTAGACGGGGTGTGCTGCCCCTTAATACCATTCGTCAACTGACAGAATTTCATTCAGTCTGTTTGACACCTTTTTATGAATACTTATTGCATAGTGGAATAGGCAAAATAACTTTAATGGGCCATATTTTCTGTACAAAATTCGTGCCCGTATATTCATAGTCTCACCATTAGCGATGGAAAAAAAATCATGTATTAATGACGCCAAGGACACATAATTATGAAAAACGTCATTATGGCCATAAAGGTAATGCACAGCCTATGTAATTAACAAGGTACATGTAAAGGCTAGATTTATGACATATTCCATATATAGCTGGCTAGGGATAGATATTTGCTAGTGCATGATGTACGGGGAAATGAAGTGAAAAAAATACGCTTCTGCATGGTGTAATCTCCGAGAGTGACATAGAGAATGTGACGTTATTTTCGTGGAGACAATCAATTTTCCTTGGGGTGCTTATAGTTTTTATCTCGCCTTCTGCTAATTAAGTCTAATGACTTAGCACTGAGATACGGCTCATGTTGGGACACCAAGATAGCGTGCGAATTTCATGTTGGATCGGTGAGTTACTGCCGGTGGTAATCGGATTGAAACGGGTTGTTTCACGGTGGTCTTTGGTTAGTTTGCACATTCCATCGTGAGAATAAATCGCATAATTTCGAGTGGAGGCAAAAGCACGGTCGCCAATTAATTTTACACGCAGTGAACACACGATGGATGGCGTCCGGGTTTTGTTAAAGAATTTGGGATGGGGGACATAATTCACAAATTCAACGCCAGTCAGACACAATCCATGAGCAGTGATCTGCACCTCGCAAGCAAACTTTCGAGTAGACATTTTTGCAGTGTATTGCAGTAGCGGATTTAGAGGGGGGGTTACTGGGGTCAGGACCCCCCCTTTCCGAAAAAAATAATACATGTACATATTAGGCGGGTTCAGCCTTCCTGCCTGAAAAAAATGATGTCGAAATACCATGTGAGTTTGTTCGAAATGTATACTCAGGAGAGACTGGGAAGCTACCACGGGACATAAAAAGGGGTCTGGCTTCTGGGGTCCTTCAGCGGGACCCCACACCCAAATGTGCAGATTCCCTTCTACATTCTTTTTTTTACAAACTTTAGCTTCCCTTTTACAAACTTTAAACTGTAGCTTCCCTTCTACATGTACATGTACATTTTTCACAAACTTTCCAGAACATGGTCATTGATGAATTTTTAAGTGCAAATCATTCCCAGGAGAAGGCCACAAAATAAGTTCAGAACATAAAAAGGCTATGACTTCTGGGGCCCTTAAGCGGGCCCCAGACTCCCGGCTAAAATGGTAGCTTCCCTTCTACTTTCTACCAAAGTTTCCAGAACATGATCATCGATGAATTTTTAAGTGCAATTTATTCCCAGGAGGAGGCCACAAAAGTAGATCTAATTCAGATAATTCAGAACATAAAAAGGCTCTGATTTCTCTGACAATTCCCTTCTACTTTTTTTTTTTACAAACTTTCAGGACATAGTCATCAATGAATTTTTAAGTGTGCAATATATACCCAGGAGAGCCACTAAATTAGTTCAGAAAATGAAAAGGCTATGATTTTGGGGGCATTTCAGTGGGCTCCAGACCCCCGGCCCAAATGTCCAGCTTCTCTTCCACATTTTTACAAACTTTCCAAAACATGGTCATCATCCGTTCCCAGGAAAGGCCACAAAATTAGTTCGGAATATAAGGAAGGCTATGACTTCTGGGGCCTTTGGGCGGGCCACAGGACCCCCGGCCCAAATGTGTAGCTTCCCTTCTACATGTACATGTACATTTTTCACAAACTTTCCAGAACATGGTCATCGATGAATTTTTAAGTGCAAATCATTCTCAGGAGAAGGCCACAAAATAAGTTCAGAACATAAAAAGGCTATGACTTCTGGGGCCCTTAAGCGGGCCCCAGACTCCCGGCTAAAATGGTAGCTTCCCTTCTACTTTCTACCAAAGTTACCAGAACATGGTCATCGATGAATTTTTAAGTGCAATTTATTCCCAGGAGAAGGCCACAAAATACGTTCAGTACATGAAAAAGGGTTATGACTTCTGGGGCCCTTAAGCGGGCCCCAGACCCCCGGCCAAAATGAGTAGCTTCCCTTCTACTTTCTACCAAAGTTTCCAGAACATGATCATCGATGAATTTTTAAGTGCAATTTATTCCCAGGAGGGGGCCACAAAAGTAGATCTAATTCAGATAATTCAGAACATAAAAAGGCTCTGATTTCTCTGACCCCCCCCCCCCCCCCAAGCTGAGACAGGTTCGCTTCGTTTCTAGTTTTTGCATTTATTATGAAAGTATGGCGATCAATGGGTATTCAAATGAAATTTATACCCAGGAGATGACATCAACTCACCCCAATTCATAAATAAGACTCTGGCTTCAGGGTCTCTTGAGCGGGCCCCAGACCCATACTGGGACAGGCTCGCTTCACTCACAACTTTTTTTACAAATATAGCAGGGCAAGATGTGGGATCCACACCCAGGAGATACCAGGAAGCTACCACAGGACAGAACAAAGGCTCTGGCTTCTGTGGCCCTTGAGCGGGCCCCAGACCCCACGCCGTATAATGTTGGACCCCCTCTTTTCAAATTCCTGGATCCGCCCCTGTATTGCGTAAAAAGGAGAACATATCCTTGTGTTACTCAGTCCATGAATCTCGCAAATTACGCATTTGCTCTCCCCACGACAAACAAAAACGGCGACAAAATCCTTTCTCGCAGAGTGGGAAGACTACAACTGTATATAGTTGGACGGAGGACAGACGATCCCTAGAATGAACTCATTACACAGTGTTTCAATTATTCAGTGGACAAGATGAGTCTGAGAGAATGTAATGAAGACAGTTTCTCACTTACAGTCGCACATTGAACAGTTGGCTCGCTCATAGCTTTGACTGGGTCGTCGAAGTTAACAAGTGCGATTCGGCCAATATGCAGCTGTAGTATGTTCCCTACACTTCAATGACACATATCAACGTCATCGCCTTTTCGAGAGTACCTTAACGAGCAATATCCCGTGAGCCGAGTCAAGAAGAGACGGGTGGGTGTAAGACGTGGCCGTGAACGAACATACATACATACGTCACAGGGCAATGATCAAAAGCAGAAAATCTTCTCCAAGATGTCGACCAAACGTCAACCAATATACGTAGGGTGTCCATGAGGGTGGGGGGGGGGGGCATGTCTGTTGGAGGCAGTCACCCCCTGGAATCACCGGACGGACGACACTGCCGGAGACGCAATGTACGGGTGTCATTAAGCAACGAGTGGGGGGTTCTAAATATAGTCGGGCATACTATCAGTACGAATTGTTCGAGGTTTCTTTTTTTTCTTGCTGCGACGACAAACAAGGCGACGTCGAGGCTATCCAGTGCCACCAGTATTGTGCTTCTACACTGGTACCAGTTTCCACAGGGAGATGCTCCCCTCGCCGCTCGACTTGAATACTATTCCCTCCTATGATTTGCCTGGATAAAAGGACCCTCCAGTCTTGGATTAAATAGCCAGGGATAGGATGTATCAGTGGGATAGATAATAGGCCATTGTGCTTCGTGTTTTACTCGTAGCAGGGTAACGATCCCGTGTAATTTACCAGGGACGCTTTTCTATCGGGTGCGGGTAAAGGTCCCATTCCAGCCATCACAGTTACCCGGAAGAGATTAACCCGGTGCAAACCCCCACTTTTCTTCCTAACAGCAATCACTGCTGCACGAGTTTGACGTCTTCATCAGACATCATTGCATTAGAAATACCATTTTGCATATATACGTGAATATTTTTCGTGTAGCGAGTCAATCTCGACACCAGTTGCTCCTCTCGCTATGCAATCCCCCATTGCCTGGGGGTATGCTGTAGATGTTATGGACCCACGAGGGGAGACATCTTGGAAGCGGCCTAATTTGATCACTTGACGCTGACTCATGGTGCTATTCGTCATCATGATCCAAAATTTATTACTCACTTTACCCAGTTTTACCCCGACCATGAATCGAGACATCACGGCTCTTTTTCCTCACTCACAGACTGTCCTTTCCCCCAAACCCATGGACACGAGCCTGAATATATATTTTTATGCCCCCAGGAGGAATTCCACGCACTTGATTGCTCCGATATATATATATATATATATATATATAATTCGATATGGCGACGGTATGAAATATTAATGCATTAAGGGGAAAGCTTTTATGATACAGTATACAAGCGATATGAAACGAGGGCGATATTTGTGTTTGTTCACGGTCAGTGCGTGAATGATTACACCGGCCCACTGGCGACACGGTGTTTTTCGTACCACACCTACAAAACAATGTGCAAACGCCACTTCAGACATCGCGACTCAATCCATTATACAGTATGGAGGCTGTTGGTCGACATTTTTGCACAAATTGGTAAATGCCATGTGTAACAATAGCTGTTTATTGTAAATTTCACGAAGGGAAAAAAAACGTCTCACTTCTCAGCCCATGTTTTCATACATACACTCTCATCATTGTTACAGGCAATAATTGGGGACTTTGTGGTACATTAGGTACTTTGAACCCACTGATGAAAAACACTGGAAGCATCACCATAACTCTCTACGCAACCCCATAAATATCGATATGCAACCCGCATATTCAATCCCCCAATTCGAGACAGAAATGGCATCGCTACCCGGCAATTTCAAGGCTGAATTTGACCGGACATACCATCACCGAACGTCGAGTGGAGGCCCTGAAAGAAGGCACAAAGCCTCCAGACGGTTACAACAGTAGACTGTCTCCTCGAATCGCACAGGCGACTCCAGCCTGTTGTGCTAATGCTTCTCCCGTAAATAGAGTTTTCGTTTACAGCACAGGGATTAAGAGCAAAATCAATGATAACGCCCGGCGGTTTCCAATCCGAGGAAGTAGCGCTATCGCCGAATCGGCCTCGCTTTCCTTTGCGAAATATAACATTAGACAACGTAAATTGTATATCCTTGCCCATGGCTTGGCAAGCCAGTCTTAAAATGTAATCCGAAATAACCAGAGACACACACGTAAAAAGCAATTTGTGAGAGCTAACCGCCTTTTCCCGTCACTGGCTGGCAGAGGAATATCGATCGGTGAAGCATGTAAGGTGCCAAAAACCATGAACAATATGTATGGATACGGATGGCGGTTATCAGGCCCAGACGGCTCGGGTATCTATATGTCACTCCGGTCGTGATAGAAGGCGGCAGATTTTTGCGACAACGATATAGACTATTTATGAGTGGGAGTAGGGGGAAGATGCGAAGACGCAGGAAAAATGATAATACAGAAATAATACATGGCTGGGTTGATGAAGCGACACCGGGGAAAGAATAGGCGTAAACTCGGTGAACCTAGCAGAAACAAACAAGTCCAAATAATTAATGCTCGTCGCTAGCCAGGCCAACGCCCGTGAATACATAATAAATCGTTAGAAAACAACAAAGTGTTATCTTCTTTCATACCGGGATGTTATTTATCAAATCCAACAATATAAACTACTAGTAGTACCACGAAGAAGCAACCCCGTCCCCCACAAAGTCGTTAATATTTTACCTATGAACGGCGTAAAGTGGCGATATCCCATTGACTTCTCGACAAAGACTGCTCTTTTCCAGTTGTCATTCCCACGACGTGACTCTCTATCTCGCCTCCCCCTGTGACCTTCCCGAAGTCTGCGGCTGGCTTGGATTATTGCAGATATGGCGGGCCACGTGGTGTTGATCCCGTCCCGGCGGTAAGGCAGCTTGCGAGACAGGTCACCGAGCAGGAAGAATACCAAAGACAGACAGCGACGAACTGTTGCACTGCACTCTACGGTACTGCTAGACTTCTATCACACACAATGTGAGACGTCCTGCGATCACTTGGGCCACTCAAGAGGGGCGATATTAAGGCCAGTGATATTCCCTCTTTTCTCGTGTTGTGCCCGTCTTCGTCTGACTAGATGAGTAGTCTCCGCGTGGAATCTATATTCCCATAGACGGGAGCAGAATATTTGCCCTCGCCTGTGGGGCTAGGTTCGTTCCTTTAACATATGGCGAATACTCTGCGAACTGTGATGCTTTTGCATGGATGTGAATGACACCTTGTCACCAACCTTGCCAAGTGGAGGAAAGAGCGACGGTTTCATCAACAAGGAAGCTTCGTAATCTCCCGTTCACGTGACGTGTAGATGTGGGGCAAGCAGCGAGATCATTTAGAGGGTACCTAGTTTCTGCTGGCGCCGCTTGCCCTTCTCTCAACCCGGTTCAAATTGGGCAATTTATATACATTTTTCTCTCTGGCACTGCTCGCGATCTGCCCGGATCCCTAGCTATGTTTTCCCTAGTCCTTTACTCGGGGTAGCACCACCAGTATATCCGTTAGGTCACGAATATTGAATTTGCGAGGAAAGCCTCGATCAATCCTCGGGGCATTACATATCCATAGGACTCTAAATATAGATGGTTTTTATCCGCTATGGAATGTTTTCGATTCGGCGACACGCTATTCCCAACCAGCAAGTCTCAATCTGTCCCACACGTTCCCTGCACAACAGCGTATCAATTTGACCGACACTTTTACACGTCACAAACCAACCTGGGCCACTATTGTCCTCCACCTATGGACCCCGCCGTGCATGCAATTGTGTCCCAGTGTGGCCACCTTGCCTTCCATTTACCTAGCACCACTCACAGTGGGTTAAGTGTCAAGGCAATCTGTGCAAAGGGAAAATGTCCCCATAACATTAATCCATCACTCCCTTACGACCGCACGATTTGATAACTTCCATTGTCGCTTTGCAATGGCCTCAGGCGCAATTTTACCCTGGGAACGTGCAGTGTTCCACAAGGGGCAGATGCCAATGGCAGACGCAATTTTCCCCTGTATCTGTCCAGCGGCGTTTGCTGTTAGTCCATCGCTGATATACCGCTTCCACCCACCACGTGGTTAAACCAGGGCATTATTTCACATGTTCAAGGATTCCTCTCTCACTCGCGTCCGTGCTACCGTGCTTGTTGGTTCCTTCCGTGTCACGAACGATTATAGATGTCCTTCCACACTTGCGTCCCGAGTGAAAACCTTGGGAACTTTTTTCGTTTGGTCCCGGGAGTGAATCTGTGTTACAGTTATTAGACACCACACACCATTGACGTCGGTTGGTCCACTCATAGGCTGCTTCTCCTCGTGAATTTGTCACCTCGCCTGCCAGCTCGCTAGTGTAAGCGAACCTACAGAACGACAGGCATTACCCGAGACATTACTTCGACCGCTGCCAGAGATAATGTGACACCAGAAACCTTGTGCTTCCCCAGAGCTGCACCTGTGACCCAATCTATCGGTCAATTCCTCGTGTGTGCACAATAGCAAATGGGGGTATCCTCCGACCACCGCCCACCGAATGTCCTATGTCCTACCTCCTATTAGTATGGACACGAAGGAAGAAGGCAGCTGGGAGGTTGATTCATCAAGCCTCAGTGACCAAAACGAACGGACGGATTTCACCGAGTGGTGACGATGACGTTTCCAGCAGTGTCCGAAACGATCCCGCAGCCCAAAATTGGGGACTCACTGGCTGCTGTCACCGCCCCGTGACGCCAAATACAACACGGGAGCGAGCGAAATATGGATTTCGTGGTTTGTCATCGACGAGGACACACGGACGACAGGAGTCTCTCTCGCCCGAGAGGCTCTCACTCGCCCCCCACCCGCGGCCCCCTATCGATTAACAAACCATTGTATCGACACTCCAGGGAGTGGAGAATGGGCTCCTCCCGGACTCGGCCTGGGACGAGTGTTGAGGGTGTCGTTTCCAGGAGTCGCTCTCGTGTGCTCTCGCTTCTCGCGCCACTCGATGGCGTCCGGAGTAGGGTCGTCGCCGCCAAGTCGCTATCCTGCGCCTATGGTACGGTTTGGTTTGGTTTGGTTAGGGGGCAAAGTAAAACAGTGGGTTTGAAGAGGGTCGACGCGGTACACAGTGGGAGCGAGGGACCCGGCGAGGGGAATGTATACAGGGAATGAGATGGGAAATGGGACAGGCGATATAATGTAGATTTTCGTCGTTGGGAAGGGATCGCGGGTGTACCATCTGTGACTCACTGCAAGACAACGATACCACTGGATCCCAGCCCTAATTTTACATGACCGATGGCGCTAGTTCCCACTCTGGGGCAGGAGAGCGCTCCCTGGTGAAATCCTCGTTTGATCTCTTCATGCCATGAGCGGGATAGAATCTCCTGTCGGGAGCGTATTAAGTGACCCCACGAGTGTGGTATGACATTGCTGCAATTGGCTCTCGTCTCGAATATCGCCGGGTATCTTTGGCGGACAACGTCGTGATTTTCTTATCAACACATACATAACATTTGGGCCCGGGGTTTCGGGGGTTGGTAATGGTGTTTGCGTCCCTTCAATAACCTCCCTGTCGAGTTTGCTTTGCGTGGGAAATACAGCATATTCTTTGTGGCTGGTGCAATCTCGGGGCGGCACAGAAGCTGGCGTTACCACGATGCGATGTTCCAAGGGGACCAGACTGGACTAATGAGAAAGCCATCGCTTACGACCATCGCTTTGCATTAGGACATGAATGAATGGGCAAAGTGGCTGCAAAGTCAACGTGAACGCAAGGATGCTTCCTCGTTCCTTCCAGCCATTCTCTGCTTTTATGGGAGTCGTTAAAGTTATTTGTGAGCAGCGCTAGGGTCCTCGCCTTTCTTGATTATATAGTTTAACAAGGGGAAAGACGAAGATTCCGAAAAACATGGATTCCGGTTTGTTTTTGTGCGATGTAAGCGGCGCACGAGGATGGGTGTGTCTTCTGTGACGTGGCGGGAGGCAGGATTGTTGTGATTTTCCGTCACCACTAAGGAAAGGTTCCCTGCTTGCTCTTGTGATGAATGACAATAGAAACAGTTCCTATTCCGGACGGAAGCAACTTTTCCCTCCTAGAAATGTCAAACCCACCCACAACAATCCGCGATTTTTACACAAAACTGCGCGCCTCACAGCAAAACGTGACTGGCTCCACTTGGCGTGTTATCACCTGTAACCTGTTTCCTCTTTGCGTCACATGTCCGGATGCCGTTCAGTTTTAATCAACTGATACAGTACAGTTCAGTTTGATGAATTCCATTGGCTAATACTGCCAATGTTCTATTGGTACACAATCACACCAGGGCAAAGTCTGTGTATAATTTATTCACAAATCTGATTCACATATTGATTCCCTTATCATTACATAATTACGTTTGTTTGTATTCTGAAAATCATCTCACAATGACAGATATAGACAAAATTGCCGAGAATTCGGGAGATCGATAAGCAAACCGAACTTATTGACACAGTTTGGGTCAGTAATTTATTGATAGCAAACACAAACACAAGCGATTTCACACAAGCCAAATTAACAACACGCACGTATTATAACTAGTCATATCATCTGCCCCAAGTGCCTCCAAAGGCAAATATGATGTATGCAAATTAGACTGCTTTTTGAGATCGCCACCAGTCGTAAAGAACTTTCTCAACGTGTCAAACACTACTCGGCGAATTGCTGTTGCCTGTCACTTCAAACACTCGAGGCATGTGTCGTGGGGTGAGCGGAAGTGGAACTCTCCTAAGAGCGGTTCGTTTTCAAGTTGCTTCCGCTTCTTTTACTCGGCGTTCTACCGTATTGAAATGCATCTCATTTTGCCGCTAAGGTCGACTGCGTACTCTAGTCAATTATAAATTCCTTGGACATTCTTTTCTCGGGTACTTCCTCAGTTTTCACCATCGATTTGTTGTGCGACTGTGCAGAGGCAGAATCAATCAAAGCGGGTGCGAACCGAGCAGCTATGAAAGCTTCGAATGATTAGTAAACAGAAGTCTTATTGAGCAGTTTGACCAATAATAACAATGTTTACTCAGCGATATTCGGTATGTACTTGTGTTGTTTGGCCTTCGCTTCCCCCAATCATTGCAATCTCGAGACAAATTGCAAAGTATTTGAAGTCACGGACAAAATATTTAAAGTCACGGACGTCTTTTATGCTGGAGTTATACATTATGTTCGCTTTTTGTCGCTGTTGTTTATTCCGCGACGTCTTCTAAACAAATATAAATATACAAATGTACATCGTATTTGCTTATTTCCTATGTTTGTTCAACACTAACAACCCGTAATTATTAGAGTTGATAATTGACAAATGATAATTGAATAAACACAACATTTAGATATCTTGGAAAAGATGGAAAAACGATAGAATGTGATTAATAATCTAAAATTCAAGTACTCCCTCCCATAGCTACTTGATTCAAGACCATGTTCTAGCAAAATGGGAGGTGACACAACCGGCACGCCACCCTAAAAGCTAGCCATTTTGGGCTCTTGTTTTGGGAAGTTCCCCACCCAATATAGGCACGACAACACTTTAGCGTCCCTCTCTCCTGCCTGGCTCTGTCACGTACTGCGACAGCTCCTTTCCGGGAAACTTCCCGTTCAAAATGCGTCAACGTACAGAATTATTTGGTTCAGTATGATTAGAAAAGAGGTACACAGCGACCTGGTGACTGAGTTCGATTATCCTATAAGAATGCTCCAGAATATCTAACCTTGTTGCCCTTGGTGCCTGTTCTGTGATAGATATTGAAAAAGATATCGCAATGAGAATGTAAAATCGTACCATTTCCCAGTCACCAACAAAACTAATGTATTTATGGATACCGAGTACGATTGATTGTTGCCAAACACAAATTCATCCACATCACATAAATAAAAAGTGGCACAATATGACAGAAAGTACCTAAAACATCCAGAGATTAGTGCAATGCACTAAGCTTTTCGTCGAGTAAATGGCCTGTCCAAAATCACGGTTTCAGACCGGGGATGAGTTACAGGTTATCATTGTAATGGCCCACCTAACGAACCTATTGTTAGGGATCGATCCACCAAAGCTGAATATTGCTCGGGGAATATATCAAAGGCAAAAATTAGTCTCGGCTGGTTTGCTGCCGGGCAATAAGCTTCTCAGCGGCAGGATCTGAGGTAATTTGATTAATCGTTGTTCACCACGTATATATGTCAGTATTGAAATTAATGGTGATTGATATACATATGGATAGATTATTTGACCATGGTGTACTTTGGGTGCATTCTATTATTCGGAAACGGCTACCCGGTGCCATTAGGAACTTTCGTGGACTGGAATTTAACAAAAATGAAACTGACACATATCAACAAAATAACTCTCAGAATTCATGACAAGTGTCACATGTGGAGCAGGAAATATTGACTTGATAAAAATATCTCCATACGTGGATCTTGAAATCCACGTGGACTATCGATTGCACTGTATAATGGAAATTAACTTGACATTGATCGCACTGTATAATGGAAATTAACTTGCCATCGATCGCACTGTATAATGGAAATTAACTTGACATCGATCGCAATGTATAATGGACAGTAACTTGACATCGATCACACTGTATAATGGAAATTAACTTGACATCAATCGCACTGTATAATGGAAATTAACTTGACATCGATCACACTGTATAATGGACAGTAACTTGACATCGATCGCACTGTATAATGGACATTAACTTGACATCGATCGCACTGTATAATGGACAGTAATTTGACATCGATCGCACTGTATAATGGACATTAACTTGACATCGATCGCACTGTATAATGGACATCAACTTGACATCGATCGCACTGTATAATGGAAATTAACTTGACATCGATCGCACTGTATAATGGAAATTAACTTGACATCGATCGCACTGTATAATGGAAATTAACTTGACATCGATCGCACTGTATAATGGACAATAACTTGACATCGATCGCACTGTATAATGGACAGTAACTTGACATCGATCGCACTGTATAATGGACAGTAACTTGACATCGATTGCACTGTATAATGGACATTAACTTGACATCGATCGCACTGTATAATGGAAATTAACTTGACATCGATCGCACTGTATAATGGAAATTAACTTGACATCGATCGCACTGTATAATGGAAATTAACTTGGCATCGATCACACTGTATAATGGAAATTAACTTGACATCGATCGCACTGTATAATGGACATTAACTTGACATCGATCGCACTGTATAATGGAAATTAACTTGACAACGATCGCACTGTATAATGGACAGTAACTTGACATCGATCACACTGTATAATGGACATTAACTTGACATCGATCGCACTGTATAATGGACAGTTACTTGACATCGATCGTACTGTATAATGGAAATTAACTTGACATCGATCGCACTGTATAATGGAAATTAACTTGACATCGATCGCAATGTATAATGGACAGTAACTTGACATCGATCACACTGTATAATGGAAATTAACTTGACATCAATCGCACTGTATAATGGAAATTAACTTGACATCGATCGCAATGTATAATGGACAGTAACTTGACATCGATCGCACTGTATAATGGACATTAACTTGACATCGATCGCACTGTATAATGGACAGTAATTTGACATCGATCGCACTGTATAATGGACATTAACTTGACATCGATCGCACTGTATAATGGACATCAACTTGACATCGATCGCACTGTATAATGGAAATTAACTTGACATCGATCGCACTGTATAATGGAAATTAACTTGACATCGATCGCACTGTATAATGGAAATTAACTTGACATCGATCGCACTGTATAATGGACAATAACTTGACATCGATCGCACTGTATAATGGACAGTAACTTGACATCGATCGCACTGTATAATGGACAGTAACTTGACATCGATTGCACTGTATAATGGACATTAACTTGACATCGATCGCACTGTATAATGGAAATTAACTTGACACCGATCGCACTGTATAATGGAAATTAACTTGACATCGATCGCACTGTATAATGGAAATTAACTTGACATCGATCACACTGTATAATGGAAATTAACTTGACATCGATCGCACTGTATAATGGACATTAACTTGACATCGATCGCACTGTATAATGGAAATTAACTTGACAACGATCGCACTGTATAATGGACAGTAACTTGACATCGATCGCACTGTATAATGGACATTAACTTGACATCGATCGCACTGTATAATGGACAGTTACTTGACATCGATCGTACTGTATAATGGAAATTAACTTGACATCGATCACACTGTATAATGGAAATTAACTTGACATCGATTGCACTGTTTAATGGACATTAACTTGACATCGATCGCACTGTATAATGGACATTAAGTTGACATTGATCGCACTATATAATGAACATTAACTTGACATCGATCGCAATGTATAATGGACAGTGACTTGACATCAATAGCACTGTATGATGGACAGTAACTTGACATCGATCGCACTGTATGATGGACATTAACTTGACATCGATCGCACTGTATAATGGAAATTAACTTGACATCGATCGCACTGTACAATGGAAATTAACTTGACTTTGATCGCACTGTATAATGGACAGTAACTTGACATCGATCGCACTGTACAATGGAAATTAACTTGACTTTGATCGCACTGTATAATGGACATTAACTTGACATCGATCGCACTGTATAATGAAAATTAACTTGACATCGATCGCACTGTATAATGGACATTAACTTGACATCGATCGCACTGTATAATGGAAATTAACTTGACAACGATCGCACTGTATAATGGACAGTAACTTGACATCGATCGCACTGTATAATGGACATTAACTTGACATCGATCGCACTGTATAATGGACATTAACTTGACATCGATCGCACTGTATAATGGAAATTAACTTGACATCGATCGCACTGTATAATGGACAGTAACTTGACATCGATCGCACTGTATAATGGACATTAACTTGACATCGATCGCACTGTTTAATGGACATTAACTTGACATCGATCGCACTGTATAATGGACATTAACTTGACATCGATCGCACTGTATAATGAACATTAATTTGACATCGATCGCAATGTATAATGGACAGTGACGTGACATCGATCGCACTGTATAATGGACATTAACTTGACATCGATCGCACTGTATAATGGAAATTAACTTGACATCGATTGCAATGTATAATGGACAGTAACTTGACATAGATCGCACTGTATAATGGAAATCAACTTGACATCGATCGCACTGTATGATGGACAGTAACTTGACATCGATCGGTGGAAATTAACTTGACATCGATTGCACTGTTTAGTGGACATTAACTTGACATTGATCGCACTGTATAATGGACATTAACTTGACATCGATCACACTGTATAATGAACATTAACTTGACATTGATCGCACTGTATAATGGACATTAGCTTGACATCAATCGCACTGTATAATGGACATTAACTTGACATCGATCGCATTGAATAATGGACAATAACTTGACATCGATGGCATTGAAAAATGGACATTAACTTGACATTGATCGCACTGAATAATGGTCATTAACTTGACATCGATCGCACTGTATAATAGACATTAACTTGACATCGATAGCACTGAATAATGGACATTAACTTAACATTGATCGCATCGAAAAATGGACATTAACTTGACATTGATCGCACTGTATAATGGACATTAACTTGACATCGAGTGCACTATACAATGGACATCAACTTGACATCAATCACACTGTATAATGGACATTAACTTGACATCGATCGCAATGTATATTGGACATTATCTTGACATCAATCGCACTGTATAATGGGCGTTAACTTGACATCGATCGCACTGTATAATGGACATTAACTTGATATCGATCGCACTGTATAATGGACATTAACTTGAAATTGATCACACTGTATAATGGACATTAACTTGACAGTGATGGCACTGAATAATGGACATTAACTTGACATCGATGGCACTGAATAATGGACATTAACTTGACATCGATCACACTGTATCATGGACATTAACTTGACAACGATCGCACTGTATAATGGACAGTAACTTGACATCGATCGCAGTGTATAATGGACATTAACTTGACATCGATCGCACTGTATAATGGACAGTAACTTGACATCAATCGCACTGTATAATGGAAATTAACTTGACATCAATCGCACTGTATAATGGACAGTAACTTGACATCGATCGCACTGTATAATGGAAACTAAATTGACATCGATCGCACTGTATAATGGAAATTAACTTGACATCGATCGCACTGTTTAATGGACATTAACTTGACATCGATCGCACTGTATAATGGAAATTAACTTGACATCGATCACACTGTATCATGGACATTAACTTGACATCGATGGCATTGAAAAATGGACATTAACTTGACATGGATCGCACTGAATAATGGTCATTAACTTGACATCGATCGCACTGTATAATGGACATTAACTTGACATCGATAGCACTGAATAATGGACATTAACTTGACATCGATCACATCGAAAAATGGACATTAACTTGACATCGATCGCACTGTATAATGGACATGAACTTGACATCGATTGCACTGTACAATGGACATTAACTTGACATCAATCGCACTGTATAATAGACATTAACTTGACATCGATCGCAATGTATAATGGACATTATCTTGACATCAATCACACTGTATAATGGGCATTAACTTGACATCGATGGCATTGAAAAATGGACATTATCTTGACATTGATCGCACTGAATAATGGTCATTAACTTGACATCGATTGCACTGTATAATGGGCATTAACTTGACATCGATGGCATTGAAAAATGGACATTATCTTGACATTGATCGCACTGAATAATGGGCATTAACTTGACATTGATTGCACTGTATAATGGACATTAACTTGACATCGATCGCACTGTATAATGGACATTAACTTGACATCGATTGCACTGTACAATGGACATTAACTTGACATCAATCGCACTGTATAATGGACATTAACTTGACATCGATCGCACTGTATAATGGACATTAACTTGACATCGATTGCACTGTACAATGGACATTAACTTGACATCGATTGCACTGTACAATGGACATTAACTTGACATCAATCGCACTGTATAATGGACATTAACTTGACATCAATCGCACTGTATAATGGGCATTAACTTGACATCGATGGCATTGAAAAATGGACATTAACTTGACATTGATCGCACTGAATAATGGACATTAACTTGACATCGATCGCACTGAATAATGGTCATTAACTTGACATCGATCGCACTGTATAATGGACATGAACTTGACATCAATCGCACTGTATAATAGACATCAACTGGACTTTAAGAAGAGGAACGTGTTTTTTTCCTCAGGGACTACCTATTATATCCATTGGTATTTGAATGGTAATACACCATTTATATTTTTTTTGTTTTAGTGCTTAAGAAATTATTGTCGATTTGTAGCAGATGAATATACTGTAAATAGTTCCGACTCTCGGTCTTAACGTAGCATAATCGGTTTTTGGTTTTCAGTGTGAAATTGGTCAATAGCTGTCTGCGAAGCAGCTGGACCTTGTGAAATTGTCAGTGCGTAAACAAATTTGTCTGAATTTGACATTGAGAACCTGAGTTTCGGAAGAGTTCGCAAGGGACAGTTCCCACACAAGAATGAGCTGTGACACAGGAATAACAAAAATACAGAAAAATACACAGTTCCACTGCTCGTAACTCCTGTATGTAGGGCCTGGAGCATATTATGCTTATGAAACCCAAAACATTCAATTCTGTTCTTTTCTGTTGTAGAAAACGATGATAAACGGAAATTCATGCCTTTGTTTATGTTAGCGCAAATGTACACAATTCGTTCACGTCATGCACATTAATCGGCATGTACACACTTCACGGCAGGGATATAAGGACATATTTTGAAATATGTAACAGTTCTAAATCATCGCATATATGCTAGCAAACTGATCTAAAACGGAATTCCAAAACATATTGTGCTACTTTAATGTACGGTTCTTTGCATATATATTGTCAAATTTCCCGGTGTGATATAATATACATGGATGACCATGTAAGTTCTTCTGGTGTATCAAAGTGTCAGGTGGGCCATTGGCTAACCTTCGAGCGGTCATTAGTGCGAATACAGACGTAATTCTATCACGTATGTGCCATTGAATCCGATGAGACCCCTAATGAGCCATGTGATAATACCTTTAACAAACTGATTGTTACGAGAGGGTCACGTTCATCTCTATACTTGAACAAATTATCCTGAGGGAAGTTTGTTCGATGGTATCGATGAATCAAGAGTAGCACAAGGCGTGATTGCCAAATGATCAATGATACTCCGGCATGATCGAACTGATACCATTTTCCGGCCAATAGCTACTGATATAATATCAGTCACTGATGTACATACACTCCAGGACATGTTACAAGGATGATGAGATAATTCGATATGGTTAATGGCGATATTGGTATCCACACATATATTCCCTTGGTATATCAGAGGCAAATTATGAAAGGCAAAATATCTGGCATATCAAATATCCTGTGATGTAAGCACCTCTCTTCCGGACACTACGCATTGGTGTTTGTGTATATGGTGGGCCAAAACGGGGTATACTAGATACTGCTGGGAAACTGGCAATACGATGTTCCCAAAGCATAGGAAGACTTGAACGTTCACCCTTTGTATCAAGTTTAGTTGTCAAAACACAGCGACAGTGTTTCTTCATGATATCTTAGCCTTTCCTTTTTGAAAATGATACTGATTTAATGTTCAAAGTCTGAGTATTCGCCAAATACATGTACATTTGTTAGAATAGTGTGAAGATCTCTGATAAAGATGTAGCAGTTTTCCAACTGCGTTATGATTTGTATACTTTTATTCATGATATTCACATAAACATTTTGTATACATTTATTAAGTAGATGTTACGCTTTATATCAGAAAATTAGTACTTATAATATATATGATACATAATAAATATACATAACAACAGAATAATCCATTGATAAATATTTATTGGCGCCATCCGTCTGCCTGGTATTTGCAAATGTCCTGTTACTGTTTTAACAGATGATCTGTATATGAAAAGCAATTACTTTGTGCAAACATTATGTGGACAATTGTCTGTTGTGACAATATCTGGAGAACATGTCGAAATATGTACAATATTTTTGTTTGATGGTGTCAAAATGTGATCACTCTTTTGCGGAACAGTTGAAGAATCCAATCTTCGATACAAACACAAATCATATTGCTAATTTGAAACTGTCTGTGATAAAATCTAATAATAGGACATCACTGCAATACATGCCCTCATGTTTTGAATGATATATCATTTTGTAAACTTATAGATACATGTGTACATGGAACATAACGATCATATGATTTGTGTATATCGTTGCAGGTATCGTTTCATAGTTTGTATACTTTCAAATTGAGGTGAAGTTTGTGATACGAATGAGTCGACATGAATTGACTTAACATGATGTGTGGGATTGCAGAAATACAGCCTGTATAATCGATCACGTATTCTGGACAAAACAAGACAGTGTATAATAATAGTTGGTCTCTCTTGTAAGTCCCTTTTCCTTGTTGAAAGACCACATGGCACCCAACAAAGCGGTATCTTGCGAACATAGTTTGAGCACAATCTATCTTGAGGAACATCCCTGCAGCATCAATCTAAACTCTGTTTTACATTTATGTGATGAATATTTGATTAGTACCGAAGGTTTCTGACGCAAATCCACCCACTACAATACACGGCTCGAGTATTTATCCCGTATCATGATTCGTCAGAAAATGTATCACGCTCAACCTTTCCACGCGATTACAAATAACTGAAGGCATATAAATTCACAGCCCAATCTGGTATGAACGTTGGCGTCGATGGAAAGCTGTTATTTGCTGAGCGGATAAATGTTTTAGCCTACCATACCTGATGTTTTGAGTGATATATATCATTTTGTAATCCTCTAAATACATGGAACAGGCCGATTATAGGGTTTGTGTAGATCTTTGCGGATCGTTGCATAATGCAGTTTGCATACTTTGAAATTGAGGTGAAGCTCGTAAAATATACTTTCAAATTGAGGTGAAGTTTGTGATACGAATGAGTCGACTGTGGACATACAGCCTGTATAGTGATAAATTCGTTCGAGAACCTTTCCAAGACAAAACAGGACAGTCTTAAACAACAGGTTGTCTCTCTGTCACCTCATTTTCTTTGCTGGAAGACCACAATGTCACCACACAAAGCGGTATCCTGTCAACATAGTTTGAGCAAAATCTATCTTAAGGAATATCTCTGCAGCATCAATCTAAACTCTGTTTTACATTTGTGTAATGAATATTTGATTAGAACCACATGTTTCTGACGCAAATTTCACCCACTACAATACACGGCTCGAGTATTCATGCCGTATCATGATTCGTCAGAAACCGTATCACGCCCACCCTTTCCAAGCGAATACAATTACCTGAAGGCATATCCAATCCCAATCCAATCAGGTATGAGCGTTGGCGTTGTTGGAAGGCTGTTATTTGCTGAGCAGATGTGTTTTTAGCTTACTCTACCTAGATAATCTGAAAACGTTTTGGCATGGCTTTGCATCTGTAGTCCGTCCTTTGTCGTCCGCATTTTTATCTTTGAGGTTTACAGTCAATTTTTTTCGATATAACTTCGATATAACTTCCAACGATATAAGTTCTAGCACGAGCCTATTTAAAAGCAATTCAAGAGGAAGTTAATACCTATTTCTTGGTTATTGGATTTTTGTATTTTTGACATTAGAGCGTTGGGGGCGAAGCCCCCAACCCTCTACATGTCTATGTGCTGACTTTTTAATGGAGGTTTCATGCCACCCTATCGACGCACGTTTTGGCATGTAAACGTTTAGATACCTACTTCAAATGAGGATTTTCTTTGTCCTTGACATAAAATCTCTCGAATTGATGGGAAACTTGGACTATTCCACAGATATATGAGGCATGAATCGATGTGCTAGGTTTGAGAAAATTACGTAAATGTTCAAATTATCTAAAAACGTCCCAAAATGGCGGAGCCGATGGAAATTGACGTTCCCAGAATGCAAAGCAAATTTTACCACAATCACGTGTATTTTGGAACACAATTTCTGTTCAGCAATTCGTGTATGCATACATGCATGTGGGCATCTGCGTGTGGACTTCTTTGGCGTTATGAAGTAAACACAGCGATTCGTCTGCGATGCCACGGCTACATTTACCGTAATTTGACGTATTTTTTAACATGACAATTAAGCTGGTGTTCTGTGTTGGATTGCGAAGTCTTCTTATTCTTAACTGGTATTTTAATTTGCCCAGTAAAGGCATGTGTTAGGCTATATCTGATGATATCAGATGCAGATATTCCTCATAGTTTCCAATGTTTTGAGGATATTTTAATGAGGTTCCATATCATTTCAGCAGGCGTATCTGTTCCATTGATCGATTTTAAAATAAATGTTTACTTATTAGTAATATGAATGAAGTAGGCCATGTTTTTCATCCTAGTATACGGAAATGAATTGGAATCACATAGGAGATGAAATTATTACTTATTCTTTCTTTCTTTTGGGGGGGGGGGGGGTAACGTCGTGTAAGATATACTCAGCTGTCGTGGTGCTGATGATGTGCTCAAGCTCTAATGTCGTCTTCCGCAGTTTGCTGCATTTCCTTGTTTCAAAATGGCAGCTATTTCCGACGGAAAATGGTCAAACTCGCACTTCAAACGGTCATCTTCCCGAAATCTGTTCAGTCACTTCATTTCCCAATCAGATACAGGCATAACATTTTAGTGAAGTGTGAGATTTTAGTGAAGTGTGAGATGGAATGCCTTGAATTGGTTGGAAGGTCTGAAGTGGGGCCTAAACGGCCGATATTCCACTTCTTGATACTTTGCTCGAAATTTGTTCAGTAATTTTCACTCCAAGCTCATGATAGATGACATTTTGCACTGTTCGTCTTGCGTCTAGAGACGGAATGCCTTAAAACTTCACTAAAAGACCCAGTATGGCCTGGAATCATCCGACCTGTAGATACAGCTTGGGCATGGGTACGTATTATGAATATATAGACCTGAGTAAAAAATACAAGGTGTCCGATGATCTCAATATCTCTCCCCGCTTCACACATAAGTTGAATATTCTTCTGGCTTTGAACTTGACCTCAGACATTTTTGCGTGGATATAACATGACATTGTTTGGTGTAATGTATATTGAACACATTGAGCTGAAATTGAACGACAACAATGGCCATATTTAAATTAGGCCTCCCATAACTACTGATATATGTGCCTTCGAAGAGTTTGGAATGATCAATATCGTGGTGTGTCATACACAGATACACATCTGGAGACAGGTTATAATTGCGTGCAGGCATTGCATGCGTTATCATAATGTGATTCAAGTCCTTCTATA
Organism: Terebella lapidaria; assembly: GCA_949152475.1. Taxonomy (NCBI): domain Eukaryota; kingdom Metazoa; phylum Annelida; class Polychaeta; order Terebellida; family Terebellidae; genus Terebella; species Terebella lapidaria. Next base: position 30,337,313 of record OX424560.1, read on the forward strand.
TCTGTCATGATAAACCTTCGTGAAACACTTGTTGTTAAATGAGTGGTTTTTTGCCTTCATTCGCAGCTCTTGTGTCTGAATATACTCGGATTGCCTGACTTTTTCGATCTATATTAGGATTATGCAGCGTCAGCTTAATGCGAGGTACTGAGTGGCATCAAAATAACATCTGTAATCAAATATACTAAGGCCTTGCTAAATAATGCGTAATTAAATAATCTTCTGCAGTGGCTAATCAGCACTATTCTTTGATGTTCCTCTCCGTATCACTAACGCAATCTCCAGCATGACTTGGTTGATTACCATACCTAGATGATTTGGAAACGCATTAGCACGACTTTGGGTATCCAGCATTCGCCTAGATCAAGTAAATTTATTGGAATATCGTGCAGATCTCTTATAAAGATGTAATAGTTCTCTAACTGCGCATGATATGTATAGATTTTTTCAAGTAGCCTACATGTTACGCTGAATGTCACAAAATAAGTGAAAATACTCATAATATACGTAATACATTATAAATATACTTAATTACATAGTAACCCATTGACTATATTTATTGGCGTCATCCCTCTGGTTGGTATTTGCAAATGTCCTGTTACTGTTTTAACAGATGATCTGTATGTGAAAAGCAATTACTTTGTGCAAACATTACGTGGACACTTGTCTGTTGTGACAATATCTGGAGAACATGTCAAAATATGTACAATATTTTTGCTTGATGGTGTAAAAATGTGATATCTCTGCGGAACGATTGAAGAATCCAATCTCCCATACAAACACGAATCATATTGATAATTTGAAACTGCCAATGATTACATATATAATAAGACATCAATGCAATAAATGGCCTGATGTTTTGAGTGATATATCATTTTGTAATCCTCTAAGTACATGGAACAGGTCGATTATATGGTTTGAGTAGATCTTTGCGGATCGTTGCATAATGCAGTTTGCATACTTTGAAATTGAGGTGAAGCTCGTAAAACCAATGAGTCGACATGAATTGACTTGAGATTGATATGTGAGATTGTGGACATACAGCCTGTATATTGATAAATACGTTCGAGAACCTTTCCAAGACAAAACAGGGCAGTCTTAAATAACAGGTTGTCTCTCTGTCACCTCATTTTCTTCGCTGGAAGACCACAATGTCACCACACAAAGTGGTATCCTGTCAACATAGTTTGAGCAAAATCTATCTTAAGGAATATCTCTGCAGCATCAATCTAAACTCTGTTTTACATTTGTGTAATGAATATTCGATTAGTATCACAGGTTTCTGATGCAAATCGCACCCACTACAATACACGGCTCGAGTATTCATCCCGTATCATGATTCGTCAGAAACCGTATCACGCCCACCCTTTCCAAGCGAGTACAATTACCTGAAGGCATATCCAATCCCAATCCAATCAGGTATGAGCGTTGGCGTTGTTGGAAGGCTGTTATTTGCTGAGCAGATGTGTTTTTAGCTTACTCTCCCTAGATAATTTGAAAACGTATTGGCATGGCTTTGCATCTGTAGTCCGTCCTTTGTCGTCCACATTTTTATCTTTGAGGTTTACAGTCAATTTTTTTCGATATAACTTCCAACGATATAACTTCTAGCACGAGCCTATTTAAAAGCAATTCACGAGGAAGTTAATACCTATTTTTTGGTTATTGGATTTTTGTACTTTTTCAAAATGGCAGCTATTTCTGACGGAAAATGGTCAAACTCGCACTTCAAACGGTCATCTTCCCGAAATCTGTTCAGTCACTTCATTTCCCAATCAGATACAGGCATAACATTTTCGTGAATTGCAACATTTTAGTAAAGTGTAAGATGGAATACCTCCAATTGGTTGGGAAGGCCTGAAGTGGGGCCTAAATGGCCGGCATTACACTTCTTGATACTTTGCTCGAAATTTGTTCAGTAATTTTCACTCCAAGCTCATAATAGATGACATTTTGCACTGTTCGTCTTGTGTCTAGAGACGGAATGCCTAAAAACTTCACTGAAAGACCCAGTATGGCCTGGAATCATCCGACCTGTAGATACAGCTTGGGCATGGGTACGTATTATGAGTAAATAGACCTGAGTAAAAAAAATACAAAGTGTCCGATGATCTTAATACCTGTCCCTGCTACACGATAAGTTTAATATTTTCTAGGCTTTTAACATGATATTGTCTGGTATATATTGAACACATTGAGCTGAAATTGAACGACAACTCAATGGCCGTAGTTATGCCTCCCAAGGACTAGTGATATATGTGCCTTCAAAGAGTTTGGAATGATCAATATCGTGGTGTGTCATACCCAGATACACATCTGGAGACAGGTTATAATTGCGTGCAGGCATTGCATGCGTTATCATAATGTGATTCAAGTCCTTCTATATCTGTCATGATAAACCTTCGTGAAACACTTGTTGTGGAATCAGGTTTTTTTTGCCTTCATTCGCAGCTTTTGTGTCTGAATATACTCGGATTGTCTGACTGTTTCGATCTATATTAGGATTATGCAGCGTCAGCTTAATGCGAGGTACTGAGTGGCATCAAAATAACATCTGTAATCAAATATACTAAGGCCTTGCTAAATAATGCGTAATTAAATAATCTTCTGTGGTAGCTAATCAGCACTATTCTTTGATGTTCCTCTGCGTATCACTAACGCAATCTCCAGCATGACTTGGTTGATTAGCTGATGTGTAGTGCTTCCAATACATTTAGTCACTATGAAAGGTGAAACTAGTTGCCCGACAACGTAGGTTTGGAAGAAAATATTTGACTTTGCACAGCAGCTGTTCCTGTTTGATTTCTACAAGCTATCACCAATCTTTAATATATACATCTAATAACAATATACCTTATGTTTGTATATCCGAGATCATGCTAGCAGAAAGAACCAGGAAGAAACACGAATCATATACTTCAAACCCGAAGTAGGCCACTTGCTGACTTTTATGATTGTTTTACACTCATCACCATGTATTCAGTATTTCATGTCTGGACTACCTCTGTTGAGATGACTGGATCAGCTTGCAACCTTTCGCTGGCGCTCTGACTCACGAGGATGATACGTGATCTCAGAACAGATCCACAGCACTCGGATATCCAGTGAGGTGTATCAAGACTGTCGGTGTCAACTTTTCCACCCGTTTTTTGTATTTGCTGATTCAGTTATATAAGTGTCAAGTGGTTATAGATGATATATATACCAAGCCGAAAAGACTGATCAGGTTAAATTTCCCAGTCTCTTGGAAAGTTATCTGAGTGTTGCACGAAAAAGTCCAAGCCGTAGATCCTACAGCCTGTCAACAGTTTACCAAGTTGAATCATTATTACAAGTATCGTATATCTTTACTGTAAAATAGATGTATGGATCATGCTCGATCTTTTGCGAGGGCTGTAGGGTCTTATAAGAATTCTCTAGAAAGTGATATATTGTCTCAATATGTCTTTGTGGTGGACATAATCTTCATAAAAATCTTCAAAAAATATAGGGTCTATCGTCAAGAGGATTGATTATAAAGAATCCTTTGAACATCTTCCGGTGGACATAATCTCGAATATGTGAATCAATTTCATCATTAATCAGGTTTAAATGTCGCCGAAAGATCCATAATATATATGACTTCCTACACGTTCATAACACGAACACTCAGATACATACTCGAGCTACGTATATCTGAGCTACGCGTTTCAGAAGATTACAATATTTCAGAGGAGAAAACGTTTGATATTCATCGAATGTGAGGGAGTGAGAGATTCCAAAATTAAAAAAAAACGAAAGAGAAAAAAATCGAAACATTTATGATACTATCACATAGTATCACCACACAAAGGTTCAGAAGAAAAGTGGTTTCAGAGAAGTAGTCGTTTGAATATTTCAAAATACAAAGTTTGATGTTTTTTTTTCAATCCATATCTGTCATTTTAAAGAACTGAAAAACACCCCCTTTTTCCAAAGCATTTTAGCTCAGATTTCAGGATGACCACCTCCCCCTCCCCCAATGAATGAAGATAAATTTGAAAACGATAATGACGAAAGCAACGTAGGAAACATGATTCTTAATGAACTAGTGCAATAACAAGGCAGAGCAGGTCATTCGCTCGTAAGAAGGCCTCTTGGCAAGCCTTCAAGGAATCATCAACAACAATTCAGTCATAATAAATTATGCCAGCGACATAATACCACAATCATTATGGTATTGTTGGGAGGTCACCTAAATGTGGGAGCATATGCTGGGAGGTTACTTCTCGTGTTTAGAGCAAGTAATGAGTGCTGCTATCAAAGTTCGATATCTTGGAGGCAGAAGGAAAGCGATCAATGCAAGGACTACAACTTGCATACAATATAGGGTGAGTTCACGGGATTGTGCTGGCAGTGACAACTGCCTGCAGAAAGTGATATACCTCAGATGCAAAGAGCAGGAGGTCTTGGAATTGTTTTCACCTAGGTTTAGCTGGCTGTTCACACATTCGAAAATGTACCATTAAAAGGCTATCTGGTACAAACGAGACCGTTTCGTTTCATAATGACACATCAGTGGTTACAAATGAGACTCCAACAACTGCGAATAAAAACAGCCACGAGAAAGCCTAGGTTCTAGGTCATCCATTCGTACTATAAATCTGAATATTCAGACCAGCCAATTATAATACTTTCGAGTGGTTCAGTAGTAACAAAAGTAAAGTTCCTGTGCAGATTTTGTAGCTCAACGGTACTGCTAGTATTCATGATTTCATATGATATGATCAACATTCCGTGATAAACTCTGTGATGTAAGCACACATCTGCGGCTACTATACATTTGTTTGTATATGGTGGCCGAAACTGTGTATTCCCAAAATATTAATAATGTAGTGTCTAAAGAATACTAGTATTCAAATCACAGCCATTTTTGTCAACTGCAGCGTGTCGATTTGTAAAAAAAATTGCAAACGCATTTCTCCATGAAATGTGTCTTAGTCCTTTTTATTAACATTTATTTTTATAAATGTTTCTCAGCTGTTGATTAGGTACCGCAGTGGCAACAAAATAAACAGCCATATTCAAATATCCCGAGGCCTAACTAAATACGAGGAAAGAATCATTAGCGCTTGCTAATCAGCCCTATTCTCTGATGTCCATCCATGTAACAGTAATGTAATCAGGCGCCTAGCTTGCCTGATTAACTGATGTGTGATGCCTCCAAGTCACCAGAAAAGTTGTCTAGTTGGTAGACATATGCTCATCACCTTCACCTTGCACTGAGTTAGTATCTCATGACTGAACAACCTCCATTGAGATTCCGGGATCAACTTGCACTTTTCAGTGGAGCTCTGAGACTCATCACGATGATACTGACCTCAGAACGGACCCACATCTCTCGGATGTGGTTGGTATATATTGGGGTTCGATGGACAGAGCTGATAGGTTTATGAAATTTCTCATGTGTAGATATGGATGGTCGTGCAAACTGCAGTTGATTCTACTGTGTACCTGATGGAATTGAAATATGAATGTCTAGCAACCGATCTGGACAATCTGAACAAATATCCCTTTGAAATAAGTGTATGAAAAGTACATGAGTACCTGATCACAATAAAAAAAGGTTATCTTGTTGAACAATGATTTGACATTCATGATTTTTCCATGATGCAAATACATGTAGTTAACCATCTGGTCCACGTATAACTCGATAACAAATGAGAGCTAATCCACTTGTGGACTCAGGCTCATGTCGAGTGTTGCAGGAATCAACAACAATGATTAAGTCATACCAAATAGCACCATTGGCATAATTACTATGGTATTGTGGGGAGGTCTTCTCAATCTGGGAGCATATCCTGGGCGGTAACTCCTGGTGATTAGAGCTGGTAATCAGGGTTGCTGCCATTGGTCTTTATCCAGAAGGCAGAAGGGAAAGTGATCAGCGCAAGGACAATTACAAACAATGCAGGGTTATCCGGCTTATGTCCTGGATTAGTGTAGGTAGCCACAATTGCCTGCCAACAATGATGTACCCTAGATGCAAAGGGATCATTTATATTTCAGACAAAGGCAACAACACGTCTTGTAAAAGCCTTTAACTGGGCAAATGTAGTGGAATAACCACCCCAAGATGTGTAATTCCTCCATATCTGCTACCTACAGACGGTTTATCTCCTGTTACATAATGACACAATAGTGGTTAAAATAAGTGACTTAGATGTGACCCCAATAACGAAGAGGAACAAAAACCAGGATAGAAGCTTTACGTTGGACATTAACTCGTTTAGAATTAGATTCATCAAATGTTGAAGGAATCAATAGTACCATTTGTACAATTTCTCTTGAAAATGATGTGAATGTAACTCGAAGTTATTACTGTGAATTATGAACTCGTATGATAAGATCAATATTATATGTTGAAATTTATTTTAAAAAACATATTTTTCGTTACAACTTCACCGATATTATGGACAAATCAACAGTAACTTCCCAAGTTTACAGACGTTGATGGAGTATTCTATTTTCGGCTGTTAAAGAATTGCTGATGAAAAGGAGAGAGACCAAAATAGTGCTATGACGTATTAAGGTTTGATATGTCGGTTGAGTGTTTAGCAAATATCTCCATCCGTTGGAATGTGTGTGTGTCATATTTCACAGCAATTCCGATGAAGTTAGATGTGTATCAATATGGACGCCATATGATGTTGAGAAAGGGACTATTATACATAGTGAAGAAAAGGCAGCATAGAAATCACATTGGGTACTTTGTTCATTACAAAAATGAATAACTTAGTCAGTTTCAAAACCGACTAACTGTTTATTAACTATGAAGCTAATTTCAAAACTACTTCATCAAAACTCAGTCATGAATAATGGCAGCATTGGACCGTTGTACCTTACCAGATTATAATCACTGGTAACGACGAAACGAAAACGAGTGACTGAAAGATGGACTAGTGAATATTTTGATATCAATTCGTCCAGGTCGAGAACATATTGTTAAGAACATTGGCTGAGAGACACTCATTCTAAATGTATGTTATAATCTTAAGATATCCAGGAGTTTTCTGACCTTAATATTTTGACCACCGCCACTGTAATACAAACGTGTGCATCAACTAACTAATCGCAAATGATATCTATTTATGGGATAGCATGCCTAGGAATTTTACTTTTTTCACACATAGGTCCCTCCACCGTTTCATTCTGACCACCGTCACTGTAATACAAACGTGTACTAATATCAAATATTATCTATTTATAGGTGCTGCCTTCGAATGTATGCAATATTTTTTCCAAAACCAATTTTTTGTTAAACACATCTAATGCAATATAACAAAAGGTGTGCTCAATGATTTTGACGATTACAGTCCGTCCGAAATCGTGCTTAAAAGTCGACATCGAGTACATTTTCCAGTTCGTATGTGCATATATAGTGTAGTTGTGAGAAAATATCCAGTGATATACCATGATGTGCGTGGAATTGTCAGTCTATCTCGCACTTCTATGCTTTGTTTACATTTGCGTGTGATGGATAAAGTTCCTGTATTTACGCGATAACCGCCTGTTCAAATGAGCAAAAATTCCCTGAGAACTGCGTTATTTTCATTATGTGATTATTTGATGTGAGTAGGTTTCATTCAGTTAGTTTAGCATGTTTAGTATGAAATATAGTTTTCAAAAAAATATGATTGGTTTCGAAGGCAGCTGCTTTAAGGGGTAGCGAGCAATTATAATTTCCTTAAGATAAATTTCCAAAAAAGATGATAAACTCTTATCACAGGACTAGATAATATTCTCATACAGCTACATGTAAAAATCTGGAAAATCTACAGTGTCTAATATCCTAGGTGGTGTCAGTTTTATTTCTGGTCTACAATTAGTACAATCGCCTGTATGCATAACGTCAAAACAACCTGGATAAAGTCCATCATATGATTTTGATAAAGATATATTGGTAGGATCTTATCACCGTTACTGTAATACAATCACAAATGAGATCTAATTATGGGTTAGTGAGCAATTCTGTTTTCCAGGAGGAAATTACTAAACAATTTCTCATCATCCTCGAGGATAGACTGACCATTTCACCACCACAGGACTGGAGAAGATTCTCAAGTCTACATGTACAGATCCTGGAAAGTGTCCTAGGTGGCGTCGGTTTTATTTCTGGTATACAGTTGATACAATCATTGTATGCATAACGCCTCCTTAACCTGGATAAAACCCATCATACTGGTACGATCTCCAAGAACATTTTCTCAAACAGTTTATCGAATGTCAGCGACCTTTTCATCAAAGCTTGACCATGGAAAGCGTACTACCCTGGGCCACGCCATACCTATTACGTGAATTCAGAATATTCATGTATCGTTGTATGCAATATGAATGTGATCTGTGTCAAACTACAGATTCATAGTATCCATATAATCAGTAAGATAAAAAGGCCTTGCATACCAGTCGGATTCATGAACCACTTATTCTCAAACGTTTGCAAAATTGCTTGTGAACAAAGGCCTTCTTCCTTTGCAACTTTATTGACGTCATCGAATTAATCAGTGATTTTCAAACATTATTGTGTTGCAAATATCAGTTAGCTTCTTAGTTGAGAAGATGCATATATCGAGGTATAAAGGTACCCACCTTTGAACAATGCTCAATTAGACAATCCTTTGATTGTATTGGCTCGAGTACATGTATTTTCCCGCCAAGTGTGAGCGGAGTTGTGTCATTGGCTATGTATGTGCTGATGTGTGCTGATCTCACCGGGAAAGTGGGTTTCCCCGGCTCGTGTCAATACTTGTAATGCCTGTATCTGTGCACGTGATGTGTGGAGTATGTGTGTCAAGTTCTATGTTTAGAAGTCAGTGCATGTGAAGGTCAAGGCCGAGTATACGGGGCCGAGTGTACTGAACAAGTGGGGCCGCAGGTGCGTGGTTTGACCTGTGTGTGTAACCATGACTACATGGAGTTTATGGCTGTGATCGTATAGTGTGTACTTGTCCTGTATGTAAGTCATGTAGAATGAATGTTTGTTGTGGAAATGTGTAGTGCGCGGGAGGGACGGGAGTAACAGTCGCTAAAATTACTACATAACACCCCTTCATTAATCCTACGCCCTCGGGATTACCCTCCCCGGACCCTACCGTCGCAAAAACTAAACAATAAAAAGCTAAAAAGTCCTAAAAGGTCAAACCCCAACACTCACACACACTCGCCGCGCGACAATGTGAAAACACTTCATACAATAAAAATTCCTAACCGTCAAAATAAACGTCAGCAGTCAGTCCGTCAGCAGTCACTACGATGATACATTTACAAATACATTCACAACAACGAGTATGAGATGAAATGATATGATTAAACAAAACTCCTCGACATTCTCTAGTAGAATGGACAAATTACATGACCAGGATGATTACAGTGACCAGGATTACTTCTCCTGTGTCACTATAGGGCCGACATGATGCTGGGCCGACAGTTCAGGGTCGAGCAGATCAGCGTGACCAGGATTTCCTAGTCACTATCCTGTGGGGCCGACACAACAGGGCCGGCAGTTCAAGGCCGAAGTTCGTTACTACTCCCAACCACATTTGCTGGCGGGAGAAGGCGGGGCCGCTGTGATGTGAGGCCGACAAGTTCACTGGGTCGATTGTAGAAATAGTTCGGGTTTGTTCAGGGTCGAATTCTGCCATGTTTTCTGAAGTATGGCCTTATACTTGTTCGAATCCGATCCTCATGCAGCGCCGTCGTCAGGGAAACGCGGGTACGATCAGACGATCGGTTTAGCAGACGACACACAGTGATTAAAGGCTGAGATATTAATATCAATCACTCACAGGGGCGGACATCGTTCCGTTCATTATCAGCCAGTTCACTGGACGACGGGGCCGCTATATTGTTGGGGTCGAAGTTGCAATGATCTGGGTCGGTCACACCGCGGCGCTTTGAATATTTTGGGTGATGAATTTGGTGACAGGCCGCATCTTGGTATGATAGCTATGTAGTGACTGGTTCCCGTACCACTGGGCCGTTCCTCCGAATATTACATGGAGTGGGTAGAGGCTCTGTCGACGCATACCCCAGAACGAATCACACTATCACCTCTTCGACAACTAAGTGGCCTTACTCACGGTGTGACTGGTTATTATCCTCTTCGGCTGACACATGGATAGAAATTTTGCATGATATTTTAGTTAGTGCGTAACACACGCGGAACAATGGTACATGCTATACGGGGACGAAACCAATTATTCACCAGCATCATAATTATGAAATCATATCAAGTGTATATATATCGAATTTGCCTCACTGACATCTTGTACATATTAAATGCATATATTGTTATTGTAATATAATATATTATTATGAGGAATGACATGATATCATAGTCCATTAGACATGCATAATTCATCATCAATGGTATCAATCAGATAACCAGGCCGGGGTTATCTATATCGGGCCGGTCTGCGTGCGTTGCGTTTGGGTCGACTTGGTCGTGCAGGCGGGGGCGTAGCCTCGCTTGTCTCAGGGTCGGAAGATACCACAGGCTTTTGCCTGCGTGTCTTGCGTGCCGGTTTTGGAGTGCCGGAACTTGATCCGTGTGATCTTTTCCGTTGCCGATGTCGACTTGAGCCGGATGAAGTCGGAGATCGCGATTGACGATCCTGGGTCGTTAGCGAATCAGACTCTGCTGTTTGGTCTGAATCAGTATGCCGATCTTGGACTGTTACCTCCCAGGGGTAATAAAACTCCTTGAGAAGTCCCATGGGGTCGGGCGACTGTTCTGGGTCGGAGTGACTTGACGACTCTGTGGGTCGTACAGGGTCGGAGTAGATGTGGGCCGCTTGGTTGTCACCTTCGTATGGCTTGAGCACATCCAGATGAACAACACGAGTGTTCCGAGGGTTGGAAACCAGGGTGATTCGGTAATCCACCTCGGTTACACGGTCGATGATCCTCCAGGGACCAGTCCAGGGCCGAGCGAACTTATTATTCTGCGTGAGTGGCAGATAATAATACCGGACCAGTTCGCCTGGTTGAAACTGGGGTCGTGGTTTTGCATGGGCGTCATAACCCATCTTTTGCCGAATTGCCGCTTTTTCGAGATGGTCTTGGGCGAAACCGTGGGCCGTCCTGATGGCTTGCCGCAAATACTCCACATACTCCGGACCACACGGAGGTAGAGGCTCAGGGTCGTAGGTCGGAAACATGAGGTCGACTGGCAAGTTACACTCATGTCCATACACCATCAGATGCGGGGTGCATCCCGTGGACGAGTGTACTGAGGTTCGATAGGCCATTAACACATATGGCAGGTGCAAATCCCAATCGTTTGCACGATCGCTGATGAACGCACTCAGCATGTTGAGCAATGTCCTGTTGAATCGCTCAACTTGGCCGTCGCTCTGGGGTCGGTATGGGGTCGTACGAATCTTCTTAGCGCCCAGTAGACGCACAACATGCCGGAGCAGGGACGACTCAAACTCAGTACCTTGATCGCTATGGATCGCCTTGGGGACACCGTGGTAGACTATCCACCGATTCACCAGGGTGTCGGCAACATTTTTGGCCGTATGTCGCCGTAGCGGAAAAGCGTCAGTGTACTTCGTAAAGTAGTCCGACACGACTAGTACATACCGATGGCCTCTTCCCGTGATCTTGTGGGTGTCGAGGATGTCCATCGCTATTCTGTCGAACGGCGCTCCTGTCGGTAGCTGTGTCAGGGGCGATCTTTTTGGGGCCGGTTTACCCTTGCGGGTCACACATTGCGGGCAGCGGGCACACCAGCGGGCGACGTCCAACGCCAAGCCGGGCCAGTAGAATCGGCGCCTGACTCTCTCGATGGTACGCTGTATGCCGAGATGTCCGACAATCTTTAGGTCGTGTAGTTGGTGCAGAACTTGTGTCCTGAGTGCTACGGGGAGCACGGTTTGCACCACAGGCCGGCCGGCGGGGTCGGGTTTTATATGTCGAACCAGCACTCCGTCTTGTAGCGCCAGGAGGTTCCAGCGGGAAACAAGTGTCTTTACCTCCTCTCCTTGGCGGGCGACTTCTCTAGAGTCGGGCTTGGTGCCGGCTAACATCCATTGCCGCACTTTTCCGACGCTAGGGTCGGCTTACTGTGCCGCGACAATGTCCTGGGTCGAATAGTCCGAAAGCCACTTTTGTCCATCAAGTGTGGCGTCCAAAGCACGGACTCGAACAACTTGGCGTGCCGAAACTAGCTGGGGCAAGACCGGTGATGTTATCGAATCACTGTCCAGGAGGTCTGCCCTTGTCTGGGTCGGAACAACAGTTATCCGACGAACTGGAAGTTCTCCGGAACTTGTTTCTGGGTCGGTCGGAGGTGTGACGAGTCGTCCGGGACAGTCTTGGTGTTTACAACTGTGGCACCGTGACAGGCCGTCGGCGTTACCGTGTAGTTTACCGGGTCGATGCTCTATCCGAAAGTCATACTGCTGTAGCTTGGCGAGCCACCTAGCGAGCATGCCGTCGGCGTCGCTGTAATTTTTCAGCCACCTCAGCGAGCTATGGTCGGTCCGGAGGAGGAATTTCCTACCCCAGAGGTAGTGCCGATAGTGTTGCACCATCTCAACTACTGCCAGTAGTTCCCGATAGGTGGTGCAATAATTCCGCTGGGTCCGGGAAAGGGTTTTGCTGGCGAACCCGATGGGGATCTCCTTCCCGTTAACCCTTTGTGAGAGGGCACCTCCCACAGCAAAGCCGCTTGCATCCGTGTCGAGGATGAAGTAGTCGTCCGGATTCTGGGTCGGATGAGCGAGCTTGGGCGCCTTGATGAGGGCGTCGCGGAGTCGCTGAAAAGCTCGTCGCTGGGCCGGTCCCCAAGTGAAGTGGCATTCACCTCGGGTAAGCGCTACGAGAGGTTCAGCGATCTCAGCGTAGTCCTTGATGAATCGCCTGTGGTAGTTGGCGAAACCAAGGAAAGCCCTGACGTCGGTGATCTCGCACGGGGTCGGCCATTCTCTGATGGCTTTAACTTTGTTGGGGTCGACTCGGATTCCTTGGCCGCTCACTATAAACCCTAAGTACAAGATTTCCCGTTGGAACAACTCGCACTTCTTGGGCTGAAGTTTCAGGCCTGCCGATCTGATCCGATCCAGGACCGCTTCCAGGTTTGCGAGTGCCTGATCGAATGTTCTGCCGTAAGCTATCACGTCGTCGAGATAGCACATACACCGGGTCCACAAGTAACCACGGAGTATGGTCTCCATAAGCCGTTCGAAGGTTGCCGGGGCGTTGCTAAGGCCGAATGGCATGACCTTAAACTGATAGAGTCCCTTCCTTGTGGCGAAGGCAGTCTTGGGTCTGTCGCTGGGGTCGACTTCGACCTGCCAGTAGCCGGAGGCCAGGTCTAGGGCCGAGAAGTAGTTGGCGCCTGCCAGGGCGTCATGAGTGTCCTGAATGTTGGGCAAGGGATACGAGTCCTTGCGGGTGACATCATTCAGGAGCCGATAGTCGACACAGAAGCGTACTTGTCCGTTCTTCTTCCGCACGAGCACTACCTGTGCGCTCCAGGGCGAAACTGACGGCTCAATACACCCCAAGCGGAGCATCTTGTCGATCTCCTCGTCGATGATGCTTTGCTGCGCCTGAGGGACGCGTCGCTGTCGTTGTCGAATTGGGGCCGAGTTGCCGGTGTCGATCCTATGCTGGACGACTTGGGTCCGTCCCAGTTGGCCGTCTGGGTGCATGAATGTGTCCTGGTATTGGTGAACCAGGTTGGCGCAACGCCGATGCTGTTCCGGCGCTAGTCCGGCGCGATCCCCCATTTCTTGTAGATGTGGCGGTAGGTCGCGGTAGTGACTGGCGTCTACCGTGGCCGGGTCGGGCTCCTCTCCAGGTCGTGGCAGAGCTCCGACGACACTTTCGACAGGGCTTGCTATGGCGACAGGGTCGGAACGGGTGAGCGTAATGCCGGTATCTGCTGGATTGACTACCGACACCTTTACGCACTGCCGATTCAGGGTCGTAAGTGTTCTTCCCATAATGAGGTCAGTCTCCTCGGGAAAGGTCGTTAGTGGCTGAACTATCCTCGGGTGTTGTCGGACTCGGACCCGGGAAGTCGGGACCAGCTCCACTATTGCTTCGCTGCGTGCGGGGACGGTGACAGCTCGTCGCACGGCCATTCTGACAACATTGGCCTCAATGTCTTTATGTGCGAACAGGATCTTCTTGTGTACCTGTATCGTCCCTTCACCGTAGTTCACCACAGCGTGAGCTTGCCGGAAAAAGTTCATGCCGAGAATCATGTCGTCATGTATGTCAGCCACACAAAAGGTTACGACCATATGGTTGGTTCCGACCTGTATTGAAAGGTCGATCAGTCCATCGATCGGGCTTGACTGTCCAGTGACGTCACGAATAATAGCCGAAGTAGATCGCAAATGTCGCTGGTCGGCGGGGACGTGACGTAGCTGATCGCGTCGGAGCAGGGAGATCTGCGCTCCGGAGTCGAGTACAGCCTTTAGCGTCTTGTTTCCGACGTGTACCGGCAACTTCCAGCATTTGTGATTGGTGGCGCTGGAGTTGTTGATGACAGCCGGTATTTCGGGGTCGTCTGGCGGCGGCCTGAATAGGGTGTGAAGAGGCGGCAGTTTGGATTCCGGTCCACTCGGAAAGGCGTAGAATCCTCCGTCGTCGGAGATCCACTCAATCTCGGACATGCTGTCCGTTCCGGTGCCGTTAGCGGTCGGGGGTGACACCCCTTCAGGACGACGGTTTCCACGTGGTGGCCGTTGCGGTCGCGGTGCGGACACCCCTTCATGAAAAGAGGCCGGTTTCGGGGTCGGAGCTTGACATTTCGTACACACCCCTTCAAGGAGCTGAGGTGTGGGCTGGGCCGGCTGCGGGGTCGTTATTGGTGTCGTTACCGGTACAGTAGTCGTGACAACCGCAGATGTGGAGCGGGGAACGTTGTCCTGTTGTCTGGAAGGCCCTTGCTCCTCAGCACCTTCCCTTACTGGTTTGACGACGGGGTCGGAGGTGTTGGTGGGGCCGGTTTAGTTTGGTTACCGGTTTGGTTAGGTACTGACAACACTTGAGCTGTCCTTCTGTCAGTACCGGGACCATTAGGCCGAAATGCTAGCGGTTTCATGCCGTTACGTACTAGCACATCCTTAAGCCGAAAGCACCGCATCCAGCGATGGCCGGGCTTCTTGCAAAAGAAGCAAACCATGGGTCGTCCAGGTTGCGGGGGTCGATCACCTTTCATCGGGGCCGTTGTTCGCAGGACAGAAAAGATAGCCGTCTCCTCACATAGTCCATTCTCGTCACTAAGGACGCACTGGAAAGCTTCAGCCACCCACTCGCGTGAGCTGGCCGGCACTGAATGTTCGTCGCAACCTTGTAGGCCGGTAGTGTCACTGTCCGCGGGGTCGTAGTAGGCCGCAATTTGCTCTGGGGTTAGTGTTTCCCCCTGAGTGACTTGTCCCATGGCACAAGACAGTTCTTCATTAACAGGGTCGTCTTCCGTGTATCCGCTTGCGGAAATGTCAGCACGTCGCGTGCCTCGGTGTCGATCTCTGGCTGTCCTCTGCTGACGACTTTCTACTTTGAGAACGGCCGTAAGTGCCTCACTGTAACTGTTAAAAGTGAGGGCACACAGTTTATCGGCAATGGGGTCGGGTTGGCCGTTAACGAATTGTGCAATTACAGTTCGTTGCCGCGACGTTGGCGTAACGTCATCGAACACTTGCTCCGCCAGGGCTTGGAGTCGCTCCATGTAGTGTTCCGCGTCCTCTTTTCGTTCCCGCTTGAGGAACGGAAAATCGTCCCGTTTCGACTGTCGACGGGGCTCGGGTTCCCAGCCCTCTAGAAGTTGACGACGGAACTCCTCCCAGGGAGTCGCGACCGGGATATTTAGAGCTAGCGCTTCAGCGCGGCCGCGCAGCGTGCTCCGGAAGGTCGTCGTCTTGTTGAGGTCGGAGTAAGTGAAAGCCGCGGTAAATTGTTCGAAACTCCGAATGTATTGAGTGAGATTGCCCTCCTTGAAGGTCGCACGCCATTGAGCCATTTTAGCCGTAGCCAACGTTTGGGGCTCAGACGTGAGTCTCTGTGGCGTGGGCGTATCAACACTCACCGCAACTGATGTAGTCGCTGCAGTGGCCGTCGGAGTCGGAACAGCCGAAGTCGCCGGAGCCGTTGTATCTGGGCCGATCGGGGTCGCGTTAGCGGGGGCGGTCGGTGCTGTCGTCGCGGAGACGGCGAGCGATGCGGCAGGTGGTGCCGTCGTGTGACTGGGGTCGTGTGGTGCTTGTGCAGCAGGGGCCGGTTGACTGTATGGAGGCGTCACCCATGGTATCCCGACTGAGGGTGGGAATACAGCCGGTGGTGGATATCGGTATGCCGATCCATCTGGGCCTACACCATGGTACACTAATCCGGGTTGTGCACCATGATAGCCGGTGTCAGCTATCACGCTGGGAACGCCACCATATCCGGGCGGTGGGTTCACGTAGCCGACGTACGGTGAATAGTATCCGACAGCTACTCCATTTGGAACACCGCTTGTCGCGCCAGGGTATCCGACTGGCGGTACACCATATCCGTTGGTGTTTCCGACTGATTGCGAGATCGGATGTCCGATCGTTGGCACAACACTTTCTGCCGAAGCAGACACAACTTGATCTTGTGACGGATCGAAGCGCGGTTGTTCTCCGGTAGTCGGCGACGGTCGGTGCGTGGTCGGCGCGGGAGCGCGTGTGTCGGAAGTCGGCGTGTCGGGGTCGCAGGGTCGGCGACTTGATGTAGATGGTGGTTGCCGAGGTCGCGCTGGTCGTGTGGAGGCGCGATATTCTGTTGTCGCGTCGCTGGGTCGTTGCGGACTTGGAGATGTCGCGATCTGGACAGTAGTCGTCACTGGAATGCTCCCTGTAGTCGCTCTCTCCTGGCTGGGTCGAATGTACTCTACCACGGTCGGCTCGGTCGGTAGACGAGAGTACACCGCTGGTACTGGGTCGTACTGCATTGGCGTCATTGATGGCGCCCGGGGTCGGGTTGCCGAATAAGCACTCGGCGGTACCAGTTCCGTAACATTATCATTGTCACAGACCCACTGCCGTATCCGAGGGTCGCTTGGCGGGTGTGTAACCATTGATGTATCCATGGTTACAGGCCGAATGTTCATTGTAGAATGTACGATACGATCACATACACTCGCTCTTTGACGTGAGCGTGTATAGTCTCTGCCGGTAAAGTTACTTCGTAATTTCTGGGTCGTTCTGGCCGGCGTGGCCGAGTACGCCCTAGCGTGTGCACTTATAATGTCACTCACTGTGTGTAAGGGCGCGAGCGGGTCTTCGTCGAGGTACGCTCCGATGCGGTCTTCAGGTGGTGAGGACGAAGTCAGGGACGATTGGTCACCGAAAGAGTCGAACAGGCCGGTCGGTTGTCGCTCCTGTGACAACGGGACTGTGTCGCTCATGGCAACTGAGCGGGGGCCGGAAGGTCGGAAGGCCGGGTTCGGATTGAACGTTACCTCGTCATCCGTAGGGTCGAGCGGCGGAGCCATCGCCATTTCTGCCGGTCGAATCGGGGTCGATAATCCGAGACTAGCTCAGATCCTGGTCGAACGGCGCCAATGTGAAGAATATCGTTCACGGCCGATATCAAGCCGACTTAAACTGGGTCGTTGTGCTAATAACAAGCCGGCAGTTATATTTCAACTGTTTATTCCAATGGAAAAAGCCGATGTCCAGTCACACACAATTCAAGGGCCGAATCACACCTATGTCCGGTGATGTTCCCAGTCTATATTTCTATATATATCCTATATTATAGTCCTTCGTATATGTCTCACAGTTTATACTCCAGATTGTACAGTTCACAAATATATTCACTTCCACTAAATCACGGCTATTTTCTCTGCTATATCCAACACGTCTGTTCACCGTGAAAGTCTCTTCTCCACTGCGCAGATTTGCGGGGCCGTGGGACAGAGTACATGTATTTTCCCGCCAAGTGTGAGCATAGTTGTGTCATTGGCTATGTATGTGCTGATGTGTGCTGATCTCACCGGGAAAGTGGGTTTCCCCGGCTCGTGTCAATACTTGTAATGTCTGTATCTGTGCACGTGATGTGTGGAGTATGTGTGTCAAGTTCTATGTTTAGAAGTCAGTGCATGTGAAGGTCAAGGCCGAGTATACGGGGCCGAGTGTACTGAACAAGTGGGCCCGCAGGTGCGTGGTTTGACCTGTGTGTGTAACCATGACTACATGGAGTTTATGGCTGTGATCGTATAGTGTGTACTTGTCCTGTATGTAAGTCATGTAGAATGAATGTTTGTTGTGGAAATGTGTAGTGCGCGGGAGGGACGGGAGTAACAGTCGCTAAAATTACTACATCTCCAAGGCAGAAGGGAAAGTGATCAGCGCAAGGACTACCAATTACAAACAATGTAGGATGATTCCGTTTAAGCCCGGGGTTAGTTTAGGCAAGGACAATTGCCTGCAGACAATGAAGAGTAATTTATATTTGAGGCAAAGCCAACAACATGTCTTGGAAATGTCTTCCCAAAACCCACCCAAAGGTATGTTATTTCTTCATATCTGACCCATACAACATGGTTTATCTCCTGACCTATAATGCCACAATATTGGTTTGAAACTAGTAACTGAAATGGGGTTCGAGTAACGGCGAAGAATAAAAGCCACGAGAAAAGCGAACTATAATCGCATAGGTCATTGATTCGTGTCTTATATATGTAAAGTTATTGACTACCGTCCGCTCTTCGGGATCCTCGAGGATAGTCCTCTCTCATCCGAGTCCTTGCGGACGCGCATCCGCTATTCCGGATCCTTGCGGCGGGGCCGCTCACCGGAGGTCGCTGCGGACACGGTAACTACTTCAGCATTAACGGTAACCAGGTAACAGCCCACCCGACACTCCCAGGCCTACGGACACCGTTCAGAAACTAGTTCATCCCTACGGTGTTAACTGGCGGGGCCTGGCGAGCCGCGGTCTGCCTCGGGGACGGAACCCCGTACAGTCCGACATGCTGGCCAGAGCCTCTGTCACACGTCCCGGGAAGGGAGAGAACTGGCGATCCACAGGGCGTACGCCCCCGAGTCAGCAACTTGTCTCTCCCAGCCCGGGCCTCCCCATGGAAATCGTCCCCAGGGCTCTAAGAGCCCACTACTCCTGACCAGGGAACGCAAAGCTCATGGCGAGCCTTGCGTGCGTCCTGTTCACTCTCTCTCGGACAATCTCCTCGATCGAGTCGCTTCCAGTGTATATATAATACACCAGAAACTGTAGGACGCACGCGAGGTTTAATCGATCCATTGTTATAGTTTACTGGAGCGTAAATTACAATACGTCGCCGTGGCAACGCACGCTCGAACGGAGCATGTCAAAACAAGGCCAAGTACGAAAAGGCCACATAAATGGCATTTATGTTTACAATAACCTGCCGCTTGCTTAGGGCAAAATCGCCACATTACCCCCTTCTTACAATGTTGGTCCCCAACATGTTCCGCCCGCGCCCAAAACAGCCAAAACCCGACGAAGGCTTCGCATGGCGGGGTCCGGAAGAAGGCAAGATGGCAACACCCGGAAGTCACGGCGCAAACACTAGGACTTTAAGAGTCCCTTTTGGAAGAATGGGGAACTACCCCCGGACTTACGGAGTAAACTATAACGCGCTTTGCAATTTTGAATAAACCCTCATAAACAAGCTAAAATTTCGACCGAGGTGGTCCAAAACCGTGTGATGACCTTGGAAGGTCATCCGTTATAAAAGGACGGTGTGTCGAGTCTTTGGAATATCTTTAAGGTTAAACTTTAAATTTAGAAATTTTGTAAAACGACACACCGAGTGATCAAAAGTGATAGTACCTCTAAAAATGTTGCCGACCGCCCTGCCGGCCGGCTCCTCAGATCCGCAGAACGGGTCTGAGGCAGGGCGGAGCCGCGGGAGCGACTCCGGCACGCCCGCATGACATATGTGCATCTAACAGACACACATACACCTGCGGACAGCTGTCGCAGACAGCTATCAAAGCCAACGGGGCAAGCCGCATCGACTGCCAGTACCTGTATACTGCAACCCGCACAGGCCTGTGTAAAGACACGCAGATGGACGGACGTCTGCACTAACATGCAGCCGCCCGCCCGCCCGCACATCTCCAGCACGGCCCGCCTGGGGAATTTACAACTGGCAAAATCACCCGCATCTCGAACACCGGACACGCGGATCCCGCGGGATCCAGCGCGGCATCAGCGGACGAAATGCGAGTGGCACAAAACACATGTGCTACACATCTGGAGATTAATAAAAATCCGAGAACGACATTTTTACATATATATACATGTAACAAATGACAGCTATACTACACGTGCAGCAATGCACGCGGTGTCGCTGCAAAACTCTGTCCCCGGTCATACTGACACACGCCCGAACCAAAATACATGCACTATTAACTCGTGCGGGTGCAATCATTTCCCTCCGGTGACTCCAAATCAAACCATGTATACGGGTAGAAAATAAATTTCTATCCCGGGGGACCTTGCTAATATCCTACAGTAGTTAAGATTAGTCATTCGCTTTTGCGTCCGCACCGGCGGTAAATGACGTAAAATTAACCACCCCAGCAAGGTAGAAATTGGGCATAAAATTGACAGTAACCACTAAATTGTGGCTTGTACGAATATGTCAGACGAAAACAACAATAAATTGCCGTTCTCCAGTCTTTTCAAATATCACAGCAATCCGTCACTGTCAAAATTAGCGCAATCCCTTACACCCCTCTAGCGAAAGCAGAAATCTCCCGATTTCTTACTCTCTTTTGCACCGGAAAGGAAATTTCACATACTTGTCTCACTTTGTATCAGTAAATGAGCAGGAACAGAATTCTCCAGAGACATGCCGCACACTTGTGGCTTATAATCCTCCCAATAAATAATAACTGAGATGGAAAATAAACAAAATCACTCCCCATAGCCGCTGGTACGCTTACAAGGCGATCGGACAAGCCCATGACAGGCGGACAGACAATTGGGCGCCCTGTGGGCGTTCATGACGCGCCCACTAGCAACCCCAACGTACAGCCCGGCCGCGGAGCAAGCCCGGTCCAACCTAGAGCCCAAACGAACGACTACCGGAGCGCGGAGCCAATAGATTTAGACGCGGAGCCGGCATGGTCCATAACCGCAATGGTTAGGGGGCGAACCCTTCATACCGGCGCCCAATCTAGAGGCGCCCAAAGATGGTGAAAGCAATAGCCGGCGGACGTCCGGAGCTGCCCGCGGACGGAGTCCAGGCCGGGCGTCTACCATTGTACGGCGTATTGCCCTTATCCAATGAAGATGAAATTGGAATTAGAAGCCACCACAAGTGTTGCGCATGTAATATACGACCCCCTTCTTAGAAGGAGGCCGGGGTTCCGGTCATTCCGGCCGGACCGCATATTGTAAGGTACGATCCGGACGAGAACGAGCGTCACCCGCTGCCGCGGCTGGTCCGCACACGCGGACTTAACAACCGCTCCATTATCATAATGGATAGTCGGTTTCCTGCCGTAAGAAACCTTAATTACTATAACCGTAATTATAGTAATGGCTCACGGGGGATAACTACACCGAAGTGCGTCATCTTAAAGCGCCGCGGACGCCGGACGAGTCACGCGGACGAACCGCGGACGTCAGTCCTAACGTGCGGACACTATCCCCGCGTCCAGAGCCAGCTCCCCAAATCCGTGGGAAGGCGCTTCTCCCGTAGCGGACGTAAATCCCAACCTCAGTCTGGCCATATAAGAGGTTGACCCGGGACCAGGGGCGTCCGGCCGGATCAGTAAATTCGTCCGGCCAGCGTAACCGTTGTGCGGATTACGCCGGACAGCCGTCCACAATGTGCGGACAGGCCATCTGCACGTCCCTGGCGCTGGAAACTACAGGAGGGCGGATGCGGAGCGGCGGCGTTACAACATGAAAGTCTCCGCGGACCTCAACTCCGAAGATAGCCACAAAGTAGCCACCCGCGGAGGTAAGTCGTGCGGACTCTCACGGAACGACCTAAAACCCATCCGTAGTATGATAGACGGGTACCGCAGACGCATCCGCATGGGCGGAAGGTTATTCCCACCCATACCGGGCTGGCGCACGTGGTTTCCGGCGTGGCCGCCCGTCATCCGCAGGTACTGGAGGTAGTGGGGGTACCTGCGGATCGCCGTCATCTGGCTGATAGCCGCCCAGTCCATCATCTGACGGGTCAGAGAGGTCCGGGAGGCCCACCATACGGCGCACACGCTCGTCCGGAGTCCGCGGATGCTGACCAGACGGATCCCATACGGGAGCATCATCCGGTTCCGCATCTTGAACGAGCGGATCCATGACAAGCGGGCCCTCGTACTCCTTCAGATTATCGATATGGACAACCAGAACCCTGTCCGGATCGGAATCCCTCCGGATCCGGTAGTCCACATCTGTCACCTGTTTCAGTACCGTAAACGGGCCTATCCACGGCTTAGCAAATTTATTGCCTTGCTTAAGCGGCGGATAATAGTAGCGCACCTTGTCGCCTTCCGCAAAAGCTGGCCTACCCTTAGCATGGGCGTCATAGCCTCGCTTCTGCCGGATGGCAGACTTGTCCAGGCGCGCGCGCGCGAAATCATGGGCGTTCGCCAGGGCGCGGCGAATCCACTCCACGTATTCCGGACCGCACTGGGGTACCGCGCCGGTCTCTGCCGCAGTTGGATACATAATATCCACGGGCAAATTTAGCTCCCGGCCGTACAACATCGCGTGCGGAGTAACTCCGGTCGAAGAGTGGACCGACGACCTGTACGCCATTAAGACATACGGGAGGTGGTCATCCCAATCATTCGCACGATCGTTCACAAAGGCCGCCAGCATATTGAGGACCGATCGATTAAAGCGTTCGACCTGGCCATCAGACTGGGGCCTGTAGGGGGTGGTCCGCACCTTGGTACTGCCTAGCATCTGTGCTAGGTTTCGGAACAGGTTGCTCTCAAATTGCGTGCCCTGATCCGAATGTACCTGTTTAGGTACCCCATGGTACACCACCCATCTATTCACCAATAACCGAGCTACCTCGTCCGCAGTCTGGCGGCGCAGTGGGTAGGCGTCGGTATACTTGGTAAAATAGTCGGAAATCACCAGGATGTACCGGAAACCGCGCGGGGTGACCCGGTGGGTATCCAGTATATCCAAAGCTATTCGATCAAACGGCGCGCCCGCCTTAACCGTGGTTAAGGGGTGGCGGCCAGGAGTCGGAACTCCTTTGCGAGCTTGACACCGAGGGCAGGCTGCGCACCACCGTTGCACGTCCAAGCTGCTACCAGGCCAATGAAAGCGCTGTTGTAGCCTATGGACGGTCCTCCGGATTCCCAAGTGACCGGTCACCCGGAGGTCATGCAACTGGTGGAGTACTTCTTTCCGCAGCTCCGCCGGAAGCACCAACTGCCATATTGGAGGCAGTGGGGTCGGTGGCTCATAGCGCCGGTATAAGAGGCCATCCCTCAAGGAGAGTCGTTCCCACTGAGATACTAGAGACAAGGTCTCCTCCCTGTAGGTCTTTCGCTCATCCTTCGAGGGCTTCTGGCCGGCCTCAAGGGCGGTGATTACCGGTGCCAGAGCTCTGTCAGCTCTTTGCGTCGCAGCTATCTGCGCCGGAGAGTAGCCACCCAAGTAATTAGGCTCCTCATCCGTCGCGTCCGGCTGCGCCGCAGCGGCCATCACCACAGGGGGCAAGGACCGCTCATACTCAGACTCTCCAGAGGACGAGGGTACCCACGAGGAGTACACCGCCGGACTCGAGGAAGACTCGCTGGAGCTGAGCCGCACCTCCGCTTCATACGCGGGACGCCCTCGCCGATATCGGCGGGTCCGCGCGCGGAGATGAGCCCTAGACGCTCCGGCCGCCGTGTTGTTAGAGGGGGCGGCAGCCTGCGGTCTCCCCGGAACGTCCAATTCCGAGTCTGAGGACGAATCCGCGGCTTACTGGAATGGCGCCATCCCTGCACACACCCGGATTCTTGCACTTATGACAACGGGACAGGCCGTCCGCGTTGCCGTGCAACTTACCAGCGCGATGCTCTATCTGCATGTCATACTCCTGGAGTTTGACGAGCCACCGCGCCACCAAGCCATCGGCCTCACTATAGTTGAGGAGCCATCTCAGTGAACTATGATCAGTCCGCAAGCGGAAATGGCGTCCCAACAAATAGTGCCGGAAGCGCTTGGTCATCGTAACCACCGCGAGCAACTCGCGATGAGTGGTACAGTAGTTCATTTGAGAGCGGCTCAAGGCCACACTCGCATAAGCTACTACCCGCTCTTGCCCGTCCACGATCTGCGAGAGGACACCGCCGAGTGCAAAGTTACTCGCGTCAGTGTCCAGGATGAACTCGCAGTCCGGACGAGGGTGCCGCAGCACCGGGGCCACTACCAAGGCCTGCCGGAGTCCCGAGAAGGCGTCAGCCTGCTCGGCGGACCAAACAAAATCGGCGCCCTTTTCCGTGAGGATAGTAAGGGGACGCGCGATCTCCGCAAAGCCGCGAATAAACCTGCGGTGGTAGCTCGCGAAGCCCAAGAAGGACCTCACGTCCGCCACGTTACATGGCGGAGGCCATTTCTGTACGGCCGCCACCTTTGCGGGGTCTGGTCTCACTCCGGTGCCCGTTACCATGAAGCCCAAGTACAGGATTTCCTGCGCGAATAGTTCGCACTTACTTGGCTTCAATTTAAGCCCTGCTCCGCGGATGCGATGGAGCACCATCTGGAGGTTGGTGAGGGTTTCCTCGAACGACCGGCCATACACGACGACATCGTCGATGTAGACCATACATCGCTTCCAGAGGAACCCTTTGAGTACCATCTCCATGAGGCGCTCGAACGTCGCTGGTGCGTTACAGAGCCCGAACGGCATTACCTTGAATTGGTAGAGCCCGTTCTTGGTAACGAAGGCAGTCTTCGCCCGATCCCTCTCCTCCATCTCCACCTGCCAATACCCGGAGGCCAGATCCAAAGCACAGAAATAGTGCGACCCGGCCAGGGCATCGAAGGTATCTTCAATGTGCGGGAGAGGGTATGAGTCCTTCCGCGTGGCATCGTTGAGTTTCCGATAGTCCACGCAGAACCTCCACGAGCCGTCCTTCTTCTTCACCATAACCACAGGACTGGCCCAAGGGCTGTCACTGGGTTCGATGATGTCCAAGTCGAGCATCTTTTGCACCTCCTGGTCTATGACCTCTTGGTGCACTATCGCTGCCCGACGAAGACGCTGCTTGAGAGGACGCTCGTCCACGAGGTCGATGCGGTGTTTGGCGACGTCAGTCTTGCCAACCGCACCATCAGGACCCATGAACACATCCGCATACTGCCACAGCAGTCTGCGGAGCGCTTGGCGCTGCTCTTCATCCAACCGGTCCTTCGGAACCCGAGATTCCAAATGGTCCGGCAGGGTGAACGGGTCATCTCCGGCGGCCGCCGCCGTGCACGCAGCGCGGCAGACAGGATCGTCGGGGAGGACACGACTTGACGACGCGGGCGTAGCAGTAGCTGCCACGCAGCCGCGCCGCAGTACAACGGGAGCATCCGTAGGATTCACCACAAGGATGGGCATCGAGCGGGCGTCGGACTTGACCAGAGCCCCACCCAACACGAGTCCAGTTCCCTTGGCGAAACTGCTCACCGGTTGCACTATGCACGGACGACCATCGAGGGGCATGCGGGGACGACGCGGCCTCGCCTCAATGATCATCTCGCTCATCGGCGGCACAACCGTAGTGCGCGCCGCCCGCAATTGAAATGAATGCGCCGGACCCGTGCGGAAGAGGAAATGTGTGTCCTCTCCCATCCGGAATTCGCCAGCATTGAAATTGGCGGTCACCCGGTGGGTCCGGAGAAAATTCATCCCAATAATCCCGGCCGCTCTGACATCCGCAACGATTGCCTTTGTTAGGTACACCTTGTCCCCAAGGGTAATAGGCAGATCGATGATGCCATGGATGCGGATGCGGTCATTACCCGCTCCATAGAGCTTGTAAGGTCCGGGATCCCGCAACTCTAGGTTGCGGAGCGCGGGCTCTTTCTTAAACGTTCCTGCGGCAACGAAGGTCACCTCCGAGCCAGAGTCCAC
Source organism: Terebella lapidaria (assembly GCA_949152475.1). Taxonomy (NCBI): domain Eukaryota; kingdom Metazoa; phylum Annelida; class Polychaeta; order Terebellida; family Terebellidae; genus Terebella; species Terebella lapidaria. The sequence goes on from OX424560.1 coordinate 30,363,396, forward strand.
GAGGAACCGGACCGGCTCCCGTCCGAAGGACAGGGGCAGGTACCAGCGGGGGTCCCTCACCAGTGCGCAGGTAAGGCGATACCGTTCGCACGCGCTGGGCTCATCTACGGAGTCCTCACCATCCGCCTCAGCCGCGGAGGAGCTAGACTGATCTCCAAGGACTACTTCCGGAGAAGTCATATCAACTTGGGATTCGTCCTGCTCATCAGCGGGTGGGGCGGCATCTTTTGCCACGGAACAACTATCCCCGGACGTAGTGTTGGTCGCCACCACGTCCGGATCTAGTTTCCCTGCCGCGGGTTCCGACCTTGCTGTCCCGGAGGACCAGACCGGAAGGAATTCCTCCGTTGCGGGCCAGGGAGGGCTCCCTGGTATCCGCGCGACCGCAGGCGTTCCAACAACTCCGGACACTTCAGCCAAAAGTGCCCCTGCTTTCCGCAGAAGTAACAGGGACGGTTCTGGGCTGGTCCGGAGGTGAACGCGCAACACTCTGCGGGTCTCGGAGCTTCGATCCCGACGCAGTGCGCAATCATCTGCGCGGCGCCGAAATCGTATTCCTCCATGTCGCACTCGTCCGAGGACGAGTACGGCGCGGCGACTGGTGCCGCATGTGCGGGCGTCCCTGTGAAGGGTGCCGACGCACTAACCCACTGCGCGGTAGGTTCCCTGGTGGGTTCCCGGACGACCGGGTCCTGCCACGGGGTTACCTGCGATGCTTTGGCCGGAGGAGGGGTCGGCGCCTGTGCGGGAACAGCCGAGGCCGGAGCCGGGGCCGGAGGCAACTGTCTAAGGCGGACAGCTACCTCGAGCGCAAGCGCAGAGTCTATTGCCTCCTCCATCGATCGCTTTTCATGGGTGGCCAGCCCGTATGCTAAATGGTAAGGCTGGCCATCGATGAACTGATCGATCAGCATCGTTTCGAACCGTCTGGAGTCCAGGTCCGGATAAGCTCTCCGGCCGAGTATGCGCAGGTTAAACGCATACTCTGTCACGGACTCAGTCGGTAGGCGGGTACGCGCCTTGAACTCTCGTTCAGACTGCCGCCGATTGGTCGTCGGCGTGAACAGCAGGCGAAGTTGACGAGCAACCTCGCCGAACGTCACTGTTCCCACCGGCAGACACGGCATCACGCGGAGAGCTTTTCCTTCCAAGCTCCCCGCGAGGACGTGTCCAGCTTCATGCTGGGACCATCCTTCGTACACGGCGGTACGCCACACCTGGAGTAAGTAGTCCTCCAAGTCGGCGTTATCCCCGTTGAACCGTTTCCGCCACGAAGAGTGGTCGGGCCCGTCATCGCGTTTGTTACGCGCCCGACGTGCGGTCCCGGCTCCGGGGTCGTCCGTGTACAGCGGCAAGTTCCGCGAGCTACCCGCACCTGCGGCGGAGTCTGCCGGAGCAGACATCGTCGCCGCGGACATAGGAGCAGGAAAGCTCACGCTCGCCGCCGGGTACATTCCCGCTTGTAGCCCACCCTGGCTAGGTGCGGGCGGGGCTTCCATCGAACCTACGGGGTAGGCTCCAGATGGGGCGGCAAAGCTAGCATAGCTCGGGGCCGGAGCCGCCGGTTGCCACTGCCCGCGTAACACACTTGGCGCACCAGGGTAAGTCGACCACGCGGCGTTAACTCCGGCCGTAGGAACGGTCAGAGCGGTAGCCAGCGTGGTGCCTCCAAGCCGCGGAGCAGGCGCGGATCCCATTGCTGAGACCACTGGCGCCTGCGGACTTGGCAGGACTTGGGGAGGAGCCATAGGCCCAGTCATCCCCGGACTGTAAGGGATCGTCGGATCCACGCTCGGAACTGGCTGATTGCACTTGTACTGGTCAAGCGCCATGTTTATCAGCCGCTGCTCCCTCTCCGACATGGGCCCCGAAGGGCTCCGTGGCCGCGGAGAGGGTGAGCGGATCCGCCGATCTGATCGTCCCTGTTGGGGCGACCGGGCGCGGCCGTAGCGCCCTAGAGGAGCCAGCGCACTCAGTGTGTTGGTGAGCTGGTCCATCTCGCCCAGTGCGGACCGTCCGGTATCCGGGCCGGAGACCCTCGAGGGGGTCCACCCAGCCGGGTTAGGTAACCGGAGGAGTTGGTCCGCAGATCCGGAGTTGATCGCAGCAGTTGGCACTCTATTCCGGATGTCCGGACCTCCGGATGTCCGGATCTCCGAATGTCTGGATCTCCGGACGTCTGGAGACATCCCCTGGAAGAGCGCCGCCTGCCACGAACGTCGTCCGGACAAGGGCAGGCGCGGTGAAGAGCCGTTGCCAGCTCCGTCAACCGCACCTAACACATCAAGACTAGGCCTCGATGGCAACACATGTTGCAGCCCCGCAGGGCTCGGCTCCACGTCCGGAGACGGAGCCGCGGACGCCGGAGTCGACTCCGCAGACTGGGTACTGTCTGCGGAGGGCTCCGCACGCTCCGCACCATCGCCGGAGCCACCCTGGAGCGGCTCCCGGCCGTCGCGGGACCGGGTCCGGTCCGCAACGTTTCCTCCCTTTTCCCTCCCATTGTCTTTCTCACTCATTTTGTTTGAGTTGTCCGTGAGGAGCGAGCGATCCCCAGGGACGAAGGAGGCTACAACACTGTGACGGTAGGCTGCGATGGAACACTGTCGGACTGATCCTGGTCACGGCACCAATGTAAAGTTATTGACTACCGTCCGCTCTTCGGGATCCTCGAGGATAGTCCTCTCTCATCCGAGTCCTTGCGGACGCGCATCCGCTATTCCGGATCCTTGCGGCGGGGCCGCTCACCGGAGGTCGCTGCGGACACGGTAACTACTTCAGCATTAACGGTAACCAGGTAACAGCCCACCCGACACTCCCAGGCCTACGGACACCGTTCAGAAACTAGTTCATCCCTACGGTGTTAACTGGCGGGGCCTGGCGAGCCGCGGTCTGCCTCGGGGACGGAACCCCGTACAGTCCGACATGCTGGCCAGAGCCTCTGTCACACGTCCCGGGAAGGGAGAGAACTGGCGATCCACAGGGCGTACGCCCCCGAGTCAGCAACTTGTCTCTCCCAGCCCGGGCCTCCCCATGGAAATCGTCCCCAGGGCTCTAAGAGCCCACTACTCCTGACCAGGGAACGCAAAGCTCATGGCGAGCCTTGCGTGCGTCCTGTTCACTCTCTCTCGGACAATCTCCTCGATCGAGTCGCTTCCAGTGTATATATAATACACCAGAAACTGTAGGACGCACGCGAGGTTTAATCGATCCATTGTTATAGTTTACTGGAGCGTAAATTACAATACGTCGCCGTGGCAACGCACGCTCGAACGGAGCATGTCAAAACAAGGCCAAGTACGAAAAGGCCACATAAATGGCATTTATGTTTACAATCACCTGCCGCGTGCTTAGGGCAAAATCGCCACATATATGGTCAAGTAAGCATTTTTTTGGGGATACTCAAGTTTTCAGGATATCCGGTTTCACATAAAATTCAGAAATATATTGGACAGTAATGTTTCTTAGTTCGACCTGAATTTGAACACTGACACATATCACTGCAGAAAATAAGAAAGTTTGTTTTTATTATATCAAAATATTGGTAATTTTGCCTTACAGACCATAAAAATGGCATAAATTCTAATTGATTCCACACATAATAATTGTAATGCCCAAAACGAGTTACAGTCCCCACACCCTCGTCCCCACACCCTCGATACACCTAATCTGTACCCAACAAAAATATGGAATAAAAATGACAAGGGTATGATAGAATTTGTTGTATACCAAAGTTCACCACAATAACATTGAAAAATCATTGTGTTTAGGTTGAAAAAAAACATAAACGTAATCAACGTAATCAATGAATTTACAACCAAAGAGAAAAATCCTCGAAAATGCAATTGAAAGACAAGAAATCTTGTACTCTTGTGATAAGTATTCAATGAGAATAGCTTCACAGCTAGTTGGACTGTTCTTCGTCTCTTTTCAGCCTGTGAAGGAAGATAAATCTTTATTTTACCCACGTTGTTAATTTTATGTCATGGTGGTATGATTATGCATCTGTCTCTGTTTTTTTCCTCAAATCAACTTTTGAAACTTTCAAGTGCTAGTTACCATATACAGTGTGTACATCATATTGCCTTCTATGACACAATCTGTAAACCTATATCCCACTCCCGAAAACTGCTAGGTTTCAGTCACAATCATCAAAACAAAACATGTGTCCGTTGAGGATTATTTTCTTTGTCGGGTCCAGTGGAAACAGATAACTTTTATATCGATGAGAACAACATTCACATGCAGGAAGGAATAAACAACAAACTATTGAAAATATGTGAATACATTTCATTTTATTTTGTAAAACTGTTCCTAATATCCTGGAAACTGCTGAATTGTTCATGCACTTAATGTCTATAAGACTTATGTACACTTAATATAGTGTCACTGAATACAGTGTTACTTGATGTGAATCATGGATTCGTATGTTATGGTCAACAATTCGTGTTGAAGTGCTGTAGGAATCGCATGTTTCTAGAATCACAATTGTACCGACATTATGAACAAATCGAGAGTTACTTTCCTAAATGCACAGTCAACGAAGAATTTATTCTATTTCTGGCGGTAATGAATTGTTGATGGCAAGAAGAGATACCAAAATAGTGTTATGACGCATTAAGGTTTGACGTGTCAGGAAATATTTCCGTCCCTTTAGATTGTGCGTGTCATATATCAGCAAGTCAGTAAGATCAATCTCAGCAAGCCATATCGTGTCTCGAAATTATTTACACTCGCAATGTATTGTAAGACTTGACATATAATCACTCTACCAGATTGTAATCTGTCATAATGAAACCTAAGCAATGGGCTGGTGAGAATGATATTTGATATCGATTCATTCAGACTGAGAACTTATTGTTTAGAACATGGGCTCAGAGACAAGCACTCCTTCCAAATGTATGTGATAATTTTAAAATATACCAAGGACTGTTGTATTATTTTACATATTAATATTCTGATCATCGGTCACCGTAATACTAAGGTGTACTATTCACAAATAAGATTTACTTAATATGTCTTAGTGAGCAATTCCATATTCCTCAGGGTACACCTCCTCATCCTTGATAATTGACAGACCATTTCCCTAATACAGAATAGTGAAGAGGTTCATATACCTACATGTAGATATCCTGGAAATCTACCATGTCTAGTAAACTAGGTTGTGTCGATTTTATTCCTGGTCTACGATGATTACATACCTGTATGCATAACGTCCCCACACCCTCGATAAAGCCCATCATCATAAGGGTATGATCTTACGAAATACAAGAAAAAGTGTACAATTTTGCATGTGTCGTTTCCTCGTGAGATTTCATGTTATGGAAACACCGTTGGGCCAATATTTGGAGAAGCACTCAATATTTTCCGCCCATACGCACAGTTATATGTTTATCACAATATTATTGTCATCAAGTAAATTCCACTAATGGTAACGTGTGCAGTAGACTAAGTACCAAGTACTGGTCTCAATATGGATATTATAAAAGGATTTATTTAGTTCAGGTGGACGTCCCAACTGTCATTTACCTCCTCATGGCAATATATGGGGTGTCTTTGAAATCCACCCGTTTACATTGACTCTCGACAGTGGCACGCAGTTCGTGTCGATTCTTTTTCTTCATTCAATGTGGATTAAAACGTGTCCTACGGATTATATGGTACATTTTTTATGGAAAGTCATTGGGCTTAGAAATCCGATTATGACAATATTTTGATCAAGCAGAATACTTTTAGCTAAACGAAAAACGTCATTATTTTCTCTACACCCATGTCCACGTTTTCAGATACAAAAGGTGAAAGCCCAAGGCATCACATGCATCTGTTGTCAAGCGATTTGTCAGCCATGACAAAGACGAATGTGCTCAGATGTGAATAGCAAATGTTATACTCGTTTTTCATGTGAATTCACCTCACAGCATAGCAATCTCATTCACCATTATTGCACGTCCAAACTAGTAATATTATTTATTTGGCACAGATTGGTAGATAACATCTACATTCGTGGTCTTATAATCATATACAGAAAAAATAACCCATTATTTCTCATTCAAATTAGATATTTATAATAGTGCAATAGTGGTTTTGCAAAACATTGGATTGTACTGACCAACATGTGCGTGGGTTCCATAGACAGGCATGAACAACAGCACACGCGTATCAATTCTACTAGTAATACGTGGCTAACTATTATGTGGTGCATAAACGTTCATTGAAGCATGTATATAATTGCGAATCTGGGTTAATGGAAACCACGGGCAATCATGAGGCATTTTTATGTCATGCAATACATGCCGCTAAATGATATATTAAAGGTAGACAGGTTGTAATGAATCAGTGTAAGTATCCATCTATTACCACCAATACAGTTATGTACCATCATTTTGTTTGGATAGCTGGTTTAGTGGTATACATGAAATGTAACTATTTTCGTATAGATAATACTATTGTTTTAGGCAACACATGTCTTCAATATGTACCTAAGGTAGTCCCAATAACAGATCTGAAGCAATTTCGCAAAAATAAAAAATTAGATTCCTACTGTATCTCTCAAATGTTCTAAATGAGTAAGCTAGATATGCCACTCCAGAGTTTTTTTGTGAGAAAGAAATTATTCAGTTTTGTGTTATCCGCGGACACTTGGAGCACTGAAAGCATGCCATGCAACTGCATAATATGCATAGTAGTCGATGATGTAACCACCACACCTTCACGTCCATAATACAAATGTGCATCACAAAAACTGCTCATCATCAAATTTGACGCGACAATATTATGTTGCTGATCACGGATGTAACCTGAAGATCTGGATATCAGGCATCAGTTTTCTTCACACGATACAAAAAAAGGTGTTTGGAAAGGTGTAGTCAGTTTGAGTGACCTTAATCTCATGTGATATATCCAGTAGTTTTTTGTATTTCTCACCTTCTGATTTTTTGCAGTTTCGGAAATTGGTTTGATATGGCTCGAAATGAAAGGTAGCTTCAAATGTCTTTGTCTGAACGTGGATGTCAAGCTTGGATCATGTTTTTGGTTTTCAGTAATACCCGCTTGCTGGTAGTGCAATAATGTCATCAACGTAATGGAATTAACGGTTATGCTAGCCATATCTGATGTACTGTCAAAGGTGTCTACTATATATTCTGGCAGTGTTGGGCCTATATTTGATACTGACACAGTGTCGCAATAACAAGACATAAAATAAATAATGAACCATACTTCGCCTACATGTTTTTATTTTTTCACTGTTATTCATCACGTTTGATGAAAAAAAGACATAATTTGGTTGACCCTGTTAAACATGAGCCCGTTTGATTTCTAAGGTGACTACCAAAGTTGATTTTATGCTGTGCAATAAACAAAACCCAGAATGTATCACGATTACATGCCGTTTACGAGGGTACGAATTTTATGTGAAGTGTAAATGTATACATACGTAAATAATTCACACCTGCAAATCCATCAGCTTTGCGTGCCCAGCACCATCAGGAGATGAGGCAACCTTTCAGATATGGCCTCATATTGAGCCTTGAAAGATTGGTGTTGATATAACATGGATGTAGGAGGAATTGTGACGCCAAAATACCAAGTCAGAGCAAAATAACACTTTACCATAACAATCCTCCACAGTATATACTGCGGCTTGCAATATGAAAAGAAATTAATGGCCACCAGACGGTGATGCATCAAGATAATTTATTGGGCATGTGTGTTTAGAGAATAATTTATTTTTGTTTTGATGAATCATTCTTTGCAACACAGCAGTAGCAGTTAGCATACATGAATTCTGACCCAGCTACTGACAATATTAAATATGACCATGGCAGATATGATATTGCACATAAGTGATGCTCATAAAAGGTGATATGTTTTTTGTCATCTTGAAAAAAACATGCATCATCAATAAACTTGAAAATGTCAAGTCTGTTTGATTTACGAATGCAGTGAAACAGCAAATGCTGTGAAACATTTTAGATGTAGTGCAACAGCTGAGGGATGACTATCATAATTTTATCGTATCGTATCGTATCGTATCGTATCGTATCGTATCAGAGGGATGAATTTTCTCATAAGCATGTTGTGACTGACATTTAGTTTATATTCATTTATTGTTTACAAATGCATCAAATTAGTCATACTGAACTGCAAATCCGATGCCGTTGGTATCTAAGTGGCGATTCTTAGCTTTTGACGAAATTTCATTTATATGACATGTGATACTGGAAATTTTATCACAAGAAATTCTCCAGCTTCAGAATTTTTTTAATTCCCAACATATTGTCTATCGACCAATATGATTGCAAGTACCAACATATCACCACCGGTACAACCAGATTCAGATGGTGAAATAGCAAAGATTATATCAATGTTAGTATTACTTACCGAAGTCCAGAAGGAATCGCACTCTTCGTGAGTGATATCCACAAAATTACTCACTTCAACTCCGAATGAAAAAGTGTGAACCAAACACATAATTACTAGTCAATATGTTGAGTAAGCTTCAACAATGAACAACTTGTTGATGAATTCATTGAATAGGCAACAAGTCAGTTGACCAGGGTTTGTTTCAATTGACTAGTGATTGTAAAATCAGGGTGTGTCCGGAAGAATATATTTAAAAATGAGGTAAATATCAACTTATCACACAAGAATTTTGCAATAATGTATCATCATTGACCGACGTTTGTTTCAGACATGCATGTGTTGTGATTTGTTTTGTGTTGTTCTTGTCTTGGTGGCCTGGAAAGAATATGAGATCAATGCGGAGTTACCTGTCCGTCAAGGCATGACGATCAGTAGCTTCTAACGTCATGGGTCTGTCAAGTGATGTGCACCCATCATCAGTCATTCACGACAATGAATTGCTCATTGTTTATAAGGGATAAATCATTTCATTATATTATAAATCATTATAAGGGATAAATCGTTTCTCATACACATGCATCAAACTGGACTCCTCCCTTGCACAATACTATCACTTTGAAATGAATATATCCTTTCATACGGCCATTCATACACCTGTTTTTCAAACTGTAGTTTTGAAAGGTGAGTTTGAACTGATATATGTCCTATCAAAGAGCATATAAAGGGTCCTATGAACTGCACTGCAAATTTTCGATTTCATTTAAATCAATCCTGAAATGGATACAAGGTACATTTATTCTTATTTCACCGGGTATGACATCGATTTTGTTGACTGCAAATAGAGCTGGAAATGAATTTCTTATTTGGAGGCTCTACATTTGATGTAAAAAATATCCTTGACCTGTTCTTCATGCCTCTCATGTCCCCAGCACGCTCCATTGAACCAACAAAACATTAAAGGGGCATTTGCACTTAGTTACTAATATTTGTTCGAATTGAAAAACCAGCTCAGTTAACAAAATTATATCGAAACAATTAAGCATGATCCCCAAAATCGCAAATCGCATCCCCAAAAACCAAAATAGAAGGCTGAGAGTGGTGTTTACATCAAGATTGACAGGCGCGCAAGTTTATGTTTATGTTTACATCGGAATCAGGTCATTGAGAGAGGAATCCCTGACACGTCACACATTCAACCACGGTGGCCAGGCGTTCCACATTGTTGCTGGTAAGAAATCGATTCTAGTATGGTTTTGGTCTGTGTCATTATAAATACACTGGATGCGCCTACGTTCCAACATGGTCCTGGTAAAATGCGATATTTCATACATAGAATATTGGTGTACAACATCACTTTCTCGGAATATTGATTTTTTCATGACATTGCTGAAAATGCGCGGAATTCGTTTTTTTTAAACTAGCAACAACGCGAAACGAATGGGCACCGTTTGTGAGGCATCAACACCCACCAAGCTCATGAATATGCAAATGTGGTGAAATGACCTGCCACTGGGATACCTGATTCAAGTCGGGTTGACCGTACCAGTCTAGTCTGGGGAACTTCACCCGGCAAGTGCTGCCACCTCGCGAGTGTCAGTAACAACCGCCGGAAACTCGACCTGGACAACCAGAAGTTACTTGGACACCAGACCGACAACACGGGAATAGCATCGCTCCAGCCAACTGGTAAGCTGATCATTACCCGCCCAGGTCGTGCCCCACAACACTGGTGTCAGAAGTGATCGAACTTCTGCGCCTACTGTGTCTTCTCACACGCATTTATCAAGGAAATTCCTGGATCAATGCGGTAATTTCGTCTGCAACTTCGAGATATCAACAAATAGTCACGTGATCTGAAACAATTTCTGATTGGCTATCGCCCCTTCCGCCCAAGCAGCCATTGCTGAAGATCTCCAATTTTTTCAATTTAGCGGAAAATTCAAAATACATCGGATTCTAGTCCGGTTCTATCTTAAATACATATTCGAATATACAGTTTGACATCTATAGTTTCGGATAGACACTTGTTTAATAATTCTTCTGCGACATAAATTCTTGGATTGACTTGGATTTCGACTTGTTCATCTACGATCTAGATTCGTGAGTACGCACGTGAATCTGACATATGTCTAGATCTAATACATGTCTATTCGACTTATTGCGCGACTATTACGCTCAATATTCGCGTAATATTGAGTTTGGGAATCAGCACTCGTAACATTGTACTCATACCACGATATCTGAATTTTCATCTGGTGAAATGTTCGTGCCAATTTATAATTGTTCAAAATAAAATACCTGGCTGAACAAAATGTTTGTTATTCATTATTTTTCATAAATGACTGGTTGACATATATCTGATTATTTTTGGTTCTAGCCAAGAAATAGCTGCCAGAATAACCTAGACTTAGTTTTTTTTCTGGTCCTAGCCGGGAATTATATTATTTTTGTTAATTCTGGTTCTCGCCAGGAATTATTGTGGTACCTTGTCATCATTTAGAATATCTATATTGTTAATGTTATCATATTTCTAAATTTGTTTACATCATTCAATGTGATCTGTGATAATAATTATTTCGTAGTTTTTCACGCTAAGTTTTGTATTTCTTGTTATAAACCTATTGTACGGGAAATTTTGGACTTGTATGTTGTAACTTACTGCGATTAGCGATATTGTGATCATTAGTTTTTGTTGTTTCATGTACGTCATGCGTTGATGAGGCTATAGGTAGTTTACTTTGTGTAATGTAGCTTATTTGCAGTAATTTATTCAAAGTGGTCAAACATTTCTTGTATGTTATAAGAAATAAAATCATATACGTCTACGTATTAGCTTCTGCTGTGTTACTGCTTACAAGTAGATTGATAAAAGAAAAAGAAAAAAGAAGATGATGATTAACCTGCAAACTGCAACTCAAGCTGAGTTGGAAACTTTACCTCAAATCGGGAAAGCAAAGGCTAGGAAACTAATCAGCCTGCAGTCAAGTCCAATTACTATGGAGGTACTGGTGTTGGCGACGGGAATACCAGCCCGTACGTTTCAAGATCTAATCGCCAATGATGTGATTGCACCTTTGAGTGAGTCCCCAGAGACCTTGACCGGGGCTTCGCCCGAAAACATCGACACAGGATCAGCACACTCACTACCTGGAGAGGATAGTTCACCAGATGCTGGCCTGAAATCGATCCTACAAGTAATGATGGCTAGCTTAACCAACTTGACGGAACAACAACGTGTTTATCAAGAACAACAGCAAGTTTTCCATCAACAGTTTGCCCAAATGATCCTGCAACAAAACACACAAAGAAAGGAGGAAGATATGGCGAGGGCTACGAGGGCTACCCCTCAGGACCCATTTCTGGCTTCCATGATGTCGCAATATCCTGCTAATGATATTTATGGTAACACAAAGCGTTCTGGTTCAAGCCGGGATCCCACGTCATCAGCAGATGTCAAGACGGAGCCCCGATCTGGTGCTAGCCAGGCCCAATCTGTCTGGAAATCAAAAGATTCCACTTCCGATCAACGGCCGGTGAAATCTCGAGCGTCACCAGGTGGTAAATCTCTCGCCAAGAAATCTGGTCGTGATATTAGCCCACGGGCCCGAGACCACAAGCACAATACTAGGGGAGATCAACCGATAAAAAAGGAAACTGACACACGACATAGAACACACAAGACTGAACCACCCAAACAGGAAGAAAATGCAAGCTCCTCTTCAACTTCGGAAGAATCTGATAGTAGCGAACAGGAGGACCAAAACGGAGAGGATTCGGACTCTTCGACGGAATCAGAAGCTGAAGTAGATGTTGGTCACCGACACGGTCGTCGCCGTGACGGGGCACATCGCAACACAACTCCAACAAACCTGCCTCGGATGGAAACTTTCGATGGAGATTTGAAAAAATGGAACTCTTTCTACTTCCAGTTCAAGGAAACTAGCAGAGCTGGTCGCTGGACATACCGTCAGAAGCGAGAACGATTGGCTGGCTGTTTACGTGGAAAAGCTGTCGACTTTGTCCAACACCTACCACGTGCTGTACGCCAGGACTTCCACAGCTTGATAAGAAGCCTCAAGAAGCGCTACGGCCGCAGTGAAACTCCTCTGGAAACCAGGAAGGAGCTACGACAGGCCAAACAGACCAAGACTGAAACTCTTGACGACTTCGCCGACAAGGTGTACGCTTTAGCGGTGGAAAGCTTTCCAACAGGAGACGACCGCTTAATCCAATCAATGGCCGTAGAAGCTTTCTTGCGGGGTTGCAAAGACTCGAGGGCATCTTTCTTGACGATGGAAAAAAATCCTCGAACCATTCCAAAGGCTTTGAAGCTGATGAAGAGGACACAGCAAAACTATCGCGCTGCCAATATAAAGCCGTCTGTTGTACGACAGGTAATGTTTGAGGACGAATTGTTGGACGTCGCCGGGGTATCATTACGATCCACTAACACTCCCACAAACCGTACGTCTCCAAGCAACAGTCCTGTCTCACCAGATAACTCCATGACTAAGTTTCTACAACAGCAACAGCAGATCATGCAACAGCAGCAAGAACAGCAAAAACTGTTCTTGGAATTCCTTAAACAACAGACTCAACGTGCTGGAAACATTGGCTACGTGTGCTACAACTGTGGAAAACCTGGACATTTCATCAAAGATTGCTCCGAACCCAGGACGAAGTTCTCTGACCAAAGACAGAGATCTCCTTCTCCAAGGAGCTCCAATAGTGCACGTCCAAATAGTCCACAGTATAATCGGGTCCAAGCCCGATCACCATCACCTAGTCCACGTGATTCCAAATGTCACGCATGTCAACAAATTGGACACTATGCACGGGACTGCCCTCAGAAGAAAGCCAGTCCGGAAAACTAAACTGGACCAAGCCCTCCGGCCATGGCCTGGTCCATACCTCTTTGAAAGGCCATCAGCGAACCAACATTTTGAGCGTGGATGACAGCAACCTGGTTCCAGCGAGGTTACCTAAATCCACGCCCACGGAACCTCCACAATACATACAGACTATGTTGAAGAACATGCATCAGGTACATGACAGAGCCCGAGAAACTCTACAGGTTCAGCAGAATCGTCAGAAGGCCATTTATGACCAGCGGCTACGACAGCGCACCTATGAACCTGGTGATCTTGTATACTTATTGGACAGTAGCACTAAAATCGGGAGAAGCAGTAAGCTCCAACCAGTCTACACTGGACCATACCTGGTAGTCAAAGCCCACTCTCCAGTTCTGTATGCGATTGAAGGACGCCGAGATCGAAGCAAAGTGGTTCACCATGATCGACTGCGGGTTTGTGAAGATCGCAATATTCCACTTTGGATTCGCAGGAAAAGAAGCCTTTTGCTAGGTGGCTCTGAAAACCATCATCGATCCGATGAAGATGACCCTGATTCTGCAATCGAATCTACTCACCTGGAGCAGTTGTTTGGTAAAATCGACATAGACCCGGGAAGTCCATCTCTCTCGTCGGAATCTGATAGTGATGACACTACCGTCGAAGAGAAGATAATGACTACACGTCGTGGTCGCAGAATACAGAAACCTTTGCGGCTGGATGATTACGAATGTTTCTGAACATTGGTGTACACACATTGTAAAATATGTATATTCAAGTTTTGTTATATCACACAGGTGATGGTTTTATTATCTGCATTGTGAATACGTGCTCTGGAAGCTGTGAGAATGTATGTCATTTAATTTGAGAATTTATTATTATTTTTTTTTTTTTTTTTATTCTCAAATCTGTAAAGGGTGCTGATTCTCCCCCTGGTAAATCCGTATTTCCGAACATAATACTGATTTAATTGATAAACAATACTGGTTCTGAGCTGGTATATCTTAATATTAGTAACGGATGAATTAAATCGCTGCAAATACGACCATGATTCCAATGAGGATTCCCTTTATTAGATTATAAAATGGATTCGATGGATGAATCGAAGTTTCGTCCTGATTACGAGGAAGAGGAAGAGGAGGAGGAGGAGGCACGCGAATGGCGTCATGAAAGGGGTCATGCGGTTCGTGGTAGATCTCGTGGCCGCCACCCTGTACGGTCTGGTACGAGCCGGGCCAGGGCACGGGACCCTCCACCAACGACCCGCAACCCTCCGAGGAGAGAGTCACGGATCGATCAAGCGTCTGGATCTGGAATGCAGTCGGCCAGGAGTGATGCTCGCCTGCACCAAAGGATTGAACGCCCAGCATCAGTCCGTGTTCCAGTGCACCAGCGTCTGGGAGATCCACCCGCTTCTCATCAGGGCTCACGACCCGAAAGGAGGAACCTACCTGGTTCGAGCCAGGGTAGCGCCTCAACGTCCGCCCACCGATCTCAAGCAAGCCGTCGCTCGTGGTGTCCTATTTGTGACAAGAAGACAGCGAAGCTACGCCGCCACATAGAGGCCTTCCACATGCCCTGGTTCTTCGTGCCGGAGCACGCCTGCTGGTCCTGCCACGTCAACGAAAGCGCCGCCTGTTTCTTACGGGCCAGGCATGGGGAGGGACACGACACGGTCTTCGACGGAAACCGTCTCCGTGCATGGATCGCCTCAATGAAAGGGCTGCTAGACCGGCTTGTTCGCTACAGGGGCCTCGACACCCCCGGCGAGCTGCTTGCTGATGTTCGACGTCGTCAATTGTTTCCCCCTGACGCCATTGGAGAGATCCCCACCTCTCAACATCTGTGCCTCAGCATATTAGGCAGAGCTTTGCAACCGGGTTCTCGCTCGGTTGTGAACTACTCCATTCAGCCCCCATCACACCTGGAGACCCTTTTCCACTGGAAGATCGTGCTGCTGCTCCTGCAGGAGGCTTCCCCACCTCAGCGTGAAGACTTCCGTCGGGCGTCGTTAGAGGATCCGGAACGGTGCATCACAGTGTACGGAATTGACAGCCACGTACATTTAGAAAAACTGTTGGACCAGACCGACAACACGGGAATAGCATCGCTCCAGCCAACTGGTAAGCTGATCATTACCCGCCCAGGTCGTGCCCCACAACACAAATATCACGCATGGCCGCATGCTAGGCCATCGAGTGAACCGACGAAGTGACCGAGGAAATCCCTCGATATTTTAGCTAACAAGACCCGTGTGTGCTGTTCTATTGTCACTATTTTGCAACTGACATGCTTATCAGTTGATAGGACTCAGAATATGCATAGGCCAAAAAAATATTCTGGGAAGTGGAAGGAAGTGAAAGAGGCCCTTTAAAAGATACATGTATATTAGAATAAACTGTAGTTTTTAGGGTATCTATGGAGATGATTTTCCAGGACGTGAAAATGATTTTTTCCAGAGTGGACACAATACATAGGTAAACCTATGATTTCACATGCATGATATGTGGTGTGTTAACCTTCAAGTATGGTACCCTAGCATTCAAAGCCAGGTGAGCTATACACATAAAGCTCCCCTGTTGATAAAGATAATATATCGTCTTGAATAATGTGTCTGGTCCTAATTCTCCTGCCCATGTTCTCACTGAAGCTTTCAGCTCACACTTTCATGACGGAATATCAATGCGAGATTAACACACAATCCTTTCAAGAGTTTGTTTGAGCAGGAAATCTTAAGTATGTTTAAATGTGAGATGCATTTTTGATGGATTTAACCGTATCGGATTTTTGTAGAAAACTGTACAGCTGGACATCAGTTCGTGGTCTTCTGTGCATTTAGCATGGTAATGAAAATTGGATCCAATTAAAGAAAGAGTTGTCCTTGAAGGCTTCAATATGCCCTAAAACAGGAGGCAATCTATGCAACTGCTTATACATCAGACGTGTCCTTGAGTCATATAATGCTATTCATCTGGTGGAAGTATGTCAGTACATATCATATTTGTGCTGAAGATATGAAGTTCATATCAAACAGCATAGGGGCGGTCAATTACTGATAAATGTACATCATTGGCATAGCCAGTGGTCATACACCATCTCGAGATAATCAACAAAATTATGATGAATATATGAAATGTGGGGGATGGCATTTTTCCGGATGTTCAGTCATTAAGCATATATTAAGTGAGGGTGAAAACTACATACATGTAACTTACAAATGTGCTAGGACCATAAATACAGAAGAACTGACAACCAGTACCTGGTTGTGTTAAGGTTCACACTCATTTAAAGCCCAAATTATGATTTATGTTGTGTGGGTTAGATCTGTTTTCCGGATGAGCTGTGAAATGTGTTTAGATATTGTCATGTAAATGTGTTTATGGTAAAGTATGCCCCTTCCCACTGTCGGACCGTTTCCACCCACAAACGTTTCTTTATGATTTCCTTGTAAAGGTCAATGGTTCATCTTCAAACAATCCATGATCCTATCAGTTTGCAACATTTCATAGGCAAGGGATACTTTGTGGGACGTGTCTTACGTTTTTCGGTTGATGATTCAACTTGTATTGCGGAAGTTGGACAACACTGACAAGAATAGACAGGATATATTTGTAATATGTTCGAAATATTTACATACAACTTTTCTTTGATGGTGTCATCAAATCACACTGACTTCAGTATAATTATGGCTCCATTATTCATCCCATGTCATGATTAGTCAGAATTCGTATCACATCCTAACTGACGGCATATCAATTCCCAGCTCAATCAGTCAAGTGGACGTATGAGCATTGGCGTCGTTTGGCATTTTGATGAGCATATATGAATTTTTCTTTCATATACAAGTGAGTGAATGTTATACTTTTAACATTAGACCAAAAAGTAATATATTTATGTTTATATAGTGCGCGTCACATCTGGCACTTGCAAAGAAGCAGCACCATGTACCGAGCCATGTGACCTTGAAGGATTGCTGCACGAAAAGTTGAAGTTGTCAAAAACAGGTAAGATCCAGTATGAATTGGGCGATTGTGGTGTACTGTTTCCGAATCGCCCATTTGTGGATTTGATTTCCTTCCTATATGCGCTTCATATGCGAATAATGACATGTCTACGACCGCATATTTTTTCCAGAATTGTGAATGGGTGATAACTTGTGACGTCACAAGTTTGACATATGAAAACACATTGAACACAGTTATGTTGTTCATCTCAAACACTATATTCATCCAAAACGCCGAAAAAGGCATATAACCAGACTGATAAATAACGATAATATTTGATATTATGTCTTATTGCAAGTCATCATCATAGTAGAATATAGAGAAGTCCTCTCAAGGTATAGATTTCAGTTTAAAGTGGGTGATGTGCGGGACATTCCTGAGCGACAGCATTTTCGACAGAGCATTGATCAGTCAATAATTGTTCGATTCGAATTTTGTAAACGATGTTCTTATGGCGTTTCTCCCCGCAACCCATGGATGCAGTTTCATTCCTTTCTCTTTCAAATTGATAGTTTGTCCTCAATCCAAGTAAAACTGTCAATACAAGTAAAACTGTGAGAGCTAATCCATTCATCGACTGGTGTTCATGTCAAGTGTTGCAAGAATAATCAAACATCATTCAGTCATACCAAATTGCACCCAAGGCATAATTACTATGGCATTGTGAGGAGGTCATCTCAATCTGGGAGCATATCCTGGGTGGTGACTCCTGGTGATTAGAGCAGGTAATCAGTGCTGCTACCATTGGGTTTTATCTCCAAGGCAAAACCATAAGTACAAAGACCATTAAAAACAATGTAAGGTCATCCAACTTATATCCTGGGTTAGTGTAGGTAGCCACAATTGCCTGCAGACAATAATATAACTTACATGCAAAGGGATCATTTATATTTCTTATATTTCAGACAAAGGCAACAACACGTCTTGGAAATGTCTTCACCTGGGCGAATTTAGCGAAGTAACTACCCCAAGATGTGTAATTCCTCCATATCTGCTACTTACAGGTGGTTTATCTCCTGTTACATAATGACACAATAGTAGTTTACAATATGTGACTTAGATGCGACTCCAATAACGACGAGAAACAAAAAACAGGAGGAAGGCTTTAACTAGGGCATTGATTCGTGATATATAGACAATATCACATGGTTTTTTTTCCAGTATGTGACCTGATATTTGCCCGCGATCCTGAGTATTAGCCCGAGGCCGACGGCAAATGCTTGATCATGGGCAAATGTTGGGGCACATGCTAGAAAAACCAGCTGATGTTGTGTTTATTATATACCGTGAAAATAATAGCGTAAAGAACAATAGGACACGTGTATGCGTTATTATGGCAACGTCATTCGATGCGCATGAGCGATCGTTGACAGCGGGCAGGCTACCGGCCAGTATTTGCCCTGATATTTGTCCTCGTAACTGCCCGATGAGGATTGTTATCGTACAGTGTTATGCGGACAAATAACATCGCAGGTATATAATGAAGAACTAGATCATCCGATTCATCAAATGTTGAATGAATCAATCGTAACACAATTACAATTACTTTGCAAAATGATGTACATGTAGCTCGATGTCATTGCTGTAAATTATGAGTTCGCATTTTGTGGTCAACATTCCATGTTGGAATGTTTTAAAAATCACACGTTCCATAACAACTCTATCGAGTCTACAGCTGACGAAGGTGTATTCTATTTTCGGCTATTATTGAATTTCCTGATAAGGAGAGATACCAAAATAATGTTATGACGTATTAAGGTTTGACATGTCAGGTGAGTATTTAGCAAATAATAGGATGATTCCTCACAGCCCTGGCCACGACGGGGTCCCCGTCCTCTTTGACACATACTGCTACTATTCTACGTATTACTTGGATCAGGACCTAAAGTTTAATGATAACCTCGTGAAATTATCCTCAAAAATCGCCAAACAAATAAATGATTTGTCTAGAATAAATAATCACTTGGATCGCAAAAGCAGGAAAGCTATGTACATGACATGTACTACATGTATAACTCGTAT
This sequence comes from Terebella lapidaria, assembly GCA_949152475.1. Taxonomy (NCBI): domain Eukaryota; kingdom Metazoa; phylum Annelida; class Polychaeta; order Terebellida; family Terebellidae; genus Terebella; species Terebella lapidaria. The sequence continues at coordinate 30,382,636 of OX424560.1, forward strand.
CTCAAATTTGAATTACTGCTCCTCCGTATGGATGTTCACCAGCCGTTCGAACTTGAACAAACTCGATAAGTTAAATAAACGTGTTTTACGCCTGGTTTTCAGAGACGATGCATCAACGTATGAATAACTATTAAGCAAAATGATCTTGACATTTATAAGAAATGTCTTCTTTCACTTTTAATTTATACGTTCAAAATAAGAAACCAGATTGCTCTATCATATCTACAAATATTACAAGTCAACACTCCAGTGTACAATTTTAGAGATCAAAGCACTCTTTGCCACAGTATAATAATAAGACGTATGGTTACCACTCTTTCCGATCTATGGCTAGTAAAACGTGGAATTTCTTGGATACATCTGTTAAAAATACTAATTTCCTGGCTCAATTTAAAATAAATCTTAAAATCTGGATACTGAATGCTGATCTTGCAAGTATTAAATCCGAATTCTTTTAGAATCAACCATGTGCCTGTATTATTGTTTATTATTATTGTACTAGTTTTAGCCACATGTACCTCGCAAGCTTATGTTCTTATCATTGGTGATGGTTCAAGTTTATGTTACACAATCTATATTCATCGCACAGAAGCTTCAAAAAGCTTATAAATTGTATACAGTCATATATATTGTGTTGAATATATGCGATGTAAAATACTATACTGAATTAAATTGAATTAAATTGAATGTACAACAAGTGCAGGAGTCAATATAGAAGCGTTAGATCATACATGGAGTAATGAAACTTTGAACAAATTTGAATACAATCTTATTTTCATAATAGGAAAAGTCAGAAAATCCATGTAAAGTACATTTTGTACTATACTTCTTATCATCAATAGTTTCTGTCTAAATAATGAGTAATGCACGCCTATTGTTGAGAGATTGAGCAAATACCTGGGTCCGTTAGAATGTGTGTGTATGTGTCATATTTCACAGTCTGTTGCAGGTAAATGTGTATCAATTTTGGATCCGTATGATGTCACGAAACGACATGCGCTATTTTAAATGTATCAATATATTCTTTCACGTCATCCCAACAATTCCTTTTAGCAAATATATCACTTCAACTTATTTCAAAATAAGATAAATATCCAATTGAACGTCATTTTCTATCTAATATATTTTCTGTATTATCGCATTTTTCGGGATCTTGGAGCATTTTTGTGTTGATACACTTAGAACTATTTCTTTGAGCACTAGGCCAGTATTCTAAAAGACAACTCAATGCCACATGTTATCGCCTTTCAAGGACGCGTCACAGAGACAAAATATTATTTTGATTGAAGGATTCGCCATGTAAGCACTCTACCAGATTATAATCTGTCACAATGAAACGAAAATGAATGATTGGGTGATGGGCTGGTGAGTATGATATCAATTCACACAGATCGAGAGACCAGATCCAGAGAATTAAAAACATGCGGGTAATGCACTTGTTATTTATAACATGTGCTCAGAGACAAACCCTTTTTCTGAAATCATATTATAATTTTTATAATATGCCCAAGTTTGTTGTATTCATTCAGACATAAATACTCCATCCACCTGTCACTGTTGTCAGTAGTTCTAACGTGTGATAATCACAAATGTTATCTACTCACGTGAGTGGCGAACAGTTACATATTTCGCAGGGTATTCTGCTGAACTTCCTCATCGTGGATGGAAAACATGACCGTGTCTGTATCACCGTTATTTGTGAATATATTTCCTGGGATTAGATGCCCTGGAAGTCTGCACTGTCTGGTATTAAAGGGTGTTGTTGGTTTCATTCCAGTGTACCATTGATATATGCGTGTATGCAATAGCATAGCGGTACCCTTGATGAAGCCCATCATTCAATGTAATTGTGAGAAATTATGATCATGAAAACAGGATATTTCCTTGTGAATTATGATTCTCCAATTCATGGAAAAAATGTTGTACACTGGTTAATTTATTGTCAACGACAACGCTTGACCATAGTGTAATGTGCTATCCAGAAGCTATAACTGACCAAGCTATAACTAGTTCGTCTATTCAGAATACCCAGGTAAATTTGTATGCAATATGAATGTGATATTTACCTTACTATGACGATTTATACCATCCAACTCAATCAACTCTAAGCTCATGGATACCGGTCGGGCAAACTCATAGACCATTTATCATTGAACATCTGCAAAATTACATGTGATCACGAGACCTTAGTTTTTTGCACCTCCATAGATGTCATCGAATTGATAATGATTTTTAAAAAAAACTGTGTTCTAAACATGAGGTAGGTGGCTTATAAAGGTTATCCATCGAGGAATACAGGTGCATACCATTCGCAATACTCAATTAGATGCACCCTTTGATGACTATTGGCTCGAGAATAATGTTCTTTTCGGTATAATTTGATTGACTAGCAAATAGCGACCTCTGTGTCGGTAATCATTGTAATATCCCTGTGCATCGAATAATGCCATTTGGCTAATTAGCTGCAGTGGCAGGTGGACCGTGTCTAGCCACCTGTATAATGGGACGAGAAAAGAACGGTCGAAGATGCCTCGTTTTGGCACGATGAAGACAATGCACAAAGTTTGGCACATAGATTACTTTATAATCTAGTCAAATGATATTATACTCTCTCCAAACATGTTTTAACTAGTATTCTCATTTGATGATATGTTTATCCAGAATTCGGAATTTGCAGACAATTTCCATTCAAAGAACGCAGTGCAATTCGTACCAAGTACCAAGCGAAACCTCATCTGATCCACATGTAGCCAATAACGATTGAGATCACTTAATCCGCCCCTCTAGTCAGGCTCGTGTCCAGCCTTGCAGGGATTATCAATAATAGTTCAGCTATAACAAATACCACCAAATGCATAATAACTATGGCATTGTGAGCTGATCACCTCGATCTGGAAGCCATTCCTTGGTGGTAATTCTTGGTGATTACAGTTGTTGGTCAGTGCTGATACCAATGTTCTCGTGGAGTGGGTAGCTCAGTGGATAAGGCGCTGGTCTCGTAACGCAAAGGTCATGGGTTCGAGACTCAGGCTGGACCACTGGGTTATTTCGCTAACATCCTTAGGCAAGGTGTGCACCACTAATTGTCTATCTCTACCCAGGATTAAATGGGTACCGGCCATTCAATAGGATACTATAGGTTAGCGCCGGATTGTGGCAGCTGTGTAGTTATTCTAGACTGGGGTAAAGTGTACAGCGCCCTTGCTTAGAACTACGTTCTATAAAGGAGCGCTTAATAAATGTTAACTTTACTTTATCTCGGAGGCGGAATGAAAAAGCAGTGTAAGGACCACCAATCACATTTATATTCGAGGCAATGCAAGAAATGGCGTAACACCCACCCAAGGATTTGTAGTTTCTTCATATCTGACACATACAACATGGTTTATCTCCTGTTACACTATGACACAATAGTGGTTTGAAATAAATGACTATTCAAGTATCGGCGAGGAAATTCTATTTGAGTATCGACGAGGAATAAAATCCAAGAGAAAAACTTTACGTAGGTCATTGATTTGTGATATAGAACTAAGTCTGCAATTGGTCGAATGGAATAGTGAATGTGTGGTTCAATAGTAACACATGTAAAACTAAGTTGCACAATAATGAGATTCAAATCAATCACAATATTCATTGCTGTGAATTATGAGTTCGTATGTTATGGTCAACATTTCGTGTTGAAATGTTTTAGAAATTAATGTTTCATCGCACTTCCACCGATATTATGAACAAATCCGCAGTAACTTTTCCGAGTGTACACCCGAAGAAAAAAGTGTTCTATTCCTGGCTGTTAATGAATTGTCGATGACAAGATGACAAGAAGAGATACCAAAATCATAGTGTTATGACGCATTAGGGTTTGACGTGTCAGGAAATATCTCCATCCCTTCAGATTGAGTCTGTCATATCCATAGCAAGTCCGATGAAGGAACAGGAAAATCAATCTTGCAGGCCATATCATGTCTTGAAAATTTCTCGCATTATTTACATGTGTAATATAACACAAAACTCACAATATGTATTGACTTCCTGTAATACATCATTGACTACCAATTGCACACAAGTTGCCTAATAATTGTTTTTATTTATTGGGCTTTCCTGACTTTATCAGTGTCTGAATGAATATTATCAACGTATTCATTTACATCATCCAAACAATATTGTTTTTACAAAAGATATCAGTAAAGCTATTTTCAATAAACGAATATTCACTTGTACGCATTACTCAACCTACTGTACTTTCTGTATTGTAACTCTTCTTGTGACCTTGGGATATTCTATTAACTTTAGGTCAACTGCTATCTCTCTAAACACGAGACTAGTGTTCTGAAAGACAACCCAGTGCCACGTGTTATCGCCTGCAATGGACACGTCAAAGAAACAAGATAATATTCTTTATTGAATGACTCGACAAATAATCACTCTTCCAGATTATAATCTGTCACAAGGGAACCAAAACAATAGGCTTGTGGGCATGATATCAATTCATCCAGATCGGGAACTTATTGTTTAGAACATGGGCTCAGATATATACTAAATTGATGTGGTAGTTTTAAATACATTATACACCAGGAGTGTTGTATTTTTCACACATGAATATTCTGCTCACCCGTCACTGTCACACTAACGTGTACTAAATTAATACTACTAATGGCAAATGAGATTTGATTGTCTTAGTGAGCAATTCAGTATTCTCCAAGGTATTCCATATTCCTCAGGGTACACCTCATGATCCTCGGTGATTGACTGGCCATTTCTCTATCAGGGAAATAGTGAAGAGGCTCATATATCGACATGTTGATATCTTGGAAATCTACAGTTTCTAGTATCTTAGGTAGACAGTTACTGTAGAGCCAGTTTTATTTTTGGTCTACAATTAATACATGCCTGTATGCATAACGTCACCGCAACCTGGATAATGCCCATCATAATAGCATCTCCAAAAATCAAAAAAATATCATCAGCTAGTTCATTGATTGCCAAGGACTTGTCAAAATCTGACCAGGCAAGTCGTGCTATATCCAGGGGTTGGCCAAGCCATAACTAATTCATGAAATCAGAATATCCGGTTAATATTGTTTCCAATGAGACTAAGACACGTGTTTAACTATGCACACCAGTTGTGTCAAGATCATAAACCATCTATCCTCAAACATTTGCAAAATTGCATGTGATCATATAAAGTCTTCCTCCTTTGCAACTTTATTGATGCCATCGAATTAATAAGTGATTTTCTAAAAGAATATGTTGGAAATTTGAGCTAGCTTCTTAGTTACGAAGATGCTCTCATTTTGGTGTTAGTACTGGTGCATACTGTTGAACAATGCTCAAATATATACTGCCTTCGATGACTACTGGTTTGGTATATTTCAGTTGACATAATGCAGATGACTAGCCACCTATGTGTCGGTTATCATTGTAATATCCTTGTACATGGCCAATTAGCTACAGTGGCAAGTGGACCTGCGTATCCACCCGATTAATGCAATAAGACAAGAACAGTGGACCACGCCTATTATAGACACGATATAGACAATCTACAATAGATAATGATGAGAGATAATTTACCACAAGAAATTCTCACATATTTTAGCTGTTATTCTGGTTTAATAACGATGATATTTGGGTGTAAAGGATTGAGCAATGTCAATGTTATGAACCGTAGTCTCATGCCTATTTGTCAACATTCCGATGGTATAATGAGGGAAAACCGTTGATATGACCGATATTTTTGGATATTTAAAAAAAATTATAGAAGTTTTTCAAAGTACAGTGCAACAGTACAATTATTCATTTGTGCATGTGTCGTTTCCTCTTGATATTGCATGTATTGCATGGAAACAACAGTAATGCCAATATTCGGGGAGCACTGAATAATTCCTGCCCTGGCGTACATGTACATGTTCATCACAATATTATTGCCATCAAGTGCATTCCACTATTGGTTACATTCCAAGTACAGGTACCCAATATTAACGTTATAAAAGGATTATTATAGTTCGCATGGACGTCCTGACTATCATATGTTTGTGGACAGTCATTAAGCTTAGAAGTCGGATAATGACACTATTCTGATCATGCATAATACTTTGAGCAAAAAAAAACCTCAGTATTTTTATGCATCAATGTCCACGTTTTTAGACATAAAAAGGTGAAAGCCACAGCCATCACACGCATCTGCTGTCAAACGATTTTTCAGCCATGACAAAGACGAATGTGCTCAGTTGTAAATAGCAAATGTTATACTCGTTTTTCATGTGAATCCATCTCACGGCATAGCAATCTCATTCACCATTATTGCACGTCAAACTAGTAATATTCGGACTTTATTTTGTTGACCGTGGTAAACATGAGTCTGTCTGATTTGCAATGTGACTACCAATGTTGATTTTATGCTAAGCAATAAACAAAACCCAGAATGTATCACGATTGATACATGCCGTTTACGAGGGTACGACGTTTATGTGAAGTCTAAATGTATACATGCGTAAATAATTCACACCTGCAAATCCATCAACTTAACCAACACCATCAGGGGATGAGGCAACCTTTCAGACCTGGCCTCATATTGAGCCTTGAGTTATAGGTGTTGATCTAACATGGATGTGGGATGACGTTTGACGCCAAATTACCACGTCAGAGCAAAATAAACACTACAATAGCGTTCTTTAAAAAAAGATATTAATGGCCAACAGACGGTGATGCATCAAGACAATTTATTGGGCATCTGTTTAGAAAATCATTTAGCAGTTATAGTGGCATGAAATGTGGTTATTTTGGAACATCTTTTTATAAAATAATTTTCCTGAATTAGCATGTACACAAGATATAAGTAGAACTATGAATTCATATGACTAACGTGTGATGTACTACCCTCCAAGTACGGTACCCTAGCAGTCATAAAAAGATAGGCTATTCAAATGATGCTACCCTGTTAATAAAGATGATATATTGTCTTGCCTAATAGGTCTGGTCCTAATTTCCATGCACGTGTCCTCGCTGAAGCATTCAGCGGACACATTCATCGCGGAATATCGATGCGAGATTAACGCACGCTCTGTTTGAGCAGGAAATTTGAAGCATATTTAAATATGATGTATGTTGATGGATTTTAACATGTCGGATTCATAGCTATATTTATAGCAAATATTTATCATACTGCTATTAAACTGTTTAAAGGGACCTCAGTTCGTAGTACTCTGTGCTTTCGATACGATAAAGATTGGGTCCAGTTGAAGAAAGCGATGTCCTTGAAGGCTTCATTTTTCACCCAAAAGGAGGAAATCCATCCAGCTATTTAAACATCAGATGTGTCCTTGAATGGTACATTGCACTTCAGCCGGTAGAAATATGACTAAAGTCACTTTTTGCACGTCATTGAATATCAATGAAAGTCATTACTTATAATATTAGTGGGCTAAATCAATTCCATATCGAACAATATAAAGGCGCTCGACGATTTATGAACGTAGTAAAGTACCATTCAGAGACCTTTTGTTGGTTAATAGACATTTAAACATCTCGCAAACAAGTTTCTGGGCCATTCGTTATCGGGGAATATATACATGCAAAACTCACATTTCATTCCAGATATAATGACAGGATAAACAAAATTATAATTTATATCTGAATTATGAGGAATGAGCACATTTACCGATTCCCGATCGTTAAGTGTGATAGAGGCGAAAACGAAACCGCACGTTTCATATATGTGCTAGGACCATTGACATCGAAGAACTGATAATCAGTAACTGAGACATGTAACAGCTCATATCTATTTTAAGCCTAAATATAAATTTTATTGTGTCCGTTAGTGTGGCTCATTCTCTGACTGAGATGTTAAATGTGCTTCAATATTACCATCAATGTGTTTATGATATAGTATATCTCTCCGTGTTTTCGAATCGTTACCACGTACGCACTTTCCTTTATGATTACTATGTGAAATCCATGGTTCATCATTAAACAATCCATACTCCTATCAGCGTGCAACTTTTTAAGGCGAGGCATGCTTTGTGTGTTATGTTTGACATGCTTTTTGTTAACTATTCAACTTTTGTTGCAGAAGTAGGACAATACTGTCAAAAATAGACATGATAATATATCCGAATGGATGTAAAATACGAGTTTGGGCTTCCATGAATGGAAGGAATATGTCAATATATTTACAACATTTTTGATGTTCTCAAAATGTGACCACATTTTTGCAGAATGGTTGCAAATTCCAATCTTTCAAATTTTCCATTCAAACATAAATCAAAAGGAGACGTTTTATCATTACATATATATATTCGAGAAAACTGCATCTTATATGTTTTAATGTAACATGCTCAATCAAATGCAACATGCTCAATCAAATGGCGACTGATCGATTTAGTGCAAGTCATTGCGGGCATCGTTGTGTAAATTTTAGAACCAATGTGAGGTTTTGTCGTGCATATATGGGGAATACGTTATGCCATACCCATAAATACACTGACCCTCATTATTTTGTGCTGTGGAGAATTAGATGGATTAATGCAGTGTAGCACAAAAGATAGTATTTAATGAGTGGTAATTGATTTTGGTACTATTTAGTATTTAAGTTAGTATTCAAGTTGGTTGCCTGTTTCAGGCCCAATAGTATGCCGCAATATCAAATGTGACTACACCAATGTAGGTATCAATTTATTACCGTTTATGTTCAAAACAAAACCTCAAATGATTTTTGGCCATGACTTTGTTAGAATGCTAATTCTTTTGTTTTATTATGTGAGTGAAATTTAAGATTTTTTTTTAGGCAATTTTGTTTTCATTCTGAAATTATATTTTGTTTAACAGTTTGAGAATCATCGAATAACTGTTCCTACCATCAATAAATACTAGATATATGGAATCTATATTGTATCGGCATGCCCCGTGGACATTACTAATGTTGACGCTTTAGTACTAATATTCCTATATTTTTTAGTACCAACCGTGTACATTTGTACTGATGAATATCTCAACAGCATCAATCTAAACTTTACTTTACTTTTATGTAATGAATATTTTATCAATACCACGGGTTCATGACGCAAATAACACTGACTACTGTACACGGCTCGGCCAGTCATCCCATATCATGATTCGTCAGAAGCCGTGCCATGTCCGACCATTTCCACGCGAATACAAACAACTGAAAACACATCGATTCAAACGTCATTTATTTTAATGGTGGTACGAATATTGACGTCGTTGAAAGAATTTTGCCGAGCAGATAGTTTCTCTCCTTTGCATAAACGTGACATGTACAAGACACCAGCAGCATTACAGTTGACAGAAGAGTCTTGTAACCCAAAGTATTGAATTTTTCTTAGCGTGTGTCGATGATCTGTCGCTCATGTCGGTGGGAATAACATGACCTGACCCCTAGACAAAAGAACTAGATCAGTCAACGATTTAAGATATGTTGCAGGGTGTTGAGTGTTCTACTGTTGACTGGTCAGCAGCACTGGTAAGGGTCATCAGGGCACGTTCATATATATCGAGGCCTAGCTTAATACAAAGCCATTATATTTAGTTGTGGGTAACCATCACTATTCTTTGATGGTCATCGGCGTATCACTAACTTGCTTGATTGCCTGATATGTGATGCTCCTAATATGTTCATTCACTCAAGTGTTCAAAGTAGCTGGCAGACATGTGCTGGTAGCTGGCAGACAAAGTAGCTGGCAGACAAGTTTGGATGAACAATTATATTTGTATCAAACAATGTATATTTGCTATGAGATCATGTCAAGCATAATATGTAATCTGATACAAATGCGTGACTGCTATGTTGGAATATCCGAGATGCGAACTGTTAACTCCACGCAAAAGCCTGTTCATCCGAAGATTTTTATGACACACAGCATTCTCTCACCCTCAATATCTCATATCCGGACAACCTCGGTTGAGATGACGAGATCAGATTGTGCTATTCGCTGCAGCTCTGACATACACCACTATTATACACAATCTCAGAACGGATCCATGGTTCTCGGATATGCAGTTGGGGTAACGGCGACATCCCATGTACTCAACTTGATGGTTCAGCTATTTGTCAAGAGGGTATAGTTGATAGGTGCATAAATGTTCTGAACAGGTATACATGTTCATGCAAAATATAATTGATTCTACCGTGTACCTGAAACTTCCCAACAACCAATTAGAACAACTTAACAAACCCCGTGAAGCACGTGTTTTACAATTGCAAACATGTGAGTACCCGACCACAAGCCCAAAGGCTACACAGTTGTTGATATCTTCATCGTGATTTTTGTTAATGTTGCAAGTATATCTAACCATTGTTGTGTCCATGTGTAACAAAATTAGTGAGGCAGAGCAGGTCATTCGCTCATGAATGTGTCTCTTGGTAATCCATCAAATGACCATCAACAACAATTCACGAATGAATAGCTAGGCGAATTTAGTTTGGGACTGTGGGTAGATTTGGAAACATTATAGTGAGGGGTAATTCCAGGTGATTACTACTGGCAATCAGATCGATGCCTATGACGTTTATGTGTTAGTGCAGGCAGCGATAGTCGCCTGACAATTGCAGACAATGATGCACCTTAGATGCAAGTAGGCATTTATATTCTAGGCAAATGCAACAACAGGTCTAGGAATTGTCTTCATCGTGGCATTGCTGGTGATTCACTCACTCGAAGATGTGTAGTTAACTACATATCTGCTTCAAAGGAAACGGTTCAGCTCTTGTTAGGTAATGACACAATGGTGGTTCAAAAGTGACTTAGATGTGACTCCAGCAATGGCGGGGAATAAAAGCTACAAGAAGAATGTCACATAGATCTTGGGTTCGTGCTTTGAAACTAAAATGTCGGAACAATTAAATTTGAAGAGGACAGGGATTTCGGAAGTAACACATATATGATTCCTATTTGATGATATCGATGTGAATAACAATGAATGCCACATAGGCAGAGATACGATAGAGACGACGTACAAGGAATTAAACTACATGTGTGAGTGGTATTCTGTGCAGAGATGTTTTGCTGAAAAACATATGTAACTGAAGATGGCTTGTGTCTATTATACAAGGAATGAGATCATTTTGCTATAACTGACGAACTAAACAATACATATCTATTGTGAAACTAACTGGATTGTTGCACCATGAGGGGGAAAGGCATTGGTTTAATATCATGGGATATCATAACTGTATAATTATGTCGACTTGTCATTATAGTGTACCTTTGCAATGATACATTTGCTCACATTTACATTCTCGATGTACAGCAACAGCTTGATAACTATAGTACAGGTGATCACCGTGGAAAAGTGTATGTTACCCAATGGTACAGAACATCATATGTATGTAGTAGTGTTAGAGAAAATACTGTTGTCAACTTCTGTATAACTGTTCGTACACACACTTCAGAGTGCGACATTATAGTGTGTCTGGATCAAATTAATTTTGTTTTAATATACGAATGTAATGATAATGCTGACGATTAATAATTCGACACTAGTTCAACACTAGTTCAACGCAACTTGATCAAAATGTTTTAGAAGAATTTGCTTTTCATTCTAGATGGTATTACCACCATCATTAATTCTTTCAGCTAGTCTTATAAATCAAATAGTATCACATCATTCCACATTTACACATGGAAGTGATACATGCAGAAATGGCGTCACATATCTCTGACATTCAGTTGTCAAAACGTACTATGTCCAGCTCCAGCGAACAGCGGGAAACACAACCCCATTCGGCTATGTAGCTAACTGGATCCATTTAGCGATGGCTTTCGAATACAGCATATCAGGGACCAATACAACATTTTTTGCACCATGAACAAAATTGATCATAAAAACCTTACCGAATCAAACCCATTGCATCTCTGCCGTCCCAAGCAAAACTGCAGTATCTGCAAAATCATCCTTTTTGGAAAAACACGCTTTTATGTTTCTTTCCTGCCATGACAAACGTATGGAAGGTACTGTTAAGTGATATGTACGTAATGTGGAAAAAAATATTGTGTTTCATGGCCGCTATGTTTGTTTGACCTTCAAGGTAAGTTCCAAGGTCACAGAGCAGATACTGCGCTCATCGTGGCATTGCGTGGTAAACTCTACGCGGTAAAACCAAAAAAAGTGCAGTAACTGTTCTTAGTTTATTAATATTGTAAGTATTTTCATTTATTATGGCTGTCAATTATATTGCATGTGTGAAATATGTATTATATATGAATATCGTGTGCATTATGACCATCTTTGAATGACAAAATGAAAAAAACAATTTGGCGCTTGTGAAGTTTTACCTGGAGACCGATGAGTAATCATGATATATTTGATCATATTGTGCCAATGAGAACCCGCGTGTCACAGTTGATAATAACGAAACAGAGCGTTCAGAATATAATTATAAATATTCAAGTTGATTGGAGCAGGCTTGTCTTACGGAAGTTCGTTAATTAACGGAGAACTGCATGAAAAATGCAATGATTAGCGGATGTAGATGTAGATATTTATTTCTCACAACCACACAAGTAACATTTTCAAAGATGAAGAGATATTAAATACATACAGTGACATAACGGTGGAGGTGAGGGGAGTAACATAACCATAGGGTTGTCTTCCTGTCACCCCCAGGTAGAAATAAATGAAAAACTTTGTAAGCAGTGAGAGCCGAGCATGTGAGAACAAAAGCATGAGCGCCCAGGACCTGTGTACCACCCGCCTTGGAGAAGAGGGGAGCAAATTACCAAACGGGACGAGGAACACGACCATTAGTGAACCCGACGTAAATATTCACTACAAGAAAATTGAAGTGTGAATATAAAAAACGCACTAATGGTTCATATTCGTATTGTATTCGGAACAACGAGGGTTATCACAATGAACTTGTGCCAAATATTTACCCAAATGGATAGTCTTCATATGTTTTTTCATCAGACTACGAGTTGTGCCAGTATTTATTTGAGTGTGCCATTTATTCCATATGGATGGGAACTGAAAAAGTGGTAGTCTATCCACAAATCTGGATTTTGATTTTGGGATGTTAAACATATGGGATTGCCTGGTTGTGTAATTCCCCTGAATATCACTAATGAAATTGAACAAATTATCAAAGAGCTTGGCAATTTATTAAGAACGAAATCATGCGGACTACCTATGATCATCGGATCTCCGTACATACCTGACAACTATCAATAAATGAGCACATTCGCCTTGTAATAAGTTTAACCAAATAAGGGGACTTTCTCCGCTTCATTTTTGTACCTGTTATTTATGTCATGTTTTTCTGCCGTTTAGGCCACGCAAATACACGGAGAATCTTAATACGGTACGTGCATGTGGGTGTTTTGTATGATTGATCAAATACGTTTGGCAAATTTGTAACAAGTTTGGTAAATAATATACCTCGATAGTTCCATAGAAATGCATATTAACTAGCATTTTATGGTATTTATTTTTATGCGGACAATGCTGATATGGCTTTCATGGTTTTTGATTTTTTCACGTCGGTTGTGCATTTGTGATAGATGCTGTGGGTCTGCTAATGGCGCATGCGCAAGACCTTGTAATCAACAGCAATCCGTTAATTATTGGATTTCCGTGTATCAAGTGTGCTCCGAGACCTGTTTATGATGCATGGTAGGCCTACACAGTGAAGGTATGGATCTAATCCTGTCGGTTGGCCCTGCCATAATTGCCATAAAGGGCCTGAATCTTCTCACTCGGGGAATAATCCCGCCATAGATCTACAAGTCAGTATTTATTTTACAATAGGGCCACTGAAAGTTCATTGTATTTCCAATCAAAAGAAAATCCAATATCTATTCAGAATCGACCAATTGACCAATTGTCAATGAAAAACACAGTGTGAACCAAACGCAAGATCTAATTAATAAATGACTTGAAAACAGAATGACTAAAATGGAATTGAATGTAGGCCTACCTGTACCGAATATGTACTTGGGGTTACAAATATGAACCAAACGCCAGACCTGATAGATAATATGACTTGAGAAAAATTTTAAACTGACGCTTGCCATATCAGAGTATTGATATTGCGTGATCCTGAATGGGCGATAATAGGGTCACTAGAAAATTAACCTCATTTAACACAGTTTGTTGTCAGGGCACGCTGTTGATAATTGATAACAACATAATTATACGTTTTGTTACCTTGTTCACGTTTAACTGACCGCTCTTTAGCGAGGGTAACTAATTTCCTGCCTCTTTCAAACATCTTGAAAATGTTGTGCACGTGCGACAAACTTGTAGTTACTGCTCAGCCTCCTTATCAATTTCAGCACCCATCCCAAATCAAAGTGCAGTAACTGCAACTTTGTTTGGTAAAACCAAGGCCGAGTGCAGTAACTGTCAGTTACTGCAAAGTCACTGCAGATACTGCGTTTTTCCTTGGCACGACAACGTTTTGTTGTAGATACTGCTAATTAAAAATGGTGAAATTGGTGGATTATATTGAGGTAGGACCACCTAACTTTTATAGATGATGCAGCAGATACGGCACCTTCAAATTTCAGGAAAATCTCATTTTAGGCTCATTTGCAGTTACTGCAGTTTTGCTTGGGACGGCAGATCTATGTTGTGTGATCGCCAAATATTCAAATATGAAACTATTTGTTAATTACTTGATATATTCAGCTTAAGAGTAACGAAACCATATTTTGTTGAACATTCTAACAGTATTCTGGTAGAATTAGGAGAGGGAAAACCTGCTCGTCAACAAACTTCGACAGGGCAATATGATGTGATTAATCACAGATATAGCCAGAAGATAATCCACCACCAATCTCATCCACCTGACTAGACTCAGGTTTCTGGGAGAGATCCGTCGGTTTGACTGACGTTGATTTAATTATTAGACGGTGTGTGTTTTGTGTGTCTGGTCTTTGCAATTTCGTAAATTGCATCTAATATGACAGAAATTGACGCTGAGCTTTATATGTCTTTTCCTGAACTCGACCTGGCGTTCGGTGTGTGTTCAGTTACCAGCAGTATACTATACCAGGTGCTCCCCATAATTGACCTGCTTCCTGATGTAAACAATAGATAAACGATGATAGAGATATTCGATACTTACTCTGATGTAAACAATAGATAAACGATGATAGAGATATTTGATACTTACTCTGATGTAAACAATAGATAAACGATGATAGAGATATTTGATACTTACTCTGATGTAAACAATAGATAAACGATGATAGAGATATTTGATACTTACTCTGATGTAAACAATAGATAAACGATGATAGAGATATTTGATACTTACTCTGATGTAAACAATAGATAAACGATGATAGAGATATTTGATACTTACTTGAAGTGACACAAATAACAAACCCAAAATGGTTATGAACCCTATAAAATGTGTGTTTTGTTGAATAGTTGACGCACAATTTGTCTATTTTTAAAAATGCTGACAATTTATTGGGTTTATTGACTTCCAAAGATAAATTGATGCGGTATAAGAAACAACACCTATAATGCATCATGTTTCATGAATGCTGTTTACATAGAGACAATGTTTTTGTGATTACTAATTCACATATACAAAACCTCAAAAATTTGAGTGTCAGGGAAATTTGATAGATTCGGAAACCTTTCGTTGTCAAGAGGATGATGCAGAAGTGTTTTTTTCTTCTTTGACGTATTATGCTTTGCAATAATAGATAACAGTAATATTTTTTTTATCCAACTGTCATCCAAAAATATGGTAATGACAGATACGATATTTAATGTAGATGACGCTGATGAAAGGCAATATGTTCTCTTCGTCTTTGAGGGGTCAGTAGGTTTTCTCAATATACAAATTTTCTCTCTACTTACTTCTATGTTTTAGATGCACCAGGAGAACACCTGTGAGTTTCATGACTTTGTTCTTGATCACGTTAGGCCAATATAGTTCTGGTTTGTCGCACGCGTCACTTTAAGCCCTGCGCATACATGTACGCTGACTTTGGTGAGATAAACGAATGAAATGGTCCCGATTGTAACGCAAACAGCAAATCAACTTACTGACGAGGATGCTTCAATATCGTCATTGGCCATTGCTTTGTTTGCGGTTTTTTCTGGCTGAGTTACATATATCTTGAAACTGACATATATTTATTTGATTTATGATAGAAAATCAGCCGCAGTAGACAAGTCAAATTAATCAAGTCAAATTAAAGGGTGTGAATTTTACCATGTACGTTTGTTGACATAATTTTTCATGTGTTTTCAAATAATGTTCTCGAAATTGTTTTTGTTTACATAATATTTGTTTAACACTCGAAAGTGTTTTTGTGCATCTAATTTTGTTCATCTAATGTGATTCCCTCGCCAAGAACGTGAAACCTTTCTATCAACTCAAAATGTCAAGCCAGGGAAATGAACTGGACGATAACATCAATAGATGGGTCCCTGAATACCACGATATTTGCAATGCATCGGGGGCGATTGAATACACATTACACGCCTATGTAAGTATCATTAATAGTCTGCGAGTGGGATATCCTTCAAGACACGCCCAAGCAATATTCCACTTGGAATGATCTATGCAAAGGCGGATCTAGAAGGGGTGAGAGTCCACTTTTTGTTCTACTGGACCCTTCTCATTTAGCCTGGCTAACTGTTCCCATGCGAGATGTTATTGTGGCCCAAGCGTTTGAATTATTGGTGCTACTTCTGTTGTATCTACTGATGGTTGAAAAGATATTTAATATAGATGCTTCACTGTCTTCATTTAGATGAACAGTAACATATACACGTAGATCCCATACGAAATCCTCCAATGACTAAAGTTTCAAACAGTCGGATTTTCAATCATAGTATTATGGATTTTCATTTACACTAATAATGCCTATAGACCATATTTTTGATACTATGTTTTCAGCGAAAAAAAGGCCGTCTTTTTACACACAAAGAGTGGCGCTTCAAAGTTCACATTATATCTCAGCATTCATCTAAGGTGCTTAGGCATATCACAAACAAACTTTTACTATCCTCGTTGCTGTGGAATCTACAACCAAACTACACAATTTACTTGGTAGGAGGAGGAGGGGGGTGGCTACAGCGACCCCCATAATCTTAGCTGCAAGGACTTCGTTCATAACTTTGTTCGCAGACCTCATACCCATATCTAATACCTCCTCATTTTATGACCCGCCTTCCATTCGGAGGTCCAAGAGTTCTTCGGCCGAATGGTCGTTTGAGGTTTCAATATAGGGGAGAGACGTGTAATATGAACCACTTAAGACTTTTAGTCACTTTCCAGCAAGGCTTCTCAATAATTCGATATATCTTACACATATGTGAATTGTATAAACAATACTTTGTATGTGGCGCTGTATAAGAATGATGTCACACAGGAACAGACACCGTAATGAAAGATGTAAAATAAGCATACAAGTGGTCCATAGTACACCCTCTTTGTGTAATATGGACCACCCTGTAACTAAAATGGACCACGGCCCATGAAATTTGTTTTTCAACGAATTCAAGGCATAACCACAACTAACCGTCCAAATGTTACGTTTAGTGTTTTGTAACAAGGAATCAAAACCTAGCCCTCGATAAAAACAATGGGATGACCACGCGATATTTACAATTGAAAAATTACATCAATTTTAGCGATTTTCATCTAAATTTCATTCCATATACCCTGCTTTCTATGATGTTGCTCTCCTCAATGACAGAGGGTTGCAAATGATGAGCGTCATAATTACGTCAACCACCATGGAGATAGATGTCATCCTGCTGCTACAACCCGGGGTAGTCCATATTACACCCTGGTCCATATTACACGTCTCTCCCCTATAATCTAAGGGCTTCGTTTTCGTGTGTCTGATTTAATGAGTAAGTAATGTACCCTATTGATGTAATTTTATTATTTCGTTCAATCTTTAAGAAATATACGACAGTAAACTTCAAGCTGAAAATTCCTATTTTGAGTAAACGGCTAGAAAAATATAAAGGAAGATTCAATATTCTAAAGTGATCAGTTTGTGGGGGATTATCCCACAGTACCAACATACGAAGTTTTAAAAGATTCCATCAACGATTTTGGAATATTGCATCAACGAGTTTTGAATATTGCAATTTCCAAAACGGGGCGTTTGAAAAAGAAATTCAAATTTTTTGTTGGCATTATCCCGCAGTGTCAACACACAAAGGTTCGGGAGATTCCATCAAGCAGTATCGGGGGATGGGACGCAGTTTGAATTTTGCTAAGTCGAAAGTGTGTTTTTCTCTCGAAGAAAATGGCCGCCATTTTTTTTAAATAATGCAATATTTAAAAAGCAAAACAAGGACTTAGTATTTTGGTTAACAAATTCAGGATGATTCGACTGTAAACTTTAAAATATTTCCCAATTATTAAAAATTAGCATTTTTCAAGGTTAAAATAGTTCGCTGAGGAAATGGGAAAATTCAAAATTTAAAATAAATTTGTGGGGAATCTCTCGTAGTATCAACATACGGTGTTTCCAAAGATTCCATCGAGCAGTCTCAGAATAGAAGACGTTTGAATATTGTGAAGTACAAAATGATTGTACTTCACTGGATTGTGGTATCCATACAGGTTATAACTGACTAGCAGGGGTGACATTGGTATGCACAAATATTTTCTAGGTTAACCTATTGCCATGGCGTTGCGTCCGTCGTCGTCGTCCGTCAACATCAATATCTTTAAAGTTTATGATCGAATATTCCGGAAATTTTGCACAAAAATGCCTAACAATATTTCGAGAGAGAGGTATTTTTTAGTTTTTTTATTTTTGCATTTTTTCCAAAAAAGCGGCCATTTTTGTTGAAAATAGCCAATTTTGAACTTTGACAGCTATTTTCAGTTTTGAGATTTTTGTTTCAAAAGATCCCTCTTATATACCTCAGTGACGTGTATTGGTTTTGTTGCCCTTGAATCGCCGATCTCCGTGTGGCGGCCATTTTGAATTTTCAACGAGTCGGCGAAGAAAAATTTTTTTGGCCCCAAATCGCATTACTATCCATTTTGGGCCATTTCTAGGTTAAAAAAAATTTGACCCTTTTTTGGACTTCATAATGGGAGCTGTCAGGACTGTACTCATAAAACACTTGAAGATACAGCTTAGAAATTGGCACTTTCAAATGGGAAGTCATATATGGCGATTTGTGTTGAGACCTTGAATTTGACCTTCGTTGACGGTCAAAACAGCCATTTTTGGGTAAACAAAATGCCCAGATTTGCCTCTATAGATGAAATGCTTGCAGATAGAGCTTATAAATGTTTGGATTATGAACATATAGGAATCATATATGGCACAACTAATGATGACATTGAACTTGACGTCAGAGGACCTTGAGTGCCAAATGTCTGACTCGGAATGTGTAAATTGACCTGAGTGGCCTAAACGATTCCACCCAGATATATCGTCGTATTATGGACATATGGAATATCAAATGCCGCACACATACATGTAATGGTGACATCAAAGTTCACACGGATGACCTTGTTTGGTAAATCCCAAGATCATATGTTCACATTGCGAACCTTGGTTGGTGAATCTCAAGGTCTGTTACCTGCCAATGCTGCCATGGGCAAACCAAAATTGTCCGGTAACCTATCTTAGCCTTTGGGCTAATTTTCTTATTTTTTATAACGTGTCATTTGTCTGTCAAATTGAAGTGTAGTACCCGATATCTGACCAACATTTTATATGATTAAGAATCATAATATTGAAGTATGTTCGAGTACGTGTAAAATCAGTTGCGTAGATAGATTGCTTCTGGCAATTGGTATTAATAACGTGAAGTTACCACAATAACCTGGCATATTATTTGAAAATAAATTTCAGAGGGCTTTGTGAGTTGTAGGTCCATCTATTGTTTCAGAATGTAATTGTACATCTCGATGTCTGGCCACAGAAAGAAACGAAATAAATTAGAGGTAAACATTTAGTGTCATATATTTTAGAATGCCAATTGAGAATATATTATTATTATACGAACATTGTTGCCTGGGAATTATATCATAAAACTGCATGACAGCAAAATTCTACATCAATGTGCCAATCATCGTGAAATGTGCCGAAAATTGATGTGATTTCCTTGCAAATGTGACTTCCTCATTATAATATGTGATGACTCGGGAAAGGTCACACTCCCAATGGGGCAAAATTTATGCCTAGCAACCTGCCTTTACAGCACAGCAATCATAAGAATGTGTAATTTCTTGGCGTGGTACAGAACATGGTTATGTACGATGTTCGTCACGTGACATTCGTTAGAGTTCTATTTTCAATCTGGAATCCTACAGTTATTCCGACTAATATTAAACAATATCACATAGTTTGATATTCGCAATTCCGTTATTTCCAGCCTGTACAAACAAAAATTTTGCACCATGTCGGGGTTAAAGTGGTTAAAAAGTGGCCAATGGGAAATGCACCATTGACCGTTACATGGTAATCAACTTCTGCATGTGGAAAATGGGTGACTGGAAACAATTGGACATTCGCAAATGAACAAATATTCTTGACAGCTTCTCTGAGCAACACCATAATACAAATGTGGTTTTAATTGCAAGTGGGGTAATATTTATAACATTGAGAATCTAAAGCATACTCTGACCTCAAATGCATGTTCATGTTTGCATGGGTAAAGGAAAAATTCACATGTCACATTCAATTTGCAGATTGATTTCTATTTGTTGAGCTCATGACTGCTCTTGAAACCCCAGTAATGTAATGTCATGAATAAGGGGATATCCATCTGAAAAAGCAATGTCCTTGAAGGCTTCAATTTTCCTCATGAAAAGGGGAAATATATCCAGCTACTTATACATCACTTGTGTCCTTGCATGGTACAATGCTAATCAGCTGGGAGAGACGAATGTGTTGACAGATCACATTAGTATTCAAAATTAATTCAATGTGTTGGATGAGTGATACTTGTCAGAATATTTCTAAATTTTCAATGCTATAAATAGCTGCCATATTATATTTCAATATGCTTCAAAGTCTCCACCGAAGCGACATCTTGAAAGGATCGTCTGTTAATCTCACATCGATCTTATGCAGGAGGAGCATTAGCTGAAAGCATCAGCGAGAAACGTACACGGAGATAAGGTCCATACACATTAGGCAAGGCGATATATCATCTTTATCAACAGAGGAGCAGTATTTGAAGAGCTCATCCGGCTCTGAATGCCGGGGTAAAGTACTTGAAGGTTGGCACACCACGTGTCACGCATAAACTATGGCATCATATGTCTATACCGGGATAATAACTTCTATAATGAAACAGTGTACGTTTATTTTTCTTTAATTATACTAATATAATTAATATTACTACACTGAACAAAATTATAAACGCAGCATGTTGTATAACATCGGTGTTTCACTTCTGGCCATGAATTGAACTCAGGTACTGTTTGGGCAGTTAGGTTGTGGTGTGCATCGATATTTCACGGGTATAGCGGAGTCCAACCGGCGCTACCATGTCATGTCCACTCCCTAAAATGGGGACAATAAAAGGCCTCTCAAAATGTGTTTTTTTTTATGCAACCAACACGATGCCACAGACGACGGGGGCGGTATGGTGCAGTGGCAGAGCGCTCGGCCTATGATCTACAGGTCGTGGGGTCAAGTCCGCTCAGCGCCACTTGTACCTGAAAACCTCCCACGCCAGTGCAGCCCGACTGGCGATAAAAACAAAGGCCGGCTGGTGTCAGAGACTGTCTATGGTTTCTGGCACCTGAAAGATCCCTCGGGGTTTATCGTGAAGAGTAGGGGATTTCCCCGGTCCCGGTTTCTGTCTATCAATAAGCATTGATAATCAATTATTCAGATCTGGGGGCATATCATCGAGTTAGGGCGCCCCCATAACCCCTAGTACAAACAGCCAGCCACAGACGACACAAGAACGCCGAGCATGTGCCATTGCCATGTTGGATGCTGGAATGTCACTGCGCACTGTTGCTGAACGACTAGGGGTTCATCACTCGACCATTAGTCGTCTTCAAACCCGATTCCGTGAGCTGGGCAGCACAGCGAACCGACCCCACGCTCACAGACCACGTGTCACTACCCCGGCACAAGACCGTCCCATCCGGTTACTGCACCTGCGTGACTGACTCCGACCGGCCACAAGGACTGCCGATGAAGTGATGGGACTGCAAAACCGACGAATTTTGGCACAGACTGTCCGAAGCCGGCTCAGAGAGGAGCAACTGCGTGGGTCTGGGTCTGGACTTGACGGCGGTAGGCGCCGTAACGGACTCGATTGGGCGAATACTCACTACAGATGGACATTAGGACAGTAGAGAAACGTTCTCTTCACTGACGAATGTACTGACTGTTCGTCAGACGTCATCGCCTCATGTTCAAGCAGGACAACACTCGACCGCATGTGGCAAGGATCTGCATGGACTTCCTGGATTCGCAAATGTGGATGTTCTGCCCTGGCCAGCTTATTCTTCAGGCATGTCTCCCATTGAACATGTTTGTGGTTGCACTGGACAGACGTGTACACTGAAGTGTTCCGGTGCCGACTACGGTGCGAGAGCTCCGAACTGCTGTTCAGGAGGAGTGGGACAACATCCCCCAAGCCACAGTGGACAACATGTGATCAACTCCATGCGACGCCGATGTATGGCACTGCGTAATGCAAATGGAGGACACACGAGATACTGACTTCGTTAGTTACTGGGAATTTCGTTAGTTCACCCCTAGTGTGATTGGCAGGAGTTTTTAGTGTGTTGCAATTAGTAAAGTACATGTTTTCTCTTCATCATATTTCGTATTTGACTATGGCTCATAACTGTGAAATTTTGTATTTCTGCTTGGAGAAGAACTTAGTAATTTTTTTTACAATGACAACACGTTGCGTTTATAATTTTGTTCAGTGTAATACTACTATTATTATCAGTATTACCAATAGTATTAGTGTTACTATTTTCAGTATTTTCGTTGTTCCAAATAATTGTTGAACATATTGAATAATATTTTCGCTGGCCACTGTATCTCCACCGTACATTACATACTCACATTCACACCTGGTATTTATAATACGTGCAATGATAGCCTCTTATCATATGCCAGAATGACAGTTGATGCAAATAGCGTAGTTAATGCTATTATACAGTAATTTAAATTACTGTCAACAAACTTAGATCTGAAAATACACCATTTCTATGAATTTTGTTTTTCAATAGCTGTGCCTATATTTCCAATAACAAACTTCTGCCCGGCGGGCTGTAAATTCCACACTTGCCCGGGCAGCTCCCTGTTCAAGAAAACGTCATAATTTTGAAGGGTAAACAAAAGCACATGGTCGCTCTCCTAGCCCGATTCCGTTATGTTTGACGTTTTTGCCGCCGATTTACGTTTTACGCTGATGCTCTTGGAACTCTGAAATGGCCTGTGAATCGAATAAATGTGTGAATAAAAGCTGTATTTCTTGCTTTTTTTTCTAATCGGATATGATTCGGTCATTTGAAACATACTGAAATGTCCCCGACATCCACTGGCATATGATAAACGGGTTATTGCACAATATGGGGTTTCATGCCCTCGGGCCCAGTCTTCAAGAAGCCCTCCGCTTCGCGTCGGGCTTCTCAAAGACTTGGCCCTCGGGCATAAAACCCCATATTGTGCAATAACCCTATAATACGGTTCAAACATTATGTTGTAAGACATGCTGAGGTTGCATACATATTCCAGTCATTGGAAACTTCTGAAATTTCGTGGTAGTATCCCAAAGAATAACTAACACAACTAATCCTATGATGTAGCTCACTAATTCAAGCAATGCAATATTACGCAATACAGTGTGAACGATATGACGAATTCAGGTCAATATGGATCAAATGCATTAAGATTCATGCAATTCCTGTCACTGAATGACTGTTTATTCCATGTCATCTGACGTGGTGCTATACATAAAATGTGATTATTCAAATGACGTCTATCTCCATAAATTTTATGCTATGACATGACGTGAATATTGACCTGAAGCTCATTTGGAGAGCAAAAAGACAATCTAGACGAGGTACAAGGAGATCAGGCATGCAACTCGTGCAAGTAGTGCTCATGACTATAAGGAGTCTTATCCCAGACCAGATCATTGAATCAAATTGTGGACATAATCCTGTATCTACGATCGTTATTCAGTTATACACAGTTTCATATTGGAAGCACTGAAGGCATAACACGCAGGCGCTAATCATATTGAAGAGTTGGAGATTAACGATACCTCACTAACGTCCTGATGGTTCACCAGCATGAATCAGTGATTATGTCGATTAATAAATCTTTGGTACAAGAGAAACCGAACGTTTCTACAGTATGTGATAAATAATTTGAATATAAATACTAGGTGTATCAGTATTCTTCATCGTGAAAGACTTTGGATAGTTACATTCGATATTCGAGCATACATGGCCACACCTGCAAGAAAGTAATAAACAAACTCAAATACATTATGATATTGTAAATGGCATGTTGTGAAAGATCAGTTTTGATAGAATCTTTTTACTAGATTTATGGTGCAATATAACTTTGTTTGCACCTGTGTTCCACGAAGTTTCCTAGAGGTCAACACTAGCAATAGTGTAGATAATGGCGACTTGTGAACAGGTAAAATGCTCAATGAAATGCACCCACATAATTTTGGATTATAAAGACCTGGATTCTATCAAATACAACTGTGGTATATTGACGTGGCTGGGATGAGACAGGTGAAATTATGTGTTTATATATTCACGTTGTGTTATTTAACGTGTAATCCATATAGTTCATTCGAACGACGTTCTTGTATGTACTAAAACACACCTGTAATTCAACACACTGACAAGGCAATACGATCTGATTAATAACGGATATAGCCTGAAGATCTGGCTGCCCATATTAGTCTGCCCATCTGACACGCACAAAGGTTTCTGGGAGGGTGTCATCAGTTGACCGACGTTAATTTCATCTAATATATACAGTAGTTTTTGTGTTTTACGCCTTTCCTATTGCAATTTCGGAAATTGCAGTAAATATGACCGAAAATGACAAGCAGCTACAGTTTATGCCTGGAATCGGGCCTAGTTCAGTCTATGTGTTCAGTTGCCAGTGGTATACTTTACCTGGTGCTCCCCGTAACTGATGTCGCCTAATGTATACACCAAATAAATAGTGGTAGGATTATTACTGATATTGATGCAGTGTGATAACAACAACAAACACAAAAGGATAAGGGTCCTAACATGATGTGTTTTGTTCTACAGTTAATCCACAATCTATCTTTTTATAAAACTAGTGAGCATTATGTGGACTGATCCAATATTATGAAATTATGTATTGAATTCCAAAGGTGAATTGATGTGGTATAATGAACAAAACCAATAATGCATCATCCTTGATAAATGTTGTTTATATGGACACAAAGTTTGATTGATGTCGGAAAAGTAGGTATGCATGAATAATACACATAAACACAACCATTAATTTACAAACGTTGAGTGACTGGGGGCTCAATAGATTCGACAACATTTCGTTATAGGAGGATTGTTTTTGCTTTTGACCAAATAATAATAGTATGCATTACAATATATATAGCAGTAATAAATTTCGATAGAACTGTAAAAAATATGACAATGACAGATAGGATTATTAATGTAAATGATATTGAATTGAATTGAATTGTTTTTTTTCGGAAATGTCACATATATACATCAAATGGTACTTATAAACATACAATTGACATCCCCAGGACACAGAACATAGTCTAAAGTCTGTAACCCTACAATAGGGGTTCTGTGCCCTGATCCAACATTTTATAAGACAGCTACGAACAACACAAAAACATCATGTTGTGATATGGTAATTGTTTTTGAAAAAATTCTGACGATCATTAATCAATATCAAACATCTTTTAAATGACCTAACAATCATGGGCTACATTCACACAGAAAGTGTACCTGGTGGAAGCATCTATTTATCATTACTATTGTACATATTCAATAATTTATGTTTGCACCTTTGAGTAAAGCATTTCAAACTTACCAACTGGGAGGTATCCCCCCATTCATACAGATATAAATCAGAGGGAACCGAATTCCATATTTTGGGCCCCATTACAGTAATACATCTAGATGACGACTATGTACGTACTTTTGGTAATACCAATTTATAACATATTGTTTCGCTCAATAATGTAAAACTATTATGCAGTGCAAAAGGCAAGTGACCTTTAAGGAACCCAAACACAAACCTAGCCACATATAGTGTATAAATATCAGTTATTTTTGAAAGGGGACATGCTCTTTTCATTTTAGAAGAAATACGCTGTTCAAAATGAGGCGTGCTGCACATTCGATGCCGATAACGCCAGTATGAACATGTTTGTTATCGTCTGATGGAGTTCAAAATTACACAATCTAAAATTAGCTTTACGTCGAATATGAATATGCGTTTCTATTGAATGTTATTGTTACATACGGTGAAACTGAACCATCGCTATCCCAAATTCAAGCCATTGGCGTCAACCACAGGCGCCATTTCTCCAAATCTATGGTATTCCACATGAATGAGCTTTGCTTCAGTTGAAAAGACAGTATACGCCATTTTCCATAAATGCAACACATATTGAGTGAACATTGATATATTTGTGGTTTTCATGGGTTTTCGCTCTTGTAATTTGAATCCACCATTTGTACTGCCTCAGGGTTTGTCCTAAATCTAACGGTATGCTGGTTTGTTATTGATATTATCCTCAACGTTCACAATTGGCCCATCAAAGATGGTACCGCTTCGAATACAAATATAGGAGTCTTTTTCTTTTCATGGCTTTAATCTTGTTGGTGTAGTGCGTGTTAGTCCTGCAATTGTTTAGTTGTCTTGAAACTGATTTATCATGAACTCGGGAAAGATGTGTTTGTTATCATGACAGGAAATAAGAAACAGACACAATAAAATCTTCTATGTGTTAACGTTACAATGTTAACTTGATGTTGATATAATTCTTAAAAATTTTTAACTTTTCCTCTCGAAAATGTTTTTGTTTACATAAATGAGATTCACAAGAGGAAAACGTAAAAGTATTAACTCAACTTGAAATGCGCTATCATACGAAGCAAATGACCTGGACGATAACATCAGGAAATGTGTCCCTGGATACCAAGAGATTTGCAATATGCCTCGGGGCGATTAAATACTCATTACACGCCTCCGTAAGTATCAATAATAGTCTATAAATGGGATGTCCTTCAAGGCACCACTGGCATTATATTCCACTTCGAATGAGCTATTGCTTACCATAATTACCTCAAACGTGTCTCATAATGTCACGTTGAACTCTAATGGCTTTTGCAGGAACGTATTTCAGATGGCATTGCAATGACCCCTAGGCTAAAAACCAGAATATATGGGAAGAAAGAATAAATGACTTTATTGAGTTAGAAGGCGAAGAGCTATGAAAACCAATAAAACCACGAGAGGAAGCAATGCCGGAAAATGCAAGGAGACTTGCAATGTCACAATCTTTAAATGATGAATGGTTCGAAAGTGAATCTGTTATAAATCGCTGTAGGTCACTTGTAATATTACAGACTTGTTGATCTTGATTGATGTGATGCTAAATGTTGAAATGGAATGGATTACATGCTTATATGTAGCTATTCCACAACGGACAAAAATTGATACTCATACGTGTTACACTTGTAGGTTTCACATTGATAAGCACAAATATGATTTTATACCATGTCATTCAACAATCCATTTAATGTGCAGTACCAGATCTATTACATGATTAAAATAATATCAAAATTATGAAGTTTCACTGGAACAATCGATCTCTCCGCTGTTTCCGCTGGTTTCCAGACGGAAATTGTACCTGCCTACAAATCTTAATCGTCAGTGTATGAAAATAGTCCTTCGTGCGTCAGTTTGTATCACGATCTGTTGTGTAAATATATTGCGACTGGGACTGTAAGTATCAACCCATTACCCCCAGCACAACAAGATCACTTGAATAAATACAAAGCCAAACCAAAGACACACTGGCGTCATCAGGGGCAGACAGTGTAAATTGTAGTTGTTTCTACTGTACACTGATGGAATTAGTATACAACTGCCCAACAACATATTAGAGCAATTTAGAAATCTAAAACAAGCCATATGCAATAGGTGTATGACAAGTACATAAGTACCTAATCACAAGCCTAGATACCGCTGTAGCCTAGTGTAGTTGGCAATAGATTCCAGAGGGTGGTGGTGCTTGGGTTCATTTAATATTTTTGACGTAATCGTATCTTATTTATGTGTGGCCACATTAAGACAGAAAATAAATTAGAGGATAAACGTTTATTTTGAATCATTTCAGAATATAAGTTAAAAATAAATCAATTGGGTTTTATTATACGGCTATTATGGATATCCCGAAATTTGATAGCAAATTTGACATCAATGTGCCATTCAACGTCAAATGTGTTGGTATTTCTTGCAAATGTGATTTCATCACTATAGCATGTGATAACTCGGGAAAGGTCACACTCCCAATGGGGTAATAGTTATGCCTAGTAACCTGATTTTACGGCACAACAAGCATACGAATGTGAAGGTGCTTGGCGTGGAATGAAACGCGCTAACATATACGGTGGCTGATATATACCATCATCATTATTATTTAACACACCTCACGGCATGCAAAAATAATTCAATAATTGAACTCAACAATTGTGATCGCGTTAAAAACGTTTTCTACCCGTACAAATTGCTTTGCACGCATTCAAAACTATTTAAATCGCAAACCGAAACAATTTTTTTCGGTTTTATTCCTGACACTTCACAAACATTTTGAATGCATGCACAATATTTCGACCTTTTTCACGCCTAACGTGTTTGGTGGAGAATGTTTTACTCCAGTCTACTTGCAGTATCTACAGCATACACTTAATTTGACTTCTCAAAATGCTTCTGTATTTGGTTATTGTTCATATAAGCACAAACAGCCATCTGTTTTTCTACCTAGTTGTATAAGTAGGCATATACGTGGAATCAATACCCAGTATTAAGTATTCCGAGCAAACAAAACAGGGTCCGTTATCCAATCTCATAATCCGGGGACAGAAAGTCATATCAGGCATACAAAGTGAGAGAAAACAAAAATGACAGGGAAACTCATGAACCCCCAAAAATGGCCATCAGAGGTGAAATCAGGTGTTCCGGAAAGATATAACCCTGTTATTTCGGTTGGAATAAGTCACAACGTACCCAAAACATCGTTACGTCGTCATGGTCAAATATCGCACCATAAAACCCCTTGTTGTGCCAGATAATGATTAGACACAGGGGACCATGCCTACAGCCCAGGACTAGTGAACAGGATAGACAAGTATAACGCCATGTTTTTAGAAAAACATGGCAGAAAACCCGGCCCTTTTATGTGTGCATGTTTTCCATGGACTCACAATGCTGATTGTCGAGTTCACATTGTAAGAAGTTATCCCATAAAACCTGGTTGAACAGCTTATTTCCATATGAATAAGTCGCACCAATATTTATGCCCAGTTGATATAGAAAGTCAGACAATCAGTCACATCAAAGTAACTGATGCGGGAAATTGTGTACGTCCTCAGCCAAGTTATCTCCCCAAGTTTGTTTAGATGTACCGTATCCTTGTCAGATCGCCAGTGCCGTCGGCTGCTCTGTTAAAATCATCCTACTGAATTCCAGTTCCATAAGTCGCCCCAGAATCTACCTTCTAGTTAAACATGCCGCATTACCAATATCCTGTAAACATCACTATAGGTACACACAAAGCGCCTTTATTTAACACTTTCCACAATCAGGTCTAACCCCTTCCCGAAGATATGCAAGAAAATATCGATAGGACATAACAGCCTATCATGAATGATAAAACAATTTTCACTCCCTTTAAATATTCATAAACAGGTGGCAGGATTTGATATACGTGCAGGCCTATTACAATGAATAAATATGTAGTTCCTGCACACTAGGCCCCTAGCTGGGCATATATACAAAATTGAGACTGAAATTTAACATTGGGGTAGATTGGCAGCTTTTTCAATTCTCGAGCAGAGATCTGAAATTCTGCAAGAATTTGCCGTTTGACACCCAGATGAAGTATGCCACGTTACCATTTAACATCGCAATAATATCAGTGAAAACGGTGTAATTGAGTCAGTAAAATCAAATTGTACATATACAGTACAATTCACAGAATACAGCGAAGCCCGCAAAATAGCGCGCAACGTGTCCAAGGTGGAATCGCTCGCTATCCGTTCAACTTACCACGAATATAGTAGTCGGGCTAACAGGCGTCAGGCCGGACAAATAGCCGTAGATGTAAAGGCCGTGTATTTCCCTCCCTGTACGATGTTTCGAGCGGTAGGGGGGAGGTGAGGGGGGGGGGGGGGGTTTCGGGAGTTGCATATATGCGGGCAGTCGAGCCATTGAAGCCAGAGTGTACACTCTCTGGCAGTCCAAACGATGCGGAGCTCCGCTCTGAATGTTAGGGACCTACTCTGCCTACACTCTGCCTAGATTCATAGATCACATACACATACACATGCACATGCGCTGCGACAATTAGTCCCTGGTCGTCTCGAGAGAAATAGCTTGATAAGCTCAGCATAATCGAAATAATTCGGAATGAGTATTTTAAACTATTGTCTAAAATGCTCAAAAGTAATTCGTCCTTGTCAACCCCTGCAATACAACATATTTCTGGTGGTTACTTCTTGGCGTAGTATTATAAGTAATTACAGTAATTATAACCACACAATTGGAGCGGTCATACTTTGTGAGTTCTAAGATAACTGGCAGGATAATCGGAAATTGCACTTGCGCATTCGACATGCAATCTAATTTAAAACATTAGTTTCCATTGCCATATGATGATTGTTGTTTCAACATTATTATTAGCAGTGTTTTTGTATCAGCTTAACAGAATATATCGGCTTCTATTTCAAATTCGCGAAACCAACACCAGTGTATGCTGAATGTGAGAGAGTCGTATGGAGAAGTCGGAAGAAGGAAATACATAGGGTGAGGTCAACGACAATCACATATACCCGGCCCTGAAGTGGGACGCATCTACCAAGTGATGCGCAAGCTCCTCTGCTGATCCTGCCTGCGTAGCTCTAAATAATGCCCTTTCACTTCTTGTTGACTGCTTTATTGCTGATTTTAAAGGTCCTACATGCAAACGTCCCTGCCGGCGGTAGACACAAATTGCAGAATGTGATCTATACGGATAAGGTGCTTCTTATTTGCACACCCCGGACACCAAAGTTGAACAATACCCCGACCCACCCGATTTCACTTCTGTGCGCTGATTCAGTATTAAGGTCGTAGGCCCTATATCATGTATATCGCTTGTGGAGTCCATGAAGTTCACGAACAAATGTTATTTCCGAACAAATGTTAGTTCCGCAGCTAATATCGGGGTTTTCATCAGCATGTCGTGTTTTTTACAACAAAAGTCACCAACTATGACAAAATAATTATGGTCGAATATTTCATGTGAAAATGGCATGATCATTTTTATCACGTGAATAAGCCGACCGTGTTTGGTGTTTGTTTGTTTTTCGCGGTGTTTGGTTTATCATGCAGCAGGGTTATAAATTGCGTGAAAAGAAACCATTGGTCTCTGCACGGTAATCAACATCTGAATATTATGAGGAAATGTGCGGGTGGAAGCATTTGCACAGCCACAATAAATAAACGGACAAATATTCTTGACAGCTATTCTGAACAACTGCTCCAAATGGCCACATCATAATACATATTTTGGATATAACGCTGTTTCTTTTCTTTCGTCAACGACGAGACATTCGGATATGCATTATTCATACATTTACAAGCGATATACAAAAGACAATCATATCAATACCCTCGAATAATGTTTTGTATTTTTTTCAAAATATTTTTGAACTTATATTGTCTCATGTTGAACAATTAGCTTGGAAAATAAAATGCATGTTCGTCATCCTGTGGTAGCCCCGTTGTCCGTTGAACAACATGCGAAAACCACATGGTATTCAAACACCTGACAATGCAAACCATATATATTTATCTATCATTCAACGCACAGCACTGAATTGATTTCGAGCACTGTTGTGACACGTAAAACACTCGTTGAAGATTCATTGAAGTACAAAACGTGACTGTAATCACATCACTCCCAGCTATAGCATTGTACCATTCAAGGACGATCTGATGAATAAGTACATATCCGACATATTGTTCATTTCATGAGGGAAATTTAAGCCTTCAAGTACATTACTTTGTCAAAAACGATCTCCCTCTGTTGACCATGATATTAGGGCTTGGAACACCAAGAGCGGTTATGAACCCACACAATAGGTACCTTCCAGCGAAATGAATGTGGAAGTGAACCTGTTCTTTACTGACGCAAACATGTACATGTAATTGTAGTAATTTTAGCGACTGTTACTCCCGTCCCTCCCGCGCACTACACATTTCCACAACAAACATTCATTCTACATGACTTACATACAGGACAAGTACACACTATACGATCACAAGCATAAACTCCATGTAGTCATGGTTACACACACAGGTCAAACCACGCACCTGCGGCCCCACTTGTTCAGTACACTCGGCCCCGTTTACTCGGCCTTGACCTTCACATGCACTGACTTCTAAACATAGAACTTGACACACATACTCCACACATCACGTGCACAGATACAGGCATTACAAGTATTGACACGAGCCGGGGAAACCCACTTTCCCGGTGACATCAACGCATTGCAGCATACATTCGACCAATCACAACACCGCATACACTTGGCGGGAAATCACACAAGCACATGATCCCTCGGCCCCAGTTATCTGCGCAGTTGAGTAGAAGTGTTCAATGAAGACGGTCGTATTTTATATTGTAACAAGAAGAACGGCCGTGAGAGTATAAGTGAATATATATATATAAAGATATACTGTGGATATACGTGATTGAAGGACTATAATAATAGGAATATATTCGACTGGGAAATCACCGACGTAGGTGTGAGCGGCCCCGATTGTGGTGTGTGTGTGAATATCGGCATTGTCACCACAATAAACAGTTTGAATTGAACTGCCGGCTTGTTGGTCTGTTAGCACAACATCACAGACATTCGGCTTGATACGGGCCAAAGAACCGTATTCTTCACATAATTGACATCAGATTATTTTAAGATTTTCGTCAGCTGCAAATATCTGCCACACTGGAAATCATCAAATTCAAAATAACCTTCAAAATCGCGAGACGCGAGCTCTTGAAATGATTATGTGTTAATCTCATATCGATCTCCCACAGGAAAAGCATCAGCTGAAAGCATCAGCGAGAAACGTACATGGAGATTATATAATGGATAAATTAGGCAAGGCAACATCTTATACCCTGATTTTTCTAACTTGTTCACACTGTTTTTTGGCTATAATTCTGCGATGCTGAATGTTACCATTCTATAACTTGGCATACTTCATATGGAAGCCAAACGGCAATTGTCTACCAAATTTCAGACTTCTATCGCACAAAATGAAGAAGCTGTCAATCTAACCCAATGTTAAATTCCAGCCCAAAACGGGATCTCCAGAACCTGAGCATAATCGAGGATTTGGTCCCGTTTACATCCATCGGGATTCGAAGTATTATTGTAATGTTGGACCAGAAGACACATTGGGGTGTATTCTACATAAAACATGTTAATTTTGAAAGAGTGCACCGCTACAAAGCCTAGCAACTTCACAAAATTGTGCGCAGACCCAGAAATTGAATGACCGGGCTAAAATGTTGCCGTTTGCTTCTCAGGTAAAGTATTCCAAGTTATAGAACGATATCATTTAGCATCGCAAAAATATCCGTGGAAAACAGTGTAAACGAGTTACAATAATCAGAGTATAGGTTTATCGACAGTGTAGCAGTATTTATATAGTTCACTAGGACGGTCGAGTAGCTTACTTGAAAGTTAGCACACCACACGCACATGGATTCATATGTCTATTTAAAGTTTTTTTTAAAACTAAATTTCAGTTCAAATTATCTAATACGAAATAACAAAACATATGCACATTGATTTTGACGATTACAGCCCGTCCGAGTCGTTTTTCCATCCGTTTTAACACATATTTTATACCAGGTTTGTGTATAAACAAACGAGATGTATCCATCAAAGCCGAATGTAAACAAATGTCCAAATTGCCTTTAAAAGTCCAAATCGAGCACATTTTCCAGTTTGTATCTGCATATGTAGTGTAGTTATCAGAAAGTAATCAGTGAAATACGATGGTGTGCGTGGGATTGTCAGTCCATTCTGCACTTTCATGCTTTGTTTACATCTGCGTGTGATGGATACAGTTCCTGTATTGACGCGTGAACTATCTGCTCAAATGAGCAAAATTCCCCCCAAAAACTGGTTGTAGCCATAATATTTGATGCGAATACGTCTCATTCAGTCAATTTCACACGTTTATCATGAAATATAGTTTTAAAAAAATATTGCCTGTTTTCGAAGGCAGCTGCTTTAAACTGTGTCCATGCAAATATCGGAAATGATTTTATACACTATGAAATAACCACACAGCATAACAATCAATTCCCTTTATTATTCGGTGGTATACTTAATCTCCATCATAGGCTATATGTATCATATATATGTATATATATTATATATAATTTACACTATATATAACTTTCCACCAATTGTGTGTGATGATGTTGTCTTGTCCAAATTATTAATATTTGGACGATGTGAACGTGTGCCTATATATATATTTCGCTCATATGAATGTTTTGGCAGTATGATGGTGTGTTCCGAGTATCGAAACGGGCAGCTATATATAAGGCACTTGTATATGTACAATTCGGGACAAATAACATAATATAGACGAATTGGATATTATTGTTCAATCATTTATGTGTGGTAGGTGTGGGCTAATACATGCATTTGACATTTATCAGATGACTGACCTATCAGAAGGTTGTTGAAGGCAACCAATGGAGTTTGTGATTAATCATTGATATAGCCGGGAGATCTGAATAACCCACATTAGTCTCCATCACATGACAAACACAAAGGTTTCTAGAAGGGTGCCTTCAGTTTGACTGACATTAATCTCATCCGGTATATAGAGTATTTTTTCATGTCTCGTCTTTGTGACGAGGAGCTATATGTCAATGCCTGAGCTCAGACCTCGGGTTCGGTTTGTGTTCAGTTTTCAATAATCTCTTATAGCTGCTGTGCATCAACCGAATTGAATGAAAATGCTCCTAGTTGTGCTCTCGATGACTGATCTGCTGCTAAATATATCCACTGCATAAATTGCTGCAGGCCTGTTTTCTTTATTGCGTTGGTGTAATAATAACGACAGAAAAAAATCAGTAATATGCGATAGTTGATTCAAAATATATTGCATATCTATCTATAATAAAAATACGAACATGTCGAGTTGATCCACAGCGGTGAAATCAGGTTTGAAGTATTGACTCCGAAAGGGATTATGTGCAGTGTGACAAACAAAGCCATGCTTACATGGAGACAAAGCTTGCGTGATGTCTAAATGTGCCCATGCATTTTGCGTAAATAATTCACACATAGAAAGCCATTAATTTATCAACTTTGGGTGTCCAACGACTTGATTGGACGAAGCAACCTTAACATGTGGCTTCACATAAAAACGTGAGACATTGGTGTTGATCTAGCATGGATGTAGGCTGATTTGCCCATGTTACCCAACAACCCTATAGAATATTCAAGAAGGCTCTTGGCACAAAAGAGGTAATTTTTAGTTTGTTGACTATCGCCCCGTTTTATATGTAAGTATCAACTTATGGCAAACCTAAAATGCAGCATTTTTGTAATTGAAACATTTACATCGACAGTCACACTGGTATCACCAAAATGCTGACACAGCGAATAATCTCTACCTGTGAGTGATATCCTCGTTCACTTACGATCCTTTCTGGTGCAACACGGAAACTGCATTATCTGAAAAGGTAATGTGGCATCAATGGTTCAGGTTCAATAACAAATCGCAGCTTAAACCTATCAGATGCAGTGATCCTCGTAATGGCTTGTGTCCCATCTATTCATGTTATATGACTTGTTATGTATCGACATGGCATCAGTGATACAGTACAGTCTGTTTCTTGATTTGCTCACATGAAAAGAAGTATTCACGGACACGACTGATTCCTCAAGCACACAACGGAAAATATGCAATGTCAGGAACAAAAACAAATCTACATTGGAAGAAAAATGACCATGTATTCTACGATTCCATCAAATGTTGATATGATTTATGCGATTCTGAAAGGAAATCACGCTCTTTGTGAGTGATTTCCGGCAGAACCACTCCCTCAAATTTCGGAGGAAATTTGTCAACCAAACAAATGCCTATTTGTAGCGGTTGATGTACATAAGTGAGGAGTGAGCTTTGTCCACGGTACAACGCAACAGCACAACTAACACTACGTGTGACGCAGGAGCTACATGGAACGGAAGCGGATGCTTGAGGATGAATAAACACGGGAAAACGTTCTATGGCCGAAGAAGAGATTAAATGTATCGTATTCTTGGATTTGGAAATGCCGTGATCATCACGGAGTAGTTTTTCTGAAGATCAACTGTCTGAGAGAATTCTATGTGTATGGTCCCAAATTTATGTTGGTATTATTACCACCATTAGTTTTCAAATTGTGCATAGTGCACACAAAATATATTACACATGAGCACCACGTGTTCTAAACACAATAACCATGATAACGTTGTGCTTTAATTGACTGACAATTTTGATTTCAGATGATGTATCATAACTGACAAATTCCGAATCGAAAAATTCATGTACATGTAATATTCTGTGATTCAGCTTGTTTAGTTCAAGAATCGAGTTGTTCTTGGACTCGGTTGTTTTTTTTCCATGATGGTAATAGGAATATACAATGGGTAAATATATTATGTTTTTTATTGATAATTTGTGCATTCATATGCAGTGTAATATTGCGTTGCAATAGTTATCCAGATTCGAATCGCACTAAATCAAATCTGGAACTGAATGGTGAGCCAATAATAAAGTGATCCCAAGAGTATTTCAAATGACTGCTGAAAATGAATCATAATACATCGTACAATCGAATCCATCACTCCAAAGATTGATTTATCATTCACAATTTGTTTGGACCTATTCTGGGTAAAGGATATAGCATTCCACGTTCAACTTGATTAATGTGCAAAATCTCAGATTATTTCCCAATCGCGGATATCTGTTTTGTTTTAAAATATTCACAATTTAATGGTGAATCGCAGCACATGTTAAAATCACATGCAGATTCTTGTCGACCGAAACACTTAAATGAAATCGGGTTTTAAACGAATAATGTTCACAATAATTTGTTTTAAACAAATGATTCCATAAATAATGGAATGAGAATGAACCTGACTACGGTATTTCATCTATGAAATACCTAATTGTGTAATAATCACAATATTAATAACGATAATAATGAAAATATTGTCAGTAGCCCTCAGAGCTTCTGACAACGTTATTGGTCTATCAAGAGACGTGTACACGTCATCAGTCAGTTACGAAAGTAGATACCTGATCACTCATGCGCTTCTACCCCCAAGTGATAAATTGTTGTAGACACCATAAACATCTTCATATTTGTATATTTCGACCTGGTGCAACCAAGATGAAGAATCAAAATAAATATTACACACAAAACAAATTTATCAAATTAGGAAAAAAATACAACTAAAAGACATATATTAACCAAAACATAATTTGGAACTTGAATAGAATTGACGTGGGTCCCATTTGCATACCCAAAGAGCCATATTACCGAACAACGATATCAGCATGCCTAGTTGAAAATTATCAACTAAAAATTCCAAATCTTTATTGGAATATCTACATGCTCACACACTTTCAAAAGTAACGTCTATCAAAACATTTGATTTCTCCACTTTATACACAACTATACCTCATTCTGAACTGAAGTCTCAGCTTAAAAAACTAATCAATAATTCATTTTTCTCTAAAAAAGGACAACGTCGGTACCACTATATTGTAGTTAAATATAATACCGCTTATTTTGTTAAAGGTGACTCTGATGCCCCATACAAATATACTGAAATAGATGTGGTAAATATGGTTAATTTTCTGATTGATAATATTTTTGTGGAATTTGGTGGTCGAATATTTCAACAAACTATTGGTATTCCCATGGGTACAAACTGTGCACCATTATTGGCAGACCTGTTTTTTTACTCATATGAATCAGATTTTATCCAACATTTACAAAGAGGAGGTTCTAAGAAACTAACGTGTAATTTTAATTTCACTTTCCGATACATAGATGATGTATTGTCGCTAAATAATGACAAGTTTGGTGATTATTTGGATGTCATATATCCTAAGGAACTTGAAATTAAGGATACTACAGAATCCGCAAATTTTTCCAACTATCTAGACCTGAGGTTGGAGATTGATAATTATTCTAACCTGTCAATTTGATTTCAATTTTTCCATAGTCAATTTCCCTTTTCTAAGCAGCAACATTCCTATGTCACCGGCATATGGTGTGTTTGTTTCTCAACTTATACGCTATTCCAGAGCTAGTTGCAAATATGAGGACTTTGTCTATCGAAGTGCCCAGCTAGTCTCTAAACTGCTACGACAAGGATATGTTTACCAAGACTTATAGCTGCGTTTAAGAAATTCTATGGACGTCATCATGATCTGGTTGATAAATACAGCAAGCCCATGTCTGCCATGCAACTAGATCTATTTTCATGTTAATTTTGGGGAATTCATGACGGGTGCCACTAGTGGGGCAGGAAATGCTCACTCTTTCCAGAACACCTGATTTCACCTCCTAATGGCCATTTACGGGGGTTCATGAGTTTCCCTGTCATTTTTGTTTTCTCTCACTTCGTATGCCTGATATGACTTTCTGTCCCCGGACTATGAGATTGGATAACGGACCCTGTTTTGTTTGCTCGGAATACTTAATACTGGGTATTGATTCCACGTCTATTCGCATTACAATGTAAATACCAGTCTTACCTTCGGAATATCAAATTTATATAAATTTCCAGCGTTCCGGAGCTCAACCGGGATTGTTCTGGACAGACCTACACAGTTCTGGAGTATATGTCGTGAAACGGGAAGGTCCAAGGCCTTACCCCATTAGCTTTAAATGTTTTAAAGCAGCCAGAATTGTCCTGGATGGAAATACAGTCCGGGTTGTCCAGGGACGTAGCCCTGTGTACACGAAGGTTCTTGATAGTCTGTATTGAATCCTTCAGCGCCAGATCCGAATTAAATGGGCCAAATTGACCCAGATTTCCCAGAATTAACGTGAAGAATAGCTGGAAAATTTAACATAATTTGCGGTTCCATATACCCCCATTAGTCACGGACAAGCCAAGGATAAGCCAAGGAGAGCACCGGGAACACCAAGGATATCCCCTGGCATAAGCCCAAGTCCCATTCACCCAGCAGCGCTAAGGCAGAAGAAATATTCTAATCCGGGGTTAACCGTGGTGGATTTGTTGTGCTACCGGATTCCCGTAGTGAAACCATAGTAGAACCGTGATGAAAATGAGATCGGCTAGGGCGCCAAGGGTATGACAAAATAAAATAAAAAACACAGTTCCCACTTGCAACCCAACCTGTAGAGCTATAAGATGCAGCGACTCAGACTTTACCCAGAGCAGGAAGCAGAGGGGTCAGAGATCTTGAAGCAGCATGATTTCATGTATGTGAAGAGGAAGGGCCCCTTTAAGGACATGGGGATAAGTGCTGGGAGAAGCTCCACACGAAACTTGAGGTAGCCCCGAATTGCAACGAATGTTGATTCTGGGTAATCCAGGTTCATCCCGGATGTACCTTGTTCGATGGGTTTAGGTGTGACGGTAGCACTACTGATAGATATTTCTGGTGTCGTCAATGAATGTATTACTACTTATTTATCAACGTTCTGATTTTTGCCTCCAACGACTCTCTTTCCTTTAGTGATTTTGCTAGGACATACAAGAGGTGGGTCATAGGGCCCAAAAGTGACAATTTGGGTGGGTCATTTTTGAAACTGACTGTCAATATTAATTTCGTGATGTAATCTTTAGCTTAGCTTTGATCATATCATCCAAATCTTCTAGGATAATTCATTGCTATTCAGTCTTTTTATGTGAAACTACATGTACAATGTATTTGTTAACTTTCAATGCCTAATATAATGTTATTTAAAAACTTCAGATTCAAAACCATAGCAAAATGTAATAGTCAGCAGACAGACACCAACATGAAATTTTGTTCACAACTTCATTTCCAAGTAAATTGGTACACTTAATTATGATATTCGTCTCCATATTTTGTACATCTTATACTAATTTTACATATTTCTGCAATCAATAACATGACATGTGTCATTGAGAACTGAATATTGTTCTCTGTATGGAGTTCCTGCACAGAGACAGGGTCTTGTGTAGTTGTAGTTCTTCAGATCATCCCCCTCCAGGATGACACGCATGGTCTGACTACAGTGGTCTGCTGTTAGCCGATTCCTCGGTGATGTCACAAGTCTATGCTGGACCCTGAAGGTTCATTCACAGTCAGCAATGTGTACAGAGGATGTGAGAGTCAGACAAACCAACACAAACAAGTTGGGAAAGCCAGCTCTGTGGTGTTCACCAGCTGCCGCAGAGTTACCATGTTAGCTGTAGGGTACAACTCAGCTCTGACAACAGCTTGAGATGTCGTCATTCTCTCCGGGTGACCTTAGAGTTCACCAGTGGTTGAGAAGTGGATTGTTGCTGGACACCAATATACTTGAACTCGTGCTGCTTCGTTTGTCGATAGTGATTGAAAAGTACAACCAGCTGTTCATCTCCCCAGTCTCCAAGCTGTTCCTAGGGAAGAGCAGCCACTGGTCGGAGGTTCATCATCCCGAAGACTGAAAGCAGCTCTGTTTCTGGGAACCTTCAACACAGATAAATTAAAATTTGAACACTAAAGTACATACCGTATGAAATGAACAAATGATTGAACAGAACTTACGTGGATTTGATCAAATTGCATTGTGAGTATGATGTATGATTATACATTATGTATGTGTTACCTTGTTAGACTGGACGCAGCAAGTCAAAATTCAATAAATCAGTTATTTAGGTTTTCCAGCAAATTCAGAGCCAGGTAAGTTTACATGTGATGTGTATTATGTAGCAGTAACTTCGATATTATGTTACATGTAGTTTTTCAATTCAAATGTGATATAATAAATGAAATGAAGAAAGTTCTGTGGTTCGAATGAACTGGGTTTCCATCGTTTAGATACAACGATTGAATAGCTTTGAGATGTCGTCATTCTCTCCGGGTGACCTCAGAGTTCACCAGTGGTTGAGAAGTGATTGTTGCTGGACACCACTATACTTGAACTTGTGCTGACCTACTGCTTTTGGTTCTTTCCTGCTGTCGGCACTGTCAAAGTAAGTCAAGAGTGCATCCAAGCTGCAGTAATGCAATGCCATCCACAGAGCCATCTGATCTGGTGAATTTTTTACACCATCAACATGTGGTTCTTGCAAAACTTCCTGGATTGTCACCAGCTTCTGAGTTCTGTTTCCAGAGCCCTTGAAACAGTAGAATAGTGATGTGAGAGTCTCCTAGTAATCTTTCATCGAGTCCGGGCAATCTGCTGCTTGTTAAGTGCATAATGCTAGTCTGTGCGCTATGCAGTGAATGTTGACGAGATGAGAATTTTCGGGCATCCAAGTACTGCAATATTTTCTGCGCCAGATGTTGACCTGTTCCATCATCTACTTGGATGTTGTCAACAAATATCGTTGAGGGAATCACGTTGCTTGGATTTACAACCCTTGCCAGAATGATCATTTTTGTATGGACGGTTATATCGGTACTTTCATCCGTAAAAATTGTGATGCAAGGAGAATCTGCTAGTTTTTCATCAGTTCGTGCACAGATGTTTGTACTTTTTTTATTTGATCTGTTTTGATTTATTTCTTCACGAAACATCAGTGATACAATCAATAAAATGTACATAAAAGGGAAATATATATGACAAAATACATAGGATGATCATGATTTCATGATGATGAGGAGAACTAAAAGGCACCAGAGAACACATCTGAGAACGACTTATTACCATAGTGGACCATAGTATTGCCTCAAGAAAACCTGTCGCTGTGTAGTAACTTTTGTATTCTTTGGTTCTATGAAAGAGGTGCTCTGCATCTGAATCCATCAAACTGGTGAACTTTGAAAGTGGCAGAGATTCTTTACATAACCAGAAAACACCTTTCAATCCCACGATTATTCCTTGCTCCTCCAGCTATATAGCTGTCCATTTTGACATTTGGCACAAACAGGCAGCATATCAAAACCACTATGGTTGTCAGATTTTGTGGAAATTGTCAAAAGAAAGTATTTTCTTATAATAACATGTTGCTGGCTTCTCCAAAATTCATCCTAGCCAATTTCGATATGAGCTCCAGTATACTACTGAAACATAGAGAGTTAATCGGCATGTATTGTGGTTATTCTGCAGTATATATATATATATATAAGTTACCAGACCTTTGATCCGATAACCTATTGACGTGGTGTTGTGTCTGTCATCTTCCGTCGTCATCCGTCTACATTTTTGTTTTTGCACAAAAAATCCATCAACATATTTAAGAGGGACGTATATTTCAGTTTTACATTTGCGCATTTTTTTCTTCCAAAATTGGTGGATCTTTTTTACAAAAAAAATGACCAATTTTGAACTTTGGCAGCCATTTTCTCGAAAACTGTCTGATCATTTCAATGTTTTTGTTTCAACAGATTCCCCTCATCCACTTCTGTGAAGTCTATCTGGCTCCAATCGCCGGCCCGCATGTGGCGACCATAATTTTGAATTTTTTCGAAGGATCGGCAAAAACATTTTGGCACTGAAAACTTTTTGGGACTTTAAAAATTTCAGATAGTCTTTCTTTAATACTGATACTTGTGTAGCGTAAACTGAAAGAACACTTCAAGATAGAGCGGAAATATATGCGCATTCAATTTGGAAGTCATACATGATGAAATATTTACCAGTAAAATTGAATTTGACCTTCAATAACCTTGAGAGGTCAAAACGGGATATGTCTGCTAACTGTCCCGTTCAGTACACTTACATTCAAAGCCGGGGGCTCTATTCAAATACTGCTACCCTGTTGATAAAGATGATATATCGCCATGCTTAATGTGTTTGGACCTAATCTCGTAGCATGTTCTCTAGCTAATGCTCTCAGCTGACACTTTCCCCCGCGGAAGATCGATGTGATATTAACACACCATCCTTTCAACAGTTTGTAATAGCGGAAATTCTTACACATATTCAAATGCAATATTTGTTGATAGAGTTGAACTTCCCAGACTTCCCAGCTTGTCAATAGTCTTATCTGAATTGAATGTTCTTCTGAGTGAAAAAAAAGTCTGTTCAATTGTCATTTTTTATCTACAGTATGATATATGTGTACTTTCTGAGCTTATAAACGCTTCTGGTTGTCCATGTAATTAGTATTATAATAAATAGTAGGATATCAGTTTGAATGAAAAATAGGAGTTCAATTTGCTCAACAAGACGCGAAAATAGTACCCTAGACATCGAAGGTATATCAACCA
This sequence comes from Terebella lapidaria, assembly GCA_949152475.1. NCBI lineage: Eukaryota > Metazoa > Annelida > Polychaeta > Terebellida > Terebellidae > Terebella > Terebella lapidaria. Next base: position 30,426,279 of record OX424560.1, read on the forward strand.
AACACCTAAAACTTCACATGACGCCCACCAAATAATATATGGCCAATAGAGTTCTCCGGACGTGCTGTTCAAAATGGTGTCGTGTAAATGTATTTATGATGTATTGTATCTATTCATACTGTCTGTTCGCTCCCACCCACACATTTGCCATGCCTTCAGATGCTCATTACCATGCAAAGGTTAATAGTTTATCTTTGCACAATCCATAACCATGTCATGGTGCAACTCTTTATCGACGAGATGTGATTTGTTGGTTGACAGGGTTGTTTTTGCGATGTTGTGTGGCAGGGTATTTTTTGCGAACCTCTCGACTATTTTTTTTACCTTTATGGGAAAATTAGTACATACACTAACACGGGGCGTTTATTGAACCTACACATTTTCCAAAGCCAAAATCAGACAATAGCTTCGAATTCTGCATGGGTGCAATATTACGTATGAAATGCAAATACACAATTATAATCCAACGTGAACTTTTGAATACCCTGAGCCATGAAAACAAATGCATATTTCAACCGATTATTATCTTTGAAATCAGTTATTCATATTCAACATAATACTCGTATCTGGACAAAAACTTATGCACAATGTTTATTTGTCGGTATATTAATATGACAAAAAACGTCCTATATTATCAAGACTTGTACCTTATCAAACACCGTCACATTCTAGAAAATGTCGGTGTTGCAGAGAAACAGGTTGCGTATTATGAATATTACCCTGATGGGAGTGTGACCTTACCCGAGTTATCACATACACGAGGGAATCACATTAGCAAGAAAATCTGATTCATTTTCCAGCACATTCGCTGATGTATGACTAATTGATGTGAGGATTCGCTAACAGGTAGTTTTGTGCACAATTCCAAGATATCTATGTAAATTTACCAGCATATTTAAATGCATTCTAAAATACACTAAAACATATGATTATCTTTTCATTCAGTTCGTCTCTGTACATTCCTTTGTTCCCCATATGAAATTCATTTCAGCTACGCTGTAATTTAGTACGTTTATCTGGAAATCATGTGGGTATTTCGTCCAAATAATGAATGTCATTGGTAGAGTGTAATATATCCTTACAGCAGATTCCGACACAAAGTGACGCACGAAGGACTAATTTCACACATTGTCGATCACGGGTCGGATTCAGGTGACAATTCCCGTCTGGAAACCAGCGAAGCTTTTCTAAGGGGGCCATCAAAAAGCAGTATACTGTGTGATGTATTAATTCATTAATAGGTGATTGTAATGTTTTTGTCAGTGTAATAATCCCACAACATATTACTCATACGCTGTTTTAACTCGTTTACATCGGTTTATCTCCGTTGTTGAGACAAATAGCTTAGTCCGAACCATTCAACCAGATATTACATACCCACTATGCAAACGACAATAGTTTTACAGAAAATATATCGTTTATTGAAACAAAGATTTTTTTATTCAACACCAGGATTTTCAATTATTTTGGGCACTGACTCGTCGCTCCATGACCCAATTAAAGTAGACCATTACAATATGAGTACTATAGGTGATAAGATTGTCGGTTGACAGTATGAATGCAGCAGTATGGATCTCAAACTGATCTTTCATCCTATATACGAGTAATTGAAAATCCATCTGAAATACGTTACCGCAATACCAGTTAGACGTTTCACATTTGAAGTGACAATTCGAAGACACATATCAGGTAATCAGGCTAGGCATGGAACATCCCAAGTGGAATATATTGCTAATCTTGCCTCAAAGAGATCCCATTTGCGGAATATTAACGACTTTTGCGGAGGCGTGTAATGTGTATTTAATCGCCCCGATGCATATCGCAAATCTCGTTGTATTCAGATGCATATATCATGATCTTATCATGCAGTTCATTTCCCCGGTGCGATTGGACATTGTCGAGTTTGTTGATTGGTATCACGTTATTTAATGTTTGAATCATGTTAGACGAACAGAAACCATTTCGATAGACAAAAAGCCCTTAAGCGGGCCCCAGACTCCCGGCCGATAGGGGGTTTGTTTCATCAGGCTTTGTAATATTCCACAGGCTTTGTAACATGCCTTCCCTAAAAATCACAGATTTGCTCCGAATCAGACATGTAAAACCTATTTAGGGGATTGGCATATGTACCAAAGGAAAACTCACCGCTACATCGATCAAGGTTTGGGGCCCCCTTCTCAAAATCCTATACCGGCCTCTGTCAGATTTTGTGACTGCTGGTTATATTGTAAATTGTATTCGTGCGAGAAAGTGCATATCAGATTCTTTCGAGTGCGATCATGATTTTTCTCAGCACTCGTCACCGAATCCAGCCATGTAAAAACGCTTTCGGGGAATGGCAAATGTACCAAAGGAAACCTCTAAAGCACACCACTATGTATGCATATCCCTTCAGCTTCTGGGGCCCTTAAGGCGGCTCCAGAAACTCGGCCTTCACCACCTCGCTTGGTGATATTTCACATCTTGGCCCACCTTCAGAACCCTGGATCCGCTCCAGATCAGGCATTCAAAAACTCTCCAAAGCCATGAAATTGGTCCAAGGAGAGCCCGAGAACACACCATCGGGGCTGCATAAACCTTCAGCGTTGGGGGCCCTTGAACGGGCCCCAGACCCCGCCGACAGCAACTCGTTTCGTTCGCCACTATATCGATCAAGGGTTTGGGATCCCCCCTCCCAAAATCTCTTACCCGCCCATGTCAGATTCCGTGACTACTGGTTATATTGTAAATCGTATTCGTGCATGTGACATTTTTTTGAGTGTGATCATGATTTTCTCAGCACTCGTCACCGACTCCAGGCCTCGACTGAATTCGTGACTTGTGCTGAGAAAAATCATGATCACACTTGAAAGAATGCCATTTGCACATAATCCGTTATGTACTGTCGCACCTAATTGACATGATTATTCTCGCATTTTGGAAGTAACATTACAAAGTTGAATAATTAAATTCACACGCAGCAGAATATTTCTGTCGCGACACAAATATTCAAGTCGGGACATCATGTGTAGTAAATAAATTAACAAAATGATATTTGTGAGACTCTTAGGACTGAAACGAACACCGTCTTAGCGCATATTCATGGTGTATTATCAGTTCGGCGTTCTAAAATGGAACGAATGACAACATCTTATGAGAAGCTATCGCCTACCCTAATGACACTTTTTCGACCACCAGAACGAAACTTGCGTGTAATTTCTGTGTTAGTCCATAACCTTTCATGTGAGAATTGTTTGTTGCAAAGCGAAAGCTCGTTCTTGCTCGATATTGAACTACAGACAGTTCTTTGATCACGACGGATGATTCACATATGATTCATATTTGAATATTAAAATAATACAGTAATGTACATAATTATCTCAGGACACTGGTTTTTATTGGATAGAAAATCATGATCTCTGTACATTCTTGTGTGAATTCGCTATTTGTTCTGAAAGAGGGGAGGATACTGAACAGATGTTTTGTTTGAAATTGACACGCGTTATAATGACATCGCAGTAGGCACCACCTTCGGTTAAGTTTTAGTCTCCAGATATGAGAGTCAATGTTTTTGATTTGCACGCTTTCATCTCATTGGTGTAATGCAAGCAACAAATCGACACATTGACGAGGATATTGTAATTCTTTTTGTACTGAGTGTAGTCTTATTTGATATCACGGTATGGTATAGACAGCAGACGCAAATCGAGTCAAGATGACTTCGTGTTAACAACGTACCTAGTCTGGGGACACTTAGATAGTACTTTATCACCTGTGTTTCCTTCGAAATTGTTTTTGGTCATCTGACGTTATCCACATAAACGCGATTTCAATCATCAGATTTGACGGTGTCCAAACGCAATAGGAAAATGAATTACAAGTTAACCTCAGGAGATGCGTCTCTGAACGCCACGAGATATGTGATATAATTCCGGGCGATTAAATACACATTACACGCCTCCGCGAAAGTCATCAATATTCTACAAATGGGTTGTCCTTTGAGACAAGTCTAGCAATTTATTTCCATGGAATGTTTTATGCCTAGGATAATTACCCTAGATTTGTTAGAATGTCACTTAAAATGCAGTACACTCATGATCAAAATGGTTGTCACGTGCGTTTTAAATTTGCGAGACAGGTAAAAAATTGATATTTTTTTTTCTCTGCAATATCGTGTTATGTGTTTGTTGATTGTATGTATGGAAACTTTGATATTTCGTTCATGTAACTATGCAAAGTGATGTTTTGACAATGAATGGAAGAAAGTGTATTTCGTGCTCATGTGCGTGTATCCTCAAAATATGTATCCTCAAAATACCCACAACACTCCTTTATTAAACACATTAAATGTTTCGATATTTTTCTCAAATTTTGCTCAGGGACAGAACAATACCAGTTAAGGATGTTTTAACCATTTCAAGGATAAAAAAAACGGGTGCGAATTTTGAAAAATGCACTGGATCAAGCATGTGATAACCATTTTGACCACGAGTGTAAGTGTAAGAAGTATTGCAGTAATGTATTTCGGACGGAAATTGAATGATCACCATTGTAGGTTCAAAAATTATTTCAAGTGAAAATAAGTTACCAATAACTAGACTGAGGCAGGAATAGAATGGATCAAATATCAATCGGGTACACAGATATACACTGTCAAGGGTCAATTTAAATGTATAAAACGGTGATGCTGACTGATGTGATGTTGAAAAATGAAACAGAATAGATATAATTCAGAAATAAGTTTGTTGATTATTTGGATGCCATATATCTTAAGGAACTTGAGATTAAAGATACTACAGACGCTCTCAATTTGTTCAACTACTGACTTGATTCATAAAATTTCTAACCTGTCGACTAGAATATATGACAAGAATTGTGGTGCTTGAATTTTTTTTCACAGTCAACTTGCCTTTTCTAACCAACTTCATTCCTATGTCGCCAGCATATGGTGTGTTAGTCTTACAACTGTTTTACATCTAATTGCAAATTCACCAAAGTGCCCAGCTAGTCTCTGAATTGCTGCGACGAGGATATGCCACACGTGGGGCAGGCAAATGCTCATTCTATTCGGAACATCCGGTCCTGGTTTCATCTCCTTATGGCCATAATATGGTTGTTCGTAAAATTCCGTATAATTATCTCTGTTTTGCCTGACATTGGACTTTGAGATTCACTCAGAATAATCTGTACTTGAGTATTGGTTCCATGATTATATATGTAGTTATTCTACAAAGGAAAAAAACGAAAACCTTAAACTCACCGACATGTATGAAGTAATCCATTACGAAGTATACAGCTTTTTGATGACCCCAAAGATATTTCGCTGGTTTCCAGACGGGAATTGTCACCTGACGCCGACCCTTGATCGACAGTGTGTGAAATTAGCCCCTGGTGCGTCAGATTGTGTCCAATCTCTGGTGGTGAAGATACAGTGTGCTCTCCTACTGAAATTAATGACGTAGACAAAGTCATCACATTAATCTGGAAAAAAGCTAACTACATCGCAGCGGACAGTTGGGAATCACGGGTTTTAAGTTCTTTTAGTGTTTTTTCTCATTTCAGTTCCAGCATTATGGCATGAACCGAAATGAAAAAGTAAACATTTCATTTAGTGTATTTTAGAAAACGTAATAAAATTATTCAAATTTCCAATAAATATTTCCGATAATACGTCCATCGATGATCGCCGAGATATAAAAGAACTTCATATCCTATATGCTATTGATAATACCACTTTGCTCGAGTTTGCTCATTGCTCCATGTCTGTCAAATGTCGTGTGGTTGAGTCGTCCCGTTTTAACTTCTATTGTCATTGTGGCACTCGACGAGTAAGCAAGCACTGTCTAAACTACGTGTTGTTTACAACAATGTATATCGCAAAATTCTTGGCATGAGTGCTTCAAATGTTGTCATCCAAGATATTATTATTATTCGCTCTCTCGCCACGAAATTACGAGGTTGCGAGATGGCCGCCATCGGTTACCATATATTTCTATGTATAGGCTTCTATTTCATCTGTGAGGGTATTTAGTTGTTTTCCCACGTTATGAAGAATGGCGGGACCTTAGGGGAATTCCTCCTATCTCAGGCCTCTTAGTTATCTATAATTATCTATAACCCATACTATCATATATATGTATATCTTGAATAAACATAAACAATGTTTATACATTATACTCACTGACTGAGCTAGGATAATCGCATGGTCTTAATTCTCTTGTTAGAGGTTGCATGGTCTATCAAGCAACAAAGTCCATGTGAAAGATGTACATTTCATCGAGCATCATCGAGCACCCCACACCATTCAATCTGAAATCGATTTAGCGCGTTAATGCGATAGATAACGACGTTCTTTGATACTCAATGAAGTGCAAAACATGAATGTAATCATATTTCACCAGCTGAATGGCATTATACCATCCAAGGACACACCTGATGTATAAATGGCTGGATATATTTCTTAGACTTATTGGGCGGATCAAAGCCTTCAAGGACATTTTTTATTGAAACTAATCTCGTCCCATTTTGTAATGATACTGAATACATGGAGTATCAAAAGCAGTCATAAGCTCACCAAATTTACATTATATTGTCTCGCAAAACGAATATGATGAGTGAACAATTTTTATGCTATATTATCTCATACTTTTGAAAATATATATTTGTGACTAGGCCGTTATTAAATATCGACCAGCTAAAATATCTGGCATATTCAAGTTCATCCACAAACTTCATATTTGAATATGCTTCAAATTTGCCGCAAAAGCAAACCGTTGAGGGATGAGGTGTTAGTCTCCCGTCGATCATCCACGGGGGAAAGTGTCAGCTGACAGCATTAGCTCGAGAACATGCAGCGAGATTAAGTCCAGACACATTAGTCAAAATGATATATCATCTTTAACACCAGTATTTGAATAGCTCATCCGGCTTTGATATCCAGCTTAGTGAACTTGGAGGTTAGCACCCAATGTGATACGCATGTGAATTCCGATATAACCATGTGTATGTATATTCTGTGCCCATGTACATATTGGAAAATCATTTTATAAATAGTTATTACAAAAAAGTAGCTGGACAGTCACAGTATCTTTTAGTTTTTCTATTCGTGTCTTCGAAGTCATGTTGTCTTGGTGTTAAATTGTCAGTACATGTGGGAGGCGGACAATAGAACGTGGGCAAAATATGTGGTAAAATAATCGTTGAAGACACCGGATATATCTATCAGTAATTATGAAAGGGCATTGTTGCGAATAACATACATGATAAATTTCAGCTGGGCGCAGGTCATCTATAAATATTGCTAGCTCAGAATAATGTTCTCTGTGTATGTCGATGGGACACATATCGATTCTACTGAAGTTTCCAACTATACTTGGTTAAACATACATGTTTTAGTAGTATTTTATTTTATATTTGATAATCTGGTTTGCATGTAACAGTTTGATGCCGTGTACCAGTAACACCAGTTCGACGCATACAATGATAAGATACGTGTCTACATGTCTGGAGCCTGAGAAAACCTACAACGATTTATCCCATAGAGTAGAAGCGCATGAGTGACCAAGTATCTACTTTTGATGGATGGTTACTGTCGTAGCTGACTGATGAGGGTCTGAGGGGTACACGTCTCTTGACAGGCCAATAACGTTGTTAGAAGCTACTGGTCGTCATGCCTTGACGGACTGGTAACTTAGCATTGATCTCACATTCCTCCGAGGGACAGCATGAATATTTTTATCGTTTTGATTAATAATGTACGTGTATATTCGCCAAATTTTCATCACCAGGGACATTCTAGGGTCAATCTGTCGAACTTTGACCTAATGCTCGAAAGCATTTCTTCCTGGATTGTGGTGTTAATGTTCTTGCGTCTCAAAAACGCTGTGTCGTGGAACGAAGCGAATGTGTTTATGGATTCGTCTCCTTAGAAAACTTTCAGTAGTAAAAAAAATTCCAGTAGTATTAGAGATTAATTTGAGCCTGATCAAATACAATTCATTTGCGTCGACATTTCCAATTGTCACCGATATATCGGAATGGTGTGCCATAGAGAGCCCTCAGACAGACATTTCTCAGGGGAATTGGGAATGAGTTTCTACGGAGCCCCTGAAGTGACATACCGAAAATATTTACTAATCCGTGCGTACGAATTATTAAATCGTGCGCACGGTTTACCAATCCGTGCGCACAATTTAACAATTTGTGGCCACGAATTAACAATCCGTGGGCACAATTTAGTATTTCGTGTGCACAAAATACTAATTTGTGTGCACAAAATACTAATTTGTGGGCACGAAATACTAATTCGTGCCCATGGATATCACACGGATTAATAAATATTTTTGGTATGTCACTTCAAGGGCTCCGTAAATTTCTGGTTTCGATCTGATTTATCTCGTCGATATTATTTATCTCCATATTCCATATCGTCCATATTATTTATCTCGTCGATAGCGTGGAATGGATGCCATTGACCGACTTGTGCTCCTATGGTGGGTAATTTTCTTCTAATGCTTTACATCGAACTACCTCCAAAGTATCTTTAGGCCAAATCTGTACATCCAACCGTGATGTACAGGTTTGAAAACAAAACGCTTTTTTGCCATAATTCTCATCCTGTATTGCATGGTATTCATTGATTGTTTTATTAATCTTTATGGCTGGTATATCGTGCAAAATGAAAAACCGGTTTAAATGCATTATGACAACTTTGTTATGCATTATGACAACCCGATTATGTCACATGAAAGCCTAGCAAGTGTCTTAAGCAAATGATTATCTGATGATTATATTTGTGGTATATTATGCAATAAATATGATCTTGAATGCTTGATGATCAACCAAATCTAACTCATATCATGATCGATGTAGCATAAGTGGACCGTCCAAACTTGTTCAAGCACAGATGCATCATAATTACATCATGTACAGGGTTGGCATAAAGCATGATAGACCAGCCATATTGTACAATTTGTTATAGAGCAGACATACTGAATAATCGTGTTGTCATACTGCATAATCATGTTGTAATATTGCACAATGGACCAGGCATAATAAATAATGAAAGAGATGGGAATTATGACCCATTGTATCTCTCGAAGTGTTGGTGTCTGATCTCCAGATTGGTAATCTTTCGAGATTACCATTCGACCTTGCCAAGAATATGTGGCTTTGGTTGCGAGTGGGCTCTTGCTTATTGTAGACAACCCATTATACACCAGCTTATCAGAAGTTGTCACACTTGGACATTACACGCCCAACAAGTATCCTCGTGGAAATGAAAACTGAAAAAAGGAACATAGAATATATCACATTGTAGAAACTAACACGGTTTTAGTGCCTTTTGCATATTCATGGTGCATTATGAGTTTTTTTAGAATTAGTTCTTAATGAAAGGAATGGCGATACCTAATAAGAAGTCAGCACCTTCCCAAACGGGACTGGTCGACCACCAGAACGAAACTTCCTTGTGGCACTCATGTTCTTACTCAACATTCCCTATCAAGTGTAAGTGTTTGTAAGCACAATCTCGTTATTGAAAATACACTGAGCCAAAGCAGTTCTTTGATCATGACGGACAATTAAAACTTTTTATTATTCGATTAATCAAATAATACAGTGATCAATGAGCGATCGGTTAAAGCGGTCATTCGAAGGCTAAGATATACATATCAAGCGGTGATATGTTCCACGGGCACACAACCACATATAACGTGACCTAGAGTCATGGGATACATGGATAAATGTGAATAAAGTTTATTTTACGCTGCACTGGATTCTAAAAGAAGGCTCCTGAAGTGAAGAACGGAGAGAGACCAGATGAGTCTAGCATTGATTTTCCCACAATACATGCGGGATCGTGTAATGGGTTAGAGAATTGGTTATCGATTCAGTGGGCATCAGCTGTAGTTTATAAATAACACAGTCAGGTCGATACCAGTTTGATCGAGTAATGCATTAGAGAATTGGTTATGGATTCAGTTGTTGTGATCTATAGTTTATAAATAACATAGTCAACATGGTCAAGTCGATATGAAATCCATGCGTGAAACCGTTGACGAGCTAATTTCTTTCACATTTATAAGTAAGCACCAGCTTGGACACCACGATTTAGCGTTTGTTGTGTGAAATATGGCATATGATTACCTTGTGCACTATTTTACAATTTTGTGTTCTGTTTTCTTTGCTATTTGGCAAATTACCTGTGTGTACAAGTGTAGAAATATGCACCATTTAAGGCTTGTAACAGGAATATAACGTATACGAATCCAGAGGGGTTTGTGCGGAAATTCAACTCACGTGTGTATGTATCATTTGGGTTATAGCGTACTGCATGCATAACGTATATTACACCGGTCAAATATTTGTCATGACCTTATTGTTTCACAACGCCATAAACCGGTGACACCCTTCGAAGGATGGAATCTTCATTTGGAAATGGCATATAAGGGTCTAATATTTGCAACATAAATGTATGATTTCAAACACCCGTCTGTATGAAATTGATTTAGCATGATATTTAATGACGTTCTTTTGATACTAGATGAAGTGTGAGTTGCGAATGTAACAACCTTTTTCCCAGAATTGAATAGAACAGGACCTTCAAGGACACAGCTGAGATATCATTGTGTGATTAGATTTTACATCTCATCAAGAACTTTCGAAACTAAGTTTTCAAATTTGGATGGAGCTGACACACTGTATCATACATTTAAACATTTAACATAACATACGCGAAATAGGACGAAGCGAAATTTAATATTATGTATGTTTGTAATACATGTGCATTACACATGTAATGTATAAGTAATTCCTTGGTTGTTGTAGCGAACGTGGATAAAACAACGTGGCTTGTTGCGAACTCTTCCAAGGTATGATTCACTAGAAGAGAGAACTCCCCTAGAATGATACCAAACAATTAATTAATAAATTGAGAGACCATGCAACCCCACAACTGGAATTAATTTTCTGATCAGCAATATGTTATATTCTACCAGTCTCGTAACTTGATCCGCTGTTAGGGATTGTGACATGAATGGACGCGTGTAGAACTAAATTCACACATTGTTGATTGGGGGTCGGAGTCGGGTGACATTTCCCCTCTGGAAACCATCGAAGCACTTATTGGGCCATCAAAAACCAATATACTGTGTAATGTATTACTTCATACGACAGTTTGTGTCTTGTTTTTGCAGTTTTCTGACATGCACTCTTTTCTTACTTTTTATGTTATATACTGGTTTTCGTTCAAGATTCATGATTATGTTGATCTCCATTTTGTGTCATTTTAGAACACATTTTCACTCAGCACTGACGTGTCCATCTTACCAAGTTCCAGTTTGTCCATACTATGCTACCAGGTTGTCAGTATGAGAAATATATTTAAGCTAACAAATTGGAAGATTTCCTTGCGCTTTTAAATGGTTTATTTGCAAAATATTTAATTTTAAAATTTTTACATCTCTTTAATGAGTTACTTTCAATTCAATGTGTTATTGTTGCAGATTTCGGATCAGTAAACTCATCACAATTTCAAGATACAGTAGAACTCGATACCCAGTTGTAGGACTGCTACTTGTTCGTGACGAGATCAGTATATATTCAGTATTGCTGTATGAAATTGCACAACCTGTCTCGAGTGCAGAATGCTTTGATGTGTTACTAACGTTGATATAAGCAGAAAAGTAAATGGGAATTTCTTGCAAATGTGATCCCCACGAATCTGTCTCTAGAATGTTTTGATGTGTTACTAACGTTGATATAAGCAGGAAAGTAAATGGGAATTTCTTGCAAATTGGATCTTCACGACATAACTCTTGGTGATGCAGGAAAGGTCACACTCCCGTTAGGGCAATGTCTAATCTCAGTAGCCCACTTGAGCGATCATAAGTTTCGAATTTATCGACAACGATTACCATAAGCCTACATGTTAATGCCAAAAATATGTCTCCTTGTTCAATTCCTAATTTCAGTTGAATTCTCGTAAGCAAAAACAAATCTCGTAAGCAAAAGCATTCATTGAAATGACTGCAGTGACACATAGTGCGTTTTAATACTCACTGGTCGTTGATAAGCAGGAAATGTGCAAACCGTCTGAAAGATTGTGTGGTTGGATATCCTGGGCCGTCACGTACTCAAATTTTCTGGTCAGTTGCTAAACGGTTAATACCTGTGTACCAATCACGTTCCTAATAAGGAAACGTATGTCTTCATCAGGATAAAAATTATATATTTGAGAAACAAATGTGTCAGGTTAATTCTTAATTAAACATTTTCATGTATATATTTCATATAAATGTTTCCCGTCAAAATTTTCTTTTAAGACAGCTTACCCAAATTTGAACTGTAAAAAACAATAAAAGTTTTGAATGTATTATTTATACAAATATGGGCATACATATTACGCATGTAGATATGTGTAGGCTCTTTGTAGGATCATCATCATATGACACACCAATAAACCGTAACCTTCATATCAGACCAATGCAACTACTCGCAGTATTCAATATGAATTGGTTGGAATGACATCAGTTGAAATTCGTCCATGCTCAATGAAGCTCATGATGCGAATGTACTCCCATTCTTGCAAAATGAATAGAATATGGCAGCCTGGGACACAGCTGAAATAGTATGGACTGATCAGATTTCGCATTTTATCAATAGAAAGGATATGCAAATAATCATCAATAGAGCCAAGTTTTCCCCTACTGTATCGTTTACATTTGTTCATACAGGAAGAATGATTGCATCATTACAATCCAACAGTATGATTCAGCAAATCAGGTGATGCTGGGTTCTGTGTATCGACCTTTTACCGCTCTTAGGCCCTACTAAATTTTGAAGATGAAAAAAACAAAATCTAGCATCAAACACTTTGAGAAAATAAAAGAAGCCTTGTCAATCATTTATGTTGCCGTCATCAGAGGCAGAGAGGTTGTATATAAGACTTAAATATGATTGGACATCTGATCTATAAGTGAACTGTGTTATTAAACACCAATACATACTTAAAATATGCATCTAATATAATTATGGTGGACCAGTATTTCGTTCAATATATTCCTTTCTCGGATGAAACCTAGTATTGTTTTCTACATGCCATACAAAACTGAACTATTTCAGATGTACCAAGGATCATACAGACTTAGTAACTAGAGTAGAAATCGAGAAAGATTTATCACTTGATCACATGCTTGTCACGGACAAACGTGGCATGGAATAAATGGCTCATTCTTGTCAGTATCATGTGGTGTGGGTATCTCAGTGGATATGGCGATGGTCTCGTAACGCAAAGGTCAAGGGTTCGAAACTCAGTCTGGACTACTGTGTTTCACTAATACCCTTAGGCAAGGTGTGCACCACTAATTGTCTATCTCCATCCAGGAGTAAATGGGTACCGGCCATTAAATATGATGCTAAAGAGTAGCGCCAGAATTTGTGTAGTAATTCTAGACTGGGGTAATGTGTTCTAGAAAGGAGTGCTTAATAGATGTTAAGTTTACTTTTAATCACACACTAGTCATCTGAAAGCCTCAGCCTGAGACCATGAGGATTGGGTTGAGACACATTAGGAAGACAACAGATTAGCAATGGCTAGACCCACTAGGTAAACGCTGATCTAGACATCAAGAGCTCAGTTAAAACCATGAGCTTTAAACAAATAAAAGTACAAAAAACCCAGATGCTATCCTTTTTGTAAGTGAATACATAGTTATATCCCCCCCCCCCCCTGAAGAAGACGTATTGACCGAGCTTCACCTCCAAAAAGGTGAATATTTGTATAATATCTGTAATAGTGAATGTTTACTACACAATTCTGGTATAAACTGCGGTTCATATTAGGCCCACATTACATATTAACACTTTTGTGTTAATATTATAACTGACTGGAGTACAGAAAAGCCAATCAATCAAACATGAACGAGAACGTATTTGCATTATCTAGAGCTGCACAGATATTCGAATACTGTAGGTCCATAATTTGTTCCTGGTCGAAATTGACAATTATTTCTCACTCGGAGTAGGAGCGCATTAATTAATTATCGCCTCTTGGTGGATGAATTGTGTCACATGAGATTGGTGAGGGGGTTGACAGCACAAGTCACATGCTCTCAGTCGCTCGATATTGTTGCTCATTAAATTCGTCGATTGAAATGTTACCAAAATCATGATAGACATATAATCAGGATGATTTCCCAGTAATTCCAAAACATCAGAGTCATCCATTAATTCTTCTGTCACTCCTGTGTCCTTTCTTTTCTCCTACAGACAAGCTGTTGGTTATTTCATTTCCGATTGTTCACTATCACCAGTGTCGAACAAAAATTAGTTTTCGGGCATAATTGTTTCTCTATGGACTATGACGACGTTTGCATCAAAATTGAATTGTATCAAATTGTATTGACGAGTCAACAATTGAATAAAGCTATACCAAGTCAGACTGTATAGAAACCGATTTTTAATATGATACTTAATTATTTCCCTGATATTTGGGTATGATATGTGCTATCAGGTACGTTTTATCAATATATCAAGAATCATTTGAAGCTAAGTCAAAACTCTGATGAGCAAAAATACAAATCTCACTAATATTACCTCAGATGACAGGCTAACCCTGGTACTTAATGCTTCTTATCATATCTATAAATACCGGTAGTCAAATGATGACAGATAAAACTACGCGTACTTATTGGCCAGTTACAAATAGGTGCAAGGAACCACAATCCTCTTTCATTCACTCATTGACTAATAACGAACTAGTCACATGCACTACCAACCTTGTAAATTTATGAACCTCAGAAAATGACTTTTATCTGTCAGTCATTGACCAACTACATTTGATATGTTTCACACTGCATTATTGATGATACTCGACCTCCATTACACAAGCAAAACGTACCACCCCATACCCGACCAACCGACCGGGACTACCCTCTCACTACACACTTGACTTGGCTTGGATTGTTAGAGATGAAGGTATTGTTTTTGTACTCTTCAACGGGTGGTGTATTTGTTATGTGTTTTCTATTTAATAATAATAATAATAATAATAATAATAATAATAATAACAATAAAAATCAGATTTATTTAATGACGGTCCATGATGACAGGCAATTCTGCCTGTCTTCCCCATCCCCTGTCGAGTAACAATTTTGAAATTTGGAAAGCACATTCGAATGGTGGAACTTTTGCGTTGCCAGGATCAAATAAAACTTTCACCTATGTTGTGTCGTTTATCAACAATGCATACTGTGTTTCAAATGGAAAGGAAATATTTGTTTGGAAATGCCCCCGCCCCCCGTACACGTATGAATTAATATTATAATCATGTTTATATGTACTTCCCTTCCTTAGATTTCGTGCATAAAAATTTATATCCAAACAACATGTGCATTTTTTCGAACAAAGAGTGAAAACGCTGTTTTTTCGATACTTGTGAATAGCTAGTCACTGCCTTTCTATTTCCCAGGGCAGCATACCCGAATAGACAAATAGGACCTACTTACCTGCGCAAACCAAAATAGACCCGTGAAGCCCCTCACTGTAAACATTTGCAGAAACCACCACAAATACCTGAAACTGGAAGTCTAGAAGGGCTAACGCTCACAATGTAAAAGGCGATAGGGACCACCTCATAATTTGAAACTGAAATGGGTCATACTCACAATGCATGTATGCAAGGTGACATGGACCACTCAACCGGGAAGGAACAATTCCGCTTTGAGCAATGCGGTAGGATTTTCTTACCCACAACCTACATCAAGTGAAAACCCACCTAAATCTTCCCAAGCAGAGACCACATACACACCGAACGAGGTACTTCATATTGAGATTTGCAGCAATCTCCTTCAAATTCCATTCATTATTTGGGCTATAATGCTGAGAATAAGGTGTCACTATAAACGGGTGCATTCCTTTATTCGAAATTGTTCTCATTAACGTAACGGTCCGGTTTATTCCATGATTTTTTTAATTTTCAAATATAATGGCACCATCAATCTGTATCATATTTAAAAATTCAGCGGGTTGTAAAACAGTACATCCATTCCAATATATGTACATATATATATATATATATATATATATATATATATATATATATATATATATATATATATATATATATATATATATATATATATATATATATATATATATATTATATATAGATATAGCATGGGCTGTAGTGGACTTTGAAATTTGTGAATATACATTTCATGCACTGTTAGATGTCCTATGAGGAAATAACACAATTGTACTGTATTATTAGTGTAGTGTAGGCTATTATTATTGTAATATTACACCTCAGGCAATATGCATTATTTAATTTCATGATTTGGTACAACTTGATACGAATGAATAATAATAAAAGGAAATGGAACGCTTCATGTGTAAACATGATGATTATTTCATTATACATGTACCTTTTACATATTAAGGTATACAATCATAATATGTGAAATATAGTTTAGCAACATTTTATATTACTCGGCGTTCGATGCAACATACACTCTCAAAAGTATACATGTGTCGAAATGGCCAATTTTACTATTAACCTGGACACATCAAACGATTCACAATGCCTGGTATATACATTCAGGTATATCGTAGTAACTGATACGGACAAAAATGTCAATGCCAGTGTTTGCGAAGACCCATTGTTTAGGAAAATCAAGGAAACCGTTGGAATCGTCTTCCTGTGTCTGAACATCGTTGCCGCATTTGCTATTGTTATCGCGAATGTTCATATCTTCGTTGCCTATGGACGATATCGTTTCCTGCAGAACACAAGGAACACATTGCTTCTAAACGTGGCGTTTGCAGACTTCATCGGTGCACCTGGTATCGTTGCTGCAAATGTCTTGTCAAAACTATACTCCACCGAGTCATGGGTTCGAGTCCCATGTCTATTCACAACGTGGTTCTACGCCCTCTGTTTTCAAGGACAGATCCTCGCCGTAGCTCTTGTGACCATTGATAGGTTCGCTTCTGTTTGGTATCCACATAAGTATGCCAGCGTCTTCACCATGAATAGAACCATTGTCACCATTGTCCTGATCTGGATCATCCACGGATTGGCTGATGCAGCATGTATCTATGACAACCGTTGGACGCCTGGGGTAAAGTGCTACCCGTATGATATCGCGAACGAAACGGGAATGAGAGTTTTGGGGAATGCAATGGTTTTGCTGCTTCTGCTGGTGATTCCCATAATGTATGGCATGATGGCATGTCGCGTCTACAGATGCAACCAGGCAAAAAGAGAGGACAGAGTGGTATGTGAACAAAATGAAAGAATGATTCTTCCATTCGTATCCTCTGTTCACTTGGATTAACAATTACATTCAGTGGTAGCTTTCTTGCCCGTGTAAATGTTATTATTTGTTTGTAAAAATGGTTTAAAAGCTGGTTTTATGGGTTTTAATTTTGTTTGCAACTTTCGATTCTCACATACCCTTCATCCACAGAACCAGTCTGAACACGTGACCAGGAAGCGTAGGACGATGAAGATGATGACGATCATCCTAGTTGTCTTCTACGTCACGTGGTTCCCTATCTACATCCTGGCATTCGTCCGAATGATGACGCCCACGACATTGAGCCAAGGGGTGTCTAAGGTCGTGTACACCGAAGTCGCAATGTCATTCCGTTACATAAGCTGCATGTTGAATCCTCTTATATATCACCATTCATCACCAAGCTACAGGAAAGCTTTCCAACTGATGTACAAACAATCAAGGCAGGATAAATGATGAGGTGTTGCTGTGGTCAGCATGATGAAGATCTCTAGTTAGAGATGAAGATGAATATCTCTTCTTCGATGTATTTATGTTTGTAATAGAATAGAATAGAAGTTTATTTAACAAAAGTAATTACAGCTTGAATACAGAAACAACCAATAGAAAACGTTAACCGAAATAATTACAATCGTGAAGTATTTATTAATGTATTTTCTATATTTATTATATGACATTACTCGTCACTTTTTCAATGGCTTCTATCATGTTGTTGCTTCAAAATCTCGAGAATGAATCATAACTACCAGTCTGTTTTGATTTCCCAAATTGTGCCTGTAAGTTGTTTTGCAGTCATTCCACCTTGTGTACAGTGTAAACGACTATATTTACACGATATCTGCCAATACTTGAGGTGTTTCAGTCTATGTTTTCCTTGTATTGGAACTAACTGTAATATGGTCGATGCAGACATATACCCACTACTATAGAGTTTAAAACTTCCACGAGCAGAATATTGGTGACAGAAAACAAATATACAGTGGTGTGTATTTTCCAAATACATGTACCTACAAGTTAGTTGACGTTATGTTGATGTATGTCAAAATTATTATATCGATTATTCAAGTGCATGTATTATCAAAGATAAAACAATTGTAGTAAGTGACGATGCTTTAAATGTGTTTATAATATGTTTTTGAAATTTCTCGTGAGATTTCCGAGAAATTTGTAACACTACATATATTCATGATATTATGCACATGAATACATACATTGATAGTAAATGCTAATTGGATATTTTTTCAGTCATCATTCCTTGCAAATAATGTACATATACTGTCTTTAGTTGTCACACAAAAATTGATGAACATATATTCCAAATGACTGTGGCGGCACAATATTTTGTATTGTAAAAGTAGTTTGAATAAAAGTGTATAAAACGGACAAATTATCTGATATTGGATAAATATCCAGTGTTTTAGTGTAAATGTCCCGAAAGTGTGGCTCCTCTACCTAAATGGCGGTTTGACCTTTCGAAGTCATCGATAACCATACTGAAATGCATAACTTACATGACCAATTATGACTTCCCATTTGAATGTGCCAATATATGAAATATTATATTTTTACAAAAAGACTCGGAAATTTGAGTCCAACTAAAATGGCAGCCATGCGCTGGGTATTCAAGAGCAACAAAACTCAAATAAGGGTACCCTTGGGAAATTCACTGTGATATATAAAGAAAAAAACATTTTCCATTTCAACTGTAAAATGACTATGCTCCATTTTGATGCATTCTAGTAGTCATGATACAGATATATCCATTATAACAAGAAAGTGAAGATTATTGCCAGAATTTCTTTGTACACTTATTTTATACACAACCTTAGTTTTTTTTTTCTCTTTTTGCCGTCAAAATCTTGTTCGATAGGTCGATATTCTCTCACGAGAACAACGGTTTAGTAGGTCTGATAGTTCTGATAATGGAAATCTGATTCGATCCTCATGACTGTGGAGGTTGTTATACTCATTAATTATACTAATTAATGACGATCATTATATAGATTATATACTAATGGATTCGCGTTTATTACTTTGGATGTCACATGATGACACACAGTGAAAAAATAGTGGATAACACTTCCTGATTTCACATCTACTTCCGCCTCTGATTATTGTAGCAACACTCTCAACAAGCATCACAACAGCAGAACTTGAGGTTACGTGTGCGGCCACAGGGACAAAGGAGAGTAGAACCAGTACTCGAGGCTGAGTGAATACGAAAAAAATCAAGGATAAGTAGACACGAAACTCATTTCTTGGTTAAACAACCAAACAAAATATTGTGGGTCTTGTTGATAACAATATGAAACAATGAACTCGAATCGTATTGTAACTCGAACTCGTATTGTAATAACTCTATACTTCCCTCTCACAGAGAACAATTCTCGTAAATGGTCTTACACTACCATTATACCTCCAATACTGGTGCAGAGCTTGTCCATGCGAAAAATGATTATTACTCGCATTTGTTTGTCGATTCGGCCATTATTCTTGCCAAAATGTGTTTTAGTTGCACTTTCCACAAACGACCAAGGTGTATGTTTTCTTTGTTCAATATTTGCTACTTAACTTTGTTGTAATCTGGGATTGTGACATAAAATATGGATCATGTCATCGCTGACTTAATTCGGTAACAATAAGTCCACGCATGGACAAGCTCCTCACCAGTGGTACCATGGGGTCAAAATTACACTAACAGATATAGTACGGCTAACGCCGCACAATAAAGAGTATAATATCAAGGAAGTTTATCAATGGATATAATGTGTATCTTGCAATTATTGTAATTATTCAAGTAATAACATTGCTTACTGTCTTGTATATATTAAATACACAAACATCATTTTTTCCACATCAAACGACCCAGGTTGATAGTTATACGAAAGGCAGACAGGGACTAGCTTTTTATGGAATTCATAACTGCAACTCTATACCAAACACAAATACAAGGTGATTGAATTGTGACAAAATTGGATTAGTATCTGATAGACTGTAACATGGCGAATGTTTCACAGATGGAGGAGTACTGTGCAGAGTATAATTTTCGTTACATCATAGATCCTGATGACGTCACCAGTTTGAACTCCAGTGTCTGCCAAGATCGCACATTCGCCAAAGTAAGAGAAGTCGTCGGTATTGTTTTTCTTTCCCTGAACATTATCATCGCAGTCGCTATCGTGACTGGCAATCTTCAGGTGTTCATAGCTTTTGCAAGGTACAGTTTCGTGAGAACAACCCGGAATTCATTGCTACTACACATGGCAGTGGCTGATTTTGCAGGTGCCCCTATGATCATTGCAGCTAACGTCATCACGAATTTGTACTCCTGGGAACCATGGGTCAAGATTCCATGTCTGTTCACTGCTTGGCTGCATGCACTGTGCTTCCAGGGGCAAATATTTGGGATAACTCTGGTGACGGTCGAGCGTTTCATCTCCACTTTGTATCCACATCAACATGGTGCACTGTTCACGAAGAGGAAGATTTTGGCAACTATAATTTCCACATGGGTATTCTGTGGAGTAGTTGATGCGGTGTGTCTGGTGGAGGACCGATGGTTGCCTGGAATGAAGTGTTATCCATACGATGTTGTCAGTAAAGTCAATTTGAGGATCGTCGGATATCCAATGATGATGCTGCCACTTATTCTAGTTCCCGTACTTTATGGAATGATAGCACGGCACGTGCATCTTCATCTCAAGAAACAGAAACGTAATAGCCAGGTATAGCCACACATCGAATCTTTTATGCTTTGGGATTATTTTTTTCATGCCGGTGAAGATAGTTATACTAAATGTATGGTTTCCCTTCAAATCAGTTCAAAATTATGTGGAACAGCTAAAATGGTTGACGATTTATCTCAGAATTGGGAAAAATCAACTATTAAGCATAAATGGAAGTTGTGTTGTCATTGTACATATTCTATTGTCAGGATCGTAAGGACCACTCTAGAATGCGCACGACTGTACGAATGATGACGTTAATCCTGAGTGTGTTCTACTCAACTTGGTTGCCGTGTTTTGTACTATCCTTTGTGTGGAAGATCGTACCTGCAACCTTGCTACAGGGTGTGGCACTGGTGATATTCACAGAAATTTCCATGTCTCTGCTCTACGTGAGCTGCATGGTCAATCCTCTGATATATCATCACTTCTCGATAAGCTACAGGAAAGCTTTCAGGGCGATGTGCTGCAAGAGGAGAGCACAAGACGAACACAGTTCAGGGTGACTTCAATCCATTCTTCACATGTGGATGAATAATCATGGAAATAATTAATTTTGGTTTTGAGTGGCTGAATGATAACTACAAATTAATTGTGGCTCATAAAAAGCTGAGGTCTAATGTAAAGATATGTTGATGCAATTTGTCGTAAGTTGTATATTTGAAACATAGGCCCAAGGGACCTGTAGCTTACTGGCTAGCCAATAGGTGATCGGACCGATGGTCTGGTAACTTCAAGGTTACAAGTATATTCAGCAAATATCATTTCCTATATGTCCACATTTTATTTCTAAGCTGTAAAGTCGATAATAAGCGAGATAATAGCCATTTTGTGCCATGACCTTGAAAATGAGGTCACAGGTCAAATTCAAGGTCATCAGAGTATTTGACATATATCATTTCCTATATGCCCACAATTGATTCCCAAGCTGTAAAGTCGATAATAAGTGAGATATTAGCCATTTTGTGCTCTGACCTTGAAAATGAGATTAAAGGTCAAATTCAAGGTCACGAGGATATTCAGCATATATCATTTCCTATATGTCCACAATTGATTCCAAGTCTCTAGGCTCAATATTAAGGGAGATATCAAGAACATTGTGGCCCATTATAAAGCATAGGAGAATTTAACATGGGAAAGTCCTATTTGGGCCCCGTAAAAAGCATCAAAATGGCCGCCACACTTATACACATCATAAAGATACATGAGGGGAACATTTTGAAACTAAAATTTTGAAACTGAAAAACAGTTTTTGAGAAAATAATTTTCAAAGTTGAAGACATGCAAAAACAGCCATTTTCGGCATAAAAATGGCCGCCAAAACTGCATAATCGATTAAATAAAAAAAAAATGACCAATACATATTCATACAAATTTATGGACAAATTCATCAGCCCGAAAAAAAGATAAAAAATATTAACAGATGATGTGGTGGACGACGACAACTACGACGGACAACGGACAAAAAACCACGACAATAGCTTATCGGCCTAATGGACCGGTAAGCTAAGAATATGAATGGGTTGTATTTCAAATGGTGCTACACACAAGTGGACGTATGAACAGATGTGATTGCACTATTTATGATTCGCTTGGGCCACAAATCAACCAATATACATTCAGTTCGTGATTTCGTCAGAGAAAACAGTGCCTATTACCTCATCTGCGGCGATCTGATTATACAGTGTGTCTACGTACATTATGTTCTTCGTTGATGATAATCATTACTTCTTGATATCATAGACTCACATATAGTTGCGATTATGTTATTACGTGAATTTCTCATCCTGTTGTATAACAAGTTGTATTTTGTATGAATTATGTTCCGAGACATTCAAATAAACATTGGCACGCACCTGAGTATGTTTGTTACATATACGAAGCCAACTATTCATTATTCTGCCATTGAGTCGTTGACATGTTTATATTTGCAGTATGAGATACGTCAAACTCCACTGACTGACTGTCTATCCTTATCAGAGCCACGTCATGTGCAGGAAGTGTGAATACTTAACTAGGCTTTACATTGGGTATTTGACCTTTCACAACATACTGCAGATACAAATCTGAAATAACTTTTGCAAGAAAACGCCATTTACCTTATCAATAGGCATTGTCCGAGTGACTTGATAAGATCTCCCAATTTCTGTATTTAGGAACCATATTAAAGCTACTGCTTTCGAATGTATGCAATATTTTTTAGAAAGAAAGTAAGAAAGTGAAAACAGATACTGAAATCCTAAAACAAAATTACCATTAAATACTATTAAATACATTATTATAATTTATCAGAAAGTCGAATACTTCCCCAGTCCAATAGATATATAGCCTAGACTGTTTTCCTGAGTGCACTGTGAAATGTGAAAGTATACATTTCATACACTTTTCATTGTTCTAGTCGGAAATTACACAAATTTCCTGTATTATTAGAGTGCATGATATGCCTCAGCCAATATACATTATTTGATATCACAATTTGGTACCAGTTGATAGAAATGAATGCCAATGTAAACATGATAATTATTTCATTGTAAATGTTGAAGTTTGAATAGTATTCAACAACTTCAAATATTAGTTTCTTACTTAGCGTCTGATGCAACATACACATTCACAAGCATACACACACGTCAATATGGCCAAATTCACTGAATATCTGGACACAATGAACGACTCGGAATGTCAGTTATACACATTCAGGTATGTCATGCTACCTGAATCCGACAAAAATGCCAATGTGAGTGTTTGTGAAGACCCATTGTTTAGGAGAATCAAGGAAACCGTTGGAATTCTCTTCTTGTACCTGAACATCTTTGCGGCATTTGCTATCGTTGTCGCGAATGTTCATGTCTTCGTTGCCTATGGACGATATCGTTTCATGCAGAACACAAGGAACACACTACTTCTAAACGTGGCATTTTGCAGACTTCATCGGCGCACCTGGTGTTGTTGCTGCAAATGTCTTGTCAAAACTATACTCCACCGAGTCATGGGTTCGAGTCCCATGCCTATTTACCATGTGGTTCTACGCCCTCTGCTTTCAAGGACAGATCCTCGCCATAGCTCTTGTGACGATTGACGGGTTTGCTTCTGTTTGGTATCCACATAAGTATGCCAGCGTCTTCACCATGAATAAAACCATTGTCACCATTGTCCTGATCTGGATCATCCACGGAGTGGCTGATGCAGCATGTATCTATGACAACCGTTGGACGCCTGGGGTAAAGTGCTACCCATATGATATCGCGAACGAAACGGGTTTGAGAGTATTGGGAAATGCAATGGTTTTGCTGCTTCTGCTGGTGATTCCCATAATGTATGGCATGATGGCATGTCGCGTCTACAGATGCAACCAGGCAAAAAGAGAGGACAGAGTGGTATGTGAACTGAATGAAAGAATGATTCTTCCATTTGCGTCCTTTGTTCACTTGGATTAACAATTACATTCTGTGGGTCTGTGGTACCTTTCATGCCTGTGTACATGTTATTATTTGATTGTACAAATGGTTTAAAAGCTTGCTTCATGGTTTTACTTTTGTTTGCAATTCTCGATTCTCACATACCGTTCATCCACAGAACCAGTCTGAACACGTGACCAGGAAGCGTAGGACGATGAAGATGATGACGATCATCCTAGTTGTCTTCTACGTCACGTGGTTCCCTATCTACATCCTGGCATTCGTCCGAATGATGACACCCACGACATTGAGCCAAGGGGTGTCTAAGGTCGTGTACACCGAAGTCGCAATGTCATTCCGTTACATAAGCTGCATGTTGAATCCTCTTATATATCACCATTCATCACCCAGCTACAGGAAAGCTTTCCAACTGATGTACAAACAATCAAGGCAGGATAAATGATGAGGTGTTGCTGTGGTCAGCATGATGAAGATCTCTAGTTAGAGATGAAGATGAATATCTCTTCTTCGATGTATTTATGTATGTAATAGAATAGAATAGAATAGAATAGAAGTTTATTTAACCAAAGTAATTACAGCTTAAATACAGAAACAACCAATAGAAAACGATAACCGAAATAATTACAAATGTGAAGTATTTATTAATGTCTTTTCTATATACAATATATGACATTACTCGTCACTTGTTCAATGGTTTGCTTCAAAATCTCGAGAATGAATCATAACTACCAGTCTGTTTTGATTTCACAAATTGTGCCTGTGAGTTGTTTTGTAGTCATTCCACCTTGTGTACAGTGTAAACGACTATATTTACACGATATCTGCCCCTTATAAAGCCAATACTTGAGGTGTTTCAGTCTATGTTTTCCTTGTATTGGAACTAACTGTAATATGGTCGATGCAGACATATACCCACTACTATAGAGTTTAAAACTTCCACGAGCAGAATATTGGTGACAGAAAACAAATATATACAGTGGTGCGTATTTTCCAAATACATGTACCTACAATTTAGTTGACGTTATGTTGATGTATGTCAAAATTATTATATCGACTATTAGTAATTTTAGTAAGTAAGTAATTTATTGTTCAATTTCCATGAAAAAAGCAACCACATTTTAAATAAAAAAACAAGCGAAAAGTACATAAAAACAGGATGGAAATTGAAGGACCAACATAGCGTGATTGCTGTCTTCCTGTTGGCCCTTGAAACATTTGTGAATAATAAAACAAAAAGCAGCAACCCGAATAAAGAAAAAAACAAATTCACAAGCAATACCAGCACGAACAGAATACCCGAGCGACCACCGAGGATGATAAAAATAAAAACAAAAAACATACTTAGTAATTAGTTTCGTAGGACAGGTCAATCTCATTTCATGCACGATTTCGAAAAAGCAAAGACAGTGATGGCCCAGTTGGGTTAGCTAAATTGTGACTAATTTTACATACTTTCTCTTTGAATCAGCCGAAACATTCCGCGCACAGAAAATTTGTGCATCGAATACAACTTTTATATGAAGATATAAATGAGGTTTTAATTGATATTCTGAAAGCATTTCGTGACGGTGAGTACTTGACAACATCAGAACATTTATTCCACACGTAAGGGAAACTGAACAATGGTTGCTTACGTGAAAAGTTAGAAATACATTTGACATTATATAAATTAGTTGACTGTCGTGTTTCATGAACACTTTGAATTTCATGGTTATATTTGAAAGTGTTTTTAAACGATGATGGCAACCTCCCATGAAAGTAATCGTACATGAACATCATAACGTGGAATTCATACAAGTCAGCCAGTTTCATAATTCCCGAAATTTTAAATAGAGGTTCGGTGTGACTATTGTAACGTGATTTGTTTATTATACGTATAGCACGTTTCTGAAGATTCGTGGTTTTTTTAACAGTTTGGCATTTGCGTTCCCCCAGGCTAAAATTCCATATGTCAGATTATTGCCAGAATTTGTAACACTATTCAAGTGCATGTATTATCAATGATAAACAATTATAGTAAGTGGCGATGCTTTAAATGTGTTTATAATATGTTTTTGAAATTACTCGTGAGATGTCCGAGAAATTTGTAACACTACATATATTCATGATATTATGCACATGAACACATACATTGATAGTAAATGCTAATTGGATATTTTTTCAATCATCATTCCTTGCAAATAATGTACATATGCTGTCTTTAGTTGTCACACAAAAATTCATGAATATATATTCCAAATGACTGTGGCGGCACAATATTTTGTATTGTAAAAGTAGTTTGAATAAAAGTGTATAAAACGGACAAATTATCTGATATTGGATAAATATCCAGTGTTTTAGTGTAAATGTCCCAAAAGTGTGGCTCATCTACCTAAATGGCGGTTCGACCTTTCGAAGTCATCGATAACCATACTGAAGTGCACAACTTACATGATCGAATATGACTGCACATTTGAACGTGCCAATATCTGAAATATTATAAT
The DNA here is from genome assembly GCA_949152475.1 of Terebella lapidaria. NCBI lineage: Eukaryota > Metazoa > Annelida > Polychaeta > Terebellida > Terebellidae > Terebella > Terebella lapidaria. The sequence goes on from OX424560.1 coordinate 30,453,179, forward strand.
TTTACTAAAATGGCAGCCATGCGCTGGGTATTCAAGAGCAATAAAACTCAAATAAGGGTACCCCTGGGAAATTCAATGTGATATATATAAAAAAAACATTTTCCATTTCAACTGTAAAATGTCTATGCTCCATTTTGAAGATTATTGCCAGAAAGTGAAGATTATTGCCAGAATTTCCTTGTACACTTATTTTATACTCCACCTTAATGACGATCATTATATAGATTATATACTAATGGATTTGCGTTTAAATACTACGGATGTCACATGATGACACACAGTGTAAAAATAGTGGATAACACTTCCTGATTTCACATCTACTTCCGCCTCTGATTATTGCAGCAACACTCTCAATGAAGAGTATAATATCAAAGAAGTTTATCAATGGATATAATGTGTATCTTGCAATTATTGTAATTATTCAAGTATTAACATTGCTTACTGTCTTGTATATATTAAATACACAAACATCAATTTCCACATCAAACGACCCAGGTTGATAGTTATACGAAAGGCAGACAGGGACTAGCTTTTTATGGAATTCATAACTGCAACTCTACACCAAACACAAATACAAGGTGATTGAATTGTGACAAAATTGGATTAGTATCTGATAGACTGTAACATGGCGAATGTTTCACAGATGGAGGAGTACTGTGTAGAGTATAATTTTCGTTACATCATAGATCCTGATGACATCACCAGTTTGAACTCCAGTGTCTGCCAAGATCGCACATTCGCCAGAGTAAGAGAAGTCGTCGGTATTGTTTTTCTTTCCCTGAACATTATCATCGCAGTCGCTATCGTGACTGGCAATCTTCAGGTGTTCATAGCTTTTGCAAGGTACAGTTTCGTGAGAACAACCCGGAATTCATTGCTATTACACATGGCAGTGGCTGATTTTGCAGGTGCCCCTATGATCATTGCAGCTAACGTCATCACGAATTTGTACTCCTGGGAACCATGGGTCAAGATTCCATGTCTGTTCACTGCTTGGCTGCATGCACTGTGCTTCCAGGGGCAAATATTTGGGATAACTCTGGTGACGGTCGAGCGTTTCATCTCCACTTTGTATCCACATCAACATGGTGCACTGTTCACGAAGAGGAAGATTTTGGCAACTATAATTTCCACATGGGTATTCTGTGGAGTAGTTGATGCGGTGTGTCTGGTGGAGGACCGATGGTTGCCTGGAATGAAGTGTTATCCATACGATGTTGTCAGTAAAGTCAATTTGAGGATCGTCGGATATCCAATGATGATGCTGCCACTTATTCTAGTTCCCGTACTTTATGGAATGATAGCACGGCACGTGCATCTTCATCTCAAGAAACAGAAACGTAATAGCCAGGTATAGCCACACATCGAATCTTTTATGCTTTGGGATTATTTTTTTCATGCCGGTGAAGATAGTTATACTAAATGTATGGGTTCCCTTCAAATCAGTTCAAAATTATGTGGAACAGCTATAATGGTTGACGATTTATCTCAGAATTGGGTAAAATCAACTATTAAGCATAAATGGAAGTTGTGTTGTATAATGGAAGTCATTGTACATATTCTATTGTCAGGATCGTAAGGACCACTCTGGAATGCGCAAGACTGTACGAATGATGACGTTAATCCTGAGCGTGTTCTACTCAACTTGGTTGCCGTGTTACGTACTATCCTTTGTGTGGAAGATCGTACCTGCAACCTTACTTCAGGGTGTGGCACTGGTGATATTCACAGAGATTTCCATGTCTCTGCTCTACGTGAGCTGCATGGTCAATCCTCTGATATATCATCACTCATCGATAAGCTACCGGAAAGCTTTCAGGGCGATGTGCTGCGAGAGGAGAGCACAAGACGAACACAGTTCAGGGTGACTTCAATCCATTCTTTACATGTGGATGAATAATCATGGAAATAATTCACTTTGGTTTTGAGTGGCTGAATTATAACTACAAATTAATTGTGGCTCATAAAATGCTGAGGTCTAATGTAAAGATATGTTGATGCAATTTGTCGTAAGTTGTATATTTGAAACATAGGCCCAAGGGACCTGTAGCTTACCGGCTAGCCAATAGGTGATCGGACCGATGGTCTGGTAACTTCAAGGTTACAAGTATATTCAGCAAATATCATTTCATATATGTCCACATTTGATTTCTAAGCTGTAAAGTCGATAATAAGCGAGATAATAGCCATTTTGTGTCTTGACCTTGAAAATGAGGTCAAAGGTCAATTTCAAGGTCATCAGAGTATTTGACATATATCATTTCCTATATGCCCACAATTGATTCCCAAGCTGTAAAGTCGATAATAAGCGAGATATTAGCCATTTTGTGCTCTGACCTTGAAAATGAGATTAAAGGTCAAATTCAAGGTCACGAGGATATTCAGCATATATCATTTCCTATATCATATAGGTAGGCATATAGGTATATACATCACATATAGGCTATATGTCCACAATTGATTCCAAGTTTCTAATCTCAATATTAAGGGAGATAAGCAAGAAGATTGTGGCCCATTATAAAGCATAGGAGAATTTGACATGGGAAAGTCCTATTTGGGCCCCGTAAAAACATCAAAATGGCCGCCACACTTATACACATTATAAAGATACAAGAGGGGAACATTTTGAAACTAAAATTTTGAACCTAAAAAACAGTTTTTGAGGGAATAGTTTTCAAAGTTGAAAACATGCAAAAACAGCCATTTTCGGCATAAAAATGGCCGCCAAAACTGCATAATCGATTAAATAAAAAAAATGACCCAATACATATTCATACAAATTTATGGACAAATTCATCAGCCCGAAAAAAAGAAAAAAATGTTAAAGACCTAGTAGCATGCCGATGAAAGTGCTTTTCATTTAGTCTATTATGAATAGTTTTCGAAAAATTTGAACGAATTTTACAAATACAATCAATGGGTTCAGAGATATTGAACCAAATAGGCACTCCTTCCGTAAATTGCCGAAGATTTTGATCCACATATTAGTGTGGGTCACGTGGTTGGTGACGTCAGTTGAGGCAGACCTGAAAGTACATGTAGCCAGCAAGGTAAACTCCATGTCGCATATTCATTCCCCTGATGTATGCTTGACAATTCAAGTGAATGGGTGAGATGGCAGAAATACGGCATTTCTTGTCTTGATATTTAGAATCAGCACTATTTATTCACCCAGAACGGAGGTTTGTTGAACTGCAAGATGTCCAGTATTTGCTGGTTTTTGCGTGTTTTCTGTTAAATCGCATGCATTCTGAAGTGATTTTCCGTCTTTGAGCTGGCCACCAAATTACGTATTTTACGTTTCCGGCGAGCCATCAAAGCACATTCTGCCTCAACTGACGTCACGATTACGGAAATTACCGAAGCTATTTCTTTCATCGGCTGGAGAAGGCGATTGTAATACTGGCTCAATATACTCCATTATATGTCACTGTTATTAGTTAGCAATTAACGCGAACACCTTTTTTATCACCAAATGTCCAAAATGTCTTGATGTGAACAGGAATAAAACCATATAATGGTACCTTGCTACTATGACTTTAACAGACGATGTGGCGGACGACGACGACTACGACGGACGACGGACGAAAAACCACAACAATAGCTTATCGGCCTAATGGACCGGTAAGCTAAAAAGATGCATGTTGTATTTCAAATGGTGTTACACACAAGTGGACGTATGAACAGATGTGATTGCACTATTTATGATTCGCTTGGGCCACAAATCAACCAATATACATTCAGTTCGTGGTTTCGTCAGAGAAAACAGTGCCTATTACCTCATCTGCGGCGATCTGATTATACAGTGTGTCTACGTACATTATGTTCTTCGTTGATGATAATCATTACTTCTTGATATCATATACTCACATATAGTTGCGATTATGTTATTACGTGAATTTCTCATCCTGTTGTACAACAAGTTGTATTTTGTATGAATTATATTCCGAGACATTCAAATAAACATTGGCACGCATCTGAGTATGTTTGTTACATATACGAAGCCAACTACTCATTATTCTGCCATCGAGTTGTTGACATTTTTATATTTGCAGTATGAGATACGTCAATCTCCACTGACTGACTGTCTATCCTTATCAGAGCCACGTCATGTGCAGGAACTGTGAATACTTAACTAGGCTTGACATTGGGTATTCGACCTTTCACAACATACTGCAGATACAAATCTGAAATAACTTTTGCAAGAAAACGCCATTTACCTTATCAATAGGCATTGTCCGAGCGACTTGATAAGGTCTCCCAATTTCTGTATTTAGGAACCATATTAAAGCTACTGCTTTCGAATGTATGCAATATTTTTTAGAAAGAAAGTAAGAAAGTGAAAACAGATACTGAAATCCTAAAACAAAATTACCATTAAATACTATTAAATACAGTATTTAATTTAATCAATTTATAATTTATCAGAAAGTCGAATACTTCCCCAGTCCAATAGATATATAGCCTAGACTGTTTTCCTGAGTGCACCGTGAAATGTGGAAGTATACATTTCATACACTTTTCATTGTTCTAGTCGGAAATTACACAAATTTCCTGTAATTATTAGAGCGCATAATATGCCTCAGCCAATATACATTATTTGATATCACAATTTGGTACCAGTTGATCGAATGAATGTCAATAAAATAAAATGGGACGATTCATATGTAAACATGATAATTATTTCATTATAAATGTTGAAGTTTGAATAGTGTTCAACAACTTCAAATATTAGTTTCTTACTTAGCGTCTGATGCAACATACACATTCACAAGCATACACACACGTCAATATGGCCAAATTCACTGAATATCTGGACACAATGAACGACTCGGAATGTCAGTTATACACATTCAGGTATGTCATGCTACCTGAATCCGACAAAAATGCCAATGTGAGTGTTTGTGAAGACCCATTGTTTAGGAGAATCAAGGAAACCGTTGGAATTGTCTTCTTGTACCTGAACATCTTTGCGGCATTTGCTATCGTTGTCGCGAATGTTCATGTCTTCGTTGCCTATGGACGATATCGTTTCATGCAGAACACAAGGAACACGCTACTTCTAAACGTGGCATTTGCAGACTTCATCGGCGCACCTGGCATTGTTGCTGCAAATGTCTTGTCAAAACTATACTCCACCGAGTCATGGGTTCGAGTCCCATGCCTATTTACCATGTGGTTCTACGCCCTCTGCTTTCAAGGACAGATCCTCGCCATTGCTCTTGTGACGATTGACAGGTTTGCTTCTGTTTGGTATCCACATAAGTATGCCAGCGTCTTCACCATGAATAAAACCATTGTCACCATTGTCCTGATCTGGATCATCCACGGAGTGGCTGATGCAGCATGTATCTATGACAACCGTTGGACGCCTGGGGTAAAGTGCTACTTCTTTTTTTGCTACTTCTACTTCTTTTTTTGCTGCTTCTGCTGGTGATTCCCATAATGTATGGCATGATGGCATGTCGCGTCTACAGATGCAACCAGGCAAAAAGAGAGGACAGAGTGGTATGTGAACTGAATGAAAGAATGATTCTTCCATTTGCGTCCTTTGTTCACTTGGATTAACAATTACATTCTGTGGGTCTGTGGTACCTGTCATGCCTGTGTAAATGTTATTATTTGATTGTACAAATTGTTTAAAAGCTTGCTTCATGGTTTTAATTTTGTTTGCAATTCTCGATTCTCACATACCGTTCATCCACAGAACCAGTCTGAACACGTGACCAGAAGCGTAGGACGATGAAGATGATGACGATCATCCTAGTTGTCTTCTACGTCACGTGGCTCCCTATCTACATCCTGGCATTCGTCCGAATGATGACACCTACGACATTGAGCCAAGGGGTGTCTAAGGTCGTGTACACCGAAGTTGCAATGTCATTCCGTTACATAAGCTGCATGCTGAATCCTCTTATATATCACCATTCATCACCCAGCTACAGGAAAGCTTTCCAACTGATGTACAAACAATCAAGGCACGATAAATACTGAGGTGTTGCTGTGGTCAGCATGATGATGATGCCTTGTTAGAAATGAAGAAGAATATCTCTTCTTCGATGTATTTATGTATGTAATGTATTTATTCATGTCTTTTATATAATATATGACATTACTCATCACTTTTTCAATGGTTTCTATCATGTAGTTGCTTCAAAATCTCGAGAATGAATCCTAAAGACCAGTTTGTTTTTATATCCAAAATTGTGCCTGTGAGTTGTTTGAAAATTATACAGTAATTTCACCTTGTGTACAGTGGAAACAATAACCAAATACTGCATTGTACTGGGATTTGTTTCGCACGGGTCCTTTCACGGAGCACGAGTGATCCGCGGAAGGACCAAGTGAGAAATACATTCCAGTACAATGTAGTATTTGGTTTATTTTATGTCTACAATAACGTTTTTCAGCACAAGAGACAATGGGTGACGTCACAAGTCAAGTCAAGTCAAGTCATAGCAACGAGTTCTGGCCTATGCAAAAAAACAACAACAATGCAAATATGGATATTTATTGCACTCGCCATATTACATTGAAAAAGATCGATGAGACATATTTACACAATATCTGCCCCTGATAATGCCAATATTTGAGTGTATTTGAGTAAATGTTTGCTTGTAATGGAACTTACTGTAATAACAGGTCGATGCAGACATATACCTAGTACTATTGAGTTTAAAACTTCCAAGAGCAGAATAGTGGTGACAGAAAACAAATATCCAGTGGTGCGTATTTTCCACATACATGTACCTTCAAGTTGGCGTTATGTTGATGTATGTCAGAATTATTATATCAATTATTCAGGTGCATGTATTATCAGTGATAAAACAAGTACGGTATATGGCGATGCTTCAGATGTGTTTATAGAGATGTCCGTCCTTAAAATTGTAACACCACACATATTATGCACATGAATAAAAACATCGTGAATGTTAATAGAATATTTTTCAATCGTACAATTCCTTGCAAATACTGTGTTTAGTTGATACACAAAAATGGATGAATATATATTCCGAATGACTGTGTCAGCACAACATCTTTTAATGTAAAAGTAGCTTCAATAAAAGTGTATAAAACGGATAAATTATCGGATATTGGATAAATATTCAGTGTTTTGCTGTTTTAGTATGAGTGTCCCCAAAAGTGTGGCTTTTCTACCACAATGGCAGTTTCGACTTTTCGAAGTCATCGATAGTCATACTGATGTGCACAACTTAATGACCGAATATGATTACCCATTTGAATGTGTCCATATCTGAAATATCATAATTCTAAAAAAAATATCGAACATTTGAGTCCAAATAAAATGATAACCATTCACAAGGTATTCAAGAGTACACAAAACTCAAATATTTCACGAGGGTACCCTTGGGAAATTTAATGTATTAAATCATGAAAACATTTTCCATGTCAACTGTAGAATATCTATGCTTCATGATGATGCATTCTAGTAGTCATGATATGGATAGCCTTACGGGGCATGACACTTCTTAATCAACAGTTTTATTTAGTTTTTTCTCCTTTTTTGTCGTCAAAATCTTGTTCGATAGGTCGGTATTCTCTCACGATACCAACGGTTTAATAAGTTGGTCTGATAACTGAAATCTGATTCGATCCTCATGACTATGGAAGGTGTTATACTAATATTAATGACGATCAGTATATGCATTATATATGATATAACTAATGAATTTGCGTCTAAATACTTCGGGTGTCACATGATGACACAGTGACAAAATAGTGTGACAAAATAGTGGATAACACTTCCTGATTTCACATCTACTTCTGCCTCTAATTATTGCAGCAACACAAGCCCTCAATGAAGAGTATATATCAAGGAAATTTATCAACGGAAATATTGTGTATCTTGCAATTATTTTAATTATTCAAGTATTTACATTGCTTACTGTCTTGTATATATTAAATATTTATAGCTGCGTTTGAGAAATTCTATGGACGTCATCATGATCTGGTTGATAAATACAGCAAATCCATGTCTGCCATGCAACTAGATCTATTTTCATGTTAATTTTGGGGAATTCATGACGGGTGCCACTAGTGGGGCAAGAAAAGCTCACTCTTTCCGGAACACCTGATTTCACCTCCTAATGGCCATTTACGGGGGTTCATGAGTTTCCCTGTCATTTTTGTTTTCTCTCACTTCGTATGCCTGATATGACTTTCTGTCCCCGGACTATGAGATTGGACAACGGACCCTGTTTTGTTTGCTCGGAATACTTAATACTGGGTATTGATTCCACGTCTATACACAAACATTGTTGTTCCATATCAAACGACCCAGGTTGATAGTTATACGAAATGCAGACAGGGACTAGCTTTTTATGGAATTCACACCTGCAACTTGATACCAAACACAAATCCAAGGTGATTGAATTGTCACAAAATTGGATTAGTATCTGAAAAACGGTAACATGGCGAATGTCTCACAAATGGCGGAGTACTGTGCAGAGTACAATTTTCGTTACATCATAGATCCTGATGACGTCACCAGTTTGAACTCCAGTCTCTGCCAAGATCGCACATTCGCCAAAATAAGAGAAGTCGTCAGTATTGTTTTTCATTCCCTGAACATTATCATCGCTGCCACTATCATGACTGGCAATCTCCATGTGTTCATAGCTTTTGCAAGGTACAGTTTCGTGAGAATAACCCGGAATTCATTGCTACTACACATGGCAGTAGCGGATTTTGCAGGTGCCCCTACGATCATTGCAACTAACGTCATCTCGAATCTCTATTCCTGGGAACCATGGGTCAAGATGCCATGTCTGTTTACTGCTTGGTTGCATGCATTGTGCTTCCAGGGGCAAATATTTGGGATAACTCTGGTGATGTCGAGCGTTTCATCTCCATTTTGTATCCACACAAACATGGTGCACTGTTCACGAAGAGGAAGATTTTGGCAACTATAATCTCCACATGGGTATTCAGTGGAATAGTTGATGCGGCATGTCTGGTGGAGGACTGGTGGTTGCCTGAAATGAAGTGTTATCCATATGATGTTGTCAGTAAAGTCAATTTGAGGATCGTCTGATATCCAATGATGATGGTGCCGCTTATTCTAGTACCTGTACTTTATGGAATGATAGCACATCACGTGCATCTTCATCTCAAGAAACAGAAACGTAATAGCCAGGTATAGCCACACATCGAATTTTTTCATGCTTTGGGATTATTTTTTTCATGCCGGTGAAGTTATACTAAATGATGGTTTCACTTCGAATCAGTTCAAAATTATGTGGAGCAGCTATAATGTTTGACGATTTATCTCAGAATTGGGAAAAATCAACTATTAAGCATAAATGGAAGTTGCGTTGTCATTGTACATATTCTATTGTCAGGATCGTAAGGACCACTCTAGAATGCACAAGACTGTAAGAATGATGACGTTAATCCTAAGCGTATTCTACTCATCTTGGTTGCCGTGTTACATCCTATCCTTTGTGCGGGAGATCGTACCTGCAACCTTGATACAGGGTGTGGCACTGGTGATATTCACAGAGATTTCCATGTATCTGCTTTACGTGAGCTGCATGATCAACCCTCTGATATATCACCACTCGTCCATAACCTACAGGAAAGCTTTCAGGGCGATGTATTGCAAGAGAAGAACGCAAGAGAAACACAGATCATGGTGATTTCAATCCACTCTCTGCAGGTGGACGTATTATCATAACCTAATTCGTTTTGGTTTGAGTGGCTGAATGATAACTAGATCTACAAATTACTTGCAGCTCATATAAAAGCTGAGGTGTATTGTAAAGACTCGGCGATGCAGCTTGTCGTAAGTCATTTGTTCAAAGATGACACATGTTGTATTCTAAATTATGTTATACAAACGAGGATATGTAAATAGATGTAATTACACTTTTTACGATTCGCTTGTGCAAAAAATCGACCAATATAACTTTAGTTCGCAATTCGTTCAGAGAAAGAACTTCATATTGCTTCATCTGCGAGGATCTGAATATACCGTATGTCTACGCCACATTATGTTCAGTGGTGATGATATATGTACGTTAGTTCTTGATATCATATACTCACGTACAGTTGCAATTATGTTATCAAACAAATTTCTCATTATGTATAAGAAATTGTATTTTTTATGAAATGTATTCTTAGACATTCTTGGTACGCACCTGAGTATGTTTGTTGGTTACATAAACCAAGGCAACTATTCATTATTCTACCATCGAGTCGTTGACATTTTCATGGTTGTAGTATGAGATACGTCAATCTCCACTGACTGACTGTCTATCCTTATCACACCCACGTCATGTGCAGGAACTGTGAATACTTAACTAGGCTTTACATTGGGTATTTGACCTTTCACAACATACTGCAGATACAAAGCTGAAATAACATTTGCAAGAAAACACCATTTACCTTATCAACAGGCATTGTCCGAGTGACTTGATAAGATCGCCCCACTTCTGTATTTAGGAACCATATTAAAGCTACTGCTTTCGAATGTATGCAATATTTTTTCAAAACTAAATTTTTGTGCAACACATATTATGCAAGATAACAAAATGTGTGCACAAAGATTTTGACCATTACAATTGTCCGAGTTGTCTTTTTATCTATTTTAATATCCATCAAACCCGAATGTAAACAAATGCCTAAATCGCGTTTAAAAGTCCACATCGAGTACATTTTCCAGTTCGTATGTGCAGAGTATAGTGTAGTTTTGAGAAACAAATTACTGATATACCATGATGTTCGTGAAATTGTCAGTCCATCTTGCACTTCTATGCTTTGTATACATCTGCATAATATTATGATGGATACAGTTCCCGTATTTACACAAGAACCGCCTGTTCAAATGAGCAAAATTTCCCAGAGGACTGGTTATAGTCATTACATTTGATGTGAGTATGTCTAATTCAGTTAATTTAGCATGTTTAATATGAAATATAGTTTTCAAAAAATATTGACTTCGAAGGCAGTTGCTTTAAGTTCGAAGGCAGTTGCTTTAAGTTCCCCCTATTTGCTTTGTATATAGTTTGTGCGAAGAGTTAGCTGGATTGCTGTGTAAATGTATATGAACGTGTATCACTGCGCCCCATGACACTTAGTGGTCCCAATACACTCAATCATTTATCAGCGAAGAGGAGTTTTGGTGAACAAAAGAGCACATGATCCGTGGAACTGATAAACTGCTGATTTGTGAATATAATACAGGTTGATAAGGATTGTCTGTCAAAGCTCAGAGACTGGCGATAGTCCTTGTGTGGTAATTAATGGGTCTGATATCTTATATTAATTTCGAGTAAATTAATTCATTAAAGGTCATGAACATGTTGATAGTGGTAAATGTGAACTGACTGTAGTTATATGTGCGCTGAAATGTCTAACATATCTGCAGACGTCACCTGTAACGTTAGGGATAATTGTGACGGAATAGCGTGTCTCCCGGCGGCTATTACGCCGACAGGATCGTCTAGTACGATGTATGTCGTGCGTTAACACAAAACAGGAGTCCGACGTATCTTTCAACAATAATCCGAGTTTATTAGGATGATTTAGTTCGATGTAGATCACGGCCACTCACTCATACGTAATCCCACAAGATAGTCCGAAGTATACTATAGTCCGATATAGTTCGATTTCTTCTAAATTCACAATATTCTTCTTATTATTTCTTGTACCTCTCTATTAGATTTCTTCCTTTTCCTACCAGAATACGGGAAAGCGCGGGACATTTGCTGAGTGTCTGTAATTTTCCCGCGTCGTGGGAGTTCATGCGATTCGTTGAATGTGATGTAATGTCTGGGTGAGCGTGGTCAAGTGTCTGGAAATGTGTTGATTGGAGGGAATGAGGGGTGTGTCATCGTGAGTAGAGTTGTTTACATGAGGTGCGGTGCTAGGACGGTGTGTGCTGGTGACGTAAGGTAAGTATGAAGTCATGTGATGAGTCTGTGTCATGTCTGTGTCACCACGTGCGACGGCTACACAACCCATTGACACCTGGCCCGGCCAAAACAGGATGGGACAACTCCTGATGGAACTCCGTGCCGTTAAGAGCTCAACTTCCGGTCTAATCTCGGAGAAGTCACACGAGGTAGCAGTCCAACTGGCGGACGAGCTGTTAACCTTGGCACTCAGTCCTTCAGTCCTGCACCGGTCATCCTCTTCTCCGGATGTCTTCCAACGAGTGGATTCCTTCCTGGACTCTCGAGAATGCACTCCCTCCAGAACGCCAAAGGAGGCAGCCAAATGGTCATCTGTGTCTCAGAAGCGAAAACCCACGAGTCCTCTGATGTCGGAACAGACTGACGGTGTAAGAGGCTCAAAATCTCTGAGGCCGATCTCCTCATCGACGGAACAAGTTCCCACCACGCCATTCAAACACAACGATAGCACATGATGCTCATTCTCACAGATGATATGTAACAATGACGAACTGGACTGGAAACGGACGATGATCACTGGTTATCGGACTTTATGGCTTGTCTTCCCTAAGCAGATAACTGTTATTGCAGTTACTGTTACTTTTTTGAAGAAAACTGTCTACTTGATCTTCCTTGTATGTATGTCTCCATATTTCCTTGGTCGATTTCGAGTAACGTGTGGACAATTGCGGTATAACATTTTGCCTTTTATCTCATATGTCATATTCTACAACGCTGTTCATACCTCTCTGTACGGAACATCACGGACTATGTTATGTATTATATGTCACAAATGTCAGTTCTATAGATTGAATAATCCTTGCACACGAACAACACATTATGGTTAGTACAATAACTATCAATGTACGTGGCCTGAGACAGAGACGATCCCGTTCTGCCCTGTTCCGCAACGTTATTAAATATAAAGCAGATATTATCTTCCTACAGGAAACATATTTCTTAGAGTCTGATCGGGATACTTGGTGTAATGAATGGGGCGGGAAGCTATTTGCTGTGCCTGGGACCACACACAGCGGGGGTATGATGATTCTTATACGGAGTGGGTTTGATATTGATGACATACAAATTGAACATTCAGAAGCCAAAATATTAGCAGTAAAATTTAAACATAACGACGATTACTACGCATGTTTCTGCATACATGCTCCGAATAAGCGTACCGATAAAATTAATTTCTTTACACATCTGACTGATATAGTGTCCAAATATACAAATGAAGACGCATATTTAATTCTAGCAGGTGATTTTAACTGCACACTACAGCCTGAAGACAATATATCAGGTCTTGATCACGATCAAGCAGAAGTTAAAGCGTTCAGAAATCTGGTTTCTTCTCTGTCTCTCGTAGATTTATGGAAAGAACATAACCCCACAATAAAAGATTTCACCTGGTCCAATAAAAGAAAGACAGCAGTTCGCCGATTAGATTATATTTTAGGGAATGAATTAGTTCATAACGTTGCCGTGTCTTCGCTTATTGTAGACGTTCCTTTAACCGACCACCGAGGTGTGCTCATGAGAATGCACAAAGACACGTCCCAGCGGGGACCCGGGTACTGGAAACACAACGACTGTCTTCTTGAAGACGAACCATATATTGATCACATGATAAATATTATACAGGAAACACTTCTCAACCCGCATCACCTACCAATTTCTGTTGTGTGGGAATTATGTAAAATACGAGCAAAAGAATTTTCAATAGCATATGGGAAATTGAGGGCCAAACAAAATCGGAATCAAATAACAGTATTAGAAAACAAAATACTCCAATTTAACAAAAAGCTCGTGCTCAATCCAACGGATTCTAAATTGGTGGATGCTATCAATAACGCATCATCTGAGCTTAATGATTTAACACTGGAAATTGAACGTGGGGCACATCTACGATCAAAAATCGAACTTATTGAACACGGGGAAAAATGTAACAAATATTTCACCAGCATGGAAAAGGCCAGAGCCAAATCCAAATTAATTTCTACACTGAGTAGGCCGGATGGGAGTATCGCAGATACACATGAGCAAATATTGACTGAAATTACACGGTTCTACAGAGATTTATATAACGTTAAAATTCCATACAACGAACATGATGTGAATGAATTCATAAAAGATGTTGATATACCGCGTCTATCAGATGAATATAAATGTGAATGTGAGGGTCTCATTACAGTTGATGAATGCCAAGCGGCGCTTGAAAAAATGAAAAAAAGCTCTAGTCCAGGTTCAGATGGCCTAACGTTATCTTGGTATAGGACTTTCTGGTCTTATATAAAAACTGCCATGGTTGACTGTTTCAACGATGCATTCATTAACGGGACTCTACCCTTGTCACAAAGAAAAGGAATCATTGTTTTATTGCACAAAGGTAAACAACTGTCTCGTAACAACTTGAGCAACTGGAGACCCATAAGTCTGACAAACACCGATTATAAAATCCTGACAAAATGTTTGAGTAATAGGTTGAAAAGCGTAGTCACTGATATCGTGAATGAAGATCAGAATGGGTACATTAAGGGAAGACACTCTGGCATCGTAATACGTACCATAGATGATGTTATAGAATATACTAATGTCAAAGGTATTCCTGGTTCTATCATTTCCTTAGATTATTCCAAGGCGTTTGACTCTATTTCGAAGAAGTTTTTATTACGGTCATTGGACTTTTTTGGGTTTGGACCTTCTTTCTTGCGATGGATGTCGGTGATCAATTCAGACACCATCAGCTGTATATTATATAATGGATACAAATCTAGTTATTTTCCTTTGGAGTGTGGGATTCGACAAGGATGTCCAATTTCACCTCTGTGCTTTGTGATAGCGTGTGAGGTACTGTCGTGCAAAATACGCCAATCTCCATTGATAAATGGTATTCACTTGGGGAAATGTTTAAGTCAGGAGTCTTTTATAAAAATAGCTCAATATGCGGATGATACCACATTATTCTTAGGCGATGAACTGTCTATACATAATTCACTAGATATAGTACAGCATTTTTCATCATTCTCTGGCCTGAATTTAAATCGCAACAAGACTGAAGCCATTTGGGTAGGATGCTGGAAATATAAGAGGAAAGAAATTGGGAATCTCAAATGGAACATATATCCGAACAATCGCATGAAAATGTTGGGTGTTATTTTTCAAAACGACTGTGCGGTAAGTGATATTGATGAAAACTGGACAAACCGCTTTGTTAAATGCGAAAATATAATTAAGTTCTATGGAGCGTTTTTAGGGTCAATATTCATTGACATGCATTGTAGATTTTCTTGTTGTGAATGATTGTTTCAACCGCAAAATTCTGTATTCCACATTACTGTTTCTAAACTTTCTGTGTAGAATTTACATATTCTTATTGCATAGTTCTAACTTCCATCTCCTTGCTGCTTACTTCCAAGTCCTTACTGGTACTTTCTCAATGCTTAATTCATCATGTCAAATTCTAGCACCTTTGTCCATGCAAACTAACAAAAAAAATTCGCATCTGACACAATGCATATGGAACTTAGCACATTGCATTTAGAATATAGCATATCGCAGGATGAACAAAGAACAACGAATGAAGCACTCGGCGGTTAGCGCCGCCTGTCGTCATAATGATACAGTAGTAATTGTTGGGGACAAAATTACTACTGCAACATTATGACGACAGGAGGCGCTGGCCGCGCGTAGCCACATGATGTATGAGAAACTAAGACCTCCACACTCAGGTGCCACACTCAGCTGAGCACAGGCCCCAATGAATTCCCGCAATCTTCCCTGTGAATAAAAGAATAGTGAGAGATGATTAGTATGAGCCTATTATTAAGATTTCTATGCTCCTTGAAATCAATTTTCGATGTGACGTCATGAATACTCATTGTAATGTAATACACTGTTGCTAGTTAGGTGCAGATATTATCATGACATAGGCCTGAAATTAACACACAAAAATGGTGATAACTTGAGATCGGACAGTGATAATTGAGATGTGAAAAAAAATTTCAGGAACTGATGGCTATCTCCTTCAAGGCTAAATATGATGATCTCTCCGATCATAATTTCTTCATGCCGTTAATTTGGCACGAGTCCAACTACGCTACGGTAGTTGTATTGGATTTATCTGTTTGCCACATAAAGAGACAATGTAGCACCAAGGGTGCTGCAGCTTACCGGCAGATCATGAGAATTACACAAGGTATTGATTTTCCCAAATATAAATTGTTACACTGATCTTCAAACCTGTTGTCAAAACATGTTCGTAAATGTTGCCAAAGACACATTTCTTGTATGGAATATAATACGAAATCAAGTTACATCTTGAAAGGTTCCTTCCGATAATGACAAAGGCCTATATTCACAGACCGTCAATTCAAAGGCAACAAAACTTATACACATCACAGAGGTACATAGGGAGAATCTCATGCATTTTGAGGAAAATTGTCAATATTTTTTGAAAAAATGGCAGCCAAAGACAAAAATCATCGTTTCTTTCGACAAAATAAGGTCGTTTTGACTTTCCGAAGTCATTCAAGGTCAAATTCAAGGTCATCCATCATTCAAACCGCAATATATGATTTCCCATTTGAATGTGCCAATACTTAGGCTCTATCTTGAAAAGTTCTAGGAGTTTACTCCCGCAAAGCTCCCATTTTGAAAGATGATTGGGTGAAATTTCCTCAAAAATATTCCCCAAAAAGTCCCAAAATTTTTTCAATGGCCAAAAAAGAAAATTGCTGGAAATGGCTCAGAACGAATAGTGGCTCGATTTGGGACAATGTTTTTTTTTTCGCAGACACGTCAAAAAATCAAAATGGCTGCCACACGCAGAGTGGCGATTCAAGTCTCCCTTGAAACAAAAATCTCAAACTGATTAGACAGTTTTCGAGAAAAAGGCCATCAAAGTCCAAAATTAGCCACTTTTCATATAAAATGGCTGCCAATCGGCAAAAAGGATTGAATAAAAAATCAAACGAATCGTCACGTCCGCCGTGACCCACGTTGAGCGGCTTATCCATGAGGATCCGGGATAGCGGACGACGTCAAACTTTACATGTGTATGAACTAACACTATTTTTCAAATGAAAAAGCAATCCGTGCTTCGTACCAAATTTTTAGGTTAAAGGGATTTCACCATATTAAATTTCCTCTCCCGTGTGAGCCCCTCATCCCCAATTTAATCCCTTAAATACACGTCTGCTCATAAAAAGTGAGTTTAGGGGCTATCTTTAGCTTTTTCAAGCCCCTAAACCCCAGAAGTTTTCTTCGATTCAACCAAGTTATCGGGCCATGGGCCGGTAAGCTAAAAATACAGCACCGGACAAGCGGTCCATCAAAGCAAGGTCTTTCCTTCATCCGGGAGTCTTCAGTTTCTCATTCCCAATGTGGCCACTCGACCCGCAGCGCCGTCTGTCGTCATAATAGTGCAGTAGTAATTTTGGCACATGAAATGCTTCATTCGTTGTGCTTTGTTCTTCGTGCGATGTGCTTTATTCTAAGTGAAAAGTGCTATGTCCTATATGCATTGTGCCAGATGCGATTTGTTTTTTAATAGTTTGCATGAACAAAGGTGTTAGAATTTGGCATGATTAATCAAGACTTGAGAAAGTACCAGTGAGAAATAAGCAGTAAGGAGATGGAAATTAGAACTATGCAGTAAGAATATGTAAATTCGACACAGAAAGTGTTAGAATTTGGCATGATTAATCAAGACTTGAGAAAGTACCAGTGAGAAATAAGCAGTAAGGAGATGGAAATTAGAACTATGCAGTAAGAATATGTAAATTCGACACAGAAAGTTTAGAAATAGTAATGTGGAATAAAGAATTTTGCGATGGAAATAATAATTCACAACAAGAAAATCTACAATGCATGTCAATGAATATTGACCCTAAAAACGCTCCATAAAGTTATGGCTGGGCCGCCATATGTCCATATATGGCAAAATTACTGTTGTTAAAACCTACCTGCTATCTCAATTCCTGTACATGATGCAAGGCACTATAATGCCTGACAGGGTGCTCAAAAGGATGAATGCATTTTTCTTCAGGTATATATGGTGTACAAAGAATTATTATAAAGAGTCGGACATATTGAAACACTCTGTCGAACATGTGAAAAGGGACGTTATGATGTCCCCAATATCGGAGGGCGGATTGAATATGATCAATGTATTCGACATCCAACGTACATTAGCATTCAAATGGATACCGCTACTGCAACAACATGGGAATGGAGCTTGGCGGATTCTGCCGTGTAGATATTTTCGCAAGTTTGGTGCGGATTATTTTGTATTCAAAATGAATGTCGAATTCACATCATTTAGAGGTATATCGGGGTATTTTCCCAGTTTCTACAAATCTTTGGTAGAAAAATGGTTTTCTTGCGGAGTTTTGAATCCATCACATTCAATTGTAAATAGTTCCCAGAGTATATGGAATAACAGATCTGTAACATACAAGAATAATGTATTGTATTTCGAGAGATGGATAAAACATGACATTTTATATGTCTCGGATGTTGTAATGAACGGTGATATTATTAGTTATGAATCTGTTGCTTCTGAATTAGGCGACAATGGAAGTACTCGGTTGGAATATAATGTGGTGTATAATGCCATAAGGAACAATTTAGTATTATCAGAGTTGGTGTTTTCTGAGAGAGATAATAGAATATTTATAGGTGACAAACCAATTTCTAAAATGTCTTCCAAATCAATACGAATGTTTCTAATAAAGATGAGGAATCTTGGAGATAACACTCCTGAACATTGGAAATCCCGTTACGGAGATGATATTTCAGAATATACCTGGAGTCTGCCATTCAGAGTATGTAATGACACAAAACTGAGTGTTATGCAATGGCGCATACTACGTAACATTTATTTTACACGGA
The DNA here is from genome assembly GCA_949152475.1 of Terebella lapidaria. NCBI lineage: Eukaryota > Metazoa > Annelida > Polychaeta > Terebellida > Terebellidae > Terebella > Terebella lapidaria. The sequence goes on from OX424560.1 coordinate 30,471,988, forward strand.
ACCGTTTGTATAGAATGAAAATTGTGAGTGATGATTTGTGTGAATATTGTAAAACTTCTGAAACTGTGGAACACTTTTTTGCGAACTGTCAAAGACTAAATCAGTTGTGGAGGGAGGTCGACAAAGATATTTCTTATCTTGTCGGATACAATGTTGAGCTTGAGGAAACAGACAAAATTTTGGGTATAAAGATTGCAGATATTGAACCCAAGATATTACAGTCGGTTAATTATTTAATCTTAGTGGCAAAGCATTGTATTTCATCACACACAAGAAAAGGAAATATAGGTTTGAATACATTGTATGGACTTGAGAAAAAAATTAGAAATATCCAAACTGGAATGTGATATGATGTGAAGTGTATGTGATGTAATGTGCACTTTGGGTCTGTACGTGTGTATATGCAAAATTGATCATGTCTACCATGCACGCACACATGTAATTATTTGTACAATGGTTTTCCTGGTGCACCTGTATATCTGTATATGTTGTGTTTTTTTGTATGTAAAAAGGGGCAGAATAATCCCCGGGATAGCGAGAGGGTAGTCTACCCCAATGACCGCTAAAAGAACAACAACGAGTGTAAATATATATATGAAAAAAATTTAAAAAAAAAAAAAAAAAAAATGTATGTCGAGTGGGAGAATGTGTAAGGGAGGGGTTTCAGGCCGATAACTGTCATAAATATTCTACATATTCTTATAATCTGCACCATCATAACACCATCATAACTCATGCAAACTTCCTTCTAGGATCGTAAACAAGCGATTTGACAGCAGCCAATCAGGCGTCTGGCTTTAGCACATTCACGCCCCAAATTCGTATAATTAGAAATAAGAATAAAGCACCACCAACCGACACTAATATCACCTGTATATTTTTTGAAAGTATTGTGGCGATTTTGCCCAAAGAGCGCGGCAGGAGCCTTTGCAAAACACTAACCAGTTTTACGGCCTATTTTTAGATCGCTCTAGTTCGGAGCGTGCGCTGCCCAGCAACGCACTGTACTCAATTGCGCCCAGTAAACTATAACAATGGTTTGACCTAGTCTCTCCCCCCGCCTCTTGGCTCGATATATACGCGAGCATTTTGCTTGGTCTGTGAGATTGTCCCAGAGCAAGCCAAGAGGCAAGACGAGAGGCTCGCCATGAGTTTTACGTCCCTGTGTCTTGGGTAAGGCCCTCGCGGGCCCTGGGGACGATTTCCATTGGGGTCCAGGTGGGGGAGACCGTTGCTGACTCGGGGGCTCACGCCCAGTGGATCACCGGTTTCTTACCACCTGGGGTGGTGTGACACAGGCTCTGGCAGACCGTCGGGCTGGCTCAGAGTTCCATCTCTGTGACAGTGCCTTCGGCGAGGCCGGCCAGCAACATGCCCACGTGTATGGGTTCCGTGGTGCCGCTCCCATGGCATCTCGGGCTCTACATACGGCTACATTACCATATCTATGTAATATGCATGTTGTAGTTAAGGAGTTGGTGAGATGCATGTGTTATGTCGTAGTGTATGACGGCGGGACTCGTTCCGGGCTGACTGTACCTGGTTGTAGTGTTCCGTAGAGTAGTGCCGGACGCCCTGTAGCGGGTACGCGAGCATTTTGCTTGGTCTGTGAGATTGTCCCAGAGCAAGCCAAGAGGCAGGACGAGAGGCTCGCCTGAGCTTTACGTCCCTGTGTCTTGGGTAAGGCCCTCGCGGGCCCTGGGGACGATTTCCATTGGGGGCCCAGGTGGGGGAGACCGTTGCTGACTCGGGGGCTCACGCCCAGTGGATCACTGGTTTCTTACCACCTGGGGTGGTGTGACACAGGCTCTGGCAGACCATCGGGCTGGCTCAGAGTTCCATCTCTGTGACAGTGCCTTCGGCGAGACCGGCCAGCAACATGCCCACGTGTACGGGTTCCGTGGTGCCGCTCCCATGGCATCTCGGGCTCTACATACGGCTACATTACCATAACTATGTAATATGCATGTTGTAGTTAAGGAGTTGGTGAGATGCATGTGTTATGTCGTAGTGTATGACGGCCGGACTCGTTCCGGGCTGACTGTACCTGGTTGTAGTGTTCCGTAGAGTAGTGCCGGACGCCCTGTAGCGGGCGCCCGCCGAACTTTACAGTATACATGTGTATGTGATCAGGAAATCACATATACTAGTATTCTGTGGATTGTGGTTACAATGTCTTATGTTTATTACATCTTTATTACTTTAAAGAGAATATTCACAATATGTAACATCCGGCATGTTAAAAAAACGTGTCACCTGAACATATTCAAAATACACTCCGGAAGCCTAAATATATCTTCAATTTTTTATTTGTATTTCTGCTCACGTGTCATCGCTCTCTTAATTTCACCTTAATATCATTATATGTCATTCTCAAACACGGTATGATCTTATTGCGTTTGCTGACAACAATTAACGATGCCGTTCCCAAGGCGTGCAATAATCATTGCAATGAAGACCAGCTTCTCGGCGCTCTTGGCGTATACACTAGATCACCAGACAGCAACTAACAAAAGTAGTGACAAGACTGCTATAGAGGTCATACACTTTTATGTATGTACATTACCTTAAATCGGTTATCGTATCTATTTGGATGTTGACGCAAAAAAAAACCCCTGAAATGAAATATTTTTGGAACACGAAGTAAGCACGATCGAACATCCATAAAGGCCAGATGGGTGATATCAGGGGCCCGACTGGTGACATCAGGGGCAGATGTAATAGTTTCTGGTGTGTAGGAAACAATTGTTTCTGGACCAGAGATTTTTCTAAGGTTTAGATCAAACGAAAATGGGAGAGGTAGAGTTATTCTGAGTACCATTGCTAAATTATACCAATTTATAGGTTTGCCTGGGTGATAAAATGAACAAATGGATGTTGAATAACGTGGTCAAGCATCTCAGATGAAATTTACTAGAGATAAGAGTCATCAATGAGTTCTCAACTATGTACATTCATGAACTCTTTACTCTGTATGATGGTAATCATTATACTCATAATGTTTTGCGACTTTATCTAAAGAAAACCAGTAGTGTAAAACAGTATTGTCCATGAGGGAATTAATCTTTGGAACTCACTAAGTAATGGAATAAAGCTATCAGGTTCAATACAGACATTTAAAAGTCAACTAAATGCCTGGCAGCCCATGCGATGTACGTGTTCTTATTGCATAATGTGTAAATTGAATGGCTTATGACCATACATGTACATGTTTGAGATAATGCACTAATGCAGGAGAAGTGATATCAAGTGATAGTTATCTGTTCGAGGCATGGCATAGGCGAGAACAGATGCGGATATAACTTCGATTGCCATCAGTCTACTGCCCGGTTACGGACCTGAGGCTCAAACCATGGCTCAAACTCGGGTTCAGATCTGTAAGTCTGGCTTGTGAAAGCCAGACTTAAATCAAGGTTCAAGCCTGGCTTGTGAAAGCTAGACTTAAACTTCGGTTCAAGACTGACCGACTTAAAAACAGTCGAGTTGAACACGCTTCGCTCAAGACGAGCTTACGTAAGTCAGGCTTGCTGCAACTTGTACGTATGCCTATATGTACATTTCCTGGATTGTGGCTCGTTTGGCTTGGTAGTTGGAGGATTGTATCATCTTATATCGGTTTACTTATGTTGATTGAAATTACGAGAGGAAAACAAAAATACAGCCACCTCAAAGGTAATTAGTGGAGAAACCCACCGATGGGATGCAGAACAATAAAATAATATACGGAAATAATATAGGATGATAGCCAAGGAAGATCAGGCCTGGGAACAGATAAAACAGTGCGAAGTGTGATAAACCAGTCCATGACAATAATTTTTCCTTATTTTGCCTATAACTTAGCTCAACGTGATGGGAACTACACTGATCGGCGGTGTGGAAACACTATCAGATCGAGGTGAAAATAAGCAATGACTAGTCACAGCAGCATCGTTTATACAGCATACATGTATGTTACCCCTAGGGGTCAAAACTGAAATAACAGTTATATACAGTAAAATCAGGACCAAGGTCACTAAGCTATGGTAGCTCAAAACATAGCTTGTATTGAAGTTACATGCATGGACACATGTCTAAGCTAGACTTAAACCTACCCCTGCCCAGGTTCAGATGTAGAGCTTAGCTTGAACCTCGGCTTCATTTAAGCTTGACGTCAGCAACCCAAAACCTTGGTTTAAGCTCAGCTTATTCCTTGAAAACCCTATCCCGGGTTTAAGCCAGACGTGCGCAACCGGGCATTAATGTATTCTCCCCTAAGTCCCGATATTGTGATAACAAAATAATTAGTTTTATCAACTGCGATTATGTCATATATCACACTCCTAGATGTTTATGTGTACATATTAATGGCATGTACTCATCTCATTTACATATTTTCTCAGATCGTTACATATAACCGTTTTTGTTATTCCATGTTGATGAACAGTCATATGGCTAATATTTCTCTTGAACGATCGACGTCAAATAAATTTCATCTTACCTCATGTCACATGATGACGAAATAATGAATAACACTTCCTTGTTTCACAGCCTACTAATAATTTTTGCAATAATTTTTTCCTCAAGATAAAGGTTTAATGAATGGTGTATATTGAGTTATTTATGAATACTTATATTGTAAATTATTATTGGTGTATTATTGATGTATTCGCTTTGCCAACTGTCTTGTATATATTGAATGCACTAATATTTCAGTCACATTTCAAACGACCCAGGTCGATAGTTATACGAAAGGCGGGCAGGTAGCTTTTCATGGAAATCGTATTGCAACTGAAAACGTATAGGCTATTGAAATGTGACAAAATTTGATCACCGTCAGATTAACGGTAACATGGCGAATGTCTCACAAATGGCGGAGTACTGTGCAGAGTACAATTTTCGCTACATCATAGATCCTGATGACGTCACCAGTTTGAACTCCAGTCTCTGCCAAGATCGCACATTCGCCGAAGTAAAAAAAGTCGTCGGTATTGTTTTTCTTTCTCTGAACATTATCATCGAAGTCGCTATCATGACTGGCAATCTTCATGTGTTCATAGCTTTTGCAAGGTACAGTTTCGTGAGAATAACCCGGAATTCATTGCTACTACACATGGCAGTAGCGGATTTTGCAGGTGCCCCTACGATCATTGCAACTAACGTCATCTCGAATCTCTATTCCTGGGAACCATGGGTCAAGATGCCGAGTCTGTTTACTGCTTGGCTGCATGCATTGTGCTGCCAGGGGCAAATATTTGGGATAACTCTGGTGATGTCGAGCGTTTCATCTCCATTTTGTATCCACACAAACATGGTGCACTGTTCACGAAGAGGAAGATTTTGCCAACTATAATCTCCACATGGGTATTCAGTGGAATAGTTGATGGGGCATGTCTGGTGGAGGACTGGTGGTTGCCTGAAATGAAGTGTTATCCATATGATGTTGTCAGTAAAGTCAATTTGAGGATCGTCTGATATCCAATGATGATGGTGCCGCTTATTCTAGTACCTGTACTTTATGGAATGATAGCACATCACGTGCATCTTCATCTCAAGAAACAGAAACGTAATAGCCAGGTATAGCCACACATCGAATTTTTTCATGCTTTGGGATTATTTTTTTCATGCCGGTGAAGTTATACTAAATGATGGTTTCACTTCGAATCAGTTCAAAATTATGTGGAACAGCTATAATGTTTGACGATTTATCTCAGAATTGGGAAAAATCAACTATTAAGCATAAATGGAAGTTGTGTTATCATTGTACATATTCTATTGTCAGGATCGTAAGGACCACTCTAGAATGCACAAGACTGTAAGAATGATGACGTTAATCCTAAGCGTATTCTACTCATCTTGGTTGCCGTGTTACATCCTATCCTTTGTGCGGGAGATCGTACCTGCAACCTTGATACAGGGTGTGGCACTGGTGATATTCACATTTCCATGTCTCTGCTTTACGTGAGCTGCATGGTCAACCCTCTGATATATCACCACTCGTCCATAACCTACAGGAAAGCTTTCAGGGCGATGTGTTGCAAGAGAAGAACGCAAGAGAAACACAGTTCATGGTGATTTCAATCCACTCTCTGCAGGTGGACGTATTATCATAACCTAATTTGTTGTGGTTTGAGTGGCTGAATGATAACTAGATCTACAAATTACTTGCAGCTCATACAAAAGCTGAGGTGTATTGTAAAGACTCGGCGATGCAGCTTGTCGTAAGTCATTTGTTCAAAGATGACACATGTTGTATTCTAAATTATGTTATACAAACGAGGATATGTAAATAGATGTAATTGCACTTTTTACGATTCGCTTGTGCAAACAATCGACCAATATAACTTTAGTTCGCAATTCGTTCAGAGAAAGAACTTCATATTGCTTCATCTGCGAGGATCTGAATATACCGTATGTCTACGCCACATTATGTTCAGTGGTGATGATATATGTACGTTAGTTCTTGATATCATATACTCACGTACAGTTGCAATTATGTTATCAAACAAATTTCTCATTATGTATAAGAAATTGTATTTTTTATGAAATGTATTCTTAGACATTCTTGGTACGCACCTGAGTATGTTTGTTGGTAACATAAACCAAGGCAACTATTCATTAATCTACCATTGAGTCGTTGACATTTTCATGGTTGTAGTATGAGATACGTCAATCTCTACTGGCTGTCTATCCTTATCACACCCACGTCATGTGCAGGAACTGTGAATACTTAACTAGGCTTTACATTGGGTATTTGACCTTTCACAACATACTGCAGATACAAAGCTGAAATAACATTTGCAAGAAAACACCATTTACCTTATCAACAGGCATTGTCCGAGTGACTTGATAAGATCGCCCCACTTCTGTATTTAGGAACCATATTAAAGCTACTGCTTTCGAATGTATGCAATATTTTTTCAAAACTAAATTTTTGTGCAACACATCTTATGCAAGATAACAAAATGTGTGCACAAAGATTTTGACCATTACAATTGTCCGAGTTGTCTTTTTATCTATTTTAATATCCATCAAACCCGAATGTAAACAAATGCCTAAATCGCGTTTAAAAGTCCACATCGAGTACATTTTCCAGTTCGTATATGCAGAGTATAGTGTAGTTTTGAGAAACAAATTACTGATATACCATGATGTTCGTGAAATTGTCAGTCCATCTTGCACTTCTATGCTTTGTATACATCTGCATAATATTATGATGGATACAGTTCCCGTATTTACACAAGAACCGCCGGTTCAAATGAGCAAAATTTCCCAGAGGACTGGTTATAGTCATTACATTTGATGTGAGTATGTCTCATTCAGTTAATTTAGCATGTTTAATATGAAATACAGTTTTTAAAAAATATTGACTTCGAAGGCAGTTGCTTTAAGTTCGAAGGCAGTTGCTTTAAGTTCCCCCTATTTGCTTTGTATATAGTTTGTGCGAAGAGTTAGCTGGATTGCTGTGTAAATGTATATGAACGTGTATCACTGCGCCCCATGACACTTAGTGGTCCCAATACACTCAATCATTTATCAGCGAAGAGGAGCACATGATCCGTGGAACTGATAAACTGCTGATTTGTGAATATAATACAGGTTGATAAGGATTGTCTGTCAAAGCTCAGAGACTGTCGATAGTCCTTGTGTGGTAATTAATGGGTCTGATATCTTATATTAATTTCGAGTAAATTAATTCATTAAAGGTCATGAACATGTTGATAGTGGTAAATGTGAACTGATTGTAGTTATATGTGCGCTGAAATGTCTAACATATCTGCAGACGTCACCTGTAACGTTAGGGATAATTGTGACGGAATAGCGTGTCTCCCGGCGGCTATTACGCCGACAGGATCGTATAGTACGATGTATGTCGTGCGTTAACACAAGACAGGAGTCCGACGTATCTTTCAACCATAATCCGAGTTTATTGGATGATTTAGTTCGATGTAGATCACGGCCACTCACTCATACGTAATCCCACAAGATAGTCCGAAGTATACTATAGTCCGATATAGTTCGATTTCTTCTAAATTCACAATATTCTTCTTATTATTTCTTGTACCTCTCTATTAGATTTCTTCCTTTTCCTTCTTTCTTCTCTAAGTTCTCAAACCAGAATACGGGAAAGCGCGGGACATTTGCTGAGTGTCTGTAATTTTCCCGCGTCGTGGGACAGGAGTTCATGCGATTCGTTGAATGTGATGTAATGTCTGGGTGGGCGTGGTCAAGTGTCTGGAAATGTGTTGATTGGAGGGAATGAGGGGTGTGTCATCGTGAGTAGAGTTGTTTACATGAGGTGCGGTGCTAGGACGGTGTGTGCTGGTGACGTAAGGTAAGTATGAAGTCATGTGATGAGTCTGTGTCATGTATGTCGAGTGGGAGAATGTGTAAGGGAGGGGTTTCAGGCCGATAACTGTCATATATTCTACATATTCTTATAATCTGCACCATCATATCACCATCATAACTCATGCAAACTTCCTTCTAGGATCGTAAACAAGCGACTTGACAGCAGCCAATCAGGCGTCTGGCTTTAGCACATTCACGCCCCAAATTCGTATAATTAGAAATAAGAATAAAGCACCACCAACCGACACTAATATAACCGGTATATTTTTTGAAAGTATTGTGGCGATTTTGCCCAAAGAGCGCGGCAGGAGTCTTTGCAAAACACTAACCAGTTTTACGGCCTATTTTTAGATCGCTCTAGTTCGGAGCGTGCGCTGCCCAGCAACGCACTGTACTCAATTGCGCCCAGTAAACTATAACAATGGTTTGACCTAGTCTCTCCCCCCGCCTCTTGGCTCGATATATACGCGAGCATTTTGCTTGGTCTGTGAGATTGTCCCAGAGCAAGCCAAGAGGCAGGACGAGAGGCTCGCCATGAGTTTTACGTCCCTGTGTCTTGGGTAAGGCCCTTGCGGGCCCTGGGGACGATTTCCATTGGGGGCCCAGGTGGGGGAGACCGTTGCTGACTCGGGGGCTCACGCCCTGTGGATCACCGGTTTCTTACCACCTGGGGTGGTGTGACACAGGCTCTGGCAGACCGTCGGGCTGGCTCAAAGTTCCATCTCTGTGACAGTGCCTTCGGTGAGGCCGGCCAACAACATGCCCACGTGTATGGGTTCCGTGGTGCCGCTCCCATGGCATCTCGGGCTCTACATACGGCTACATTACCATAACTATGTAATATGCATGTTGTAGTTAAGGAGTTGGTGAGATGCATGTGTTATGTCGTAGTGTATGACGGCCGGACTCTTTCCGGGCTGACTGTACCTGGTTGTAGTGTTCCGTAGAGTAGTGCCGGACGCCCTGTAGCGGGCGCCCGCCGAACTTTACAGTATACATGTGTATGTGATCAGGAAATCACATATACTAGTATTCTGTGGATTGTGGTTACAATGTTTTATGTTTATTACATATTTATTACTTTAAAGAGAATATTCACAATATGTAACATCCGGCATAAAAAATGCCTTTACAGTATACATGTGTATGTGATCAGGAAATCACATATACTAGTATTCTGTGGATTGTGGTTACAATGTTTTATGTTTATTACATATTTATTACTTTAAAGAGAATATTCACAATATGTAACATCCGGCATAAAAAACGTGTCACCTGAACATATTCAAAATACACTCCGCCTAAATACACTCCGGAAGCCTAAATATATCTTCAATTTTTTATTTGTATTTCTGCTCACGTGTCATCGCTCTCTTAAAGTCTAACTAGTGTGTATCATTTTTATGTTCTTATACTGTGGAGATGGTTTCCCTGATCATTTTGGTTTTTACAGAACTTGAAAATCTCAATCACAACCTGAAATATTTCTTTTTTCGTGAATTACTTTTTTCCAATCAATCAGCAATTTGCAGGACCTCATTAATTATTATAATTAGATATTCATGACGTCATATGAGTCAAGTACTATAATTAGCTATCTAAACCTCTTTTAGGCGAGGGTTATAATATAGATAAAGGTTCCTATAGAGACTGATATGTTTTGTGGTAATGCATAGTCAGTCTTTTGTTATGCCAGCATGTTGGCAAGGCTACACAATCAGAGCTAGCGCCCCTTAGCAACCAGTTGTTGGGGGGGTTGCTATGGACAATTGAACTGTTAGGACATGTGAAAGTGCTACTTTCTTTTAACATTTTCACAAAGGATCATAATGTAACAAAAGTTGAGGTCCTAATAATGTGGAATCATCAGTGGTTAGCAACAAAATCTCCATAGCAACGTGGTTGCTATGGGCCATATTCCGGCTCTGGTTGCCATGACACCAACAAAATTTATTCAAAATTTGAATATTTTCTGTATGTAGTCATTTTGTGGAGCAAAAATTATTTTCATGCTCTTTAATATTGTGCACTACTGGTTTCAATGAGCTCATTATCTTTCAGTGACTCATATGACGTAATCATTGCTCATTTGCATTATTTGCGAATGACATCGAAAGGTCAACAGGACATGTCATAAACAAACCTCCGTAAAATAGTGACTATTCAAGATATTTCATTTTTGTAAAAACAGAAATGATCCGCAGACTTCCGTCTTTGATATTGACACTAAACTAAAATAAGTTATTTTTTCACTCTAGTTAGGCTTTAATTTCACCTTAATATCATTATATGTCATTCTCAAACACGGTATGATCTTATTGCGTTTGCTGACAACAATTAACGATGCCGTTCCCAAAGCGTGCAATAATCATTGCAATGAAGACCAGCTTCTTGGCGCTCTTGGCCTATACACTAGATCACCAGACAGCAACTAACAAAAGTAGTGACAAGACTGCTAAAGAGGTCATACACTTTTATGTATGTACATTACCTTAAATCGGTTATCGTATCTATTTGGATGTTGACGCAAAAAAAAACCCTGAAATGAAATATTTTTGGAACACGAAGTAAGCACGATCGAACATCCATAAAGGCCAGATGGGTGATATCAGGGGCCCGACTGGTGACATCAGGGGCAGATGTAATAGTTTCTGGTGTGTAGGAAACAATTGTTTCTGGACCAGAGATTTTTCTAACGTTTGGATCAAGCGAAAATGGGAGAGGTTAAGTTATTGTGAGTAACATTGCTCAATTATACCAATTAGGTTTGCCTGGGTGATAAAATGAACAAATGGAAAACAGTGACTTTTTCAAGCATCTAGGATGAAATTTACTAGAGATAAGAGTCATCAATGAGCTCTCAACTATGTACATTCATGAACTCTTTACTCTGTATGATGGTAATCATTATACACATAATGTTTTGCGACTTTATCTAAAGAAAACCAGTAGTGTAAAACAGTATTGTCCATGAGGGAATTAATCTTTGGAACTCACTAAGTAATGGAATAAAGCTATCAGGTTCAATACAGACATTTAAAAGTCAACTAAATGCCTGGCAGCCCATGCAATGTACGTGTTCTTATCGCATAATGTGTAAATTGAATGGCTTATGACCATACATGTACATGTTTGAGATAATGCACTAATGCAGGAGAAGTGATATCAAGTGATAGTTATCTGTTCGAGGCATGGCATAGGCGAGAACAGATGCGGATATAACTTCGATTGCCATCAGTCTACTGCCCGGTTGCGGACCTGAGGCTCAAACCATGGCTCAAACTCGGGTTCAGATCTGTAAGTCTGGCTTGTGAAAGCTAGACTCAAACTTCGGTTCAACACGCTTCGCTCAAGACGAGCTTACGTAAGTCAGGCTTGCTGCAACTTGTACGTATGCCTCTATGTACACTTCCTTGATTGTGGCTCGTTTGGCCTGGTAGTTGGAGGATTGTATCATCTTATATCGGTTTACTTATGTTGATTGAAATTACGAGAGGAAAACAAAAATACAGCCACCTCAAAGGTAATTAGTGGAGAAACCCACCGATGGGATGCAGAACAATAAAATAATATACGGAAATAATATAGGATGATAGCCAAGGAAGATCAGGCCTGGGAACAGATAAAACAGTACGAAGTGTGATAAACCAGTCCATGACAATAATTTTTCCTTATTTTGCCTATAACTTAGCTCTACGTGATGGGAACTACACTGATCGGCGGTGTGGAAACACTATCAGATCGAGGTGAAAATAAGCAATGACTAGTCACAGCAGCATCGTTTATACAGCATACATGTATGTTACCCCTAGGGGTCAAAACTGAAATAACAGTTATATACAGTAAAATCAGGACCAAGGTCACTAAGCTATGGTAGCTCAAAACATAGCTTGTATTGAAGTTACATGCATGGACACATGTCTAAGCTAGACTTAAACCTACCCCTGACTAGGTTCAGATGTAGAGCTTAGCTTGAACCTCGGCTTCATTTAAGCTTGACGTCAGCAACCCAAAACCTTGGTTTAAGCTCAACTTATTCCTTGAAAACCCTATCCCGGGTTTAAGCCAGACGTGCGCAACCGGGCATTAATGTATTCTCCCCTAAGTCCCGATATTGTGATAACAAAATAATTAGTTTTATCAACTGCGATTATGTCATATATCACACTCCTAGATGTTTATGTGTACATATTAATGGCATGTACTCATCTCATTTACATATTTTCTCAGATCATTACATATAACCGTTTTTGTTATTCCATGTTGATGAACAGTCATATGGCTAATATTACTCTTGAACGATCGACGTCAAATAAATTTCATCTTACCTCATGTCACATGATGACGAAATAATGCATGACACTTCCTTGTTTCACAGCCTACTAATAATTTTTGCAATAATATTTTCCTCAAGATAAAGGTTTAATGAATGGTGTATATTGAGTTAATTTATAAATACTTATATTGTAAATTATTATTGGTGCATTATTGATGTATTCGCTTTGCCAACTGTCTTGTATATATTGAATGCACTAATATTTCAGTCACATTTCAAACGACCCAGGTCGATAGTTATACGAAAGGCGGGCAGGTAGCGTTTCATGGAAATCGTATTGCAGCTGAAAACTAAACAGAAACCCAAGGCTATTGAAATGTGACAAAATTTGATCACCGTCAGATTAACGGTAACATGGCGAATGTCTCACAAATGGCGGAGTACTGTGCAGAGTACAATTTTCGTTACATCATAGATCCTGATGACGTCACCAGATTGAACTCCAGTCTCTGCCAAGATCGCACATTCGCCGAAGTAAAAAAAGTCGTCGGTATTGTTTTTCTTTCTCTGAACATTATCATCGCAGTCGCTATCATGACTGGCAATCTTCATGTGTTCATAGCTTTTGCAAGGTACAGTTTCGTGAGAACAACCCGGAATGCACTGCTCTTACACATGGCAGTGGCTGATTTTGCAGGTGCCCCTACGATCATTGCAGCTAACGTCATCACGAATTTCTACTCCTGGGAACCATGGGCCAAGATGCCATGTCTGTTCACTGCTTGGCTGCATGCATTGTGCTTCCAGGGGCAAATATTTGGGATAACGCTGGTGACGGTTGAGCGTTTCATCTCCATTTTGTATCCACACCGACATCGTGCACTGTTCACGAAGAGGAAGATTTTGGCAACTATAATCTCCACATGGGTATTCTGTGGAATAGTTAATGCCACATGTCTGGTGGAGGATCGATGGTTGCCTGGAATGAAGTGCTATCCATATGATGTTGTCAGCAAGGTCGTTTTGAGGACTGTGGGGTATCCAATGCTGGTGGTACCACTAATTCTAATTCCAATACTTTATGGAATTATAGCGTGGCACGTGCATCTTCATGTAAAAAAACTGAGCTGTAATAGCCAGGTATAAACACACAATCATTCAATTTTTGGCCCATGTAGCGCACCTTATTCTGTTAATACTACTCACTCACTGAATGTTTACCATATTTAATCCGTCTGGCACATTTTTATTCTTCATTGAATTTAGAAGAAATAGTAAGCTGCGCTACATGGACCCAATATTTTAAGTTTAATTTCTTTTCTCTTCAAATATTTGTGATAAATTTTGATGTTCATTCAAATTGGTCAACTTTATGCAGATCAGTTGATGATTTTAACCTACAGCAAGGGAAATGAAATATTAAGCATAAGAGAACTAGCACCGTCATTTGCATTTGCATCATTTCTTCTGTGGCAGGATCCTCGAAACCACTCTAGAATGCGCAAGACTGTAAGAATGATGGCGATAATCCTGAGCGTTTTCTATTCAACTTGGTTGCCGTGCTACATACTATCCTTTGTGTTGAAGATCGTACCTTCAACCCTACGGCAGGGCGTGGCACTGGTAATGTTCACAGAGATTGCCAATTCACTGCTCTACGTGAGCTGCATGGTCAACCCTCTGATATATCACCAGTCGTCCATAACCTACAGGAAAGCTTTCAGAATGATGTGCTGGAAGAGGAGGACACAAGAGGAACGCAGCTCAGGATGAACTTGGATCATACAAACAGTCATGCATTTGGTAGAACCAGCCATGTAACTGTCACTTCAATATATTTCTGATTTACGTTACTTGCAGTAATAAAACAACAACATGTAAACTGTTTGAGTACACTCACTATCTCATTATATTATTATAGATTGCGATTGTTGGAATAAATGTTTACATCTAATGCTATCTAGTGATGATTATTCTCATTACTTCTAGATATCATATTCTTAAATATTTAGGTAGGAATAAATTATCCAATAAAAATTGTAGTATGAAAGTGTACTTTTTGATTACAAAAAAATAGCTCAAAGGCTAAGATAGGTTACCGGACAATTTTGGTTTGGCCATGGCAGCATTGGCAGGTAATAGACCTTGAGATTTACCAATCAAGGTCATCCGTGTGGACTTCGATGTCACCATTACATTATATTATACATGTATGTGTGCGGCATTTGATATTTTATATGTTCATAATACAAAGATATATCTGGGTGGAATCGCTTAGGCCGCTCAGGTCAATTTACACATTCCGAGTCAGACATTTGGCACTCAGGGTCATCTGATGTCAAGTTCAAGGTCATCATTATTTGTGCCATATATGTCTTCCTATATGTTCATAATGCAAACATAAGCTCTATCTGCAAGCATTTCATCTGTAGAGGCAAATCTGGGCATTTTTTGACCCCAAAATTGCTGTCTTGACATTTCAAGGTCATCGAAGGTCAATTTCAAGGTCACCACACAAATCGCCATATATGACTTCCCATTTGAAAGTGCCAATTTCCAAGCTCTATCTTCAAGCGTTCTATGAGTACAGTCTTGACAGCTCCCATTCTGAAGAAAAATAGTGCCAAAAATTTTACAAGTCCAAATTTTTTTTCAAAGGGTGAAAAATTTTTGCCTAGAAATGGCCCAAAATGGATAGTAATGTGATTTGGGGCGAAAAAATATTTTTTTGCCGACTCGTCAAAAATTCAAAATGGCCACCACACGGAGACTGGCGATTCAAGGGCAACCAAACTTATACATATCAGATAGGTATATAGGAGGAATCTTTTAAATAAAAAATCTCAAAATTGTCTGAACAGTTTTTGGGAAAATGGCCGCCAAAGTTCAAAATTGGGCATTTTTCAACGAAAATGTCCGCCATTTCAAGGAAAATGCGAAAATTAAAAAACAAAAACCTTTCCCGGGAATATTCTTAGCTATTTTTGTGCAATATTTCTGAAAGATTCGACTGTAAACTTTAAAGATAAAAATGTGGACGGACGACGGACGGACGGACGAGCTAATGGGTGGGCGTTACGGGCGGACCCAATATTAAATTTCCTATCTTAACTTTCCCCGTAAGTCCTGAAAAAATCCCCGTAAAACTGCACTTTTGGTTTTAACTGTGGTTGTGGGGCACTTTCAGTTTTATTCCCCCTAAGAAATCCACGTAAACCCTTCTGGTTTGCCCGGACTGACGGACGGATGCCGGACGCAACGCCATGCCAATAGGTTATCGGACCATAGGTTGTGGGTGACATATGATTTTGAGATTTACCAGTCAAAGTCATCTTTTTGAATTTCAATACCTCCTTTAGGTATGCTGCATATGACTTCATATATGTTCATAATACAAACATATAAGCTTTATCAACTAGTATTTCGTTTATAGAGGCCAAATCAAGATTTTGAGATTTACCCTTCAAGGCCGTTTAAGGTCAAGTTCACCAAAAGATGTGCCATTTATACATGACTTTTTATAGGCTTATACACAATCCTAACCTGTATGTGCAAAAGTTCAAACTTCAGAGGCCACTTTCAAGATTTCGAGCAAGATATTTAGCACTCAGGGTCATCCAAGGTCAAAATCGAGGTCATCATTAATTGTTCCATATATGACTTCCTATATGTTCATATATCTACATGCATTTCAGCTCTATCTACATGCATTGCATCTGTAGAGGCAAATTTGGACATTTTTTCCACCAAAAAATTGCTGTTTTGACCTTTCAAGGTCATCCAAGGTCAAAATCAAGGTCATCATTAGTTGTTCCATATATGACTTCCTACATGTTCATAATGCAAACTGAAGCTCTATCTACATGCATTTCATCTGTACAGGCAAATTTGGGCATTTTTTTACCCAAAAATGGCTGTTTTGATCTTTCAAGGTCATCAAAGGTCAAATTCAAGGTCACCTCCCAAATCGCTATATATGACTACCCATTCGAAAGTGACAATATCTAAGCTCTATCTTCAAGCGTTCTATGAGTACAGTCCCGGCAGCTCCCATTATGAAGGAAAAAAGTGCCGAAAATTTTTAAAGTCCAGCAATTTTTTCAAAGGGTGAAAATTTTTTTGCCTAGAAAGGACCCAAAGTGGATAGTAATGCGATTTGTGGGGAAAAAATTTTTTTTCGCCGACCCGCCAAAAATTCAAAATGGCCGCCACAAGGAGACCGGCGATATAAAGGGCAACAAAACTTATAGACATCACAAAGGTACATAAGGGGAATCTTTGGAAACAGAAATCTCAAAACTGATCAGACAGTTTTTGAGATAATGGCCGCCAAAAAATGGTCGTCAAAAATGGCCGCCATTTTGAGAAAAATGCGAAAATCTAAAACTAAAAAATAACCCTCTCTTGAAATACTTTTAGGCAGCTTTGTGCGAAATTTCAGGTAAATCCGCCTGTAAAGATGAAAATGTGGACGGACGACGGACGACAGACGACGAACGGACGGATGACGGACGCAACGCGATGGCAATAGGTTATCGGACCATAGGTCCGGTAACCTAAAAATAAATGTTGGTACACATCTGTATAATTATAGTTTTTGTGCGGGTTCCCATGCGCCGTGCGCCGTCCCAGAAACGACGTCACGCACTTTATTCCGAAACGTACCAAGATATCATCACGAAACTTTTTGTACACTTACATCGGGTCCTGAGGTAGGTTGCTATCGAATTTCAGTCAATTCAGAAAAACACGATGGCCGCCACAAAAAAATACATTAATTTTTTTTGGAAAACGACGTCACACACTTTATTCCGAAACGTGTCAAGATATCATCTCGAAACTTTTTGTACACATACATCGGGCCTTGAGGTAGGTTGCTATTGAATTTCAGTCTTATTGGAAAAACAAGATGGCTGCCATAAAAGAAATTACTTTTTTCAGGAAAACGACGTCACGTACTTTATTCCGAAACGTACCAAGACATCATCTTGAAACTTTTTGTACACATACAGAGGGACCCGTGGTAGGTTGCTATTGAATTTCAGCGGAATCAGAAAAGCAAGATGGCCGCCACAAAAAAAACATATTTTGTTCGGGAAAACGACGTCACACACTTTATTCCGAAACGTAAAAGGAATTATAAAGAAACTTTTTGTACACTTACATCGGGCCCTGTGGTAGGTTGCTATTGAAATTTCCGATTCAGCCTAATCGGAAAAACAAGATGGCCGCCAAAAAAATACATTTTTTACGGAAAACAATGTCATGCACTTTATTCCGAAATGTGCCAAGATATCAACACGAAATTTTTCGTACACATACATCGGGCCTTGTGGTAGGTTGCTATTGAATTTCAGCCAAATCGGAAAAACAAGATGGCCGCCGAAAAAAAAATTGGGGGGGGGGACTCAATGTCAGGAATCACAACAAATCTCATAACCACTTGGTGATGTACAACAGGCGTCACTGTTACCGTTATTGATGAGTGCACGGTCAGAAGTGTATATATATTGATTTTGTATGATTTTGAATTCGCGAAAGTTACCATGAAGAGGTAACCCAGAAACCACATCATGCACTTTACTCCGAAACGCAACAAGATATCGTCACGAAACTTTTTATATACATACTTTGGGCCCTGAGGTAGGTTACTATTGAATTTCAGCTAAATCGGAAAAACAAGATGGCCGCCACAAAAAAAAAACATTTTTTTCGGGAAACTGGCGTCACGTACTTTATACCGAAACAAACCGGGGGCCACATGTGCGGTCGTGAGACCGACTGCCTCTCCCCCACCACCCTCTAGTTATGTTTATCATTCGCATATGCGAAGATAAAATGAACTATCCATTATGCTGCTTTACCGTGATTGACATTTTGATAGTGGCAGTATGTACATCAATCTCCACTGACTCAATATTCCCTTATAAGAGCCAATTCATGTGCAGGAGTACTGCAGTACTACATATTGTAATGGGTATGCTATTGGGTTTGTGGTGTTTAACATCATACTCATGATACTGCAGATGGGAAGCTGAAATAACATTTGCAAGAAAATCCCATTTACCTTACTAACATCTATTGCCAAACGGACTGAGAATATCACCACCAGTTGTGACCCCGCGCCACAAAATCAGGCATAAGCGACCTAGTATCAAAATGTAGATACATATGTACCACAAGAAAAAGAGATGTTACTCTTTCTTGTGGTATAAAATTCATGTTTCTAGCATGACTAGGGTGAAGTTATGTTGATACGAAGAACGATATCGCTGATTTATTGTTTCTGAGAAAGTAGCGTCAAAAGATGGATGTCAATATCCCACACAAAATTGACATTTTACTGATATTTTGACAACAAGTTTTCCTTATCACCAATCATCATTTTCTAAAACTTATAATAATATTGATATCACGCGAAAGAGCAAGACATTTCCCATTCAACTCTGCAACTATCATTTTTGCATTGTATAAAAGTATTTCTCTTGACACACGGCAGTATGATATAAATATACATTTTCGTTGTTTTCATCACTCAATGTAAAGTTATGATTACAATCAACAACATCAACTAAAAATTCAAAAATTTGGGTAGATAATCCAATAAATTTCATGTTCATTCCAAAGTAGACCTTTCTTCCAAAAAAATGAATACAAAAAAATCATTTTTGCCGAAATGATTATTTTTATGTATTTGCCCCTGTACTATAATATCAATATTTGCGACTTATGCCTGATTTTGTCATGCTGGGTCATAGTTTTGTATTTGGGAATGGTAGCATAGCAACAAAAAGACAGCAATTGTTTTCTAAAGCTTCCGCAATGGTTTTCACTATTTTCGATGAAATTGGGAATACTAGTCTATCTTCTAGCTCGACAGTGTCTGTTTGTTTTTGAAGTGGTATTGAGAAGACGAAATTGTACTTCACTTTTTGGTTTTATAGTGATAGGCATGTTTCTGTCTGGGGCGTTTGTTGTGAAATCAGATGATTTCACACTAACACTCTATGGCGAAATCATACATGCGGAATTGACGTCAAGATGTGAGATAAAAATGCAGGGTCCTCAGATGCATACGTATTCACTTTTCCCTATTTGTTTGCTATATATTTATATCTTGTGTATGGTGAGTTTGTTGGATTGTTGTTGAGCGGCTTGAAACTATCTTGAAATGAATAAATAAAAAACTGTTGCAATAAAATTGCAATAAAACTAAAAAAAATAATATATATATATATAATATATGTCCATCATCAATCAATAGCACATTGATAACGAACTCCGTCATCATGAAACATATTGGCATCAACACACTTAATCATTTATCAGAGAAGAGGACTTTCGGGGAACAAAAGGGCACACGTCAGACGAACTGATAACCTGCTGACTTGTGAACACTTATCAGGTTGATGACGATTGTCTCCCAGACTCCGCAGACTGTCAATGAATAGCAGATGTCACTTGTGTGTTAATGATTGTGATTATAATATGTGCTTACCAGAGGGTGGATGACACAATCGTAACCTTCCAGCATCTTGTGGAATGTCTCGTCAATATCTTCCCTGCTAATTTCTAAAGGTTCTTTTCAATACCGATCCAGAGTCTGGCTTTGCACATTCCCACACCAACATTGTACCCCCCCCCCCACCCACCGCCAAAAAAAAAACCCCATAGAAAACCACCAACCAACACTAATATCACCCTAGTATTAAGTAAAGTTAGTCCACGGTTCTATTGTTCTTTACAATAGATTATTTTTCAGAATCTACTGGGAGACGGTTCCCAGTAGAATATTGCTCTAGATTATTCTTTACAATAATCTACTGCAATAGAATCTACTGCGTGTAAAAACAACAACCGCCAGTGTATGTACAAACAGCATCTGCTCAAACAAGACGCGCTTGTTTGCGCACTAGCGAGTTGTTTTCATCATTGCCGAAACCTAATTCGTTTGACGCCATGGAAACTTGGTCGAGGCCAATATAATGTAGATGAGAAGGTGAACAATAAATGTGGTGTTACTGTTGAGTCCCAATTCTAAATTCACCAAGACACTGAAAGGTGGCAGCACAAGCAGTGGGCATGGTCGTGAATCTAAAACCATATTTGTATTCATGATTCATTCATAATCAGGGATTGATATATATTCATCATTCATGCAAACTATTCATTAGATGCAGACATAATTTAGGAAAATTTGGTAAATACCGTCTTGTATATCGTTGAAAATTACGAGAACAGCAGGTGGATAAGTACTTCTATTCTCGTGATATAATAATGGTGACAAAGTTCATCACAAATTCAGACAGTGTCGCCCTCTGTTTCCTAACACTGTTGAAGTGTGACGGTATAGTTGTACACGCAGATTACTACTCGCAGGTGCATATGCCGGCGGAGATTCAGCTGAGTTGATGGGGAACCGAGAACTAAGTCGGATAAGTCGCTCCACTTCACCGATTATCCTATACATAAAATCTGCATATAGTATCAGCAGATATGCATAACAACATAAGTGGGCGTTCTCCAAATGAGACGAAATGATCAGATGATAAGAATGATCGTATTATGCTGAAGTAGGTGCCTAAAAAAGGGGAATGGTGCTGACGTTTCCATATTTCATCATATAATTTATTATTTAGGTTATTTTATATTTTCCTTTACCCTGATTTTTTATACATACAGTGAAACGAGTCATCAGAGGTCTTCACAAAACAATGAGAACTTAGATATTGCAAGCCCGAAAATTTTATTTCTGTTTGCATTTCTGGTGACATATCATGGCACTCCTGAACACACAGATCTGGACTAATTCGTCAGACTCAAACGCGGAAGGATGTTATTGTGTTTGCTGACAGCAAATAACAATGCCAAGTTTCATCACTCGATATTAGAGAAAAATACAGATTGCGTGGTGATGTGTCTAATAATTCATACTGGCATTCTGAAAATTAATGTGATATATATAATTTTGCTATTGACATTCTGAACAACCATTGGTCAGAACGAACTCACGTAACTGAAACAGTAAGTACAGCCGTTCTCCTTAACAGAAGAGATATTTCACGCAACCACATTCTTTGCAATTTTGTAGACGTTTATTAAATGATCGTACCTGTAATAACAAGTAACCTACAGTGGAGAGAATTATTTTTGTGGCCAGCGGAAATATGTTGGGATGGGAAAGTTTATGTGATTAATAACCTTAATTTATTGGATTAAATTGCTCATTATTATCCATTTAATAAACCAAAAAGTACATATCTATAGATGTATATCCGAGCACAGACATTCAATGGTTTTAATGTCGCCCATTGTTTTAGCTCAAATTGATAAAATATGCCTCTATTTTGGTGTAAAAAAATATTTTTCATCACATTTCATCACTTATATCGTAAACTATAAAAGTTGGCAAAATTTCATTATTGTTCTGTCAACATCAGAAATTGAGCTCAATATTTTTGTTGCGCTACTGTATGCGTATGTATTACGGTAAATCAACAAATATCGCAAAGCTCTCACAGTGTTTGCGTTTATTCACAAGATTAAAATGTGAAGCCTCATTGAAACATTTAGAACGAGACAATCAGAGATTGCAGACCCTCGCCCCTTTGAGAGAGTCTTGAGAGCCATCAAAGTTGATCTGTATTGTTCTCTGTGCAGTGCCAAGTGTGGAGTATTTGTGAGATTTAATATATCTGAAGAAACGTATGCTCATCCGTGTTACTATCTGTCCACTGAATGGGTTGTATCTAACCCGACTGTCACCGTTTGAATCCTGATTGAATATCTAGAGATGTAGTACATATGTTACTTGGGCCTATAATAATTTGAATTACTAGTAAATGTGCATATAATTCTGGACTCCATGCGCACGTGAATAACTCAACATGATAAGGACTAAGTAACGCATGCCACACCATAGTGTTTTTTAGCTTACGGCCCTTTGGGCCGATAAGCTATTGTCGTGGTATTTCGTCCGTCGTCCGTCCGGGTCTGTAACTTTTTTTTTCACGTGATGAATTTCCCCATAAATTTGTCATTTGTCACCTTCAATGACCTTGGAAGGTCAAAAATGATGAAATTTGTCTTTGGTGGCCATTTTGTCTAAATCTAATCAGACAGTTTCTCTCAAAATCATGTATAAGATTTATGTACCTTTGTGATGTGTAATTTGATTTCGTATTATAGTCCATGCAGAAAAAGTGTTTCCAGCAACATTTACGAACATGTTTTGACAATTAGAGTTCAAGATCAGTGTAACAATTTATATGTTGGAAAATCAATACTCTGCGTTTCTCATGGTTGCCGGTAAGCTACAGCACCCTCGGTGCTATGTTTAAAGACACATTATGTCTCAAGCGGTTTAAATGGTAATAATCCTGGCCCAAGTATCATATCCTGCGCCTTCCTCTATATTCAATAAAGATTAAAAAGGTGCGAGACGGATTAAATGGTATGTATTCAGTGGACGAGTAGTATTAAGGAGCAGCGTACGGTACTTGGGCCATAATCCTAATGGTGAGTACTACTGTGGAGCAGCATGTGTTAATCTGTGGTCCATATAGTTGTACACAGTGCAATAATCAGATTAAATACACCCTTACAACGGTATGGTCTGACGCCATTGGAAAAAGAGAGTTGAGCTGTAAGCAACACGATTGAACAATGCTAATCTGGTAGCCAAAACAGGATTTTGCATCACGCTGCAAGGGAGTATTCAATACCAGAGTAAGTCCAAGAAATGTACGCTGCTCTTTAATAATGAATGAATGACATTTAATCCGTCTCCTAACTTTTAGTCTTCATTGAATATATATAGTGTGGGCAGCGTACATTACTTTGACCCAGGCGTATGATCGTAGGCATCGAAACAAATTAAATCATGTAATATCATTTATTGATATATGATTGAAACAACTGCCGATCATTCATAATCATGTACAGTATTACACTAATTTAACCACACCAGAGTCCAAGTATATTCGTACTTGCAATGCAAACCAAAATATTCAATATATTCAACATATTACCGCAAGTATACTACACCCGTGACTGACAATGCTTTTCAGTTACCATGATACTCGTTATTACCAAGGTATTTTCAAATGCAACTCGAAACACCTTTCACCTCAAATGCAATTAAAACTCATTGAATTTTGCAAGAAACTGCACACAAAATTGCCATTGCAACTGCAGCCGTAAAAGAAAACAAAATCATACGTGAAGTTATACTGATACTTAGAGCAGCTATATCGCTGAATAGTGACATGATGACAATACAATGTTGCTACTGCATAATACCATTGGATTCCTTAACACGTTAACACAAGAACATTGATGTTACATAAGGTCTTCGCAAACCAAACTACAAGAAAACAAAAAAAATAATCAAGTACAGGTAATTTTTGTGATTACCACTCTAAGCCAATTACCACATCGTACAAGTAATAATATAGCAGGTATCTATCACGTCATGTAACAACAATTAAACATTTTACTTCAAAACCAAACAACGACAAACCAAACTCCATTACCGGCGCAAATTATAAAAATTAAGCAATAAACATTTTGGCAATATTTCTGTATCCATATGCGACTATTTTTAAGTACAAAACCTCAACTCATTATTTTCACCTATTTGTGGTCACGAAACTGCATGGGGTGATCCACGACATCCAAACATATTTACAAAATATGAAAATCAATGTTTTCTCAACTATAATTCAAAGCAATATTCAACAAATGGAATGAATCACTGGGACGATTGTTAATTGGTTAGGTTACCCTAACTGACAAGCAGACAAAGTCATGATCGGAAAAGTAGCAATCAACAACATGAATGTGCATGTCCCATGAATGGCAGTTGGTGTACACGTGATCTAGAAGGGATCCATAGTCAGTTGTTGGCTCAGTGACTAGCTGCATGAAGCCAAGGGCTTTCATGTCATTGAGAAGGGTCTGGTGGGAAACATCCGCTCGGAGATCGATGTTGAAATCGCCACAGACGATTGTTGGTGCTCCCGAAGCGAACATGTGAAGAAGCCTGTGTAGAGCGTTAAAAAACATGGCGCTGTTTGTGTTGGGCCGTTTGTAGAGAGTGATGATGTTCAGAGGGTGGCCATGCACAGTCAGTTGGACAGTCAAATACTCCAGTCCTGGTAGATCTGGAAGCTGAGCTCTCTGACATGGCTGGAACTCATCCTTCGCCATGACCATTATCCCTCCTCTGTCTAAACCTCCTGCAGGTTGCCTGTCTTGCCTGAATGCCACCAGGTTGCCCTGTAGCAGGTCTGCAGGTTGGAGGACATCCCTCGGCGAGAGGAAGGTTTCTGTGAAGCAGAGAACGTCTGCTTTTCGCACGTCCCTCGCTGCCTGTAAGTCTGGTAGGTGTTTGAGATACGATCTCACGTTTAGGGACACGAGTTGTAGGTTTTGATCTGAAACCTCAGGCTCTTTGTCACTGGGCAGCTTGTGGTTTCCAAGGCGTTGCATTTCCTCCATGACCTTGGGATTAGCACGGATAGCAGTGGCATCAAAATCAGTTATGAATAATCCCTGCAGCGTCTTTACCCTGCTAAAGGCAACATAGGCCTGTCCTGGCATGAAGGGTCGTTTGTTCTTTCTCGTTGACACAACAATGGTGTCAAGTGTTTTGCCCTGGACTTTGTGGATGGTGCATGCCCAACAGAGTGTTAGCGGGAACTGCCTCCGCGTCATCTGGACATGCCCTCTGCCTCTGCCAACACCGAACGTTGCCTCATGTCTGCAGATGGGTACTGCACGAGGATGTTGATGACGATACTGACTGTTTGATGCAGCCTTCTGTCCAACACAGTCACTGTCGAATGCGACCAGGATGACACTAACATCACCGCCAGTTGTTTCAATGCTGATGATTTGTCCACAAGCACCGTTCACCAAGCCATCAGCCACGTCAATATTGACAATCAGCATTACCCTGGCACCAACTGCGATGCTAAGGATATCACGTAGGCCTCCGCAATCAGATGCCTTGCTTGGAGCTGTCAAATTCAATTGACCTGTGTGTTTGTCCTTTGTGTAGTCGATCGCCTTGATGTTTGTGATGTTGGCTCCTAGATCATGGAGATGTCTTGAGTTATGTTCATCTACTTCTGCATTGGTCCTGAAGACATGGAGTGCATCATGTGGATAACCAGGGTCAGTGGAATCTATGCTACGGGACTCCAGTAATGCAAGGTCTTCTTTTGTGAAGGTAGCAGTGCGTACGTGGTTCAGCATTTCTGCAAACTGGTAATCGCCCTGCTGTCGCATGCTCTCAGTCAGTTCGATCATCTGGAAACATTCCTACCAAAGCGAGCCATGCAGTTTCGCATAATCATCTGATGGGAGACTGAACACAAAATCCTGTCCAACAGGTTGAAGCTGGTAGAAGTCCCCGACAGCCAGGATGCTGACCTTACCAAATCTGGTGTTGCCCGTCAGGTTCATCAGTTCTTCCAAACGGCGATGTATTTGGTACATCATGTCTGCTCCCACCATGGAGATTTCATCAATAATCAGTAGTCTGAGCTTGCCTAGACGAGAACAAAGTGTGTTCAACTTCTCGGAATTCAGAGCTTGAAAGGTCTTTTGGTTCGAGCCTCCAGGGAAGAGGAATGCGGAATGTAGCGTCATTCCATCAATGTTGAAAGCAGCAGTCCCAGTAAAGGCCGTGAGCAGGACAATGACGTCACCAGGCTCAAAATGACCCGAGAGCCTCAGGAGTCGAATGGTGTCGTGATGGATCAGCTTGATGATGTGACTCTTACCAGTTCCTCCTGGACCATTTATGAAAAGTCTGTATGTTGGTGGATCCCGTCCAGATTTCAGTGCTCTGACAGTCTGTTTGCACCACTTTCGATGGAAGGCAATGATCTTCTGCTGCTTATGATTCAGCTGCCTCATCATGGTTTGGTATTGTTCTGGCGTCAGCAATGTTTTGCTCGCTTCAGAAGTATATCTAGCATGAAGTTCAGCATTCCTGTCTTGGTTTTGACCGTGATCACCGAGATCTGGATTGTTGACAAGGTCTGCGGGATCGATGTCTCTCTCCAGAACGTGACCTTCTTCTTCCTGATCTCCTTGCTGCTGTTCAGCACCAGGTGCGAGAAGATCCCAGGCATGTACTGGGGGACCAAAGTCTTCCAAATCAGCCAGGGCTTCATCAACAGCATTGGCATTGTGGGTGTACCTTTGCTCGTTTGCCTGGATTATATCTTGCACCTCGTCATAGTGTTCACGGTATGTCTCGTGGTTACCCTTGAGGTCTTCCTCTTCGTTTCGCCACGGCCAAAAAAGCATCAAGAGGTTGCGATACTTTGCCTCACTCTCTTCTTTTTCTTTGTGGAAACGAATGACGGATTCCTTCCGCCGCTTGTGCATCTGTCCTCTTCCATCTTTGAGGGTGATCCTCTCACATTTATGTGTCTCTTCTTTGTTGTCATCGACATCAGGCTGATGGTCATTATCTGAGTTGTCTCGAGGATCTGTACAATAGTTTGCTGCAAATGTAGCGAGACACATGTCATCCAGTAGGTCTGGTCGTGCTGCATACCTGTCATTCAAGCCACTGAAAAACAGATCATCGGAGTGGTCATCCATCTCTTGTATAGCTGACATCGACTTCAGCATGCGAATGCGCCTCTCTTTGGGACAAGTGTTGACGAAAACCACCTGTCTGCTTGACTGTTTCAGTGGTAGAGACAGCAAACGGTAAGCTGCCTCCTGGGCACTAACTTCTCTGTGGGTCAGAAATGTTGACCCTAGTTTTCGCAGCTGATCTTTGACATCATTTGTTCGAGTTTCTTTGGCGACCTTACGTAGGAGTTCACTCATTGCTCGTTCACTCTTCATCATGTAGCTGGTTACGTACATAATGCATGCATAGGGATCAACTATGTATTGTAGGTCCATGTTCGCCTGCCAGGTCTGTAGTATGTCGGGGTTGTAGCTATTGATCCACTGTGAGCTTGGCTCCCGTTTCAGTATCACATGTGTGCCACTCTTTGATGTTTCAAGAGCTCTTGTGTACTGTGCGATTCCAACTCTAGCTTTGTTGAGAAGGTCATTTGTTGTGATGTTGTTGGGGGTGTCAGGATCCAGCAGTACATCCCTGACCTTTCCGAGCAAGTCCTTTTTGCTCTTGAGAACTTCGGCTGCTACGACATTGGGATTGGATGGGTCCGGTGGACGAGCAATCAATGTCTTCAAGCTGGGAGCATGAGGAAAGTGAAAACGACATCCTCCATTCCGTCTGCACGTCACTGAATGCCTGTGCATTTGAAGCCTCGCTGATTCATCTATGACTTCGCAGGTCTGGTAGCTGTCAATGAATTGAGTAATTTCGTCATCTGTGTTTGCGCCGATGTGAGGTGCACCCTTGACCCAGATAATAGTGTGAGCATGTGGGGAGCCTCTTGCCTGGAATTCAATTCGAATGAAGTAGTCATGTACCTCTCCTATTGGGTTAGCTTTTCCACAAATGAATTCTTTGAAGAACATGTTGAGGCGATACTGGAATTGTCTGGCAGCTGTAACTGGATTTGTCCGCAGCCACATGGACTTCTCTTCCCAGGACATTGCCGCAACTTCCTCGACAGTGTAGACTTTGCCATGTTGACGAGCAATGTTTTGTATTATTTCAGGCCATTGCATATCTGCTGCAGACAGCGTCAGAAACCATGTGGGAATTCCCAAATGCCTGACCATGGCAAGAACATCGTACAGTACACGTTGCCAGTAGGCTGGAGAACCCCTCACATTCTTCAGGAACTTGACAGCAGCATCAGTTCTCACCATGGCTCTTAACTGTTGTGCATCTTTCAGGACACCAGCGGTCACCTTCTGTCCCTGAAACATCATGCCACATGTTTGGCGCATTGCTATTTGTGAATCATCACGGACTTGTTTAGCTTCTACCACGTACTGTGCAGTCAGCAGGTATTCGACATGCTTGGCGAAACGACCGTCTGCATCAAGTATTCTCTGATTGAAGTATTTTCGAATGGTCAGTCGCTTGTCACGTGGCGTGGAAAAGCTGTTGTTGCCATACGGGTATTTATCAGGATTGGACAAGATTTCGAAGTCCGGATCTGTCAGAAACCCGATGGGATGCTGGTTCTCTCCAGGCGCCAAGCAGTGAATATCATCTATGTCTGGCAATGACTCGGGCTGCATGCATGTTTCCTATGGCAGTCCTCGGTTACCGACAGCTTCTTCAAATGCTGCTTGGTCTTCTTCATCTTCTTCATCAGACTGCTTGTCAGGTACTCGGCAATGAGTTGTTGCCACACCAGTTGATGCTGCAGATACCTTTTCTAAAGCAACATAGTGTCTCTGGTCGATGTGGCCTATAGTAACGTATTGACTTTCAGCACTGGCTTTATCATGTGGTGTCACAATAGTCATTCTTTGTGGATTCAGTGTTGCTAGAATGTGGATGTCGATCTCCAGCATTTCGGCTAAACCCTGGACAGCGAGGTGGTCAGCCCAGGCACCTTCATGAAGTCGGTTGACATATCTGTTCCACCTCTCTCTTTGGCGGATTTCAGGGTCCATGATACAGGCAATGGTGTAATCAACATCTTGTGGTGCTGCTATATCATGACCGTAGTCTCTGCATCTATCAGCAGCCTCTGGACCAGACAAGAAGCCTACATACGGAGAAGGGTCTGTGTTGCGGAAAAAATCAACCAGTTGCTGTCGCAGCATTTCAGGACTTATTTCCTGTATACCAGTTGTCTTCAATCCCCTGGCGATAGCAGCAAAGCAACAATTGCCATCTGGTGGCACATCCCGCACAGTAAACCCAAACTGCGCAGCTAAGGTATGGATGGTTGGCCTCACAGCACAAGCCGAAGCAGAAAGTGTGTCTCCAGCAGATGTGTTCATCGGAGCCTTTGTCTTGTCTCTCGAAGTGCTTGATGTACACGTTTGATCATCATGGTCAGAATTGCACGGATCTTCCCCGATGTTGAGGAGTGCTTGCCACACATCACTGTCACGATCATTCCACTGCTTCTCCCAGTCTTCACATAGATCGATATCTTTGTACTGGGGGTTGTTCTCCCTCAACCACAGCAAGGCTGCCATCACTTTTTGGGGCCTGACAAAATCATAGAGATAATGTCCTTTGTATACTAACTTTCGCTTCAGCTTCATCGGTAATATGTGGGCATCTTCTGGTAGTCGAGGCAACAAGGAGCATACTTGATCTACGTTGGTAGGGACGTTGACAGCAGGACCATGGATTGCTTTCTGTTGCCCTTTAGGTAGACCCACCATTTTCAAGAAATGGATTCTCTGGCTTATGAGGCGAAGCTCAAGTGGACGTAAATCTTTCAGCTCTTGTGGTACTTCCATCAACTTCAGCCCATTGGCACATGCTTGAGCAGGCATGTTGCCTCTCTTCAGTGTGTCATGGCACGTTTTGCACACCCAATGCTCACCACTCGCTTCATACAGCAGGTCAGGTTTGAAGATTGTGGATTTCAAGTTATCAGAAAGCTTCGGATACTTGCTTCTATCAAAACTAACAACAGATACCCGGTACATGAGACGATGACATATTGTGCACGGGAAGATAGGGCCCTGTTTAATTTTCGAACGGAATGTGTTTGCTGCTTTCTCAATAGTGATTTCTCGTCTATTTTGGACAGCACGGATTTCTGCTCTACGTAGTCTCTCCCTGGACCTGCATGATGTAGCAACATCGGGGCTTTCTGCAGCACGAACTTCTGCTGCGTGCTTTTTGACACTGGCCCTCCGTCTGTTCGCGGCATCAGGGCTTTCTGCAGCACGAACGTCTGCTACGTGCTTCCTGAGATTGAACCTCCGTCTGTTCGCATCATCACGACTTTCTGTGGCACGAACTTGTGCTTTTTGTTGTCTGTCAGTGGACCTTCGTTTTTTGGTGACATCGGGACTTTCTGCAGCGCGAATCTCAGCTGAGTGCTTACGAACACTGGCCCTTCGTTTTTCAGTGGCATGAGGGCTTTCTGCAGCACGAACCTCAGCCGTGTGCTGTCTGTCACTGGTCCTCCTTCTCTCAGTGGCATCGGGGTTCTCTGCTGCACGAACCTCAGCCGTGTGCTGTCTGACACTGGCCCTCCGTCTCTCAGTGGCATGAGGGCTTTCTGCAGCACGAACCTCAGCCGTGTGCTGTCTGACACTGGCCCTCCGTCTCTCAGTGGCATGAGGGCTTTCTGCAGCACGAACCTCAGCCGTGTGCCGTCTGACACTGGCCCTCCGTCTCTCAGTGGCATGAGGGCTTTCTGCAGCACGAACCTCAGCCGTGTGCTGTCTGACACTGGCCCTCCGTCTCTCAGTGGCATGAGGGCTTTCTGCAGCACGAACCTCAGCCGTGTGCTGTCTGACACTGGCCCTCCGTCTCTCAGTGGCATGAGGGCTTTCTGCAGCACGAACCTCAGCCGTGTGCTTCCAGACACTGGACCTCCGTCTTTTGGTGGCATCGGGGGTTTCTGCTGCACGAACGTCTGCTTTTTGCTGTCTGTCTGTTGACCAGCGCCTCTCTGTTTCTTCTGCAGTCTCAGCACCTCGGGTTTGTCTCTTTCTCTCTCTATCTCGCGCTTTTCGATCTGCGAGTGCTTGCTTAGATAATTTCGGTGGCATCTCGTTATCAATACTTGACTTTTTTTACAATATACGTAATGGATATTCATTTTCTGATACATATTCCTCGGCACTTGAAGTACATTAAAATTGAAGAAAATTTCTTCAATATTGAATGAAAAACAGTCAATATAAAAATGCAGTCTGGCTTGAATGATGATTAGGTCATTGCCCGTTATTATTTCGCAATATACCTTGATCATGGCAAGGGATACGTTCATGCCATGTTAATATATTCTGCTGTATTTCGCAATATCGCCAAATATGGTATTGTAATTTTTTTCTTCAATATTGAAGAAAAAAATATCAATTTTGGGGGTACTTCTGGGACAAAATTTGCTGCCAAGTTAAAACCCAAATGATAAAGTTCAGTGAACGATTGCAATATTCAAATTCATCAGTAAACGATTGAGGCATTGAAATGGCTGCAACTCTCCCGCCAACTAAATGCTTCAAGATGGCCCAGAGCCCATCTAGTAGTGCATTGCCGCAAGCACGTCTGAGCTTCCTGGCTGCAAAGCTCAAACGAGAGCTTGAAGCATTGGAGACCAGCATAGCGGCGGCCGTGGGCTTTCAAACTGCTGGCAGACGAGAGCAGGCGAATGTGGAGCTGATGAAATGCCTGGGGAAACTTGATGAATTTCGTTCAATCGTGAATGAAATGAACGAGGTCAAAATCGTCGTCGCCGAGCAGAACAAGACACTCCAGGAAATCCAGAAGCAAATTTCCGAATCAGAAAAAAGGCCGAGCTGTTGCAGGCGCGTTTGGAAGTTTTGGAAAAAGAACTTGCACTCTACAAGGACGACCCCATTGCCTCGCCAAAGACGGGAGCGGTCGGCATGGACGCGGATGAACACAAACATGAGGAAAAGGAGGATGGTGTCACGCCTCATGGAGATTGACTGTGCTTGACGCCTTGGTAATTCAGTTTTGGAAGGCACAGAAGTTTCATTTTCTTATTGCGTTGTAATTATCTCTGGTATATTGTTTCATGAATGACATGTGATGTTCCAAATAACAAAAACGCCAATAAAGGTTGTAGTTTCATTCTTGTAATTAGTTCTTTGGTATAGCGTTTTGTTGTAACGCTGCTTATGGTTTTGATTAAATAAAAATCAGCGCAACCAACACAAAGGTCATCAATCACTTTGTGGTTGGTGTTTTGTTTAATTGTCTCGTGAAGTGATGTCCCGTATGTGAAGCGTTATTCATTCAAATTATTAGTACTTTACTGTAATGGCTGGTTTACACGATCAAACTACTTCAAACTTTCTACTTCAAACTACTTCAAACTCCTAACACGTGAGTTTGAAATAGTTTGATGGTGGGTGTTTACATGATCAAACTCGTCACGTCAAACTACTTCAAACTACATCAAACTCTTTCAAACTCCGGTTTACACGGTCAAACTTCTTACGAGCTTTAATAGTTTGACTGAGTTTGAAGTATTTTGAAGTAATTTGATGTAGTTTGAAGTCTCGGTTTACACGATCAAACTTGGCGTCAAACTCCAAAGTTTGAAGTAGTTTGAAGTAAAAATTTGAAGTAGTTTGATCGTGTAAACCAGGCTTTAGTCTTGCTTGGTGGAAACACAATTGTGTTTTTTTTTTGTTTCAAGTTATATGCTCATCATGGAATTGTTCTGTTTTGCTCTCTAATTTGCTCTCTAATAAATTTGTGATAATTAGCATATGTTGTTGGTACTATATCGTAGGATTCGTTCATTATTAATACCGAACTGATTTTGTTTTGTGAAACTTTGGTATGTAATGTCGTATAGACATCATCAAAAGTTTATCAATGAGCTAAAATTACAACCAAACTGTAATATGTTTGATTTGATTGATTGATTATGCTGTGTGTGTGTATCCCTTCTCATTTCATCACAGAATTCCAATGGTTTCTCTTTGGATGGAAATGTTCGTTTAAAATCAGTTCGGTATTGATATAACTTCAGGGATTTCCACGAAATTAAACGCCATATTTAACAGAATGGTAACATAGATGGCCATTTTTGTTCGAAACAACAATATTAGAACAAAATTACTAGAACATCAAAAAAAAAAAAAAAACGCGGTCCTCGGACCTCGAGGGGGGGGGGGGGATGGGGAGGGGGTCCGCTCCGGACACTCACACCTGGAAAAAGTAACAATAGAATTAGTTTTCATATCGATTCATATCACAAGAACATAGTGTTCTAATTGTTAAATTATATCTTTGTTTTTAAAGCGAACTACTACTGTGATGATATCATTATTGTATATATCAGAACAGAATGTGTATGTCGTGTCTGCTGATGGTATGTTTTGATGGTACGCGTACAACATACTCACATAATAATCGAGATGTCCACAGTTCAAATTAATGAGTTTTAATTAATAATTCAAGTTAAATTAAATTTATTTGGGTGGTACTTTAGCTGTTTCTGTTTTAATGCATTGCCTTATTTAGAATGTGCGCGGAGCGCATATATTCCACATATATTGCACACGTTGCAACATTGCGGATTGCTGCGAAAACATACATATGCTTTTTATTGGTGATCTTGATTTGACCTGGAATGATGTTGAGTGGAAAATATCATGATTGTAACAGGTCTGAAATGGAAAACTTCCTCCGATATTTTGTCTGGAGACTAGTCACTCGCAGGTATAGCTTAGATTTGCTGTGACCATTTGAAATCCATATTAGAAACATAATACATACACACATGGGGATAAAAAGTATCTCTCATTTAAATTGGCGATAATGATATAGAAGCAGGACATTTAGCAATACAGCTTGGAAAATCGCTCATTGACATTTGAATATCACAGTAAAAGATCTGAGGTGATAATTACTTAGAAGGCATAATTATGTCAGATTTATTTTTAAAACGCACAACGTGCTGCTGGTCATAGGCCAGGGGTGACACTTTATATGTGAGTATATATTTCAATGACCTTGAACTTGAATTCAGATGGCATATTGAGCTATGGTTATATATATATATCAACAGAAAGGACTGGATTGGCAATTATATGATTCATTTATTAAATGGAATATGAACATGAATGTGATATGAACAAATGAATGTGATAATGTGATATGTACACCCCGGAAAAAAACAGAATCGTGAAATTCACAAGGTCACCATGGCTTGATAAGTTTTACAAGGGAAACAACATAATCATGAACTTAATCAACATGGCTTGATAATATGTACAACAGCAATAAAATTCAGTCTATGTCACTATCACTGATTTCCAGTCCTAACTGGTGTATTAAATCCTGATGAGTTGAGGGCGGAGAGGTTTGTGGACGGCCGGTAGTAGGTGGACGCATGGGACGGGTGGACTGGCGGAACATGCACTGGTCGGCGGAGAGGGTTGGAGTGGTTAGTGTGGTTCTGCATGCGGGGACAACTTTGAATACAGGTCTGGTTGGGATGGCCTTGGCTGTTGTGGTGGTGTCGGCGTTGGCTGGGGTTGGAGTCGAGGTAGGATGGGATCTGGATTCAAAACTTGGTTTCCAGCGGGTCATTGAAAATGATTCTTTTTTAGGGTCATATACTGTTTGGCAGAATGGGCTGTCCGGCTTGCCATAATGGTTGAACTGCTGCAGGTGTTTTTGGAAAAAGGTTTTGGTCTTGTAGGTTTTGCCACAAGTGTGGCACAGAAAGATGTGTCGAACATGGGTTCGCCGATGATGGCACCAGGCCGATTTGGATTGGAAATCTTTGCCGCAAAATTTGCAGGTATGCATGTTGATCTGTGCAAGAAGATACAACTTTGTGGGAAACTAACGAGCTCTGGCCCTTATATTGACCAGTGAGCGAACGTCATTGCGCAATAGTGTGCAACATGAATTATGCAATTTTTGCAGAATAAAGTATGTAGTTATAAAATGGTATTGCGCAATAACGATGATTACGTTTCAGCGACGTCGCGTAGTTGTTGATAGGTTTATAAGCATACCTTTTTAGCAGGGAGCAAACATTTTAAGCGCGGGTGAAACGACATGTGACTAATTTATTTCATACTGTGGCCCGTAGAGGACATGTCAAAAAAATTCTGAACATGTGAAAGCACAAGATTTTTTTTTCTTTTCGAAATTTCCAAAAAAAAAAATGCTAGAAGTCTGGACTACAAAGTCACGGGTGCGTTAAGGCTGCGTCATGCATCAATGGTGTATAAAGGGCGCATCAGGGATGCGTCATGCGTCAATGGTGCGTCACAGGTGCACCAGGGATGCCTCATGCGTCAAGGATGCGCACCCCTGACGCATCATGCACCCTTGACGCACCCTTGCGTTTAAAGCACCCCTGACGCACCATTGACGCATGACGCACCCCTGACGCACAATTGACGTATGAAGCACCCTTGACGCAACATTGAAGCATAACGCACCCCTGACGCACCATTGAAGCATAACGCATTCCTGACGCATCTATGACGCACCATTGACGTATAACACACCCCTGACGCACCATTGACGTATGAAGCGCCCCTGACGCACCATTGACGCATGACGCACTCTTTACGCACCCTTCACGCACCATTGAAGCATAACCCACCCCTGACGCACTATTGAAGCATAACGCACCCCTGACGCATCTATGACGCACAATTGACGCATAACGCACCCCTGACGCACCATTGAAGCATAAGGCACCCCTGACATCTCCAATCCCGAACCTGAGAGCTCAATCTCCGCCCTCCAACCTCAATCTCCAACCTCCGACCTCAATCCGAGTCTTCAACCTCAACCTCCAACCTCAACCCCCAACCTCAACCTCCGACTGCAACCTCCGACTTCCTACCTCAACCTCCGCCTCCACCTCAATGTCAGCCTCGGAGCTCAACCTCCGACCTCAACCTCTGACGTCAACCTGCGACTTCCAACCTCATCCTCCAACATCAGACCTCAACCTCAACGTTCGATCTCAGCGTCCGACATCGGACTTCAACCTGCAACTTCAATGTCAAACCACAACCTCCAACTTCAACTTCAATCACCCACCCCAACCGCCAACCTCAATCTCCCCAGACTTCAACCTCCCATTTTAACCTCCAACCTCAAACTCTGACCTCAACCTACGACCTCCAACCTCATCCTCCCAATCCTCCCTACCTAACCCGTTAAAGAAGAGAAACAGGTTGCCCCTTCATAAATACAAACCGTGTAGTGACGGCCAAGGGCGCGTCGCCCCCGCGGCCCCCGCTTATGGATGGCAGCCTAGAATACTCGTCGACACACGGAACATCGTGTGTCCCGAAAAATCCGCTGGCATCGCCGACACAGCGCCAGATGCCTGCATGGCATGAATATCACCGTTGGTGTGTTTGTCAAACAGATTACGCAAGGCATTTTGACAGCGATGTCTAAAATCGAGACTACATTGGGGTGGTCATATTGGAAGCGAAGCGTTGAAACAAAATCGCAAAACAAAAACGATGAGCAGAGCGCGTGGAAATGACGATTACCGTTTCTGTTGGTCCGATACAAATGACATTCGAAGTCAAGAAAAGTTTGATTGCCTGACGCGGAAAGCAACTTTATATGCACATTAAATATAGAATATATGTGTGTAGTGTTAACAGTGCTATGCAAATAATCGATGATCAAAATGAGGTGAGGTTGCTATGATTACTCAATGAATACCGTATCAACGGTGCTTGCTATATATATATATATATATATATATATATATATATATATATATATATATATATATATATATATATATATATATATATATATATATATATATATATCCTCGAGATACGTGAATTGCAAACCTCGGAGATCGGCATGCACAGTCTTGAGACACTGACCAATCGAAAATTGATGACCTCAGAATTTTCGACCTTGGGCAATAATGAAGAGTTTTGGTCGTACGATCACGGGCCATATATCAGATGATCAGGAATTGGCCATAGAAAAATACAAAATTAGTTTTAAAAAATTATCTTGATTAGAACCGAAGTTATGGTCAATTATTGATTTTAACATTTTCCGTTGTCATGGCAACAGTTTTTGTCCGATTTTGACCAGATTCGAGGAGGACCGAGCCACTGAGATACCGCTTCATCCCTATCAGTATCATGTTGATCGGACCCTTCTCCTTTGAGATATGCGCGCGGACAGACAAATAAACAAACAAACAATTAAACAAACAAACAGACATACAAACGGACAAACTCAATTGCAATACCCTCGCCCCCTACGGGGCGAGGGTAATGATAGAGAATTGACCACAGAAAAAAAACAAAATAATTAGGGAAAAATTAATCATGAATATAAACGGAATTATCGCAACTTTTCGATTTTGACCCCTTCTGTGAACCCCAACGTGACCCCCAAATATTCGACCTTGGGCGATAATTGAGAGTTTTGGTCATATGATCGGGAATTGGCCAAAGAAAAATACAAAAATAAGTTGAAAGTCTGATATTGATTAGAATCAATAGAATCAGGTATAGCCAATTATGTGATTTTATTTTTTCCCTTTCCATGGCAACCGTTTTCATCCAGTTTTGACAAAATTTGAAAGGGGCCGAGCCACTACCATAGCACCCCAGTCCTATAAATTTTAGATCGATCGGACCGTTTGCCTTTGAGTTATGGGCGCAGACATTTGCACTGAAACGTCGCTAGCCAAAAATTACCGAGATCGTGACCCCCAATTTTTCGACATGGGACGATAATGGAGAGTTTTCGTCGTATGACCATCGGTTGTACACCATATGATTGGAAATTGACCAAAGAAAAATACAAAAATAGTTGGAAAAATTAATATCAAGTGAAACCGGAGCTAGATCCAATTATGTGATTTCCACTTGTTCCGTTGCCATGGCAACCGTTTTTATCGGATTGTGACAAAATTTGAAAGGGACCAAGCACCTACCATAACACTCCAGTTCTATACATTTTAGATCGATCGGACTGTTTGATTTTGAGTTATAAGCGCAGACATTTGCACTGAAACGTCGCTTGTAAAAAATTACCGAAATCGTGACCCCCAATTTTTCGACATCGGGCGATAATGGAGAGTTTTCATCGTATGACCATCGGTCGTACACCATACGATTGAGCATTGGCCAAAGAAAAATACAAAAATAGTTATGAAAAATAATATCAAGTAGAACCGGAGCTAGAGCCAATTATGTGATTTTCACTTTTTCCGTTGCCATGGCAACTGTTTTTATCCGATTTTGACAAAATTCGAACGGGACCGAGCGACTATCATATCACTCCAGCCCTACGAATTTCAGATCGATCGGACCGTTTGCCTTTGAGGTATAAGCGCAGACATTTGCACTGAAACGTCGCTGGCAAAAATTCACCGAAATCGTGACCCTCAATTTTTCGACATCGGGCGATAATAGAGAGTTTTCGTCGTACGACCATCGGCAGTACACCATAGGGTCGGGAATTGGCCAAAGAAAAATACAAAATTAGTTTAAGATATTAATATTCACTAGAACTAGAATTATAGCCAATTATGTGATTTTCTCTTTTTTCGTTGCCATGGCAACAATTTTTTTCTGATTTTGACAAAAATTGAGGAGGACCGAGCCACGGTGATACCGCTTCTTCCCTATAAATTTCAGGACGATCGGACCATTCGGTTTTGAGTTATGCGCGCGGACAGACAAACAAACAAACAAACAGACAAACAGACATACAAACTGACAGACCCAATTACAATACCCTCTGCCCCTATCGGGGCGAGGGTAAATATTATTTTTGAAAGTGCCGTGATCCTTTTGATGAGATTAGGCCCACTTTATTTAAACCAAATGATAGCAAGACCGGGCCCACTCATATCTACCCTCCGTGGGTCTCATTTTAGGCAAACTTAGAAGACCAGCGCGATGCGCTGGCCAATAAATCTGGAGAGCTATGCAAAAGTGATTTTTATGAATAATACTATTACTGTTGAATTTCGACGAATAATAACCAATATGCCATTACATATCATGTATACGATTCCCAACAAAACTCGTGGTATATCATGATAACGTGAAGATGACAACCAAGGTCGTACTCTACAAGAAAGCTGGCATATATTATTCATATGATCATTGTGATGAAAAACAGCTGCACAGAAACTGAGTTCGCTTTAGTTTGGAAGAGAATCAATGTTGTGAATCGCTTTAAAAACATAGTGCTCACTGGAGCATAATGATGAAAATGTCATAATGCTGTCAAACTACATCATAGTTCTATTGGAAATATGTGGTGTTCGATTGCGTTATGAAAAGTAATTGTTCATCATGACAAAAATGAAATGTGATGAAATTCTCGGAACGTCTGTGAGGGAATTCCTGATGCAGAAATTGGACCGTCTATATTTGACCACCAAAATAAAGGTATGGGAATACACATAATCTTATTGCTTAGGTTTTCATTGTAGTTTTCATATAGTAGTGTGTACGATAGAGCATGGTTACTTCAGCAAAGGAACTTCACCCTGAGCTCCATGGATATATTACCGGTAGAAACTAGTTAAACTGGTTTTGAGGGAGTTGATATAATTGTTTCTTGCCTCAGGGGACTTGGTTACATTTTGCAAATCTTGGGGAAAAAAGACGACGTATCTGAATGAATTTAATTTTGCGAAGGTGGCTGAGAGTGAAAACGTTCTCAGGAGAGAACCTCTGCACCAGGGGAAGAACATTCTCACTCCCGGTGAGAAGTTTCCACTCTGATCAAACCTATAGCACATAAATGTACTGTAACTTGTATTTGTTCGAATTAAAAAAAAATCCGTGATTTTTTTTCATGTTTTATTTTTGTGGTCAAAAAAGAAGTGTTAGTAGTTGCGGGATGAGTTCGCAATCAGCATTTCAACAAATACAATGAACGACAGATAATATACGAACAGATACGACAGATGATATACGTCACAACAGATAATATACTTATAGAAGGCAAGCTGTTCACGAGCAGCTTTTCATATTGATGACGAATGAACGTGTTTGAAAAATACCACATAATTAACCAAGCCAAATCGTAATATTGTATTTAGAAAAAAAAGCAGTTCTTGCAATATACTGTGAACAAAAACAGTTAGACATTTTTATTGCATGTTTTACATGTAGTGTTGACAATAATATTGGAGCTTAACTGGGTTTCATGCAAACATTTTTTTGCTGAAACATACAAAACCAACGCTACAAAGAAACCAGCAACATTCTGGGACAAATAATACATTTAGTATTTATTGGTTATCAATCTTTAAAAATTAAAAACTAAGTGTCAATATACAATCTTCATTTGAACTGTGTTACATCATGGGCCAAACCTATGACTCTAATATAAAGAATTGCGAAAACATAATTTAGAAATTCATTTCGTGTACAAATATAATCAAAACATTATTCTTCATTTAGAACATTGTGGTACATTGTAGGTCTGAAACGTACGATGTACAAAATCATTCATCTAATTATTGGCGATTGGTAACACGCCAGCATAACGGCATGATAATAAAAGACTTACACGATGCAAACAATAACCAGAGGTTGTCGAAATAAAACCACGAACAGTCTTCAAAAACATGGATCTATTTTATGTATTAATTCAGTAAAAGAAATGACCAATTTTATAGGCCTCACAACAGTCAGTAATTGAGATGATAGACTCCATATATCTTTCCCAACATACCGTTCAACCACCGTCAGCTGTGTGCATGTCACAGAACACCTCCATTTATCCCTCCATGAGTAAGGTCCGTGTTTATGAGGTACACTCCCGAGTCTGTGGCTCCGCCATTGTATATGTCACTGCAATCGGATGGTAGTTCCTGCACTGCAATTATCTGTCCATTTCAAATGAAAGTTCATCAAATGAAACAAGACAAAAGCCTAACCATATCATGTGAGTAAGTTCATTCATGTTAAACGAGTACTTTTAATCAATACATATTCACATTTGAAGTTTATAGTGATTGTTAGTTGTGAACACAACTCCTGGTGTTACTCCTGGTGAATTCGCCAAATTGTCTAGGGTATGAGATCCATCCTTGAAATCACATCTGATCATTGTATCAGTATCTATGGCATTGAATCCGCCACAGTTCTCCAAAATCTGACAATCCAGGGCACACCGACCTGAGGAGTGTGCGGACGTTGATGCAGTAGTTTGCTTTGTCGAACTCCAATCAAATCGGAGATTGCCAAAAAGGGACTCGAACTTGGACGCAGAAGAAGTGCACTGAACTGAGGTCAAGAGAGAAGCTACTCGCAAAACGACAGACATCCTAAAATAGACAAAAAAAGATGTTCTCCATCAGAGAAAGGTGTCAGTAACTAGTAATTGCAGAGCGTGATAACGTAAATATAATGATAATATACCATCAGCGTTTTCTTCCCTGTGCTACAAGTGTCCAAGCAAATTAAGACGCAACGAATGTTGGCTGAATCATTCCCGATTGTTCGCAATTGGAGCTAATAGTTAGCCTCTCCCAAATCAACACAAGAATAATGTGCGCAATAGTGTGTAGGAGTGTTCACTTGACCTATTCTGTGTACGTAGCTATTGATGTCTTATCAACATGGGAGAATTATTCATAAGCAAACAAAAGAATAATCTATGGAGTTAGTCGGGTTTGAAACATCTCAGCGTGTAAACTCAAATTGCACGAGAGCAAAAATGGTGGTAAAAGGGGCAAATCTAATAAAGAGCACAATTGTATGTACACCAATGTGTCGTCCGTTACCTCGTATTCTTATATGCCCAGTTTGATTTTTAGCTCAAAGTCCTATTGTCGAGTGTCTTCCTCCATTAGCAAATGTCTAACCCGTCTTCACGACCACATGGAACTTTGTTTGGCGACACTAGGAAATTTGTTCTAACTTTGACAAATTATCATACACTTTAGAGAGTATGTAGACAGCTGTGTAGCCCAATCGGTTGCGGTTGCAGGTGAATTATTTTTTAGCGGGGGTACGAAATCGAAAATTTAGTATATTCATTGGTGTTGTTGAATCCTCCACAGTTCCCGAATATCCGACAATCCAGGGCACACCAACCTTAGGAAGGTGAAGGCATTGACGAGGTAGTTTGCTTGATTGATATCCAACGAATTTGGAGATTGACTAATAGGACTGGAACTTGGATGCACAAGAAATACGCTGGACTGATGCCAAGAGAGGAATTCGCAGAACAGCATTCATCCTAAACTTAGGAAACAGGTCAAATACATTGTACTCCACCTGATACATAGTTCAGTAACTGTGAAATGTGGAATGTTTCGAAGTGAATAAAAAAAACATATTATTGTTGTTTTCAGCCGAATCATTTACAATTCTTCAGTCCACTGTTCCAGCTCTTGGTCTTCTTCCACCAAATCAAGTCAAGTGGAATGTGCACCTTAGGGTGCAGGAGCTCCCGCTTGACTTTCAATTTCAGTCATTCGTATAGTCACATGTCAGTGAGTCATGATATGTTTACTCAACAAAATGGGAGAATTAATCACCAGCAAACAAAAGAAAAATCAATCGGGTTTGGAGCTTCTCAGCGTGCATCACCGCACCGCAAGTAAGTATGATTGTACATATACAATTGTGTCGATCGTTACGTCGTATCTGCTGTATCAATGTTTCTTTCCTTATTGTTCTACGTTATTTTTGTTTTAGCTCACCAGCTTATTTGTCGAGCGTTTTATTATTTCTAAACTTTGGTGACAATAGTACGGAAGCGCAATGCTGCCACATGAGTGATAATATCTCGTTAAATCGACTTAACTATCTCGTTAAATCGACTTATTATCTCGTTAAAACGACTTAATATCTCGTTAAAACGACTTAAATTTTTTCTCATGTGGCAGCACTGCGCTCCAAGGGAGAAAAATAACAAGTCGATATAACGAGATAATAAGTCGATTTAACGAGATAATAAGTCGATTTAACGAGATAGTTAAGTCGATTTAACGAGATATTATTTCGTTAAAACGACTTATTATCTCGTTAAATCGACTTATTATCTTGTTAAAACGACTTAATCATCTCGTTAAATCGATTTATTAACTCGTTAAAACGACTTAATTATCTTGTTAAATCGACTTATTATCTCGTTAAATCGACTTATTATCTCGTTAAAACGACTTATTATCTCGTTAAATCGACTTATTATCTCGTTAAAACAACTTAATTATCTCGTTAAATCGACTTATTATCTCGTTAAAACGACTTAATTTTTTTCTGATGTGACAGCACTGCGCTTCTGTACAATAGGATATATTATATCAGGATATATTTGGTTCGGCTTTTTGTCTATGCCAAAAAGGTTGCATATTAGGTTTGCTGTTAGTAATATTGAACTATCGC
This sequence comes from Terebella lapidaria, assembly GCA_949152475.1. Taxonomy (NCBI): domain Eukaryota; kingdom Metazoa; phylum Annelida; class Polychaeta; order Terebellida; family Terebellidae; genus Terebella; species Terebella lapidaria. The sequence continues at coordinate 30,515,561 of OX424560.1, forward strand.
TGTTCATTCATTTTCATGATGAGCATCGAATGCTACTTTTGAGACACTACACTGGAGATAAAATTTAGTGTGAACAACAACAGAAAATGTTTTACCTACTCAAAATATATGTTGGTGATACCAAGATATCAATGTAATTAATAAGGTATGATAGGAAAAGTGTGGCATAACTCTGTGATGCAGTCCCAAGTCTGAGTGAAACCTGAACAGTTACATTTACAGGCCTCGAAGTTGAAATGCAGAGCATTAACGTAGTTCGCTACAAACAGTGAGATGAAAAAGAGTCAAAATTTAAAAGTAATTTCTTGAATATTATCTCATCAAAATGACCTATTTTCATAGAGTAACTGTTCAACCTAATACTGACAAGAAAATAGGGGGTCACCGTGCTGGTTTCTTCGACATATTCGATCAAAATCACAATCATTTACCTAAAATGACATAAATTATGGCATCTTGCGCTTTTTTTGTCCATATTCACATCTTGCATCGTGTTTTCCAAGCGAACGGATACGGTGACCCCCTATTTTCTTTTCAGTTTTGAAATACTGATCAGTTACTCTATAAAATATGTTATTTTGAAGCTCTAGAATGTGTTGATACAGTTATTTATGTTAGAAAAACCCTTTGACACCCTCCCCTCACTGTTTGGAGCGGAGTACCTTAAGTGTGATTCAGGGAGCTATTTGTCTGATTTCACGAGGGAGTCTCTTTTTGAAAATAGAAGTATGATACCTGCCAGGATTGGACGATGAGTTTTATCATTTCGGAATTTGAGATCAATATGTGATCGATAAACTATGGTTGATAGTTTGTTTTGATGCACCGCCCAAAGAACTCATTTCACTCATTGAGAACCCATACATTCCGCGAAATCGCTTTTGATGTAAGAGAGCAAATATAGCGTCCCACTGAATTTAGTCGGGTGGATGATTTAGTTTGATCGAACCGGAGAACGAAGTCGATGCGGAAGTAATGACAGTTGGTGACATCAAAGGAGTTTGAATCAGAAATAGGTGGGAAACATGACTAATTCAGAAATGCTAATATCAGTTTGAGATTACATATGCCTGGTCGGTCTTTCGATGATGCATTTGGGAATCCAGTTGAGTTATTTACTCGGAAAATGTCCATACTTCTTTGTTCGGTTATTACGTATATTTAATCATGTTATTAACCGTATCATATTCGATAATTTTAATAACTTTGCCCCACGATGAAGCATTGACAGTTTCATTGCAAAGTCATTGTTCCTTAAAAAAAGCTTTTTGGCATTTATATGCTCATTCGAAATTGAATACAATTAAGTCTAATCCATTCTCGAGGACACCTTGTTTTCACCATAATGGTTGACCATACCCATGATATCCCAAAAGTCTCAGCCCGTCCTGAAATTTACATTATTATATTTGCTTTATGATTGTCATCTGTCATGTTTTATTATTTTACACGATTTGTAATGGACACTGACATTCTGTTAACATTAACAGTGTGATACTGTTGGTGTTACTGATGTTCGTTTTGTGGAATTGAATATTTGTCCAAACTGAGAATATATGATGTATCCCAGGCAGCGTCAAGTAAAACAATATTGACACCGTTTGTTACTTGCCAGAATCTTCGATTTTGGCAAGTATGTTGGTCGGTTTGTGGATGTGTTTGTTTGTGTGTTTGTTTGTTTACAGCCTAGCGTCCACATTTCTCACCCGATTTCCTCCAAATTTGGTGCACATATTCTCTAGAATACCGCGCAGAAAACGTCCTATTTTGGTGTATCTAGGTCAAAGGTCAAGGTCAAGGTCATGCAAAACGTCGAAAACACATAAGTGGCCATAACTGCGGTTCTAATAGTGCTAGAGACTTCAAATCAAGTTCATATTGTAGATAAACTCGAGTTCTATCTTTCGTGACCTTGACCTTGACATTTGACCTTGAACTTGAGAAGTTCGCCTGAGGTCGAATATTTGACCTTGGAGGTCACCTCCTCCGATTTTCGATCTCATGCTTGGAAACGATGTGGGACCGGTCCCTTATGCTCAATGTCAATTTTTAGCCCAATCGGCCAATTCGTTATGACGTAATTAACGTTTCTATGGCAACGAAATCGGTCCCATTATAAGCCAAATTGCATTTTTCAAGCTGTCCATGCTGATAAAAGCGTCAATAATGTGCGTAAAAATCCAATGATAAATCTGTTAATTAGCAAGGATGACTTCTTTTGATCCACGAAATTTCAAGGTCGTAGGTCGAAAGTCAAGGTCAATATTGACCCGCAAATGAAAACCATGTAGGTCACTATATCTCAGGAAGTATGCAAGATAGAGATACAAAAGTAAATTCACAGTATTGCACTCACTTAGCTCAACAACTTTTGCATTTACACCTAAGGCGTATGACCGATAGCCTTTGCAAGCGCCTAGGTCGAAATTGACCTCAAAAATGACCTTGACCTTGACCTTTTGCAAAAATATCGAGTAGTAGCTCGTTTGGAAGGTCTTCGAGAGAACTTTCCAAATATGTTGTCATTTTTGGAATCGGACGTTAATTGACGTCATAATGACGTCAAAAGTGATTTCAGACTGACATTTAGGCCTTTTGAGTGTCAGATGTGCAAAGTTATCACATTTACTGCAGATCTAGCATATACAAACGATGTGGACTCGTCCTGTGATGGTTTCTATCAATTTTTAGCTCAATCGATATATCCGTTTTGACGTAATTGACGTTTTTTGTCAACAAATCGGTAAAAATTTCATTTGTTTGTTTGTTTGTATGTATTTTCGCACTCTAGCATCCACAATTCTCATTCGATTTTTTTCAAACTTGGTGAACATGTTCTGTAGGATATTGAGTAGATTCTATCATATTTTGGTGAATATAGATCGAAGGTCAAGGTCAAGGTCACACAAAACGTCGAAAACACATAAGTGGCCATAACTCCGGCTGTAATCGTCCTAGAGACTTCAAGTTAGGTGCATATTGTAGATGAACTCGAGTTCTATCGCCTGTGACCTTGACCTTGACTTTTGACATTGACCTTGAGAAGTTCGCCATGAGGTGAATGTCAAGGTCAAGTACGCATTTCAGCGAAACATACCCAGTAGTATACCGTTAAGGTCTTGAGTCTAGTGATGTCTTAATTTTGGCATATGACGTTCAGTGACGTCACAATGACGTCATCAACGTCAAATTTCCGAAATTTCAAAAGGCCATAACAATGTCAATACTGGAGGGAATCCTCTGTAACTTGATATGCATATTGACAGCATTGGCCTGTACGACAAGAACCACAGAGGTCAAGGTCATCGAAATTCCAGAAGAAAAAACATATTTGGTAAAACTTTTGCTTCAGTCGTCGTAGGTCAAAGGTCAAGTTCACGGAAAAGTGATCAGTCAAAATCACATGAATCTCAATAATTTCGGAAATAATCGACCCAGAGAGTTCCAACTAGAAAATATTGTAGCATATTGAAAGCCCTCTTTTGAAGGACCTTGGTCGTGTCATTTGACCTTGTCATTACCCCTCAAGGTCAAAGTTTTCTTTCTTCTATTCTGGCAAGTACTCGCTGTACCAGCGAAGGCTTTCAGCCGTCAAGTCAGCAGCAGCGAGCGATTTCATTTGTATGTTTGTTACTTGGCGAAATCTTCGATTTTCGCCAAGTATGTTGGTCACTCGCGTATGTTTGTCTGTTTGTATGTTTGTTTGTTCGCGCTCTAGCGGCCACAGTTTTCACGCTAGCATCTCGAAACTTTTTTGAGGGATAGGTATTCGCCCAAGGACGGGACCGCACGTTTTTGGAAATAATCGGTTCATTGATGACGTCACTAAAAATTCTTGAAAACTCGAAAAATCCCTATCTCTCATCATTGGCGAATTTTCAAAAATTCACACAACAGTCAAATTTGTAACCATATTTCTGAAATTTAGCACACTGATATACATTTATATTATGCATCAAACTGCGAAGTTTCACTCGAATCAATTGAACGTCAATGACGTCACGACGTAAAACGTCAATTTTAAAAAATGGGGCTATATATCGGAAACTATTCGTCGTACAGAGAAGCGGTTTGCACCACTGGAAAGCTCGTTGAATTCTGGTTTAAGAGGGTACTATCCGATACTTTGCCGACCTGATAGATTTTCCGCTATGACGTCATAAATGTAAGGCCTGTCATTCAAAACTTTGGACTTTTCAGCAAACATTCAAACATCCACAGTGCACTCAAATTTGAAGGTTTTGAATTGTAATTATGAGAACCTATGTGAAACATTAATATACAGCCACACACCAAGTTCCAACGCGCTGCGTTCAACGTCAATGACGTCATGACGTAAAACGTCAATTTTAAAAATGGAGCTACATCTCGGAAACTATTCGTCGTACAGAGAAGCGGATTGCACCACTGGAAAGCTCGTTGAATTCTGGTTTAGGAGGGTACTGTCAAAAACTTTTCCGTCATGATAGATTTTCCGCTATGACGTCATAAACGTAAGGCCTGTCATACAAAATTTTCGACTTTTCAGCAAACATTCAAACATCCACAATGCACTCAAATTTGAACGTTTTGAACTGTAATTATGAGAACCTATGTGAAATATTAGTAAGTAAGTAAGTAAGTAATTTATTTCCAAATTGCACACAAGATGAACATATTCAATAGATGATATAAGAAATGCACAATTTGTGGACTCCACCAGAGGCCGATGCCTGTAACTTGATTGCTCAAGCGGTGAAGCCCATTACATTGAAATAATAGTAACACAAAATATGGAACGGATAGGAACAAAATATTTACAAGTTGGACTCACGTATGAGTTGCATACTACATATAACAACATCACAAACAAGTAGATATATATATACATTAATTTCACGTAGAAATACATACTATTCACATTATTCACATACACCCATATACACAGGAGATGATGATACAGTTGTGCTAGAATTAACAGATTGAACCTAAAATGTACACATTTACTACTGTGAAATGCCAAACTTGTGGTATTACATAGAATGAGAAATGAATGAAAAAAGTCCTTTTTCATACCCCCCCCCCCCCATGACACACACACCCACACCCACACACATCCTTACACTATTGGCAAACGATACAGGATTGGTAGAGCAAAAAAAAAAAAAAATAATAATAATAATATGAAAAAGTGACACAAGACACAAAAAAGACAAACTAATAAAGCGACCGTAGTAACGTGAACTTATGAAATACAATGCAGCCATGAAATTTTACAGTATCAAGGGAGTATTACTAGATTAGATAGTTAGTTATTCATCAAATATTTCGAAATGAAGTGTTGTTTTATCTTAGATTTGTAGGCACTGACTGAAATGCTGTTTTTTATATGGGTTGGTGTATTTAGCCATAATTCCGGACCTTTACGAATGAAGCTGTTTCCAAAAATTTGGACATTCCACCTAGTTATATGGGGGTCTTTACAATGTCTAGTGTTGAAGGAGTGGATAGAATTGTTTGCCACAAAAAGATTGTTCAGCGAACTTGGTAGTTCATTGCGGGAATGCAGATACATAAATTTACTAAGTTCAATATTGAACAAATCATGTAGCTTAGCTATGCCTGTTTTACGATAGAGTGGTGTAGAGCTGGCATTAAAACGTGATCCAGTGACGCATCGGATTGCTTTATTTTGCTTGATTTCAAGCGGGCGCAGTATCGTTTTTTGTGCAGAACCCCATAACAATATACCATAGTTTAGGTAGGAATGAAACACACTAAAATATAACGATTTGAGGTGGGCTTTACTTAACATGTTTTTGACAGTGTTTAACATATATAGGGCGCTGGACAATTTTTTCAAGACGTGTTCAATGTGGACATTCCAACTCAGCTTACTGTCTATATGGATACCAAGAAATTTAACAGAAAGTGATGGTGTAATGTATTCTGTATCGACTTTTAGCGAATGGGTGTTGTAGTTATGTACCAGCTTCTTGGAGAATAAGATTATATTAGTTTTGCTAACATTCAGTGATAATTTGTTGCTCCGGAACCAATTAACCATGAGGAGGATATCTGATTCAACAATGTGATATAGGTGTTGGAGGTTATTGTGAGTATAATACAACGTTGTATCGTCTGCGAATAAAATACATTTTGATTTTGTTATTGAGTTGGGAATATCGTTTGAATATATGATAAAAAGTAACGGACCCAATACTGAACCCTGTGGTACACCGTATTTTATAGGATAGAGGTTCGAACATGAGTTTTTGAACTTGACATACTGCTCACGGTTATTTAGGTAGCTCCTGAACCACTCCAAGGCAATCCCTCGAATACCATAATATTCTAATTTGGACAACAGAATAGAATGGTCAATAGTATCGAAAGCCTTGGAGAGGTCCAGGAAAACTCCAAGTGTGTACATGTTATTGTTAAAGCCAGTCAGGGTATCGAATACAAATTCTGTAACTGCATTAATAGTTGAATGTTTGGGCCTGAATCCGTATTGCTTAGGATAGAGTATATTATGTTGTACGAGAAACGTATACAGTCGTGAGTGGATGATTTTTTCTAAGAGTTTAGAGCAACAGGGTAATAGTGATATTGGCCTATAGTTATTCAGCATTTGCTTGTTTTTATTTTTGTAGATTGGGATTACTTTCGCCGTTTTCATTTGCTGAGGGACAATTCCCGTTGAAATTGATTTGTTTATTAGTAATGATATCGGGGTGCAAACTGCATGTTTTATCTGTTTTATGAAGTGACTACTCAAATTGTCAACTCCTGAACTTTTTTTTCCTTTCAATGAGTCTATCATTTTCATGACCTCGTTGGGATCAGTGGGGTTGATGAATATAGAGTTTGGGTTCGGTTGTTCACTTAGATATTCAGTGAAATGTTTAGGGGCTGATGGAATTTGTTCTGCCAGCGAAACGCCTATGTTTGAGAAATATTTGCAGAACCCGTCAGCGATTTTGGTTGGATCAGTCTCAGGTTTATTATTGATAAGAAAGGTGTCGGTGATTGATGATTTGTCATTTGTTCGCCCTATAACATTGTTCAAAATTTTCCACGTTTTTTTCACATCACATCTGTATTTATCAAGAAGAGACCCATAGTATTCGCGTTTGCATTGTCTTTTCAAAGCTCTGAATAAGTTCCTATGCTTAATATATTTTTGGTAAGAACTATCTGTTTTTGATTTACGTAGGCACTTTTTATAAAGTTTGATACATTTGGATGATGACTGTAACAACCCTTGTGTCATCCAGGGTTCTTTTATTACACGTTTTTGTGGGATTGTTTTCTCTATTTCAGGAGCGAATTTGTCCATAGCCTGTTTTACTTTGTTTGTGAAGGATGCGTAAGCGTCATTGATGGGAATTCGGTCGAGGTATGTCCAGTCTGTTGAATTGAGATCATTACATATAGACATCATATTTTCAGAAGTGAGAGGACGACAAGTTATAGTTAGGGACTGTACCTTGCTGGACGAAGTATCCCCCATAACAGCAAACAAGGGCAAATGATCAGATATATCGCTTAGTATTATGCCAGATTTAACATTATTGTAGTTAGAACACTTTACGTATATATTATCGATTAATGTCGCACTATTATGTGTTATTCTGGTTGGTTTATTAACGGTCGGTAGGAAGCCAGATGATATGAAGGTGTTAAGTAATTCATCGGAGTGCTTGTTGGAGTGTATTTTGATATAATCAAAATTTTGATCTGTACCAAGTATAACGTCAGAATTAGTTCCGTTTAACTTTTCAAGTACTGTTTCGTATCTAGATATTGATAGTGTTTCGTTTGTGCCTGGGATTCGGTATATTTCACCCACAATTGTGTTTCGCTGACTATGTTTTACCTCGATGAAAATCGACTCAAATTCGCAATCAACATTTATGGCCAGGTCGTTCCTAATATCGTAATGTAGCGAATCATGTATGTACAGCGCGACACCCCCTCCCCGTGTCCCACCCTGTCTGTTACGGCATTCAAGGTTATATCCAGGTATGCTGCATAAATGCAATGTATTGTCGTTCAGAAAGGTTTCGCATAACAGAATAAAGTGCACAACTATCCCAGTGTTTTGTAAGTTCGAAAGCATGATTTTAAGTTCATTTATCTTCTTTGGTAAACTGTGAATATTCAGATGAAGAGTGCAATATTTGGATTTGTTGGGCGAGGTGTGTGAAACTATGTCTTCAACTTCAAAATATTGTGTGTCCAAGTTCAGAAACCTATCATCATTTACTAACATGGGTTGTGGGATGATTAGATCGCTCATGTGGCAATATGATAATCGCAATTGGCGATAGATATTTGGCACGAGAGGGCTTGGCTGGGCTCTGTTAGATGTGTATGTACGGTTAGTGTGTATGGCATTTGTTGTATGTACCTGTAACATATACCACACACCTTATAAGATGAACACTAAATTGGAAGCCCTATACCAAGTTTCAACGCGCTACGTTCAACGTCAATGACGTCATGACGTAACACGTAAATTTTGAAAAGGGGGCTATATCTCGGAAACTATTCGTCGTACAGAGAAGCAGATTGCACCACTGGAAAGCTCGTTGAATTCTGGTTTAAAAGGTACTATCCGATACTTTGCCGCCATGATAGATTTCCGCTATGACGTCATAAACGTAAGACCTGTCATATAAAATTTTCGACTTTTCAGCAAACATTCAAACATCCACAGTGCACTCAAAGTTCAAGGTTTTGAACTGTAATTATGAGAACCTATGAGAAATATTATTATACAGCCATATGCCAAGTTTCAACGCGCTACGTTCAACGTCAATGACGTCATGACGTAAAACGTCAATTTTGAAAATGGGGCTATATCTCGGAAACTATTCGTCGTACAGAGAAGCGAATTGCACCACTGGAAAGATCGTTGAATTCTGGTTTAAGTGGGTACTATCCAATACTTTACCGCCCTGATAGATTTTCCGCTATGACGTCCTAAACGTAAGGCCTGTCATACAAAATTTTCGACTTTTCAGCAAACATTCAAACACCCACAGTGCACTCAAATTTGAAGGTTTTGAACTGTAATTATGAGAACCTATGGAAAATATTAATATACAGCCATATGCCAAGTTTCAATGCGCTACGTTCAACGTGAATGACGTCATGACGTAAAACGTCAATTTTAAAAATGGGCTATATTTCTGAAAGTATTTGTCGCACAGAGAAGCGAATTGCACCACTGGAAAGCTCGTTGGATTCTGGTTTAGGAGGGTACTGTCCGATACTTTTCCGCCATGATAGATTTTCCGCTATGACGTCATAAACGTAAGGCCTGTCATACAAGTTTTTCGGCTTTTCAGCAAACTTTCAAACAACCACAGTGCACTCAATTTTGGAGGTAATAGACTGTAATTATGAGAATGTATGTGAAACTTCATTACCCAGCCATATAAAGAGTTTCAACACGCTACGTGCAACGTCAATGATGTCATGACGTAAAACGTCAATTTTCACAATGGAGCTATATATCGACAGGTATTTGTCGTACAGAAAAGCAGATTGCACCATTGGAAAGCTCGTTGAGTTCTGGTTTAGGATGGTACTGTCCGATACTTTTCCGCCATGACAGATTTTCCGCTATGACGTCATAAACGTAAGGCCTGTCATACAAGTTTTTCGACTTTTCAGCAAACTTTCAAATATCCACAGGGCACTCAAATTTGAAGGTATTGAACTGTAATTATGAGAACCTATGTGGAATACTGATATACAGCCATATACCAAGTTTCAACGTGCTACGTTCAACGTCAATGACGTCATGACGTAAAACGTCAATTTAAAAAAAGGGCTATATATCTGAAAGTATTTGTCGCACAGAGAAGCGAATGTGCACTCAAATTTGAAGTTATTAGACTGTAATTATGGGAACCTATGTCGTATATTAATACCCATCCATGTACCGAGTTTAAACACGTTACATTCAACAACAATGACGTCATGACGTCAAACGTCCATTTTCGAAATAGGATTGTATCTGGGTAAGTATTAATCCTTAATGAAATGTATTACACCGTCGGAAACCTCATTCAATTATGCTTAAAGTAGGCCACGCATGTAGAAAAAGATTTCGACAAGTTTGGCCTTTAGGCCAATGGTATCTCGTTTGTTTGTTTGTTACCTCTCTAGCGGCCACAGTTTTCACGCTAACATCCCGAAACTTTTTTGGTGGATAGGTATTCAGCCAAGGACGAGACCCAACGTTTTTGAAAAAAATCGGTCCATTGATGACGTCACCAAAAATTCTTAAAAACTCGAAAAATCCCTATCTCTCATCATTGGCGAATTTTAAAAAATTCGCACAGCAGTCAAATTTGAACCGATTGTTCTGAAATTTGATACACTGATATATGTTCATATTATCCATCGAACAACAAAGTTATACGTTGATCGGTTGAACGTCAATGACGTCATGACGTAAAATGTCAATTTTTAAAATGGGGCCATATATCGGAAAGTATTTGTCGTAGAAAAAAGCGAATTGCACCATTGGAAAGCTCGTTGAATTCTGGTTCAGGAGGGTACTGTCCGATACTTTTCCGCCATGATAAATTTTCCGCTATGACGTCATAAACGTAAGGCCTGTCATACCAGTTTTTCGATTTTTCAGCAAAATTTCAAACATCCACAGTGCACCCAAATTTGAAGTTACTGGACTGTAATAATGAGAACGTATGTGGAACTTTATTACACAGCCACACACCGAGTTTCAACACGCTATGTGCAACGTCAATGACGTCATGACGTAAAACGTCAATTTTCAAAATGGAGCTATATATCGAGAGCTATTTGTCGTACAGAAAAGCGGATTGCACCATTGGAAAGCTCGTTGAATTCTGGTTTAGGAGGGTACTGTCCGATACCTTTCCGCCATGATAGATTTTCCGCTATGACGTCATAAACGTAAGGCCTGTCATACAAGTTTTTCCTCTTTTCAGCAAACTTTCAAACAGCCACAGTGCATTCAATTTTGAAGGTAATAGACTGTAATTATGAGAACGTATGTGGAAATTTATTACCCAGCCATAATCCGATTTTCAACACGCTACGTGCAACGTCAATGACGTCATGACGTAAAACGTCAATTTTTAAAATGCAGCTATATATCGAGAGCTATTTGTCGTACAGAAAAGCGGATTGCACCATTGAAAAGCTCGTTGAATTCTGGTTTAGGGGGGCACTGTCCGACACGTTTCCGCCCTGATAAATTTTCCGCTATGACGTCATAAACGTAAGGCCTGTCATAAATTTTTTTCGACTTTTCAGCAAACTTTCAAATATCCACAGTGCACTCAAATTTGAAGGTATTGAACTGTAATTATGAGAACCTATGTGAAATATTGATATACAGCCATATACCAAGTTTCAACGCGCTACATTCAACGTTAATGACGTCATGACGTAAAACGTCAATTTTAAAAATGGGGTTATATATCTGAAAGTATTCGTCGCACAGAGAAGCGGATTGCACCACTAGAAAGATCGTTGAATTCTGGTTTAGTAGGGTACTGTCCGATACGTTTCCGCCCTGATAGATTTTCCGCTATGACGTCATAAAGGTAAGGCCTGTCATAAAATTTGTTCGACTTTTCAGCAAACTTTCAAATATCCACAGTGCACTCAAATTTAAAGGTATTCAACTGTAATTATGAGAGCCTATGTGAAATATTAATATACAGCCATATAATAAGTTTCAATGCGCTACGTGCAACCTCAATGACGTCATGACGTAAAACGTCAATTTTCACAATGGAGCTATATATCGATAGGTATTTGTCGTACAGAAAAGCGGATTGCACCATTGGAAAGCTCGTTGAATTCTGGTTTAGAAGGGTACTGTCCGATACTTTTCCGCCATGATAGATTTTCAGCTATGACGTCATAAACGTAAGGCCTGTCATACAAGTTTTTCGGCTTTTCAGCAAACTTTCAAACAACCACAGTGCACTCAATTTTGAAGGCAATAGACTGTAATCATGAGAACGTATGTGGAATTTTATCACACAGCCATACACCGAGTTTCAACACGCCACGTGCAACGTCAATGACGTCATGACGTAAAACGTCAATTTTCAAAATGGAGCTATATATCGAGAGCTATTTGTCGTACAGAAAAGCGGATTGCACCATTGGAAAGCTCGTTGAATTCTGGTTTAGGAGGGTACCGTCCGATACTTTTCCGCCATGATAGATTTTCCGCTATGACGTAATAAACGTAATGCCTGCCGTACCAATTTTTCGACTTTTCAGCAAACATTGAAACATCCACAGTGCACTCAAATTTGAAGTTATTAGACTGTAATTATGGGAACCTATGTCGAATATTAATACCAAGCCATGTACAGAGTTTAAACACGTTACATTCAACAACAATGACGTCATGATGTCAAACGTCTATTTTCGAAATAGGATTGTATGTGGCTAGGTATCAATCCTTAATGAAATGGATTACACCCTCGGAAACCTCATTCAATTATGCTTAAAGTAGGCCACGCATGTAGAAAAAGATTTCGACAAGTTTGGCCTTTAGGCCAATGGTATCTCGTTACTTGGCGAAATCTTCGATTTTCGCCAAGTATGTTGGTCACTCGCGGATGTTTGTTTGTTTGTATGTTTGTTCGCGCTCTAGCGGCCACAGTTTTCACGCTAGCATCTCGAAACTTTTTTGAGGGATAGGTATTCGCCCAAGGACGGGACCGCACGTTTTTGGAAATAATCGGTTTATTGATGACGTCACTAAAAATTCTTGAAAACTCGAAAAATCCCTATCTCTCATCATTGGCGAATTTTCAAAAATTCACACAGCAGTCAAATTTGTAACCATATTTCTGAAATTTAGCACACTGTTATACGTTTATATTATCCATCAAACTGCGAAGTTTCACTTGAATCAATCGAACGTCAATGACGTCACGACGTAAAACGTCAATTTTCAAAAATGGGCTATATATCGGAAACTATTCGTCGTACAGAGAAGCGGTTTGCACCACTGGAAAGCTCGTTGAATTCTGGTTTAAGAGGGTACTATCCGATACTTTGCCGCCCTGATAGATTTTCCGCTATGACGTCATAAACGTAAGGCCTGTCATTCAAAACTTTGGACTTTTCAGCAAACATTCAAACATCCACAGGGCACTCAAATTTGAAGGTTTTGAATTGTAATTATGAGAACCTATTTGAAACATTAATATACAGCCACATACCAAGTTCCAACGCGCTACGTTCAACGTCAATGACGTCATGACGTAAAACGTCAATTTTGAAAATGGAGCTATATCTCGGAAACTATTCGTCGTACAGAGAAGCGAATTGCACCACTGGAAAGCTCGTTGAATTCTGGTTTAGGAGGGTACTGTACGATACTTTTCCGTCATGATAGATTTTCCGCTATGACGTCATAAACGTAAGGCCTGTCATACAAAATTTTCGACTTTTCAGCAAACATTCAAACATCCACAATGCACTCAAATTTGAACGTTTTGAACTGTAATTATGAGAACCTATGTGAAATATTATTATACAGCCCTATACCAAGTTTCAACGCGCTACGCTCAACGTCAATGACGTCATGACGTAAAACGTCAATTTTGCAAATGGGGCTATATCTCGGAAAATATTTGTCGTACAGAGAAGCGGATTGTACCACTGGAAAGCTCATTGAATTCTTGTTTAAAAGGATACTATCTGATACTTTGCCGCCCTGATAGATTTTCCGCTATGACGTCATAAACGTAAGGCCTGTCATACAAAATTTTCGACTTTTCAGCAAACATTCAAACATCCACAGTGCTCTCAAATTTGAAGGTTTTGAGCTGTAATTATGAGAACCTATGTGACACATTAATATACAGCAACACACCAAGTTTCAACGCGCTACGTTCAACGTCAATGACGTCATGACGTAAAACGTCAATTTTAAAAATGGAGCTATATCTCGGAAACTATTTGTCGTACAGAGAAGTGGATTGCACCACTGGAAAGCTCGTTGAATTCTGGTTTAAGAGGGTACTATCCGATACTTTGCCGCCATGATAGATTTTCCGCTATGACGTCATAAACGTAAAGCCTGTCATACAAAGTTTTCGACTTTTCAGCAAACATTCAAACATCTACAGTGTACTCAAAGTTCATGGTTTTGAACTGTAATTATGAGAACCTATGAGAAATTTTATTATACAGCCATATACCAAGTTTCAACGCGTTACGTTCAACGTTAATGACGTCATGACGTAAAACGTCAATTTTGAAAATGGGGCTATATCTCGGAAACTATCCGTCATACAGAGAAGCGGATTGTACCACTGGAAAGCTCATTGAATTCTTGTTTAAGAGGATACTATCTGATACTTTGCCGCCCTGATAGATTTTCCGCTATGACGTCATAAACGTAAGGCCTGTCATACAAAATTTTCGACTTTTCAGCAAACATTCAAACACCCACAGTGCACTCAAATTTGAAGGTTTTGAACTGTAATTATGAGAACCTATGTAAAATATTAATATACAGCCATATGCCAAGTTTCAATGCGCTACGTTCAACGTGAATGACGTCATGACGTAAAACGTCAATTTTAAAAATGGGCTATATTTCTGAAAGTATTTGTCGCACAGAGAAGCGAATTGCACCACTGGAAAGCTCGTTGAATTCTGGTTTAGGAGGGCACTGTCCGATACTTTTCCGCCATGACAGATTTTCCGCTATGACGTCATAAACGTAAGGCCTGTCATACAAGTTTTTCGACTTTTCAACAAACTTTCAAATATCCACAGGGCACTCAAATTTAAAGGTATTGAACTGTAATTATGAGAACCTGTGTGGAATACTGATATACAGCCATATACCAAGTTTCAACGTGCTACGTTCAACGTCAATGACGTCATGACGTAAAACGTCAATTTAAAAAAAGGGCTATATATCTGAAAGTATTTGTCGCACAGAGAAGCGGATGTGCACTCAAATTTGAAGTTATTAGACTGTAATTATGGGAACCTATGTCGTATATTAATACCCATCCATGTACCGAGTTTAAACACGTTACATTCAACAACAATGACGTCATGACGTCACACGTCCATTTTCGAAATAGGATTGTATCTGGGTAAGTATTAATCCTTAATGAAATGGATTACACCGTCGGAAACCTCATTCAATTATGCTTAAAGTAGGCCACGCATGTAGAAAAAGATTTCGACAAGTTTGGCCTTTAGGCCAATGGTATCTCGTTTGTTACTTGGCAAAATAAATTTTGCCAAGTATGTTGGTCAGTCATCTTGTTACTTGGCAAAATAAATTTTGCCAAGTATGTTGGTCAGTCATCTTGTTTGTTTGTTTGTTTGTTTGTATGTTTGTCTGTCCGTCTGTTATGACGATAGCGGGCGCAATTCTTGTCGCATTTTCATGAAATTTTCACACAATATGCGCAAGCAGCTTCCGCATAAGCCTTTCGTTTCAGAAGGTCAAAGGTCAAAAATTCACGCCAAGGTCATTGAAAAACCAAAAAATTTAAAATCGTAATAACTCCAGTTATATTATATCTGGACTTTCGAGATTTCTTGCATCGATTACTATGGCCAATTCTGCATCTTTTGATGTATGGCCGACAGCTGTTGCATCAAAATTGACGATTTTGACTCCAGGTGAAAAAAACGGGGGTCAGGAGTTTCTGGATCAAAAGTTTCATGCATTGCTGTGCAGTCAATTTTTGTCGGATTCTTATGAAATTTTGACAGCATATGCACACAGTATAACGGCACTTTCCTGTTGTTTCTCAAGGTCAAAGGTCAAGAATTAACGCCAAGGTCATTGAAAAACCACAAAATTAAAAATCGTCATAACTCCACTTTCATTCCACCTGCACTTCCAAAAGTGTTCACGTCTTTTACTATGGCCAATTCTGCATCATTTGATGTATGACCGACAGCGGTTGAGTCAAAATTGAGGATTTAAACTCCAGGTGAAATAAATGGGGGTCAGGAATTTCGGATCCAAAGTTTAACACAATGCTGTGCGGTCGATTCTTGTGTGATTTTGACAAAATTCTCACATAATATGTGCACGGAATGTCCGCATAACCCTTTTGATTTGGAACATCATAGCTCTCCAACTGTTGTCACGGCAACAGAAAATCGTTACTGAAAAGCATTACATGAAAACGATAATAGCATTGCTATATGAAACACTCTGCTTCACATCGCCAGCCACGTTAGTGCTGAGCGTAGAGTGTAGGACTTTGAATCCACAAACCCGGGTTCAATACTATCTCAAAACTGTTTTTTTTTCTCCATTAAAAGATCATGTATTCAATTCCAAACAACGAAACAACACATTCGTAGTGTACAAAATCAGCAAATAAATGATCTTTATCGTTATTATGTCATCATACTTAATTATTTCTCACTATGAATTCCTTAGAGTCATTTAGCAGTGTCTCATTGGTTCCATTATGATCGTGTCCTTCATGCATCATAATGCATCTGTGTTAAGTCCATTCTGGCATGATTTGTATTCACCGAGTGTCTCTATTCGTTTTGTTCACTTGTTGTCATTGTAATTTTTCATCTGTAACTTACAAGATCATGATCATGCTTTCAATTCTGAAGAATGTAGCAGCACAATTTAATATTATTACAGTATTATGATGCACGGGTTTATAGACCAAAGCTGGTTTATAGACTTCTCTTCAAGTTCATAACTTTATTTTGCCAAGTCCTAGCTCTTTGAGCGATTACTTCATTACTTGGCAAAATAAATTTTGCCAAGTATGTTGGTCAGTCATCTTGTTTGTTTGTTTGTTTGTTTGTTTGTTTGTATGTTTGTCTGTCCGTCAGTTTGCACGATAGCGGGCGCAATTCTTGTCGCATTTTCATGAAATTTTCACACAATATGCGCAAAGAGCATCCTCATAAGCCTTTCGTTTCTGAAGGTCAAAGGTCAAAAATTGACGTCAAGGTCGTTCAAAAACCAAAAAATTAAAAATCGTAATAACTCCAGTTATATTCTATCTGGATTTTCGAGATTTCTTGCATCGATTACTATGGCCAATTTTGCATCTTTTGATGTATGGCCAAAAGCTGTTGAGTCAAAATTGACGATTTTGACTCCAGGTTAAAAAGACGGGGGTCAGGAGTTTCTGGATCAAAAGTTTCATGCATTGCTGTGCAGTCAATTCTCGTCGGATTCTTATGAAATTTTCACAGCATATGCATACCAGATGTCGGCATATTCCTGTTGTTTCTCAAGGTCAAAAGTCAAGAATTAACGACAAGGTCATTGAAAAACTAAAAAATTAAAAATGGCCATAACTCCACTTTCATTCCACCTGCACTTCCAAAAGTGTTCACGTCTTTTACTATGGCCAATTCTGCATCATTTGATGTATGACCGACAGCGGTTGAGTCAAAATTGACGATTTAAACTCCAGGTGAAATACATGGGGGTCAGGAAGTTCGGATCCAAAGTTTAACACATTGCTGTGCAGTCGATTCTTGTGTGATTTTAACGAAATTCTCACATAATATGTGCACGGAATGTCCGCATAACCCTTTTGATTTGGAACATCATAGCTCTGAAACTGTTGTCACGGCAGCAGAAAATCGTTACTGAAAAGCATTACATGAAAACGATAATAGCATTGCTATATGAAACACTCCACTATAAATCGCCAGCCACGTTAGTGCTGAGCGTAGAGCGTAGGACTTTGAATCCACAGACCCGGGTTCAATACTATCTCAAAACTATTTTTTTTTCTCCATTAAAAGATCATGTATTCAATTCCAAACAACGAAACAACACATTCTTAGTGTACAAAATCAGCAAATAAAGTGTAGCACGAGTAATCTTTATCGTTATTATGTCATCATACTTAATTATTTCTCACTATGAATTCCTTAAAGTCATTTAACAGTGTCTCATTGGTTCCATTATGATCGTGTCCTTCATGCATCATAATGCATCTGTGTTAAGTCCATTCTGGCATGATTTGTATTCACCGAATGTCTCTATTCGTTTTGTTCACTTGTTGTCATTGTAATTTTTCATCTGTATCTTACAAGATCATGATTATGCTTTCAATTCTGAAGAATGTAGCAGCACAATTTAATATTATTACAGTATTATGATGCAAGGGTTTATAGACCAAAGCTGGTTTATAGACTTTTCTTCAAGTTCATTACTTTATTTTGCCAAGTCCTAGCTCTTTGAGCGATTGCTTCAGTTGTATGTTGCTCAGCGATCAAATATGTGTTCTGTCCGTCTGTTCGCACGATAGCGGGCGCAATCCTTGCCGGAATGACATGAAATTTTCAAAGAAGATGCGCATAAGACTCCTGCACAAGCCTATTGATTTTGAAGGTCATAGCTTAAAAACTGTTGTCTTGGCGACTGAAAAACCGTTACATAACTATAACTATGGAGGCTGGAAAACCATAAAGTAACTGTTACATGGAATACACTTCTTCACACTGTCGGCAACGTTGGTGCAGTGGATAGAGCGTAAGACTTTGAATTCAAAGGCCCGTGTTCAACCCTCCCTCAAAACTCTAATCTCTTTTATCTCTAACTTAGTTTTTATACAGTCAGTTGCAGTGTTATTTCTAGTTTATAATGCACCTTTTACATTTGGAATAGATTGAAAACTCGCCGAGATATCAAAGTAGAAAGAGCAGTGGGGTGAATCTGATTCTCAATCCGTTCACACGCCAATAAGCTGTAGAAACGATTACCCCCTGTGGACATGTCCCGTCCTAAATAAACACGCTCGGTTGCATAGCAATACAGTATATCATATATGTATCCAGATGCAGATCTCAAACAACATTTCAGTGGTTTTCTAACTCAGTGATGTACAAGTGATATAACAAAGCCTAAACCTCTAGTCTAAATACAGTCTGTGTCAAGCAACAGGCTCCCTTATATTAGGACTGCTGGGGGTCACGAACCGGCAAAGGAACCGGCCCCATTCCCGGTTTTTAGCAGTACATACAATAAATACACCACTTCACACTGTCTGTCACGTTGTTGCTGTGCATAGAGTGTAGGACTTTGAATCCACAGACCCTGGTTCAACTCCCTCTCAAAACTTGTTTTTTCTCTCTAACTTACAGGATCATGTCTTTTATAGCATTACTGCACAATTTGATACATGTACAATTTACTTAACAGCAACTAGATAATTTAAAAAAAAGAACTATTCAAATCTCTCTCAAAACGTTTTTTAGCTGGTTTATTATAGACTTCTTTTCAAGTTCATTACTTTATTTTGCCAAGTCCTAGCTCTTTGAGCGATTGCTTCAGTTGTATGTTGCTCAGCGATCAAATATGTGTTCTGTCCGTCTGTTCGCACGATAGCGGGCGCAATCCTTGTCGGAATGACATGAAATTTTCAAAGAAGATGCGCATAAGACTCCTGCACAAGCCTATTGATTTTGAAGGTCATAGCTTAAAAACTGTTGTCTTGGCGACTGAAAAACCGTTACATAACTATAACTATGGAGGCTGGAAAACCATAAAGTAACTGTTACATGGAATACACTTCTTCACACTGTCGGCAACGTTGGTGCAGTGGATAGAGCGTAAGACTTTGAATCCAAAGACCCGTGTTCAACCCTCCCTCAAAACTCTAATCTCTTTTATCTCTAACTTTGTTTTTATACAGTCAGTTGCAGTGTTATTTCTAGTTTATAATGCACCTTTTACATTCGGAATAGATTGAAAACTCGCCGAGATATCAAAGTAGAAAGAGCAGTGGGGTGAATCTGATTCTCAATCCGTTCACACGCCAATAAGCTGTAGAAACGATTACCCCCTGTGGACATGTCCCGTCCTAAATACACACGCTCGGTTGCATAGTAATACAGTATATCATATATGTCTCCACATGCAGATCTCAAACAACATTTCAGTGGTTTTCTAACTCAGTGATGTACAAGTGATATAACAAAGCCTAAAACTCTAGTCTAAATACAGTCTGTGTCAAGCGACAGGCTCCCTTATATTAGGACTGCTCTAAATACAGTCTGTGTCAAGCGACAGGCTCCCTTATATTAGGACTGCTCTAAATACAGTCTGTGTCAAGCGACAGGCTCCCTTATATTAGGACTGCTGGGGGTGACGAACCGGCCCCATTCCCGGTTTTTAGCAGTACATACAATAAATACACACTTCACACTTTCGGCAACTTTGGTGCTGTGCATATAGAGCTCCGGACTTTGAATCCACAGACCCGGGTTCAACTCTCTCTCAAAACTTGTTTTTTCCTCTCTAACTTACAGGATCATGTCTTTTATAGCATAACTGCACAATTACAACTTACTTAAAAGCAACTAGATAATTTAAAAAAAAGAACTATTCAAGTCTCTCTCAGAACGTTTTTTTAAGCTAGTTTATAGACCTCTCTTCAAGATCATTAACTTTATTTTGCCAAGTCCTAGCTCTTTGAGCGATTGCTTCAGTTGTATGTTGCTCAGCGATCAAATATGTGTTCTGTCCGTCTGTTCGCACGATAGCGGGCGCAATCCTTGTCGGAATGACATGAAATTTTCAAAGAAGATGCGCATAAGACTCCTGCACAAGCCTATTGATTTTGAAAGTCACAGCTTAAAAACTGTTGTCTTGGCGACTGAAAAACCGTTACATAACTATAACTATGGAGGCTGGAAAACCATAAAGTAACTGTTACATGGAATACACTTCTTCACACTGTCGGCAACGTTGATGCAGTGGATAGAGCGTAAGACTTTGAATCCAAAGACCCATGTTCAACCCTCCCTCAAAACTCTAATATCTTTTATCTCTAACTTAGTTTTTATACAGTCAGTTGCAGTGTTATTTCTAGTTTATAATGCACCTTTTACATTTGGAATAGATTGAAAACTCGCCGTGATATCAAAGTAGAAAGAGCAGTGGGGTGAATCTGATTCTCAATCCGTTCACACGCCAATAAGCTGTAGAAACAATTACCCCCTGTGGACATGTCCCGTCCTAAATACACACACTCGGTTGCATAGCAATACAGTATATCATATATGTATCCAGATGCAGATCTCAAACAACATTTCAGTGGTTTTCTAACTCAGTGATGTACAAGTGATATAACAAAGCCTAAAACTCTAGTCTAAATACAGTCTGTGTCAAGCGACAGGCTCCCTTATCTTAGGACTGCTTGGGTGACGAACCGGCAAAGGAACCGGCCCCATTCCCGGTTTTTAGCAGTAATTTGCCATAGAGGAACTGTCACAATACAACACAACTTGACGCTGTCGGCCACTTTGGTGCTGTGCGTAGAGCTCAGGACTTTGAATCCACAGACCCGGGGTCAAATCTCTCTTGAAATTATTTTATTTTTATTTTCAACTTACACAATCATGATCATGAATTTCGTTCTAAACAACATAACAACACAATTTAATAACTGTATCAAGCTAGTGTAAAAGCTAGTGTATAGACTTCTTTTCCAGTTCATTACTTTATTTTGCCAAGTCCTAGCTCTCTGAGCGATTGCTTCATTTGTTTGTTAGTTTGTTTGTTTGTTTGTTTGTTTGTTTGTTTGTATGTTTGTCTGTCCGTCTGTTATGACGATAGCGGGCGCAATTCTTGTCGCATTTTCATGAAATTTTCACACAACATGCGCAAGCAGCTTCCGCATAAGCCTTTCGTTTGAGAAGGTCGAAGGTCAAAAATTCACGCCAAGGTCATTGAAAAACCAAAAAATTAAAAATCGTAATAACTCCAGTTATATTTTATCTGGACTTTCGAGATTTCTTGCATCGATTATTATGGCCAATTCGGCATCTTTTGATATATGGCCGACAGCTTTTGCATCAAAATTGACGATTTTGACTCCAGGTTAAAAAGACGGGGGTCAGGAGTTTCTGGATCAAAAGTTTCATGCATTGCTGTGCAGTCAATTCTTGTCGGATTCTTATGAAATTTTCACAGCATATGCACACCAGATGTCGGCATATTCCTGTTGTTTCTCAAGGTCAAAAGTCAAGAATTAACGCCAAGGTCATTGAAAAACAAAAAAAATAAAAATGGCCATAACTCCACTTTCATTCCACCTGCACTTCCAAAAGTGTTCACGTCTTTTATTATGGTCAATTCTGCATCATTTGGTGTATGACCGACAGCAGTTGAATCAAAATTGACGATTTAAACTCCAGGTGAAATACATGGGGGTCAGGAATTTCGGATCCAAAGTTTAACACATTGCTGTGCAGTCGATTCTTGTGTGATTTTGACGAAATTCTCACATAATATGTGCACGGAATGTCCGCATAACCCTTTTGATTTGGAACATCATAGCTCTGAAACTGTTGTCACGGCAACAGAAAATCGTTACTGAAAAGCATTACATGAAAACGATAATAGCATTGCTATATGAAACATCCCGCTTCACATCGCCAGCCACGTTAGTGCTGAGCGTAGAGCGTAGGACTTTGAATCCACAGACCCGGGTTCAATACTATCTCAAAACTTTTTTTTTTTCTCCATTAAAAGATCATGTATTCAATTCCAAACAACGAAACAACACATTCGTAGTGTACAAAATCAGCAAATAAATGTAGCACGAGTAATCTTTATCGTTATTATGTCATCATACTTAATTATTTCTCACTATGAATTCCTTGAAGTCATTTAACAGTGTCTCATTGGTTCCATTATGATCGTGTCCTTCATGCATCATAATGCATCTGTGTTAAGTCCAGTCTGGCATGATTTGTATTCACCGAGTGTCTCTATTCGTTTTGTTCACTTGTTGTCAATGTAATTTTTCATCTGTAACTTACAAGATCATGATCATGCTTTCAATTCTGAAGAATGTAGCAGCACAATTTAATATTATTACAGTATTATGATGCAAGGGTTTATAGACCAAAGCTGGATTATAGACTTCTCTTCAAGTTCATTACTTTATTTTGCCAAGTCCTAGCTCTTTGAGCGATTGCTTCAGTTGTATGTTGCTCAGCGATCAAATATGTGTTCTGTCCGTCTGTTCGCACGATAGCGGGCGCAATCCTTGTCGGAGTGACATGAAATTTTCAAAGAAGATGCGCATAAGACTCCTGCACAAGCCTATTGATTTTGAAGGTCATAGCTTAAAAACTGTTGTCTTGGCGACTGAAAAACCGTTACATAACTATAACTATGGAGGCTGGAAAACCATAAAGTAACTGTTACATGGAATACACTTCTTCACAGTGTCGGCAACGTTGGTGCAGTGGATAGAGCGTAAGACTTTGAATCCAAAGACCCGTGTTCAACCCTCCCTCAAAACTCTAATCTCTTTTACCTCTAATTTACTTTTTATACAGTCGGTTGCAGTGTTATTTCTGGTTTATAATGCACCTTTTACATTTGGAATAGATTGAAAACTCGCCGAGATATCAAAGTAGAAAGAGCAGTGGGGTGAATCTGATTCTCAATCCGTTCACACGCCAATAAGCTGTAGAAACGATTGCCCCCTGTGGACATGTCCCGTCCTAAATACACACGCTCAGTTGCATAGTAATACAGTATATCATATATGTATCCAAATGCAGATCTCAAACAACATTTCAGTGTTTTTCTAACTCAGTGATGTACAAGTGATATAACAAAGCCTAAAACTCTAGTCTAAATACAGTCTGTTTCAAGCGACAGGCTCCCTTATATTAGGACTGCTGGGGGTGACGAACTGGCAAAGGAACCGGCCCCATTCCCGGTTTTTAGCAGTAATTTGCCATAGAGGAACTGTCACAATACAACACAACTTGACGCTGTCGGGCACTTTGGTGCTGTGCGTAGAGCTCAGGACTTTGAATCCACAGACCCGGGTTCAAATCTCTCTTGAAATTATTTTATTTTTATTTTCAACTTACACAATCATGAATTTCGTTCTAAACAACATAACAACACAATTTAATAACTATATCCAGCTAGTCTAAAAGCTAGTGTATAGACTTCTTTTCCAGTTCATTACTTTATTTTGCCAAGTCCTAGCTCTTTGAGCGATTGCTTCATTTGTTAGTTGACGAATTAAAATTCGTCAACTATGTTGGTCAGTTCCGTTTGTTTGTTAATATGTTTGTCTGTTAGCACGTTACAGGCCACAGTTTTGACCGGATCATCACCAAACTTTATGGGAACATTCTTTAGGCTTCAAGTGAGCTACCCATCGTTTTTAGTCAAATTCGCTTGAAAAATGTTGCCATGGCAACCGAAAAACTGCTTTGCACTCTATTGGTATCATCAAAATCTAGTTTGTTCTTTGTATTTTAACGCTCTATAAGACACAGTTTTAGCCGGATTATCACCAAAGTTCATAGGCACATTGCTTAGGTATATACCTGGGAAAGGGTGGATTTTGGTGACCCTAGGTCAAAGGTCAAGGTCAAGGTCACACAAAATGTTAAAAACACATAAGTGGTCATAACTCCGGTTCTAATCGTTCTAGAGACTTCTAACCAAGTGCATATTGTAGATACACTCGAGTTCTATCGTCTGTGACCTTGACCTTGACCTTGAGAAGTTCGCCCCAGGTCGAAGTCAAGGTCAAGTACGAAGGTCAGCGCAGCATATCGAGTAGTATATCGTTGGAAAGGTCTTGACCCCCTGATCGCAGTGATACCCTATTTTCGGCGCTGCGACGTACACTGACGTCACAATGACGTCATAAACGTCAAATTCCCGAAATTTCAAAAGGCCATAACATCGTCAATACTGCATGGAATCCCTTGAAACTTCATATGCATATTGACAGCAATGACCTCTACGAATTTAAGTGCAAAGGTCAAAGGTCAAGGTCAAGGTCATCGAAATCCCAGAAAAACACGTTTCCGGTAATAACGTCCGTTTGAATTGTCGTAGGTTCATGAAATTTGAACCATATCGTTCAGAAGAGGTATAGCAATCGAACCTATATGTCAATTTCATGATTGACCTTGAACTTGGTCAGGAAAATAAGGTCATATGAGGAGAACTTCAAGGTCAAATTTTAAAACTAACTGAAACCTATCAAGTAGTATATCAAATGAAAGGTCTTGATTCCCTGGTACATACCTTTTCATCAGTTTTGAGCTGTGACGTGTATTGACGTCACAGTGACGTCATAAACGTTAATTTTTCAAAATTTCAAACGGTCATAGTGTCCACAAATTTTGTTTGATTCTGATGAAATTTTACAGATACAATATATATATTCATGCACAGACAATGCACAATTTTTGTGACTCAAGGTCCAAAGTCAAGGTCAAGGTCACGCAAAATGTTAAAAACACATAAATGGCCATAACTCCGGTTCTATTTGTGCTAAAGACTTCAAACCAAGTTCATATTGTAAATAAACTCGAGTTCTATCTTCTGTGACCTTGACCTCGGCATTTGACCTTGACCTTGAGAGTTTGCCATGAGGTGAATGTCAAGGTCAGGTACGAAGGTCAGCGAATCATATCGAGTAGTATATCGTTGGAAAGGTCTTGGGCCCCTGATTGCAGTGATACCTTATTTTCGGCGCTGCGACGTACACTCACGTCACAATGACGTCATAAACGTCAAATTACCGAAATTTCAAAAGGCCATAACAGCGTCAATACTGTATGGAATATCTTGAAACTTGACATGCATATTAATAGCATTGACCTCTACGAATTGAAATACAAAGGTCAAGGTCAAGGTCATCGAAATCCTAGAAAAACACCTTTTCGCTTATAACATCTGCTTGAATCATTGTAGTCTTATAAAATTTGAACCATATCATTCAGAAGAGGCATGGTAATCATATGTACATGTCAATTTTATAATTGATCTTGAACTTGGTCGCAAAAATGAGGACACATTCAAAACTTCAAGGTCAAATTTTCAAACTAACTGAAACATATCACAGTTTAGGTCGGATCATCACCAAACTTTATGGGAACACTTTTTAGGCTCAAAGCCAGGCACCCATTGATTTTAGTCAAATTCGCCTGAAAAATGTTGCCATGGCAACGGAAAAACTGCTTTGCATTCTATTGTTATCATCAAAATCTAGTTTGTTCTTCGTATATTACCGCTCTACAAGCCACAGTTTTGGACGTATCATGACCAAATTGTACGTATAAAATGCTTATGTATATACTTGCAAATGGGTGAAATTTGGGGACCCTAGGTCAAAGGTCAAGGTCAAGGTCACATAAAGTGTCGAAAACACATAAATGGCCATAACTTCGGTTCTAATCGCCCTAGAGACTTCAAACCAAGTTCATATTGTAGAATAACTCGAGTTCTATCTTCTGTGACCTTGACCTTGACATTTGACCTTCGACCTCATTTTCAAGGTCAGAGCACAATGTGGCTAATATATCGCTTTTTATCGACTTTACAGCTTTGGACATACATGTATAGGAAATGATATATGTTATATCTTCTCATGATTTGAAAATTGAGGTCAGAGCACAAAATGGCTAATATCTCACTAAAACATATATCTAAAACATATATTGTCCGGTAACCTTCCTAATTCGTCAACTGCCGGGCCTATGGCCCCTCGTTTGTTTGTCTGTCTGTCTGTTTGCACGTTACAGGCCACAGTGTTAGTGCGAGCATCACCAAATTTTTCTGATAGGTAGGTATTCACCCAGGAAGGACACCGAAAGTTTTTGAAGAAAATCGGTTTATTGATGACGTCATCAAAAATTCTTGAAAACTCGAAAAATCCCTATCTTTAACATGGGGCGATTTTTCAAAAATTCATAACTCGTTCAATTTTCAATGAATTCTCTTGAAATTTTAGTCACATGTGTAGAATGACATCCTATACACACATTATAATTTTGACCCGGATCGGACTCGGATTACGGATTTGACAGCTATTTGAATTTAACATTGAAAACTCCATTTAACTTATATTTTATATTATATTTCGGTCTATTGTGCATATTTCAGCTTGATTTTTCCTACAAAGTGGCGGACTATCATGGTCCATAAACTGACAAAATTTCATCCGGATCGGATCCGGATTCCGGGTTTTATGGATACATTTATTTTTCCTCTGGATCCAATTTTCAAAAAATCATTGAACATTGAATTTTGAAGCTGTTTTGTGGAAAAATGCGGTGTTATTTCTAGTTTAAGGTGCACTTTTCATGTTCAAAATAACTTGAAAACTCGCTGAGATATCAAGACTTAAAGAGACCTGGGGTAAATCTGTTCGTCAGCCCGTTTACAACTCAATAAGATGTGGAAACGATTACCCCCTGTGCACATGTACCGTCTCTAATATCAACACTCGGTCGCGTAGTAATACAATATAACGAGTATGCATCTGAATACTGATCTAAAGCAACATTTCTGTGGTTTTCTAACTCAGTAATGCACAAGTGATATAACAAAGCCTAAAACTCTTGTTTAAATACAATCTCTGGCGAGCCAGGGGCTCTTTTATATCAGCACTATCGACATTTACGAAAATGCGTAGGGAGCACCATTCATCTAAAAACCAAAGATCCTGTACATGAAACGGATATACGCAGGGTCTCTTCTACTTGCGGAGCTTTATTAGTTGACGAATTGAAAATTCGACAACTATGTTGGTCAGTTCCGTTTGTTTGTTACTTGCCAGAATCTTCGATTTTGGCAAGTATGTTGGTCGGTTTGTGGATGTGTTTGTTTGTGTGTTTGTTTGTTTACAGCCTAGCGTCCACATTTCTCACCCGATTTCCTCCAAATTTGGTGCACATATTCTCTAGAATACCGCGCAGAAAACGTCCTATTTTGGTGTATCTAGGTCAAAGGTCAAGGTCAAGGTCATGCAAAACGTCGAAAACACATAAGTGGCCATAACTGCGGTTCTAATAGTGCTAGAGACTTCAAATCAAGTTCATATTGTAGATAAACTCGAGTTCTATCTTTCGTGACCTTGACCTTGACATTTGACCTTGAACTTGAGAAGTTCGCCTGAGGTCGAATATTTGACCTTGGAGGTCACCTCCTCCGATTTTCGATCTCATGCTTGGAAACGATGTGGGACCGGTCCCTTATGCTCAATGTCAATTTTTAGCCCAATCGGCCAATTCGTTATGACGTAATTAACGTTTCTATGGCAACGAAATCGGTCCCATTATAAGCCAAATTGCATTTTTCAAGCTGTCCATGCTGATAAAAGCGTCAATAATGTGCGTAAAAATCCAATGATAAATCTGTTAATTAGCAAGGATGACTTCTTTTGATCCACGAAATTTCAAGGTCGTAGGTCGAAAGTCAAGGTCAATATTGACCCGCAAATGAAAACCATGTAGGTCACTATATCTCAGGAAGTATGCAAGATAGAGATACAAAAGTAAATTCACAGTATTGCACTCACTTAGCTCAACAACTTTTGCATTTACACCTAAGGCGTATGACCGATAGCCTTTGCAAGCGCCTAAGGTCGAAATTGACCTCAAAAATGACCTTGACCTTGACCTTTTGCAAAAATATCGAGTAGTAGCTCGTTTGGAAGGTCTTCGAGAGAACTTTCCAAATATGTTGTCATTTTTGGAATCGGACGTTAATTGACGTCATAATGACGTCAAAAGTGATTTCAGACTGACATTTAGGCCTTTTGAGTGTCAGATGTGCAAAGTTATCACATTTACTGCAGATCTAGCATATACAAACGATGTGGACTCGTCCTGTGATGGTTTCTATCAATTTTTAGCTCAATCGATATATCCGTTTTGACGTAATTGACGTTTTTTGTCAACAAATCGGTAAAAATTTCATTTGTTTGTTTGTTTGTATGTATTTTCGCACTCTAGCATCCACAATTCTCATTCGATTTTTTTCAAACTTGGTGAACATGTTCTGTAGGATATTGAGTAGATTCTATCATATTTTGGTGAATATAGATCGAAGGTCAAGGTCAAGGTCACACAAAACGTCGAAAACACATAAGTGGCCATAACTCCGGCTGTAATCGTCCTAGAGACTTCAAGTTAGGTGCATATTGTAGATGAACTCGAGTTCTATCGCCTGTGACCTTGACCTTGACTTTTGACATTGACCTTGAGAAGTTCGCCATGAGGTGAATGTCAAGGTCAAGTACGCATTTCAGCGAAACATACCCAGTAGTATACCGTTAAGGTCTTGAGTCTAGTGATGTCTTAATTTTGGCATATGACGTTCAGTGACGTCACAATGACGTCATCAACGTCAAATTTCCGAAATTTCAAAAGGCCATAACAATGTCAATACTGGAGGGAATCCTCTGTAACTTGATATGCATATTGACAGCATTGGCCTGTACGACAAGAACCACAGAGGTCAAGGTCATCGAAATCCCAGAAGAAAAAACATATTTGGTAAAACTTTTGCTTCAGTCGTCGTAGGTCAAAGGTCAAGTTCACGGAAAAGTGATCAGTCAAAATCACATGAATCTCAATAATTTCGGAAATAATCGACCCAGAGAGTTCCAACTAGAAAATATTGTAGCATATTGAAAGCCCTCTTTTGAAGGACCTTGGTCGTGTCATTTGACCTTGTCATTACCCCTCAAGGTCAAAGTTTTCTTTCTTCTATTCTGGCAAGTACTCGCTGTACCAGCGAAGGCTTTCAGCCGTCAAGTCAGCAGCAGCGAGCGATTTCATTTGAAAGTTTGTACATCATAGATAAACCCTGCATGTCTATTCTGCGTTCTATTTTTTGTTCATCTTCGTCTGTTTGTTTATCACGATGAATGGATATTACTCGTTATTGCTCTGAAATAATGATCTGTTGTCCAGAATTCATACAAGCAAACGTGTGCAATTTCTGCTCCGAAGATCCACATCATTCTACGAATACCTAATGGTTTATTCATGAGCTGCCAGTATTGAAATGATCAGCTCTCGATATTTCTACGGAGCTGATCGGGACGAGTTGATGACGGAGTAATACTGACGTTTGCAACCAAATGTCAAAACTTTCTCCACAGTCCTGATTTCGAAGTATGATGGCATGTCCACATGACCATTAAATGTCGTTTATGGACATTACCTGCACTCGATAGATTTCCCCTTTGCCAAG
Source organism: Terebella lapidaria (assembly GCA_949152475.1). Classification (NCBI taxonomy): domain Eukaryota; kingdom Metazoa; phylum Annelida; class Polychaeta; order Terebellida; family Terebellidae; genus Terebella; species Terebella lapidaria. The sequence goes on from OX424560.1 coordinate 30,545,595, forward strand.
CAAATTTCACGTCCCACCGAGAAAATACCCATGCATTGTCATTCATTTATGATGCGCATATACCTCAGCATTTATCGATTGAAGTTGAAGTATATTTGAATACAGTGTTGCAGTTTGTTGCACAGTTTCATCATTTGTGATATAATCATTCGGAGGCAATGTTGCTGTTACAAAGGTGAGAATATTTGTATTATATGTATATATCATAACAGATATCATTCACTATAAACAATTAGAAATCACGACAACGGACACGTAATTCGATGTTCAGTTTTGCGGACTCACACTCACTAATGAACATCTACAAATACATAGTTATTTATTTGTGAATATATGGTTCATTATTTCAACATTTTGTTATAGGATGAATACCATTTTGCGAGTAGTTGCTCTCTGCGCATGTTTTCATCGCATTACTTATGCGACCAAATTCGAGTCAAATTTCAAGAAGCTGTACATCGGTTGGAGTTCAATCAACCAAACTATCGCATCGACGTTCGCACGTTCCTTGATTCGGTGTGCCCTGGATTGTCAGATGTTGGACAACTGTGGAGGATTCAACGCAATGAATAACGGCACAATGATGAAATGCGACTTCAAAGACGACGGACAGGTGCCTCTCATCCTGACGTACACCCCAGGAATTACATTTTATGGAACAAGTAGGTTACAACCTATGTAGCAGTGTATGCCATTGAGTTTGATAATGTTTATTCCACATGTATCGTTCATGTGATTAGAGATACTATTTGATTTTTTTTCATATCATTTCACACGCATGTATGTGCTGATGCAATTGTATATTTCAGACTTGACGGTGTCGAAGCTACTGTTCGATTGCAGTGACGTGTACACAATGGGAAGCACAAAGTCTGGTATATATCGGATAGTCACCAATCACTCGTCTGAGGGGACGGAGTCGTTTGACGTGTCCTGTGACATGGACACAACTGAGGGTGGTTGGACGGTATGCAAAATACTGGTTCTTGGAAGCTTCTGACAACATTGATCAAAATGAAATAGAAACTCCTTTCGAAACAATACACAATTTCGCATTAACCTCCAAGTTATGTCTTCTTTTGAGAGAGAGAGAAAAACTAGTGTTGGAGCTTGTCAGTAAAGTAGTGTCATTGCTAAATATGTATCTTAAAACCCAGGTGTTGCTCAGACGGCAGGACGGTTCCGTCAACTTCTTTCGGATGTGGGACGATTACAAGACTGGGTTTGGACAAGTAGCGGGCGAGTTTTGGGCAGGTCTGTAATACCCATAATTAACTAGGGATATGTGAATCTCTATCAACCGTTAGGATTGAACCGTCTTTAAATGAAGCCTGTTTTAAACCTCCACTTAATGTATTCCGCTCCAGACAGTGAGGGGAGGGGGTCAAAGCGTATTTTTTTTATATATAAACAACTGTATCAACATAATCTAGAGCTTCAAAAGGATATATTTTATAGAGTAACTGTTCAGCATCCTAAAACAGAAAAGAAAATAGGGGGTCACCGTATCCGTTCGCATGGAAAACACGATGCAAGATGTGAATATGGACAAAAAAATGTGCAAAAATGCAATAATTTATGTCATTTTAGGTAAATGTGTGTGATTTTGATCGAATATGTAGGAGAAACGAGCACGATGACCCCCAATTTTCTTTTCAGTAATAGGGTGCTGATCATTTACTCTATAAAATATGTCATTTTGAAGGGATAATATTCAAGAAATGACTTTTAAATTTTGACTCTTCGTTACCTCAATGTTTGTAGCGGACTACGTTTAACCACATATTTTACTTCACGGCCCGACGTATTCAGTACCGCCATAAGACGTATCGTCATGTTAAATATCATAGCAAGTTGTTATGTTATGAGTTTAACGACAAGACGTGTTACCATAAAATTATCACACCAATGTATCTTTGCGTGAAGAAGTATCATGTGAACATGTCTTACAATGAAAATTATCATAGCAAGATGTTTTGTCGTGTTAATATAATGCAATGTCGTCTTACATGTACATATCGTTATGTATTTTCATGTTAAGTCGTTTTGCGTTCATAATTTTCACAGTAAGACGTCTTATCATTGTACTTTTTCAGACATATGTTAAAACATTTTGTCGTTACAATTTTCCATGGTGTGTCTTGTCGTCATATTTTCAGTTAAGATGCCATGTTATTATGACTTTCAAAATGTGACCCATTGTCGTTATCATCAAGTATATTTTCCAGACATGACAACATGCCATGATTTATAACACGACATGAAATTCATGTGGTTAATTGAATGAGCAATTAACGCTTCCGTAAAAATGGCTTGCATGTAGACTGGGTGATATTCGTTGTGTAATAATGGCTTTTTGCGGCTTTCATTTTAATTCGAAAAATTTAATATAAATGTGGCGATTTTGCCCTAAGCACGCGGCAGGTGATTGTAAACATACATGCCATTTATGTGGCCTTTTCGTTCTTGGCCGTGTTTTGACACGCTCCGTTCGAGCGTGCGTTGCCACGGCAACGCATTGTAATTTACGCTCCAGTAAACTATAACAATGGTTTGATTATACCTCGCGTGGGTCCTACAGCTTGTGGTGTATTATATATACACTGGAAGCTACTCGATCGAGGAGATTGTCCAAGAGAGAGTGCCTAGGACGCACGCAGGGCTCACCATGAGCTTTGCGTTCCCTGGTCGCGAGTAGTGGGCTCTTAGAGCCCTGGGGACGATTTCCATGGGGAGGCCCGGGCTGGGAGAGACAAGTTGCTGACTCGGGGGCGCAAGCCCTGTGGATCGCCAGTTCTCTCCCTTCCCGGGACGTGTGACATAGGCTCTGGCCAGTTCGTCGGACTGTACGGGGTTCCGTCCCCGAGGCAGACCGCGGCTCGCCAGGCCCCTCCAGTTAACACCGTGGTGATGAACCAGTTTCTGAACGGTGTCCGTAGGCCTGGGAGTGTCGGGTGGGCTGTTACCTGGTTACCGTTAATGCTAGAGTGGTTACCGTGTCCGCAGTGACCTCCGGTGAGCGGCGCCGCCGCAAGGATCCGGAATAGCGGATGCGCGTCCGCAAGGACTCGTGGTGAGAGGACTATCCTCGAGGATCCCGAAGAGCGGACGATAGTCAATAACTTTACATAAATTTATAGTGAATTGCGGTAACTGAGTGTTGGGTGTTCACTACTCAAATTACTGGCCATCAACATGTCATTATAAATCTTCAAAAGGGAGTTGCTCCTAATGTCGGTCGTTCCAGGTAATCTTCTGATGCATCTTTTGACGTCCCAGCGAGGTGTCTACAAACTCAGAGCTGACATGGTGTTATTTGATGGAGAATATCTCTATGCCGAGTACGACAGATTCGTGGTGGGATCTGAGGCTGATGACTTCGTTTTGAGTGTGGGAAATTATACTGGAAATGCAAGTGGGTCGACATTTCTTATCCTTTATAAGAATCATTGGGCCAAAATGTCCCATACACTTAATTTATATGGTAATATAAAAATATAAATGGTAATATGAATGGTAATAACCCCCACCTCCACCCACAAAGCTGATGCCCTGGGACCAGCTGATGGGAGCCGCTTCAGCACACCTGATGTGGATAACGCTGGTGCTAGATACCACTGTGCTGTTCGATTTCACGCCCCCTGGTGGCATGGCACGTACTGCGCCAGGGCCAGACTGACTGGACTCTACGGGGAAAACGTACCAGCGGAGACGGAATGGATTGGAAGAAATGGAAGAATAATGTACCCTCAGGGCATCCGATGGCACCGACGCATCCCTTGGTCGCGCACTTATGTGCATCCCAGATGGGTTGAGATGAAGATTCGTCCGGTTTAGGTTGGCGAATATTTTGACAAAATATCAATTGAGAACAGAAGTAAACTCAAGAAGTCATTTGAGCCCCATCCTGTCCCATACATGTATGACGCACACGTGAAAAACGACTCCGTGAATAATAATGAAAATGGACTAAGTCTAATTGAGTTCGTTTTCGTGGTCATTAATCATATACTAAGTACTTAAACACGATGTGTCGAAATAATAATTATAGAGAAATGTACACGTACCTATTTTTAGTAAGAAGATGATATTTAAATCGTGTGTACGATATATGTATATTTGTAAAAGTTTTTAAATATTTATCACATGCTATGAATTTACTTTTAACTACAAACAATATGAGCACACAGTGACTTCCTACAGTGCGATAACCTTGGTCGGAAACATCATGTTTGCACTATTTTCTTTCTCTACATTTTTGCTTCACATGTCACATATTCACATGCACTTGTCTTGATGTGAAATAACAATAAAAACACGAGTGTTCCATGACGTCACAATGAAACATCGCGCGATTCAGCCCTGGTAACATCCTAGGATGTTGTACACCGTTGTTGGTAATACAGTACCTTGTACTGTCATGCCAGTAAAGATAATTGGTACTAATAACACTACCGCCACAAGATTTTCCATACCAAGATAGTTCACTCAGGCCAAAACGGAAGCGAACATTTGAATAGTGTCGATCCTGGCGGTGAGACAGAAAGTTTGACATATCCCCAATAGTGATGGCAGTTTTCATTCATAAAAAGACGTTTTGGTCACAGATATTCATTCATACAAGAAAATGCAGCTAGCTGCGAGAGTCTACATTAGAGCTCGAGCACATCATCAGAACCCTGACAGCTGAATGTATCCTACTCAACGTTACCCCCTCCCCCCCCCAAATTTATTAAAAATGCTACCATATCCCCCCCCCCCCCCACATGATTCCAATTCATGTCCGTATATTACGATGAAAACATAGGCCTACTTCATTCATATTCCTAATAAGTAAACATTTATTTTGAACTCAGTGAAACAGATACGCCTGCTGAAATGATATTGAACCTTAATAAAATATGCTTAAAAATATTGGAAAACAAAATATATATAACTATGAGCAATATATGCATCTGATATCATGATAATTAACATATGCCCACTGGGCTAAATAAAAGACCAGTTTAAAGGATGACTTCCTATCAATGTGTATTGGCTTCGACCAATGATTTTACGGTTAAAACTTCCATATAGCAAATATATCTCAATGCATTTGAATGGAGAAGACTTCAAGCTTCTTTCACATATGAAATATGTATATATTTGTTCAGTACAAACAAATCGTACGGAGGATATAACATCAAAAACACCGCAAATCTGCACGTTTTATTTTCACTCGGCAGTGCATGGCTGACAGAAACGTAATACATGACGTAAATTTCTGTGACGTCATTGTTTTGATAGATGTCTCGACAGGCGGCTCATTTGACTGGAACCAAAGATGCTGGAAGTGCTCCGTTACCCGAGGCATCATCAAAACAATTGTTACCAAATTGCGTTTGGATTTGATAGGAAGTCCTCCTTTAAAAATATAAAGGATAGAGGATTTTCCGAAGGCTTCGCAAACCCAACACCTTGACGTATAAAATACGTCCAATTTTGGTGAATGTAGCCGTGGCATCGAAGACGAATCGTTGTGTTCACGTCATAACACCGAGGAATGTCACATGGCACACGGAAGCTTACATGTATGCATGCACGAATTGTTGCACAGAAAATTGTGTACTCCAAAATTAGCGTCATTGCGGTATAATTTGCTTTGCATTCTGAGAACGTTAATTTCCATCGGCTCCGCCATTTTGACGTTTCCAAAAAATCTGAGCATTTTGCGTAATTTTCTCAAACCTAATACATCGATTTATGCATTATACATCTGTGGAATATTCAAAGTTTGCCATCAATTCGAGAGATTTTATGTCAAGGATGAAGAAAATTTTCATTTGAAGTAGGTGTCTAAACGTTTACATGCCAAAACGGGCCTCGATGGGTTGGCATGGAACCTCCATAAGAAAGTCATCACATAGACATGTAGAGATTTAGGAGCTTCGCCCACAAACTCTAATGTCAAAAAACGCAAATGTAGTAATTCCTCAGTCTGACCGCCAGGGGGATTGTTCACTTCCGTTTTGGCCTGAGTGGGTTATCTTGGTATAGAAAATTTTTGCCGCCACCGAGCGAATTACGTAAAACTTAACAAGAACGACGTCATGACTTTTTATGCAGTAAATTTCAATCAGGGGACATTTTGATATACAGGCGGGCGGGAAAGGCAAATTAAATGCTGATGCATGGGCCACGTGTCTATAATATTATTAGCAATGCCTTGCAGATGCGTTATCTGCATTATTAACTTGTACACAATAAGCACATACTCTTTGTATATATGCAATCTACAAATTAATTTTGATCATCGTCACATGAATAAAACTTTATCATGGCTATTGCAGATCTGCCTTGCATGCTTTTACTTGTGTTGTGTTCCCTATGTATTACTCCAAGTGTTCAATTTATAAATGAATCCTTGACCGTGAAACAATAATTTGAAAAAAATATGACATACGTTGTTTGAATTATTCATTTAATTTTTTTATTAGGACACAATGGTGCATCTATCATGAACATATACGGCATCGATGTAGTTGAACGCTACAACCTCTCCGTGTGGTAGATAAATACTCCCGTGAAGGTTACTTCGTGATGCACTTGAATTAGAAATTATTAGGGCCTATGTAGTTACTTTTACACACACACACAAATAGTTTTTAGCTTGTCGTTTTCATTTGTGATGAATGCCACGCAGGGTCAAAGTTACGTTTATTCCGATCGTGCTTTCGGCTTTAAAGAGCAATACGAACGCAGGCCATTATCTCGGAAACTAAGTCGGTTACCCTCTTTTATATTTCTGTTTTGGACTCTATACTACGGAAGAGGATGAGGGCCACCAAACTAAATGGTTTTTTTTCTATTTGTCGACTTATGTAACACGATAAATCGACTTACGTATCTCGATAAATCGACTTATGGCTCAGACATTTAAAGTACAAGTAAAATGAATATACATCGACCGTAATATAGGCAAGCCACATACCACTTCATTGGTTACATTGGAAACGATAGGATAAAGAATATATACTGATTACTCATATTGAAAATTATATGGAGTTTAACAGTCATTACACTTATCACTGAAATAATACCAAGCTATCCAATTGAAGAAGCCGTTCCAGATAACGTTACGAATATACATCATTCCATGTTTAATAGCTAAATAACAATAAAAAAAAATTATAACAATTTCATTCATGAACATGTTGCATCGTTTGAAGAGATATGATATAATAACTTCAGTATAGTTTTCATTTCGGTAGTTTGTTCTGTATTATTCGATGTTTAACGTCATAATGGTCGATCATATAAGCCTACTCAATATAGTGTTCAATATAAATACTGTGACTCTAAGCATATTTCAGATATCGAGATAACTAACTCGATTTATCGAGATAATAAGTCGATTTATCGAGATAATTAACTCGATTTATCGAGATAAATAAGTCGATTTATCGAGATAAATAAGTCGATTTATCGAGATAATATCTCGATTTATCGAGATAAACAGTCGATATATCGAGATAATATCTCGATTTATCGAGATAGTAAGTCGATATATCGAGTTACGTAAGTCGACAAATAGAAAAAAAAAATTTTAGTTTGGTGGCCCTAATCCTCTTCCGTACTATACATTATTCTAGATTTTTTTAAAACTTTTAAAGTAATTATATCTAGCCGTTTTTTTCGTAGCATCGAAAAGCAGTGCGAAAGAGGCAGCGAAAATAAGCGTTATTTTGCCCTTTCATTTACACTTGAGTTGTGTTACATCCCTGGGACATTATGTGCCACGGTTGCTTAACTAATCAGTATTTTTTACTCCAAATAAAACATCATTATTACACTAATAACATCAGTCTGTGATTATCTATCTGCACACGCAATTCTAAATAGTTTCACTTCCCCGTTCCACTATTGATATGCATGTCACACAAGGTCAAAATTTTGTGCACTTTTAGCGAGTTCAGCTGCGTTAATGTACATTAAAAAATTAGGCGGTTATCTCAAAAACTAAGCCTGTGACCCCACCCTCCCATTTTTTTTTGGGATTTGGACCCACATATGTCGATATCAGGTATGGCAAAGTTGGCAAAGAAACATTTTTGGTCGATATAGTACCAATTGTCTTTAAATAAATGAATAAATAAATAATAATAATAATATAACCATGCAAAAAACGTACAACCACTGAGATGTCATAATACAAAGTACTTGATGACCGGATGATCTGCATTGACCGGATGATCTGCATTGTTTTTACTGTTTCCTAGCAACGCACATGTTCACGTGGGTTTCTACTCAGCAGAAGGGGTCCTTGGGTACAATCAAAGAGATGAAACAACATCTGATATTCATCTGATATTCAACGGGATAACTGGATATCATTGACCACGTGTTTCAGTGTGGAATTTATTTTTTAGGTTACCGGACCTATGGTCCGATAACCTATTGGCATGGCGTTGTGTCCGGCGTCCGTCCGTCCGTCCGTCCGTCGTCCGTCGTCCGTCGTCTGTCGTCCGTCCACATTTTTATCTTTAAAGGTTACGGTCGAATCTTTCTGAAATTTTGCACAAAAATAGCTAAAAATACTCCCAGGAAAGCCTTTTTTTTCGTTTTTTGATTTTCGCATTTTCCTCAAAATGGCGGCCATTTTCGTTGAAAAATGCCCAATTTTGGACTTTGACGGCCATTTTCTCAAAAACTGTTCAGACAGTTTTGAGATTTTCATTTCAAAAGACTCCCCTTATGGACCTCTGTGATGTGTATAAGTTTGGTTGCCCTTGAACATGCATGTTGAATCGCCGGTCTCCGTGGGGTGGCCATTTTGAATTTTTGACGAGTCGGCGAAAAAAAAAAAAAATTCGCCCCAAATCGCATTACTATCCATTTTGGGCCATTTCTAGGCAAAAAAAAATTTTCACCCTTTGAAAAAATTTTTGGCAATTTTTTCCTTCATAATGGGAGCTGCCATAACTGTACTCATAGAACGCCTGAAGATAGAGCTTAGAAATTGGCACTTTCAAATGGGAAGTCATATATGGCGACTTATGTGGTGACCTTGAATTTGACCTTGAATGGTCAAAACAGCCATTTTGGGGTCGAGAAATGCCCAAATTTGCACCTTGTCTGTCTTTTCTCGAAAACTGTTCAGACAGTTTTGAGATTTTTGTTTCAAAAGATTCCCCTTATGGACCTCTATGATGTGTATAAGTTTGGTTGCCCTTGAATCGCCGGTCTGCATGTGGCGGCCATTTTGAATTTTTGACGAGTCGGCGAAAACAAATTGTTTCACCCCAAATCGCATTACTATCCATTTTGGGCCATTTCTAGACAAAAAATTGTTTTTCACCCTTTGAAAAAAATTTTGGACTTGGAAAATTTTCGGCACTTTTCTCCTTCATAATGGGAGCTGTCAGTACTGTACTCCTAGAATGCCTGAAGATAGAGTTTAGAAATTGGCACTTTCAAATGGGAAGTCAAATATGGCGACTTGAGTGGTGACCTTGAATTTGACCTTGAATGACCTTGGAAGGTCAAAACAGCCATTTTTTTGGTCGAAAAATGCCCAAATTTGCACCTTGTCTGTCTTTTCTCAAAAACTGTTTTTGAGATTTTTTGTTTCAAAAGGTTCTCCTTATGTACCTTTATGATGTGTATAAGTTTTGTTGCCCTTGAATCGCCGGTCTCCGTGTGGCGGCCATTTTGAAGTTTTGACGGGTCAGCGGAAAAAAAAATGTTTTGCCCCAAATCGCACTATTATCCATTTTGGGCCATTCTAGGCAAAAAAATTTTCATCCTTTGAAAAAAATTTTGGACTTGGAAAATTTTTGGCACTTTTTTCCTTCATAATGGGAGCTGCCAGGACTGTACTCATAGAACACTTGAAGATAGAGCTTACAAATTAGCACTTTCAAATGGGAAGTCATATACATGTATGGCGATTTGTGTGGTGACCTTGAATATGACCTTTGATGACCTTGAAAGGTCAAAGCAGCCATTTTGGGGTAAACAAATGCCCAGATTTGCCTCTACAGATGAAATGCTTGTAGATAGAGCCTAAGTTTGCATTATGAGCATATAGGAAGTCATATATGGAACAACTGATGATGACCTTGAACTGGACATCAGATGACCTTGAGTGCCAAATGTCTGACTCGGAATGTGTAATTTTACCTGAGCGGCCTAAACGATTCCACCCAGATATATCTTTTTATCATCGGATTGCTGCAAATGCGCGATTCTGATTGGTCAACTCTCCGACAATACCACGCCGTATTTGGAGAGCTGTGACGCAACCCCACGATATTTTCTGTATCGTGGGTTTCAGGCGGGTAATACGGAATGACGTTTTGGAGAGCTCCATATAATCCAATGATAAAATCGTTACCATGGACTTCAGACCCCAATACGGCAGGATATCTGCCTTCAGTCAGCATATCCCACTCAGCCTGCGGCCTCGTGGTATATATGGTGACTTCAGGCAGATATCACGCCGTATTGGGGTCTGAAGCCCATGAAAACTTATAGTATTATGAACATATAGAATATCAAATGCCGCACACATACATGTAATGGTGACATCGAAGTTCACACTGATAACCTTGATTGGTAAATCTAAAGGTCTGTTACTTGCCTATGCTGCCATGGCCAAACCAAAATTGTCCGGTAACCTATCTAGCCTTTGGGCTAATTTTTTTTATTTTCGCAATTTTCGAAAGAGGGTCAATTTTGGACTTGTGATGTGTATAAGATTCGTTGCCATTGAATCCCCGGTCTCCGTGTGGCGTCCTTCTTGAATTCCGAAGTCTCTTTTCGAGACGTTCCCGGCCTAAAGAAATTTGTTTCTCCATTGAATTGTTTAAGTCCTCTTTTTAAATGTCCTTTATAATAGGAATTCTACTGGGTAAACCCATAAAGCACTTCAAGCATGGACCCTTGGGCTAACAAGCATGTACGTAAACCTCAGGTTTGTAATATGAGTATATAGGAAGTCTTGAATGGCGCATATTTTGCTGACTTTGAACTAGATCTAAGATAACCTTGAATATTGTAGATTGAACAGTGCAGACAGAATGCTTATAGATGAAGCTTACCTCTGTATTATGAATATATACAGGAAGTCACATCAGGTGACTGCCTATATATATTCATGATAGGCAGTAATTCAGGACATGTCAAAGCAGCAATTTTATTTTAAAAAATTATTTCGAACACTCCAAACTTTTGTAGCCTTTTTAAGGACTAATTTTCTTCATCTCTATACTTGGGTGACTAGAGTTAGTTGATGCACGTCACACCTTCAATGTGCGATGGAATATATTGCTGTGTATAAAGCATGGTGTGCTGTATGATGTGATTGTTCTTGAAGCATTCCTCATGATTCCTGTACATGTGTATACTTGATATTGCTTTGTGCATTGAATCGTTTGACAATAAACCTATGTTTTGCATAGCTCAGTTGTCATTTGATCACATGCATATCCACTCGTCGTCAAAGCCGACTGGAAATTACTGTTACAACCACGACTGAATTATGTTGTTAACACAAAGGTTATAATATCAAACAAATCACAAAGTCGAATTGAATCCGTACAAAGTATTACCCCTAATGATTCATGTACTTTGATTTATATTTGTCTCTGAAATAGTCCCGTGACTTGCATCACTTACGTTTCTGAAATAAGTCATATACCACCCATTGTTGGCGTAAACGTTGATTCAGGAATTCAGCATCACGCCCACCTTTGTCACATCCGCCCTAAAATTATGGTCCTCGCTAGTACATGTATGTCCGCCGTATTATTTATATTTAACTATAGCTATTGTCGTTACCCGAGACATACAGTCCAAAAACATGTACGACCTACGACACAATATATACACAACAAATAGCCTATACTGTAGTGGAATAACAGGATCTTAAAAGGGCCTGATTACAGGATTTGGTTGACTGTTGAACTTGGGATCTGATGACGAGACATAATTCGCCATTTCCAACCCCTTTAAATGATATTCTGTGATACCCATACTTCTTAAATTTTCTAATTTTTTTGCACACCGGTGTAATTCAGCTAACATGATATTTTTTCCCCCAGAAGGCAAATATGGTGAGTGGAGATTCGCTACACTATATTTGGGACATCTGATATCTTTTTTGTGCCCGTTATAGTAGAGGTAGTTGGTAACGGACATTCCCTGCATGCTCTTCAGTAGCTCCATTCCGACCCCGTAGTCCATGTCGGAGTTGAAGTTCTCCAGCATTCCCCCGCTTGGACTGTCGATACGGAAGGCGTAGATCATGTGCGACGTGGATGAAACCTCTGGTCGCTGCAGCAGAGTGTCCAATGAAGCACGGACATCGTTCAGTGAGTTGACCTCCATCGCGTAGCCTTTGAATGTGCTGCCACCGTCGTCAATTGTCCCTCCCTCCAACACCTTGGCACTTTGTGGACTGGACGTGAGAGTTTCTGGGAGCGCAGGAGCCAAGAACTGTCTTTGGAGTGAACCTTTCACGTATAAATGATCGTCTTGCAGCTTGACTCTATTTTCTTCGTCCTTCCTGAGCTCTTTGAATGCTGGGAAGGCGAACTGTTTACGCTCACGCTTGGCTGGTGGTAACTGCTTCGTGATATAGTGTTTGGTACCCTTCAGTTCTTTGACCTTTCCCATCACAAGATCAAGTTGCGCGGCGATAGGCATTTTGACCAGCATTGAGCTAGGACCCCCGCTTGGATTCGAACCCAATCGATGGGCGACAGGTATGTACAACTTGTCTACGGATGGGACTTTCAAGACGTCCTTGAAGAACTTCCTTGCCACAGCAACGGAGTTCTCGTCTTCTTGTTCTTTGAAAGCAATGCTGGTTCGGTCAAAGTTGGTATGGGCTTTGAGGTCTGTCAGTTCGTTCTGGAGTTTAACATTGAGAGATTCGGCCCGGATCACACGGCCAGATAAAATCGAGACTGTTTGTTTAAGTGACTTCATATCAGATTTCATAGTGTTCATAGCTGATTCCAAGTCATTTCCCTGGGATTCAAGTTCACCTGTTCTCTTTTCGAGGCCGTCAGTGCGCTCAACTAAACGTGTCAGTGTGGCATTCAGATTATCTCTGATGGAGGTTATTGCATCCCATAATTCAGGGGAAACCCCTTCAGGTGCGGTCTCGTATCCCTTAGAGCCACTCGTCGCTCTCTCTCTCTCTCTCTCTCTCTCTCTCTCTCTCCGTCGGTCTAGCGGTCCAGCCGTCCGTCCGTCGTTCACATTTTTATCTCTAAAGATTACAGTCGAATCTCCCGATATTTGCACAAAAACGCCTAATAATATTTTGAGGAGTGTTTTCCTTTTTTTCATTTTCGCATTTTTTTTTAAAATGGCCTCCATTTTTGATGAAAAACGCTCAATTTTGGGCTTTGACGGCCACTGTCTCTAAAAATTGTCTGATCAGTTTGGGATTTTTGTTTTAAAACATGCTCATATGAGTTCTTGACATTGTGTATGAAGATACATTACCTTGAATCGTTCAAATGGGATAGAATATAAGCTCAAATGGCCCAAAATTTAGTTTTGCCTGTTTTCTCGCCTGTGGAGTCCTCGACATAGTGTATCAAGATGGATAGCCTTGAATTGTTTAAGAGGCTGAAAAGGTCCAAAATTCAGTTTTGGGATGTTTCCTCAAAAACGGTCCGATTAGTTTTAAGATTTTTGCTTCAAATAATGTTATTTGGGGTCCTTGACGTTGTGTCCTTGAAGAAGGAGTGCCTTGAGTCACTTGAAAGGTCCGTTTTGTGGCCTTGAAAGGCCCATAAAGACCTATGTGGGTTTGTAAGGCCCAAAAAGACCTGCTATGCACAAATTGCCATATCAGACGAAAACGCTTGTACATAGGGCTTGTATAATAAGCATATAGCAAGTCATATATGGTGCATCTTTTGGGAACTCTGAAATTGCCCTCAGATGACCTTGACTAAATGTCAAGGTTACACTGTTCTGAAATGCGTAAATTGGCCCCAACAGACAAATGCTGACCCCAAGACCTTAAAGACTCTATCTCAAAGTAACGCCTGAATTGAAATGTATATATTGGCTTATACAGACTGAATGCTTGTAAACGGAAGTAATGTTGGTATCATGCACACGTAGGAAGTCATATATGGCACATCCTTTAAAACTTTCAACAACCTTGAACATGTTGAAGGTTAAATCTCCAGCATGGTCTGAAATGTGTGAATTGACCTCAAGAGACAAAATACTTCTAGATGTATTATGTTTGTATTTTGAACGAATAGAAAGCCATATGCAGCACACATAATGGTGACATTCGGATTCACAAAGATTACCTTGATTTTTTTAATCTCGAGCCCATATATCTTTCTTGCAATGCTCGGAACCAAAATTGTAAAGGATGCGATAGCCTCACGACATATCATCATTACATAGGGGATGACGTCCAGTGTTTCGAAGATTTCAATTATTCGTGTTTTACCAAAGTTTAGCCCCGAATTCTTCCCTCCCAAACCTAACTAGCGGCCGCTGCTGCAATCAAAATCTTCGTATTAGTTGGAACATGCGATGATCAAGCCATCCCTAGGTATTGCTTCAATGCAGCAATTACCTGGATTTCCCTTGATTTTCCGTGAAAGGAAAAAGTGTTGCATTCATGCAAAACTGATAACGTTGGCTTCTGCAGACTACAAATACTGAGTTATATGCATTATTCACCATCTTACTAGGTCGAATGAGATATATTTCACCGAATGTGAGCGAGCATCGTGTTCATCATAAGGTAATATATACAGGAATTCAAAAGAATCAATCTTATTGTATACCTTCGTGATGTTGTTAAAACTCAGACATCCATATCCAAATTTAGATCTTTTCTTATACAAATATGTAAACGGTCAAATACTAGTTTTGTTTAAAATATGTAGGAAATATCTACTAGACATAAATTAAACATCAAACAATACATAGTAAACTTTGGCTCAGTAAGTATTGTAATAAAATATGTCATGACTTTTCATCTCACATAAAAAAGAATCAAACACATGTGGAAAAAACTCCTTCCCTCTTCTTCCAGAACAGCTCGAGAAATAATGAAGATTTACCCACTATTCACCACGCTTATCATATTCAGCACAATCGCCTGCAAATGTGATGTGGTCATGTCCGAACTGCTCCTCCTGGCTTGGGCACGTTCACTATTACAGAATAGAGCGAGTTATATCCCTACCATTCACTACCATCCACAAACTCTCTCGACGTGGTCGATGATGTCACTAGCATCAAGGTGAGATGTTCATTGTCAATATAACGATGAACCCAGCATGTGTGATTGTGATTTCATTACTGCATTTATCCAGTGTGATGATAGTATCATATCATATTACTAGATCATAACTTTACTGCGTAAAATTCTGCAAAATCGTCATCAAAGTCTGATATGTTACACTGGAGGAGACTGTCGTCAGTTTCGACCAACGACTGGAGCATGCCTCGTGCTGATTCATACTAATTCCCTCAACAAAATCCACAAGTTTGACCATGAACATTTTCATTGACCATGATTATCCGGAACGTGTATCCTATTCCGCATAAACTTTGGACTTGGCGCATTGTACAGCACCTTGGTTGAGTGTGCCCTTGATTTCCATAAGGTCATCAGCAAGATCGAGTCCATCAATCGTGGAGTTACTGCGTTTAAGCGATATCACACGGCACGTCAACACAAAACATGTAGAAAGTTCAGTTTTTTCATGAAGTAGATGTACGTTAATCGGCATCTCGTCGCCAGAAATAATCTCTGCAAGGAACATTTTTCCAACTACATATGACCTGGTTGTTGGACAAAATGAATTCCGAGGACCTTAGTAAGGTACTTCGTCGATATATCACTGATGAACGGTGATATGGACGAGGGGGTCGAACATGCATGTGGACTCCGATGAGTGGTCAAGCTCCGTATGACACTATATTGAAGTTCATATTGAAGTTCATTGGTCGGTTTTCTTATGTCACAATAGTTTTCGAAGATACCCCCATTTATCACACCCATTTCATGTTTATGATTTGTTGCGATTCAATGCACTTGAATGTTGCCATGAAATGCTACCCAAAAGATGACGTATTTACTACATTTTGTACACGAATTCGCACTCAGCCAAGCCTCATATTTGTATGATATTGTCACCACTTCGCTCGGAGTCAGTCTTGTTTGGTTACCGACATTTTTACTTGGCTATAATTGTATTTTGTACAGAGGTAAAATCAATTATTTCCTCTCAGAAACGGTCGAGATACCACGAGGCAGATCCACCCACGATTCACCACGCCTGCAGCAGTATCGCCTGTTAAAGTGATGCGGCCGTGTCTGACCTGTTCCTCGCTGGCTTGTGCGCGTCCCCTCTGACGTATGTATGAAGCGATCTATATTTCCACCATCCACTCGCCCCGTGAGCCACAAACTCTCTCGAATCGGTCCGTGGTGTTACTATCATCCAGGTAAGATGTTTATTGTCAATAAAACTATGAATCTAGCTTGCGTGGTTTCACTACTGCAAACTGAAATCCAGTGTGAGATGATGATATTATATCCTATTACTAGATTATATTTTTACTGCGTCAAATTCTGCAATACCGTCATCAAAGTCCGTTATGTTTGGTCGATATTCTCTTTCCAACACTGGACTTACAGTAGAAGACTGTCGACAGTTTTGTCAAAAAAATTGGGGTCAATCTATTTAACCCGTTTTCCTTCAGGAGATGTGCCTTAACGATAGAAACAATATTGTGAAATTTTACAGCCCAAAAATAAAACACAAGGTCAATGTCACAGAAAAGATCAAAATCAAATAATTTCAAATAACTCCGTTATACTGATTATCACTTCCTCTATTATTTTTGTGTTTTTTATGGCAAAAGTTCCTACGACCGAAATTCTGTATTAAAATTTGAGGGTCATCAGCTGAAATCACCGATTTGTGATATGTCAAGTAGTTGTATTTCCAATAGAATATTGAACATAGAGTATACAGCATGAGTCTGAGAACGCTCCCGAAGTTTGGGAGGTCATATGCTTCGCGGAGAATTCAGGTCATGATCGAGAATAATTTCAAGATTGTTGAATCAAAATAACTGAATTCATAATTAATTTTTCCTTATGATTTTCTTTTCTTTGACCAATTCCTCAACGTTTGATATGTGACGGATTAAATCATGTAAGGGTCATCAGTTGAAACTATAATGAGTAAATCTAAGGGACGAGGGTTTGCATTCTCTGGTTGTATGATTTCAGAATGTATACCATTGTACGAGCACATACCTACTTCGCACTACTCCAGTGCATTTATTCTACGACCGAAATTGATTCACTTTTTGGCAACCTTCGCACGGGTTGGAGTTCAACCAAGCAAACTATCGCGTCAACGTTAGCACACTCCTTGGGCCGGTGTGCTCTGGACTGTCAGATGCTGGAAAACTGTATGGGATTCAACGCAATGAATAACGACTCAATGACGGAATGTGACTTCAAAAATGGGAGTCACACCCTCGATAATCTGACATATAATCCGGGAGTTACATTCTATGGAACAGGTTTGGGTCGGCATATATTATACCGCTGCAATTTCTTATATGTGCATTCTTGTTACTATCATATGCATCAGATGACTTGAAATATTGAAATCATGGGTCATTTATCAAATTTCACTACGTGTTCGTCATTGTTCTTACTTGAGATAAATTAATTTTATTCTACCAATCAGATATGTCCATTCCGATACTGCCTTCCGACTGTAGCCAAGCACACAACGGTACGGGCACCATGTCTGATGTGTACCTGATAAAAGTCAACCTCAGTTTTGGAGGAAGAAATATGTTCGATGTGTTCTGTGATATGGACACAGCTGAGGGCGGCTGGACGGTATGTGAAGAGAAAAAGAGTCTATGAAAACACATAATAATGTTAACTATTGTATAGTTGACAATTACATATGTAGGACATGTAACATGGTATACCCTTGCCATGGGTGATTGACATGGGAGAGTGTAGTTATCATGGTTATCAAACGTGTTGAGTAACCAAAAGGGATACACATTGATATCAGGAAAAAATGATAGTCTTGGTGTCTACACATCTCAAATGTTTGTGTCATTATTCAATGAGAATTATGGTTATGAATTCTAACATATCATAAAATAATATATATTCAACTACTAACATAGATGTTACTCCGACGCGAAGACGGTTCGGTCAACTTCGAGCGAGGTTGGGACGAATACAAAACAGGGTTTGGAGAACTGTTCGGCGAGTTTTGGGCAGGTTTGTACATATACCTACTAGTGAATAGGGCTCTGGATGATGGTACGATATACGCTGACTGTGTTCTGTGCATCAGTTTACATATTCGTATCCAAGCGATTCTATGAATTCACTCATAGTCCATTCTGAGGTGATCTATAACCATTATTCAGAAGCTATTGCACCCATTCATCTTCCTAACATTTTAGTTCGACGCCACAAAACTTATATTCGGAACCAGTATAATTCCTGGTACGCTATCGACCCCTTGCTTCATCATAAAAAATACTTTCATAACGTATATTTGCCATAGCGGCGAGTGAGTTAGATGTGTAAAATAAAATTGCTACTGGGACAATCAGACATTGCACACCCTGGTCCTCCAGCAGCAGTCTATAATTGTTGAAACATGTGAGGGCGACGCTACGACGATATTCAACTTCAGGACCTTACTCGACGTCAGAAAATCCAAAGACTGAAACCTGAATTGTTTATTTCAACCATCCTACTACAGTTTTTATCGTACGTACATGAATATACAGAGTATGAATACAGACTGACCCTTCTCATAAGAACGTATTCCGTTCGTAAACTCCATGAATACTCTCACAAGAAAACATTCTTTTTGTTCTGTTTTTTTTTTCATGTGTCGCATTGAAAAGTATCAAAATGTCACGGAGACTTAGTACATGGAGGTGGCTGGGTAAACCACCTTATCTTCACAACTACCCACAAGCCCTTATTCACGTTTAAAATAATCAACTGTAGCGTTTTTGAGTCAAACATGCTTGCACCCTGCGGTTCGACAAGACTGAATAGAGATACAGTGATAAAGCACGGACGATCAGCTGAATCCAACCTCAATGACTGGGGAGAATAACACAATGTGCATGCACTGCCATACAGCGCAACTATACATAGCACAACTGTAAATGCTACTTTACACTACACTTGCAACATAACGAACAACTTCTGAAATTTCGATCTATTGTAAACATACTTGATATCTGCACATCAACTCACCATTGTTTGTTCGGGTGACTGGAAGCAGCTAGTTATCGGAAGCATGTGTCGTATATTCCGTTTTACGAGGCAGAACATGAAACCAACTGGCTGAAGCAAATGTTAGCTGCGTGCGTGTGAAACGCTATGAAGGTTCGGGATCCTTGGTTGCACAATATTATCAACGCACGCAGTACTTTGAACGATTGGTGTATGTTTGAGATAATATTCCAATCGATTCCTCATTTCTAAGCAAGCATCTGATTACTAGTAAGTAATAATGTACTCGGAAGGAAAGCGGACTCGGCAAAACCACATCACAACGAGACAATCAGAGATTGCAGACCCTCACCCCTTCAGATTGAGTTATTAAAATGAAAGCTGATGACCTTTACATCTTCAAACTGGGCGATTAATGAGGGATTTTGGTGGGAAGATGGCCATAGATAAGAATAAAATACAAGAATCATGGGAGAAATAATCATTAATAAAATAAAATACTTGCGATTTTCCTATCTTGACCATATTCTCGACCACGACCCGAGTTCTTGATACTGACCTCCCAAACGTTGCAGCCTCTCAGATTTATACTGCATATTTATATCTAATATTTTATTGAATATCGCAAGTGGTTTTGGAATTACTACAACTCGAGATATTACGAATCAGAGAATTCAGCTGATGACCTTTACACTTTTGTCCTTGGGCGATAATGAGGAATTTTGAACGTACGACCATCGGTCATGTAGTAAATCATGGGAATGGACCAAAGAAAAATATAAAATTATTAGGGAAAATTTATCATGGATATAAGCGGGGTTATTGCAACTTTTTTATTTTGACCTATTCCATGACCTTGACCTTGTCGTTCAATATTGAGCTGTGAAATTTCGAAGTATTGTTTCTATTATCAAGGCACATCTCCTGGACAAAAAAAATGAAAGCTGGCTTCACAATATGGTCTTGAATCTGACAACTTTCAAAAGTAGTAAAATCGTGACCCCCAAATTTTCGACCTTGGGCGATAATGGGAGTTATGGTCTTAGGACCATCGGCCGGACACCATTCGATTAAGAATTGGACAAAGAAAAATACAAAAATATTTGGAAAAATAATATTGATTAAAACAGGAGTTATAGCCAATTATGTGGTTTTCACTTTTTCGGTTTCCATGGTGACCAATTTTATTCGATTTTGACAAAAAAAATGAGGAGGACCGAGCCACTACCATACCACTTCAACCCTGTAAGTTTTAAGTCGATATGACCATTTGTTGTCGAGTTATGTGCGGGGACATTCAAAAGTCGTAAAATCGTGACCTGCAAATTTTCGACCTTGGGCGATAATGGGGAGTTTCGGACCAAAGTGGTACACCATACAATCGGGAATTGGCCAAAGAAAAATACAAAAATATTTTGAAAAATTAATATTGATTAGAACCCGAGTTATATCCAATTATGTGATTTTCACTTTTTAAATTGCCATGGCAAACATTTTTATTCGATTTTGACAAAAAATTGAGGAGGACCGAGCCACGGTGATACCGCTTCATTTCTATAAATTTCGTGTCGTTCAGACTATTCGTTTCTGAGTTATGCGCGCGGAAGGACAGACAGACAGTCAGACAGGGAGTCAGACAGACAGTCAGACAGACAAACAAACAAACAGGGAGACAGACCCAAATGCAATATACCCTCTCCCCCTATCGGGTTGAGGGTAAGAACAAACTCGAAGTGTTGTATTAGTATTGAAATATAACTAGGAATTGAGAGTAATCATTGTAATTTAGGATCCATTTTTTGAAAGAAATAATCGTAGCTCAAAATTGAAAATTTTATACAGATAGAAGTTGAAGCAGTATTCTTGTGGTATACTGGTACATGTGATGGCGTATTCACTATATATTTTTTTATTCAAATTAAAATGTTCGGCATATTTTTTTTAATCCGTTGTGTAGGATGATAGCCATTGAACCCAGTTTTCATGAGAAAATTTGATTGAGGAGCTACTTGGTGGGACATCCGTCGTCTGTTCGTCAGCAAAAAAAACACCCCTCAAAATCTTTCTCGTCAGTTTTCCGAAATTTTTGACAGATCGTTGGGGGCAAAGCATCTTCTTTCGCGTCATGAAGTAAACACAACGATTTGTCTGCGATGCCATGGTGATATTTAATTCAATTTGACCTATTTTATCACATGACAAGGTGTTTAATGCTCGGTTGCGAAGCCTTTTCATTTTAAACTGGGTCTCCAATTTGCCCATTAGGCATGTCTTATGCTATACCATGATATCAGATGCAGATATTGCCTAATGGGCAATGTATATGTGTGGTTGTGTGTGTTGGCGGGAATATGTCAGTTCAGGGTAAAGGCCGTGTGGGTGTGTCAAGACTGCAAGTGTTCTGATTGGTGGAGGTAGTGAGTGTGAATGTACCTAGTGCAATTTGTGTCATGTATGAGCGGGATTTGCCATGTGGCAGGTGTTTTGCGTGTAAAAAATGGGTTATATTATCGAGAGCCACAAATTATTTGTATCTTTCTGTATTTAGACCCGACTTGCCATATACACCTACCAAATGGCAAAGAGCGTTGACCGACCTAGTTCTTTTGTTTGGGGTTCATGTCTTGTTATTGTCAACGCTGTAAGGCTAACGTTTTGGGAGCTGATGCCGACATACAGGGTGAGTAAAATAATTTTCCAATGAAAATTGACCATATTACCGTTGAATGGGGACTCGATGCACTGTCCGAGATACCAATGTACAAGCTCGTGCTGTCCAATTATCCATACGAGTCCGATTTGTTCAGAAATAGGCCCTGATCAACAGATGTGGCCCACGAATATGTATTGTCCAAACATTGATCACAATGTTTTCGATATTTATGGCCCATGTACAGCAACCCTGTTTGAACTGGAGATTTCAAATACTTCAAACTTCCTACGTGAGCAATTTAAAGGTCCAACGTCATCTAATTAGGGCTCTAATAATTGAGTATTGTATCGCTTGTGTTGTGTGAATGCTCTAAGGACATGTCTAAAAATTTAGCCTTGCAGCGTTGACAATAACACAAATTGCCATTTGCTACCGAAAGCGGTTAGAGTGAGAGTGTAGGCTTTTATCATTAGCTTCTGAAAACCTGGAACTTCACCTCAGATAACCGAGTGCTCAAACTCAAGGTGTTGCCTACCTCATGATTCGTACTTTAGCTACTGGCGACAAAGCTGTTGAAGATATCACTCACGTATGTGTTGAATACATGTGGAATATCATTAATGCTTCAGATTTTGGTGACCTTTGCGATCACTGCGTCTTGAATGCTAAAACTCAATGTTATAGTTGTCAATGTTAAAACTGTTGAAGATAAAGCTGCCCCCTGATGACGCCAGTGTGGCTTCAGATATGAATGTTTGGTTGGGCTTTGTTTCTATTCTGAAAGTTTCTGATATTAGGTTTTTTTTTGTCATCATCAAAATTTGGTTAACATCTGTAATAGGTTGATACATACATTATACGCTTGAAGGTACTTTGTGTTGCATCTTTTGGTGATCTTGAATTCACGTGAAGTTAAGTGCTCAAATCTTAGATTATGTTTTGGTTGAGAAGTTTCAATTGATTAATTGATTATTGGAGACACAATTTTTCGAAGCAGAGTTTTATGTTTAGAACATGACCATGTGATGCATCTTCTGATTATTATAATATGAGCTTGACCAGAGGGGCAATAAGTACTTGAATCCAATGGTATTGTTTCAGGAAGATGTTGCATTGGCAATATACACCTTACTCCGCCTGGGGATCACCTTTCATACGTATAATGATTTTATAGAAATATAAATATAATGTGATGCATCTTCCAGTGACCAAGTATTTTACCCCAGTGCTCACACTCGACCCTATGGTTGACTCACTGTGTGTGGATCGGTCATTTGTGACCATGAACAAGAGGTGACAAAGAGCATAGGGCTTGACCTAGGGTGTCGCTGATCATTAAACGTGTGTGAAAAAAATATAACATACATTCCAGGCAATCTTCTGATGCACCTTCTGACGTCCCAGCGGATCTACAAACTCAGAGTTGACATGGTATCATTTGGTGGAGAATATCGTTATGCCGAGTACGACAGATTTGTGGTGGGATCTGAAGCTGATGACTTCGTCCTGACTTTGGGGAACTACACAGGGAATGCAAGTAAGTATATTATAAAAGACTGATATAAAATACTTTAGTGTTCATTGTTTCTCACACTCAAGTTTCGCATTCATCATAACATTTTGTGAACATAACGTAAGAAAATGAGAATAAAACGGATCTGAATGCAAGTGAATATTTTATAAGAAATGAGCTAAAATGCTTGAGTGGTAATTGTTTCTCAGACTTAATTTCACATTCACCATAGAACTCTGTGAACATAATGAAACAGAAAATGAGAATAAAATGAACCTGAGATCGACACATTTTGACGTATACACAGGTTTAGTTTAGGTAGAATTAAGGGTCACGAAATTATATAAGTATATGGCCTTCAATTTGCACATAGTACATCGAACATCTACCTTTGACCGCTATGTCTTCAAAAAACACTCACGTGTAGAGGTATACTAGTATAATATTCAACATAGAACGTCAACATACCATGACGAGTTCATCAATATACTCTTTAGGCCAAAAACAAGGTAATAGTGTGACAGAAGGACGAAAAACCAACAACATGATTTTCTTGGTCGATGTACCAACACCATAGTGAGACAACTCAGACGAATCAATCAAACCGTTTCTAATCCACCCTAAGCTGATTCCTTGACACACCACAATGGCCAGCCATTCACCACCCCTGATGTCGACAACGATGAGAAACCCGATGACAACTGCGGCTCCCGCTACCACTCTGGCTGGTGGTACACGGCCTGCTCCGAGGCTAGGCTGACTGGTCTCTATGGGGAAAATGTCACTGATGATGTGGAGACATCTGGCGGCTGGATACCAACCACCATAATCTATTACCAAGGAATCATATGGAACACTTGGTTAGGCACGGATCAGCATCCGAAGATGGTCGAAATGAAAATCAAACCCATGATCTGATATCTATAATATTATGGCTGACTCTATAACATTATGGGTCTCATGCAACAGATGTGTCTCGAATAATTTATAGCATTTGTGTTAACATGATGGATACAGATTAGGTAACATTTGTCTGGATATCTTATTGTACATGTGACTGCCTCGTTAAATGTGAATTGATCGTGTAGGTCCTGAAATACTATTAGGCTGGTTTCCGAGTATGAAGATATGCCGTTGACGTATCAGTAGAGAGTGAAGATATATGGAATGCACTTTTATCGACTGATTTCCAGATACGATATGTATGGTGAATGTTGGTATGAATGGAAACTTAACAGTAATGGTTTGTTTGAACATACTGTCATCATTGTTGTATATTATCATCGTTGTGTATTTTCCTTCGTTTTTTCACTATTACTTCTGATTCTGCTGGGGAGTGTTATCATTGGCATGTGTTAATGAACAGAAGCTGATTTTTTTAACATCGAACTTTTAGACCCACAATATACACTAATAATGCACATGGTGAATCAGTTTGCATTGTGTATATGATGAAGCATTATGCATCGTGCAGTTGTCTGTTCCTGGGCAATCGATGTTCTCTCAAGTTGATGTTATCCGTGTGTAAGCTCGACGTCATAACTAAAAGTGCATTATATTATGTTATATTGTGATCAATATTTCGATGTGCTGGCACTGTGTGTGTTTCAGAGTGTCATATTTCCCTGAAAATTTAAGGTTTCACTTGCCAGTCAAGATTGTGTGAATGAATGTATATTATGCATGCATGGTTATTGTATTCAGAAACTTTTGGGCTATATTGAACTGTTTTACATGGCTATACTCTCATACATATATTGCGATATTTTGCGGTCATAATTTCGCTGATTTGTTCTGTCCTATATCGTGTATATCCATTTGGTTGTGCTTGTGTATTGATACCAGCAATTGCTGGGAAAGCTTTCATATTGTTCAAATGCCTCGTTTTACGAATAAAATAATCTCGCTACTAAATTGGGAAAAGTTCACTATATAATAGTGAACTTTATATCAGCACTTTACACGAATATAGTATGAGGGACATAGTATTGTAATATAGTATATGACCCTTTTTGTCAACATACTATAGGACATTGTAGGGATATAGCATGAGGACATACAGCAACACCGTGTGAAGACATCACAGGAATATAGTATGAAGACATTACTGTGATACTATTTTGATACTTCACTGAATGTCATTTTTTGAGCTTTTATTATCCAATATTTACCAATCACGACACTACGGTAATATAACATGAGGACATTATGGGTATATGATATGATGACATTTACATGGATACCATGTGAAGACATCACATGAATATATTAGGAGAACATTTATGGGAATATATTATGAAAACATTAGGGGAATAATGTATGATGACATTACTGTGATACTATTCTGATACATCACTGGAGGTCATCTTTTGAGCTTTTATTATCCAATATTTTCCAATCACGTTCATTTGCCATCATTATAACAACAGGCCGGTGAAGAGCTTACCTCCTGCGAATATACTATCTTTCATGTTGGTCGTTCATTTCATTTGCTGTGATGTGATTGGGAACGCGTACATGCCAACTTTCAACATTGTGAACACTGATACCGTCTTTCCACTAACTTTACCAATAATTGTGAAAAATTTATTCATTGCAGCAAACAATTTATAGTGAATGATACATACAATAAGGATAAATTAATAGATCCATGTTACGACTGTTAATAGCCTGTGATGTGGAGAGCAGGGACTAAACAGCTTCAGGGATCGGCTGTGTGTTATGTAGCATATTTATGACTGTTATGGCCCGAAACCCGCCCCTGACACATTCTCCCACTCGACATACACGGCACAGATTCATCACATGACTTCATACTTACTTACCTTACGTCACCGGGCACGCACCGTCCTCGCACCACATCTACATGTAAACAACACTGCTCACGTTAACACTTCCTACAATCCCACCAATCACCACATTCCCAGACACATGACTCCGCCCACACAGACATGACATCACTTTCCCGCCATTTCACATGAACACCTGCCACATTACGCGGGAAAACCCACACACATCATAGACTTAGCCCCGCGCTTTCCCACGGACAAGTAGTTGTGTAGAATTTGTTGGAGGGAGAAGTTGGATTGAGAGGTACTACGTCAAATATTGTTATTAGAAGCTATTAAATTCATATTAGACTATTAATACTTCGGACTATTGTGGGGATTACGATTGAATGTGAGAGTGATCGTACATCGGACCAGAATCATCTAAATAAACTCGGATATTATTGAAACTTACGTCGGACTTCCCGTTTGTGTGTCAACGCACAACATACATCGAACTATTCGATCGGTGGGCGTAATAGCCGCCCGAAGAACTCCGCTATTCTGTCACATTGGTGCCGTGACCAGGATAGCGAAGGCCAGTTCTCGGCTTACGAACTATCCCGACGTACGAACTTCCAATGAATACCCGATCGGACCAAGCCCGGAAGATGAGGTGACGATGAATCCGGCCCAGTCGAACCAGCGAACTTCACGACCAAGGTCAGTGGCGATGAGCGATACTATTACGCTATCGCAAGTACAACCGCCAAACGAACTGTACGAACTATCATCGGCAGCATCCGTAGAGTACATGCCGGACTGGATGCGAGCCGATAGTAACCTCGAAGAACTGTTGGACGGTGACCCGTACCAGCCGTCGCGCACGGTGACAGAAATCCTTGACGCGCATGCGCGATCGTACCACGCGACACCTGCCGGACCGCCAAGGTCGCGACCAAGCGACGGAAGTGAAACGGACTATGCGCGCTTCCAGCGCCAACCCAATACCGACCCGCTACCCAAGTCGGTGAGTGTACGCCCAACGAACTATGACAATTCAATGTTAACGCACCCGCCGAGTCGGTCGCGTGTCCAACAATGGTCGCATGAATCGGATACGCCTGCTGAACTGTATCCGCGACACGACAATGTAATGTCGCGCCCATCGGTAACGATCCACACACTGACGCGACCCGACCGAACCCCGCCGGTGTACTCCAGAGTACCGGCCGACCCAGTCGTCACGGGGGAGCTGCCGGATGTCCACCTGCCGAACCGGAGAAGAGCCGCCACCGAGAGTACCCCCGCGGCCGACCCCAGGTTCAACGCCGCCCAGACGAACGACCCGCCGACACGATTCCACGCACCCGCGCCGAGATCGGAGGTCCGATACACCAGCGACACCATCGATCGCCGACCGCGCAACATCGGAGTACCGATCTCCGACACCAGCGAAAACACGCACCCTGCACATCTACCACCACCGGTAGTCAACATCGGACCATCGAACAGCGAACCGTCGCTACCCGCGGAACATTCCGCCTCACACGGCTACGTGCCCAACCATGGAAATGCGGTGTCCATGCACAATCATGGGAGAGTAGCAGTATCGAACTATGGAAATGCGGTGCCCATGCACAATCATGGGGGAATAGCAGTACCCAATCATGGGGGAGTAGCTGTACCAAACCATGGAGTACCAGCGTACGGTGTCGCTGCGTACAATCGCGGAATAGTGCCCAATCTGGGAATTGTGCCACAAAACCCTGGAGTAGCAGTTCCAAGTGTGTACGCTCCTGGTTCGGGATATCAGTTCCCACAAATGTCACACCCAACTCCGTCATACGGAATGCCGGAAATGTCGCCGCCATACGGACCGGTCTCCCAAACCGCGCCGTTGCCAAATCACGCTGGCTATCCGCCCGCACCCGACGCAACGACATACGTCGTACCGGTCACCACGACCACTGCCGCACCGACCATGGAGGTCGCGCCGCCAACTCCCGCCGTTTCTACGACGACTGCCAGCGCTACGACAGCGGCATCACAAGCGCCCATCATCCCGACGCCAGCGCTGAGCACTGCCAAACCAGCACAGTGACGAGCCACGTTCAAGGAGGGTAATCTGAACCAGTACCTCCGCAGCTTCGAACAGTTTACGGCTGCCTTTACGTACACAAAACTACGACATTCCGTAGTACGTTACGCGGACGAGCGGAAGCAATCGCTCTGAACATTCCATTCAACACGCCTTGGGATGAATTCAGGCGTCGTCTCCTGGAAGGGTGGGAACCCGCCGCCCGCCGACAGTCAAAACGTGACGACTTTCCGTTCTTGAAGCGTGAACGGAAAGAGGATGCCGAACATTTCCTTGAACGGTTACAAGCCATAGCAGAACAGGTGTTTGATGACGTCACGCCTGAGTTTCTCCAACGAACTGTTATTTCGCAATTTGTCAATGGTCAGCCTGACCATATTGCGGATAGACTTTGTGTAATGACATTTACTTCGTACAGCGATGCACTCATGGCTGTACTGAAAGCGGAGAGTCGCCAGCAGCGGACCAAGAGAGATCGGCCCCACGGTACCCGCCGAGCGGACGCTACCTACCACGGGTATGCCGACGACACGGAAGCGAACGACGAACTTTCATGTGCGATCGGACAGTTGAACCATTGGGATACACCAATTCCCGATCAGATCGCTGCATACTACGACCCTGCAGATAGCGACACGACCAGACTGCAAGGGTGTGAAGAACATTCCGTCCCTTCCTGCTCCCGCGAATGGGTCGCGGAACTGTTCCAGTGTGTTGTTAGTGATGAGTGCGGACAATACGGTGAGGACGCACTATACTCTGTTCTACGAGCTATCGCTCAGGCTCGTGGCGACCGTCCTACGCCTCAAGGTCGAACTGAAATATGTTTCTTCTGCAAGAAACCGGGACACAGGTGGATACGGTGTTTCCGTTTGAAGGACATATTGGTACGAAATGGAATGAAACCGTTCCCGCCACGCTCTGGCGCAAATCGGAATAATGGACAGATCGGTATACCGAACTCGAACTCTCAGCCAATGGCTATGATGCCACCGGCTCAGCCACCACCACGGGCCAGGCCGTCAAACTAAGGGAGGAAGGAATTGTGGAGCAAGAACCTTCCGTTAAACCGAGCTAGGCTCAAAGCTCCAAACCAGTGGTTGTGTCCACAGCTACGAACACGACGCCATCCAAGCTGGCGCCGACACCACGGGCCCTTCCGCTCCGCGAAGGGGTGTGCGCCAAGTGTGCTTCGTCGACTTCAGGTACGGAATCCCTCCACGAAGGGGTGTCGGAACCATTGCCACGCAGGCCATCACGGACTAATCGTCACGAAGGGGTGTCGACACGCACCACCGGCGATACAGGAACGGACTCTATGTCTGAAATTGAATGGGTGTCGGATGATGGAGGCTTTTACGCTTTCCCATCGGGACCTGAAACCAAGTCGGGAAGACTGAAGCTTCCACTCCTACTGCCTGAGGAGGACCTCGATGGACCGATTGTTATCAGTCGGAGTCTGGCCGCCCATGAGTGTTGGAAATTGCCAGTGCATGTTGGGGAACGAACTTTTAAAGCAGTAATGGACTCAGGAGCACAGGTTTCCCTGCTCCGAAAGGACATGATGCGACACGTGCCTGTCGAACAGTGCACTCTACACCCGACCATGGCGACCATTCGGGATGTCAATGGGGACTCCAGCCCGATCGACGGACTTCTAGACCTTACGATCAAGGTCGGAACAAAAGAAATGACAGTAACATTTTGTGTATCAGCGATTCATGACGAAATGATTTTGGGCATGAATTTCTTCCGACAAACGAAAGCCATCGTTAATTACGGTGATGGAACTGTCGAAATTAACAAGGAAATCCTGTTTGCATACAAGGACTTCGAAGCTAATGTTGTACGCATGGCTGTACGTCGAGCCGTTACGGTACCGCCACGCAGCGAGGCCATAGTCGAACTTGTACCGACCTCAAAGGTCAGGGTGCGCCAACACCCTCGGCTCATTCAGCCCATGACGAACTTTCCGGAAGAAACGGACTTGATTATGGGTCGCACATTGACCTCATTGAACCGGAAGTGTGTTAAAGTGACTGTGGTGAACCCCGCGGATACGGGCGTAACTCTGACTCGCTCAGATCCAATAGCCATAGCGAGCCCCGTTGACAGTATTGTGGGCGCTCTGCCGAAGTCAGGAGAGGAACCGGAAGTTCCCCACACGAACGTTAACCATTACGAAGACCTCCCGCTACACCTACGGGAGATGGTGGACCGTGCCGGACTAGCACCCGAACAGCAACGGTGCTGTGCCAATTTGGTATATCGGTACAGAGACACTTTCATGTGCCCCGAAGGACAGCTCGGACGGACGCATGTAGTGCAACATCGGATCCACACGGGTACAAGCGCCCCAATTCGTCAGCGACAACGTCGCGTACCCCAAGCGCAACAACACATCATAGATGAGGAAGTTGACAAAATTTTGCGACTTGGATGTATCGAACCTTCGGAATCACCATGGAGTTCACAAGTGGTGTTGGTACGAAAGAAAAACGGACAGGTACGATTCTGTGTGGACTATCGTCTGCTTAATGACGTAACACGGAAAGATTCGTACCCTCTTCCGAACATTCAAGACACGCATGACGCACTCGCTGGAGCGAACTACTTCTCGGCCTTAGATCTCGCCTCGGGATACTGGCAGGTCGAAGTGGACCCGACGGACCGACCCAAGACGGCCTTCGCCACCCGGAAAGGCCTATACCAATTCAGGGTTATGCCGTTCGGACTGAGCAACGCGCCAGCGACTTTCGAACGTCTCATGGAGACCATCTTGCGTGGATATCTGTGGACCAGATGTATGTGCTATCTGGATGACGTGATAGCATACGGACGCACTTTTGATCAGGCGCTTGCCAATCTGGAAGCGGTCCTCGATCGGATATGAACTGCCGGGTTACGCTTACAACCCAAAAAGTGCGAACTCTTTCAACGCGAAATCCTATATCTGGGATTTATCGTCAGTGGACAAGGAATCAGGGTGGACCCGAACAAGGTCAAGGCTATTAGGGAATGGCCGACTCCCTGTGAGATTACGGACGTACGAGCTTTCCTGGGGTTTGCCAATTACCTCAGGAGGTTCATAAAAGACTATGCCGAAATTGCTGAACCTCTGGTGTCACTCACCCGGGGTGAATGTCGCTTCACGTGGGGATCACCCCAACGGAACGCCTTTAGGAGGCTCCAGAACGCACTTATCAAGGCCCCCAAGCTCGCCCATCCGTCACAAGATGCGGACGATTATTTCATTCTTGATACAGACGCCAGCGGTTACGCCATCGGAGGCGCGCTTTCACAGCGTGTCAATGGAAAGGAAATCCCGATCGGCTTTGCAAGCAAGACGCTGTCCCACACGCAACGGAATTATTGTACGACCTATAGAGAACTGTTGGCTGTCGTTGAGATGATTCAACATTACCGACATTATTTGTGGGGACGCAGATTCCTGTTACGAACTGACCATAGCTCTCTGCGATGGTTAAAGAACTACAACGATGCGGACGGAATGTTGGCTCGCTGGTTAGCCAAACTGCAGCAATATGACTTTCGTATTGAACATCGTCCTGGAAAGCTCCACGGAAATGCTGACGGACTTTCCCGTTGCCATAGTTGCAAACATTCGGACTGCCCTGGACGCTTAGTCGTTCCACCCACGGACCCGGAAACGAGTTCTGGAGAACTTCCCGTCAGACGGATTACGGTGGTTCCTGTCGGACCCGAGAAAGACCTCCTGGACAGTGATACCATGACATCACCGGTCTTGTCTCGGATGATCTCAATACGCCAAGCTGCACGTGTGCGAGCATTGGATGTGAAATTGAACGGACAGGAACTCCCGAGTGTCGGAGTCGTACGACAGTGGGTATTGAACGGAACGAAACCCACGTCAAAGGAAGTCGCCCGCTACTGTGAGGAAGTGAAAACTTTGGTTTCACGATGGACTTTGTTAGCGCTACAGGATGGAGTCCTCATACGAACTACTAAGCCGGACCCAGCTGGTCGGACTGTCGTACAAACTGTGTTACCAGCGGCATTACGAACGGTGGTTCTACACCAACTCCACGACCTTAAAGTCGTAGGCCACCTCGGAATACAACGGACTGTTGAGAGAGTAAAGCGCCGGTTTTACTGGCCAGGTCTCGCCTTGGATGTTGCCCGCTGGTGCGCCCGCTGCCCGCAGTGTGTGTCACGGAAAGGAAAACCAGCGCCCAAGAAATCGCCTCTAACGCAACTACCAACTGGGGCGCCATTTGATCGTATTGCCATGGATATCTTAGATACCCATAAAGTTACCGGACGTGGAAACAGGTACATTCTTGTCATATCGGACTACTTTTCAAAGTACACGGACGCATTCCCGCTCCGCCGCCATACGGCCAAAAATGTCGCCGATGTTCTGGTGAATCGTTGGATCGTGTACCACGGGGTACCGAAAGCCATACACAGCGACCAAGGAACGGAATTTGAGTCGTCGTTATTTCGGAGCGTTGTACGCCTCCTGGGCGCCAAGAAAATTCGGACCACGCCCTACCGCCCACAAAGTGACGGTCAAGTCGAACGATTCAATCGGACTTTGTTGAATATGTTGAGTGCGTTCGTCAGTGATCGTTGGAATGACTGGGATCTGCACTTACCATATGTACTCATGGCGTACCGCACCTTGGTGCATTCATCTACTGGGTGTACACCACACCTGATGGTATACGGACATGAATGCAATTTTCACACGGAAAAGCATGAAGCGCAAATAAACACTGAAGCCGCCCGCGGCACCTCCATATAAACATTCCCAGTTAACTTCAATAGAGAGTGGAAGCACGTAAAAGGTGCAGTAATTCTGGCTGTATGCTAGACGGAAAGTGAAATGATTGGATTGCGTTATCCAGAAGTTTGTGTCGGACTATGGGAAAATAGAGCAGCTGTGTGCTAACCTACTGCCCCGCTTGACTGGTGTGATGAACCAGAGCTTTGATGTACCCGCGTTGCCTAGGTGATGGACCGCCCCTCTTCGCACGACTGAGAGCCGAGATGGATCAAGCGAACGTAAAAAGACGTATAAGACAATAGACAGAGCGCACCCCCCGATTGTGGAAAACCGCAAAAGACACTGTCAGCACTTTGTGTGTGTACGGATGCCAGATATGCAGGAAAGTTTTAGAAGCGGATCATTCTGGCTGCGGACACTGGAGAGTGAACATCTATCGGAAAAGTGTTGATACTACAGTGATCTTGAGAGACAATCAGACACTACTTTGAATATATATACTTCGTACGGCAATAGCACAGACTATTGAATAACATTTTACGAACTTTGTGTGTGAATAATCCTGGTACGCACCCTGTATTAGGATAAAGGTCGGACTAGTGAGTGTGGGCTCACGCCAGTGAGCGAAATTCGAACTATGTCGTCTTCCGACAAGGAGAGAGATAAGCCACCGGACAAGAAGACGGCATCTGATGCCGATAATAACGAACTTCCACTTGCCGTGAGAATAGTGGAGGCTGGGGATGAGCCGGAACATCCCATCGTACTTGGAGAATCGGCGACAGCCGACAGCGCACCGGGAACAGTTTCCCCTACTTCGGACCTGATCACGATATCAGATACAGACATTCGAAAGAAAGTAATGGCGAAACTCGCTCAACGTGGAGAGCGTCATACGCCGAGTCCATCATCGGACTCAATGTCGGACTTAAGTGCGCCTGACTTCCAGCGCCTGGAAGAAGGCGGGAAAATTGTCGAGCAAGCCATGGCTGCCAGAGACGCAGCTAAAGCCACGGCTAGTGTTACTTCGGACTCCGGACCAAAACGAATGATGGCTACCCCGCCAGTGACAGCCGCACGACCGACCGCCGTGTCGGCTACTTCGCCTGCTTCAGCCAAACCGGCCAAGCCCGTACGACCTCTCGCGTTGCTCCCGCACGCGACGACATCGCGAGGATATTCCTCGGCATATACGGACTTATTCCGGACTCAGGGAAATCATGAGTCGCGGGATTTACGACAACGGACATATCGCCGTCAAGTTGACGAGTTGATGGAGCTCGTACCTCGTCCCCCCACACCCCACGGGACGAATATCCGCCCCTGCTGAGTCGACCCACGGTCGAGACAGACGCGGCTGAATCTTCCGACTCAGTTAAAACTTCGGACCCAGCCGAACCCATGGAAACGGCTAAGATTACGGACTCTGTGGATAGGGAGCCTTCCCCAAGGACGGCTTTTCAAGCCCCAACCACGGACACTGAGTCGCCAATGGAGTGCGATCAGCCGCCACCACTTCGGACGATCGAGGATGAGCCAGAGCCTCGACAACGTCGAACACCCGACAGCAGGCCGGGCTCCCCCATGGAGCCGCCCGCGGCTTAATCAACTTCGGACCACCTCCTCCGTACCTGGATTACGAGGAGGAGTTGTTGCCCCCAACGACCACCTTGGTCACTCGGGCCAACGACCCGGACAGGCCTCGGTTAAGAATGGAGGTCCTGGAGGACCAGGATCCATTACCTCGCAACCTGGAGGTCAACTTCGGACTTCACGGATCTGGTGAGTTCGGTGAGGACTACCAGCTACTTCGCCAGCACGGGCAAAGGTTGCTCGAACGGACTCTACCCGGACTACAAGTCCTCCCCGGAATTAACCCGGACTTCGCCGAACTTTACCAGGACGACAACACACGTTGTCTTCCCGCCGGACTTGGACCGCATCAGTCCTACTGGATGGATCAAATCACCCAGGCTGCGACGGACGCGGACCCTTTGCTGCTAGCGGAGGACGCCGAACATCACCTCCCGTCGTTGGCACTGGCCAGCGCGGATGACCTGGCGCTACAACATCTGCGAGCCATCCGCCGCGGGTACGTACTTGCCATGGACGCACATATCCGCCAGGCGGAGTATAATGCCATGTCCCTCGGATTCGGGATGGGGTCGCTCCACGAGCGACAGACCCCTACGGCTCCGCACCCTCTCCTGGAGGAGAATCGTCGGCTCCGAGAGGAACTCCGTATGGCGGAGCGAAATAATTCGGACTTACGGGAGGAAAATCAGGAGCTTCGAGCCCGCCTTTCCGCTACCCCGTCGTCACCACCAGAGGCTCCCGGAATTCCGGATGAATTGTGGACGACCATCGTGTCGGTGTTGCCGCACCTACCGGCCGACGACCAAAGGCGGCTGATGCAACAGGCATCGCCAGCCGCCCGGCCTCCCGCGTCACGGAGACGCGACCGTCAGTCGGACTAGATTTCGTACCCCAGGGCACAGCACCAGGATAGCTGTGTCCTGTACATTTCGTGCTAATCATACCATAAGATATATATGTGGGTATCTCGAACTAATTAATCCTGGTCATTTTCAGGTGTTTCGGACTTTAAATTGTTTCCGTTCCGCTAGGGAACGTAGAGGAGTATTTTTATCATTCCAATAATATATATGTATATATTTGTGATTCTTCTAAAACTGTGATTTATGTCTTGATTTATGTATTTCATCGTCACCTGCCGTTGTTTTAAATGTATTTGTCAAATGTGTTCATATCATCTTAGTGACTGTTGACTGACCGACTAATGACTTTATTTTGACAGTTAGAAATTTTTATTGTATTCGTTGCTTTACCATTGTCTCGCACGGTGAATGTGTTCTCCCTTTAGGACTTTTAGCTTATCATGTTTAGATTTTTGGACAGTTAGGTTTCGGGGAGGGTAAATTCCCAGGGGGTAATTTGACGAAGGGGTGTTTTGTAGAATATTTATGACTGTTATGGCCCGAAACCCGCCCCTGACACATTCTCCCACTCGACATACACGGCACAGATTCATCACATGACTTCATACTTACTTACCTTACGTCACCGGGCACGCACCGTCCTCGCACCACATCTACATGTAAACAACACTGCTCACGTTAACACTTCCTACAATCCCACCAATCACCACATTCCCAGAAACATGACTCCGCCCACACAGACATGACATCACTTTCCCGCCATTTCACATGAACACCTGCCACATTACGCGGGAAAACCCACACACATCATAGACTTAGCCCCGCGCTTTCCCACGGACAAGTAGTTGTGTAGAATTTGTTGGAGAGAGAAGTTGGATTGAGAGGTACTACGCCAAATATTGTTATTAGAAGCTATTAAATTCATATTAGACTATTAATACTTCGGACTATTGTGGGGATTACGATTGAATGTGAGAGTGATCGTACATCGGACCAGAATCATCTAAATAAACTCGGATATTATTGAAACTTACGTCGGACTTCCCGTTTGTGTGTCAACGCACAACATACATCGAACTATTCGATCGGTGGGCGTAATAGCCGCCCGAAGAACTCCGCTATTCCGTCACAGTTAATTAGGTCTGATCCGATTACCGGAGGGCCCGTTTTTAGATGAACTTGAATTTCAAACTTGGCAAGCATACTCAAGTGTTGGTGAAGCCACACATTTAACAAACTTTACAAGTTTGTGGATTTTCCATTCATGTTCGCTCTATATACTTGAGTAAATGAGTTTACAATCTTCAGTTCGTGTCATCAGATAGAGGAACGTCCAGCAGCTTGACATTATGGACTCCGAACTTGGATGCTGTTTTGTTGCAAGGATACGATTATTATATTCGTAGGAAACCAAATGGCATTCCTTTGGTACTAAAGCCATTGACTTCTAGTTGCAACCAATGACTGACGAGGCAAAGGCTTTGCATATTGCGCACTATATTTGACACGAATCAGGCCCCGATTTATGACAGATGTTCAGAAGTATCATCAACAGTATCATCGACTTATTTGACAATGCACACAGATAGTGAGATCGTCGTTCCTAGCGAGTGATGTAGTAGGACCCCGCAATGTACCTTGAAGAACACCAACTTTGATCTACCCTTGTCGCGCATCCCATCCCAGACTTAGTGACATACGAGTGAGGAATCCATGCAACCAGCTCGTGATCTTGTTTTCCAACAATAGAACATGGTTGGTGTGATCAAAATCCATCAAAATGTGACCCAAGTAGGGTATGTTGCGCATTATTCTATATCAATTAGGACTAAAAATGTGATGGTTGAATTAAATGGCACTCATTTAGTGGAGGAGTAGTATTAAAGCGCAGCGTACCCTACTTGGTTCAAAAAGACAAGGTGTAGGGTCCTACGGTATTGACCAGGCTTCCTGTTGCTTTTTATACCAGAAACGAGATCGGATTGACGCCTCTAAACTAGTTCTTCCTCGGGTATGGACCGGGAATTGCCCACATCCAAGAGCAAAGGAAACTTCCTACGAGACACTTGCTTCACAAAAGGTGTGAGTGATATCGGCTATGTATATACTGATAAACTTTGGGTATGTCACTTTGGGTAATGGGATCATATTCGATCACTGTGTTGCACCATATCGCAGGAGGATTCCACGAATATCCCATCGGGAAATGTATCCGGAGCTATGGTTATGCGAGAGCATAATTTTTCAGGAACAAAATGGTCCACTAGTGGGTCTTTCTTGGAGATAGATCCAGTGTCATTGTTCATGCTTTGGGAGCCAGATTTATTTCAGTGACAATTTCTGGCTGTTATAAAGCTCGATGGTGCTAATCTTCCTTTCATTAAAACGTTTCTGGAGGCGTTTTACCAAAAGATAGGAACTTGATGAATAAATGTTTCGGAATTAATCAGGTAGAATTATCATTTTTGTGTCTCCTTTCATGAATATGGAAGTTGATTATGGCGTGAAATATGTAAAACTAGGGTGGAGGCAGATCACGCCTTCTATAATGCAGGTACATAAGCCTATAAATGAATGTCCAAAATATCAGTATGAAGAATAAGCCCCACAAGTTACTTTCATATTGCCTCCAGTACATTTTTTAATGAAGATTTTCTATTTTTTGCAAGTTTCTTGTAAGCAGAGCCCCATAACATCATGCCAATATAGTAGCCTAGACCGTATAAGTAATGCTGACATACAGTCGCTAAGGAATAGGGGTAGCTAGATATTGGCATGCGTCTACTCAGTAGAAATGCACCGCTATTTTTATTTTAAATGCAACATAATTGACACCTTATTTCAAACTGAACGTCTCCTCGATATCAGTACACAAATATTTTGTTGTTTTGACACGAGCTGTTTTGAAGTACATTCAATGAAAAATTCAATGAGGGGAACCAGGGCGTTCGCTTTCCGTTTGTTGTTGCAAATGTTTATATAATAACATCCGCGACATATATTGCCGCTTGTTGACGTGCAACGAAGCAGTTTGATGTATAGATTATATTCAGTTTTATGCAGCAGAATGTATCGGAGATGCTCCTTGATATCCAACTTATACAGCCCATCTTTTATGCATCGTCAATACACGCAGTTGCCTCAAAAAATTCATCCCTCGGCGTCAAATCGTCAGTATGAAAAATTGAGCACAGCATTTGTGTTGTTACCCTCGCCCTGATAGGGAAAGAGAGTATTGCATTTTGGGTCTGTCTGTTTGTTAGTTGACGGATTGAAAATTCGTTAACTATGATGGTCAGTTCCCTTTGCCTGTCTGTCTGTATGTCTGTCCTTCTCCTTGGCTGTCGACCTCCCTGTCTGTCCGTCTGCCTGTTTGATTGTTCGCCCTCTGCAGGGCGAAATTCTCAATATTTTCGCACGTAACTTCACCAAAAATTTCGCCTTGTTCCAGATTGAATTTCGTGAAAATCGGTCAGATGTCAAGGTCATTGGGAAAATCAAAAACCAAAAATCGCCAAAACTTCTGATCTAATTGGTCTCACTTTTCCAACTGTTTTTATATTTTTATGGCCGATTCCGGTTCATGTGATGTATCACACATGTCCCTCGGTTTTGACTTTTCCTTATTCGCCCGAGGTTCTAGGGGTCCACAATTCAAGGTCATTTATTTTCAGCAATTTGAATCGATATAACTCTTGGAGTATATGAGGTATTGTCATGAAATTCGTCCACGACGTGTACAATTTAAGTTTAATAGTCCCACTAAACATTGAAGGCCAAGGTCAAATATTCAGGTCGAAGTCAAGGAAAAGGCCAAAATCGAATTGATCAATTTTTTTTTCAAACTATTCTTGTATTCTTCCATGTCCAATTCCGGTTCCTATGACCAATCACAATATGTTCATCGGCCTTGTCCTTATCTTACTCGTCCAAGGCCGGAAAATTGGGGGTCGAAATCCAGGGTCATTCAATTTAGGTATTTCGAATCGACATAATGTATGAGATATTTTCATGGAATTTGTCCAAGATGTGTCCAACGCAAGTCTAAATCGGCAAATATTGAAGGTGAAGGTCAAATATCAAGGTCAAGGTCATGGGAAAGGTCAAAATCGGAAAATCTCTATAATTTCTGTTCTAATGGATCTCATTTTTCAGCTATTTTTATTTTTTTCTACGGACAATGCCAATTCTATATGACATCTCCCTCAGTCTTGCACTTTCAAGGTCATTCATTTTCGGCAAATTGAAGTATCAAATTTTTGGCATATATTATCATAAAATTTGTACACACAGTGTACAATGAAAGTCTACAAGTTTCAAACCAAATATTAAATTTCAAGGTCAAATATTAAGGTCAAGGTCATGGAAAAGTCATCAAAATCGATTAATCACTTTATATTCTGCATCAATGGGAATATTTTGTGTTGTTTCCTGTGACGTAAAGAAAAATTGGGTGTCACCATGTTCGTTATTTGGAAATTATCATCCAAATGTAGAGAAGGGCCCATAGTGTGTGACATATGACATTTTAGGCCCAGATTTGAACTTTCAATCATATTTTCCATTATACACTGTTATAAGTGGATCAGAATATTTCGTTCAGACCATGAACACAGAAAAAACAAAATGTTACTGAATATGAGCACCAGTGACCTTAACCTTTGATGTTACCTCCATTTTGAAACGTCTCTACTGAGTCTGCTAATTCGTCAATTCTGGATATTAGGCTCCATTTGTTTGTCTGTCCGTGCATATATCGCGAAAAACGAATAGTCCGATCGACCTGAAACTTATGAAGCGATATCATCGTGGCTCGGTCCTTCTCAAGTTTTGTCAAAATCGAATAAAACTTCTTGTCATGACAACCAAAAAAGTGAAAATCACATCTCTGGTTCTATTCAATGTTAATTTTCAAACTTCATTTTTACTTTCCTTGGCCAATTCCCGATCGTGTGGTGTACCACCGATGGTCTTATGTCCAAAACTCTCCATTATCGACTTTTGAGTGTTATAAGAAAAAAAGCATATAATGAAGCCAGTTTTATCTTTGAACGACAAGGTAAAGGTCACAGAAAAGATCAAAATCGAAAAGTTGCAATGACTCTTATATTCATGATTATTTTCCCCTATTAAGTTTGCATTTTTTATGGACAATTCCCAATCATTCGATGTATGACCGGTGGTCCTTCGGTCAAAATTCCCCATTATCGTCCAAGGTTAGAAATGTGAGGGCCATTAGCTGAACTGACCGATTCGTAATATTTCAAGTAGTGGTACTTCCAAGACCACTGAAATGAAATATTGAACATAAAGTATGCAGTATAGATCTGGAAGAGCTTGCGAAGTGTGGGAGGTCAGTATCACGAGTTCAGGTCATGGTCGAGAATGTATTTTTGTATTTTTCTTTGTGGAATATTGAACATAAAGTATGCAGTATAGATCTGGAATAGCTTGCGTGCGAAGTATGGAAAGTCAGTATCACGAATCAAGGTCATGGTCGAGAATGTATTTTTCTTCGTCAAATTCCCGATCGTATGGTGTACGACCGATGGTCCTAAGACCAAGACTCCCCATTATCGCCCGAGGTCGAAATTTTGGAGGTCACGATTTTACGATTTTTGAATGTTCTAAAATTCAACACCATATTGTGAAGCCAGCTTTCACTCTTTTCAACCCATTTTCGTCCATAAGATGTGCCTTGATAATAGAAACAATATATTCTGAAATTTTAGGAGGTGAATGTCATAGAAAAGGTAAAAATCCAAAGTTGC
Source organism: Terebella lapidaria (assembly GCA_949152475.1). NCBI lineage: Eukaryota > Metazoa > Annelida > Polychaeta > Terebellida > Terebellidae > Terebella > Terebella lapidaria. The sequence continues at coordinate 30,586,916 of OX424560.1, forward strand.
AAAAACTTCGCTTTTATTCATGAATAATTATATTTTTTTATTTTTCTTTAGTCCATTTTCCATGATTTACTACATGACCGATGGTCGTACGATCAAAATTCCCCATCATCGTCCAAGGGGAAAAATGTAAAGGTCATCTACTTTAAAGTTAATAAATCTGAAGAGGCCAGGGTCTGCAATCTCTGATTGTCTCGTTTGTACTATATATATATTATGTGGATTTATCATTAGCTCTGGAAGAATCAAAGTACGTAGTCAGATACGGACGAACCAAATACAAGTTAGCAATTATTCGTATGCTATCGGCTTCCTTGGATAAATTGGGCCGAAAAAACCCACAAGTATTTGCAGTTTAATTATATTATATTCTCACTGTCTTTTTCTTTTCCAATTGGATTTTCAATTGTTCTATTGTAGGATGGGTACCAATTGGCGAGGAGTTTCTCTCTGCACCCTAGTCCAGGCATTCACTTCTCCACCCAAATTCGAATCATTTTTTGACAATTTGAAAATTGGTTAGAGTTCAACCAAGCAAACTATCGCATCAACGTCCGCACACTCCGTGGGTCGGTGTGCCTTGGTTTGTCAGATATTGGCGAACAGTGAAGGATTCAACGCACAAGTTAACGATACACTGATGGAATGAGAGTTCAAAGAAGGGAATCACACCTCCAGGGATTTGACGTACACCCCAGGAGCAGCATTTTATACAACCAGTTCGTATATATTGTTTTATTTATTAGAGAGTTTAAGCTAAGGTAACGAAACGTGGCGTAATGACGTATTGCCCACAAACACATGACGTAACCGTTACATAAGTAAATGAGTTTAAGCAGCTGCGTAACGTGTCATGTAATACAAATATAATTGAGATCATACTTTGCCTTACATATATAGATCAACATGTTCTTCGAGGTTGGCTGTTGAAATTTGAAAATTACATTTGTTTAACGAGCCTAATCTGAAGGAATGAAGTACAAACATTGCTCTGGTGAGTAGCCTACATCTATATAAACACCTGCATTTGGTAATTATTTATACCGGCAAAATAGGCTTGGCCTACCATCGTCGTGTTGATAAGAAATTTCACGCAGTCAAGAAAAATTCACACCTATAAAGAATTATAATGACCGACAGGACATGGATGAAACGGCCGTATTGTTGTTGGAGGAAGAGGGAGATTTGGACGATGAATTGCTTCTTCAGTACCTATTCTCAGAAGACAAGGAACCATCGTTTGCATTTGATTTAGATTCGCTCACAGACAGTCAGTGCAAAAGGTACTTCAGATTCGAAAAACAGGATCTTGTGCGCCTTCAACAAGCTCTGAGAATCCCACCCACCATTAGGTGCTATAATCGCAGCAAAGTGAACGGCCTGGAAGGATTATGTATACTACTAAGGCGGCTTGCTTATCCTAACAGACTGAGTGACTTGACACCTATATTTGGTAGAGCCAGGGAAGAGATCAGCTTGATTGTGAATGCCGTTTTGGATATCATATATGAACTTCACGGAAACAAACTGCATAATCTTGACCGAGAGTGGGTATCACCCAGAGACTTCGCACTGGCCGTGCATGCTAAAGGCGCGCCCTTACAAAGCGTATGGGCTTTCATAGATGGTACCGTTCGTCCAATGTGCAGACCAGGCCATAATCAGGAGTCTGTATTCAACGGTCACAGACGAGTTCATGCTATTAAGTTCCAATCGGTTATGGCCCCTAACGGGATGATAGTGGATCTCTACGGTCCAATCGAAGGTCGGCGTCATGATGCGGCGTTGCTACAAGAAAGCGGACTGATGGATCGCCTGCAGATACCAAAATTTCAGAATTTCTCTCTGTATGGTGATGCTGCATATCCAATTCGTCCTGAGCTCCTGGTCCCCTTCAGAGGAGCACAACTAACAGATGACCAACGCGATTTCAACCGTACAATGTCCCCTATGAGGGAGGCCGTCGAGTGGGGATTCGGTGAGCTCGTCAGCTTATTTGCTTTCTTGGACTTCAAAAAAAATTTGAAACTGTACCTACAGCCTGTGGGAAAGTTGTACATTGTCAGTGCTATACTGTTCAATTGCCATGTTTGTATGTATGGTAATCAAGTTAGTAAGTATTTCAATATGGAGCCTGTTCTTTTGGAGGACTACTTGCGTTAAAACGTAGTACTTCCGTGTCAGCGCCGTGAACATATAAGTAGATTTAATAAATTTAAATAACATTCATTACGTCTCATCTTATTCCAATAGGGTTATAATGATATGATATGATCTTACAATGATATATGGAAATTTCAAAACTGACTTCTGGAATCGCTTGAAAGAATTTGTGGTGGCACCATTAATGAACTTATTTTTATTCAGTCAAAAAAAAAAAAACATTTACATACATGTACAGTACTAGTATAATATTGAACGCTTTTTAACAGCTTTTACCAAGGTTCATTAAAGTACTAGTAAAGTGAAAATATGATGTTTTGTTATATGAAAGATCTCATTGATCTAAGCAAAATGGTCTTTACGGTATATCAATATCTCTATCTGTTCAAAAGTTACAGCCATTTGAAACTGCCATTACGGCACTACATTACAGAAGCCACATGAAAAGTTCTAGCAACTCATTAAGATGCAAATTAGATGCTAATGAAAATTCATGACATCACGAGGGGAACAAATTTTAATTAGGATATTTCAAGCCATGATATAATGATTCTTATTGAAGGTTCTGACGATCTGACTAGTGCATATTATTATGTACCATACATAGTCAATATCCACACAAACTGTACTGTTGCTATGGTTACCAGTCGTTCCCTATAGCCGTAGTTACCCATGGTTGCCATGGCCATTAACTGCCAAGTCAGTCTATCCACAGAATTTCTGTCGATCATTTATGAAATAAATTATTATAGATCTCAAGTTGGCACCATTTTTATTCGTGCATACCCTGTTCGAAGTGGGTTTCTGGCCCTAGCAACCATGGTTGCTATGGGACATACCAGGTCACTGGTTACCTTGACAACAACAGAAAAAGTGAAAACACTGATTATTCATATTGAAATCTGTATGGAATAAGTTTTGATGAATAATCATAACATTAAATGAATGAAAAATACATATAAAAGTACCTAATTAAAACAACTTCCCCCGATGACATCATGAATATCTCATTTGCATACTAATTAGCTAAATTGTTTTGAAAAAGCAAATTTGCCGATTTCAGTCTTTAAAGTGCTATAACTTTTGAACGGATTGTGATATTTACATGCTGTAAAAACCATTTTGCTCAGATCAATGAGATCTTTCATATAAATTCACATCATATTTTCACTATACTAGTACTTTAACTGTGATACGTGCTATGGTGCTACGTAAACATGTAATACATAATATTATGTAGAAATTGATCATAACATGTCTTAACTACTATTTTGACAATAACATGTCTTTACTACTATATGTCATAACTACTGTTTAGCATTTTTGGTTACAATGTCTTGTATTATGTTAAGCATTCCCATCATCTGATTCCTATCAGCCCGCTGCGCCTCGGCCCTCAGGGCCATGTCATCCCTCTGGAGTTGGAGTCGTTCTTTTTCTAACTTCAATTCTTGCCGCCTCAACTCCAGCTCCTCTCCTCTGTGGGATGATGCAACTCGATTTTTCTCTTCCAAATATGAAAACACTGATGTTTTATTGATACGTTGTCTTTTGGATTTTGAATCTGAAATAAATCAATAGATCTATCACCTAAATTTTACGTGCAGTTAAACTGTTGAGGGTAACAAATATCTTTAGTGTATGTGCAGTGCGTGGTTTTATTCGCTGTTTAAAAAAACATTATAAACTTGATTGCCAACTTTAATGTGAACGAGAAAAAATACGTGGTTAACGTTTCATGCCTCAGCCACATGTCGAATTTCAACCGACGATCCAAGAGAAAGTTATAGGAAAGACAGCTGGGAGCACCAGGTAGCCTATATCACTTTGATTGCATCGCGCTTAAGTATAAGGCAAGAGATTGTGAATGATATGGAGGATTTTCAACACTAGTTTATCATATATTTACCTTGGTTATCAGAATCGCTGTCGTGACCGTCGTCGCCCTTTTTTGTCGTGGACATGGCGGCTTTACGGATGTCTTGTGCAATATCCCGTTGACTCTTTCTCTCCCTCACTTTCTGTCGGTCTTCCTCGCTTTTCTTTTCTTTCTGTCTTTGTTCGCTGTCTTCTCTCTCAAGGTCCACTATCTGCTGCAGTAACATCTCTTTTTCGTCGTATTGCTCATCTGTCCCGGACCTATACGCATAAAATCAGTGAATTGTGGCTAGTGAGTTTTAAAAACTACCAATACGTGCAGGCCTACTTAGTATGTCACTGTAATTGCTTACCGTGACCAATACATTGAACCTCATTTGCTTGCAGAATAATCTTACAAATAAGTGTGCAACACTTTTATTGCGACTAATTATGATGTTTTCAAAAACACAACAAAAATAAAAGATTTAATATTTATTTAGTTATTAGTATCTTTTGACAATGGCTAAAAATGTTGTGTTTCACGTTACCCGACTCTACCTAGTGAGTTCAAATGACACTGAATGTTTTTATAGGACAGTTCGAAAACTACAATGTTTTTGCTACATATTAAATATTTTTTTCCACCAAATAAATTTTCGCTCTTGAAGACAGAATAATTCACCAAAAAGTACTTCAACACGGCCTGCAATAGGACCCATAGGTGTACACGGCATACTAGTATTAGTAGGCTCTACAATGTGTATACAAAAATAAATAACATAAAATTACAACCGAGCTCTGCACTACCTAGGCCCCCTATATTTTGTTTGGCAAGTAGGCCTAACCTAAAACACAACATTATTGTTTAGGTCCAATTTATTTGAAAATATTATAGGCATGTACTTTCTCAGGTTAGCTCTGTCATCTTTTTTGAACTGTGTGATGAGCAGTTCCGTCCGCTCCCTACAGGAGCGAGCATCCACGTCGAACTTCGGCACTGCTAACTTGTTGAGTGTAGCTGCTATCTTCTTCCAACATTCCGCGGACGTTGGCTGTATCAGCAGTTTTTCTTTTAAAAGTAAAATATCATGGAGTGCAGAAAAACGAAACGTTTTTCTGGGCGCAGCTGCTGGTTTTTCCGCCATCACCTGCCAAAAATATAAAGATACATAATTGTGTATAATGAGGAATAAAAGCCCTATACGCCTACTAATATACCGTCTTTTTTTTCCTATACTACATGTACATGCATATAGCAGACTAAAATAAATGGCAATACAGTACAGTACCTACTAACCTAGACTGGCTATCGTAGATCTATATTATTTTTGCATCGATTTTTGCATCAAAATTCATGATTATTTTATGGTGTTTAGATCTATACCAGAATCTAATATCCAAATAGATCTACTTAGAAGGTTGCGTAAAAATCTTGTTGAAAATACTTTTGACTGGCATTACATTAATGCATTGCAATTATTATGGTGAATATTAGACTAAAGCATGCTTGGCCTAACATAGCCGGGCCGTTGTCAACCTGTCAGCCTGCAGCGACCAGCGTGGATCGGCCCCAAACCACATGTACGTGAGCCTTGTTTGACGGCATTTTCTGCACCCATGCCGTTCAAACTCCGCTTTAAAACTATACATGAGTTGACTATGTAGTCTCACGGACATAACTAGTAAATTACAAGACAATTGTACATAAACTCTCGCTGGAAATACAATTCGTAAACAGTGTGTAACTTACGTGTGGTTCTTGTTTACACGTAAATTCCAAACGGGAAACGAACTGGCCACGAGGCACGCGACGTGTGAAATTACGTAAAATGACGTCATACGTTATCTGGGTCACGTTCGTTTGCTTAGCTTAATCTCCCTAATATGTGTCTTATCAACTGACGCAGATTATGGTCATGTATATCAAAAAGATAAGAAGCTCAAGTCGAGATCTAGAATTATCTAGACGAGATACCATATTAGCGAGCAAATCATAATTTCTAAACTATTAAACTATGTTAATTATTTTTGTACAACAATTTCCCGATCAAAACACAAATAGTTCATTCGCGTTTTTCATTCGCCGGTGTACGTATATATGCAAAAAAGGAATGTATATTGATTGCCCTATGGCTTTTGTAGTTTCATGACAAATGCATTCCTCAATTTCCTAATTTGCGATCAATCTTTGCAATTTGTGATAATGGTTTCGATAGTGTTGATGATAATGGTGAATAATACATTATTTTAGTTAGCTGCCTTTTCATACTCTACATACCAATATCGAGAGATTGACTTTTTAAAAAAAATCGTTATTTTTAAATGCATTAATTTCGTAGAAATGAGCTATTATGAGTAGTGTATAAACTCTGCCTGTGACTTCAAATTAACCCATCAGAGGCGACAATGTCAAGTTTGTCAAGTTTTGACGGACTCAAGTTTGTGCATGATACGACAAATGACGGAGTGAGATACGAAATTCCTCTGAGTCACCAGGGTAATTAACGCTCCTTGAGAGTTCAGTGTCCCTTAGATCAATTCCCAGGTCCTGTACATGTAGCAAATAAAAAGCATACTATAATACTGTCTCAGTTGCAATTCATATCGGAGAGATACTGGTCATATGTGGCCAAATGCAAGGTTACAAAAAATCCTGTGTGCTCGTAAGTTGAATCTGAGATCTTCGTCGAATGTGAACACTATACCCTATTCGAGACAAACGCCACTTTGGTATCTCACATTCAATGTCATCTCAAGTACCAGTATAAAGTTCATATGAATGTATGCTCACAATACAATCCAAAGATCTATGTACTTGTATGTGCAAGCTTTTTAGACCCAGAGGGGTTTATACATTTCACAATTAACATTAGACGTGACCTTGAGATTTACATTTGAAGGTCACCTGAGGTCAGTCTGCGCCATGAATGAGTCCATATTAGCTTATGACACAAACAGAAGTTATATCTGCATGCATTTTGTCCGCAGAGGCCAATTAACATAAAACCAAGTCAAGCATTGCATTGAGATGTAGCATTCATGGTAATCCAAGGTCAAGTTCAAGCTCACCATAAGATATGCCATATATGACTTTCCATGTGTTTATAATACTAACATGCACGCAAACTGTACGTACTAGCGTTTGGGCCTCAGATGCCATTTTGTGCACATATTGGACCGGTCTGGGCCTTTATATGGGCTAACTTTTCAGGTCTTATGGGCGAGTCAAGGTGCTCAGTCGACGATCAATTATTGCGTTCCTTGTCACAATCAATGCCAAGGACCCCAATTAGCATGTTCCGAAATGGAAATCAGATCAGATAGTTTATGAGAACTATAAGCCGAAAAGTGACTTTTGACCATTTCAGGGATACATATTGAGCCTTTTCACATCACACAGGTGCACACCGAAAATCTCCTAGATTTTATAAAGTGTCTGTAATATATACATCCGATTGTTTGGGAAATGTGAGTACTCCGAAGTAACAACGCATGCTGGTTAATCTGATATTTGTTGATATTGAGTACATGTCACAAAGTGTTCAGTATTTGTACGGCCTTATATATTTATTCCTATATGTAAACATGTATATAGAGAGTATGAAATAGGAATTAAAAAGGTTTGCTTTATTCATATAAATAAGCAATACGGCGCAATTCATATTATTGCTAAAGAATTCTCTATTGTATCGTCCTCCATCGTAATTTGTACCGTGAGTTCGACAAGGTGTACGTAATGTTGAACATCTATATTTAATGGTTCATTCAAGTCAATTCAATAACGAGAGGCCATGGGCCACACACTTACCGGAACTCCTACGTCATATAACGTAATTTCCATATTGCTAACTTGATGTGTTTGCCAGTCTACTACTAGGTGTATTATTCGCCCTGTATAAAGATAGCTTCCAATATGCCACTTCACTTTTATTGCGACTGATTTTGTTGCCGTGAAAATCTGATAATATTAATAATAATAATAATAATAATAATAATAATTTATTCATGTATGAAGAGCCATGATCACAATCGTTTCTATGCGCTGTACAAGGTAACGACGGGTTGGGGGGAATGTTACTTAAAAAGATAATTTAGGTAAGAACAATACAGGACAAATATAGATAATATTGAAGTATTGACAAATTAAAGTAAAATTGGACAACTAAACATATTAAAAACATGCATGACATAAGTTAAGACGACATACGGCATAGTCTGAAGAGGTGGGTTTCAGGTTTTTCTTGAAGCTGTTAAGATTAAGTATCGAGCACGATCCACGCAATTTCAATGGTTTCATACTACGTGCAATGATGGTTCATATCTCGGCCGTTTCATAACCAACTTACATGAAATTTGGAAAATATATTCTGTATATATCTATGAAGCTCACTTGAATAAGAGATTGAAGATTTCATTGATAACTTAGTATATAAATGGAGTTGAATGTTGCTTGAACAAATGTAACTTACTTTGCGTACACGAAGCATTACATGGTGTAGTTTCTTAACTGCAGCGAGTGCACATATCCGTGATCAATAACCTACCCTTAAATTTTAAGTATCCCATCGATAATCATGTCAAATCGATGCGCAAATGTGTAAATGTGAACCCTCTTTTTAAAGAGTCCAATATATTAAAACTAGCTGACCTTTATGAATATAATGTATTGCTTTTCATGCATGGTTTTTGTTATAACAAACTCCCCAGGTCCTTTATTTCTATATTCAAATATAACCATGATATTCATGCAAATCGGATAACGAGACAATCTAATTTGATTTACATCCCACGATGTGACTCTAGGTTTGTCAGAAATCTCCCTATCTTCAAATTTCCCATGATCTGGAACTGGTGGATTAATGATGTACGTGTCACACCATCCAAATCTCAATCTAAAAAAATATTGAAAGAAAAATTTATTTCAACATATGAGCCCACCCTGGTCTGATAGTGAATAATGAATTTGAAACTCAAGTTATGTATGAATGTATGTGGCGCATGGAGCCCTCCTGTATTTGTATTTGTTTAACTTGTATTGCTTATATTATTGCTCATGCAAGGTAACATCTATTTTGATGCACAAATATGTACGGTTGTAAATGTAAACATATTTTATTTATAATTATTATTATATTTTTTTTTTCTCAATTTGTCAACGTTACACGACCTGGTCGTAGTCCATAACCTTTTACCATGTTTGATTTATGTGATTTGGGCCAAGCTGGAAGACAGCAAACGCTAAGCTTGGGCCCCATTTTCCAAGCTAGTAAATTATATACAAAGTAAATTATATACATTATATACAAACTCTGAATTGCTTCTTGGGAAAATGAAATAAACTATCTATCTATCTATCTATCCATCTATCTATTGCAATCCCGCAAAAATGTCTTGTGCCGCTGATCAGTGAAGCGCTAAGTACAGATCAGCGGATTATTCGTATGGCAAATACCGTCAATGCTCAGCTGTCGAGAACGTTGTACTCAGGAGTGAGATGTTGTTGTGATTTCGGTTCTATACTGCCCTTAGAAAATATTAGAGTCGCTGAATTCTTGATATTGTTTGCGGTTGAGTTTACAGTGCCAACGGATATAGACGTTATTAATACGCTTGACAATCAATTTCTTTTGCTTAAGTGTGCAAGGTGACCTGAGGCTGAGTGGCAGCGTATTCCACAGTCTAGCGCCGAATACAGGGAATGAATACAGGATATTGGCGCACTGGACGAGTGAAGACACTTGTGTATGAGGGTGTGTATCATAAGATGTTGTTGGATTGTCATGTTGCCATAGTATTTAGTACACATGATCAGACGTTACCAAGGTTACAAGCTTGTGCTTATAAATAGAAGATAACATTTTGAACATTCATTTTATTCACAAAACAACGATGGTATGATATCCTTCAGGTTTATATTCTGCATTGGAAATGGCGACATCATCTGTGTCACCAAACAGTACTAGACAGTCACGCAGTGGTGATACATTAAAAGATCTTTGTGGGGAGACTTACCGTGAGGTGGAGCAATTCGTTTAGAAGGCCAAATTGCCATGTGGAAAGGTTGTCATCGGCTGGATGTTGGCCCTCTGCCATACCCCAGAGCAAGAAAAGAAAAGCCTCAGTCGTGATGAAGCAAGCTTGATGGTTGCAGATGAATTGAGAGTGGACTGGATAGACAAAAATGTATATCCCACGGAAAAACGTTCGATAGCAAAACGGATAAAGGAAGACTATGAACTGTTCAAAGAATTGCGGAAAACGGAACAGAACAAGAGCAAGAAAAAACTGCGAAGTGGTATGATAAAAGCACCAAGTTCAACAAAAGAATGACAGAGAGAGCGTATGATATACGAGCACAAAACGTTCAATATCAGAAGCAACTCGAATCAGACTGCACAGTGCAAGGTTGTGATGACCCCAGAGGACATCGCCTTCTACGAGGATAATTGCCACGGTGATTATGTTGCTATCTGCACAAGGACAGTCTCAAGAAATTGGACCAAGCAACAGAAACGAACAGCCCAAAGACAACTGTCATTAGAGAAAAAGAAGCTTGACATAGAAGATAGTCAAGAACAAGAAAGAGTGTTGAGAAGCACAAATACAGGAAGCTATTGTAGGCGAGATAGTTGACAACGAACAGTTGGATGCGGCTTTCTCGATACCAAGCACCCCAGGTGGCACCATAAAGGCACAAACGCTTGTAACCAGATCCACACCTTCAGTTGATGACACACCAGAGCATGGCGAGTTAACTCTTCCTAAAGTTAAAATTCGAAGTGGTCGCAGAACACTGAATGAATCTTTGATGTGATGTCTGGTCTAATGTCAATCAAAATACAAGGTGACCACTGAGGACCTGAGGGGTATATTGGTTTATGAGGCCAACACAGTATTTGGACAAGAATGGACTCTAAGTGCTGATGTCGAGAATGTGAACTGTGAAGACAGTGATGAAGAAATTGAGAGTGACTTCCAAGACGAACAGTCAGAATCAAGCGTCGTCATCTCAGAAGGGACCTAACTTATACAATGCCGACACGCCAGTGCATATCTTCATGGCTGGAGGATGCGTCCTATTTGAACCTGGAGCTTGTGGCCAAAAGTATGGTCGAAAAGGGTGACTCTGTGATAACAGTAGGTGTTGATGACACCACAAAATCTATGGAGCGTTTTTATGGTCAATATTCATTGACATGCATTGTAGATTTTCTTGTTGTGAATGATTGTTTCAACCGCGAAATTCTTTATTCCACATTGCTGTTTCTAAACTTTCTGTGTCGAATTTACATATTCTTACTGCATAGTTCTAACTTCCATCTCCTTGCTGCTTACTTCCAAGTTCTCACTGGTACTTTCTCAATGCTTAATTCATCATGTCAAATTCTAACACCTTTGTCCATGCAAACTATCAAAAATAAATCGCATCTGGCACAATGCATATGGAACTTAGCGCATTGCATTTAGAATATAGCATATCGCATGATGAACAACGCACAAAGAATGAAGCACTCGGCGGTTAGCGCCGCCTGTCGTCATAATGATGCAGTAGTAATTGTTGTGGACAAAATTACTACTGCAACATTATGACGACAGGAGGCGCTGGCCGCACGTAGCCACATGATGTATGAGAAACTAAGACCTCCTTTATCATTGGCGCGACCAACAGGTGCCACACTCATGCAGCTGAGCACAGACCCCAATGAATTCCCGCACCCTGCCCTGTAAATAAACGAATAGTGAGTCTAGTGAGAGATGATTAATATGAGCCTATTAATAAGATTTCTATGCTCATTAAAATCAATTTTCGATGTGACGTCATGAACACTCATTATAATATAATACACTGTTGCGAATTAAGTGCAATTATCATGACATAGGCCTAAAATTAACATACACAAAATGGTCATTACTTGAGAATGGATAGTGATAATTGAGATGTGAAAAAAAATTCTCAGGAAACTGATGGCTATCTCTTTCAAGGCTAAATATGGTGATCTCTCCAATCATAATTTCTTCATACCGTTAATTTGGCACGATTCCAACTTGTGACAGTAAAGTAGATACACTAGTACTGCGCTACGGTAGTTATATTGGATTTAACATATAGATCTTATTTACCTGTTTGCCAAATAAAGAGACAACGTAGCACCAAGTGTGCTGCAGCTTACCGGCAGATCATGAGAATTACACAGTGTATTGATTTTCCCAAAAACAAATTGTTACTCTGATCTTCAAACCTAAACATGCTCGTAAATGTTGCCAAACACACATTTCCTGTATGGAATATAATACGAAATCAAGTTGCATCAAGTTTGTTTCGTTAATGACATTATTCACACACCGTCGATTTAAAAGCAAACAAAACTTATACACATCACAAAGGTACTACATAGAGATTTTGAGGAGAATTATCTGAATAGTTTTTGAGAAAATGGCAGCCAAAGACAAAAATCATCGTTTCTTTTGACAAAGTAAGGTCGTTTTGACCTTTCAAAGTCATTCAAAATCAAATTCAAGGTCATCATTCAAACTGAAATATATGATTTCCCATTTGAATGTGCCAATACTACGCTGTATCTTGAAAAGTTCTAGGAGTTTACCCCCGCAAAGCTCCCATTATGAAAGAAAAATTGGGTGAAATTTTCCCCAAAATTTTCCCAAAAAAGTCCCAAAAATTTTTCAATGGCAAATAAAAAAAAAGTTTTTGCTGGAAATGGCTCAGAACGAATAGTGGCTCGATTTGGGACAAAAAATCAAAATGGCTGCCACACGCAGACCGGCGATTCAAGGACAATGAAACTTGCCATTGATGTACATGAGGGAGATGTCTTGAAACAAAAAGCGCAAACAGATCAGACAGTTTTCGAGAAAAAGGCCATCAAAGTCCAAAATTAGCCACTTTTCATAAAAAAAATGGCCGCCAAATCGGCAAAAACGATTGAATAATAATAAAAAAAAAAACGAAAACAAAACGTCTCAGGGTATTAACCCAAGGAATGTTTTAGTAAATTTTCAGAAAAATTCTTCATCAAGGCCCCAAAAAGTTATTTGCCGGACGGACGACGGACGAACGTACCAGTTTTTTTAGGTTAAAGGGCTTTCACCATGTTAAATTTCCTTTCTCGTGTGAGCCTCTTATCCCCAAATTAATCCCCAAAATACACGTCTGCTCATAAAAAGTGGATTGGGCTATTTTCAGCTTTTCAAGCCCCTAAACCAGAGAGTGTAGACGGACGACGGACGAAAAACCACGCCAATAGCTTATCGGGCCATGGGTTGGTAAGCTAAAAATACTGCACCGGACCAGCGGTCCATCAAACCAAGGTCTTTCCTTCATCCGGGAGTCTTCAGTTTCTCATTCACAATGTGGCCACTCGACCCGCAGCGCTGTCTGTCGTCATAATAGTGCAGTAGTAATTTTGGCACATGAAATGCTTCATTCGTTATGCTTTGTTCTTCGTGCGATGTGCTTTATTCTAAATGAAATGTGCTAAGTTTCAAATGCATTATGCCAGATGCGATTTGTTTTTGATAGTTTGCACGACCACAGGTGTTAGAATGTGACATGATGAATTAAGCATTGAGAAAGTACCAGTGAGAACTTGGAAGTAAGCAGAAAGGAGATGGAAGTTAGAACTATGCAGTAAGAATATGTAAATTCGACACAGAAAGTTTAGAAACAGCAATGTGGAATAATTAATTTTGCGGTTGAAACAATCAATCACAACAAGAAAATCTACAATGCATGTCAATGAATATTGACCCTAAAAACGCTCCATAAAAATCAGCAGGTCACAAACTCTACGATGTGAAAGCAGATCATATCACCATTGCTGGACCAAGTTGCGAACGGAAGACATTGACAACAGGATATGTTGAAAACATTTCTCATTCTGGACAAGATGGTGCTCAAGCATACGAATTCAAGCTGAAATGTCTGGCAGTGCTTGCAGAAACAACACTGAGGACATCAAAAGTCAAATAGACTTTTGGATTTAGACTTTTGGATCTCTGACAGGGCAGCAGATTGCTCGGTGCTCCTGGGGCATCTCGGAGTCGAAGACGAGAAAATGTTGAAATGTTGTGCCCATGTTATATTGGGCATTGACCATGCTATTGACGAAGTCTTCGATGATACCGAACAGAAGATTGGCATCCAAAACCTCATCAAAGTTTCAGCAGGGGATAAAGTCTGCGGATCATCATCAAGTATTCACACACCGGGGCTGATTGCCATATCAAAACTGTTGTCACCAAGTCATGCGTCCCACTCAGTAGTGTCTTTGTACAATGAGTTCAAAACTTGGATGGACGCCAACAACATCCAGCATGATGGTTTCCGTGGCTTCGTGTCCAATCGATTCGGCAGAATTGCGGAGCTTGCCAAAGAATTCATCAAATTGCGTGAATCCATTGCAAAGTTCTTCGAAACAATAGTAGATGTGAATGCGAACAAACTTGTCCTTGTAGTGTCAACCTTCATGGAAAATGACTGGTTCCTGTTTTGTGCAGAAATCTACTCACTGATGTCAGACCTGATAATCTCCCCAATTATCGAGTTGCTTGGGATCGATGAGAAATGGACACAGAAAAATCCGATCAGAAACTGGGCTGGAGTACAGAAGTTCTTCCAGCAGAAGCTGTCGCAGTTGGAAATGCTGAAAGTGAGGTTTGGCAAGACAGTCACTGGGAAAGGAAAATTAAACAGTGCAGTTCTAGAAGAGACAGTCGACACTCTGAAACGGCAACTTTCAGACATGTCTTATTTTGAGATTGAAGGAGAGCACAGCAAAGATGTGACTGTTGATGAGGAAAAGCACTGACAAATGACAAATCTGACAAATCTTGGGTGCGAAAGTGAATTTGCGAAGTTGGACAACAGAGTCAAGTTCTCTGGAGGAACAACAAGTGTGAACACACATTTGATGAAGAACATCGTGGCAACCAATGGACTCCTCGTTGATTCTTCATTTCTGTCATCATCAGAGTCGGAGAAGCGTTCGAAGTAGAAGTGGGCACGAAGTCTTGCAACGGTGAAGGCCTCGAAACATCTGGCCTTACTGAAGAAAGAACAACTGAAACAGAAAATACAGCAAAAAACCATGAAGCTACTGGAAACCTGTAAAATGCACAAAGGACCAGTCACACCAGACTCTTTGGAATTACTGCATAAGCTTACAGAGCAGCAGCTTCTGGCTGAGATTGCGTTTCTGAGGATCACAGTCGCTCCGAACATCAGGCAGAAGTGTCACGTCATATCAGCTGATGGAAAGTACCGCTTTGAGAAATTCACACTGCCAAAACTCCGAGAATCTGTTCAAACCATGTTGAAGCCTGAGGACAATGTCAATAGTAACATTGAATCGCTACTTAGAACAGTTTTTGTGTGATGAAATGAAGGAGCATTTGAAAGTTATTGTTGTTGTATGTAAGAATCAATCTATTACCACCAATACAATCAGATTTGGATGATGCCAATAAGAAACGTAAAATACAACATTTTGCAATAGAAACAAAGCCCGACCAAATAGTTAAATCACATACTTCCAATAAAGTCCATTGTAAGCATACTTACCATATTCCTCACTTCTTTAACCTGTATAGGGGTTCAAAAGTATTAACATATGATTGATAAACATATTACTGTAGTATTCCACTTTCAATGACCTCCAAAACTGAAATATGCACACAATATATATCATTGTCGGCATTTGAATATTACTCACTTGCAGCGATTTTGGTGTTTTGACGGCCATCTTGAAAAATTGCATGGCTCCAATATAAATATTTGCTGAAGCCCCGACCAATTTTGTGATAAGGAAGCTATCTTGCCTAAAAAAACACCATGCTTTTGGGAATGACCTTCATTGTTACCACTTCATTGTTTCATTGTATTAACCCTGTCATCAGCATTGACAGTTTTGAAAAGAAAAATTTGCTGGAACTGTTAATTACAGATGGCTGACGAATCCGTCATCCGGATCGAATCCTGATCAAATCAATACTTTATGGATAATGATTTTGATATTTTAAGGATAATGTGTCATGCTTAATAGAGCTGAATATAACAAAAAGAATAATAAATTGAGTTTTCAATCTTAAATTCAAATGGCTCTCAAATCCGTAATCCAGATCCGCCCCGAATCAATCTTATGATTCTAAATGAATTGTCATACTACACAAGTGGCTATAATTTCGAAACAGTACTATGAAAATTAAGCGAGGTAATAATTATTGAAAATTCGTCCCATGTTAAAGATGACGTCATCATTGAATCGGTCGTTTTTTCCCGCAACAGTGCAGTGCACTCCAGGGCAAACACCTAGCCATCAAAAAAGTTTCGGGATGATAGCGCTAAAATTCATGATATTGTAGACGCTACATTGTGAACAGACAATCACATCCACAAACGAACCCACGAACAGACCAATATACTTCCCAAAATCCTTGATTCCGGCAAGTAATGATAACTCATGGTAACTCATGGTAATAAATAAACTATAAACTAATTGCCCAGTTCTTTTTATAATAATTTCTGAACAATTCATTGAGAAGGAGAAAAACAACACCATCCCTCGGCCCCCGCGAGCCTCAATCAGATTCTGACTCCGCGTTTGTCGTATCACTCCGCCTTGAGTCAATTTCTCGATATTGGTATGTAGATTATGTAGATTTTGCTTTTGTTCGGTCCGAATTCAAATACCGTCTTTGTAATTATGACGCATGAATATATTACCAACAGATATGTCCATGGTGATATTATCGCAGGAATGTAGCAAAATATATAATGGATCAACCACAACTTCCGGTTTGTTTCTGATAAACACCGACCTCTCTTCTGGAGCGAAGAATTTGTTTGAGGTGTTCTGTGATATGGGGACAAGTGATGGCGGATGGACGGTATGTGGACATCATAAATGCTAATTATCGATAGCAGTTACAAAGACACTACCAAAATAAACAATACAAATATAATATCGAAAAAGAACAAAGTAACTCTACATGCCCTATTATGAATTATGCACGCCCTTTACTTTACATCCGTGCCCTACACTGTCCGCTGTTATTTTTGGTAGAAGATGCAATATTTATTGACATCATATGTCTCACAGAATGTTTAAGATGATAATCTTATATTGTCCTGTAATGTTGTATGGTAATTGGCGTTTGCAAGTGATATATTTTATACAACTGCAAACACAGCGGCAGTAGTGAAAGCAGATTTGAACCACTTCTCAATTTCCATGCAACACATGTGTGAGCTAACAGTGAAACAACATCACAAAAATGAAAGCTATGGAGAAATGTATATGTAATTTTCCCTGCACTATTTCTTTCCTTAAAATCATATATTTGTGAAGAATATCGTTCACGGCCGATATCAAGCCGATTTAACTGGGTCGTCGTGTGATTCAATAAAGCCGGCAGTTTCAATTTAACTGTTTATTGTGGCGATAAGTTCCGATGGCACACTCGCTCACAATTAGGGCCGCACTCTCACCTACTGTCCGGTGATATCCCAGTCGAATATATTCCTATTATAGTCCTTTGTATACTTTGCACATATATCCAACAGTTTATAAATCACTTGTATTTAGTTCGTATATTGATATCGACAGTCTTTACAGGAGCTCTATTTTACACGTCCTGTCACTGGGATTTCTACTACTCTTCTGCGCAGATAACTGGGGCCGAGGGATCATGTGTCTGTGTAATTTCCCGCCAAGTGTATGCGGTGTTGTGATAGGTCGAATGTATGATGCAATGCGCTGATGTCACCGGGAAAGTGGGTTTCCCCGGCTCGTGTCAATACTTGTAATGCCTGTATCTGTGCACGTGATGTGTGGGGTATGTGTGTCAAGTTCTATGTTTAGAAGTCAGTGCATGTGAAGGTCAAGGCCGGGTATCTTGGGTCGAATGTACTGAACTAGCGGGGCCGCAGGTGCGTGGTTTGACCTGTGTGTGTAACCATGACTACATGGAGTTTATGCTTGTGATCGTATAGTGTGTACTGGTCCTGTGTGTAAGTCATGTAGAATGAATGTTTGTTGTGGAAATGTGTAGTGCGCGGGAGGGACGGGAGTAACAGTCGCTAAAATTACTACATAACACCCCTTCATTAATCCTACGCCCTCGGGATTACCCTCCCCGGACCCTACCGTCGCCAAGAACTAAACAATGAAAAGCTAAAAAGTCCTAAAGGTCAAACCCAAAAACACTCACACACACACGCCGCGCGAAATGAGAAAACACTTCATACAATAAAAATTCCTAACCGTCAAAATAAACGTCAGCGGTCAGTCCGTCAGCAGTCTCTACGATGATACATATACAAATACATTCATAACAATGACCGATGAAAAATGGAATGTAAGATATGGAATGATAAACAAAACTCCTCGACGTTTCAAAGCGAAACGGAACTAAAACTTTAAGAGTCTATTAAACTGAAATAAAATGATGATTAAACTTAACTAAATCACATGTATAAAAACGAAATGCCGTGACTAGGATAATATTTATGTACAACTATTTACAATATGTATATGCCGTGACCAGAATTGTTTGGTCACTCGGGGCCGCATCAAAGGGCCCGAACAGTTCGGGGTCGTATTTACTTTCCCTCCCGTTCACGCCTGCTGGCGGGAGGGGGCTGGGCCGCAGGAGATGCCTGACGCATCAAGGTGAGTTGTTCGTCCGGAGGGAGCTTTGGCAATATGGCGACGATGGTCGCCAAGAGGTCCTCCGGAATGGCCGCTGTAGATGGGGTCGATGAAGCCGTAGCTTGTGGTTCGGTCGGGGTCGAAGTAATACGGAGTTGTTCGACCTCCTGCCGAAGATCCGTCACTTGACCCTCGAGCTGCGTGACTCTAGCGAGCAGGCGTCGATTCTCCTCCGCCATGTCGTCCGGAAACGTGGGTCGGTGACGCTCATGTAGCGAACCCATGGCGAAGCCCACTGAAAGGCCGTTGTATTCGGCTTGCCGGATGTGGTGGTCCATGGCCGACACGTACTCTCGCCGAATGAGTTGTAGGTGCTGCTGGGCCATGTCGTCGGCTCGCGCCAGTGCCACAGTTGGAAGATGCTCTTCCGCTTCCGAAGGCAAGAGCAAGGGGTCGGCACTGTGCATAACTTGGTTCATGCGATCGATCCAGAAGTCGTCGTGATGGCCGATCAAGTTTGGAAGCCTCCGGGCGTCCTCGTCCCGAATGGGGTTTTGCAGGGTCGGATTTTGGCCTGGCAGGGCCTGTGGGCCGGGCAATGTTCGTGTCAACAGCCGGCTCCCATGTTGCCGGAAGAATTGGTAGTCGGCGGCAAATTCTCCCGATCCGTGCAAGGGGAGAAACTCGTCCAAATCTCGATGGAGAGATTCCAACTGTCCGGGGTCGTCAATCTTGAGCCGAGGTCGATCGTGATCGGTTCCTTGAGTCGGCATGGACAATGCCGGTGACACATCCTCCGTGAGGTAAGGAGGCAGCGGGGTAGCCTCCACCATCCTCCTGGACGGTGTGGTCGACTCTCTCGGGGCCGGTGGATCTACTGGGGTCGAGGGTTCGGGCGAATCCGTCGTGATCTCCCTTAGAGGAGGCGGCCGGTCGGGTTCCTCACTGGGAGGTTGGGTCGTCCGAGCGGGAGTCAGCCTGGGCTCCGCGGGCTTCTTCTCCAAAGGTGGGAACTCCTCTGGCAGGGGAACTAGTCCCTCTCGGACCCTGTAATCGGTCACATTAGAGGCCGTGGGTCGTTCGTGGGATGACATCCGAAGGTCGGGTTCGCGTCGGGGTCGAACTTGACGTCGTGGTAGCCGAGGATACCGTCGTCGAAGACACGACGGCCGCGAATGTCGTGGATCCGCTGGAAGCCGTCGTCGTTGGGGCCGTCACCGGAACCTCTTCAGCCATCCTTACCGAAGTGGTCTGGTATGTAATGGGCCGGGTGAAAAATATGGTGCTGGGTCGACGGACACGTACCCACGTGTTCATGGTCTCGATATCGCTCACCATGCGAGCGAGCCGAACTTCGTCCGCTGGCGTCGTCGCCCGATTGTACTCCAGGCGACGGAGAACCTGTTGGACTTCCGGGGCCGAATTTGGTGGGTACTGGTCGAAAAGTTCCGGGGCCATATGCCAGATCCCAAAAGTCAAGACGGTGTTGACATCCCTCCGGAAGATGGGAATATTAGCCGGGACTCGAGGGGGCCGATAATTGGGATTCGGCTGCATATCAACTCTGCAGCGCAGCGCGAATCTTACCAGCATGGGGCCGGTTGCCGTGAGTCTTCCTTCATAGTAGAATGGGAAGGACGTGACATGTAGCGGGGTCGAATGCGAAAGATGCTGGAACATCTCCTCCTGGGCCAGGGTGATGAAGCCGTCACGAGCCGGACATACGAAAAATCGCAGGAACGGGAAATGATACGCTAGAATATGCGCGTCTAGCGTCTGGGTCGAACGGAAGGGTCCCCGACGTGGCACGGTAGACCACTGTCGCTCTCCATCTCCTTCCTCCTCACCAATGCAGAACGGACACGCGTATTGTCCGTCTCCACGCTGAAGCGGGGCCAGTGTCAGGTTGTTACTCTCTGACAGGGTTGACGGCTCGTCAAAGTTGTGGACGTGTCCATAACCTGCACTTCGGTTCCGTCTGCTGAGTGGAACCTGAGTCCAGTCGATTGGCCGAGTACCGTATGGCGTTATGGGTGGTGGTACCAACGCCATCAGTTCCGCTACTTGTCGGCGGAATGTCGAAATCGGGGCCGAAGATCCGGAGCTGCTCCGGGACGAATCGCTTGAAGTGGAGCCGCCACCTGTGCCCTGTCTCCTCTTCATGTTGGTATATGCGCGCTTGGTGGGCGAGCGCGTTACCTTGGGCCGAACAACTGTAGGACTGGTCGCAGGTGATGTCGGGGCCGGCGCGATCGGGGCGATCGCCTGTGGAGCCGAGCTAGGCTGCCGAGCTGCAGCGGACGCTTGTTGAGCCTCCTCGGCTGCTTTCCGGGCCTCAATGGCTTGGCGAACAATACTCCCGCCTTCCTCGAGTAGGCGGAAGCGCTCGGGGTCGGTCGAAAAGGGATCGTCCTGGGTCGGGCTAGGCGTGTGGCGCACTCCTCTTTGCGCCAACTTATCCCGTACTGTTTTGGGTCGAGCGCCGGTCTCTGATCCACTTGCCGTGTCGCTGAGCGTGACTGGGTCGAGCTGCTCAGGCTGCGAGTCGGGGCCGGACGAAGATTCGTTGTCGGGGACGATTATGGGATGATCCGATTCATCCCCGGTGTCGACTACTTGGACGGTGATGTTATCGCCGTCCAACTTGACCGTGCGGGGCCGATTTTCACCTGGGTCGCCATTTTCCCGGTCGTCTCCGGGTTTGTCAGCCATGCTGACGGGCCGAAATTAGAGTCGAGATACTCCTAAGTATTGACTAGGCTGGTTGTAACAGAGTCCGGATTTCTTCAAAACCAGCCTAGTTCAAATGCCGATAATCAAAGCCGAATTAACTCCAAAGTCTTGTGACCAGGATTTATACAATGTCAAAGTTTATAGGCCGACAATTATACACGATTATCACAGTTTTTGTAATCGATAGTCTGTATTCTGATATCCGAAACTTTAGTACTGTCCTTCTCCTTCAAAGTCTCAGGCGCAAGTGACCTGATTGCCGCTAATCTTCACTGCCGTACACAAAGATGCTGACAGCATCTCGATTCTTAGAACTGGGCCGGGGGGCGCTCTCTATCTGTATAGAAAACGTCTTTACGCTATGTATCATTGTTCCAAGCGTACACACAGCAAGGCGGGGCCGTCGTCAAGGAAACGCGGAGCGATCCTTCTCTGACCTCTTGGGTCAGTCCATTACGACAATAGGGGTGTCCTCACACTGTCCAGATTTCCGTATGTCCATCTGCCGTCCCCTGGATAACTCGTTCCGAATCATTGTCTATTTGTACTAGTCGACTGTTCGAATTACTGGGCTCTTTTTGCCCGACGACTCACTATTGTCTTTATCAGGGGAGATTTCATGTGGGTGCTGTAAACAGCTAAAATGTTTATTAGCGCTCGTGCGTGCCTTGTGAACTAATCAGTCTATCGTTCCTTCTCCCACAAATTAGCGCACAATAAACTACGGGGTCGAGTTGCTGTTCCACAGACGACACACAGTTATTAAAGGCTGAGATATGAATATCAATCACTCACAGGGGCGGACATCATTCCATTCATTTTCAGCCAGTTCACAAGACGACGGGGCCGCAAATATTGTAGGGGTCGAAATTGCAATGAACTGGGTCGGTCACACCGCGGCGCTTTGAATATTTTTGGGGTGATGAATTTGATGACAGGCCGCATCTTGGCATGATAGCTATGTAGTGACTGGTTCCCGTACCACTGGGCCGTTCCTCCGAATATTACATGGAGTGAGTAGAGGCTCTGTCGACGCATACTCCAGAACGAATCACACTATCACCTCTTCGACAACTAAGTGGCCTTACTCACGGTGTGACTGGTTTTGTTATCCTCTTCGGCTGGCACATGGATTGAAGCTTTTTCATGATAATCTTAGTCATTGCGTCACATACGCTTTGATCAATGGTACATGTTATACGGGGTCGAAACACATATCATAATGCAACCAACTTTTCACCAGCATCATAATTATAATATCATCTCTAGTGTGTATATATCGAGTTTGCCTCACTGACATCTTGTACATATCAAATGCATATATTGTTATTGTAATATAATATATTATTATGGGGAAAGACATGATATCATAGTCCATTTGACATGCATAATTCATCATCAATGATATCAATCAGATAACAAGGCCGGGGTTATCTGTATCGGGCCGGTTTGCGTGCATTGCGTCTGGGTCGATTTGGTCGTGCAGGCGGGGGCGTAGCCTCGCTTGTCTCAGGGTCGGAAGATACCACAGGCTTTTGCCTGCGTGTCTTGCGTGCCGGTTTTGGTGTGTCGGAACTTGATCTGTGTGATCTTTCCCGTTGCCGATGTCGACTTGAGCCGGATGAGGTCGGAGATCGCGGTTGGCGATTCTGGGTCGTGGGCGAATCAGACTCAGCTGTTTGGTCTGAATCGGTATGCCGATCTTGGACTGTTACCTCCCAAGGGTAATAGAACTCCTTGAGAAGTCCCATGGGGTCGGCCGACTGTTCTGGGTCGGACTTGCTTGACGACGACGTGGGTCGTACAGGGTCGGAGTAGATGTGGGCCGCTTGGTTGTCACCTTCGTATGGCTTGAGTACATCCA
This sequence comes from Terebella lapidaria, assembly GCA_949152475.1. Taxonomy (NCBI): domain Eukaryota; kingdom Metazoa; phylum Annelida; class Polychaeta; order Terebellida; family Terebellidae; genus Terebella; species Terebella lapidaria. The sequence continues at coordinate 30,610,199 of OX424560.1, forward strand.
GATGAACAACACGAGTATTCCGAGGGTTGGAAACCAGGGCGATTCGGTAATCAACCTCGGTTACACGGTCGATGATCCTCCAGGGACCAGTCCAGGGCCGAGCGAACTTATTATTCTGCGGGAGTGGCAGATAATAATACCGGACCAGTTCGCCTGGTTGAAACTGGGGTCGTGGTTTTGCGTGGGCGTCATAACCCATCTTTTGCCGAATCGCCGCTTTCTCAAGATGGTCTTGGGCGAAACCGTGGGCCGTCCTGATGGCTTGCCGCAAATACTCCACATACTCCGGACCACACGGAGGTAGAGGCTCAGGGTCGTAGGTCGGAAACATGAGGTCGACTGGCAAGTTACACTCATGTCCATACACCATCAGATGCGGGGTGCATCCCGTGGACGAGTGTACTGAGGTTCGATAGGCCATTAACACATATGGCAAGTGCAAGTCCCAATCGTTTGCACGATCGCTGACGAACGCACTCAGCATGTTGAGCAATGTCCTGTTGAATCGCTCAACCTGGCCGTCGCTCTGGGGTCGGTATGGGGTCGTACGAATCTTCTTAGCGCCCAGTAGACGCACCACATGCCGGAACAGGGACGACTCAAACTCAGTACCTTGATCGCTATGGATCGCCTTGGGGACACCGTGGTAGACTATCCACCGATTTACCAGGGTGTCGGCAACATTTTTGGCCGTATGTCGCCGTAGCGGAAAAGCGTCAGTGTACTTCGTAAAGTAGTCCGACACGACTAGTACATACCGATGGCCTCTTCCCGTGACCTTGTGGGTGTCGAGGATGTCCATCGCTATTCTGTCGAACGGTGCTCCTGTCGGTAGCTGTGTCAGGGGCGATCTTTTTGGGGCCGGTTTACCCTTGCGGGTCACACATTGCGGGCAGCGGGCACACCAGCGGGCGACGTCCAGCGCCAAGCCGGGCCAGTAGAATCGGCGCCTGACTCTCTCAATGGTACGCTGTATGCCGAGATGTCCGACAATCTTCAGGTCGTGTAGTTGGTGCAGAACTTGTGTCCTGAGTGCTACGGGGAGCACAGTTTGCACCACAGGCCGTCCGGCGGGGTCGGGTTTTATATGTCGAACCAGCACTCCGTCTTGTAGCGCCAGGAGGTTCCAGCGGGAAACAAGTGTCTTTACCTCCTCTCCTTGGCGGGCGACTTCTCTAGAGTCGGGCTTGGTGCCGGCTAACATCCATTGCCGCACTTTTCTGACGCTGGGGTCGGCTTGCTGTGCCGCGACAATGTCCTGGGTCGAATAGTCCGAAAGCCACTTTTGTCCATCAAGTGTGGCGTCCAAAGCACGGACTCGAACAACTTGGCGTGCCGAAACTAGCTGGGGCAAGACCGGTGATGTTATTGAATCACTGTCCAGGAGGTCTGCCCTTGTCTGGGTCGGAACAACAGTTATACGACGAACTGGAAGTTCTCCGGAACTTGTTTCTGGGTCGGTCGGAGGTGTGACGAGTCGTCCGGGACAGTCTTGGTGTTTACAACTGTGGCACCGTGACAGGCCGTCGGCGTTACCGTGTAGTTTACCGGGTCGATGCTCTATCCGAAAGTCATACTGCTGTAACTTGGCTAGCCACCTAGCGAGCATGCCGTCGGCGTCGCTGTAATTTTTCAGCCACCTCAGCGAGCTATGGTCGGTCCGGAGGAGGAATTTCCTACCCCAGAGGTAGTGCCGATAGTGTTGCACCATCTCAACTACTGCCAGTAGTTCCCGATAGGTGGTGCAATAGTTCCGCTGGGTCCGGGAAAGGGTTTTACTGGCGAACCCGATGGGGATCTCCTTCCCGTTAACCCTTTGTGAGAGGGCGCCTCCCACAGCAAAGCCGCTTGCATCCGTGTCGAGGATGAAGTAGTCTTCCGGATTCTGGGTCGGATGAGCGAGCTTTGGCGCCTTGATGAGGGCGTCGCGGAGTCGCTGGAAAGCTCGTCGCTGGGCCGGTCCCCAAGTGAAGTGGCATTCACCTCGGGTAAGTGCTACGAGAGGTTCAGCGATCTCAGCGTAGTCCTTGATGAATCGCCTGTGGTAGTTGGCGAAACCAAGGAAAGCCCTGACGTCGGTGATCTCGCACGGGGTCGGCCATTCTCTGATAGCTTTAACTTTGTTGGGGTCGACTCGGATTCCTTGGCCGCTCACTATGAACCCTAAGTACAAGATTTCCCGTTGGAACAACTCACACTTCTTGGGCTGAAGTTTCAGGCCTGCTGATCTGATTCGATCCAGGACCGCTTCCAGGTTTGCGAGTGCCTGATCGAATGTTCTGCCGTAAGCTATCACGTCGTCGAGATAGCACATACACCGGGTCCACAAGTAACCACGGAGTATGGTTTCCATAAGCCGTTCGAAGGTTGCCGGGGCGTTGCTAAGGCCGAATGGCATGACCTTAAACTGATAAAGTCCCTTCCTTGTGGCGAAGGCAGTCTTGGGTCTGTCGCTGGGGTCGACTTCGACCTGCCAGTAGCCGGAGGCCAGGTCTAGGGCCGAGAAGTAGTTGGCGCCTGCCAGGGCGTCATGAGTGTCCTGAATGTTGGGCAAGGGATACGAGTCCTTGCGGGTGACATCATTCAGGAGCCGATAGTCGACACAGAAGCGTACTTGTCCGTTCTTCTTCCGCACGAGCACTACCTGTGCGCTCCAGGGCGAGTCTGACGGCTCAATACACCCCAAGCGGAGCATCTTGTCGACCTCCTCGTCGGTGATGCTTTGCTGCGCCTGAGGGACGCGCCGCTGTCGTTGTCGAATCGGGGCCGAGTTGCCGGTGTTGATCCTATGCTGAACGACTTGGGTCCGTCCCAGTTGGCCGTCTGGGTGCATGAATGTGTCCTGGTATTGGTGAACCAGGTTGGCGCAACGCCGATGCTGTTCCGGCGCTAGTCCGGCGCGATCCACCATTTCTTGTAGATGTGGCGGTAGGTCGCGGTAGTGACTGGCGTCTACCGTGGCCGGGTCGGGCTCCTCTCCAGGTCGTGGCAGAGCTCCGACGACACTTTCGACAGGGCTTGCTATGGCGACAGGGTCGGAACGGGTGAGCGTAATGCCGGTATCTGCTGGATTGACTACCGACACCTTTACGCACTGCCGATTCAGGGTCGTAAGTGTTCTCCCCATGATGAGGTCAGTTTCCTCGGGAAAGGTCGTTAGTGGCTGAACTATCCTCGGGTGTTGTCGGACTCGGACCCGGGAAGTCGGGACCAGCTCCACTATTGCTTCGCTGCGTGCGGGGACGGTGACAGCTCGTCGCACGGCCATTCTGACAACATTGGCCTCAATGTCTTTATGTGCGAACAGGATCTCCTTGTGTACCTGTATCGTCCCTTCACCGTAGTTCACCACAGCGTGAGCTTGCCGGAAAAAGTTCATGCCGAGAATCATGTCGTCATGTATGTCAGCCACACAAAAGGTTACGACCATATGGTTGGTTCCGACCTGTATTGAAAGGTCGATCAGTCCATCGATCGGGCTTGACTGTCCAGTGACGTCACGAATAATAGCCGAAGTAGATCGCAAATGTCGCTGGTCGGCGGGGACGTGACGTAGCTGATCGCGTCGGAGCAGGGAGATCTGCGCTCCGGAGTCGAGTACAGCCTTTATCGTCTTGTTTCCGACGTGTACCGGCAACTTCCAGCATTTGTGATTGGTAGCGCTGGAGTTGTTGATGACAGCCGGAATTTCGGGGTCGTCTGGCGGCGGCCTGAATAGTGTGTGAAGAGGCGGCAGTTTGGATTCCGGTCCACTCGGAAAGGCGCAGAATCCTCCATCGTCGGAGATCCACTCAATCTCGGACATGCTGTCTGTTCCGGTGCCGTTGGCGGTCGGGGGTGACACCCCTTCAGGACGACGGTTTCCACGTGGTGGCCGTTGTGGTCGCGGTGCGGACACCCCTTCATGAAAAGAGGCCGGTTTCGGGGTCGGAGCTTGACATTTTGTACACACCCCTTCAAGGAGTTGAGGTGTGGGCTGGGCCGGCTGCGGGGTCGTTATGGGTGTCGTTACCGGTACAGTAGTTGTGACAACCGCAGATGTGGAGCGGGGAACGTTGTTCTGTTGTCTGGAAGGCCCTTGCTCCTCAGCACCTTCCCCTACTGGTTTGACGACGGGGTCGGAGGTGTTGGTGGGGCCGGTTTAGTTTGGTTACCGGTTTGGTTAGGTACTGACAACACTTGAGCTGTCCTTTTGTCAGTACCGGGACCATTAGGCCGAAATGCTAGCGGTTTCATGCCGTTACGTACTAGCACATCCTTAAGCCGAAAGCACCGCATCCAGCGATGGCCGGGCTTCTTGCAAAAGAAGCAAACCATGGGTCGTCCGGGTTGCGGGGGTCGATCACCTTTCATCGGGGCCGTTGTTCGCAGGACAGAAAAGATAGCCGTTTCCTCACATAGTCCATTCTCGTCACTAAGGACGCACTGAAAAGCTTCAGCCACCCACTCGCGTGAGCTGGCCGGCACTGAATGTTCGTCGCAACCTTGTAGGCCGGTAGTGTCATTGTCCGCGGGGTCGTAGTAGGCCGCAATTTGCTCTGGGGTTAGTGTTTCCCCCTGAGTGACTTGTCCCATGGCACAAGACAGTTCTTCATTAACAGGGTCGTCTTCCGCGTATCCGCTTGCGGAAATGTCAGCACGTCGCGTGCCTCGGTGTCGATCTCTGGCTGTCCTCTGCTGACGACTCTCTACTTTGAGAACGGCCGTAAGTGCCTCACTGTAACTGTTAAAAGTGAGAGCGCACAGTTTATCGGCAATGGGGTCGGATTGGCCGTTAACGAACTGTGCAATTACAGTTCGTTGCCGCGACGCTGGCGTAACGTCATCGAACACTTGCTCCGCCAGGGCTTGGAGTCGCTCCATGTAGTGTTCCGCGTCCTCTTTTCGTTCCCGCTTGAGGAACGGAAAATCGTCCCGTTTGGACTGTCGACGGGGCTCGGGTTCCCAGCCCTCTAGAAGTTGGCGACGGAACTCCTCCCAGGGAGTCGCGACCGGGATATTTAGAGCCAGCGCTTCAGCGCGGCCGCGCAGCGTGCTCCGGAAGGTCGTCGTCTTGTTGAGGTCGGAGTAAGTGAAAGCCGCTGTAAATTGTTCGAAACTCCGAATGTATTGAGTGAGATTGCCCTCCTTGAAGGTCGCACGCCATTGAGCCATTTTAGCCGTAGCCAACGTTTGGGGCTCAGACGTGAGTCTCTGTGGCGTGGGCGTATCAACACTTACCGCAACTGATGTAGTCGCTGCAGTGGCCGTCGGAGTCGGAACAGCCAAAGTCGCCGGAGCCGTTGTATCTGGGCCGATCGGGGTCGCGTTAGCGGGGGCGGTCGGTGCTGTCGTCGCGGAGACGGCGAGCGATGCGGCGGGTGGTGCCGTCGTGTGACTGGGGTCATGTGGTGCTTGTGCAGCGGGGGCCGGTTGGCTGTATGGAGGCGTCACCCATGGTATCCCGACTGAGGGTGGGAATACAGCCGGTGGTGGATATCGGTATACCGATCCATCTGGGCCTACACCATGGTACACTAATCCGAGTTGTGCACCATGATAGCCGGTGTCAGCTATCACGCTGGGAACGCCACCATATCCGGGCGGTGGGTTCACGTAGCCGACATGCGGGGAATAGTATCCGACAGCTACTCCATTTGGAACACCGCTTGTTGCGCCAGGGTATCCGACTGGCGGTACACCATATCCGTTGGTGTTTCCGACTGATTGTGAGATCGGAGGTCCGATCATTGGCACAACACTTTCTGCCGGAGCAGACACAACTTGATCTTGTGACGGATCGAAGCGCAGTTGTTCTCCGGTAGTCGGCGATGGTCGGTGCGTGGTCGGCGCGGGAGCACGTGTGTCGGAAGTCGGCGTGTCGGGGTCGCAGGGTCGGCGACTTGATGTCGAGGGTGCTTGTCGGGGTTGCGCTTGTCGCATGGTGGCGCGAGATTCCGTCATCGTGTCGCTGGGTCGTTGTTGTCGTAGAGGCGTCGCGATCCGGTTAGCGGTCGTCGCCGGGATGTCTTCGGATGTCGCTCCCGTCTGGCTGGGTCGTGTGTACTCTACCACCGTTGGCTCGGTCGGTATGCGTGAGTACATTTCTGGCGCGGGGTCGTGTTGTCTCGGCGTCATGGGCGGCGCCAGGGGTCGATTGGCCGAGTAAGCGTTCGGCGGGGTCGGTTCCGGAACATTGTCAGACTGACAAACCCACTGTCGTATCCGAGAGTTACTTGGTGGGTGCGTAACCATTGACGTGTCTATGGTTACCGGCCGAACGTTCACTGCTAATTGTTCTGGGTCGATATCACAATCTACGCTCGCTCTTTGACGTGAGCGCGTATAGTTTTTGTCGGCAAAGTCACTTTTCGGGGTCGCTCTAGCCGGCGTGGCCGAGTACGCTCTAGCGTGTGCACGCAGAATGTCACTTACTGTATGTGACGGCGCGAGCGGGTCTTCGTCTAGGAACTCCTGCACCAGGTCGGTGGGCGGCGAAGACGATCTCAGGGTCGAATGGTCGCCGATGGAGTCGAAAAGGCCGGACGGTTGTTGCTCCTGCGACAGTGGAACCGTATCGCTCATGGCAACTGAGCGAGGGCCGGAAGGTCGGAAGGCCGGATTCGGATTGATCGTCACTTCATCATCCGTAGGGTCGAGCGGCTCACCGCGGGAGGCTCCCGGGGCCAATGCCATCAATGCCGGTCAGGTCTGGGTCGATAATCCGAGACTAGCTCAGATCCTGGTCGAACGGCGCCAATGTGAAGAATATCGTTCACGGCCGATATCAAGCCGATTTAACTGGGTCGTCGTGTGATTCAATAAAGCCGGCAGTTTCAATTTAACTGTTTATTGTGGCGATAAGTTCCGATGGCACACTCGCTCACAATTAGGGCCGCACTCTCACCTACTGTCCGGTGATATCCCAGTCGAATATATTCCTATTATAGTCCTTTGTATACTTTGCACATATATCCAACAGTTTATAAATCACTTGTATTTAGTTCGTATATTAATATCGACAGTCTTTACAGGAGCTCTATTTTACACGTCCTGTCACTGGGATTTCTACTACTCTTCTGCGCAGATAACTGGGGCCGAGGGATCATGTGTCTGTGTAGTTTCCCGCCAAGTGTATGCGGTGTTGTGATAGGTCGAATGTATGCTGCAATGCGCTGATGTCACCGGGAAAGTGGGTTTCCCCGGCTCGTGTCAATACTTGTAATGCCTGTATCTGTGCACGTGATGTGTGGGGTATGTGTGTCAAGTTCTATGTTTAGAAGTCAGTGCATGTGAAGGTCAAGGCCGGGTATCTTGGGTCGAATGTACTGAACTAGCGGGGCCGCAGGTGCGTGGTTTGACCTGTGTGTGTAACCATGACTACATGGAGTTTATGCTTGTGATCGTATAGTGTGTACTGGTCCTGTGTGTAAGTCATGTAGAATGAATGTTTGTTGTGGAAATGTGTAGTGCGCGGGAGGGACGGGAGTAACAGTCGCTAAAATTACTACATATTATTGGAGTGTAGCGCGTCACTTGTTGTGACATTTGCAGCTTTACTGCATCATAAATCAGTCTAAGGCGTGGAGAGTTTGTCCACCGTGAATGTGTAATTCCTCTCAAGTAATTGTATCATTTTGTTGGTCTCTATTTCGACTACACCAATAGGTGTTGCTGCGACGTGAGGATGGCTCAGTCAACTTCGAACGAGGCTGGGACGAGTACAAGACAGGCTTTGGATCACTATTGGGCGAGTTTTGGGCAGGTTGGTACACATAAGTAAAGGGTTGTGCATGCATCTGTAAGACAATTTCCGTGGACAATTATCAGACCATGTGCGATAGTGGCGTACTTGGAATTGTTGTGCGATTAGACACGACTCTGGTACTCAAATTTTACTGTTTATTGCGAAAATAAAGTACGCTCAGACCCTCACTCAATCGTTCGCTTATCTTCATAGTTCATGAAACTAGTCCAAGTCTTCACCATGTTAACCTTGATGGTCAACCATTCAATCTTCTGCTAATCTACTAACTTAAATATGTAACTTGTCTCTAAGCAAAGGTATAATTCCTGATGACCTAAACTCGCTAGTGATTCCAATTCACAATTCAGGGTGCAAACAAACTCTAAATAACTACAGGCCAACCAGTATAGTGTCAGCTTATTCAAAACTACTTAAGAAACTGATCATCAACAAAGTTACGACAATCATGGAATAGCCATATATTTCAAGTGACCTTTCGGCAAGCACCTGAAAGCAATGTCCGCCAAAGTTAATACACAATTAGAAAGACAAATATTTACCTGTCTATGTGAGAATAAATTGCTCGTGACCATAAAATACATGCTCTTTTCACCGACTCGTATCTCCAGTGCTGAATATAATTCAAGCCCTGTTATTTCTGTTCACAACACTCCAATCGAGCAATGTGGAAGAGGGCTGGCACACCATGAAGCTATCCGCCGAACGTTATCTGACCCAAATCTATTATGTTGGGGTCAGGCCATGTTGACGTTCTGTTGCACCAAATATGCCGATATATGGGAACGAAATATATCTCTCTTTATTACATCGTTGGACTTGTGCATCGACTACATGTGCATTACATGTCACGAATACCCTAAAATTGTATGTATTGCTCTGAGACTTAATTTTATAGCCCAATATTGAGAAAAGTGTCACGTAATGTTGGCACTGGTGGAAGAGCCACAATGAGTTCATCTACGTCCTCAAAGTATGGCGGCCTTGGATCTACCCGTGTCATCAGACGGCGTGTGTGGTATCTCAGGGACGGACATGTGCGTCAGCGGATGACGGCGGGGTGATTGATCTTCGATCTCTTGCAGCGATGGTGGGAAATCACACTCCATTGGCGACCCGGGATGCGGCTTGACCTTCTGAGAGGTTGCCTTCTCAGATTGACCAAGATCCGTTTCGGATTCACATCCGTGGGTGACTCCCGTGTTAGCGTAGTGGTTATGGAGGATAATGTTTGTAGTTGAAATGTAGTAGTTGGAATGCGGCGTATGTCATTGAAATACGGCGAACTGGTGCAGGTCGCACAACATTTGTGTGGTATGTTACAGGCCGCTCAAAGTAGTAGGCTCCAGGCCGGCGGAACCTGGCATGACGGCTCAAGAGCTGAATATCGCTCACCATCTGCTCGACCTTCTCCTCGTTAACTTTGGTATTATTACAAGAGAATTTAATCTGCTAGAGCAGAAACCATATTTCCGGTTCTGAGTTTGGCAGATCCTGTTCGAACAGTGAGCTCGGCGACTAGTCGGCGGAAGGTCGACTGTTTGGGTTTGCGTGTGGCACCTGCGCAGGCTTGATCCGAAGACAATGGGATGACTCTCTGAACGGCGCTAGAAGGACGGCTGGTTCGGCGGAACGTGCAGGCTTGCTTGGTTTCGAAGCAAGACGCGACAGTTCCAACTGCTTCACTGGAAGTGGATGGACCGCTTGTTGGGTCACCATGACACTCTTTACGATTTCTCATCGAATTGCGCCGATCTCAAATCCAGCTGGTCATCGGATATGGGGCTAGGCGTATGCCTCTTCCCAAGCTTCTGTATATTCCCAAGTTTCTGGGTTCGACCACCAAAATTTTTTTTTGTTTTTAAATTGTGTTTGCTAGGCGCATTTCCACTATCCGCTCCAGCCCCCTTGGGAGACTTCAGGGCAGACAAGTCTGATTTTTCTTGTCTGTCTTCATTATGATGATGGTGTGTTTGGTTCGTTCCCTTGCTCAACTACATGCACGACCAGCAGATTTTTATTTCACCGTGACTTTCCGTGGCGCACCCTTAGCAAGGGTGTTTTACTTTTCCCCGAGGACGACATGTAGGACGCAGATGTCCACAACTTCACTATTTCCCAATATTATTCAGTCCGTCCGCCCACACAGTTCGAAATGTCTATATTCCGACTGGTATTTATCCACACAAGTTTTGTTTCACAAGTTAGGCATAAAAAATATCCATAGCATAATCCGAGTTGTGTGCTCTTCAAGGGTCTATATCCAAATGACCTATTCTAGGCAATTCCCTGATGCACATTCTGACGTCCAAGCAGATCTACAAACTCAGATTTGACATGGTGTCATTTGGTGGAGAATATCGTTATGCCGAGTACGACAGATTTGTGGTGGGATCTGAAGCTGATGACTTCATCCTGACTTTAGGAACCTACACTGGGAATGCAAGTGAGTGGAAATACTAACGTACATATTAAAATATGTCACCAATAGTGATTGGATTGCTAGTTATATAATAACAAAATAATAAATTCAGCTATTCACTGCAAACAAACTAAAAACTGGGTGAAACCCCACAAATATTCACCCATTAACTACCCGACAAATTATTAATTTCGAATCCACAAAAAGCTGACGCCTTCGGGCAATACAGTGGACAGCGCTTCACCACTCCTGATGTCGACAACGACAAAACCTCTGATTACAACTGCGGCGCCCGTTTGCACTCTGGCTGGTGGTACAAGGCCTGCTCAACGGCCAGGCTGACTGGTCTGTATGGGGAGGATGTACCTGACGATGTGGTGAAATCAGGCAACTCCACTTGGCATTTCATTCAAGCAATCATCTGGCTCACTTGGTTAGATGGGAACGGGCATCCGAAGTTTGCCGAAATGAAAATCAGACCATTGATCTGATGTATCTCCTTGGTTGTAAAAATAAAATGGTTACGGACATGTCATCAACTGAATATATATTTCTGTGCATGAAGCTTTAACAAGTAAGTGTTGCTATTATTGACAATAATACCAGTCGTTATTACATGACTAACACTGATCAAGGTATTTTTCGTGCCCAAATTCTCCAACATATGAATTGTGAACTGATTATCTTGTAGATATGTAGAGATATGTTCATAATCATAATGCCATGCGCTGTTGTGTTAGTCTTGTTTCTGACTAATCAAATTGCGGTTGACCTACAAAGCTGGAGCGATGTTATGTGGAAATAAGAACTATTTATAGGAAAACTAAAGACAAAATTTGGATTTGTATAGAATTTTTGTTATTGTTTGAATTTCAAACATGAGATATGAGATGAATGTTGATATTTTGAGAGTGTTGTAGCCGTTTCTGGACAATCTCTAACGAGTGTTTGTATTCTCTCAGTATTATAATGCAATGTCGATTTATATTATTTGTAGGTGTTCATTGTTATAATAAAATGTCGTTCTGCTGGCGTGTGTAATCAATCGCGTAATTAGATACACGATTGAATGATTCTGTACACTTCCTTTTATAAACCCGCAATATTCAATCACGACATTAATTCTTTGATTATTATGTGCTCGTTATGGATCATTACGTGCAATTGTTATTTTCCTGAACATCTCTCTCATGTTAGCGTTAGTCGTATCTCAAGCTCGATGTTAAGCGAATGTTATGTGTACATTACTTTTTGTTATTATTCCTAGCTGTTTGTAAATTTTCTCTACTATATATATATTTATGAATATTACAATGTGCTGGCAATACGTATGTGTGATGGTGTCATAAGTACATAATTTTTGGATGTATTTTCGAAAGAAAAAATAACTGACTGAAAAGTATGGTGGCTGACATACCTGTATGTCATCATTAATTTTTGCACAGCACACTGCAGGCGAACAAAAAAACTATTTCGACAATGATTATGATCAGGTAAATATGATGTCATCAAATGAACGGCATCTTACAATTTGGAAAGGGACTCATGTTCAGTATACCTTGTAGGCCCTACGCCAAATTTCAAGTTGTTCATGCGAAGAGAAGTTTGTATTGCTATCTTTCACAAGAATTGTGATAGCATGGTAAATATTGAGTAACTAATGTATCTGGATACATTTGTCATTAATATATCTGAGCCGATAATATGTTGCATTATAATGTATTGAAATGTATTGAAATCTTTCTGGTACTTTAGAACAGAAACATGCTGTTGACATACAAGGTGATACCAATGATCTATGGATGTTGTAGTGAACTTAATATAAATTATTGTATTTTCAACAACAATAGAACGTGCATATGTATTTTCCATATACCTTGTAGTTTGAACGCTAATTGATGAATGTATATATATAACTACTGATAGGACAGTTTGTAGCTGTTTTTGTTAACAAACTCGTCATTGTTTGTATTCTGTCAGTGTGTTATATAATGCCATTTTCATAGGTGTGTGTTCATATGATTATATCCTTTCAGTGTTATAAATTTTGCTGTTGTGTTATGAAGCGTGTATTTAGACGATAACTTTGTACATTTACCTACTGTATATAAACCCACGATATTTCATAATGGAGAGTGGTTTCTCGATTATATAGACCAAAATGTAAATTTGGTACATCCTGGTGTGGTAGTAATTTGTTATCATAGATTTTTGGCGACTACTGTCTGGGTTGCTATGAATTGTTTCGAAATAATATGCTGTCGATATGTGCCTTTTCTCCGTGTCTATTTCCTCGCAAATGCATGGGTTTACCAATGATTTCAAGAAAAAAAATTGTTTTAAATCGATTTCATCGAAATAAGCTGAAACTGCAGAATGTCTTTCGGGAAGAAACTGAATATGTCTCAGTGAATAGAAAAATTTACTGTGAGAGCCTTGTCGTACCTTGATGAGTTTGCCTTATGGTGTGTTGTGCGTGTTTTACAAATTTCTTATAGTCGTAGTTTGATCACACAATGTAACACATTGTAACATAAGTTTCCTTCAGTTTTGTAAACATGATGTATTTATCTAATCTTTTATATGATCTATTATTTAGAATACTTAATCCATTTGTTGTTGTATAATGTTATTGATCCCTATGTAGATTTGGTCTAGAATAGTTCAACGATGTACAATACGTTAGGTAATATTGTATGATGTCAGGACAAGCCTCAGTATTAACTTCATCAATATCTGTAATAATATAGCACGTGTAGTTCTTTCGTCTACGAATAATCCAAACATTTGTGCATTTCTTGTCAGAAAAAGAACTACTACATTATAGCGTGGTTTTTTATGTGATAAACAGATTCGCTCGCTTTCAATAATTATGACCAGTAGCTCGGGAATAACTTGCCTTCTGTGTCTATATTATCTCTCTCGACGGTTGGTAATTCAATTTATGTTCAGTGTTGTTTGGAATTCATTTACTCAGGCACTAACACCTTTGCCTGATGCATTGGAATAAAAAAATAAAAATACAGATATGTTTTTCTTGCAAGTCACATCACTGTCACCTCCTTCAATGCAATAAAACTAGCATATGGGCGTCCCCGGTCCTCCTATCTCGTGGCAGCATTGATATTAAAAATATGTGTTTCAAGGAAAAATACGAATTAATCTCTAAAAAAAATTCTCGTCTTTTTTTTATAGCACATAGCATAAAGTTGTTTTTCAATGTTCAGTTTAAATTTGAATATTTGCAACATTAATACTGTTTCTAATGTTATGAATGTTTTTTGGAGCAGGTTATGTTGCTGAGTTGACCATCGCCTGACACAATTGTTACCACCTGCTGTGTATAGGCACAATATATGGGTCCAAAATGGTCGCCCTCCACAAGGTATCATTGCAGGTATCAGACGGTCGACACGTGCAAAGTATAAACAATCAGTTAAACAGTTAAAGTCTCGTCAATCTCAGATGAGGTCAGAAAAAATAGCACATGCATTGTTATCTCAAAATCATCGGGATCTATGGCGTGAAGTGAAACGCATCGACGGACGATCAATGGTGATGTCAAGCACGGTTGATTGTGAACAAGTTGATGTGAATATAAGCACGGTGTTTGCTGACAAATACGAACATCTGTATAATTGTGTAACCTATGACACGAAAGAAATGGATCCACTTCTAAACGATATTGAAGATGGTATAGATTCACTGATTCATAGCTGTCCTGAATTGCATACACATTTATCTCTATTGTTCACAGCTATGTTGTGCCATGGAAATACACCTGGTAGCATGACTATATCAACAATTATACCTATACCGAAAAATCGTAACAAGTCCTTGGCCGAAAGCAGTAACTATCGAGCCATCGCACTCTGTAGCCTTTTATGTAAGGTATTTGATAATATAATTTTGTGTAACAACAGATTTATACTGAAGTCTAATGACCTGCAGTTTGGCTTCAAGTCAAAACATTCAAGGGATCAGTGTACGTTTGTCCTAAATGAAATTGTTGATTACTTTGTGAGGCAAAGGTCCTCTATGTACGTTGTCTTGCTCGATGCATCACAGGCCTTTGACAGGGTACAGTATGTTAAACTATTTAAATTGTTGTTACAACGAGGTGTTTGCTCAATACTTGCTAGGTGTCTGGTCCAAATGTATACAACTCAATCATTAAGGGTGAAATGGAACGATCAATTTAGTCGTGTATTCAATGTGTCAAATGGTGTGAAACAAGGAGCGATACTCTCGCCGTTGTTGTTTGCAGTATATATGGATGAATTACTTACCATGCTTACTAGATTAATAGACGCTAATATTGGTTGCTACATAGGTAATAGGTTCTGAGGAGCATTAAGTTATGCCGACGATATCACCCTACTTGCTCCGAGCCGTAAAGCAATTTAGTCAATGCTACAGGTGTGTGAGAATTTCGGACGTGATTATGATGTCAAATTCAACGCATCAAAAAGTCTGCTATTGTTGTACAATTTTACTCAAGATCCGTGCCATATTAGCTTGAATGACGATATCATTCCAGTATCTACACATGGTGTACACCTAGGTCATATCATAGGCACTAATTGCAATGAGTCATTAATTCATAAAGCTATTAGGGATTTGTTATTTCGAACCAACTTTTTAATGGCCAAATACGGTTTCTGTGATCACACGGTCAGGTCAAAGCTATTTCCAACCTACTGCACAAGTTTCTATGGATGTGTTCTTTGGAGTCTTGATTCAAGATATATTGAGCAGTTTCATACCACTTGGCTTAAATGTATAAGGAAAGTGTGGGGGTTACCTGCAACCACACATGGGAGGTTATTGAGTGTAAGTATCAATCTATTACCACCAATACAATCAGATTTTGATGATGACAATAACAAACGTAAAATACAACATTTTGCAATAGAAACAAAGCCCGACCAAATAGTTTATCCAAAGACACACTGGCGTCATCAGGGGCAGACAGTGTGTTAGGTGTAGTTGTTTCTACTGTACACCTGATGGCATTAGTATACAACTGCCCAACAACCTATGAATATAATTTAGAAATCCGAAACTAACCCCATGGAATAGATACATGACAAGTACAAAAGTACCCAATCACAAGCCAGAAGGCTACTGAGCTGATGGTATCCTCGGGGACAGATTTAACGTCCGCCAGCAGTGACACCGACTCAGTGGTATGAATGTAAGTATCAATCTATTACCACCAATACAATCAGATTTTGATGATGACAATAACAAACGTAAAATACAACATTTTGCAATAGAAACAAAGCCCGACCAAATAGTTTATCCAAAGACACACTGGCGTCATCAGGGGCAGACAGTGTGTTAGGTGTAGTTGTTTCTACTGTACACCTGATGGCATTAGTATACAACTGCCCAACAACCTATGAATATAATTTAGAAATCCGAAACTAACCCCATGGAATAGATACATGACAAGTACAAAAGTACCCAATCACAAGCCAGAAGGCTACTGAGCTGATGGTATCCTCGGGGACAGATTTAACGTCCGCCAGCAGTGACACCGACTCAGTGGTATGAATGTAAGTATCAATCTATTACCACCAATACAATCAGATTTTGATGATGACAATAACAAACGTAAAATACAACATTTTGCAATAGAAACAAAGCCCGACCAAATAGTTTATCCAAAGACAAACTGGCGTCATCAGGGGCAGACAGTGTGTTAGGTGTAGTTGTTTCTACTGTACACCTGATGGCATTAGTATACAACTGCCCAACAACCTATGAATATAATTTAGAAATCCGAAACTAACCCCATGGAATAGATACATGACAAGTACAAAAGTACCCAATCACAAGCCAGAAGGCTACTGAGCTGATGGTATCCTCGGGGACAGATTTAACGTCCGCCAGCAGTGACACCGACTCAGTGGTATGAATGTAAGTATCAATCTATTACCACCAATACAATCAGATTTTGATGATGACAATAACAAACGTAAAATACAACATTTTGCAATAGAAACAAAGCCCGACCAAATAGTTTATCCAAAGACACACTGGCGTCATCAGGGGCAGACAGTGTGTTAGGTGTAGTTGTTTCTACTGTACACCTGATGACATTAGTATACAACTGCCCAACAACCTATGAATATAATTTAGAAATCCGAAACTAACCCCATGGAATAGATACATGACAAGTACAAAAGTACCCAATCACAAGCCAGAAGGCTACTGAGCTGATGGTATCCTCGGGGACAGATTTAACGTCCGCCAGCAGTGACACCGACTCAGTGGTATGAATGTAAGTATCAATCTATTACCACCAATACAATCAGATTTTGATGATGACAATAACAAACGTAAAATACAACATTTTGCAATAGAAACAAAGCCCGACCAAATAGTTTATCCAAAGACACACTGGCGTCATCAGGGGCAGACAGTGTGTTAGGTGTAGTTGTTTCTACTGTACACCTGATGGCATTAGTATACAACTGCCCAACAACCTATGAATATAATTTAGAAATCCGAAACTAACCCCATGGAATAGATACATGACAAGTACAAAAGTACCCAATCACAAGCCAGAAGGCTACTGAGCTGATGGTATCCTCGGGGACAGATTTAACGTCCGCCAGCAGTGACACCGACTCAGTGGTATGAATGTAAGTATCAATCTATTACCACCAATACAATCAGATTTTGATGATGACAATAACAAACGTAAAATACAACATTTTGCAATAGAAACAAAGCCCGACCAAATAGTTTATCCAAAGACACACTGGCGTCATCAGGGGCAGACAGTGTGTTAGGTGTAGTTGTTTCTACTGTACACCTGATGGCATTAGTATACAACTGCCCAACAACCTATGAATATAATTTAGAAATCCGAAACTAACCCCATGGAATAGATACATGACAAGTACAAAAGTACCCAATCACAAGCCAGAAGGCTACTGAGCTGATGGTATCCTCGGGGACAGATTTAACGTCCGCCAGCAGTGACACCGACTCAGTGGTATGAATGTAAGTATCAATCTATTACCACCAATACAATCAGATTTTGATGATGACAATAACAAACGTAAAATACAACATTTTTACGTTTTAAGTATCAATCTATTACCACCAATACAATCAGATTTTGATGATGACAATAACAAACGTAAAATACAACATTTTGCAATAGAAACAAAGCCCGACCAAATAGTTTATCCAAAGACACACTGGCGTCATCAGGGGCAGACAGTGTGTTAGGTGTAGTTGTTTCTACTGTACACCTGATGGTGTACATTTATGTCGAACACCATGTATTAAGGCTGTTGTGCAGGCACTTGCCTTTCTACTACAAGTCCACGATGAGTGATAATGTGTGTGTTACTCTGTACGCTAAATTATGTAAATATTCAAATAAACATTTGGCTAGTAACCTGAGATTGTTATCTCGAACACTAAAATTAGATGTTAGTGCCTTTCATGTACATACATTGTCTAAGTTAAAGAACAAGGTTCTTGCTGAATTACCGGCAAAACCAAAGACGCTGATGCCTGTCAAGCTGCACTGTTGAAAGATTTGTTACACATCAGATATCTTCACGAGTTTGATTTTCTAACACCAATGAAGTTGATCACATGATCGACACTAGCTGTACATTGTAATTGGTTATTCACCTGTGTTCATTGTTTCAAGTTCCTGTGTTCTTGTTTTTTATTGTCATGTTTTTATGTGATGAATAAATGATATATATAGTGCAGTTACTGCTCTGATGATTTGGTTTTATGTCAGGTCTGGTCAAATTACCGTAATATTTTATCTTCTTTTGTCTTCTACTGGCGAACACTTCTTTTTAGATGGATTCGATTAAGTTTTAATCAACTGACAGACTTAATGGCAAATTTTGCGAACATCCTCACTCGTTGGTCGAATCGTGCATTATAGTACATTGCTATACCGTATTAACGCACATATAAGGCTATGGCCATGTATACGGATATATGCATTTTGGCAGGGTCATCAAATTTTTCTTTCATTTTAAAGGCCATAGTCTTGTATTCGAATATAAGGCCACCCCCAATATTCACATATTCGGCCACCCAATTGTTAATCTAAAACGACCTGATTAAACTAGATCTGATCTCAAAAATACACCAACATAGTTCTTCCATTTAGACGGTTCATCATGCTTTATTGTTAACTGGGTCTGTTCTATTGGAAATATCCGATAAACATGAACATCACCAACAGCGCTATGTAGATTTGCAATGGAAAACCAGCAAGACGCTCCCCCATTTCCATTTGCAAAGCTGTTTTGATATCACTGTTTCTGACAATGTGTTCATGCTGCCTTATATGGGAGTCATTGCTTTTGGCGGGAAAAAACTTTTATTCGAATATAAGGCCACACACCGATATAAGGCCATGGCCTTACATGTATATAAGCGTTGATACGGTAATCATTCACACCATTTGTAATAGCATGATGAAAACAGTGTCTATCATATTGATTTATGTGAATCGATTATCTTATGTTAGGTCATTAAATGCTTTTGGGCTGGTTTTCCAGTTTGAAGATATGCTGTTGATATACCAGGCGGAACTATTGATATATGGATATCATTGAGGAAGTACGCTCACTGCAGCGTTTTCGACATTAGAGCGTTGGGGCGAAGCCCCCATCTCTCTACATGTCTATGTTGTATAGGTTACATGTCTATGTTGTCTAGGTTTCATGCCAACCTATCGACGCCCGTTTTGGCATATAAGCGTTTAGAAACCTACCCCAAATGAGGATTTTCTTCGTCCTTGACATAAAATTGTTTCTTTTCGAGAAAATTACGTAAAATGCTCAAGTCGTCCGAAAAACGTCCAACATGGCGGAATTGATGGAAATTGACGTTCCCAGAGTGCAAGGCAAATTTTCCCGCAATGATGAGTATTTTGGAGCACACAATTTTCTGTTCAGCAATTCGTTCATGTATACATGTACATGTAAGCTTGCGTGTAGCCTCCTTAGGCGTTATGAAGTAAACATAACGATTCGTTTGCGATACCACCCCTACACTGACCGTAATTTGATGTATTTTATCAGATAACAGAGTGTTTCATGCTGGGTTGCGAAGCCATTTATTTTTAAATGATCTTTTAATTTGCCCAGTAGGCATGTTTTAGGCCATATAATTGGTTACACATTATTTCAAGAGTAATGAAAAAGGTTGCATCATCACCCAAACATATTGCAGTTTTGTTATGAGCAACGAAGCCTTGTGATAATTCAGATTATTCAGCAGGGTGAGTGTGAGACGCTCGATTTCCGATTGATACGGCCACTAGTTTATGCATCGTGAATACACACATGTGCCCGCAATAATTCATCCATCGACATCAGATTGTCATTGTAGATAACTGTGTACAGCATTTGTGTTTTTAGTTTTACTATATGTGGATTCATCATAATCTCTGGAAGAACCAAATGTGTATTATCAGCAACGGATGAAGTAAACACGATTATATTATTCCGTTATTGATTTATTTTATGTTACATTACAGTATGTATTTATCTTTTCATCTTTTTGTTATTACTGCCTTCCTTTGCGTCATTTCCAATTGGACATTCAATTTATAGTTCTCTTGTAAAATGTATGACATTTGGCGAGTAGTTTCTCTCTACACACTAGTCCAGGCATTCACTTGTGCAACCAAATTGAAATCCATTTTTGACAATTCGAAAAATGGTTGGAGTTCAACCAAGAAAACTATTGCATCAACGTCCGCACACTCCTTGGGTCGGTGTGCCTTGGACTGTCAGACATTGGAGAACTCTGGAGGATTCAACGCACGAGTTAACGATACATTGATGGAATGTGACTTCAAGGAAGGGAGTCATACCCTTAATGATTTGATCTACACCCCAGGAGTAGTATTCTATGGAACCAGTTTGTATATATTCGTATATAGTTCCAATTCATGTCTTACCTACGTGACCCTTTCATGGACATATTGTATATAAAAGAGCCTGGTGCTGATTAAGGCGAGGTCTACTATTAGAAAGTTGCGATTGTTCATGAAACTAATATATCATGATGTAAGTATCAATCTATTACAACCAATACGGCTAGATTTACGAAGCCAATAACAAACGTAAAATACAACATTTCAAAATAGAAACAAAGCTCAAATAAACAGTATATCCGAGGACACGGGTCAAGGTCATCATGGGCAGACAGTCTGTGAAATGTAGTAGTTTCTACTGTACATCTGATGGTGTAGTATATCCTGATCAAGAAGATCCCGAAGACGCCGAAATTATTACTTTTGAATATTTCATTACCAATATTAGATATATTTAGAAATGAACCAATGAAATTTTTGATGCAGAATGAAAACATCTGAATCTAGATTTGGAACCAAACTAGATTATTCAATTTTCGAAGGTAGTTGTGATCATATTTTCACTGTACTTTATTTTGATACTAACTAAAGCTCAAGATAAAAACTTGGTAGTTTGAGATATCGACGTATTTAATTCGTGGTTTCAACTTGAGATCCCAACTTCGCAACTCGAGAAATGAATTCGATAGTTATGGTAATATTGGTGAATATAATACATATCCTAGTGAGCTGTTCCGTTCATTTCCAACCCCCTGTGTGTAGCGAAATCCTGCGTGAGTATATTTCTAACAGATAAGTCCATTGCGACCTTACCTCACGAATGTCGTGAAGTATATAATGGTGCAACCACGACTTCCGGTGTGTTTCTGAACAACATCGACGTCTTTTCTGGAGGGACTAATTTGTTTGAAGTGTTCTGTGACATGGACACAAGTGATGGCGTGTGGACGGTATGTGGAGATCATAGGTTTTTATTCATTACTGATAGCACTTACCAAGTTACTCGAAAGACGAACAATACAAATGTAGTATCAAGGAAATGCAAAATTTTCACAGTATGATTATTGGACACTCGTTGCATATATGGAATTAGTTTTCATGGGATTAGGCCACATCTAATCCGACTGCATAAATAGGTGTTACTGCGACGTGAGGACGGTTCAGTCGACTTTGATCGAGGGTGGGACGAATACCGAACAGGATTTGGACAAGTATTGGGCGAGTTCTGGGCAGGTTAGCATACATAAGTATATAAGTTGTGCATGATTATATATATATATAGTACACACCTTAATATTTCGCCCGATTCAAGCTGACGTTTTTTACCATTTCCTAATCATGCTGTTCATGTTATCTTGCCGGGTGCTTCAATACTGTCTGGCCACATATTCTTACAGCACAGTTTAGTATAATATAGATAATCGCGTCAAGGACAACACATAATTCAATACCTTGATGTCCAAGAACAGCAACATCATATGTTCCAGGCAATTCCCTGGTGCACATTCTGACGTCCCAGCAGACATACAAACTCAGAGTTGACCTGGTATCATTTGGTGGAGAATATCGTTATGCCGAGTATGACAGATTTGTGGTGGGATCTGAAGCTGATGACTTCATCCTGACTTTGGGGACCTACACTGGGAAAGTAGAAATACTAACGTACATATTAAAACAGGGAACCAATAATGATTGGCTCGCTAGTGATGAAATATCAAAGACATTAACCCGACATAATATAAAAAAACTGCGTGAAATACCACAAAATATTTGCAAAATATCTATATATTCGACAAATTATTAATTTCGAATCCACAAAAAGCTAACGCCTCCGGGCAATACAGTGGACAGCGCTTCACCACTCCTGAGTCCTGATATCGACAACGACGAAAACTCAGAGTACAACTGCGGTGCTATTTGCACTCTGGCTGGTGGTACAAGTCCTGCTCCCACGATGGGCTGACTGGTGTCTATGGGGAGGATGTTCCTTATGATGTGGTGGTAAATGACAACTTCAATTGGTTCTTTAGTCCAAGAATCATCTGGCGCACTTGGTTGGGTATGAACGAGCATCCGAAGATGGCCGAAATGGAAATCAGACCATTGATCTGATGTATCTCCTTGGTTGTAAAAAATAAAATGGTTACGGACATGTCATCAACTGAAAATATATATATATATATATATATCTGTGCATGAAACTGGTTGTGTTCTAGTATTCTGAGAAGTATGTGTTGCTAATATTTACATGAGTCGTGATAACATGATGGACATTGATTAAATTGTTTGTACCCAAATTCTCTGTTTTCGCTGGAGCGATGTCATGTGGATAAAATAATATAGAAATATTCATAGATAAACTAATGACACATTTTAGAGTAGTATAGAAATTTTTTTGACTGTTGTGACTGTTTGAAACTCAAATATGAGATGTAAAACTAATGTTGATATTTTAGAAGATTGTTTGTAACTGTTTTTTGACAAACTGTCATAAGTGTTTGTATTGTTTTAGTGTTATAATCCAATGCCGTGTTGTTGACGTGTGTTTATGTATTTGTATTCTTTCAAACTAATAATATAAGGTAGTTTTGCTGGCGGGTTTTATCAATCGCCTAAATAAATGAAAGGTTATATACATGTATCATTATAAACTTACAGTATCCCCTACGGACATTGATTCCTCGATTGCCTATGTGTTCGTTATGAATCATTACGTAGTGTGCAGTTTGTCTGTTCCTGAACATTTCTTTCATGTTAACGCTAGTTGTATCTCAAGCACGATGCGACACGGATATGAGTACATTATAATTGTTATTTTTAACACTCGATGATCTATCGATGTTGTACTGAACCTAATATAATATACCTATTGTATTTTCAACAAGAAAAGTGCATAATTATGTATTTTTTGTAGCTATTTTTCTTTAACAAACTGGTCATTGTTTGAATTCTGTTAGTGTGTGGCCATAGGCCGTAATATACCTCATGCCGTTTCGTGGGTGGATGTTTGTATGTGCATATCGACTATATCCTTTCAGTATTATAACACAATGCCGTTTTACTGCCCTGTGTAATCAAGCGCGTATTCAGATGAATGATACTAGTTCCTCTCTACACACTAGTCCAGGCATTCACTTGTGCAACCAAATTGAAATCCATTTTTGACAATTCGAAAAATGGTTGGAGTTCAACCAAGAAAACTATTGCATCAACGTCCGCACACTCCTTGGGTCGGTGTGCCTTGGACTGTCAGACATTGGGGAACTCTGGAGGATTCAACGCACGAGTTAACGATACATTGATGGAATGTGACTTCAAGGAAGGGAGTCATACCCTTAATGATTTGACCTACACCCCAGGAGTAGTATTCTATGGAACCAGTTTGTATATATTCGTATATAGTTCCAATTCATGTCTTACCTACGTGACCCTTTCATGGACATATTGTATATAAAAGAGCCTGGTGCTGATTAAGGCGAGGTCTACTATTAGAAGGTTGCGATTGTTCATGAAACTAATATATCATGATGTAAGTATCAATCTATTACAACCAATACGGCTAGATTTACGAAGCCAATAACAAACGTAAAATACAACATTTCAAAATAGAAACAAAGCTCAAATAAACAGTATATCCGAGGACACGGGTCAAGGTCATCATGGGCAGACAGTCTGTGAAATGTAGTAGTTTCTACTGTACATCTGATGGTGTAGTATATCCTGATCAAGAAGATCCCGAAGACGCCGAAATTATTACTTTTGAATATTTCATTACCAATATTAGATATATTTAGAAATGAACCAATGAAATTTTTGATGCAGAATGAAAACATCTGAATCTAGCTTTGGAACCAAACTAGATTATTCAATTTTCGAAGGTAGTTGTGATCATATTTTCACTGTACTTTATTTTGATACTAACTAAAGCTCAAGATAAAAACTTGGTAGTTTGAGATATCGACGTATTTAATTCGTGGTTTCAACTTGAGATCCCAACTTCGCAACTCGAGAAACGAATTCGATAGTTATGGTAATATTGGTGAATATAATACATATCCTAGTGAGCTGTTCCGTTCATTTCCAACCCCCTGTGTGTAGCGAAATCCTGCGTGAGTATATTTCCAACAGATAAGTCCATTGCGACCTTACCTCACGAATGTCGTGAAGTATATAATGGTGCAACCACGACTTCCGGTGTGTTTCTGATCAACATCGACGTCTTTTCTGGAGGGACTAATTTGTTTGAAGTGTTCTGTGACATGGACACAAGTGATGGCGGGTGGACGGTATGTGGAGATCATAGGTTTTTATTCATTACTGATAGCACTTACCAAGTTACTCGAAAGACGAACAATACAAATGTAGTATCAAGGAAATGCAAAATTTTCACAGTATGAATATTGGACACTCGTTGCATATATGGAATTAGTTTTCATGGGATTAGGCCACATCTAATCCGACTGCATAAATAGGTGTTACTGCGACGTGAGGACGGTTCAGTCGACTTTGATCGAGGGTGGGACGAATACCGAACAGGATTTGGACAAGTATTGGGCGAGTTCTGGGCAGGTTAGCATACATAAGTATATAAGTTGTGCATGATTATATATATATATAGTACACACCTTAATATTTCGCCCGATTCAAGCTGACGTTTTTTACCATTTCCTAATCATGCTGTTCATGTTATCTTGCCGGGTGCTTCAATACTGTCTGGCCACATATTCTTACAGCACAGTTTAGTATAATATAGATAATCGCGTCAAGGACAACACATAATTCAATACCTTGATGTCCAAGAACAGCAACATCATATGTTCCAGGCAATTCCCTGATGCACATTCTGACGTCCCAGCAGACATACAAACTCAGAGTTGACCTGGTATCATTTGGTGGAGAATATCGTTATGCCGAGTATGACAGATTTGTGGTGGGATCTGAAGCTGATGACTTCATCCTGACTTTGGGGACCTACACTGGGAAAGTAGAAATACTAACGTACATATTAAAACAGGGAACCAATAATGATTGGCTCGCTAGTGATGAAATATCAAAGACATTAACCCGACATAATATAAAAAAACTGCGTGAAATACCACAAAATATTTGCAAAATATCTATATATTCGACAAATTATTAATTTCGAATCCACAAAAAGCTAACGCCTCCGGGCAATACAGTGGACAGCGCTTCACCACTCCTGAGTCCTGATATCGACAACGACGAAAACTCAGAGTACAACTGCGGTGCTATTTGCACTCTGGCTGGTGGTACAAGTCCTGCTCCCACGATGGGCTGACTGGTGTCTATGGGGAGGATGTTCCTTATGATGTGGTGGTAAATGACAACTTCAATTGGTTCTTTAGTCCAAGAATCATCTGGCGCACTTGGTTGGGTATGAACGAGCATCCGAAGATGGCCGAAATGGAAATCAGACCATTGATCTGATGTATCTCCTTGGTTGTAAAAATAAAATGGTTACGGACATGTCACCAACTGAAAATATATATATATATATATCTGTGCATGAAACTGGTTGTGTTCTAGTATTCTGAGAAGTATGTGTTGCTAATATTTACATGAGTCGTGATAACATGATGGACATTGATTAAATTGTTTGTACCCAAATTCTCTGTTTTCGCTGGAGCGATGTCATGTGGATAAAATAATATAGAAATATTCATAGATAAACTAATGACACATTTTAGAGTAGTATAGAAATTTTTTTGACTGTTGTGACTGTTTGAAACTCAAATATGAGATGTAAAACTAATGTTGATATTTTAGAAGATTGTTTGTAACTGTTTTTTGACAAACTGTCATAAGTGTTTGTATTGTTTTAGTGTTATAATCCAATGCCGTGTTGTTGACGTGTGTTTATGTATTTGTATTCTTTCAAACTAATAATATAATGTAGTTTTGCTGGCGAGTTTTATCAATCGCCTAAATAAATGAAAGGTTATATACATGTATCATTATAAACTTACAGTATCCCCTACGGACATTGATTCCTCGATTACCTATGTGTTCGTTATGAATCATTACGTAGTGTGCAGTTTGTCTGTTCCTGAACATTTCTTTCATGTTAACGCTAGTTGTATCTCAAGCACGATGCGACACGGATATGAGTACATTATAATTGTTATTTTTAACACTCGATGATCTATCGATGTTGTACTGAACCTAATATAATATACCTATTGTATTTTCAACAAGAAAAGTGCATAATTATGTATTTTTTGTAGCTATTTTTCTTTAACAAACTGGTCATTGTTTGAATTCTGTTAGTGTGTGGCTATAGGCCGTAATATACCTCATGCCGTTTCGTGGGTGGATGTTTGTATGTGCATATCGACTATATCCTTTCAGTATTATAACACAATGCCGTTTTACTGCCCTGTGTAATCAAGCGCGTATTCAGATGAATGATACTGTACATTTGCCTGTATAAACCCATAATGTTCCATAATGGACACTGATTTCTCTATTATTATTGTGCATCAGTACGTAGTGTATATTTGTCGAACCCTGAGTAGTAGATGTCCTTTCTCATGTTATTTGTGTCAAAAGCTCGATATAGTACCTAAAACAACAGTATATAAGTGTATTATAAGTACATTATATTGTATGGGCTTACGAATGAAGCACATAGCTTTGCGACAATATGTGTGGCACACAGAATGTCACTGATTCAACCCAGACTTGTATAATAATGAAGGTTTGTACCAATAAATGTAAATTTGGTAGATACTGGTGTGGTTTTAATTTGGTAATACGGATTTTTTCGCGACTGCTGTCTGGGCTGTTATGAGTTGTTCTGAGATAATAAGCTGTAGATATATGTGTTCTTCGTTCCCCGACCATTTCCGTTGACATATGCATTGAGCTTACAATAATTTTAAGAAAAAATTGCATGATGCCTTCCTTGAAGAAACTGAGTTTGTTCAAGTGTACAGGAAAGTCTACTGTGGATGATATTGGAAGTTGGTATATGACCATTACCGTTGTATTATTTTAAAATTTCATTGAAAAGTGTAGCTTCTTTTTTCTTTGATGAGTTTACGTTTTTTTCGTTAAGTTTGTGTGTGTTTTGCAAAATGTTTCTGGTCGTAGTTTGACCTCGCAATGTAACAAAATTCATAATAGGGGTCTACATTGTCACGTTTTCCTTCAGTCTTGCAAACATGATGTACTTATCTAATATATTATATTATCTATTATATAAAACAATGGGGTACCTGTTGATGCCATGTGCTTTTGGGGCTCTAAAACAGTATATAATGCCCAAGAAGTACAAATACGTCATGTCCATTGTCTGCATTATGCAAAAACAAACATGACAAAAATCTAATGAAACACTATTACGTTTTTGTATGTATTTGGCACAGTAGACTGTTTCTATGGTTTATCTATATCTGAATTACATGGTGGCGATCCTGGTGGCAAACAGGAACCCCAAACAGGAACCCCAAACAGGAATTCTATCAGTTGCTGTATAATGTTGTTGATCCCTATGCAGATTTGGTATTGAATAGTTCAACGATGTACAATACGTTTGTTAATATCGTACGATGTGAGGGCAAGCCTCAGTATTAACTTTACCAATATCTGTAATAATATGACACGTGTAGTTCTTTCGTCTATGGATAATCCAAACAGGAAATGTGTGCATTTTTTATCAGAAAGAATTATTGTAATCCAGCTCGTTTTATCACGGGATTTTTTTTCAAATATTCGCCCTAAATATGACCAGCGGCTCTGGACAAGCTTGCCTCCTGTATCTATACTATCTTTCACGATAGTTGCTAGTGTCTAGTGTTGTTGGAACCTTGTTTGTCAACTGCTAGCAAATTTTTTAATACACTGGAATAAAACATCAAAATACTATTTTTTCACGCAAATCAAATCACTGCCGCCTCTATCAATGCAATAAACTTTCAAAAGGACGTTCCCGATCCTCCCGTCTCATGGCAGGATTAGAATGAAAATATGTGTTTCAACGACAAGTACAAAGCAATCAATAAACATTTCATAAGCTTACAGTACATATAGCACAATGCCCTTTTCAATGTAAAATTCGAAAACAAAATATGTGCTGTATTTTGGCTGCTTCTGAAATTTTGATTGTTTGTGGAGCAGGTTATGTTGCTGGGCTGACCCTCGACTGACAACAATGTTACGGACTGTTTCGAACACAGGCGTACGGTGCCAATCGAATACGCCTATGTCATCATGTATCTATAATATACGTCGCAGTTGGTGTCGAATATCCTGAAATGTGTGTTGAAAGTGGATTTTACTGGAGAAGTATCATAGCTACTTGAACTTCAACACTTGTTTATAAAGTTTAATGTTTATGGAATGAAAGCAGGTATTTCATGGAGTGTGTGCATCGATGTGGGATATTTTACAACGATCCAAACAGAGGGCCCCCAGGTTTTTGTTATGTACCTTGGTGTATATTGGGCGAGTTTGATCAGCGACCAAACTTGAGTACAGGAAATAGCATTGCGCATGTCTGGTTTGCTTGAGTGATAAAACGACCACCCAGACTAACCAGAGTGAATAGGAAGGTCAAGGACGTTTGTGTTTTCCACGCGAAAATGGATGACAAGTTTCTCATTTGTTGTCTCATGAAAGAATTGCTGTTTGAGGACGATGACAGTGATCTTAGCGCGTATTCCGTATCGTCCATGTTATCATTACTTCAAGACAAGCGCAAATATGTCCCAAAAATCCAGAACTACATGGATAACGTGGTAGCAGAAATGGCACTAGAAGAAAATCTGGATGATTTCCGAGTCCACTACCGTCTTACGAGACATACTTTCGAAATTTTTCTACAAGCCGTGTGTCCTTTCCTCACGAGAAGTGGAACTGGTCCACACCCCCCTGTGGCCCCAGAAAAACAATTACTGCTGACACTTTCATACATTGGAAATCAAGAGTCCATGCGTGGGGTAGCGCATAAATTTGACTTATCCAAGTACACGGTGCACAATGTCATAAGGCACACATGTCAAGTCATAGTGCAGCAGTTGCAAAACAAGGTAAAATGTACATAATATCAGTAGACTCTATTATACAATACGCCATAGATCGACTCCATTCAGTCATTTGCATGAGTGATTTGTTCGCTAGATCTATCATTTATTTTTGAAACCTCTATAAATACTTAGACGTCTAATTAAACATTAATTTCAATTCCTGTTCTTCAAGGTGATAAAATGGCCAAACCCAGCACGACAAGCAGCCATCGCCAGTGAAGTCGAGGAAAAATGTGGTCTGGAGGGCGTAGTAAGATTTCTGGATGGAACGCACATCAGACTTGCTGGGGCACCAAAAGGGGACCAAGACTATTATAACCGCAAAGGATATCCCTCTCTGCAGCTTCAGGTATTAAAACTCATTTCTGCTTTGAAAAATGGACTGCTACTCTCTTTACACTAAAGTTTATAGTTTACCAGCAATTCAATTTACAGAAAGCAGCTGTAAAATGGAATAAAATTCAGAACATGTTTTTTTTTTTTATTTCAGGCAGTATGCGACCACGACATGCTATTCACAAGCTTGATGACAGGCTGGCCAGGCTCCGTGCATGATGCCCGCGTTTTACGGACATCAAACCTCTATATTCGTGCTGAAGGCGGACAACTCATCGTGCAGGACCATGTCATACTCGCAGACAGTGCATATCCATTGCGTAATTGGCTCGTCACCCCTTTCAAAAGGCTAGGTCAACTTAATGCAAGGCAGCTGGCATTCAACCGAAAGCTATCATCTGCTAGACAAGCGATCGAGAGAGCCTTTGGACTCCTGAAGGGCCGTTTCAGGCGTTTGAAAGAGCTACCATTGCATGACGTTGAGGTCATGTGTTACTTTATAATAACTGCATGTATTTTGCATAACTTCTGCATATTAAGTGAAGATGATGTAGAAGACTTCATCGAAGATGATGACGATATTAATGCAAATGACTATGCCAATGTCTATCAGAATGGCGAAAATGGTGTTGTGCGAAGAATGCGTATGGTATAACTTACAGCAAACAATAAATCAGTGTAACTTCAACATGTTTATTTTGCTAAAAGTTTCCACGGTAAACCGTGACTTCCAGTAATTACCAGTAAACAGTTTTCAGTGAACAATATCCCAAATTTCACAAAATAACTTCAGTAATACTTCTAGTAATTACCAGTAAACAGTTTCCATGATTCAATATCCCAAATGTTGCGTAATTATTTCCAGTAACTACCAGCAAACAATTTCCAGAAAACACCATCAAAAGTGTCGGATAACTACCCCCAGTAGCTGTATTTATGCAAAACACTTCCCAGAAAACGTCATCCCAAATGTAATGTTTCCGAAGTACCGTAAACCCTGACACTCACAGTGACTGTATCAGAAGTACTCGCACAATTACAGGCTTCACAATGACCAGAAAATATGAACATTTTTACAAAGTTTGTAATACAAACAAAACCGAAATCACAGATACAAATGATACATAGAACACGGGAATCCACAAAGTCAAGTATTCTGTTACATGTAAAACATGAGAAAAATCAACATATATGCATACTAACAGTACGGTAAAAAATGAGACGCCACTTGGGCATGAAAATCACACATAAAACAAGTATCACCAGTATCCGACTTCGAAAATCATAAAATTAGTCTTTATCCGAATAGAGTCAGTGTCACACAATCTTCATGATTACTTTTTTGATAAAATGTATAGCATTCTATCTACACGCGCCATACGTTCCTGGTGCATTTGTGTCAGTGTCTCGCGAAATTCTTTGTTTTGAGCTTCCATAAATTTCAGGACTTCAGACTTGGGCTTCTTCTTTTGTTTCTCTGACGTCGGCTCTGACTTCTGTTGTCTCTGTTGTCTCTTGGCCGACGGGGGGCCTGGCGCATCAGTGTCTAGGAGAACACTCGGTTTTGTAGATTCCCGTGTTCCATATTCATTATCGAAGGCATCGCGAAGCCGGAAATTCTTTTTTTCAGTGCCTGTGGGGGCATCCACGACCTCTTTCCATTTCTTCTTTAATGCTGTGTACTTATTCATGACCTGGGTATGGGACAGGTGCGTACTGAACTCGACATTCAGTTTTTCAGCGATGGCTGTCCACAATGGCACATGATTCCTTGTTTCCTTGAATTCGGCAGACATGTTGTGTCGCGTGTTGACAAGCACTTCCTCCTCTTGCTGAGACCAAATGTGAATTGACTGTTGTTCCACGTGTGACGACGAAGCCTGCACGGGCGGTTGTCTGCTGTTAGATCCACTAGTACTCAGCTCAGTGGGCTCCAATTCGGCACTTCCTCCCTCATCTACCTGAGTGGCTGTTGATCCCTCTTTGGGCGGCAGTTTCAGGAGGTCGTTGATAATTTGCATCCTGAGAGATGGATCTAAAACAGCAACAGAACCACATGTAGTTAATTAAAACCAAAATACGAATACTATAAACTGAGTAAACTGCAGTACATATAATATAGAATGTGGTCCCCAAATTCACTCTTGCAGCGCTGCTTGCATTTAGCATGTTTACTAACAAGTGAACTACAGTGTAGTTGTCATGGTGCTCTTTATGAACAATTGTGTTGATACTTTATGGTAAGATTATCATATGGGCAAATAAAAAATCATACAAAAATTTAAGTTTAAAAATTGTGCGGCTATGCACAATTTTTTTCAAAACATTTTTCAAAACATGATCCATAGTGTCTAGTGACAGGAAGTTCCATTGACGATATCTAGTTCCAAAATACAAGTACATGTCGTACCAACCTGTCTGGGGGGAAATCAACAAATCTGCCACCTCTGCCTCCAGCCTCAGGTGATGCGTTACGCCGTTTATGCGGAGTGTCAGAACTTTCATGCTCTAAAACGAAAATATGGTAAGCAATATGCATACAATTCTGACAATGTTTCATGATATTATTATATTTTTTTCTAATTCCTCAGGTGGAAAAAATCCTCCGACTTCTATATCAAATACAAGGTTGAAATGATTGCCCAGATACTCCATGGGTAATATGCTAGAGCTAGAAAAATTACCATACCTTTTATTCGCACAGGAAGTACACAAAATATCAGCAGGTGTGAGAACTCTAGATAACAGTGCGCCAACTTCAAAGCCTTCACAATCAGAGTGAAACGCAAGATGGCACTCTCTACACCTCAGGAATATTCTGAAAAATAATACAGGGTACAGGTTGATATGTAATTAACCAAAGTCACACACGGTATCACTATCATGTTGGATTCAAAAGAGAAAATAATTAACTGCAGCTCAGGAGCTTGCTATTCTTTTTTCAAATTCGATTCTATTACTGATTCCACAACCATAATGCAAGATTATTTATGGTAGAATATTGCATACCTGCTGTTTCCGTCGACTTGTATTGGACTACCAGCCGCCTCCTGAGAGTTGAGAGATTCAAAAGAAATTTCTTCAGCACCTTCGTGGCAGCGGTAGCAGGTCCAATAACTCTGTGTAACAATAAAATTGTACACATTCTTATATAGTTTATATACTCGAGCAGAGTTACCAAAAATTGGCCACTAGATTCGTCAGTTAAACCGATATGAAGTCTACATCCAATCATTTCCAATGAATATACTGAAGGATCTATAATCAACTTGAAAATTCAACACATTCAAGCGACCGAAAAATCTAGTTTTTACAAAACACTCCATTATCGCCCAATGTGCATCAAATCATTGATTGATTGATTGATTGATTTTTATTTGGCAATAAAATATACAGGTAAAAACAAGTACATGTAGTAAAATATTGCCGAGGATAGCACAAAAAAGCAGCCAAAAAGGCACTTATTTCCATTGTGGTCCTCTTAAGATGGACGACAGGCTAGCAATAACACATCGACTAGTAAATGATAACAAAGATAGTAATCTAATAGTTGTAAAAATAATAAATACTAATACTAATAATAATAATAATAATAACTGATACAAAAATTAATTACAAGTACAAAATTGGAAATAAAAATAAATAAAAACAAAAATTACAAATAAGAGTACAAAACCTAATAATATACATATAAGGCTTGACTAGCACCAATTAGGTTATTAAAAATATAATCTTTGACTAGTTTTTTGAATGATTGTTTGGATGGAGACCTTCGAATTGATAATGGGAGATTATTCCACAAAAGGGTGGCAGAATACATGAATGAGGATGCACCAAAACTATTCACACGAGGTATGGCAAAAGAAGCTATGTTGGATCTAGTTGCATGACCTGAAGAATTAGGGGTAAAATTACATTTCAGATATTCCGGAGCAGAATCATTGTTTATGTTATACATGATGGACAATTTTAACAGTTCAACACGTTTATCAACTGGTAACAATTCAACTGACCCAAATTCATTCAAACCAATGTGAGTTCTTGGTGAAGCTCCTAACAAGAACCTGATGATTTTGTTTTGGGTAACCTGGAGTCTTGTTCTATTCAACTTAGTTAAACCACTGTACCATGATGTGCAAGCGTAATCGAAGTGGCATTGGATCAAGGCTGAAACCAATAGTTTCTTAGTTTTCAGGTTAAAGTGGCGGGCATTTCTGAAGAGAAATTTAAGTTTACCAATACTTTTAGCAACAACTTTATCAGCAATAGCATTACCTGAAAGGGATTGGTCTAACGTTACGCCTAAATATGTTACCTGTTCTTTTGATCCGATGTCAGTTCCATTGCACTGCACATTTACCTTATTGATAGTTTTCAACTTATGTTTTGAGCCGAACAATATTGATTCTGTTTTACCAAGATGAATAGACAGTTTATTGTCATTCAACCATTCACATACACATGCAAGTTCATTACTTAATTTCATTTCAATGTCAGAAACCACTTTACCTGATACCAAGAGAGCTGAATCGTCAGCATAAAGTAACAATTCACAGGTTACGGCTGCAGATATGTCATTAATGTAAACAAGAAATAAAAGAGGTCCAAGTATCGAACCTTGTGGTACACCACATGAGATATTCATTTCCTCAGATAAGGTGCCATTTATATCCACCATTTGTTTTCTGTTGGTAAGGTATGACCTAAACCAGTCTACTGACAATGTTTGTGCACCAAGGGCTTCCAGCTTATTTAACAACACACTATGATCAACAGTGTCAAATGCCTTCTGCAGGTCCAACATGACCATGCCTGTATAGTTACCCTGATCACACTGATTTCTTATGTAGTCAGACAAATGAATTAGACATGTTTCCGTGGAATATGAAGAACGAAAACCCGACTGAAGTTCATACAACAGGTTATGTTTAACCAAGTGTTCATTTAACTGATTAAATACTACTTTTTCAAATACCTTAGAGACATCACTTAGTATGGATACCGGCCTGTAGTTTCCTACCTCAGTTTTGCTATTTTTCTTGTACAGCGGGACCACACGCGCCATCTTTAAATCTTCAGGTACAATACCAGCTCTCAACGATAGATTTATGATCTCA
The DNA here is from genome assembly GCA_949152475.1 of Terebella lapidaria. Classification (NCBI taxonomy): domain Eukaryota; kingdom Metazoa; phylum Annelida; class Polychaeta; order Terebellida; family Terebellidae; genus Terebella; species Terebella lapidaria. Next base: position 30,644,745 of record OX424560.1, read on the forward strand.
GTCAAAGGCCTAGATATAACATTGGCACTATCCTTGATGAAACGAGCAGGTAGATTATCTAAACCAGTTGCTTTTGCGGCACTCATGTTTGACAATATTTTAACAATATCATCCCGTGTAACAGGTGACAACACAAATGTATCCGGATTAACATTCAAATTACAGTAATATTGTTTTACAAATTCAAAGCCATATTTACCAATGCCAGCTGGCAACATTTCGACAAGTTTAGAAGCAACAGAAGTAAAAAATTCGTTAAAATGATTGGCAACTGCTGACTTGTCAAAACTTAGTTTGTCACCAATAGTGAGACCAATATTACCACTCTTATTGACAGCCTTGGAGGATGCACCAAGAGACTTAAGTGCCTGCCATAACTTCTTTGGTTTGTCTTTGTTATCGTCAACTAGGTTAGTGAAATACTTTTCCTTACCTTTTTTCTTTTTATGACAGACCTGGTTTCTGTACTTGACAAAATTCTGATAGTCTTCGGGCGAACCAGATTTGCGAAATTTTTTCAAACACCTATCACGATTTCTAATCAACTCGAGTATATCACTTGTCATCCACTCCTGAGTTCTTTGCTTCAGTCTCATTTGTTTTAACGGAGCAACTTTGTCAAGAACACTCAGGAATTGGCTTTTAAACATCAGCCAAGCTTCATTTACATATGGGTAAACAGAAAAGTTAGGCCAATTAACTTTACCAAGTTCACTTACAAATTTTTCCTTAGTGTAATGCTTCAAAGACCTCATATGAACAATATTATGTTTATCAATTGCAGACTTCCTGCTCTTACGAGTACAGTAGGTAAGCAGATGGTCACTAACACCAAAGTTCAAAACACCAAACTGGCGAATCTTGTCACATTCAGTTACCATAATGAGATCCAAAATGGATCTACTTTGGTTACATACCCTAGTAGGAACATCAATGAGTTGTGTTAATCCAGATAATCTCATAAAGTTATTCAGAGATTTCAACAACAAGTTGTTGGAATTACCAGTACATGCTATATTTGTGTTAAAATCACCAAGTATAATGGTTTCACACTCGGCAAAACCAGTTTCACCATTACACTCCTTGAAAAGTTCATAGAAACTTGTCTGTTTCGGAGGCCGATAACACACTCCCGTCAGGATTGGACGCGACTTTGGTAGCAAGACATCTACCCAAACTGTTTCCAAGTCGACAGAGCGGAGGTCCATCCTTGGATTGTAGGACAGGTCCTGTCTTATGTACATGCACACACCACCACCGGTCCTTCAACGATCATTACGCACTACGTGGTAACCCGGGATATCTACCTCGGAATCTTGTATTGAAGAGTCCAGCCAGGTTTCAGTAATCCCAATTACAGCAGCGTTGGAGTTGGCAGCCACTAGACGAATTTCGTCTATTTTGGGAAGCAGACTTCTGCAGTTCAAGTGTAGGAAGTGCAGGCCCTTACACTGGAAGCATCTAAATTGATGCACGGGATCAGTCATGTCATCACCATCAGTTGCTTGAAAACTGGTACATCGAGACACATCCAACATATCTGATGACTCGTTGAAGAATTCATCAGTGGGTCCTTGAACTGAACACTTGTTGCACACATATGAGATCTCAGTGTTCTGTTGGACTGCTGAGTCATACTCATCCACAGAAATATCCCCACATTTTATGTGAGTCCACTGGTCACATTCATCGCAAGATACAGCTTTACTGTTACTCCGGACGGCTTTCTGACAGATGACACAGGGATATTTAGGTATCCGTTTAAAAGCTGGTCCGGGACAGGGGTGAATGTCTCCACACATCAGTAAGGACAATGTCAAACACAGATTCGTGGTATTCACACTGTACGAGGAAGAAGAACATCGACGAGAACGTCTTTGTTTACCGTATCCAGGCGCGAACGAAGTGGGCGATAATAGGTGGCCGTGGAGGATTCCATGGCCAAAAACAATCTTCTTCGTCGCAATATCCGATAAAAATAGATTTACACGGTCGGTACTCCCATTGCAATTCACATCAGTCCCCATAAATACTCGATCTGGAGGAATCCAAGATTTTATCAAAAGATAATATAAGATTGAAATTGCTATGCCTTGTTTGCCTGCCGCCATCATTAGCGTAAACTACTGTTAAAACGAGACGAACTGAAGAAATGACTGTTATCTTAGAAAAAATGAACGTCCTTCATATATATTTCGAGGTTTCTCCCCATGTCTGCCACAAAAAGAGTGACGATTTCACTTTTTTGACAACCAACCTTTTTTTGCGCGGCAACCGTGTCGGCCATATTGAACCAGAGGAATAGTACCCCCTGTCTCCGGTCGGACCAGAGCCGCCCGAGTGACGTCACTCTGGCACAACCGGAGCGAGTTTGGTCTACTTTGGTCGAACCGTGGTAACCCTGGTTCGTGATCAAACTCGCCCATTATAGATACATGATGACATAGGCGTATTCGATTGGTACCGTACGCCTGTGGTTTCGAACAATGATTTGGTTTATGTCCGCCGTCCGGCGTCTGTCCGTCCACATTTGTATCTTTAAAATTTACAATCGAATCATTCTGAAATTTTGCCCAAAAATACCTAAAAATATTCCCAGGAAAGTTTTTTTTTTTGTTTTTTTATTTTCGCATTTTTTTTCAAAATGGCGGCCATTTTTGACGAAAATGCCTAATTTTGGACTAATGCGGCCATTTTCTCACAATCTGTTCAGTAATTGATACATAACACTCATCAAATGTACTCCTGTGATGTGTATAAGTTTCCTTGGGCTTGAATGGCTCGAAATGGGCCATTTTGGGCCCAAAGTTAGCCCAAATAGGACTTCCTATGATAAATTTTCCTATGCTTTATAATGGGACACATTATTGCCAATATCTCACTTAATATTGCGATTAGAGACTAGGAATCAATTGTGGACATATAGGAAATGATATATGCTGAATATTGTCGTGACCTTGTATTTGACCTTTGACCTCATTTTCAAGGTCAGAGCACAAAATGGCTAAAATCTCACTTATTATCGACTTTACAGCTTACAAATCAATTGGGGACATATAGGAAATGATATATGCTGAATATTGTCGTGACCTTGAATTTGACCTTTGACCTCATTTACAAAATCAGAGCACAAAATGGCTAAAATCTCACTTATTATCGACGTTACAGCTTATATATCAATTGGGGACATATAGGAAGTGATATATGCTGAATATTGTCATGACTTGAACTTGACATTTGACCTGATTTTCAAGGTCAGAGCATGAAATGGCTAATATTTCGCTTATTGTTGACTTTGCAGCTTAGGAATCAATTGTGCACATACAGGAAATGATATATACTGAATCTTTTCATGACCTTGAACTTGACATTTGAACTCATTTTCAAGGTCAGAGCATAAAATGGCTAATATCTCGCTTATTATCAATTTTACAGTTTAGGAATCAATTGTGAACATATAGTAAACAATATGCTGAATATTCTCATAACCTTGAATTTGACCTTTGATATCATTTTCAAGGTCAAAGCACAAAATGGCTAATATATCGCTTATTATCGACCTTACAGCATTGCAATCAATTGAGCACTTATAGGAAATGATATATGCTGAATATTCTCATGACCTTGAATTTGACCTTTGATCTCATTTCCAGGTCAGAGCACAAAATGGTCACTATCTTGCTCATTCAATATGTAGCCAGATGCTTAACTTCTGGAAGGTCAAGGAAACAAATTAAAATCACAGTCACGCAAAAGATGAGAATAGAAAAAGTGTGCTAATCAAAACTGTTTTTCATATTTATTTTTGTATTTTTATTCCGTTACATTCGCATCATGTGGGCCCGATGGTCTTGCAACCAAAATTCCTGATTTGCGCTCCAGGTTGAAAATTGGAGGGTCACGAATTTAAGCTTTTTCTTTGTTTCACATTTTTCAAAACAATATCATGGAGCCAGGCTCCAATATGGGTTGCTGATTATTACTCAGTAGTTGTACCCCCAAGTAGAACAAGATCCTGAAGTGTTAGAATGCAAGGTCAAGGTTATCTCTTCCATTCCACATCACATGATGTATGTCCTGTGGTCGTTTGGCCAAAAGTCTCGATTATCACTCGAACTCGAAAATTAGAGAGTCATGAGATAAAGTGTTTTTTTCCCGCAATATTAACCATATTGTGGACCAGATCCCAATATCTGATGTTGATTTTTACTCAGTAGTTGAGCATTATTAATCGAAACAAAACAGTAGAGTTTTAAACTCAATGTCAGTAATTAAAGTAGTTCACTCAAAACAGTGAGGTAACGAAGAAAGTTATTTCTGGAATATGATCTCTTCAAAATGACCTAGAGTAACTGTGGAGTAACTGATCAGCATCCTAATAGTGAGAATAAAATAGGGTGTCACCGTATTGATTTCTTCACATATTCGATCAAAATCACAAACATGTACCTAAAATGACGATTTTGGGGGAATTTTTGCACATTTTTCGTCATATTCACATTTTGCATCGAGTTTTCCATGCAAACGGATATGGTAACCATCTATTTTTTTTTCAGTTTTATGATGCTCATCGCTTATAGTCGGGCATGTACGGGGGGTCCCTTTGCACCCCCCCATGATCCTCCAAAACCAACTTTTTTCTCAAGGTTTTTCAATACTTATAAACATTACATATGTCTCCGGTTGCGCATCCATTGCAAAAATTGGTTTTCGGGCCATTTTTCAAAATGGCCGCCCCGCAAAATCTCGAATTTTGAGATTGCTTCACTTTAAGCTGCATAGGTCTACAAAACAACATCTTTGTTACCTTTTGCTGCTCATTGTAGGGGCCTTATACATTGTACATGAGAAAACAGTGGTTAAATTAACATTTATAATATGAATATGTCCATAAATCCAAGATGGCCGCCAAATTTAGATAATTTTTCACTAAAATGTCCATAACTTCGGACTGAGTCAACCTAGGATGTTCATTTTGGGGTCTATACCTAGGTTTTCATATACAGGGAATCCATTTAGACCAAAATAAATACAATCAAACTATTTCTTTTGATGCATGCATCCAAGATGGCCGCCAAATTTAGATAATTTTTCACTAAAATGTCCATAACTTCGGACTGAGTCAACCTAGGATGTTCATTTTGGGGTCTATATCTAGGTTTTCATATACAGGGAATCCATTCAGACCAAAATAAATACAATCAAGCTATTACTTTTGATGCATGTACACCTGCACACATGGTACACGCTACACATTCATTTAGATATCTCTCGAAAATAGCCCCTTGACACCCCTATGGTCTCAGTTGTGGATCTTGCTTGGATATTTCTGATAGAGACTTTTACTGATTTGCAATCCCAATAAATCCTTGAACAAATAGAGCTTGATTTGATTAGTTTTGTCAATTAACAGAAATCCAAGATGCCTGCTAAACACACCCCGAAAATTCAAGTTCGTAACTAATTGTGCTATAAAGATGTGTGATTCTTACTTTCAAGGGTATTTTGGTAGGTAGATTCCATTTTTGGTGTTATTCTAGCTATATAATATCAATGTAAAATGATAACAGCATCTCATTGAGATGGAAAGCAAATAAAAACATATTGTTATTTGAACTTATTCATACACTTATGCATTACGCATTACTCACCAACATGCTTGGGATACTTTTCACAAACAGAGAACAATAATGTAGAATATCTTCATTGGCTATCTTAACACATGAACATGATGGAACATGGTACTATGATATTGGTACTGCTATATTGGATGAATTGACATATTAGTTGATGATGTCTTCACCATTGCCCTGCATTCTCTTGCAGTACAACAACGTTGTCTTGAGCTGTCCGACATCACTTGCATTACAACTGTTCAACCCCAGGAGAGTGGCAACCCGTACACGAAGGTGTGTCTAGATCAATGAATGAGACTAGATGAATGAATGAGACTATTGTGGCAAAAATTATGTAGAATTTTCCAGAACTGAGATAGAGGATGTTGAGTGGTATGATGTCGGACAGCTCAAGACAACGTTGTTGTACTGCAAGAGAATGCAGGGCAATGGTGAAGCAATCATCAACTAATATGTCAATTCATCCAATATAGCAGTACCAATATCATAGTACCATGTTCCATCATGTTCATGTGTTAAGATAGCCAATGAAGATATTCTACATTATTGTTCTCTGTTTGTGAAAAGTATCCCAAGCATGTTGGTGAGTAATGCGTAATGCATAAGTGTATGAATAAATTCAAATAACAATATGTTTTTATTTGCTTTCCATCTCAATGAGATGCTGTCATTTTAAATTGATATTATATAGCTAGAATAACACCAAAAATGGAACCTACATACCAAAATACCCTTGAAAGTAAGTATCACACATCTTTATAGCACAATTAGTTACGAACTTGAATTTTCGGGGTGTGTTTAGCAGGCATCTTGGATTTCTGTTAATTAACAAAACTAATCAAATCAAGCTCTATTTGTTCAAGGATTTATTGGGATTGCAAATCGGTAAAAGTCTCTATCAGAAATATCCAAGCAAGATCCACAATTGAGACCATAGGGGTGTCAAGGGGCTATTTTCGAGAGATATCTAAATGAATGTGTAGCGTGTACCATGTGTGCAGGTGTACATGCATCAAAAGAAATAGCTTGATTGTATTTATTTTGGTCTGAATGGATTCCCTGTATATGAAAACCTAGATATAGACCCCAAAATGAACATCCTAGGTTGACTCAGTCCGAAGTTATGGACATTTTAGTGAAAAATCATCTAAATTTGGCGGCCATCTTGGATGCATGCATCAAAAGAAATAGTTTGATTGTATTTATTTTGGTCTAAATGGATTCCCTGTATATAAAAACCTAGGTATAGACCCCAAAATGAACATCCTAGGTTGACTCAGTCCGAAGTTATGGACATTTCAGTGAAAAATTATCTAAATTTGGCGGCCATCTTGGATTTATGGACATATTCATATTATAAATGTTAATTTAACCACTGTTTTCTCATGTACAATGTATAAGGCCCCTACAATGAGCAGCAAAAGGTAACAAAGATTTTATTTTGTAGACCTATGCAGCTTAAAGTGAAGCAATCTCAAAATTCGAGATTTCGCGGGGCGGCCATTTTGAAAAATGGCCCGAAAACCAATTTTTGCAATGGATGCGCAACCGGAGACATATGTAATGTTTATTAGTATTAAAAAACCTTGAGAAAAAAGTTGGTTTTGGAGGATCATGGGGGGGGGGGGGGGGGTGCAAAGGGACCCCCCGTACATGCCCGACTATTACTCTATAAGACATATAGAGTAGTTGATCAGTTATTTTGAAGCTCTAGATTACGTTGATACAGTTAATTATTTTAAAGAACTCTTTGACCCCTCCTTACCTCTTTGTCTGGAGCGGACTACCTCAAAGTGCCCAATCGGTTTATAGTTTTCCCTGGGAAAGTGATCATGAGATGCCTACAAGGCAGGCGAACACTACACAATCCTCACTATAACCTCAAATTCGTAAAAATTTGGAATTAAAAGTCAGCATTTTCACATAGTTTCTTACGAAACAGTTCCCACGCAGTTTTCTCACGCTGTCAGACCAATATCCGGTTATAATGTATAGGCGAAAAAGCACGTCAACGTTGTATTGTCAGGGTAGTCGAATGGATAGAGCGTGCACCTTCCCATACAAGATTTTCTTATCCTTCGGATACGAATCCACATGCTGCTGATTGTTTTTTATTTTATCCAAACTGTTCTATAGAATATCCGTTAAATTAATTGTGAGCTATATTTTCGCGCCATTTGTCAAAGCTCTGTATTTTTGTGGTATGATTTGATAATAGCTACGATTATGATTATACAATATTGAAGTCACATTTGATACGAGCATGGCATGCGAATGAGCCATCACCAACGCTCATATAATTCGACTATGGCTGTAACGCCCGCATTATTTGTTTTGGAAAGTGTAACTGTGTCACCGCCGTGGAGTTCACGGCATATTATTATTTTCTTGGTCGGAGCTGTGTCACATCCGTGTGGTCACAAAATCACCCGATTATCGCTCAAACCAATGTGGTCGACAAACAAAATGTGCAAAAATATACAAATTTTCATGAACCCTAAGTGCTCCCAGCAATGCATGTTCATAATTTAAAGCCTCCAGTATCTAGATATATATGTTTCGTAACATTTTATAGAATTGTCGAGTAGAATTTAGGATAATTTTAAAGTCAAGTTCAACACAAAACCTCATATGATTTTTGGCCATAACTTCGTTTTGGATTGTTGGATCAATTTGAAATTTTGTTTGTTTCCATTTGGCATAAAACCATATTTTTTCACCAAATTTCAGACTTCTATCTTGAAAACAGAAAAAGTTGGCAATCTACCCCAATGTTAAATTTCACATCAAACAGGAAATTTGCAAGTCTGAACATAATTTGGCATGTTGTACGAGGTTAGCATTGCACAGTACTTTGTAAGAATGATATTTTATCAAAAAACACCTGTACGATTCTTCAAACTCCAAAATTTTCCTCATATAACGTTTCTTAGCGGAATGAAGAGCATGAAATCCCCATAATTGCTCGATTTTCTGTGGTCCGATTTATGTCCAACATTTAACATTGGGGTAGATTGCCAACTTTTTTAGTTTTCGAGATAGAAGTCTGAAATTGGGTGAAAAAATATGGTTTTGTGCCAAATGGAAATATATAAAATTTCAATTTGATCCGACCATCCTAAACGAAGTTATGGCCGAAAATCATATGAGGTTTTGTGTTGAACTTGAGTATAGGCCTGAATGTGTGTTCGTCATAGTTTTTTTAATTTGTTGTGGTAGTTTTTTTTTTTGCATTAACTGGTCACAAGTTTAAGCTATCATACGTGTTTAATATTGATTATTTACATGGTCAAATATTTTTCTAATTAGTGTATGTGTAAATTGTGTTGATACAAATATGTTTTGTACGGTGGCTGATATATATGCCAGAATTATTTTTTTTGCAACACGCTTCGCAGCATGCAAAAAAAAAAAATAATTAAACTCAACAATTTTGATCGCGTTCAAAATGTTTTCTACACGTTCAAAATGTTTTGCACGCGTTCATAACTATTAAAATCGCGATCAAAACTATTTTTGACGTGTAGAAATAGTTTTGAACGCGTGCAAAACATTTTGAACGCGTAGAAAACATTTTGAACGTGTACAAAACTAATTCCGTACGTACAAAACTAATTATTTACATTAGAAAAAGAATGGGTGTTAGCCGCAAGTAAGAAAAACGTAAATAATTAAATTAAGTGCTTAGATTAATTATTTAAAAACGCGGATTGGACACGCCAGTAAGAAAAAAAATAAATAATTAAATTCAATATTTTTGTACGTCCGAAATTAGTTTCGTACGTACAAAATTGTTGATCCTACCACACATTTCTATGGCCTGACTACGGCAGCGTATTTAGGACATGGCGAAGTGTTATTTTAGTTCGTACGTACGATTAAATAATCTGTACGTACAAACTACTATTTCGTACGTACAGATAATTATTCTGTACGTACGAATTACTATTTCGTACGTACGAATTACTCATTTGTACGTACGAAATACCAATTCGTACGTACGGATAGGCAATTCGTACGTACAAACCACTCTTTTTTACACTACCAAAGGGTGTGGGAAAGAAAAGTGTGAATATGGATTTAGCCGTTCCACCATGAGCAATTCAAATTTGGATGATATAGCAAGCAATACATGCGAGTGTTTAATACTAGTAGGTACGTACAAACATGAATCTGTATGTACAAGTTAATCCGTACGTACGAGTTATTGATCTGTACGTACGAAATATAAAAAAAATTCCCCCATGTCCTAAATACGCTGCCGTACCTGACCCACTGAGGAAAACATAAATAATAATTCAAGCAATTTCGTACGTACGAAATTAGTTTTGTACGTACAAGACAGTTTTGTACGTACAAAACTAATCTCAGTGGGTCAGGCCATAGAAAGGTATGGTGAGATCCACAATTTTGTACGTACAAAACTAATTTCGTACGTACGAAACTATTTTCTTACGTACGAAATTAATAATTTTGTACGTACAAAACTGCTCAATTTAATTATTTATTACTTTTTGCGCGGTTTGAGGGGTGTTCTGAAAAATAATAATGATGGCATATATAAGCCACGGTAGTTTTGTCAATATCAGTGATGTTCTGGTGGATATTTTCTATATTTGTAATACAGAGTATAGTGTGTCGCTGCATATTATTTACATATATTATCATTCTGCATTGCAGTTTTGAACCGTGAGTACTCTTTTGTAGTGTGAAACACCCGTGCTTGTGAGAAAACTGTGTCTGAATATAAAAACTGTGACAACACTCTCACGCATCTCAATACGAGTTGGCAGCAGAAGGCTACATCGTTCAAAAATTGTACCATGAAAATGGAAGTTTCAAGTCAGCTACAAGAGCTGTGACAACAAAGCAAAGCAATGTTGAGTGACCTGATAAAACAGTTCAAAACCGGATGCAGCAGGGCGAAAGTTAACGTCATTCGTCTAATCAATCAGATTGACACTTTGATAAAGAACCCACACAACTTACCACATATGTTGACAGAAGCTGCGAGATTAGAAGAGCTCTTGCTGGTGTTTGTGCAAGCACATGAAAGATATAATGATGCACAAAGCAAGATGATGTGGTGGACGCTGAAATACAGACTTCGACCGTTTACCAGGGGCGGATCCAGGATTCTTGAATAGGGGGGGGGGGGGGGGGGTGCTAATCTTAACTGTACGTAAGCTTGAAATTATGTGAGCGAGCGTAGCGAGCAAAGCCTCATGCGGTCTGGGGGTTCGGGGGCGCCGTAAGACCCCCGAGAAATTTTTGGAATTTAGTGTCTCTGAGATGGTTTCTAAGGTGTATTTTACAACTGTTCCTTGTGAAATCAATAAGTAGAATTTTACTTCAGAAGTCTGCTTAGTTCTGTTGTAAATGAAGGATAGATTTTCAAAGAAAGGAAGGTCTAATAGTCCTACCATTCTAAGGCAGTTCTAGGGTTCTTATGTTCCAGACATGGTGATGATCAATCGTTCAATAATAAAGATGAGATATAATTATCTTCAAAGTTATGCCGACATCCAGATTATATCCAGAGTTATACAGAACTCTGTCAGAAACAAACAAATAAATAAATAAAAAATATCCCCTGTGTATATTCAATGACAATTTCAGTATGAAGTCAAGTGTGTCTGACTAGATTTATTATTGGAGGGAGGGCGCGGGGGTGGCAAGCTGGTTAGAGGAGTCCAGCGACCGAGCGAAGTGAGGTGGATAGGTGGTAGCCTGCACGGCGTGGGGTCTGGGGCCCTTCAGTGGGCCCCAGAAGCCAGAGCTTTTTTCATGTTCTGTGGTTGATTCTGAGCTCTCTCTGGCTCTGATTGAGTAGTTTTCATTCCACACATGCATATAAATATTGCTGATATTCAAATGTATTTATCCCAAAACTATTCATTGCCACTTTATATATTATATGTCATAGAACTTAATGGCTGATTAAAGTTGGAATCAATTTTAAAATCAGCCAAATTTAGCATTCTTGTTTGTCACGCAAACTTGAAAGTACATCTCGAGATAGTCGGGAATATATAGGAAATATGCACAGTTTGACAACAGATACTCAGAAAATTGCCGTTAATCGTGCATGAAAACAGTGGATAGAGAATGATCGGCTTGCATACATTGCTCAATTTAGACAAGTAATACAGATTTTCAGACCCATTGTACGATTTTTCATTCTATAGACAAAACAGAGCTACGGCAGAATAAATACATTTCGTCAATTCTAAAAGTGATTATAGCTTTAAAGCTATTATCACGTTTAGAATTGACAAAATTTATTCATTCTGCGATAGCTTTATTTTGTCTATAGAATGAGAACTCTTACAAATTTGGGTCTGAAAATGTGTATTATGTGCCCAAATTGAGTTGCCAAATCAAGATTCAAATTCGGGGGCATCAATTTTTTCCTCAAAGCGGCCCGCCATGTGGGCAAGTTATAAACACAGTCTGATGACGTCATTGGTATTGGTCTAGATACTGTGGTAACCGGCAATGTAGACAGGCTTATCATTATCTATTCACTGTTTTCATGCAAGATTTTCTGAGTGTCTATTGTCGAACTGTGCATATTTCCTATATATTCCCGACTATCCCGAGATGTACTTTCAAGTTTGTGTTACAAACAAGAATGCTAAATTTGGCTGATTTTAAAATTGATTCCAACTTTAATGACACTCAATTGCATAATTATTGACCAACGAATGTTAGGCCTATGTAACGCTGTAATGCACCTTAACATATTTCTGAGTCACAGATTTTTTTGTTGAAATTATATCCTGCCCCCTCCCCCTCGGTCAAAAACATCAAAAGAGGAAAATTACACTTATATTCCCTTACATGTAGGTGCATACCCACATTTCCCATAGCTTCTTGCTCTATCTTTTTTCTTTTTCTCTTTTTCACGGCCCAATAGGGGGGGGGGGGGGGGTGCGCGCCGGGTGCACCCCCCCCCCTTAAATCCGCCAGTGTTTACCGTGATCAGGTGACGGCCAGTGTGAAAGATCATCAGTTCCCTGAGGGATGATACGGGAGATGACATCATGCCCTATGCGTCAGCCAGTAACGTCAGTTCCAAGCGATCGTCAGTTACCAGCTCTGTGCGCAGTGCACGACTTCACTTGTCTGTTGAGAAGGCTGCCCTGAAGGTTGAGGCAGATTCTCTCAGATACAAACAAGAACTAGACTTTGAGGAGCTGGAGTTGACTCGTCATAAACAAAAGCTGGACCAGAAACGACACGAGCTGCGAGAGAAACTCGCGAAAGCGGAGTCACTGGAGAAAACATATGCTGAAGCAGAAAGCAATGTCAAGCGGCGGTCTGGAGTGAGGTTTGAAATAGACTTCACACACCTCTGTCTACTCATGACCGTTCGCCCAAACCAGTACATGACAAGCCGTCGGCACGCCGCTCAAGCTCTTCACCGTCTCGCACTGAGAGAGCAGCTCATAGCCCAGCGACGACGACAATACAGCGAACACAACAAATAGAGTTTGGCATGGCCTCACACAATGGCCTGGGCGACATACTGGTCCAGATGTTGAATAATACTAGCTTTGCAATTGCCAAGAACTGAGATTATGACATTTGATGGTGATCCCATAAATTACTGGGCATTTATTTGCTCCTTTGGGAATCATGTGGAAAAGGAGTCAATCGGTGATGATGCAAAGCTCGCATGTGTACTGCAGTATTGTTCAGGTCCAGCAAAGAAGGTCATTCAGTGCTGTGCTGTCATAAACCCCTCTAGAGATTTCAGAACGAAAACTCTACGACGACAACGCTTCGGCAACTCATATGAAATCTCGGAGCGATGGGTGGAGAATATAATCAGCAGGCCAGACATCAGTGATCCCAAAGCCCTGCAGGAGTTTGTTGATGATCTCCGAACGTGTCATGCACACTAAACACAAAAACAAACACAAAAACAATCCAAAAAAGATCCAAAAAGACTGACAAAAACAAACAGCGAACAAATTTCCACACTCAGACAAGCACAACTGATGTCACGGCACCACAAACGATAACATCGGCAAAACAAGCCGTGGCATCACCAGCTACACCATCAGTGACACCATCAGTGACACCATCGTCCACAGACCCGTGTCCTTACTGTGGCTGCGAGCATGGCCTTCTTGGCTGTGATGCATTCAAGGCGCTGAGACCAGGTGAACGTTTAGACTTTGTGCAGAATAAACGTTTATGTATAAACTGTCTCAAGCCTGGACACGGGGCGAACAAATGCTGGAGGTCCACGGTTTGTACAGTGCCTAATTGTGGAGCGTGAGCTGTAGCCTCACTGGTGCCGGCACCGGAGAGGTGGCACTCCCTATCGTGCCAGTCAATGTCCGTGGACAAGGATCTGTGAGATTCCCGACAACATATGCTTCACTAGACACTGGTTCAACACAAACTTTCTGCTCTGACAAGCTTATAGAACGGCTTGGAATACCTACATAATAGACGTAGAATCAATACCCAGTATTAAGTATTCCGAGCATACAAAACAGGGTCCGTTATCCAATCTCATAGTCCGGGGACAGAAAGTCATATCAGGCATACGAAGTGAGAGAAAACAAAATTGACAGGGAAACTCATTTCCTGCCCCACTAGTGGCACCCGTCATGAATTTCCCAAAATTAACATGAAAATAGATCTAGTTGCATGGCAGACATGGATTTGGTGTATTTATCAACCAGATCATGATGACGTCCATAGAATTTCTTAAACGCAGCTATAAGTCTAAGTATAACATATCCTTGTCGCAGCAGTTTAGAGACTAGCTGGGCACTTCGATAGACAAAGTCCTCATATTTGCAACTAGCTCTGGAATAGCGTATAAGTTGAGAAACAAACACACCATATGCCGGTGACATAGGAATGTTGCTGCTTAGAAAAGGGAAATTGACTATGGAAAAAATGAAATCATCACGTTTGTCATATAATCTATTTGACAGGTTAGAATCATTATCAATCTCCAACCTCAGGTCTAGATAGTTGGAAAAATTAGCGGAGTCTGTAGTATCCTTAATTTCAAGTTCCTTAGGATATATGACATCCAAATAATCACCAAACTTATTATTTAGTGACAATACATCATCTATGTATCGGAAAGTGAAATTAAAATTACTTAGAACCTCCTCGTTGTAAATGTTGGATAAAATGTGATTCATATGAGTATAAAAACAGGTCTGCCAATAATGGTGCAATACGACACAATGAGGCTCACAACACTTGACAAGTGCGACCTTGTCGCTGACACTCAGATGGTGGATCTCGAAGTGGCTGACCTCGATGAGGAATGTGCCATCATGATGTCACGTGTGATGAGTAGCCCCAAGCTTCACATCAGTCTCGACAACCTGGTGAAACCTTGTGAGCTCAACCAGTGGCGACATCTGGAGAAAATATCGTTGCCAGATATCGACCCTACAGATGTACACCTGTTGATAGGACAATCCAACTATCTTGGCACCAAAAGAGATTGGGATGGACAGTCAATAGGCACTACAGCATGGTCATTCCTTTTAAGTTGTGTCACCCACAGCTGCCTGACAACAAGCACATGGCAAATCACCGCCTTCTCCTACTGTACTGAAGAAAAGGCTTACCAAGGATAATGTACTCAGGGCTAAGTATGTAGCAGCCATCTGTGATCTACGGGACAAGAGGTATGTTGAACTAGTGCCACCAGAAGATCTCACACGTGATGATGGATATGTGTGGTACTTCCCCCCCCACACATCATCCAGTAGTACACCCCAGGAAACCTGACATAGTGCGGATTGTCTTTGACTGCGCCACAAAACATCAAGACACGTCACTGAACGACAACATTCATCAAGTACACATCGTGCTAGAGAACTTTTATGTTGACGATTGTTTGAAGTGTGTGCAGAGTGTTGAAAATGGGATCAAACTGGTCTCCGATTTGAGCTCCTTGCCAGCTGATTCACGATTTCGTCTCACCAAATGGATCAGCAATTCACATGAAGTCTTGTGGTCCATACCCGAGTCTCGGTGGGCCAAGCAAGTGAAGTGTGTGGATCTCGACAGAGAGTTCTTGCCAGCCGAGAAAGCACTCGGTTTACTATGGGACGTCGAATCTGACAGTTTCGAGTTTGATGTCAATGTCAAGGACAAGCCGCTGAGACGACCAGGGCTGTTAAGCATAGTCAGCTTCTTGTATGATCCGCTAGGTTTTGCCAGCCCATCCACGCTCAAGGCAAAGATATTTCAAGAGTCATGCCGCCTCAAGTATGCATGGGATGAATGTATGCTAGAAGCCATAGATGTTCAGAGGGTTCGGTGGCTGCAAGATCTTCCACTTCTCCGTACCATGGTCATCCCCAGATGCCTGAAGTCAGTCACATGCCTGATTGCATCAATGCAACTTCACCACTTTCTTGATGCGTCGAAACGAGTTTATGGTGCCGTATCCTACATCAAAATAGTCGACAGCAGTGCTCAAGCTCACTGTAGTCTCGTCATGTCAAAGGCCAAGCTGGCGCCTTTGAAAACGGCAACCATCCCACAACTCGAGTTGGCAGCAGCTGTCGTCTCCATACAGCTGGACCAAGCCATACGTCATGAGCTACAAGTGCCACTCCTGGAGTCCGTATATTGGACCGACAGTATGATAGCCAGTATGATAGACAGTATGATGTACTACATCCACAGTGAAAACAGAAAGTTCCAAACCTTCGTCACCAACCGTATTTCCAAAATCCATGAACACTCCAAGCCGGAACAATGGAATCATGTGGACACTTTATCAAACCCAGCTGATGATGTCTTCAGGGGACTCTGTGCTCAGGACCTTGTCGACAAAGAGACCTAGATTCATTGACCCGACTACCTGCACAGACACGAGTCAGACTGGCCAACACAGCTGAGCCTGTCCAAAAGTGAGCTCGAGGAGGATGCTGAACTCAAGAAAAAAACGTCTCGTATACAGCTCACAGACAACTTCAGGTTCCAGTGTCATCGACACCCTGCTGAAAAACACACAACATGGTATCAACTGAAGAAGGCCGTGGCCTGGATTCTGCGAGTCAAAGAACATCTCGCTGGAAAATCACAACAACTTGGACCACTGACAGTGAGCGAGCTCAGAATTGCAGAGAAGGAGATTGTTCGACAAATCCAGAAAACCACATTGACTGGTGCAGCACTCAAGTTCAACAGAAATCGCAAGCTTGCCCCTGAAATGTCTCAAAACAACCTCTTCTGTGTTGGAGGTCGATTGGCGAATGCTGATGTCAGTGCTCAAGCAAAACATCCTTGGATTCTCCCTCGTAACCACCCGATAGTCGACATGATCATACATCACTACCACCACATGGCCGGACACTCAGGAGTTGAGCATGTGCTGGCACAAATTAGACAACGATTCTGGATCACCAAAGGCCGTCTGGCAGTCAAACGAGTGCTGAGCAAATGTGTTCCATGCCGAAAGGGTAAGGCACCATTGGTGTCTCAACAAATAGCAGGCTTGCCAAAGGACCATGTGACTCCTGGTCTCGCCTCATTCATCATGGTTGGAATAGATTTCTTTGGGCCGTTCATGATCAAGCATGCCAGGAGTGAAGGAAAAAGGAATGGGTGCCTATTCACGTGCCTCACCATGAGGACGATCCACATTGAGGTCTGTCACACCCTCAAAACCAGTTTGTTACTGGACGCTCTGAATCGTTCCATCAGTCGTCGTGGCAGTCCAAGCATACCACGATCAGACAGCGAAATGTCTCAAAACAACTTTTTCTGTGTTGGAGGTCGATTGGCGAATGCTGATGTCAGTGCTCAAGCAAAACATCCTTGGATTCTCCCTCGTAACCACCCGATAGTCGACATGATCATACATCACTACCACCACATGGCCGGACACTCAGGAGTTGAGCATGTGCTGGCACAAATTAGACAACGATTCTGGATCACCAAAGGCCGTCTGGCAGTCAAACGAGTGCTGAGCAAATGTGTTCCATGCCGAAAGGGTAAGGCACCATTGGTGTCTCAACAAATAGCAGGCTTGCCAAAGGACCATGTGACTCCTGGTCTCGCCTCATTCATCATGGTTGGAATAGATTTCTTTGGGCCGTTCATGATCAAGCATGCCAGGAGTGAAGGAAAAAGGAATGGGTGCCTATTCACGTGCCTCACCATGAGGACGATCCACATTGAGGTCTGTCACACCCTCAAAACCAGTTTGTTACTGGACGCTCTGAATCGTTCCATCAGTCGTCGTGGCAGTCCAAGCATACCACGATCAGACAGCGAAATGTCTCAAAACAACTTTTTCTGTGTTGGAGGTCGATTGGCGAATGCTGATGGCAGTGCTCAAGCAAAATATCCTTGGATTCTCCCTCGTAACCACCCAATAGTCGACATGATCATACATCACTACCACCACATGGCCGGACACTCAGGAATTGAGCATGTGCTGGCACAAATCAGACAACGATTCTGGATCACCAAAGGCCGTCTGGCAGTCAAACGAGTGCTGAGCAAATGTGTTCCATGCCGATATGGTAAGGCACCATTGGAGTCTCAACAAATAGCAGACTTGCCAAAGGACCATGTGACTCCTGGTCTCGCCTCATTCGTCATGGTTGGAATATATTTCTTTGGGCCGTTCATGATCAAGCATGCCAGGAGTGAAGGAAAAAGGAATGGGTGCCTATTCACGTGCCTCACCATGAGGACGATCCACATTGAGGTCTGTCACACCCTCAAAACCAGTTTGTTACTGGACGCTCTGAATCGTTCCATCAGTCGTCGTGGCAGTCCAAGCCTAATACGATCAGACAGCGAAATGTCTCAAAACAACCTCTTCTGTGTTGGAGGTCGATTGGCGAATGCTGATGGCAGTGCTCAAGCAAAATATCCTTGGATTCTCCCTCGTAACCACCCAATAGTCGACATGATCATACATCACTACCACCACATGGCCGGACACTCAGGAATTGAGCATGTGCTGGCACAAATCAGACAACGATTCTGGATCACCAAAGGCCGTCTGGCAGTCAAACGAGTGCTGAGCAAATGTGTTCCATGCCGATAGGGTAAGGCACCATTGGAGTCTCAACAAATAGCAGACTTGCCAAAGGACCATTTGACTCCTGGTCTCGCCTCATTCATCATGGTTGGATTAGATTTCTTCGGGCCGTTCATGATCAAGCATGCCAGGAGTGAAGGAAAAAGGAATGGGTGCCTATTCACGTGCCTCACCATGAGGACGATCCACATTGAGGTCTGTCACACCCTCAAAACCAGTTTGTTACTGGACGCTCTGAATCGTTCCATCAGTCGTCGTGGGAGTCCAAGCATAATACGATCAGACAGCGGCACGAACCTAGTCGGTGGGAAAAACGAACTACGGCTAGCCATTCGGAATTGGAATCAAGAGCACATCCATGTTAGCCTACGCCAGCAGGAGATCGAGTGGATCTCCAATACCCCCACTGCTCCACACATGGGTGGAGTGTGGAAAAGGCAAATTCGCACTATAGTGCGAATTTCTAGAACTTGATACACAAGCAAACCCTTAGTGACGAAGGGCTCATCACCCTAATTTGTACACTTGAGGCCATAGTGAATGGCCGTCCCATCACGAAGCTCTTGGATGACCCTCATGACCCTGCTACATTGTCACCAACCACCTGCTGCTGCTGAGGTCAGGCCCCGACCTCCCGCCTGGAAGTTTTGCTCAGTGGGACCTGTATGGCAAGCGCTTGCGCCAAGTTCTGGCACCAGTGGCTCAGAGAATATCTACCTGCCCTGCAGGAACGTCAAAAGTGGGTTGAACCCAAATGCAGCATCAGGATCGGTGATCTTGTGCTCGTCAAACAGGAGTCAACCCCTCGTCATTGGTGGCTAGGACTGGTCATGGACGTGTATCCCGGCAAGGATGGTCACGTCAGGTCCGTCCAACTAAAGCCACAGAGTGGGATTTATGACAGGCCAATCCATAATATGTGCCTCCTGGAAGGAGCAGAGTGTCGAAAATAGACTCTAAAGTGTATTCTTCTATGTGGTTCGACAAGTTGTCGCCTGTGTTAAAATAAGTTGTCGTGCTGTTTGTAAAATTACATCGTTTGCATTTTTGGGCCAGAGTGTAATGCCCGCATTATTTGTTTTGGTAGGGTAACTGTGTCATCGCTGTGGAGTTCACGGCGTATTATTATTTCCTTGGTTGTAGCTGTGTCACATCCGTGTAGCCCAATTATCACTCAAACCAATGTGGTCGACAAACGAAATGTGCAAAAATATACAAGTTTCCATGAACCCTAAGGTCCCAGCAATGTATGCTCATAATTTAAAGCACCCCACTATCTAAATATATGCTTGATAACATTTTATAGACTTGTCGAGTAGAATCTAAGATAATTCGTGAATAGACATTTAATTGTAATCCCCCGAACGAAGTTCGGCGGATACTATGGATTTGTCTCCGGTGCGCCGCCGCATCTGCGTCCGCCGTAGAGATTTTTTTGTGAACACTCTACAGGTTGCAAATCTTAACCGATTCTCATAATTTTTTGTACAGACACATATTATGGTCGAAAAACCTATCGTTTTTCAGATTGATCGAATAAATACTAATTAGTTAATGGACTAATTTATTACCACCATTAAAGTACCCACTTTGACATTCATGATCACTCCAATACCCTGTACTATGAAAGCAAACGGCACTGGATTCTTGTTCAGAATGGTGAATGGTGAGCGTCTAGTTTGTTGTGGTAATTTTTTTTGCATCAACTGGTCATAAGTTTAAGCTGTCATACGTGTTTAAAATTGGTCATTTACATGGTCAAAATATGTCCAAATATTTTTTCTAATTTTCCTCTGTGTAAATTGTTGGTACAAATATTTTTTTGTCAATATTACTTGATATTCTGGTGGACATTTTTTTATATTTTTAATACAGAGTATAATGTGTCACTGCATAATATTTACATATATTATCATTCTGTATTGTAGTTTTGAACCATGAGAACTCTGAAACACCCGTACTTGTAATGCAACTGTGTCTGAAAATAAAAACTGTGACAACGCTCACATGCGTCTCAATACAAGTTGGTAGCAGAGGGCTACATAGTGTATGGCTGATTGTTTAGTAATTGATTGTTCGGAAATCAATTATGACATGTGTACCGAATGTCGATGTAAGTATCAATCTATTACCGCCAATACCATTAGATTTTGAAGATGAAAATAACAAATGTAAAATATAACATTTTGGAATAGAAAAATTAGGCCAAGGGTAAAAAGATAGGTTACCGGACAATGTTTAATATTTTAGATGTTAGCCAGGTCACTGGTTGGATTCAAGGTCAAGAGAATATTCAGCATATATAACATTAAGCATATATCCTGTCCACAGTTGATTGCTAAGCTGTAAATTCAATAATCGAGAGATATTAGCAATTTTGTGTTGTGGCCTTGAAAATGAAGGGGCAAAGGTCAAATTCAAGGTCATTAAAATATTCAGTGTATATCATTTTCTATATCATGTTCACAAATGTTTCCCAAGCCATACAGTCAATAAAGGAGCAAGATATGAGCCAGTTTGTCCTTGGACCTTGAAAATGAGGTCAGAGGTCAAATTCAAGGTCACGAGAATATTCAGCATATATCATATCCTATTATGTCCACAATTGATTCATAAGCTGTAAAATCGATAAGTGAGATATTAGCCATTTTGTCCCGTGACCTTGAAAATGAGGTCAAAGGTCAAATTCAATGTCATGACAATAATCTGCATATATCATTTCCTATATGTTCATAATTGATTCCTAAGCTGTAAAGTCGATAACAAACGAGATATTAGCCATTTTGTCCTATGACCTTGAAAATGGGGTCAAAGGTCAAATTCAAGGTCATCAAAATATTGGGCATATATCATTTCCTACATGTCCACAATTGATTCCTAAGCTGTAGAGTCGATAATAAGCGAGATATAAGCCATTTTGCGCTCTGACCTTGAAACTGAGGTCAGAGGTCAAATTCAAGGTTACGAGAATATTCAGCATATATCATTTCCTATATGTCCACAATTGATCTCTAAGCTGTAAAATCGATAATAAGTGAGATATTAGCCATTTTGTCCTGTGTCCTTGAAAATGAGGTAAAAGGTCAAATTCCAGGTCATCAGAATATTCGGCATATATCATTTCCTATATGTCCACAATTGATTCCTAAGCTGTAAAGTCGTTAATAAGCGAGATATTAGCCATTTTGTGCTCTGACCTTGAAACTGAGGTCAGAGGTCAAATTCAAGGTCACGAGAAAATTCAGCATATATCATTTCCTATATGTCCACAATTGATCTCTAAGCTGTAAAATCGATAATAAGTGAGATATTAGCCATTTTGTCCTGTGTCCTTGAAAATGAGGTAAATGGTCAAATTCAAGGTCATCAGAATATTCGGCATATATCATTTCCTATATGTCCACAATTGATTCCTAAACTGTAAAGTCGTTAATAAGCGAGATATTAGCCATTTTGTGCTCTGACCTTGAAACTGGGGTCAGAGGTCAAATTCAAGGTCACGAGAAAATTCAGCATATATCATTTCCTATATGTCCACAATTGATCTCTAAGCTGTAAAATCGATAATAAGAGAGATATTAGCCATTTTGTCCTGTGACCTTGAAAATGGGGTAAAAGGTCAAATTCAAGGTCATCAGAATATTCGGCATATATCATTTCCCATATGGCCACAATTGATTCCTAAGCTGTAAAGTCGATAATAAGCGAGATATTAGCCATTTTGTGCTCTGACCTTGAAACCGAGGTCAAAGGTCAAATTCAAGGTCACGACAATATTCGGCATATATCATTTCCTATATGTCCAAGAGTGATTTCTAGTCTCTAATCTCAATATTAAGTGAGATATTAGGCTCAATGTGTCCCATTATAAAGCACAGGAAAATTTAACATGGGAAAGTCCCATTTGGGCTGAGTTCGGGCCCAAATTGGCCCACTTCGAGCGATTCAAGGGCAACGAAATTTATACATGTCACAGGGGTACATATGAGGATTGTTATGCATCAGTAAAAAAAAGTTACTGAACAGATTTTGAGAAAACGACCGTCAAAGTTCAAAATTGGTCATTTTTCGAAGAAAACGGCCGCTATGACCTTGAAACCGAGGTCAGAGGTCAAATTCAAGGTCAAGAGAATGTTCAGCATATATCATTTCCTATATGTCCACAATTGATTTCTAGTCTCTAATCTCAATATTAAGTGAGATATTAGGCATAATGTGTCCCATTATAAAGCATAGGAGAATTTAACATGGGCAAGTCCCATTTGGGCCGAGTTTGAGCCAAAATGGCCCACTTCGAGCAATTCAAGCGCAACGGAATTTATAGACATCATAGTAGTACATATGAGGAGTGTTATGTATCAAAAAGAAAAAAAGTTGCATAACATAAAGTTGCATATATGATGCATAACCTTTATGTAAAGGTTTTCTATCATTGAAGTCATTGTCAAATTGCTGCTGAAAAGACAAAAGAGTACTCACTTCTATGTGCACTATTATACCGGTGAAAATCAGGTGATACGAAGCACTTGATTGGCTGGCAAAGCAGTTATTACTATCCTGCGAAAAAAAATATCGGCCAATGAGCTTGCATGTTTCAGCTTTGCTTTCGTATTGGGTTTCTGCAAAACTATCACTAGCACTGCCAGTAGAATAAGAAAACATCAGAACATCGCTGCGCGGTATCCGTTACGCGCGACAATTTTTTAAACAAAACTTTTCCCGACCAATATCATATATATATGTCCGGCAATACTTTTTAATTCAAGATCGATATCTTTCGGAACAGTGTGGACGCATGGAGTCTAATGTCAGATGAACAAGTCATATCGTGAATCACGGAATCAGAGAATTCCAAGGGAACCGCTGTCTGATAGGTCAAAACTCAAAGCTAGCTATCGAAAGATTCGCAATATTTTGCCGTGAATAAATTCAGGCATGAATAAATTCGGAAACGTTATACAAACTAACGAAAATAATTTTTGAGGGATTGTTTCCACCTGATGGTTGAGACTAATATTTTTAAAAATAAATGCTGCGGTATGATAGCAGGACCGGACAAACGCATCTGCCCATGGGCCGTTTTCATCGTATTTGAGTACATGTCGCCTCCTGATGGAGGCGACAATGACGATTTTCTACCCCAGCTTTTTGACATTATAGCATTGGGCAGGACAATGATGCCAAGGCTACATTTGGCACACTGTATTTAAATCATTTGACGTGCATCTAAACCCAAGACAATGGATCCGTGATGGACTGTGAATGCCCTACATATAATTGAGCCCACGTGTCATACCAACCTTACGATCTTTCAGTTTGTCCAGTAGGCCGAGGCATGGGTTATGTCATAACATGAGATACAGATATACCTCTAGTTTCCAAACTTTTGAAGGATAATATATTGAATTTTCTTAACATTTATGGCTGCCGTAGGCTTATCAGTTTCACTGCGTTGAACTTAAAATCGAGACACATGTTCTTATGTATGGGAAAGGAATCATAGCAAGGATTTTTACCACTTTTGGGGGGAAAGGTAATTACCGATGGTAGTACAATCAGTGTATGCTTTAGCTCTAACGTCAGGTTCTGCAGTTAACTGCATTCTCTTGTTTCCGGATGCTACGTAAGATATCATAATAATAATAATAATCTAATAATACTGATGAGGCACATGTGACGTCATGACTGGAATGTATGCGATATTTCCTGTCAGTAAAAATGACTAATTTACGTTAATATGGAAAAGCCAGTGTACCGTTTCAAAAACCGTTCACTGACCGGCATTACTTCTGGCACACCAAACCCATAGAAATAAAGCAGGATCAATGTATGGTGCTTCAAATAATAATAATAATTTATTATTATTATTATTATTATTAATGATAATAATATTCATAATAATACTGATAATTTGGGTTTTAGTTGTGATCAAATCGCATAGGTGGAATAGGTAGAAAAGTTAGCATAGATGGAAATGAGATCACACCATCTGATGGCATAAATGGAAATGAGATCACACCATCTGATGGCATAAATGGAAATGAGATCACACCATCTGGCGAGGACCACCACTGCGCCAAGAACCTCTGTCACTACTGAGAGGAATGGAGCATATTGCAAGTCATCAAATAGTTAAACGCCCAGGAGCTGGGCACTATGAAATTTAACTATAGATGATATTGTTTTGTTTGCAGATTGGATTGTTACGTTATTCGAGTAGTGTGTGTAATAAGGTGATGCAGTTTGTCCGTCTTGACCAGTACCGTTTCTGACCTCATAGTCCCATTTTTCGCTGTTACCAGTCTGGATGGTGTTCATCCTTCTCCCCGTCATAATACCATTTTCGGAGGTGTTTGGCCCAAAAATAGGATCTTGATGAATAAATGTAAGGTCAAATAACTGAGTGTTGTATAGGGAGGAAAATTTTTGTGACACATGTCATGAGCACGAACCCTGTTATTCGTAATTCGTAAAAACTGTCAAACAAGGGTGGATATCACAATAATACAGGTACATATGTCTACATAGGTGAATGTCCATTAGATCAGTAAATTTCGGATTATTTAATTTAGAAAATATTGGTGAAGTATGATTCCTATAAGGAACCGTCCTAACGCGTTTTCCTGAAGAATTTCGATTTTTGCTGGAGTTTCTTGATAGCAGATCCCCATAATGTCTAAGATTTGGTGCTTGTTTACTTGCAACATAGTTGATATGATATATTCTAATGAACGCATTATAAATATAAATTCCTAGAAAATATGTTTTACAAGGGCTATTCATACTCACTCACTCACTCACTCACTCGCTCGCTCTTGAAGGAAGTTTGTTGTCAGTACATCAACGACATATAATATTTCCTGTGGACTACCAGTCTGGTCGCTTCTTGTTTATTGTTGAAGGTGTGTTATATTATTTGGAGAGTGGTGAGGTAAGTTGTTTCATCAGCGAAACATATTGCATTTGCTGATGTGCATCGAAGCTTTGCAATGTATTATTCAGATGTGTGCGGCAGGATTTATGCGGCAGTAACTCATCGATCGCAACTGATGCAGTTACTCTATAGTTGCTTATACTAGTTCTTCCCGCGGCATCAGTTTACCAATATGAATAATTGAGCACAAGATTCGTTATGTTGTACTATTATATGTGGATTGATCATAAGCTCTGGAAGAAGCGATGGTGCATCGTCAGCTACGGACGAACTAAACCAAGTGAGCAAATATATGTATGTCATTGAGTTACTTTGATAATTTGGGCTCAAGAACACAGGTAATCATGTGTTGTTATATCTCAATTCTTTTGATGTTTTCCAATTGAACGTTCAATTTTCACTCCTATTCTAGATGGATGCCATTTGTCGAGTAGTTTCACTCTGCACACTAGTCAATGTCTTCACTTATGCAACCAAATTGGAAGCCATTTTTGACAATTTACAAATTGATTGGAGTTCAACCAAGCAAACTATCGCATCAACATCCGCACACTCCTTGGGACGGTGTGCGTTGGATTGCCAGCTGTTGGAGAAATGTGGAGGATTCAACGCACAAGTTAATGATACAGTGACAGACTGTGACTTCAAAGATGGGGGTCATACCTCAAATGATTTGGCGTACACCCCAGGAGTAGCATTCTATGGAACCAGTTCGTTTTTACTAGTATATAGTTTCATTCTACATGTATGTCCAAACTGTATCACGGACATGTTGTTAGTGAATAGTCGAATTGCAACAACACGGAGCAATCAATATCTGGAACTGCAAAGTCGAGATTTCATAAAAATTGACATATCATAATACCTGATCAATCAGTTATTTCATTTGAATACTTCAAAAGAAATTTCAATTAAATTCAAGATGATTATTTCGTATTTCGAGATAATAACATATCTAACTCGTGGTCTAGACTTTTTAATTCGAGATTCCAAGTTTGCAAGTCACGATCACGACTTCGATAATAATGATGGTTTTGGTGAATAATGCATATTCCAGTGAGCTGTCTTTTGTTTTGCCAGACTCTATGGAATTATGTACTGCATGAATATATTACAGATATGTCCATGGCAATACTGCCTCACGAATGTAGCGAAGCATACAATGGAACAAACACAACTTCCGGTGTGCTTCTGATCAACACCGACCGCATTTCTGGAGGGAATGAATTGTTTGAGGTGTTCTGTGACATGGACACGAGTGATGGTGGATGGACGGTATGTGGAGATCAGATGTTCATTTATAAATTATAATTATCAATAGCAGTTACGATACATATTCAAGATAAACAGTACAAATGTAGGGGGGAGGGGGGGAGCTCACCTATTTAAATATATCTGAGCTCCCTCCCCCCATTCCAAAATTCCTGCACACGCCCCTGATCATACATTAGAAAACACAAAGGTCCGCTATCACACTACTCAATTAATTAACGGTACTACGATATTGGTTACAATGATTGTATAAATATTGGTACAAAAATTAAATAGGCATAGCATCTATGGGATCAATATCAATGGCAATACACAAGATCTATTTCAACTACATGAAAAGGTGTTGCTGCGACGTGAGGACGGTTCAGTCAACTTTGATCGAAAGTGGGAGGAATACCGAACAGGCTTTGGACAACTATCTGGCGAATTTTGGGCAGGTTGGCACACATGAGAATAGGTTATCTATGGTGGATTGTATGAGTTCTGGAGATCACCATGTACATAAATCATGCCTTAATAGGAATGTGCCCCCATTAGAGCTGATATAGTATCATACGTGTCCATATAATTCCCTCAATTTTCTTGGTAAGGTTCTTGACCATTTCTCTATCATCCTGGTCATGTCATTTTGATAGTTCTTAAATAATCGTGCCTGGCCACACATTGTCAGCACATGAATAATCGCGTCAAGGACAACACAGCAATCAACAACTTGATATCTGATAACAGTAAAATCATATATTCTAGGCAATCTCCTGATGCACCTCCTGACGACGAAGCGGACCTACAAACTCAGAGTTGACATGGTGTCATTTGGTGGAGAATATCGTTATGCCGAGTACGACAGATTTGTGGTGGGATCTGAGGCAGATCACTTCATCCTGACACTAGGAAGCTACACTGGGAATGCAAGTGAGACTAGTATTCGTATTCAAATATGTAACCAATTGTGCTTGGACTGCTAATGATGGAGTACCAAGAACAATAACTCCAAATGAAATAAAAACAAACTCCTGGTGAAATACCACTAATATTCCCCCAATATATCTGGCAAGGTATTAATTTCAAACAAACGATAGCTGACGCATTTGGACTACACAACGGCCAGCGTTTCACCACTCCGGATGTTGACAATGACGAAGGATCTGAGTACAACTGCGGCGCCCGTTTGCACTCTGGCTGGTGGTACAAGTCCTGCTCAACGGCCAGGCTGACTGGTCTGTATGGGGAGGACGTCCCTGAATCCCCTGATGATGTGGTGACAACTGGCAGCTCCACTATGATCTTAAACCAAGGAATCATCTGGCAGACTTGGCTAGGATGGGACGAGCATCCGAAGATCGCCGAAATGAAGATCAAGCCAATCATTTGATGTATCTTGTCGGTTGTTCAAAACAAAGGGGTTCCAGACACATAATTTATTGGATATTTGAAGTAATTTTTGTTATGTGCACAAAACTGCCTGGTTTCTAATGCTTAGATTAATCTGTCCTGCTATTCTTTACAACAATTGTGATAACATGTTGAGTACTGCTCAAATGAGTGTTCGGTGTGTATGTGTACTAAAATTTTTTTGTGAGTTGATATCTTACAGCAATACCATTATATTACATGATGGTGTCATGAAAGGCTATTAATCTGGTTTCTCAATATACAAATATGCTGTGGACCCACAAAGCAGGTGTGGTGGTTAATGGATACAGGAAAATGTTAAAAACTATAGAAATTATCTACGATTTTGCACAATGTTTTAAAGCATGTACAATTATTCATGCTGTGTGTGATTGTACATGTAGATATGGATACAAACTTTTTGTAGACTGTTTGTGGGCAAAGTCTCGTCATTGTTTATATTATTCCAGTGGTAACTGTGTTATGATACAATGTGTGATTTCAGTCGTGTATTTAGAGGAATGAGCTTCTACATTCACCTTTATAAACTCACAATGCACCATTAAACACATTCAGTTTTTTTTTAAGTGCTCGTTATGAATCATTACGTAATGCGCAGTCGTCTGTTTCTGAACAATAGATGTTCTTTACTAAGTTGTGACATTAGTGGTGTTTCAAGCTCAATGTTATACCTATAAAACACATTACACAACATCAAAATACCATAGATTGCATGGGCTTATGAATGAAGCCCATACCTTAGTGACCATACGTGTTACACAGAGATCTGATGGTCTCTCTTGCTAGATTTGCAGGTTTGTACTAATTAATGTAAAGTCAGTAGTTTGTAGTGTTATTGTGGAATTGAATTCGGTATAGATTTTGTGGCGACCACTGTCTGGGTTGCGATGAAATCTTTTGAAATTATATGCTGTGGATATATTTGTTCTTTGTCCCCTGATATGGATTGCCTCGTTTTTCAAATATGCTGAGACCTAACGAAACCTTTCGTCCATCAGGAAACTGAATTTGTTCCAGTGATCAGAAAAATTTATATTGGAAGATATTGGAAGCTGGTATATGATCGTACTATTGTAAATTTCATTGAAAAGTGTAGCACGTCCGTAGGCTTATGAGTTTACATTTTGTGGTTTGTCAAGTAAGTGTGTTTCACACAATCCTGTATCTTCTGGTCATAATTTTGGTAACATAGTGTAATGCAATTCAACTGAGGGTGTATATTGTCACGTGTATTACTTTAATGTCACATGAATATGGATTATGTATTTGTCTAATCTACTTCATGATCATCATATAAAACTAGAGGTTAATGTAGGACATTATTATGTACACTATAAAGTTGGTCTAGAATAATTCAAATATACAAAATTGTATTATATACTATGATGTCAGGCCTCATAATTATTGTCGCCATTATCTTCAATAACATAGCATGAGTAATAAATTTTGTTCACAAAAGTAACCTGCATCTTGATCAGAAAAGGAATATTGCGACCTAGCTTGGTACAGTATGTGATATTTTTGACAACGTTCTTTCTATACCAGTATGAAGAGCGAATCGTAAACAACTTGTCACGACGGTGGTTTGTTCTCTTTTTTGCTCCGTGTTGTTTGAAACTCGTTGATCAACTATCTGTACTAAAAATTCTTCTTTAAGTTTGAAATAAAACATAAAAACACTGATTAATTTTCAATGCAAGTCACATTATTATATTTTTTATCAATATGATAAAACGGTACATGGAGCTACCTCATAGCTGTTTTTGAATTAAAAATATTTGTATCAACGAAAATATCCCTGAAAAAATAATCCCTGACATGATCCCGTCAGTTTTTATGAGGTTTCACAATTGTCTGCTGACCAGACATGGCCTGTTCATTGTTCAAGCACTGTTCCGAAAGATGTCATTTATGATATAGGATGAGTCTGAATGGAATAAACTTACTCAGAAAACCTTGTAAACAAAACATCTTTCAAGAATGACTCTTGCATATATCTTCGCAATAGATCATGAGACATACCTCAGAAGTTCACTTCTTTAAATTACTCGCAGCTCCATGCTGAGAGGGAGCCATTTGCATTGCTTAGAGGCGACACCTGTCTTTCGTTATATTTCCTGACGCTTACATGTATCTAAGTGATATATGTTTCTTACTTGCCAAGATCTACTATTTCGGTAAGTATGTTGGTCTATTTGTGGAAGGATGTGTTTTTGGACATTATAGCGTCCACTGTTTCAGCTCCATTCAGCTCATATTGCAAAACTTTTGCTAATCGAATAGTCACTGGGTAGACACTGCCCCCATTTTAGTGTATCTAGGTCAAAGGTTAAAGTCACACAAAACACATAAACGACCATAGCATCACTTCTGATCGTCGTAGAGACTGCCAAACCAAAAACATATCGTAGAGTACTGGACCTTTACTTACATAATAAATGAATATAATAATGATGGTATTATAATGATACAATGATATTGGTTTGGTTTACTAGGACAATGAATGCAAAGCAAACAAAATGTGAATAATTTCACGTGTTCATCCTTTATATTTTTCTTGAATGCATGCTGTAAGAATATAAAAGTGTGAAATCAAGAATGAGAGTAAAGGCCTTGCAAGGTTGATTGATGTTTGTTCCTGTACACACATTGGTCTTTGGACAACTTCACATTTACCTGAGCCTGGCAGCAGTGAAAGGTGTTGTCACAAACATATTGTTGCATAGAAATCGATGTTTGGAAACTATATTTGGTATTGTATATACCGAATATATTTGGTATATTATTGTTCCTGGATAGCTAGTTCTTGATGATATGGGAGTTATTGAGCTCTTTCTCATCTAGTTTGTGAATGAAAGTTAGCCAAACATAATACTTGTGTTGGTGGTAATGTTTGTATATAATTGAAGAGTCGTGTTTGTAAAGTAATAACCACGATTATACCGTACACGTGCTTACTGTATATCCAGGATTTTGTTGGGTTATATTCTAATTCAAACTTTTTTACTACACAATGGAACGTATATAATGACACGTTCAAACGAGAACCTTGAAAGGTCAGAGCGGCAATTTTTATTGAGACAAAAGAAAAGTTGTGAATTAACACCTAAACATTTCTCCTATAACCTACCTTAGCCCTCATCCTTCTCATTTCTTATTTTTTTTTGTCTTTTCTGCCAAATCACAAGATGACTTCTGTGATCGTTACGTATTTTTGTGTTTTAAGTAATTTTGCTGTAGAATTTTTACCGTCTTTCTTTTTTCTCTGTCCTATGTCTTTATACTGTATTTTTTGTTCGTTTATTTGAATAAATGTCGTTATATTATGTACGCACAGTAAAGAAATAAATTCATCCATTCATTCATTCATGATATCCAGGTCGATATGACATTTCTGAATTTCAGGGTTTTTATATTGAGTTCAATAAAAACATGTGGGAACACAGGTTTCCCAGAGGTTATTACAACAACTGGCATTCTTCATGGGGACCAAGGTGACATATTGGGCAAGAATGTTCAAATGTGCAGAACCTGTGCAATACACTGTATATGTAATTGCTATAAACCACGAATGGAAAAAATAACACAACTATACAAGACTCACATCATAAAATTTCGGATTGTTGTGTCAGTTTACCAGACTAGAGTGTGAATCGAAACACATGTCACTACAACATAAAAGCCTGAGTCCAATATGTAACATCAATACATGGATTTAACATCAGGTTGTCCCCACGAACATTGGATGGAAAAACATCAGTGACATTGTGATATATAACATAACATTACGACCAGAGTACGTGACCTTACACATACATCAAATTCTCCAGGTTTGGGGGGAAATATCATGTCCTGTTCAAGAACCAAGTTATTGATATGTCGCCCGGCCTGTATTTTGATTACCTTCAATATTACATGTGTCACCGGGTTTGTATCGCGACTATGTGATCCACGAAGTTCTGCTGAAAATGTGGTTACATGTTTGTGTAACACTCGGATAAAAGTGGAGTTTACTAGTTGTTTGAATACAAGAATAACTTGATACATTGCCTGGTGAACAAAACTTAATGATGTTTCATATTATGATGTTTTTATTATGATGTTTTACATAATGATGTTTTCCATTATCTCCAGGGTAATTCGAACAGTCTTAATGGCGAATATTGGAATGATTTGTTCGTGACAATACCCATTCGAATCGTGAGCTTGTGCAAGTAATATTGGGAGCATGATGAGCCAACTGCCTCGAGAAGAACCTTGCGGGTGATAAGCTGTGAAGGCACAACTCAATGAGAAATCCAGATATTTTTGTCGACGCATTAACAATATCAAAGTTCATTTAATATTTTTTGCGTGTCGGCACTTAAGAGGGGATTTTTTTTCAATTCAAAATATTACATAACATACTGTGCACGAATGCATTGATGTATAAATGGAAATATTTGAAAAATTATGTGTGTAATTTTCGTCAAGATAATCAAGAATATATTGTTTACCTCTTCTGTCAATCCAAAAATGTGAACAGATTTGGACTGGGAAAAAAATTCATGGTACAAAGTGTTGTATGATCAGATTTATCGAGTATGTTTTGTATGTCGCATTTGACTCGCATGTCGTACGAGGTTTTCCTTACATATATAAATGTCGTTTCAACTTGGCCAAAGTTTCGCCTGTAGTATCTGCACAAATCTACAATCACAACACCAGGCATAAAAGGCAGCAGTGCTGCAATCACATAAAGACATCAACGAATATTACATGGTGGCAGCTAGTGATCGGACATTCCACGAACTCTTGCTGTTACGTCGGAAATCAACACAGTTCAGTGAACTTACCCCGTCTATCACCTGCATTATCGCCCATACGCACATGTTGCATGCATATTGTCGAGTCGACAAAACACAACAAACGAACTATAATCAGTGATTATATGCCTGGTTGTTGAAAACAAACCTTGTTAGTGCACACGAGTGTACTTTTTCACCACTTTTTGATATGACAAATGACATTTCTGTCCAACCACTCAGTGAGTCAGGGGCGTAGCCAGTGATGTTCTGCTGACATTCCTTAGGCACATAAACTGTCGTAAACAAATCAAATCACATATCGTGATAAACATGCCTGACCAAGAGCAAGCAGATACTTCACAGCAACAGGTACAACCTGGTCAACAGCCCACATACATTGTGCAGTCCAATGACATGTTAGGAATTCAACCACCCACCTTCAATTGGCAGGATCCCCAGTCATTTCCATCATTTCGTCGATATTGCGAACTCATATTGAAAACACCAACTTACTCTAACAAGTCTGGTGCTGAGAAAGTGAACTACATTCTTCTATGGCTAGGACCGCAAGGTGTTCAAATATTCGACAACTGGACAATGAGTGCTGACGCACGATCGGATCCGTCTCAGGTGTGGAGTGCATTTGCAGCCTATCTACAACCCAAGTCCAATTTTCGACTTTCCCGATTCCAGCTGCGTGACATAAAGCAAGTAGCCGATGAGAGCACTGACGAATTCATGACGCGACTTCGTGAACACGCCAAAAAATGTAACTTCACTGATACACAAGAAGAAGATCACATCCTAGATCAGTTCATCTATGGCACCGTACACAAAACTGTACAGAAACAGTTACTGGAGCGTGACCCTACAGTCCTCACATTGAACACTGCCATAGACATAGCCCGTACCTATGAGGCCACAAAACAACAGTTCAAAGCAATGAACAACACAAGCATCGATGCAGTCGCATCACCATGCACCAGAAATGCTCAGGTGTGCAGATTCTGTGGTCTAGATCCACACCGCAGAACAGAATGCCCAGCACGAGACGAAGAGTGCAACAAATGTGGAAAAATGGGCCACTGGGGTAAAGTGTGTGAACACCCACGGAAACCTCGCCCATCACACCGAGGTCGACAGAACAGCTATGGACATGAACGTCATCGATCAGCTTCATCTCGCCGTCGCTATAGAAACCAAAGGCATCAGTCCAGGAACAGAGACCGGAATAAAGACGTGCACAGTGTGCAACCAGACGAAAATCCTATTCCCGAATTTGACAATATCACATTCAGTACTATCACCGTGAACAATGTCGATGCAAACCCTCGCAATGAAGCTTATGCAACGTTGATGATTGATCTACATAGAAGACAGACGACCTACTTGAAAGGAAAAGTCGATACAGGAGCAAAGGGCAATATTCTGCCGATACGAACATATCACAACATGTTCCCAGGTGCAGTCGATGAAAAAAAAGCACCCAGTCTCACCAAACCATCCCACATCCGACTAAGGGCATACAATGGAACACCAATACCACACTACGGAACGCTTTCGTTGAAATGCAAGTATGCTCACACAGACTGGAGGGATGTCACATTCTTTGTCACTGACTCACAAGGTCCTGTCATCTTCGGTCTCCAAGCATGCGAGGAACTAGAAATAGTCAAGATGAACTGTGTCGTTGACACGGCAAAGCCTGAGAACACTACCTCTCGCATGACAGTAACGTCAGCTGATGATCTCGCTACCAAGTACCCCGAATGCTTCACAGGCATTGGGAAATTCCCTGAAAAACACAAGCTCATCCTCAAGGAATCAGCACAACCAATTGTGCACGCACCACGCAGAGCTCCCATCCAGCTCCGAGAAAAAATCAAGGGAGAGTTGGAGCGCATGCAGTCGCTAGATGTGATCAGACCCGTGACTGAACCGTCTGACTGGGTTTCCAGCATCACGTATGTGCAGAAATCCAACGGAGATCTAAGAATCTGCATTGATCCCAAAGACCTCAACAATGCACTCAGAAGAAGCCAATATCACACGCCTACAGTGGAAGAACTCACTCATCGCTTCAGTGAAGCCAGAGTTTTCAGCAAACTCGATGCCAGGTCCGGGTATTGGGCTGTCCAGCTTGACGAAGAGAGTCAGCTGCTCACAACGTTCAACAGCCCGTTTGGTCGTTTTTGCTTCAAACGCCTGCCATTTGGGCTCAAGACCTCACAAGATGTATTCCAGAGGGCGATGGATTGCGTCCTGCGTGACCTCCCTGGTGTCGTGTCCATTGCCGATGATGTCGTAGTGCATGGACGAGATGAGCATGAGCATGACGAGAATCTACGACTACTCATGGAAAGAGCATCTCGACAAGGACTTGTCTTCAACAAAGACAAATGTTCAATCAAACAGCAGGAAGTCCCCTTCTTTGGCAGCATATACACAGCCAATGGAACGCGGCCTGACCCAATGAAAGTTCAAGCAATTACTGACATCAGGGCCCCAAGGTCAGTGAAGGATCTTCAATCTTATCTCGGGATGATCACGTACCTCTCTCCATTCATACCGAGGCTCAGTGAGCAGACAGCGCCACTAAGAAAGCTGCTAGGCAAGGATGTTGAGTTCCAGTGGAACGCCGAACAACAGAAAGCTTTCGACACCATCAAAACCTCCATCAAAACTGCAAGCCATCTCATCTACTTCAACCCAAACAAACCAGCTGTCTTACAAGTTGATGCATCTCAGGAGGCTCTTGGAGCTGCTCTAATCCAAGACAACAAGCCCGTTGCCTTTGCTTCCAAAAGTCTAACAGACACAGAGAAGAGATATGCCAACATTGAACGTGAACTGCTTGCATGTGTCTTCGGAGCCGAGAGATTCCATACATACCTGTATGGCAAACCATTCATCATAGAGTCAGATCACAAACCCCTGGAAATGATCTCGAGAAAAAACCTGACAGCAGCTCCTGCAAGACTTCAACGGATGTTACTCCGTTTGCAACGGTATGACTACCGAATCCAGTATAAACCAGGGAAAGAAATGATCCTACCCGACAGTTTGTCAAGACTCCCGAAGTCCACAGTAGACAAGGAGATAACCATGGATGTGAAAATTGCATTCGTGCAGTTCTCAACACCAAGACTCGAAGAACTTCGAGAAAACACAGATTCTGACGAGGAACTCAGTCATCTAAAAAAGCATATCATGTCCGGATTTCCAGAATCAGTTCGAGACATTCATCAGAAAATTCGCAAGTACTGGAACTGCAGAGACGAGCTCTCAATCGCAGATGGATTGATCCTCAAAGGCCAGCAAATCATCATTCCCAAGAGTCTGCGTGACGCCTATCTCACGAAGGTACATCAAGGTCACCAGGGTGTCACCAGATGTCAGCAGAGAGCCAGAATGTCAATATACTGGCCAGGAATCAATGATGATATCAAGAACATTGTCGACAGCTGCAAGATCTGTCAAACATACCAAGCATCCCAGGGAAAAGAAACCTTCCTGCACATGGACTATCCACAAGTTCCCTGGCACACGTTAAGCTCTGACTTATTCCATCATGATGGGAAAGACTACCTCATTGTGTGTGACTACTTCTCCAAATACCCAATCATCACCCAGCTGAAGGACACCAGCAGTTTCACTGTTGCGAGAGAAACTTCCACGGTGATGTCAATGTTTGGTTGTCCAGTCCAGATGATATCTGACAATGGCCCACAGTTTGTCGGAAGAGCTTACCAGGAAATGATGAAGCGGTATGGAGTTGTTCACATCACATCTTCACCACATCATGCAAGATCTCATGGATTCATCGAGAGGCAAATAAGAACAGTCAAAGGTCTCATCCGAAAATCCCCACAGGACACAGATCTAGCACTCTTGTGTCATAGAGTGACACCTCTAGGTCCGAACCTACCATCTCCATCTCAACTTTTGTTCGGGAGACAAGTACCAAACAACCTACCAGTACACACATCAAATCCACTGAGAGATGAGATCAAGTCTAAGTTGAAGCCTGCGGTGACAGAAGAAGGTCCAGTAAAAGAATACTCAGAATTGAGCCCTGACGCAGCCGTGTTCTACCAAGATGTTGCGAAGAAAACCTGGACCCCGGGGAAGATTGTCGGTGTTGGCCCATAGCCGCGGTCATACACTGTGCAATGCAGCATGTCTGGTCGATACTTGAGAAGAAACAGAGAACTGTTGAGGCCAAGACGTGTTGAATTCCAGTTAGAAGAGACACCAGAAGATCACCCCCAGATAACCACTGCCAGCGACGATCCACCAAACTACCAGACAAAACAGAATAGAAGACCTCTTGGATCAAAATCAGAACAGAATCGATCAGCGGATCCACCACAACACAGGAACTCTCAGGACAATAAACAGAGGAAGGAGAACAGCCATGTTCCACCCCGCAAGCCAAATCTGCGACCAAGACGTGAAATAAAAGCTCCTCAGAGACTACTACAAGTTATGTGACTCTGAATTGATTTCGAAACCATCGTTAACATGAATAATGTTTTGGTTTTCAGGCATGAACTGAGTAATATCATGTTGAGATTTTCTGTTGCATAACTATGTCATAATGCTTATTGTAACACATAATGTTGTTTCTCAAGAAGGGGGATGTTGTATGATCAGATTTATCGAGTATGTTTTGTATGTCGCATTTGACCCGCATGTCGTACGAGGTTTTCCTTACATATATAAATGTCGTTTCAACTTGGCCAAAGTTTCGCCTGTAGTATCTGCACAAATCTACAATCACAACACCAGGCATAAAAGGCAGCAGTGCTGCAATCACATAAAGACATCAACGAATATTACACAAAGATTTGATTGAAAAAAGGGATTTCTATACGATCAAAAGAGTAAAACAAAAAAGTGCTGTACTTCCAATTTCTCCCCTATGCAAAAGGACAAGCTCAATAAAACGACAATAGTACGATCAAAACTGTAACTCCAGCTTGTTGTTACTTGGGGTTTTTAGAGTCGATTAGCGTATTTGTTGATGATACACAATGTACAATAAGTAATGGAGGAACTATTGTGCAAAAGTTTTCATTTGAATTTCAATGTTCTTTTCACTGAGCACATCACAAATCAACACCAATTTCGAGCTAAGATGTTTTCATGTCGTTTGGAACGGGTTTATTATTAAATTTATTATTAAGATTTTTATAACTGAACGTGACATTTGATACCCAAGTAGAGGCTTAAAGTGGAATAATCGTTTTTTTTCTGATTGAAATGTAGGTATCAATCTATTACCACAAATACAGTAGATTTTGATGATGCCAATAACAAACATAAAATACAACATTTTGCAATAGAAACAAAGCCCAACCAAATTGTTTATCCAAACACACACTCGCGTCACCAGGGGCAGACAATGTGTTAAATGTAGTTGTTTCTACTGTACACCTGATGGAATTAGTATACAACTG
Organism: Terebella lapidaria; assembly: GCA_949152475.1. Classification (NCBI taxonomy): domain Eukaryota; kingdom Metazoa; phylum Annelida; class Polychaeta; order Terebellida; family Terebellidae; genus Terebella; species Terebella lapidaria. Next base: position 30,683,306 of record OX424560.1, read on the forward strand.
CCCAACAACCTATGAAAATATTTTAGAAATCCGACTCAAACCCCATGGAACAGATATATGACAAGTACATAAGTACCCAATCAATAGCCAGAAGGCTACTGAGTTGATGGTATCCTCGGGGACAGATTTCACGTCCGCCAGCAGTGACACCGACTCAGTGGTATGAATGTAGGTATCAATCTATTACCACAAATACAGTAGATTTTGATGATGCCAATAACAAACATAAAATACAACATTTTGCAACAGAAACAAAGCCCGACCAAATTGTTTATCCAAACACACACTGGCGTCATCAGGGGCAGACAGTGTGTTAAATGTATTTGTTTCTACTGTACACCTGATGGAATTAGTATACAACTGCCCAACAACCTATGAAAATATTTTAGAAATCCGACTCAAACCCCATGGAACAGATATATGACAAGTACATAAGTACCCAATCAATAGCCAGAAGGCTACTGAGTTGATGGTATCCTCGGGGACAGATTTAACGTCCGCCAGCAGTGACACCGACTCAGTGGTATGAATGTAGGTATCAATCTATTACCACAAATAGAAAGTAATCAACAACTATTCTCAGAGCAGCTGTACTGTGCAAAAGTTCCAACTTGTCTTAATTTGACATTGAAAATCGGATTTTAAAAATAGTTTCGCACCGAACGGTTCCCATGCAGTGATGCAAAACGAACAAAAATAGCCGAAAATATAGAAAAATACACAGCCCATAACTTGAAAGTCGTATATGTGTGGTATATTACACTGATGGAACCCCAAATATTCAGTTTGACTCTTTTGTGTTGCAAATAACATCGTTATAGCGAATTATAACATGGTATTGCTGTGACAGAAACGTCTGTCCATAATCTGAGACGGCCAACAGACGGTTTCTAATCGAGTACAGAGATCGAGGTGGAAAACGTAAAGTGAAACTAACCAATCACAGGCCCGTATTTGATCGATCGATATGCAAATGAGCCCTGGCGCCACCCAGTCAAGCAGACTGCGACACCAACGGAAAATGGAAGAAACCAACACACTTTTTCGAGGGTATTTCGGGGTAAAGTACCGCGGTCATGTAAGTAGGGGTTTTTGCGCATTGAATCGTGGCGAATATAACTCAGATTCGCCTGTTAAATTAAGCCACACAAAATAGAGCCGAACTTTAGCAGACACCCTGCAGCTAGCCGCCAAACGTTATCTGACCCAGTTCTATTGTGTTGGCGTCAGGTCATGTTTATGTTAACGTTCTGTTGTCTTCAGAAGTCCGACATATGATGTAAACAGGTGAAAAATAACAATTGCCAAGTAAGTACACTTTTATAATCTATTCGATTCCATGTCCGAGGATGTTATGAAAAGTTGTGCATTGAGATTGCTACACTGGGACTAAGAGTTTGGATGAAAACTGTCTTGCACTGTGACGATGTAACACTGAAGTCCGGGATGGATGTAAACTTCCCTCAATTTGGAGCATGTAAAATTAGCATTTTTGAGAGAAATTTTGCATATATGTACAGAGGTTGTTCAGTTTTAAATGTATATACAATACATTGTTGTATCTGTCCTTAATTTTGTGTTGTCAATTCATCCGTGAGATGATAACGTTCTGTGGCTCGGGTTAGCGTTCTGTTGATGCTTGAAACGTAATCATGGATTCCTCATCTCACCATATGGAAGCAACATTTATGCGGTTGAGATTCTCGAGCTTTTACGTTCATTGTTCGGTACATGTTTTATAGGACGGACGAGACTGAACAGCATTCACAGATATTGAATCCTGACTTTAATTCGATCCACAGAATGTTAACCACGATAGCAGAACGTCATTTCAGCGACAAAACAATTATCATTCGTGTATTACACCTATTCATGCCCTGTTGTCACATACTGTCCAATATGTGCATTCAATGTTACACATGACATTTCGCAATATTGTTTTATGACTAAAATTAGGTACAAAAATACATTGAATAGTGAACGATGTTCGTGGAAATGAGCAAAGTGTCAACATTACATGACACTTTTCTCAATAATGGGCTATAAAATTAAGACTCAAAGCAATACGTACAATTCTAGGGTATTCGGGACATGGAATCCACATGTAGTCGATGCACAAGTCCAACAAAAAATATATATAAATAAATATATTTTGTTCCCGTATATCTTCATATCTGGTGCAATAGAACGTTAACATAAACATGACCTGACTCGAACACAATAGAATTGGGTCAGATAACGTTCGGTGGCTAGCTGCAGGGTGCCGAGGTATGCTATGCTGCATTTTCTTTTATCTCTGATGAGGATTAAAAGGGTATCTCATATTATATGAGATTTCTTAATCTGATTTCGGATTACGTACGTATGTGTTGACATACTAAGCAGGTGCGGTAGAAAGTCTGGCCCAAGTAGCGCACCTTACTCTACTAATACTATTCACCCACTGAATGTATACCATATTTAATTCGTCTGGCACATCTCTAATCTTCATTGATAGTGGGGCGGATAAGAGGCAAATATCATTAAACATGTTTACTTTTTGGAAGAAAGTATGAAAATTTGCATACAGGGGTTTTGAGGTATGCTGATTTCAAATCGATTAGGATACATTTGATCCGACGCTTGTAACCTCATCAAAATCCAAGATGGCTGCCACAAATCGCGTAAATCAGGTTTTCGTTATAACTTCGGTTCTAATCATGCTATTATGATGATTTTTATGTCTATATGTATGTTTTTGAGGGCGACAAATCAGATTATGATGTTATTTAACCACTAGCAACCATATTGGAAACGCAAATCCATGATGGCCGTCAAAATAACGTGAAATCACCGAAATTGGTCACTTTTTTTTGACAATTTGTTCGATGAAGAAGTAAAATGTTTCATCCGAGAATCACATAGCATATGCTAAAATTCTGACAATGCACGGACAACTAAATGTTCGTCTTGTGATTCAAAATAGCACCAAATATGGGTACTGTGCAAGACGTCTGTTCTAAATAAGCTCCAATGATATGTAGCATTCGTAAAACGTTACAAGTATTTTATCTGCAGGAATTAGTTAAGTATACAGGTGAGAGCTACATATTTTCATCAATGATGGCTGACTATTGAATTTCAACATCCACTACATTGGATACTCTGACATGCATAACCATGTGTATATCTTTCTTGAAAAATGTTTCAGATGTATATATATATATATATAATCATACAGGTTGTAAACCAGCAGATTGTCACCAAAACTATCCACCTCCGCCAAGAACATGCTCATGTATATTTAAGGTAGGTTGAGTAAAACATGTGCATTGTGATATCAATAGAATATGTGTATTGTGTACTTTCAGATATGCAACTGAAGAATGATGTCGAAGAAACTCAAAGCATCAACGTCCTCTGATGGATTAGGCAAAACAAACTGGGAGCGTTGTGTTCTGTGTCAAATGCCATCAAATTCCCATCTGATAGATCCACAGAGAGACAAGCAACATGAGCGTTCCAGTGGATATAAAACTTTAGCTGGAAACCTGGAGGAGCTCCACATTCTGAATGCCCTGCCGTTGGACATTGAGTTATCACGGTTTGATGGTGGGGCTGGAATTGAGTCCACACTCAAGCAAAATAAAGCAAAATGGCACAAATCATGTCGCCTCCTCTGTAACAGATCTCAAATAGATCGAGCACGAAAACGCAAGGTAGCAGAAGCTACAGTAGATAACACGTCCCCAGTGAAAGGCCGACTCAGATCAAGCTTCCCAATACCGCACGTGGAAGACGACAAGAGACCCCCATGCTTCTTCTGTGATGAACCAGTCGGGCCAGATGGCCATAGAGCGGCAACTCCAAACTTCGATGAACATGTGCGCAAAATGGCAGAACATCTCAGGGACACAAAGCTTCTATCAAAATTGGCAGTTGGTGATTTGACAGCACTGGATGCTGTCTACCATAAAAAGTGTTTCACAGCACTACACAACCGTCACAAGTCCCATATGAGGAAGAGTGACCCAGGACAGAATGCTGAGATGACACCAGAATCAATAGCATTTGCTGAACTTTTGTCCTATATTGAAGAACAGAGACATACTGAACATCCAGCAGGGATAATCAAATTGTCGAAATTGGTGAATCTTTACACTGAGCGTCTCCATCAGATCGGTGGCGATATGTCCCTTCGCGTGAATCCAACCTTCCTGAAAGAGAGAATACTCAAGCACATGCCTGATGTTCAAGCAAACAAGAGTAACTATGAAGTGGTCATAAGTTTCAGGGATGAAGTCGGTGATTTATTATTGGATGGTCACAAGAACCGTGATGACAATGCAGTTGTTTTGATGCGAGCTGCTCAAATAATTCGATCGGAGATGTTTGAGACCAAGTTTCAATTTGGTGGATCACTGGATGATGAACAATACGATGCTATGCCACAGTCACTCGTAGCGATGGTTAGGATGATACTTGGCGGTACCAACATTGAAAGTCAGCAAGACCACAACTCTGATATTAGAGGGGCAGTATCTTCCATATCACAACTACTGATCTTCAATTCGGTTAAAAAATCATCGAGCAGGCCCGGAACTCGTCATTCTCCTGATCGAGAAACAGTGCTGCCTCTCTATTTGGGTCTCTTGATCCATGGCAAAACGAGAAAGCGGGAACTAGTAGACACATTGTTCGGTCTGGGTCTCTCAATCTCTTATGATCGTATCATACAACTTTCTACCGATATCAGCAATAAGGTGATAGAGGCCTTTGACACTCATAGAGCCGTATGCCCATCCAAGCTTCGCAAGGGATTGTTCACAACGGGCAACTTAGACAATATCGACCATGACCCAACATCAACATCTGCACACTCCTCATTTCATGGGACGGCGATATCATTGTCTCAACACTGTTCCAATGAGAACCTATGGGTCCCTCGCCAAGTGGTGACAAATCTGGTTGCAAAGGACAAGTCTCAACCAAAAACAATCAAGCCACTTCCTGAAGCCTATACGTTGGGAAAGCCATCCAGCTTCCCAAATGAAAACCCCACACCAGCTCCAGTGTCTAATTCCACAATCCCAACAGATGATCTCGTCAAAGCTGACACTGCAGAAAATGTATGGTTGAACAAAGTCTCTGCTATTTGTGAACAGGATGAAGCCAGCGAAGCAGATAACATATCATGGTCTGCACATTTTGCTAATTTGCAAGTATCTGCTCCTCGACCCCCTGCAATCACAGGACTCTTACCACTGTTTCGGGAGAGTGCTCATTCATTACCGATGGTGAAACATGGCATAGACATGATATCAAAAGCCACAGAACACTTGAGTCCTGGACAAGTACCAGTAACCACAATGGACCAGCCATTATATGCCCTTGCCAAGAAAATCCAATGGTCCTGGCCTGACATATATGGAGAAGACAAGCTAGTTGTATTGCTCGGAGGACTTCATATTGAGATGGCTATTCTGGCAGTGATACATACATACATACATACATTAACACTTGTATAGCGCTCATTTATACATATATATATGCAATCAGCGGCGCTGAACAATGAAATAAAAAGAAATATGGTGTACATAAAAACCAGACACAATGAAATTATTGGAATGCTTCGGCAAAGTAATGAGTTTTGAGACATTTTTTTAACGAGTAATAGTCATCTATGCTGCGAACGTTGGCCGGAAGATCATTCCAGACTGTTGGTGCTGCCACGGAGAAGGACCGGTCTGCAAAAGTCTTGCGGATACTTCGCGGGACGACTAATACATACGCACCATCCGAGTGAGCCCGGGTAGTGCGAGGTGGGATTCGCACTTGGGCCAGTTCTCTGATATACTCCGGAGCATCCTGGTGAAGAGCACGATGTGCAATGCAAGCTAGTTTGAACCTGCAGCGGAATTCAACTGGCAGCCAGTGAAGTGTCTTGAGGGCATCTGTTGAGCTGTCACTACGCTTGCGGTTGAGTACAAGTTTGGCTGCCCTGTGTTGGATTCGACGTAACGGAGCTGTTGTCACCGCCGGGAGACCATACAATAAAGAATTGGCATAGTCCAAATGGGATATGACCAATGACTGGACGAGCTGCTTGCACGTGTCAACAGTTATGTAGCTGCGTATTTGCCTGATACTGTACAGAGCATTGGACGCGATTTTACATTTTCTGGCAACATGAAGTTTGAAGGACATGGCTTCATCAAACGTTACTCCCAGGTACTTGATAGACGGGGAGCGTGGAACAACTGTCAAACACACGTCGATAGAGAGGACGTCAGTTTTGACCAGTTGGCTTCTATGGCCGAATATAATGAATTCAGTTTTATTGGTGTTCATTTTGAGCCTATTTTTGTCCATCCACTCACGCACGGCAATCAAACAAGACTCAATGGTTTGAATAGCGGTAGGTGGGTTACTGCTGCCACTGGGATCGAATGACGTATAAAGTGAATGATCGTCAGCATATCCCAAGATTGACACATCAAGGTCGCTGATATAACAACCCAGAGTGCTAGCGTAGATATTGTAGAGTACCGGTCCACATATGCTCCCTTGTGGTACTGAAAAGGGTAAGGGTACCGGTTCTGAGAAGTCATTGTTCACTGAGACTTTTGTTGACCTCGGACGGAGATTGCTATCAAACCATGACAAAGCGTCCCCAGCTACTCCGAACTTGTTCCTCATGACTTCCAATAGGACGTCATGATCGACTGTGTCGAACGCGGCCGAGAGATCTATGCTCACTAGTGGGGTAAGGCGTTGGTGTTGACCGGATAACTGCGCCGTTGTAGGCAGCAACACGTAATTGTTCTATGCTCTTCAATGTCTCTTGGATTATTACTTTATTTCGATCGGATATTGTATTATACCCATGATGGGTGATTGGCTTGAGGGGAGCGGATGGACCGCAGTGATGGCTGCAGCCAATGTGACGACTGAAGGCAGAACAGATGCAGTGCTGGAGAGTTCCCATGTCTCAAGAGGTCAGTGGGCACATCAAGTGACAGCGGCAGCCCGGCATATACTTCAACAACATGCTTTCCAGTCATACCAGGAATCATTGAGTGAAACATCAGAAGAAAGCCTAACCTTTCAAGATTGGAGGAATGATATGATGCAACGGCACCCACAATTCCACTACTGGGATACAGTCCTCATGTTGGATATTCTCTTCCTTCAGTTTCTGAGGTCGCAGCGAACAGCCATCTTTCCTCTCTATGTCGAAACCTTAGGCAAAATTCTTCCATGGATGTTTGCGATGGACCACATCCATTATGCCAGATGGCTCACCATTCATGTAATTGATCTGCTCCATCTTCCAACTCAGTGTCCAGCAGTGTACCAGGCCTTCATGACAGGAAATTTTGTCACTCAGAAAACAACGCACAAGTTTTCATGTCTCGCACATGATCATGTGCATGAACAACAGAACGCAATTGTGAAGGGTGATGCAGGGATCATCGGGATATCTGAGAATGAAGCGGCATTGAAGCGCTGGATGGTAGCAGGGCCGGAAGTTGGTAGGATGTTGAATGAGTATGATCTGAAATACATTCACAAGTACAAGGATACTGAGCGACATCACGAGCAAGCACCAAGTGTTCAGAAGAAGTTTGCTGCAAATGTGAAGAGTGTAGTTGAAGTGATGGAGGAGTATGACAACCCTTTCACAGATGATAGTGCATACCTGGTCACCTTGGACACCAAAGTTGTTATGTCTGACAAAGTTGTTGAGTCTGTTCGGGTGGCTGAGGAAGTAGGTACAACACAGTACCAAACCTTCGTTCAGGATCGACTGGCAGATTCTTCGAAGTCATTCTATGATCCTATTCATAAGAACAAACTTCCCTTATTCAAATCAAGATTGGCAAAAAAATCGAAAGCAAGTAAAGCAACGAAAACTCTCAAAAGCGATGTTCAATTATTCTCACAGATGTACATCTCGTGCCAATCTAGAGATGGTGACCTTGACACGTTCTTTGAACATGAAAATCACCCATGGCCTCCAGCTTTGGCTGACAACAACGAGATGCGCCAGACTACCAAGTCTGATCTCATGACCTGCCTTGAGCCTCTCGATGATGAGAATGCACCTGGGGATCCACAACCAGATGTGAAAATCATTGACGGTGCTGCCCTCGTCCACACACTGGATCCCAAAAAGACAGACGCAAAGACCTTTGGTGATTATGCTTCCAAGGTATTTCTACCTTATGTCTCCAAACAGCTGCATTTTGTCGATCGTTTAGATGTGGTTTGGGATGTGTACAGGACTGGCAGCCTGAAGGCACAGACACGGGCTAGCAGAGGTAGTGGTGAAACACTGAGAATAGCAACAAACACCAAGTTACCTCACAACTGGAAAATATTTCTTCGCGTTGATTCAAACAAATCCAGTCTGTTCAACTTCCTAGCTGATGTGATGCAGAACTATGTCCCTCCCACGAATAGATTGCTCATCACTACACGAGAGGAAATAGTGTTGTCCATGCTACAGTGTGATCTGTCACAACTCACACCTTGTAACCACGAGGAAGCAGATGGGAGGCTGCTGCTTCATGCTTCTCATGCATATGATCAAGGACATAGGAATATCATGATACAAGCAAGTGATACTGATGTAGTCGTGATTGCCATACCGACAGCAAGAAAACTCCATGGATCAAAGATATGGATATCGTTCAGTCATGGAAAGACATTTCGGTACATCTCTGCAGACCGAATCGCAGGATCTGAGTGGTCTCAAGGTCTACTGTTCCTGCATGCCTTTTCAGGCTGTGATACAGTTTCATCTTTCTATGGAATTGGCAAGAAAACCATGTGGGATGTATGGCGAAGCTCTGAAGATTTCAGAAAAGTTTCCATGAGGCTGTCAGACGCACCAACCCAAATCACAGATGAAGACATGGAAATTTTGGAGAGATTCGTTATCCTTATTCGTTATATTGTACAAACGGACATCCACGCTGACCAGTTTGGAAGAGGCTCGAAAACGCCTCTTCACTTCAGGAGCACGACAGCTGGACAACATCCCACCTACCAATGGTGCATTGCTGCAACACGTCAAACGTGCTGCATATCAAGCTGGTCATGTGTGGGGGAAAACTCTCCTCACCAATCAAAACCTGCCCGATGCAACTCAATGGGGATGGAGAAATGATGCAGGTGTTTGGTATCCTGTGTGGAGCCTGAAAGCAGAAGCATCAAAAGCATGCAGGGAACTGATAAAGTGTTCATGCCGCGGTAGCAACTGCACTGGCCGGTGCAAGTGCAAAAAAGCTGGACTGCCATGTACAGAGTTATGTTTATGTGAAGGACAATGCCCATGAACACACGCTTACAGTTTCTCCAAGCTATCACCTTGTCCAATTTTGTTCAAATGTCTAACCTGTCATTGTGAATATGTATGGAGAATAAAGTCCAGTTCTAAATGGCAAAAGTCAATGATTTTCCATATGTTAGTCTGTCATTATCATTAACTGTAGCTAGTTTTTTCACACTTCCTCATTTACTTCTGTTCCCTCGATTAACAAAATAGTAGAAAGAAATATTACGACTGATTTTGGCGATTTCATGTTATTTTGACGGCCATCATGGATTGATGATGGCTGCTAGTGGTAAAATAACGGCATAATCTGATTCGTTGCCCTCGAAAACATAGATATAGACACAAAAATCATCATAATAGCATGATTAGAACCGAAGTTATGACGAAAACTTGATTTACGCCATTCATGGCGGCCATCTTGGATTTTGATGAGGTTACGGGCGTTGGATCAAATGTATCCTAATCGATTTGAAATCAAATTTTCATACTTTCTTCCAAAAAGTAAACATCTTTTTCGTTATCCGCCCCACTATGAATTTAAAAGAAATAGTAACCTGCGCTACGTGGGCCGAAAGGGACATCGAAGTGACAGGTAGGATTGATGTTGTTATGGATGAAGACTGTCACAAACTGTTTGTTTGCATAATCTCTCCTCATTGCCTGAATCATCTATGTGTTCTGATTTCATTAATGTGGTTTTAATATTATATTTTAATTTTGTTGGGGGAGGGGTGTTATCATTCGCCAATTGATATCAATGATTTTGCAAATAGTACTATTTTTATCAGCATTGTAGGCCTACTATTATGCACATTGGTCTTTCATTATCATCATTTTGTGCGCGTTATGAATCATAACGTAGTGCGCCGTTGTCCATTCTTGAGCAATAAATGTCATTTCTCAAATTGCCGTTAGTCCTGTCTCGAGCTCAATGTTAACTATCCGATGGTATATTACATACTGTGAATCATTTCAGATGTGTATGCTTGTACTAGTGAATGTAAATTCTTAAATAACCCCACACAGCATTTATGACGCTCTGCATTCCCTTTTTTACTCACCGAAGGTGAGTATATGGGATCGACCGTGTGTATGTTTGGATGTATGTATGTCACAAACGTGACACGTTTTGTTGTATGGGCACGGATTTTTTCCATTTGGGGCACGTTCTGGCCCTATCTACTCCCTCTATCGATATGCCAACTTTGGAATTTCTCCGTGCATCCATGTTGACGTAGTTGCAAATTTAATTGTCGAGTCGGACAATTTCCGCACGCAACGCCAGTCGCCAACATGTATCTAAGATCGGAGGGAGGGAGATATGATAGACGTGACAGCCGTGTGTTATGGGTTCTGAGATGGGCGAACGCAGGGCTCCACACTAAGGACCTCCCGACCTCCCGGGGCAAGTAATAATTGGGTGAGGGCAAGTGAGCAAATACGAGCAGTCGCCCGACGGGCAACCACAAATTTGCGGCCAAATCATAGACATATTATTCAAATAAATGTGTTCGTTTTTGTCTCACAACCTGTCAAGATTGATTCACCACCGTATTGATTTACCGAGTGCTGGATGACACATCAATACTTTGTATGTACATAAATTATGCAAATTACGCAGTTAGCCAATAGCATTTGCGGGTTTACCATGACACAGCAGAACTTTGTATGTACATAAATTATGCAAATTACAAGTCAGCCAATAGCATGCGCGGGTTTCTCAGATCGCGTGCATGTTTACGATGTTACATAGCAACGCATCCACCGAACGAACATGTTCCAAGTATTTGAAGCGTGCCGAATAAGTAGGCGAGATAAGGTGGGTGCTGTTTTCCAGTTACAAAGCGATACTGTACTATGTTACTGTTAATATCAGAATATAATATAATTTGATATTTGAAAGGAAGAAATTTGGATCTAGAGTACAACAACAAGTTATTAACAACACCATGCATTTCATTGACTGAAATATTGTGTATTCTGGCACTCCGAATGCATTGCCCCATGAGAACAGTGCCAGGAAAAACCCACCTGGCACTCTCTGTGGTTGTCAAGCAAAACGTCATGAAAAAGACAGAAAACGTTATCATTGCAAAAGCTACGTAGGCCATGTAAACACTGGCAAAATGGACAGTGTTGGTTTGAAACTCGTTGATTTCGTGGATATTTCTGTTGTTTTGGACAAAAGGCTCGGCCTAGATCACAGAGACTTGTGCCAAGATAAACCCATCTGGCAGTCGAAACAATGCCATATGCATATAGGTAACTTGTCAGTCACGCGTGCATGTTCACGATGGGTACATTATGATGGGTATATTAATACAAGCCCGTCATAATGTACCCATATGTACCCATCTTCGGTGAGTACGGCGCCCCATGGGCCCTTGTTCAGTGTGTAATCGAAAAATGGATTGTTGTGAATTGTTTATAATATTATATTGTGAATATGATTGTTCTTTGTCCATGTTTGCCCATTTTCGTGTACATATACATTGAGCTTAGCAATAATTGAGTTTTTAGAAAATATATAAATATCATTCAAATATGCTGTAGCTACGAGATGCTTTCCATAAAACAACCAGTGATCCGTGTACTGGAAGATGGTAAATGGACGCCACCGTGATACTCTTTCAACACAGAAAAATGTAACATTTTAGTTGGTTCAAAATGTGCCTTTTATGTGGGTGAGTGAATCTCCAAATTATTCATCTAGTTTCACTCGAATGTTGTATATTACCATGTAGATTTACTTCGGTATTACTGACAAATGAAAAGTAAGTTTGGTCTAGTATATTAACCAAGCTAATTTATAAGACTCTATTTAAGACAGTTGGTCTTAAATATATATCAATATGTACATCCCGTTCCTTATTATTGTAATATGTCAATATTTTTACTACCAATACCAATATTTGTGATAATATAACATGTGTAATACGTTTTGTCTACGTAATAGTCTAAGAAAGAAATATGTGCATTTCATGTCAGAAAAATATATTGCAATCTAGATTGTTTTATTATGTGATATTTTAACCGCGCTCCTTTGCCATCAATATGACAACCGGTTCGTGAACAGCTTGTCTTCTGTACATATATTATCTGTCGTAATGGTCGTTCCTTTTATTTTCGTATAGTGTTGCTCGGAACTCGTTTGGCAACCACTGACACATGTTTTGTGAACACTTAAATAAAAGATTAAAACTTTGAGTTGTTTTTATTTCAAGTCACATAACTGCCACCTCAATAAAAAACGGCATTTGGGTTGAGACAGCAGTATATATCTCCAGATGCATGATGATGTTCTAATCGAAAGTTTAATCTTTTGCGATGTAATACGATGTAAGACCAGACATCCAGTTACGATAATATTTTCGGCCTAAGTATCATACACTGCGCCTTAATACTACTCGTCCACTAAATGAATGCCATTTTTTCCGTCTGTCACCTTTTTAATCCTTATTGAATATAGAGAAAGGCGCAGTGTATGATACTTGAGCCATATTATCCACTTCAACCCGAACACAGAAAACCTCGATCCCTGGGTGAAGGTTATTGTTAATGTATAAGTATCAATCTATTACTACAAATACAGTCAGATTTTGATGATGCCAATAACAAACGAAACATACAACATTTTGCAATAGGAACAAAGCCCGACCAAATAGTTTATCCAAAGACACACTGGATATTACTAACATTATAGTGATTGTAACTCGTTTGTTACAAGCTATATTATTGATATTGAGCAATATAAGGGACTGCCATTTTTAACGATATATTCTACTTGTATACAATAATGTTTCATATTAGTAAGATATTATTTATTACTATTACACGATTCAAATAAACATATCTAACATTGTTAGACACATCATATATCTGTTACAGGGTTTTTATTTGAAGTTCAATAAAGATTTAAAACATCTATGAAACCTTGTTGAACAATCCCCAATACAACTGCTCCTTATCAATGTTTAGCCCTGTCCTATAAACGGTAATGACGTTGCTTACGTTTCCGTGACAACAAAATATTTCTCGTTCTAGGCGAAAAAATGACCTGTAGATCTGTAAAATATACATAATGCTGGCATTTTCCGTAATTTAAAGTAGTAGTTTGTTTGAAATTTCTTTGAGAGTACTTTCCAAACCCGTTGCAACTTTTGGAAGTAGGCGTCATTCGATGGCAGTGTGATGTCAAACGTGATTCTTCACGGAAATTCAAGCTATTCGTGTGCCAGATGTGCGAAGTTGTGTCATTTATTGCATATTCAATATGTGAATACCATATCACATAATTCACTAGAGCCCTTCGACAAATATTTGTCTGATCGGATTATTTGTCACGGTATGGTTGACGTACAAGTGGATTTTCGAATTGCGTTTAGCCTTTTTTTTAAATTCAGTTTGTACCACATACATATATCTAGTAATTCATAGTGAAATACATATCCGGTGCTTATATATATTAGATGGATATTCTTTCAATATGCATATAAATACATGATTTGATCATCTGTTGTGAAATAAATGACATTTATGTGGCAAAACATAGTTATATTGAACACAATATTAAATTGTTTCAACTTACTTTCGTTAATTCAGTGAATGTTCGACCTTGAAAATCCCAAAAGAATGCTGATTCTGTGGTCTCGTTTAAAGTGGTGACTGGAATACAATGGAGTTATCACACATAACTCTACTTCCTACTGATGGGTAACATGGTAACTCTACAAATATAGTCTCACGTATAATTGTATATAGTTTGAATATAGTCACGTATAATCACAAAATAGCATATAGTTTTACATATGGTAATTTTCACAAGCCTTATACTGTTACATGGAGGAGTGAATTGTCTCTGTTCATCATAATTTCTGTGTGAAATTCATGGTTTGTCTTGGCGTTGACACAAAGCAGATGTTTCCCAGAGTTTGCCACAGGTTCCCTGCTCAACTGACACATATTTCTTCTTTTTCCCATTTGTGCCCCCGTCATTTTCGCCAAGCCGTTGTCATTCACACCTGTTCAACATCTTGACAATTACAGTCTTCAAGGTGCCAAGGTGACAGATTAGTCAATAAATCTACCTGTTCAACTGCAACAATTTGTGTACATGAAACCTCCTCTAAGACATGTATGTGTAAAGCAAGACTGTGTGCAATATCGAAATTCATGGAAAATGCAGAATGGAATTATGGTAGACATACCCAAATTTGCAGAATATATCCAATACACTTAATACGTAATTGTTTTGCACTTGTAACGTTAAAAAAATACAATTATACAAGGCTTGAATAATAAAATTTTAGTTTACCAGACTGGAGCGCAAATTAAAACACTACAACATAAAAGCCTAGGTCCGATATGTAGCATCAATACATGAATATAAAACCCTGTTGTCGCCATCAATATTGGAAGGAAAGCTTGCGGTAACATTGTGATAACAGATCATAACTTCACGACCAGAGCACGTGACCTCACAGACATATCCAATTCTCCTGTTTTGGGAGAAATAGCATGGCCTTCCCAAGTACTAAGGTATTGATATTATGCTCTTCCTATGTTATTTATTACCTCCAATATTACAGGTATCACCGACTGTTGTATCGTAACTATGTACTCCTTCAAAGTTCTTGATGCTGAAAGTTCAGTAACATTATCACGTCCGTGTACCATTCTGGATAGATTATAGTTTACTACTTTTCTTCTGGTATACATTACTGAAGTGTATATATATCTTCATTGCGTGGAGTATTGACGGCGGATATTGGAATGATTTTCTCGTCACAACACCCATTCGAATTATCTGCGCGACTTCCTAACATTGGGAACGTGATGATGTTAATGGTCAAAGAATATCTTGCAATGTGTTAAGTTGTAAAACGCACAACTCATCAATAAATCTTTGCAGATATATTGTAGTACTACTAACATTGCAGTACAAGTAATATTTTATTATCCACACTTACTTAGGATGTTTTTTTTTTTACAAAATATTACATAAAGTACAGCATACGTGTGAATTAGTGTGTTGTCAAGATAATCAAGAATCTATAGATCTCTCCTGTTTGTCAATGTATGTGAACACTTTCTGGACTAGGTTTTTCAAATGGTACAAAGATTTGACTGAAAAGTCTTATCAGGAATATTTTGCTACCGATGTTTCAGAAGTTTTTAAATTAGTACCCTGTGAAGTAAAATAAAGCCAAGTAACTATATACATGCTTGTAGATGTAATAATACCTTATTTCATTGCACAAAATTTTAGCCAAAAGTTAATTTTGTTATCTCGTTTGAATCGATTGTAATTCTTGGAGTTTCTAATTGAACACGACCTAGATACCCGGGTACTCCCTTAATTTCACACAAATTGTGTCATCATTTTGCAGTTAATACGAATTCAATTGTTGAGTGATTCCCTTCTTGTCCAGCTAATCTCCATTATCAAATTACTCGAAAATAGGCAATCAGGAAGGATTTGTCCGTGTAGAATTCCTCTTGTCCCTGGGAATATTGGTTAATTACGATACATGATCGGCGAGTGTTTTGGCTTATCTTTCCACTTGAAAAGGAAATGTACGACATTGCTTGAGAATTAGTTAAAGATGAGGCGCCGGGCAGAAAATAGTCTTGTTGTTTTCTGGACCAGCCTTTACTTTTGTCGTTCGCATCTTCATGCTGGACTATCAGATGCAGCAATGGTTGTCATTGCATACCAAGTTCTTATCTGATAACTCGACGTCTCGATAGCAATATCCAGCATGGTGGAAGAAACAAAAGACAAAGACAGGTCGATCAGCTCAATCCCTGCACCTGCATATAAAAAAAAGCATGCACTCACGTCTAAATTCCTTCAACAATCACGTGTATAGAGCTAATTTTCGCGACATGGGTTCACCCGGGTAAAGCCTGGAACTTCCACCATGCTCCAACTTGACTGAAGCACACGTGTGTCGGGTAATCCCTCGGACCTGCTCCGGGGTAATTGCGTCTGAACGCCCTTTCCGCGGCCATTAATCCCAATTTGTCGGCGTGGGGAAGATTCTCCGCAGACACCGTATCGATTTCGCCTCTGTCTCCGCGGCTATCACAGCCGAAATATAGGTGACCTCTTCCAGTCATCGCCTAAAATCACCGGTTTTGTTCGTTCGTTCCGGTGGCCGAGGAAGATCAAGAACCCGTGGTTCTATGACACTTGGCCAATAAGAAATCAAAAAGTATATCATGGCTCCGTCACGCGCTGATGGCACGTTAGTTCCGGTTGGTTTTAATGCACGTGTCCTCAGGTTTTGATCAATTTAACGTGTGGCACGGATCCGAATTTTCGGCGATGTTCCTTCACGGGTCGATTGATGAAATGAGAATAATGAAATTATAATCAACACGTTGAGTGGAAGGGTATCGATTTACGGGGCCTACAAGTGTTATCACTGGGCAGGTTCTACTGGGCTAATTCACTTTGATTGTGCTGACTCCAGCTCGCAAAAAGGAACCAATTCCAGGAGCCGAAATTGCGTCCTCCCACCATACTACCGCCCCCCCCCCCCCCCTTTACATGAAACCAGACCAAATCTCCTACACGCAGCACGTGGATTGATGGATAAAATACAGGGTCACAGACAATGCGAAGCAGAAGGTTGAAAAGGCGTGGCTCATGGTGCGATTTTCCCGTGTTACACGCCCTCTTTGTCAAGCGCGGGAAGCGATCTGTCGATCCGTCTGCTTTCGCCGATTTTTGGCGCGAACAGAAGCAGAAAGTCAGTCGATGATTTGTGATTGCAGGGGATGCGTATGAAGCATGAGGTCCTCGCAAGGCTTAGATGCTTTCAAGTGACAACTCGAGCCAATAAATGCACTTTGCTCCGGCGGATACACGAATCTTTGGTCATCTCGACTGTGCCAACAACTTTCCCGGGCTATTACTCTCGTGTGCGATATTGGATTAAATTGATGTCTGGGAAAAACGCACTCGGTAGTTATTGTTTGGATGTTACAACCTGTTCATTTGCTAATTGAGTGTCGAGAGGATTTAGCGTCGGAAATCCAGCGCATTAAACACCACACCACGGAATCGACTAACAATGTCATAACTCGGCATGAAACTTGCTACTGGAACTCAAGCAAAGTATTGTTAACGAGATTACAGCGAGTAAATCTGGATTCAATGTAACCCATCAGGGTAATTGGCAAAAAAAGTTTCCTCGCTAAATCATAAATGAGGTTCTGTCAGCTCAACTTCAAATGCGACTTTTGGGAGCTTTGCCCAAACATTCACTTCCAAAGGGTAACACTCTGAAAAAAAAAAACATCGTTTTTAAGTATATTATGTTCAAACATATTTTTCCAGAATAATTTGATACACGTGGGACTGGACAAGAAAAGTTCTGCACAAAACAGAAAAGACCTTATCTCTTCGGATGAAATTACCCGTACGTTTGCGATGACTATTTGCAATTCATGACTCAAATTACATCTCGTATCGCGTCCAGAAACTATAACTCCCCTCGACTCTGAGTGGCGACGGGTAAATTCTACGCCGTTTATTTTTCGTCTGCTTGGGAACTACATCTGCCGCGCATTGTGACATCAGTCGAGCTGTGAGTCGGCCCGCGAAACAGTTGTCCACAAGACGTTGTATATTAGCTGCAGTGTGTCCCAAGGGCAATCACATGGGGGAGACAGGGATGTAGAGCGGGGATCGGAGGAAGAGAAAACAGATTCAGCTTCACTGGGGACATTCTGAACGGACGGGAAACAATTGCGAAGTGTTCATCTGTGGCTGGCTCAAGCGGGCGACAGAAACCACGCAAGTGCCACCAATCCAAGCCTGTGCGCTAGTGACTTGGAGGGGGAGCGAGCGATACGAAGCGACGAAAAGGGGAACCAAGACACTTCAGTCGCTCTGGGAATCCCGAAAGGGAAGGTGTCTTACGCCACAACAACAGAGAGGGAACATTGATGAACTTTATACCCTGAAGAAGTTGTGTTTCCTGTCATTGACGAGCAAGGAGACAGAATGATGTCGTTTTACATTCATCATCTTGGATTTTGAAAGTTGGAAATAATACTCGGATTGAACTAGGCATTGAACTGGACCAGTTCGTGGACGAACCCGATTGAAACAGAGGTAAAGTTTTGTGAATAGAGTAAAATGTATCCAAATGTTTTAAAAGTTGAATCGTATTTATCATTATTGTACTTACTATAAATTGCATGGATTTGCAGTCTTAATTGTAAAGATACAACATGACATTGGTAAATGTTAAAAGGCTTGTTAGAGGAAGTTATGCCAATATTTATGTAACGTTAGCGCTACCTGCAGTTTGTTACTATTCTATATTTCGCATCTCATACATAGATGAATGTATTATAGACCTTGTTCGACCTTTGCACTTTTGCCGACGGGAACGCTTTGTCAATATGCGCTTGGAATGTTATTTTTCATAAGAGAGAACATCTATAAGTTAGGTTAATGAGTGGTATTTGTATGCCGAGCAAGTGCCTAATTGAGTGGCAATATTTTGACAGTTGTGATCTTAATGTATCCGGGAACAGCTGATACTGCGTAAAAAGTTCCCAAACTTGCTGGAAAAATAAGCTGTGAGTCGGCACTGGTACATCGTAGATGAGTGGGGGAAGCGCGCACTATTTCAGCACAATGCTGACATAGGCAATTATAACGGTTTTAGCTCCGGTACTAACATTCGTACTGAGGCAATTTTGCAGTTTATTCGCGTCCGCTAGAACATCATGGCAAACCGATGCATAGATATATCTGAGTTAATTTGTATGCCCTTTGTTTTACCACCGCCTATGTAACCTCATCCCAGAAGTTATGGCGTCTGGAGCCTTTGAACAGGAGTAGAACAAGTCATAGTTTATGCATCGCCTAATCGCATTATTTAATGCAGTTAGTTGTATCATAGAAGGGTAATTTTCGAGGCAAAGCAGCTTAACTTTTTGAGCGCATGTCATGTTGTCGGTGCTCATTTTCAGAGGAATTACTGTACATGGAGGCCGCACCTTACTAAATTATGGATACCCCTCAGAAAAACAACTTTTCATCTTTCACTGGACTCCGGGATAAAGCCAACAGATAAACATAGTCTACTCAAATCCTATAACCACCTATGCTTGTCCCATAATAATCTGCGCATTAGATAAAAAAAAATTATTCCATCGACATTTTTGCTAGTATATGACCCCCTTCTCTATTCTGAGAGGATCATAATCTCACGTTTTAGTATTATCGGTCGTGTCCGACTTCGTGAGCTTCCTCAGTTCGTTCGATGTTCACGATTTTGCCGACGATGTTTGCGAAGCGACGTGGTTACACCAGTAATTTTGTCTGGCCAAATATTTGTTGGCAAACATCATCATCGCCTATTGTTTTTATCGTCAAAATCCCCGTAACCCCAAGCTCTATGGAAGCCCTTTTCCACGGAGTTTTAGAGATTTTTTTTGTTACTGGGAAAACACGTGTTATGATCTGCCCACATAATGTAGCTTTTCACTACGTGTAAACATGCAAGAGACGGGTAACTAGGTTGTTGGTGGGTGTATGGATAGACAGGCAAGGAATCCAGCAAATTATTAGGTTATTATCCCAGCTGTCCCAATGTGGTTCACAGATAATACATGGCCCCCACGCGTGGAACACACGTCTTGTTAACTAGATCGGTAATCATGGCCAAATCCGGGTACATTTTCCATTCTTCCTTCCCCAAAACACACTCTTCACACAATAAAAAAAGTATCGATTTCTCGAGAGAAAAATCATGACCGACGAAATAGCACATCCACAAACCAATTTCGAGGCGCCGTTCAACAGGCATACCACCCAAGTCCGTCCCCGAACCTAACAAATTTATAAGTCCTTACTTTGCACATCGGTAATGAAAAAAGGGGACCGAGTTTTCGTCTTCGCGTTACAAATTCCAAGTGATTTCTGGTTCTATTTTGTTGGCATTATCTCGCTCTGGCATCGAATGTCTTCCGCCGCCGAAATGAGCCTCTTATTTTGTACGGAGACAGCCGTAAAAAGACACGAACGAACGAAAGTCGCTTGCCACTCTCGTCTGAAATCTCGTTTGGAGCACGTGGCTTTCCCTCTCGCGTCTCGGTAGTGCGACGGGACACTGCCTATTTTTTTCCTTAACCAAATTGTGCTATGTGTCACTGCGATTTGGAATCCAATTGCTCACCGCCGAAGACTGAGAACTATGCTGGAATGATGCATTGTTCTAGCATAATGGCTAGTTCATATGTACCTCGGGTTTTTTTCCCGGTCCCTGGAAGTATAAATCACGTCGAAGAACAAAAGATAATTGACTGGAGGTTTTAGTGGGAGCAAATTTAATGGATATACCAGTGAATCCTTTCTGTGAATTTTCTGGCTTGTTTTGACATCCACGGCAGATATCAAAACGAAACGAAGCAGATATGTGACACATTTTACCATCGAATAGGAACTATTACTGTCATTGGCGGATTTCATTTTATCCAGGAAGTATATTTCATCCGACTTCGCCTTACCACCCGAAGTCGAATATTCCTTCCTTTCATCCGTTGCCAAATTGCCACATGCCAAAACGCGAAACAAACTGAGATATTTGCACCTTGTAACACCTCGGCTGACAAGAGATATATATCAACTCCCCACAGGTGTTAATATCAACAATCAATATCTAAAAACTCCCAACGAAGAAAGCTTTCTGGGTGTAGCCCACGTTCCATCTATTTCGTTTTTTCCTTATTGTAGCTTCGACTTTTGTGAGCACGCAACAGCACCCGCCGACGCCGACGCTCGGGAATTCGTATTGTAGAGGCACGGAACGTTGGCGACTCATTATTGTCGCTTGGCGTGTGACGGAATCGTTCCGGCGGAGGGATACAACTGTAAAAAATAGTTCCCCGAACTCGTCATCATCCTTGAGACTTGTTCTGCCGCGTGGTTAGAGTGAATTATACTACGGGAAAACCTGGAGATTCGGACAATTGATGAAGGATACCCACATCATACAAACTGACAAAAAAGAGGAAAACCGGAAACATGCGGTGCAACGGGTGTGTCAAATTGAACATGTCCAGACTTCTGGGCGTTACCTTGTTGTATGTGATGAGTAGCCTACCTGACGTCATCAGCCAACAGGAAGGTAAGCCGAACTTTGTAATTATAGGGTGCGGGTAAATTGTGTTACCTTGTTGTCACGCTATTGTTTCCACATAAAGAGCGGGCGAAGTTTCCGCGAGATCACGTGGACATTAATGGCCCGTAATCCCAAATCACCACACCTAAACACAGGACATTTTCCAGGATGCACGAAAAACGTGACACACTAATTGCAAGTCATGATACAGCAGAGGAAAAAAACCTAATCAAATCTGTTACTAGAGTTCTAGCATGTAATAGTTATTCTATTTGCAGTGGTAGCAGGCATTATGCCTCGCACATCAAGTCATGTCGAGTACCCTGTATTTAAACAATTCATACATGTTCGTTGAGATTGATTTTACGTGTTCAATATATGTACAATAATATATTGTATACATGTATATAAAGGTAACGGTGTTTACCGTAATTAATTAATATACCCATTGAATTGGATGGCGTGATTATCTGCCTCGTGTCGAGTTGACAACCCCGTAGATGTTTAAATGACGCCGAAGTCAAATGAAATCTGTGGAGGAAGTTTGCTCGAGCAATAGACTCGGGCAATTCCTTGCTCCAGTTTTTGGTCGATTACTCATGGACTGACATCGGTACACAAGTGTCTTGTCCCGTATGCTGCCTTCCACAACTAAAAGAACCAGTACGCAGGGTGTGGGGGTCTTGTTGGTGTAAGGGGAGAGTGTAGACATTTATTATTGATCAGAGATTCCATTGCAGGGACGACGATCCGTTGACTTGAGACGGTATCATGTTACACCAGCCGTCCATTCCGCTCTTTGACATTCCGTCCCACATTATTTGTCCTGACACAGAGAATCAGTCTTCGTATTTCGCCCTGAAATCACTTATTTTCCCCGTGTTCTGACTCTTTCTTCCCTGCATAACTAACTCTCCATCTGAATCTTCCCCCCTGCTAGGAAGTGCAAGCTTTTCACTGGGCTTCTCCCGTCTTTCTATTTCCCTTTCTCTCTTTCTCCACCTCCAGTCCAACCTTGCACACACAGAATCCCGTCTTTTGATTGGATTTGGAAACGAAAGTCGCCGTGCCATTGAGAAAACCTCAGCGTGGTGTCGCCTGTAATTCATAAAAGATTCAAAGCAACATGCTCCCAGGATCCCCATAGTGTTGGTGGAAATTAAAGCGGGATGATAGCTACGATTTCGATCTCCATTAAATATCCCCACCGCCCCTATACAACGTGGTATATATCCAAGACGACAACGCCGAACCAATTGCTCGGGACCCCTGCCCGTGCAATTATCTCCTCTCTGCCAAAAGGAGGAATACTCCTTCTGCACTAGGCTTTGCACTGCCGAAAATGGAGGGAACCAGGCGATGTTTCACAGGACCTTTGGCTGAGTCAGAACCCCTCGTTCGTTGCCAAATATTTGGAAGTGTCTGGTCTTTCGGAGTTGGGACCTGCACTTGCTCGTATCTTGGGGACAACCGCACATGTTCTCGTGTTTGCGGGGAACTTCAGCAAGAAGCAGAGGACGGCAGGCAATTTAGAACAACATGAAAAAGGAGGGGACCCCATGGGAAAACTAGATATACATGCAAACAGGAGAAAACACTTGAGAGACATATTTGGCGAGGGTAGTTTTCGTCTGTTGGGGAAGGGGTGTGTGGGCCTCACTTGACGAATGCCAGAGACTCTGGAGTTGACTTGGCGACGAAGGTTTTCATTTCAACGGAAATAAGTCGAAACGAATGGGAGCAATAACCTGGAAATATAATGTCCCATATAGTTCCTTTTAGTGATATTGAAGGGACGTGGTACGGAGATATTGCAATTGGCATGGGAATATGATAGCGTGGCCCCCATGTTCCACGCAGAATCTTGTAACTAGGACGATAAAAAATGACACACGACATGACTGACATTTCTGTTTTTGTGTTGTAAAAATGTACCGCCATGTCACGCCAAGTAAACGAGACAGACAAAAACATGTTTCAAACTTCTAGACTCCCACGTCTTCCAGTTTCGTGTTTGTCAGGACACAATACGTAAACGAGAACGTGAAAAATCCGTTGCTTACCGAGGTATAATATACACACAAAATTGCCGAGACTCGCACAGAAACTACCGAGATGTGCAGAAAATTTGGCCAGTTTTTTTTTTTAAATACTGAGGCAATGGTGACACCGTTGACATGTATGAGTATATTATAAGTCTCATCCGGATATATGAATAATCACAGTAATATTGATCATCAAGTCAGTGACAGCTGACATACGAACAACTCGTAAAACTTGCCAGACCACATCAATCTTCATGGTTTTTCTGTGAAAGTCTTGAAAAATCGCACACAAAAAAGAACATTACAGGCAGTGTACAATACAACCCAAACGGTAACTATTTAAATTTTCCGATAACGGCAACATGTGCTCAGTCTTGATCCTACCGTGTGCCGGGTGTGGAGGAGATTCATAATTGTAGGGATTTTTGTATTAGTGGCGACGAAAGTTAATTATCCAATTATTGTTATTGGTGGGACATAATTACCCTCTGAGCTACCATACATATGAAAACTGAGGTGCATACGCGTAACTTTTAATTTGATAGTTCGTATTTAGGGCCCTACGAACATCCATACCAAAAACATAATCCCTATATCATGTATATCATGAACCAAATGTAGGAGACCATGGAACGCTCATAACACCTGTGCTGGGTGATAATGGGTGTTTATGGAGGATGGTCACAAGGTTTCGCACGTCGTGCTACATCCTGTTCTCACATAGCGTTGTGCTTTCAACTCTACATGCTCATGATATATTTGGAGATTCAGATAGACGGAAAATTCATCCACTATCATCGACATAAACATATGTAATTAATTACTTTTGTACCAAGCGTGGTGTTTTCTGCATATCTCGATAGTTTCTGTGCGACCCTCGGCAGTTCTTATTCGCACCTCGGTAAGCACGGCAAAGGATTAGTTTTTGCGTTCTCGCTTACGTATTGTGCGGAAGAGACATGACATTGTGAGACCCCCTACTTTAGACTGAAGGTAATTGTGTTGTTTTCACATACGCCTGAGGAGATATATTTATTAGGTAGATTTGCATGGGAGCCCCTTATCACATATTATTCATGAGATAACCTCGTAGACGGTGTTCCCATGGAGGTAATTGGGATTATTCTATCTCGAGCGAGATAAGGGAATCATTCCTGACTTTCCTTCCCCGAGTAAAAGACAAACGAACAGACAAGGTCTCGCTCCCGTGAGGACATCAAATGTGGGAAGGGATGTCAAAGGTCCACCTCTGATCCTTCACCCCTGCCATCCACCCGGAGAGACTTCTGGCACCTCAAAGCCCGACTCCTTGTGGTGGCTTCTAACGGTGTCTGGCAGTCTCCTCACGTCCTCACTGGTGACCATTGCAATCCGTTATTTTCCAAGCGAATGTCTGAAGGAGACGCCCTTTGGTGTTTCGTATTGTAGTCAATGCGAGTCTCGCGCGTAGTCTCCTTGCACCGTTAACAGGGTTTTTATTTTTCGCCTTCATTTGGCACTTGCCCTGCCTAGAGATAAACCCCGGAGACCGCGTGATTCTCTTCACCCACCCATAAAGTTATGGCTCCTAAGGGGGGATGAATTATTAAACGAGGAATTACACGAAACCAGCTGGGCACAACAGCACGGATTCTCCAAGACGGCAGCGAAACCAGTCACCGTGATATCTCTTTGTTGGTCGAGTCTATGGCCCGTGTATTCCGTCCCGTGACTGGGCGATATATTGAGTGGGAAGCGACCAGTGACAGGCGTCTGGATGGGGTGATCCCCGGGAGACGTAGAGAGGCAGACTTGGTCAGGGCTGCTGTCCGGGGCTAAAGCCAAGCGGATAAAGGCAGATTTAGGGGAGAAGGGATCGATACCATCAAGCGTGTGATGGCCACACCCATGGCTAACGTCCGAAACAAGCGATATAATTAAGTAGAGATTTGGAGAAGGGGACTTGGATAAGTAGCGGGGGGGGGGGGGGGGTAGAGGTAGCACTGTTGGAGGCAGCTCAAGTGTTCGACCAGACAGAAGAGGAAATGCAAACCGTGTGCGACTGAACTGGTGAGGGCAGGATGCGAGGTGCGAGTCGTTCCTTCGAGTCGTCAGACGGAGTGAAGGTCGAGTCCCAAGTTTGGCATCTTTAAAGTCAAGGACGTCTTTGCTTGCGGCGTGTTCCTCCTAATTACATCTAATCTTCTCCGTCTTGTTCTGTTGGCCATTGCTTAGCGCTTGTGGAGAACCCCTGAAGCCACACTGGAGTCCCGGCTTAGGTGGGGAGGGCATCTCTTCTTATGGGAATACAATGGGCTCAAGTTTATGGTAATTTGCAAAAGTGGTATAGCAATAACGGAAAGTGGTGCGGGTATCCTTGTCAGTTTAAATCGCCGCTAAATTAATATCATAAGTGTAGGAAAATAGCTTCGACTGCCGCCGGGAAGGGCTCTACATTGCCGGGCGAAGTCAGATTCACCCCTGAAGGGAAGTCGTTTTAGTTAATTACATTTTCTCGCAGTTTCTATACCTCATTTCTCTCGTTGAGCTGCGACGGGTAAAAAAAATGAAAAAAAATACAGAGGAAAGCATGTTATCTCCTGCGTGACCATAATTCACTGCGGGGCTCGCTCCGTATGCAATCGATTCCACGGTGAAACTCTGCACGTTTGTCGCTGAAAACACCAGGGAAATTAGTTCTTTCCTTAGGAGTTTCCATGTAAGACAATATTGTTTGGACCGTCTTCAGTTCAGGGCGGGGCGTCTCTTGTCAATATACCACGTATACAATAAACACTAGGCCGTGCTATATACAGGAATGAACGTCTAAATGGGCTGATGTCGTGTTGTTTTATATTATTGACAAACAACAATAAGTGTTTCATAGGGTACTGTGTTATTGTGTATGGTTGTGAATCCAGCGCATATGTGTTGTTAGCTCTATGCATACCAGCTTGTCTATATGCTTGTGGTTGGCAAGAATCATCAAAAGAAGCAACACAGACAGTAATGAATGTATATCGCTATACATTGTGAGATGCATTTTATATTGAAGATCCGTATCTTATGTGATACTGAGCCCCGTTCGCACATTCATGTATTGCATTTCCTGGTCTTAAATAATGTGATGTATGAATCAATTAATATTGTCACATATATGCACAATACATCTTTACAACAAGAGATACTCAAAATAGATTTCTTAATACAACATATTCTATTAGCAAAGTACAACGACCGAACAGCATCGAAACTTTGTATAGAACTCTAAAAATACAGTCATTTGGAAATCGCGAGTTGTGAACAACCACTCATCTTGCCAACCTGTCGAACAGCAAATTGAATATACATGTCGCTCTAAGTTCTCCCGTCGTGACAGCATCGTCTCTTGATGCATTGCCGCAATCATTTGAATAAACTCACCCAATACACTGCAACCACCCGAGCGTTGTGAAATGAGGAGAGTGTTGATAGAAATATGATCAATATGTGTTTTTATTGTCGTTCGAAAACGGGTTCCCTTCCCGTATCAATGAAAAAAAGACTGTACGTTTTAGTGAATGTTCCTGAATGAATGGTATGTTTTCTGGGAATGGATCGCTTTCGAAAGCGAGATGGTTGTGTTGAATGATGCATTGATTGATTGGTTTGCGAGGGTGATTTGAAATTTATCATTCTTCCGCTTCCGCGGCGATATAGTAATGAATGTATAAATTACCAATTATATCAGGATGCATAGTTAAAAAATAAATTGCTAGTGAGCGAAAGCAAAAGAAAAGCAAGAATCAACTTCACACTGTTCTCAATTTCAGACAATTCAAAATATATGTTTCTGATTGGGAGAAAAAAGTCTCCGTTGTACATTTCACGTCACATGTATTCATAATTTTGGGTCAAGTCTTTGTATGACCACACCCAGGCAAAGGGATATATTATATGTAGTGCCGATCCAAAACCTAAACGTGGGACAAACACAGGAACGTCCATGTTAATTCAACATGAAATATATACCCCACATAAACAGACCATTTATCAACATATATGTTCAATTGCTCCGGACTTCATACAGGACTGTGTATTATAACGGCTAAAACAAGGTCGCCATCACACACGACAAAGCACAAATGTCCCACTTATGCTATTACACGTCCAAATGTGGTATGTTTTCGCCAAACGGAAAAAGGTCAAACGTCCTTTTCGTCTCCACCGTTCTTTCATTTGCGCCACCAGAGGTACAGCCGTAATTGAATAACGACAGTGTCACAATAATGGCAATTGGCTTGGGTAATTGGTTCCAGACTGACTGTCCAATTGTATTAGGGGTATTAGGTGGCACCACCCTGGCTACTGAAGATTATTGGTGATATACCCATGGATACCATGATATCATTGCCCCGGTTTGACGTTGTTTGCCTCGGCCGACCTAGTACATAATGACATGGGACTGACTCATAGTCGTTATACACAGGACAGGGAACATCGAGCTCCCGGAGAGCTACAAATTAATGCTCCTTACTGGCAATAAATGGAATATTCTGGGTACAATATTGACTGTTCGGAAATCTGTCAGATATATCTTTATTGTTATCTAAATGGCATCTGTGACGAATATCGTTCACGGCCGATATCAAGCCGGTTTAACTGGGTCGTCGTGTGATACAATAAGCCGGCAGTTTCAATTTAACTGTTTATTGTGGTGATAAGACTGATGATCAATCACGCACAATCAGGGTCGCACTCTCACCTACGTCGGGTGATATCCCAGTCTATGTTTCTATAAATTCCTAGTATAGTCCTTTATACAACTTGCACATATATCCGATAGATTATATATATTAATATCGACAGTCTCACAGGAACTTTTGTATACACGTCCTGCCACTGGGATTTACACTACACTTCTGCGCAGTAAACCGGGGCCGAGGGACCATGTGGCTGTGTAATTTCCCGCCAAGTGTAAGCGGTGTTGTGATAGGTTGAATGTGTGGTGCAATGCGCTGATGTCACCGGGAAAGTGGGTTTCCCCGGCTCGTGTCAATACTTGGAATGCCTGTATGTGTGCACGTGATGTATGGAGTATGTGTGTCAAGTTCTATGTTTAGAAGTCAGTGCATGTGAAGGTCAAGGTCGAGTAAACGGGGCCGAGTGTACTGAGCTAGCGGGGCCGCAGGTGCGTGGTTTGACCTGTGTATGTAACCATGACTACATGGAGTTTATGCTTGTGATCGTATAGTGTGTACTTGTCCTGTATGTAAGTCATGTAGAATGAATGTTTGTTGTGGAAATGTGTAGTGCGCGGGAGGGACGGGAGTAACAGTCGCTAAAATTACTACATAACACCCCTTCATTAATTCTACGCCCTCGGAATTACCCTCCCCGGACCCTACCGTCGCCAAAACTAAACAATAAAAAGCTAAAAAGTCCTAAAGGTCAAACCCAAAAGCACTCACACACACACGCCGCGCGAAATGAGAAAACACTTCATACAATAAAAATTCCTAACTGTCAAAATAAACGTCAGCAGTCAGTCCGTCAGCAGTCTCTACGATGATACATATACAAATACATGCACAACAATGAATGGAATGTATGATATGGAATGAGAAACAAAACTCCTCGACGTTTCAAAGCGAAACGGAACTATAACTTTAAGAGCCTAATGAACAGAAATAAAATGTAGATTAAATTTAACTAAAATTACATGTATAAAAACAAAAAGCCATGACTAGGATATTAAATGTATATGTACACTATTTACAACATATATTTATGCCGTGACCAGAATTGCTTGGTCACTCGGGGCCGCATCAAAGGGCCGAACAGTTCAGGGTCGAATCATTTCTCTTCCCGTTCACGCCTGCTGGCGGGAGGAGGCGGGGCCGCTGGTGATGCCTGCCGCATCAATTGCAGCTGCTCGTCCGGGGGCAATCTTGGCAGGATTGACACGATTGTGGCCAATAGCTCTCCCGGGATGGTCGGAGTGGTCGGGGCCGACGAAGCTGGTGCTTCTGATGGGGTCGGGGTCGAAGTGGCTCGAAGTCGAGCGATCTCCTGTTGGTGGTTGGCGACTTGATCTTCCAACTGGGTCACGCGGACTCGAAGTCGAAGGTTCTCCTCGGACAGAGCGTCCGGGAACGTGGGCTGGTGGCGCTCATGCAGAGCCCCCATCCCAAAGCCGACAGACAGGCCGTTGTACTCTGCCTGCCTGATGTGATGATCCAGGGCCGACAAGTACTCTCGACGAATTAGTCGCAAGTACTGGTGCGCTAAGTCGTCAGCGCGGGCGAGTGACAGGGTCGGAAGGTGCTCCTCCGGTTCTGACGGCAGGAGCAAGGGGTCGGCATTATGGGCGGCCTGTTCGAGACGAGCCGTCCAAAAGTCCTCGTGAAATCCGAGGTAGTTCGGGAGCCGCTGGGCGTCCTCATCCCGTAGGAAGTCTGTGAGGTCGGGATTCTGGCCGGGTAGTGCCTGCAGGCCGGGAAGCGAGCGGGTCGCCAAACGTCGGCCGTGTTGCCGCAGGAACTGGAAATCGGCCGCGAACTCGCCGGATCCATGAAGCGGCAGACGCTCGTCGAGGTCTCGGTGGAGTGACTCGAGCTGCTCTGGGTCGTCCACTTGGAGTCGGGGCCGGTCTCTATCGGTGCCGCGTGTCGGAACGGAGCGCAGAGGCTCCACTTCCTCCGTGAGGTACGGTGGGAGCGGGACGGGTTCCACCATCCCTCGTGAAGGCTCCGGTGAAGATTCCGGGGTCGAAAACGGTGTCGGGGTCGCACGTACAGGAGATCCGGGTGCAATCTCCCTGAGTGGAGGTGGCCGATCCTCAACTGGGCTCTTCGGCTCGGGAGTCTCCTTGCCGGTTGATGACGATACCGGTGTGGTATTCAGGGGTCGACTTGGGAGTGGCGGATACTCCTCAGGTGGAGGGACCAATCCCTCACGGACTCGGTAGTCCGTGACGTTAGAGGCCGTGGGTCGTTCCACAACCATCCGCCGGGGTATGATATCCGACGGCCGAGCTCTAGACGGGGTCGAGGATGTCACTGTGGTGACCGGTCGAGTTGTCGCTGGCGACACCACTGTCGCGAATGAAGCCGTCGTGACGACTGCCGAGGCCGAAACACCGGTGGTCGTTGTCGGGACCTCCTCCGCCGTGCTCACCGATGTTGTCTGATAGTTTATGGGCCGAACGAAGAAGATCGTACTGGGTCGTCGAATTCGAACCCGCGTGTTCATGGTCTCGATGTCACTGACCATGCGGGTAAGCCGAATCTCGTCTGCCGGGGTCGAAGCACGATTGTACTCCAGTCGACGGAGTACCTGTTGCACTTCCGGGGCCGAGTTGGGCGGATACTGCTCAAAGAGCTCTGGCGCCATGTGCCAGATGCCGAACGTCAGGACGGTGTTGACATCCCTCCTGAAGATCGGGATGTTGGCCGGAACTCTTGGGGGTCGATAATTCGGGTTCGGCTGCATGTCGACTCTGCAGCGTAGCGCGAACCTGACGAGCATGGGGCCGGATGCCGATAGTCGTCCTTCCTGGTAGAAGGGAAACGACGTCACGTGTTGCGGGGTCGCTTGAGACAGATGCCGGAACATCTCCTCCTGGGCCAATGTCCGGAAGCCGTCGCGGGCCGGACACACGAAGTAGCGCAGGAACGGAAAATGATACGCTAGCACGTGCGCATCAAGACTCTGGGCCGTCCGAAAAGGTCCGCGTCGTGGCACGGAGGACCACTGTCGTTCTCCTGCTCCCTCCTCTTCGCCGATGCAGAAGGGGCACTCGAACCGACCGTCTCCACGCTGTAGCGGGGCCAATGTGAGGAGGTTTCCCTCCGACAGGGTCGACTGCTCATCGAAGTTATGGATGTGGCCGTATCCAGCGCTCCGATTTCGCTTACTGAGTGGAACCTTGTTCCAGTCTATGGGCCGAGTTCCGTAGGGTGTCACGGGAGGTGGCACCAATTCCATTAATTCCGCCACTTGCCGACGGAAAGTCGAGGTCGGGGCCGTAATAGCAGATCCGCCGCTGGAGCGTGACGAACTGCTGGAGGTCGATCGGGCTCCCGCTCCATGCTTCTTCTTGAAAGAAGTATAAGTTCTCTTGTTTGGAGAACGGGAGGCCGCAGGTCGTGCTACCGCTGAACCGGAAGCGGGTGAAGTCGGGGCCGGAGCGATCGGGGCGATCACCTGATTTGCTGGGTCGGGTTGGCGGCTCGCGGTGGCGACTCGTTGAGCTTCTTGGGCCGCTTGTCGTGCCTCAATCGCACGCTGGACGATACTTCCGCCCTCCTCGAGTCGGCGGAAGCGTTCGGGGTCGATATTGAAGATATCATCCGGAGTCGGGCTCGGTGTATGGCGCTCTCCTCGTTGCGCCAGCTTGCTCCGGGCCGTTTTGGGTCGCGCTCCCTTTTCTGATCCGCTTGCCGTGTCACTGAGCGTGACTGGATCGCGCTGTTCAGGCTGCGAGTCGGGGCCGGACGAAACTTCGTTGTCGGGGACGACTATAGGATGATCCGATTCATCCCCGGTGTCGATCACTTGGACGGTGATGTTATCGCCGTCCAACTTAACTGTGCGGGGCCGATTGTCACCTGGGTCGCTATTTTCCCGGTCGTCTCCGGGTTTGTCAGCCATGCTGACGGGCCGAAATTAAGCCGAAGTACTTCCCAAGTACTGACTAGGCTGGCTGTAACAAAGTCTGGATTTCTTCAAAACCAGCCTAGTTCAAATGCCGATGATACAAGCCGAATTAACTCCAAAGTCTTGTGACCAGGATTTCAATGATATCACAGTCTATAGGCCGATAAATATTGTTCGATTAGCACAGTTTCTATAACAATAGTCTGTATCTCAATAGCCGAAACTTCTGACAATAGTCCTTCTCCTCCAAAGTCTCAGGCACAAGTGACCTGATTGCCGCTAATCTTCAATGCCGTACACAAAGATGCTGACAGCATCTCGATTCTTAGAACTGGGCCGGGGGGCGCTCTCTATATGTATAGAAAACGTCTTTACGCTATGTATCATTGTTCCAAGCGTACACACAGCAAGGCGGGGTCGTCGTCAAGGAAACGCGGGGCGATCCTTCTCTGACCTCTTGGGTCAGTCCATTACGACAGTAGGGGTGTCCTCACACTGTCCAGATTTCCGTATGTCCAGCTGCCGTCCCCTGGATAACTCGTGCCGAATCATTGTCTTTTTATACTAGTCGACTGTTCAGATTACTGGGCTCTTTTTGCCCGACGACTCACTATTGTAATTATTAGGGGCGACTTCATGTAGGTGCTGTAAACAGCTAAAATGTTTATTAGCGCTCGTGCGTGCCTTGTGAACTCATCAGTCCATCATTCCTTCTCCCACAAGTTAGCGCACAATAAACTACGGGGTCGAGTTGCTGTTTCACAGACGACACACAGTTATTAAAGGCTGAGATATGAATATCAATCACTCACAGGGGCGGACATCGTTCCATTCATTTTCAGCCAGTTCACAGGACGACGGGGCCGCAAATATTGTAGGGGTCGAAATTGCAATGAACTGGGTCGGTCACACCGCGGCGCTTTGAATATTTTTGGGTGATGAATTTGATGACAGGCCGCATCTTGGCATGATAGCTATGTAGTGACTGGTTCACGTACCACTGGGCCGTTCCTCCGAATATTACATGGAGTGAGTAGAGGCTCTGTCGACGCATACTCCAGAACGAATCACACTATCACCTCTTCGACAACTAAGTGGCCTTACTCACGGTGTGACTGGTTATTATCCTCTTCGGCTGGCACATGGATGGAAGCTTTACATGATAATCTTAGTCATTGCGTAACATACGCCTTGATCAATGGTACATGTTATACGGGGTCGAAACATATATCATAATGCAACCAATTTTTCACCAGCATCATAATTATAATATCATATCTAGTGTGTATATTTCGAATTTGCCTCACTGACATCTTGTACATCTTAAATGCATATATTGTTATTGTAATATAATATATTATTATTGGGAAAGACATGATATCATAGTCCATTAGACATGCATATTTCATCATCAATGACATCAATCAGATAACAGGGCCGGGGTTATCTGTAGCGGGCCGGTCTGCGTGCATTGCGTCTGGGTCGA
This sequence comes from Terebella lapidaria, assembly GCA_949152475.1. Taxonomy (NCBI): domain Eukaryota; kingdom Metazoa; phylum Annelida; class Polychaeta; order Terebellida; family Terebellidae; genus Terebella; species Terebella lapidaria. The sequence continues at coordinate 30,716,927 of OX424560.1, forward strand.
TTTGGTCGTGCAGGCGGGGGCGTAGCCTCGCTTGTCTCAGGGTCGGAAGATACCACAGGCTTCTGCCTGCGTGTCTTGCGTGCCGGTTTTGGAGTGTCGGAACTTGATCTGTGTGATCTTTTCCGTTGCCGATGTCGACTTGAGCCGGATGAGGTCGGAGATCGCGGTTGGCGATTCTGGGTCGTGGGCGAATCAGACTCTGCTGTTTGGTCTGAATCGGTATGCCGATCTTGGACTGTTACCTCCCAGGGGTAATAGAACTCCTTGAGAAGTCCCATGGGGTCGGGTGACTGTTCTGGGTCGGACTTGCTTGACGACGACGTGGGTCGTACAGGGTCGGAGCAGATGTGGGCCGCTTGGTTGTCACCTTCGTATGGCTTGAGCACATCCAGATGAACAACACGAGTGTTCCGAGGGTTGGAAACCAGGGCGATTCGGTAATCAACCTCGGTTACACGGTCGATGATCCTCCAGGGACCAGTCCAGGGCCGAGCGAACTTATTATTCTGCGTGAGTGGCAGATAATAATACCGGACCAGTTCGCCTGGTTGAAACTGGGGTCGTGGTTTCGCGTGGGCGTCATAACCCATCTTTTGCCGAATTGCCGCTTTCTCGAGATGGTCTTGGGCGAAACCGTGGGCCGTTCTGATGGCTTGCCGCAAATACTCCACATACTCCGGACCACACGGAGGTAGAGGCTCAGGGTCGTAAGTCGGAAACATGAGGTCGACTGGCAAGTTACACTCGTGTCCATACACCATCAGATGCGGGGTGCATCCCGTGGACGAGTGTACTGAGGTTCGATAGGCCATTAACACATATGGCAAGTGCAAGTCCCAATCGTTTGCACGATCGCTGACGAACGCACTCAGCATGTTGAGCAATGTCCTGTTGAATCGCTCAACCTGGCCGTCGCTCTGGGGTCGGTATGGGGTCGTACGAATCTTCTTAGCGCCCAGTAGACGCACAACATGCCGGAACAGGGACGACTCAAACTCAGTACCTTGATCGCTATGGACCGCTTTGGGGACACCGTGGTAGACTATCCACCGATTCACCAGGGTGTCGGCAACATTTTTGGCCGTATGTCGCCGTAGCGGAAAAGCGTCAGTATACTTCGTAAAGTAGTCCGACACGACTAGTACATACCGATAGCCTCTTCCCGTGACCTTGTGGGTGTCGAGGATGTCCATCGCTATTCTGTCGAACGGCGCTCCTGTCGGTAGCTGTGTCAGGGGCGATCTTTTTGGGGCCGGTTTACCCTTGCGGGTCACACATTGCGGGCAGCGGGCACACCAGCGGGCGACGTCCAGCGCCAAGCCGGGCCAGTAAAATCGGCGCCTGACTCTCTCGATGGTACGCTGTATGCCGAGATGTCCGACAATCTTGAGGTCGTGTAGTTGGTGCAGAACTTGTGTCCTGAGTGCTACGGGGAGCACGGTCTGTACCACACGTCGTCCAGCGGGGTCGGGTCTTGTGTTTCGTACCAGTACTCTGTCTTGTAGCACCAGGAGATTCCAGCGAGAAACAAGTGTCTTTACCTCCTCCCCGTGGCGTGCAACTTCTCTCGAGTCTGGTTTTGTGCCAGCTAGTACCCATTGTCGCACTCTCCCGACACTGGGGTCGGCTTGCTGTGCCGCGACAATGTCCTGGGTCGTATAGTCCGATAACCACTTTTGTCCATCAAGTGTGGTGTCCAAAGCACGGACTCGAACAACTTGGCGTGCCGAAATAAGGCGGGGCAACCGCAAGACCGGAGACATTATTGAATCACTGTCTAGGAGGTCTGCCCTTGTCTTGGCCGGAACAACGGTTATCCGACGAACTAGAGGTTTCCCGGAACTTGTTTCTGGGTCGGTTGGGGGCAACACCCCTTCAGGACGACGGTTTCCATGTGGTGGCCGTTGCGGTCGCGGTGCGGACACCCCTTCATGAAAAGAGGCCGGTTTCGGGGTCGGAGCTTGACATTTTGTACACACCCCTTCAAGGAGCTGAGGTGTGGGCTGGGCCGGCTGCGGGGTCGTTATTGGTGTCGTTACCGGTACAGTAGTCGTGACAACCGCAGATGTGGAGCGGGGAACGTTGTCCTGTTGTCTGGAAGGTCCTTGCTCCTCAGCACCTTCCCCTACTGGTTTGACGACGGGGTCGGAGGTGTTGGTGGGGCCGGTTTAGTTTGGTTACCGGTTTGGTTAGGTACTGACAACACTTGAGCTGTCCTTCTGTCAGTACCGGGACCATTGGGCCGAAATGCTAGCGGTTTCATGCCGTTACGTACTAGCACATCCTTAAGCCGAAAGCACCGCATCCAGCGATGGCCGGGCTTCTTGCAAAAGAAGCAAACCATGGGTCGTCCGGGTTGCGGGGGTCGATCACCTTTCATCGGGGCCGTTGTTCGTAGGACAGAGAAGATAGCCGTTTCCTCGCATAGTCCATTCTCGTCACTAAGGACGCACTGGAAGGCTTCAGCCACCCACTCGCGCGAGCTGGTCGGCACTGAGTGTTCGTCGCAACCTTGTAGGCCGGTCGTGTCACTGTCCGCGGGGTCGTAGTAGGCCGCAATTTGCTCTGGGGTTAGTGTTTCCCCCTGAGTGACTTGTCCCATGGCACAGGACAGTTCCTCATTGACAGGGTCGTCTTCCGCGTATCCGCTTGCGGAAATGTCAGCACGTCGTGTGCCTCGATGTCGATCTCTGGCTGTCCTCTGTTGACGACTCTCTACCTTGAGAACGGCCGTAAGTGCCTCACTGTAACTGTTAAAAGTGAGGGCACACAGTTTATCGGCAATGGGGTCGGGTTGGCCGTTCACGAACTGTGCAATTACGGTTCGTTGCCGCGACGTTGGCGTAACGTCGTCGAACACTTGCTCCGCCAGGGCCTGGAGTCGCTCCATGTAGTGTTCCGCGTCCTCTTTTCGTTCCCGCTTGAGGAACGGGAAATCGTCCCGTTTCGACTGTCGACGGGGCTCGGGTTCCCAGCCCTCTAGGAGTTGGCGACGGAACTCTCCCCAGGGAGTTGCGACCGGGATATTTAGAGCTAGCGCTTCAGCGCGGCCGCGTAGCGTGCTCCGGAAGGTCGTCGTCTTGTTGAGGTCGGAGTAAGTAAAGGCCGCAGTGAATTGTTCGAAACTCCGAATGTATTGAGTGAGATTGCCCTCCTTAAAGGTCGCACGCCATTGAGCCATTTTAGCCGTAGCCAACGTTTGGGGCTCAGACGTGAGTCTCTGTGGCGTGGGCGTGTCAACACTCACCGCAACTGGTGTAGTCGCTGTAGTGGCCGTCGGAGTCGGAACAGCCGAAGTCGCCGGAGCCGTCGTATCTGGGCCGATCGGGGTCGCGTTAGCGGGGGCGGTCGGTGCTGTCGTCGCGGAGACGGCGGGCAATGCGGCGGGTGGTGCCGTCGTGTGACTGGGGTCGTGTGGTGCTTGTGCAGCGGGGGCCGGTTGACTGTATGGAGGCGTCACCCATGGTATCCCGACTGAGGGTGGGAATACAGCCGGTGGTGGATATCGGTATACCGATCCATCTGGGCATACACCATGGTACACTAATCCGGGTTGTGCACCATGATAGCCGGTGTCAGCGATCACGCTGGGAACGCCACCATATCCAGGCGGTGGGTTCGCGTAGCCGACATGCGGTGAATAGTATCCGACAGCTACTCCATTTGGAACACCGCTTGTTGCGCCAGGGTATCCGACTGGCGGTACACCATATCCGTTGGTGTTTCCGACTGATTGTGAGATCGGAGGTCCGATCATTTGCACAACACTTTCTGCCGGAGCAGACACAACTTGATCTTGCGACGGATCGAAGCGCGGTTGTTCTCCGGTAGTCGGCGATGGTCGGTGCGTGGTCGGCGCGGGGGCGCGTGTGTCGGAAGTCGGCGTGTCGGGGTCGCAGGGTCGGCGACTTGATGTCGAGGGTGCTTGTCGGGGTCGCGCTTGTCGCATGGTGGCGCGAGATTCCGCCATTGTGTCGCTGGGTCGTTGTTGTCGTAGCGGCGTCACGATCCGGGTAGCGGTCGTCGTCAGGATGTCTTCGGATGTCGCTCCCGTCTGGCTGGGTCGTGTGTGCTCTACCACCGTAGGCTCGGTCGGTATGCGTGAGTACATTTCTGGCGCGGGGCCGTGTTGTCTCGGCGTCATGGACGGCGCCAGGGGTCGATTGGCCGAATAAGCGTTCGGCGGGGTCGATTCCGGAACATTGTCAGACTGACAAACCCACTGTCGTATCCGAGAGTTACTTGGTGGGTGCGTAACCATTGACGTGTCTATGGTTACCGGCCGAACGTCCACTGCTAATTGTTCTGGGTCGATATCACAATCTACGCTCGCTCTTTGACGTGAGCGCGTATAGTTTCTGTCGGCAAAGTCACTTTTCTGGGTCGCTCTAGCGGGCGTGGCCGAGTACGCTCTAGCGTGTGCACGCAGAATGTCACTTACTGTATGTGACGGCGCGAGCGGGTCTTCGTCTAGGAACTCCTGCACCAGGTCGGTAGGCGGCGAAAACGATCTCAGGGACGAATGGTCGCCAATGGAGTCGAAAAGGCCGGACGGTTGTTGCTCCTGCGACAGTGGAACTGTATCGCTCATGGCAACTGAGCGAGGGCCGGAAGGTCGGAAGGCCGAATTCGGATTGATCGTCACTTCATCATCCGTAGGGTCGAGTGGCTCACCGCGGGAGGCTCCCGGGGCCAATGCCATCAATGCCGGTCAGGTCTGGGTCGATAATCCGAGACTAGCTCAGATCCTGGTCGAACGGCGCCAATGTGACGAATATCGTTCACGGCCGATATCAAGCCGGTTTAACTGGGTCGTCGTGTGATACAATAAGCCGGCAGTTTCAATTTAACTGTTTATTGTGGTGATAAGACTGATGATCAATCACGCACAATCAGGGTCGCACTCTCACCTACGTCGGGTGATATCCCAGTCTATGTTTCTATAAATTCCTAGTATAGTCCTTTATACAACTTGCACATATATCCGATAGATTATATATATTAATATCGACAGTCTCACAGGAACTTTTGTATACACGTCCTGCCACTGGGATTTACACTACACTTCTGCGCAGTAAACCGGGGCCGAGGGACCATGTGGCTGTGTAATTTCCCGCCAAGTGTAAGCGGTGTTGTGATAGGTTGAATGTGTGGTGCAATGCGCTGATGTCACCGGGAAAGTGGGTTTCCCCGGCTCGTGTCAATACTTGGAATGCCTGTATGTGTGCACGTGATGTATGGAGTATGTGTGTCAAGTTCTATGTTTAGAAGTCAGTGCATGTGAAGGTCAAGGTCGAGTAAACGGGGCCGAGTGTACTGAGCTAGCGGGGCCGCAGGTGCGTGGTTTGACCTGTGTATGTAACCATGACTACATGGAGTTTATGCTTGTGATCGTATAGTGTGTACTTGTCCTGTATGTAAGTCATGTAGAATGAATGTTTGTTGTGGAAATGTGTAGTGCGCGGGAGGGACGGGAGTAACAGTCGCTAAAATTACTACACATCATACTGAGCTTTCGTTCACTCTCATTGAAACTGATTCCGTCGATTGTAATACGTCATCGTCTGATTAACGAACTGATTACAACTCTGATTAACGTTCAAGCACGTTCGGAAGATATGTGTCTGTACTATTTATTACCCTTAGTCAATTGGAATGCCAAGATTTGTATCTCAGACCGGTATATCAGTCTCTCGTAAGATCCGTATCAAGTCGTCTCGAGTCCTAAAATACGAGCGGACATTCCAGATGCGACCCCGGAGTCTGTTGATTATAAATATTTATACCAGCCGGGGAAACAAGGCCGAAACAGCCACATTGCCAAACTGTAGGAAGTACCATATTTGCTCATCTGGGCGCTGGCGGGCTCGTTTTTCCTCAGAAAAGACCACCGTCACAGGCAAACAAAGGAATACCCCGCAATGTGCGGTATTTGTCCCCCATGATTTATATATTACTGGACAAATGTGCATTCGAAGACATTTCCCATTTTCGCCACGCCAGACGCTTTTGTCCAGCGTCCATTGAATGGCGATCGGATTTTCGAGATTCGTTCTTTTGTGTGCATCACTCTGGCATTGTTTATCGGTCTTATCGCAAGAATTCAACGGCGATTTTTCTTCCGCGGGGACTATTTTCTTTCTGTGGCCTGTTCGTAATGGCAGACGGTTTTAATGGGGACTTTTCTTGTGCTTACCCGTCGCGGATTCGGTCGATAAATTCATTGAGATAATAGGTGACAATTGCATGAAGGTTTTCTCTGTCTGGGGTGTTGACATGACTGAAATAATTGATGAAGCTACATCTATGTTCAGTGATTCTTCCCAGCTATGAAATTGATTTTGCAAGCCCTCGCAAAATCTACACATGTCCTCCAAACAAATCATTTCCAGTGGTTGATATACCAACTATTATGAATTAATAAGTGTATAATCATTTGAGTCTAATGATTTGTTATGTGTGACTATTTGTCATTATGACAACAACGGTTCCTCACTAATGACATATATATATGACAACAACGTATGCCGCTGATATATATTCTGCCCTATACCGTGTCAAAATATTGTTCTGAACAACGATGAGACATAAAATATATTTGTTAAGTATGAGAACCCATCGAAGAAATTATCGAATCATATATATCATGTGTCAACCGTATATGATAGTTGGACAATCATCGCTTGGTGTTTGGGGGGGGGGGGGGTGACTCATGAAAAATACATTTATGTTCCTTCCATCTTTAAAAATAATGCACACACTCGGAAGCTTATGTTATATTGTGTGGAATAAAATACATGCTAGTATCCATTCTCCATTCTTATGTCGCCGCTGTCATGAAATTCCATCAGCTAATAACAGATTACATAGATATAACGAAATTAATTACCAACGATATATACAATGTATGATACCACGTCGAATTCCCAATTATGTCAATGCCATTGCAAATCCGATTACGGTCGTTAATCTCGCGTATTACAATACCAAACTAAGCCTTGGACAAAAGAACCCAGGCGCCATTGGAAACCCTGATAAGCGCATCGGTATATGAATAACGTTGTTAATCAAAATATTTCTGGTCTGTTTTACTTGGGGCAGGGCAGGTTGACTACCGCCGTTTGTTGCTTAGCAACGCAAGTTTGCATTCCATTTCCTTGCGCAAATTCAACATAGGCTGACTGAGTTTTACATCTACCCGTAGTTGTTCATCTGTGGAAATAATCGCAAGATTGTGTAATTTTCAATCCACATTTTAGAAATATAACTCAAAACTAACGCTTATTCTTGATACCCTCAAAACCGATGTTCAATCTACGCGTGAATTTCACGCGGTACGTTTGCACTATAATACAATATGCGTATATTTAGAATTGCAGTCTTTATCAACATGTTGAGTCCATGTTCCGAGTGAGTACAAGCGTTTTGCCCGAGACCATAAGTGGCGGGTCGGAAATAACAATGATAATAATGTTATTGTCTATTGCTAATGAAATCATGCCAGAGTACGTCATTCCATTTAGTTTTGCACTATTTAATAGGGGCAATCTGTAATGTGTCACAGCGCATTAACTCGTGGCATACCGTCTGTGTGACAGGGATGCAATAAACGAATGATATGGTAGACAGACATTTTCACCGGGACAATTCGCGAAACGCGTCCCAGATGGCATCAAAATTATTGACGTTTCCTCGCTCGATAAATCTTTTGTCCCGTCTTTTTTTTTGCCGAGCCGAGCTCCAAACAGCGATAGAAAAATGTTGAATTTTGTGAAGAGGGGCACGGATATTTACCCTCTTAGCTTTTTATAATAATGACTTTCTTCGGATGAGTTGACAAACGATAAACTGTATCCATTTGTCTTGCTAATTCGACTATTGTGTCATTGAAAACGGTCCCGTGGAAACGAAAAGGGGAGTTAGCGTTGAGTGCTTCCGCTTCGCTGGCCAGGAAGAAAATTAGTTTCGAACGAACGGACAATAAAAGCCGTCGAAATGGAAGCATAACATTAGCGTACGTTTATTCACGTGAATGTAGTGACGACGAGTATTTTACCGTTTCATTGTCGATAAGAGGCCTTTTCCATCCACCAGATTTTTGTTGAGTTTGGTGTTCGATCAATCAATTTAAGATTTAAAGCCTCGTCAACATCGTGGAACATGTTCATTGAGCAACTTTCTCTCCTGTAATTGCTTCAATGTCTTGTAGGAGAAATGACATTGAATAAAAAAACTGAATTTTTGTCAGGGCCTAACCAAATAACATATTTCACAAAACACAACATATTGGGCAATACATTGTGTACAAATACATTCTGATATCATCTACACTACTGAGTGAGATTGTAATCTTTAATATGATAAAGTTTAATATACTATAGAAAATTCATATATTATTTTCAATGTATAAGTATAATATTTGTATGTGATTACATATGTATATGTTATAAGTATGTACATGAACAGGTAGTAGTATGAGAGATGGGCACCTGACCATTGCTTGCATACATTTATCTCAACAGGCGTGCAGGAATACTGTGAGGATGCGACATTCGAGGGAAGATGTGCTGAGGACGAAGTTATCGTCATGACGTCAGCAAGGTGAATGATAAATAACATAAATAGATAATAAATTAACGAATACAATTTTGTGAGTATCAATCTTGTGCATTGCCGTTTCTATTCTCATCACCGTTTGTATTCTAGATCATATAACGGCAAATGGAATCAAAAGAATTATATTCAATTTAGAAAAGCGAATATTGTCGTGGATCTAGTTACCAATTGCCTTCCAAGTGTCAGGTTGTATCCAAATACGATGAGGGAGGGCTTCTGAGAAAAAAAAGTAAATTAAACAGACAAAATCTTTGTAACCTTACCTTTGTTGTTATATTAATAATTGAATATTATTTGCCTTTTTATGGTTCATTTTGTTTCGCGGAGCAATTTCTGAAACAATTTTCGGATAGAAACAAAGCAATTATAGCGTTATAACTCAGATTGCATCTTGAATTTAATACGCCCGAGATCCGGGATGATTAAATGTAGACAAATGTGCCCATTAAACGAGTGAAAAAACGAGTCACGAGTCAATAAAAAGCATAATAGCGCGAATCGTGAAAATGGATAGTGTTGCTTTGTTGGCAGGGTTTCAAAACGGGAGATTTTGAAAGCTATACGTGCCTGGCAAGCTTTAGTCAACGAATACATGTATATTAACACATGACATCTCTTTTTTCTCGACTACATGTATAGATAACATTCCGACTAAATACCGTATTGATTGTTGAATAGTCATTGTATTGAGTACGATGACAATGGCTCATTGGTATCCTGCAATTCACATTGTAATCTCAAGAAATGAATGCTATAATATTCACGGCAGTCCTTATTTATTTCCCAAAGACAGGAAGATGCAATTGTCAACGCACGCGATTTTCTGATTCAATTTAGGTGGGGACGAATTCAATATCAACCACCGCTCTAGCAGAAAATTAGATCATTCCTGAAAAAAAAAAACATTTGGGGAACCAACGGTGAACATGAACTGTATCAAAGACGGTGTCCGCTGTGCTCTTCGTTTCGCTTGTCCCTTTGTAGTAGTTGCCGATGGATGTTTCCCCTTTTCTGAGACAACAATCTGAAATTACTTGTCAAATCGAGAAGTGCTTTTGAAAACTGGGTGGAGTCCATATGCAAAGGTAACTCTAGACAAGGGAAGTGATGGAGGTAAAAACCCGAAATGGGAAGTGGCAAATAAGCTATCAATTTGTGATGAACAAAGCGAGAACGACGTTCTAACTGGACAGTAAAAATACAGTTATCAATGACGGTGGACAGGGAAGAAGGCTGTGGAAGATGATGAAAAATCTGAGAAAATGTGTGAGAAAACGCTCTTCAAGGATCACATCAGAAAGCATAAAATGCGAATCTAAGAGACGCTCTAAGGCGACAGGCCAAACAAGGAGGAAATCGCACAACGAAATTCATCAAGCCGCTGCACATGAAATCACTTAGCATCGTCTTTGGACCAGGGTATTGGGTGATTGTACGGTTATGGTTGGTCCACCCACTTGCAAAGGCAAAGACTTTCGTCCTGCCAATTTCCCGGACTACGGAGGGACAAAGTTCTGGCTTTTCCCCGTGATTCAGTCAACTTCGTTCCTCTGGTCGCAATTCTGGTGTTTTCGTCTGGGAGCCAAATTTTAGTGGCGGGCACTCTTTGGATGACACTGAAGAACATCTCTTTTAGATAAGAGGGATGTCTCGGCGCTTAGTTTTTTTTCTCGGCTGGTTCAGTCTCACAGTCCCTCTTCCCAATCCCTCTGATCGATTTTTGCTGGGCCTGGGCGAATCTGCATGTAGGCAAGGTGGAGATTTTACCATGCCCAATTATGGCAGAAACATGGTTTTGGAAATTGGCTCTGGGCTGCCAACTTCCCAAGTCAAGTTGGTGCAACGTAAAGTGATCCTTCTTCCAGAACATCCTGCAATTTCACCCTTTTTTCTCGCTCTACCCCCCCCCCCCCCTCCTGTCATACTTTGGGGACTTCCCTGTGATATGTCATGGTCGTTTCTTGTGGAAATCAAAGAGAGGGAGTGGCTCTGGTGATCTTGGGTAATTATAAGGCACTGGCAGTCGGACCAACTATTCATGGTTCTCGTCATCTAGCTTCAAAGCTACATCGGTGAATTGAGGGGAGGCTGGGCTGCAAAAAATGGACACTTTTATCTCTACTTGTTCGCGACATTTGCGATAGGTTACAAGTACATATAGTTAAAAAAAACAATGGAAACTTTCTCCACTGCATCTTCCATCAGTTCAACTTCTCTGAATTGTTGTTCAAATGGAAAGCTGTTAGGTTGATACCGCGAAAAATCACACAATTTGTTGAAAGAGAAATATTATCACGAACCGACTAATGACAATGAAGAATACATAGACACGTGGGATTTTGTCGCAACGACATCCTTTGTGCACATCGAGTGGCGGAATCAATAGAGGGACACGCTTTGCCCCTAACTACCCTACGCGCTGCACTGGAGTTTCACTGTCGAGTACCTGTTTAGCAAATCAATTAACACAACTTGTCAGGGTGCCTTTCCATTCGTTTTTCACCCAGTGGTAAAAAAAGATTGTTTTTCGTGAGGTACAAAATGGAATAAATATTTGGGGACGCGTGTGTCTTGTGTTGTCTCTTAATGGACACACCTATTGTGATTTGTTGGTGGTTGGAGGGGGGCAGGGGTGGGGGGGGGGGGTGGGGGGGGGGGGTAACAATAGCTATCCACCAGTTTTCTCCACATACCAGACTTAGTTCTTTTGAAAGAAAAATAAATCGCCTTCTGTGGTGTTGAAAGGAGTTGTGAATCAAGTTCGCGTTTCCTTAAGAAAGGCAACATGTTGCAAGACTGAACGAGTCTGGAATCCCGGACAGGTCACCACGTTTCCACACAAAAGACAGACACTGTAGCTAATGGACTAACGGAATATGTCTCTAAAGTGCACCGAACGCTCAATTTTTAGAACATTTCTCCCACTTAGAAGTGAAGATAGTTGCGTAAATGTGTAGAAGGTGTTGCAAAATGTGATACTGAATTATGGTCATTCGAACAACCTTACCATATATCTTTACTGAGAATTTTAAAATCAAGTGTGGTTTTACTTATGACAAATTTTGTTTACTTATTGACAAGAACTTCGTCTTTGCACTCGATCCAAAGATACACCGAAAATATTTATGAAAGAAATTGTTAAATTTCACATTTGTATTCACGTATATCATTTTTCATAGAAAACAAAAATATTTGCTATTCATTGGAAGTCACCTTATTGGTTGGATCCATATTTTGCAGGTACGGGCGCATGCGCTTGGGAACCTGCGTCCTCAGAAACTATGGCCACCAGGGCTGCACGAGCGACATCTTGCGGAACTTCGACCTGTGGTGTTCCGGTCGGCCATCTTGTGACGTGGCAGTCAGTGATTTGCTCACCCGAGTGCCGCAGCCTTGCCCTCAAGACTTACGCAACTACCTGGAAGCCAGCTATACTTGTGTCAAAGGTAGGGTGAAAATTTGACAGATGGACAATTCAACAATTCCTGTCAGAGTTGTCAGTTCAATTATCAAAAAAAAAATATGAAAGAAAATTCGTGACTGATACAATCACTACATATAGTGAAAATTCATAATAGATAAATATGTATAAATATATAAATGCAACAGTCAGAAAATATCATATTTCTCCAAACAGTTGTGTGGCCGACGGTTCAGCGATGCCGAACGTCCAATCCCCTCGTGACATCGGAATCCGGTTACCTTAGCAACTACGTGACGGAGCAGACGGAGTGTGGCGCAATAGATGCACCTTGGACAATCCACGTGCCTAAGGGACAGCAAATCAACCTGACCCTGTATGATTTCGCACAGGACCCCACGGTGAACACGCAGTCGAGTATATGCCAAGTTCTGGCCGTTATTAAGGATATGGGTGTCGGAGCAACTTCTGCGACTAAGACGATTTGCAACGGGTTCCGGAGAGAACAACAGATCATGATGTCGCAGACAAACAAAGTCGAAGTTCGCTTTGTGCTGAAGTCACAGACACATGAAGGACAGAATCATGAAGGACGATATCACATCATAAAATTTGAAGGTAATCATGTTGAGATTTGCATTGTTGGAAGTAAGGAGCGAGCATTGTCTTGTATGAGATGTAATTGTTCGTTGTTGATAATGCGGTCCATTGTGCACATGACAGAGCACAATTAATTAATACTTGCAAAGTCATCGACAATGGCATCTTGTTGGATGGTGCAAAGATACTGCGTTCGAATTATTATGTCTTTCTTCTCACGAATGGAGGAATATGCAGATAAAGGCATAACGAAATCAAGCGTCACGCAATGTAACCAAATAAACATGCTATTTTTGCGCTGGTGCGTGTGGCAAATGGAAAGAATGTAACAGAGAATATCGTTGGCGGAGGAAACGAGGGGTAGGCCAGCTTGCTTTATGGCATGATATGAGGGCGATCATCAAGGAATTACACGCAGCCAGATTCAATCTAAATCTGTAATAAAATCCCAGCGGGAACTCGAAGTGATACCCTTAAGATGTCTACAGCGGAAACCCAACTCAATTTCATCCAGTCCAAGACCGAAGAACGGCAGGAGGGCGGGAGTCGTAGAGAAGCGAGCCATGTTCTCGGAATGGATGGTGCCAGATAGGAATCTTGACAGACATGGGGCTACTCAAGCTACTCTCAGAACATGGATAGGGTGGCCACGGATGTGGGGGGTCGTGCTAGGCACTGGGAAAGAAAGGAAGAAAGAGGGAGATGTGGGGGCAAGGAAAAAAGTCAAAGAGCGGAAGATAAGCCTTGGAATTGATGAATAGCCACCGTGGACTATGTGATTACCAAATGACTGCCCTCTACATGAAATCGTGATGAGCTGAAGTGCTGTTTTATTCAATGCACACGGGAGGGGGGGGGGGGGAATGAAATGTGGACTTGTCACTTGTACATGACCCATGCTCCATGATTATCCTCAGGGCATCTGACTTTCAACTGAAGTTATTATTTCTGGTATTTTTTTTATGATGCGTTTTTGTCCTGAATCTTCCTTTGGAAATCAAAGATTTACTGTAATTTATCATAGCCTGATTCGGACGTACACATTCGTCATAGATCGTTAGAGGTCTTGTCTTTGGAAACTCACATCGTTCTTCCCTTTGGGTAAATAAATAATGGGCACCAACCTAAATGAACTGAAATTGTACATTGACGCTCAAAGCCAAACTAGTCGAAGTCAAAAAAAATTACAAACGTAATAAATGTAATTATGAAATGGGTGTATAGGAACTCGCAGTCGTGTTGGTCTTGGCATGATCGTGCATAGACGTACATACATAGTCACATTGATTTCCCCAGTTTGATGACAAAATTTTGTGAAATCTTGAATGTTGTGCCGCGATGGGTTCGTTATAGAACACGAAAAAAACAGCACTTTGTTCTCAAAGATTGCCTTGATCTTTCAGACCAATAATGCATTGTTCTAATGGTTTTCTTTGTTATAGCGGTGGGATGTGCTGACCTGGAGGCGCCCGGGATGTGGTTCCACCGGACTCTGAGCACGGCGAGAGTGGGCTGTGACGGCGTGGACGGCTCGTGGCAACTCGTGTGTCAGGGAAAGGTCTGGAAGGGAGACGTGCCGGACTGTAGCAATGGTGGGTGCTGTTGTTGGGGAGGAGGGGTATATTATGTTGTTATATATATGTTTTTCTTGCTTGTTTTTTTTATTCTGTTAAAAATTTTATTTTTTAAGTTTTAGTTCTCAAGTTTTTTTAGTTTTTTATGTTGTAATAAAAAAGCTATATCATAGTTATTCTGTGTCGTATACAATTGGTGGATAATCTGTACAATTGCATTCTATCCTGTTGCATTATGATAGCTGTTTTTGCTTTGTACATCATAACGTTCGCCAGTATCACTGAAATGTAGCGAGATTAAATGTGTTTTCTGACGAATATTCTGCAATGTGTAGAGGTTGTGGCTGAGGCCAACCTCTACGACTGGACGTGGGAAAATCAGGAAGGCATCAACTGATGGCAATATTTTTGACCGGTCAACATGGAAGTGTTACAACAGACTTACCTCTTACTGAAGCGGATCTCTAAAGAACTGTCTGTGGCTCACAGGACGATGAATGACCTTCGTTTATTGCAGAACTCAGGAACTTTCAAATGTCACAATAACCATGTGTTGTGTTAAACAAATGACGCTAATCATACTAACATGTTGTATGCATGTCTATGAGCTAATTCTGATGTTTTCCGCATAATTTTCAGTGTGCATATTTTCAGACTCTACTGCTCATTATAGGCCTTTGTATTATGATCTGGCAGTCTATTTTATGTTTATCATGTACAATGTCTGAACACATGTGTATGTATATCCGTATTGTCTCTCGTTTTATTATTTTCAACTAACAAAAACTATTGTGCACCCCAATTTGTGTTTCCGTTGTTTTGTGTACTTACCTGCTGTGTGTGTGTGTGTGTTTGTTTGTGTGTCCGACCTAAAGAAGAATCATGACTGGTTCATAGGGTTCATAAGGTTTTATTGGAGCTACATCAGTGTGCATGCATTTAGACTACTGTTTACAGTAGAGCCAAATAGGACTGGGTATGGGTGTCTCTTATGCGCACTGTGTGAAAACAAGAAAAATTATCGGGTGCAATGCATTTTTAGACCTGTATATATTTGAATTATCTTTTCTACCTTTTCGTTGCCCTAAAACTCATAATATCCAGCGAAGATGTTGAGCTACATCCTGGTCATTGCGAACTAAATAACACTTTCTGTCAAATAAACGTCCGATGTATAATATAAAGGCTTTTGACAATGTCTGACATAATGGTCTCAGTTTTAATCTTGAATCTATCGGAATACAGTGTCATTTACTTTGATGGCTCAAGAGCTATTTGTCGAACAGACAGCAGTACGTCACAGTTCAAAGTCATCGCTCTTCCCTTAAAACGATAAAGGCGGGAATTCCACAAGGATCTGCACTGGGTCCTTGTTTTTTTCCATATTTTTATCAACGTTATAGCCAGTAATATTAAATCACATATTCAAATTTATACAGACGACACTTCACTATTCAGAACCGTCCGAAAAAGAAACATGATAGCCGCAACTGACGATATCAACAGTGATCTCGATCGTATTAATATTTTTTGCAAGCAATGGTTATTTGAGATAAATCACGAAAAATCGGTTGTGCTTTTCATCAGTTATTAATTTTAATCAGTGATCAGCTTTTCATCATTTCTATCAATTTTGGTGGCAAAATCATGGCAAAAACGGATTGTTACAAGCACATAGGTTTGCTATCCAATGCCTAATTCATTTGGCACGATCATATTGACTCTATCCTGGATAAAGCGTTCAAATGAATGAATGAATGAATGAATTGAATTTTCCCAATTTCAACAACATATTGCTACAAAAAAGCATATACAGAAATTAGAGAGAAATAATGTGTCAATAACCTATTCTCTCTGAAATATACAAGATACATCGGAAAGCCTTAGAAATGATATATCTCTAATTGGGACAACTGTAGAGGCCACTACAGAGATTCAGTCGAAAATATACGAATGAAAGCGGCACAGATGGTAACTTTATCGGATTTACAATGTTCTCAAAATTGACGTGATAACTTTTTTCTTAAATTCTGTACAAGAATGCATTTCTAAGTCAGTACAAGATTTAGACCTTTTGTAACAAGCATAAACATGGTAGACCTTGAATCGCTCGAACAGTCCAAAATTTAGATCCAAAATGGGCAGAAATGCACAATTTGGCCTCTGGGCACAGAACACATGTAGATGGAGATTAGGTTTGTATGATGAACATATATAGGAAGTCATATAATGTTGGATCTTTTGGTGACCTTGAACTTGACCACAGATGACCTTGAGTGGTGAACCTCAATATGTCTCGTCTGAGCTGAAATATGTAGGTTGTCCTGTGCAGACATATACCTCAAAAATGTAATATGAACATATATGAAGTCGTACTGGTGACCTTGAACATGACCTCAATGATGTCTTTTTGATGTCACATCTAAACTGGGATACAAAAATTGACATCTGTGGACAAAACGCTTGTAGATAGTGCTTATGTTTGAATTGTGAGCATATAGGGAGTCATAAATATTGGATCTTTGGATGCACTTGAACTTACCTCAGAGGACCTTGCGTGGTAAATAGTCACATTTGACCTGGAATATGTGAGTTGGACTCTGCACACGAAACGCATGTGGATAGGGCTTAGGTTTGTATGATGAAAATAAAGGAAAACATGTATGTTAGATCTTTTGGTGATATTGAACTTGACCTCAGATGACCTTAAGTAGTAAACTTCAATGTCACGTCGAAGCTGAAATGTGATTGGCCTTCGCAGATATTAATCATTGTATGTATATAGAGCTTAGGAATGTATTAGTGGCATATTAGAAGTCATGTAAGATGGATCTATTGGTGGCCTTGAACTTGACCTCAAGTCTCAAGGTCACATCTAACCTGAAATGTGTGAATTGGTTTCTGCAGACAAAGCGCTTGTAGATATTGCTTTAGGTTTGTTTCGTGAGCATATATGTTGAATCTTTTAATGACCTTGAAGGTGACCTCAGGGACCTTGCGTGGTAAATCTCAATGTCATGTTCGACCTGAAATATGTGAAACTTCCTCTGCAGACCTTGTGAAATTTTCTGTACAGACCTTGAACTTGACCTCAGATGATCTTGAACGGTAATTCTCAAGGTCACATTTGACATGAACTATATAAATTGGTCTCTGCAGACAATAGGTTGACAGACATATCTCATGGTTGTATTAGGGGCATATAGGGAATCATATATGGTGGATCTGTTGGTGACCTTGAATTTGGCCTCAGACCAATTTCAGGATTATAACTGAATAGCATGTATGCCGGTAAGCTACAGCATGAAGCAATCTCTATACCTATGGTATTAGATCATTTCAAATCATAACTGCACAAATGAGGTTTTTTTAGATTGATATGTTCTACTTGACAAAATCGTGCATCGACAGTTCATTATGTTTATGCCACACATTTTTGATACTACATATCATTACGTTTTCGAGTGCGAACAATATGACTATTTAAAAGTAAACTAATTGACACTATATATGCAATACCATTGGACATCGAATCTAATATTACGTGCTGTCGTCTGGATCGCCACAAATATAGATGCTGTTCATGAATTTTTACGTTTCTCGCAGCGCTTTTGACGGTGCCTGGTCTCGGAACCAATGTTGTTTCAACCAATTTGTGTATTATGATTCAAACTATGTATGCGAGGGCGTGTGTGGATATGTGTGTTTTGACCCCTGTATTTTGTAAATCCTACGTGTGCCTTAAATGTTACATATGATTGTTCAATGCGACGGGGAGTCTATACGTCATCAAATATGCTATTTGGCAATCCTAATAACAAAAATATATTTACACAAAAAGTATATGAATCTGTTTTTTTCTCGGTTGCAGAATCACAACTGCCTCAGAACGTAATCATGGACTCTGCTTCGTCAGTTCCCTATGGTAAGGCTTGGTAAATTGTTGGTACATTTAGTAATCAATATCAGAATATTTTTTTTATTCTGGTACATTCTTAACTTCTTCGTGAATGGACTGGAATATTGCTGCACTGTCGAGGGTGGGTCAGATTTGGTTAGAGTAATCGCTGTAATTGGTTCTGAAAACCAATTGAAGACGAAAAGAGAGAAAAAAGTCATTAATTATTTATATATATGCCCATGCATGGCGCGCCTCATGACTATAGTCAAACCATGTCCTTTTTATCGAGTAATTTTGAGCCACCATACTGCATTTAGAATTCACATCTTAAAGCTCATCGAAGAGGCTTAAATGTCATTGGATGTGAATATCTCATGCAAAACCGTCAAAAAGCATGACCCATTCAAATTATTTGTCATTCAATAATAATACAACTTTTCGCGTTTGCAGGTGTGTCCGTGGCTATTATTCTGGCTATCGCGTTGTTGATTGGAGCAGTGATTCTGACCATCGGCCTTGTCGTCATAAGGAGGTATGTTTGATTATAGTTCCGGATTTTTTTTATGAGAACACCAATTTCACGAAAAGTTTGCTTACAACTGGTATGTTTTGTTAGCGTATGAATAATTATACTTTAATTACTTGATTACATTATATTTTTCTCGAAAATACCAAAATATTCTATTGAGAATATATTCTGGACATGCTTCAGACGCCGAACTCGAGCCCCGCGCGGTGTCACACAACCGGACCTGACAAAGATGGCGAAGGATGATTGTTATGTCGAGCGCATTCCATACAGCGACCACAATGCTGCGCAGGGCTATACGTCTGATATCCCATACAACGGGGAGAATACGTATTATCGCACGTGGGAACTGCAACGTCACGCGCCCCACGGATCCACAATGCAACACGCCACCGGAAGTGGTGCTCACACATGCGCGGCGTCAGTCCCACCCGGCTACCAAGGCACGCGCATGCGCGAGGACAGTCCGCCGCCTTATTTGGAGCATATCTATGAAAGCCCGAAATCCGTTAGACGAGATTTGGAAGCGATGGGTTCGGACAGTCTCAAGTATTACGAGTTGGATCCAAGTATAAATGACAATGGTAAACGCGGGAAAGATCCGGATGTTACGTCATAATTGGTGGATACAGATGCTTTTAAAAGGAGACTTAATGTTTGTTGTTGAATGATGTATATTGGAAACTGTGAAATGTTGTATATGGACTGAAGCTTTAGACAGCAAGTTTGATCAAATATGTGTATATTGTAAGCCTGAAGTATGAAGAAAAAATGCGAAGCATTTGATGCGTGTAGCGTGTGCTTTTTTGGGATACGCAACTTTGTACCAAAATATTTAATATTATCCTACATGTGCACATATACACAACATATTATTTTAGCATTGTTACTGCACTGAGTATAAAATACATAATGATTTAATAAAAATGCATACTTTTGTCGTTTTCCACTAAAACTTTCGGTGATGGTGCAATGATAATAAAGTATCCTTATTGTGTGATTGTTTTGTATTTTGATGTTTATTTATATTTATATCACTATAATACAATTTAAGTCAAGCCAGCTTCTCAAATGAGCAAATTTAAACAGAATATCGGATACACAAGATAGTGTACTCGTGCAGCAATGTATTTTTGCACAATTCAGCGATGGTAAGAGATATTAATCGTGTAGCTTTATAAAGTATATAACTTGATATACCTTCCTTTTTAAACGGCAATCTACCAGCCAGAAAGATGGGAAACTGGATATCTCAGGAACTTCGACAATTTTGTCATGTGTATATCCATGAGAAATGAACAAAGTCCAGTATTGTTGTAATTTTTGAACTGGAGGATACAGGCATCAACTTCTGTATAATTTCGAGACGACACGATGACAAATTATTATTATCATAATCACATATAATTGTTTATTTATAGGACTGGCATCAGCCTGCCATACACAAATAATACAACACCTGAGCTTATTGAGATTACACTTTACATCAAAAAACCATAATCTAAAACAAGAGTGGAAGAATAGACATACAGACACACCATGGGTAACACTTAAATCAGAGATATCTAAATACAGGTCAATGCTGAATCGTATGAAAACGGACACAATAGCATCTAAAGTGAACGAATGTGAGAAAAATATCAAACTGCTCTACCAACTGGTTGGCGAGCGAATTGGAACATCAAAAAGCGACCCGATGCCAGAAGGTAATGATAGCGAATTGTACGATAATTTTTGTTGCATACTTTCTGGCGAAAATTCAGAAAATCCGTGCTAGTCTTGATGGATTTGATAAATATTCACCATCTACAATACAATCTGAAACCTTTGACAAGTTTGGGAAAGTAAGTCAGGACGAGATAAGATTGGTGATCTGCAGGATTCAGATCAAATCTTGTGAACTAGATGCTCTACCAACATGGTTAAAAAGTTTCTAAACAAATTCGTGGACATCATGACGAACATCTTCACCCACGTCGGTATCGTGAATTTTCCACTAACAACGGGAAAATTTCCAAACAAATGGAAAACATCAAAAGTGCGACCACTCCTTAAGATGGTACCCTGAACTTGGACTCACTCAGAGGGGCTAAAATTTGAAACTCATTTGATGATTTTGAGACTTTCAAACAGTCATTAATATGATTCTGTGTAGTAGAAAACAGAAATTATGGATCGAATATTTTATTCAGTTTAGAATAATGGGTAATTTTACCCTAAAAAATACCTGAAAATGGATCATTTTTGGCCATTTTCAATCAAGTAAATTTTTGAATGACAACTTTTGTAAAACAAAATCTGGGATTTTGCTTATTTATCAGAGAACCGGAGAGCATGTTGCTAATACTAAAAAAAATATGAGAGCCACCGTGCTAATTTTTGTGTTATATGATGTCAAAGATGTCAAAGTAAGTGTATTTATAAATTTTTTTTCACAAATTTAGGTCAAAGTTCCTTTTCTGAAATGCAGTAGTAATGCAGTGGAAGGATCGAACGCTATGATATGAACACTAACATTATCATGACGTCTCATTATGTATTTGTGATGATATTATTATTGAACCAGTTTCACAATCGTTATAGCCAACAAGCAACGTGACGTGAGCGACTATCCTGAAACCAAACAGATCAAACCATATCAAGCTTTGATATTGTTTTACCTACACTGAATGTGAATGTATGAAACAAATATATCAGAAACAAAATTCATCGCACGATTTACATCTAGTCCGGGCATGTAGTCAACATCTGGAATCATTAGTTTTCCAATTGTGGCACCTGGTTTACAATGCAAATGGCACAAAGAATATAGCGTATAGTTGAATCCGTATATCTCTAGCAAAATACAAGGCAACTAAATGATAACAAACTGAAACCTTCCAAATTGGGGAAGCGAATAATACAGGCAGTAACTGCCGACCTGCCATTAGAAGGTAGCCTACAACAATGCAGACCCATGCAGTTCAATTGCGCCCAGTCATACAACTTGGCTTTCAACATCATAGACGGTCGTGTTTACACAAAACTGTGTATGTTAAAGGGCTAATTACCCCGACAAACGAATTCACCTTAAGTACAGCAAAGTATATCATTGTGAACGTAATCCAGAGAGAGGACAACAAATCAAACGGCCTCGAGGAAGTTCAGGTCTCTTCTTGTGAGAACGAGTTCTCCCCAACCGAAAACTCCCCTATCTTTTCCGCAAACAAATTAGGAAACTCCGTTAAGTGGAAATCTGGTATCCTCAGAAGACCTCAAGTTATCGGCATTTTCGAAATCCTTTAAGAACATATCGGGTTGTCGGTTCAATCAGGAGAAGTGTAAGAAATAGAATAGAAAAGTCTGAGTCGACCTCCAAACACTACACGGTGTCTGGAATAATTGTTTTCAGGATTTACTACGCCTCTCTCCCATCACCTCGAGATTTTTTTTCTATTATCTCTGCATGCCAAAGTATATTGAATTGATTTTCTGTCGAGATAGGAAATTTATACTCCCAGCCTTGTGATGCAATACACCCGAGTAATGTGTGGCAGATAAGAAAATATGTCGACCTAGACACCATAATGTATATATTCGTGAACGCAAATCGATAGCGTGGATATTTTTGTGAGGTATCGAACATGCTCTGTTTGCATGCACTTATTCACAGACAACCTGATTGAGCTCGAACATAAAGTACTTTCCGATAACACATTATGGTACAATTTGACAACGTTTCCCATTCACTTTGCCTCTACATGTCGTCGAAATCGATCAGAATTTATTATATTTAATTCCATGAGCTGTCGTAATCAGGCGTCAGTCGAATACAGTCGGTGTATATGATTATGTCACTAGGTCGTTCCCCAGTCATTTCAATGTCATGATTTTTTCTTTCACTCAAACTCTTCATTGTTGTGGTTGGCAGGATTCCTTTATCCTGTCGTTCATAAATGTCAAATGAAACATGTTCAAAAAGGAAAAAAGGTCGACTTTCATCGCTTTTATTTCAAATGATACATATATATAGACCTAAATGTACATATGTAGAAACCGCTATCAGATGAACATATACATGAATGAAACAACTGATAAAGACCAAGATATCATGATATATAAGACTTTATTGGTGGATATATTACAGCAGTATTGTGCAGCAGGAATAGAAAGTGGTGTTGAATTTCGCAACGAACGGGTGCTTGGCTGGTGACTGACATTAGTTGACAAAGCGGCATTTTTTTATGGGGGGGGGGGTGTAGGGAGGGTCTCATACAATTATGCTTGCCGGCATTGCGATAGCTGATTTTGAAATAGGCAAAAGAAGCCAAAACATATATTTGTTTTTACATACTGGCGTTTGCGTAGTGAATGTAGAGGTTATTTGTCGAACACGTAAAAAAGGAATGTGTGTTAATTCCATGTTCATGGAAACCTGATATGTGTATGCCAGCTTGCATAATGTCATGGGCTTAAATTCTACATTATGTTCTATGCTCTTGGTTTCACCTTTTCAACGTGTGATGTTGGAAACATGTAACGGATTCCTAAAAAAACAACATATATCATGTTTACATAAGATCTATGCTTAGGTTTGTTGACTTTGGAAACCCGAAATATTTTGAGTAGCAGAAACAATGATACTATCTTCGTCGGTGGAAGTCATGCTGAACGTCGTACATATGAATTTACGATTGAGAACATAGAACGCTAAAAACTATGACACTCTACAAATGTCCCACGATAAATATTATGTTTCACCTGGGTTCTTCTATTATTTGCAAAAGAATTTGTCAATGTTAAGGCTCGAAGCCTGGTAGCTACCGCTGCGTTCTACATAGAGCCCATATACATCTATAGCTCGCGGTACGTGGTCGCTATCATCGAAAGAGTCGGTCGCCCCCTCGCTCATTTGGGTCTACCGAATGAGTGCTTTTGTGTCTATTGAACGACATTACGCCTAGACGTCGGTGTTCAACATGCTAGCTTGTCATACGTGGTCGGTTATTAGCATGCAAAACAGTGAGAAATGGTTCATTATCTCCGATATCGCACTTGAGCGAGTGTAACATTGAGGCAAAAACACGCGATGAAATGCCAGGAGAGGTCGATATGTTGCATAACTTACCCAGAGTGGATACATTTGCATGACAGGTCATATACAGCGATATATTTTGGATGCGAGGACGGATTTCCTCGACTCACAAATAATTAATAATCTAATGTTCAATTGAATTTTATGAATCGATAATAATCAGTCGAATTCAAACAGCTGATGGGAAACGACAGAATAAAAAAAAACAAGAAAAGACAACATTTGCACCTGGCCGTTCAGTGAGTTAAATTACAACTCGGACGCTGTCATCTGGCTGTGGTTTTCGAAAACCAATGACAAATTGTCTGCTCTCACAAAGCGAGAGAATCGTCCAGCTCACAAGACAGATAGAAGAACCAACGCCGGAGTGACAGGACTGAAATAACTTCTCTGTGCTTGGTCTAACTTGGAGTTTAGTTCTAGTGTTTGTTGGAGAACTTGTGATTTCTAGGATATTTGTCTTGTGTTCGGAGCTACAAAGGACGGATTGGAAAAGGTGAGTGTTTCTCATTTTTCTAGGCATGTATGATAATTGATTAACTTGTGTATTGTAATACGGCAATTAACGTTCATGTGATGTTGTCGTAGAGAACAGGTTGAAACAATAATATTAACAATCGTACGAAGAAATACAATCTGATAGGGTTTACATCAAACAAAGTTACAACACGGTTTGCTATCAATGTTATGTTTCGTTGAATTTCACATATCCTATTTGCATTACTCATAGGAGCACTGGAAATGACTTTCCATGTACAAATAAATCATAACCGTTCAAGTTTCAACAATAAACGAATAACGCTCCAATGTTTACAGAGACGTCTGGTCACTTGCCAAATTTACACAGTAAATATATCTGCCAATATGTACCTGTATACAATACATAATATATGACTGTTCCTGTATACCGACACTCTGAGTGCAAGTGACATAAAATACATGTCAAGCACATAGTGATGCTTTTATGGTCACATTTGCATAAACATGCCAAGAGTTACACGGCTATATAACGAAAGATAACCGCGTAAGTATGTCTAAGTATGTCATATTGATGGTTTATTACATGGGGGTAAACTGCCACAGGTGATAAAGTTACATTGTTGTCCGTTATCTTGAGGCGAGATATTGCATAACGTTGCGAGAGATTACATTCCTTGAGAAGAGGGATGGTTTGATAGCGAGTTGTTGCCCATGTGGATATACAATATATCGGCAGTGCAGTGTTTAATACGAGCAATTTGTGTAATGTATGGACCGGGGTATTCGTATATATCGCCAATATGAATGGGTTCATACATGCAAAATGTGTATATCGGTGCGTTTTCTCGAATAATTTTGCCCAGTCTGATTTTGTATTATCATTTTTTTCTTGGCTAGCTTCACATGTAAAACTTATAATCCTCCATTTGTTTGAAATCTCACGTACGCTATATATACAATAGATGGGTTTCTCAAGAGTGTCACTGCGGATCAAATAAGAAATCATTTGACATTAGGCCGCATGTCAACATTGACCGCATTGCATAATAGGGATTTATTTCTGCTCTGACGTTCATGTTACTCACATCAAACAAACGTCGAAATTCACAACAATACTTAGGTAATGTTTACATTGGACTTGGAGTTAATAGAAACCACGTTGCGTAAGCGGAATGAAGTGCGCTTTCAAAAGCCTCTCCATAAGATGAAAGCCCGTGGAAACTTTTTAGTTTGTTTCATCGGAGAATAAAAGTTTTCAGCCGATGTTAGCCGAAGAGTTATTATGCCCAATCACCGTCAAACGAAGACAAAAATTATTAATTGCCAATCGGTGCAACAATATTGTTCATTACTCTTGAAGTAAGAAGTGATTCTAAATGAAATGGTACGCATCACTCAACAGATATCGTTGAAATCTCACTGATGGTGGTATCTCAAGAATTTGTCGTTCATAAACTGTTTTTCAACGGGTTTTTTTTTTGCAAATTGTCTTCAAGTTTGCATATAACATATGCGAGAAAAATATGGTTTAGGAACCGGAGTGAAACAAACTTAACTAGCATTGTATTTCACTACTTATGTCAAAACCGGGTATTGGTTCTCAACACATACAGCAAATAGTATTGAATCTATAGCAATGTTTTAAGGGACCACTTGTACAAAACTTACACACTATTTCGTGACCCTTGACATGACAATTGTCCGCGGGTCCGGCTATTTTCTCAACTATTCACCACATCACACGCGGAATGACCAGTCTCTACGTTATACCAATATTACCCCCCCCCCCCCCCCCTCCCCGTCTCCTGCGAAAATGGAATGTATACATGTATACCGGTATACAAATGTGACCCTACGGGAACAGCAATACACGGTATAGGCCTATATTGTAGTCATGTTATGTATATTCTTACCGTCCGTTTCCTGTTCTGTCCCCAAAAGGAATTTCGAATATAGAAGAGTAGACGATATCATTTCGTCTCTTTCTTGTCTCTATCTGGTTTTTGTTAGTTTGTAGCATAGATAAATAACACCAAGCAAGAATAAAAAGCCGCGAATTTTAAGCCTCGGTAAACATGTTTAGTCCACGCTCCGCGCTATTGCTTGCATTTCTTTCAATGGGACGAAACGTGGAAACTATTTTTGATACATTGAAGTGTCGATAGAGAGCTGGTGACCACATTCAATACTTTATAACTATTTGTATTTACGACCCTCTTCAGGATAACACTACACTTCCATTCATCCGATTTCAATAGGGTGAACCCACCATAATAACATTAGGCAAACATTGGCTATATCATGGATATATTGCCACCCCTGGAATGTAAAGTGAATTTCACCTGACCCCAAATCAAGACGCATATCAACTTTTGGCACTCGCCTCGTGCAGAACGGTATCTTTAGAAGATGCAACTCATAAACTACTTCAAGTACGGGCATTACTGTTGTTTTATATACGGTAATAACGTTAAACGACCTGTGCCAAGGTTATTCACGAAAAACAGCAATTTCCATCATCTGCCCTTTAAGAATATACATCGGGTCATTATATGTGCTCAAGGTGTATTCTGCCATATTCGTGCCTTGTGAAAAATTGCCGCGAAAACACCAACCATATTTGGCCCAAAACACGACCATTGGATCATTTGGACGTTGTTAATATGGTATTTCACGTAGCGTGTTCGTTGCAATTTTCCCGTGTTATTTTTGTCGTGAACGATGTCGCATGCGTCGTGTTATGAGCTAAATTACATCGGTAATTTCGTGAAAGGTTGGCCTATAATTGGTCATAAAGGCTAGTGGTATTTTCTCATTCAGTACACAAATTACCTGCAAAACATATAATTGAAAATATGCTTGCAGTGTATATATTGAACTCCGAATACATGTGTATCATGTCCATGTATTAAAATACCCTATATAATAACACAATACAACGATAGATGTACACGGAATATCATATAACTTTATGTGAGTGGTGTACACGTATATTGAAAATTAACGAAAATTTGATTGTGTATGTCCATACAAGTACAGGCGATTCACAACATAACAATATTATTTGAACTGGACTTGCGCCAGAGCAACTGGTGAGTGGAACAACGCGGAAAAAAATTTGCCTCGCTGTTATTACAACGTTGTGGAATGCGCTTGTTTCCTCTACAAATATTTCAGTCAATGAAAAGGGAAGATCCAACGACGAGAGTCAAACGTAACTCGGGGGTGGGGGCAACAACGTGCGTGTAAGCCAATGAAATCGTGTATGGTTTCAAAATGTCTGTTATCAGTTTTTACACTCGTTCTTCGTTTAATTGCTCTTTGCAAACTTTGCACTTGTTTCTGTACACGTCTTTTTCTCCTTGATTTCTTCTCGGAGTCGAGGGTCTGAGGCTTTAACTATTATGGCATCTGGTGTATTTCTTGTCAGATAAAATAATTGCATATATAGGTTGATATCTTTGGAAGTGACAGTTAACATGGCATACTGGGATCGTGTGTCATTTGAAAACTTTCGTGTTATGCAAAGTGCAACGCACTAATGCCTGCACGCGCTTGACATCCGATATTACAGGCATAAGTTATTGGTTCATATATATTAACTAGTAGTAACCCATTTAGACCTAACTTTTCGTTCATATCTATGATTGCTTCAATTGTCACACCTTTAGGGATATAATTATAGATTTATTGTACTACTAATTGGAAGTAAATCTCTGATGTCAACACTATAAACAGAAGCGAAATAGGCCAGTAATATCCTTTGGCCACTTAATAAGTACATTAGCCCAAAGGCGCGTGATTACTTTCAAGCACTAATTAGTGGATGTGCACAAGAATACCACCACAAGATTAGGCCTGAAGTTTTCGATGTGTGCCCCTTAATGTCAATATAATTAGTTCAATTGATCAACGCGACATACAAATACGGTGATTTTTCAGTGCATCGACCGTGGTTTCCCATAGGCAACAAATCGATGAGTATTATGGTCGTTTTCGTGTTCCATACGAGTGGTTTTAATTAACAGCCGATTGATTATGGAAGTTAGTCCAACGTGTCAGAATTATCCGGGCTGTACCAGGGTATACCCATTGCAAACTTGCCTGCATCATGCTATTCCCAACTATCCTCACTGATATGCTGGAATCACGGAGCGAATAAAGGGGAGGGCCTCCTTATAATAAATTAGCTAGTTACTTTCTATGGTTCGCAACCATGCGATGACGGGATATCTTCACCTGGGTACACGAACGATCTTTTGTTTTACTGTTGGTAAACAATTCCTGCCCCGCCCCTGACCCCCAACGGCATCGTGACCTGAGAACTGGCGTTTTCTTGCAGAGCGGCCACGGAAAAAGATCACCTAGATATGCAATGAAATATCATACCATGGCACGTACAAATATAGGTCTGCGGTCTGAATGCATCTATTGGTCGGTGTCCAATGTCAGGGTTCTTTAGCCGGACACTGCACTGCAGTGTTCACTGGATGTAATGAATCTTCCGCGGAGATGCTTGGCTTCAAACGTAACGCGTTTGCGTGGAATGGGCTTTGGACGATAGTACGGATTTTCAGTGAATAGGCTAATCCACCGATAATCCCGTTTTAACTACTGTATTTCCGGCACAAAACTCCTATTGTGAAGATTTCCTAATCCTGGGTCTCATTTTCCCTTGCAAGTTCCCAGGCTGGTTAAATTCTCCAGATCTTTTTCCTTCTTTTTTCCCCAGTTCGGATTTTTTCTGGAAAACGCATCCAAATAAACACAATCGACACCGATTTCCACAGTGATTGGGTATGAACGAATATAAATTGGTACTGATTGGCAAGGAGCGGCTTTCTGGTTAGAATCTCGACGGTAAAACTTACTGTTTATCGAAAGGTTAGACGTTCCGTTTACGTTTGAAAGGTGGGGCGTCTGCAGTCATTAACTGAACGGCTTTGGTGCACGCTGTGAAGTTTGCTTGTGAATCAGAAAACTTGATCAGAACTTCAGCACTTTTTAGGATAAAACTAGCACTGTTTGAGATGATATGAAAAATGCGGGACTTTTATGGGCGAAAAACGCAAACGCTCCCAAAATAAACATTACATATGCACGTCTGGAAATGATTTTCTTAGGGCGGCTGGGGGCATTAGAAGTTCAAGCAGAGATGAGATAAGGGGCAGTGATATAGGGCCGGGGAACAGGCGATGATTTATTGCTATTTGTTAGGGTAATGGTCACGAATTCATTGGAGGGAAGAGGTGCAAGAACGCAGCGTGCATGCTGGTGCGCTTGCGGGGCGAAATGCAAAGTACATCCATCGTACCATTGCCACCAAAGATCGCGATGCAAAACCACGACGGGCCTACTTTTCGTGTGCTGGCTAGTGGCTACCCACCGTTCTCCAAATGCAACATACATCGGATCATCTTGTCCGGTAGAGATGAAAGACGGTTTCCCCTGCGCGGGAGCTGGGAGGTATCCATCGTTCCCTAGCAGTGCGGGAAAGAGAGGGAGAGAGGGAAAGAGGGAAAAAACGATAACAGTCTACTAGGAATCGTACTGCGATAACTTTGGGACCAGGTGCTTACATGTAGCTATACCTTCGGCCTACGGGGGAGCAGAGTACCTTGGTATACATTCCCGGGAAGAGGTTGATGTAACGTGCATGTGCATTTTGGTTCTAACTACAGGTACCTATTTTATTGGCTTGGTAGTAAAACGTGCCACGAGGGGAATTTTCCACTAATATTGGAGTTTGCCCGGAGCATTTGCACGCGCACCGTTGCATAATATTGATGGAAAGTTGGAATAGTGCTTTATAGGATTAGAGCAAAACTGCTGGATCGGTGGAAGTTACGAAAGTAAGTATTATGCATACTCGTATATACCGTTACTCATATCTTCTAGACATTTGCCAGTAAGCTCGCAATAAGCTGATCGTAACTTGGCGGATATGCTATACTGTAAACCTATCAGAAGAAATTAGACCCGACGAGTATTAAACCAGAGGTCACGGGCTTAAGTACCGACAATTTCTAGAAATTCTTATTCATGCATTGAACCCAAAGATATCCAGTGCACTTTGCGACCCTAAGTAGAGCATTATGCGGATACACTACACATATGTATGTTGGTGATAGTCTAGTCACATCGCTACAAGTTTGACAAGTCGGTATATTTGTCTGGCGCCATACTTGTGAATATAACTCAGACTAAATTGGTGGCAAAAACCGCGTAAAACTTCTTGAATGTGTTGGCAAAACTGTTTTGACACCCAGTAAAAAGGAGTTTTATTCCATCCATGAAAACCGATGAGAGGACTTTAGTGCATTAGTGTTTGAGGTCGAATCTCGGAAAACTACTATTATCTAATTTGTCAGAATATATGGCCTGCGTTTCGTGTACTGCAAAACTTGTTATGCCGTGTATGTCAATTTTCACGTAACGATGGCAATTTTACTCTTGAAGGCGCCGGCATTCACAATGAAAATGACACTGTATAGAGCACATCAACACCATTGTTTAACTTCTTGTGAAGTTGAGATGTTTGATAATTTAGGCTGCAAAACTTTGAATAGTGCATGATGCATAGTGTTCAGTTTTCGACAAACGAACTAGACAAAAAAAATCATATTTAATATAAACAAATATGCACATTTTTTTTGCCAAAGCATACATGCACAAAAGTACCAAAACCAGGCTCATTATTAAGGTCATGTTATCGTTTAAACTTTACAATGTGACAGTGTGAAATCAAGGCTAGACATGTGAGGCATAGGTCTAACGCTATTCGTGTGGGTATATGGCTTTCTTTACAAAACCCCCAGAATCATTTTCAAGTGTGATTATTCTGCAATTAGTTACTTTCTAATTGACAAGAATTTTACTGTGCTGGCCTCTGTTTATGCCGTGAATGTCAGTTTTGTCAAGGACGTTACCCGCATTTCTATTCAGCTGTTGACTATTGTTTTGTCGGAAGGAACTCTTCATTTGATGTGTAAAAAGGAATCGTTGAGGGAGTTCCTTTGGTGAGCATTGGTCTCCCTTGGCAACCGTTTTGTTTACACCAATATGTGTGGGTGGATTCTTTTTGCTGTCGAGCCTTTTTAACACATCTTTTTCATACAAATATTGAACTGATCCGTTGGGAGCGCTTTCAAACACTATTCCGCAGTTTAGGTGTCATCTGTCTTCATTCATATTTCCCCCAGGCTTCTCAATTTCATCCCTATACAACAGTCAATAGCCATTTGGCTGCATTTGAAGGTCATATTGAAACATATTGAAGTTGAGAAATCAAAGTTGATGTTAATAATGACTGTAGCGTCACAATTTGCGAATAAGTGGAACATCCATCATTCACTGTATGTATTTATGCATTTCACGATTTTCAGTTCCAAAGGAATATCTATTATACATCCTCATTTCACACTTGAAGTACAGAGAAGGAGATAATATTGGTGGAGATGTTTTCATATTGTGAGAAAATGAGCTCTTTGTTTTAAAAGTATTATTTCCCAGCGTTGAATTTACATAATACAGTCCTATATACATGATATATTTACAACATTAGGCACAGTGAGTCACCGACGATGATCGTAATGTTCAGTACAGTGCTATGCCCGAACATCCAAATTGGTTGGGCTCATGTAATGGAATATATGTGTGATATCTATGTGTATTGCCATTTTCACATGTTGTTTTATTGAAGAACCGGATGCCTGCAAGCCTATATTAGCGTATGGTCTGCACAATGAATGTGTGTGTAGTAGATATATACTATGTATCATATTTCGTTCTGTAACTTTTTTATCACCACATTACTGAAATGACACGATTATATAACAGTTCACTTCTGTCAGTTCATTTGAATTTACTGATTCCACACTTCCTCTTTACAAGGGATTAATTCAAATGTAACTGGCAGAAATCAGAGATTAAGACGAACTTTTGTCGGATGGAAAACGTCTCATGCAGTTTCTTACCACGCTTAATCCAATCAAATTCAAGGGAAATTGCATTCCTGTCACTTGGCCTTGTTAGGGGACGTTTTCACTAGATTTTTTTGCTCCCAGAGGCTCTGAAAATAGCGTGTCTTAGCCAAGTACCATCAGAAATTGATTAAACCTAGTTTTCATGTGGAGGGTTTTGCCAATATATCCGCATCTGTAAAAATGAAATTGTGAAGGTGCTACCTAGCGTTCCATTCTTCAATGAAATTGAAAACCCTTCTAATCCCACACATGCAATTTTTAGCAGGAAATATCAGTCCTGCTGCTGCTTCATGGGGGTTAAAGCAAGTTTCCCAACTCGAGATGAACACTGTTCCACTAGGATTACTTGTGCACCAAGCAGGACAGGGGTTCCAGTGACAACATAATCAAACTCATTGTTGAGTTAAACATTTCATTCCTTACATGACATTGAGGAAACGTTGCTTACCCTGGTATCTTTTCTTTTCAGTTTCATTGTTCAGTCGGAAATACACAGGGTTACTTATGTGAATATCCCACAGACTGACAACGGTCTGTAATGTCTCAATAAAGACATCCTCTCTATGACTGATGAACATATCTTCCTCAAGGTTCATAATTTGTGCATGGAAGTTCTATAATGAATATTACAATAACAGATGTACTCATGAGCATTATCATACTCGGGCTTTTCATTATGAAAACTAATGGATATGCCCACCTCTCAAATATTCATTGAGCCATGTATTGATAGTACCATCTTCTGTTTTTGGCCCACGGCGAGTGTATCTCGAAGTATCTGAAGGAGTCTTTATCTTCGTCCGTCTACTTCATGTCCGTCCTAATCAATTTGTTCAATATGAAAAAAAGCGTCAAAATACTTCAGACTTCATCACAACAAAATCATAATTTGATATTGTTTTACAAAAATTGCCAGTTATGGTTATATCTGGATTCATTCATGTAGATGCTTCGTCCCATTTTAGTGTACGTTGTGTAATAATCCACAAACGTACTGTGCTGTGGGGGGTTTCCGTATCGTGTTTCCGTACCATGTCAGTGATATCAAGCTGGCTCGGTGTTGAAATTTCAGATGCATTTCTTGCAATGCATTGCGTCTTGCACCCTATACGTCAGAGGCTACATCCAGTGTATTTATGGAACTTGCTCACTAAAAATAACTTACTTATCATATTGCGCATGTATTTCCATAAAGGTGTTCCTTTTTCCGATGATGTCTTCGTTTGTTGTGACCGTGTTGCAATGTTTTTATTCAGTGCATACCAATGCACGGATCCCTTTTGGGAGCGAGGTTTCGTGACCATTTTCCATAGTTATCACTGCAAACGGAAGCATGTTGGAGATAATTTCCAAAACTAACAGTGTCATTTCATCGATCATTCCTGAGCTTTTAGAAAGTGATTTTCCAAGATATAATTCTTTTTTGAGTATTTGAGAGCCATGAAACACACGAAGTTGTTGACATCTGTCAATTGTACCTGTCATTGAGGATGAATGCCAATTCGTCAAGGAGCATGTCATTTATTTATGGCACCAGCTTTTCGCAGTCTTAAACATAATTGACAATTGTTGGGTTCCGTATGACATGAAGCCAAAATGTAACAATAGCATCTTGAGCAATTTCAGTCCATAAAATTTCGTGGATGTGTCACTCACATACACAACAACAGAAAAACTTGTTTTGTACATCCAGAGATATGGCAGCTCAGAATATTCATGGGATATAGGTGTATGTATACAATATGATACATATTACAATATATACAGTATAAAGAACTACGGCAAATATATTGTAAATTGTATGCCCCTCGTAGCAACAGTGTTAACTTTTACAAAAAAAAAGATATTTGGACGTTTTATGTTCATATTGTTGCCCTAGTCTTGTGTACGAATGTATTACGTATGTATGTTTGTATGTATGCCTTTGTAAATTCATGTTCATGTAATATTGTATCTGTAAATCCAGGGCCTTGGGAGAGACCAGTGTTTTTTTTCTAACACTGACCAGGCTACCATGGCTAAAAAACATATAAATTAAATAAAATAAACAAAATGTTCAAACTCTAGTAGGGAAGCTTATCGGGCACATTCCTTTTTTTTAAATTCATGAATTAAGTTTTTTCTGAAGAATAATGTGTTTACTGTGAAACATCTGTGAAACTGAGAAATGATTATTTAAAATCTGAAAATGAATATTGACACCAGTAATTAAGTAATAAAACCATGAATGAAGTGTTAAAACCAGGAAATAAATGTCAAAACCTTTAAATAAATGTTCAAACCTGAAATTAAATATTAAAGCAACCTGTATATCCTTCGAGAACACATTAATGTTATAAACCTTGTGGAAGAACCCAGACATGGGCATTTTGTTATATTGAACATATCCGCTATTTATGATTGTGTTTTATCACCTCATTCCCATCTATGTCATCCAAGGAACCCTTTCAGATTAGTTCCTCTATTGACTTCACTCCGGACCCGATCTAAATCAGCACCTTTCCATAGTATTTCCCAATCGACACTCGTTCTTTTTTATAAATCCTTTGTTATGGAAGTGGAGTTGCTTTGATGTACGACAAGCTTTGTGGAGCAATTCTCTTTGTTATGGGAAGATAATATTAGGGAGGATTGGCAAGATATTGAGTTATCTACCGATAATGACCAAAGTCTCGTCTGAAAAGTAGACTCAGAAATCTGGAAGAAATGTGCTACTGAAATTCCATCCATTGAATGCGGTGTTCAGATTTTATTTTAAGCGTCCGTATATAAACTTGTCGACGTAATTTTTGGGTGTCTAGAATTTGCGTAGGTAAATGGATACCTTTGTGTGTCAATTACATGTTGTATTTTGTTTGAACTTCAATAGTTTTATTTTTAACATTATTCTTTCGAATGTTCCTTTTTATGAACCAACAACATATCATTGTGATAGACGTGGAATCAATACCCAGTATTAAGTATTCCGAGCAAACAAAACAAGGTCCGTTATCCAATCTCATAGTCCGGGGACAGAAAGTCATATCAGGCATACGAAGTGACAGAAAACAAAAACGACAGGGAAACTCATGAACCCCCAAAAATGGCCATTAGGAGGTGAAATCAGGTGTTCCGGAAAGAGTGAGCATTTCCTGCCCCACTAGTGGCACCCGTCACGAATTCCCCAAAATTAACATGAGAATAGATCTAGTTGCATGGCAGACATGGATTTGGTGTATTTATCAACCATATCATGATGACGTCCATAGAATTTCTTAAACGCAGCTATGAGTCTTGGTATAACATATCCTTGTCGCAGCAGTTTAGAGACTAGCTGGGCACTTCGATAGACAAAGTCCTCATATTTGCAACTAGCTCTGGAATAGCGTATAAGTTGAGAAACAAACGCACCATATGCCGGTGACATAGGAATGTTGCTGCTTAGAAAAGGGAAATTGACTATGGAATTTGTGATGTGATGTTGCAAATAGCAATTTGATTTTATCAACATCAATATTATGAAAATATCAACTGGTTATGTATCAGGTGCGAGGTGTTGAAGGTTATATTTTTTTATATCTGCAAAATAACATTGACCATTCAGGCATGAGTGTAACTGAGAAATGACCTTATTTGTTTCGGACCCATATTAAGCCGAATGCTCTGTGCGGACGACCTTGAGGGAGGTCCAGAGAAAGAAAGTCTTTGATTTTCTGTTTCTTTGTTCATAAGGTACTGCAGTAAATTGGAAATAGTTGCAAGTAACAGGTGTTGGTTAGGGATGGAGGTTTTCTGGTATCAATTTACAAATATATTACACATTTTGTTAGACACGGCATGTATTAAAGCTTGCAGACTGTACATAATGGGCTTAAGTACCGACAATTTCTAGGAATTCTTATTTATGCATTGGATCCAAAAATATCCTGAGCACTTTGCGACATTATGCGGATACCATACACACATTTCTATTGGTAATAATCTAGTCACATTGCTAGAATTTTGACAAGCATGTATACTTGTCTGGCGCCATATAACTATGTAAAGTCTAAATTGGTAACAAAAAGGCTGATAAAAGTTTGAATGTGTGGCAACTGTTTTGACGTTTTTTTCACCATGAAAACCGATGAGAGGGCTTTAGTGCGTTAGTTTTTGAGGTCGAATCTCTGAACCCTACTATTATGTAATTTGTCAGAATATAGAGGCTACGTTTTGTCTACTGTAAAACTTGTGATGTAATGGACGTCAATTTTCATGTAACGATGACAAATTTACTCTTGTAAGCGCCGACATTCACATTGACAATGAGACCATCTCTTCGTGATGCTTTTGAAACTTTTGATGTCTGATCATTTAGGCAGCAAAATGGTGCATGCATGATGTTGAGTTTCCGACAAACGAACTAGATTCGTACAAAAGCTCATATCTAATATAAAATATGCATATCATTTGCACGTGTACGTAAGTACCTAAAGCAGGCTCACGTTGTAAGTTCATATAATCGTTTAACATTACAAGCTGGCAAGTGTGAAAGACTAATCGTATGAGGCATACATCCAATGCTAATAATGTGGGTATATGACATTCTTCACTAAAACCACAGAATCATTTTCAAGTATGATTATCGTACAATTTGTTACTTTCTAATTTACAAGAATTTCATTGTGCTGGCCTCTGTTTATGCCGTGAATGTCAATTTTGTCAAGGACGTTATCCGCATTCCTATTCAGGTGTTGACTATTGGTTTGTCGGAAGGAACTCTTCATTTGAAGTGTAAAGAGGAATCGTCGAGGGAGTTCATTTGGTGAGCATTGGTCTCACTTGGCAACCATTTTCTTTACACCAGTATGTGTGGGTGGGTTCTTGCTGCTTTCGATCCTGTTTATCACCCCCTTTTTCATATAAATATTGAATTCATACGCTGGCAGCAATTTCGAATAGTATGCCGCTGTTTAGGTGTCATCTGTCTTCATTCATATTTCTCACCACACTTCTAAATTTCATCCCTATACAACCGTCAATATCCATTTGGCTACATTTGACAATCGTATTGAAACATATTAAAGTTGAGGAACCAAAGTTGATGTCAATAATGACAGTAGCGTCGAGATTTGCGAATGTTAAATGGAACATCCATCATTTGCGGTTACGCGGTGTATATCTTATGCATTTCACGATTTTCAGTTTCAGGGATATTTTTCATGAACATCACAATCTTTCACTTGGAATATTGTGAGATGATTAGCTCTTCGATTTGTACATATTATTTCACAGCGTTGAATTTGCATAATATGTTTGCACACGGCATCAGGCAAAATGAATCAGAGCTGAAAATTGTGTTATTCATCGCACTGCTATGACTAATCATCTCAATTGGATGAGTTTATGGAATGTATGTGTGAAATGTATGTATAAAGTCATTTTTGCATGTAATTTTTAAATGAAGAATAGCATGAAACTTACATTAGCGTTATGTCTGCGTACTGAATCTCTGTGTAATACAATGTAGATGCATAATTTTATAATAATTATAAATAATCATTCTATATGTAACCTTTTCTCTCACCACATTATTACAATGGCACATATATAAGAGCTCACTTCTGTCAGTTCACTTGCGTTGACTGATTTCACACCTTCTCTCAACATGGAATTAATTCAAATGTAGCTGGCAGAAATCAGAGATTGAGACGAACTTTCGTCGGATGGAAAACGTCTCTTGCAGTTTCTTTCCACCCTTGATCAAATTAAATTCAAGCGAAATTGCATTTCTGTCACTTGGTTTTGTTGGGGGACTATTTTTTGCACTCAGAGGCTCTGAAAATATCGGGTCTTAGCCAAGTACCACCAGAAATTGATTATACCTAGTTTTTATGTGGAGGGTTTTGCCAATATATCCGCATCTGTAAAAATGAAATTGTGAAGGTGCTACCTAGCGTTCCATTCATCAATTGAAATTGAAAACCCTCATAATCCCTCACATGCGATTTTGAGCAGGAAATATCAGTCCCGTTTCATCGCAGGCGTGAGTGGCGAGGGGGCGGAACTTTCATTGGTCTCCTAACCATTTCAATTAGGAATGAACACTGTTCCACTAAGATTACTTGGGCACCAAGCAGGACAGTGATACCATTGACAACATAATCAAACTCATTGCTGAGTTAAACATTTCATTCCATACAGGACATTAACGAAACCTTGCTTACCCTGATATAAAAAAGTGGCCTCCTTCCCACGACTGATTAACATACTAGTATTACCATTCTCAAGATTGCATTCATGTATGGAATTCTATAATCATGATAATGAGCATAACAATAGCAGATGTACTCAGGATCATGGTTACTCTGGCTTACTCAGAGTATGACAGATCGTTCAGAATATAGCTGATTTTTATTCTAAATTTCTCATTCTGTCAGTAATTCGGTTTATACAATATCTATGTTTGACTTGTGTGTAGATAATGATTTTGCTATGTATGAATATTGACGAATATGCCTCCCTTCGAGTACTGCTTGGGCAAAGTATTACATTTTTACATAGCTAAATATATATATTGATTAACCACTTTCTGTTTTTAACCCACCGGTGAGTGTTTATCGCGAATGTATCTTACTCAAAGCAGTTTGGTGTTTAATATCTAGAGGAGTACATATATCCATCCGTTTGCTCATGTCCCTCACCAATATATCCAAAATAAAGAAACGTAAAAAATCGTCGAAAAATCATATTTGATTATTTTGTCAATAATTTGAAATTTTTCATCGGTTATGGTCCTATCTGGATTGATTTATGTAAATGTTTTGTCCCCTTTAGTGTACGTTGTGTAATAACCTACATGTATACTACATGTATATATCGTGTTCAGTATCCAACGCCATATGATATATCAGTGATATTAAGCTGGCTCCATGTTCAAATGTCAGATGCATTTATTGCGATGCATTGCGTCTTGCACTCCATGCGTCGGAGGCTACATGCAGTGTATTTATGGAACTTGCTCACTTCTTATAACTTACTCAACATATTGCACACTTATTCCCATAATGGTTTCCCCTTTTGCGAACGTTGTATTCCTTTGTAGTGACCATGTTGCAATGTTTTCATTCACTGCATACTAGTGCAAGGAATCCCTTTCGGGAACGAGGTGTCCGTTTGTAGTGACCATTTTACAAAGTTTATTCATTTCATATCGATGCATGCTGGGGACAATATCTGTCATTTTAATATTATTGAGTGCCTAAAATTTATCATTTCAGCCATCATTCCTGAGCTTTTAGAAATTGATTCTCCAAGATATCATTTTTTTTAGTATTTTGGAGCCTTGAAACACACGCAAGATCTTGACATCTGTCAATTGTATCTGTCATCGAGGATAAATCATCGAGTTGCCACCGCTCACGGAGCCTGTCACTTACGCATGGCACAAGCTATTCACGGTCTTAACTATGCTTGACGTTTGTCAAGTTTCTCATAACATAATATCAAAATGTAACAATAGAACAATATCAATCCATGGAAATATCAATATCAATCCATGGAAATTCGTGGACGTGTCACTCACACCCCTACAACAGTAACCTATTTTTTACATCCGGGGTTATGGCAGCCTCGCATATTATCAGAAATCCATTAGCCACTGCAAATATACTGCACATTGTGTGCCCTTGGTGTTTCCAGTGTTAGTTTTGACTTGGATTTTTGCTAGAGTGGTTTTGGCAATATCCCTTCATCGCAATAGTCCGTTAGTATTATGTCAAGATATGTATGTATGTATACAATCATACAATTACTATAAAAGGACTGGAACATCCAATAGTCATTGCTGTTGAATCTAAGCTGGCTTTCAATCATCAAAATAGGTCTTTACGTGTACTGAACTACATGCATCAAATCTATAGCAAACCATTCTGTCTGTAATGAAGTGGTGATAAAATGGATGACGAATATCAAAATACTATGGTATATAGCAGTATGTTTTCAGCATGAGACATTGATTATATATCAAATTTATAACTTTGTATCCTAAGCATTTGTATGTCATAATGTTAACTTAAGTCGGTTTTTGGCACACAACTGGATCAATTTAGCATCTTCCTTGTATATTTTTCGAAAATACCTTGTGAGAAAACAAGAACACCAACATTTTGTTATATTGGGCATATCTGCTACACATGGTTTTGTTTTATCACTTTAATCACATCTATCGCATCCAAGGAGCCCTTCCAGATTAGCTCCTCTATTGACTTCACCCCAGACCCAATCTAAATCAGCACCTTTCTACGGTATTTCCCAATCGACACTCGTTTTCACAAATCCTTTGTTACGGAAGTTGAGTTGCTTTGATGTACGACAAGCTTTGTGGTGCAATTCTCTTTGTTATGGGAAGATAATATTGTGACGAATTGGCATGAAATTGAGTTATCTGCCGATAATGACCAAAATCTCGTCTGAAAAGTACTCAGAATGGTAGAAATATGTAGCAAAAATTCCATGCATTGGTCATGTTGTTCAGATGAAGGTTAAATTTAGCGTCTACATCTAAACTTGTCAACGCAAGTTTCGGTTGCTACTTTAATTGCCAAAAAGATCCCTTTATGTACCAACTACATTTTCATTTTTATACTTTGATTTTGATTAATAATTGCTAATTTTGACGAACCGATAGCATATCATTCTTTTCTGATTATTATCAATATTATGGAAATTTCAACTGGTACTAGTAGTAGGTGCAAGGTGTGGAAGGTTATGTTTTATTGGATATCTCCAAGATATCACTGGCCATTCAGGCATGATGAAGTCTGACAAAGTAAATGCAAAGTAAATGATAGCATAACCAAGATGCGCAAAAGTTATAGGATTGTTTTTTTTTTGTTGATGTTGGCATTCGTTTCAAAGCATTTTGCTATTATATTATCATATCTGCAATGCCCGATACCCGCGAGTGAGGTCTTGCCGTATGAAGTGCAAACAATTGCTAAGCGTGCATGGACTTTCCAATGTCCTCCTCAACCTGTCCATGGTAGTCATGGCTACACAATCCAGGTAATGATGTGGGTATCGTTACATTGTCCATTCATCATCCCAAAAAAACCTCAAGAGTGTAACTGAGAAATGACCTTCTTTGTCCTGGGCCGACATCAAGCCGAATGTTACGTGTGGCAACCTTGACGGAGGTCCAGAGAAAGAAAATATTTAACTTTCTGTTCCTTGTTTCGAAAGATCTGCAGTGAGTAGCAAATAGAAAATAGTTGGAAATGACCCGTGTTGGCCAGGGGATGGCTGTCTGTTAACACGCATGAGTGAAAACAACAATACACAGGCATATGTGTTATATTGGCCTTATATCAGTTCAAAAGGAAGTACTCGTTTATTCATCACTGATGGGTTCATCCCAGCGTATTTCTGCACATGAAATATTGGATATTCCCACATTTACGTATGTAATAATCATAGTAGTATTTGCATTCTTGGTTCACAATGTCTACACATGATCGTCATTGTAGCATAAAAATATGAACAAACCTAACCGGTCTTCGATGGCAATATAGGTGAGAAGTCTAAAACATTCAGTCTAGTCTGCTTGTATTTGGCTTACAATTGCGGAATTCTAGGTCTGGTGCGTTTTGCACAATCTCCTGCTGAACAGCATTGCAAAACTAACACAACGTTTGGTAGGTATAGCTTAATTCGATATATATACCTTGTGTCATCGAACGAATAAATGGATTCCAAGTTTTGCAAAGATGTGTTTAATACTTTATATGGACTACCAAAGAGTACTTTATTGGGGTTACTTGGGAAAATAGCATGTTTTTGTGCTTCAATATCGTGTTCAGTACTGACTTATAAACGAACACTCTTCTCGGTGGATACGGTTTGACGGAGTTATCTGATGAGCAGTATATCTGAAACTGCATTCTTTTGATACACAGATCAGCTGTGTTCAAGGCCCCCAGATAGAAACTTAGTTTAGAACCAGAAGTAAAGTCATTCGCTCAATCAGAAAGAGTGATGTGTTAGTTCATTCATTATGCAAACCTTGAGATAACCTATCTTGTCCCTGTCTTGATATCGCATCATTCGACACTAGAGACATCTAACCACTGGAATAACGTGTTTGCTGCCGTCTGTGGCAGTGTTAGAGTGGAATGTTCCCATGTCGTATGGATGCTTTGAGCTTAGAACGCTCCTTGGAATAATGTTCTGAAAAGTGATTTTGATTTAAATTACATGAAAATGTCATTCACAATGTGTGACTCGGCAATCTGACTACTGTACAAAGCAAGTACACGCACGTTCTTGATGAAGGAATTCACCACAAATGACGATGGGACAATATGCCAATATGCAGGGAACATTATGCAAACAATCTGTTATGAGTCATTTGATTTATACATGTTTGATATATGTGTATGACATGTTTTTCACTGACCACACCTCACTACACAGAATTAATTCAATTAATGTAGCTGGCAGAAATCATGATTAAGATGACCTTTTGTCAGATGGAATACGTCTCCTGTAGCTTCTTACCACACTTAACCAAATCAAATTCGAGGGAAACTGCATTCCTGTCACTTGGCCTAGTTAGGCGACGTTGTCACTAGTTTTTGCTCCCAAAGGCTCCACAAAAACGGGTCTTAGCCAAGCACCATCAGGAATTGATTAAACCACGTTCTCATGTGGAGGATTTTGCCAATATATCCGCATCTGTAAAAATGAAATCGTGAAGGTGCTACCTAGCGTTCCATTCTTCAATGAAATTGAAAAAAACTTCTAATCTCACACATGCGATTTTGAGCAGGAATTATCATTCCTGTTAAGGGGAATGGGGCAGGGCAGGGGCCCAGGAGGGGGGGGGGTAGATACTTTCATTGGTCTCCTAATCTTTTCAATTGGAAACGAACACTAGGATTACTTGGACACCGAGCAGGACAGTAGTGACAACCAGTGACAACATAAACAGCTTCAATGCTGAGTTGAACATTTCATTTCATGCCATACATAACATTGAGGAAATGCTGCTCACCCTGGTATATGTATTGGATTGAATATCACACAGACTGACAAGGGTCTGCATTGTCTTAATAACGGCCTCTTTCCCAAGACTGATTAACATACCAGTATTATGGAAGTTCTATCATCATAGCAGACGCACTCAGGATCCTGATCTTACTTGGGCTTACAATGAGTATGATATTACAGATCATGCAGAATATAATTATTTTCGATTCTGTATTTCTCATTCTGCCCGTAAGTCGGTTTTATCACCATGCCTGTGTGTTGTTTTATGATTTTACTATGTATGAATATTAACGCATAGGCCTCCCCCTCAAGTACTCACTGGGCCAAGTATAACATTTACACACACGTAGAAATATACTGATTTACCATCTTCTGTTATCTTACTCAATGCAGTTTGGTATTTAATATCTAGAGAAGTGTATATCTTCGTCCGTCTACTTCATATCCCTCAACGTGAATTTATCCAAGGTGACGAAACGTCAAAATATTTGAGATTTAATCATAACAAAATCATAATTGAATATTTTGTCAATAATTTGATAATTCTCACCGGTTATGATGTTATCTGGATTCATGTATGTAGATGCTCCGTTCCCTTATATGATACGTTGTGTTATGACCCATACACGTACTTTGGAGTTTTCGTTTCGTGTTTAGTATCTAACGTCTCGGGATATGTCATCGGTATCAAGCTGGCTCGGTGTTTAAATGTCAGATGCATTTATTGCGATGCATTGCGTCTTGCACTCCATGCATCAGACGCTACATCCAGTGTATTTATGGAACTTGCTCACTAATAATAACTTATTTATCATATTGCGCATGTAGTTCCATATTGGTGTCCCCTTTTGCGAATGATGTCTTTGTTTGTAGTGACCATGTTTTCATGTATTTATTCACTACATACCGATGCATGGATCCCTATTTGGGAACGAGGTGCCCGTTTTAGTGACCACTTTACATTGTTGATTCACTTCATATCAGTACATGCTGGGGATTATATTCACGGACGATTTAGCATCATCTTGTACATTTTTGTTGAAAACGAGTTGAAGTTAAACCTTGTGGTGAATGCATGACAGCTGCATTTTGTTATATTGGGTATATCAACTATTCATGGTTGTGTTTTTTATCACTGCAGTCGCATCTGTCTCATCCAAGGAACCCTTTCAGATTAGCTCCTCTATTGACTTCACCCCTGACCCAATCTAAAACAGCACCTTCCCACGTTATTTCCCAATCGACACTCGTTTTCACAAATCCTTTGTTATGGAAGTGGAGTTGCTTTGATGTACGACAAGCTTTGTGGCGCAATTCTCTTTGTTACGGGAATATAATATTGTGGGGGATTGGCAAGATATTGAGTTATCTACCGATAATGACCAAAATCTCGTCGAAATTAGACTCAGAAATCTGGTAGAAATGTGCTACTGAAATTCCATGCATTGATCATGTTAATTTTAGTGTCTACAACTTGTCAACGCAAGTTTAGGTTGCTAGAATTCAAGTTGGCAAATAGATACCTTTATGTGTCAATTATATGTTGCATTTGATTTTAACTTTTATACTT
Source organism: Terebella lapidaria (assembly GCA_949152475.1). NCBI lineage: Eukaryota > Metazoa > Annelida > Polychaeta > Terebellida > Terebellidae > Terebella > Terebella lapidaria. Next base: position 30,761,684 of record OX424560.1, read on the forward strand.
GGATTTTGATAAATAATTGACATTTTTGACGAACCGAGAGCATATCATATTAATTTTTTTTATTACCAACATTTCAGCTGCGCTAGTAGTAGGTGCAAGTTGTGGAAGGTTGTGTATTATTGGATATCTCCGAGAAAACACTGGCAATTCAGGCATAGTGAAGCCTGGCAAAGTATATGCGGACATGCACGTTTCTACCTTAGCTACCACGAAAGCCTAACCAAGCTGTGCAGAAGTTATAGGATTGTCTATTTTGCATTGATGTTGGCATTCGTTTGAAAGCATTTTACTATTATTCATTGATAGATACAATGCGCAATAAACACGAATGAGGTCTTGCCGTATAAAGTGCAAACACTTGCTAAGCGTGCATGGACTTTCCAATGTCCTTCTCAACATGTCCATGGTAGTCATGGCTACACCATCCAGGTAATGATGTGGGTATCATGTTACATTGTCCATTCATCATCCGGGAAACCTCAAGAGTGTAACTGAGAAATGACCTTATTTGTTTTGGGCCGACATCAAGCCGAAGGCTCTGTGTGGACAACCTTGAGGGAGGTCCAGAGAAAGAAAATATTTGATTTTCTGTTCCTGCTTTCGAAAGGTACAGTAAGTAGCAAATAGAAAATAGTTCAAAATAACATGTGTTGGCCAGGGGATGGCGGCTTCTGCTACCAGTTAGCACACAGGGCTGAAAATAACAATACAAAGGCATATAATATATTATATTGGCATTATATCAGTTCAAAAGAAATTAATCGTTCATTTGGTCACTGGTGGTTTCATCTCAGGATAATAATCGTAGGATAAACAGATGAACCAACGTAACCGGTCTTTGAAAGCAATATAAGTGAGAACGCTCAAACATTCAGTCTAATTGGCTTGTAGTTGGGTTACAATTGTGAAATTTCAGGACTGGTGCGTTTCGCTGCTGAAAAGCATTGCAAAACTAGCGCAACGTCTGGCAGGTATTGCTTAATTTGTTTTATATACTTTGCCCCATCGAACGTCGGAATGGGTTTCAACGTTTTGTTAAAATGTATTTAATACTTTATGTCGACTACAAAATACTACTGTATGGGGGTTACTTGGCAAAATTGCATGTTCTTCGTGATTTAATATTACTAGTACTGACTCAAATAGTACTGACTTATAAACGAACAATCTTCTCGATGGAAAAGTGCATCAATTCATTCATTGGGCAAAATTTGAGATATTCTATATCGTCCGTAGCAATGGTATTTCATACCACTGAAAGAAGGTGATCTGCATTAAGGGGCATTATTGACGAAGACCAGGAATTGGCCACCGTTGACGATTGGATCATTTACAGCGAATATCACGCAAACACTGTGTTATCATCCAACATAATGATATATCATGAATAGATGGCAGTTTCAGCAAATCACTTCTAGCTGTGAGTTGACTGATACCATACTTCCTCTTAACATAAAATTAATTTGAATGTAGCCGGCAGAGATCACAGATTAAGACTCCTTTTTTGTGGAATGGCAAACGTCTCCTGCAGTTTCTTACCATCCCTAATCAAATCAAATTCAAAGGAAATTGCATTTGTCGTTGTTCGGGGATGAGACCACTTCTCCAGGCTCCTAAAGCAATCAGTCTTAGGAAAGGACCATGAGGAATTGATTAAAACAAGTCTTTCATGTGGAGAGTTTTGCCAAACTATTCGCATGCGTAAAAATCGAATTGTGAAAGTACTACGTAGTTTTCCACTCTCCAGTAAAATTGAAAACTCTTCTAATCTCACACATGCGAAATATCATCCCTGCTTCGTGGGGATTGGAACATTCGTTTGTCTCCCAGCTTTTCAAATACAAATGAACACTATTCAACCTTGATTACTTGTGCATGTTTTACTATGCCAAGTTGAACATTCCATTCGAAGCATGATATAAAAAATTCGTTATTTACCCCGTCTGGTCCTTTCTTTGAGTATGCGTCCAGTATTTGCGTGTATTTGTTTAGGTAACAAGACACATAACTGATCATATGATTATTTCTCAGACATAAAACAATCTACACATTTCCTACTCAGGTTTCGTACTTCACGTGTTCGGTTCATCCATACATGTCAACTATGATTGATGATTCACAAAAATATCAAATTCTTGGCAATATCATATTCCTTTCGAAGTGGGGGGTCGTTATATGGCTTATATCGCTGTTTCTTGGTTGAATATCGATGTGATTTAAGGATACTATCATTCTGTTAGCATTTCGGTTTAATCAAAGTAGTTTTGCGGTTGCGATATTTTGTCACCTGACATAACATATGTATTATTACTAATATATTGGATTTTGCAAGTATTCATTGCAAAAGGTATACTATCTACACGTACCAGGACGCGGCTCCTTCTCTTACTCAAGGCAGTTTGGTATTTGATATCTAGAAGACTGCATATCTTCGCCCGTCTATTTTCGTGCACCCCATCAGGAATTTATCCAGGGTGAAAAACATCGAAATATTTCAGTACTTTAACCTGAACAATCATGATTTACCGGTAATGTGTGGAAATTTGACCATTTTTATTCCAATCTGGAGACGTATTGTTGTAGATGCTTCTTTCACATTGAGCTGTATGTTGTGTGTATACGTATACTTTCCCATACCTAATGTCCCAAGCCAACTTCCAGTTTGGATCAAAAGTCATGGAATATGTCAAGAGTATCAAGCTGGCTCGGCGTTGAAATGTCATATGCATTTATTGCAATGCACCGCGTCTTGCACTTCATGTGTTTGAGGTCACATACAGTGTATTTATGGAAATGTCTCACCAATAACAACTCCCTTTCTACGGTGGTTTTCCCTTTGGAGAGCGATGTTTTCGTTTGTAGTGACCATGTTGCAATGTTCCTCACTGAATACTGATAATTGCCTTGAATAATACTTCATAATGGACAATATCTGCTATTTGGCATCACTGAAAGTCCAGAATATATTATTTTAGCCATTAAGCCTGAGCTCTTGGGTCAGATGTAGAAGAATACTTCTCTTGGTTCGAATATTTGAGAGTCGTAACATAAAACACAGGTTGTTGACGTTGTCAATTGTGTCTGTTGTCGAACCTCGTGAAAAATTCAGGATGGTTTGTGTTGGACATGCATGTATCTACTATTTGTGGTTGTGCATTATCATTTAATCCTATCTATTTCCACCAAGGAATCCCTTCAGATTAGGTCGTCTCTTGGCTTCACCCCGAGCCCATTCCAAAACAGCACATGTCCACGTTATTTCCCAAATAACAATCGTTTTTTGGTTTGGTGTACGACAAACTTTGTGGTGCAATTCTCGTTGTGAAAAAAAATACAATTTTAGAGGATTGATAAGGTATGACGTTATCCACCAATAATGAACAATATGACCCGATAAATGAACTCAGAAATGTGGAAGAAAAGTGTGAGTTAAATTCCGTGCAATAACGGTTCAGATGAGGTCTAATATCGGCGCTTGCATTCAGCAGGGAAGCTGAATGCAAGCTTAAGTACTTTGAATTTTGTAACCATATACAAATATGTTTATTAGCTACATGTTGCTTTGATTATATCATATAACTTATGTATTTTGATCTATAAACATTTTAATTTCCATTTATCACGAATCAAATTAATGTCAATTTGATATCCCTTGTAGTATCAATATTAAGGTAAGATTTACTTGGGTACAAACCAGGTGCGGTATAAGTCTATTTATCAACCAATCACAGCCGATGAATATCTGTATGAATAATATACTAGTAGCCAAGAACAACTAAGAAATCATAGAACATACAGAACACTGTCATACAGCATTTACCACGAGCTAATTTCCAGATAGATCCAGATACGTGTACATGTACACTCTGCCCACATGCACCTCCCCACCTTATTTTCCATGGTGATACAACCAAGAAGGTGGAAGTATGGTGATGATGAGACGGTTATCTGTCTAGAGTTTTTCCTGTCAGATTTTTCCTGAAGAAATTCATGAGAGGACCAAGTTGAATCGCCTGTTCGGTTATGTTAATCAAAATGACACGTGCTTTGGCATGAAATGTTTTGAATCCACGTAGTATTCTGCAAGAGTATGTAGCCAATTCTGTGAAAAATCGATGCTGTGGTCGGTGCAATTTTCATTATCTTTTCTCCTCAGTTTGCAAGTCACATGGGTCCAAGTAAAGTATGCTGCGCTTCTATTTTCAATAAAGATTGAGTGAAACTTATTAAATGGAATGCTTCCACTTTCAGTGTATGTTTACTGATAATGTCCATTATTAAAACTGGTAATCATGCTGGTTTACAATGTAACTCATTCGGGATGCAAGTTTGCCCTCGTTGTCACCTCTCTGCTCAGTTGTGCACCAGACTCAGTCGTGCATTTGTTAAGTGCATATATTGGAATTGCAAACTATGTAGAAGACGAACAAAACACCTTATCTTGATATATTGTGATACTAAAGTATGAAATAATCGATTCTTAAAGAAGACAGAATGGATGCTCATACCTTTAACAGTATATAAGTATGTTATAAACATGTATCCAATTGGATAAATACCGGAAACCCATAAGAGTTTCCATATGGGCTTCTGGTAATACTCGAATGACTATATATATTCTCAAATAGTCAAATACTCTCAAATACTCGAATGACCATGTATATTTGATTACTTACTAGGTGAACTTTACAAACCTATTTACTAATAATGACGGAGCTACACTGAATTGAGTGCACTGAATTGATAGTAAGAAAACTCTCCACAGATGGATGAATTCATGCTGATGTTCTTAGAGTGGTATATGGTACTCATGGTACATCACCCAGGTAAATGTTGTGGGTATCATGTTGACATTGCCCATTCATCATCCTGGAAACCTCAGGAGTGTAACTGAGGAATGACCTTATTTGTCTTGGGCCGACATCTAGCGAAATGGTCTATGTGGATAACCTCGAGGGAGGTCCAGAGAAAGAAACTGTTTTCACTTCCTTCTTTTGTAGGGTTCTGCAGTTAGTAGCAATACTTGGAAATAGTTTGTATTACATGCAAAGTTGGTATGGCATGCATTGGATACCGCGTTGACAACCATAACCACTTATGAACGCAGGTATATGACATAACAAAACACAGACAATTGTGTTATATTGGCGTCATATCTGTTTAAAAGAAGTGACTCACTTCTTGTTACTTATGTCTTCATCTTGGCATATTCCTGCATATAAAATATGGGGTATGTTTCCTCTGCAATTTGCTTTCCTATATTGTTTACTTTCGATGCTCATTGTAGCATAAATAAACGGCGAAATATAACCGCTCCTCGCCTGCAAGATAAGTGGGAACTGCACAACATTACAGTCTACTCGGTTTGTATTTAGGTTTCAATCGCAGAATTCCGGGACTTGTGCGTTTTGCACAATTTCCTGCTGAGCACCACTTCAAAGCTATCTCAGCGATTGGAAGGCACGAACACTATTTCATTCATGCAATGCTTCGACAAGAAAAGATATTGATGTCGCACGTGTGATTATGCAACGCAGAACACATATTGTTCTCTGTTTTACATGTAATTGATGAATTTCGAGGCAAATTGGCAAAAAAATATTTTTCTCGTTATTGAATATCACACTGAATATCACACTCAGTACTAAATTATAAACACCATCTCTCTCCAATAGGTCTAATGTACTTGGATAGCATTATCTGATACATAGTATAAATCAGTATATGTTCTTTTCATCAGCTGTGTTCAAGGTCCCCATAGGTAGAGTTCAGACTCCAGAATCAGAACTAGTGATGCGTCAGTTCATTCATCGTGCAACCTTTGAGATATCCTATCTCGTCTGTGTCACTGTTATCTCATTCTCCGACACTGGGGAAATCTATCTGCTCAAGTAAGTACGTTTGCTGCCATCTGGAGCAGTGTTGGTATGTTGTAGAGCAGAGCAGCCTAGAGCGAAGATAGTAACCTGAAGAATGATTATGATGAAATGTCACAAATGAGAAAGACAGTTCGCAATAAGTACATTGACAGTCTGAAAGATGAACCTTGCACTGTTCTAAGGACGATTTTGATGAAACTTAAAGAAGCGTGATTGATGACGGGTCATTTTTGGCGGATATTATGCACACACTCTGGTAAAATGTAATTCACATTATTTAATTTACCCACTTATTGTAAAGTAAACACATTAAAACGAGTACACCTTTGATGCTATCACGACGCATATAATTTTACCTTACGCCTCTCGCTTTTGCATCGTCATAAATTTTAGCGGATGCTCTGCCTTGGGCGAATGGGAAAAAAGAGCAACGAATCGCTATTAATTATATCACCTACTCTAAATGGAGGCTTCTTCGTGCAATTAAATTCACGGCACGTACCTAGATATGTGCCCATCATATCAATTATCATCCTGCTTATTGCGACATTAAATTAAATATATATATATATATAATTACTGATAACATTCTATTTCTGGAATGATTTTTTTGGGTGGTCTATAATGTATATTTTGTGTTACTGTGCGCATGGGAGGATTGTAACAAGGTATAATTTTCTTCAAGCAAGACTGAAGTACCAATACGACGAATTCCAGCAGCTGATTTATTTCCAGTAATTGACATATTGAATGTCCGTCCTGTAGTTGGAGATGGGTTGGTGTGAGCTCGCGAATATATTACCGAATGAAAAGTTAGACGTTGACACGCCAAATTCCTTTCAAATTTGCACAATTCCAGCAGAAGCTCCATATATTGAGAGACAGCAACAAAATATTGAGTTTAAGAATTGAAACTTAAGAAAAAAAGTGAGTACATGTGACTTCCACGGAAGTCCATATAGAGTGCAAATCTTCACGTTGTATTGCAAAATCTACGAAAATGTAAAAGTGCTATAACCACTTGGCAATTGTCCCACTACACACTGGCGTAGGGGGAAAGAGCAAGTCTTTGTCTAGGCCGTGCTCTGGCGTCGCTGACCTTTTCAATGGCGCTACCTTGGCGCAGTACCAACCATACCTGATACGACTAGACGGGGTCCCCGCTGTTTACCTTTGCAGCCTGCATCTCAGCATTCATCCATGCAGTAACGATCCACGCCAGTAACAATTACCGTTCACAGAGCACGAATTCAACTAGAGAAAGACCCTACTCCCCTAAAGTGGATCCAGAATCGTTTCCTGCCTAGCAAAAAGCCCAAACTTCATCCGCGGTGCAAACAAACAATGGACACGTCATCATTACCGACATTCTAATTTTGGCAGGGGAAGATCTTCGCAAGGTACCAATAGGTTGGACGTGCAGCGAAGCAATGCACCTTTAAACAGGTAAAATCCGGGATTCTGTTTAGGGGATCCAGATGCGAGAGAATACAGGATCCTGTACAGACGTTGAACACATTTTGCAAGGGAGAAGCCATGGTATAAATCATTGGATATTCATCTGGCGGAATATGGATCTAAAAATATCAGATATGTTTTTGTGGGCATGGATCTTGTAAAACCTCGCTTCCACCGAATGAAAAAACAGGTAAAAAGACTACTAATATGAGGTGGACGCCTCAATATATTTTGATTTTGGATTTTTTTTTGTATTTGCGATCAATCTCCGGATGAGCCTGTTTGCTTCTGTTTATTTGTTATGTTACCGAGCTATGGGTGATGCGAGTACTCATTCCGGATTTGTGATGTTTGCTCTAAGTACTGCCATAGGAGCAAGGTGCATCTCACTGGATTGGTGAAAACAAATAGCAATTTGCCATTGGCGTCTTCCGATTTGGGTGGGCTGGAGGTATTGTGAGCTTTGCTGGCTAAGTCTAAAAGCTTGTTTAAATTAACAATGTCTGGTGCATTTGTTTGATGTTACATACACGTAGACTCTGAAAAAAAGACCACAGGAATGAAAACAGTTGGATATTTGGGTTGAAGACGAGCCAAGAAGCTCCCCCATTGAAACAGTACCGCATTTATAATGGGGAAAAGCTCTACTCTCTTTCCACGAATAACAAAACATTCATCTGAAAATGTTGAAACATAAACAAAACCCGTGACTCACCATGACTAACTTACACACAGATCCAAACAGGTACGCTCATTAAATCATCGCTCGCCATTTACGTTGAACCACTCTCGTTCTTTCAGGATCATCACCTTGCATTGCATCGATATGAGATGATCCAGATCAACACCTGAGCATTTCCCGAGGAGTACTCGTGGGATCGATGGAGTTCCATTGGACCATGTGCAATACAGGGATAAGGGTACCTCTGGATAAACAAGTGGGACCAAAGCAAACCGAAGATTGGGAACACACAGCAGAGTACTAGCGTACGTGTACAAAGCAAAGGGGTACTCGATGGGATACACGTCTGTGGAACAGTGCAGGTACATGTGTCGTACATACATGTAGTGAGGGATAATCCGGAGCTCCGCTTCAGTTACAGGTAATTGTTCGTTGACCATATTCATTCGTTGAGTATTATTAACGTAATGCGAAATACATGTATATTATTGTTGAACTTGTATTTTTGTAATTTGTTTCAAAACATGAGCTATCAGGCGATGCATCATAGAGTTTAGAAGCGAGAGTTCCCAATACATCTCTCGTTGGTCTTAGAGAACGAGACAGGTGTTATATGTTGGTTCAGGCGAAATAGGAAATGGCACTGATATATTTACCATATGTGAATACTTGCGGTTACGTTCGCTAGCATCCGAACTCCAAATTAGAGATGAATAGACGTTTTATTGCGTACAAAACACGATACTCTCTCAAACAATGCGAAGAACCAACTACATCAGGAAACAACTCCCATCGGTGACTGTCTCTCTCTCTCTCTCTGTATTCAATGGACGATGTGTTAGGTCGTGCCAACTTGGCCCCAGGCATCGCTTCCATAGGGACCATCTACAGGAGTTCACTTCAGCAGTGATTGTCAACACAGACATCTGTGTGCTCTTTGACCTATTTGAAGGACTCTCCAAATAGAATAAAGAATGTTTTGTGGTTTTTTTTGCTCTTTTATGAGTCCCATCATCTGCATAGATACCTTTAGTACGAGTGGGTAATTCTGTTGTTGTCGGAATACTGAAGAAACAGTACACCTCAGGATTTGATATGCTACTTGAGCGGTGTCCTCCAGGTTTACTCCAATTAATATCGGAAATATCTTATCTATGCCATGCGTGCGTGATACCGTTACGCGAAGGTGGGTGACCAAATGTTTTTAGGAATCGTGGATAGAATTGATGCCCAACGAGTAGTTTGTTTTCAATCAATGAATCATATGAGATTTAAATTAGACGATCTGATAAAACAAACATGTTACACGTATATGTAGTATGATGGCATGTGTTCAGACTGATGGGGCGATGAATTATTTTACAAGGGATGAATTATGTTACAAGTGAATCATGACACACGACATAGTCCGCGGAGTGAGTGGGTGCATTCGCTAAATCACAGGATACCTTGGACGATACTAGATATGGAAATAAGACAACATATGAATTTTCCTCCGGCGCCAGACAAATTCGTTTGTAACATGGCCATGTACGGTAACAGTAGAACATACTACCAATATCGGGCAACCGGCCAGAATATCTGCTTAACAATATGTCTGGCGAACGAAACCTGTCCACTATTCCTATGGTGTTGAGCGTTCACTCGTAGCTTTCCAGCCTGACTTTAGATAACCCTACACGGTTGTTATCTGGACACACGTTTAGGAATACCAACTTAGGTTGAAATCTGTCATTGTGCAGGAAAATGTGGTTTCGAAAATATGTTTTGGTGGCTGTGCATCCTACATGGTTTCAAACTGAATGTGGTGAACAATGACTTATGTGTGACCTGATTTTTTCAGCAAGTGCGAGTTCGATTCCAAGATGATCTGGAATGGTACAACTCGAACTCATTAACTACATGACGATTGTTTGAAGAGATGTAAATGTTTTTAAGTCAGTCTAATTGTGAGTGACCCTTGTTCTCATGGTGTCACATTCTGTTGGTAGTTTAGCCTATATGTACATTCTGCCCAATTACTGTCCAATTATTGGTTATTTCAATGACGGTTACAATGCGGGAATTTTGATTGATGGTCTTCGTGACAATTCTCGATGTGGGAAATGAGACGCCGCCATTTGCAACCCGGAGAAACATAAATCAAAGTTGGAAAATATTATGACATATTCATGTCGGTTTATGATGGATTAAATAATATGGTATGTGTTGGACAGATGTTCATGTTTCTGATCTCTCTACTTTCAGGTGTTACATCTTCATGACATCACCATGACGACAGCATTGACTCCAATGGAAGACATCTGGAGTATTTGTTGGGATAACATCTGATCATCGTTGTTTACGAATAACAGAGGATAAAAATAGTCACACAAAAATGTCGACTCTATCGTCAAATGAAGCGGCGGAGACAAGCGCCATCCTGCCATCTTCCGGAGAAGTTGCCAACCAATCAACGGGCTCCCTCACCGCCAGTTACATCTCGTGCGCTGTTCGGGCGAACCCCTGGTGGAAGTTCTGGAAACGACACAAGTTCGACCCGGAACTGGAGAATCTCTACTTCCGCTACGTATACAAGCTCAAGTACACGTCCGTGCAGTGTCTTCTAGTGTTGTTACTCATCTTGGCTCTGTCCACGGCAGTCCTGAACTTCGTCTTCGTGTCGCACGTGTCGGTGGAAAACATCTCCAACGTGGTTCTATGTGTGATATTTGTAGTGTTAATAGTTTTCATCCACACTAAATACAGTCGACAGGATCACTTAATCGCAATATGCTACGGAATACTATTCGTCTGCGTGTGTTTCGCTGTTCTCTCTCTACCAATCAACTTCCAGAAACGTGATGACGTCATATTTACTCCCGCGGAGGGACTATGGCGGATATCGTTGATAATGATCCTACTTTATTTGTTCATACCACTGGAGTTATACATACTCTTGACAGTATGCGTAACGTTATCACTGACTCAGGTGCTAGTTTCAGCGTTCGTGGCCAACCACTACAAGGATATTCTTTGGAGACAGGTAAGTCCAAGTATTTTGAAAGATATACCCTCTGTGCGTGTGCATGCCTATACATGTGTATTCAATGAGTTATGTCAAGAAATTATTGCCAATTATAGCCAACTGCCCCCAAGTAAAACAACCCACATCACTTATTCGTGTGGTATGTTGATTATCGGCGAATTGCTATAAGTCCCACTGTGCAGTATGTCATGTGCGGTCATATATTTTGCTGAGTTTTTCCTTACTTTCACATCCTTGTAAGAGTTATAGTTTCATTAACTATAACACCAGCTGCAGTTATCTACATGCAAAGACGCCTGTTACATAGATCATGAGAGGTAATCAATATACATGTTTATAACCGACTGGAAATGGTTTAAAATATCAGATGGCCTTCCCAATGTAATATTCTTCATTCATAAGTACGTATACATGTATGTAGTAATACTGACCGTGTATATGCATACTGGACCCAACACGAAAGGTGTAATACGAGTTCCATCAGTAAATACTCGTATAAATATATATGGATATTTAAATTTTGATGTTAAAAACCGTGGATGATAAGTACCAAGATTTTATAAATGACTCCATACTATAAATCATGTAAATAATGGTACAGGATGAAACTGCTTGGTAGAACACAAGGAGCTCCGCAAGGTGTGAATCATCCACTTCCAGGAAAGACAAACAAACTGACCAGCAGCAGCTTAAAGGTCAATCCCAAACACGTTATTGTGAGGGGTAAAACACGGCACCTGGTGAAAACTTGACCAATGGTTTGCAATAAATTATGGATCATCATGGGAACAGACCTGGACGTGGGCGATAATAAAGAAGCCGTTTGCAATAACTGATGACTTTGTAGCTGCATGGCAACATGCGGCCACAGGGCTGTCAGTTCCTACCATGTACACGAATGTTTATGACTTCGCTGTGGTCGCATACCTTGCTTACGTACACGTTGAAGAATCCTGGAACTCACACGAATTATCTGGGTTAATGGCCGGTGTGTCATGCGCAGTGTGTTCAAGCAATGTAAGCCACACGGACTACTCACCGTACGCGTACATCACACTCAAGGGTTCGCCTAGTCCCACTGCATGTATTTCCTAGTCTGATGAAACTTTTGACTCCCGCAATATTTCAGTTTCAGGCCTGTATGAACCCCCTTCCATTATGGTGTAATAAATTGTAACACTACTAAAGAGAAGAGATTGGAATCGCTGCCGGCGGTGGGCGATAATAGCAGGTTGATGGAGAGCTTGTCAGCATGTAGCTGGGAATTAGTGGAACACCTAGAGCGATTTCAGGTCGAGATGGGATACCCGGCTCAATATAGATCCTGATGTAATTGTTTACGTTGTCTAGAAATATTGTAGCTCTCTGCAAACACGCTGTAACTACCAGGATCTTTGTCATGTTTGTGAAGATGTACAAAGTCAAAGGAATGCTGTGAAGGCTTCTTCGATTTGTTAAATACAAAATCTCCCCCACAAGTGTGATGAGCTCGATATCTCTACTTTTAATATACCAAAACATCTGGGTATGGCAGTTTTATCAATACCCCTTTTATCATGTGTATTTCAAGCCCCGAGCCGTGGGCGAAGCAGCCATGTTATTGACAATACAATACATTTTAGTTAGATATGCGACTGACAATGAAAGCCTTTGAAGATGCTGGGCTAAATTTTGAAGACACGAATTTGGTACCAATATCGACCCGGTGGCCAACTTTATGCAAATGAATGAATATTTATACACCGAGTATCGTCAAATTAGTTTGAGTTTCATTTTTGGATATTATATTGTTACATCGATTGATTGTTTATTATCGAATCCATATTTACCTTCTTGTATTAGGAGTAAAGTATAACGGACAGAAACGAGCTTCGAAAATGGAATAACTAGTATCATTTTGTAATTGAAATATGTGTCGCTTGTTTCCTTTTGAAACATGTACATCTAGTACGTTTAACGTCGAAAGATCAGTCATGGTTTCGCATATTAAAGCGTTTACATGTATAGGAGAAACAATGATTTTGAAGTAGCGTAAAGTTGGAAAGTAATACAAATGGTATTTTCATCAGACTGTAAATTTGTCCATATCTCAATCAGCAGGCAGTTATCCTGATTATGTAAACCATACACAACTCCCAGAATCTCAAGCAAAACAGTCACGTATCTGCTGATGGTAAATGTATCATTTGATCGAAGCTAGATCCGCAGATTCTGATATCCCGGCAATCAATTATATGAATGCCCTAACGCACACACATATTCTAGATCCCCATGTGACTGATTGCCTCATTGACTTTCACGCTCTGGAGGAGAGAACCACGGTCGTGAATTGTTACCCGTAAATCAAAAACACATGGAGCAGTGGGCATTATAATCATTGGTATTATTGCAGTTGGGACAATGAATGGATGCAATCTGTTTCTCGCACCTTACATATATGCATCAACGCAGAATGCAAGAAGCAGCATTTTGGTACAAGTGAGACCCTTTGAACAATCTTATAGAATATTGTTCAGTTATTGCACAAAAGCATTTGATAAATAATTGTCTGAATATTTCTCGACGAAACAAATTAAATAAATGGATTTTGCAGTTATATTTTGCAGATCCTAGCAGAGACGTTTTCATATAACTGTTTTGATCATGTCTTTGAATGTCCGTCACAATCTTAGCTTAATTGTCTCTCCCTTGAAGGCCGTCCATTCTCACCACACAGTGAATCTGCGACACCAGGTGACGAAATCACGTCCGTCCTTTCACAGTCGTGATCCCAGTGGGCCAAGTCTTCTGTCAATACGCTTTTCACTGGATTAAAACGTCGGCTTGGGATTGGTCGTTGTACGTTTTCTAGCGCCTCTTTTATTTATATGACAACATCTGAGAATGGACTTTTTCATGACTCACACTACTCGTTTGAGAAGGAACTGTCCTGAGACCTTTTTCGTTATTGGTGTCCGTCTAAAAAATGGCTGATCTTGTTATATTGTGCAAACCAAGGCCTCATTTCATGTTTTGAGTAAACTTGATTCAGCACCCCGGTAAGACCATATTCTTGCATGATACATGCATATGGTCTCAATGGCAATAACATTGTATTATTAGTACCGTAGCATTTTTATTATTATTTTTTTGCAATTTCTTTTGGAAAAATGGGTATGATTATTGAAAATTTATGGAAATAGCTGGGATGTGATAGAAATTAATGTCATTTTTAATGTCATAGAAATTAAAAAAAATGTGTTGTTTCGTAACCTACATGTACGTTGTACAATCATCATATCGTGGTCTGAGGAGTCCTGATCGCTATATTTGCAATTGGTGAAACACGACGCATGGGGAACACCAGGGCACTCGGCTGCAGAAATCCTGGACCCGGAATGAAACAACCCGGATGTCTCTGCAAACTGGTCAGCTCAACAATAAGAGGCCGTCATTTCCAAAAAATATTCAATCTCCATTGCGGCTATGGACCATTTATGTTCTTTTACCAGAAATTTTTACAATAAAATTCATCCCGCGCCAATGCGGCTAACACGTGTAACAGGGAGCCATCATGATTTACGGTAAAGACAAATTATTCAAAATAAGGTAGCATCCCCAATCAGTGAGTCATCAAAAATGTTCAAGACATCAGAATCAACAAAAAAGAACATCTTCATGCCATCTCCCAACACCAAAACTGAAATATTGTAATAACAGGTTACGGTGGGTGAAAATAGCTTATAGAGAACCTTCCAGTGTGAAGCTGATAATTAGGGACATATACAGCGAGGTCCGGCAGAGATGGAGAAACCGGCTTAATATAGATACCGATATATTTATTTACATTAATTAATGTAACAAACCACTCGGGTGTTAGATGGCATGCTCATAATTTTAATTGGAACTGAATTGTGTACAAGGATTAAATTACTCAATAGACCGTTTCAAATTTACCGCTTCTTATGATACATGTATATTCAAAATATTTGAGTGTGACAGTTTGTTCCATACCTCTTCCATCTCAACATTCAAGGTGTGGACACAACAGCCGCGTTATCGACAACTCACTGCTACATGTATATACTTTTGAAAGAGAAGTTGAAAGAATTGAATAAATTTGAGCTTGAACGTTGATGCGAGAAGTTTCCAACCAAAAATGACTGATGCATTAAACAGTAAAAAAAGAGGAGAAATCAAAGGTGTTTGAACATGTTGATTATATGAATTAATATCCATGCACAAAAGAGTCCGAACAGAAAACTAAAACATACTTTGACCTCAAGGGATTGTATATCGATTGATGGGTTTATTGTTGAATCATATATTCATATTTTACACCACAGTCATGTTTCCTGATCATATTTCGCAATGATATATTCCAGGCATCAACATGAACTACTCGGGATGCATTAGTTGACCTAAAGATTCCCAATTCCCATTTGACACAATAAGCTACTTCATCAGTCATCTGGTATCACAGAAAATGATATCACAGAAAATCACAGAGAGTAAGTTCTCTAGTATCTATGAATCAGGAGATAATTTTTCGTTGAATGTATACATTTAAGCCTTACACACATGTACGTACACAATGTACGTATATGTGCGTGCACGTAGGCAAAATAATCGAGTACAGTACAAGTTGGGAAAATTGATTTGATCGTTATGCCCTAACCCAAAATTCCCCCTAGCATTTGGGATCCAAATCGTTAATATGACTTATTGCCACATAAACTTACACGCCTGGCAAGTCTAAATTAAGGACTTGAGCCAATGAATCAAGGTACGTGGTTTATCATGCTCATTCGGTATGGTGATTTACAATCCATGTTTATCACCGAGGCGATCAGGAATTGAGGCAGTCAAAACTGATTGGCAACTTTTACCAATAGTGTGTGTGTGATAACTTGGGCGTGATAATGTTGCACGTTGCATTGTACTATATTTAATATAAACCGGCTAATCAATCATATACCGTCTTAATCCTCTCGGGATTAGGAGGCTAGAAGATCAAGAGGCAGCAACATATCGTATTTGAGCCACTATGGAGTCAGGACTATGGTGTAACATATGCATGCATTTTTTCGTGATATAAAGGTTGTTGTTAAATTGTATGTTGAACTGCAGGGAAATATGTTCTTAAAACTGATGGCCTTGGGCGGCTACAATGGCAACGCAATATATTTACGGCCGGGATCTTCATAAACATGATATATGCGATCATGTCAAAAAAATACGTAAGGTTGCGTGAAATGCTGATCATAGTAGATTTTACTACTCTATTCATAGTAAGTTCAACTATTTCCGTTTGCGAGGTCTCCGCAGTGACGGGCAGCGAGCTATTCCACGGTGGACATACGTTTAGGTGCTTTTGGTACTGTTATTCTGTGAACTGTGGTTCACAACGTCTCGTGTCAGACGTCAGGGACGTCTGTGTGATACAGCGGCGGTCACAAACGTAATCGGTCCGTCATTCTGCCCAGGCCAGTGAATTTTTGCACGGGTTATTGTAGTAGAATCTAACCACGAAATATCTTATTTGGAAATATGCCTAATGATCCGAAAATATGAAAATACAGTTTTACAGACAATTGCAGTATCGTTGGGATAGGGGTGTGTTGTCGGGATGTGGATGTGTTAGAATGTATATGGATATCAGGTCCACTCCACATGTGACGTCTTGATCACTCCATTGAATGTTTGTCTCTTACCATGTTCATGATGTTATACCCTTAGGAGAACAAGCCACGGTCTTTGAAGGCCGTCCTTTCTCACCAAGCAATGGACCTGTAACACCAGCTGAGATACTCACGTCCTTCTCATCCCAGTGGGGCAAGTCTTCTGGCAAAAGAAGATTATACGCTTGTCATTATCGTGAACGTTGCCCCTGAATCAGTCGTTATTTTTGTTTGACAACTTGGAATGCCATGGTGTTATTGGAGACGAGAATGGTTTCACGGATTAGGCTTGGAGATTAAAATGGACATTATCATGGTTATGAATGTTTGAAAGCCTTTACGTTTTCGAAGGGGAATCATAGATCCTCTAGATCATGTTTTATCTTGTTATTTTGTGTAATCCAAAGCACCACATTAGTGTTATTTCTGGGGTTAAAATTGATTTAGTGTCCCGCTCTGACGAAATATTTTTTTTATATAATCTTTATTCAATGATTCCCAAACAAGCAATATTTTATGACGAAATATTTACATGATATATGGTGAGAAGGACAATATCAATTGCATGAATAACAGTTGTAGTTATTTATGCACACAGTATGTGAAGCAGGTTTGGATGCTTCGGTTTAATATGTGGAAAATTTCTCTGAAAAATTTGCCCTTTATGGATACATATTGCTCAATAGAAAGCAACAACAGAATATCTCATCATGCAAGTTCGAAATGTATTTATGTCTGTATTTATATGTTTATCACACACCATCTTCTTCGACATCTGTACACATTATCATGATTATTACATACGTTATTCTTCTTTTCATACACGTACATGTATAGACGCATAGAATCAACGAGACAGACAGTGGAACAAGTATTTCAAACTTGCTGAAATATCTCTTCAGATAAGCTTGGTCTTATTTCAGCCCCTCATATATCTAGGTGATAAGAAGCTCCCAAAAACGTTGGAACCTGCTGTTTCAAGAATAGCACAGAGATGTAGCTTTTCCGGTGATGCATGATACGCTGTACTTGCCATACAGCAGCTGAAGATGGTTGATAAATTATCCTTATCAGATAAGGGCCTGAGTTCTAGTACTAGGTGAGACTTCAATGGCAATTTAACTTTCAGGACGAAAGCTAAATGTCCGAAAGTGATCTGTTCCTTGGATATATTTGGCATCGGTAATGTAATCGGATTCATAGTCGTATTTATAGGAAGTTAACTGCTAGGTTGAAATAGAGTTATTGAATTTGAGCAGAATATTAGTATTTTTTGTTATACAGAGTTCAGCATACTTGTTATCACCCTTGCATCGTTTTAATTAGATAACTCTACTCTGCGTTTATTCTACCATTAAACGATCAGAAACATGGACAGTATAATTGTAACACATGTGCTGTAATTTTGACTTTACCGATGGAAATCACATCTCAAGTAGCTCTTTTGTGCGTGTTTTCGGAGATTTAGAGGCACAGTAGCTGTCGGTTTATAGGTATGCAGAATCATGCTCTTTGTGTGGATTATGTCAATTATGGAGCTCAATGGGGTTGATAAATGATGAATGATGTCACGTTCATGTATACACCAGCCAATCATATATCATCATTGTTATGGCTGACCGTAGTTGTTGTGTATGGAGAGCAGTCATGTGCAATATACAGAGTAATGAATCGTTGGACTTATGGCCCACTGGGAATAGTTATAGAAAGCTATGCAAAGTATTGGTAAACACACATATTGCATTAACATATATTCTGGTATCCTAAAAATTCCTTGATAAGTTTTGTGATTTATCATGGTCGAATGTCAAAACTTCAAACACAGTAGTCATAATAATACTTGAGGCATACATGTAGTCAATATATTTCGCTTCAAGTATTGGGTTATGTAGTTCATATATATTGTAGACGCTCCATGCTGTAGATCAGTAACACTGATCTACAAGGACTGGAACACAAGGAAATAGAAAAAAAATCTCAATGCGTATATGGTTGGATCTACATGTACTAGAAACTACTGAGGTGTCACGTAGGTCAAGAGGACTATGTCCCACACCCGTGTCACTATAGCATACCATACATTATTATAGTGATTGGCATGTAATGCCACATGTATGCAACATATTCTTATGAAACTCATAACAATATCACTCACTGGCTGGAGGACCGAATACGTAACAATAACAGCCAGCAGTATGTAGAAACAACGTCGTAGTAGTGAGTGATTTTTGCAAACGGACATTTATCACTGTATTTCAGTGGAATTGGTGAAACGCTGGCAGAGAAGTACTAGAATGAATATAGTTGTCCAGAAATAACTTATCTGGCCTCGAAAAACAGAGCCTCTTCCACATAAACCACAACTGCAACCAACTTTCTTGTTCACGATGTTGTTTTTAATACATGCAGTTTTGTGGTAATGTGTTCCTGTACATTCATGTACATCAAATTTCTTTACGGTCGCCCTGTGATGAAAGGGTGATAGATTTTTACATTCTGGGTGACTGAACAAAAGTCATCAATTAGGCATCAAATTAAGATGACGTTTTTTTTTAATTTTGCACAGCAGACTACATCTTTTTATGCAACAGAGATTTCAAATAGAAGTCAACTCATTGCAAATGCTCACAGAGACGAATAGCCAAAGCCTAACAACATCACCATATCGGCACCAGCGTTCCAGACGTCTAGATTGCTGCAATGAATATGATAACGCTTAGTACGCGAGCAAAACAAAGCATGTTTATCTGTAGGTAAAACTCGTGGTGAATCACTGGAGTGAGGCACGTTACATGGTTAAGGAAGTGCTAACCACGAAATAGTTTTAGGGTCTAAAAGCGGCCAGAGTTTCGCAACAGAGATTACGGTTGTTTGTTTTCATGTAAAGATGCAAACGCATGGGATGGTTGCTTGCGCGAAGGTCAGACACTCCCTAAATCGTACTAAAACGTCAGTTGTCTAGTCTCGTCTTGAACCCCTAAGATGCTTGCATAGTAAATAATCTTGAGGAAACTATAAACATGCTCAATGTAATTTTACATTATGAGTAATGAATAGTATCGTAGGAATCGAGAAATTTTCTATATTGCACTATCAGCATACATCAAACATTCAACTTACATGCATATCAATACTGATGAATCAGTAATACAAAAACAACAAAAAGTAACATCGATCGCTCAATATCATAGTCATTAAAGGTGCCTAATTGCACCTGCTCACCCACAAACTGTCCGACCTTGACCCGTGCTGAACAGTGCAGCAACACAGAATCACTCTTGTGTTGAAGATCGCTCGCAATTCGTCTGAAACTCCTTCTGGACTATCTCAAATCTACACGGCCTCTGGCAAATCATTTCCACGCTGGTTGATAATAGCCAATCACTGGTAGAAGTGTGGTTCCTTTCTGTCCTCTGCTAAATACTAACGGCCCACACAGATCAAAACAAGGGGTACTCTTGGAAGCACAAGGCGTATGTCAGGTTCACCCATTTTGAGCAATGTTTCATAGAAAAAGAAACTTGGATTTCCACTTTTTAAAAGATGATATAGTCACATGTAAGAAGGAAGTAATTGATTCTTGTCAGGAGATATTCAAATACGTCTACATATTTTGGTATACTGTTTATATTATATAACAACATGCTATTGCATAATTGATTGATTGTCAAAGTGTTCCATATATGAATAAATATACATCAATAAATCAATATAATAGTTGAATCAGACATCCTGTGTGGCAAATCATGCACTTCACATCGATTGATGTGTTCATTGTTGAATCATTTATTCATATGCCACACCATGCCACACCAAAGTCAGTCCTTTCTTATCATATTTCAAAACCCTATATTCCAAACAGAAATATGACCGTTTCGAGACTGCTCGAAACATTTTTCAAAAGTGATACATGTACACAAAAATGTTGTGTAATGCTTTATTTGACACATCCAACACGCATAAGGTTACAACATCAGTCATCTGGCATCACATTGGAAAATACATGTATGCGGATATGCAATATAGATGCCTAAGTTGTGTAAATCAGGAGGTTTCAAGCATTCTGGCAGTTTTTTCCTGACAGTTCTCTTTCATGTACGTCTTACACACACAAAGACAAACCAGTCACATATGGCTTGACGGCATATTTATTTGATCGAAATTGTCACATATTTTCACGACAAACAGGAGAATTCACATGTTAAGGGCTCGAGCTAATGGATCGAAATACATTGCAATTTTGTTTTGGTACTCTAATCCGAATAAGTTTGGAATCGAGCTGGTAAGGATTATATGGCACTCGTGTCAATGATGTGCCTATAACACAGGCGTGATAATGATGTTGTGAATATTGTACATCAACTCCTCATTGAATGTGAACCTGGTAATCAATCGACACCCTTTTTCTCTTCTCTGGGTTAAGAAGGTGAGAGGACAAGATGCAGTGACATATCATACTCGAGTCACTGGGCACTATTGGATACTATTTACATTTTCCATGTGTTAGGTAGTGATTCTATCATATAGAAAATTGGGGGAATTTGCTGGTTTGGTGTACATGTACAAATGAGGCGATGCTTTTTACATACGTATGTGATCATGTTGTAACAACATACATGTAAAGGTTGCTGGAATACCGTTCAAGATATGCTACAGCTAAATGAAAGCAACTCCACTCATGGCGGTGTTGATCACTCCATTGAATGTACACTACTAAAAAACGTTATGGATGTTTCGAATAAAATTGGCCAAAGTAATAAAATTGGCCAAAGTTATGGGGTTGTATATAAAACCTGGCATTTTGCAAAAAAAAAAAATATTCCATGTTCAATAATTTTGCTGTTAGGCTTAGGTGAGTCAAACCGAAGCCTGTCGAGCGATCATTGGTGAGTTTTCTCCACCTGGCCATGTCTTTGCCCACTTTTATGTGTGTAAATGCAATGGCCTTTATTTGTTTGTAGTGTATATCACTTTCTGAGTCTTATTTCTGAGTCTTAAAATGATGCAATGATCATGGAATGATCACCAGGCAATGACCATGTAACACCAGCTGAACTACTCACGTTGAGTCTTCTGGCAAATCAGATTATACGCTTGTCATTATATAGAACGTGGCCGACGTTGCTGAATCGGCCGTCAGATATTTCTGTTTGAAAACTTGGAATGCCATAGAATATGTATCATTGGAACAAATGTGATTTCGACTATAAGTGTAGGAGATGAAAATAGACAATATGAATATGTGAAAGCCTTTGTGGCTTTCATGTGGGTCCTCCTACACCATGTATCTTCGTTATGTTTTATAATTTATGGTATCACAATATGGCTATTTTCAGAGTAATTCTGATTCAATGTCCCGCTCTGATGGAATATATCCATGATATATGGTTGTAATGAGAAATATCAATTGCATTAGCAACAGCAATTGCAACTTTCTATGTACATGTTGTTTGGACCAGGCTTGAAAGCTTTTGCTCTATTTATGGAAATATTCCAACAAACCCTCGCCCTTTATGAAAACATATTACACGAGATTTAATCCAGCAACATACATTGTCATCGTAGGAGCGACCCAGGATTTTTTTTGCTGAAATACGTGTATCTCAATGTGTCTTAAATAGTATTGAAATGGCTTATATCAATCAAATTATTTTGGGTTGTTTATTTTATCGCCTTGATTTGTTATTGGTTTCATAGTTGTTGGGCAGTTGTAGTTGTTTCTATTGTACACGTGATGGAATCAGCATACATCTCAAACACTCTCTGTCCCTGATGTTACCAGTGTGTGTTTGGATAAACTATTTGGTCGGGCTTTGTTTCTATTGCAAAATGTTTTATTTTACATTTGTTATTGGCATCATCAAAATCTAATTGTATTGGTCATGTTGGTTGTAATAGATTGATTCTCACATGTACCAATTATCGAACCTTTTTAAACTTCAAGCTTATGCAATGATATGTTTATAGTTTTTGACCTCGAAACATTTAGAATCAATAAATCCATGAAGAATCGACATTCCAACTTCAGACCAGTATTTCAAACTTTCATAAAATATCGATCTCCTTTCATCCCCAAATACATCAAGGTGATAAGAACCTGACAGAAAAACTCAGAACTCGTGTTTTTGCGGTTGATCTGGTATAGTCATGCACGGTATGTTGTACTTGCGAGGCTGTTAAAGATGATTGAGAAATTATCCCTATCAGATAAGAGTGTGAGTTTTAGTACTGGGTAGGAAGGACTTCAATGGTAATTTAACTTTCATCAAGAGCACTAGATGTGCCACAATAGTGATGTTTTAATGACTTATGCACCTGTGTAAATGACATGCTCCTTGGAAACGATAATGATTGGTAATGTAAAACATGATGTATGATGGTTTCTTACACGTAGTTGTATGAAGTTGTATGAAGTTCATCTTGTTAAAATTAATTTATTGCTATTCTGATTATCATGGTTGTACAAAAATTAACATACTTGTTACCATCTCTATCGGATAAGACGTGCTGCACCCGCTATCATTCTGCTGGTAAAGTATACTCGGGAGTCCGGAACAGTGTGCCACAATTTTTACATTGCTGATAAAAGTTTGTGCATTGTTGAAAATCACATGTGCAGTAGATGTATCGTGCGTGTTACAGAGATTTAGAGGCACAGTAACTGTCGCTGTATGGTTATGTAGAAACATGCTCTTTGCATGGATTATGCCAATTATGGAGCTGAATGGGGTTGATTAATGATGGATGATGCAATGTATTCGCCAGCCAGCCATCATCATTTTTATGGCTAACCATAGTTGTTGTGTATGGAAGACCGTTACCTGCAATATATGCAGTAATGATTCAGTGGATTTATGGCGGCCTGAAGATAGTCAGGGAACAATATGCAAACTATGTGTAAGCACACAAGTTTCATTTACATATATTTTGACATATCACAACTGTTGATAATTTATGTGATTTATGACGGCTGATTGTCCAAATTTCATTAGTTTCAAGCATAAACGTAGAATCAATGCCCAGTATTAAGTATTCCGAGCGAACAAAACCGGGTCCGTTATCCAAGCTCATAGTCCGGGGACAGAAAGTCATATCAGGCATACGAAGTGAGAGAAAACAAAAATTGACAGGGAAACTCATGGAGCATATTTCAAACACCATAACACATCATCAGGATGGGCATTATACATTTTTCGATTGTATACCACAAACAACATCTCGTTATTCAACTTCAATTATACTCACTGTGGATAGATAGAGAAACGAATAATGAATGCTTCACAACAAACCCATTTCTGTAGCAGCGTTCGAGATGTCTAGCATTCTACGAGAAATGATAACGCTTAGTTCGGGAGCAACACGAATATAGGTGAATCACTGAAGTGGAGAACTTGAAGGAAGTGCTCACCACAGCATAGTATCAGGGTCTAAAAGTTTCGCAACAGAGTTCACGCTTGTTTGTTTTTTATGCAAGATGCAAACGCATAGGATGGTTGCTTTAGCGAAGGTCAGGCACTCCCTAAATCGTACAGAAAACGTTGTCAGTTGTCTAGACCGATCTTAAACTCCTAAGATAAAAGCCTATACCTGCTTATTAGAGAACCTGGAGGAACTATATACAAGTACGATGTAATTCTGCATCATGAATAACGGACAGTATTCTTATGAACCGAGAAGTTGTCTATATATTTATCACCGGTATTATGTATCAATAATGCCGAAAATATCGCACCACAGATCGCTCAACCTTATCGTACCTGATTGCACATGTTCAACTAGTAACTGTGCGACATTGACTTGTGATGAAAACTCCAACAACCCAGAAGCACTCGTTGTGTTGAAATTCGCCCGAAACTTCTCCTGGATATACTCAAATCTACCTGGCCCCCGGCAAATCTTTCCCATAATGGTCGGTAATAGCAAATCTCTTGCAGAAGTGTCGTTCGTTTGTGTTTCCTGTTAAATACTAACGTCCCATGTAAATCAAAACAATTGGTACCCTATTTTGAGCAGTGTTTCAGTGAGGTACAACTTTGGATTCCCACATTTTCTTGGACGATGAAATACCGTAGTAAAGGAGGGAGTAATGGACTCTCGTCAGGAGATATTCAATACCTCTGGAGATTTTAATATACTCTTAATATTTTATAACATCAATGTATTAAATAATGGTAATTGTTTTGATCAATATATGAATAATGGCTGAAACACAAATACCTTCAGAATGTTCATTCAAGACAAGGATCAATCAGCGTTCACAAAACTCGTATGTACATGTACAGGATTTAGTTTATTATCGTGATTTGAGAGACAATTTAGTTGAGTTGAATCACAACTATATCGCAAGAGGCGTTGATCTGATACAGGCTTTGTGAGAATATAATATATACTCAACCAGGAAAAAATAAACGTTAGATAGACCTGAGCCCTGATTCAACTATGAAATAGAGGTTCAAGCCGTCGTCTGTTCATCGTACACGTGTATTCAAAACATCTGGCTCTGGCAGTCTGTTGGATAAACCTTTCCTCACAACTTTCGAGTGGTCGTCCGAGCAGCAATGTTTTTGACATTGCTATATATTCTTGCAAAGAGGTGAAAAAAATGAACTAAAGCTGAGCTAGAACGCGAAGACAAACACCTCTCACCCAAATGTAATGGATTGTAATATTATTTGCATTTATGAATAAATATTTATGCACGAAAGAGTTTCAACAGACAATACATCGGGCGTGTCACTCTACGCATCTAGCGATTGATGCATCTATTATCAA
The DNA here is from genome assembly GCA_949152475.1 of Terebella lapidaria. Classification (NCBI taxonomy): domain Eukaryota; kingdom Metazoa; phylum Annelida; class Polychaeta; order Terebellida; family Terebellidae; genus Terebella; species Terebella lapidaria. The sequence continues at coordinate 30,787,163 of OX424560.1, forward strand.
ATCATATATTCATATTACACCGAAATCAGTCTATCTTTGTCGTATTTGGATTTCCAGGCATTTCCTTGTCGGGGAGGGGCACTAATTGATTATACCGGGTACATTTTGATAAAAAAAGCATGAATAATTTGACATATTTCAACATGTATTCGTGTGACGTTGCGACATCAGTCATCTGACATTGCTTCCAAAACGTTACGGATAAGGATGTATCGAAGAGGATCATTCCGAGGGAATGCAGTACACAGGTGTGTAAACCAAAGTGTTGTAAATCAGGACGTTTCAGTCAACATGGCAATTCATTTCCTAAGAGTCCTCGTTTATGTATGCCACACACATACATCTGCAAATTGATCACATACTTCGTGATGGGTTATTGATTGAGCATAAGCCCATCAAGAGGTAATCTTCCTGGCATTTGACACGTCCGTGATCATGATAATGAATTAACATTTCGGAACCTAGATCGTTATCATGAATTATTGTGATATAGACTTTCACGCCTGGCAGGAGATAAGCCAATTAAATGCTTGAGACTATCAATCAAACTGTATAGCATATTTGGCACAACATATCTTTCGACACTTAAGTTCAGAATTAAGACCATGAAGAATTGAGGTGATACAGAAAGAACTAAGTGACACTTGTATGAATAGTGTACTGTTACTCGTGCTTGATAATGTTAACTCATGACATGTGAATTATTTATTAAATGTAAACTGGATAATCTATCTCAAAGTCCATAATCCTCTCTGGATTAGGAAGGTGGAAAATAGCAGGCAATCACATATCATACTTAGGTTACTACAGACTAATAATGTATAATATTACATTTGTAGTGTGAAAGTTATCAATTACGAAATATATTAGGGGAAAGTTGATAAAACTGATGATATAATCAGGGTGCATGTACAATTGTAGGAAATGCATTTTCGTCGAGAAGTTCATGTAAGAAATTTTCAATCATGTTTGAACAATATCGAAGGTTGTAGAAATGCTCGTTTCAGTCACTTATCAGTTTTACACGCACATGAATAGCATCTCCACACATTGCTGTCTTGGTCACTTCTCTGAATGTATGTCAACTCCAATGTCTCACCCTCGGGAGAACAAGTCAAGATCTTCGAAGGACGTCTTTTCTCACCAGGCTATGGACCTGTAACACCAGCTGAGATACTCACGTCCATCTTATCCCAGTGGGGGCTAGTCTTCTGCCAAAAGAAGATTATACGCTTGTCATTAGATGTCAACATTGGCCGTGAATCGGTCCTTAGATGGTTGTGTTTGACAACTTGGAATGCCATCATATTATTGGGGACAAAGGTGATTTCATGGATCAGACTTGGAGATAAAAATGGACATTATGGATGTGTGAAAGCCTTTACGGCTTTTACGGTGGCATCACACTCTCTCTAAATCATGTTTTATCTTTGTATTGTTGGATAATTCGTGGCATCGCAGTGGCGCTATACTTGGAGTAAATGTGGTGCTATACTTGGAGTAAATTTAATTAAGTGTCCCGATATCCCGATTCAAACTATATATGGTAATAATAAAAACATCAATTGCATTAGCAACAACAGAAATGGGTTTGGGTGCATTGGTTGTATTTATGGACAAATCCGCCATTCAAGGATGCATAATGCATGAGATATCCAAAAGGTTCCATTGTTCACGGTGCAAAGCACCTTTATCAATCAGGAAATTTATTATTCAAATTCATATCTGTTGTTTTAGGGATGGTACATAATTTTGAAAACTCAGCGAGGTGATCGTATTGTCAAGGACGTGACTTGCCACCTTCACTGTCGAAGATGAGTGACGAAGATCCTTATCAGATTAAATAGGAGTTCTGGTACTATTTCAGGTTTACAAATTTGAAGAAAGTCACTTATGTACATTTGTATGTCTTCTGATATGTCGCTTGCCACAATCAGTGTTAAGGATAAGAGATGAAGAGCCCACTCGTATAAAAATAGCTGTTTTGGTACTACAGCAAGTGATACGTCCATGGCAATTCAGGTTTAAGGAAGAATTCTCATTGTTGAACAAAACACTGACCTATGTACATTGTGTACGTCTTCGGATATATGTGGTATTTTACGGTGGATTCATACACTATGTAGTTGTAGAGAGAAAGTTTTTAAAGTGAAAGTCCCGTTTATAATGCAATTATTCATTTCTTGACATTACAAGGCTAACCTCGTTATACAAAAAGGAACTTACATCATTGAAAATGTAGCTTATATTCTACCAATTATAACTATAGCCAGGAGGGAATATTACCTGGATAGTAGAGCCAAAACACACGTGCCACATATACATGTTACAATGTCGATGTAAACCATATACACTGGATGTATTGTGTATCTTTCCAGAGATTGGAAGGAAATTTTTTGTCATTGTATATAAAACATGCTTTTCCTGTAAATTTTATGGAAAATTATGGAGGCCAACAGGGTTGATAAATGATGGATGATGTCACGTATTCACCAGCCAATCATACATCATGGCTAACCTATGTTGGTGTGTATGGAGAACCGTCATCTGCAATATACGCGGTAATGAATCGTTGGACTTATGGCGGTTTAGAGATAGTTATAAACGCTATGTGAAGAATTGGTAAACACACATATTGGTAAATACCCTGTATCATATGTTTGATGATGAGTGTTGTGATTTATCATGGCTGAGTGTCAAAACTTCGAACACAGCCGGTATCTCAGTACACGAGACATGGTCACAAAATATTCGAGTAATATTTTGTACTGTTCATAATTTTGCAAGGGTAATAAAAACATAGGCGCTAATGATTGCGTCAGGTCCCTCAATTGGCTCATTACAAATACGAATTAGATTTGATGTTGTGGTGTCATTTACTGGTAACAGATGCACATGTATTACTTAACAGGATGTAAAGATCATCTTGGGTATTTAAATTCTAAGTTTCTTCAATATCATGAATATAATTCAATATTCACCGCCTCCTCCCCCCCCCCCCCCCACCCAAAAAAAGACATCTCAAACATGTTGACATATTTTTCGGTGGTGGAAAGAGAATATTTACACTCAATGCACTTAAACAGAGTACCAGTGGAACATATAATGAGCAGTGGTTGAAATTTAGTGAGATATGGATTTACCATAGATAAATCTTGTTGTGACTTATCTATGCTTGTTCCATGGGATATCCTACTCTCAAGGTTGTGAGATAGGTGTTGTAGCTGCATAGATAAAACATCCAGCGATATCCGGTAGTAATTGGTTCTAACTTGACCAGTGACCCCTCGAGACAAAATACAAATTGAATTCACAATGTTACTCCCGATACTTATATTTTTTTCATAAAACAAGAATATATAATATGGCTACCTCCAAGTGGAGGACATCTCAACGCTTCACAATATCCTCATATCGGCACCGCCATTCCAGACGTCTATTTTTGCTAGAGTATGATAATACTTAGAAAGCTAGCAGACAACAAAGCCTGTTTACTGTAGGTAAAACTATCAGTGAATCACTGGAGTGCGACAAGTGAAGAAAGCACTAACCATGTTTTAGGGTTTAAAAACGGTCAGAGTTTCGCAACAGAGATTATGGTTGTTTGTTTTCATGCAAACGCATGGTTTTGGTCGCTTGAGCGAAGGTCAGACACTCCCTAAAGCATACTAAACTCGTTGTCGGTTGTCTAGATTCATCTTGAACACTTAAGAAGATTTTGTTCATAATCTCTGTTTTCCACTGCCACCGTAAAAGTGCACGTTGCATGATAACAAATCTGTATGAAGTGAAATTCCCCATCTAATGCAGTAATCACAGATAAATCACTTTCTTGATTTCAATAATCATTTTATATAGACCTCAACATGTATCAATATCGGTGAATCAAACATAAAATAAGAAATCGCCTCTAAGGTCACCCAAGATCATAGTCAGTAGTGGCACCTAATTGCATCTGCTAACCCACAAACTGTCCGACCTTGACCCGAGCTGAACACGTTAACTACCCAGAAGCACTCTTTTTGTTGAAAATCGCTTGCCATTCGTCTGGATAATCTCAAATTTACCTGGTCTCTGGCAACTCTTTCCCAAGCTGGTGGATAATAGCCTATCACTTGCAAAAGTGTCGTTCACAGACTTCCTCACAGACTTCCTTCTCAGTGCATTAGTTGATTATAAATTTTGAAGAAAATCATGCCTCATTTGGCACACCCAACGTATATACGTGTGATGCGTTGACACCAGGCATCTGGCATTACATTCAAAATGATGTGGATGAACCGAAGAGGATCATGCAAGAAATATCAGGATATTTCAGCCTTCCCGGCAATCCCCTTCCTAATAATCATCATGTATGCAATACACATACACCAGCATCCCAAACTTAAAATCTTCCTTAAATCGTTTGGCACTTCCGTGATCATCGTAGGCCCCCAATCACTTTGTCATATAGACTTTCAAACCTGACAGGAGATAAACCCAATTTAGTGCTTACGACAATAAATTGAACTATATAGCATATTTGACACAACATACCGGATATGTCCGGCACATGAGTTCGGAATTGAGACGGTAAAGAATTGAGGTGTTCAGGGTTTGAGGCAGTCAGACACTTCCAAAGATATTGTGTGTGATAAATCGGGCGTGATAATATTATGAATGTGGCAGATCAGCAGGCAATCATATATCATACTTAGGTTAAGACGGACCATAGTAATGCATAGTATCGCCTTTGTAATGTGAAATGTTATCAATTGCAAAATAAATTGGGGGTGGGGGGTGTTGATGAAACTGATGCTATAATCTGAGTAGACCTATATATACAATGGCATGAACTTACACTGCTGCCGACTAGTCTGGAATATGCAATCATGATTGAACAAAGTCACAGGTTGTGGAAATGATCGTTCCAGTCACTTATCAGCTTTACATATATGTAGCATCACACGTTGCTGTCTTGGTCACGTTTCTGAATGTATGTCAACTCCAATGTCTCACCCTCGGGAGAACAAGTCGAGATCTTCGAAGGACGACCATTATCACCAAGCAATGGACCTGTAACACAAGCTCAGATACACACGTCCTTCTCATTCCAGTGGGCCAACTCTTCTGGCGAGAGAAGATTATACGCTTGTCATTAGATGTCAACGTTGCCCGTGAAGCGGTCCTTAGATGTTTGTGTTTGACAATTCGGAATGCCATGGTGTTATTGGGGACACAGTTGGTTTCATGGATTAGACTTGGGGATAAAAATGGACATTATTAATGTGTGAAAGCCTTTCAGCTTTTATGGTGGTATCAAAGTCCACCTAAATCATGTTTTATCTTTGTTATATTGGAAAATTTGTGGCATCGCAGTTTTGTTATTTTTGGAGCAAATCTGATTAAATGTCCCGATCTGACGAAATATTTGAAAGATATATGGTAATAATGAAATATCAATTGCATTAGCAACAACAGAAATGGGTTCGGATGCTTTGGTTGGATTTATGGAAAAAAACCGCCATTTGAGGATGCATAATGCATGAGATACCCCAAAAAAATCCACTGTTCAAGGTGCCGAGCACCTTTATCAATCAGGAAATTGATTATTCAAATTCATATCTGTTGTTTTAGGAATGGCACATAATTTTGAAAACTCAAAGTTTGGCGTGGTGATTGTATTGTCATGGACGTTACTTGCCACCTTCACTGTCGAAGAGGAGTGATGAAGATCCTAATCAGACTGAAATAGGAGTTCTAGTATTACAGTAGATGAGACGTCCATGGCAATTTAAGTTTTAAAAATGTGAGAAAGTCACTTATATGTACATGTGTACGTCTTCTGATATGTTTGGTAGTGTATGCTGGAGTTTATACACGCATGTAATGAATTTTGTGGGGCGAGACTCCCTATTAGAATGCAGTTATTCATTTCTTGACACTACGTGTTTAGTGTTAACCTCGTTATACAAAGATAAAACTACATCTTTGAAACTGGAACTTATATTATACTAGTATGATTATAACCAGGAGGTAATATTACCTGGGTGGTAGAGCTGCAACACATGTGTCACACATACTTGTTACAATGTCGATGGAAACCACATATTCATCCAGTGAACGTACTGTGTATCTTTCCAGAGATTTAGAGAAATATTTTTGTCGGTTTATGTAGAAACATGCTCTTCCTGTGATTTATTTTTCAATATGGAGGCCAATAGGGATGCTAAATGATGGATGATGTAACATATTCAGCAGCCAATCATATATCATCATTGTTTTGGCTGACCTATGTTGGTGTGTATGGAGAGCCATCATGTACAATATACGCGGTAATGAATCGTTGGACTTATGGCGACCTGGAGATACTTATAAAATGTTATGCAAAGTACTGGCAAACACACATGTTTCGTTATCAATGCCCGGTAATAATATAAATTTGATGATGAGCATGTGATTGACTAGTATCATGGCTGAATGTCGAAACTTGAAACACAGCATTCTGGGTATTATGATATGCTATTCATGTTTCATGGAAATATTTGAGTAAAATTCATCATGTCAATAATGTTGTAAGTACCGAGAACAGTACCACTACTCACTGTATCAGATAAAATATCCAAAATTGTATCCAACCCAAAAAACGGAATTTCGAAAATGTTGACATATGTTCTTTGTGGAGAGCTTAATCTCCATACACGTCTTGATAAACATTGTGTGAGCGGAACCTACAATGACTGTATTCAACAGAGCAGTGGTTGAAACTGGATGTAATATGGATGGTGAAATATGGATATACCCTAGATAAACTATTTTGTTTGTTGCATGCGTTGTCCTACTTGCAGGCAGTGTAGCTGCGTAGACAAAACATCCAGCGATGTTCGGTAGTAATTAGTTTAAACTGGACCAGTGGCCTCTCGAGACAAAAACACAAATTGAATTCATAATGTTACTCTCCATGCTTACTATACTCAAAGTCAATGACTAGAGGGAGAATAGTCAACACTTCACAATATCCTCATATCGGCACCGCCATTCCAGACGTCTATTTTTTTCAACGAAAACATGATCACGCTTAGTACACGAGCAAAAAAAACATGTTTAACGCAGGTAAAAATATCAGTGAATCACTGAAGTGCGGCAAGTGAAGAAAACACTAACCATGAAATAGTTTTAGGGTTAGAAAACGGTCAGAGTTTTGTAACAGAGATTATGGCTGTTTTTTTTCATGCAAACGCATCGGTTGGATTGTTTGAGCGAAGGTCAGACATTACATAACGCGTACTAAATTCGTTGTCGGTTGTCTCATATTGGACACCTATAAAGAGGATGTTGTTTATCTTTCTGGCGTTCATTTCTATCACAAAAGTGTACGTTCGCATAATGACAAAATCGCATTTAATGTAGGAGTCACAGATAAATCAATTTTTTTTTATTTCAATATTCCTTTTCTATACATGTATCAATAATATCGTTGAATCAAAGATAAAACAAGAAATCACCTCAAGTTCACTCAATATCATACTCAGTAATGGCACCTAAATGCACCTGCTCACCTACTAAATGTCCGGCCTTGAACCACCCTGAACAGTTCAACAACCCAGAAGCACTCTTTGTGTTGAAATTCGCTCGCTATTCGTCCGAAACTCCTTCTGGATAATCTCAAATCTACCTGGCTCTAGGCAAATCATTCCCACGCTGGTCGATAATAGCCAATCATTTGTAGAAGTGCAGTGTTCCTTGTTAATGCAAACGGCCACACAGATCAAAACAAGGGGGGTATTCTGGGAAGTGCAGGATGATTCTACATGTTCCACCTATTTAAGCAGTGTTTAAGGGGATAAGGACCTTGGGTTTCCGCGTTATAGAAAGATGAAAGAAATAAGGAGGAAGTCATAGATTCTTGTCCGTGGCCAATAGACAACAGCTGCATAATATTGTGATATGTTCTTAATTTCATGTAGCGTGACATGTATGATGCTGCATGATTGTCTCAACCGAGACATGAAAACGCACATACAATACATAATACATGCGCTTAAATATCTACACGTATTCGTGAATCAAAAACAAATATCTGAACAACGATGCGCTGGTCAATATGATAGCCCCAATACTTTGGCATTCTTGGCATATTTATTGCATGCACATAAGAATATAGGCATGATGATTTTCGTGATTTATTTGATTCCTATCATCATTGACTACTTTACATGGGAAGCAGCGCAACATATACACGGATTATGAAATTCATATGATTTTTTTTCCAGATAACATCGAACATCATCATCCTGACTGCCGTCAACATTGTGGGTGTGTACGTTCACGACCGCAGGGAGCATGCGCAGAGGAAGATCTTTCTGAGCATGCGCAGTTGTGTGGCCGAACGACTGCACATGGAAGACGAGAACGATAAACTGGTCAGTGATAGTAAAAAAAAAAGCAAACTTACATTCCCTAGACCTCTTTGAATATATTGATGATAACTCATCTTAATGGGCGTACAATTAATCTTTTTTTCAGATTTCAGTTTAATTCATTTCCCAGACGATGAGCCACAGTTTGTTTTTTAACGAAAACGGAATAGTTTTGAAAGAACAATCGTACTGTATGTCAAGATTATGTAGGCCCTCCAATCGTCTCAATTTGGCACTATTGTCTTTGTCAGGAGCGGTTGTTGCTTACAGTTTTACCCCAGCATATCGCTCTAGATGTGAAGAAAGACATCAGAACCCCGACTGAGGAGGGCATGTTTCACAGGATCTACATACAGAGACACGAGACAGTCAGGTAAAAAACCATGCAAGGTGACGTCAACAGACGAGATCTTACTTTATCAAGTGATTTTATCGCATGACTACGGAGCCGCTGAAAGGACATGGAAGAAATATTTTTTGACATATGGTTATTGCGTTTCCTCGCAATAATATTGCGTTCCCTCGCAATATTATCGGGTTCCCTCGCAATCCGGATCGCATTCCCTCGCGATCTTATTGCGTTCCCTCGCATTCTGGATCGCGTTCCCTCGCATTGTGCTGACGCCAATGACTTCTGTGAAGGTTATTCTACTAGATCGCGAGGGAACGCGATCCGGATTGCGAGGGAACGCAATTCGGATTGCGAGGGAACGCAATAAGATCGCGAGAGAACGCGATCCGGAATGCGAGGGAAGGCGATAATATTGCGAGGGAACGCAATATTATTGCGAGGGAACGCATTAATATTGCGAGGGAACGCAATAACAATGTGCTAAAAATATATTCCATGTCCTCTCAGAGGCTCCGTATTACGGAGCCTCTGAGAGAACATGGAAGAAATATTTTAGGCACATTGTTATTGCGTTCCCTCGCAATTATATTGCGTTCCCTCGCAATATCATCGCGTTCCCTCGCATTCCGGATCGCATTCCCTCGCAATCTAGATCGCGTTCCCTCGCGATATTATCGCGTTCCCTCGCGATATTATCGCATTCCCTTGCGATCTTATTGCGTTCCCTCGCATTCTGGATCGCGTTCCCTCGCATTGTGCTGACGCCCATGACTTCTGAGAAGGTTATTCTACAAGATCGCGAGGGAACGCGATCCGGAATGTGAGGGAACGCAATAAGATCGCAAGGGAACGCGATAATATCGCGAGGGAACGCGATCCGGGTTGCGAGGGAACACAATAAGATCGTGAGGGAACGCGATCCGGATTGCGAGGGAACGCAATCCGGATTGCGAGGGAACGCGATTCGGATTGCGAGGGAACGCAATAAGATCGCGAGGGAACGCAATAACCATTGATAAGTCAAAAAATATTTCTTCCATGTCCTTTCAGCGGCTCCGTACATGACCCTGATTTCGAAGTACATTTTGCATTTAATTCTTCGTATTGGTAAAAAACGCTTTACAATATTGGGGTGTTTTCAGTTGTTTCAATATTATGGTTTTTCAGTTGCACTGAAATCAAAACAGTTGAAATAGTATTCCCAATCGTGAAATATTATGTAAAATCTACGATTTTCCAAACCCTGCGTCATATTTTCTCATTAATTTCGTTCGAGATGGAAGCCCGTGATACAATCTCACCTTGACACCTAGAAGATTTGCAATTTGCAATTCACGTCTAGTCATCAAATATTGACCAAACGAAATGCCACCACACTCAATAGTGTCTCTATTTACCTTGAGGTTTCGACTTTCACTTTCAGCATTCTCTTTGCGGACATCGTGGGTTTCACAACGATGGCCTCACAGTGCTCGGCACATGAACTCGTGAGGGTCCTTAATGAACTCTTCGGCAGATTCGACCAGCTCGCAAATGTAAGTTGAGGATTTTTTTATTAGCATAACTATTTTGTTTGTGTGAATTGGGGCGTGCTAGTATTTCGTGTGCAGTGATTGATTTCTGATATTGCATCAAAAGTCGAAACTAGTGCCATGCGTACGCGCTGACACAGAAATCAATTATGAAGAAATGATTACATTTTTAAAAATGAGCTATACCAATGAAATAACTGCACACGTTTTCTGCATCTTGAAAGCATACATATCAGTGATTCTATCCAAGATATCATGGGATATCGTATACGTTGTATCCCATTAATACATTTAGGAGAACCACTGTCTGCGGATCAAGATCCTGGGTGACTGTTACTACTGTGTTAGCGGTCTGCCCGAGTCCAGACCTGACCACGCCAAATGCTGTGTGGAAATGGGACTGGACATGATTGATGCTATAGGGTATCTGCTTGTAATAACAAGTGTACTGGCGTATTAGAGACGATTCTTGATTGGGCGTTAGACTTTTATTGTTCGTAATTGCAACGTAAAATCAGTTTTATTATTCATTTCAGTAACGTTCGCGATGCCACGGAAGTTGACATAAACATGCGCGTAGGAATACATACTGGCGGAGTGATGTGTGGCGTGCTTGGGCTCAAGAAATGGCAGTATGACGTATGGAGCAATGACGTCACGCTAGCTAATCACATGGAAGCCGGTGGACTGCCTGGGTGAGTAAAAATATAACGTACGATGGTAGCTTTATCGATGCATAATAAACCATCCAGATATCTGGAGATTGCATATGGTCGCAATTAAATACATATGGAAAGATGAACTGACATAATGGAGATTCATTTCACAAAAAGCATAAACAAAATTATTGATGAATCAGCCACAGGGAGTGGTTACGTAATATATTCTATAAACATTGTAGAATAAACAGGTAAACAAACTCTTGTCTGTAAATTATGGTGGGCAAATCTGAAGATGAAGGACGGGTATTTTTAGTCGGGGAATGAAAAAAGTAAGGAGAAAAATTCCATGGAATGAATAATCGATGCGTTCTTCCCAAACTCACGCAAAAACTGAAATCCACGCCAGTCTCGGGGGTATAAGGTCTTGTTGAGAATCTGTTCAGAATTAACGCCGGGAAGAAGGAACTACGGGCACAGCTTTGTTTTCCCGTGAAAAATATGAAAAGTAGATAATTCACGACATCCTCTGCGCTCTCAAAATATCAGTTTTCCTGCAAGATCGATGAAGGCGAACAGCTCGATGTGATTTTGCCACTCATACATCGTGTTAACTCTGTTGATAACATGATTTTTGTCGCTGAATAATTTGTAGCTGATGTTCCTGGTGAAAATTGTCATTTTTTATGCGCTTAAGAGTGTTACACTACTGGAGTGCAAATTTTGAATACATATGGTCTTGCAAAAATAAATGAGCATTTGAAAAACACACCATGCCACAATGACACATAGTGATACCGCAATGATACATAACAAATGATACAGGCAATCGCTGCAAACCATATTCGATTATACTGAGTCATTAAAAGAACAATAATCTATATCAATATAACCTCTTATGTCACGGAAATATTCGCCTGGAAAGATTATATCTACATGAAATAAATATACATTTGACCAATGGTTACAGGAGGGTTCACATCACGAAGACCACTCTAGAACACCTGCACGGCGAGCTGAGTGTGGAGCCGGGGAATGGAGGAGAACGGAACAGCTACCTCAAGGAGAGAGGCGTCACGACCTACTTCATCGTCAACGACCACCCCAGGAAGGTAAGAGCTCGCTAGAGAAAACCTACATAGACCTCGCCAGGAAGTTTGGGACATGTCAGAGAGTTATGACCATCTCTGTACGAGTCGGGCCACAGCGGATAACTGGCTCTCAAATAAAGGTCAGCTCCTGGGGAGGTAGGATAATCCATGGGACAACAGGACCGCCCTAAAGATGAGACCATCTGTGGGGTTCAATGTGGGGCAACTATACGCCATCAGGATGAAAGACGTAGCCATTCCACCTGCTTGCAAGTAGGAGGGAGGTGGACAAACCATTGTAACAGAACATAGTGGGAGCCTCAAGACCAACTCAAGAATCCACAGTGGTCGCATTTCATTTAGAGGGTCCAAGTTTGGGAGTACAGTTTCAAAGAACCACAACACACCTGCCCAACTGGGTAATACTTATCGGTTCTCAAGGCGACATGTACTCAGCTCATTCATAAATCTAAAACGTAGCAAGGACACACAGTGTACAATTACAAGGAGCCTCAATGGAAGCGACACGTGCAGGGCCGGGGATTCCCCGGTGGTCGATACAACTCAACACTCGGACGGTAGTGAATGACAGGAATTCACCGAGAGCCACACAAGAAATAAACTTGCTATCGCTCCCAGTATTTTTATACGCGACCGACGCAAAGAAAACCATCCAGATTAATGGCAACCTTTGTTGACCCATTTCTGTCAAAGTTGTTTGAGGTTTACAATTTTGCTGGTCATGGATCATATGAATTGAAGAGGTTAGACGTTAACGGGAAACAGCCGGGAACTGCCGGAGATTCAGCTAGACTTCTGGGAAAACGAATGGCTTGGTAATTGAAAACATTCTGCAGATGAATGGGGTAATCGTGCTGAATTTGTGTGCACACGGGGAACATTGGCAGTGCAAGGTAGATCGGTCATTTCAGTTTGAATTACTGGCAACAAATACAAAGTTGAAGTGGTCTGAGCTAAATTACCAATTTTCAAGTTTCCTTCCTTGAAACTTGAAAGGTAACCTTGAAAATATAGAAAAGGAAAGAGAGAACCCCACGAAATTTACAGAAATGTACATATGTTTAGTGTGTTTTGTAATTGTTACAAAGTTACATGCCACCAAGCATGGGCCATGTTAGCAGCTGGTACATTTCAGCAGGGATTTTAAAATAGGGGTCGCCCAGCTGATCAATATGCTTCTTTATTTTCAAATAGAAATATGTTTGACCAACTTATAGAAAGGTTCCTGCTCTGAAGATCCACGTGCTTATTGTAAAATATTTCTAGTTATCAAGAAGTATTTGTACTGTGGTAATCACTTAGTCATATGTACCTACATCACAGTCGCGGGCAGGTCTCCGGCCGCCAAAGATGTCCGGGATCAGAGGCAGTAAGCTGTCCTTCAAGAGCGTCAGTAACATGATCGTCAAACTTCTGGCCTCCGTCAAGTTCAACGCCGAGATCCCCTTCTCAGACGTGCTGACGTCACAAGCTGAAGAAAAACATTCCAGAGCGGTACGTGGATTGGTAGATAGCATTTTATATTTTATACATTGAATACTGTACCTTTTGTAATTAATTCATAATAAACTTGAGCATATAACGAAATATGACAAGTAGACTATTCAAGGTATATTTTGTCATTTATTTTTAGGCGAGAGTTTCCGAGAAATTAATGAAGCCATTCAAGAAACGGTAAGAATACTTGTAACTACACGTTACGTACGCAATCCTGTTGAAGAGATGGTATATTACTCAACTTCCCACAACTGGAGTGAACAACTAAGTTGCATATCATAATTTACAGAACGTATATTCGATCAAATCAATAAAAAAGCAGGAAAAGTAATCAATAAAAATGGTGTATGTAAACGCATCATTTTCCGTACGCTCCCCTCAGGACCAGTTCGACGTTACAACGTCTCCCAACTGACAAAGTCAGCCGCCACCTCGCCCAGTCCACCCTCTCGGGTACAGTGTACAAGAACAAGACCCGGCACGCCAATTACGTCACCCTCAAGTTCAGCAAGGCTACACGGGAAAGGAAGGTTCGTCATAGTTATTGCGTGCAATGTTTTGTTAAAACAATACATGTAACGTTGAATGAGTGAAGTCTAAGTTTTTAAGAGTGGGAGGGTTGAAGGTCATATTTGCAACTGATACCTTATTGAAACGGAATTTTCCCACTTGAAATATTACACAATACTGTCATAAGAAAAAACGTCGAAGAAGGATATCGTTATTGGGAATGAGTAATGAAATATCTGACGGTGATCAATCAAACACAGTAATATCAAAATATCATCATATGGGAATATAGAATTGCGGGTGTTGCATGCAACAAGAAATTGCAACAACAAAAGGATTACGATGAATAATGCGACCAATTCATATGTAGTCTCGATTAATTTTCAACAAAAATACTATTGATCTGCTAATTGCCTAATTGCTACTCAGTATACACTGGTCATCAGCATGGACAATAATATTATCCGCTCGTCCATCAGTTCAAGTATTCAGTATTGCTTACGTCATCTGGGGACTAAACACACAGGTTCTTACAGACTTATATGCAAATGATGTGCCACTCTGTTTCTCTGCAAATTGTATATATTTTATCCATACTCCATTTCACATAATTGTTTTAGTTTTTTAGTTTTTTAGAAAAAAATCGACAAATCCTTATTAAATAAATAAGTAGCTTATTAAAAATTAAATACTTAATAATGATATGATTATTCCAAGATTCGTATACGATATGTATTTTTCATCACCAAAATTTTACCGTCGTTATCAACAGCCTTTCATATTTCCAAAAGTACAAACTAGATTGATTACTAACATTAACAATAACCAAATACACGACCTTCTCTGCAGTACTTGCGCCAGGATGACATCTCGTTCCCGACTGCGCTGCTGTGTTCTCTCGTGATGTTGGTTCTTATAACCTCGCTACACGCACTAATACTACCCAGGTATGGTATGCCTTGTTACGGTACAGGTAGTACATAGATTAATAGACTCCAGCCAATCATATTCATGGCATAGGCGTTTTCATGATTTCAAATATCACTAATTATTGACCTTTTCCAAAACAAGAAAGAAAACACGGCTTTGTTACTGTTTTTTTATTTTGACAATGTCGAATAATCATATTTATGTTTCGAAACAAAGCCCAAAGTTTCGTATTTCGTTTATAGAACGTTGCTGCTACTGGTTTTGTTCGTGGTCAGTTTCTCCTGGATTTCCGTCATCTTGATCCTGTTCCTGGGAGCCAGGCTTCAGGTCAGTTAACATTGGACCATAAGTACTAGACTGTACAGTAACTTAACAATGGATTGTGTATTTGTATATGATGTGTATATATATTGTGTACATTCGTAAATTGTAAATGTTGTTAGTATTGATTTGTTGTCACGTCTCCAGTGTATATCCTGTGACATCGAGGAGTCGTCCCTGGTCCGGGCTATGCTGATGACAATCACGGTTCTCTTCATCTACTCCGTCGCTCAAGTCAATGTGGTGGGTGCTAACACAGGAACATTATGATATTGCAAAGTGAAATCATGACGTACCCAAAAATACAAATATCGGGCGAACTGCGGGCGGAAATAATGTACATGTACATGCACGCATCCGAAGATATTTTATTGAACATGTCTAAGATATGTGAAATACTGAAATGTGTGAAAAACATATGTAGATAGAAATAAGTAAAGATATGAGACTTCCATCATGTATATATATATATTGCATATTATATTTACATGATTCAACACATACACAATAAAATCATTCTGTTTATAATTCTTTGAATAATTCAAGTACCACTACAGTGCAAATATGATGTGAGCTTAATATATGAAAGATCTCATTGATCTGAGCAAAATGTTTTTTACAGAATGGCAATATCACTATCCGTTCAAAACTTACAGCCATTTGAAACTGCCATTCCAGCACGACATCACAGAAAAGTTTCAGCAACTCATTAATATGCAAATTAATATGTAAATGAGAACTTATGACGTCATGAGGGGAACAGATTTTAATTAGGATATTATAGGCCATGAAAAATAATGATTCTCATTGAAGGTTCTGACGATCTGGCTAGCGCACACTATTATGTACCACAAATAGTCAATATCCACACAAACTGTACTGTTGCTATGGTTACCAGGCTTTCCCTAGAGCCTTAGTTACCCATGGTTGCCATGGCCGTTAACTGCCAAGTCAAACTATCTGCAGACTTTCTGTCAATTATTTATGAATTAAATTAATATAGTGCTCGAATGCGCTATGAGTACACATCATATTTGCATGTTACTAGTACTTTAATGTTTTGCATAATTCTTATTGATGAATATTTTCCGTTTTCACAGTTCTGTTGCAAGGGAGGCATGTTCTTTGAGAACTCCAACAATCGTTCCATCATCTCGTTCAACAACGACGCCCATTTACAGTGCGAGATGCCACAGTATATCTACCTCAGCGCCATACTAGGCTTCCTCGCGGTCACCGTGTTCCTAAAGCTGGCTTCCCTTGCAAAGCTCATACTGACGTTGTTCATCGCTGCCGGATATTGTGTTGTTGTCGAGTATACTCATTCACCGCTGTTCACCAAACTGGATTATCAAATCAAGTAAGTCAGTCTCAATATATGTAGTTTTTTTTTAGATTTGAAATAGTTCCTTTCACATGGATTGCAATAATAGAAAAATAGGAAAAACACACACTTACAATTAGCGTGGGATATTGAACAACCTCACGATGCAATTGATTCAGAATTACATTATTTTTTTTCAGCCCGGAGATACCAACACATGTGATAGCAATAGTGTCAATGATCCACTATCTAATGGCGCTATTTGTACAAGGTCGGAGTCACGAGTGGTTGAACAGGCTCGACTTTCTCTGGAAAGACCAGGTAAAACCAGGTGCTTCACATGATGTGTAATTAAATGGAAGTTAAAGTGATCATGTTTGATATAGCGCTTTTTACAGCCGAACTTAATCCGCTTTCAAAGGTGCTTTACACTTTAACCAAAGTCTGAGTGATTGTACTTGGAGCAGCCACACTCAAAGCGCTCTATACAACACTCATTATCAACCGGTACCCATTTGATCCTGGGTGGAGATAGACACATTAGTGGTAAATGCCTTGCCTAAGGACACTAGTGAAATAGCACAGCAGTCCAGCTCGAGTCTTAAACCCATGATCTATGGATTACGAGTCCGACGTCTTATCCACTGCGCCACTCAC
This sequence comes from Terebella lapidaria, assembly GCA_949152475.1. Classification (NCBI taxonomy): domain Eukaryota; kingdom Metazoa; phylum Annelida; class Polychaeta; order Terebellida; family Terebellidae; genus Terebella; species Terebella lapidaria. Next base: position 30,804,456 of record OX424560.1, read on the forward strand.
TCCACAAAGACTGTTTTGTTTTTCAGAATAATTTTGCATTAATTGGTCCAAGAAACTGGAGAAAAAACATCATATACATGAATTTGATGTATTATATGACTCAGTGAAAAATATCATTTTGGTTGATATTCGTTTTACGAATGTAGCCCGAAGTAGATTGTTTTGAACATAGACAAAACGAAACTACATGTAGATTGGGGGAGTAAAATCACAGATTGTCTTCAATATTAGATTTTTACAATTAATTCAGGCACATACGTGTAGTCTATGAAATTCATATGGACACTACACCTACAAATAACCGTATCTAAACTTGTCAAATTGTGCAGCCAAAGCTTATTTGATTTGTTGGAGAGATACATAGGGGTATTACGCTATTTGTTTCGTGAAACGGCGATATTACTGGCAGTCTCTAACAAATACATTATGATATTTTGAAGCGCTGGTTTTGGGTGGATTATGAATAAATATTTCATGGATAACGATTATCAGTTTTCATCCCACGTCTTATATGAAGAGGACAATGACTGCAACTGGTTAAAATTAGCACCACCTTTCAAAGGGAAAAAAACACCCAAAACCCAGACAAATCACAGACAAATGGAGATCCAATAACTGAAAATTCACCCATTTATTTAGACTAACGACGAACGTGAAGAAATCCTAGAACTACAGACGGCCAACCGGAAGATCCTGTGTAACATGCTACCAAGTCACGTGGCATCCCACTTTCTGGACAGCCATGACAGACCCCACACCTCGGTCAGTCAACGTTTTCTATGCTAGTAATATATTCCTGTAAAAGTTGAACATGAGTGCAATACTGTATTCCATTGATTTTTACCTAATATATGATAAATAAATAGTTGGTTCAGAACAACAGCAATTTTCGTTTCAATATTTGTGTAGGAGTTGTACAGTCATGACTACAGTCGAGTCGGCGTAGTTTTTGCTTCGATACCAAACTTTTCCGAGTTCTATATGGAACTGACAGCGAACAACCAAGGACTGGAATGTCTGAGAGTTCTCAACGAAATCATCGCGGATTTTGATGAGGTGCGCCACTCGGATTTGCATTGTAAATTAAAATTGATATTCACCTTTTTCTTCAAAAGCTACAATATTTATGCATATTACAATATAGTTCACATTCGTCTTGTGGCGTTCAATATTTTTACAATATTTACTTGATAACGAAGTTTTGATAATGAATATTTACCGTTTTAGCTCTTGGATGATGCAAGGTTCAAGGCTATTGACAAAATTAAGACCATCGGGAGTTCATACATGGCGGCTATCGGACTGACTCCGGATCACACTATATTGGTATGAAATAAATGTCAATAAAACATAGATTGAAAGAACAAATTCAGTATATTTTAGCGTAAAATGAAGTTTGTATGATATTATATTTCTCCTAGGAGACGGAGGATTCTATGGGCCAATATCTCTCGATCCTGGTCGAGTTTATTCTCTGTATGAAGGAGAAACTACGAATCATCAACGAAAACTCGTACAACAATTTCCAGCTCAGAGTCGGTGAGAAACTTGAATAAAATTAACTAATAGTATGAGTCAGTGACCGCTTTAATATATATTCTTGATGAATTCATACGGCTCACTGGTCTTGGAGATGTCTCAACTACTGTGGAATCGAGAAGGAATAACTACTGTCAATTATATATCAGTAAAATATGCATAATATAGATATGATTGTATTAGTGGTTGTACTTAGATCCAACAGTAGAGATAAATTGTCCCGACCAATTATCAAGGTGTGAACATCGGCCCGGTGGTAGCGGGAGTGATCGGAGCCAGAAAACCGCAGTACGACATCTGGGGTAACGCTGTCAACGTGGCGAGTCGTATGGAAAGCACGGGGCTACCCGACCAAGTTCAGGTAAATGCTGGTACATGGTGTACTCAACACTATTCTGCCCTTGTGTTTCACCGTACGTTCCATAGCATATGTTGTTCAAGAATTGAGACTGAAACAGTACAATACCTTCTCATCCTTGCAGCATTACTTGATATTCCATGTATAAAGGCCGATCATAGCTAGAGCTAAAACAATTACCACTTTTCATGTTCTAACAGGTCACTGAAGAAGTATATCGACCTCTCATCCAGCGCTATGAGTTCCGTTGTCGTGGAACAATCCGCATCAAGGGCAAGGGAGACATGATCACATACCTGCTGGAGACCAAACATCCTGAGATGAGTCCCTCTCGCTTGCCCTCTCAGAGCAGCACCAATGGCGCCTCTAGCACTACCGCGAGTCCACTCAGAAGTCCCGGGGTCTTATCATCGCTTGGAAGGTTCAACCTGGGAAGTTCAACTGGGAAGAACTCTGAACCGAACACGCCTGACACGCAGAGCAACAAGGATCCGTTCAGTGGAGCACCTGGAAAGGATGGCAGTGGGAGCAACACGCCCACGGGAACACTCCCTAGTATTGATGAACTCCAGGCAAAGGTTAAGGCACAGGGTGAAGATCCACCGAAACAGCCGAAAGTCGCCATGACCCCGCCTAGTAGCCTGACGCGCAAGCGGTGCGGAAACATGGGATCGATCACTAAAGAGTGCAGTAGGAAGGCGAGCAATGCATCGGCGACAAACTATCTAGCACCGCCAGTGGATCCCATGCAGACAAGGGGTGAATCTCCAGATCTACCCTTGGTACACTACAGGAATTACAACATGCAGGGTAGTGGGAGTCTACAGCGAAAAGAAAGTGAAACCTCGTGCAACGGGGTAACCCCAAGTAGCGTCAACACGCTAACACAGTCACAGCTCATGGGTAGTGGCGGCAGCCAATTCAAGGCAGTCACAGGCGAAGCAGCCATTATGAATTCAAGTTTGAATGCTGGTTCGCCGAAAAATCACCTGGACACGCCTTCCACGGACAGATCAAGTGCTGCGTCCCTGCTGAGTGCTAAGAACATTGGAGACACGTCTTTTGGGTCGCAAAATGCCTACTCGGATCCCCACCTCGCCCCGAAGAGCGGGTGGGTCTTATCACCACTCCACAACAAGGAAACGGATGTTCTCCTCGAAGAAACTGAGGATGATGAGAGTCAAAATATGCGTGTCATGCCACCAAGAAAACCACCTCGAGACGACAAGAAACCAAGGCGCCAATCGGATCCACACTTTGACGTACAGCGACAACAATTCCTAAGTCGGAATGAGTTGGATGACATAGCCGAGATCATGAGAGTGTTCGATAGTGACAACGAGAGCACGTCTAGTCGCCGGTCTGGACGATCCAGGATCAGCAAGAGCAAGTCAGGCCCAGCGCTCGCCATGCGGGACTCATATCATAACGGCAACATGGGCTATGAGTTCAGTCACTTCCCATCCCAACCACTCAACTTGAGGAATCCGTCGTATGCACCCATCCTGCTCTCACCAAACAAGTTAGCGAACCTGAAGAGAAGGACGCCTTCTCCACACGAACCGTCCTTCACTGTGCGAGGTTCAGCTCAAGGTCCCAATTCTAACTTCCACCCACCGGCGAGGATGTCCTCCATCGAAGTCAAGAACGCCCCAAAGATCTCACTCGTCAAGAAACAGAACTCAGCGCCTGCTGGCTTGCCACAGACACGCCCAAATATCATCATAACGTCGTCACCAAAGGAGCTAGAGAAATCTGCCCCAAATCATAACGGGAACCAAGTGAATGGACTGCCAAACAAGATGAAGTTGGGTGTCGGGAAACGTAACAGACTTCATTCAGAGGAAGATGATGATGGGGTTTCACCACCACCACTTCCACCGCCACCCACTGACGAAGCCCTCTTCGGAGGACGACAGTTTTATCCCTACCATCTACCAGTACCATCTAACAGATACGGCACAAACAACAGCAGCAGTACAAGCTCCAGTAATGGACCGAAATCAGCCTTCAGGCCTGTACCGAATCGGCAACCTTTGGGTCAAAGGATGAACGGGCCACACGCTGGAAGGTTGCCACTAATGTTCAACCAAGCTAGTCCATTGCTACCAAGACCCGTTCCAAAAAACCTAGTCCCACCACGCCCCAACTTCCGTGCAAAGCAAAAACAGACACCTCCGTCACCTTCATCATCCAACTCTAGTAAGAATCACGACCCCAACAGTCACATAACTTCTAAGCCACCAGGAGGTCCACCGAAACCCGAAGGCTTCCGACCGATCAACCAGAAGGTACCAGCACCTCCTTACCAGATCAAACGTCGACAGCCGTTCAGGATCCCGCCAAGACTCAGTCGCAGCTTGGATTACATCCCAAGTGACCTCGACGAAACCCAGTCACAATCCAGTCGAGCGGAGAGCCCAACCGCTCTTCGGAACTTCAAGTTGACTAACGAGGGCTTCATGCCGCTATCTTCTCTAGCGAAACACACACTAATGCCAGATAACATTAGCCTGTCGTCGATTGGGAGTAGTGAGATTTCGCGCTCAGATTCGAACTTGAACTATGATTCAGGGTCTGCAGCTTACGAGTCGGAATATGACAACTACAGACCGGGGATGGGGAGCGACGAGGATTACTTCATCCCGGAGCCGATCAGTGACGTCGACATCGACTTGTTTGACGATGTAGACAACGTTCAAATCAGGGACAACTATGAGATGGACATGTCGATGATTCAGAAAATGGTCACGGAAGTGTAATGCATTTCATTTATTGTATCGCTATCTGATTGTTTGTTGATATTATGGGACGCTTTCATAGTGCACGTGTGCTTTCAAGTTGTATGTAGTTCAGAAAGGTCTTATCGATACCAGACGTATGATAATTTATTATTTTTACCGTGATATATTTTCCGTAGTGATTGTTTGTTTTATGTTATACTAGGTGTACATGTTTACGACATTTTGGTGCTAGCATACACTCATTCACAGTAACGTGAATCTCATTGTCAAGATATGTATGCAAAATATGTTTGAATATTTGAAATGTGAAAATCACATAACAGACAGTTATTTATGCACGATATCCTGATCTTTCCTTCTGTGCGTGATTCATTACAAATTAAGAAGCAAAGCGTTGTAAAACGTGAGACTGACTTCGTCTTGTTAGACTCGACTGTGGAATAAGAACATGGGTCGCATATTTGACCATAGTACCACTTCTCAAAAAGCCATTGTGGAAACTACAAAATAAAATCGTTTCATCGACAATGTGTACATTATTTTTAGATCGAGAGCCAATAGGTTATAGTCAGTAACCTATAGTTAGCAATGTTATTGGCTTACAAGCCCATGTGTCCCAATAATAATATATTATCGTTGCTTTCCATGTCTTGCCGTCGTCCCCCCGTTCACATTTTTGTCTTTAAAGTTTACGAATCTGTCTGAAATTTTGCAAAAAAAACAATACATAAAAATACTTCAAGAAAAGTATTCTTTTTACTTTCTGTTTGTTTGCTGTTGTTTTTTTTTGTTTTTTTCACTCTGGCGGCCATTTTCTCAAATCTGTTCAGTAATTTTTTTCTAGTTTTGAAAACGCATGAGATTTTGGACCATCTGTAAGATGTAGGAAGATGGTAGGCCTTTTTAGCTTGTGTGTATAGATGGTAGGCCTTGACTCGCTCAAAAGGTCCGAAATATATGCTCAAAAAAGCAGATATGGTCAATATTTCACTTTTTGGCATTTTGCTCTCAAACTGTTCATCAAGTTTCTCTCTAATCTCACGATGTGGATGTCATTTAGGTCTGCTCAGTTTGTGTATGGAGAAAGTGAACCTTGAATCGTTCGAAAGGTCCAGAATGTAGGACCAAAAGGCCCAAAATAGACAAAACTGCACCTGTTGGCACTTTGCTCGGAATCTTTTCAGTACCATTTTCTCTCGTTTTACAGGTGGGTAGCATTTTAAACTATTTAGCTTGTGTATGAAGAAATAGGGCCTTGAATCATTCGAGAAGCCCTAAATGTAGGCTCAAAATGACCAAATTTCACTTTTTTGGCGCTTCGCGTGAAACCTGCTCAGTAACGTTCTCTCTAAATGCACATATTCATGGCATTTCGTTCTGTTTATTACGTGTAGGAAGACGGAATGTCTCAAATCGCTAGAAAGGCCTAAAATATAGGCCTAAATGGCGCAAAATGCACGAAATGGCCCTGTAGACGAAATGCTTGTAGATATAGTTTGGACATGTAATATCGACTTATAGGAAGTCATACATATATTTAGATGACCTTGAGTTTGACCTCATATGACATTGAATGGTAAATCTCAAGGTCACCACCAAACTGAAATGTGTGAATTGGGCACTACATACAACACGACTGTAGATAGAGCTTAGGTTTGTATCATGAACACATAGGAAGTTAGATAATGGCTGATCTTTTGGTGGTCTTGAAGTTGACCTCCTGTCATATCTGACCTGAATCTTGTAGCTTGGACTTTACATACAAAACGGATGTAGTTAGAGCTAGATTTGAATTGTGGGCATATAGGAAATCATACACATCTTTGGTGGATCTTATGGTGAACTTGGCATTGATCTCACATGACCTTGAGTGACCATCATTTGGTTATCATAGTGGAACTTAGCTGATGGACTTCGACGTCATATCTCACATGCGATGCTTAAAACCAAAATTATTTGGTAACCGATCAGCATACTGAACCTGGTATGGGGATCTCGAGGTCATATCTCACATGCGATGCTTAAAACCAAAATTATTTGGTAACCGATCAGCATACTGAACCTGGTATGGGGATCTCGAGGTCATATCTCACATGCGATGCTTAAAACCAAAATTATTTGGTAACCGATCAGCATACTGAACCTGGTATGGGGATCTCGAGGTCATATCTCACATGCGATGCTTAAAACCAAAATTATTTGGTAACCGATCAGCATACTGAACATGGTATGGGGATCTCGAGGTCATATCTCACATGCGATGCTTAAAACCAAAATTATTTGGTAACCGATCAGCATACTGAACCTGGTATGGGGATCTCGAGGTCATATCTCACATGCGATGCTTAAAACCAAAATTATTTGGTAACCGATCAGCATACTGAACCTGGTATGGGGATCTCGAGGTCATATCTCACATGCGATGCTTAAAACCAAAATTATTTGGTAACCGATCAGCATACTGAACCTGGTATGGGGATCTCGAGGTCATATCTCACATGCGATGCTTAAAACCAAAATTATTTGGTAACCGATCAGCATACTGAACATGGTATGGGGATCTCGAGGTCATATCTCACATGCGATGCTTAAAACCAAAATTATTTGGTAACCGATCAGCATACTGAACCTGGTATGGGGATCTCGAGGTCATATCTCACATGCGATGCTTAAAACCAAAATTATTTGGTAACCGATCAGCATACTGAACCTGGTATGGGGATCTCGAGGTCATATCTCACATGCGATGCTTAAAACCAAAATTATTTGGTAACCGATCAGCATACTGAACCTGGTATGGGGATCTCGAGGTCATATCTCACATGCGATGCTTAAAACCAAAATTATTTGGTAACCGATCAGCATACTGAACCTGGTATGGGGATCTCGAGGTCATATCTCACATGCGATGCTTAAAACCAAAATTATTTGGTAACCGATCAGCATACTGAACCTTGAATGGGGGATCTCGAGGTCATATCTCACATGCGATGCTTAAAACCAAAATTATTTGGTAACCGATCAGCATACTGAACCTGGTATGGGGATCTCGAGGTCATATCTCACATGTGATGCTTGAAACCAATTTTTTGGTAATTTATTATCATAATGAACCTTGAATGGGGGATCTCGAGGTTAGATCTCACATCTGATGTCTAAAACCAAAATTATCCGGTAAGCTATCATATAATGGACCTTGAATAGTGGATCTCGAGGTCATATGTCAGAAGTGATGCTTAAAACCAAAATTATCATAGCCCTTAGTCTGGTTTTTGCTTTTTTGGCTGATGAGTTCTCATGTAAATTTACCGTGAATATATCCGTCTGGTAATTTTCTTCTAATTTTGGGATATCTCAGTTGTTTCCAAAGTTTGTTTGCCAGCCGTACTCCACATGTAACTCCACAGCGGGATCAAAACGACCGTATCTACCACACAATATTTGCTCATGATGACGTCATTGCTCATGATGACGATTTTTTGTTAACTATGTAATACACGTATATCGTCTCCCTTTTCACTCAAACGTGCTAACAGCTGCACGTTTTCCACAATAATAAAATTAAGCTACCTCGCGTAATGCAATTGCTGAATGATTTCACGTGACTTTTGTAATTTCATAGGACGCAGAAAATTATAATCCAAATATTGCCAACCTCAGTTACATAACACGATTATATCACTTATTTGTCTAGACAAAACGATTACGGTTTGATAGTGATCAAGAGAGTTATCAAAGTATCCTTATTTTCCACCCGAGCATAATTGCAAATTGTCTGATACATTTTGCACGATGTTATTTATTTTTGCATGCAATTTTCAACCAAACATCGCAAACACTAATATTCTAAATTAGAACACAGTGTCATCTGTGTTGGACTGATATTGAATAGTTGTATTTTTTAAAATTACACATGGTTGTTGAGTCACTATAACGACAAAGTTGACAATTTTACCCAAAGGCCAGAACTGTTGCCAGAGAAATATACGTGTTAAGACCAAAAATGTTGTTTTTTCTACTAAGTGATTTGACCATTGTGGCGTTCTAATATCAACGAAGTTAAAGTTCAGAGTCACCACTGAATTCATCATAATATTCATCATCCCATTCATCATCCCATTCGAATGTGCCTATATAAACTCTGTGTTGGAGCATTCCAGGGGTATCGGTACAAATTGATCGATACACAGATCATGTTATAAATCACAAAGTGACTGGAATTTGCAAGCCATACAAGATGGTTTTCAAAAGCGATGTTTTTTTTTTTTGCTAACAATGGATTCAACAAGAAAATGCAGCTAACTGCAGGAGACGACATTAGAGCTCGAGCACATCATCAGCATGGATGTATCTCACACATCATTACTCCCCCCCCCCCCCCGCCCCCTAAAAAAATAAAAAGACAATTGCTACCCTATCCTCCCAATTCACCCTGATTCCAATTCATTCCTGTATGATGAAAAACATAGGCCTTCTTCAATCACATTCCTAATAAGTAAACATTCACTTTTAAATCAATGAAATCAATCAAATTGTTATTGAACCTCAATAAAATGTCCTTAAAAATATTGGAAATATGACGAATATCTGCATTTGATATCATGTTATACATGTAGCCTAACACATGCCTAATGGGCAAATTTAAAGACCATTATAAAATAAAAAGGCTTCGCAACCCAGCCTGAAACACCTTGTCATCTGATAAAATACGAAAAATTACGATAAATGTAACCGAGGCATCGCAGACGAATCGTTATGTTTACTTCATAATGCGAAAGAAGGCCACACACAAGCTAGCCTACATGTATGCATGCACGAATTACTGTACAGAAAATATGTGTTCCAAAGCACGCGTCGTTTTATACAGTAAAATTTGCTTTGCATTCTGGGAACGTCAATTTCCATCGGCTCCGCCATTTTTGTGTTTTTTAGAGAACTAGGGCGTTTTACGTAATTTTCTCAAACCTAACACATCGATTTATACATTATATATGTGGAATATTCAAAGTTTGCCATCAGAGATTTAGGTGTCGAGCAGGTGTCGAAACGTTTGCATGCCAAAACGGGCGTCGATAGGTTGGCATGAAACCCTCATAAGAAAGTCAGCACATAGACATGTACAGAGTTCAGGGCTTCGCCCCCAACGCTCTAATGTCAAAAAATACGTAGTAACTTGAAAGAAAAAACACTTTGTTTTCCTCGACCAGTCGGATGTCCAAAATGGACGCCATGCGCATATTCAAGAATATTGAAACTTATACACACCACGAAGGTACGAATGGGAAATTCAATGCATTTTTGAAAGAAAAATTCAGTGACCATTTTTTTTTAGGAAATTGATGCCAACCTTCCAAAATGGTCGTCTATAGACAAAAATCATTATGACCGTTTCAACCTTCCAATATTATTCAAGCTCCAACTCAAGGTAACCATATGGGGACTGTCTATTTGAATGTATCGATATTCAAGGTCTATCTTGAATTATTCCAGGAGTTTAGTCTATACAGCTCTTCTATCACGAAGGAAGGAGTTGCATACATGTTTGGTATTGACCTAGAACACATAGTAACTCGATTTTGAACTGGCATTTTTGGGCACACACAATTCGGTGATTTAACTGAAACTTACCGATGAAACTTACACATACTACATATATGATGAGAACTTTTCATATGTTTGAAAAAATATTTTGAAAAAAAATGACTAAATTGGATTTAGTATCAGTATCGTATTTTTTAATAAAGCAGAAATAAAAACAAATTAAAAAAATACTTCTGTCGCGGATTTTCAGGATTATCGGTCAGAATTCCAGACATATTCTTACACAACATTTTAAAATGTGAACGACGGACACCAAAAAGTTATCAGACCATAGGTTCGGTAACCTAAAGACGGCTCGTCAATGAATGCGTCATCTATTGCGCACAATTTTGTGACAAGAGGAATATGTTTGGCTCATATACATTATTATGTGGCTTATATCGTGTATTGTTCACGGCCGAAGAGCAAAAACTGTCACTAAAAAAAGTTGGTCGCTAATTTACTACTAATTATCTGACTCACTTAATTTTCAAATTAACGCTTGAAAAATGGCCAGAGCGGATACTCACTTAATGAATCCATAGTACTTATTATAGATACAGTACGTGATTATACTGCATAATACTATTACTCTCTGTCAAAAATGATACATTTGGTATGGAACCGTTTTCGCGAGGTTAATAATATACCACATGATAACATGACAATTCCTTCTGCGCAGATTGACAAGGATCTGTTTCGTTTTCATTCATACCAAGTTAAATTGGTAAGTATCGTTTTGTAAGCAATACAAACTTCTAGCAGATCTTTCCCTAATTAAACCCGTCTGGACAAAACCAATGTTTACCTCGTGGAGGGAAGCTTGCCAACAGATGGCAAGCAGCTCACCTCAATCCTCGGAATGATATGTGCCCCTTATCCAACTATTTGCAGGTCTACTAATATCCCGCAATGGGACCCCAGCCAATTTCCTGATAGTTGCAGAGTGCCAAGAGATGCAAATATCTCAAATTGTTAGCAAGACATCTGCCGGCATACCGAGTGCGAGTGGCAGGCAGGGTCAAGTTCACATCTGAAATGGAACACCGCAAAACCATGGACCCCCGAAAATTCTCGACGTTGTTCGCGGCGATGCCAAGATCTCTGTTGCAGGAATGAACGATCGGGGCTAGGTTTTTGTTCCCCATATTTCTGGCCAGAAGTGTGCCAGACGATGAAAAATGTGACCTAGTGAGTTCCTGAAAGCGGGGGAGGGGTTCACTCGCCTATAAAAGGTGACTGTTGAAGAGGGGGGGGGCAGTTGAACTCCACCTTTCATTGTTCATCAAGGAAGGCAACAACATCAATGGATACGGCAAGCGTCGGGTTGGTTTTTGGTGCCTTCGGGGGCATTGGACAGGCCTGTGTTAGAAAGTTGCTGGAAAGTGGTTACAAGGTATGGTTATTATATTTTACCACAAATATGACATTTTTATAATTTTCTTGAACGTTGTCATATATTTTTTGACATAAATTAATTAACTTATTCCATATTGCAACCAGTATTATAATTTTAATTATTTCCAATGCATGTGTAATTCAATTTATTATGTCCAAAAATTATATGTACAACCCATTCGAAAAGTCACGATCATATTAGGCTGATCTATGTTAAATTAACGTTCTCAAAATGTGATACCTTATTCCCAGTAAGTGAATAGTGGTTATAGATATTTATTCTCCCACATTAAAAAAAATTAGTATATCTTTAGTGATGCAAGTATTGTTTTCTTATCTTACTATACCACGTCAAGGTATTATGTGCAGACCTGAAACTCACGGAGGGTGTCGAAAAAGACTGGTTAGACTTTTTCGGAGAAAATTTTCATTCCAAGAAATGTGATGTCCGCAAATCCAATGATATTGAAGGTCAAGTATTTATGATAAACATAGTGTTTATTCCCAGAAAATCACGAATACATCATTCTGCCAAGCCTGCATAAAATGTTATATTAAATATTTGAAGTTGAAATTTGACATTATTATTCGAATTTTAAAACTGTTATGATGTATGTGATAGTAATGTTGAACGAAACAAGTATCATAAAGATTATTGAGACACATTTTACACGAAAAGCCCTTCACTAAGCTGTCGACACACTTGTTCTGTTATCTTTACTTTTTCGATCGATTTTATGCCCCAACAGATACATTTCGTTGTTGTAAAGAACGGTTTGGCACACAGCCTTCTCTCGTTTTCAATTGTGTTGGAATTATTGATGAATTCAACTGGGAGAAATGCATAGACATTAATTTGGTGAGTTCCAAGAATTAACACTATATTAGTAATATAATAATTACGCAATAATTATTCATGCCTGAATAATATCAAGTAATTATTCAACACGATTATTATTCAACTACATAATGGCTTAATTGTTAATCCTTTCTTTTATCACAACCAATGTCAACTTTATTTTGTATTGAATGAATTGTTTCGTGAATAAAAAAACAAACAAACTACAGAATGGCACAATTCGGATAATGATGGCCACACTGGACCACATCGGCAAGAAGAAAGGCGGGGGTGGTGGATCTCTGCTTCTTCTGTCTTCTGTTCTGGGTATGTACCCAGTGCTCTGAATAATTCTAATGATATATGTTCTATTTTTTATGCTTACCTAACTATGTGTGTAACTAAAGATAGTTATCACACAGGAAAACACGTGTTAAATTAATTGCATATTCCTGGAAATTTTCAACACAACCGAAGGGTGCACAGAGTGCACTTTTGGAAGTTATTAATATTTTGGAATTCTGCGGTTTTATCTGGCATGCAACTTTCGATTTTCATCTGGGTAAAATGAGGACTTCTACAGATTTTCATAATTTCCCAGAATTGATATTTTGTTAGCCTTTAACAAACGCAAGTTCGCCATGAATATATCTACTCGTTGACAACATATTCAAGGCTATGCTTATTATTATTATTTTATTATGTTATAAATTTCAAGGCATAGAGAAGGGCCCCAATCTGCCAGTGTATACAGCAACCAAACATGGTATTGTTGGTCTGGTTCGGTCATGGGCTGTGAGTTTATTGTACTGTTTTATTTTTATTACTTCCACTTGCACGAAAATCTGGCTACTCAATTATAATCGAACGATTTTTTTTTTACATATTTTCAATGTGATATAGTACCAGTATATGCAAATTTTTAATATGCAACTACGACTAAACCAGCGTTTTGGCGTGTGGTGTGCCTGTCTATTCAATGTTGGGACTTCTTTCACATACCCAACTCGATTTTCCTGCTCCACCTTAGGCACCGATTCACGCCCATGGGGTCAGTATTTCGTGTATATGTCCGACTGCTGTGGACACACCTCTCCTTGTGGACTCTGTCAGCAGGATTTATTACCCGGAAACCATGCACGCCACGCTAAAACTAATCAGAGATGGACAGCCCATCATCAGGTTTGTTATTATGATGTTGCAGTATAAAACGTGAAAACTATTTATGAGATCAGTTTTCTGAAATTATGGAAGCAATGACCTCTAAATGTCCATTATCATTGAAGAATGGTCCTGAAAATTATTCGAAGGCGTTATACATTGTTATTGGCATTTCATTTTAGAGTAACAAACGATGTTGATTTTTCCAGCCCGGATGAACTTGCGGAGGAGATGGTGCGAATTGCCCAAGATCCATCCAGCAACGGGCGTGTATTCTGTATGTCGAAGGAGGCGGGTTGTCAAGAAGTCAAGTTCGAGGAACGGCCAAGATTCTGATGAGGAGAATAACTTAGGATCGACCTGATTCCAGAGGAACATTTACATATTTAAATCTACTCTCAATGACATGCATATGTATACTGGTAGGATGGAATGCTAGTCATATGTTTTTCAGTGTAACTGAAAGGCGTTGTTGCTATTATACTGTATAATACTATGCAAATATTATCCGATATTCGTTGAGATTTTTCCCTGTGATAGTATTCTGCATGAATGTGATTACCATAATATAGATATTGATCAAAACCGTATCACAACAGTTTGTTTTATACCTGTACGTTGTTTCACTAAAATCATATAACGTTGATATTCATCTATTATCTAAATCGAGATTAACTGAATATAGAAATGGTGTCTGGCGTACGAAATCGATGAAGCATCTGATCTTGCCAAAATGGTTTGTTACATAATGCGCATTGGTGTTCGCAACATTCCATCGACATCAAGTGAAACGGTTTTGCTTCGCTGTTGATCTTTATGACGCCCAAAACAATAGCGATACCCCAGAACAATATCGATGACGGGATGACACAGCAAAGGCCATTACGAAATCATAAAGTGTTACTCCCAATACACCAGGTGACAATACTTAATGAATCTATTAGAACATACGGAAGCCCAGAACGGCCAGTTTTTTTTTTTTTTGTGCAGTTTTTTTTTCAAAATCCTGAGAAATATTTTCGAAATTTTGATTTTTCAATTTTTTTTTTAATTTTCGACTTTTTGACTGTTCGGTTTTTTTTTCGACTTTTCGTTTTTCGAGTTTTTAACTTTTCGGGGTTTTTTTTCGACTTTTTGCCTTTTCAAATTTTCGTGTTTTCGACTTTCTGACTTTTCGGGGGGGGGGGGGTGCAATTTTCGACTTTTCATTTTTTTTTTTCGAAAATTAGATTTTTCTCATTTGGTCACTTAATTATCAGTGTAGATACATTGTTGTATTGTGTTTGGTCGAATTTGGAAGAAAACATTCGTCTGTTAAAATGATATTGGCAGGAAAACTATTATTCTAAATCAACTACATATATGCCTGTGGTCTAAGAAAAATAGGTTACAAAACAAACTGTGCTTGATCAGATGGATAAATTAAGCATATGACAGTACTAGCAGCCGCTTTTTTGTTTTGTTTTGTGCGCGACTCAGAGTTACCTCTGACTTAACCTATTTTACGCTCGATTGGCTCGAACATATACGAGTAAGCTGGAATCGCACTGCATCAAGGGATACAAAGCAGCGAGAATGGCGGCCAGGTAAACAAACTCAAAATATCTCCACCAGAAACTCGTAAACGAAATCGATAAGAAAGGGGCGTCTGTTTGAGCATACAAGTGCAGATATATAGCTGTTATGTTCTCTTCGTTCGATCGGAAAGTTATGGAAAAATCTATAACTTACTGCCAATATCACTTTAACGATTGTCAGTGTATAAGACCTATACATGCACACAGCCACACTTCCTTGGAACAACCTGTCATGGTCAAAATTCCAAGTCGAAAAAACGAACATTCGAAATATCAGGAAGTCGAAAAAACGAAAAGTAAAAAAGTCGAAAAAACGAGAAGTCGAAAAGTTAAAAAGTCGAAAAAAACGAAAAGTCACAAAAAGTGGAAAAAACAAAAAGTAAAAGAACGAAAATTCGAAAAAAAATGAAAAGTCAAAAATTCGAAAATTGGAAAAATCAAAAAGTCCTAAAAATGAAAAGTCAAAAATTCGAGAAAAAAAAACTGAAAGTAAAAAAAAAAAAAAAAAAATCGAAAAATCTAAATTTTGGAAATTTTTTTTTAACGAAGTATAAAAAAAACTAGGTGGCCGTTCTGGGCTTCGGTAAAAACACCTACACAGTTTGTAATCTCAGGATTTATTTCAGACAATGGATTTTATTGTAATATACTTGTACTTGCATTCAATGTGTACATGGGTCAAGTGCCTATGCAGAGGTGGATCCGGGTGGAGAAGATTGGGAAGGGGCGGTCCGAAAAACTCAGGTCCCTCTGGCAAATCTCAAAATTAGAGGTAGTAATACTTCAGGCTATATACATCTGCCCAATGGAATATTATATTACATTTTGCTGTTCAAATTGTCATACCAACAAGTTGCCTATCAGAAAAAAATGGTTAATATTCGGAATATTATTTTTAAATGAATCCAAAATGGACGTAACATTTATGCAACTTCTCACCTAAATGGTCATAACGTCGAGCTGAATCAACATAAGATTTTCATTTTGGGGTTTATAACTAGGTATTCATGTTCAAGCAATACATATTCCTTATACCATATCTATACGTGCACCATATATATGTACATCCATTTAAATACCCTAGAGTGAAGTCCACTTGACACGCAAACCCAAACTTCAAGTTGTT
Organism: Terebella lapidaria; assembly: GCA_949152475.1. Taxonomy (NCBI): domain Eukaryota; kingdom Metazoa; phylum Annelida; class Polychaeta; order Terebellida; family Terebellidae; genus Terebella; species Terebella lapidaria. The sequence goes on from OX424560.1 coordinate 30,820,777, forward strand.
TTTTTTTCTAAACAAATTGTACTCTGAAGATGTGTGATGCATATCTCCAGGGATACTTTGGTATTTCGATTTCATTTCTGGTGTTATTTTATGTATTTGACACTGATTCAACCTGCTAACAGCAACCTATCGAGATAGAAACACATTGAAATCTTACTTCATTCATTCACTATTCCATTACACATTACACCCAAACATGCTTGGGATACGTTCCATCATCTAAGACAAAGAACACTACTAATGTGAAATGACTTAATTGGCAATCTTGACACATGAACATGATATATTACCCACAATTCTTTTGAGTGTACCATGTGAGAAACATGGTACATGTTCACCTTATTGACCAGATAGTAATTTTTTACTAACATCGTCATACAACGAAGCATTCTCGACCGATTTCATATCCCTCAACATCCTCTACCTCAATTCCGGCAACTTCTCCTCACTGTTTTCACCACAGTCTTCCTTGTCTCAGCTCAGACGCACATTATTGTACTGGTTGCCACACTCTCCTGCAGCAGAACACTTGCAGTACGATGTGCGTAACCGGTGTACATTGTGGCAACTACTTCCCATGTGACTGCAATGCTTTGTTACCATCCCACATTGACACCGGATGACGTCACTGAGCTCTGGCGAGGCTGGATCGTCTTTGGCGACAGCAAGAACTGAAATGCCATCTGTGAAGTTCCATCCAAACAGGATTGGTCCTGCAACCTTTGAAGCATGTCACGAGAAACCACGTACTGGTGCCGGCAGCAGTACCTTGGTCACAACATCTTAGAGAATATGGTGAAAGTTGTAACCGGGGAAGCTCTTAGTTTGAGCATCAACAGCTATATGACTGTTGAGAGATGGAGTCAATGAGCAACTCATTTCTGAGTAGACTGGACACCAAAGCTCGACATCCCTCAGCCAATATAAATGGGCAGATCGCAGTTTGAACAAAGGTGTGTTCGACGTCATACAGAGCAACAAACACAGCAGCCGAGGCACTGAAAGAGAGAATTTCCGATACCGCGGACTACCCACTCTTGGAAAAGGTCAAGAATGACCATGAATCTGTCGTACTGATCACAAATTGTGGCAACTTTACCATGAGTTTTTACTGTAGATCCAATGAGTGAAAAAAAATGCTAGATGGAATACGAAAACATTGTACCATGAAATGAAATATGCCCTGATTTCATAAAAGATGAAGATTTTACAATTATCGTTATTGCGAATAACGATTGGTTTTCATTCTTTCGGTTTCATTTCTTCGAATGGTTTTCATTCGATTAAAATAAAGACTTATGTGGAGCAATACAAGCATCCATTAAAGATTCTGTTTTGTTCATACAGTTATCATCACTTGACGACGGGAGTAATATTCATAACCATCAATGACGATCGACAACTCCACGCCATGAGTTCTTGTACGAATAGAAACCAACCAAACACATTAAAAGTGCCCTGTTCGACTGGTATATCGCCTGCAGTACAATAATACAAAAATGTCAAAACAGGTTTCTGTGAGATTTGCAGGGATTTAACAGGGGTTTCTGATTGCGCTCACTTCTTGTGAGCAGCATTTCACGAAACTTTGTTCAACTGGACATTCTCTGGTCCCAATATCACTGGACACCATAAAAATCAGTTCTATACAATTAATTTATTGTTATTTCACAGTTTCTCCTCTATACTCTGTCCACGACCAAGCCTGTGTTTCAGTTTGTCTGCAATCACGTACCCTCAGTAAACTGTTAGACTTCAACCCTTGTGCGTCGATACATTTCCCTGTCATTTTATGCTTTATATGTCCAGTCTCCTGAAAAACAGAAACATGATTTTTCCGTCTTAATCCCCGATAGCCTAAACGATATAGAAAAGTGTTAATTTGCAAAATATACAAAGAAATCTCTACATTATCATAGCTCCATATCTGGTTATGGTCCGAAGAATCACACATCTTTTCCATCTTGAACTGTCCAGTTTTAACGTAAAATGCCAGACACGTGGTCTCCCGTCGTATCTGTCCAGTAGGGGTCATTGAAAATACCTGTCAGGAAAATCGTGTAGACTCCGTGAATTTTTTTTTTCGTGGTGACTCGAATTTTTTCATACACATTCGAAATTGATTACCATTATAGTTTGGTTTATATAAATATAGTTGGGAATAATACGTGAACTATCAACAATTGTTCACTTTTTTGATTTGTTCTATTTATTACTGACATGAAATTTTATCTAATTTGCAGAAAAAAGCCACTTTTCATGCTATTCTACCAAGCAAAGAGCATAGATCTACATTGTAGAACGTAACACCACTGACCTGAGTCATAGCAGCCATGTCCTTAAAACACCTGTAAACTCCCGGAGTATACGACAGTACACCGGTCTCACTATAGCTCAGGGAATCAAAGCAAAGGTCGGTGGCTTTGTTCCTGATCTGGGAAAATGTAAGTGAAATTGTTTACAGTCATGATTTCTATGAAAGAAATGTCTACGCATCGTGTTTCAGAAAACAAGGTGATTACGGTGCTCATATTGAAAACTTCATGTCAAAATATCCCATGGATTTTGCCCTGAAGTTCCCGAACCATGGGGAAATGCTGAAAAATAAATGATTATGTGCTCAAAGGGAAACATACAATTTCACAGTTATCCGAAGATCCGAAACAAAATTGAACCAATGGATCTCCAGGTATGGTCTACCGACCGTTCCGAATGCTATCACGTCGACATCGATTTTGAATTTCTCGGGATAGACGTTATCAAGGTACCACTGGAAACTTTTACACTTCTCACGCTCGCGGATTGCTCTCCGGTCTGCCAGATCGCCGACATCGACTGTCTGGAAGAGAGTGACAATCATACAACTGGTATGCTATTGCCTTATATTATATGTCCATGTTGGAACAAAGTAAGGATGAAGGTTAAATCATACTCGTAAATCAGGTCGGTGGAAATAGAAATATCGCTTGTATTCATCCATCCAGACTTCAGCTACACGTTTGGAATTGAGACCGTGATAGTCTCTGGTCTTGTCTGTAAAACATGAAGCAACATAACACATTGACTATGTGGTGACAGCTGGACTGAAACGTCATATTGGGATCAGATAATTCAGCTTCGCACTTTTGAGTAGACAATTATTCCAACAAGAGAAAATTAATTTGAAGGAATATAAATGGCTGTACCCACTTGGAAAGCCGTATGGATGACTAGGTCGGAAGATGTGGCCGACTTGTGAACAGGGATGAAATAACAGAGAACCACCGCACATCCAGCTCTTGAAGAGCGATGTGTGAGAATAAATAATATCAAGTATAGGTTACTCCGATATGTTAGTATTTTGTTCGAATCGTCTTTTTCAGTCTAAATGCCCCTATTTACTCATAAACTTCATAAAATCAAGGTGATTATTGAGTGACACAAATCGTCTGTCATTGAATGCATAAAGTATTGTATTGTATGATGTGTTTACCTTGAAGGATATTTCCAGGTTTTCACCGCCCCATATTTCTAACTTCTCATCATAGGCTCCAATTCGGAAGAAGAAGTCTTTGTGTACAGCGAACAGTCCACCAGCCATGGTTGGTGACCTGAACGATACATAATGCACAATTCATACTGCAGTGGCTAATTATGTGATTGTAAATGAAACGTAAATATAATACTTAGTATTTAATGACCAATCAATGTCAATTAATACCCGTTCAACTCACGGGTAGGCATATGGCTAATTATGTGATTGTAAATGAAACGTAAATATAATACTTAGTATTTAATGACCAATCAATGTCAATTAATACCCGTTCAACTCACGGGTAGGCATATGGCTAATTATGTGATTGTAAATGAAACGTAAATATAATACTTAGTATTTAATGACCAATCAATGTCAATTAATACCCGTTCAACTCACGGGTAAGCATATTCCGGGCCTTTACTGTGATTTCTGTCTGCATTTGGTCGACGTTCCCATGTGAAGTGCATGGACCAGGAGAACCCGCCCCTGTTGGCTGAGGTTCCAGGGTTATAGGACAGATCTCGGCGGCTTATACTGCCTATAGATGGACATACTACTCGGGTATTGTCTTCGTGGATTTCAGCCAGAAGTGGTTCAATCCTGAAACGATTGATTGATCTATTTACGTGACTTAATTATCAATAAAATGTGCAAAATAGGTTCCTGGTTGGGAATTGGCCTATGAATACACCCTCAATTATGCATATATCTTTCATATAATTGCTTTCAGCTGTGAGTCTCAGTTGAAACTTTATTTATTTTAGAACAATTGATGAACACGCATAAGCTTTTGTTGACGCTTCACCAAAATTTACCATCCAGGCCCGGCCTCGCAATGAGCGTCTAAGAAGATGAGGACCTCGCCTCTTGCTGCACGGGCCCCGTACACCTTAGCACGTATCAACCCGTACCGCTCAGGCGTTCTGACTACGCGTACAATACCATCAGACCACGTGCTTGATATGTAGTGATAGAGCGGCTCCAGAACGTCGGCTGGTGGTTGTGAAATTATTACTCAATGGTACACAATTCAGGATCTATAGTTCTTTCGGTTTTCACTCCCTTCAGTTATAGCTTTATTTTCTAGAGTAAATTTTATAGAAGTTTTTATATCAGAACCAGACGAACATTGATTGGCTGCTTAGGGCGTAGTAATACATCATACGTCTCGTGCTGCTGTCGTCAAGAAGAACTACTTCTTCCAAGTAGTCCGGTGGAGACCTATTCACGACACTGTGAGCTGTACGCAGGATCACACTCGGTGCCTCATTATGGTAGACAAGGATCACACTGGCTCTCGGTAGATCGGTGGGATATGTCCGAGCTTTACACCTGAAAGTCACCTGAATATTTAGTATTTAAATGCGCTACGATATATGCCAATATAGGCCAAATGTCTGCTATAGCTAGCATGCAGGTAGACTACTTTAAATAATGTTTAAACTTAGCATCTGCTGCATTGTTAATCACTGAATGTGACAAGAATGTTTTTTTGTGCTTCATTGCTGCAGAAATTGACTTGGTTTTTTTTAAAGGACAACATGTTCCTAAAAGAAGGCACAACAGATGCGGCACTCTAAGAAAACACTTGACTATAGATTCTGATCTAAAAATGGTTTGTTTGCATTTCTGCAACATTTCTTTCTGTGATTAACAGAAATGTCCGTCCCTGTATCTCCAATATGGTGACAGTTCAATGTCCAAATCATCACGGGAACAGGGCCAGCCTTCGACGATGATACTTGCTGGTCCGTATGAGCCTCAATTTTCCATACAGCTAGTGTCCAGTGATCGAGTCTTACAAAACAATTGCAGAATGCCAAGCATTCTTTTTCCGCGCTGTGAGTGGCGTCGTTACACTTGGTAAGACTCCAGGCTGTGTATGCGACGGACTGCAGCCCCCCTTCAGTGTTGTGCTGGTGGAGACCTCCTTCCAGTCCATTTTCACTGGTATCAACTGGTAAGATGACCGCCACTAAGAGATTGTAATACATGAAAAATGTTGGCACAGTTATGAGTTGTTTGACTTCATCAAATGCTTTTTTTTTAGATAAGAACCTCCGATCAAATGAAAGCAGAACCCTCTCGTGTCAGCATTCTTGAAGGTTGGATTACCATGCTGACGTTCGGGTAGTACTGAGAAAGGTAATTGACTGTGCCAATGATCCTGAAAAGCCCTGCCTTGTTATGTGGAACTTGCATCTCAGTTACAGCTGATACTTTTCAGCACACGTTCCTTTGTCGGTAATGAGACTGCCCATGAACAGGAGCGTTTCGTTAGCTTGAACTTCCAACTTTTCAGCACTGAGCTTGATATGCCGGTCTGCACATCACTCCACGAGGGCTACAAATCGCTAATCATGGTCACGTTCTCCCTCCTCATAAGTGTTACCTTTACCACAGACAAGCATATCATCTGCTTCACTGATGACACCATCTGAACCTTCAAGTGACATCGCTAAATATATTTGGAACTCTTCTGGAGCTCTTAGTTAGAAGTGCTGGTTTGTTTCCCCATCATGTTCTTGGGCACCTCCTGGAATACTATTTCTTTTATTTGTTTGATTTCGCACAAACCAGCTGCACCTGGCCCAGTGGTTTCAAGGGTTTTGATTATCCAAATGGGCATAGCAGGTATGGTGAACGGTGCAGTTTCACAAGCAGTGGAGCTCAGACAATGTTTCTTTGGTAATGGTATCGCAAGTGGCGGCTATATCGATCTGAAATTTCAGCTGCGTTAATTTGCTTCCCGTTGAAGACATCAACATTTTTACAGAGTACATTCTTGTTGGTTTTTTGCTCACATGATGAATGCCATAAGAGTCCAAATAATAGACTTGACATTCGTATTCCTGGTCTCAGTTGACTCGCTGATTATCATCTTTATTCGTCTCGAGCTTGTGAACATTGCAAGCTTGCTGTGGTTGCATTATGTCATCTCGACGTCTTCCTCCCTCGGTATCCTCGGCCTGTTATTGTTTGAATTCTGTGATCGTTGTTGTGTCTGGGATTTGATGCTTCTGGTTTCAAGGCTGGCAAAATGAACATTCATGCCACACTTGGCACGGGTGCGATCTTTAGCTGGATAAAGATGTCACGGGTATGGCCCACCAGTATCACCACGCCATTGACATGTTCCTGGTTCTCGCTTCAGTTTCACTCGGCTCTGACCTGTCCAGTGTACACACTCCTCAATGTCGTTTTTGCGTTGCCTCTACAGTGATTTTATTGGTCGGATGTGCAGCCTCCATCGCCTTGACTTTTGTAACAATGCTGTTACAAATCGGGCTTCTTCAGGGGCCGATCAACCCTTTTACGTTCGTATAGTGTTCGAAGCGTTGTGTTTGAAATGAGCACAAGCCGGTACGAGTTCGATATAATCCAAGTTTATTAGGATGATAAGTCCGATGGTACGATCACGACCACATACGCACTTCCCGCTAATGTTCAAATTATAGTCCGACACGTAAAGTAATATCCCTCGGTTATTAATCAAATATATCTATCACGAAATGCTCGATACTTCCAGAAACACGTCTTCTCTCTCTGGAGTCCAAATCTTCAAGCAACCTAAAAGCGTGGGACCAAGTATATATATCAGTGTGGGTTTTCCCGCGTCATGTGGCAGGTGTTCATGAGAATGGCGGGAAAGTGATGTAATGTCTGGGTGGGTGGAGTTACGTGTCTGGAAATGTGGTGATTGGTGGGCTGTTCTGTGTGACGTCATTTGTGAAGTTGTTTACATGTAGATGCGGTGCGAGGACGGTGTGTGCCTGGTGACGTGGCAGGTAAGCACGAAGTCATGTGATGAATCTGTGTAGTGTATGTCGAGTGTAGGAATAAATATTAGGGAGGGGTTTCGGGCCGTTGCTGTCATAAATTTACTACATAACACCCCTTCGTCAAATTACCCCCTGGGAATTTACCCTCCCCGAAACCTAACTGTCACAAAAACCTAAACATAATAAGCTGGAAGTCCTAAAGGGAAACACACACACCGCGCGAGTCAATGAGAAAACACTGAGTACAATAAAATTTCTAACTGTCAAAATAAAGTCATCAGTCAGTCCGTCGGCAGTCACTAGGATGATACGAACACATAGGACAAATACATGCATCACAAGGACAGATGAGGAATCAATGACATAAATCAACACATATATCACAGTATCAAACATATAAATCATAAGGTAAAGAAACAGTCCTCGACTTCCCAGAATGGAACGGAATGTACTTAAAGTTCATTCCCGACAGAGTCAGGAAAAAGTCCGATATATCACACCAGTTGTGAATAAGTACGACATTTATATGATCACATATTATATACATATGTGACGTTTGGTAATGACTTGTTTTCGGTGTGGCCCAAAAAACCTGGTTTCTCTGATCGTATAGACTTTATGTAACTCCCGCTCGTTGTGATTCGAGAGCCGTCACTAATCTGGCGTTCCCCAACGCTGGTGTATCATCACTCCGTAGCTTACCGGCTTCACTTAGGCAAGAAGCAACTCAGATGTAAATAAATTGAAGATTTATATACATCAAATCAACTTACAATTATATGGCTGGTCACCCACGTGACGTACAAATATGAAGTTCAGACATGGAGCACTGTATGATCACATTTCAAAAATAAATAGTGCACGAGGGCACAACTAAAAAGAGTTCTTAGCCGGCGGCGTCTCTCTGTCCCTTCCCGTTGAAGTTTCCCGTCCCGTTTAGTCGAATGGTTTCTCCAGGTAGTCGGTCTAATCCCGGTTGACTCTAAGGCCCTGAAGAAGGAGTCGTCCGCACGGAGTTCGTCGAGTCCCTTGGCTGTGGCGGTGACGATCTCCCCACGGTCGATGTCGCTGTTGCAGTGCTCTCAGAGCGGCCGTCCGCTCTCCCTTATATAGCCAGGGTGGCTGCGCGCGCATCTTCGTCCGCGAACGTATCTTCCGCACTCTTCTCCACGTGGTGAAGACTGCGTCCGCGAACGGTTCTTCCGCGAAGGCTCCTCTTCCGCGAACGGTGCTTCCGCGACTGATGCTTCCGCTGATGATGCTTCCGCAATCGTGCTTCCGCGAACGGTTCTTCCGCGAACGATGCTTCCGCTGATGATGCTTCCGCAATCGTGCTTCCGCGAACGGTTCTTCCGCGAACGGTGTCTTCGCAAGTGGACTTTGTAGATCACGTGACCGTTCCTAACGAACGTTTCAGCGCGGCAGTTGCATGGTTTTGTTACAACTCCACCCTTTCTGGAGATCAACGTCCCCGTTGATCCTTTCTCTCTCTTCTTTTCTCTTCTTCCTCCTTCTTCGTCTTTTCCTGCCTGTCTGTTGTTTACAGGGCTCTCTCCCTCCACTTCACTGGCGATCCACCTCGCTTTCGGACGTCTCCGCCAGCCTGTCCCGAGTGTCTGTATATGCTCGGAGCTGTTCCCGGAGCAGCTTGGTCTCTCGGACGTGGGCTCGCAGCTCCTTCCGGTGGCTCTTCTCTCGTTGAGAGGCCTCCCCTCGCAGCTGCAGCACCTCGGCCTCGAGCTGTCTCTGCTCCTCCTTGGCTTGGAGCCGAGCCTCCGCTTGGGTGAGGTGGCGTCGTCCCATGGCTATCGTGGACGCCAGGTCCTCCAGGGCCTTCTCTCCGGCAGTGACCGCTCTGCCCAGGCCCTCCACATACGGTCGCAGTTGGTCCTCCTCCTCCGGAACGGGCTTGAGGTACCAACTCAGGTCTAGGGGCTTGTAGGTAGGGGCCGAGTCTCTGGGAACGGGGGGTCCGTCGTCCTCGGGGGTGGGGGCCTCCGGGGATTCCGCCTCTCTCCGCTCCTGCTGAGACTCCGGTTCCTCTTCGCTATTCGGGGGGTCGTCCTCGGGGTCTGGGGCGTCCTCTGACCTGGGGGCGTCCTCCCGGGGGCTTGACGGCGTGGAGCTGGTCGTCCCGCTGGCCGCAAAGCTGACAGTCTTCAGCTCAGGGGCAGACACAGTAGTCGGACCATCTCGGGGGTCGGACACGGGCGTGTCGGTCGTCGTCCTCCTCCGTCCTGGCTTGAGGGTGTTGCCGCTGGCATGCGACGTCTCATGCCGGTCTCTGTCAGCTCGGCGGGCGAATCGCTGGCTGCACATCTTGCAGAGGTGCCGCCCCTCCTTCTGCGTGTGTTTGGTCGCCACGTGTCGGCTAAAGTTGGATGCCGTCACGTGGATCCGGCAGGGGCTGCACCAGCGTCGCCCTCTCTCGGTGGACAACTTCCGGGCAGGGGACCGTCGACCTCCTCGGGGCTCCTCACGACGCTCCCGGCTCCTCGAGCGCTCCCGCTTCCGGTCAGGCTTGGTAGGTGGGTCGCTCATCTTGTCGACTTCAAGGGGCAGAAAGTCAGCCAAGTCGAAATCTGGAACGTCCCCGAAATCTTCGTCTGCAAATGCGGGTATCTCAATGATCTGCAGAGTTGGTGTGTTCATGGTTGAAGTGATGACGGAATCGTAGGCCGGCCTGCTTATATAGAAAAGGCGCGGACCAGGGATCTGGGGGAAAAAGCATTGTCGTGGAACGAAATAACGTTTTTCGCTTGCTTCCGCGAACGGTTCTTCCGCGAACGCTGCTTCCGCGAACGTGCTTCCGCGAACGGTACTTCCGCGAACGCTGCTTCCGCGAACGCTGCTTCCGCGAACGGTTCTTCCGCGAACGCTCCCGTCATCGTTTACATCGTTTGGACTGCATTCCCGCTGTTTTCCACTCGTCCCTCGTCATCACTGGGGGTCCGGACTGGGGTCACATCGTCCGGATTGGGTATCCAGGCGTCGGTTTCAGGGGTGAACCAGCACCTTTTTATATTGTCAATGTGGACATCTTTAATCTTGCCACCGGGTCGATCTTGTATGGACACCATCCATCCGAGATGAGACTTCACAACGAGATAAGGTCCCGTCCACCCTAGTCCTAGTTTTGGTCTAGCCTTTGGAGGGTACCAATACATCACCCAGGTGCCCACCGGAAAATGTCGAGCGGCTGATTTTACGTCATGATGGCGCTTTTGTCGCACCGTAGCCGTCTTCAGGCACTCTCGGGCAGTCTCGTGAGCTTGTATGGTGGCTTCCTTCACCCATTCGACGTATTCGGACGCACACTCGGGGACTGGTCCTCCCAAATCGTCCGGTTTCGTCCGGTACCTCAGGTCCAATGGGGTGGTTGCCTCCCGTCCCATCATCATTCGAAATGGTGTACACCCGGTGCTTTCGTGTACTGAGGTTCTATAAGTCGCCATCACGTAGGGCAGATGGTCGTCCCAGTCGTCATGGTTCTCGTCCACGACCACGGCCAGAAGGTTCAGCAGGGTCCGGTTGAATCGCTCGACCATCCCGTCTGATTTGGCGTGATAAGGGGTCGTCCGAGTCTTCTCCCCTCCTAGGATCTTGATCATCTCAAGGAAAAGCTTACTCTCGAACTCTCGTCCCTGGTCGGTGTGTATCTTGGCTGGCATTCCCAGGCGGCACACGAACTCAGTCACAAAGACGTCCGCCACCGTCTGAGCCTCATGGTTGGGTAGAGCGTAGGCCTCAGTCCACTTGGTGAAATAATCACCCACGACCAGTATATACCGGTTCCCAGAATTGGTGATCGTTCCAGGCTCCAAAATGTCCATGGCCACCCTTTCTAGCCGATCGCCTACCGGTAGATTTCCCATGGGGTGGTACTTGGGCCCCGGTCGCGGCTTTCTCCCACTACACTTCAGGCACTCCCGGCACCAACGCTCCACGTCCTTCGTCATACCCGGCCAGTACATTCTCGCTTTTAGTCGGTGGACTGTTTTGGTGACTCCCTGGTGACTCATCAGCTTGCCGGTGTGGACCTCCTTCATGACGGCGCGTCTCAGGACCTGTGGAACGACCAGTTGATGGATTGGTGCGTTCTGGCAAGCCGCTTGGTACCGCCGGTACAGAAGCCCATCACGTAGCTCCAGCTGGTCCCACTGTTGCCACAGAGTCTTCATTTGCTGACTTTTTGTTCTGACTTCGGGCCATGCAGGTCTCTCAGTGAAAATATTCTTCCACCCGAGGATGCCTCCAACTTCAGGGTCGGCTCGTTGAAGGGTCACTAGGTCCTCCTGGGAATAACCATTCAGGACCTGGGCCTCCGGGGCTCCCTCCATCGGATTCCGGCGTCCTCCCGTAGCCATAGCCCGCGTGACAGCTAGCATTTGTTTGTCTGGATCTCGGATCACAGGGTTGGGGCATGGGTCCAGGAAGGGCTCCTCTCGGCAGCGCATCCACACGTCGGCCGTCGCGCCGATCGCTGCTCCGGCCACAACCTCCGGTCCCAAACCATGCAGTGCGAGGAGCATCATCAGGAGAAACCAAACCCAGGCAGAGGGGTGGAGCTGATGCAGGGTTCTGCAGACGCTCCTGGCTCCTTCCTCCGTCTGTGGGGGGCTCCGGTCAGGCAGGCATTCCTCGGTCGGCTGGGTAGTCGTCCTCGGGTCCTCCTGGCAGCGCACCTCCCAGATCTGGAATATCCCGACTCCATCTCCGCAATAGTAGTCCTCCGTCCAGGGCTCCACAGGGACCTCCCGCAAGATGTTAACTTGAGGTCCTCCGGGGCTCCATCCTTCTCCGCTGATCGGTGGAAGCAGATCCTCGTCAGAGAGGTCCTCCAGGGGTAGGGGACACTCCTCCTGAGTCGGACAGGCCTCCTCTTCTCCTTCGGGTCTTGTGGTGTGGCGAGGGGCGGGACAATCCGGTCTCCGGCACTGTCGGCATCTGGACATCCCGTCTGCATTCCCGTGTTGTACTCCCGGTCGGACCTCACACCTGAAGGCGTAGCTGGCGATGCGAGCTGCCCATCTAGCGATCATTCCTTCCGCATCCCGAAAGTTCAGTAGCCACTTGAGAGAGGCGTGGTCGGTTCGTAGTAAGAACGCTCTCCCCCACAAGAAATGTCTGAAATGGTGTATCATACTGACGACGGCCAGGAGCTCCCGCTTGGTGGTGCAGTAATTCCGCTGGGTGTCCCTCAGGGTTCTGGAAGCATAGGCGATCACCCGCTCTCGTCCGTCCTGCACTTGGGATAAGACGCCTCCCACTCCGTAGCCGCTAGCATCAGTATCTAAAATAAATTCTTGGTCCATGTCAGGGTACACCAGCAGGGGGTGCTCGGTCAGGGGTTGACGCAGCGCCTCGAACGCCTGCTGATGAGCCTCGCTCCAATGGTAGTTGACTTCCTTCTTTAACAGGTGGTTGAGGGGTCCCGCTCGGGTGGCAAAGTCAGGGATGAATCTGCGGTAGTACCCCACGAACCCAAGGAAGCTCCTTAGTTCTGTCAAGGTGGTCGGAGGAACCATTTTTGTTACAGCTTCGACCTTGGCAGGGTCGCACTGGATGCCTCGGTCGGACACGACATGGCCCAGGAAGTTGACCTGTTGTCGAAACAGCTCACACTTGGCGGGTTTCAGCTTCAGCCCGGCAGCCTGCAGTCTCCGGAACACGTCCTCGAGGTTGTCCACGGCTTCTTGGAAAGTCTTTCCAAGACAGACGACATCGTCCAAATAAATTAGACAACGCTTCCATTGGAGTCCCCTCAGTGCCAGCTCCATTAGACGTTCAAAAGTAGCCGGGGCCGTCGCCAATCCAAACGGCATCACTTTAAATTGATAGAGTCCACTACGGGTAGTGAACGCCGTCTTCTCCTTGTCCCTGTCGTCCATCTCGACCTGCCAGTAACCACTAGCCAAGTCTAGCGTCGAAAAATATCGTCCTCCTGACAAGGTATCAAAACTCTCGTCGACTCGAGGCAGGGGGTACGCATCCTTCCGGGTGACATCATTTAGACGGCGGTAGTCGACGCAAAATCTCAGTGCACCATCCTTCTTTTTCACTAGCACGATGGGAGACGACCATGGACTGTCGCTTGGCTCCACAACGTCAGCTTTCAACATCTTGTCGACCTCGTCCTCGATCAGCTCTTGTTGGTAGTACGGGGCTCTCCTCAGAGGCTGCTTGATCGGGGGGTGATCTCCCGTGTCGATGACGTGTTTCGCCAGGGACGTCCGGCCCAACCTCCCATCTGGTCCCATAAAGACCTGCTGGTGGCGTCGAAGGAGATCGCTGACGACCTCCACCTCCTTTTCCGTCAAGTTCGGATGCATTCCCTCCAGGAGCGGTTCTAAATGCTCCGGGCACTCTGGTGTCTTCGTCGACGATTCTGCGTGCATGGCGTGCACTCTGGTTTCGGGCTGCTCAGGCGTCCGGTTCCGCCACTTGGTGGAGTTTGGTGTAAGGGGCTCATGCTCCCTCCCGCTCTCCTCCCGGTACCACTGTTCCCTTTTAGGTTCATTCTGGGTTGTTTTCCCTCCATCGGGACGAAATCCCAGGTCGATCACGGCCTCTATTCCGTGAAGCTCGGCTAGGATGGTCCCCATCAGCACAGTGCAAGCTCCAGCGCCGGCGTTCAGAAGTACCACCGGTACCAGGCGTCCTCGGGGTCGTACCAGGGCTCGTCCCACTACGAGGGGGTCGTCCTCCAACGGCTCTCTTGCGGACTGCACGAGGCCGGCCTTCGGAACTCCTCCCTCACTTCCTGTCAGCTTGAGGTCCACCATCATCTCTGAAAAGGGTGGCAAGACGACCGTCTCCTCCGTCACCAGTGTGTAGACGGCGTCCTCGTGGCCCGAGCTCATCACTACGGTAGTGTCGCCCACCTGCCACTCGCCCTTACGCAGATCCAGCTGTCCCCCAATCTGTTGAAGTACATCAAGCCCCAACACTCCCGGGATCCCTAGTTTGGCTACCAGTACATCTGCCGACACGAGTCGTGTGCCCAGTAGAAATTGAACTGTCATCTCTCCTTGAACCTGTAAGTAGTCTCCGGTTGCTGCCCGTAACCTTATTCTCGTCTGCCTTATCATTGCTTTATGTTCGTCATCCATTTGGTCGAAGAGACACTCGTCCAGAACGGTGGAAGAGGCACCCGTGTCCACCAACATACGAGTCGCCTTCCCCATAACGTGGCACGCCGCATACCACGCCAATGTGCCTCGGGCACCGGCTGACAGCGACACCACCTGGCCATTTCTGTCAATCTTAAGAGAGCTGCCACTCTCCTCAGGGACGCCGCCCTGGATAAGTACTGAGTCGTCCACCCACAGTGATGCACCACCCTGGTCCTCTCTGTCAGTCTTAAGGGAATCACTCCCCTCGGAACCGCCGCTCCGGATAAGTAATGAGTCGTCCACCAGCAATAGCTGCTGCGCTGGCCCCTTGGTCATTCCGCTCCACCGGCCCTCCGTCTCCTCTTTCACGGCCGCTTGTGGTTCAGTTGCATAGGGGGGTCCCTGCTGTTTCGCAGCCTCCAGCCTCAAGGTTGTAACCTGTTGGTTCTCCTTGCTGCTAGCAGAAACCTCGTTGATGTCTCCGTGGGTCCCCAGACGCTCCACGGCTCCATCGGTCTGCATTTCGTCGACGTCTCCGCGGGTCATTAGACGCTCCGCGGCTCCATCAGTTTGCTGTACATTGGCACTCCCGTCTGTGTTGACAGGCTTGCCCTCCAAATAGTCGAGAATTCGATCCTCGAGCTCCTCCTGTGCCCATCCAGTTACTTCGGATGCACACCGGAAAAACCTATTAAAAATCTGTGAAACTAAAAATTCCCCCCTGGCAATGTGTTCTTCACGTCTTCGTCGAGCTTCTCGCCTGTGAAGCCGTGCACACACCTGCCAATGGCCCATACGGTTGGGGGCTGGTATGAGCCCTACTGGTTTTCCGACACCTCGTCTGTCAAACTGTTCCGCTCACCAATCTCCTCGATTAGTCGACTCAAGCGCTCCTCCTTGGTCCGAGGTGGCGGCCGATCTGGACACTGGTACTTCCGATGACCCGGCTTCCCACAGTACCAACAGTCATCTGGTCCCGGCCTAGCGCTTGGTCCCTTGTTCTCAGCAGTGGCGGCCCTCGGCTTGATGGATAGCACCTGCTCACACAGCTCGATTAGTCGATCCAGCTTCCTGTCTTGGCTCTCAAAGAGCCCCTTGAAGTAGGGAAGTCTGGGTAGACCCGCTACGTTCGGCTGGTTGCTCTGCTGCCCACTGGTGGTAATCTCGCCTCCCTGCTGGTTCTTCAACAGCTGTAGGACCCGTCCTAGAGCTGGCTCGGAGTCCTCCGACTCTATGGACATCACCGGCTTCCCAGGCTTGGGTTTGACACATTCGTACTGGGTCACGAACGCTATGGCCTCCTCCATGGTCTTCATCTTCCTCATGAGCGCCATCACCTTCATGTCCCCATCTGGATGGCCCTTCCAGAAGTGGTCTAAGGCGATAGCCTCCTGAGCTGCGGAGTTCAGATCCGGATAACCACGGCCGGCCAGTCGCTGCAACTCATAGCCGTACTGCTGGGGTGTCTCTGCCTTCCTGCGGGTTCTCTGTCCCAAGGTCGCCTTGTAGGACTCCTCCTGACAGTCAGGGTCGAATCGTAGGGTCAGCTTGTCGGTCAGAACGTCGATGTCCCTCCGGTCTGCAGGACTCAGGCTGGTCAGCATTCGTCGCGCCTCTCCTGTCAAGCTCCCGGCTAAGTAGACGCCCTGTTCCCGCTTGCTCCATCCGTTGACCTCTGCGATGACGTCAAAGTGGGCCCGGTACACCGGCCACTCTATGGAAGTCCCATCGAACTTGTCAGGGGTCAGCATCTTCCGGTTCCTTCTGCCGTTCTGATTCCAGGCTGTGCTGTCCTCGGACGACGAGTCCTCCTGCCTCCGTCTCGGCCTAGGGCTTCGTCGGTGCAGCGGCGGTCCCCGCCTCGGTGGTCTCCTCCCCCGTCCTGGGTAACCATGGCTGCTGTCGGTCCCTCCATCAGATGAAGGCCCCTCATCGCCCGATGATGAGAAAGGGTGCTGTCTCCGGCCTCCCTGGGTGACTGAAATAGAAGCTGGATTTCTCCAGGAGGCTGGCTGTCTCGGTTGTCGACTGGGTGAAGACCTCTCTCTTCCGCGAACGCTGTCTTCCGCGAACCCTCCGCGAACACTGTCTTCCGCGAACCTTCCGCGAACGGACTCCTCCGCCAACAGCTCCCGAAGAAGTTCTTCCGCGAACAGGCCTCTTCCGCGAACGCCGTCTTCCGCGAGTCTTCCGCGAACGGGCTCGTCCGCCAAGATGTCTCGGAGACGTCCCTCCACAAAAGACGTACGTCCGCGAACGCCATCTTCCGCGAGTCTTCCGCGAACCGGCTCATCCGCGAATGGTCTTCCCCGTCTATTCTGAAAAACTGGAAAGGAAGATTGGTCGCCTGGATCACTCCTTTCGTCGAGCCGCCGTCTGGGTGAAGACTCCTCTCTTCCGCGAACACTCTCTTCCGCGAGTCGTCCTCGTCCGCGAACGTGGTCGTCCGCGAAGGGCCCTCCCCGGTCACAAGCGTCCTCGTCACCAAAGACTCCCCCTCGCCCACGAGCCCGTTCATCCACGAAGGATCCCCGGCTGCAAGCGTCCCTGTCGCCGAAGAATGCCTCTCGTCCGCGAATGTTCTCTTCCGTGAAAAGTCCTCTCCCTCTCGAGCTGCTCTCTTGGGTCGGAGCCCAAGTAACCCGTCCTCCAGTCACTCCCGTTTGTCGACTCGTCACACCAGACCGCTGCCCTGTTGCACCAGACTGCTGCTGGGACTGGTCCCAAAGCCGTCTCAATGCTGCATTCTCTGGAGGTGCCACACTTGGACTCTGCTCCGGTAGCTGTAGCCGATCCCTCCTCGCCCAGATTTCGCCGTCCTCCCCGTCCAGATTGACGTACTCCGGTCCCAGCACTCGTCGGAACTCGGGGCCCTTCCTAACGCTCTCAAGGTAGGTTGACCTCTCCCTGTCTCGATCGTGCTGCCACCCAGAGTCGTGTCTGAAAAGAAAACGGTTGTCGGGTGTCTGGCTCCGGGGTCTCTGTTGACTAGTCGACTGGCCCATGGAAGGTCTCGACCTCCCTGGTTGCTCCTCACTCGTCGAAACGTCCCGTCTACCCCTGGCTGTGAAGCTGCTCTTCCGCGAACGGTCGTCTTCCGCGAACGTTGTCTTCCGCGAACGGTCGTCGGCCTCTTCCGACAAGGTCGTCTTCCGCGAACGGTTGTCGTCCGCGAACGTCTTCCGCGAACGCCGTCTTCCGCGAGTCTTCCGCGAACGGTCGTCTCCCTCTTCCGCAAAGGTCGGCTTCCGCGAACCGCTGTCTTCCTCGTCCGCAAGTGAGGCCGTCCGTGAAGAGTCTTCCTCTTCACCTCCTGTCTTCCCTGGGGCAGTTTCGTCGTTTTCGCCGGACATGAGTGATGCTGAGGTTCGTTCCCTGGCAGTAGACCCTCGGGGATCCTGGTCACGGCACCAAGTTGTGACGTTTGGTAATGACTTGTTTTCGGTGTGGCCCAAAAAACCTGGTTTCTCTGATCGTATAGACTTTATGTAACTCCCGCTCGTTGTGATTCGAGAGCCGTCACTAATCTGGCGTTCCCCAACGCTGGTGTATCATCACTCCGTAGCTTACCGGCTTCACTTAGGCAAGAAGCAACTCAGATGTAAATAAATTGAAGATTTATATACATCAAATCAACTTACAATTGTATGGCTGGTCACCCACGTGACGTACAAATATGAAGTTCAGACATGGAGCACTGTATGATCACATTTCAAAAATAAATAGTGCACGAGGGCACAACTAAAAAGAGTTCTTAGCCGGCGGCGTCTCTCTGTCCCTTCCCGTTGAAGTTTCCCGTCCCGTTTAGTCGAATGGTTTCTCCAGGTAGTCGGTCTAATCCCGGTTGACTCTAAGGCCCTGAAGAAGGAGTCGTCCGCACGGAGTTCGTCGAGTCCCTTGGCTGTGGCGGTGACGATCTCCCCACGGTCGATGTCGCTGTTGCAGTGCTCTCAGAGCGGCCGTCCGCTCTCCCTTATATAGCCAGGGTGGCTGCGCGCGCATCTTCGTCCGCGAACGTATCTTCCGCACTCTTCTCCACGTGGTGAAGACTGCGTCCGCGAACGGTTCTTCCGCGAAGGCTCCTCTTCCGCGAACGGTGCTTCCGCGACTGATGCTTCCGCTGATGATGCTTCCGCAATCGTGCTTCCGCGAACGGTTCTTCCGCGAACGATGCTTCCGCTGATGATGCTTCCGCAATCGTGCTTCCGCGAACGGTTCTTCCGCGAACGGTGTCTTCGCAAGTGGACTTTGTAGATCACGTGACCGTTCCTAACGAACGTTTCAGCGCGGCAGTTGCATGGTTTTGTTACACATACACAATTTAACATCTGATTGCACTTCAGGTATCCACAGTACGCATTCCGGCACAATCTTCTTGGCCACAACCCAAGGAGAGGACTCCCGGGGTCCACCAGGCCTATTCCAATTTATTGCGTTATTAATCCGACAGTCCGCTCATAACTCCGGGGATAACTCCGTTCGGAGTTCACTAGGTCGTAATCCGTCCAAAGACCATACCCTACTTGGGCTGGTCGCGCCTTTTCTGTGTTCGAGCCGGCGTGGCAGGGGATGTGTGCGCCATGAGTTCCAGTGCCTCCTCATGGGGCAAGTGTGGAAGCACCCGAATGATTGTGGATACCAGCTCGCTGGGGAGACCGGCGGCCTCCGCGGTGGTCTCGGGTTGAGGGGCGGGAGCTTGGGCGATTTGGGCCCGCAGCTGCTTCACTTCCCGTTGTAGCTCCGCCCGGGCAGTATCCGAGCGCTGAAGCTGCTCCTGGAG
Organism: Terebella lapidaria; assembly: GCA_949152475.1. Lineage (NCBI taxonomy): Eukaryota > Metazoa > Annelida > Polychaeta > Terebellida > Terebellidae > Terebella > Terebella lapidaria. Next base: position 30,839,971 of record OX424560.1, read on the forward strand.
GCGACGACGTTCCTCCATCTCGGTTTCAGGAGACGTTGGGTAGTTCCGCTCATGGAGCACACCCATGGCAAATCCGACGGCTAAGCCGTTGTACTCGGCCTGGCGTACATAAGCGTCCATGGCGCTCAGGTATTCGCGTCGCGTAGCGCGGGCGTGTTGTTCCGCGAGATCATCCGCGCGGGCGAGAGCCAGTGTCGGAAGATGCTGGTCCATGCGGGACGCTGGCAACATGGGGTCAGCGTTGTGAATCATGGGACCGGCCTGATCGTCCCAGTACGCTTCATGGAGATGAACTCCATCTGGCAACTTGTCCGCATCCTCATCCCAGATGGGGTAGTTGTACGCGGGATTTTCCCCTGGTAGGGCCTGCATCCCGGGCAGAGTGCGCTCGGCCAGACGCTGACCGTGAATCCGCAGGAACTGATAGTCCGCGGCGAACTCGCCCGAACCATGCAGTGGAAGCTGTTCGTCCAGGTCCTTCGGCAGTGGCGCTAAATTTCCTGGAGTCTCCAACAGGAGTCGGGGTCGCTCCTGGTCACTGTCCCTAGTGACTGGCTTCAGTGGAGTGATCGGGGTGTCACATTCCTCGGTTAAGTACGGTAGACGTACTCCCGACCGGGCTAAGGAGCGGGATGGCTCCCTGACCGAGGTGGAAGGTCGCTGGGGGGAGTCCGCGGGGGAGACTGGCACAGGGACGTGTGTCAGGGGCAGGTGCCGGAACGAGGTCGTGCGCGCAGCTCGCAGTGGCGCCGGCAGGCGGAACTCTGGATCCACCGTAGATTCCGCTGGGCGAAGTTCAACTTCGTCGATATCCCGCGGGGAAACGGGAGTAGCAGGGCCGGAATCAACAGCGGCTGTGTCCGAAGTACGGGGCTCCGCAGAGGGGGACTGACCGTGGTCCGGGGACTCGGATGTCCGGCTGGAAAGCGGGGGATACTCCTCCGGAGGGGGTACCAGGCCCTCCCGAACCCGGTAGTCCGTTACGTCGGGTGCCGTGGGTCGTTCGATCACAGGCTCCGAGCTGTTTGAGTCCGAAGGTCGAGATCGCGGTGGCGACTCAATCGTACGAGGTGGCGTAGCCGCTGGTCGGCGTCCTTCGGGCGCCCTCATGGCCGAGGTCCGGTAGGTGATCGGCCGCGGGAACAGGAACGCTCCTGGTCAACGGTAGCGCACCTGGGAATTAATGGTCTGGATTTCGCTGACCATGTTTGCGAGATGGATTTCTCCTTCCCTGGTGTCCGTGTTCGGAGTCTCGATCCGCTGCAACACCAGCATGACGTGAGGCGCAAGATTCGGCGGATACTGTTCCATCCATTCTGGAGCCATCAACCAAATGCCGAAGGTCAAGACGGAGGTCGGCGTCCAGCGAAAAATGACAAGATGGGCCGGTACGCGTGGCGGCCTGTAGTGCGGGTTTGGCTGCATGTCAACCAAGCACCGTGAGGTGAATCTCCGCACAATCTGTGGGGTCGCCGTTAGACGTCCTCGCTTGAACAGCGGGAACCGCAGAATGTGTTCATCCGTGGCCGTAGACAGATGGCGTGTCATGTCGGCCTGGGTAAGGGTTACCGGATGAAAGGGTAGTGGTACGCCAGCACATGGCCATCCAGTTCTTGAGGCGTACGGAATGGTCCGCGCCGACTCACGGTCGGCCACAACAAAGATCCGGCAGGCTCCTCAGTCCCGGTACAGAAAGGACAGTCGTACCGTCCGTTCTCCAGTCGCAATCCGCGTAGGGTCATGATCTGACCTTCCGATAGGGTGGATGGGACTGCGTAGTAGTGCTCCAGTCCATATCCGGCGGTTCTTGTTCGCTGGCTCATGGGGATTTCATCCCAGTGAATGGCACATGTTCCGATTGGCGTAGGAGGCGCGGAGACAAGCGCCATCAGTTCGTACACTTGTCGTCGGAATGGGGTAATCCGGGGTCCCCGCTCCGGGTTTGGCGCTGGCGCCGACGGCCCTACCGAAGGTGGCGGTCCTGGGGGCTGTGCCGGTCGTACCACCGGTCGTGTGGCTGGTACGGGCTCTGGCGCTGTCGTGGCGGGAGTCGACACAATCGCTGGAGGTGCGACAATAGCAGCGAAAGTGGCGGAAGACGCGGCGACCTTAGCTACAGGTCACTGAAGTGCAGCCAGTGCTCGTTCGACAAGGGTTACCTGGGTAAGGGTTACCGGATGAAAGGGTAGTGGTACGCCAGCACATGGCCATCCAGTTCTTGAGGCGTACGGAATGGTCCGCGCCGACTCACGGTCGGCCACAACAAAGATCCGGCAGGCTCCTCAGTCCCGGTACAGAAAGGACAGTCGTACCATCCGTTCTCCAGTCGCAATCCGCGTAGGGTCATGATCTGACCTTCCGATAGGGTGGATGGGACTGCGTAGTAGTGCTCCAGTCCATATCCGGCGGTTCTTGTTCGCTGGCTCATGGGGATTTCATCCCAGTGAATGGCACATGTTCCGATTGGCGTAGGAGGCGCGGAGACAAGCGCCATCAGTTCGTACACTTGTCGTCGGAATGGGGTAATCCGGGGTCCCCGCTCCGGGTTTGGCGCTGGCGCCGACGGCCCTACCGAAGGTGGCGGTCCTGGGGGCTGTGCCGGTCGTACCACCGGTCGTGTGGCTGGTACGGGCTCTGGCGCTGTCGTGGCGGGAGTCGACACAATCGCTGGAGGTGCGACAATAGCAGCGAAAGTGGCGGAAGACGCGGCGACCTTAGCTACAGGTCACTGAAGTGCAGCCAGTGCTCGTTCGACAATCCGGCTCCCCTCCTGGAGCTGATCCAGTCGCGGGTCGTCCAAGTCCGCGAGTTGTTCCGGGGCCGGGTTTGGCGCTTGACGGCCCTCTTGCGCTTGCAAGTTGCGGATCACCCGCTGTTGCAGGGTGAGCGGGTTTTCGACTCCTTGGAGTGATTCCGGAATGTTCTCCATCGACGGAGTGTCCGTTTCCATAATCTCAATTGGGTGCTCACGGACATCTCCTTGTTCGACGATTTCGACTCCAAGACACTCGCCCTGGATCACAACAGGAGCTGGTGGACTTACGGCTATATCTGAATCGTCGTCGACGATAATTGGGCTCTCAGCTCGAGCCGGTGGAAGTTCGCTTTCTTTTCCGTCCTTACACGACATGCCCGGCTATTGTGACACTAACGTGTGTCACGGCAGCCTCCAGGCACTAGTCCGATAACTTCACAGTTCTATCCAGCAGCTACCACCGATTAGTCCAACTGCTACCACAGAATATTATTCCGTTCTTCCGTCAAAAGTTCGCAATAAATTCCTTATATCAACAGGAATCTATTCCCCAGTCCGACTATAGTCCGTTCGTAGCACAAATGTATATTCTTCAATGAAAAATCCGCTCTGAATACTGCTTGCAACAGTTGAATAAAGTCCGCTCTAATATCCACAGATAGGTGTTATCCGCTCGATGGACAGCAGGCAATTGACCTACTTCCAAAAACTTCCACAAAGTTTCCTTTGTGCATGCAACGATGCTGACGGCATCACTTCTTAGAATCCCCGCGTGGGGGGTGCGCTCTACTTGCTATATATGTCTTTGCGCTTTCATGCAATTGTCTCTGCCTGTGTGTGTGCGGGGGGGCAGACCCGTCACCTAGGAAACGCTGCACATCAAAGACTGGCCTTTCGCGCCAACAGTCAAGGCGGTGGATAGACATACACACCGTTCTGTTTTCCTTATATCCAACCACGACTCCTGGATTACGCTGTCCAATCATATCACTGATTAGTCCGACATACATTCAAAGTTACAGCACTTTTTGTGTGTTCCCAGTCACTATTGTCGTTTACGTGGGAAAGTTTTGTGGTGGTGCCGGTCACGGCTTCTGTGTTTACTTGTGATACATGCAGTCCGTGTGAACTCTTCATATTAATTCCGTTCCTTATCTTTGCAGTTTAACACACAGTAAACAGTTAATCGAATTGCGCTAGCAGACGATTCAGTTCATTAAAGATAGCAGTATAAATACTAGGCTCACAGGAGTCTCAACAGTCCGTTCATTTTCATCAGTCCCTAGGGTCGAGGAACACCGTTATTGCTGTGGAGGGGGTGAGGGTGATGATCTGGGTCGGCCCTACTGAGGCACTTTGATAGTAGATTTCAATGAGTCTTCATGACAGATCGCGCCTTGGTGTGGAAAGGTGGTTATAGAGACGAAATCCGCTGTATCGCGTTCCCCTGTATGTTACTTAGGGGGAGCAGAGGCCCAATCCTGGCGCTTACTCCGATGACGGCTCTCCTTTCACCTCGTCAGCGACAAAGTGATCTTACTCGGCAGGGCTGTTTAGCTGACACATGGATGCAATTACATGATTATGAATTTTTTTTAGGCAGTGCGCCACAGTGCGCGAGACAACACACATGAATTATGCGATGATATAAATACGAATGCATTATATCATATCCATATTCATTTTACGATATCATGTCAAAATAAGATATATAATAAAAAGTGCCTCACTGACATCAAGTACAATTTTATATATTATTACACCGTTATATCACTATAAAATATCGGAAAGACATGATTTCATAGTCCATTCAACATTCATATTTTCGTCAACATTTTTATCAATCAGATTAATTTAGCCGCGGTTATCTAAACCGGGCGGGTCGGCGAATGGTCCGTCTAGGGCGGCTGTGTGGAGCGGGCCAGGGCACAGGCTCACTCGTTGGCGAATCCGAGCTGATCACGGGTCGTGATCCGCGTTTCTTTAGCGCGTGCTGTGGGGTGCTTGAACTCGATTTACGCGACTTCCTTTTCTTCTTACGTCGTCTCATACTCGACGAAAGCGGCGATGCGGGTTGGCGATTAGCCGGCGACGGCATGACATCTGTATCCGTAGTCCGATCTGTCTCTGTAGACTTTCCTTGTACCGTAATATCCCAGGGATGGTACAGAGCGCGGATATGTTCCAGTGAGTCACTAGACGTCTTATTTTCTGAGTCCGCATCACTTGGCGATTCGGGCGGCGACATTGTGTTGTCGTGGCAATTCGGATGGTGCAAATCACCTTCATATGGCTTGATGACATCAAGATGAACGACACGTGTATTACGTAGATTCGATACGAGAGCTATCCGATAGTCCACATCAGTAACTCGTTCCAGAACCTTCCAAGGTCCGGTCCACGGACGTGCAAATTTGTTACTTTGCGTAAGGGGTAGATAGTAATATCTTACCAACTCTCCGGGTTGAAATTGCGGTCGATACTTTGCATGAGCCTCATATCCCAATTTTTGACGGGTCGCGGCTTTCTGCAGATGGTCCTGTGCAAACCCGTGTGCAGTTCTGATGGCAGTGCGCAAGTATTCAACATACTCTGGTCCGCATGAAGGTAACGGTTCCGGGTCACGTGTTAGAAACACCAAGTCCACGGGTAGATTACATTCGTGTCCATACACCATCAAGTGTGGAGTACACCCGGTAGATGAGTGAACCGAGGTGCGATATGCCATCAGCACGTACGGAAGATGTAAATCCCAGTCATTTCCGCGATCACTGACAAATGCGCTCAGCATATTCAGTAATGTCCGATTGAATCGTTCAACCTGACCGTCGCTTTGAGGTCGGTAAGGCGTAGTCCGTATTTTCTTGGCGCCTAGCAAGCGCACAACATTCCGAAACAGTGCGGATTCAAATTCAGTCCCTTGGTCACTGTGAATGGCTTTTGGCACACCATGGTACACAATCCATCGATTGACCAAAGTGTCAGCTACATTCTTAGCCGTGTGGCGTCGTAACGGAAATGCGTCCGTATACTTGGAAAAGTAGTCCGAAATCACGAGGATATACCTATTACCACGTCCAGTATTTTTGTGGGTATCCAAGATATCCAATGCAATTCTATCGAAGGGCGCCCCTGTCGGCAATTGAGTCAAAGGCGACCGTTTTGGCGTTGGCTTCCCTTTACGTGACGCACACTGTGGACAATGAGCACACCAGCGCGCAACGTCCAACGATAAACCTGGCCAATAAAATCGGCGTCGGACTCTATCGACAGTTCGCTGTATTCCGAGGTGACCTACGATCCTGAGGTCGTGCAACTGGTGTAACACCACCGTTCGTAATACCGCTGGTAACACGGTTTGTATGACGGTCCGACCAGTTGGGTCTGGTTTGGTGTTCCAGACGAGAACTCCATCCTGCAGTGCCAGCAAAGCCCATCGTGAAACTAGAGTTTTCACTTCTTCGCCATAACGGGCAACCTCCTTTGTCGTGGGTTTCGTGTTGCTTAGTACCCACTGTCGCACAATCCCGACACTAGGGTCGGCTTGTTGGGCGGCGACAATGTCAGCTGTGGAGTAGTCCGATAACCATTTCTGTCCGCTCAATTTCACATCCAGCGCTCGCACACGTGCGGCCTGGCGTATCGAGATCATCCGAGATGAGACCGGTGATACCACAGTATCACTGTCCAAGAGGTCTTTTCTGGTCTCGACAGGAATCACCGTAATCCGTCTGACGGGAAGTTCTCCCGAACTCGTTTCAGGGTCCGTAGGTGGCACGACTAAGCGTCCGGGGCATTCCGAATGTTTGCAACTATGGCAACGGGAAAGTCCATCAGCATTCCCATGCAGCTTTCCGGGACGGTGTTCAATCCGAAAGTCATATTGTTGCAATTTGGCTAACCAACGAGCCAACATTCCGTCCGCGTCATTATAGTTCTTTAACCATCGCAGAGAGCTATGGTCAGTTCGTAACAGGAACTTGCGTCCCCACAAGTAATGACGGTAGTGTTGAATCATTTCAACAACAGCCAACAGTTCCCTGTAGGTCGTGCAGTAATTCCGCTGTGTGCGTGACAGCGTCTTGCTGGCGAAACCTATCGGTACCTCCTTTCCATTAACACGCTGTGAAAGCGCGCCTCCGATGGCGTAACCACTAGCGTCCGTATCAAGGATGAAATAATCGTCCTCGTCCCGAGAGGGATGCGCGAGTTTTGGAGCCTTGATCAATGCGTCCTGTAACCTCCTGAAGGCTCTCCGTTGGGATGATTCCCACGTGAAGGAACATTCACCTCTGGTAAGTGCGACAAGAGGTTCGGCAATTTCGGCATAGTCCCTTATGAACCTTCGGTGATAGTTCGCGAACCCAAGAAAGGCCCTAACGTCCGTAGTTTCACATGGAACCGGCCATTCTCTAATAGCCTTGACCTTGTTAGGGTCCACTCTGATACCTTGTCCGCTCACAATAAATCCCAGATATAGGATTTCTTTTTGGAATAGTTCGCACTTTTTGGGTTGCAGACGTAACCCAGCAGTTCGTATCCGATCCAGGACCGCTTCCAGATTGGCAAGTGCCTGATCAAAAGTACGTCCGTATGCTATCACATCGTCCAGATAGCACAATCATACATCTAGTCCATAGATATCCGCGGAGAATTGCCTCCATTAGACGCTCAAAGGTGGCCGGCGCGTTACTCAGTCCGAACGGCATCACCTTGAATTGGTACAAGCCCTTCCGAGTGGCAAAGGCGGTCTTAGGTCGGTCTACTGGGTCCACCTCAACTTGCCAGTATCCCGAGGCAAGATCCAGAGCCGAAAAGTACGTCGCTCCTGCGAGCGCGTCATGCGTGTCTTGTATGTTCGGAAGCGGGTACGAGTCTTTCCGTGTCACATCATTGAGAAGTCTGTAATCAACACAGAACCGTACCTGTCCGTTCTTTTTCCGTACAAGCACCACTTGCGAGCTCCATGGTGAGTCTGATGGCTCTATACATCCAAGCCGTAACATTTTGTCAACCTCCTCATCAATGATGTGTTGTTGAGTCTGAGGGACACGTCGCTGTCGCTGGCGAATTGGTGCATTCGCTCCGGTATCAATCCGATGTTGTACAACTTGGGTTCGTCCCAGCTGTCCGTCCGGGCTCATGAAGGTGTCTCTATATCTGTACACCAGGTTAGCGCATTGGCGCTGCTGTTCGGGAGCTAGACCAGCTCGGTCCACCATTTCATGTAGGTATGGCGGCAGGTCGCCATAACAATCAATGTCCATCCGGGGAACATCCGGTTCCTCTCCGGCTTTCGGCAGTGCGCCCACAATACTATCCACAGGGCTCGCAATAGCAACGGGATCCGAACGAGTCAGAGTTACACCCGTATCCGCGGGATTTACTACCGTTACTTTCACACATTGCCTATTTAGTGTGGTTAACGTCCTTCCCATTACTAAGTCCGTATCCTCGGGGAAGTTCACCATTGGTTGAATGAGGCGCGGGTGTTGCCGCACCCTGACCTTCAAGATCGGGACCAGTTCGACCACCGCCTCACTTCGTCGTGGCACCGTGACTGCGCGTCGTACGGCCATGCGCACAACGTTCGCTTCAAAGTCCTTATGCGCGAACAGTATCTCCTTGTTAACTTGCACTGTTCCTTCGCCATAGTTAACAATGGCCTTGGTCTGTCGGAAGAAATTCATGCCTAGAATCATTTCGTCATGAATTGCGGCGACACAAAAAGTTACTGTTATCTCCTTAGTTCCGACTTGGATTTCAAGGTCCAAGAGTCCGTCAATAGGGCTAGAGTCCCCGTTCACGTCGCGGATGGTCGCGGTCGTGGAACGCATGGTGCGCTGTTCGCGAGGTACACAATGCAGCAGATCTCGGCGAAGCAACGAGATTTGTGCCCCCGAGTCCATCACTGCCTTGAAAGTTCGTTTACCTAGGCGTACCGGTAGCTTCCAACACTCCTGGGCAGTCCGGCCGCTATTGATAACAATCGGTCCATCCAATTCGTCCGATGGAATTTTTAGCGGGAGTGTCAGCGTCGCTGGCTTGGTTTCCGGTTTGCACGGAAAGGCATAGAATCCGCCATCATCCGATATCCATTCGATTTCAGACATGCTGTCTGTTTCAGTTTCGTCGGCGGTGCGTGGCGACACCCCTCCATGGCGCTTGTCCCGTGGTGGGTGCTGTGGCAAAGGTTTCGACACCCCTTCGTGGAGCGAATCTTGAGTGGTGGACGACGAGGCGCATTTAGCGCACACCCCTTCGAGAGGCTTGACCTCCGGTGACGGTGGAACCGATTTTGCCGGTAAGATGGTTACAACTGCCAGTACGACTACTGTTTTGGAGCCAAGAGCTGCGCTCGTGTTATCGGAAGGTCCTCGCTCCGCAGTTCCTTCCTCCTCTAGTTTGACGGTTTGCTCGCAGGTGTTGGGTTAACCGAGGGTGAGGGTCCACTAGATGGCTTGGCGTTAGGCGTAGCCTTATTAGTCCGACCAATGTTTCCTGTAGCACCCGGTCTAGGTGCGAACGGCTTCATACCATTCCGTACCAAAATATCCTTCAGTCGGAAACACCGCATCAACCGATGTCCGGGTTTCTTGCAAAAGAAACAGATCTCAGTTCGACCAGTTGGTGCGGGACGATCTCCTCGGGTCTGAGCCGTAGCTCGCAACACAGAGTACAAGGCCTCCTCGCCGTACTGTCCAGCTTCGTCACTGACGACACACTGGAATGCCTCCGCCACCCATTCGCGAGAACAGTGCGGCACCGAATGTTCGGCACAACCTTCAAGTCCAGTGTTGTCGCTGTCAGCTGGGTCATAGTACGCAGCTAACCGTTCGGGGGTTATCTTTTCCTCCATATCGAGCTTTCCGACAATACACAACATATCCGAGTCCGTATCATTGTCCTCTGCATAACCGACAGTGACAGTTTCCGTTCGACGAGCACCGTGTTGTCGTTCTCGTTTCATTCGTTGTTGACGGCTTTCTGCCTTTAGAACAGCCGTAAGTGCTTCACTATATGAACCAAACGTTAGCACACACAGTTTATCCGCAATATAGTCCGGCTGGCCATTGATAAATTGCAAGATCACAGTTCTTTACTGAGATTCCGGAGTTACATCGTCGAACACCTGTTCCGCAAGCGCCTGTAACCGCTCAAGGTAATGTTCTGCGGCTTCTTTTCGTTCCCGTTTCATGAAGGGAAAATCATCGAGCTTTGCTTGACGACGGGGTGTAGGCTCCCATCCCTCCAAAAGGCGACGCTGGAACTCTTCCCATGGCGTGTCGACGGGGATGTGCAAGGCGAGTGCCTCGGCACGGTCTCTCAACGTACTGTGGAATGTCGTAGTCTTGTTCAGGTCCGTATACGTGAAGGCGGACGTAAACTGTTCGTAACTGCGCAAGTATTGTACCAAGTTACCTTCCTTGAAGGTGGTGCGCCACTGGGCAGTCTTGCCGGTTGCTAGTGGTGCCGATCCGGTCGTAGATTCCACCGTTGGTGGGATCGGAACACCGCTGCTGGATGTCATGGAGATCGGACGACCGATGTTTGGCGCTGTAGAGATTGGAGTACCGACGTTCGCTGTTGGCGTAGAGATCGGAGTACCGATGTTCGCTGGTGCAGAGATCGGAGTACCGATGTTCGCTGGTGCAGAGATCGGAGTACCGATGTTCGCTGGTAGCCCGTTGGGCACGATCCTAGCGACCTCGACTGGGGAGGCGGCAGTAGTAACGATGGCTGGCGGTTCCGGGAGCTCATGGCGAACCGCTGGTGAGTATCCGACACAACTTGACTCCGGTGCGGCTGCTATTCCTGAGCACTGCACAGGAACACCCCGACGAGGCGCCACTCCGAGATATAATGGTTTGTATCCATCGGGAACAACATTGTGATATCCACCAGGAACAACATTGCGATTTCCACCAGGAACAACATTGCGATAGCCGTCAGGAACAACATAGTGATACTCGTCAGGTACAACCGGTACTGCTTGTTCCGTAGGCCCCACAGGGAGTTCGGGTCCGACGATGGTCATCGGCGGCAACCAATGCTCGTCGTGTGTGCGGGCATTCGCGTCCGAGATCGGGGCTCCGATGTCGTACGGTCGCCACGGCGAGTGAATCACCGGTCCGTGTGAATCGATCGGGACGAAAGTCGGTCGCGTCTGGGTCCGGTCTGCAACAGGCACTGGGGTACTCTCCGTAGCGGGACGCCTCCGGTTCGGCTGGAACCCCTTGGGTGGAACTCCGGTCACTATCGGGTCGGTCGGCACTCTCGACTGAACTGGCGACCCACGCTCATGACGTGTTAGAGTGGCTTCGAGAGGCTGCGACTTCAGCTGGTTGCGGCCTGGTCCGAACTCACTGTTACTGTCCGACTCATCCAACCACCGACATATCCGAGATCGGCTGGGAGGTTGCGTCACCATGGAAGTGTTGATGTTCGCTGGTTGTACACTCACCGGTTGCGGCAGGTCGTGAGTGTCCGGTCTCTGCCACAATGTTGCAGGCACAGAGTTCGCTCGTCTTCGATCGGAAGCTAACGAACGAGACGGTCCGGCAGGCGTGATGTGATACGCCCTGGCATGGGCATCCAGGATCTCGCCCATCGTATGACGGGGCGATGACGGATCTTCGTGTAACAGTTCGTTCACAAATTCTTCATCAGCGAAGAGGTTCGGTCCGTAGTCTTCCGCTGACACTGACGAACCAGTACGATCACAGTATTCCGATATATGATACAGTTCGTCTGGCGGTTGTACGTGTGACAGAGTTAACGTGTCACTCATCGCTACTGATCGGGGTCATGAGGGTCGCTGGCTTAGCGAAACTGGTCTGGCGGTAGCTCCGTCCGTCGTTCGCGACTCCTCGCGGGAATTCGGCTGGCCATAAGTCTTCGCTCGTGTATCCGGCATTGGCGTTAACAGTTTTTAAGCCGAGACTGGCTTTCGATATCCTGGTCGTAGGCACCAATGTTACAAATCGGGCTTCTTCAGGGGCCGATCAACCCTTTTGGAGTCCAAATCTTCAAGCAACCTAAAAGCGTGGGACCAAGTATATATATCAGTGTGGGTTTTCCCGCGTCATGTGGCAGGTGTTCATGAGAATGGCGGGAAAGTGATGTAATGTCTGGGTGGGTGGAGTTACGTGTCTGGAAATGTGGTGATTGGTGGGCTGTTCTGTGTGACGTCATTTGTGATGTTGTTTACATGTAGATGCGGTGCGAGGACGGTGTGTGCCTGGTGACGTGGCAGGTAAGTACGAAGTCATGTGATGAATCTGTGTAGTGTATGTCGAGTGTAGGAATAAATGTTAGGGAGGGGTTTCGGGCCGTTGCTGTCATAAATTTACTACAATGCTATTCAACCTTTTTTCTTTGTACCATCTGATTCCTAGTGTGTTTTCAATGTTTCAGTTGTTGTGGCTTAATCCAGTAGGTCAAGTACAAATTTGACAGACATAATGCCACATTCACACAGGCTTCCTCCTTGTCTAACTCGGACTTCCCATTCTAAAATAGAGTTATAATGTTGCTGAACATTGTCCAGAGCTTGAACCGTTCAGTCGTCACTGTGTTACCTGCAGAGCCAGTATAATGATGACAGAGTGTTTCCATCCAGATCCAAGGTTTGTTCTTGTATGTAAGAGCTATATGGGGTTCTATGGAATAACTCATGACGTGTAGGGCTTCATCACGCGAAGCTCATCTAAGTGCTAATCTCACGATTCTTGTAGTGGTCTGTCAATTTACTTTACCATGCTTTTGGATCTTTTGTTAGATCCTTATAATCGGTCTAAGTTGACCCAAAGTGTCTACCTGCTCAAAAAATATGAGCCGGGTTGGAATCACAAAGAAGACTCATTATGTCCACCAGCTCATTCGCCCAAATTCAAAATTAAGTGACTCAAAGTGTCCGTAAGCTCAAAGTGTCCGCCCAAAGTGTCAGCCGACGCAATACATTCATCCAAAATCCCTCTCCAAATGGCACAACACGTCCGCTGGTAAAAAGTCCAAGCCAATTAAAATTGTTTGTAATTATTATGGATATGTCTGCTGTATCTAAAGGATGCTTGAAGTTGTGAGTCTAAAGGATGATCTAAAGGATGATAAAGTTGTGAGTAAGTTAACAACACACTTAGGCACGCTGGCGTTTTTTCTTGTCAGAAACAGAGATCGTCATCACTCTGGTGTATCTCTGATGTAGTACGGCGAGTCCTGGAATCCGTCAAAGCATTCTGATCATTATCATATGACAGATTGAGGTACATAACCTACTGCTATAATACATGTATATGTATATGGTATTTTTTTGCGACCTTGAATTCGACCTAAGATAATCTAGAGTGTTGAAAGATTACATCCATCACAGAATGTGTTGTTGATCTTCGAAGACACAAGCCTTTGAAGATATAGCTTATGAACTATAGTAAACTAGACGTCAAGGCCTAAAGATGCCTTGGGGCATTTCGTGTGAAGCGCTATTCCTACCTAACATATACCTAAGAGACCTGGTCTACAACCATGATGACTCTGAAAACGTCCGTGGTTGAAGTTCAACTGACATATCCCTTAGGCATTTTTGTGTAGAACGTCCGTTCTGCTTTATGACACACCGAGATATCGACGGAAATGAAGAATACTTAGTACCCTGATACCCTTTAGACATGTTTGTCTAGGGGGACGAAAATACTGAGATATTGAAATTATTGAATCAAAGGAAACAATTCGACACCAGGGGTCGTCTTAACCCAATGTACCCCCTAACTGGTACCGAATGAATCGTCGCGAGCGTGGCTACCCCTAAGCCTACTTTGTTTAGTGCCATAAGGCCGATATTGAGCTACGTTTTGCTCTACGGCACACCGTTTGCGAGATATCGAAGAAAACAAAGATGCCGACTCAGCGAAAAAAATTTAGGTCAAGATCAAAGGTCATCCATAATACCCCTTAGACATAAGAGCCCTTAGAAATAATGACCGTTTCCCTCCACGATGCACCATTTCCGAGACATACAAGTAGCCTTAAGTATGACTCGCCGAAAATTCTTTCGTTCTCTAGGTCATAGGTCGTTTGACCATATGACCCCAAAATCGATACAGTTCTTCCCTGGTGATATACGAACCTCCATGCAAAGTTTTGCAGCCATTGCCCGAATAGTTTTTGAGTTATCGCGCGGAAACTAAGTCCAAAAATGACCTCAATTTCATCCACACGGACCTTGGATCCGGCTTCAAGAATATACAGCACATCTACATAATATGTAGATGTGCGGAAACGAAAACGGCAGAAGAAAAAAGAAAAAAAGAAGAATTCTCACAAAACCATAAAGACATCTCTGCCGAAATGCCTTAATTATATACAGTGTATCTTTGTTGATCTGAAACTTATAGCTGAGCATATGCTGTATAAAGAGATACCATACAATCCCTTCGAGCTTTTGAGAAATCCCCTGAACTTTTTAGTGCTGACTGGTGACGTAAGTGGGTGCCTTCGGCCTAGGCCGACCAGGGGGATTTTTGGCCGTATAAAAGGCGGGGGCGACTAGCATACTTATATAGCATACTTACAGCTTTAATATACATACTATTGGTACCAGTTATCAAGGTAGTGGTGCTAATATCGTGTTCATACGAGGTTCCAACAGATAAAGTGTCCAGTGTAGACACTGTCACTTACTCTCTACTCCTGCAGTCACGAACGTCTCTGTCTAGAGCCACTAGCTCACTTGCCCTGAAGTTGAATCCCTCTTTCTTGTTGATATCCGAGTATTCTTTCTCCTCCTCTGCCGTGAGTTTGACAGCTTCCCCATGCTCTCCAGGACCCTTCCTCTTCAGCCTCGAGGCGATGTATCCCTGGTACCTCTCCTGCCGAAGCTCTATAATCTCCCTGGGAACGGTATCCACTTGCGAATGTTTGTAGAGGTGTGACAACAATAGCAGAGCTAACGCCAATAGGAAGAGGAGTTTCAGTGTTGGAGGGCGGCATCTTAAGAAGATCAGACAGTAGCGTTTTACGAGTCGAGCTTTTGGATTCAGACTAAGCTGCATGTTCCTGCTTTTACATTTGATTCAATATAGTCATTCTGAGATGTTTGATTTCTTGTCGACATCTATCATTTCGCAGCAGACTCCAACAACAATTGAATTAATAATCGCGATTTATATATCGTTATAGAACGATATATAATATATTCATTCCTGATTCCACCAAATCACAGGTATCCAATACACTAGCACACACAAGCATGTCATATCCGCCTTCCATGAGGCGAAACTGTCAATTATAGGTAAGTTTGAAATTGGTGATATTCTGAACTCAACTCAGATCCACATCAGCGACATCAACTACAAGAAGTGTTCATCTAGAAGAGAGAAAAAAAATTTAAAAAACTTATATAGAACAGTTGAATCAGAATTCATGGTATTGATTAAATATCTTGAGATTTTGCAGGTGATTATGATTTACATGAAGCCACGTCAGACGTGCATCCAATTAACGCATGCAAGAACTAGACAATGTCTTCGCAAGGAGTTCGAGTATGTTTTACTACAAGATACATGTAACAGGTGGCCATCGATTTTTCGTCCACTTATGTGTTTTCAAATCTCCATTGCAAATTATTGCAGTACAAATTATGAATGTTTACGGATACTCGTATATGAATATGCTAACTTTTCTTCACATACAATGAACATCATTCTTATTTGTTTGTTAACATTCGATTCGCTCTAAGCAACTAGAGCGAATTGTTCTTCCTAATGATCCAGTTACCCTATGTACATGTAAGGATTATCTAGGACGGTCGCACCCATTTCCAATTTATCCTTCTTTACACATATAACACATGCATACTACTAAGATACGATATAACCATTCATTTCAACCTGTGTGTACTGCTAAAATCACGAATATAACCTGAAATTTTGAATTGTTACCAGGCATTATATTTTTCACAATTTAGTACGTGTTCGTATGCGTATCATACCTCCCCATTATATTTCAGAACCGAAAATCTGTCGGCCTGGGGCTGTCAAAAACCCGAACTTGTCTCCGCATTCAGTGACCTTAGGGATGTGTGGACCGTGTATCAAGTTATGGGTTGCTGTTCAGGTCATGAGCATCGATGGCGCTAGGTTCTTTTATTCAAAGCATTTCTGTCACCAGCATTATTCACTAAAACTGCTCCGCGGATAGGTTCTATGGATCTTCACGATGTAGTTAATAGGTACATTCGTGTACGGGTGCCACATGTGGAGCAGAAAATGCTTGCTCTTTCCGTTACACATGATTTCACCTCCTAGTAGTCATATAAGGGTTCATGAAGTTATATATTGTTCTAGGTTTTGCCCGACACTGGATTTTGAAAATGCATAACGGACTTCTTATATTTGGGTATTGATCAATTTGGGTATAAAAATTCTATATTTGGGTATTGATCCCATCATTATTGACATTTTATATCCAAATTGTACATGACGAAGAAATAGATGTTCATATTTGGTTCACAAATAGCACAATACAATCGTATTCCAATGTTTTATTCTTGTACACTCACGGTGCGGAATCAGTGTTGTTCGTGATACAAATAAATCCAACAAAAGTTTAAATAAATGCATTCGAGTATTTCATAACACATGTTTCTAATTATAACGAAATGTATTGCTATACGTATATAGTCGTAAAAAGAAATATACAAACTTCCAAGATGCAACCACTACCAATTCTAAATATCACTTATGTACCACCATATTTTTTTTGTAATTTTTAACCAAGGGATTGATATTAGTACATATCAATGAGCGGATGAAATCATGCTATCCTGCATGTACAATAAATGTAATTGCATAGAAATAAAGAACCATTTAGGTGACGATCATGTGCATCAGAATAGAATAACTTAAAACGATAGCATTTATACTAAAAGTAAATCAAATTGTCCCTAATGTTACAATTTGAACGAAGATCATCAGATCTGAGTACGGTAATTAATCATTAATCTTGCCTGAATTCCTTACCCAGAAGTACAACACAGGTATATTTCTTTTTTTAAAGCCTACATGAGGACCAACCACATGTTTTAGTAATATATGATAAGAACTGGATATGTCAACTGATATCGGTTTATGTGGAAGATCAGTAAAGTTATTACAGACGAACTGTCATAGCACCTTCAGATATTGCTTTCGTATCATAATCTATGTACAAAAAATACATTGCATGCATGCAATAGATTTTCATGGAATAAATTTCAATCAAATATTATCAAATTGTTGCACACAAGAGTAAATATATCGTACCATGACGTGTCATTGTGATAATATCGTATGCACATCGACATCACAGAGACCTATTTACAAGTCTACACTAGCCTGATTGAATATCTGAGATTTCAGATACTTATGAAATATCAAACATTATAAAACAGAGCACTCGCATCAGTCTGTAGAGCTTACCATGTTAACAACATCATTTAGACTTAACCTTACTCATTATCAACAAAAAGTAAATGTTTGCTGAAAAACAATGCCTTAAGTTATATTACCAACAAAGTAACGAAGAAATCGCCAAATACTGAACAGAGCAGTTGGAAATGAAAAGGAAACCAGCCGTTGATAACAGCTAACAAAGGTATTTTTGTTCAAGTCGTTCTCCAAATACGATGTCTAATTTATGTATGATACAACATCAAAATGTCTACAGGTCTAAACACTGCATGTCAATAATACCAAGATAGCAGCATTATCGTGGAATGCATACTCAAGTATATTTACTCAACATTCATTAGCACAACAATTGGGTGTGTAATGGCAAATGACTGCAACAGTATACTAGTATGAGCAATAATAAATATTCTGATGAAAGCCAAAGCTGATTTCAACATACCAGTAATTGACTGGTATCTCGATATATAAACAAAACTTCTAATAATGAAACATGATGTTTTCCATAACGGAAAAAGATAAACATTGTGTGTACACTAGTAGTAATACAACTGATTCATGCTTAAAGTGTACTGCAAACTATATCACCCAATTGAGATGTTTACATATCCATGTGGTAACATAATGATACCCAGCTTCATATCTAGATATAACGATATTATATTGTAAGATATTTATATTCATATCTAGATCTAGTGTGTATACCAACAGAGTATGATACAATGTTCGCAGCCATCAACATTCAATTACCTATGGATCCTGTAACACACCAATATTCAATGTCTACTGTCTTATTGTAATATGACATACTAGATCTAGTATGGCTAAGCGAGGCGTTTGTAACTCAAATTCCATGCGATGTTCGATTTACGGTACATATTTGAGGGCGTGTGATCGGCTGTTGGAACAGCTACCAGTCCGCCTCCACTGACGATGACTGAAATTAAAAAAATATTTCTCGTAAGTGGTGATGCAAATCAAAAGCATTCAGAAGAGGTAAAATATTGATCAATGGTACAAGTACATACATGATCATGATGATTATGCTGATGCTATGGTAATATGTTGTATACTAATTGAAAGTAATGTTAATGCATCATATGAAACAGAACTCGGTCAAAGGTTACATTCGAAACCTTATCAATCTATTGGAAAATGGTAATATGTTGTTTACAATAAACAACATTATGGTTAGTTTTAATGAATGACTTATGACAGTATAGCTCCTATTCGTGTAGCACTTTTACTTTTGCCTAAGTAATTTAGCTACATAGTATTAAATGTTTCCCTGACTCTTGTAGCATGCATCATCGTTCGTTTTTTTGTGTATTATACAATTCATGGAATATCATGCAATTATATTTTGGATGATGGTATTGTGCTGTATTTTCGTTTCGTATTCTTCATCTCCAACATTCAATTGAATTTAGTCTAAAACAATCATATAGTCAATGGTGTATAGAAGTGTGTACAAAGTGAAATATTATATATATAAATTTGTTTATCCACAATTATCTACGTTATTGTGACAGGCAAACCTACCGTTAATGCATTTTGAATCTAGTAAATCTCTGCAAAGTTTCAATACTGGTGTGAAACTTCATATGAAATCACTGTAACCATAACAAATTCCTAAAATCATACCATTATCAAGATCATTTAGTAAAAATATCCACTTTATGACAAATCACTTACATACCTTTTTCAAGTGCTTGCCTCCTCCAGCGTTCCTGATGGCTATCATCAGCTCTTCCCTGGGATCCAGCTTAGGCCCAAAGCGAGGGTCGTCTCTTGGCGTCTTCGTCGTGTGTTTCGTGGGGTTGAGGCTGGTTTTATTCAACACCGGAGCAGGTGGTGGGGCTGGTTGCGATGTGATTTTAAGCGGCTCGCTCTTGGACTGAACGAGAGTACGATGAACGACCTCCTCCTCAAGAACACCATGTGTATCTTCAATAGTATCTTTGAGTTTGGAGTCGACTGAAATCAGTCTCCTCACGTGTGAATGTCCGTCGTAGACGCTTGATGCGGGTTTATCCCCGGGTTCAATTTGACTGTTTTGTCTGAGTCCAACCTTGGCGGCAGTTAGTTCAACAGGGTTGAAATTGACATGGTGAATGGAGCTCTCACTGTACATGGGCGTTGATTCCTTGGAGGGGACAGCGGCTCCCTTAGGAACGTTATGATGCTCGTCGAAGCTGTAATGCTTTTTCATAATGGGTCTCGGCGCCACATTTGAAGGTTCTGCAGACTTTTGTACGAATGGGCGAGGAGTGTTCAGTCGTCTGTAACTTTCGGCTGCTCTCTGTTGTTCCAGAGCATCCAGCGAAAATTGCTTCCGAAGAACATTGCCCTTACTCTCATCATTCTGCTCAATGTGGCCGTGATCAACTTCATCAGTCTTTGTATGATCCATGGGCTCTACATTAGCAATGTTCTTCTGCGTCATCACTGCTTGATTGTCCGCCAACTGGCGTTGCCACTTTGAGAATTGATTCTGCAAGTCAAAATACTGCTGCTGCAAATTCCTCTGTGCCTTTGCCTTTGTGTCTACAGGAACTTTTGGGGGAACTTTAGCAGTTTGCTTGATGATGGGTTTCACAATTGCAACCTCAGCATTTTGATTCGAATCTTTCGTGGACTCCTGTAAGCTGGATGAACTTCTGTACATACGATCATCAACTTGAACATCCTTCTTAGCTTTCAGCTCGGCATCGTTGGCAGAGTTCGATAGATTCACTGCACTGTAGTACTTTCGATTCTCTTTAGGTGATTCACGGGGAGTGTTCGACTTTAGAATTGACCTCCGCTCAACTGGATGGGCAATCATGGAGATAGATTTGTTTTCCATCATATCATGAATATGGTGTCCATCTTCTTCTTCGCTCTTGGGACTGAAGCTGATTTCACTGCATTTGTCCTTTGGAGAACTTTCCGTTGTACTTGGCGATTTACCAGGACTGTACACGCCAATCACGGTATGTGGTCGTTCTTTTTTTGGTGTAACTTGAGAATTGTCTCCTCTTTTGATGACATCCGTTTGGTGGGTTTCGTTTGGTGAGTCTGATGTACGTGCACTCCACGGTCTTGGGCCCCAAAACACTGGTTCAGAACTGTCTTCTACCTCCTGAGGCTTCACTTTAGCTTTTCTGGAAACTGCTAATGAAGCAGTGTTGTAAGCAATGGGCTGGTTCTGGTTGTGGTCTGTGCAAAGCTTCGAACCTTTGTCCGTGACGGTGGGTTTCTGGTCCTCTGGCTGGTACGTGACTTTCACCTCTTGCTTATGGGCACGACTTGTAACATCAGGGATTTTGTAAGGCTCTGGTTTCGGAATGATGAGCGTTTCAGGTTCTTTTGATTGTTTATTCCTGTAAGCATCTCTCAGACTGGTGAAGACTGGCTGTGGAGATCTGTCCCGCTTGGGATGTGATTCTTCCTTTGGCAGTGGTTCTTTTTGCCGCTGTACCTCAATATTTGGCTGAGGGATAGGAACATGCTCCACAGCATCAATCTTTGGTGAAGTATCAACTTCTGGAACAGGAATTGTCTCATGTCTCACTGGTGAAGCCGTTCTTTCTGGCTCGGGATGAGAGACACCCTTTTTAACCTCCGCCTTAGAAGACTTGATAATGGAGTAGAGTGAGGTCCGTGGAGGTGACACCTTGACATTCGTGTCAAGATGGGGAGAACCAGTTGGTGGTGTACATGGGTGGTGGACGGTACTGTGGTGGTCTTTGTGGTGTTCATGCGGATGTAACCGGTGGTGTTCGATCTCATCGAGAGGAACATGGCTTGCTGGAGATGCACTGCGATGCTGACCATGAACCACATCATGTTTGTCTTTCGAGTGCTCATGCATATGCAGCTTGTGATGTTCAACTTCGTCCAGCGGTACATGCGAGAGACTCGCAGGCGATGCACGTCCATGGTGCACCTGTTCTGTCTCATGTTTGTGTCTTGCATCCTCGTGCATATGCATCTTGTGATGTTCAACCTCATCCAAGGGAACATGCAATGGTGACGCACTGCGAGGATCAACATATGCTACTTCCCCTTTATCAAGCTTGATCTCATTGCGCATATCACTTTGAGATGTTGACACATTTTCATCTAAAACCATCCACTCAGAGTGCACCCATTCATCTGACTGAGGTTGCTCGGGTGTTGGCGTTCTCGGCTTCTCTTCAGGTTTGCCTTCAACAGTGATCCACTCAGAATGAACCCATTCCTCTGACTCCTGACTGGATGAAGTGGGAGGCCTTTCCTCATCAGCTGGTGGGTTGTCCATTGGCATCCACTCGGAATGCACCCAGTCATCAGTTTCATTATTTTTCGGATCGTCACCAATTGTTATCTTTGTCACATGTTGGGCATCTTGATCATGTTGCACAGCGTATACAGCATCAGTGTCTATCTGTGGAATTCCAGAATCATCTCGTGTGTCGCTTTCTTCTTCTGCCTCCTCAATCTTGTCAAAAGCATTCATCACAGCATTTACATCCAAGAGCTTGACTTTGTGACTTTCCTGGGGTTCAGGTAAGTTCTCACCCAAAACATCATCTTCTCCAAACTCCAGCTTGAAATCTGGAACGACCTTCTTCTTCTGTGGAACAACATCATCCTCGACAACGGGAGACATGGTTCTATCGTGTGAAGATACTTCAGACTCTGAATCAGTTTCATGGTCAAACTTGAACTTGCTGAGGGAACCAACATCTGAAGAGGAATCTGAAGCAACGGACAGCTTCTTGGCTTTTGCGTCTTCAGAAGGGCCATGTATTTCCACTTTGGTGATGTCAGGGGGAGGATGTCTGATATCAACATGTGGTGGTTCCTGCACTGCTGGTTGTTCTGGCTCAGGTGAGGGTACTACCCCTCCAACGTCCTTGTCATCATTGCCAGCTCGATCAACGTTCTCAGTCAGTTCAGCCATTTGTTCTACAAATACAGCAACATCCGACTTCTGCCGTTGTACGGGCACTAAAATTGAAAAGACAAAAATGTTTAGACAACCATCAAAATTCATCGAGACACAGGTTTATAAATCACATACTGTATATTAATCACAGAAGTATCATGGAACAACGACCATATGATCGGTGTAGTGACATTGCACATTGCTATTATAATAATCAGGTCATATAGTGTTAAGTTTGTGGATGGAGATTTGTACAGCGGTGTAATCGTTCACTACTGCTTTCCCCACACTATAAGCCACACCCCCGAAGTAAAAGACCAACTTGCGGAATGGGTACCATATTGAGACACATATTCCAGTAGCCCTGACTGTCAATATCGTTTGGTGACGATCATTAATGATGTAAATCTTACTGGATATTATAGGTAGTTTTAGGTTGGGACATGTGGTATGTTTCAGACAAATATTTACATGGACTGGGATGAAATTCCTTCAGGTTCTCACCAGATGCCTATAGCCAGGTTACGGAAGCGGGGAAGCATTGTACAATTTTTTTAAAGATATACCTGAATAACTGTGATCAAAGGAGAAGCAAATTCTGATTTCAGGAATCAGAAAGAAAAAAAGCACATGAATGAAACCATCATTGCAATGATTATAATCTCATAAACTGATTTATAATCATTTAAATTATAGTCTGATTCAAGAACGACCAGAACTGGAAACGTGGCAAGTGAATACTGGAATTTGCCCCCAAATATGTGACACAATAGATTCATGAAGTATCACATCTACCATACTCTAACAGATATGTAGTGATGTATCATGTGATACAGGGGAAAGAAGGCATTGCGAAAAATGGATAGCAGAATTATAACACATCTCATATAGTCTCCTAAATTCGACTTACCTCTTCCAGATGCAGATGCGCTGCTCTCCATGTGGCCACCGGGGTCTCTTTCAGGGGTGATGAATTCTTCGTTGTCCATAACCGTATCACAGCTACTCACCTCTGCGGACAAAATGGTGAACATTACAGGCGGTGCAACTACGTCATGTACATGATGATTACTTTTGAGTTTGTTATGGAAGCACAGACTCTGGTGTTAAATCTACACACATATATGTTACACTATGTACAGGGAAAGGTCAAGCATTATGAATTTATATGCAAAAGCAGACAATGCTTGGTTTTTTTTTCTTATTTTGCATATTTTGCTCTAGGATAAACATCTTGAGTCTAAAACTCAAATAATATTGCGTTTTCAACATGCTTGAACAGAGGATGGATTTCTTGCTGATAAACTGGAAACTCATTAACAAATCGGATAATTTTGAATAGTTTATCTCAACTCGACCAAGTCAGTGTTCCGTAAACAACTGGAGTATGATATTGCTATCAAAATTCAGTTACACACATTGGGGATGGATATGTATAGCAATAGCTATAATTATAAAGGTGCACATTGTCCTATATACAGTACTGAAAACTGTATAA
The DNA here is from genome assembly GCA_949152475.1 of Terebella lapidaria. NCBI lineage: Eukaryota > Metazoa > Annelida > Polychaeta > Terebellida > Terebellidae > Terebella > Terebella lapidaria. Next base: position 30,863,583 of record OX424560.1, read on the forward strand.
ATACATCAAATATTTACAGTCAAATAACATTGAAAAATATATGGTACAAAACAGAATTTGCAGAAGCATGCATAAGTTCATGCGGAGGGGTTTGAAACTGAAATGAATATATATGCACATGAAGGATAAAAAAAAGTCCTGCTCTGCAGGTGCAATCAAGCAAAATACTGCTGTGGATATTACAAACTAGTAAGATGGTATGATGCTAAAATGACAGAACTCCTGCTATTGTAAACCAGAAATACTTCAGTGGAATTTCTCTCTCGAAGCTCCAAAATTTTACTTGAAAAACTAAACCTTCCAAGAATTGTAATTCCTACGATTCAGTTTTTTTTCCTGTCTTCTTACCGCTACAGAGCGAGTCTCTCTGGGTGACATGCACTTGGGTAGATATATCCGCCACCGCTGACTCTGGGTTGCCCCGGACCCCTCGGTAGAGGTAGTCATACTTGGCGGAGTCGGGCTCACGACCGGGGGTCATTGGGGGCGGGGAACATTCGGGGGGAGGGGGAGGTATGAACTGGCAGGGTCGACTGGATGATATATCAATTTTCGGAGATTTTTTTGGAGATGTTGGGGGTTTTGTGTCTTATTGTGTGCGTGTGGAATTGCAGGAGGGGTTTGGAGAAAATGGAAGGAGAGGTGAAGAAATTGAATAAAACATTGAAGAAAATGAAAAAAAAAGAATCTTAGCAGTGACTCAAACAGTGAACATCGAAAAAATAAATTAAAGAATTTTACACTATTATGCTCAAATTGTAAACGGTAGCATTTCTACATAATCTACCCTAAATAGAAATCAAACAAAAAATGTGTACATATTTTTTTAAAGAGAAAAATAATGTACTCCCAAAACCAGATATTATGAGCATGCAAAAATATTGAACTCTAAATCTCATGCAATTTATCTCCAGAAAAGAAAATAACTAGATCTACACATATAACATAGCACACAAGTCAGATTCGATCAATTTATGTTAGCTTTTTGCAACAATCTTAACAGTTAACCCCCCAAAAAATTATTCCAGCCAAAATAAAATTGCTAACAGGTTTGCATGTACATTATGTATTCATATCTGTTTACATGTATTGCTCTCAAAAATTTGTCAGCAAATTTGGTAACACCATCTCAATATCATCCTACCAACATGCCGCACAAGTATTTCTTTGGCTCAAGTTCAAATCACGCAAAAAACAACAAATTTGTCTGGAAATCATGTGATTCATATGGGATACAGGTAGGCATATTCCTGCAGCTTTTTCTAAGCAGAATCAGATCTATGCATTTCATGAAATTTGTTGGTTTTTTAATTGAAAAACAGTATCTGCTGGTAACATCAAGACATCCGAGACCCACAAAATGCATTTACTAACCATTGAATACAGACGATTCTAGAGATCACAGTTTTCTTATTTTAAACAGAAAACAAGCAGTGCATAGTATTGAGTAATCACCCACTTTCACATCCATCATCACTTGCTTTACGACTGTCAAAGCAAGGATACACTGAACAATTTTGTTCCAAGCACATTATCTTTGTCAATAGGTTTCACTTAATTTTTTCATAATTATTATGGACTGTCAAATAAATGAGATTGTCAGAATATAGCATCATTAACTATTTTCCGAAATAATACAAAATTGCCAATTCATTTTTTTTTTCAAAGAGATTTTTTCAAAAATTTTCCTCTTTCTGTACACAAGAATGGCTTGAACAAAACCGTATTTTTCACCCAACATCGAGATACTACAATGAATTTCCAGAAAAAAGTGCAGGCCTGAGAAGTTATACCATATCAGTTCAAAGGCCACATTTCACTAATTAATACACCAATCTTCCTACAAGACTAACACATTTGAACCACAACCACCAAAGGAAGATACCTCTTTCAAGTACAACAGTCGTGAAAACTAAGCACACACATAGAACACAAAGTTGAGTCGTACCAATTCAAATGGCTTCTGGTGCAGTTGTTCCTATTTCTCGCCTTGAATGTGTTGAATGCTTGCTCAGATGATGGTATTTTTTTCAAACGATGCTTGCCTTCGGGCGTTGTTGAGTTCAGTTGAGGCAGCACATGGGTTTTGGTGATATTCAATCTCCTAAAAAAATACTTGAAAAACCTGACATAAAATAACGCAGGTATGATATATACACATTAGTAGAAACTATATCAAATATTAATCACAATTAATTTCTAGTAGCTATATTCCAAATATGATTGAGCGTTGGTTCCTCATCGTAGGAAGTAGGATTAATATCGAGGGCAAAAGCACTATCAATGTTTGTGCCATGCAAATAATCTACCAGTCGACTGCATTCAAATATGAACAAAATAAAAACATATTTTGTACAATCACCATTTTTATTGAAACCATACAAAAAAGAATCAATGCTGAAATTTTATATCAATATTTGGCTTGAAAACAGTGCCAACCATTGGTACAAAGATCTGATTACAGAAAATCACCATATACATTTTGTATTCTCAACAAATAATGCCATTATACATCATACATGTAACACATCCATAAGAAGTTTGTACAGATATAAATACCTTCTATTGCACATGATCCATCGTCATGAATATTCATCATTAATCAATAATCCTCATGAATATTCATATATAAGTATATCCTAGTAATCCACTTGTAACATAACTTACATACCAATATTTGAGTTAGTTGTAAATATTAAATGCTTTCATGCGAAGAAGACTGGTCAGTTCACATGAAACACATAAGCATACAAGTAACAACAGACATGTATCAACAAATTAAATGCTTTTGTGGCTTCCAGGGATGGTTGAAAATTTCGAAGTGCTCAAACTACACACACTTGAATAATTTTGATACACAATTACTTCCTTCTAATAGCAGATGGGTAAATTGAACTAAACTCTATATATCGCATATCAATGATACATTGATCACTATTAATTCATATCACCATTTATTACGTTTGGCTTTCATTTGATAATTCTTCCTAATAAATATTAGTCCACAGCAAATTATCCCCCAATTAAATAGCGACTTCACGGTAAATATTATATCTGATGTTGTTATCTACCATAATTGATAATTGTAATTGGACTGCTTGTTATCTCATGAAATATATACCAAGACATATTGTTCAGACAATATTTCTGTGAGTTAACTTGCATTGACGAAAAATGCACAATAACAACTTTCATGTATTCTACTTGCCCATTTCCTGTGAGAAATAAAATATTATGGTATTACTAGATCATGTAGATGAAGCCCAGGTATTAGTATCTTTCAGGTATTCAAATAATAAAAAAAATATTTAAATAAAAAAATAGGAAAAAAATTCAGAGAATTAGAGATACAATATATTGCAGAGATACAATATCAAATTTACCGTCACTTAAATACAGTCAGCATACATCATGTACTTATACTATCCCATGTTTGTTCACGGAATACGGAATTATATCTATGTCTGGCTGTGCGTATCCCATGAGGCCGAAGGCTGAGTGGGATACGGACAGCTAGACATAGTGTAGATAGATAAGAAATAGATATGTCACTAGACATAGATATATCACTGACTGAAAACTCCTATTGTAAGTGGCACGTGCCAAATTAGATATTCAGGATACCGGTTTATATCACTGTTGTGATTGGCCAATCATAGTCTCAGATTTGTCTTCAGTCAGTGATAAATGTCCATATTCATACCATATACACATTAGAGGTAAACATATAGTATGAACACCATGGAAAAAACAAGATTTGTCTTAATCATGTTAATTGCCCTGACATACAATCCAATGTTCATTGTTGTGTTGACAAAACACAGACAAAAATAACACATAATTTGCACTGTTTGGACATCATAGTGTATGTACAATCAAACTGTGAGCAAACGTGATGTTTATAGATACTATATATGATAACATTATGGTGAACAAAGATATGAAATGAGTTGTTTATATATATCATAGTGTGACAACAGAAGTGAAAAATTCAATAGATAAATATTGTATATGTTGATAAAATGCTTAAAACCATAACAAAAATCATTCAGATCAGTTCAACAATTATACCCAACGAAAATCCACCGAAAGAAAATATGAAAGTATTCTACAAAGTATATATGACATTATATTTCATTGGCTTGAAAATGTATAGAACTTTGCCAAAATCATCCAGGGGACGTTACACATTATCAAGTAATGTACAAGTAATTTTTATGAAGTTCATCGAGCAATACAAACGAGTATGTAATGAAGTAAAGAAGGCAATACAAAATGAATTTGCATTCACGTTACATGTAAACTTGTGTAAATTTGTTTTCACCTTTGACACAAATCCAGACGATTGTTATGTTTTAGTACAACACGTACAACAAATTTCATCTCAACCAGTTGACAAGAGGCACGAGTATAAACAATTTGCACATGATGGCATTATGAATACACACAAAAATCAGATCTTTCTTAGGACCCGGCTGAATTCAGTTCAGTTACTTAAAACAAGTTGAGATATCTCTAGTACTAGTATGCTATGTCTTAAAAAACACAATATCATGGATATCCAACAACAGTTGACTAGCGAAAAAGTATTCATGAACATCTGACAGTTGAGTATTATGGATGTAGTGATAACAACAGAAGATATACACTGGACAACAAAATATTGTGTGTCTTATTTTTGTGACTGTGATATTCATGTAAAAGCATATATCACGCTGTGCGAATTCGACTTGGAATATATCTATCAAGTTTCTGGTGTATACAAATCAACAACAAACTTCCCATTTTCTGAATAAAATACCTTGCAAATATTGAGTATCAATACACAGGTACAATAAATTTACATCCGTATAAAATATGTTCACTATAAGAGGATATATGCTGTCAATATGTGTAGTACTTGAGTAAATAATGTGTTGATTACATTGGGTATAAATCAATTTTATGCACAGTATAATATAGAGTTTTATAATACATGTAATATGCAGCCCCGAACTGGCCTTCTATGTAAGAACCCATCATGTTGAACTTGAATTAACACTGAACAAAATTTGTGGTTGACAATCATGTAGTGCTGCCACCTGGTGAATACAAAGAATACTATTCACTCACCCAATTTTTGTTCAACAGGGGGCAGCACTAGCACACATTTTTCGGTGGTATGTATCTTTTGAGCACAAAGTACAAATTCAGATCTGTCACAATTTTTGCCATTTCACATTATTTGTGCACATAGTAATTTGTTTCACTAAATTCTCAGCCACTTCGTTGTTCAACCTAAGCTATCTTAGTACATTAATGCACTATAGTACGGTATATATCAGTATTCAAATATCATGGTGATATAATTGACTGTGATAAACATTGCTATAATATCACCCCACCTGAAAATCATGGGACTAGTAGATGCCACCATAAAAATCACAATACAATGTTTGAGAATCTTTCGACATCAAAAAGATCTTGTCTTTGGTTTCAGTAACATATATTTCAAACCATTTCATGTGCAATGTCAAATCTTGTTAAACTTATTGAATATCTTAAAATATCAAAAATTAGCCCAAAGGCTAAGATAGGTTACCGGACAATTTTGGTTTGGCCATGGCAGCATTGGCAGGTAACAGACCTTGAGATTTACCAATCAAGGTTCGCAGTGTAAACATATGACCTTGGGATTTACCAATCAAGGTGATCCGTATGAACTTCGATGTAACCATTACATGTATGTGTGCGGCATTTGATATTCTATATGTTGGGTGGAATCGTTTAGGCCGCTCAGGTCAATTTACACATTCCAAGTCAGACATTTGGCACTCAAGGTCATCTGACGTCAAGTTCAAGGTCATCATTAGTTGTGCCATATATGTCTTCCTATATGTTCATAATGCAAACATGAGCTCTATCTGCAAGCATTTCATCTACAAAGGCAAATCTGGGCATTTTTTGACCCCAAAATGGCTGTTTTGACCTTTCAAGGTCATCCAAGGTCAAATTCAAGGTCACCACACAAGTCGCCATATATGACTTCCCATTTGAAAGTGCCAATTTCTAAGCTCTATCTTCAAGCGTTCTATGAGTGCAGTCCTGACAGCTCCCATTATGAAGGAAAAAAGTGCCGAAAATTTTCCAAGTCCAAAATTTTTTTCAAAGGGTGAAAATTTTTTTTTGCCTAGAAATGGCCCAAAATGGATAGTAATGTTATTTGGGGCGAAAAAATTTTTTTTCGCCGACTCGTCAAAAATTCAAAATGGCCGCCACACTGAGATCGGCGATTCAAGGGCAACAAAACTTATACACGTCACAGAGGTATATAAGAGGAATCTTTTTAAGCAAAAATCTCAAAACTGATCAGAGAGTTTTTGAGAAAATACAGACCAGGTGCAAATTTGAGCGTTTTTCGACCCAAAAATGGCTGTTTTGACCTTTCAAGGTCATCCAAGGTCAAATTCAAGGTCACCACACAAGTCGCCATATATGACTTCCCATTTGAAAGTGCCAATTTCTAAGCTCTATCTTCAAGCGTTCTATGAGTACAGTCCGGACAGCTCCCATTATGAAGGGAAAAAGTGCCGAAAATTTTACAAGTCCAAAATTTTTTTCAAAGGGTGAAAATTTTTTTTTGCTCTAGAAATGGCCCAAAATGGATAGTAATGCGATCTGGGGCGAAAATTTTTTTTTCGCCGACCCGCCAAAAATTCAAAATGGCCGCCACACGGAAACCGGCAGATTTAGGGCAACCAAACTTATACATATGACAGAGGTATATGAGGGGAATCTTTTGAAACCAAAAACTCAAAACTGATCAGACAGTTTTTGAGAAAATGGCCGTCAAAGTCCAAAATTGAGCGTTTTTCGACAAAAACGGCCGCCATTTTGAAAAAAATGCGGAAATCAAAAAACAAAAAAATACCTCCTTCTCAAAATATTTTTAGGCATTTTTGTGCAAAATTTCAGAAAGATTCGATCGTTAACTTTAAAGATAAAAATGTTAACGCCGGACGGACGGCTAGACGGACGGACGGACGGACGACGGACGCAACGCCATGCCAATAGGTTATCGGACCAAAGGTCCGGTAACCTAAAAATTAAGCCCTGTGTTAATTGACTTAGCCATACTAAACCATGTTAACAGTGCAGTCATGAGGTCAAATTTACAGAAAACTGATTACATTACTCTTGTTGGTTAATTGCATAAAACTCTAGAAAAGTTCACAAACAGAATAACGATCAACCGTGCACCAACCCCTAAAACGTGTTGTATCAATTCCAAACTGTTCAATGTACATTTGTTAATTAGGTTTAGTTCAAACAAAATACCGTTGATTTCATTATCACATAATTTTAACCTAAATCTCTGATATTGTCATAGTTCATGATCATTTGTGTTTCAATTTCAAATGAAACTAGAAATTTTAACACCAGGACTTGAACACAGTTCCAGTTATGAAAACAAATATTCACCTTATCATGAATATTTTACTGAGCAGCCATTTTGTCTTTTCAATCGAACTTCCATGAAATTTTTTGAAGGCAAATTTTGAATGGAACAAAATCCCCATCCATGAAAAATGATCAGATGATAACATCGGCAGATACAATGTATATATTAGAAAAGGACAACACAGTACAAAACAGGCAGTGTTTGTACCATATACTATAACATGTACCATATGTATAGTAAATAGTATCTGCTACACCTGATATGAATTTTCATTTATCCTATATCATGTATATAGAATATATTCCAGCTACCATTGGTGATATATCAAGTTTATCATTTATTTACAGATTATGATTTTGATATGTTCAATAGCTAGTATGACAAATGGGTCCTCATTTATCCTCTTTTGGTCCAATTTATATACATAAATAAATTATATGTACAAAACTGTGAAAATTCAGTCAGGCACTATTCCATTTGAATATTCAATATAATCCTCCCCCAAAAGACAAGCACCAAATCTTCGGGAAAATATCTGAACACAGGTCCAAAATCATGATCTAAATTCTCGTTCGTTTTGATGGGAAAAAAATTCTCAAACCCTAGAAACCCTAAACACTGCAACAAAATAGCTGCTCGTTCGAAAATCACGAAGAAAAATCAAAATGCCGAGTGGCCTTCGGAGTCCGAGAAATCAGACTCCCCAAACTCAACGGCCGTGTAATATTGCGTGGACAGCCCTGAGGGGCTATCGACTGGGCGTAATTCAGGCCTACCATTCTTCAATTCCTCAGCGATCGCCATCTGGAGCTCCCGGACGTCTACGCCGTCGTCCGACGGTGGCTCCACCTGTGGGGAATGTGGGATACTGGAGTCGTCCGAGCGGGACGCAGCGCTGTGACTGGGGCTTGTAGTCGCGGACATGGGCTTGGAGCCACCTGCAACAGGTACAAGTGTATTGTTTGCATATGCTTTAGCTAATGACTTTAGCTAATATTATTACATGTACCAATAAATTTTCATTATCATTACAAACTTTATTGAGTATAAATTTGCATGATATCATCTGTTAACTGACATGGATACAAACATCATCGATCTCGAATTCATCGCACTATATTTTACAATTGTCCTTTAACAAGATCAAAACGCCCCTCGCTCTGCAGCCCTCTCACCTTGAGGGGGCGGTGCAGGGGCCATGCGTTTTTTCCGCCCACGGGTCAATGAACTTGTCGAACTGTTAGCCCCAGTTGACATCGAACTGTGTCGCGAAACGTTCGCTGCAGTCGCTGCGATAGCATCGTCCGAACTTGACACTCTAACCGTGGTCTCGACGTGGATTTTCCCATTGCCCATAATCCCTGAACTGTTTGAGGAGCTAGCCTTCGGTCCCGAAGATTTTCCCGATGAACCGCCAGGAGATTCCAAAGGCGACAAGTTTGTACCATCGTCAAATCCGCTTGAATTTGAGCTACCGCGTGAGTGAACTCCATGCACCTTACTGTTCGTGATTCTCGGACTTGCGTCTGTATCGACTGAGAGGGGTTTATTCGCTGATGAAGCCCCTGGCGGTGGAGGCGCTTGCCGTTTCTTTCGCTGAGGTTTTGTTGGCTCCACAGTTGCTGACTTCAAGGAGGTCGTCGAAGTCTCCTTTTGGATCGAAGTGGTCGCCGGGGGAGGCGCAAGTTGAGGCTGGGGGCGGACCTCTGCTTGAGGCTTGTTGCCGTTAGTTACGGTGGGAGGGGGTGGATCATACGTGTGTTGATGTGAAGATGTGGGGGACGGGGTGTTGAATGTCGTATCCGACTGTTGGAAGAAAAAAAACAAAAAACATGTTTTTCAACAATTTTTTGTTACGCTACATAAGTTGGTTAAAGTTAAAGTTATCAGATTTGATATAGCGCTCTCTTCAGCTGAACTAAATCCGCTTTCAAAGGCGCTTTACACTTTAACCCCAGTCTGAGTGATTGTACTTGGAGCAGCCACACTCAAAGCGCTCTATACAACACCCATTAACAACCGGTACCCATTTAATCCTGGGTAAAGATAGACACATTAGTGGTAAATGCCTTGCCTAAGGACACTAGTGAAATAGCACAGCAGTCCAGCTCGAGACTCGAACCCATGATCTTTGGATTACGAGTCCGACGCCTTACCACTCACTCCACTTCACATGCTTAATGTTCGGCCAGCAATTCATGAATTATAAGCTAGCAAAGAAGAAAAAGAAACTTTTTTTTTAAAGGATATCATTTCTCAATTTATAATATCCCATTCGTTTACACCCAATGTGTTAACATGGTAAAATTTCAGAATCGATGGATGTAGATTGAACAACAGGCATGTTTGTCTCCTCAGAATGTCCATACATGTATCAAGTGTTATACGACACATCGCTGTCCTCCATGTAATATTTATAACCCCAATAAACCTGATTGTAAACATCTTAAATTATGAGGTTTTCTGATACAAATATATTTGTGAATAGCAACATAAACATACTAAATTTCAGATAGTTTACACATATGATGTGTGGCCTTCGATGTATGAGCGAGTGACTATGATGACAAAGTTAAGGAAACATAAACATCGATCAATTTTGATCAACATATATCGATCAACATATACAGCATAGAATTTCCATTCATGTACGTAAAAGTTTACAAAAAAACCTATATACTGTCAAAGCAAACAATAAAGGTACATGCATTCATATGATAACATACATGTAGTTGTCATACAGGTTATTAGGCTGTACACAATAACATAATGTAGAGACAGGTATTTGAAAATGATTCACAGAAATCATATAAGAACTAGACATAAAAGTCTATAGGCTTTGTGGCATCCCCCAATTTTTCTTTTCTTTTCTAATGGTGAAACTTGACTGTCATTATAATACAAGCAAAAAGGAAATTATTCTGGGTTCTGGCTAAGTAAAACAATGATAATTTGGTCACTGCATGTGAAATACAGCTAGAAAACAAAACAATGCATGTAGTTTCATCCAGATAAACACAGTGCTGTTTTAACTGAATACAATGAACAATTGACTGGCAACCAAGGCCCAGGCAGACCTTCAAAGCTGTTATCTTCAGCTTGGGTCATCATTATATAACCACCTATTGTTTTCTTTAGAAAGGAAAGGAGGGCATTGTTCCAACCTGTTGGTGATGGTATAGTAAACTGGGGTGAGGGGACAGGAGAGGGGGGGGGGGGGGGGGAGGAGGGGCAGTGCATACAAGTCACTGATACATTGCTACATTTATATGCAGATTAGACTGGCTGACAGTGGAGGTGGGGGAGGGAGAGAGGGGTATTGCCTTATCACTTACTGAACTGACTGCAGTTGATGTATTTAACTACAGGTTGTGTAGATCAGTGGCCGTCTGATAGGCAAGTTTACTGTTTGCTGGACATGTATAGACAATCGGTCAGTGGGATTGTCTGCTGGGCATATCACAAGGCATTCAAGCAATGAATCAGCAAAAAATCTTTCAAGCTCTAGGTTGAAGGTCGTTTGACGGATTGATCCCAAAATCGATAGGGTTCTTCCCTGGTGGTATATGAACCTCTATGCAATGATTTGCAGCCATGGCATAAATACTTTTTGAGTTATCATCCGGAAACCAAGTGTCAAAAAATCAACCTTGATTTCATCCTCACGGACCTCACGGACCTCGGATAGGGCTAAAAAACAATAGGGTTCTTCCACATATCATTTCTGACCAGTGGTGAAAATTTGGTAAAGATACATCGAGGCAAACTAAAGTTATCGTCCGGAAACCAAACGGCGGAAGAAAAAAAAAAAAAAAAAAAAGAAGAAAAAAAAAAAAACAGACAAAAACATAAGGCCTCCCGATTTTCAATCGGGATGCCTAATTATATATTCAGAACACAAACACAGCTCCCATTAGCATTAAAAACATTAATTCATCCCACTCTTTGAAGTGAACCAATGAAATGACGTCAAACCTGTGGTCATAATGTTTACCCCCCGTGTACATGTGAATAACACCAATGCCTATGTCAAATTTTATTTATTTCTATGTGTTAAGCCATGTTGGAACTGCTCTCACCAGTCTGAATTTGCCCTCCTTTTTGCGAGAGAATATGGACATGATCCCCTTCTTTTTCTTCTTTTCGGCCATGCCGGGCATGTACGAGGAGTGTTGCTCCCCGCCTCCACCAGGGGGCTCTGCGTGCTCCTGTTTGTTGCGCGGCATGCTGTTGTATGACCAGTGCGTGTCGTAGATGGAAGACTTTACGGTTCCGGTGGAGTTGGTCTGATGCTGGTCAGGTGCTGAAAGTTAAAACAGACGCTTGAGAATGATACCGTAACATGTTTTGTGTGAACATGGCAAGAAATTTTTTAAGCATGACTTTATACTACATGTACATGTGAAGAATCATAGAACATTGTCATGAGAACAAAATTGTTATTTGAAGAATCGTCATATTCCTCTATTGTAAGATGAGAGAAGCTAAGAATCATCATCATCATGCGAATAGTTGATCATCACACACATTGTAGAATATAGAGAGAGAAATGACAATCCCAGCTTGATCATCATCACATAAACATCAGCCTGTACACTTGAAAAACATGCAATCATGTTTATTCTCTTATCTATAAAACCAAGATATTCCACATGTATTCATGTAATATTTTTCATCCAAAACGAACATCAAAATAGTCCATGATAAAGATAATATTTTGTTGTGGAGCATCAGTGAGCTGCACTAGTGATATTATCATTCAATGTGTCTTTTTTATCACTGATCAAGTAAGCCAATCCATGGCGCATCAGAATCTACACAGCCTTGATCATGTTGATGAAGTAGCGTCCTTCAAATCATCGACAGTCATCGGCAGGCCGAGATAAAAATGTGCGACTGAATACGAGCAAGTGTGGTAGTGAAAAATTGGCTGAGGGGTGGGTCAGAAAGGTAACTGATCGAATTGATTGACTGTTTATTGATTTCCACTGATCAAAGCCAGTACGGGTTTCATTCGCAATTTGTTTCCGACAGGTTTTAGAGTGATTGTGGCTGATACGGTGCATATTAATGTGCAAATTTACATTTTTCCCTATTTCCGTCATTTCCATATTTTTGCAAGTAAATTGGATACAGGAGATTGACTTGAATATCTATTACTCTATTTGTGTCTGATAAATGTTTTCCCTAATACATGTAGTAATACTATGATAAAAATGTTCATTAATCTTGAAGAAATGTAATAAACCAAACGATATGTAATAACAATATTGTAAGATATATTAGATATAAGGTACACATAATTTTGCAAATGTAATACACATGTACATTTAAAGTACTGCTCTCACATGAGTAATATGAATTTACTTACAGCCAATATAAAGTACTCCTAATGATTCAAAGCAACTTTCCTACATGGTAGGTCCAATCCAGTGTGGGGATAATCCAACTCAAACTTTTCAAGTATACCTGAATGCAAACCTCATTAAAACTCCCAACAATGTAAGAGTACATGTATTGTATTCATCAGAACAAGGGTGGACCTTCATTATGCAGACCTAGTGACCATTTGACCTCTGGTGACTGGACAACAAATGCCCTATAACATGTTTAATGACCTTAACTTCAGGCTACATTCTCAGTTTCTCACCATTACAATTCACACGACATGTGTAAGTCTATAATACTCCAACAATTCTACTTCACCCGTCAGTCACTTCTACACATACATATATCCAATTATTTAGTGTTATTGATTTTCGTATCCCATAACCAATAGCTTCTTTATTTCGGCCGATTACCTCCTTATTTCTGCAACAAATTTTGAAAATCCCATAACGGCCTGATAATCCCTGCAGGAAGTTTTAAAATCTGACCATCATAAGCACTGCATAATCCTAATAACGAATGCATGGGCAACTACACGTTTACATACTACATGTATTGGTAAACACCATAAAAAAAACATTATCATTCCCCTTGCCCCCCACCCCCCCACTACCGAAATGTCTGAGCCCTCGCATGTACTGTGATGTGTTTACCGTTATATTGGTGACTTCAATGCGCTTGTTATTCAAGTGCGGTATTTTGTCAAGGACACTCGCCCGGCAAAGACAACTTTATGTGATTATGTGTGAAGATCATAGGTGAAATTCCTGACCTGCTTCAAGTAAACCACAGTCTTTTGGCCTGGTTAACCCATTTTTGTACGTTTCAGACACTCTGTACATGTATTATTTTGTCCCAGCGAAATGTCAAAGCGAAAACAAACTGGTCAACTTGTGATACAGTTGAAATACCATGTGTGAAGTGTTTGACCGATCATACAAATAGCCTGTGATACCTGCACAATCCAGAGAAAAAATATTCTTTTTTTATGAAAATAGGGTGCATAACATGATACAATCTATATCTATTAGGATCCTCACAAGACCTCAGCCTAACAAACTGTTCTCTCGACTGCTTTTTGAACAATAGTTGTCGGTGTTCTCAAAAAATTCTGCCTGGAGTTCAACAGTCCTCAGGATGTTTCTGATTTCTCAGCAAAAGAAAATGATTTCCCTCTCCAGTGAAGGTGTTTCTCGTGAACAGAATACATGTTATCCATGGACTTTTATTTGCTGTTTATTTTTTTGATTCGGCAGTTTGATGTACAGAAATTTCAATCGACCTGTTGTAACAATTGCAGAGTTTTTTGTAATGACAACATGAATACATACAACTGAATTTTAGTGTTTACCAGTTCACATCACTTGAGAACATAATATTGAATATGATGTTGACTATTGCATTCCAATCTTATTGGTTTTTAAATAGTACAAGCACAGTGAAGTGCTACATATATATTTATTTAATCGACCCGACTGACAACATTGTACATAGAACATGTTTAACTGGAGTCATAGATTTTTCTTTTCATTTCATAGAATGTACAATCAAACACTGTTTGCCAGCAGTCAACAATGTACACTACATGTATATACTCTTGTTAGGGCATTCCGATAGATTTCTACACTGTGTACATGTTGTAAGTGCAGGTAAATGCGATTTCATTTGTCTTCAATACTTATGAATTATACAATTACTCCACAAAAGTTTGAATATTTCCTCACGCTTTTCGGTGATAAGATACCAAGTAAATAATGCCAACTAATAGTGTTCAATTTACCATGTTTGCAGGTAAGTGTGTAAGTAACCATGCATGGAAACAAATGGAACACATTGCAGCTTATTTTTCGAAACTTACCTATACATAATTGCAGTTGTCAGTATCTCATGAAATATCCAGCAATATAACTTTACCTTCATCATGTGCTTTTGACACAGAAATTTGTCACAATATTTGTCAAAATATTTGTCCATATGCTGTGATTTCCAAGCGGTGATTCCACATCAATCCATTGTTTTTGTGATGTTCTGGCAACACACGTAACAGGTTTATCATTTCAACTTCCAAATATACCTTGTTTATACACATGTGCAATGCAAAAATATCAATAAGGACTCGTCTCGTACCATAAATTTAAAACTACCTTTTCAAAGGCATCAGCTGCGAAAGCCCATCCATATTTTTCAGTGACAATTACTTAATCGATGTGGTGACTTCAATGCTCCAGTCAACTGATGTTTATATATTTTGTCTACCATATTTATGTTTACTTGAAAACTCCAAACAACAATATTTTGCTCTCCAAATTTTTACATAATTTTTAGTCCTTTCATCCTTTTTCCATATGTCCAATATTTGTCCAACAATGCCTCATCGATGCATATTGCCCAGCACACAATATATAACATGCTGTGACCAGTTTCAATTCCCCATAGATCTGTCACCTCAGTGAAAATTTGTCATATTTCCCGAAGCATAATATACAGTAGTGATAACTATTTCCAACTTGGTGGAACACCACGCTGTGTCGCCGGTCACATGGTCAACAATTTTTTATGTCCACCATTCCGCATTCCTTTCCGTGGGTAGTGTTCATTATACACATAGCACTACACGAAGGCACACACTGAAGTCAAGTGCACAAAGGCCTACATGTATTCATATATGTGTGTATGTAACCATTAGCAGTGTTTATAAATGTTCCTCAGAAACTTGGCACGTTGTCGCACAAACTATTGCTATACTAGGACAAGTATACACTTTGCCTGTACACATGTATGTAGCTAAACACAACATCCTTGCATAAACACAAATGTGCACATGAATGTACAACATGGTCTGTATTTTCGTCTCGAGCGATGTTGAAAAGGTATGCACGCCTTGCCGTGTGTTAAGTGGTAACAGTTGTTGCGAACATTGTCATTTGACATGTGGACAGCAAGGTGTCTATGGCTCGCATCTTTTTTTATTTTTAATATCTAGGTCGTTATCTTCAGTATGCACGCTATCAGGTATCATATTTCACAGTGACAGTACTGATTGGAAACTGAAATTGAGTGTCAAACTCTGAACCGCTAACTGCAGCTGACCTTTTCCACCTAAAATGTGATATTTCAGTGTTGATTGACGGCAAAATTGATGAATTTCACTTGGAGCGTGTGAATGTCAATATCGGTACTTAAGAGGGGACTTCAATTGCTAATTTGGTTAGTATAATGTGGGCTCTTAGGTATTCAGATTTTCATGGTAACAAGATTGTGGACAGAGCTAATTGAGAGAAGATTGTCAAGTGTCCTTATAAATCTTTTACGATTACATTGGGTATGCATAATCCTTGGAGTATTCATCAGTGTTTCAGTTAATTTTCTTGAGTGGCTCCAATTAAACATTTTCATGATTATTGAAATTCATGACAAATCGTTAATCAACAACCATTAATTAATATTACATAGTGTGGCAAATATTTCTGTGTGGTGTCTTACAAATGCATGCGAATACATGTACAGACTCTACACTGTATAATACATCGGTATATACAAGTAACATGACAGAAGAGAACTGAATCATGAAGCAAAATAGGGAAGGGAAACTACTTTCTCTTCATACAACATTCACACCAGGAACAGGCAAAGAACAAAGAAAAAAAATCGATGGAAGCCATACAAACCTGTGACGTTGACCACGGAGATATCGGTGATGTTGTAGGCACTGAGGGGGCTGGCCATGTTCAGTGCCATGTCAGGTTTTGTTGGATGTCGTAACTCGTGTTTGTACGGATCTAGTCCCTTCTCGGTGCAAACCATCTTGAAGATATCAGCAAGGGTAGCGTTCGGACTGATTCGGATCACAGTTTTCTGGTTCTTCGGAAGGTTCACTGACACTCTGTTAGTCATCTGTGGCAAGGAAAAACTGTCATTGTGATAATCACGATCATTTTTACATTTAATTCATATCCTTAGTAATTCACAAGAAAATCTTTTATAAACACATGTATGATCAAATCTAAAATGTACTGAAAACATGGAAAAGAACTGCGTTATCAGATTCATGTCGGGATAAGCTGAAACATATATTGTGAGAACACAAACAGAAGCCGATCAACTCAACATTATCATCAATTTACAAGGTCTGCTCCTCAAGCTCTGTTACTTTTGTCCAAATAAATGTGTACATAAATTTAAGTACTCCGCAATATAACTTGGTCACCAGTAAGTGGGTCAATGACTTAATCACAGCTACTGAATACATCATGTTGAAAATTTAACACTCCACATAATTTTTTGCTTTCGATGTTCAAAGATCTACTAATTCTACTATGTAGTTGGTTACTTGAATAAAGTAGTTAACAGAGAAATCACCAGGTGGCAGGTGCTGAGTTTGTGATGTGATGTCATAATGCGCCCCAAACTGTGTGAGTGTGCACAATTCAGCACCGTCATCAATGTTTAGTACATTATGATTACAGCTATAACTTGATGCTGATGACTAATATTTTTGCACAAATACCACAATTTGATATCAAATCAGTGTTTGAATGTACAATTTCAATCCTTAACCAACACTGACCCAAAAACAAAGTTCTAAACCAAGTGAAACTAAATCTGTTGTGGAATTTCAATACCATCTAAAAACCAACCCAATAGAGACATCACACACACCTCAAAAGGCTGGGCGACTGTATGTCGCTTCCCTTTGTCCTTATTGGCCTTTTTGTTGACAAGATGCACAGTGTCGACCCGTAACGCTCCGATCATCTGACTGGCCTTGTAGTTGATTGGTCGGCCATGCTCTGGGTGGTACACTGCTAGCGTGTGGTCCGAGGGACTCAGGCGGTTTGTCGCGGAGAGCCATACAGCCAGGTCCAGCATCTGTTTACTGTAAGGAGAGGTGATAGAATTTTTCTGAACATTTTGAAATTCTACAAATTGCTGAAGCTTCACAGATTTCCCAATTACAAGTGTTTTTGAGAGATACTAGTATACGTACACTGGGAAATTTTTATCACCATGCCATAGCATACTAGTAGCTATTAAAATCATAATGTACCCAATAAGGCACCCAATGCTACAAGATATGTCAACCAAAATTGACTATTTATTCCATGTATGGTTTCTTTTACTTAAAGAAACATATATTTGACACTAAGTATAACACATTATGATGATCTTAATTTGAATTTCTCTTTCAGCATATTCAGAGATGAATTTATATTGAAATGATTTGTACCACAATTTGGAGCAATATGCCATGTCTAATTTGACAAATTCGATAGAATATTAATCCTTACATATTATTTAGGTCATGATGAATGATACCACCAATACGTTGGAAAGCAGATGCAAAAACTTAAATGTCATATAAAATCAAATGATAGTGTTGAATTTTGTCTCTAAAAGATAAATCAATAAAATGAAATTCAAGTTGTTTATTGTGTAACATCTGTCCTCAAAGGTCAGGATACATGTACCGGTTTAGGAAAAGCAACAGCTTCTGCTTTAGAAGATAAAAAGATAATCTCAATGTTTTACAAAAAAAACAATTTGCGTGAATTGTCTTCATGTACATGCATGTGTTGTAAGCTCAGACGTTTATTATTACTTCATACATCTCAGTGACACTATTAATTTCACGATAAATAAACCCGACATTCCCATTCTGTTATCAAATTAATCAAATTTTGAGCAACAAATATATACATAAAAACATATTTCTTCATCCTCATCATGCTCATCTATGCATCACATTTTCAACTTCCCCTTGCCTTATATACTTCTTCAAAAGAAAGATCATCAAAGAGGAAGAACAGGTCACAAAGTCAACATGATTTACATGAAAATATCACTGACGAACAGTAAAATTCTCACTTTGCGATAATTGCTTACATTCCCCGCTTGAAAACAATCAACGAAAAGTCACGAAAACATGAGTCCACGCCAGCTTTTTGCCGTCCCATCCCACCCTGTGACATCATAACTACAATAGTCCACATGTGGGTCATAAATTGTTCCTACTTCATGTGTTTTGGATGGAAACCTGTCCGCTTTTTGGCCTCAGGCTATTGGGCCAAATTGTGACTCGCCCAAATA
The DNA here is from genome assembly GCA_949152475.1 of Terebella lapidaria. Classification (NCBI taxonomy): domain Eukaryota; kingdom Metazoa; phylum Annelida; class Polychaeta; order Terebellida; family Terebellidae; genus Terebella; species Terebella lapidaria. The sequence goes on from OX424560.1 coordinate 30,882,499, forward strand.
TTTTTATATTTCTTGTCTTTGGTTTGCCAATTGCTGGTGAAACTGCTGTAAGGACATTGATATTTGCAAGTTTTATAAACATGATAAGTGAGACAATGCTTGTTTACAGACAAAATTGATTCTATTGTGAAGAAAACAATAAGGATGTAATATCGGGATATGCAAGAAGCCAAATATTACAATAACATTTTCCGCAAATTTATCCTTGTCATCCCACATATTGGCACAAGATTCATTGTTCAACTTGGCAAAGTTTTAAAATTAGTATTTCCCAGGGCACAATGAAATCAGCAGGACATTTTGAATCAGAAAAAATCCCATTCACTGAAAATGATACAACAATCATGACAGATTGTTTATTCATTATTATTCACGGAAATGATTCCCTAAAATAAATTAAATTTCCCAAGTCATTTCAAATCTAGCGTTGCATACCTGGAGTTGACGGGTGTGATTTTCTCGGTACCGTCTGGCATTACGACCCTGAGGTCTAGCACCTCGGGCACACTGCTCCCGAGGCTGTCCGTGTCGTCGTCAGCCTCCACCGCCAGGCCACCTAGTGGCAGCGGAGAGGACTTACGGTGGTCCAGCGTCGAGGTCATTGTGATGTCCCTGCTGCTTGCTGGGTTTTCGTGGTCATGGTTTTCTGGACTGTGGGAGAAGAGATGAGATACTTAAATTTTCATACACGAAATGTATATATTTCCCAGAGATGCATCACTAATTTATCTCTAATCTGTGAATTCAGTCCATTGGCAGAAGAATACCAAATACATGGACTCAATTTGTATTGATCTGTCTAGGAGTAACAAGTTGTATCAAAATTTGTGTACATGCAGCATTCAATGCACAAACAAATGTGACAAACAACTCATCCATATTCATGTAATTGCATGTCAGATCATTTCACAAACTTTTACCGTGTTAGTGCTATTTATTAATCAAGTTCATTTGAAACCAAGTACTGGTATACATTATTCAACACAATATCTTTTGGCTTGAATTATTCAATAAAGTTCTGAGGGATGTGTGTTAAACATGTTAAAGTAATATACATTGTTGTATGCTCAAAGAATACTAACATGTGCATGTCCAATACATGAACATATTGTATACACAGATACATACTAATTCCACACTTTTATGAGCAAAAACTCTTGCCTACATGAACTGCACACACCACACAGAACAGAAATGTGCAACAAAAGCATAAAATATACCACCTGACTTCTATTGCAGATTCTGATACATTATCCATGATTCCTACTCGTCTCCCAGTTATTTTCCGACTAAGTCCACAGGCAATTCACCAATCATAACAGGAAACTCGTGAGAACGTCACCACTCAAATTAGCAATAATGACCGTTAAATGATATAACATGATGAGTAATATCATGAATATATATCACAAGTAAAACAGCACAATTACATGTACATGTAACAGCCAATTTGCCGCGTACATTCAGGTATTTAGTGCGCAATATCATGAATATAAACATTTATTCAGGCAATCGGACAGTGCACTTTGATACCAGCATCGAACGTAGACAATTGTTTCGTCGATGACAATTGAAAACTTTATTGAAAAACATTAAGGTACACTGTACAAAACTTATCAATATCAGGAAAACAAATTTAGATACAACGTCAAAAGTGAGTAATATCACCACTGATATTGATATACCACTGTATACTGGTACAAACATGGTCACACTGGTAACTTCCTATTTTCCCCGATGTCACCCATATGCATGATATGTGTATTCCAAAGTGGTCGAACATAATATAGCAAAAAGCTAATTCAAATTCAGCAACATCAAAGGAAATCAAAATCCAATCTAGGAGTAAAAAATAAGTTTTCAACATGGTCAGGTTGACATGGTACAAGTCAAAATGAATAAATGGTTGAATATACAAAGCAAATTAGCATATTGTGTATACTAGTAATAAATCTACTCGGCTAGGCTACCTTTCCTGTATATTGGTATATTCAGTAGTTGAAATTGTATATGTTGTACTGGCATGTACTTATAATGGCAAGTTACCAAGTTCATCAAATATATGTTTTTGCACACCGGACATATATACAAATTTATCTGAATGTCAAGCTTGTCCACACTTATTTGTACTCTGGTTTAATCATGCACTTGCAGATAGAACACAACATTGTACCATGTGTACATGCGCATGTACCATGCATTTTGTACCAGTACACAGAGAGCATACACATACAGTACACAGACTATAGACACTTGATATCTCAAATATCATGAATATATAATATTCTTTCTTTACCATATACAATGTACTAGAAAGTTAATTGTACTACCGGTATTCATACTCTATCTACAATTCAACATTTTTCCTGTGGACCATAAAATTTGACAGTGTCTGACAGTGTTCCCCAATATACTGTAAATCCAGATAATTTTGCGTCCTTCAATTTTTGCGTTTTGATCAAGTGGACTCATTCGCGCCCTTTTAATTTTGCGTTTTTACTAGAAAACAGGTGTGGTGCAATGGAATTTACTAGTACCACTTTTTCTTCAATTCGCGTCCTCAAACATGTCAAATTGTTGCGAAACGGTTCAATTAGCAAAATTAGCAAAAATAAAAGGACACAAATAATTTAGGGATTTACAGTAAGCGCCAATCTACCAATTGTCTACTGGTACAAACATTTTTACATGTACCTTTTGGATACAAAGTTCTCGAAATTTGATCTCCATGAATATGTAATTCAGGCAAAATGTGCAAAATCATGAAGATGGGATATTGGTTACAATTAAGGCTACATACATGTATTCCTTCGATACCTGGATACTAGTATCAAGTAATGATGGTTCTAATGAGGCTTTTTCATGCAGCATCAAATCCACACTCATCGAGAACAACTAAAAGAAAACACTCACAATTCACAAAATAAGGAGGATTCTTTTGTAAAATGTGACATTTGCGAAAAAACAACGACCAAACAATACAAAGCCAATATCACCAACAAGACAACACTCATATGCAAGGCTAGCAGACAGGAATCGTGATAAATGGATCAAATTCATGCTTCGACAAACCAACAACGCCTGCTACATGTAACAGCATAATCAACAAATTTTACAGGTACACAATCAGCATTCATATTCAAAATTATGTGGCGGCATGAGCACAATCCATCATGTAATTTGATAAAGAATGTTATATAATCTATATAATACATGTACCTGTCCCTTGCCCATATATATATGTTATATTATGCTGAATTTACAAAGCATGACAACTCATAATTTACATGTACTTGAACTCTTCTGAACTTGTATAATGAATGAGCAGCCCCACTTCATCAGGTGAAAATGTATACTTCTATCACGTCTATCAGTACAATCTTTCAACATGTACATTCACCAGGCTATACTCAGCGAGATGTATTTCATGAAAAGAAAAGGTGAATAAAACATAGGTCCTTTGGAAAAACATAGCAAAGGTGTGAATAAAATTCAAGTTAACATGTACATTCAGTAATAAACCACAAACAACATGCACAATCACAGATTCAAAATTTCAATCCTTCACATAGAAATATAGATTGCAAAATCGAAATGCACTAGTGCATATTACGCTCATTTTACAGAGGAGATAGCCAAACAAAATCAGCTCCGCATCACGGGAAACGGAAGCAAATACCCCGTCCTCCGCTTCTACAGTGTTCTACAGCTGCCACGTTCAGAAAGGCGGACCAACGGACGAGTAGACGGAGAATGTTTTGTCTCCGCGCTTCATTGATCCTGTCCTCAGGATGCCATGGTCTATTGAATTTTCCCTCGGCGGGACGAACAGTGGAGAGAGTGGCTCACTGAATAACCTGCTCCGATGAAACGGTGACTCATCCTGTTTTGCCTGGCAGTGTCTCTGCTTGTTTTTCAGCCATTTGCTAAACTGTAATTTTTTCTACCATAATCATGGTAAGATGTTCTGTGTGTTTGGTGTAGAACAAAGGAATGAAAGGGCAGATTTGCTATGAAATCTAATGTACAATCATAACACAATTTGTGTGCAGTCAAATATCAACATCAACTTGGCATGATTTAATTCTGCGTACATGGTGTATCACACTCCATCTGCTTAGTACATAAAATATGTCATTCACTCTGCATAGTTCACATCAATATCATTTGAATATTTTGGGGGTCTCCAACATGTTCAACGAGCTCATTACGATCAGAAACTCATATGACAGTAAACACAATCCACTACACTTTCAAACAAATGTAAATGTAAAGAGGTACATGATCATATACACAGGTACATGTAACACATGCAGGTAACCATGGTAAGATGAACTTACATTTTAGTAAACCATGGTACAATATACAAAATATCTTTGGTACATTCCTGAGTTTAACTCATTAAGCATGTTAAGTCTGACAGTAACCTTGATGTATTTTTGATGGGATCAATTGAAAGGAAATTTATGGATTAGCGAGATCTTCATCACTCACCTTATCGATGATTACTGCATCTGTTGGAGTTCATCAACGAAAAGCTTTCTTCACTTTATAGTCCATACTGTTGGTGATTTCTTGAAGTTACGTAATCCAGTCCGTGAATTGAAACAGTCCTCCAACGTCCAATTAGTCACACAGTCCTCCAACAGTTCAAGTCATCCATATCTGGAAAATACATATTGAAGGTCTATTGAGTATTCGGCACAAAGTAACCATGGAAATTGCATCTGTTAACAAAGTAGGAGAAAGCAAGAATCCAATATTGGTAATATTCGCAGATACCCAAATTGAACCCATCTGCTCCTGACATGCTATGATCAATGTGATGACATCACAAACAGCCAAGTATTGTTTATGCGGAGTGTTCTCCCTGTGTGCACACTGAGGCAATTAGGGCCCTGCTAACAAATAGGCGAGCTCTACCCAATTAATTAGCGGACTCCGCGAATGGCCAAGAACTTTCCCACAGCCTGAAAAAAAAAATCGTGGTCCCTGGTCTTGTTTCGCTGAGAAGGGTGGCCGTAGTTTTGGCGAGGTCATTAGCGCAGTTTCCCCGGACACATTTGCTGACCGATGTCCTCGCTGGATGATATATTATTGTCATCATGTTGTCAGTGACGGGAAAAATGATCACTATCTGTCATGACATAACATCATGAACATCACGCGCATCAATATATCGGCCCAGTAGTCACATATAAACATGATAAACAGGAGTTATGCAATGTAATAAATACTTTTTTGTTATTTCAAATACCTATATGTACTACATGTAGGATTTTAATAAGGTTATTTCATGCATAAATGATAAGGTAAAAAAAAAACTTCTGGTCCAAGATGAAACACATGAATATCATGATTTTCAATATTATCCGCAATATCCTTACCATCTCCTATCTGAACCTAATTATAATAAATGTACATTCAATGTTCTACATGTTCATGATGTTCCAATTCACCAAGTTCACAAAGTACATGTACCTACAGTAAATCCAATCCAGGTCACTATTCGAAAATTGAATCATATTATTATCTTTGAAATCATTGTATCCTTATACATACCAAGTTCAATTGTTCATGAAGAAAGCGAGCTACCAGTCGCTGTCCATAAAGATTTGGCTACATTTGTACCTATTCCATAATCATGATAATATCCCTGTGTTTGATGCTTACCCGTCACCTGACACATGTGAAATTCTGAGTGAATGTACAAGACAAGTCGTAACAAATCCATATGACCTCATGTTGGAAAAATGCCTGACTTTTCCCGCCTTGGAAAAACCCAGACCTAATGTACATTAGCCGAACCAATAACGACAAATACGCTACAACACGCCCATCAATATTCCCGCTAACTGGAATTCACTTTACTAGTATTGCATCAAGGAAGCGTGGAAGATATGGATATCAATCAATACCCGTAACAATAGGCAAGGCAACTTTACCATTCCTTTACAGCCCGACAGGTATGGATTTTGTGTGGGGGAGGTGGGGGGGGGGGGGGGGGAGTAGAGAGGGGGATGAGGCAAAAATTCATGGTAAGAGTTGCACCAATTGTACAGCACATGTGCACACAAAAGGGTACAATACTTGTGTGACTTGTTACGATTAGCAACGAAAATATCATCAATAATTCCGCAAATTATTGTCTATCCTTCCCCAACTTGCTGACCTTCCTGGCTTTATTAGCTGTGGCCAGGGTTGATTATATATTCAAAGGGAACACAATTGCTGACCGGAAAAAATATTGATTTCCGATAGATCAATGTGCCGTATTCTGGATTGTATCCATCCAAAAACCTTGATACATGTACATCCATGCTCGGATCCTCGGGTATTTATTCCTCCCAGGGTAAGCTAAGAAATCAATACGGATCTTTGCACACCTAGGGAATTATAAGCTCATAAATTATAAATAAAACAAGGATTAAGGTTCCACAGAAAAGCCTGACTGAAAAATGGCAGAGTTTTACAATGAACCCGTTTTATGGGAGACATTGACCATTTACCTGTAGGGGCAATGTCCTTACTGACCAGGAGAACGAACAATAACTTTTCAACATGCTCTGTCATAAACCCAGATATGAACCATGGAGTCATTGATTCTAGTTGACCAATGTCCTGAACTGACCAGGGTTACCATAGCATACAGAGAGAGAGAATTCTACCAGATTATGGCAGCAGAAATTAAGAACTTCTACGGGCACTGTACATTGTAGTAAAACATCAAAAGGCGAGTGTTTCACGGTCTATGATGATTTGATGGTCCGATGGAAAGAGCTCAGGTGAGGTTATAAAATATGCAAATCAATGACTTATTGATCTCATGTTCTCACCACAATGATTTATTGAAGATTTTTCTCTTGAAAACAAAATTGCTTGCAACACAGATTCACCGCTGAGACAAAGATGACAAGACTCCTCAGATGTCCAGCATTAAGCACTGGTCTGCAGTTAATGTTACAAGCAGAGCTTTGTTCAGTACGATTGACATGATCTTATCTACATGTACATTACGCTCATGCAAAGCATGTCCAACACTGAAATAACTTTTACATGTTGTTGTACATACCCAAAACTATCTTCTATCAGCAAGATCAGAAAACACAATTCCGTGAAACCAAAAGAGCTTTCGAAAAGTGAACATAAACATGATAAAAGGCAGTTGAGGTCCCCAAAAACTTCAACCTAGATCATGTACGTAGAAGTATTCTCCTGATTCTAGAGTACATAAAATTATACAGGCATTGAGTATACATATACTGTTTTGTGATTCTGTCTGAAAACTTGAAAGGAAAAACAATACCCCCAAGTCTGTTAAGAGTTTGCCCAAGTTAAACAAACAATGTACCGCTGTGTATTGAACACCCAAAAACCTGTTTTGAAGTAGAATGTATGTGGGCAAGGATAAAAACCTCAGTACAGGTACATTGTACATACACGTATAAAACAATGATTGTTTCTGAATAAGTGAACAAAATATTTTTACTCATTACAAGTTGTTAAATAAGTTACATCTAGTTTGATCATTTAGGGGAAAATATCATTCATAGTGACATATTACATGTAACTGCAGTGAATAAATTCGCCCAATGCTGCATACCTGTCGATACTCGACTGTCGACAATGTAATCTGATTTTAGCTCGACAACCAAGGTTTTTTTAATTGTACTCAAATAGAAGGCAGGGATATTTCAGATAAATTTATCAGCACAACATGTATTCCCAGGATGACATCACTTGCCCATGGTATATACCAGTATAATAATGCTCAATCAAATTTGTAATCATCATGATTATAGAGGGTACAACTACATGGTGTAAGTCGACAAACTAATCCTACATTGTTCATGTACATGATGCAAATTATTTACTGCGTTCATGTTCATCATGTTCATAGGCAGATGCATATTGGTATTTTTGGATTGGTATATGTCCCCAGGCGCTACAAGGATGCACTACAAATTTATCTGCCTGTAAGTCCAGTAATGATATCATTAAAACAAGGACTGATAAATTCTATCTCGTATATTAGCCCAATACGTAGAATATTTGCGGATAACTTCCCATGCTGACCTGAAGTGGACACTCACGAAACCTGTCAACTGGACGAGTTGTACAAACAATTTCCCACTCCGGAATGTGTAACTTCGCCTAACGCTGAGCAAATAAATTTATGGTGGACTCAAGAGCAGAACAAATATAGACATCATGCATTTGTGGAACCTACATGCAAAAAAACCTTTGGCCCTTGGGTGTGATCACTGATTAATTTGTGTACATGTAACAAGCTCACTACAAAACACACCCTATACGCTGGCAGCATAACAGATAACAGGCAAAACAGGCAAAAGTTTTGTAGAGTTTACATACTTTTTCATACAGTTCCACTGAAAAAGCCAAACAATGCAAGTTATTAGTACCAGTGATACATGTAATTGCATTTCAACAACAGTGGACTATTGGCAGTATTATGTACTTTAAATGTTACATGATCAAAAAGTCATCCATGTCAATTACTTGTCAATGCGTACACATCAATGGTCCTGTCATTTTGCATACCAGTAATCATGGTAATGCCATGGTAAACATTGGTGACAGGCAAAGGTAAAATATTGAACAAGATCGACACATCAAAATGAGAACGGTCAGCATGGTTACTTGGTTAGAGAGAAAGCTAGGCAGGTCAGGGCATGACCAATGACCATGCACTGAAATATTGATATCATTTAGTGAACTAACTGTATCTACATATGGCCTTCCCTTCTGGAAGAAAATCAATAGAGTGAAATCAATAAAGCGTGGTCAATTATGCATAGGACAATTGAACCATGTCGTCCGTACTGGCACAGTTCTATAACAGGGCATAGAACTAGCCATATTGGTGAAAATTTAACATTGGAATGTTATGACCTAGCTCAAGTCATTTGGTTATAAACTGAAGACAGACTCCCTTCAATTACATGTAATATGTGGTTACATCATTCAGCGTGGTATCGGTATGTGGCATGATGTATTCGATGGTCAATGTCATTACCTTGATAAAGGTTACTGATTACTAGTATACGCATGATAACTAATTAACAGACTAGTGTTAGGAAATAGAAATCCCCTACTTCAACATGTACACTTCCCATCTGTAGCCTGTTAAGAAGTGTATTATGATAAGCATGTTGTCAATGAGCTGTGACTGTGTATATATTGCGCAATATTGCATAATGATACGATCTGATAGTGAAGCTCCATTCCGTGAAAATGGTAACACATGCTGCAGTATTTAATGTAAAAATTTTAAAACAGCTGGATAAATTTTGAGTATAATATTGTACCGCTAGATATCATCACAATCTCGTTAGGGCAAACCGTGCAGTATACTGGTATGTATTCACAGATGGGACAACCACAAATATTTACTTTTTCATGAATCAATTCCGTAAAAGCACAGAATGACCAGAAAATCCACAAAAGCGATACATTTCACATTACAATCATGACCATCAGACCACAACAATCGGATTCCGCGGGCCACACGGGATATATCACACACCTGTGGCTTGCGGTAACCATGGCAATGATCAACGCAACAGGTATCCAATGAGTGGGAAACACACGAGTATAACCACACCCACCCATCGTAACAGCAACAGATGTACACTTAGATCTATGTACTATTCTGCATCTGTGTGGACCAGGTACAAAAGATGTCATTGTATGGTACATGTTTACGAATGGTATATATATGTACATATATGTATATCTATTTGCATGTACAGTGGTCCCTGTAAGATGAGACACCTCCGAAATAAGACTTCCCTGTCTGTAAAGACTTCTTTGTATTCCCCAAATATCAATTTAACATGTAAATGAACCTGTGAAATAAGACTTCCTGTAAGATACATGTAAGACCTCATCTTCTCTGCAAAAGGTGAGGTCTTATCTTACAGGGACCACTGTATTACAAATATGTAGAGTGTACCTCAATAAACATGATAAATGTCGAAAAAAGTTCAATATAACATGTTCACTATAGATTCACATCCAGGGTTACCATGGTTAAACATGTTTAGTATTCTTTCAATCTTTGAACATAAAATTGCGAAAGACAAATAATTTATTGACACAGGAACTGTTATAAGTTTCCTCATTAACAAAGATGGAGTCCAAGTCCACTTTCAACATTTTTCCCATACATTCTGCCGAGTCTGGTAGATGGTGTCATGTTCACACTTGTTAAATGTAATGATCTCACATATCCAACACATTTATCGGTGATATTATTAGCTTCCTAATTAGTATACATGTATGCGTTATGTAGTTTGGTTGTGGTGTACAAAGTACTATAGTGTCATATACCTGTTGAATAGAATTAGAAAGTATGGAACTGTATAAAATCACTTTGAACAACGACACATGATAACCAAGCAATGCACACGAGTGCTAAACAAGACACACCCTACATGTTTGTTCTCACGGCTCGAGTCCCTATTCACACGATTCATTATGTTAACACTGTCCACTCCAGGCAATGGAACAGATTGGACATTGTCATTTCAGTTACATATTAATAAAATCCTGTCATCATCCATTGTAGTCCAAACAAAGAATTACATGCTATAGTAACATATCTTCTCTGCAAAAGGTGAGGTCTTATCTTACAGGGACCACTGTATTACAAATATGTAGAGTGTACCTCAATAAACATGATAAATGTCGAAAAAAGTTCAATATAACATGTTCACTATAGATTCACATCCAGGGTTACCATGGTTAAACATGTTTAGTATTCTTTCAATCTTTGAACATAAAATTGCGAAAGACAAATAATTTATTGACAGAGGAACTGTTATAAGTTTCCTCGTTAACCAAGATGGAGTCCAAGTCCACTTTAGACATTTTTCCCATACATTCTGCCGAGTCTGGTAGATGGTGTCATGTTCACACTTGTTAAATGTAATGATCTCACATATCCAACACATTTATCGGTGATATTATTAGCTTCCTAATTAGTATACATGTATGCGTTATGTAGTTTGGTTGTGGTGTACAAAGTACTATAGTGTCATATACCTGTTGAATAGAATTAGAAAGTATGGAACTGTATAAAATCACTTTGAACAACGACACATGATAACCAAGCAATGCACACGAGTGCTAAACAAGACACACCCTACATGTTTGTTCTCACGGCTCGAGTCCCTATTCACACGATTCATTATGTTAACACTGTCCACTCCAGGCAATGGAACAGATTGGACATTGTCATTTCAGTTACATATTAATAAAATCCTGTCATCATCCATTGTAGTCCAAACAAACAATTACATGCTATAGTAACATATTACCTACATGCAAATATTTAGGTTTAAATTTGACAAGTAAAATCATACTGTACAAACCATTGATGCTCCCGAAAGAATTACAGCATACACAATACGACATATCCACAGTAGAACAATACAGGTACAGGATTGTATCCAGTTCAGTTGAATAGCGTGACTCACCCAATAATGTTATTGTTATTGTCAATACGCTACCACTGGTCGGCAGAATCACATACAGGTTGATACAGTTAGTTCATACAAGTGTCACACGAGTATAAACACAAGTCGAGGCGGTAGTGAGTACACATCAATTCTGATACATTCTTTGCGGTCGCGATTATTGATTAACCTACTAGTATCGTCACTCACTGTAGGTAAATTACTTCCACTCGCGACAATGTAAATATACACCAATACTTTGCCAGGTCGAAATGTTACGCAAGTCTCGTGACCTTACGTGTAAAATGACAAATCATAAATCCCTCCTGGAATCAAATTTCAGTCGCATCCCATAAAAGATATATTGAAACACATTCCAGACCGATTCAACTATCCACGATAACAGAGCTCTGTCCGTAAACGCCTCACTGACAAGCACTGTCCACAAGCCTGTCACCAAATGGTTGCCGCTTGGCTGACTACCTCACCTCCGTGGTGCAGCAAGTGGTCGGGCGGGCGGGCGACAGCCGGTAAACTTGCGACATGCTTGCCCATGGAGGGAAGGACTGATGGCGGAATGGTTAGGTGCTCACACCCCCCCCCCCCCCCCCAGTTATGGGGAAGGTGAGGGGGAGACTGTGTTGGATCACTGAGCAGAATGGTATTGGCTGCTCTTCCAAGATTATGATGATACAGCTGTCAATTCCTAAATACTAATATATTAGACTGTTTATATTGAAACTGACTAAATTTGCATGCATTGTAATTGAATACATGCTAAACCTGATAGCGATATTTTGGAACAATATGAGATACATTTACCAATTTCTCTTCCACATGAGCGATGAGTGTGATGAGTTAACAATAGTACTGGTATGGATATATCAAAGTTACGAATGCTAATACTTTTCAAGACATTGAAGACATGTCTGGTCACCACTCATAATGCTCAATAAGATGATAACCTTGGATACAACATGTACAAGTACATGTAGATTTCAGACAAAGGAGAACAAGGCTCAAGGTACAATAGATGTAGACAATGTATGCGTACATCAGTGGCGACAGAAATGTTAGCCATTGGCTATCTAAGGTGTCCAAATATTCCTGAAGAAGCTATACATGAATGTATCACAGAAATAAGATCAAAAGTCAAAGGTAGCCAGTACTTATAAATGCAGACACACATCTGACAATGGTCGAAGAGAGATGACAAACTAACACCAACTGGATACAGAGTCTTGAGATAGGACATGTAACATGTGTAATGTATGTAGTGACCATGTGACATTGTGAAGTTATTTGTCATCACCAAATATCCACCACTATGATGACTATAGAATAATCCATTTAACAACACATTAACAAGAAGATGTGAAACTAAACGTCTACTCAGCTTCAAAAGTACATCAATTTATAACATATGCAATGTACATTAAAATATTGAAGTTGCATTTATGCTCAATACTTTCCAACTGAGCTCAGTGTCATGAACACTATACGTACTAAGTACTTCACAAATTAGAAGTGTTCATATGTCAATTATGATATGCACTCTATAGTTAACCAATCAATCAAACCAATACACGATACATGACTTGAAAAGAGGCATTTACCTTCAGCTTAAGGCAGCTTGCACGAGCGTCCACCGCCAGGCAGGTACTTCAAATATTAATCCAGCCAGATGCCACACACATGGCGCAAGGGTAAAACTCACAGAACGCCTCGATCAGATGTTCTTCACAATTGCCCAGGTGCTTCCAATACAGTTGATTGGCAGTGTCATTTCATTGACTGGCTTACATTCCGTTCTAATTTCTGTAACATTGTCTTGACACAGGCAACAAGTAGGACTGTTCAACTGCTACATGTAGTAAGCATGTTTTTGAATGTCACTTCCATGATGTTTTGTTGGCTGAGCGTCGTTCTGTGTCCTGTAAAAAGAGGCAAAAAAAATACACTAAGTAGTTTTAAAATGCCAGAAAATTTCACTTATTATCGAACACAGAATTACAATTTCTCCAGGGTTTCAGTAACTTCAAGTGCATGTTCATGTATGGACATTTGTTTAGGGTGTGTCAAACTTTAAGGACAGTCAAAAGAAACATACTCCCATCGAGAATGTCATATCTCAAGTCACGGTTCCTTAGTTATAACTTGCCAGCTCGGCCCACACGTTTTATCGATGCGCCTGACCCGCTTTCTGGGCCAATGCACAGTGCACACATAACTTCTACATGTTCCGTTCCCACGTGTACGGACATGTGCCAAGCTAAAATAACGTATAAATATTCCATTGTGGAGTGAGAAGGGGAATTGTTTTCTTTTGGAGGAAGTGCGATACGCTGTCGATGTGAAGATGGTGAATGGTGCGTGTCACTGGAAGTTTTCATTGGTAAACTTTCATTTAAAGCGCTTGAACTTTTTGAACATGAGAACCAATCTTGAGCTTTTGAGATGAACAAATAAGGCACTGGCAGAGAATAACATTCAGCCTGGGCATGTTTGAATACACATCATGATTATGAACCAATAAACCGATGTACCGGTATTATTTTATGGTGTTTAAGAACTTTCTAGTGTGAATTGTGTTATGAAAGATTTGAAGATATTTCATACCCCAGATTGAGGCCACACCAACACAATTTTGTTCACATGTAATTTATTTTCTTCAGGAGAATATTTATTGGTCATTCATACTGTCACCTTAGAAACAATACATGTACTTGTCACCAGTAGAGTACTCCACCCATGACCCAAGGAAATGTCCCCAAGCATCAAAAAATTACAGGTCTGCGATTGACCATACATCACGGGCTCTGTGAACCTCATTATGGAAATCACTGGAGCATGCAAATTAATACAAGGAGCAATGGACAATTGGGCATAGGCTTGAACTTCGGTTCAGTTAATTGTCTGGGGTCAAGACTGAACATAAACACAGACAGATGTGAGACGGAATACATGAACTTGAAATATTCAGTATATAACGTCATAATGAACTCAACTAAAGGCATATTTGATATATATGAATATAATTACTTGGATAGACCGTAATTAGTGCAAATCATAATGTTCATTTTGTGAATATGTATACAAAATCAATCTGGGTGTTCATTTCTGTTCATCATGTTCATGCTTTGTGTCTGAAATAGTAGAATATTATCGGGTACATTATGATTCAGAAAAATTTAGCCCAAGGGCCAAGAAAGGTTACCGGACAATATAATTTTTAGATATCAGTATTTTGTCCCGTGACCTTGAAAATAAGGTCATCGCTGCAAAAACGTGTTCTTACGGACAACTGTAAAATGCTTGTAGCCAAGGTCATTCAAAGTGGCATACGCTGCCCAACCATCAGAATAGATGGTGCTACCGGGCCACTAAACAAATTTAGTGATTATGGGTAAGAGGATGTCGGCGTCACGCTTCTGTACCGGGAACACAAGCAACTTCCCCGTTCCCCTCTCCACCATCCCAAAAATCCACGTACGCCTTCCTCGACGTGGGTTTCCCCGGTGATGCTTACAAGCCCTGCCAAACAGACTTTCATCTATCTCGATCGTGCCCGACAACTGTTGCTCCGCAAGGAAATCATGGACGTATTTTTTTAATAAATCGCGAACAAAATTCGCCCAGTCCACAGAAGTTTTCTTGTAGTCCATCCCTGATCAGATGGAACACCTACATGTACAGGTGCAAAGAATCTTCCTCGGCAAAGACCAGCAGGAATTCCATAATATCGGGAATTCGAAAATGGGACTTTTCGAAGAAAGAGTTCGCCCGCAGGTTAAACTGGTGGCGCCTGTTGCCGCATCTAAAGCAATACCCATCTATCTTGGATGCACGCTTGCATAAAGTGGCAGCTTTATAGCACACATCACACCAGACATCTTCGCGCAGGAGCCGGTGGGATTCCAGCCATGAAATCCAACTGAACGGCTCCTTCAAAAAAACTAGACGCTTCCGGTCGCCTACGACCGCTTGGGTGTATCCCCCGTAGCCCTATCATCTCTGTTGCCCCAAATATATCACTGTCAAGTGTGAAAAACTAGAGCAAGGGCTAAAAACTAAAAAAGATTACCAGAGAAATGTCAAATCTCAAGTCACAACTGTTTTCTTTTCCCCACCAAAATTGCTGCACTGATTTTCCGAGGTTATTGAAGGTCGAATTCAAAATCACCACTGAAATCTCTTTATATGAATTTCCATTCGACATGTTTGATAAAATAACGAAAATACAGATAGATCAATCTTTTCACCTATTTATATTTCAACTCAGAATATTTTACAAACTTGGTTCCAAGTTGAAATTCAAAGTAAAATTTGACCAAAAATGCATTTCAAGATGACAAAATTGGAGTTAGATTGAACTTCTCACCATAAGTTATATTTCGATCCATAATACCAGAAACCCATAAGATGGGTTTCTGATAATACATGTATGTGCCAAACATGGTTTCAAGTTGAAATTCAAAGTAAAAGGTAATCAAAACTGCATTTCAAGATGACAAAATTGGAGCCAGATCAAACTTTTCGTCATGAGTTATATTTTAACTCATAATACCTGCCCAACTTGATTTCAAGTTGAAATTCAAACTAAAAGTTGACCAAAACTGCATTTTAAGATGACGAAATTGGACCCAGATCAAACTTTTCGCCATGAGTTATATTTCAACTCATAATATGTGCCAAACTTGGTATTAAGTTGAAATTCAATGTAAAAGTTGACCAAAACTGCATTTCAAGATGACGAAATTGGAGCCAGATAGAACTTTTCGTCATAAGTTATATTTTAACTCATAATATGTGCCAAACTTGGTTTCAAGTTGAAATTCAAGCTAAAAGTTTACCAAAACTGCATTTCAAGATGAAGAAATTGGAGCCAGATCGAACTTTTCATCATAAGTTATATTTTAACTCATAATATGTGCCAAACTTGGTTTCAAGTTGAAATTCAAACTAAAAATTGACCAAAACTGCATTTTAAGATGACGAAAATGGAGCCAGATCGAACTTTTCACCATAAGTTATATTTCGACTCATAATATGTGCCAAACATGCTTTCAAGTTGAAATTCAAAGTAAAAGTTGACCAAAACTGCATTTCAAGATGACAAAATTGGAGCCAGATCGAATTTTTCACCATAAGTTATATTTTAACTCATAATTTGAGCCAAACATGGTCTCAAGTTGAAATTCAAAGTAAAAGTTGATCAATGTTTTCATAAAAAGCTATTGTGATCAATAATAGACTTAACTAGCAAAAAAATAATGTTGACTTATTTGGTCACAGCCATAAAATCTCTACTGGACAAAGCCTTCACCTTGTTGAGCCCAATAATAAATATTTCTTGTCTTAACTATTTTCATTGTGGTCAATAATAGACTTAACATGTAAAATTAGCCCAAAGGCTAAGATAGGTTACCGGACAATTTTGGTTTGGCCATGGCAGCATTGGCAGGTAACAGACCTTTTACCAATCAAGGTTCGCAGTGTAAACATATGACCTTGGGATTTACCGATCAAGGTCATCCGTATGAACTTCGATGTTACCATTACATGTATGTGTGCGGCATTTGATATTCTATATGTTGGGTGGAATCGTTTAGGCCGCTCAGGTCAATTTACACATTCCAAGTCAGACATTTGGCACTCAAGGTCATCTGACGTCAAGTTCAAGGTCATCATTAGTTGTGCCATATATGTCTTTCTATATGTTCATAATGCAAACATGAGCTCTATCTGCAAGCATTTCATCTGTAGAGGCAAATCTGGGCATTTTTTGACCCCAAAATGGCTGTTTTGACCTTTCAAGGTCATCGAAGGTCAAATTCAAGGTCTCCACACAAGTCGCCATATATGACTTTCCATTTGAAAATGCCAATTTCTAAGCTCTATCTTCAAGCGTTCTATGAGTACAGTCCAGACAGCTCCCATTATGAAGGAAAAAAGTGCCGAAAATTTTCTAAGTCCGAAATTTTTTTCAAAGGGTGAAAATATTTTTTTGCCTAGAAATGGCCCAAAATGGATAGTAATGCGATTTGGGGTGAAAAAATTTTGTTTCGCTGACTCGTATGGCCGCCACACGGAGATCGGCGATTCCAGGGCAACAAAACTTATACACGTCACAGAGGTATATAAGAGGAATCTTTTTAAGCAAAAATCTCAAAACTGATAAGACAGTTTTTGAGAAAATACAGACCAGGTGCAAATTTGAGCATTTTTCGACACAAAAATGGCTGTTTTGACCTTTCAAGGTCATCCAAGGTCAAATTCAAGGTCACCACACAAGTCGCCATATATGACTTCCCATTTGAAAGTGCCAATTTCTAAGCTCTATCTTCAAGCGTTCTATGAGTACAGTCCGGACAGCTCCCATTATGAAAATTTTTTTCAAAGGGTGAAAATTTTTTTTGGCCTAGAAATGGCCCAAAATGGATAGTAATGCGATTTGGGGCGAAAAAATTTTTTTTCGCCGACCCGCCAAAAATTCAAAATGGCCGCCACACGGAAACCGGCAAATTTAGGGCAACCAAACTTATACATATCACAGAGGTATATGAGGGGAATCTTTTGAAACCAAAAACTCAAAACTGATCAGACAGTTTTTGAGAAAATGGCCGTCAAAGTCCAAAATTGAGCGTTTTTCGACAAAAACGGCTGCCATTTTGAAAAAAATGCGAAAATCAAAAAACAAAAAAATACCTCCTTCTCAAAATATTTTTAGGCATTTTTGTGCAAAATTTCAGAAAGATTCGATAGTTAACTTTAAAGATAAAAATGTTAACGCCGGACGGACGGACGGACGGCTAGACGGACGGACGGACGACGGACGCAACGCCATGCCAATAGGTTATCGGACCAAAGGTCCGGTAACCTAAAAATAAAGTTAACTTATTCGGTTACACCCAGAAATTTCTACCGGACAAAACCTTAACCTTGTTGAGCTCAATAATAATTGTTTCTCATCTTAACTATTTTTATTGAGGTCAATAATAGACTTAACTAGCAAAAAAAATGTTAACTTATTTGGTTACAGACATAAAATGTCTACTGGACAGAATCTTTACCTTGTTGAGCCCAATAATAAATATTTCTTGTCTTAACTATTTTTATTGTGGTCAATAATAAACTAAACTAGTAAAAATAATGTTAACTTATTCAGTACACCCATGAAATCTGTACTGGACATACTTTCACCTTGTTGAGCTTAATAATAAATATTTCTCATCTTAACTATTTTTATTGTGGTCAATAATAGACTTAACTATTTTTATTGTGGTCAATAATAGACTTAACTAGTGAAAATAATGTTAACTTATTCGGTTACACCAATGAAATTTGTACTGGACAAAACATTTACCTTGTTGAGGTTAATAATAAATATTTCTTGTCTTAACTATTTTTATTGTGGTCAATAATAGACTTAACTAATAAAAATAATGTTAACTTATTCAGTTACACCCATGAAATTTGTACTGGACAAAACCTTTACTTTGTTGAGCTTAATAATAAACGTTTCTCGTCTTAACTATTTTTATTGTGGACAATAATAGACTTAACTAATAAAACTAATGTTAACTTATTCAGTAATATTGTCCTGTTTTCACTGAAAACTTCAGTTCTCCATTCTGAACAAGAAACCAGTGTCATTACCTTCCACTGTACAGGCTATTGGAATGATCGTACATGTCAAAATGGATATTTCAAAATTCTGTAATAAGTTAGGCTGTTAACATATTAATATTTATATGATCATTCTAAAAAACGATTAGTTTCGTGTGACAGCCCTTCCCAACAACACTTCCAAATATTATCGAGATTCGTCAAAAATTGCCATCTGTAGAGCGTTCACAAGCCATGTGTCTCAAACAGGCTGTTTTCAATGCAAAATGTGTCCCCAAACGACCAACTCAGTTGCCACGGCAACCAAAATCGATTGGTGTCGGAATCTTACCATAATATATGTGCCTGCGAAAAATAATGGTGATCGGGTGAGAATTGCGGCCTATAGCGCGTTCACAAGCCATGTGTCTCAAACAGGCTGTTTTCAATGCAAAATGTGTCCCCAAACGACCAATTCAGTTGCCACGGCAACCAAAATCGATTGGTGTCGGGATCTTACCATTATATATGTGCCTGCAAAAAATAATGGTGATCGGATGAGAATTGCGGCCTGTAGCGCGTTCACAAGAAAATCTCTGCGGACGCGGACACGGACGCGGACGCGGGCGCGGACGCGGACGCGGGCGCGGACGCGGACGCGGACGACGAAGCCAAATCCATAGTATCCGCCGAACTTTGTTCGGGGGATACAATTAGCCCAAAGGCTAAGACAGGTTACCGGACAATTTTGGTTTGGCCATGGCAGCATTGGCAGGTAACAGACCTTGAGATTTACCAATCAAGGTCCACAGTGTGAACATATTACCTTGAGATTTACCAATCAAGGTCATCCGTGTGAACTTCGATGTCACCATTACATGTTCATAATACAAAGATATATCTGGGTGGAATCGTTTAGGCCGCTCAGGTCAATTTACACATTACGAGTCAGACATTTGGCACTCAAGGTCATCTGACGTCAAGATCAAGGTCATCATTAGTTGTGCCATATATGTCTTGCTATATGTTCATAATGCAAACATGAGTTCTATCTGCAAGCATTTCATCTATAGAGGCAAATCTGGGCATTTTTTGACCCCAAAATGGCTGTTCTGACCTTTCAAGGTCATCGAAGGTCAAATTCAAGGTCACCACACAAATCGCCATATATGACTTCCCATTTGAAAGTGCTAATATCTAAGCTCCATCTTCAAGCGTACTATGAGTACAGTCCGGGCAGCTCCCATTATGAAGGGAAAAATTGTCCAAATTTTTTTTCAAAGGGTGAAAAAATTTTTTTGCCTAGAAATGGCCCAAAATGGATAGTAATGCGATTTGGGGCGAAAAAATTTTTTTTGCCGACTCGTCGAAAATTCAAAATGGCCGCCACACGGAGATCGGCGATTCAAGGGCAAACAAAACTTATACACATCATAAAGGTACATAAGGGGAATCTTTTGAAACAAAAATCTCAAAACTGATCGGACAGTTTTCGAGATAAGACGAACAAGGTGAAAATTTGGGCATTTTTCGATCCAAAAATGGCTGTTTTGACCTTTCAAGGTCATCCAAGGTCAAATTCAAGGTCACCACACAAGTCGCCTTTCTAAGCTCTATCTTCAAGCATTCTATGAGTACAGTCTTCACAGATCCCATTATGAAGGAAAAAAGGGCCGAAAATTTTCCAAGTCCAAAATTTTTTTCAAAGGGTGAAAAATTTTTTTTTGTCTAGAAATGGCCCAAAGTGGATAGTAATGCGATTTGGGCCGAAAATTTTTTTTTTCGTCGACCCGTCGAAAATTCAAAATGGCCGCCATACGCAGACCCGCGATTCAAGGGCAACCAAACTTATACACATCACAGAGGTACATAAGGAGAATCTTTTGAAACAAAAATCTCAAATCTGATAAGACAGTTTTTGAGAAAACGACCGTCAAAGTCCAAAATTAGCTGTTTTTCGTCAAAAATGGCCGCCATTTTGAAAATAATTCGAAAATCAAAAAACTAAAAAATACCTCCCTCTCGAAATATTTTTAAGCATTTTTGTGCAAAATTTCAGGAAGATTCAATCGTAAACTTCAAAGATATGAATGTTGACGGACGCCGGACGCCGGACGCCGACGGACGCAACGCCACGGCAATAGGTTATCGGACCAAAGGTCCGGTAACCTAACAAACCATGGAATGTAGTTCCAGTGAAAGTGACAAATCAGTGAAAGTGATCTCATTCAGTTCAGATTTCCTTTCACCAAAGCTGCCTGTTTTTCTCGCCATGCTGTCTCCGAGGACGGTGTGTGCAAATGCAAACATATATTAACTCACCTTTTATATGTACTTGAACAACACACACCTTATAATTTTCCTACCTTGTTATAATAATATTTGTCCCCATTGAGATATTGATAGCAGTTTTGCGCCACATTATCACATGATTATAGGCATACAACTTATACTGCGCTCCCGCCTCCATGCGCTCAAACAAATCGAGAAATGCCTATAACGGTCGTCCCCTGTGTGGCATAATCCCTTTAATACGGCCCACTCCAGAAATACCCGAGGATTCAGGCCGTTCACAAACACAAACGCCGCCAGTAGAACTCGCTCAAAGTGGGTGATATGAACATTCCAAAAACTAGCCCGAATTTTGCGCGGCCACTTGTGGGCTTCTCCAATTATATTTCGGATATGTGTCCACAAAAAATAAATTTCCCGATTTCGGTTGTTATCTGCCATGACCATGTATACGTACAGTTAACATTGTAGCATCTCCCTTTTATATAGTTGATAGGTTGTGTATTTTCGCATGAGTTACACTTCAAAATTACCATATCTGTGTATACACGAATGGTGACGAAATAGGGTATGGTGTTCTACGTTTTATTTTGAACTTGTACTAAAAATGTGTCAAACGGATTGAATGTAATTTATGTAGAAAGCGAGTTATATCAGAGGGCAGCATAGCAGTATTGGATGGTCTTATGCCATACGAACTACCAATGAGCAATGTAAATTTATGGCAATGCGTAAGAAATCAATACTGACTGCATGCCCGCTCACTATTGGACAGGGCACCCGTGAGACCATGCAGTGATTATGGTCAATTAACTCTTATTCGTTCTATACTGGCCTCACTATAGATAGTCGTTATATAGGTCTCGCATTGTGTGATTTATTGCTTATTCCGTGAATGAGACGTTCATCTCCCAAAAAATTACACCCCATGTTTAACTCTAACCCCATCAACTTAGTCGCCCTCTTCAGTTTCAAGGGTAACTGAACGAATTAAGCATTGTTTGTTCTATCCACTCAAGGATGACTGGGCGAAAAAATCTTCCGACCTCTAGGTCAAAGGTCGTTTGACTGATTGATCCCAAAATCGATAGCGTTCTTCCCTGTTGATATATGAACCTCCATGCAAAACTTTGCAGCCATTGCCAGAATAGTTTCTGAGTTATCGCGCGGAAACAAAGTCCAATAAATGACCTCAATTTCATCCTCACAGACCTCACGGACCTCGAATCCGGCTTCAAAACTATACAGCACATCTACATGATATGTCTGAACAGTGGTGAAAATTCCAAGTTGATCCGTCGAGGCATTCTTGAGTTATCGCGCGGAAAGAAGAATTCTGACAAAACCATAAAGGCATTTCTACCGAAATGCCTTAATAAGCAGGTGGTGTCCCGGACAAACCGGGCGGGACCTATACTCGGATTTTTCTAACTCGTTTACACTGTTTTTCTCTAATATTTTTGTGATGCTAAATGCTATCGTTCTATAACTTGGCATACTTCACTTGGGAGGCAAACGGCAATTTTCTACCAAATTTCAGACAGCCATCTTGAAAAGTGAAAAAGTTGGCAATCTACCTCAATGTTAAATTTCAGCCCAAAACGGGATCTCGAGAATCTGAGCATATTCGAGGAATTGGTCCTGTTTACATCCATCAGGATTCGAAATTTTCTTCTAACTTTGAACCAGGAGATACACTGGGTGTATTCTACACAAACATGTTGATTTTGAAACATTGCTCCGCTACAAAACCGAGCAAATGCACAAAATTGTGTGCGGGCCCAGAAATTGAATAATAGGGCTAAATTTAACATTGGGGTAGATTGCCAACTTTTTCAATTCTCGTGATAGCTGTGCTAAATTTTGTAGAAAATTGCCGTTTGACTCCCAAGTGAAGTATGCCAAGTTATAGAACGATAGCGTTTAGCATCTCAAAAATATTAGCGAAAAACAGTGTAAACGAGTTAGAAAAATCCGAGTATATATCACGATATGGCCTCACAAACTCGATTGACGATCGAACTTGTTAGTTTCATTTACATTACAAGGCCTGAAATCCACGTTGGCGAATTTGGGAATCATGGAATGCGGCGAATTCAGGACGGATGGCTCGTAAGTCTAAGGAAGAACCGAAAAAAGATCTATGCTGTGTCTATGGGCATATCAATGTCATACGGAATAGGCCTATTTTAATGCATTGACCATGATGACCATTTATTTTACATGTACGGTAAGCCATTAAAGAGGTAGGCCTAGACATGCCAAGCAACGTAGAAAACCCATGAAAAAAGACTAAAGAGTAAAGAACGTGTTTCTCCGGCGTTGAAATTGGTTGCAAATTCCCAATTCTAAATTGCGCCATCAAGCGTCCTCGATATCTATCCCATTTTGAAGTGCGCGGTCCTCTATTCATCATTAGAGTATCACATGTATCTGTACTATGTATGTCTATGTTCATAGTTCATGGTAATGGAAACAATATGCATCCACAAACATACATTTTCTTCAGGCCTAGCCGTCAAGTAGCAGACTATAAGTTATATCATGCAAATCGTTGATAGAGTAACATATATTGATGTAACTTAGGCTAGGCTATACTCAAGTTCAACACACAACCTCATATGATTTTTGGCCAAAAAAATTTAGGATGGTCGGATCAATTTGAAACTTTATATGTTCCCATTTGGCACAGAACCATACTTTTCCACCAAATTTCAGACTTCTATCTTGAAAACTGAAAAAGTTGGCAATCTACCCCCACCCCAATATAAATGTTGGAAACAAATCAGATCACAGGAATTCATAGTTACATCGCAACCCTGGGACAATGGGTACGGTCAGTCACCCAGTTTCGTTGGAACTAAGGAATTCAAGCAAATTCGGGGTTTTCATGATCTTTATTCCTCTAAAAAATGTGTTATGAGGAAAGTTTTTGAGCAGGAAGAATCATAAAAGTGTACTCTAATAAAATATAATTTTTACGAAGTACCGTGCAATGCGAACATCGAACAATATGCCAAAGTCGGTTCAGACTCGCAAATTTCATGTTTGATATGAAATTAACATTGAAAGAGATTGTTAACTTTTCCAATTTTCAAGATAGAAGTCTGAAATTCGGTGAAAAAATATGGTTTTATGCCATATGGAAACAAACAAAATTTCAAATTGATTCGACCATCCTAAACGAAGTTAAGACCAAAATTCATATGAGGTTTTGTGTTGAACTTTACTTTATGAGACGCCTACACTAGTAGGCCTATAGAATAACATCATGAACAAGATGAATAAATTTTGAAAATGAAAAAAGAAATAATTGTAGCGATTTTGCCCAAAGATCGCGGCAGGAGATTTTTTGTTAAACACTACACTTGTTTTGGCCGCTTCATGTTCGAAGCACGTGCGTTGCATGGCAACGCTTTCTAATCCCCTCGCTTCATTATATTGATACAATGTCTTACGTCATCGCTTGTCTCTCGTGCTTTGGGGGTTATAAATACTCCCAAGCTGTTGGTCGGAGTTGTCTCGGACTAGCAAAGCAAGAGGACGACGGGTGAGTTCAGCCATGAGCTCCTTTGTCCCTTCTCGGCTAGGAGGCCCGTGAGGCCCCAGGGACGATTTCCAATCGGGAGCCCAAGAGGGGGACCGTGCTGATTCGGGGCTAGTTCCTGTGATCCGGTCTCTCACCACCTTGGGATGGTGCGACACAGGCTCTGGTAGGTGAAGTAACTTCCCAGTGCACGATTTCCCGACCCACAGGGTGATGTCATTTTACCTAAGGCTTTGGCAGGCCATCGGGCTGTCCAGGGTTTTATCCCTGAGGCAGTGCCGCCGGCGAGGCCAGTCAGCAATATGCCCACGTGCACGTGCTCTGGGGTGCCGCTGCCATGGCATCTCAGGCTCTGCATACGGCTATATTACCATAGCTGATGTATAATGTATTTTGTATGTCTATGATGTGTTATGATGTGATGTGTGACGGCTGGATTCGTCCGGACGGACAGTTACCTGGTTGTAGTTCTAGTAATCACGATGCCCGCTGCTTGCGCCCTGAGCGCTGTGGGCGTCAAATGTTACATAATAAAATAGTACCGACATACATTGAGATTACAACTGGTTTCTCCACAAGAATGTTTTTAATTTTTCCCTGAAAGTCAACAGAGTTCGTTCTTGTCTGGTGTTGTAAAGAAGTTTATTCCACAGGATGGGCTCGGCACCAAACACCAAGCACCAAACATTGAATGTGATTCGGAGCTTTACTGGCAACCAGCTCAGTTCAGACAGCAACGGGGATACATGCATGGATCGCCACGTTTCGGCCTCTGCGTGGAAGTAGTGTTATCCGTGCAGCACAGTTTAGCTGGTTTTGCAGTCGCTGGAGTTTTGTTAATAGCAATGAAGCTGGGAGATCAGCCAGCAGCGAGCTAGAATCGTTCATCCGACTCGGAACAAGAGCATGAACAGCTCGCTTACATGCGTCTTGTGTGATGTCTTGGCGCACCCTTGCTATCTTCTGAGAGCAAAATTACAACTTCTCACAACTTGTGAGATGTGATGTTCTCGATTGAGTTGCGCGTCGAAGGTGAACCCCAAGTTTCTAATCGAGGGCGATACTGTGATGTTACTACCACCAAGTAGTAGTGCGATATCATCGGGACCAGCTGTCTGCCGATAATAAAACAAGATGAATTCTTTCTTGTCTTCATTCAACTGAGCTCACAGCGTCCACTTTCTAACATCAGACAGACAGGCTTCCAGTCTAGCTTTGGCTGCTGAAATACTGTGAACTGTATAGTCTATATAGACCTGCAGGTCATCTGCACAATACCGTATTGATGATACGAGAGATCGTGGTGGTTGATGATGCGTGCAAGAGGGGCTATGTAGATGTACAGGTTATAGCTGATTGGCCCGATGACGGATCCTTGTGGGCATCCAGAGTCCAATGTTACATTCTTGGACTTGAAACAAGCAATTCAATGGTATGCAAACTACCCACGAATCTGACAGTGGGAATTTTTATAACTGATCTGAATAAAAATGCAAAACAAAGTGTTTCACCATAAATTAAGACAATCGCGAGATTCACCACCCTCATTTGATCATCAATTATTGCCTAATATTTACAGAGCCGCTGAAAGGCCATGGGAGAAATATTTTTTGGACATATCGTTATTGCACTCCCTCGCAATATAATTGTATTCCCTTGCTAATCTTATTGCATTCCTTCGCATTCCAGATCGCGTGCATTCCGGATTCCACATTCCGTTCCCTCACAATCTTATTGCATCCCATTGCATTACGGATCGCATTCCCTTGCGTTAGCCTTCATCATACTGACGCTTTTGACTTTTGAGGAGGTTTTTGGGTTGTGAGGGAACACGATCGAGAATGCAAGGGAGCAATAACAGAATGCAATAAGGTTGCAATGGAACACAATAACAATGTGCCAAAATATTTCTTACTTGTCCCCTCAGCAGCTGTGTGAATAAGTATTAAATTCTGATCAAATCAAATAATTTCTTATTGTAAACAAAGCCGTGCAATTCGATTTTTAAATCCTGCACTTGAATAATGACTTAAATATCTTGCGAAGGAATTTCACCTTCAAAACTCTTCAATTGATAAATGAATAATATATATTGATGCGACTTTTAGATCACTTGCAAAATATCATGGGTTTATAGTTTATACCGACTCTCAACAGCATCATTCGCATGTATTTTGTCAGTAGTTTTTTTAAAATTGGGGGTCCCTCCGTAACACCAGCCACATCATTTTCATATTATTAAATTTGGATTTTTAAGTGGGACTTTTTATGCCATTTTGTTATCTGCACTGGTAGTGGAAGCTTATTGACACCCCAAACGTGAATCTGCTGCAAATCTTGAAGTGTCCGTGAACCGTGAATTGCAAAACATGAATATCCACTAACCGATAATATTCGGTTGATCATATTGACGCAAACCGTGAATAAAATATGACAAGAAACGTGAACACAGGTTTGCGAGATGTGCATTCATGGTTCATGGGATATTTTGTCAGTATTCACGTTTTGCGATTCACGGTTTGCAAATGATTCACAATTCGCAGCATATTCACGCTTGGAGTGTCAACAAGCTTACTGCCGCCAATGCTGGCTACTAAATTTACTGAAGCAGTAAATTGTGATACGGAAGACAATGTATTCGCTAATTAATGCAGTTACCAGAGTTAAATATTCATTTATTTAACAGCCACTCGGCAAAATATTGTGTTTAAGTGATATGGCCGTTATTTAATTATGTACAACACTTGAGGAAACTCAGAGTCACGAGCTTTACCAACTAACTGTTATACATTTGAAAAGATTATCCAATATTCACTAACTAAACTTATGAAGGCCATCGGGATTTTAGACGAACGATGAAAAAAATGTAACAATTAAAATACAACAGTCATTTATTGAAATTCATCGGTATATTTTTCTATGAACAGAGCTAAACAACTGGGTTAAAATTATTTCATGTGCAGGTCATGATGCCAAGCAAGTTCAATTTTTAGCAGCCATTGCAAATTCGCAAATGTATGAGCCACGACATAGTAAGTTCACAACAAAGAAAATACTCACTAAAAGTTTACACGGATTCAATTAAATCACCTGCAACCGTCATTTAGTACTGATATCCATACTTAAAAATCATATCAATATGTCGAACTATTATTAGTCTTCGTGCAGTAACATTACCACTGTTTAAAATTTAATGCCAAACACAAAACGTGTATGGTGTGCTGGTTGCACCGACGACCGCTTACAGGTTTTGATAGTCAATGATCGCTGTCTTCGACATGACACTAAATAAATATTTTCATGTCGCAGAATAGTGCTCTTTTTCAGATCACGTGACAGTGTACGAAACCATGTGACTGCACAGTATTGCATAATTGTTCAGAATGTAAACACCGTGAGTTTCTGACATGTTTTCAGTTTGCGTGTAATTTTCTGTTTAGATTCTCTAAGCACAACAATGTCAGTTGTCGAAACAACACCAGAGGATATATTTGATGAAGATGCTGACGAAATTGACATTGAAACTAAAGGATGGCAGAAGATCAACGATGCTCGTTTGAAGGTTTGAACAACAAGCCATACGTTATGTCTGAAGGGTATATAATTTGTTTGATCCCGCCACTCTGCACCGGGGACAGTGAAAGTATATAATAGTAATTAAAATGGCCATTCAACTCAATTCAACTCACTGTTAAGGTAGTCCGCTCCAAACAGTGAGGGGAGGGGGTCAAAGAGTTTTTTAAAATAAATAACTGTGTCAACATAATTTAGAGCTTCAAAATGATATATGTTATAGAGTAAGTGTTCAGCATCTTAAAACTGAAAAGAAAATAGGGGGTCACCGTATCCGTTCTCACGAAAAAATGTGCAAAAATGCCAGAATTTATGTCATTTTAGGTAAATATGTGTGATTTTGATCGAATATGTAGAAGAAACGAGCACGGTGACCCCCTATTTTCTTTTCAGTATTAGGATGCTGATCATTTACTCTATAAAATAATGTCATTTTGAAGAGATAATATTCGAGAAACGACTTTTAAATTTTAACTCTCCGTTACCTCCATGTTTGTAGCGGACTACGTTAAGTTGTTTTACTTTGGTGGTCCATAGCACCCTTCTAAAAAAAATCCAGCCCAACCACTATGCTAGTTTTATCAACTGACGTATTGGACATCGTGTGATGAGCACAAATATAGGGGTACAGGTGATAAGGCCGCCTACGTGATCAGGCCGCCATTGAGAGTTATCAAAATGTGAGTTACAAGTGATGGATGAAAAATGGTGTGGCAGATAAGTTATGCCTGACTGACTTTGTTAGGATTATATCTGTGTCATGAAGTGGTAAATCTGCTCACCTGTGCAAGCTATTGTTTATTGAACACCAAAGCAAATTTTGCTGCTGTCAAGTGAAGTAAGTAAATCTTCTCAAGTTTGTTCTTTTAGTACTGTCTGTTATAATATTGTTTGTTAGTACTGTCTGTTTTCTTGTAGATCAATTATATTGTTTGTTACTGGTGTCAAGATGTTATATGAGGTGATGTTTCACAACAGTTTCCCTTCAAAGTGCCTAAGTCAGGTGAACGTTCACTTATTGGCTGAACGGGTTACCTTATTGTGCCACATTGAACACAGTAGCTACACAGTAATCCTGCAGTGCCTAGTAGGCGCCGGTGTTCGATTTGGCCTCTACCGGGATGAAAATCGGGCAGACAGTCGTCTCGATAGTCGACGGTCATTACATGTATTTGTCCTGGCATATACACGGCACAAACACAGTGCCAACATGACATACCCCAGCACAAATACGGGGTATTATGTATCAAAATCCATATTTAAAAGTGGATTCAAATATCCTCAAATCGAAAGTCCTGGCTATCAGCGATCACACTGCTGCTGCGCGCGCTATGATATACAAGAGGTGATGGGCGGTCGGGTCGTGTGCACAGCCGGGTCGCATTTAGACCCCAACTAGACCCTGGCAGCATCACGATACACTTCCATGTTCACACTGGGATCTGCCGTGGTCAATCGTGGCACTGTCGGGGTCTATTACAGAGTCGCTGAAAGGTCATGGAAGAATTTTTTTTTGATCGTTATTGCGTGCCCTCGCATTCTGGATCGCGTTCCCTCGCATGCCGGATCGCGTTCCTTCGCAATCTTATTATGTTCCCTCACATTCTATATCGCATGCCATCATGATCTTATTGTATTCCCTCACATTCTGAATCTCATTTCCTCACAATAGCCTTCATTGTGCTGACGCCCATGACTTCTGAGAAGGTTTTGCTACAAGATCGTGAAGGAAGGTGATCCAGAATGCTTGGGAACGCAATAAGACCACAAGGGTATGCAATATGGAATGCGAGGAAATGCAAGAAGATTGCGAAGGAACGTGACTCGTTTTGCAAGGAAATGTGATCCGGAATGCGATCCAGATTGCAAGGGAATGCAATAATATTGCGAGGAAACACAATAACGATATGTCCACAAAATATTCCTTCCATGTCCTTTCAACAGCTCCATAGTATATATCTTGTCTCTGCTGGGATTTACTGGAATGTACCCTGTTGCTGTCGTGCTCTGAAAGTATTTCCTGGCAAATGCCAACACGCCCAGGTGTCAACACGGTGCCAACATGACAATTCCAGATGGTAGGGCCCGGTAGAGCATGGTAGAGTAGAAGCCCCGGCAAACTTCGGCCTGCATGTTGGCAATTTTAAATTTTAAACATGTTTAAAAATTAAAATTTTCATCCTGACATACACCAGTAGCGTCTGTTAGACTCCGGCACACCCCCAATGTCAACGGTCGACCATGTCAACAGGGCAACCAAGAGCCCTGCAGGCCCCGGCTGCCGTGCTGGCGTCTACTCGGGTCTACTAGGATCTCAATGGGACTGGTTTAACCAGTGCTAACTAGCCCTAAAAGTGGCTCTCCAACCTAGTGATCAAATGTGGGCAGTTCGTGAACTAGTCATTTCATACTAGTATATTTTCAGAGCATAGCCTTCTAGACATGTATACATGCATATATATTTCTACACATGTATATGTAAATCTATGACACAGTCCCGGGGACACAGTACTTAGTATATATATCTATGCTCTTCTTAGATAGTATATTTCTGCTCAAGAATCAAGACAGAAACTAATCCATTTTCGAGTCATACACAAGAAATGCCTTTATGGTTTCAGCCGAATTTTTTTCTCTTTTTCTGCCGTTTTCATTTCCGCGCGATATTACTCGAGAACACCTGAACGGATCATCTTGAATTTTTCACCGCTGCTCAGGCATATTGTGTAGATGTGCTGTATACTTTTTGAGCCGGAACCGAGGCCCGTGATGATGAAATCAAAAGTTGATTTCGAGACTTGGTTTCCAGACAATAACTCAAAAAGTTTCCATGCAATGGCTGCAGATGTTTGCATGGAGGTCCATATACAATGTACCACCAGGGAAGAATCCTATTGATTTCAGGATCACTCTGTCTAACGACCTTTGACTTATAGCTGGAAAGAATTCTTGCTGATTCATTCTTGAGGCTTTCATGCATATCTCGGAAACAGATAATTTTTCGACTCGTCACCCTAGACAAGGTTGTTTTTTTTTGCTTCTGGGGTCCGCCCCTGTTTTGTAGATTGAAACAGACGTCATTTTCGGACTCTTCACTCTAGACGAACATGTCTAAGGGGTATTAGAGATGACCTTTGACCTCGACCTTAATTTTTTTCGTTCAGTCGGCATTTTTCGTTTTCATCGATATCTCGGTAATGGTGAATCGTAGAGTGAAACGGACGATATTTTCGGACTCGTCGCCCTAGATGAACATTTCTAAGGGGTATTAGGGATGACCTTTGACCTCAATATCTCAGAAACGGTGAGTTGTAGAGCCAAACGGACGTTATTTTCGGACTCGTCGCGCTAAACAAATATGTCTGAGGGGTATCACATGTAGGGATGACCTTTGACCTTGACCTTAAATTTGTTCGCTTAGTCGGCATTTTTCGTTTTCGTCGATATTTCGGAAACGGTGAGTCCTAGAGTTAAACGGATGTTATTTTCGGAATCGACACGCTGGACAAATGTCTGATGGGTATTGGGGATGACCTTTGACCTTGACCCTAAGTTTTTTCGCTGAGTCAGCATTTTTAGGTTACCGGACCTATGGTCCGATAACCTATTGCCATCACGTTGCGTCCGTCGTCCGTCCGTCGTCCGTCCACATCTGTATCTTTGAAGTTTACAGGCGGATTTTTCTTAAATTTTGCACAAAATTGCCTAAAAATATTTCAAGAGGGATTTTTTTCTGTTTTTTTTATTTTCGCATTTTTCCCAAAATGGCGGCCATTTTTAACGAAAAATGGCCAATTTTGGACTTTGGCGGCCATTTTCTCAAAAACTGTCTGATCAGTTTTGAGATTTTTGCTTCAAAACATTCCTCTCATGTACCTCTATGATGTGTATAAGTTTTGTTGCCCTTGAATCGTCGGTCTCCGCGTGGCGGCCATTTTGAATTTTTGACGGGTCGGCGAAAAAAAATTTTTTTTGCCCCAAATCGCATTACTATCCATTTTGGGTCATTTGTAGGCAAAAAAAATTTTTCACCCTTTCAAAAAAATTTTGGACGGCACTTTTTCCCTTCATAATGGGAGACTGTGAAGACTGTACTCATAGAACGCCTGAAGATAGAGCTTAGAAATTGGCACTTTCAAATGGGAAGTCATATATGGCGACTTGTGTGGTGACCTTGAATTTGACCTTGGATGACCTTGAAAGGTCAAAACAGCCATTTTTGGGTCGAAAAATGCCAAAATTTGCCTCTATAGATGAAATGCTAGTAGATAGAGCTTAAAATTGCATTATGAGCATATAGGAATCATATATGGAACAACTGATGATGAACATGAGCTTGACCTTGGATGACCTTGAGTGCTAAATGTCCGATGTGAATTGTGTAAATTAGTCACTGAGGCTTAAACACTTGCACATGCAGGTCAAGATTGTGTATAAGCTTACATGAAGTCATGTTTTTATGGCACATCTTTTGGTGACTTCGAATTTGACCTTATATGTGACCTTGAACACCAAATCTCACAATATGTTCTGACCTGACATGTGTAAATTGACCTCTACAGACAAAATACTTGTTGATAGAGCTTTTATGTTTGTATTATGAAGTCATATGCAGCATACCTAATGATGACATTGCAGTACACAAACATGACCTTGATTGGTAAATCTCAAGGTCATATGTCAGTAATGTCACCTGCAATGCTTAAAACTAAAATTGTCCGGTAACCTATCTTAGCCCTTGGGCTAGTTCTTATTTTTGTCGATATCTCGGAAACGGTGAGTCACAGAGCCAAACAGACGATTTTTATAGACTCGTCGCCCTAGACGAACATGTCTTAGTGGTTTTGAGGATGAACTTTGACCTTGACCTGAATTTTTTTTTGCTGAGTCAGCATTGTTTCATTTTCGTTGATATCTCAGAAATGGTGCATCGTAGAGCAAAACAGGCCTTGACCCGGATTTTTTTTTTGAGTAAGCATTTTGTTTGTATGGTATCTCTGTACGGTGTATCATAGAGTAAAAACTGATGTCATTCGTGGCAAACATATTATAAATGTTATAGGTTAGTCTCTACACCGAAATGCCTCCAAGGCATCTTTAGGCCTTGATACATGTATATAGTTTCATCCATATTTGTGTATTTCAGGAGGGCTACAGAGAAGGCTTAGCGGCAGGACACGACAACACATTACAGCAAGGGTTCAATGATGGGTTCGCACAGGGTACACATGCCATGCTCAGCCTTGGGAAGATGCGTGGAATACTTTGGTAAAGGTCAATACTAGCATCTGGTGAATTGCGGGCAATTTTGAACCTTTGAAATGATTTATGACCTAATATCCATATATTTGATACTGAAATTCTAAAACTTTGTGAGATGCCGTGAAATCTACATTTTGTTTTTCATCAGTGACTATTAAACACTACCATATTGTGATTTTCTAACTACAGTGAAATTTTTTCCCTACAGTGGAGTAATAGGTTATTACCAGATGACGAAGAGAGAGGACATATCAGCGTTACACTTGGAGCAAATGGAACACTTGATACAAACTATTTCTGAAGCAGAAGAAGAATGGACATGCAATCCAACTATACCAAGAAGAGAACAGGTCAACTCTGTGATATCCAGTCCTATCACCAGTGAGGATGAGAACGAAATATCGTCAATCAACAAATCACTTGGTGGAGTTGACATTGAACAATCTAACCAATCATTTGAACAATTTGCTGAAGGTACAAGTGCAGATGTTCCAGACAATTCGTTGCCATTGCCACATGGAAACGATGACTCCGGTTGTTGCCGGAAAGACAACTGTTGTAAAGTGGATGGTAATAGAGGCGAGGTAGCTGATTCAGGACAACCATATACAGCATGCAAACATGGTTGTTCTGATACAACTGGAAAGAGAACTCTAGAAGCCAAAGAAGAGAGTGAGCACACCAGGAGAGTAAAGACGCTTACAAGTTTACAGTCAGACGTGGCCCAGTTGCTTGATTTGTTGAACCTGCAAGACTTATGTGGCAACTGTGAAAATTTCAGAACGTGATGTTTGAATGTGTTTACATATACCTGGTGTCGAATAAAATGCAAACAAGTCATTTCCAAGCACTGTGTGTTTATTCATCTGATTATATGCATCTGACATGTTATATCCAGTTTGGTATATAGAGTGAACATAGTTCTTAAAAATCATAGTTTACTGCTATGTCCTTTAGGTATAGATACATATACAATTGTACATTTACTGTATTTTCAGGTATGAAATGCACAATAAATATATTATGAATATATTGTTCACATTTTTAAAGCTCAGGATACACATTATGTGTTGTGATGTAAAATATATGTTGAAATACATAATGCAAATACATTTGTTTTTGTTGTCGTTGTAAACACATAAATGGAAATCATAATAGAAGAGGTATATCCGGCAAATTCGTACATAACTAGATGTATCACATTTGTAACTTCACGTGGCCAGTAGACAATATAGCTTGGTTCAGATATATATGCCTTGTCATCGTCCCTTCAATGCATTTGGAAAAACCCTTTAGGAATCATGGAAATAGAATATATGACATACATGTGACCGATTTATACATGTACATGAAATTGGTACATTGTTGATAATGTATTTGGTCAGTACTAGTAAATATAAATTTCCAGGTGTGAAGTACTCTTACCTGCCATGATGAGCCCCATGACGACCAGAAGGAATCCAAACGTGTTACTCTTCAGTTTGGTTCCTGAAAAAGGCAAAACCAAGGTGATTCCAGTTTACATGACATTCAATCATGTTTTCTTTTGTATGTTCCCAGTTGTATGAGTAAATCGAACGTCTTGAAAAGAAACTCACCCAAGCTCAGCGCCAGAGTTCGGATACCATTCTCATTATGAGTAATGGGAGTGTCCTTTGGAATAACTGGAAAAGGTTTCATTAATGAAAAAATGAAATAGTTTCCATCCGAGACCTATTGCATGGATATCTGCAACTAAACAAATGACATGACTTAAACATGAATGTTATAGGTGTGGATAGTACGAGGTGCATTCACCAATACTCACTTTCATATTGCAACATGAACCGCTGGTCGTAGTTGAATCGGTCATCTACATACACAAGCACTCGGCTGCCTTCGCTTCGGTAGAGATGTGAATTTCTCTCAATGCCAGAACTGAAGCGAATTTCTTTCCCCCGAGCCCCATCCTCGAAAACAAACCCATAAATAGCCTCGCTCATGGACGATTTCTCTTTGCGTGGGGTAAAGTCGAACAAGTTTATATTGATGACGTGGTCATCCGCCGCCTCTATGACCCATGGTGAGGAAGCATGGCCGCAATGGGTTTCATATGTCGTGAAGCTAGCAATGAAGCCCTCCCGTTGTCGAAGGGTTGTTGGAAGGTAGTCTTTGACTCTGCATTCTACCCACTCTGGTTGTGCCACTGTAATTGGAAGTGGTTTTGGGGCAATCCACAGACAAATTAATGCATACAAATTGTGCGTATGATACGCTTTTCCAACACT
Source organism: Terebella lapidaria (assembly GCA_949152475.1). Taxonomy (NCBI): domain Eukaryota; kingdom Metazoa; phylum Annelida; class Polychaeta; order Terebellida; family Terebellidae; genus Terebella; species Terebella lapidaria. Next base: position 30,918,528 of record OX424560.1, read on the forward strand.
ATCGTATGTTCATTTCCCTGTGGTTTTATTCACAACAGCATGAATGCGGAAACAACAAGAAGTACAAGAAAAGACGTAGACAGAATCAGTCTTCGTCGTAATTCCACTATTGGTCAGAAATGAATGCTTGGAACATCAGGTTACGAATATATATTTTTGGCTACTTATCAGAGTTCAAATTGCCAGTATGGCAACATTAACTATAAAAACCAACATGGACAGTTTACTCGATAACTACAAAATATTTCACACATGCATTATGTATAAGTATTATGCCCACCTATTAGCCACATATCAGCCCACCTTTAACACAAGTGTAGGTTATCTCCATGTACCGGGCTATTTTCTGAGGACAGTCACCAACAGGTAGACTCCATGTCATCCCTTCATCTATGAAGCAATCCCTGAAGCCAGAACACCATCTGTCCACCTCAGAGAGGGCATCGGAAGAACAGCCCAGGGAGGTGGTCCTGGTGAGACAGCCCCCTGACCGCATGCGACCGTACAGGGCAGACTGAATCAGTATAACCTCGTGGTCATTGCATCGGATTTGTCGGCCTTCGAAAGGACATACCTCTGTGTATTCTAGATGGAAAGATTTATTGGATGTATTTATGTGATCGATCAGTCAATTAAATAAGACAAATATTTGTCGTTGAATACAAAAAGATGTCAGAGACTTTGAGATAATTGATGAGCGAATAGAGATCCATATTTTCATACTTCGTTGGTAAAAAATAAGATAGAAAAAAAGAAAATAAATGAAATGATGACTGAATAACTTGAGGAACCTACCTTCATATATCACCTTTACCGAAACAAGGGATTAATTTTAGGGAAAGTTTGTTTAATAATCGAATTAAATTAAAGACTAAAACAACAGTTGATCGGAATCTGTAAATTTTCCAATCATTTGGTAGCGTGTTGTGTTGTTATTTGCGTGTTTATGATGTTCCGAAGTTGTTACAAACGACTTACCAGCATTCACTGTATCCAGTGTCAGTAGAACGACAGTTATAGCGATAAGCAACATCCTGTTCCAAATTGGAATGTCACAGTTACCACCTCACACAAAGAGAAGGTTTGCTGGTTCGTGTTAAAAGCGACGAAATGCTCCAACAAAGAGCTACATTTCCAAAAATGATCATCAGGAAAAAAACAACCCTATTTAATATTTCAAAAACGAAAGTAGAGATGGGGATGTTTATGGTTGAGGAAACACCACGACAAAACAGTAACGAATAATCCACAATACATGTATATATCCACAACACGAATAGCACACATAACTCGTCTTTTCTCCATGCTATCGTGTTGATGTGCCCTGTGTGAACTCCGCGGTCAAATTAGATCTAGTTAATTATGTGTAAATAGACCACGCACGTTTCCATGACTCCTGTGGCTACAATTATATGATCATGAATTCCGAAGTTTGGCCCATTCCATTAGGCTTCGCGAGTTTATTTGTAGAGTCTATATGCGGTAGTGTACATGCGAGTTATCATGACGCCCACTTTTTTTTAAAGGGGGGAAGGGGGGGGGGGGTCGTTCGTTAGAAAAATTGTTTTGTAATTTGATTAGCGAATGGAAATGTCACAATGAAAATTTAAAATCATTCACGAAGGAAATAATTTGTTTCGAGAGGGGAACAATACATGTACATGTACGTCTGGAATAACATGGACAAGATGGGGGTGGGAGGAGGATTATTATACCCAAAACCATTGACGAATAGGAGCCATGTACAGTGGGTCCTGTGTTTCAAGGCCGCGAATAGGTGGTTTCAAATGGCAGGTGGTCTCTCATGGCAGGTGCGTTTACATGATAGTAGTCCATTTGGTACCGAGGAGAGCAGTTTTTCAAACCAGGGTGGAAAGGTGGTCTTTAACACAGGATCCACTGTAGCGTATAACATATACACCTATTACCAAAAGTCTGGAATCACAAATATATGTGCACAAATATTAGATGTTTGTGCATAATTGTGAAGTATATGCTTACTTTTTACGATATTAACAAACGAATAACAATTTCTTGATGTTTTGAAAGGATTCATGTGTTTGTAATCCATAATTTTGGAGAGCAGATAAGTTCTTTTTAGCTACTGAAAAATTGTGCGATTTAATGCAAAAACTGCCCCCCATTGGCGCATATTGATAGCCATCGACCACCAGTCATCAACGTTAGGGACGTCGCTGTTGTAATGTGGGCAGAATGGTTTCAGATTCTTCAGAAGGACATTCACGAACTGTATAAAGTTCATGTCCATCCAGATTCCAAGTCTGTCTTCGTAGTGAAGCAGGACCGACATGTTGAACATTATGTTTGCGAGTTTGTCGTTTTGTGCATTATCAAGATTACTGTTAGCTTCTAGCATATGCATTAGCACAACTTTCATTAACAATAAATATCATCTTCTCCTGTATGCTTGCCCCAAACATCTATTGCAAGTACCTGATCCATAGTTTTTGTGTGTTATCGCAAAAGCATAATTATTTCAAAACCAGATAAAAGTGATTCCAGACTTTTGGTAATAGGTATATCTAACAACTTCGATTGTTATTATGTAGGCAACAAAACTACCCCAATGTTGAATTTCAGTCCAAAATGGGATCGAATAAATTCCAGCAAATTCAGGGCTTTTGATATCCATACAGAATGAACCTATTGGGATGATTTGGAGTCCGGATGCATGGTCGATACATATGTAAAGTATACTTAATATGCTTATTTTTAAGGAATATATATAACTCAAACATCGAATAAAAGCTTTTCTGTGCAGACTCTGAAATTCCATGTTGGGGCTGAAATTTAACGTTTGGACAACTTTTTTTTTTATAGAATCATGAAATCTTGTGAAAAATTGCGGCTTCACTGAGACACACCCAATTGAGATACGCAATATTGCATTGATCCGATGATCCAAAGCAAAACTGCGGCCAGAAAGCGTGTTTCACTGATGCATGATTCATGAACTTGACTTGATTCATTTACTAGAGCGAGTGTCATTGATTTAGAGTATGTAAGTAAGTAATTTATTTTGAACAGCATCACAACAAAATATATGTACAAATTGGATGTTGTTCGGGCAACACATGGCGCGAAGTTAAGCCGTCTTCCTGTGAAGCCCCCCTACCACCACCACCCATCCCAATAGATAAATGTGGACCTTCCCCTGTGCCCGTGCTGAAAGAAATAGAGAGAAAGTATCGGATATTGTTGCCTATATTTGTTATGTAACTTTCAAGCCACCCATTGCAGCTTCCCCTGATATAAACAAACAATTCCGTTCTCGGGCACGCGAAGGGTGGGGACACCCAAAAACGATTTTCAAGTTCCAAGTTCCAAGTTCCAAGTTCCAAATTCCAAGTTCCGCGTTTAAGGTCCCGAGAAAGTGGAGTTGTAGTGTGGATATTTCTACATCGGGTCTCCTCAACTAATAAAACATGACAAATCACTTTCTTGTGCCACCTTTCAATGCCACAAAGTCGAAAACATTCCATGATGATGCATGGTACGCACGGACCTCAAATTTCGGATAGTTTGCAGAGCCGGGTGTGGTTTTTGTTCAATTCTATTTAGTTCAAATGTATTTATGTCATCATTTTATATTTTCACATTCACAAATATAATTACAAATGATGGGAAAAGTGGAACAAAGGGGAATGAAAATAATTCCTTTTGCATTATGACAGAATATTGGAATAAATTCTGATCTTGTCAATTTCCTCTATTAAATAAATTGTTCAGGCATCACCAACGAACTATGCTGTTGATGATTGAACAAATATTTAACAAAAGAAGTTGATATTCATCATTTATTCGAACGTGTGAAATATATCGGTGCTGCGCCTTCAAACTGACGACATGATCCCTTCTCTCTGCGACTTTTAGGCAAAGAGCAAAGAGCTCTGGAAAAAGCGTGGCATGTGTAGAAATACTGAGTGAACACCGACGACACCTTTTCCTTAGAATTTTAAACGCGGAACTTGGAACTTGGACCTCGGGACTTGAAATTTGGAACTCGTTTTCGGGTGACCCCGAAGGGAAATTGTTTGTTCACCCCTGATACCATAGCATTGTAATTTATCTAATAATATTTTGTGATTAACGGTTTCGGAAGCCTTGAATCAATGAAAATCAATGGAAAGAGCCAGTGTGAAATCTTTAGTAGGTTTATTATTGGATTGGGATATCCAATATATTAAGTGAATCAAGGGTTGAACAGTGTTGTGTTTTTTTTCTAAATCCGTATTGTTGTTTATACAATATATCACTCTTATCCAGAACACTCGTTTCGGGATTTAACTTATTTTTAACTGATTTAAGGTAGTCCGCTCCAAACAGTGAGGGGAGGGGGTCAAAGTGTTTTTCAAAATGAATGACTGTATTAACAAAATCTAGAGCTTCAAAATGACATATTTCATAGAGTAACTGATGAGCATCCTAAAACTGAAAAGAATAGGGGGTCACCGTATCCGTTCTCTTGGAAAACAAGATGCAAGATGTGAATATGTGCAAAAAATTTTGCAAAATACCATATGTGGAAGAAACCAGCACGGTGACCCCCTATTTTCTTTTCAGTATTAGAATGCTGATCAGTTTGACAGTTACTCTATAAAATATGTTATTTTGAAGAGATAGGCCTAATATTCAAGATATAACTTTTAAATTTTGACAATTCAGTACCTCCCTGTTTGTAGCATACTACGTTAAATGGATTGATGATACCAGTGCAGTTAGCAATTTGCTGCATGCCTGAGCTTTGACATGTGCCCCTCTGATGCACATGTCAAACCTGAGCTGATCGAGCTAGGTCCATGATCAGATGAACCTATGATGCATGGAATATAATTTGAAAAAGAAATTTTATTTCGATGGTGTGATATGTTCCTGATGAAACTGTATCAGAACAAAAAGGAGCTTATCTGATAAATCGATGAGACGACGTCAGAAAAAGATACCGAGTTTTCAAGACGGGGACAGAATGATCGCCGAGTATAGTGACTGGTGGCGCCCTCCTGTGATCAATAAAGAAAACACAACAAATATGGCGACAGGAAAGACAATGGAAAACTTGTTTTGACATCATTTCAAATCTGACGAATGCCTGCATGGAATCGGAGCTTCGATATAACATTTAGCGTAAGTTAATAGTCGTGATTGAAGAGTGTACCGATTTTCGTCAAATGACATCACATTGGCAAAGCGTCATTTTCAACTGGACTGGAGTCTGTCTGTCACTGTGTCAAGGCTTCACTCATTCACTAAATGAAAAGTAATGCCCCCCCCCTCCCCCTCATGGCCCATGTAATGTGATGAGCATGACATGTTCATTTTGGAATTTTTGATAATGCTGGCGTTGGCTGATTGGGCGATTGACCAGTCTCATACGTGTAGCCCTAAATATGACCTTTGACCTCTTGTTGACTGTTTTTATTGATGACATTTATAGATGTGAACAGAGGAAAGGTCCTACAGGCAAACGTCCCTTGCGGCGGTACATATATACCTTTCAGAATGTTCGTTCAACATGAAATGTTCTTAATTACGCAAACCTGATTTGTTATCCCGGTAATATGTTCATTTGGTGACAGGACTTTGAGCTTTTTTGAAAGATTTTGTCGCAACTTCACCGAGTAACAAACACATTTTATTGACAACCCACGTATTTCTCCTTCCAAATGAAATATGGACGATTGACATCGATTGATCACATGACCGACGATCAAATGACCGCGTGAACCCCTGGCGACTTCGCGCATTCAAGAAATCTCCAAAAGGAGGTTCGAAATTAAGACCAATGGCCGCCAAAATACATGCGGTCACGTGATCATCGGTCATGTGATCAATCAGTGTCAATGGTCCATACAAAATGTATTTCGAATTGGAAGGAGAAATACTTGGGTTGTCAATAAAATGTGCTTGTTACTCGGTGAAATTGCGAGTTATTCAGTTAAAATAGTAACACCGTTTTAATGTTTTCATTCAATTTCTATATTTTGGGGAATCCTGGAGGATGGTGGAGGGGGATGGTGTATGGACACACTAAAATCATTATGTGCGAAATAAGCGGGACCTACATCACAAAATGGCTCTGGAGGGCCTATTGCACAAAGAATCTAAATTCACTTAAAGGGGCACCATATGGGATTATGTTTTTAGGGGATTTCCAAGAATTTTCGGCCGACGCTTCAGGACTGTTCTATTTATATTTAACAAAGGGTCAAATCACGTTTTTGACCCAGAATCTCTGCCGGCTGATGATCAGATAACCTCAAGTCGGACTGGCAGAGATCCTGGGTCAAAAACGTAATCTGACGTTTTGCTCTATGAATAGAACAGTCCTGAAGCGTCGGCCGAAAAATCTTGGAAATCCCCTAAACACAGAGTCCCATATAGTGCCCCTTTAAGCAGACGAAGTCTGGACTAAGTTTGGCACTTAGCATGACAGTTATGGAACAAATGCCGTGGTTAAGTTTTGTTGACCAATGACATTGTTACCAGCAGTTGGCAATAAAAAATTAATACTTCTTCACTTTATCAGTATCATACTTAATCGTCATTTAATTATTCACCTCAAGAAAATAACCTGGGACTGAAATTGCCAAAATATTGAACAGGTAAGCCTTGTCAACACATATACATACGGTACATGTATGACTCTCTTGACATTCTATGCCTCATGTGAATTATTAGCTTACCGGCCCTTTGGGCAATCGTTTTTTTAATTTTTTTGATTGAATCGTTTTTGCCTATTTGGCGGCCATTTTTGACGAAAAATTGCCAATTTTGGACTTTGGAGGCCATTTTCTCAAAAACTGTCTGATCAGTTTTGAGATTTTTGTTTCAAAACATTCCTCTCATGTACCTTTATGACGTGTATAAGTTTCGTTGCCCTATTCGTTTTGAGCCATTTCCAGCAAAAAAAAAAAAAATTTGTTTTGGCCATTGAAAATTTTTTGGACTTTACCTTCATAATGGGAGCTGTGCATAGTAAACTCATAGAACACTTGAAGATAGAGCCTAAGTATTGGCACATTCAAATGGGAAATCATATATTGCGGTTTGAGTGATGACCTTGAATTTGACCTTCAATGACCTTGGAAGGTCAAAACGACCTGTTTTTGTCGAAAAATGGCCAATTTTGGATTTCTGATGGCCATTTTCTCAAAAACTGTCTGATCAGTTTTGAGATTTTTGTTTTAAAACATTCCCATCATATACCTCTATGATGTGTATGAGTTTCGTTGCCCTTGAATTGCCGGTCTGCGTGTGGCGGCCATTTTGATTTTTCGACGGGTCGGCAAAAAAATTTTTTTTTGGTTCAAAATCAAGTCACTCTTCCTTTTGAGCCATTTTGCAGCAAAAAAAACCAAATTTTTTTTTTGGCCATTGAAAAATGGCCAAAGAAGACTTCAAAATAGAGCCTAAGTATTGGCACATTCAAATGGAAAATCATATGTTGCAGTTTGAGTGATGACTTTGAATTTGACCTTCAATGGCCTTGAAAGGTCAAAAACGATGAATTTTGTCTTTGGTGGCCATTTTGTCAAAATCTATTCAGACAGTTTTTCTCAAAATAATGTATAAGATTCTCTTTATCTATCTTTGTAATGTGCAATTTGATTTCGTATTATAGTCCATGCAGAAAATGTGGTTCCAGCAATATTTACGAACATGTTTTGACAATTAGAGTAACAATTTATATCAGTGTAAATTTATATGTTGGAAAATCGATACTCTGCGTTTCTCATGATTGCCGGTAAGCTACAGCACCCTTGGTGCTATGTTTTTGTCTGTTAGTACACAGTCCATGTATATCCCTCTGCCTAGAAATAAGTAACATGCAAAATATAGCATACTAACTATGTTTTTACAGTGCCGTGAGATGGAATCACAGCTAACATAGTAGCCAGGTCACCATTGTGAAAACCATCAACACACCGACACCAGTTCACATCTACTGATACTTCCAATTCAAGGAAAATAATCCAACCAAGTTCGACTGACTTGGGCTGGACATGTCTGGCATTGCCATGGATACGGTTACCGCGGTAGCCATCGGTGTCCTAGCAGCCGTGTTTGTGGGGTCACTGGTCGCGCTGATCGTCGTGTGTCGACAGAAACTATGCAAGAGAATGGATCTGATCTCAGGGCAGATGCAGGGCAGCAAGTAAGTGTGATAATATATTAAGGTCAAGGTCAAGCTTACTATATTTACAGTAATTCGATGAAATTTCAAACATCCATCATCATCATACATTTATTGTATGTGTTGAAATGTTTTGGTCTAAAATGCTATGTTTACTAATATATAAGTTTTTAATAACAATACCCCAGAATTTGTTTGATCTTAGTTGCTGATCGCCAAGCTTCTATATACCCCGGTAACAACTTTGTGACTATCATGTGTATATATCATGTATATAGTACAAAGTAAGTATAAGCCATTCCTGTCACAACATGTCATTGAATGTTTCTGAGGTATTGTTATTGTTTCAGCCCTGATGTGAACCTGGTGGAGAATATGGAGGGTGCTACAGAGAACCCGTCTGGTGTAGAACTCGACCATGTACAACTCAGCGCTAACTGGGAGGAAATACTGAACAACGAGGAATGGGTCAACGACGCCACGTATGTCTTTTACATTTCAAACTATCTTATGGCATATCATGGAACATAGACCTGTTTTGATAGCAGTTGAATTCTGGATGATGCAAACTGAAATTGTGATGCTTTCAAAAAAAATTTGATCACAAGAACTGTAACCACTGCTTACGAACTATGTACATAGTTATTCACATAAATGATAGATGCTCGTGTTTGTGAGGAAAATTTGATTTGTGTCACTAAAATGTGAGTAAATAAGGTTAAAAAAACTGTTTTGCATTTCACTTATGTATATCTTATGATTGTCATCCAACATTGTTCCAGTGGCCTTGCACCTCACACCCTCGCGATTCTAAAGATCTGCCATCAGTTGACTGAAAAGCTCGTCGGCATGACGATGGGCAATTCCCAGCACATCCGCAACCCGGAGATGCTCAGCGACATGGTTGCCACGGCGAAGAGAATTGGCCCGAGAGTTGATGATGTCGTGACCGCGATGTATCCCCCCCTTGATCCTCGATTACTGGAGGCCAGGTTTGTCATGTCCAAGAGAACAATATTATTGTGTTTTACCAGTTTGCATATATCCTCAGTTGTAATCAATATACTGCATTTGCTGAATACACAAAAGTGACTGTCCCAAATTACAATAAATTTTAGGCTGCCAAATACATATATACATGTATACAAGAGTATATCTGCATCCATTTGCAACACTAGTGCACAGTGTCAAATCCAGTGATAGTCAGGCAGTCTGACCATTATAGGTTGACTTGGCTGATATAGTTTTTTTCTCACATGAATATGGGGCAGGAGATACTCCATGAAAATAAAATGGCGGGTAAATTGAATTTACCCTTGGGGCTTTTTCAAAATTCAAGATGGCCGCCAAGATGGCCGCCGACATCTGACGAACTTAAAAATATCTGTAGATGATCAACCGCTTCACCGATTTTGATGATTATTCAATCATTTTATAGGTTTAGATGGATGCCCAATTGAATGGACATACTTATGAAGCATTCAGATGTCAAGTACAAGGTCTTTTATATTGATCTTGTGTATTTTAAAACTCAAAAACACGCCCTTTTGGGGGTAATTTCGATGACAGATAGTCTGATAGATGACAGATTGTCTGATAGACAACGATGAATTTTAGGCTGAATCTTGAAATCGCTGATGAAGATAGTTATTTATTTTGTAAGCACGGCAGGAGAGCTACATAATCCTAAACTTGCGGGTAAACTGTTTTTTTATCGAAATGGCCGCCACGATGGCGACCGGCATCTGATGAAAAATAGATCTCCGTGTCCATAGATCTCTGATCAACCGCTTCACCGATTTTGATGATTTATGAGTTATTTCACAGGTCAAGAAATGCGCAATGCAATTGGCATACTTATGAAGCATTCCGATGTCAAGATTAATGTCTTTTATCTTGATCATGAATATTTTTTACCCAAAAACACCGCAAAAAAACACTCACATTTGGGGAGTAATTTTGACAATAGTCTACTAGCTGAACCTTGCTTGACTGATATAATTTTTCTGATGAATCTTCGGTAGGAGGTACCCCCATAAAACTTAAACTGTCGAGTGATTTGAATTTTGATTTTTTTTCAAGATGTTTGCCGAAATGGCGTCCGGCATCTGATGAACGTAGAAATGGCTCTACAAATCAACTGCTTCATCGATTTTGACATTTCTTGTCATTTTATAGAGATGCCCAATTTAATGGAATAATTATGAAGCCTTAAGACTGTGGCTGGTTTTGTCGAAGATTCAATCGATCTATTCTGTCAGACATAATACTTGCTCTGGTCTCCTCCTTGTGTTTATTTTGAGACTCGTCCTTGGTTTCTCGCATCTCCTCCAGGCCTGGAAATGTTGAGTAGTAACACATGCACTGAGCAGAAACGGATAAAGTTCATGGTCATAGTCAGCTTATTGTGTGAAGTGACCACAGCAGTTTGTTTTAAACATATGTTGAAACTCACTTGATGTCATTGAGATGCAATCGTGATAGGAGTAAGCAAATGTCCGGACTGTGTCTGGCTGGTTCGTGGACCCGATGATGCCCTCTGGCCCATGCCCCTTCTTCATCCATGTCGTCTCTATTCCCATGTCAGACCTACGGGGTAGGGAGCATATACATTTGGATAATATTGTGAAATATCTTCAGAACAGGTACATGAAGCTCGTGACAATAATTTCATATTGTGCCTTTCTTATCAAAGAAATACTCACCATATCCCATTCCAGATGCCAGCTCTCAGATGAATGGTGTGTTCCCCTTTCTCGAAGCGTTCTCGTACCTCTTCAGGGAGAAGTTCCATCTGATGCAAATAATGGACTCCATACCGTGCATAATTTATGTGACCGGCACTGAAGAAATATGGGAGTGCATCTTCTACAGCCTTCAAGTGAAGAGGGAAGTCGCTCTCACGCTCTGCTCGCACAAACTTCATCATAATCAAAGTGGGGCGAATGATGGTGTTGATCCACAGTTTTGATGTGCGGCTGTTCTCTGCTAGGTGCTCCAGATGTGCTTCAAGGGCGTGCATTGACTGTATGTCATCTCTTTGGAGCGTTTCATGTAGTAGTTCCTCCGTCAACATCCTCAGAGCCCGGAGATTTTGAGGGAACTTTTTGCCTGACAGCATCTTGGCCACTCCAGAAAATGCCGATTCTAACACCTCCATCAAGCCACTGTCAGCTGCATTCACTCCCACAGTTCCAATGAAGCTCATCAGAAAGTGCATGCCCCCGAGGCGTGGTATGAATGCCGTGAATTGATCTGGGTCATTCCAAATTATCTGACATGTGATCTTGTACAGTTGCTGATCAGTTGTATATACCACCCAGTATTGACCTCTGGCATTTGTGAGTCTCTTCGCTTTCATCATCGATGTGAGAATGGTTGATGGATCAGATGGTTTGGCATACAGGAGAGGGAGGTAGTTGATGCGAGTCCTGGGCATAGGAGTTATACCCTGCTCACGACTGACGCGAGTGTTGAATCCATTGTATTCAGGAGTCCCGTTATCATCTGTGGCAATGGCCTGAAACAATTGAGATATGCTTTCCCTAATTGTCTATAGTCTATGTATATTCCATATATCATTTTGGAATATGGCAATGTTAACCACTCAAACTTTTGCACTGTTTTTTGTTTTTAATTTGCACCGTCGATATTGAATGTACTCTGGTACGAAATTCCGCATGCAATTCAGCATGGATATCTTCCATTCTTCAGTAACTTGACTTAATATATCTTACCTGGAGAAATTCGAAGTCCATATCTCCAGCCCGGTCATAGGATGCTTTCTGCTTTCTGTAGAAATGTGCAGGCAGATGTGCTTCCGGAAATGATGGCGGCAAAGGGTTCCCTTCACCACTGTATGATATCATTTCATCATCGAGCTCGTCAAAATGGACTGGCTGGGTCATTTCTGCTTTTGAGATGCGAGGAAACGAATCATTTTCTACTGTATCTGGTGTCTCTGGAAAGCATTCTATCATCGCAAGTGCATGTGTTGATACCTTTCCATTTGGGCTTGACATGTCAGCATCAAAGTTGTCTGCGATGTGCTGAATGAGTCCATCAACAGTGATAGGGGCTCTCTCTTCCTTCCTCATCTTTGAGTACATAGCAACAGCTGATGACTTCTTGTACCTCCGAACTTCGTCATATGAGCATGTCACGTTGTAATCAAACAGGTGGGTGATAACCTTCTTGCGATGAAGTAGCACACCAAGAGCTATCTGTAAAGGAGTTGTCTGACTCCGCAGAACACTTGTCACCATGTTACATATAAGAAGGGATGTTAGGGAGTCCATGTCAAGTGAAGGTGAGAGTTTCTGGAGGAGTGACATCAGTGTACTTGAAGCAGATTCAGCAGCTAAAGACTTTGAGATTTTTCTTGGATACCTTTGATTATCAAATTCCATGGAATGCACCTCAGCCTTGATAGCTTTCGCAATCACATCGAGTGCAGTGTCGATATCATCATTTTCGTCATCTCGTGTCACTTTCAAGGTTGCCTTGGCATTATCCTTGAACAGGACGATCTTGCGGTATCCAGGAGCCGAAAGAATGACTAGATCTTTGATGTTTTCAGACAGCAACTTTAACAAATCAACACGCTTGATGGACCTGCCAACGATCTCGGAGTACCTTACTTGCAAACCCACTGAATCCCAAATTTTAGAACGATCAGCTTGCATTTCTGTGATGAGCAGATTCAACCCAGCAGGAAGTTCTGTTTCGTCATTGTTGACATCAGTTGAGAATTTGTTATCGCCTGGAGCAGACCTATAACTGAAAAATCTGCTTAGACAGTCCTTGTGGTATCTTGCCTCTGATGCATGCAAATCGCTCAGAGACCCCGAGATGCGCAACCTCACAATATCTGCCCACTGATCTCCTCTGTCTTCGCACTGTTTTAGGATTCTGTCCCTGGTTGTGATTGGGTTCCCCTTCTCGTCCACTTCATTTGTGACTACCTCTCTCACAAGGTAAGCTGCTTTCCATCGGTCTGGATGTCGGTAATCCTTCCGGATAACACAATACTCGCCGCAGTATATACAATGCTCTTCAAATGAGAATGTAGGAATGTCTGAGCGTTTCATACGCTTAGAAGGTCGATCTTCACAAAATGACTTGGAACTGGAAGGCACACATAGCAGATAAGTTGACACACATTGCTTATGGTAATGCACTTGGGTGTGTTCATCCTTTTCGAGTTGGTCCTGCAGACAAACATGCAGTGAATCACCATATTGAATGCTTGCTTCAATGATTCTGTGCAGCCTGGAACCATCCGGTTGGCTTCGTGTAAGTTGCTGATTAACAGGACATTTGCAAAGCACGGATTTGAAGACACACTCTTCCGCCATTGTGCTGTATGGTCTATTAACTACATGATGAAACTAGTCCACTGTCTGTTATTTCCATATCCACAAACTACTGTGAAATTGCTGCTTCATTAGGCAATGTGTATCCCATGTGTGAGCATCAATCAAAGATATGCCATACCAAAAGTGACTTCAATTCACTCTAGCCATGAACTGTAATGTTTGACGTTTTTCCGTAGTGACGGACTGTTCCCATTCGGCAAACGACGTAATTATGACAGACACTCATTCATACATATGCCATCGATAGTTAAAGGGCCACTGTATGGGATTCGGCTTTTAGGGGATTTCCAAGATTTTTCTCCCGACGCTTCTATTTATAGAACAAAACGTCAGATGACGTTTTTGGCCTAGGATCTCTGCCTAGCCAACCTGGGCTGATCTGACAAATCCCCTAAAAGCCGAATCCCATACAGTGGCCCTTTAAAGGGCCACTGTATGGGATTCGGCTTTTAGGGGATTTCCAAGATTTTTCTCCCGACGCTTCTATTTATAGAACAAAACGTCAGATGACGTTTTTGGCCTAGGATCTCTGCCGAGCCGACCTGGGCTGATCTGAGCATTGGCTCGGTACAGATCATGGGTCAAAAACGTAATCTGACCTTTTGTTCTATAAATAGAAGCGTCGGGAGAAAAATCTTGGAAATCCCCTAAAAGCTGAATCCCATACAGTGGCCCTTTAATCCATAGTCCCACCGCTAGGGTGAACTGACCTAATTTTTGGGGCCCTGAGGATATCTTGGTATGGAATATCTTTGATTTTCAGCTTAATGTGAAATATCGGGGATCATCTCATCTGACACTATGAGACTGTCAAGCATAATTTAGTGGTTTGGCCCAGATGAGGATTCATGCTGAGATTAATTTATCTGGTACTCACACGTATATCATATGCCTATATTTTAGACCTGTGAAGAACACTTTGAATGCATTATCCTAAAATTATGTACAATTGTGGTGTCTTGGGGTCGTAAATATATATGATCAAGATAAAAAAACATTGATCTTGACGTTTGAAGCCTTCGTGAGTATGTCCATTCAATTGGGCATCCACATAAACCTGTAAAATGACTCAAAAATCATCAAAAGCGGTGAAGCGGTTGATCATCTATGGACATTTCTAATTTCATCAGATGGCGGCTGCCATCTTGGCGACCATCTTTAATTTCGAAAAAAACACAAGGTAAACTCAATTTAACAGCCAGTTAATGATTATGTAGCCTCTCATGCTTCATTTCCAAAAGAAAAAAAATCTGTATCAGCCAATTAAATATTCAGCCTAAAATTCATCATCGTCTATCAGAATGTCATCGGAAGTTTACGACCCCAAAGTGAGTGATTATTTGGTGTTTTTTGGTTGAAAATACACATGATCAAGATAAAAGACAGGGAACTTTACACCTGGAGGCTTAATAAGTATGTCCATTCAATTGGTCACCCATCTAAACCTGTAAAATGACTAAAGATTCATAAAAATCGGTGAAGCGGTTGATCACCTACAGACATTTTTAAGTTCGTCAGTTGTCGGCGGCCATCTTGGCGGCCATGTTGAATTTTGAAAAAGCCCCAAGGGTAAATTAATTTTACCCGCCATTTTATTTTCAAGGACCGTCTCCTACTTCAAATTCAAATCATAAAAAAACTATATCAGCCAAGTCAACGTTCAGTCTAAAAATCATCTTTGGCTACCAGACTATGAATGGAAAACAATTTGAACAAGTTCCAGACTTGCTTACAAATCATCAAATGGAATGATCTGTTGTTGCGTTGTAGATGTTCCGCACTCGTGCTTCAAGTCAGCCACCTGGTGTTGATCACAAAGAACGCCTGTCGCCTGTCGGGTGTCCTTGACTGGGTGGAGCAATCTCTGGCTGATATCGACCACAATCTCAAGGTCACTTCATGAACATATTGCTGTGTTATATACATGTAGCTCTGTTATACTGGTTGGGTTTTATGGTTATGTACTGCATGGGCATTGGTGTGAAATTGCACGACATATATGCACGACAAGTTTTTCTTTACATTTGGTAGCAATTTAAATTTTTGTCCGCACAGCAAGATCTGTGCCACATTAGAATTTCAGGGTTGAAGTATGTTTATTTATAATTGTGGCAAGATCAATAAACTTCGATAAAATGTAGGAGGAGAACAGTATTATAATAGATCGTGATGTGAACTTCAAACTTTTAAATATTCAGTGAATCATCAAAATGCTCACTAGTATTTTGAACTAAATTTGAGATTTCTTGGTCAAACATTCCACTTCCAGATTCTGCGTGATGCCAGCTCAGCGTACGAAGCCAGTATCAAGCAAGCTGAACTGGACTCAGCACAGCAAGCGACCAATCCAGAACAGACGGCCCAACACAACCCACACGAATCCTCGGTCGTGTAGCCAGGAACAACGAACTGCGAATTAATCTTATCTAATGGAGGGTTAGAATTGAGAGGAACATTTCTGCATAGTGCGATAAGCAAATGATGTCTTTAGAGTACCTTCTGATATGATATATAAGTGGCACTGCAACTTTTCATTTTTTTCTACAATCCGAAGATATTTCCTGAAAATATCAAGTTGATCTATATTTTGTGTTGTGAATGACAAGTGATTGGACTGAAATTATATCATTGTGTATATATATACTGCGCGTTCTACTTTTGTATATATTCTTTTCTTGCCAATTATTTGCTTGCGTGGCTGGGCAGTGCTTGATTGTGAAAGCTTGGGAACCATGTCGCAATGACGGAGAAGTCTATCTGGAGAAAGATCTCAATTGTTTTAGTCATACCTTTATTTGCAGGAGTAGTGCCGGAAATAATTTATATATTCAGTTTAATAACTGTGTCTTACGCAATCATGAAAACAAGTATTGAATTCGACAAGGTTATTGTTTCAAATCTTATTGGCACATGTCTGTGTGTGTTCCTTTCCAACAATCAATTTACTAGTATACCTGTTTTGCCGGCTTTCTGTAATGTAGATTATTGGTGCGAATGATATTGAATAAATGACACACTGGTGTTGTACAATAATTGTGTAGATTTAACATACCAGAAGTACAGTATTTATTTTATTTAAATGAAAAAGCCTTATATTGGAAATGATTCCATAGACTTAGTATTTCTTGGCAGGTTTTACTGTCTTTAAATTTTGAATGTTATGCATGTTTACTTGAAGTTATCTATCATTGTACCATATTTGATGGAAATTTTAATGACATCTTGTGTGTTCAACATTTATTAAAGTAAATATATATTATATATATTTTTAGCACAATCACAGTTCATATCTATGCACTTTCTATGCAGTCACTATTCTACAGATGAGTATTTACAGTGATATCTTTATGTACTTAAATTCAGATGCCTTATCCACAAAATTGTTGTTACAAATTTAATGTTATATTCTACTTGCTATGATCTGACTGTAAATGTACATAATATTATATTGGATGTTGTGTTATGTCAAATTCATGTCAAATGATTTGTGTTGAGTATACATGTTTGATATAACTCATATGTTCGTGCATGAAGTTATACATGTTGTATATCATAATCATGATGGAAATATTGTTGTGACTTCAAAATTTGTCCTTGAAACTGGAATATCGGAAATCATGTTGATGAAAGGTCATCATGATTGTGCCAAAAAAAAAAATTGCGAAATGACTACAAAGTGTATGTTGGCTTCTAAGGTTTACAGTTTAATTAACAAAGGCATGACTTTAACACACAGCAATGCTTTGTTTATGCTTTGTTTGTGAATTCGTTGTATTCGCTTTTCAAGTATATATTTTATTGTGTTTGTTTACTTGTTGTTTGTTTACTCATACTTTTTGTTGTCTGAGCAGTGACTTTTCCATACACCGAATGCCAAGCATTTGTTCTCTATCATGACACAATGACATCTTGAGGTGTTACGCGTTTCTTGCAGCTACATTTATATCATTCTTCCTGTTTCAATTTTGTGTACACTAATGAGCTTTTTCATATTTATATTCTTTATAGTCTTGTGTATTTTGATCTGTATGTTGTGTTTACAGTCCGCCATAATCCAGAGAATTGCCATATATCAAGATCACCCCACCTTCATTTGTTTTTTTCGCATTTGTTTATTGAAAGCTGGTCCGAGAAATTGTTCTTTCATCACGTATTGGTTTGTACAAGTGTTGTAAATTTTGACAATGTATCCAGCATGCAGACATAGGAGGACATATTCGTTTTGAATCGATGTATTCATGTGTCAATTCAGCCAACGCATTATCAAAGCCTAAATATGTCAGAGATTAATGTCTTCCTTCTCGAATGTTAACCATATTTACATAGACTGTCACATCTTTATTACTGGGTACTTTTGTCTGTATGATATACGCATGTTAGAATTTTTGTATTGTAGTGGATAATTTGTACTAAAGAGTTGGTCATCTAAGATATAAGAGCTATGAGAAGAACTTACTTCTGGGTGATTTCTATCCTTGACTAAACTAATTAGGCAACAAGTCATTGAGTTTGTTCCTAATAATATTGATAATGGAAAATTTTCTAAACATGTAGCCAAGGTGAAAGGTATACACTCAGAAGTTGCAGATACTATTGTTAAATGGTGCTGATTTCATCGTCAAATTCTTGTTTCAGTGTATAATCTATTGATACTTATGAGTAATTTTTTTTATGCAATTATAGATAGACATAATTTAATTGTCATGTGAGTAGTCTATGTTCTATCTTCAAAACATTTTCATGGTAGCATTGAAGTGGATCGATTGAGCCTTGCTTGAGACTTCTTCCTTCAAAAATAGCCTCCCAGCCTCAAGATTTTGCAGCAATTTTGGATTCACATTGAACAACAACTTTTTCTTGATATTTTATGCAAGTACATGTGATATTGGGCTGGCAAAAGTGAATTGTATTATACATGTATAAATCTCGTACTGCAGTCCCTTAATTATCACGCTCTTTATTATATATACACTGTACTGCATGCCTCAATGCTATGACTGGATAGATATATTTTCGTGGCATTACATGAAGACTGTCAGTTTAAAGTTTGACTATCATCTAGCTACACATATTTTTCTAGTGGTCACAATAACACTATTTGCCAATGCGGTTAATCCTCCTGGAAACTTATGTAGATTTTCTTGTGTAATCATGCCTAAAATTTTCACTGTTGATGTCAAACATAAATAGTGAAGCTTATTGCCAATGAATGTTAGAAATCTAATGTTGAATAAAGTGCTTTATTGACAAATGTATCATGGTTATACTGTAATGTTCACACAGGAAAGTGAATGAACAAGACGTTTCACTTAGTTATCTCAGAATAATTAATGAAGTCAGGTTAACCACCTTTCAATTCTAGCCCCACAACCAGCTCATCCCCATGCATGGGCGGATTTAGGGGGGGGGGGTGGTTGTGGGGTCTGGGGCCCACTTAAAGCCCCAGAAGTCAACGACCCCTGTGGCGCATTCTGAGGCCCTCAGAGATTGAAAATTAGCCCAAGGGCTAGGAGAGGTTACCGGACAATATATTTTTTAGTTTTAAGACTTTTGTCCCATGACATTGAAAATAAAGTCATTGGTCAATTCAAGGTCTCGAGAATATTCAGCATAGCCTATGTTACGGACAGGAAAATGAGAGAAGCCTGGTGTATTGATTGAGTGTTTATTTTACATGCACATCATACTGATTACATGCGTACATCTAACGGCATGCACATATAACACATATTTAACATCATAGGTAATACATCAAATAATCATTCATACACGCATACTCATACACATACATACACATTTACATATCGAATGATAGAACAGTTCAAATGTCACATCAGGAACAAAACAGGATCAAGTCCAGAAACCCTGAAGCGATATCAATGTAGAACGGCGGCGGCGAAGACGAAGTCTAAGACGAGGGAAACCAGTGCCGTGGTGATGGACGATGAAGAAACGACGAGGATGGAGAAATGCAGACAAAATCCGAGAAGAAGTCCACAAACAACGTCGAAGAGACACGTCCCGTGAACTAGAAGTGAGTCCGCTAAGTGCTACGGTATATCCACACTAAACGGGTACGATGTCAACAAAACATCCAGTGTGTAGGATGTAGAATCCAACAGAAAAGACTGTCAAACGCGTGTCAATCCTTGCGTCGCAAATCCACCGAGAGAAAACCTTGCTGCATGATAAAACCGAATATTGTGAAAATCCCGACATGGTCGGTTTTCTCATGTGATAAAAGTGACCATGTCGCTTTTTTCACGTGAAATATCCGACCATGTCGCTTTTTTCACGGTTGGTGTTTCCGGTGTGAAAAAAGCAACATGCCCGTGAAATACCCGACATTAACTGCGGAGCTATTGAACTGGCTTTTGTTCGTGAAATTCACGACATGCATGTCCATATTTTCGTCCAATTCATGGACGTCCACTCAATATTTAATCAGGATTTAGCTCAGAAATCGGGTGGGGGTGGGGGATCTGGCAGAACAGCACAACAAAGAATTTTGTGGTGCGATATTTGACCATCGAGCGATGTTTTGGGTGCGTTATGTGCTGCGTTCCATTCAAGTCGTGCAAATGGTGACGGTGGTGCAGTACGAGTTCGAATCATGTCATTGGCAAAACACACAAATCGCCATCAAGTACTATCTGTCTGTTTACATTTCCTTATGCAACAATAACGTTCATGAAACGTATTAAGAAGTCTTTGATGTGGATATCGCAAGCAGATTGGAATGAAATATTATCCACCAATCACATCAGGCGTGAAAAATGCGACATGGGCGATAATAAGCATTTGACTGTGAGAAAAGCGACATACGTGATGTTCGGGTTTCTCACATGTCGCGTTTGTAATGCTACAACCTCTCGAAAACTGGAAAACTTCCAGTGGGAAAAACCAATATGCGCACATATAGAAATGCTAAGACATAAAACCACGTAAAACCCCTTTGCGATCATTGTCAATCTAACCATGAGGGCGGTGGTCAAACAAATGTGCACATATGGATGTATAACTGTGAAAGAATGCCTTGTAACACCCCCCTCCTTGGAGGAAAGTTTTTGGTTAAGACAAAAACTTATCAAAAAGTTCAAAAATCAAAAATGGCGACTGACCATCAATGACAAGAAAACATCAACCGATGCTTACAAACTCCGAGACAAAGCATCTGCAATGATATTGTTTTTACCCCGTATATGCTTTATGTCCAAGTTATAGTTCTGTAACATCAAACTCCACCTCAAAAGTCTCTGGTTGTTATTTTTCATTTTGTGAATGAAAACCAAAGGGTTATGATCGGTGAAAACCTGTATTGGATACAAGGTAGATGATAAGTACACTTCAAAGTGTCTGAGAGCTAACACGAGAGCTAAGGCTTCTTTCTCAACGGTAGCATAATTCTTCTGATGAGAATCAAACTTTTTGGAATAATAACAAACAGGATGATCAACTTGGTCAACCTCTTGTAGCAACACTGCTCCAGCGCCAACATCGCTAGCATCAACACAAAGTTTGAAAGGCTTCTGGAAATTTGGAGTTACCAAGATGGGTTCGCTCATGAGAATACCTTTGATCGAGTCAAATGCATGTTGACAACTATCACTCCAAGTGAACTTGATGCCCTTTCTCAACAGGTTAGTTAATGGTGCGGCAACACATGAAAAGTTTGGGCAGAATCTCCGGTAAAACCCAGCCATACCTAGGAATCTCATCACTGACCACTTGTTACCCGGAACAACATACTTCATAATGGATTCGACTTTGGACTTAACTGGCTGGACCTGTCCTTGACCAATGGTATGACCCAAATATACAACATGAGCACAACCAAATTCAGTTTTGGTTAGATTAATAGTAAGTTTAGCAGCTGCACATCTTTCCAAGAAGCAACGGATGTTTTGGAGATGCTCTTCCCAAGTATCTCCGGTTACAACAACATCATCGATATAAGCAACACATCCTGTCAAACCTGAAATGACCGAATTGATCAACCTCTGAAAAGTAGCTGGGGCATTTTTCATGCCGAACGGCATCACCCTGTAGTTATACAACCCATCAGGTGTAACAAAAGCAGATATGGCACGTGCTGACTCTGACAGTGGCACTTGCCAGTATCCTTTGAGCAGATCAAATTTCGTCAAGAATCGACTTTTCCCGATGTGATCTATGCAATCGTCAATCCTTGGGATCGGGAATGAATCAGTTCTTGTAACAGCATTGACTTTTCTGAAATCTGTACAAAATCGAAAACTTCCATCTGGTTTTGGTACTAAGATACAAGGCGAGCTCCATTCACTCTGACTAGGTTCAATAATGTCATTCTGTAACATGTACTTGATTTCTTCTCTCATGGCAGAGAGCTTGATAGGATTCAACCTGTAGGGATGTTGTTTGATAGGCCTGGCCTCACCAACATCAACTTCGTGCTGCACAACATTAGTCCTACTCGGAACATCAGGGAACACATGTTCAAACTCAAGGATGAGACCTTTCAACTCCTGCTGCTGTTCCGGACTGAGATGGGACAATTTATCAT
This sequence comes from Terebella lapidaria, assembly GCA_949152475.1. Classification (NCBI taxonomy): domain Eukaryota; kingdom Metazoa; phylum Annelida; class Polychaeta; order Terebellida; family Terebellidae; genus Terebella; species Terebella lapidaria. The sequence continues at coordinate 30,940,603 of OX424560.1, forward strand.
TTAAATGCTTCAAAACTTGAGAGTTATTCAATTTGACACCACAACCCACCATTGGGTCACAAACTTTGTCATCCGTGTCCGCTTCGGTAACTGCAACACCAACAGTCTTTTGTGTCAAATCATCACCTCGTGTGTGATACAACTTGATCATATTTACATGACAAAGCTGTCTGCTTTTTCTGCGATCTGGAGTGATAACGATATAGTTAAGATCATCTATCTTTTTGTCAATGACATAGGGACCATGGTAGCGTGCCTGGAAAGGAGAACCAACAACAGGTAACAAGACTAGAACCTGATTTCCAACTTGAAATGATCTGTCCCTAGATTTTGCATCATACCATAGTTTCATATCTTTTTGTGCATCTTTCAGATTTTGTTTTGCAAACTCTTGCACTTCATGTAATCTGTTTTTAACGTCACTCACATACTCTAACAACGGCATTGTACTCTCATCATCAGAAAGCCACTTTTCTTTCAGCAACTTCAGCGGACCTCGCACAGAATGCCCGAACACCAATTCAAAAGGACTGAAACCTAAAGATTCCTGGACAACTTCACGAACAGCAAACAAAAGTAATGGGACTCCTTCATCCCACTCTTTTTCGTGATCAATACAATACGACCTCATCATTGACTTGAGGGTTTGGTGAAACCTCTCAAGAGCCCCTTGAGACTGCGGGTGGTACGCACTTGAGGTAACTTGTTCTATCCCCAGTTGGTGGATCATTTGCTGAAATACATGTGATGTAAAATTGGAACCTCTATCTGACTGAATAGTTCTAGGGAGACCCACTAGAGTGAAAAATTTAACCAGAGCCTTCAAAACACTTTTGGCTTTGATATTTCTGAGTGGTATAGCTTCTGGGAAACGTGTTGATGAACACATGATAGTTAAAAGGTACTGATTCCCTGAACGAGTTTTTGGCAGTGGTCCAACGCAATCCACAATTACCCGTGAGAAGGGTTCCTCAAATGCTGGGATCGGGAATAACGGTGCTTTAGGAATTCCCTGATTGGGCTTCCCCGCCTTCTGGCAAACCGAACATGTCCTACAATACTCTGCAACGTCCTGCCGGAGCTTAGGCCAGTGGAAATGACGCTGAATTCGATCAAAAGTTTTGTTCACACCTAAATGTCCAGCGAGTGGTATATCATGTGCAAGACTGAGTATGTTTTTTCTGTACACTCGAGGGATAACGACTTGATAGATTACACTCCACTCATGTGAGGGAGGTACCACAGGAGGACGCCATTTGCGCATCAAAACCCCATGTTTCTTAAAGTAACAGATTGCCACATCACCAATGTCCTTCTCATCCAAAGCTACATGACACAGATCGGATAACTCAGGATCTGACTCCTTTCACTGAAGAGAGTTCTTTTGGCAGATCGTCAAAAGTTACAGGACTAGATTTTCCGGGTGCATTGAGATCGTTTGAAATCTCAACGGAAATATCTTCAGCTTTCAGCTCGCTTGCAAGAAATGTGTCACCCAAATCAACTTCACCTTCCATGTCACTTTTCTCATTGCAATTTTCACCTCTAAATGGAAATGTTTACCCAGTGCAAGAAGATCAGACTTTTTCAAACTACTCAAGAGATCCTGAGGCGGATCAGCAAGTTTTGTAATGAATTCCTCGACACGGAATGCCATTTTAAAAATTCAATGACGAAAGATAAAATGTAAACGGCACAATAGGCCTAGGACCTCTGATGAGCAAAGTACTTAGTCCTCAAATAGCAAAACAGACATAGGATCGTGAGTCCTTGACTAGCTCCATGACTAGATATGAATACAAATAAACTTGAACATGCAAAGTTAGTATATGTATTTGTGCAAAGTCAGGTTAGGAATTGTATGTAGTGTAAACACCAGCCTTCTCTCACCGAAACAAACAGTGAGAATATCCCGGACGAGCCCCCAATTTCCTGTTACGGACAGGACAATGAGAGAAGCCTGGTGTATTGATTGAGTGTTTATTTTACATGCACATCATACTGATTACATGCGTACATCTAACGGCATGCACATATAACACATATTTAACATCATAGGTAATACATCAAATAATCATTCATACACGCATACTCATACACATACATACACATTTACATATCGAATGATAGAACAGTTCAAATGTCACATCAGGAACAAAACAGGATCAAGTCCAGAAACCCTGAAGCGATATCAATGTAGAACGGCGGCGGCGAAGACGAAGTCTAAGACGAGGGAAACCAGTGCCGTGGTGATGGACGATGAAGAAACGACGAGGATGGAGAAATGCAGACAAAATCCGAGAAGAAGTCCACAAACAACGTCGAAGAGACACGTCCCGTGAACTAGAAGTGAGTCCGCTAAGTGCTACGGTATATCCACACTAAACGGGTACGATGTCAACAAAACATCCAGTGTGTAGGATGTAGAATCCAACAGAAAAGACTGTCAAACGCGTGTCAATCCTTGCGTCGCAAATCCACCGAGAGAAAACCTCTCGAAAACTGGAAAACTTCCAGTGGGAAAAACCAATATGCGCACATATAGAAATGCTAAGACATAAAACCACGTAAAACCCCTTTGCGATCATTGTCAATCTAACCATGAGGGCGGTGGTCAAACAAATGTGCACATATGGATGTATAACTGTGAAAGAATGCCTTGTAACACCTATATCAGTTGTAGTATGACAACAATTGATTCCTAATCTGTAAAGTCGATAATAAGTGAGATATTAGCCATTTTGTGATCTGACCTTGAAAATGAGGTCAAAAATCAAGTTCAAGGTCATGAGAATATTCAGCATATATGATTTCCTCTATGTTCGCAATTGATTCCTAAGCTGCAAAGTCAATAATAAGCGAGATATTAGACATTTTGTTCTCTGACCTTGAAAATCAGGTCAAAGGTCAAAGTCGAGGTCATCAAAATATTCAGCATATTTCATTTCCTATATGTTCACTATGGATTCCTAAGCTGTAAAGCCGATAATAAGCGAGATAATAGTCAAATTAAAGGTCATCAAAATATTCAGTGTACATGTATATCATTTTCTATATGTCCACATTTGGTTCCCAAGCTATAAAGTCAACAGAGAAGCAAGATATTAGTCATTTTGTCCTGTGACCTTGAAAATTAGGTGAAAGGTCAAAATCAAGGTCACGAGGATAATCTCGTGACCTTGATAATTAAATTAAATTAAATTTTAAAAAAAAAGTCAACAGAGAAGCAAGATATTAGTCATTTTGTCCTGTGACCTTGAAAATTAGGTAAAAGGTCAAATCAAAGTCACGAGGATAATCTCGTGACCTTGATAATTAAATTAAATTAAATTAAATTAAATTAAATTAAATTAAATTAAATTAAATTAAATTAAATTAAATTAAATTAAATTTTTACATTAAACAAGAATTAAAAAATTTTAATTTTGTATTTTCAAGTTTTTATGAAAAAAATCAATTTCTCAATTTTTTAAAAAAAATTAAAATTTTAAAAATTCAATTTTTTTATTAAATTAAATTAAAATTTGGAAAATTTAAATTTCTTTCTAATTTTTAATTTAAAATTTTTATTCATTTAAAATTTTAAAATAAAAAAAATTGAAAAATTAGAAAAAAAAGAAGGTAAATTAAAATTAAAATTTAAAATTTTGAAATGAAATTTAATTTTTGAAAATTCGAAAAAAAAAATTTTGAACTTTTAAATTCGTTCTACAAAATTGTTTTAATTTTTTTATTTTTTAAATTAAAAATTGGAAAAAAATTCTATTAAACTAAATTAAGATTAACATTTAAATCAAGTTATTTTTTTTTAATTTAAAACGGAGTGATAATTGCTGTACCTCTGGAACCTCTAGAAATCTGCTGAGCGTGCTGAGAACGAGACACATATTGCACCAGTACCATGAGTGGCGAAGGGATCATTTATTCCTGCATTTTCGGGCTCATGTCAGTGAACTGCAGCGCCCACGTGTGAGTTTTCCGGATATGCCAATTGATATCAGTGACATCACTGGCGTTGCGGAAAATTTTGGCTGGAGTTCTTTCTAAACTTTCGTTGCTTATTTCTGTGATCAGAATAACCTAATTTCTGGTTAGGCCTATAAAGCAACTATTCTATTGGCATGTGTCCAGTGAGTTTCCGGAAATGCCAATTGAGATCAGTGACATCACTGGCGTGGCGGAAAATTTTAGCTTGAGTTTAGTTGCAGCTGCTGAAATATCATACACCAGTATCACACACGATTTCAACTGGTCAACAAGAAGTCAGCATGGTAAGTACACATATCACAAACTTACTAACTATAAACATTATCAATATGTAGACTACGCTAGTTTAATTTAATAAACTATCATTATTGAATTGAATGTCCTGGATTCAACTTATCGGATTCTTGTAATTTTGGTTGGATTGATACCATGTTCCATTTTAGCTAATATATCTGTCGTTTTTTCAACATTTTTCTATGAAAATTCAAATATATATTCTGTATATAATCAAAATGGTGGGCCATATTCGACAACAGCAACAATATGTTAGTATTTATTTGCAGTCGAATGTTAATTGTGCAAATGTAACTTATGTAGCGTACACACAATTTCTAAGCTACTTGTAGTGTACATGTATATCCGTGATCAATAATCTACCATTCGAGTTTACGATTTCCATCGATATTCACGAAAAATTGATGTGCAAATGTGTATGTCTTTAACAGTCTCTAGCAATCTATTGAAAGTTTCTAGTGCCGCAGGTCAGTGAAGCGATAAGTACTAAGGCTCTGCGCGGGGCGGGGATCCCCGCGCGGGCCGCGGGATCCGCAGCCCGCGGTGCGGGGCGACAACTTGATTTGTGCGGGCTCAGTTTATTTTACTGCGTGGCGGTGCGGTGCGGTGCGGCAACCTTGTGCTGTTGGTGGGTTCGGTGCGGTGCGGTGCGGTTCTCATAAACATTAATTTGACCGCACCGCCATGCTGCGGTGCGGTGCAGTGCGGGCTATTGAGTGTGCGGTGCGGTGCGGACGCGGGGGCAAAAAACCTGTCCGCGCAGAGCCTTAATAAGTACACATTTAGCTATTATTTGCATAAATATCCGGGTGTTAGATGTTTTTGCAAGTTTGGTTACATCAAAAAGCCATTCATGGGTTTTGGTTGTTTACAATTCATGCTTCTATTTTTATATTAGGCCTTCATATGGGCCTCTCGGCGAGGGTCACATTTGTGACATTGCCTTCGCTTTGATATAAAAGTAACAAATCACGTTGGAGATGGCCTATACCGTTTTATTGTGGCCAAAATAGTTTGGATTTTTAGGTTACCGGACCTATGGTCCGATAAACTATTGGCATGGCGTCCGCTGTCCGTCCACATTTTCATCTTTGAAGTTTATGGTTGAATCTTTCTGAAATTTTAGCTAGAAGTGGGCCATTTCGGGCCCAAACTCGGCCCAAATGGGACTTTCCTATGTTAAATTTTCCTATGCTTTATAATGGGGCACATTTCTCCAAATATATCACTTAATATTCAGATTAGAGATTAGGAATCAATTGTGGGCATATAGGAAATAATATATGTTGAATATTCTCACGACCTTGAATTTGACCTTTGATCTAATTTTCGAGGTCACAGGACAAAATGGCTAATATCTTGCTTAGAATTGACTTTACAACTTAGGAATCAATTGTTAACATATAGAAAATGATATATTCTGAATATTGTCATGACCTTGAATTTGACCTTTGACCTCATTTTCAAGGTCACAGGACAAAATGGCTAATATCTCGCTTATTATTGACTTTACAGCTTAGGAATCAGTTGTTAACATATAGAAAATGATATATTCTGAATATTGTCATGACCTTGAATTTGACCTTTGACCTCATTTTCAAGGTCACAGGACAAAATGGCTAATATCTCGCTTATTATTGACTTCACAGCTTAGGAATCAGTTGTTAACATATAGAAAATGATATATTCTGAATATTGTCATGACCTTCCGCTCTCGTTTGAGAAACGGAAATTCGTCTCGCTTGGCTTGGCGGCGCAGAGTTGGTTCCCATCCCTCCAGGAGTCGTCGCTTGAACTCCTCCCACGGAGTCGTCATGGAGATCTTTAGCACGATCGCCTGTCCACGGGCCCGGAACATCATGGTATTCAGGTCGGTATACTCAAACGTGGCCGTGAATAGCTCGAAGCTCCTAACGTACTGCATTAGGTTCCCTTCCTTGAAGGTTGGGCGCCATTATGCTGCTCTGCTCACTGTCAGGGGTTGAAGCTCGGGCATGAGTCGCTAAGTCGTTGGCACGACGGAAGCTGTCGAGGAGCAGATGTGATAGCAGGTGCGGCAGGGATCGTGCTGACTGTCGAGGTGGGGTTCCTGGTGTTGTCGGGTGTTGACACGGCAGCAGACACTTGTAGTTGTTGTTGTGTCAAAATCGGTATTCCGATCTTTGGTGGGTCATGTCCCGTCGGGATCGCGGGAACGGCTTGCACGGTTGGAGCCGTTGGCATGGCTGTGTGTGGGACGTGGCTTGAAGCTGTTGCAGTTGCAGGCGCTGAGTTGTACGGCTGGGGTGGGATCGGGGTACTGATCTCGGCTGTAATATTTCAACTACTCTATGTGATGAGAGTGGAATTCATCAGGCTCCCCTGAGCCTATTGCTCGATCGTAGCTAACTAGACCGCTGTGTGTTTGCACAATCTTCTTTATTGGCAGGACTGGTTCAAGCACGAATGGATGAAATTTTTACAATCACAGCCTCCTTTTACATCGCTATGAAGTCCAATTAACTAAGTATTCCTAAAGTCGTTCAACGATAGTCCACTTAATATTATCCACGATTCACTATGTTTAAACTGTTGCAAACCCACGTCTATGTCGTCAACGTTCAGGACCTCTCTCTCTCTCTCTCTCTCTCTCTCTGAGCTACAAAACGCAACCGCACAGTGGGGCAAGTCTCTATGTCTCAGGTGTCTGTGTATTTTCCCGCCTTCAAGCACGGGGTCTTGTCTGATTGGTTGTTTGTGCCACGTGATGTCTGTGTGTTGTCTAAACGTAGGAGTTCTTCAAATAAGTATACACTGTGTGTGTTTGGCGTGATTTCCTTTGTGTGCAGTAAGTGCGTGGGCGTGTGTTTATATGCACTGGGAAATGTAGGTGAGAGTTCATGTGGGGGAGGGTTACGGGCGGTCTTGTCCTAAAAATACTACATCTATAACCCAGTGACTTAGTCCATACCTGGTAACTGTGTAAGGTGATCATATTTTATATATTCTGTAAGCGCTATATTTACTCTTCGTGTACTGGTAATAAAACCTGTGTCTCTGAATATATGCCTTCAACACTTTTCACAACTCTGAAAAAATACTATGGAATTGCGGACGTCTCGCCAATAATTTTCCTTACCATTCCACCGCACGAAAATGGGGAGAGGTGGGGGTGCTACAGAGAAAACGCGGGAGAAATAAACAGAACAAGAATACAACATTAGTAAAATCGCTACACATGTACTCATTATACATGGGCATAACTATTCAAACAAAGAAACTAAGACTTCCTATACAATAAGCCTTGCTTCTTTTGAAGTCATGATTCTTTCTTTTGCCATGGTTTCTAAGTCATGGTTGTCTTGTTCTTTGTTGGCTATATGACCATACATTTTGGATTTTTTTTCTATTTGCAGGACGCAGGAGCTGCGCCTAGAAGGTTGGCCACAGCTGAAGACAGTATACTGCAAAATTTAGGTCTACCTACAGATGACACTACATGCATAGAGGACTACTACAAGAACCAGAGTATGCATACGCTGGGAAGTGATGCAGACATATACCTTGTGTCTGTTGCTTATGACGACACCTTGACTGGTGAGTGGCGAACATACTTCAACAGAGCTATCGATATCGTGAACACGGCTGCCCCTGGCATCTGTCTGCAACTCAAACAACACCCGACCCAGGGAGATAGGAACATCAAAGTGTACAGCGGCTCTGAAGCTCGTGACCCGCACAGGGCCTACACAAGACGAAATGTAGTGGTTGGCGGTTACAGCGAGATCCAACTCGGCAGCCAGTGGGGAGGGCCGTATGAACGCACATCCGTTCACGAGCTTCTTCATGCTCTGGGTATAGCTCATGAGCAGAAACGAAACGATGCAGAAGGCCAACTGAAATTCGACACAACAAGGATGGATTTGAATGACAAATTTCAGTATCTCCCAAACGAAAAGTACCGAGGCTTGACACGTTTTGATCCCTTCAGTATCATGATGTATCCAGAAAGTCAAGAGATGAGAAGGATTGAAGGGGATCCCGCATGGTTTGCTAAAGGTGAACCCTCAACCAACATAAAGCTCAGTGAGCTAGACAAAGTTGGGATGAACTTGATGTACCCACCTTGTGAATCAACGAGATACCGACCAAGAATCAGCCCGGTCACTGGCATGTACTACTGTGGAAGACAGGTCATGAACAGCCACGAGGGAGGCGATATGCGCGGCAGTACTGACGGCAGATGTGGGCCGAACAACTGGGCTAACTGTCCAGCCTGCAGGGTACTGAAGAATGACAAAGTCAGTCAAATCATTGAGAAAGGAAAGTGGCAAGGGTGGTCGGGTTTATTCTACTGTGGAAAGAAGTATACAAGCTATGGTAGGTGTGAAATATATGGTGGCATCACCAATGGTTGCTGCGGACCCGACAATGGTCCTCCCTGTCAAGATTGTGGGATACTCCTTCATCCAAATTATGATGCAGAATCAATGTTCGAAAATGAAGGATGTATAATTATTTGAAGCAAAACGTGTCACACTGAAAAAGCTCCACTCTATAGAACATATCGTGTCCAATAAGGTGAGCTGTGACACACATTACACAATTGTCACAGACTCATATTGTCCTTGAATAATAATAATAATAATAATAATAATAATAATAATAATAATAATAATACATATATGCTGAGTTTGAGGTGAAATAAATAAAGTTGTGTGAAAAGTATAGCATTATTATAGATTAGTATGCAGAGGATGCGGTCACAATATTATGAGTGTCGCATTATGTATGTACAAAAATCCGGGTTACTGATTCATGTATATAGTTATCAGTGGTAGTTTCTTGTGTTGGTGTGTGATGTTTCTGCTGTCATGTGCATGGCTTACTGATAAATGTGCCAACCAAAAGTTTAACACAAGAGTTTTAACCTTTTCACTACTCATGGTTACGCTGCGTAACCATACCACACCCCTCCTGCTGTACTGATGGTTACGCTGCGTAACCATAACTTTGGTAACCAACAGATGGATAGTTAACTGCCCACTGATTTATTTAATGTTATATATACCCGAGAATGTACCTACACGCTAAACTAGCACATACGTATTGCCACCGATTGAAATTTAGAAGCTTAATTGACTGTTTAGTTAATTGAATAATCAACCTGTCATTAACCTTGTGGCGTACAAGTACCGATTACCATGGGTCGTACTACAGGCAATTTTCACTAAAACTTCAATATTTCCATAACTAATCAAGATATTGACATGCTGTAAACACTATCAAAACCCACGGTATTCACTTCATCACAAATATAGAAGACTACAAGTACTCAAGTAAATCGTATTGAATTATATTTCATTACACATTCGAATATGACTGTATGATAAAGGAAATGGAAATAGCCATCTGTTTGGTTCTTAGATTTTTTTCTTGTTTCCACGATGACTGATGAAATGGGGTTGAAAAGTATACTACTAAAGTATATAGAAATGGCACACTATAATATGACTTTATTTTCACACATAATTATTCTGAAACATCTTCAAATAAAAATAATCAACCATATAGAAACCCTATCAACTCATACATAAACCGGCTCAGTATGGAGGCTGAGGGGCGGGTCAGTAGCGAAAAGGTTAATTAAGGCATTTCGGCAGAAATGCCTTTATGGTTTTAGCAGAATTTTTTTTTCTTCTTCCGCCGTTTTGGTTTCCGGACGATAACTTTTGATTGCCTTGATGGATCCTTGTCAAATTTTCACCACTAGTCAGAAATGATACGTGGAAGAACCCTATTCTTTTCGAGCCGGCTCCGAGGTCCGTGAGGTCCGTGAGGATGAAATCAAGGTTTTTGGTTTCCGGAAGATAACTCGGAAAATATTCAGGCAATAGATGCAGAACTCTGCATGGAGGTTCATATGCCACCAGGGATTAACCCTATTCATCTTGGGATCAATCCGTCAAGCGACCTTTGACCTAGAGGTCGAAATAACTTTTTGCTGACTCATCCTTGAGGCTTCCTGCATATCTCGGAAACGGTACGTCGTAGAGCGAAACGGACGTTATTTCTTCGATATCTCGGAAACGGTGCCTCGTAGAGCGAAACGGACGTTATTTTCGGACTCGTCGCCCTAGACAAATATAGGTATTATGGATGAACTTTGACCTTGACCCGGAATTTTTTTGCCGAGTCGGCATTTTTCGTTTTCGGCGATAACTCGGAAACGGTACGTTGTAGAGCGAAACGGACGTTATTTTCGGACTCGTCGCCTTAGGGGTTTTATGGATGAACTTTGACCTTGACCTTTATTATCTCAAAATTAGACTACTGTAACGGAGTGTTAGTAGGATTACCAGCTAGCAAAATCAACAGTATTCAACGTGTCCAAAACACCGCTGCGCGACTCGTTTCCGGAGCCAAGCGACACGACCATATCACCCCTGTGCTCCATGAATTACACTGGCTTCCGGTATTGCAGCGCATTCAGTATAAGACACTACTCCTGGTCTACAAGGCCCTTCACAATTCAGCTCCAGAGTACATCTCGAACTTATTGCAGGTCAACGTCCCAGCGCGGTCCCTTCGGTCAGGTGCTGGTGTCAAGCTTGTGATGCCGACTACCAGAACACGAACATATGGGGAGCGACCGTTTTCCGTTTCTGGGCCCACACTGTGGAACAGTTTACCAGTTAGCATCACAGAGTGCAATGACATTAACTCTTTTAAATCACGTTTGAAAACCTACCTTTTTAAACAAGCGTTCAATTGATATTCTATCAGTCTCTAGTCAGTCCATCTGATTCTATCTTCATTTCAAGCCCTATTGGTCATGTACTTTATATATTTCTAAAGTTATTGACTACCGTCCGCTCTTCGGGATCCTCGAGGATAGTCCTCTCTCATCCGAGTCCTTGCGGACGCGCATCCGATATTCCGGATCCTCGCGGCAGGGCCGCTCACCGGAGGTCGCGGCGGACACGGTAACTACTTCAGCATTAACGGTAACCAGGTAACAGCCCACCCGACACTCCCAGGCTTACGGACACCGTTCAGAAACTGGTTCATCCCTACGGTGTTAACTGGCGGGGCCTGGCGAGCCGCGGTCTGCCTCGGGGACGGAACCCCGTACAGTCCGACATGCTGGCCAGAGCCTCTGTCACACGTCCCGGGAAGGGAGAGAGCTGGCGATCCACAGGGCCGAAGGCCCCCGAGTCAGCAACTTGTCTCTCCCAGCCCGGGCCTCCCCATGGAAATCGTCCCCAGGGCTCTAGGAGCCCACTACTCACAAACAGGGAACACAAAGCTCATGGTGAGCCTCGTGTGCGTCCTGTCTCTCGATCTTGGACAATCTCCTCGAACGAGTCGCTTCCAGTGTATATATAATACACCAGAAACTGTAGGGCGCACGCGAGGTTTAATCGATCCATTGTTATAGTTTACTGGAACGTAAATTACAATACGTCGCCGTGGCAACGCACGCTCGAACGGAGCATGTCAAAACAAGGCCAAGTACGAAAAGGCCACATAAATGGCATTTATGTTTACAATCACCTGCCGCGTGCTTAGGGCAAAATCGCCACATATTGTTGTTCTTTAATTTCTCACATGCTTTTATCCATTGTACAGCGCTTTGAGAATATCTTTATGTTTATAGGCGATTTATAAAAATAAATTATTATTATTATTATTATTGACCCGAAATTTTTTTGCCGAGTCGGCATTTTTCGTTTCCGTCGATATCTCGGAAACGGTGCGTCGTAGAGCGAAACGGACGTTATTTTCGGACTCCTCGCTCTAGACAAACATGTCTTAAAGGTATTATGGATGAACTTTGACCTTGACTCGATATTTTTTTGCCGAGTCGGCATTTTTCATTTTCGTCAATATCTAGCAAACGGTGTGTCATAGAGCCCGTGGCAAACATTTTTTAAATATTACGAATTAGTCCCAACACCGAAATGCCTCCAAGGCATCTTTAGGCCTTGACGTCTAGTTTGCTTTGAAAAGTAAGTAAGACGAAAAGTAAGACGATTTATCGAAACATGTAAGTTTGGTTTATCGAGAAAAGTAAGACGATTTATCGAAACATGTAAGTTGGTTTATCAAGAAAAGTAAGACGATTTATCGAGAGAAGTAATTCGATTTATCGAGATTGGCAAGTTGACGACTATAAAAATACAAATTTATTTGTTTTCTCATAATCCTCCATACCATGAGGTATATGGTGTGATGTTTCCCGACAGAAGTCATCCTTGTTATGTCTTGAAGTATAGACACTTTGGTGTATGTACTTGCAGTTGAAAGGACCCCAATAAAATATATAGAAAACTCGTGACATAGGCCAGTAAAATTTATTGATAAGTCATACATAGTTGAATGTCATTACATGCTGTGAATGAAAATAAATCTATTGTACTTTTTATCACTTTGTGCGGTCATGTATTGGCCAAGTGATTGTCCTTTAAAAGAGCTGAATGATTCATTATTTGAAGTGGTTTTATTCCACGTCGGTGCAATATTCACCTGCATTTTGTTGATGGTTTGGTTTATCGAGAAAAGTAAGACGATTTATCGAAACATGTAAGTTGGTTTATCAAGAAAAGTAAGACGATTTATCGAGAGAAGTAATTCGATTTATCGAGATTGGCAAGTTGACGACTATAAAAATACAAATTTATTTGGGTTCTCCTAATCCTTCATACCATGAGGTATATGGTGTGATGTTCCCCGACAGAAGTCATCCTTGTTATGTCTTGAAGTATAGACACTTTGGTGTATGTACTTGCAGTTGAAAGGACCCCAATAAAATATATAGAAAACTCGTGACATAGGCCAGTAAAATTTATTGATAAGTGATACATAGTTGAATGTCATTACATGCTGTGAATGAAAATAAATCTATTGTACTTTTTATCACTTTGTGCGGCCATGTATTGACCAAGTGATTGTCCTTTAAAAGAGCTGAATGATTCATTATTTGAAGTGGTTTTATTCCACGTCGGTGCAATATTCACCTGCATTTGCAATGTTTATTGCGGCAAATCAACAAAAGTCTACACACAGGTGCTCTCCTCAGATTTAGGCTGGAAATGACTCATAACACATAACTTGATCTGTTTTCGCATTTTTTCGCAGCCTGCCTGAGAAAATAAGTTATCAGACAGAATTTAAGAATATGGCTTCCAAAATGGAACGTTTTTCGGTAACAAATGGCGAAATAAAAAATTAGCCCAAGGGCTAAGAAAGGTTACCGGACAATATACATTTTAGATATGAGCCTTTTGTCTAGTGACCTTGAAAATAAAGTCACTGATAAATTCAAGGCCATGAAATTTTCAACAAATATATCACTTCTAGTATGTCCACAATAAATTCCTCAGCTGTAAAGTCGATAATAAGCGAGATATTAGCCATTCTGTGATGTGGCCTTGAAAATGAGGTCAAAGTTCAAGTTCAAGGTTTATAATGAAAATATTCAGTATATATCATTCCTCTATATTCGCAATTGATTCCTATGCTGTAAATGTAAGTATCAATCTATTACCACCAATACAATCAGATTTTGATGATGCCAATAAGAAACGTAAAATACTACATTTTGCAATAGAAACAAACAAAGCCCGACCAAATAGTTTATCCAAAGACACACTGGCGTCTTCAGGGGCAGACAACGTGTTAAATGTAGTTGTTTCTACTGTACACCAGATGGAATTAGTATACAACTGCAGAACAACCTATGAAAATAATTTAGAAATCCGAATCTAACTCCATGGAATAGATACATGACAAGTACAAAAGTACCCAATCACAAGCCCGAAGGCTACTGAGTTGATGGTATCCTCGGGGACAGATTTAACGTCCGCCAGCAGTGACACCGACTCAGTGGTATAAATGTAAGTATCAATCTATTACCACCAACACAATCAAATTTTGATGACGCCAATAAGAAACGTAAAATACAACATTTTGCAATAGAAACAAAGCCCGACCAAATAGTTTATCCAAAGACACACTAGCGTCATCAGGGGCAGATGTAAAGATGATAATAAGCGACATATTAGCCATTTTGTTCTCTGACCTTGAAAATGAGATCAAAGGTCAAATTGGGCCCAAAATGTATGGTTGGCCAAACTGGTCATGTAGTAATTTTAGCGACTGTTACTCCCGTCCCTCCCGCGCACTACACATTTCCACAACAAACATTCATTCTACATGACTTACATACAGGACAAGTACACACTATACGATCACAGCCATAAACTCCATGTAGTCATGGTTACACACACAGGTCAAACCACGCACCTGCGGCCCCGCTAGTTCAGTACACTCGGCCCCGTTTACTCGACCTTGACCTTCACATGCACTGACTTCTAAACATAGAACTTGACACACATACTCCACACATCACGTGCACAGATACAGGCATTACAAGTATTGACACGAGCCGGGGAAACCCACTTTCCCGGTGAGATCAGCACATATCAGCACATACATAGCCAATGACACAACTCCGCACACACTTGGCGGGAAAATACATGTACTCTGTCCCACGGCCCCGCAAATCTGCGCAGTGGAGAAGAGACTTTCACGGTGAACAGACGTGTTGGATATAGCAGAGAAAATAGCCGTGATTTAGTAGAAGTGAATATATTTGTGAACTGTAAACTGTGAGACATATACGAAGGACTATAATATAGGATATATATAGAAATATAGACTGGGAATATCACCGGACATAGGTGTGATTCGGCCCTTGAATTGTGTGTGATTGGACATCGGCCTTTTCCATTGGAATAAACAGTTGAAATATAACTGCCGGCTTGTTATTAGCACAACGACCCCGGAATAAGTCGGCTTGATATCGGCCGTGAACGATATTCTTCACATTGGCGCAGTTCGACCAGGATCTGAGCTAGTCTCGGATTATCGACCCCGATTCGACCGGCAGAAATGGCGATGGCTCCGCCGCTCGACCCTACGGATGACGAGGTAACGTTCAATCCGAACCCGGCCTTCCGACCTTCCGGCCCCCGCTCAGTTGCCATGAGCGACACAGTCCCGTTGTCACAGGAGCGACAACCGACCGGCCTGTTCGACTCTTTCGGTGACCAATCGTCCCTGACTTCGTCCTCACCACCTGAAGACCGCATCGGAGCGTACCTCGACGAAGACCCGCTCGCGCCCTTACACACAGTGAGTGACATTATAAGTGCACACGCTAGGGCGTACTCGGCCACGCCGGCCAGAACGACCCAGAAATTACGAAGTAACTTTACCGGCAGAGACTATACACGCTCACGTCAAAGAGCGAGTGTATGTGATCGTATCGTACATTCTACAATGAACATTCGGCCTGTAACCATGGATACATCAATGGTTACACACCCGCCAAGCGACCCTCGGATACGGCAGTGGGTCTGTGACAATGATAATGTTACGGAACTGGTACCGCCGAGTGCTTATTCGGCAACCCGACCCCGGGCGCCATCAATGACGCCAATGCAGTACGACCCAGTACCAGCGGTGTACTCTCGTCTACCGACCAAGCCGACCGTGGTAGAGTACATTCGACCCAGCCAGGAGAGAGCGACTACAGGGAGCATTCCAGTGACGACTACTGTCCAGATCGCGACATCTCCAAGTCCGCAACGACCCAGCGACGCGACAACAGAATATCGCGCCTCCACACGACCAGCGCGACCTCGGCAACCACCATCTACGTCAAGTCGCCGACCCTGCGACCCCGACACGCCGACTTCCGACACACGCGCTCCCGCGCCGACCACGCACCGACCATCGCCGACTACCGGAGCTTCGATCCGTCACAAGATCAAGTTGTGTCTGCTCCGGCAGAGAGTGTTGTGCCAATGATCGGACCTCCGATCTCACAATCAGTCGGAAACACCAACGGATATGGTGTACCGCCAGTCGGATACCCTGGCGCAACAAGCGGTGTTCCAAATGGAGTAGCTGTCGGATACTATTCACCGCATGTCGGCTACGCGAACCCACCGCCCGGATATGGTGGCGTTCCCAGCGTGATAGCTGACACCGGCTATCATGGTACACAGCCTGGATTAGTGTACCATGGTGTATGCCCAGATGGATCGGTATACCGATATCCACCACCGGCTGTATTCCCACCCTCGGTCGGGATACCATGGGTGACGCCTCCATACAGTCAACCGGCCCCCGCTGCACAAGCATCACACGACCCCAGTCCCACGACGGCACCACCCGCCGCATCGCTCGCCGTCTCCGCGACGACAGCACCGACCGCCCCCGCTAACGCGACCCCGATCGGCCCAGATACGACGGCTCCGGCGACTTCGGCTGTTCCGACTCCGACGGCCACTGCAGCGACTACACCAGTTGCGGTGAGTGTTGACACGCCCACGCCACAGAGACTCACGTCTGAGCCCCAAACGTTGGCTACGGCTAAAATGGCTCAATGGCGTGCGACCTTCAGGGAGGGCAATCTCACTCAATACATTCGGAGTTTCGAACAATTCACCGCGGCTTTCACTTACTCCGACCTCAACAAGACGACGACCTTCCGGAGCACGCTGCGCGGCCGCGCTGAAGCGCTAGCTCTAAATATCCCGGTCGCGACTCCCTGGGGAGAGTTCCGTCGCCAACTTCTAGAGGGCTGGGAACCCGAGCCCCGTCGACAGTCCAAACGGGACGATTTCCCGTTCCTCAAGCGGGAACGAAAAGAGGACGCGGAACACTACATGGAGCGACTCCAAGCCCTGGCGGAGCAAGTGTTCGATGACGTTACGCCAACGTCGCGGCAACGAACTGTAATTGCACAATTCGTTAACGGCCAACCCGACCCCATTGCCGATAAACTGTGTGCCCTCACTTTTAACAGTTACAGTGAGGCACTTACGGCCGTTCTCAAGGTAGAGAGTCGTCAGCAGAGGACAGCCAGAGATCGACATCGAGGCACACGACGTGCCGACATTTCCGCAAGCGGATACGCGGAAGACGACCCTGTCAATGAAGAACTGTCTTGTGCCATGGGACAAGTCACTCAGGGGGAAACACTAACCCCAGAGCAAATTGCGGCCTACTACGACCCCGCGGACAGTGACACTACCGGCCTACAAGGTTGCGACGAACATTCAGTGCCGGCCAGCTCACGCGAGTGGGTGGCTGAAGCTTTCCAGTGCGTCCTTAGTGACGAGAATGGACTATGTGAGGAAACGGCTATCTTTTCTGTCCTGCGAACAACGGCCCCGATGAAAGGTGATCGACCCCCGCAACCCGGACGACCCATGGTTTGCTTCTTTTGCAAGAAGCCCGGCCATCGCTGGATGCGGTGCTTTCGGCTTAAGGATGTGCTAGTACGCAACGGCATGAAACCGCTAGCATTTCGGCCTAATGGTCCCGGTACTGACAGAAGGACAGCTCAAGTGTTGTCAGTACCTAATCAAACCGGTAACCAAACTAAACCGGCCCCACCAACACCTCCGACCCCGTCGTCAAACCAGTAGGGGAAGGTGCTGAGGAGCAAGGGCCTTCCAGACAACAGGACAACGTTCCCCGCTCCACATCTGCGGTTGTCACAACTACTGTACCAGTAACGACACCAATAACGACCCCGCAGCCGGCCCAGCCCACACCTCAGCTCCTTGAAGGGGTGTGTACGAAATGTCAAGCTCCGACCCCGAAACCGGCCTCTTTTCATGAAGGGGTGTCCGCACCGCGACCACAGCGGCCACCACATGGAAACCGTCGTCCTGAAGGGGTGTCACCCCCGACCGCCAACGGCACCGGAACGGACAGCATGTCCGAGATTGAGTGGATCTCCGACGACGGAGGATTCTACGCCTTTCCGAGTGGACCGGAATCCAAACTGCCGCCCCTTCACACACTCTTCAGGCCACCGCCAGACGACCCTGAAATTCCGGCTGTCATCAACAACTCCAGCGCCACCAATCACAAATGCTGGAAGTTGCCGGTACACGTCGGAAACAAGACGATAAAGGCTGTACTCGACTCCGGAGCGCAGATCTCCCTGCTCCGACGCGATCAGCTACGTCACGTCCCCGCCGACCAGCGACATTTGCGATCTACTTCGGCTATTATTCGTGACGTCACTGGACAGTCAAGCCCGATCGATGGACTGATCGACCTTTCAATACAGGTCGGAACCAACCATATGGTCGTAACCTTTTGTGTGGCTGACATACATGACGACATGATTCTCGGCATGAACTTTTTCCGGCAAGCTCACGCTGTGGTGAACTACGGTGAAGAGACGATACAGGTACACAAGGAGATCCTGTTCGCACATAAAGACATTGAGGCCAATGTTGTCAGAATGGCCGTGCGACGAGCTGTCACCGTCCCCGCACGCAGCGAAGCAATAGTGGAGCTGGTCCCGACTTCCCGGGTCCGAGTCCGACAACACCCGAGGATAGTTCAGCCACTAACGACCTTTCCCGAGGAGACCGACCTCATCATGGGAAGAACACTTACGACCCTGAATCGGCAGTGCGTAAAGGTGTCGGTAGTCAATCCAGCAGATACCGGCATTACGCTCACCCGTTCCGACCCTGTCGCCATAGCAAGCCCTGTCGAAAGTGTCGTCGGAGCTCTGCCACGACCTGGAGAGGAGCCCGACCCGGCCACGGTAGACGCCAGCCACTACTGCGACCTACCGCCACATCTACAAGTAATGGTGGATCGCGCCGGACTAGCGCCGGAACAGCATCGGCGTTGCGCCAACCTGGTTCACCAATACCAGGACACATTCATGCACCCAGACGTCCAACTGGGACGGACCCAAGTCGTCCAGCATAGGATCGACACCGGCAACTCGGCCCCGATTCGACAACGACAGCGACGCGTTCCTCAGGCGCAGCAAAGCATCATCGACGAGGAGGTCGACAAGATGCTCCGCTTGGGGTGTATTGAGCCGTCAGATTCGCCCTGGAGCGCACAGGTAGTGCTCGTGCGGAAGAAGAACGGACAAGTACGCTTCTGTGTCGACTATCGGCTCCTGAATGACGTCACCCGCAAGGACTCGTATCCCTTGCCCAACATTCAGGACACTCATGACGCCCTGGCAGGCGCCAACTACTTCTCGGCCCTAGACCTGGCCTCCGGCTACTGGCAGGTCGAAGTCGACCCTAGCGACAGACCGAAGACTGCCTTCGCCACAAGGAAGGGACTCTATCAGTTTAAGGTCATGCCATTCGGCCTTAACAACGCCCCGGCAACCTTCGAACGGCTTATGGAGACCATACTCCGTGGTTACTTGTGGACCCGGTGTATGTGCTATCTCGACGACGTGATAGCTTACGGCAGAACATTCGATCAGGCACTCGCAAACCTGGAAGCGGTCCTGGATCGGATCAGATCGGCAGGCCTGAAACTTCAGCCCAAGAAGTGCGAGTTGTTCCAACGGGAAATCTTGTACTTAGGGTTTATAGTGAGCGGCCAAGGAATCCGAGTCGACCCCAACAAAGTTAAAGCCATCAGAGAATGGCCGACCCCGTGCGAGATCACCGACGTCAGGGCTTTCCTTGGTTTCGCCAACTACCACAGGCGATTCATCAAGGACTACGCTGAGATCGCTGAACCTCTCGTAGCGCTTACCCGAGGTGAATGCCACTTCACTTGGGGACCGGCCCAGCGACGAGCTTTTCAGCGACTCCGCGACGCCCTCATCAAGGCGCCCAAGCTCGCTCATCCGACCCAGAATCCGGACGACTACTTCATCCTCGACACGGATGCAAGCGGCTTTGCTGTGGGAGGTGCCCTCTCACAAAGGGTTAACGGGAAGGAGATCCCCATCGGGTTCGCCAGCAAAACCCTTTCCCGGACCCAGCGGAATTATTGCACCACCTATCGGGAACTACTGGCAGTAGTTGAGATGGTGCAACACTATCGGCACTACCTCTGGGGTAGGAAATTCCTCCTCCGGACCGACCATAGCTCGCTGAGGTGGCTGAAAAATTACAGCGACGCCGACGGCATGCTCGCTAGGTGGCTCGCCAAGCTACAGCAGTATGACTTTCGGATAGAGCATCGACCCGGTAAACTACACGGTAACGCCGACGGCCTGTCACGGTGCCACAGTTGTAAACACCAAGACTGTCCCGGACGACTCGTCACACCTCCGACCGACCCAGAAACAAGTTCCGGAGAACTTCCAGTTCGTCGGATAACTGTTGTTCCGACCCAGACAAGGGCAGACCTCCTGGACAGTGATTCGATAACATCACCGGTCTTGCCCCAGCTAGTTTCGGCACGCCAAGTTGTTCGAGTCCGTGCTTTGGACGCCACATTTGATGGACAAAAGTGGCTTTCGGACTATTCGACCCAGGACATTGTCGCGGCACAGCAAGCCGACCCCAGCGTCGGAAAAGTGTGGCAATGGATGTTAGCCGGCACCAAGCCCGACTCTAGAGAAGTCGCCCGCCAAGGAGAGGAGGTAAAGACACTTGTTTCCCGCTGGAACCTCCTGGCGCTACAAGACGGAGTGCTGGTTCGACATATAAAACCCGACCCCGCCGGCCGGCCTGTGGTGCAAACCGTGCTCCCCGTAGCACTCAGGACACAAGTTCTGCACCAACTACACGACCTAAAGATTGTCGGACATCTCGGCATACAGCGTACCATCGAGAGAGTCAGGCGCCGATTCTACTGGCCCGGCTTGGCGTTGGACGTCGCCCGCTGGTGTGCCCGCTGCCCGCAATGTGTGACCCGCAAGGGTAAACCGGCCCCAAAAAGATCGCCCCTGACACAGCTACCGACAGGAGCGCCGTTCGACAGAATAGCGATGGACATCCTCGACACCCACAAGATCACGGGAAGAGGCCATCGGTATGTACTAGTCGTGTCGGACTACTTTACGAAGTACACTGACGCTTTTCCGCTACGGCGACATACGGCCAAAAATGTTGCCGACACCCTGGTGAATCGGTGGATAGTCTACCACGGTGTCCCCAAGGCGATCCATAGCGATCAAGGTACTGAGTTTGAGTCGTCCCTGTTCCGGCATGTTGTGCGTCTACTGGGCGCTAAGAAGATTCGTACGACCCCATACCGACCCCAGAGCGACGGCCAAGTTGAGCGATTCAACAGGACATTGCTCAACATGCTGAGTGCGTTCGTCAGCGATCGTGCAAACGATTGGGACTTGCACCTGCCATATGTGTTAATGGCCTATCGAACCTCAGTACACTCGTCCACGGGATGCACCCCGCATCTGATGGTGTATGGACATGAGTGTAACTTGCCAGTCGACCTCATGTTTCCGACCTACGACCCTGAGCCTCTACCTCCGTGTGGTCCGGAGTATGTGGAGTATTTGCGGCAAGCCATCAGGACGGCCCACGGTTTCGCCCAAGACCATCTCGAAAAAGCGGCAATTCGGCAAAAGATGGGTTATGACGCCCACGCAAAACCACGACCCCAGTTTCAACCAGGCGAACTGGTCCGGTATTATTATCTGCCACTCACGCAGAATAATAAGTTCGCTCGGCCCTGGACTGGTCCCTGGAGGATCATCGACCGTGTAACCGAGGTGGATTACCGAATCGCCCTGGTTTCCAACCCTCGGAACACTCGTGTTGTTCATCTGGATGTGCTCAAGCCATACGAAGGTGACAACCAAGCGGCCCACATCTACTCCGACCCTGTACGACCCACGTCGTCGTCAAGCAAGTCCGACCCAGAACAGACACCCGACCCCATGGGACTTCTCAAGGAGTTCTATTACCCTTGGGAGGTAACAGTCCAAGATCGGCATACCGATTCAGACCAAACAGCTGAGTCTGATTCGCCCACGACCCAGAATCGCCAACCGCGAACTCCGAACTCATCCGGCTCAAGTCGACATCGGCAACGGAAAAGATCACGTAGATCAAGTTCCGACACTCCAAAACCGGCACGCAAGACACGCAGGCAAAAGCCTGTGGTATCTTCCGACCCTGAGACAAGCGAGGCTACGCCCCCGCCTGCACGACCAAGTCGACCCAAACGCAATGCACGCAGACCGGCCCGATATAGATAACCCCGGCCTGGTTATCTGATTGATACCATTGATGATGAATTATGCATGTCTAATGGACTATGATATCATGTCATTCACAATAATAATATATTATATTACAATAACAATATATGCATTTAATATGTAAAAGATGTCAGTGAGGCAATTTCGGTATATATACACTTGATATGATTTCATAATTACGATGCTGGTGAAAAATTGATTGCATTATGATATGTGTTTCGACCCCGTATAACGTATGCTATTGTTCCGCGTGTGTTACGCACTAACTAAGATTATCATGTCAGATTCAATCCATGTGCCAGCCGAAGAGGATAATAACCAGTCACACTGTGAGTAAGGCCACTTAGTTGTCGAAGAGGTGATAGTGTGATTCGTTCTGGAGTATGCGTCGACAGAGCCTCTACTCACTCCATGTAATATTCGGAGGAACGGCCCAGTGGTACGGGAACCAGTCACGGAAAAGCTATCATGCCAAGATGCGGCCTGTCACCAAATTCATCACCCAAATATTCAAAGCGCCACGGTGTGACCGACCCAGTTCATTGCAATTTCGACCCCTACAATATTAGCGGCCCCGTCGTCCTGTGAACTGGCTGATAATGAACGGAACGATGTCCGCCCCTGTGAGTGATTGATATTAATATCTCAGCCTTTAATCACTGTGTGTCGTCTGCAAAACAGCAATTCGACCCCGTTAGTCTTCTGTGCGCTAACTTGGAAAGAAAAGGAACGATAAACTGTGCAGGTCACAAGGGTCGCACGAGCGCAGGTAGACCCTGTAGCTGTTCACAGCACCTCCATGAACTCCCCTTAATAATTTCAATAGTGAGTCGTCAGGCAAAAAGAGCCCAGTAATTCGAACAGTCGATAAGTACATTTAGGATATGTTTTGGAACGTGTAATCCAGGGGACGGCAGATGAACATTCGGAAAACTGGACAGTGTGTGGACCCCCCTGCTGTCGTAACGGACCGGCCTGGTAGGTCGGAGAAGGATTGTACCCGCGTTTCCCTGACGACGGCCCCGCCTCGCGGCACACACCCGGAACAACAACACGCTGCATGAGGATCGGATTCGAACAAGTATAAGGCCATTCTTCAGAAAACATGGCAGAATTCGACCCTGAACAAACCCGAACTATTTCCACAATCGACCCAGTGAACTTGTCGGCCTCACATCACAGCGGCCCCGCCATCTCCCGCCAGCAAACGTGGTCGGGAGTAGTAACGAACTTCGGCCTTGAACTGCCGGCCCTGTTGTGTCGGCCCCACAGGATAGTGACTTGGAAATCCTGGTCACGCTGATCTGCTCGACCCTGAACTGTCGGCCCAGCATCATGTCGGCCCTATAGTGACACAGGAGAAGTAATCCTGGTCACTGTAATCATCCTGGTCATGTAATTTGTCCATTCTACTAGAGAATGTCGAGGAGTTTTGTTTAATCATATCATATCATCTCATACTCGCTGTTGTGCATGTATTTGTAAATGTATCATCGTAGTGACTGCTGACGGACTGACTGCTGACGTTTATTTTGACGGTTAGGAATTTTTATTGTATGCAGTGTTTTCACATTGTCGCGCGGCGAGTGTGTGTGAGTGTTGGGGTTTGACCTTTTAGGACTTCTTAGCTTTTTATTGTTTAGTTTTGGCGACGGTAGGGTCCGGGAAGGGTAATCCCGAGGGCGTAGGATTAATGAAGGGGTGTTATGTAGTAATTTTAGCGACTGTTACTCCCGTCCCTCCCGCGCACTACACATTTCCACAACAAACATTCATTCTACATGACTTACATACAGGACAAGTACACACTATACGATCACAGCCATAAACTCCATGTAGTCATGGTTACACACACAGGTCAAACCACGCACCTGCGGCCCCGCTAGTTCAGTACACTCGGCCCCGTTTACTCGACCTTGACCTTCACATGCACTGACTTCTAAACATAGAACTTGACACACATACTCCACACATCACGTGCACAGATACAGGCATTACAAGTATTGACACGAGCCGGGGAAACCCACTTTCCCGGTGAGATCAGCACATATCAGCACATACATAGCCAATGACACAACTCCGCACACACTTGGCGGGAAAATACATGTACTCTGTCCCAGGGCCCCGCAAATCTGCGCAGTGGAGAAGAGACTTTCACGGTGAGCAGACGTGTTGGATATAGCAGAGAAAATAGCCGTGATTTAGTAGAAGTGAATATATTTGTGAACTGTAAACTGTGAGACATATACGAAGGACTATAATATAGGATATATATAGAAATATAGACTGGGAATATCACCGGACATAGGTGTGATTCGGCCCTTGAATTGTGTGTGATTGGACATCGGCCTTTTTCATTGGAATAAACAGTTGAAATATAACTGCCGGCTTGTTATTAGCACAACGACCCCGGAATAAGTCGGCTTGATATCGGCCGTGAACGATATTCTTCACAGTCAGAAGTAAAGTTTGTTGCGCGCGATAAATAAGAAATTATGTCGCGCAGTAAATCAGCCAATCAGGTGAGGCGTTTTATATCGCGATCTAAATATATTTATGTCGCGCTATATGTCAACCATTCATAACCTGTCTTTCAATGCGCGATGCATTTCAAATGATATTTATTGTGGGCATGAGATCACAGGTTGTCATTGGATGATTTATTCCGCGATCTAAATCAAATTGTACCGTGACATAAAACACCTCACATGATTGGCTGGTTCACTGCGCGATACAATTGCTGATTTAATGCGCGCAATAAGTATCCTTAAATGTGTCGCGCATGAAGAAACGGTATATGAATGGTTGAATTAATGCGCGATATAAATATATTTTGATCGCGCCATAAAACACTGTCCATGATAGGTTAATTTATTGCGCGATATAATTGCATATTTGATTTTGATTTTGATTTGATTTATTTGCTCCAAAGACATACATTAAAAACAATACAATGGTGTACAATATATGACTAGAAGCAAGGATAACACAAGAAAGTGAAAACACTTATTTCCATTGTGGTCCTTTAAAAATCAGTGACAAAAAGTGGTGTATGAAGCCAAATAAGGTATAGAATATAATAACAGGAAATAATAACATGAGAAATATGTAATGGTATAAAAATTAAATAATGTTTAAATTATAGATTATAACAGAATACATTAAATTATATTGAACAGAGGTAAATTTATGAATACTAAAAAGTATGTAAACACAAAGACTAGATACAGAGACTAGGAGTGAACAAAAGGGTTCAAGTCATCCTCCAAAAGTTGACTGAATAAAAACTGTTTGACCTTGTATTTAAAAGTAAGTTTGCAGGAAATTGATTTGATTTGACTAGATAGGTTATTCCAGACAGTAGCACCAGTGTAATAAAATGAGGACAGTCCAAAAGATTTTACAGTAGGTAAACAGTAAGATTTTACAGTAGGTAGAAAGATCTGGTGTTGTGGCGGGTTAATCCAAACTGGACGGAAGAAGTTAGGTAGGACGGAGCTTCGCCATGAATAATGTTATGCATATGATTTAATTTTAGTTGATTAACCCTAACTTCCACTGGCAACATACCGACCTGGTTACGTTCATTGAAGCCTATATGGCTTCGGGGTGGGGCATCAAGTAGATAGCGGACTACTTTATTCTGAGTGGTTTGAAGTCGAATTTTGTAGCGCTTGGAAAGACCAGAAAACCAAGACGCACTGGCATAATCGAAGTGGCACTGTATAAGGGCAGAGACTAGCAGCTTTTTAGTATGGAAATTCATCTTTCTGGTTTGTCTGTAGAGGAATTTCAGTTTGGCGTTTGATCTGCTAATGATCTTCTCTGCTGTTTGGCTCCCAGATAAAGATTGGTCAAGTTCAACGCCCAGGTATTTGACACAGGATTTACTTTCTAATACTTGACCATTGCATGTGACGTTTATTGACTCGTTGTTATGGAGTCTCCTTTGAGAGCCAAAGAGGATTGATTCTGTCTTCCCTAGATGAAGTGATAGCTTGTTATCTATCAGCCACTCCCTGATAGACTCTAACTCGGAAGACAGACGACACTGAATATCAATCGTGCTCTTGCCAGAAACAAGAGTGTTGCCAGAGTGTTATATTCACTCTGCGCAACAAAATTTACTTATGACCAGTTTGGCCAACCATAAAAATGGCCCACTTCGAGTGATTCAAGCGCAACGAAATTTATACATGTCACAGAAGTACATATGA
Organism: Terebella lapidaria; assembly: GCA_949152475.1. NCBI lineage: Eukaryota > Metazoa > Annelida > Polychaeta > Terebellida > Terebellidae > Terebella > Terebella lapidaria. The sequence continues at coordinate 30,967,120 of OX424560.1, forward strand.
GGAGTGTTATGCATCAATAAGAAAAAAAGTTACTGAACAGATTTTGAGAAAACGACCATCAAAGTCCAAAATTAGCCATTTTCGACGAGAACGGCCGCTATGACCTTGAAACCAAGGTCAGAGGTCAAATTCAAGGTCACGAGAATATTCAGCATATATCATTTCCTATATGTCCACAATTGATTCCTAGTCTCTAATCTCAATATTAAGTGAGATATTAGGCTTAATGTGTCCCATTATAAAGCATAGGAGAATTTAACATGGGAAAGTCCCATTTGGGCCGAGTTTGGGCCAAAATGGTCCACTTCGAGCGATTCAAGCGCGACGAAATTGATAGACATCATAGGAGTACATATGAGGAGTGTTATGTATCAAAAAGAAAAAAAAGTTACTGAACAGATTTTGAGAAAATGGCCGCCAAAGTCCAAAATTTGCCGATTTTCGACAAAAACGGCCGCCATTTTGAAAAAATTGCGAAAATCAAAAAACTAAAAAATACCTCCTTCTTGAATTATTTTTGTGCAAAATTTCAGAAAGATTGGTCCGTAAACAAAAAAGATAAAAATGTGGACGACGCCGACGCCGACGCCGACGCCGGACGCCGGACGCAACGCCATGCCAATAGGTTAGCGGACCAAAGGCACGAAACTGTGCCAAATGCATATAAAAATCTAGCAGAATATGTCCGCGCAATGCTAAATTGCTGACTAGCTGTCACTCCGGGTCACATTCAGCTTAATACTAAGCCAGGGGAAATTAATTTGTGTACGATACCCTTTTTACACACTCTCCTGAGTTTTTCTTCATACATAAAACACTTGGATCTGACGATGACACTGCTAACCTCCCAATCAAGCTGCTGGAAATATTCCTCTTTTTCTAGTGTATCCAGTTGACATGAAACATGTTTGTATGACGCATGTGAATCCGTATTCATCGGCGAGCAGCAGATTTTTTTTGGAAGGTTCGGTAGATTCCAAGTACTTCTCACACCGAGATAAGATGACCTCCATTTCGTATTCTCTTGCCAGTGCTAGATTTTTGTCCACGGTGGAAATTTGTTTTCAATGGGACAAATTTATTTTTTTGGGGGGGTGGGGGTTGGCTCAAAACAGATAGTGACTTATTTTGCGCCCAGAACTTTATGGCCGAACCGTCCAAACATCAAAATGTCGCCACACACTGACCGGCAATTCAAAATCTGTTCAGTAAGCATTTCTCGTGTTGATGAATAAGACTCCATTTCATTGTTTTAGAAACGCCTACTGCATGTGACGGCCATTTCCTTGGGATCTGTGTAGAAAAAACTCACAGAATATTTCAAGATATTGGCTTAAAACCATACATTTCTCCGGTAACCTTTCTTCTTGAATTGTCAATATCATGTATTCAAACGCTTATACGCTTCGTGTTCATACTTTGTGTACTGTTCTGAATGAATAAACTGTTATATTCGTACCATATACTTTATTGTGTCCTTGCTGTACAAAACAAATTAATAAGAATGGGCGATATGCTATCCGAAACGGTATTTTATATTGTGCCGTTAATGTGTCGGGACCGATGAAACGTGGCCATATGATTAGTTGTTCACGGGGCCTAATGACAAGCGCACTTTTCTAGTTAACCACGAAGCGGGAACGTACGTAGCTCCCCCAGGCTTGCCTAGCCCCTTGAACGCTTCTTCGTAGGAGAGACACTTCTTTCTGATTACAGAACTGCTAGTCTCCGAATTTAGCTGCTGGAAGTACTTGTCGTTTTCCAGTGTAACCAGGTCATATGAATCTGTTACGTGGTTCATACAATTTTGTTTTGTGCGCATGAACCCGTATTCATCGGCAAGCAGCAGATTCTTAATGGAAGGTTCGGCAGACTCCAGGTACTTCTCACACCGAGATAAGACGCCCTCCATTTGGTATTCTCTTGCCAGTGCCAGAACTCTGTCCACGATGGATGCTTAATGAGAAGGGAGTAGGGTGTGCCTGATTTATCACAGAGAAAGCGAATTTATACATAAACAATGCGCATTTGTGTAGTCCATACTCCCTTCAGACTTACCATCCATATTTTTGCCAGGAGGGTGAGTGACTTCGAACAACTCGTGAAAATCGTCATAGCTTTTGCCAGGCAATTGTATTTCTGTAGCACCCTTTTCTTTGAAAACTTTGTTGAACATCGCCTTCATCACTGGGGAAGCTATCATCAGTATATCTTTATTAGCATGAAGTTTCTTGTCCTCTACAACAAATGTCACATTGCTCAACTCCCAAGGTCCAGTAAAGTTGACAGAGCCCGCCATGTTGAATCTGCAATTTGATTCACAGAGAAAAACAAACACATTCACCCATGCGGCAAAATTGGTTTACCGGGTCAAAATCGGATTATTTCGGTGCACTACACCAAAAAGATATTTTCTATGATACATCGTCCCTTCAGCCACTTCTGCACCTTATCCCAGAATTGCGAATGTGACCTTCAAGGGTGTCGCATCGAGTGACCTCTTCTTAAATTGGATTAGAAACAACTTTCAGTTCGTCAAGCTATATGGCTAATCATAAACTCCACTTTCAAGCGATTCGTGTCCAGTTTACATCAATTCAGGGTTGACCAATATGATATACATGTACATCGCATGGCTAACTTGAATCTTGTTTGCAAGCTATTTATTATTTTCCTGGGTAAATTTAGAAGTCTTGAATTTGAGTAATTTCGCACTCGAGATCTCCTGAGGTCGAATTGAAGGTCATCAAAAGATGTAGCACATCGCATGGCTAACTTGAATCTTGTTTGCAAGCTATTTATTATTTTCCTGGGTAAATTTAGAAGTCTTGAATTTGAGTAATTTCGCACTCGAGATCTCCTGAGGTCGAATTGAAGGTCATCAAAAGATGTAGCACATATGATTTTTATACTATTGTGGCGATTTTGCCCTAAGCACGCGGCAGGTGATTGTAAACATAAATGCCATTTATGTGGCCTTTTCGTACTTGGCCTTGTTTTGACATGCTCCATTCGAGCGTGCGTTGCCACGGCGACGTATTGTAATTTACGCTCCAGTAAACTATAACAATGGATCGATTAAACCTCGCGTGCGCCCTACAGTTTCTGGTGTATTATATATACACTGGAAGCGACTCGTTCGAGGAGATTGTCCAAGATCGAGAGACAGGACGCACACGAGGCTCGCCATGAGCTTTGTGTTCCCTGTTTGTGAGTAGTGGGCTCCTAGAGCCCTGGGGACGATTTCCGTGGGGAGGCCCGGGCTGGGAGAGACAAGTTGCTGACTCGGGGGCCTTCGGCCCTGTGGATCGCCAGCTCTCTCCCTTCCGGGGACGTGTGACAGAGGCTCTGGCCAGCATGTCGGGCTGTACGGGGTTCCGTCCCCGAGGCAGACCGCGGCTCGCCAGGCCCCGCCAGTTAACACCGTAGGGATGAACTAGTTTCTGAACGGTGTCCGTAGGCCTGGGAGTGTCGGGTGGGCTGTTACCTGGTTACCATTAATGCTGAAGTAGTTACCGTGTCCGCAGCGACCTCCGGTGAGCGGCCCTGCCGCAAGGATCCGGAATAGCGGATGCGCGTCCGCAAGGACTCGGATGAGAGAGGACTATCCTCGAGGATCCCGAAGAGCGGACGGTAGTCAATAACTTTACATTGGTGCCGTGACCAGGATCAGTCCGACAGTGTTCCATCGCAGCCTACCGTCACAGCGTTGTAGCCTCCTTCGTCCCTGGGGATCGCCCGCTCCTCAAGGACAACTCGAAGAATGACAAAAGAAAGAGACAAGGCCAAAGATAAGGCCGATGAACCCAAGGGGAGGGATAAGGGTGGAAATGTCGCGGACCACACCCGGTCGCGCGACAGCCACCGTGAGACGTCTCCGGACGACTCCGGTGGCCAGAAGGAACGCGCGGAAACCTCCGTGGACAAGACCCCGTCCGCGGAGACGACTCCGGCGTCCCTGGCTCCGTCTTCGGACGTAGAGTCGCGCCCTGAGGGGCAGCAACAGAGATTGCTATCAGGGCCTGGCCCTGATCCGGTAGGCGCGGTAGGTGGAGCTGGCAACGGCGCTACCCCGCGCCCGCCTAAGTCCGGACGGCAGTCGTGGCAGGCGACGCTCTTTCAGGGGACATCTCCGGATGTCCGGGATCGAGTGGTAGCCGGCCCGAGTACCTCCGGGCAAGCGGATCAGCAGTACTGGATGCCACATCCAGCCGGAAGAGCTCCTGCAAGGGCTCCCGGCCGTGAATCCAGGCAGTCCGCGTCAGGCGGGATGGACCAGCTCACCCACACTCTGAGTGAGCTGGCTCCTCTAGGGCGCTATGACCGCGCCCGATCGCCCCATCAGGGACGATCAGACCGGCGGAACCGTTCCCCCTCTCCGCTGTCACAAGGCAACTCGGAACCTTTGACGGAGAGGGAGAGGTGGCTGATATCCGAGGCGCTTGTACTGTTCAAGTGGAATCAGCCGCCTTCGAGCGTTGACCCGTCGGCCATCTCAAGTCCGGGGATGTCTGGGCCAGTAGCCCCTCCCCAAGTCCTGCCGAGTCCGCAGGCGCCAGTGGCCCCCGCAATGGGACCCGCGCCTGCCCCGCGGCTCGGAGGCACCACGTTGGCGACCGCGTCGACCGTTCCGACGGTTGGAGCGCAAGCCGCGTGGCCGACTTACCCTGGCACGTACAGTGTGTCGGACGGGCAGTGGCAACAGGCGGCTTCGGCCCCAAGCTTTGCCGCCCCTTCTGGAGCCTACCCAGTAGGTTCGATGGGAGCCCCGCCCGCACCTAGCCAGAGTGGGTTTTTAGCGGGAATGACCCCGGCGGCAAACGTGAGCTTCCCTGCTCCTCCGTCCGCGGCGTCGATGTTTGCTCCGGCAGACTCCGCCGCAGGCGCAGGAAGCGCACGGAACTTGCCGCTGTACACGGACGACCCCGGAGCCGGGACCGCACGTCGGGCGCGTAGCAAACGCGATGACGGGCCCGACCACTCTTCGTGGCGGAAACGGTTCAACGGGGATAATGCCGACTTGGAGGACTACTTGCTCCAGGTATGGCGTACCGCCGTGTACGAAGGATGGTCCCAGCATGAAGCTGGACACGTCCTCGCGGGGAGCTTGGAAGGAAAAGCTCTCCGCGTGATGCCGTGTCTGCCGGTGGGAACAGTGACGTTCGGCGAGGTTGCTCATCAACTTCGCCTGCTGTTCACGCCGACGACCAATCGGCGGCAGTCTGAACGAGAGTTCAAGGCGCGTATCCGCCAGCCGACTGAGTCCGTGACAGACTATGCGTTCAACCTACGCATACTCGGCCGGAGAGCTTTTCCGGACATGGATTTCAGACGGTTTGAGACGATGCTGATCGATCAGTTCATCGATGGCCAGCCTTACCACCTAGCGTACGGGCTGGCCACCCATGAAAAGCGATCGATGGAGGAGGCAATAGACTCCGCGCTTGCGCTTGAGATGGCTGTCCGCCCTAGACAGTTGCCTCCAGCCCCGGCCTCGGCTGTACCCGCGCAGGCGGCGACTCCTCCTCCGGTTAAAGCATCGCAGGTAACCCCGTGGCAGGACCCGGTCGTCCGGGAACCCGCCAGGGAACCTACCCCGCAGCGGGTTAGTGCGCCGGCACCCTCTACAGGGGCGACCGCACATGCGGCACCAGTCGCCGCGCCGTGCTCACCTTCGGACGAGTACGACATGGAGGAATACGACCTCGGCGCCGCGCAGATGATTGCGCACTGCGCCGGGATCGAAGCTCCGGGACCCGCAGAATGTTGCGCGTTCACCTCCGGACCGGCCCAGAACCGTCCCTGCTACTTCTGCGGAAAGCAGGGACACTTTTGGCTGAAGTGTCCGGAGTTGTTGGAACGCCTGCGGTCGCGCGGATACCAGGGAAACCTTCCTGGCCCGCAACGGAGGAATTCCTTCCGGTCTGGTCCTCCGGGACAACAGAACCGGAACCCGCGACAGGGAAACTAGATCCGGACGTGGTGGCGACCAACACTACGTCCGGGGATAGTTGTTCGGTGGCAAACGATGCCGCCCCACCCGCTGATGAGCAGGACGAACCCCAAGTAGATATGACTTCTCCGGAAGTAGTCCTTGGAGATCAGTCCAGCTCCTCCGCAGCTGAGGCGGATGGCGAGGACTCCGTAGATGAGCCCAGCGCGTGCGAAAGGTATCGCCCTACCTGCGCGCTGGTGAGGGACCCTTGCTGGTACCTGCCCCTGTCCTTCGGACGGGAGCCGGTCCGGTTCCTCGTAGACTCAGGCTCGGAGGTGACCCTCGTGGCCGCCGGAACGTTTAGGAAGGAGCCCGCGCTCCGCAACCTCGAGTTGCGGGATCCCGGACCGTATAAGCTCTATGGAGCGGGAGACAACCGCATCCGTATCCATGGCATCATCGATCTGCCTATTACCCTTGGGGACAAGGTGTATCTGACAGAGACGATCGTGGCGGATATCGGAGCGGCCGGGATTATTGGGATGAATTTTCTACGGGCCCACCGGGTGATTGCCAACTTTAGTGCTGGCGAGTTCCGGATGGGAGAGGACACACACTTCCTCTTCCGCTCTGGCCCGATGCATTCATTCCAGATGCGGACATCGCGCACTGTAGTAGTGCCACCGATGGGTGAGATGATCATCGAGACGAGGCCGCGTCGTCCCCGCATGCCCCTCGATGGTCGACCGTGTATAGTGCAACCCGTGAGCAGTTTCGCCGCAGGAACTGGGCTCGTGCTGGGTGGGGCCCTGGTCATGTCCAACCCCCGCGCGATGCCCATCCTCGTGGTGAATCCTACGGATGCTCCGATTGTACTGAAGCGCGGATGCATAGCAGCTACTGCTATTCCCGCGTCTTCGAGTCGTGTCCTCCCCGACGACCCTGTCTGCCGCGCTGCGTGCGCAGCGGCGGCCACCGGGGATGACCCGTTCACCCTGCCGGACCATTTGGAATCTCGGGTTCCGAAGGACCGGTTGGATGAAGAGCAGCGCCAAGCGCTCCGCAAACTGCTGCGGCAGAGTGACGGGCGGCCACGCCGGAAACCACGTGCGCCAGCCCGGTATGGGTGGGAATAACCTTCCGCCCATGCGGATGCGTCTGCGGTACCCGTCTATCATACTACAGACGGGTTTTAGGTCGTTCCGTGAGAGTCCGCACGACTTACCTCCGCGGGTGGCTACTTTGTGGCTATCTTCGGAGTTGAGGTCCGCGGAGACTTTCATGTCGTAACGCCGCCGCTCCGCATCCGCCCTCCTGTAGTTTCCAGCGCCAGGGACGTGCGGATGGCCTGTCCGCACATTGTGGACGGCTGTCCGGCGTAATCCGCACAACGGTTACGCTGGCCGGACGAATTTACTGATCCGGCCGGACGCCCCTGGTCCCGGGACAACCTCTTATATGGCCAGACTGAGGTTGGGATTTACGTCCGCTACGGGAGAAGCGCCTTCCCACGGATTTGGGGAACTGGCTCTGGACGCGGGGATAGTGTCCGCAGATGAGGACTGGTGTCCGCGGTTCGTCCGCGTGACTCGTCCGGCGTCCGCGGCGCTTTAAGATGACGCACTTCGGTGTAGTTATCCCCCGTGAGCCATTACTATAATTACAGTTATAGTAAATTAAGGTTTCTTACGGCAGGAAACCGACTATCCATTATGATAATGGAGCGGTTGTTAAGTCCGCGCGTGCGGACCAGCCGCGGCAGCGGGTGACGCTCGTTCTCGTCCGGATCGTACCTTACAATATGCGGTCCGGCCGGAATGACCGGAACCCCGGCCTCCTTCTAAGAAGGGGGTCGTATATTACATGCGCAACACTTGTGGTGGCTTTTAATTCCAATTTCATCTTCATTGGATAAGGGCAATACGCCGTACAATGGTAGGCGTCCGGCCTGGACTCCGTCCGCGGGCAGCTCCGGACGTCCGCCGGCTATTGCTTTCACCATCTTTGGGCGCCTCTAGATTGGGCGCCGGTATGAAGGGTTCGCCCCCTAACCATTGAGGTTATGGACCATGCCGGCTCCGCGTCTAATCTATTGGCTCCGCGCTCCGGTAGTCGTTTGAGGAGGCTCTGGGCTGGACCGGGCACCGCTCCGCGGCCGGGCAGTACGTCGGGGATGCTAGTGGGCGCTTTGCAAACGCCCATAGGGCGCCCGATTGTCTGTCCGGACGTCATGGGTATGTCCGATCGCCCTGTAAGCGTGCCAGCGGCTATGGGGAGTGATTTTGTTTATTTTCCATCTCATTTATTATTTATGGGAGGATCATAAGCCACAAATGTGTGCGTGTTTCCCGTGGAAATGCTATTCTTACTCATTTATCCCATATATGAGAAAGTTTAGTGATATATCTCTTGTCCTTGGTGCAATAGAGAGTAAGAAATCGGGAGATTTCTGCTTTCGCAAGAGGGGTGTAGGAGATTGTGTACATTGTATCGAAGGCTGTATGCCGTGATCTATGAAAAGCATGCAAGCGGTGGTGGATTTGTTTTCACTGCTGCTTGAGCGGTGTTAAATTTTTATTTATCGCTGCTGATAGGGTGACATAATCGTAACACCCACAAGTAGTTTGGCTTTTTGATACATTGTATACAATCTTTAACCTGCGAGGGTGATTAACTTCACGTCATTGATCGCCAGTGCGAAAGCTATTGCTAATGACTGCTGTTAATTACTGTAGTATTTTAGCGGGTTCCCCCGGGATGGCTTGTGTACACAAGCCACCCGTATACATGGCACGATAGGAGTCACCGGGGGGAGATGCGTGTATGGGAATGCGGGAGTGTAAAACGTCCTTTTGTCTGTCGATCGGGTAGATGCAGTGAATAGACGTTTCCACGGGAACGCGTCATACGATGCGTGTGCAGTATATCTGCCAACCCTTGATGCCTATAATCGATGTAACTCGACACCTTCTGGTCATTCAAGCGCTCGGCACTGGTGGAGACAGATCTGCGGATCTGACTCCCAGTGTTTACGGCGTTTAGAGCGCTTGATATGTCTGAGAGCAGTGATGGCTGGGAAGGTGATGTAGGGAGGGAAGAGGGGTCTCTTGAGCGCGGTAATTCGTACTCGAGACCCCAGTCTAGGCCCGAGGATGATGACCGCGAGGACATCCCTCGGGGAGCCTATGTGGGTTCTGCGGAATCCAGCTCCGGCTCTGGTTCTTACATAGGAACCGAGTCCGAGAGCGAGGTCGCGGAGGACCGCCCCGCAGAGAGTGACTCGGCCACGCCAGGCGCCGAGCAGCTCTTAAATCCGTCGCCTTTTCCCCGTATGGAAGAGGTGATGGACTGCGGTGGTGCGGGACTCGTGGATGTGGACATTGAGTTGCATCCGCACCCGGAGATGCTTGCGTCTTTGGGTCCGGATGAGAGTACTCGTGCGGAAACCCGTCCGGATGGCCGTGGCCGTCCGGACACCGGTTCCGCCGAGAACTCCTCGGTGTCCGCACCTGCGGAGTCTGGTCCGCACGACCAGAAGGCCCCTGGGACTTGGGCGGAGCAGGTAGACGCGGCTGAGGAAGCCGCATCCCAAGCGCCGCCTCAGGAACAGGAGTCTGGCTCGAAGGAGACCGAGAACCGAGATGACGGGTTTACATCGCCCGTCTCTAGGCGTACTCGCCGTCGAGCCCGGGAGATTGCCCAGAAGCAGTGGAGAGCCCAGCAAGAGCTGGAAGCCTCTGAGTGCGGGCAATCTGAGGCCGGATCCGACCCGGACCCGGCCTCCTCGCCTCCGAAGAAGAAGAAGAAGAAGCGGCCGCATCGGAAAAAGAAGTCCGACGGCCCCTCGCCTCAAACTGGATCGAAGTCCGGAGGACCTCAGCCACTGGCGCCTAAGCCGGGCGGCCAGAAAGGGTCCTCCGCTAAACCCGGAGTCGCCAAGACGCCTAATCCCTCGGGATCTGGTGCGGGCGGCGCCTCCGTGGGATCCGGCCCAGGCGCGGGAGGTTCCAGTAAGCGGGTGCCTAAACAGGCACCGAAAGGAACCTCCTCTTCTTCTCCCTCCGGTACCAAGAAACCTACCGGAGCTGCGGAGGTGGGGTCGAGTCCAGTGGACCGAGGGCGTCCCGTGCCGAAGGAGGGAGATCTTCGTTTAGAACTCCTCCGGAAGCGCGCGGAGAAAGACGGGGTCCACCTGTCTGACGCCGCACTGGAAGCGGGACGGCGGTCCTTCGTTGCGCAGCAACAGAGGGCCGCACCCCCGCGCGGGAAGAGTGTGCCCCGACAAACCAGGTCGGAGAATCGTTCGGGGGCGGCCAAAAAGAAGAAACGGTCGTCCTCGGAGCAGCCCTCTATCCAGAGGCTGCGGGCCGAAATGGGCCCCGAACTCCCTGGAGTCCGTCAGGGACACATGTTCCTCCCGCGGTATGGCAGGGATCCGCAAGGGCGCCGTACAGCGGCGGCCGGCGCGGCGGCCGACACGCCTTTCACACGGCCTCGTCCACTCACGGACGAGGAGCGTGTCGGGTTGCCGCCCGAGACAGAGGAGGGTGTAATATGCCAACTCTGTCCGCAATCCCTGGACGGGTAGGAGGACCCGCACCTTGCGCTCAACCGGGATCGTAGGTATCCTTCCTACGACCACTTGAGTCGACATGTTGCGGGGTACCACTACCCCTGGATGCAAATGTTCGTTTGCAAGAGGTGCTACTCCAGCAGACCTCAGCAACGATATTTCGCCAGTTTGGAGGCCCTGAATAATCACCGCTCGGGTGCACACCGCGGTGAGGGACTTCACACCGTTGGTGATGAAGTGGGGCCTGTATTCAATTTTGGATACATTCCACCAAGGGTGGCATCGTTCATGACTACGTCAGGAACGGTGAATCACCGATTCTTTCACTGGGGTCCATGGCGCTTTGCACAGCGCATCATGGACGATGCCTGGAAGGAGTCTGGCGTTGTGTCCGCGGGCTCGAGCTACACCGCTCGCCTGACGGCATCAATGGGCCAGACCCCGGCGGAGTTCCAGGCGGCGGGAGCCGCCCGGACAGCAGCAGAGGCTGTCCGTCAACCGCCGGTGACCCAGGCAGGTGAAGAACGGCACCGGGTGACCATGATCGTGTCGGAGATGCCGCAGATCGCGGCCAAGACACGAGTGGCTTCTCCTAAGCCGCGCCCCCAGCCGAAGACTCAGGGGAAAAGCTCGTCCGCCGGAAAGGCTCCGGCCGGGACGACGCCCCTGCAGTCTCCGGGTGCCCTGACTCAGGAGGACTACCCGGGCTTGCTCGAGGTGACGGTACCCGCGGGTCCGTCTGAGGGACGGGTGGTGGCAGACACCTCCGCCTCCTCGAGTACCGCGTCGGTGGTCCCGCCAAGGACCCCACGCGTGACTCCCTCGGTTGCGAGCAGTAGCGGACGTGCGGTACCTCTCTCGAAGTCGACGTCCGCGTCCTCGTTGGTAGTTGAGGGGACGTCCGCGGGATGGCAAAGCACCGCCTCCTTGGACTTGGACCCCCTCGACGCCACGGTGGACGTACGCCGGAGGCTCGGTCCCACGACCGCCAGCGTCTACGAGACTTTTCGCGAGTCTGTAGGCCAGGCGGTCGGCCATCGTCGCGATGGTATGGACCGGATCCCCGGTGACCCGGCGTTGGTGAACCTGCCGGTGCCCCGAGCCATTCGTGACTTGGGGTCCGCAGGTGTAGCCGCGTTGGTCCGCGCTCGGGAGGAGCACCCCTGGGATCACCCCCAGCGTGGTCGACTCACCCGAGCGGCGGAGTACCTTGTGGCGGAGATGGACAGCTCTCTGGATCGGTTCAGCCGGTGCCGCGCCGAGGCCTCCCGTGTCGCATGCGATCTCGCATACGACCAGGGCCTCATGGAAGGCACCCGGCGGAGCCTAGAGAGCTACCGGACTTTGTCGGCCGTCATTGAGCGGCGCGCGTTCGACCAGGGTCGGACCGCCGCTCTTGCCGAGCAGTCCGGGGCGTCCGCCCCCGCCCCAGAGGTAGCCGCACGGATGGAGCACCTGGAGGCTGAGAATGAGCAGCTACGGCGTCGTCTTGACGAAGCCGAGGCCGCTCGGACTCGCCTACTCCAGAGCGTTGATGACCCCGAGTCGTCCGCCCTGAACCAGGCGGCTCTCCGGCGCGCGGATGCCGCTTTGGAGCTGGCCATCTACCCATACCTAGTCCAGGTGTGGGGAGAACGGACGGCTGGTCCACAGCGCACCCGCGATACGGTGGAGATGTTCCGCGCCATTGCAGATCTCGGCGCGACCTCTCTACCGGCCTCCATCGTGATGGCTCCGTCAGGACCCGGATTGCAGGGCTCACCGCAAAAGCCCATGCAAGCTCCACCTGGCCTGCCTCATCCGCCCGTGCAGCCGGCTTTCACTCTGCCGGCTCCGCTGCTTCCGCGGCGTAGGGACTCGTCACCGCCGCCAGACCCCAAGACAGGCGGCACGGATGAGGAGCCCATGACGATGGGGGAAGGCTAGGGTGCTAGCCTCGTCGCTGCACTTGTGCGGCGGCGTGCCGGAGTCGCTTCCGCGGCTCCGCCCTGCCTCAGACCCGTTCTGCGGATCTGAGGAGCCGGCCGGCAGGGCGGTCGGCAACATTTTTAGAGGTACTATCACTTTTGATCACTCGGTGTGTCGTTTTACAAAATTTCTAAATTTAAAGTCTAACCTTAAAAATATTCCAAAGACTCGGCACACCGTCCCTTTATAACGGATGACCTTCCAAGGTCATCACACGGTTTTGGACCACCTCGGTCAAAATTTTAGCTTGTTTATGAGGGTTTATTCAAAATTGCAAAGCGCGTTATAGTTTACTCCGTAAGTCCGGGGGTAGTTCCCCATTCTTCCAAAAGGGACTCTTAAAGTCCTAGTCTTGCGCCGTGACTTCCGGGTGTTGCCATCTTGCCTTCTTCCGGACCCCGCCATGCGAAGCCTTCGTCGGGTTTTGGCTGTTTTGGGCGCGGGCGGAACATGTTGGGGACCAACATTGTAAGAAGGGGGTAATGTGGCGATTTTGCCCTAAGCACGCGGCAGGTGATTGTAAACATAAATGCCATTTATGTGGCCTTTTCGTACTTGGCCTTGTTTTGACATGCTCCGTTCGAGCGTGCGTTGCCACGGCGACGTATTGTAATTTACGCTCCAGTAAACTATAACAATGGATCGATTAAACCTCGCGTGCGCCCTACAGTTTCTGGTGTATTATATATACACTGGAAGCGACTCGTTCGAGGAGATTGTCCAAGATCGAGAGACAGGACGCACACGAGGCTCGCCATGAGCTTTGTGTTCCCTGTTTGTGAGTAGTGGGCTCCTAGAGCCCTGGGGACGATTTCCGTGGGGAGGCCCGGGCTGGGAGAGACAAGTTGCTGACTCGGGGGCCTTCGGCCCTGTGGATCGCCAGCTCTCTCCCTTCCCGGGACGTGTGACAGAGGCTCTGGCCAGCATGTCGGGCTGTACGGGGTTCCGTCCCCGAGGCAGATCGCGGCTCGCCAGGCCCCGCCAGTTAACACCGTAGGGATGAACTAGTTTCTGAACGGTGTCCGTAGGCCTGGGAGTGTCGGGTGGGCTGTTACCTGGTTACCGTTAATGCTGAAGTAGTTACCGTGTCCGCAGCGACCTCCGGTGAGCGGCCCTGCCGCAAGGATCCGGAATAGCGGATGCGCGTCCGCAAGGACTCGGATGAGAGAGGACTATCCTCGAGGATCCCGAAGAGCGGACGGTAGTCAATAACTTTACACTATCTTGCTATTTGAAATAACGTAACATTTATCTCCCCGTGTTTCCACCAAATTGTGTAGGCTTACCTTATAACTGAACAATAAAGGTCACACGATATTCAGTGTCACCATAAGATTAACCATATATGACATTTGATGTGTTCAAACATATACCTTGAGATGTGTTTTTGTTTCTCTCTCTCCAGTAGCCAATCTGAGTTCTGATATTATTTGTATGTGTCACTCTCATGTGTGACTATTATAATCGTAGTGCCAGTGATTCTTATAGAAAACTCCAGTATGGTTGATTCAGTGGGAACGTCGAGGATTAGACTGTAGTTCCATATATATGAATATATAACCCCGTACCACATGCCAAGTTGAACATTGAACACCACTCCTGGTGCTGGTAACAACTTTGTCTTCAAAGGCATGATAGTTTGACGAATTTAAATAAATTGATATTATTTCATCTCTTATCTTGAAAGAATACTTTTCAACGTTATTTTTTTCATTGTATATAATATGGTGCTTTGCAACAGTAGTGTTTTCTGATTGCCGAACATCTAGGTTCAAAATATTATGTCACAATTTAGAGCTCCGAAAGAGAATTATTCCGTTAGCCCATTACAAACCTCAAGATGTTGCAGTTGCTGAATATTTCACGCACATTCCAAGTCCCGTCCCTCAGAAATGAAAGCTGCAAATATAATATTTCAGCAGTTATGCCCCACTCATGTTTTGTAATATGAACTTCAGATAAGCATATGAGTTGTTCCGAGAGTCTTGAAGCGCGTTATCTTTCTCAATATTGTCCAAGGGTCAAGTCAGTAAAATACGGAATACACACCCTTATTGTACCACTTAATCCTGTGGTGAAGATAACAGACATATTGCTGTTTGCTTTATTGGATCGCCGCTATCGATAAGCATTGTCACGCAACTGACATTTTGTTCTGATAAAGAAAGTCGATTTCGATGAGATGTCCGAGGAAATATATAAACTACTTTTTTCACCTATAATTTGAGTATAAATCACAAGTCCCTAGCGGGAGGAGGGAGGAGGGAGGGGAGGATTGCGGATTGGTGTCGAGAGGTAGTTTCAAGACCCACCCACCCTCACTGTTACTGCAGATTGCACGATTGTGTGTCGAAACAAGCATCACAACAGCAGAACTTGAGGTTACGTGTGCGGCCACAGGGACAAAGGAGAGTAGAACCAGTACTCGAGGCTGAGTGAACACGAAAAAAAAATCAAGGATAAGTAGACACGAAACCCATTTCTTGGTTAAACAACCAAACAAAATATTGTGGGTCTTGTTTCTATGTGATATGAAAATTCTAATTGTGAACCTGAACGTTATGACAACCTGTCGAATATTTTGATGTCCATGCGTAAATTGATTCTCACCTGCTCTTTTGTTGAGTTGCCCATTATTCTTGCCCAAATGTGCTTTGGTTGAACTTTCCACAAAGGACTATGGTGTGTGTTTCCCTTGCTCAATATTTGGAAATCAACTTAAAGCCTATTGATTAGTTTGATAACAACAAAGATGTCCGCTTTGATAACAATATGAAACAATGAACTCGAATCGTATTGTAACTCGAACTCGTATTGTAATAACTCTCTACTTCCCTCTCACAGAGAACAATTCTCGTAGATGGTCTTACACTACCATAGTACCTCCAATACTGGTGCCGAGCTTGTCCATGCGAAAATTGATTGTTACTCGCATTTGTTTGTCGACTCGTCCATTATTCTTGCCAAAATGTGTTTTAGTTGCACTTTCCACAAATGACCAAGGTGTGTGTTTTCTTTGTTCAATATTTGCTACTTAACTTTGTTGTAATCTGAGATTATGACATAAAATATGGATAATGTCATCGCTGACTTAATTCGGTAGCAATAAGTCCACGCATGGACAAGCTCCTCACCAGTAGTACCATGGGGTCAAAATTACACTAACAGATATAGTACGGCTAACGCCGCACAATAAGCAGGTCGGTGTATGTTCTATATGTCCCGAACAGTTTTGATCTCGTAATGGTAGCTATCCTATGTCTATCTTGTGGGTACTATATTTACAATGACCACTGGCTAATAACCTGGCAACGAATCGGGTGGCACCCAAATTTTTTTATTTGTTTGTATGATTAGATATCTTGGCAATGGTATATCCTGAATAGGTTCACCCAACAGTTTTGGAGATTATGGGATATATATATATATATATATATATATATATATATATAGAAAACTCGTGACATCGGCCAGTAACATTTATTGATAAGTCATACATAAATGAATGCTAGTACATGCTGTAGATGAAGATAAATCTATTGGACTTTTTATCACTTTGTGCGGTAATGTATTGACCAATTGATTGTCCTTTAAAAGAGCCGCGATCCATTATTTGAAGTGGATTCATACCACACCGATTCAAAATTCACCTTCTACACACAGATGTTTTCCTCAGATTTAGACTGGAAATGACTCATAACACATAGTAACTTGATCAGAGTTCTCCCTTTTTGCAAACCTGCTTGAGAAAATAAGATATCCGACAGAATGTGAGAATATGGCTATCAAAATGGAGTGTTTCTCCGCAACGATTGGCGAAATGAAAACAAACCACACAGGATACCTTCATGGCTCTTGAGTAAATCTGTGCAAAATTTCAGGACGATTCATTTCATTCTTTGTGTAGAAGATATATTATATTATATAACTTATATTAGACCTCTTGAAATATTCTCAAATGCACATTTTGGTGACTGCTGGAAAGCGTAGGAGAGAAATTACACATTTTTCTTTCGAGCTTACGACGCCCCCAAATCCCCGGACCGCACTTGTTCTGTCACTCGTGAAACTCGATATCTTCCCCTCTAGACAAATTCTATATTTACTCATATACATGTTGTTTCGTGACGCTTGTTAATTTCAGAATAATATTCATAATACTAATGGTTTCGTCTACACAATTTGTTTTGAAAACATGATTAATTTGATTGTTTTCATTATTTGCATTACGATATCTACTATCTTCAATGGAACACTTTTAACTTCTTTAAAGCTGCTTTACAACAAAAATCTATTTTAATTGTTAAAATCAGGTATGCAATATTATGTCACAATACACAGCTACAAAAAGTAATATCACATGAGCCAATGTAAAAAACTAAAAAAAATTGCACCTGCTCTATAGTTCACGCACCTTCGAAGTCCTTTGCCTCGGAGATAAAGCATCAATATTCACTTGCACGTTCCCCACATAGACATAATCTTCTAGCGAAGTTATGTTCCACTGAGCTGTTTCGAGAGCACGTGAGCTGTTTCGAGAGTCTTGAAGCATGTTATCTTTATTAATAATGTTCAAGGTCAAGTCAGTAAAATGCCAAATACAGACCTTTATTGTACCAAGATAAAATGTGAACGGACGGACACCGGACGCAACGCCATGCCAATAGGTTATCGGACCGAATGGTCGGTAACCTAAAAATTAACAACAAACTAACTCGAGCATTATTGTTCATGGGAAGTCATGTACAAGGAAAACTAGATGAAGTGATCGTACCATTTTTCCTGCTTCAACACGGGGACCCTTCTAGGAAAAGATGTGGAATATATCTGCAATAAAATCACCAGTTACCATATCAATCGTTTACTGTATGCCCTCGGCTCTTGACTATATTTATGACATACACATGCAGGATCTCTCCGAATCTTTAAGACCCAGGATTATGTAAACCCGAAACGAGTGATCTTTCAAATATTCACATCCATTCAGTTATTTGTTCGCAAGAAGAATCGTTGGGCAAACGATGAGGATGTTTCTTCTGTTCCCGATTGAATAATTCGGTCCGTGTTATATGGCCTCGCGAAATATTGACCCACATGACAAAGGATAAAACCTGAAATTTTCAGGAATATTTCATCTAAAATCATCTGATCATCCCCCCCCCCCCTAAAATATACTTATTACAACATAGTTATGCAATGATGTATCGTCGCCGTTTTGATTGAATCGTTTCGAGGCAGTTATGACAGATATGACATTTACTGCATGGTGTATGCTGGCCGCTTTCACTGGTCATTTTAGTCGAAAACCGGCTCAGAGGGGATAATCCATTGTGAAGTAAATGCCCACGTGGATACAAATAGGTGCTCATAAATGTCCCCCCCCCCCTCCCCCATCGTTCAATTGGGGACATTTTACGTTTAAATCATGAGTGTAACAAATCGAGGCCACGCGTTGTCCAAAGTAGTTTATGATTATGCAGAATATTCTCGTGACTTTGACCTTCCATGTCATTGTCAAGGCCAGAGCACACAATGGCTTATTCGCTTATTATCGACTTTACAGCTTATGAATCATTGTGGATATATGGGAAATGATACACGCTGAATATTGTCATGACTTTGAGTTTGACTTTTAACCCTATTTTCAAGGCCAGAACATAAAATGGCTAATATCTCGCTTATTATCAACCTTACAACTTGAGAATCAATTGTGGACATATAGGAAATGATACACGCTGAACATTGTCATGACCTTGAATTTGACCTTTGACTTCATTTTCAATGTCACAGGACAAAATGGCTAATATCTCGTTTATTATCGACTTTACGGCTTTGGAATCAATTGTGAACATATAGGGAATGGTACGTTCTGAATATTGTCGTGACCTTGAGTTTGACCTTTGACCTAATTTTCAAGATCGCAGGACAGAATGACTAGTATCTTATTATCGATTTTACAGCTTAGGAATCAAGTATGAAAATATAGGAAGTGATATACAGATTATTCTCGTGACTTTGAATTTGATCTTTGACCTAAATTTCAAGGTCACAGAACAAAATGACTAATATCTTGCTTAATATCGACTTTACAGCTCGGGAATCAACTGCGAACATAGAGGAAATGATATATGCTGAATATTCTCATGACATTGAACTTGATGTTTGACTTCCTTTTCAAGGTCAGATCACAAAATGGCTAATATCTCACTTATTATCGACTTTACAGCTTAGGAATCAATTGTGGTCATACTACATATGATATGTGCTGAATATTTTCGTGACTTTGAATTGACCAATGAACTTAATTCAGGAAATATATAATGTCCTTTCTTAGCCCTTGGGCTAATTTTTATGCTGGTAGAAAAAGAGCATCAACGATATACTAGCCAATTTATCCATAACAAATTCCACCAATAAAATTATTCTTCTACATCTCCATGTCAGGTGAATATTTATACATATTGTACAAATGACAGTATCAGGTGATGAGTGAACCTCTTCAGGCTCTGCATGAGAGATCGTCACTGATCTGAGAAAGTCTGCCTTTTTTCCAGCAATAATCCTCACATTAATGTGGATAAATATAAGCCCAAAAATAATATCTTGTTGGCATGACAACTCATGACAGGCCCTTGGGGAATGCATATTCATTATGTATGAATAAGATGCAAACCCCTTTACAGGATACAGTACCGACATTGACACACTCTAACCTACATATGGAAACTGCATAGCAAGAATTAGTTGGCAATGACTACACAGACCACAAAGTTAGACACAAAAGAATACAAACAAGACCGATGATCCTCCCGGATTCCTGTAATCCTCTGACACATTGGAGTTTCTTGAATGTATCCTAAACTATTCTGTTTAACAAAATACATGTCAGACACAATGATCACTTCTAAATAGACATGATCGTCAGTTTGAACACTCAATAAATGGATGCAGTTTTTTGCATTAAGTCCGGCCGGATCACAGCATGATTTCGAGGAAGCCACCGAGTGTTAACTTGTAAATGATCACCCCTAATACTCATTTTAGATGCCCTCACGAATTTTTCCTCATACCTGAGACATTTGTGTCTGATACTAGAACATTTAGTCTACAAGTTCAGTTGCGTGAAATATTCATCTCTTTCTAGTGTATCCAGTGCATATGGATCTGCTGTGTGTTCCATACAAGTTTGTTTGACTTTGGCGAATCCGTATTCATCGGCAATAGAACATTTAGTCTCCAAGTTCAGTTGCGTGAAATATTCATCTCTTTCTAGTGTATCCAGTGCATATGGATCTGCTGTGTGTTCCATATAAGTTTGTTTGACTTTGGCGAATCCGTATTCATCGGCAATAGAACATTTAGTCTCCAAGTTCAGTTGCGTGAAATATTCATCTCTTTCTAGTGTATCCAGTGCATATGGATCTGCTGTGTGTTCCATACAAGTTTGTTTGACTTTGGCGAATCCGTATTCATCGGCGAGCAGCAGATTCTTGGTGGAGGCTTTGGCAGATTCTAAGTACTTCTCACACCGAGATAAGATCTGGTATTCTCTTGCCAGTGCTAGAACTCGGTCCACGACGGTCTCTTGATGAGATACGGATGAGGTATGATTTATTTATCAAAAATAATATAATAATCAGTTTGTGGACGCAGGCTACAAACGGGTTTGTGTGTGTTAGCGTGCAGGTAGTCTATCCCCAAGGTTATCATTCCCGCCTTTTTATCCGTTCTTCTAATTTCTACAGTCCGCATTTTATGTAGAATTGGTATCCCTTGACAACGTTACCTGATTATTCAACCAATGACAATCTCTCTTTTCGACTAGAAGCTCCTCGAGGTTGTTTTCCTTTCAATCTTTCAATTTTTAATCCAAGATATTCTGCCCCATCGCTTGAAGTATAGAAGTAAAACTTTATCCCGCTTATCATTAGTGATCACTGTTATTATAGGGTTTTATATTTTTTGACGCATTTTATGTAGAATTGGTATCCCTTGACAACGTTACCTGATTATTCAACCAATGACAATCTCTCTTTTCGACTAGAAGCTCCTCGAGGTTGTTTTCCTTTCAATCTTTCAATTTTTAATCCAAGATATTCTGCCCCATCGCTTGAAGTATAGAAGTAAAACTTTATCCCGCTTATCATTAGTGATCACTGTTATTATAGGGTTTTATATTTTTTGAATCCCTCCTAGCATCTAACAGATTTATTTATTTTTCCCCGAGGCCGGTGAAAGACCGAAATTTTTGCCTCGATCGCTTCTCCAGAATCGATAGGCCTACATGTTATAAATATTTTGTCATATATATTAAACACATTTTATATCTACTGTAGCCGTATTATACAAAGAGTATCAAATTATTAATCGGATCGACACATCTGTCTCCGATGGTTAGTGTGTTCGCCTTCAAATACAAATCTGGATAAGCCCCTATCGTGTCATCGGTCGATCGTCTCATCGACCGGCTCGGTGATGCTGCGACATTTCATGCTCAAGGTGGTCCTAACGTTGTTTGTATAACTTTGTAAGTTCGTCACGAACGACAAACGTGGATGTATTTTTGATCTCTACTCCCGCTCCACCCCTCTCCCAGTATTTTCCCTATTCATACTGCATCCTGAAATTCCGTGGGTGTAAAATGATGTACACAACATCGTGTAGACAACATCACACAAATTTCAATTAAGACATCAAGACATTTAAAAACCGGTAACAACATTGTTCACGGACTAGATTCAGTGTGGTGTAGATCTATCGCTTAGAACATCATCCAACTGGTGACACTTGACGGCTACGTAAAGTATTTTATACGGTATTTGTTTCCTTTGAGAGTGTGGGCCAGCATATCCATGTACATCGACAGTTCTTTCATCAGTTCATTCTATCTTCATAACAAACATAAACTTATTATACTACATCTAGTAATAGTTCATCTAATAACGTATAATAATATATATATATACGTTCAAATGTTTAAGTCGATCAATTTTTACATAGTCACAAATCCATAAAATGTTTTCTATATTTGTTTATTCCTCAATCTGTTATCATTTGTTAATTCGTCTGTAATCTGCATGTATAAATATATATACTCTCTAATGTGTCAGTTATCCTCTGTCATTCATACAAGTATTTATCATATTACAATGTAAATATATAATATTTATAATTTATTTTGTTTTATAATGGAAGTGCAATTCCGCTGACGGTTCAAGGCTGTTTGCCCTAGTTCCAGTGTTATTATATACATCTATAATTTCATTATTTATATATCATAGATTATATTTTACACAAAATATGTATATAATGTTTTTCGTGTCAGTGTCTGCTCTCGTTGCGGGATTTATCCTGGGAGTCCAATTAACAGGCTCCAGAGCTTTCACTGTCAGTTGTGGGCTGTGTGCCCTAGTTTCCAGTTTATTATTCATGTTTTTTATATATATTTACATTTTTTCCAGTATTTATTCCTTTATTCTATATGTACTATCCTATCATTTTTTATACCATATACACATATATACAATATCTATAAAAAAAAAATGTCAGTGTCTGCTCTCGTTGTGGGATTTATCCTGGGACTCCAATAACAGGCTCCAGAGCTTTCGCTGTCAGTTGGGCTGTGTGCCCTAGATACCAGTTTTATTATTCATGTATTCTATATATATTTACATTTTTCCAATATTTATTCCTTTATTCTATATCTACTATCATACCATTTTTTATTCCATATATACATATATATCATATCTACAAAAAATATGTATATATTTACCTATATTTACCATATAAATAATGTGTTAATGTCAGTGTCTGCTCTCGTTGTGGGATTTATCCTGGGAGTCCAATTAACAGGCTCCAGAGCTTTCGCTGTCAGTTGTGGGCTGTGTGCCCTAGTTACCAGTTTTAGTATTCATGTCTTTTGTATATATTTACATTATTTATATATCATATTATATATATATATATTTGAAAATATTTCAGTTGTGGGCGGTGTGCCCTAGTTCCAGTATTTATTCATTTAGTCTATATGTACTATCAGACCTTGTTTGTATACCATATATATATATATACATATATATAATATGTACCCCCCCCCCCCCAAAAAAAAAAAAAAAAAAAAAAAAAAAGTTTATATTTATCAATATTCACCATATATATATAATGTGTTCAGTGTCTGCTCTCCTTGCGGGATTTATCCTGGGAGTCCAATTAACAGGCTCCAGAGCTTTCGCTGTCTGTTTCGGGCTGTGTGCCCTTGTTACCAGTGTTATCATTCACGTCTTTCCTAGATTATATATCTACATTATTTATTAAACCCTGTCACTTACTGGATGTAAGTGGCCATGACCTTGGTATTGTTTAGGGCTGATTGCCCTTGGTAATATTTAGGGCCAACTGCCCGTGCTAACGTTTAGGGCTCACTGCCCGTAGTAACGTTTAGAGCTGACTGCTCAGGGTAATTTTAGGGCGGACTGGCTGTGATAATGTTTAGGCCTGGATGACCGTGATAATGTGTAGGGCTTACTGCCCCTGGTGAAATTTAGGTCGGTCTCCGGTAATGTTTAGATTTCAGTATTATATATTTGATATATTTCTCCATTAGATATTTTCATATATTTCATAAATTAAATTTAAGTATACGTGTATATTTTAAGTACGGTACTTCACAATTCATTTTATCAAATTTAATTAAATTTTCACTTCCTCCTGTCTCGCTTCAAAAGATGCTAGCGTATTATAAATTCGTTGGTGTTTATGGTTCTTGTTATTCATTCCCAGTAAATCTGCATCACGATACCTCTTTCATTTCGGAGTTCAATCTTGTTCAAGTATTTATCACGTTAAATGTTGTTCCACAGGTACTCGTTCTCGTTTTCTAATATTGCAGAATATGCCTCCACAAGAAAACCAAGGCTGTTGAGCCATGTGCCAACATAACAGTACCCCTCGACTCTGGAGCCGACAATCTAATAACTGCTGAGCATGTCTTCACGTGTAAATTCGTAGGATGCTCACGCTCCGGATCCCAGTGCACCTGAAACCACCTCCAACATCAATACTGCCATTACGGGTGTAGGTCAGGTGCCTCTCCTGTCAACAGCCGAGGACCTCAGGCTGTTATTACCCTCCGGTTACACAGCTGTGGGTCAGGAGTTCCAGCCTCCCAGTCAGGGTGCTGCAATTATAATCATCGATCTCAATCTGTGGGTCATGAGCCCCAGTTCCATCTCTAATTCTAGATCTTAGTGTCTAGCTGTGGGTCAGGAGCCCCAGCCTGCAAGTCCGGGTACTCAATTCTAATCGTCATCTAAATCTGTGGGTCAGGAGCCCCAGCCTGCAAGTCTGGATACCCAATTCTAATCGTCATCTAAATCTGTGGGTCAGGAGCCCCAGTTCCATCTCTAGTTCTAGATCTTATTGTGTAGCTGTGGGTAAGGATCCCCAGCCTGCAAGTCCAGGTACTCAATTCTAATCATCGATCTCAATCTGTGGGTCAGGAGCCCCAGTTCCATCTCTAATTTTAGATCTTAGTGTCTAGCTGTGGGTCAGGAGCCCCAGCCTGCAAGTCCAGGTACTCAATTCTAATCATCGATCTCAATCTGTGGGTCAGGAGCCCCAGTTCCATCTCTAATTCTAGATCTTAGTGTCTAGCTGTGGGTCAGGAGCCCCAGCCTGCAAGTCCAGGTACCCTAGTCTAATCATCAATCTCAATCTGTGAGCCAGCCCCCCAGTTTCTTCTCTTAATTCCAGATCTCAGTCCCTAGCTGTAAGTCAGCAGCTCAAGCTGCCCCTGTTCTGGGTTTTTCTATTCCAGAATTATCACCAGTCCTTTCCTCTTACCCTTCCCTATCCTAAAGAATATTTATGAGAAATGGTTAGGAAACCAAGAATTCTTCACAAGCACTCCACCTGGTTAACCCAACCCCTTTTTCAATTTTTACAATATCTTTACGTAGCTTTACACTTATCTTCCACTCTCATACACAAATCTAAATTTGTTCCTCAATACCTTTAAATTACATTATAAAAACTTACATTCCTCTTTTATCTCTACCTTACTAATTTCCAAACTCATCCTATTACTGAGTGTCGTCTGGCACTTGTTGCAATATTCAATATCAATATTCCACATATCATAATCCTATGTCAACATTTTTCATCAATTAATTATAGTCTACCTTTATGTAAGTGTGTTTAAATTATAACTCTAGCTCCAGAATATTAAAAAAAAATTGTTGTCGACCTTTTAACCCATCGTTCTACATCAAGTCTTATTTCTTTAACATTTTTCCCTAAAATTAGTGGCCTTTTCATAGTATACCATAAACATTTTCACTGCATATATATGATTAGTGAGCTCCCAGAGATCTAGGAGCATGGATGTCCATCTTCTCTATGTTCAAAGGTCGTCCAATCTATCTTTCCTTTTACTACTAGTAATTTATTTGCTTCATCCCATCCCATTTGCTTCGTTTCTATGATTAATCAACAAAGTCGTGGCCAATAAGACTTCCACTTCCAATTTCCAAATGTTCCTCCTCCAAAATACAACTATTATGTTTTTGGTACTTTCCCCGTTGTCGATTATATTTCATACAATTCACAATTCAGTCCAAACATTCTGGGACTAAGGGTATCACCATTACAGTTCGGCTTCGTTTTCAGGTTTCACCCCTTTCTCGTTTGACAGATCCTCGTCCAACAAACTTCACTGACCCAGTATCTTATCCATTCACATTCTTCATCGGAACCAGTATCATTTCCGGTGTTACGGTCACTATATGTTAATCCAGAGTTTTCATCAATCGCCGTTGGATTTTTACTCTTGTCATTCTCATCCTTCGTAATCAATTCGGGTCAAACTAGTAACAGTCAGTCTCACCATTACAGGCATGTTGATTCTAGAATATTCTGATCATTTTCTACCCAACACCTTACCTCTGTTACTTTAATTACATTGTTCTTTGTCAAGACCTACGGTCTATCTATTCTCATCTACTTTTTTCTTCACATCATTTAATGGTCAATTTTTATTCATTCCCAACTCCCTCCGTCGTTGTTCATTCATATCGGGGTTTCATTCGGGTCTTATGTTTTACTCCTAAGCTGAGACGGATAAAATCAGCAACTGTCTTACTTGTTTATATCCCACAATTATAGTTTAAGGGTCGTAGTTGTCGTCCTAGGTTTTTCTTTTTCGTGGTAAATGTATGTCCTCTGAACGGATGCTTTACTTTCTTGGATCCGGCTGGGTCGGTTTTGGCTGTCACCATTCCCAGTTCCTGTGAATGCTTTGTGGCGCGTGTCAGCCTTAGGTTCTGATTTTTGTCGTTCATATTTGTGTTATTTACCCACATATCATGGTAATTGTTAGTCATAACCCATTTCCAATAATTATGTCTTATTTCTCATTGTAACTCATTTTATTGTAACTACCTCAACTTCATTATGTTTGTATATTATAATTTAAATAATTATATTTTTAAATAAACCAAGGTTAAATCCCAGTCGGTTAGTTACTTTATAACAGCAACACACACAATAATCAGTTTGTGGACGCAGGCTACAAACGGGTTTGTGTGTGTTAGCGTGCAGGTAGTCTATCCCCAAGGTTATCATTCCCGCCTTTTTATCCGTTCTTCTAATTTCTACAGTCCGCATTTTATGTAGAATTGGTATCCCTTGACAACGTTACCTGATTATTCAACCAATGACAATCTCTCTTTTCGACTAGAAGCTCCTCGAGGTTGTTTTCCTTTCAATCTTTCAATTTTCCCACCCAACCCACCCTTTTTCCTTGTCAATATTATTTACATACAAGTACAGTTGTATACTATAGTACTATACCATATCATTTCATTGTCATGTAATCTCGTGTTGTTTCTCCGTTATATTCAAAATATAATCTTATCTTGTATTTCTTCACTTTCCTATAGTATGTGTTATTGTACTATTTTAGAATTATGTCTAATGTATCTTTTTTCAGTTTGTACTATGTTTCTTCCATGTATCATTATGTACGGTAGATCGTATTTACTGTGAACGCGTGTCAGCCTTAGGTTCTGATTTTTGTCGTTCATATTTGTGTTATTTACCCACATATCATGGTAATTGTTAGTCATAACCCATTTCCAATAATTATGTCTTATTTCTCATTGTAACTCATTTTATTGTAACTACCTCAACTTCATTATGTTTGTATATTATAATTTAAATAATTATATTTTTAAATAAACCAAGGTTAAATCCCAGTCGGTTAGTTACTTTATAACAGCAACACACACAAAATTAGGATACAGATGTCTTTGAAGCATGCATGGTTTGTACGCATTTTTGGTGTTTAGGACCGCTTTCGGACTCACCGTCCATATTTTCGCAAGGGGGATGAATGACTTTCAACAACTCGTGGAAATCTTCAAAGCTTTTGCCTGGCAATGGGATTTCTGCAGCATTCTTCTCTTTGAAATCACATGTGAACATGGTTTTCATCACAGGGGAATACATCATCAGAGTGTCTTTATTGGCATACAGTTTCTTGTCCTCCACAACGAATGTCACGGTCCCCAAGTCCCAAGGCTCACAGAAGTTGACAGGGCATGTCATCTTGAATTTGAAGTTTGATATACGAAGCACAACATAACGTTTCACGTTTTAAGGTTGGAGTGCATATAACATTTTTGAAACTGGAATACTTCACCTCTCCATTCAGCAATAACATAAAGGTAACAAAATTTATAATTGCCAAACAGCGATTCCACACCAGAATTAACCACAATAGTTGCTCTATATGGTCATCGAATTCTTAACCGACACCTCAGTTTGTGACTGCATACATTGTGTGCATTGGTTTAAATGTCAGAAAATTGTCATTTTCAAATTTCATTTTCCTGCTTTCTGAAGCAATTTAGCCCAAGGGCTTAGAAAGTTTCCCGGAGAAATGTACAATGTTAGGCTGTCAATGTTTGAAATGAGAACAAAAACAATCTGAAAAAAAACCTTTCAAGGTCATCAAAGATCAAATTTAATATCCCACTCAAATCGTCATATAATAATGTGCAGATAACTGAGCTTATGCATTCTAAAGATACAGTCCACGTGCTGCTATTAAAATGTGGTTACAGTTTCCCAATTTTTCTTTCGTTTCTGCTGCGAATGGTAGATCCCAGATTTCAGAAACTTTTCTATTCCGTCAACCCGTCGGAAAGTCAAAATGGCCGCGACATGCAGACTGACGATTCAAGGCCGATAAAAGGCTTGAACAAAAAAACTTTTGTCAAAATAATTTGTGAATATGGAGAGTCTTAGAGTTGGTGCTGTTTGCATCCCACACATCACCTGTGTACATGATGTCGCACTCCTTACCAGTGATCCCCAGGAACTGCCAGTCATGCTTCACACTGTCGACCTGTGTACATGATGTCGCACTCCTTACCAGTGATCCCCAGGAACTGCCAGTCATGCTTCACACTGTCGACCTGTGTACATGATGTCGCACTCCTTACCAGTGATCCCCAGGAGCTGCCAGTCATGCTTCACACTGTCGACCTGTGTACATGATGTCGCACTCCTTACCAGTGATCCCCAGGAGCTGCCAGTCATGCTTCACACTGTCGACTTGTGTACATGATGTCGCACTCCTTACCAGTGATCCCCAGGAGCTGCCAGTCATGCTTCACACTGTCGACCTGTGTACATGATGTCGCACTCCCTACCAGTGATCCCCAGGAGCTGCCAGTCATGCTTCACACTGTCGACCTGTGTACATGATGTCGCACTCCCTACCAGTGATCCCCAGGAGCTGCCAGTCATGCTTCACACTGTCGACGACTACACCCTGGAAGAGAGGTAAATTTTAACCCAAAGAAGAGTTGTCAATAAGAAGAGACTCTCCAACCCTTCTGTGCGACATCAAACGACATCCCAGGGACAGCTTCTGTAGAGCACCTTGGCATCGCTAGACAAGACCCTCAAAAGTTTGACATCGAGAAGAGACTGCAGCTCGGTAGAAAAGCCCTGTATGCCATCACGGGTGCTGACTCCATTGAAGGCATGTACTCCCTCCACCAGTCTCCTCTGGTCCATCTATGTAGTCCCACGATTTACTTATGGCAAGGACACATCATGCTGAATACTACAGACCAGGAAAAGCCAAGCAGCTTGGAGAGAAACACATCAAGCAGATATAGTTTCTTTTTCCGACACGAAGTGCAATCTGTGTGGCCCATGGTCTTTTGGGCGTCTTCCAATCGATGCAGTTTCGAGGTAACGATACATGTCCATTTTGCAAGAATGAAGATGAGGAACAAACCCATTTTCTGGTGAGATGTCAATCATTCCAACCAACTATAGGGAGAAGTATATGGTGGAACTTCCGTCGCCCCCACCCCCATGAACCCCTCCAAATCATTACAATGGATCATGAAACCATCAGATGATTTTTGACATTCTTTGATCAGATACCACTCAAGCCAGATGGCATGCAAAGAGCAGAGATATGGAGTATGGAGCTAGTCTATGTCCTGCATACCAAGAAAGCGCTTCTCATTGATGAGAAGACCAGAATCTGATGTGATTGCCATTCTTATTGATTTTGTTGTCTTATCAGCTGATTCTGAAATGAATAGGACCTGATAAATACGCTAGTGGTGGTGCTGTTACAAAAAAAACCGCAGGGAACTAAGAATCAACAACAATGGCCCACTTCGAGCGATTCAAGGGCAACGAAACTTTTACATATTACATGAGAGGAGGCTTATGCATCAATAAGAAAAGGAGTTGTTGAACAGATTTTGAGAAAACGACTGTTATAGTCCAAAATTGGTCATTTTCCATCGAAAATGTCATTCATTTTGAAGAAAGACAAAACATTAAAAAAAATCAGCCATCTTAGTTTATATCTTAGTCAATCTGTTCAAGGATCTTGAAAGAATATGTTGAAAGATCAAATTCAAGGTCGCAAGAATATTCATCATATATCATTTCATACATGTTCACAATTCATTCCTAAGCTGTAAAGTAGATAATAAGGGATGTATTAGCCATTTTGAGCTCTGACTTTGAAAATGAAATCAAAGGTCAATTTCAAGGTCACGAGAATATTCATCAAATATAATTTCCCATATGTCCAAAATTAATTCCCAAGCTTTAGAGTCGACAATGGGAAATATATTATCCATTTTGTGATCTGACCTTGAAAATGAGGTCAAAGGTCAAATTCAAAGCAGCTGCCTTCGATACCAGTCAATATTTTGATAAAACAATATTTCATACTAAACATGCTAAACTAATTGAATGAAACATACTCACATCAAATGTAATGAAAATAACCATTCCTCAGGGAAATTTTGCTCATTTGAACGGACGGTTCTCGCGTAAGTACAGGAACTGTATCCATCACACGCAGATGAAAACAAAGCATAGAAGTACGAGATAGACTACCATGCATATCATGGTATATTACTGATTATTTTCTCACAACTACACTATATATGCAGATACGAACTGGAAAATGTACTCGATGTGGGCTTTAAGCACGATTTGAGCATTTGTTTACATTCGGGTTTGATAGATACACTTGGTTTGTTTATTTACAAAACCGGTACAAAATGTGCACTAAAACAGATGAAAAGACGACTCGGACGGACTGTAATCGCCGATCTCATTGAGCACACCTTTTGTTATATTGCATTAGATGTGTTTAATAAAAAAAATTGTTTTGAAAAAAAATATTGCATACATTCGAAGGCAGCAGCTCTAAGGTCACAAGAATATACATCTTATATCCTTTCCTATATATGTCCACAAATAATTCCTAACCTGTAAAGTCGATAATAGGTGAGATATTAGCCTTTTCGTGCTTTGTCAAATTCAAGTCACGAGAATATTCAGCATGTATCATCATGTATCTATCAGTCCACCATTGATTCTTGAGCTGCAAAGTGCATTATAAGCGATATATTAGCCGTTTTGTGGTCTGACCTAGAAAAAAGGTGAGAGGTCAAAATCAAAGTCATCATAATATTCAGTATATATCATTTCCTATATGTCCACAATGATTCATGAGCTGTAAATTCGAAAATAAGCGAGATATTAGCCATTTTGTGCTTTATCCTTAAAAACGAACTCAAATGTCAAATTCATGGTCATGAGAATATTCAGCATACTAGTATATCATTTTCTATATGTGCAGAATTGATTACCAAGCTATTAAGTCCATAAAAACAAGATACAGCCATTTTGTGCTTTGACCTTGAAAATGATGTCAAGATTCATGGTCATGACAATAATCAGCACATATCATTTCCTATATGTGCACAATTGATCTCAAACTGTTAAGTAGATAATAAGCAAGATATCAGCTATTTTGTGCTTTGATTGTGAAAATGGGGTAAAATGTCAAATTCAAGGTCATCAGAATATTCGGACTATATCATTTCCTGTATGTGTACAATTGATTCCCAAGCTTTAAAGTAGACAATAAGCAAGATATTAACAATTTTGTGCTCTGACCTTGAGAATAAGCTGAAAGGTCAAATTGAAGGTCATCAGAATATTCAGTAATATATCATTTCCTATATGTTCACAAATGAATCCTGACCCTTAAATTCGATAATAAGCGAGATATTAGCCATTTTGTGCTCTGACCTTCAAAATGAGGTCAAAATTCAATTAGGAATCAATCAAAAATGAGGTCGGAACTGGCTGTTATTTTGAAAAAAATCCGATAATCTAAAAAAAAAATACTCCATTTTAAAAATTATTTTTAGGCATTTTTGTGCGAAATTTCAGAAAGAGTGACCTGAGAACTTTAAAGATGAAAATGTGGACGGACGACGGACGACGGACGCAACGCGACGGCAATAGGTTATCGGACCACAGGTCCGGTAACTTAAAAGCTAAAAAAAATAATCTTGATATATTTTAGCCATTTTCTTTTCAGAAGGTTTCAGAAATATTTGACATTCTGAAAGATTGGACTGTAAACAAATCAGAAAGATTTGACTGTAAACTTAAAAGATGGACAATGTAAATGAATGACAACAGGTGATGGATGACGACGGACGACGGGGCCAATGCCATGACAATAGGTTTTCTGTGAGGTCGGCTGCAACGCCATGGCAATAGGTTATCAAACCAAAAGATCGGTAAATTAAAGTGCACATAGACGACAACGACGACGTACAAAACACCATGCCAGTAGGTTACCAGACCAACGAAATGGCCCAAAATTGATAGTAATGCGATTTGGGACCCAAATGGTGTTTCACCGACCCGTCAAACAATCAAAACGGCCACCATGCTTGGACCAGCGCTACAAGGGCAATAAAACTTATACACATCACAAACCCGAGATTCAAGGGCAACTAAACGCATGCGCGTGACATAATTACATTAGGAGAATCTTTTGAAACGAAAATCTCAAGAACTGATCAGACAGTTTTGGAGAAAATGACCACCGAAGTTCAAAATTGGCCATTTTTCGTCAAACGTGGCTGTCATATTGCAAGCCAATTCAATAAAAACTAAAGCATAGCACCAAGGGTTTTGTAGCTTAACGGCAAATATGCTACATGTATTGAGCTATAATATTGAAAGTATTCAAGTTCAAGGTCACCAGATCCAACATATATTGTTAAAACTCCCGCGTAAAATAAGCATAACATATATCTGTCATCACTCTGTCTGCAGTGCCCAGTTTAAAAATTTCAGTTCAGATGTCACCTTCGGATTTAGTACTCAAAGCAAAGTCGTCTGAGGTCAACCTCAAGGTCACCGGAAGATGCACTATATATGACTTCCTAAACGGTATGTTCATAATGCAATCTAACCTCTATATGCAAGTGTTTTAGCCTCAGAGGCCAATTTGCACATTTTGTATGAGATGTGACATTGATATTCAGCACTCAAGGTCATTTGAGATTGAATTCAAGGTCACCAGAAGATGTCACATATACGACTTCCTACATGCTTATAATATAAGCATAAGCTTTATCTTCTGTGCAAAAGCATTTTAGTCTCATATGGTAATTTGTGTATGTCGGATCTTTTTGGGCCTTTTAGGCCAATATGTTTTGAAACATAAATCACAAGCCGATCAGATATGTTCACATTATGTTATTAATGTAATTGATATTTACATCAGAGGGGAAAGTTTTCATTTTAGATATCGTTTATTTCAATGTGCACACGTGGACATATACGCCACTTGACACTGTAGTTCCTGGTTATCCACGTAGTACGTACATTATACATGTGCACATGGACAACCCTAAATAAATCCTAAAATCCCAAAACAACCTAAATAATGAAACAACACAAATAATAAACTTGAATCCTAAACAACTCTGAATAAATTAAATCGATATTATCGAGTTAATAAATCGATATTATTGAGATACTAACTCGATATTATCGAGATTCTAAGTCGATATTATCAAGTGATTAACTCGAGAATTTGAAAAAAGAATCTTCTTCCTGTGCCTGTTCCACGTTAAAGTCGATATTATCGAGATACCATGTTGATATTATCCAGTTATAAGTCAATATTATCGAGATACGAAGTCGATATTATCGAGCTACTAACTCGAGAATTTCAAAAAATAAATCTTCATCCTGGGCCTGTACCACGTTTAAGTCGACATTATCGAGATACTAAGTCGATATTATCGAGTTACCAAGTCAGGAATTAAAATACAAATTTCCTGGGTGGCCCTTCTACCCTTCCGTACTCCATGTGTACCTCTATGGCATGTATAAGTTTGGTTGCCCTTGAATCGTCGGTCAGCTATGCGTTGCTTTTGACGGGTCGGCAGAAAAGTCACTATCTGCCATACTGGGCTTTGTATTCTTCATTACCTTTTCTTTCATAGTGGGAGTTGTAAACTCCTGGGATACTCCAAGATAAAGCCTATATATTGATTGGCACACTCACATGGGAAATCAAATAGGACACTTTGAATGGTGACCTTGAAATTGACCTTCACTGACCTTGAAAGGTCGAAATGATCAAGCTAGTCTAAAAAATTACCATTCTTGAACATTGATGCCCATTTTTTTTTCAAAATAATGATAGTGACATCATCAAAGTGATACTTGATATTATTGTCGTTTATCTACCGACCACATCATACACAAGTAATTGCCTATGGTTGATGTGTATTTTCAAGACGATCTTACAATATTTTTTTCACAGAATGTAATCAATTTCCTTTTACGCCTCAGATAGCTATGGATTCTGTAATATTCAGCCTCGAGACATACCTCAAAACCTTTTAAAAATGAAATGGAACCAGTTCCTCAAGAGACGTTGTACTGTATGGCTGCTACAACGGTCCATTTTGCTGATACCACTCATTACTACATCTATATTCTTAGATAATAAATTCATGGTAGCCACCTGTCATGGTGGATAGGATAAGGAATACGAAAAGGCCTCTTTGTTAGAGGGTCTGTATGGAAAGCAAAGTCTCTGTCTTCCGGAATTCTATCTCCGCGCAGTCCGTTGAAGATGTCAGACAGGTAACAGGTCCTCGTGGCCGCATTGCGAATGCCGTCCTGGATTTTTGTGCTAGTTCGACATTCGTGTGACCCGTGCCAGGCCGTATTGGTGGCGTCATCCGTCGTTGGCGTAGTGAGCTGACATTGCTGAGTGGGTCGGTGCCAAACGTTATGTACAGTTACTTGCCGGCATGACAACTCGAGATAGACACTAAGGTGGAATACACATTTATTGGGTTCGAATAATATGCACATACACACAACAAGCTATCCACATTGAAACACTCGAATCGTCATAGGTGAAATGTACATCAAGAACTGATTGATACGGAAGCGCAGTGCAGCCATATGAGAAAAAGAAATGATGTTGCTTCAACGAGATAATAAGTCGTTTTAACCAGATAATACGTCAATAAACGAGGTAGTTTTTCGATTTAAAAACGATATTGATACTTGAAATGTTATCATTTCGCAACACTGTGCTTCAGTAAACTGCGTTATTTAAATCTACAACAGAAGAAATGGAAGGACTAAGGATTCTGTAACACCGGCATTTCTGGAGTAACTCGAATTTCAATAACACCGTTCAATGGTCGAGTGTGTGTCATACCGAACCTCCCTCAAATATGATTCGACCCCATAGAACCCATTTTGCTCTAGCTCTCAGATTTTCATAGAACCCATTTAGCTCTGGCTAAGGGATTTTTCATTAAATAGAACATTCACAAGCCAAGCGCTACAAAGATGATGGTCCTTCGCAGTAAACATCATCATTACATGTACCCTCAGGGTAATACCCTGGGTGAAGACCACTGATTCACATGGTATATATATATATATACATATATATATATATATATATATATATATATATATCGCAAGGGTTTGGTGGTGAACTCCCAAGAGCATATCTGCAAGGTACTTGAGCACACGGTCATCAAACAATGAATCATAAAGACATTTTATGTTCATAAAACTCTGTCCTCAAAAGTTTTCTCTTCAAGATAAACCATATCCTCACAATACAAGATCCATCTGTAAATGGAACAGTTTTGATTAACAACATAAAGTCCACAATATACTGTCCACATGTTCCAATGTTAACGCTGGGGATCTTTTGGAATACGTTAAAGTATAGCTCGAGTACTTACACAGTGACTGATACTTCCACAGTAAGTTTGGAGTTATTCCGCAGGCGAGTGCATGATTCAGCGAAGTAAATTATCAGGGTCAAAGTATGAGAATTCAAAAAACGGTTTGATGCAGAACCGTTGAGATTATACAAATGTACAATGTTTTTATGCTTAACAGTAAATGAAAATTATTATACTGTTCAAGTTTATTTGTCAAAATCATTCAAAAGATGCTGAATGTATTGCGCAGATCGGGGCTACATGCCAGTAAATAAGATTCATTCTCTACTCATTGTAAGTGTAGCAAAGTGTCAAGCCACCTAAATACATAACTGAATAATTAAACATATCGGTATGTAAATAATGTACAATGTATGAAATATTTCTTTTTTTGTTTGCATCACTGAATATGGTGTTGGATAAACCTTTTATTTTACTTACTTACTTGATTACTTACTTACTAGACACCTTACAAATCTTCGTATCGCCAAGCCACATCGGAACTGCTTGACGGTATCCCCTACATACACCCCTGAATGTTTCTTCGTATATCAGACATTTGTTCCTGATAATAGAACTCCTAGTCTCGCAATCTAGTTGCTTGAAGTAGTTATCCCGCTCTAGTGTTTTCAGATCAAATGAACGCTCCAGGTGGTTCATACATATTTGTTTGGTGACTGTGAATCCGTATTCATCGGCAAGCAGCAGATTTTTTGTGGAAGGTTCGGTAGACTCCAGGTACTTCGCACACCGAGATAATATGCCCTCCATTTGGTATTCTCTTGCCAGTGCCAGAACTTTGTCCACGGTGGATGCTAAATGAGACAATTAGTGTGACTTCATCGGAGATAATTGGGAATTTGTTAGAATATATAAGTCAGTACAACATCAGTATGCATTTATGTTGTTCATACTACCGTTCATATCTTTTCCAGGGGGATGAGTGACTTTCAACAACTCGTTGAAATCGTCATAGCTCTTGCCTGGCAATGGTATTTCTTTGGCATCCTTCTCTTTGAAATCACATGTGAACATCGTATTCATCACAGGCGAATACATCAACAGTATCTGTTTATTAGCATAAAGTTTCTTGTCCTCCACAACAAACGTCACATCGCTCAAGTCCCAAGGCTCACAGAAGTTGACGGAGCCTGCCATCTTGAATCTGAAGTTTGATACAAAGCACAGCATATAATATTTCACGTGTTAGGTTGAGTCATGTTCCTGGCTATTGCATTACTTAAGAAAACTGGGAGTTTATCGAGTAGTCAGGGAGCTTAGTCAAATAATTGTTCAAATTGGGCTACAAGCACCATTCTTGGATCATAGGTAGATATAACCATGACATCTTGAATTTTTGAGGGAGCCAAGCTGGGCTCCCTCTGTGTCGGCCATTTTGCATAAATCAAAGATGGCCGCCACCCAGAGATGGTTTGCGGCCCATAACTGCACTAATATTCGTGATAGAGACATCATTTTTGGTTCTAGACCATGGTTTTCCTGGGTGAGGAATCGAATGGCGTCATCAAAATCCAGATTTGACCAGTACTTCATAATAATGCAGAATGGCCACCAGTCACAAACTTAAAAATCACTAGAAATATCAATGTTGACCATAAATTTCTTGGGACTTTTGGGTGTATAATTGTGATAGCATAGCTTTTGGTTTCAGACCTTATGCTGTGGCATGGTGAAGCAATAAAATGGTGTCCAAAAAATTCATATTAAAAAGAAAATTCAAGAGAAAAATCAAGATGGCCACCAGGCGCAGGACTAAAATGGTTACAATCATCGAAGACAATACCAGTCACCATCGTTGTAAGAACTTCACACTGAAACTTGATATGTACATGTCATATAAAAAAACAGTGAGTTTACTACTATTCTATACAGCCGTGACATTTATTTAACATAAAACACATTTGTGTTTTTGCATTAATCCGGCTAAACTATCACAACTACTGTTTCAGACCAAATAACAGAAAAAATGTGGCACATTTCATCTTCTCGAACCTACTGGTTCTCATCAGTGTTTAGACACCCACCTTTGCACTTGCACAGCAATGTGCAATGGAGACCTGTTCTGTAACACTTGCAGTCGCCCCCTGCATCATTTTGTGCAGACACAGTGCAGTAGTACCGCACAGGCCTTACTGGCGTCAGGAAGCGTGATCCACATAGGTGGCCATCCCTGGTTGTTTGCACCCTGTTCTCGCCCCACTGACGAAGGTAATGACCGTCTTGTGACAGGCGGCTGACTGATTTCAGATGAAGCTTGCTTGAAGCAAGGATCTTTTGACATGTTGAAAGAGAGCTTCCTGGGTCGGAGGAAAGTTATCAAGGGAGCGAAAAAATGTGGTTTGAGTCGAACTTTCTCCCTAACATCGGAATTGAAAGGCCCATATCTGATCATTGATGGACACGACTCCCCTAATTTTGTCGAACTGTTGGAACTGGCAGTATACATGTAGAACGAAATAACAATAATACAACTTCCAGCCAACACGTCACATTGTCTGGAACAATGTGATCGCACAGCGTTCGGACCACTGAAAACATACTACAACCAGAACGCTCAAACTGTGATGACTGAGCACCATAGGGTTATGATTTCCGAATCTAACTTCACTGGACTGTTCACAAAAGCATGGAGTGAGGCCATGACTGAAGCCAATATCAGAGCCGGGTTCAGAGCTTGTGGGATAGTCTCATTCAACCTTGCAGCTCTCCCAGGAGGCATTTCAGACGAATATGCTGTATGACTCAATTAGTTCAAGTGTCGAAGGAAAACGCCAATCAAACGCCAACTGCAAAATCGTTCACGTCAAGTTCCTGCAATGTGATCCTTATCACAAACATGGTCCGCGTGCACGACCAGTTACCACCTGCAATGGCCTTGGTGGTCATCGACTGTAAGCTGAGGTGAAGACATGCTTTTAATCATGTCATGCACTTGGCTTGCACCAAACGTGACTCATCTTACAGGCAGTGTC
The DNA here is from genome assembly GCA_949152475.1 of Terebella lapidaria. NCBI lineage: Eukaryota > Metazoa > Annelida > Polychaeta > Terebellida > Terebellidae > Terebella > Terebella lapidaria. The sequence goes on from OX424560.1 coordinate 31,005,223, forward strand.
AACAGGTAAAAAGACTAGTTGAACGACGCTGGTGAAAGGTTCATGGCAATCGACTTGCACTGCCTGACAGGGACCCGGACTGACTTCTTGGGATCTTGTGCTGCAAGCTGTGGAAACTACATCAAAATCAGTGGATCCAGCACTGCCTGCTAGGGATACCGTACTGCCAGTTGCGGATCCTGGGCAGCCAGCTGTTGATCCCAAGCCGACAGCTGTAGGTCCAGCACTGTGTATCTAGATGTTGCACCACCTGCTTCAAACGGATCAAATATGGATCACTTCCTTGTCTGCTGATGTCGACGGTGACATCCTACCAACGATCCTCTAGCTAACGTATCCCACTTGCTCGAACAATGTACGCAGCAAAAAACCGAAAGTCCCAAAGTACTTCCTACTCACATCCAGCGAAGTGATGGAAATGCAAAAGGTGAAGCAAAGGGAGAAGAAAGAGAACGAAAGACAGAAACAGGAACGTATGCGACAAAGATCACTCAAGAAGGAGCAGAATGTTTCACGAAAAGAAAACAAACGAAGTAAAGGGAAGCAGCACCAAAAAAGACAAAAGTATCCAGAATCCAGAGTCAGTCGGATGCAGAGGAGAAAGTTTTTTTGTATATATTGTAATGAGCAAATACACCCAGCTATCATCCGAATACTGGATAGTTTTCTTCGTGCCTCAAATGGTGCCACTAGGCTTGCTCCAACAGCATCCCTGGAAATCACATCTGCGACATGTGTAGAAAGTGTCTACAAAATATGTATTTTTTGGATGACTAGGAATTTCATGTTGAGGAATACAATGGTTGTAGTTAAACCACATAATTAAGTGCAAAGTCACGTGTATACGAAGGTGAACTATGTACATATATCTATATGCTTGTTGAAAATTCATATGTTCATGGCACTACATGAGGTATACAATCTGTGTTGTAGAATCACATAATTGAATGCAAATTCAGGTATGGGCTATACAAATGGAAAATTTGTATCTGTCTATGTCTGTCGAAAATTTGAATTCGAAATAAATTTTTGCGTTCCAGCATATAATGGTCATATAGTTCATAGACATATGTAGATTAGAAGACACTGTTTGCATGACATACCAATAACATCAACAACAGTATGTACAATAGCATTACAAAAATAGTAAACAATAATGAGTTGATAGATCTGGGTACATTAGAAGATGATGTTTGCAGTCTCGTCACAACAACAACAATACACATTAACATTTTACAACAATAATATACAATGTACAACAACAATATAATGTTGATCACAGCTATGGGTATTTTGGTAAGATTATTGCACTGCTGACAGTATTGCATGCTGGTAATTTGCAATTTCAAGGATACAGAACTGTTCAACTATGTCGCTACTAATACTGGCTTCTGACTGCTTTGAATGATGAATTAACTATAACCTTACGTTTAAAATATACATGCGCCCTGGAAATATCTGATATTTGTTCATATATTGACCCATAATCCTTTAAGTGGCAAAACAACATTTAAATGTATGTTAGGAAATCACTGGCCGCAAATAGGTGAAATTATATTTATACATGGCCAGTATTTGGTAAAGGTTGGCCGGAATGTGGTGAACCACATATCATCAAACCTGTGGTTGGTGTGATAATGTTGACCAATCAGAGTGCTTCTTGGGCCAGATATGTGACAACACCATGATGGACATAAATGTAACCATATGACATGCATGTAAATCCATATTAAACCATGCAAACCGTATTAAAATGAACCTTTACTTAATTCATAATCTTGAATATGACACAAATAAAGTGCTCCTGTCTTCAGTTATCTTTCATGCACCATTTGGGCAGATGATTTCCTTCAATATGGCATTAACACATTACTATGTCATGTAATCATCAAAACAACACCAGCAATGAATTTCTCATACTGGAAAACCCCTATAAAATGGTGTCATACATTATTCTACCACCCTTGGTTCTCACGCTATGGCAAACTATTATTCCGGAAGGCGGCCATCTTGGATTAACTAAAAATGGCCGTCATAGAGGGAGCCCAGCTTGGCTCCCTCGGAAAATTGGCAGATGATGGTCATATCTAATTGTAAAGTTATTGACTACCGTCCGCTCTTCGGGATCCTCGAGGATAGTCTTCTCTCATCCGAGTCCTTGCGGACGCGCATCCGCTATTCCGGATCCTCGCGGCAGGGCCGCTCACCGGAGGTCGCGGCGGACACGGTAACTACTTCATCATTAACGGTAACCAGGTAACAGCCCACCCGACACTCCCAGGCCTACGGACACCGTTCAGAAACTGGTTCATCACCACGGTGTTAACTGGCGGGGCCTGGCGAGCCGCGGTCTGCCTCGGGGACGGAACCCCGTACAGTCCGACATGCTGGCCAGAGCCTCTGTCACATGTCCCGGGAAGGGAGAGAGCTGGCGATCCACAGGGCCGAAGGCCCCCGAGTCAGCAACTCGTCTCTCCCAGCCCGGGCCTCCCCACGGAAATCGTCCCCAGGGCTCTAGGAGCCCACTACTCAGACCCAGGGAACACAAAGCTCATGGCGAGCCTCGTGTGCGTCCTAGTCTCGATCTTGGACAATCTCCTCGAACGAGTCGCTTCCAGTGTATATATAATACACCAGAAACTGCAGGGCGCACGCGAGGTTAAATCGATCCATTGTTATAGTTTACTGGAGCGTAAATTACAATACGTCGCCGTGGCAACGCACGCTCGAACGGAGCATGTCAAAACAAGGCCAAGTACAGAAAGGCCACATAAATGGCTTTTATGTTTACAATCACCTGCCGCGTGCTTAGGGCAAAATCGCCACATTACCCCCTTCTTACAATGTTGGTCCCCAACATGTTCCGCCCGCGCCCAAAATGCTCGAAACCCGACGAAGGCTTCGCATGGCGGGGGCCGGAAGAAGGCACGATGGCAACGCCCGGAAGTCACGGCGCAAACACTAGGACTTTAAGAGTCCCTTTTTGGAAGAATGGGGAACTACCCCCGGACTTACGGAGTAAACTATAACGCGCTTTGCAATTTTGAATAAATCCTCATAAACAAGCTAAAATTTTGACCGAGGTGGTCCAAAACCGTGTGATGACCTTGAAAGGCCATCCATTATAAAAGGACGGTGTGTCGAGTCTTTGGAATATCTTTAAGGTTAGACTTTAAATTTAGAAATTTTGTAAAACGACACACCGAGTGATCAAAAGTGATAGTACCTCTAAAATGTTGCCGACCGCCCTGCCGGCCGGCTCCTCAGATCCGCAGAACGGGTCTGAGGCAGGGCGGAGCCGCGGGAGCGACTCCGGCACGCCGCCGCACACGTGCAGCGACGAGGCTAGCACCCTAGCCTTCCTCCGTCGTCATCGGCTCCTCATCCGTGCCGCCTGTCTTGGGGTCTGGCGGCGGTGACGGGTCCCTACGCCGCGGAAGCAGCGGAGCCGGCATAGTGAAAGCCGGCTGCACGGGCGGATGAGGCAGGCCCGGTGGAGCTTGCACGGGCTTTTGTGATGAGCCCTGCAATCCGGGTCCTGACGGAGCCATCACAACGGAGGCCGGTAGAGATGTCGCGCCGAGATCTGCTATGGCGCGGAACATCTCCACCGTATCGCGGGTGCGCTGTGGACCGGCCGTCCGTTCTCCCCACACCTGGACTAGGTATGGGTAGATGGCCAGCTCCAAAGCAGCATCCGCGCGCCGGAGAGCCGCCTGGTTCAGGGCGGACGACTCGGGGTCATCGACGCCCTGGATTAGGCGAGTCCGAGCGGCCTCGGCTTCGTCAAGACGACGCCGTAGCTGCTCATTCTCAGCCTCCAGGTGCTCCATCCGTGCGGCCACCTCTGGGGCGGGGGCGGACGCCCTGGACTGCTCGGCAAGAGCGGCGGTCCGACCCTGGTCGAACGCGCGCCGCTCAATGACGGCCGACAAAGTCCGGTAGCTCTCTAGGCTCCGCCGGGTGCCTTCCATGAGGCCCTGGTCGTATGCGAGATCGCATGCGACACGGGAGGCCTCGGCGCGGCACCGGCTGAACCGATCCAGAGAGCTGTCCATCTCCGCCACAAGGTACTCCGCCGCTCGGGTGAGTCGACCACGCTGGGGGTGATCCCAGGGGTGCTCCTCCCGAGCGCGGACCAACGCGGCTACACCTGCGGACCCCAAGTCACGAATGGCTCGAGGCACCGGCAGGTTCACCAACGCCGGATCACCGGGGATCCGGTCCATACCATCGCGACGATGGCCGACCGCCTGGCCTACAGACTCGCGGAAAGTCTCGTAGACGCTGGCGGTCGTGGGACCGAGCCTCCGGCGTACGTCCGCCGTGGCGTCGAGGGGGTCCAAGTCCAGGGAGGCAGTGCTTTGCCACCCTGCGGACGTCCCCTCAACTACCAACGAGGACGCGGACGCCGACCTCGTGAGAGGTACCGCACGTCCGCTACTGCTCGCTACCGAGGGAGTCACGCGTGGAGTCCTTGGCGGGACCGCCGACGCGGTACTCGAGGAGGCGGAGGTGTCTGCCACCACCCGTCCCTCAGACGGACCCGCGGGTACCGTCACCTCGAGCAAGCCCGGGTAGTCCTCCTGAGTCAGCGCACCCGGAGACTGCAAGGGCGTCGTCCCGGCCGGAGTCTTTCCGGCGGACGAACTCTTCCCCTGAGTCTTTGGCTGGGGGCGCGGCTTAGGAGTAGCCACTCGTGTCTTGGCCGCGATCTGCGGCATCTCCGACACGATCATGGTCACCCGGTGCCGTTCTTCACCGGCCTGGATCACCGGCGGTTCACGGACAGCCTCTGCTGCTGTCCGGGCGGCTTCCGCCTCCTGGAACTCCGCCGGGGTCTGGCCCATTGTAGCCGTCAGGCGAGCGGTGTAGCTCGAGCCCGCGGACACAACGCCAGACTGCCTCCAGGCATCGTCCATGATGCGCTGTGCAAAGCGCCATGGACCCCAGTGAAAGAACCGGTGATTCGCCGTCCCTGACGTAGTCATGAACGACGCCACCCTCGGTGGTATGTATCCATAATTGAATACAGGCCCCACTTCATTTCCAACGAGATGAAGTCCCTCACCGCGGTGTGCACCCGAGCGGTGATCATTTAGGGCCTCTAAACTGGCGAAATATCGTTGCTGAGGGGTGCCGGAGTAGCACCTCTTGCAAACGAACATTTGCATCCAGGGGTAGTGGTACCCCGCAATGTGTCGACTCAAGTGGTCGTAGGTAGGATACCTACGATCCCGGTTGAGCGCACGGTGCGGGTCCTCATACCCGTCCAGGGATTTCGGACAGAGTTGGCATATTACACCCTCCTCTGTCTCGGGCGGCAACCCGACACGCTCCTCGTCCGTGAGTGGACGAGGCCGTGTGAAAGGCGTGTCGGCCGCCGCGCCGGCCGCCGCGGTGCGGCGTCCCTGCGGATCCCTACCGTAGCGCGGGAGGAACATGTGTCCCTGACGGACTCCAGGGAGTTCGGGGCCCATTTCGGCCCGCAGCCTCTGGATAGAGGGCTGCTCCGAGGACGACCGTTTCTTCTTTTTGGCCGCCCCCGAACGATTCTCCGACCTGGTTTGTCGGGGCGCAACGAAGGCCCGCGCTCCCGCTTCCAGTGCGGCGTCAGACAGGTGGACCCCGTCTTGCTCCGCGCGCTTCCGGAGGAGTGGCTTATAATCCTCCCATAAATAATAAATGAGATGGAAAATAAACAAAATCACTCCCCATAGCCGCTGGCACGCTTACAGGGCGATCGGACATACCCATGACGTCCGGACAGACAATCGGGCGCCCTATGGGCGTTTGCAAAGCGCCCACTAGCATCCCCGACGTACTGCCCGGCCGCGGAGCGGTGCCCGGTCCAGCCCAGAGCCTCCTCAAACGACTACCGGAGCGCGGAGCCAATAGATTTAGACGCGGAGCCGGCATGGTCCATAACCGCATTGGTTAGGGGGCGAACCCTTCATACCGGCGCCCAATCTAGAGGCGCCCAAAGATGGTGAAAGCAATAGCCGGCGGACGTCCGGGGCTGCCCGCGGACGGAGTCCAGGCCGGACGTCTACCATTGTACGGCGTATTGCCCTTATCCAATGAAGATGAAATTGGAATTAGAAGCCACCACAAGTGTTGCGCATGTAATATACGACCCCCTTCTTAGAAGGAGGCCGGGGTTCCGGTCATTCCGGCCGGACCGCGTATTGTAAGGTACGATCCGGACGAGAACGAGCGTCACCCGCTGCCGCGGCTGGTCCGCACGCGCGGACTTAACAACCGCTCCATTATCATAATGGATAGTCGGTTTCCTGCCGTAAGAAACCTTAATCTACTATAACCGCAATTACAGTAGTGGCTCACGGGGGATAACTACACCGAAGTGCGTCATCTTAAAGCGCCGCGGACGTCGGACGAGTCACGCGGACGAACCGCGGACATCAGTCCTCATCTGCGGACACTATCCCCGCGTCCAGAGCCAGTTCCCCAAATCCGTGGGAAGACGCTTCTCCCGTAGCGGACGTAAATCCCAACCTCAGTCTGGCCATATAAGAGGTTGTCCCGGGACCAGGGGCGTCCGGCCGAATCAGTAAATTCGTCCGGCCAGCGTAACCGTTGTGCGGAATACGCCGGACAGCCGTCCATAAGGTGCGGACAGGCCATCCGCACGTCCCTGGCGCTAGAAACTACAGGAGGGCGGATGCGGAGCGGCGGCGTTACGACATGAAAGTCTCCGCGGACCTCAACTCCGAAGATGGCCACAGAGTAGCCACCCGCGGAGGTAAGTCGTGCGGACTCTCACGGAACGACCTAAAACCCATCCATAGTATGACAGACGGGTACCGCAGACGCATCCGCATGGGCGGAAGGTTATTCCCACCCATACCGGGCTGGCGCACGTGGTTTCCGGCGTGGCCGCCCGTCATCCGCAGGTACTGGAGGGAGTGGAGGTACCTGCGGATCGCCGTCATCTGGCTGATAGCCACCCAGTCCATCATCTGACGGGTCAGAGAGGTCCGGGAGGCCCACCATACGGCGCACACGCTCGTCCGGAGTCCGCGGATGCTGACCGGACGGATCCCATACGGGAGCATCATCCGGTTCCGCATCTTGAATTAGCGGATCCATGACAAGCGGGCCCTCGTACTTCTTCAGATTATCGATATGGACAACCAGAACCCTGTCCGGATCGGAATCCCTCCGGATCCGGTAGTCCACATCTGTCACCTGTTTCAGTACGGTAAACGGGCCTATCCACGGCTTAGCAAATTTATTGCCTTGCTTAAGCGGCGGATAATAGTAGCGCACCTTGTCGCCTTCCGCAAAAGCTGGCCTACCCTTAGCATGGGCGTCATAGCCTCGCTTCTGCCGGAGGGCAGACTTGTCCAGGCGCGCGCGCGCGAAATCATGGGCGTTCGCCAGGGCGCGGCGAATCCACTCCACGTATTCCGGACCGCACTGGGGTACCGCGCCGGTCTCTGCCGCAGTTGGATACATAATATCCACGGGCAAATTTAACTCCCGGCCGTACAACATCGCGTGCGGAGTAACTCCGGTCGAAGAGTGGACCGACGACCTGTACGCCATTAAGACATACGGGAGGTGGTCATCCCAATCATTCGCACGATCATTCACAAAGGCCGCCAGCATGTTGAGGACCGATCGATTAAAGCGTTCGACCTGGCCATCAGACTGGGGCCTGTAGGGGGTGGTCCGCACCTTGGTACTCCCTAGCATCTGTGCTAGGTTCCGGAACAGGTTGCTCTCAAATTGCGAGCCCTGATCCGAATGTACCTGTTTAGGTACCCCATGGTACACCACCCATCTATTCACCAATAACCGAGCTACCTCGTCCGCAGTCTGGCGGCGCAGTGGGTAGGCGTCGGTATACTTGGTAAAATAGTCGGATATCACCAGGATGTACCGGAAACCGCGCGGGGTGACCCGGTGGGTATCCAGTATATCCAAAGCTATCCGATCAAACGGCGCGCCCGCCTTAACCGTGGTTAAGGGGTGGCGGCCAGGAGTCGGGACTCCTTTGCGAGCTTGACACCGAGGGCAGGCTGCGCACCACCGTTGCACGTCCAAGCCGCTACCAGGCCAATGAAAGCGCTGTTGTAGCCTATGGACGGTCCTCCGGATTCCCAAGTGACCGGTCACCCGGAGGTCATGCAACTGGTGGAGTACTTCTTTCCGCAGCTCCGCCGGAAGCACCAACTGCCATATTGGAGGCAGTGGGGTCGGTGGCTCATAGCGCCGGTATAAGAGGCCATCCCTCAAGGAGAGTCGTTCCCACTGAGATACTAGAGACAAGGTCTCCTCCCTGTAGGTCTTTCGCTCATCCTTCGAGGGCTTCTGGCCGGCCTCAAGGGCTGTGATTACCGGTGCCAGAGCTCTGTCAGCTCTCTGCGCCGCAGCTATCTGCGCCGGAGAGTAGCCACCCAAGTAATTAGGCTCCTCATCCGTCGCGTCCGGCTGCGCCGCAGCGGCCATCACCACAGGGGGCAAGGACCGCTCATACTCAGACTCTCCAGAGGACGAGGGTACCCACGAGGAGTACACCGCCGGACTCGAGGAAGACTCGCTGGAGCTGAGCCGCACCTCCGCTTCATATGCGGGACGCCCTCGCCGATATCGGCGGGTCCGCGCGCGGAGATGAGCCCTAGACGCTCCGGCCGCCGTGTTGTTAGAGGGGGCGGCGGCCTGCGGTCTCCCCGGAACGTCCAATTCCGAGTCTGAGGACGAATCCGCGGCTTGCTGGAATGGTGCCATCCCTGCACAACCCGGATTCTTGCACTTATGACAACGGGACAGGCCGTCCGCGTTGCCGTGCAACTTACCAGCGCGGTGCTCTATCTGCATGTCATACTCTTGGAGTTTGACGAGCCACCGCGCCACCAAGCCATCGGCCTCACTATAGTTGAGGAGCCATCTCAGCGAACTATGATCAGTCCGCAAGCGGAAATGGCGTCCCAACAAATAGTGCTGGAAACGCTTGGTCATCGTAACCACCGCGAGCAACTCGCGATGAGTGGTACAGTAGTTCATTTGAGAGCGGCTCAAGGCCACACTCGCATAAGCTACTACCCGCTCTTGCCCGTCCACGATCTGCGAGAGGACACCGCCGAGCGCGAAGTTACTCGCGTCGGTGTCCAAGATGAACTCGCAGTCCGGACGAGGGTGCCGCAGCACCGGGGCCACTACCAAGGCCTGCCGGAGTCCCGAGAAGGCGTTAGCCTGCTCGGCGGACCAAACAAAATCGGCGCCCTTTTCCGTGAGGATAGTAAGGGGACGCGCGATCTCCGCAAAGCCGCGAATAAACCTGCGGTGGTAGCTCGCGAAGCCCAAGAAGGACCTCACGTCCGCCACGTTACATGGCGGAGGCCATTTCTGTACGGCCGCCACCTTTGCGGGGTCTGGTCTCACTCCGGTGCCCGTTACCATGAAGCCCAAGTACAGGATTTCCTGCGCGAATAGTTCGCACTTACTTGGCTTCAATTTAAGCCCTGCTCCGCGGATGCGATGGAGCACCATCTGGAGGTTGGTGAGGGTTTCCTCGAACGACCGGCCATACACGACGACATCGTCGATGTAGACCATACATCGCTTCCAGAGGAACCCTTTAAGTACCATCTCCATGAGGCGCTCGAACGTCGCTGGTGCGTTACAGAGCCCGAACGGCATTACCTTGAATTGGTAGAGCCCGTTCTTGGTAACGAAGGCAGTCTTCGCCCGATCCCTCTCCTCCATCTCCACCTGCCAATACCCGGAGGCCAGATCCAAAGCACAGAAATAGTGCGACCCGGCCAGGGCATCGAAGGTATCTTCAATGTGCGGGAGAGGATATGAGTCCTTCCGCGTGGCATCGTTGAGTTTCCGATAGTCCACGCAGAACCTCCACGAGCCGTCCTTCTTCTTCACCATAACCACAGGACTGGCCCAAGGGCTGTCACTGGGTTCGATGATGTCCAAATCGAGCATCTTTTGCACCTCCTGGTCTATGACCTCTTGGTGCACTATCGCTGCCCGACGAAGACGCTGCTTGAGAGGACGCTCGTCCACGAGGTCGATGCGGTGTTTGGCGACGTCAGTCTTGCCAACCGCACCATCAGGACCCATGAACACATCCGCATACTGCCGCAGCAGTCTGCGGAGCGCTTGGCGCTGCTCTTCATCCAACCGGTCCTTCGGAACCCGAGATTCCAAATGGTCCGGCAGGGTGAACGGGTCATCTCCGGCGGCCGCCGCCGCACACGCAGCGCGGCAGACAGGATCGTCGGGGAGGACACGACTCGACGACGCGGGCGTAGCAGTAGCTGCCACGCAGCCGCGCCGCAGTACAACGGGAGCATCCGTAGGATTCACCACAAGGATGGGCATCGAGCGGGCGTCGGACTTGACCAGAGCCCCACCCAACACGAGTCCAGTTCCCTTGGCGAAACTGCTCACCGGTTGCACTATGCACGGACGACCATCGAGGGGCATGCGGGGACGACGCGGCCTCGCCTCAATGATCATCTCGCTCATCGGCGGCACAACCGTAGTGCGCGCCGCCCGCAATTGAAATGAATGCGCCGGACCCGTGCGGAAGAGGAAATGTGTGTCCTCTCCCATCCGGAATTCGCCAGCATTGAAATTGGCGGTCACCCGGTGGGTCCGGAGAAAATTCATCCCAATAATCCCGGCCGCTCCGACATCCGCAACGATTGCCTCTGTTAGGTACACCTTGTCCCCAAGGGTAATAGGCAGATCGATGATGCCATGGATGCGGATGCGGTCATTACCCGCTCCGTAGAGCTTGTAAGGTCCGGGATCCCGCAACTCTAGGTTGCGGAGCGCGGGCTCTTTCTTAAACGTTCCTGCGGCAACGAGGGTCACCTCCGAGCCAGAGTCCACGAGGAACCGGACCGGCTCCCGTCCGAAGGACAGGGGCAGGTACCAGCGGGGGTCCCTCACCAGTGCGCAGGTAAGGCGATACCGTTCGCACGCGCTGGGCTCATCTACGGAGTCCTCACCATCCGCCTCAGCCGCGGAGGAGCTAGACTGATCTCCAAGGACTACTTCCGGAGAAGTCATATCAACTTGGGGTTCGTCCTGCTCATCAGCGGGTGGGGCGGCATCTTTTGCCACGGAACAACTATCCCCGGACGTAGTGTTGGTCGCCACCACGTCCGGATCTAGTTTCCCTGTCGCGGGTTCCGATTCTGCTGTCCCGGAGGACCAGACCGGAAGGAATTCCTCCGTTGGAAGCGATTCCTCCGTTGGAATGGCGTCCCAACAAATAGTGCCGGAAACGCTTGGTCATCGTAACCACCGCGAGCAACTCGCGATGAGTGGTACAGTAGTTCATTTGAGAGCGGCTCAAGGCCACACTCGCATAAGCTACTACCCGCTCTTGCCCGTCCACGATCTGCGAGAGGACACCGCCGAGCGCGAAGTTACTCGCGTCGGTGTCCAAGATGAACTCGCAGTCCGGACGAGGGTGCCGCAGCACCGGGGCTTGACCAGAGCCCCACCCAACACGAGTCCAGTTCCCTTGGCGAAACTGCTCACCGGTTGCACTATGCACGGACGACCATCGAGGGGCATGCGGGGACGACGCGGCCTCGCCTCAATGATCATCTCGCTCATCGGCGGCACAACCGTAGTGCGCGCCGCCCGCAATTGAAATGAATGCGCCGGACCCGTGCGGAAGAGGAAATGTGTGTCCTCTCCCATCCGGAATTCGCCAGCATTGAAATTGGCGGTCACCCGGTGGGTCCGGAGAAAATTCATCCCAATAATCCCGGCCGCTCCGACATCCGCAACGATTGCCTCTGTTAGGTACACCTTGTCCCCAAGGGTAATAGGCAGATCGATGATGCCATGGATGCGGATGCGGTCATTACCCGCTCCGTAGAGCTTGTAAGGTCCGGGATCCCGCAACTCTAGGTTGCGGAGCGCGGGCTCTTTCTTAAACGTTCCTGCGGCAACGAGGGTCACCTCCGAGCCAGAGTCCACGAGGAACCGGACCGGCTCCCGTCCGAAGGACAGGGGCAGGTACCAGCGGGGGTCCCTCACCAGTGCGCAGGTAAGGCGATACCGTTCGCACGCGCTGGGCTCATCTACGGAGTCCTCACCATCCGCCTCAGCCGCGGAGGAGCTAGACTGATCTCCAAGGACTACTTCCGGAGAAGTCATATCAACTTGGGGTTCGTCCTGCTCATCAGCGGGTGGGGCGGCATCTTTTGCCACGGAACAACTATCCCCGGACGTAGTGTTGGTCGCCACCACGTCCGGATCTAGTTTCCCTGTCGCGGGTTCCGATTCTGCTGTCCCGGAGGACCAGACCGGAAGGAATTCCTCCGTTGCGGGCCAGGGAGAGCTCCCTGGTATCCGCGCGACCGCAGGCGTTCCAACAACTCCGGACACTTCAGCCAAAAGTGTCCCTGCTTTCCGCAGAAGTAGCAGGGACGGTTCTGAGCTGGTCCGGAAGTGAACGCGCAACATTCTGCGGGTCCCGGAGCCTCGAGCCCGGCGCAGTGCGCAATCATCTGCGCGGCGCCGAGGTCGTATTCCTCCATGTCGCACTCGTCCGAAGGCGAGCGCGGCGCGGCGACCGGTGCCGCATGTGCGGGCGCCCCTGTAGAGGGTGCCGGCGCACTAACCCACTGCTGGGTAGGTTCCCTGGCGGGTTCCCGGACGACCGGGTCCTGCCACGGGGTTACCTGCGATGCCTTGACCGGAGGAGGAATCGCCGCCTGCGCGGGTACAGCCGAGGCCGGAGCCGGGGCTGGAGGCAACTGTCTAGGACGGACAGCCATCTCAAGCGCAAGCGCGGAGTCTATTGCCTCCTCCATCGATCGCTTTTCATGGGTGGCCAGCCCGTACGCTAGGTGGTAAGGCTGGCCATCGATGAACTGATCGATCAGCATCGTCTCAAACCGTCTGGAGTCCATGTCCGGAAAGGCTCTCCGGCCGAGTATGCGTAAGCTGTACGCATAGTCTGTCACGGACTCAGTCGGCTGGCGGATACGCGCCTTGAACTCTCGTTCAGACTGCCGCCGATTGGTCGTCGGCGGGAACAGCAGGCGAAGTTGACGAGCAACCTCGCCGAACGTCACTGTTCCTACCGGCAGACACGGCATCACGCGGAGAGCTTTCCCTTCCAAGCTCCCCGCGAGGACGTGTCCAGCCTCAGGCTGGGACCATCCTTCGTACACGGCGGTACGCCATACCTGGAGCAAGTAGTCCTCCAAGTCGGCGTTATCCCCGTTGAACCGTTTCCGCCACGAAGAGTGGTCGGGCCCGTCATCGCGTTTGCTACGCGCCCGACGTGCGGTCCCGGCTCCGGGGTCGTCCGTGTACTGCGGCAAGTTCCGCGCGCTTCCCGCGCCTGCGGCGGAGTCTGCCGGAGCAAACATCGACGCCGCGGACATAGGAGCAGGGAAGCTCACGTTTGCCGCCGGGTTCATTCCCGCTGAAAACCCACTCTGGCTAGGTGCGGGCGGGGCTCCCATCGAACCTACTGGGTAGGCTCCAGAAGGGGCGGCAAAGCTTGGGGCCGAAGCCGCCTGTTGCCACTGCCCGTCCGACACACTGTACGTGCCAGGGTAAGTCGACCACGCGGCTTGCGCTCCAACCGTCGGAACGGTCGACGCGGTCGCCAACGTGGTGCCTCCGAGCCGCGGGGCAGGCGCGGGTCCCATTGCGGGGGCCACTGGCGCCTGCGGACTCGGCAGGACTTGGGGAGGGGCTACTGGCCCAGACATCCCCGGACTTAGGGTGACCGACGGGTCAACGCTCGAATGCAGCTGATTCCGCTTGAACAGTACAAGCGCCTCGGATATCAGCCACCTCTCCCTCTCCGTCAAAGGCCCCGAGTTGCCTTGTGACAGCGGAGAAGGGGAGCGGTTCCGCCGGTCTGATCGTCCCTGATGGGGCGACCGGGCGCGGTCATAGCGCCCGAGGGGGGCCAGCTCGCCAAGTGCGTCGGTGAGCTGATCCACCACACTGCCCGGTGCGGACCGACCAGGACCTATGCCGGAGGCTCGCGAGGGAGCCCACCCGGCCGGGTGCGGCATCTGGTATGACTGGTCCGCTCGTCCAGAAGGACCCGCATGCATTGGCGCTCGATTCCGGACGCTAGAAGGCGTCTTAGGGAAGGGTGCCATTTGCCACGGATCTGTTCTGGGCACGGGCGGGCGCGGCGTAGAGCCGTTGCCAGCTCCACCCACCGCGCCTAACACGTCAAGGTCCGGCCTTGACGGCAACTCCTGCTGCGGCCCCGCGGGGCCCGACTCTACGTCCGAAGACGGAGCCAGGGACGCCGGAGTCGTCTCCGCGGACGGGGTCTTGTCCACGGAGGTTTCCGCGCGTTCCTTCCGGCCGCCGGAGTCGTCCGGAGACGTCTCACGGGGGCTGTCGCGCGACCGGGTGTGGTCCGCGACATTTCCACCCTTATCCCTCCCCTTGGATTCATCGGCCTTATCTTTGGCCTTCTCTTTCGCTCTTGTCATTTTTCGAGACGTCCTTGAGGAGCGGGCGATCCCCAGGGACTAAGGAGGCTACAACACTGTGACGGTAGGCTGCGATGGAACACTGTCGGACTGATCCTGGTCACGGCACCAATGTAAAGTTATTGACTACCGTCCGCTCTTCGGGATCCTCGAGGATAGTCCTCTCTCATCCGAGTCCTTGCGGACGCGCATCCGCTATTCCGGATCCTCGCGGCAGGGCCGCTCACCGGAGGTCGCGGCGGACACGGTAACTACTTCATCATTAACGGTAACCAGGTAACAGCCCACCCGACACTCCCAGGCCTACGGACACCGTTCAGAAACTGGTTCATCACCACGGTGTTAACTGGCGGGGCCTGGCGAGCCGCGGTCTGCCTCGGGGACGGAACCCCGTACAGTCCGACATGCTGGCCAGAGCCTCTGTCACATGTCCCGGGAAGGGAGAGAGCTGGCGATCCACAGGGCCGAAGGCCCCCGAGTCAGCAACTCGTCTCTCCCAGCCCGGGCCTCCCCACGGAAATCGTCCCCAGGGCTCTAGGAGCCCACTACTCAGACCCAGGGAACACAAAGCTCATGGCGAGCCTCGTGTGCGTCCTAGTCTCGATCTTGGACAATCTCCTCGAACGAGTCGCTTCCAGTGTATATATAATACACCAGAAACTGCAGGGCGCACGCGAGGTTAAATCGATCCATTGTTATAGTTTACTGGAGCGTAAATTACAATACGTCGCCGTGGCAACGCACGCTCGAACGGAGCATGTCAAAACAAGGCCAAGTACAGAAAGGCCACATAAATGGCTTTTATGTTTACAATCACCTGCCGCGTGCTTAGGGCAAAATCGCCACATAATTGTAGGCCAAAATTGGTGCTTGTAGCCCAATTTGAACAATTCGGGGGTTTGGGGGAGACTAAGCCCCCTGACTAGAGATATCGTATCTGAAAGCTGATTGATGACAGAGGAGTGGATATACCAGCTGCCGGCGTCAAGACATATACATACAGCTACCGGTATATGTAAGCAGTAAATGTATGTGAGGTCAAGTTCTAGATGACCAAAAGATGTGTCATATATATGTAGAACATTTATGACAGTTATCGGCCCGAAACCCTCCCTTACACTTTATCCAACTCAGCATACACGGCACAGATTCATCACATGACTTCATACTCACGGGAACCGACACACACCGTCTAAGACATGTAAACAACTCCACAGATGACGTCATGCAGAACACACCACCAATCACAACATTTCCAGACACCTAACCACGCCCACACAGACATTACATCACATTCAACGAATCACATGAACTCCTGTTCCACGACGCGGGAAAAACCAGACACAGCATGGAAAAATCCCCGAGCTTTTCGGAGTCGAGTTTGAGAGATTTAGATATTGGAGACGTATCTCTAAAAATATTGAAGAAGTTAAAAAGAAGATATCTGTGATATACTGTTGAACCAGTCGGACTATTATTCGGACTATATCGGGAAGTTGCGTATGTGGCCGTGATCGTGTCATCGGAATATTCATCCTAATTGTAGAATATTTATGACTGTTATGGCCCGAAACCCGCCCCTGACACATTCTCCCACTCGACATACACGGCACAGATTCATCACATGACTTCATACTTACTTACCTTACGTCACCGGGCATGCACCGTCCTCGCACCACATCTACATGTAAACAACACTGCTCACGTTAACACTTCCTACAATCCCACCAATCACCACATTCCCAGACACATGACTCCGCCCACACAGACATGACATCACTTTCCCGCCATTTCACATGAACACCTGCCACATTACGCGGGAAAACCCACACACATCATGAACTTAGCCCCGCGCTTTCCCACGGACATATGTAGTTGTGAGAAATCTGTTGAAGAGAGAAGTTGTATTGAGAGGTACTAAGCCAAAGATTGTGATTAGAGGATATCAAATTTATACAGGACTATTAATACTTCGGACTATTGTGGGGATTACGATTGTGTGAGTGACCGTGATCGTACATCGGACTTAATCATCCAAATAAACTCGGATATTATTGAAATTTACGTCGGACTTCCTGTTGGTGTGTTAACGCACAACATACATCGTACTATTCGATCAGTGGGCGTAATAGCCGCCCGAAGAACTCCGCTATTCCGTCACATTGGTGCCGTGACCAGGATAGCGAAGGCCAGTTCTCGGCTTACGAAATATCCCGACGTACGAACTTTTGATGAATACCCGATCTACGACTCGGAACCCGATCGGACCAAGCCCGGAAGATGAGGTGACGATGAATCCGGTCCCAGCGAACCAGCGAACTGCACGACCAAGGTCAGTGGCAATGAGCGATACTATTACGCTATCGCAAGTGCAACCGCCAAACGAACTGTACGAACTATCGTCGGCGGCATCCGTAGAGTACATGCCGGACTGGATGCGAGCCGATAGTAACCTCGAAGAACTGTTGGACGGTGACCCGTACCAGCCGTCGCGCACGGTGACAGAAATCCTCGACGCGCATGCGCGGTCATACCACGCGACACCTGCCGGACCGCCAAGGTCGCGACCAAGCGACGGAAGTGAAACGGACTATGCGCGCTTCCAGCGCCAACCCAATACCGACCCGCTACCTAAGTCGGTGAGTGTACGACCAACGAACTATGACAATTCAATGCTGACGCACCCGCCGAGTCGGTCGCGTGTCCAACAATGGTCGCATGAATCGGATACGAGTGCTGAACTGTATCCGCGACACGACAATGTAATGTCGCGCCCATCGGTAACAATCCACACACTGACGCGACCCGACCGAACCCCGCCGGTGTACTCCAGAGTACCGGCCGACCCAGTCGTCACGGGAGAGATGCCGGATGTCCACCTGCCGAACCGGAGAAGAGCCGCCACCGAGAGTACCCCCGCGGCCGACCCCAGGTTCAACGTCGTCCAGACGAACGACCCGTCGACACGATTCCACGTACCCGCGCTGAGATCGGAGGTCCGATACGCCAGCGACACCATCGATCGCCGACCGCGCAACATCGGAGTACCGATCTCCGACACCAGCGAGAACACACACCCCGTGCATCTACCACCACCGGTAGTCAACATCGGACCATTCCGCCTCACACGGCTACGTGCCCAACCATGGAAATGCGGTGCCCATGCACAATCATGGGGGAGTAGCAGTATCGAACTATGTAAATGCGGTGCCCATGCACAATCATGGGGGAGTAGCTGTACCAAACCATGGAGTACCAGCGTACGGTGTTGCCGCGTACAATCACGGAATAGTGCCCAATTTGGGAATTGTGCCGCAAAACCCTGGAGTAGCAGTTCCCAGTGTGTACGCTCCTGGTTCGGGATATCAGTTCCCACAAATGCCACACCCAACTCCGTCATACGGAATGCCGGAAATGTCGCCGCCATACGGACCGGTCTCCCAAACCGCGCCGTTGTCAAATCACGCTGGCTACCCGCCCGCACCCGACGCCACGCCATACGTCGTACCGGTCACCACGACCACTGCCGCACCGACCACGGAGGTCGCGCCGCCAACTTCCGCCGTTTCTGCGACGACTGCCCACTCTACGACAGCGGCATCACAAGCGCCCATCATCCCGACGCTAGCGCTGAGTACTGCCAAACCAGCACAGTGGCGAGCCACGTTTAAGGAGGGTAATCTGAACTAGTACCTCCGCAGCTTCGAACAGTTTACGGCTGCATTCACGTACACGGACTTGAACAAAACTACGACATTCCGTAGTACGTTACGCGGACGAGCGGAAGCAATCGCTCTGAACATTCCGTTCAACACGCCTTGGGATGAATTCAGGCGTCGTCTCCTGGAAGGATGGGAACCCGCCGCCCGCCGACAATCGAAACGAGACGACTTCCCGTTCTTGAAGCGTGAACGGAAAGAAGATGCCGAACATTTCCTTGAACGGCTACAAGCCATAGCAGAACAGGTGTTCGATGACGTCACACCTGAGTTTCTCCAACGAACTGTTATTTCGCAATTTGTCAATGGTCAGCCTGACCATATTGCGGATAGACTTTGTGTAATGACATTCACTTCGTACAGCGACGCACTCACGGCTGTACTGAAAGCAGAGAGTCGCCAGCAGCGGACCAAGAGAGATCGGCCCCACGGTACCCGCCGAGCGGACGCCACTTACCACGGGTATGCCGACGACACGGAAGCGAACGACGAACTTTCATGTGCGATCGGACAGTTGAACCCATGGGATACACCAACTCCCGATCAGATCGCTGCATACTACGACCCTGCAGATAGCGACACGACCGGACTGCAAGGGTGTGAAGAACATTCCGTCCCTTCCTGCTCCCGCGAATGGGTCGCGGAAGCGTTCCAGTGTGTTGTTAGTGATGAGTGCGGACAATACGGTGAGGACGCACTATACTCTGTTCTACGGGCTATCGCTCAGGCTCGTGGCGACCGTCCTACGCCTCAAGGTCGAACTGAAATATGTTTCTTCTGCAAGAAACCGGGACACAGGTGGATACGGTGTTACCGTTTGAAGGACATATTGGTACGAAACGGAATGAAACCGTTCCCGCCACGCCCTGGCGCAAATCGGAATAACGGACAGATCGGTATACCGAACTCGAACTCTCAGCCAATGGCTACGACACCACCGGCTCAGCCACCACCACAGGCCAGGCCGTCAAACTAAGGGAGGAAGGAACTGTGGAGCAAGAACCTTCCGTTAAACCGAGCTACGCTCAAAGCTCCAAACCAATGGTTGTGTCCACAGCTACGAACACGATGCCAACCAAGCTGGCGCCGACACCACGGGCCCTTCCGCTCCGCGAAGGGGTGTGCGCCAAGTGTGTTTCGTCGACTTCAGGTACGGAATCCCTCCACGAAGGGGTGTCGGAACCATTGCCACGCAGGCCATCACGGACTAATCGTCACGAAGGGGTGTCGACACGCATCACCGGCGATACTGGAACGGACTCTATGTCTGAAATAGAATGGGTGTCGGATGATGGAGGCTTTTACGCTTTCCCAACGGGACCTGAAACCAAGCCGGGAAGACTGAAACTTCCACTCCTACTGCCTGAGGAGGACCTCGATGGACCGATTGTTATCAGTCGAAGTCTGGCCGCCCATGAGTGCTGGAAATTGCCAGTGCATGTGGGAGGACGAACTTTTAAAGCAGTAATGGACTCAGGAGCACAGGTTTTCCTGCTCCGAAAGGACATGATGCGACACGTGCCTGTCGAACAGCGCACTCTACGCCCGACCATGGCGACCATTCGGGATGTCAACGGAGACTCCAGCCCGATCGACGGACTCCTAGACCTTACGATCAAGGTCGGAACGAAAGAAATGACAGTGACATTTTGTGTAGCAGCGATTCATGACGAAATGATTTTGGGCATGAATTTCTTCCGACAAACGAAAGCCATCGTTAATTACGGTGATGGAACTGTCGAAATTAATAAAGAGATCCTGTTTGCATACAAGGACTTCGAAGCTAATGTTGTACGCATGGCTGTACGTCGAGCCAATACGGTACCGCCACGCAGCGAGGCCGTAGTCGAACTTGTACCGACCTCAAAGGTCAGGGTGCGCCAACACCCTCGGCTCATTCAGCCCATGACGAACTTTCCGGAGGAAACAGACTTGATTATGGGTCGCACGTTGACCTCATTGAACCGGAAGTGTGTTAAAGTGACTGTGGTGAACCCCGCGGATACGGGCGTAACTCTGACTCGCTCGGATCCAATAGCCATAGCGAGCCCCGTTGACAGTATTGTGGGCGCTCTGCCGAAGTCAGAAGAGGAACCGGAAGTTCCCCACACGAACGTTAACCATTACGAAGACCTCCCGCCACACCTACGGGAGATGGTGGACCGTGCCGGACTAGCACCTGAACAGCAACGGTGCTGTGCCAATTTGGTATATCGGTACAGAGACACTTTCATGTGCCCCGAAGGACAGCTCGGACGGACGCATGTAGTGCAACATCGGATCGACACGGGTACAAGCGCCCCAATTCGTCAGCGACAACGTCGCGTACCCCAAGCGCAACAACACATCATAGATGAGGAAGTTGACAAAATGTTGCGACTTGGATGTATCGAACCTTCGGAATCACCATGGAGTTCACAAGTGGTGTTGGTACGAAAGAAAAACGGACAGGTACGATTCTGTGTGGACTATCGTCTGCTCAATGACGTAACACGGAAAGATTCGTACCCTCTTCCGAACATTCAAGACACGCATGACGCACTCGCTGGAGCGAACTACTTCTCGGCCTTAGATCTCGCCTCGGGATACTGGCAGGTCGAGGTGGACCCGACGGACCGACCCAAGACGGCCTTCGCCACCCGGAAAGGCCTATACCAATTCAGGGTTATGCCGTTCGGACTGAGCAACGCGCCAGCGACTTTCGAACGTCTCATGGAGACCATCTTACGCGGATATCTGTGGACCAGATGTATGTGCTATCTGGATGACGTGATAGCATACGGACGCACTTTTGATCAGGCGCTTGCCAATCTGGAAGCAGTCCTCGATCGGATACGAACTGCCGGGTTACGCCTACAACCCAAAAAGTGCGAACTCTTTCAACGCGAAATCCTGTATCTGGGATTTATCGTCAGTGGACAAGGAATCAGGGTGGACCCGAACAAGGTCAAGGCTATTAGGGAATGGCCGACTCCCTGTGAGATTACGGACGTACGAGCTTTCCTGGGGTTTGCCAATTACCACAGGAGGTTCATAAAAGACTATGCCGAAATTGCTGAACCTCTGGTGGCACTCACCCGGGGTGAATGTCGCTTCACGTGGGGATCGCCCCAACGGAACGCCTTTAGGAGGCTCCAGAACGCACTTATCAAGGCCCCCAAGCTCGCCCATCCATCACAAGATGCGGACGATTATTTCATTCTTGATACCGACGCCAGCGGCTACGCCATCGGAGGCGCGCTTTCACAGCGTGTCAATGGAAAGGAAATCCCGATTGGCTTTGCAAGCAAGACGCTGTCCCGCACGCAACGGAATTATTGTACGACCTATAGAGAACTGTTGGCTGTCGTTGAAATGATTCAGCATTACCGACATTATTTGTGGGGACGCAGATTCCTGTTACGAACTGACCATAGTTCTTTGCGTTGGTTAAAGAACTACAACGATGCGGACGGTATGTTGGCTCGCTGGTTAGCCAAACTGCAGCAATATGACTTTCGTATTGAACATCGTCCTGGAAAGCTCCACGGAAATGCTGACGGACTTTCCCGCTGCCATAGTTGCAAACATTCGGACTGCCCTGGACGCTTAGTCGTTCCACCCACGGACCCGGAAACAAGTTCTGGAGAACTTCCCGTCAGACGGATTACGGTGGTTCCTGTTGGACCCGAGAAAGACCTCCTGGACAGTGATACCATGACATCACCGGTCTTGTCTCGGATGATCTCAATACGCCAAGCTGCACGTGTGCGAGCACTGGATGTGAAATTGAACGGACAAGAATGGTTGTCGGACTATTCAACAGCGGACATTGTTGCCGCTCAGCAAGTCGACCCGAGTGTCGGAGTCTTACGACAGTGGGTATTGAACGGAACGAAACCCACGTCAAAGGAAGTCGCCCGCTACGGTGAGGAAGTGAAAACTTTGGTTTCACGATGGACTTTGTTAGCGCTACAGGATGGAGTCCTCATACGTACTACTAAGCCGGACCCAGCTGGTCGGACTGTTGTACAAACTGTGTTACCAGCGGCATTACGAACGGTGGTTCTACACCAACTCCACGACCTCAAGGTCGTAGGCCACCTCGGAATACAACGGACTGTTGAGAGAGTAAAGCGCCGGTTTTACTGGCCAGGTCTCGCCTTGGATGTTGCCCGCTGGTGCGCCCGCTGCCCGCAGTGTGTGTCACGGAAAGGAAAACCAGCGCCCAAGAAATCGCCTCTAACGCAACTACCAACTGGGGCGCCATTTGATCATATTGCCATGGATATCTTAGATACCCATAAAGTTACCGGACGAGGTCACAGGTACATTCTTGTCATATCGGACTACTTTTCAAAGTACACGGACGCATTCCCGCTCCGCCGCCATACGGCCAAAAATGTCGCCGATGTTTTGGTGAATCGTTGGATCGTGTACCACGGGGTACCGAAAGCCATACACAGCGACCAAGGAACGGAATTTGAGTCGTCGTTATTTCGGAGCGTTGTACGCCTTTTGGGCGCCAAGAAAATTCGGACCACGCCCTACCGCCCACAAAGTGACGGTCAAGTCGAACGATTCAATCGGACTTTGTTGAATATGTTGAGTGCATTCGTCAGTGATCGTGGGAATGACTGGGATCTGCACTTGCCATATGTACTCATGGCGTACCGCACCTCGGTGCATTCCTCAACCGGGTGTACACCACACCTGATGGTATACGGACATGAGTGCAATTTGCCTGTTGACTTGATGTTTCCTACGTATGACCCAGAACCGCTACCTCCATGCGGACCTGAATACGTCTAGTATCTCCGAACTGCCATCAGAGCTGCCCATGGGTTTGCGCAAGACCACCTACAAAAAGCTGCAACCCGCCAGAAAATGGGGTATGACGCACATGCGAAATCTCGCCCTCAGTTCCAGCCGGGAGAGTTGGTACGGTACTACTATCTGCCCCTCACTCAGAACAACAAATTCGCCCGACCCTGGACCGGACCCTGGAGAGTCCTGGAACGCGTTACTGAGGTAGACTATCGAATTGCTCTAGTCTCCAATCCACGAAATACTAGAGTCGTCCATCTGGACGTCATTAAACCATACGAAGGCGACGCACAGTTGCTGAACCTTCAACCTCAAGTCGTATCGCCAACTGAGTCGTCAAGTAGCACAGACTCCAAGACCGAACCATCGAACGATCCCCTGGAGCTCCTCAAGGAATTCCTCTACCCTTGGGACGTCACCGTACAAGACAAGTCGTCAGATACAGATCGGACTACCGAGACTGATACTTCGTCATCACCCGCCAGTCGGAGAAGTCCCGCAATCGGACCGCGACGCCGTCGCCAGAAGCGAAAATCGCGCAAGTCGAACTCTAGCGCTTCACAGCGAGCGCCAAAACCCCGCGGACCCAAACCCGCGATTGTTACGGACTCATCAACAAGCGAGGCTACGCCCCAGCCTGCTCCGTACAATCGACCCAGACACACGATTCGCCGCCCAGCCCGGTTCAGATAACCACGGCTGTGCCAAGGGACTGATCTCTATGATGATGAATAAATGTCTGTCTATTGGACTATGATGTCATATCACCCCAAAATATATTTATAATATAATAATATTATGTACATATTCATTTCAATAACCATTTTTATGTACTGATGTCAGTGAGGCAATTTTCATATATAATATTGATATGACGTTATAATATTGATGCTGGTTATGATGCTATAATGTGGTATATGTGTGTTATGCATTGCATATAACTTCGTACTTCTCCATACCATCTCGCGCCTGTTGCGCACTACCTAAATATTGCATGACTAACAATCCCACCCATGTGTCAGCCGTCATGTCCTGCCGTGAGTAAGATCACTTTGTCGCGGACGAGGTGAGAGGATAGCCGTCTTCCGAGCAAGCGTCTGATAAGAGCCTCTGCTCCCCCTACGTACAATTCAGGGGAATGCCCTCAGGAGCAGAATTCAGCTATGAACCAACCTCTGCATTCCAACGCGCGATCTGTCATCACATTCATTAAAAATTATGCAACGCACCACGGCAGGGCCGCCCAGATCACCCCATCACCCCTCATGATAATATCAGCGGTTCCATTACCTACGGCACTAGATGAAAATGAACGGACTGAGCAAACTTCTGTGAGCTTGGTATTTATACCTCAGCATATGTACGGACAGTGATCATCTGTTATAAACAAGTTGGTCAAAAGTTTATTGTGTGCTAATTGTGCAGATAAGGAACGGACTAATTGTAAGAGTTCACACGGAAAAGCATGAAGCACAAATAAACACTGAAGCCGCCCGCGGCACCTCCATATAAACATTCCCAGTTAACTTCAATAGAGAGTGGAAGCACGCAAAAGGTCCAGTAATTTTGACTGTATGCTAGACGGACAGTGAAATGATTGGATTGCGTTATCCAGAAGTTTGTGTCGGACTATGGGAAAATAGAGCAGCTGTGTGCTAACCTACTGCCCCGCCTGACTGGTGTGATGAACCAGAGCTTTGATGTACACGCGTTGCCTAGGTGATGGACCGCCCCCTCTTCGCACGACTGAGAGCCGAGATGGATCAAGCGAACATAAAGACGTATAAGACAATAGACAGAGCGCACCCCCCGATTGTGGAAAACCGCAAAAGACACTGTCAGCACTTTGTGTGTGTACGGATGCCAGATAAGCAGGAAAGTTTTAGAAGTGGGTCATTCTGGCTGCGGACACTGGAGAGTAAACATCTAGCGGATAAGTGTTGAATATCAACAGTGTTCTTATAAGACAATTGACTATATCTTGTGGATATTTCGTACGGCAATTGCACGGACTTTTGCCTAGTATTTCACGGACTGTGTGAATAATCCTGATACGCACCTTGTATTAGGATAAAAGTCGGACTAGTGAGTGTGGGCTCACGCCAGTGAGCGAAATTCGAACTATGTCGTCTTCCGACAAGGAAAGAGATAAGCCACCGGACAAGAAGACGGCATCTGATGCCGATAATAACGAACTGCCACTTGCCGTGAGGATAGTGGAGGCTGGGGATGAGCCGGAACATCCCATCGTACTTGGAGAATCGGCGACAGCCGACAGCGCACCGGGAACAGTTTCCCCTACCTCGGACCCGATCACGATATCGGATACAGAAACGGCCTCTGGGGCCGAAACGGACATTCAGAAGAAAGTGATAGCGAAACTCGCTCAACGTGGAGAGCGTCATACGCCGAGTCCGTCATCGGACTCTATGTCGGACTTAAGTGCGCCTGACTTCCAGCGCCTGGAAGAAGGCGGGAAAATTGTTGAACAAGCCATGGCTGCTAGAGACGCAGCTAAAGCCACGGCTAGTGTTACTTCGGACTCCGGACCAAAACAAATGATGGCTACTCCGCCAGCGACAGCCGCACGACCGACCGCCGTGTCGGCTACTTCGCCTGTTTCAGCCAAACCGGCCAAACCCGTACGACCTCTCGCGTTGCTCCCGCACGCGACGACATCGCGAGGATATTCCTCGGTATATACGGACTTATTCCGGACTCAGGGAAATCATGAGTCGCGGGATCTACGACATCGGACTTATCACCGTCAAGTTGACGAGTTGATGGAGCTCGTACCTCGTCCTCCCACACCCCACGGGACGAGTCCAATCGACTGGAACGCGGTTCCACTCTATGACCGGAACCGGCACGCAGAATATGGACATGTCCATGATTTTTCTGTACCGTCGACACTGACAGAGAGTCAGTACTTGACTCTGATGCCGCTACGCCTCGGAACGGGAGGATTCGACTGCCCCTTCTGTACCAGTGAGGAGGAGTCGGAACGTGAACGGACCTGGCCCACGGTGCCTAGCCGGGCCCCACTTCGGCCCCCACAGGAGCTGGATGCTCATGTTCTGGCGTATCATATGCCATTTGTACGCTTCTTTGTGTGCCCCGCACGGGACGGGTACATGACCCTAACGCTTTCGGACATGATACAACATATCTCGATGCCCACGGCGAGTCACACGGACCGGTTCCCCATTTTCCAACGGGGATCACTAATGGCCACCGAGAATATGGTAACTCGTTTCGCCAAGCGATGTGGGGTTGACATGCAACCCAATCCAAACTATCGGCCACCACGCGTACCATCGCACGTACCCATCTTCCGACGGACGCCGGAATCGGTACTTACTTTCGGCATCTGGGCGATGGCGCCCGCGGTGATGTCACAGTACCCGCCGAATACCGCACCGGAGGTCCAACTGGTACTGGACCGCATTGAGTACGGCCAACTGAAAACGAGGGCCGACGAAGCCAAGGTCGAACGGATGGTACGGGACATCCAACTGATTAATCGTCACGTCCGCTACCGAAAGCCTGGGGCTTTCTATTTCGACCGCCCTGTTGTATATCGGACCTCGGCCATGAAGACCGCTGAATCTCGGACCTCGGCCATGAAGGCCGCCGAACCTCGGACTTCGGCTTCACCAGCCACAGGAGTTTCAACTTCCGCACGGAGTTCGCCCTCGGGGGCGATACCCAAGAGTCGGACTGTTGAGAGGCCTACAGCGCCTAACGTTACGGACTATAGAGTTCGGGAGGGACTTGTGCCACCCCCGGACGAATATCCGCCCCTGCCAAGTCGACCTACGGTCGAGACAGACGCGGCTGAATCTTCGGACTCAGTTAGAACTTCGGACCCAGCCGAACCCATGGAAACGGCTAAAATTACGGACTCTGTGGATAGGGAGCCTTCCCCAAAGACGGTTTCTCGAACCCCAGTTACGGACACTGAGTCGCCAATGGAGTGCGACCAGCCGCCACCACTTCGGACTATCGAGGATGAACCAGAACCTCGACAACGTCGGACACCCGACAGCAGGCCGGACTCTCCCATGGAGCCGTCTCGCGGCCTGATCACCTTCGGACCACCTCCTCCGTACCTGGATTACGAGGAGGAGTTGTTGCCCCCAACGACCACCTTGGTTACACGAGCCAACGATCCGGACAGGCCTCGGCTAAGGATGGAAGTCCTGGAGGACCAGGATCCATTACCTCGCGACCTGGAGGTCAATTTCGGACTTCACGGATCTGGTGAGTTCGGTGCGGACTACCAGCTACTTCGTCAGCATGGGCAAAGGTTGCTCGAACGGACTTTACCCGGACTACAAGTCCTCCCCGGAATTAACCCGGATTTCGCCGAACTCTACCAGGACGACAACACACGTCGTCTTCCCGCCGGACTCGGACCGCATCAGTCATACTGGATGGAGCAAATCACCCAGGCTGCAACGGATGCGGACCCTCTACTGCTTGCGGAAGATGCTGAGCATCACCTCCCGTCGTTGGCACTGGCCAGCGCGGACGACCTGGCGCTTCAACATCTGCGAGCTATCCGCCGCGGATACGTACTCGCCATGGACGCACACATCCGCCAGGCGGAGTATAACGCCATGTCCCTGGGATTCGGGATGGGGTCGCTACACGAGCGACAGACCCCGACAGCCCCGCACCCTCTCCTGGAGGAGAATCGACGACTCCGGGAGGAACTCCGCACCGCGGAGCGAAATAATTCGGACTTACGAGAAGAGGTACAGGAGCTTAGAGCCCGCCTCTCTACTACTTCGTCATCGTCCTCGTCGCCGGAACCTCAGGGAATCCCTGACGAACTGTGGACAACGATTGTGGCGGTTCTACCGCACTTGCCGGCCGACGACCAAAGGCGGCTGATGCAACAGGCATCGCCAGCCGCCCGGCCTCCCGTGTCACGGAGACGCGACCGTCAGTCGGACTAGGCCACGTACCTCAGGTCACAGCACCAGGATAGCTGTGGCCTGCAAATATCGTACTTATCGTATCATGTGGTATGCATGAGTATCATGTACTAATCCTGGTCACTTTCAGGTATTTCGGACTTTAAATTGTTTCCGTTCCGCTAGGGAGCGTCGAGGAGTATTTTTACATTCCAATAATATAATATGTATATACATTTGTGATTCTTTTAACTGTGATTTATGTCTTGATTTATGTGTTTCATCGTCACCTGTCGTTGTTTTAAATGTATTTGTCAAATGTGTTCATATCATCTTAGTGACTGTTGACTGACTGACTAATGACTTTATTTTGACAGTTAGAATTTTTATTGTATCCATTGCTTTATCATTGTCTCGCGCGGTGAATGTGTTTCCCTTTAGGACTTTTAGCTTATCATGTTTAGATTTTTGGACAGTTAGGTTTCGGGGAGGGTAAATTCCCAGGGGGTAATTTGACGAAGGGGTGTTTTGTAGAATATTTATGACTGTTATGGCCCGAAATCCGCCCCTGACACATTCTCCCACTCGACATACACGGCACAGATTCATCACATGACTTCATACTTACTTACCTTACGTCACCGGGCATGCACCGTCCTCGCACCACATCTACATGTAAACAACACTGCTCACGTTAACACTTCCTACAATCCCACCAATCACCACATTCCCAGACACATGACTCCGCCCACACAGACATGACATCACTTTCCCGCCATTTCACATGAACACCTGCCACATTACGCGGGAAAACCCACACACATCATGAACTTAGCCCCGCGCTTTCCCACGGACATATGTAGTTGTGAGAAATCTGTTGAAGAGAGAAGTTGTATTGAGAGGTACTAAGCCAAAGATTGTGATTAGAGGATATCAAATTTATACAGGACTATTAATACTTCGGACTATTGTGGGGATTACGATTGTGTGAGTGACCGTGATCGTACATCGGACTTAATCATCCAAATAAACTCGGATATTATTGAAATTTACGTCGGACTTCCTGTTGGTGTGTTAACGCACAACATACATCGTACTATTCGATCAGTGGGCGTAATAGCCGCCCGAAGAACTCCGCTATTCCGTCACATAATAAACTTGGATAAATTGAATTCGGACTGGTTTTTGATACATCAAGCACAAAACTAACGGACACTATACTACCGGGGATCCCCGTATTTAAGCCCTGGGCTTATAATTGGGGAAAAGGGGTTGTGCCGAATGAAAATTAACTCCATATATAGGCCCATGGGCTTATATTTGGGGAATGATTATTTTACGATTTTTATTTTGCACGCTTGAATTTACAATGGATTGGACAGGAAAGCACTTCTTATATGCGTAAGAACTATATTTATACACACATTTTATTCTATAGATCCATAAAGATAGAATATCACAGATATTCACTGTCATATTGAACGCACGCATGACGAAAAAAAATGTACACATATACATGCCTATATGCATGTACCGGATGAAATCCAGCTGGTCACGTGTATACGTACTAGTAGCCCTAGGCAGGGCACGTACGTACGTCTTTTATCAATTTCATTTCAGTAGCTTATTCTAGGTACCAATACTTACTATAACATCTCCTACGAAAAACAAAACGTCAACTACGTTTTCCCCAAATTTAGGCCCAGTCCTGATGCGAGACAAAATTTTATTCCGTTTATAAGCCCATGGGCTTATACAAGAGTAGTACTTCCCTTGCATTAGCCCATGGGCTAATCCAAAGAGGGGCTTAAATACGGGGATCCCCGGTACGTAAAAGGGCTGATCGGACCCTGAAGAATCCCAATTTCGTAACATTGGCGCCAGTGTCCAGGATATCGAAAGCCAGTTTCGGCTTAGAAACTGTCAATGTCGAATACACGAGCGAAAACCTATAGCCAGCCGAATTCCCGTGCGGAGTCACGGACGACAGACAGAGCGACCACTAAACCAGTCCCGCTAAGCCAGCGACCGTCGCGACCCCGATTAGTAGTGATGAGTGACACGTTAACGTACAACCGCCAGACGAACTGTACCAGATATCGGAATACTGTGATCGTACTGGTTCGTCATTGTCGGAAGAAGATTACGGATCGAACCTCTTCGCTGATGAAGAATATGTGGACGAACTGTTACACGAAGATCCGTCATCGCCCCGTCACATGATGGGCGAAATCCTGGATGCCCATGCCAGGTCGTATCGGACTACACCCGCTGGACCGTCCCACTCGCTAGCTGACGATAGGAGACGAGCGAACTCTGTGCCTACAAGACAGAGACCGGATACCGACACTCTGTCACAACTGGTGAGCGTACAACCAGTGAACATTAATTTCTCTATGGTGACGCAGCTGCCAGCCGATCTCGAATTTGTCGGTGGTTGGACGATTCTGACAGTGCTGATGAGTTCGGACCAAGCCGTGACCACCTGGCGTCACGACCCTTGACGGCCACCCTGATGCGTCATGAGCGTAATCCGCCAGTCCAGTCGAGATTGCCGACCGACCCGATCGTAACCGGAGTCCTGCCCGGAGGGTTCCAGCCAAGCCGGAGATGTCCCGCTACAGAGAGCACCCCAGCGCCTGCTGCCGACCGGACCTACACCCGACCGATCTTCACCGTGAACAACTCTCGCGGACCAGTGAAATACCCGCCACGGCGACCACACGACATCGGAGTCCCGATCTCCGACACGAGCAATCTCACGCGCGACGAGTGTCAGCCACCGCCAGTGACCATCGTCGGACCCGAGCTCCCTGTCGAGCCCTCAGCTCAAGTTGTATCTGTTGTTCCTGATGGATATCATAATGTTGTTCCTGATGGATATCATAATGTCGTTCCTGATGGATATCATAATGTTGTTCCTGATGGATATCATACCGTTGGTCCTGATGGATATAAACCGCCGTACCCCAGAGTGGTACCTCGTAACGGTGGTCCTGTACCATACCCCGGAATAGCAGCTCAATATCCTAGGATAGAGCTCAACACTCTGGAGTAGCAGATCAGTACCCCGGAATTACAATATGCCCAAGTGTGTTCACTAACAGCCCCGGATCTCACGGTCCGTCGCCGCCGTACCCTCCTCACTCGGAAGGTGTACCGCAGGTGTCGCAATCGTATGGGCTAGCCCCACAGGCCGCGCCTGTGCCAAGTTGTGTCGGATACTCACCAGCAGTTCACCACGCAACCTCGCAACCGCTAGTCGCCGCCACCGTCGCCGTTTCCCTAGCGGAAACCACTGCGACTGTGCCTGATAGGCCCACATCGAATATCAGTACCCTGATCTCTACGACATCGAATAACGGTACCCCGATCTCTAGGACATCGAACAACAGTACTCCGATCTCACCCCCAGTGGGATCTACGACTGGATCGCCACCACTAGCTGCCGGCAAGACCACCCAGTGGGGCGCCACCTTCAAGGAAGGCAACCTAGTACAGTACCTGCGCAGCTACGAATAGTAGTAGTAGTAGTAGTAGTAGTAGTAGTTTATTTACAATTTCAATATACAAAAAAAACATTAATCACATTCATTCATCTCAACATCAAAACTATTGGTATATCCATTAGTAAATAATATGATTTGTACATGTTAAATGATTTGAATGACAAAATGTTTCATTAATGCATGAGATAGAACAAGATATTGAGGTCGTGGGATTGAATTAGCTGTAGCTGTCTTCCATTCGACCCCAAAATAAATGTAATATTTTGATACATAATATAGGATAAGTTATAAATAATAAAGGAATTTGCGATGCTGCATAACGATAGATGCCACAAAAGACCCCAAGCCACACCACGAGACGCTTCAGGAGATGGAAGGCTAAGTGTATAAAAATGAACACTGGACCAAGTCGACTTTCAAATAAATGGTGGAATATTTGAAGAAGAAAAAAACAGATTCAATTCATACTGTTGTGAGAGTTATTTTTATGTTACTTCGTGGCAGTCAGTGCAGAATATGTTTGTACAAGTTACGGTTCTGTTATATGAAGCGAACAGTAGAGATTTTATTTTCCTTTTGGCTTGTTGTTTGGAAATAATGTTTTGCAGATTCAAAGCAGTTTGATTCCATACAGTTGGGAAATTGAACAACGGAAGTCTCCCTGCGAACCGAGAATCGCAGCGCTTGATGTGCAATAAATTTGACTGCCTTGTATGATATTTGTCACTCACCTGGTGGTTGTATTTAAATAATTCGTTGAAAGAAGCTGGTAGTTTGTTCCTGACATAATCATGCATGAAAAGTATTATTTCATATCTGTGTTGATCGAGGATATTTAGAATATTAGATTTGATAAACAATGGATCGGTGTGACTATTGTATGATGCATTATGTATGGTCCTTATTGCCCGTTTTTGCAGAATTATAGATCTTTTCATTGTAGAGGGGTTTGCATTGCCCCAAGCCAGAATTCCATACAGTATATATGGGTGTATTAGAGCATAATACAGTGTTTTCAGACTGTCTGGAGGCAGGATCTTCTTGACTTGTTTGATTTGGAAAAGCCCTCTGGAAATTTTGCTATTAATGTGGGATAAATGATACTTCCAGGACAAATGTTCATCGATGTGTAATCCTAAGAACTGTGTTCTTTAGTACTGTGTTCTTGATAATTTTCACCAATTTGTTGCAACGATGTGCCATTTATTTGCAGTGACAGGTTATCAGAATTATATTTCGTGTGTTGACTTCTAAAAATAACAAATTTGGTTTTTGTTGCATTCAGAGACAGTTTGTTGGCACAAAACCATATGTACAGTTTATTTATTTCTGCATTTGCGCGTTCAAAGAGGTTAGTTATGCTAATATCAGAGATAAATAGGGATGTGTCATCGGCGAATGATAATATGCTGGCATTAGTCGAGTTGGCTATGTCGTTTACGTAAATTAAATATAAGAGTGGTCCTAGTATTGATCCCTGAGGGACACCACAAGTGATGTCTTGCATATCAGATTTTTCATTGTCAAATTGGACATACTGCTTACGATTTGATAAATAGTTGATGAGCCATACTTTTGCGATCCCTCGAATGCCATAGTGATTTAGTTTTTAAATAAAATATCATGATTGATAACATCAAATGCTTTAGAGAGATCGCAGAAGATTGACATCCTCAAATATTCAGAGGATAAGTTAATGTTGCTGGCTATGTCATTTAATAAATGTATTATTGGGTGGATTGTTGAGTGGTTAGGGCGAAACCCATGTTGATGATTGTAGAATAAATTTTGACTATTCATAAATGATAGTATCTTATTGAACATGACTTTTTCAAGTATTTTAGAGATTGCCGGGAGTAAACTAACTGGTCTGTAATTGTTAAGTAATCCAGAGTTAGAAGCTTTATAGATTGGAATAACCTTTGCAGTTTTCAGTTCATCTGGTACTACACCATTTGCAAGGGAAATGTTAATTATGTGCAATATTGGTTCAACTATTAAGCTTATTGTCTCTTTTAAATAATTGTGGAGATTTCGTCATGCCCCGAACTTGACTTTGATTTTAGTTTCCCTACCAGCTCAATGATAAAGGATGCTTGAATAGGTTCTAGGAATATGCTGTTCGGATTGGGATCTTTGAGATATTGTGTGAAATGTTTGTCCACTGTGGGAACATTCTCACTAGTGTTTTTACCAATAGTAGAGAAGTAGTTATTGAATGCTTTGGCTATTTCAACTTTATCAGAGACTTGCGCATTATTAATGCTGTAATAATTAGGGAACTGTGATTGTTTGGAATGTTTACCAATTACCTACTGCAAAATCTTCCAGGTCTGTTTCATGTTTTGTTTGTTTACCTCTAGTGCCTCTGTGTAATAATTTATCTTCAAAATGTGTTTAAGTTTGTTGTACGTATTTACATATTTTTTGTATTTAGCGATATTAATTCTAGAAGGATCCTTAACTTTTTTAGAGAACAGTTTTGTTTTTTTTCGTCTCGATATTAACAGTCCATTAGTGACCCAGGGTTCATTTTTAAAATGTTTTTTGTTAGACTTTATTTGAACCATCGGATATGCCTTTTTATATAATTTGATAAACTCTGAGTAAGTATGTGACTGAAATCTATTTCACTTAGTTGCTGTTTGAAATGTTCGATCTTCATTGGACTGATAATTGGACTTTGAATTGGTGGATTATGTTTCACTGTTGATTTGTTTTCTTCAATAGAAAAAATGCCAAAATGGTCTGCTACATCTGTTATAAAAATTCCAGTTTTTATGTTTGGATTGATGTTGTTGGAAAACATGTGGTCTATTAAGGTAGCTGATGTATTTGTTATTCTGGTTGGTTTTGTAATTAAAGGCACAAAACCTCTGGAAAAAATGTTGTCAACATAGTCATTTGTTTTGGCATGCACATTATATTTCAATAAATCAATATTCATATCTCCCATGATAAAGCATTTTTTATTTTCAGAATTTATAATATCGAATGTGGTGTTGAGAGTGGAAATGAATGTTTCTATATTAGCATGTGGAGGGCTGTTCGGTCTGTAAATAACACCAACTATTTTTCTTTGCTCGCTGTTAGATCCAGAACTCACCTCAATAAATAGTGATTCATAAACATGTTCGATGAAAGTGCTCAAATCGTCGCGTACTTTAAAATTGATATGATCTTTGATAAACAGTCCTACCCCTCCCCTGTTACTATTAGAACTGCTGCGAGAGATGAAATCATGGGAGCCCGGTAATTTAATTCTGTTATCCCTGTCGCATTTGTAGACCTCACTCACCCCTATAAAGTCGAATCCAAAATGTTCATCACATGAGTCATGAATTAAGTCTTTGAAGGATTCCCAGTTCGCAGAGAGACCACGACAATTCAGATGAAAATATGAAGTTGACCGTCCTTGAGTATGTATTAGAGTTTGAAAAGCTGTTGAATCATAGTATTCGCATGTGTTTTGTATTTGTTCGTAAGGAGAGTTTAAATCGGAAATGATGTCATCATTTGATTCATATATATTCTTGAAATTGTATCTGTCGTTGTTGGTGACCTGATCCAGTGATATATTATCAATCATTGCTCATATAGCCCCCCATCACGTGTGGCCCCCCGTGGTCAGCAACTAGCCCCTCAAAGCATCTGTCCCCAGCAGCATCACAAACAATGAATCCATTTAAAATACAAAACAGCATGGTACAAAATCAGAGCGAGTACTGTTGGACCTTGGCCCAATATAGAGTATATAATGGGTGAAAAATAATGGAGACTGTGATTGAAATAGCGGAATACATTCGTAGTTTTAACAGATTACAACAGAGAGGGTTCTCTGCGCGCCACATTGTGCCACGCTGAAATCTGCCCTACCCCCCCCCCCCCCCACTACAACAAACAAGTGCAAAGTTAATAAATATTTGGTAATTGAACCAGGTAACGAGAAACGTCATCTTTTTCGTATTTAAGTTTAAGTTATGAAGAAATATTTACGTAAACTGGTCAATTTGCTAAAGAATAATTAGCCCAAAGGCTTAAAGAGGTTACCGGACAAAATATGTTCTATATTTTCGATATTAGCTATTTTGTCCCCTGGCTTCGAAAATATGGTCACTGGTCAAATGCAAGCTCATGAGAATATCCAGCCAACATGTACATGTATATCATTCCCCATATGTTTACTATCGATAGCAAGCTGTAAATTCATTAACAAGTGAGATAATAGCAATTTTGTTCAATGACCTTGAAAATAAGGTCGTAGGTCAAATAAAAGGTCATTAAATATTTCGGCATACATCATTCCCTATATGTGCACAATTGATTCCCAAGTTGTAAAGTCGACAATAATGGAAGATACCAACCATTTTGTGCTCAGACCTTGAGAAACCGTTTTGACCATCCAGGATCAATGGATCATCGAATGTAAAATTTAAAGTCATGTCATGGCTTCTCATTTGCTATAGATCTCAGAGCCATTTAGGAGTACATAAATGTAAAGAATCTATCATTAGAATGATTTGACCACAAAGTACTGAGGATAAAAAATTCCGGTGTCAGTTGGAACTCAGAGGAAAACCAGCACCCAAGAAATCGCCTCTAACGCAACTACCGACTGGGGCGCCATTTGATCGTATAGCGTTGGATATCTATGTTTACTATCGATAGCAAGCTGTAAATTCATTAACAAGTGAGATAATAGCAATTTTGTTCAATGACCTTGAAAATAAGGTCGTAGGTCAAATAAAAGGTCATCAAATATTTCGGCATACATCATTCCCTATATGTGCACAATTGATTCCCAAGTTGTAAAGTCGACAATAATGGAAGATACCAACCATTTTGTGCTCAGACCTTGAGAAACCGTTTTGACCATCCAGGATCAATGGATCATCGAATGTAAAATTTAAAGTCATGTCATGGCTTCTCATTTGCTATAGATCTCAGAGCCATTTAGGAGTACATAAATGTAAAGAATCTATCATTAGAATGATTTGACCACAAAGTACTGAGGATAAAAAATTCCGGTGTCAGTTGGAACTCAGAGGAAAACCAGCACCCAAGAAATCGCCTCTAACGCAACTACCGACTGGGGCGCCATTTGATCGTATAGCGTTGGATATCTTAGATACCCACAAAGTTACCGGACGAGGTCACAGGTACATTCTTGTCATATCGGACTATTTTTCAAAATACACTGACGCATTCCCGCTCCGCCGTCATACGGCCAAAAATGTTGCTGACGTCTTGGTGAATCGCTGGATCGTTTACCATGGAGTACCGAAAGCCATTCACAGCGATCAAGGAACGGAATTTGAGTCGTCATTATTTCTGAGTGTTGCACGCCTTCTGGGCGCCAAGAAAATTCGGACCACGCCCTACCGACCACAAAGTGACGGTCAAGTCAAACGATTCAATCGGACTTTGTCGAATATGTTGAGTGCATTCGTCAGTGATCGTGGGAATGACTGGGATTTGTACTTACCATATGTACTCATGGCGTACCGCACCTCGGTGCATTCTTCTACTGGGTGTACACCACACCTGATGGTATACGGACATGAATGCAATTTGCCTGTTGACAAACGTACGATCCAGAATCGCTACCTCCATGCGGATCCGAATATGTCGAGTATCTACGAACTGCTATCAGAGCTGCCCATGGGTTTGCGCAAGACCATCTACAGAAGGCTGCAACCCGTCAGAAAATGGGATATGATGCACATGCGAAATCTCACCCTCAGTTCCAGCCGGGAGAGTTGGTACGATATTACTATCTGCCCCTCACACAGAATAATAAATTCGCCCGACCCTGGACCGGACCCTGGAGAGTACTGGAACGCGTTACTGAGGTAGACTATCGAATTGCTCTAGTCTCAAATCTACGAAATACTCGAGTCGTCCATCTTGACGTCATAAAACCGTACCAAGGCGACGCACAGAAAATCGCGCAAGTCGAACTCTGGTACTTCACAGCAAGTGCCAAGGACCCGCGGACCCAAACCCGCGATTGCTACGGACTCATCTACCAGCGAGGCTATGCCCCAGCCTGCCCCGTACAGTCGACCCAGATGCACGAT
Source organism: Terebella lapidaria (assembly GCA_949152475.1). Classification (NCBI taxonomy): domain Eukaryota; kingdom Metazoa; phylum Annelida; class Polychaeta; order Terebellida; family Terebellidae; genus Terebella; species Terebella lapidaria. Next base: position 31,042,739 of record OX424560.1, read on the forward strand.
TCGCCGCCCAGCCCGGTTAAGATGACCACGACTGTGCTAAGGGACTGATTTCTACCATGATGAATATATGCTTGTCTATTGGACTATGATGTCATATCACCCCAAATATACTTTTATAATATAACAATATTATGCACATATTCATTGCAATAACCATTTTTATGTACTGATGTCAGTTAGGCGTTTTTCATATATACTATTGATATGACGTTATAATATTGATGCTGGTTATGATGCTGTAATGTGGTGTATGATGTTATGCATTGTATATGACTTCGTACTTCTCCATTATCGTCTCGCGCCTGTTGCGCACTGCCTAAATATTGCATGATTAACCAATTCCACCCATGTGTCAGTCGTCATGCCCCGCCATGAGCAAGGTCACTTTGTCGCGGACGAGGTGAGAGGATAGCCGTCTCCCGAGCAAGCGTCAGATATGAGCCTCTGCTCCCCCTACGCACCATTCAGGGGAATGCCCTCAGGAGCAGGATTCAGCTATGAACAACCCTCTGCAATCCAACGCGCGACCTGTCATCCCATTCATAATCGCAGTTCCTTCATCTACGGCACTGGATGAAAATGAACGGACTGAACAAACTTCTGAGAACACCATTCCTTCGTCATCTCCGACCACCCCGGCCGCACCCGGAAGACCTCTGGCGTTACTGCCGCACGCGTCCTCATCGCGGGGGTACTCCTCCGCCTATACGGACTTTTTCCGAACGCAGGGAAATCATGATTCCCGCGAACTACGCCAACGAACTTATCGACGCCAGGTTGATGAGTCAATGGAACTCGTACCTCGTCCTCCTACACCTCACGGGACGAGTCCAATTGACTGGAGCACCATTCCGTTGTACGAACGGAACCGCCATGCCGGATATGGGCATGTTCATGACTTCTCGGTGCCGTCTACGTTAAAGGAGGGCCAGTTCCAGACCCTCATGCCACTGCGCCTCGGGACTGGAGGCTTCAATTGCCCCTTCTGCACTAGTGAAGAGGAATCGGAACGTGAGCGTACTTGGCCTACGGTACCTCGCCGGGCCCCACTTCGTACTCCACAAGAACTAGATTCCCACGTACTGGCATACCATATGCCCTTCGTGCGATTCTTTGTATGCCCTGCATGAGACGGGTATGTCACATTACCGCTAGAGGATATGATCCAGCATATCTCTACGCCTACGAACAGTCACACGGACCGATTCCCGATATTCCAGCAGGGATCATTGATGGCCTCGGCCAATATCGTTAAGCGATTCGCGACACGCTGTGGGGTGGATATGCAACCCAACCCCAATTATCGTCCCCCACGCGTACCAGCGCACGTGCCGATCTTTCGACGTACTCCGGACTCTGTTCTGACATTCGGAATTTGGGCGATGGCGCCCGCACTAATGTCGCAGTATCCGCCGAACTCTGCACCGGAAGTGCAACTGGTATTGGACCGAATCGAATTCGCCCAATTGAAGACGCGAGCAGATGAAGAGCGCGTGGAGTGCATGGTGCGCGACATTCAACTCTTGAACCGTCATGTACGCTATCGGAAGCCGGGAGCGCCATGAGAGCAGCTGTACCACGACCTCGGACTTCAGCCCCACAGGCTGCTGGAGATTCCACTCCTGCCCGGAACTCGCCCACGGGGGCGATCCCGAAACGACGGACTGTCGAGAGGCCGACGGCCTCCAACGTAACGGACTATAGAGTACGGGAGGGACTCGTACCACCCCCGGACGAGTACCCACCCTTGCCGAGTCGGCCGACGACTGAGGTGGACTCAGCCAAGACAGTGGACTCGGCCAAGACAGTGGACTCGGCCAAGACAGTGGACTCAGCCAAGACAGCGGACTCAGCTGAGACAGCGGACTCCGACAAAACCACGGACGCGAGTCAAACTTCGGACCAAGCCGAACCCATGGAAACGGCCAAGGACTCGGACGCAGTCACCAAGGAACTGCCTTCTGAGGTAGTGACCGAAACAACGGACACTGAGTCGCCCATGGAGTGCGACCAACCGACGCCATTACAGACCATTGAGGACGAACCGGAGCCTCAACATCACCGGACGACCTATGATGGACCGGGCTCAGCCATGGAGCCGTCTCGCGGACATATCAATTTCGGCCCCCTTCTCCGTACTTGGATTACGAGGAGGAAATGTTGCCACTCGTGACTACGCTCGTCACACGAGCCAACGATCTGGATCGGCCTAGACTACGGATGGAAGTCCTGGAGGACCAGGATCCGCTACCTCGCGAAATAGAGGTGAATTTCGGACTTTCGGAGTTCGATGCGGACTATCAACTGCTCCGTCAACATGGACAGTGGCTCATTGAACGGACTCTACCTGGATTGCAGGTTCTTCCCGGGATCAATCCAGACTTTGCCGAACCGACCAGGACGACAAAGCTGGTCGACTTCCCGCCGGACTTGGCCCGCATCAGGCCTACTGGATGGACCGGATAACCTGGGCAGCGACGGACGCGGACCCGCTGCTTCTGGCAGAGGATGCCGAACACCATCTTCCGTCCTTGGCACTGGCCAGTGCGGACGATATGGCCCAGCAACATCTTCGAGCCATCCGCCGCGGGTACATCCTGGCCATGGATGCCCACATACGTCAGGCGGAATATAACGCCATGTCCCTCGGATTTGGGATGGGGTCGCTCCACGAGCGACAGACCCCGGCTGCTCCGCACCCTCTCTTGGAGGAGAACCGACGACTCCGGGAGGAGCTCCGTACTTCGGAACAGACCAACGCGGACTTGCGGGAGGAAATACAAGAACTTCGAGCCCGCCTCTCCACGACATCGTCTCCACCACCGGAATCACCCAGAATCCTGGACGATCTGTGGACCACAATTGTGTCCGTGTTGCCGCACTTGCCAGCTGATGAGCAATGGCGGTTGATGCAACAGGCATCGCCAGCCGCTCGACCTCCTGCGTCTAGAAGGCGTGATCGTCCTTCGGACTAGTGTGTAAAACCCAGGTCGCAGCACCAGGATAGCTGTGACCTGTGAATGTCGTACTGTGCATGTATATAGTACTGTTCATATATGTCGTAATGTCATAAACTAATCCTGTTGCATTTCAGGAATTACGGACTATAGATGTTTCGGTTCTGCTAGAGAACGTAGAGGACTGTTGTTTTTACCATTCCAATGATATATATACATGTGATTATTTCAATCTGTAATTTATGTGTTGATTTTAGTGTTTCATTTTCACCTGTCGTTGTCTTAAAGGTATTTGTCCAATGTGTTCAAATCATCTTAGTGACTGTTGACTGACTGACTGATGACTTTATTTTGACAGTTAGAATTTTTATTGTATCCATTGCTTTACCATTGTCTCGCGCGGTGAATGTGTTTTTCCCCCTTTAGGACTTTTAGCTTATCATGTTTAGATTTTTGGACAGTTAGGTTTCGGGGAGGGTAAATTCCCAGGGGGTAATTTGACGAAGGGGTGTTTTGTAGAATATTTATAACAGTTATCGGCCCGAAACCCCTCCCTGACACATTCTCCCACTCGACATACACGGCACAGATTCATCACATGACTTCATACTTACCTTACGTCACCTGCACGCACCGTCCAAGCACCGCACCTACATGTAAACAACTCTACTCACGATAACACTCACCTCATTCCCTCCAATCAGCACATTTCCAGACATATAACCACGCCCACCCAGACATTACCTCACATTCGACAAATCACATGGACACCTGCCACACCACGCGGGAAAATACAGACATTCAGCACTTAGCCCTGCGCTTTCCCAGTGATTAGTTCAATTGTACTCTGAGAGAGTCGGTTGTATTAGGAGAGATTGTGAATGAAGTTGGATATAAAATATTGAGAGGTACACTTGAAGAACATTGAATATCCAGAAGAAGTTAACTAGAAATCGGACTATAATATACATCGGACTATACTGTGGGATCACGAGTGAATGTGTGAGTGACCGTGATCGTCATTGAACTATAATCATCCCAATAAACTCCGGATTATTGTGGAATCTACGTCGGACTTCCTGTCTTGTGTTTTACGCACGACCTACATCGTACTGTACGATCATGTCGGCGTAATAGCCGCCGGTAGTAACGCTATTCCGCCACACGTGCGAAATATGTTTTGATGAACTTTTACTCCCGACCATTAGCAATAGGATACTTAGCAATTGGAACAGTGCTCAAGCTATGATGATGATGAACATGCCAACCCCAGTATCCCCCACGGAGTCGAGGAATTCCTGGGGAGACGCTGTCTGATCGGTTAAATCTATCGAAGTAAATCTACTCGTAATATTAAAACGTTTTACAATCTAACGGAAATATTTTTTTTAGTGATTGTCTTCATCATGGTGATATCGGGAGAGAACCGCATGTAAAGTGTACTGCATTTCTGGTTGTTGACCCTTATAGTTTTAAAACAAATGCTGCGGTTATATTGCAGAACCGGAGAAACGCATCCACCCATGGGTCGTTTTAGGGGCCGGTCATTATTTATCAGGTGTGTGTGTGTGTGTGGGGGGGGGGGGGGGTAAAAACTGAGGAGGGGGGGGGGGGTCACACTGTCATTTTCAACATGATTGGGGGGTCAAACTTATTTTCGATGGGACTGGGGGGGGGGGGGGGGGGGGTGTCGAAGTTTGAAATTGAGTTATTTTGAATAATATGAATATAGAATAGTTAAATAATTATGTGGAAACAATCGACTCGATATCAGTGCATGGGCTGATTGGAGTATGCGATGGAATTTCATAACATTTTCAGTAAAACCATAATCTCACTGAAAACGGATCCTGCAGAGGACCACCCAGGAACACCAACATCGAGAGATGCCGCATTCCGTGTGCATCAGGGCTCAAAATTTATAATTTTTTCCAGAAGCCAAATCCTCTTATTTCGCTCCTATTCAACAAATTTCAGGAGCCAATTGGCTCCTAGAAGGATATTTCAGTATTACTTTACAGTTTTTCATCAGCCAATTGGCTCGAGAGCTCTATTGCCTGGGAGCAAACCTGAAATGTTATGGGCCTATGGCTACCCACAAGTGGCAATTCTGAGCCCTGATCAACGCTCATCGCTCAGATTGAAACATTGTCACCAATAATCAACTTTGGACCTAACGGAGCAGCACTACAGCTGACCACGGCGCCAGCAGGGACGAACCCAGATCAGCAGAGTCCGGTCACAAACAAACCACGGGTCAACCAGTCCATACCAACCTGAGCAACATATCATCCGGACCAGTTTCCCACTCAAAATTTTGTCAACACCTGACCTCACTGAGGATATTCCCCGAAGACCTCAGGACTATCACAAACCACCATGTAAAAGACATGGACCTTTCCACACAGAATGCCAGAATAGTCCTGGAACGCCCCAGATGACCCGGGTAGTGAATCTGACTCACATGATTTGGATAGTGGCAGAACATTATGACCCAATGATAGAGCCAACACAGACCTGATTCAAGACTAGAAAAAAAACAGTTCTGAATGGCCTGATTCACCAATTCTTCCCTGCTCATCAATGATATGTGGAAGAACCCAGTATTTTTCGCGAGTTCGCTATGGTGTCCAGTCAGTCCATGAGGGTTTTCATACATTTTTTCCATTCCATCAAAAATTTCGGAGTCAAGAAATCAACTGAATGATCTTTGACCTAGGTCTCGAGTGTTTCAAGTGGGATCAGAAACGATGGCCTGTGAATTGGAAAAGAAAATGATATTCTTCAGAGGAAAGTGATCCTGGATATAGATGTCGGGGGGAGGGGGGGGGGGGGTGGAGTCTGGTTTTGCCCTCCCGTCATAAATAAGTGCTCATATATGGTATGCATACAAGTAATACATTTTGTAACATGTGTAATGGCATTCGAACTTGAAGCGAAGGAATGGTGGATACACGAAGAGCACAAACCATGATATTCACTGACCTTATAGTATCATAAATTTGCGACAAAAGTCACAATTGTTTCAATAGATATAAAGCGTAAAAAGCATTCAAGTGTCATATATACATAATACTGGTGCGGTATAAGTCAATTGTGAAGCATAGCCTTATATTCATACATGGGGATGGGGGGGGGTCATACTTTCATTTTGGATCTTGGTGGGGGGGGGGGGGGTCTTATATTGGTTTTCGATGGGGAGGGGGGGGGGGGGGTTCAACTTTGAAAACTCATTTCTCGAAAAAAACATCCAACCCCCCCTCCCCCCCCCCCACACCCACCCAGTAAATAATGACCGGCCCCTTAATCGTATTTCCTTATGGAGGCGACAAAAACAATACAAAATGTTTATATGCAACTTGGAGATAAAGTTATTGGACAAATTTTAGCGAAGTGCTAAAGAAATAATAATAATAACCCCGACCACCAACCCTACTAGGATACCCAGGCCCATAGGGATAAATCCTGATACATTTGTGGTAATACTAAGATGGCATGACATACCCCATTCATGGGGTATGGCTCCCCATCGATATTGTAATAATAATAATAATAATAATAATAATAATAAAACGTAGTTGACGTTTTGTTTTTCGTAGGACACGTTGGTAAGTGTTGATACCTAGAATAAGCTACTGAAATGAAATTGATAAAAGACGTCCCACTTTAGCAAAAGGCAAAATGGTTTGCGCCCGCTGGCACGATACAAGTTTGTGACACCGATACGGTGTCATCAGGTCATAGTAGGGATAGTAGGGAGGTTATTTTGTTATAGTAGGGAAAGTAATTAAATAAATGCACACACTCACCTTCATTGATTTCGATATCCTTCAAATTATGAATCGCTTATATCACTCACTCAATATCTAGGTTGACATGTAGCTTAATCAGAGGAATGCTGATATCAAAGTTCTGAGTTCCAATTTGAGACATATTATACGTCAATGCCCAACTTATTATGTAAATAAAGACCAATAACACCTAATGGTTCAGTCTAGTGTGCCAACGTGCAGGTGCTCAATTACTGGTGATCGAAGTCCATATACTTCACGGTGTAAGTGCGATCTTCACTCTTACGGAGGTTTTGTTTAAGCACTCTTTCAGTGATGACGCACTCTTGTGGAGTATGAAGGCACTCTTGTGGTAAATAAGCATGGCTGGAAACGTGAGTAACGTTGAATTTCTAGCTATTTTAATAGCTTGATACGGAATAATCATGCAAAAGGTATTGCATTGAGTGTCGGATTATATATATGATACTCGCAAGACACGTAGTTCGATATAAAGGCTTAATTCTTAGCAAGAACGCGATTCCAGCTAGCGACCCCACACACCGGGAGCCAAAGGGGTGTTATCGTGGAGTGTTTTACGCATTATACGGCGATTGCTCATTAAATTATGTCATGTATTATGATAGATGGAGTTGTTTTAGATAATTTGAGAATATTTAAACCATCATTTTCGATAGAATTGGGAGGTATGCTAGTAATTTCTATAATCTACATAACATAGCACTCTTTCGGAGTATTACAAAGAGCTCTGAGAAAATATTGTAGTGAAAAACATATGTAACGTCCGGACGCCCAGTACAGGGCGCCGGGTGATACCCTACAGGCATCACGACCCGGTAACAGTCCGTCTGGAGCGAGTCCGGCCGTCATACATCACATCAAAACTCAACACCATCACCATCATCATCAACAACATCATATACAACATGCATAGTACATATTTACGGTAATGTAGCCGTGTGTGGAGCCCGAGATGCCACGGGAGCGGCACCACAGAACTCGCGCACGTGGGCACGTTGCTGGCCAGCCTCGCCGACGGCACTGCCGCAGGGATAGAACCCTGGACAGCCCGACGGTCCGCCAGAGCCTGTGTCGCACCATCCCAAGTGGGAAGAAACCGGTGATCCACAGGGCGTGAGCCCCCGAGTCAGCAACGGTCTCCCCCACCTGGGCCCCCTATGGAAGTCGTCCCAGAGGCCCGACGGGCCTTTACGTAAGCAGAGAAAAGGAGCCCATGGCGAGAGCTCACCTGTCGTGCTCAGTCTCTGAGACAACTCCGGCCACACAGAATGTGACTTCGGTATTTATGCTAGAGGCGAGAGCACGAGAGATGACATCAGCAGCCAGTGTTCAGTACAGTGGATAAGAGGATTAGAGGGCGTTGCCGGGGCAAAGCACGCTTCGAGCTGAAGCAATCAAAACAAAGGCCGTAAAACTAGAATGTTTAAGAAAGACACCTGCCGCGATCGTTGGGCAAAATCGCCACATTACCCCTTCTTACAATGTTGGTCCCCAACATGTTCCGCCCGCGCCCAAAATGCCAGAAACCCGACGAAGGTTTCGCATGGCGGGGGCCGGAAGAAGGCAAGATGGCAACACCCGGAAGTCACGGCGCAAAAGACTAGGACCTTAAGGGTCCATTTTGGAAGAATGGGGAACGACCCCCGGACTTACGGACTATACTGAACGCGCTCCTAAATTTTGAATAAATCCTAATAAACAAGCTAAAATTTTGACCGAGGTGGTCCAAAAAGGTGTGGTGACCTTGGAAGGTCATCCGCCGAAAGGGACGGTGTGTCGAGTCTTTGGAATATCTTAATGATTAAGGGGCCGGTCATTATTTATCAGGTGGGGGGGTTGGGTATAAACTGGGGGGGGGGGGGGGGGGGTCACACTTTCATTTTCAACATTATTGGGGGGGGGGGGGGGGTCATACTTTTATTTTCGATGGGACTGGGGGGGGGGGGGGGGTCGGAGTTTGAAATTGAGTTATTTTGGGAAAATCTGAATGGTAGAATAGTTAAATAATTAGGTGGAAACAATCCACTCAATATCAGTACATGGACTCATTGGAGTAAGCGATGGAATTTCATAACATTTTCAGTCAAAACCATTATCTCACTGAAACCGGATCCTGCAGAGGACCATCCATGAACACTAATATCAAGAGATGCCACAATTCGTGTGCATCAGGGCTCAAAATTTATAATTTTATATATCCAGGAACCAAAGGCTCCTGTTTCGCTCCCATTCAACAATTTTCACGAGCCAATTTGCTCATAGAAGGCTCGTGAGCTCTATTGCCTTATGGCAAATCTGAAATGTTATGAGCCTATGGCTACCCACAAGTGGCAATTCTGAGCCCTGATGTGCCTTGATCAACGCTCATCACTCAGATTGAAACATTGTCACCAAGAATCAACCTTGGACCTAACGGAGCAGCACTACAGCTGAACACGGTGCCAGCAAGGACGAACCCAGATCAGCAGGGTCCTGTCACAAACAAACCACGGATCAACCAGTCCATACCACCCTGAGCAACATATCATCCCTTCCGATGAACCCGAACTAGCATGTCAGAAACGCAGACCGGTTTTCCACTCAAAATTTTGTCAACACATGACCCCACTGAGGATATTCCCCAAAGACCTCAGGACTATCACAAACCACCATGTAAAAGACATGGACCTTTCCACACAGAATGGCAAAATAGTCCTGGGTCGCCTCGGATGACCCGGATAGTGAATCTGACTCACAAGATTTGGATGGTGGCAGAACATTATGAGCCCATCATAGAGCCAACACAGACCTGATTCAAGACTAGAAAAAAAACAGTTCTGAATGGCCAAGGAGTCAAGGAATCAACTGAATGATCTTTGACCTAGGTCTCGAGTGTTTCAAGTGGGCTCTGAAACGATGGGCTGTTAAGTGCCCATATATAGTATGCATACAAGTAATAATTGTTGTCATGGCATTCACACTTGAAGCGAAGGAATGGTGGATACACGAAGAGCACAAATCATGATATTCACTGACCTTATAGTATCATACATTTGCGACAAAAGTCATAATTGTTTCACTAGAAATGGGGATTGGGGGGGTCATACTTTTATTTTGGATCTTGGTGGGGGGTCATAGATTGGTTTTCGATATCGGTGGGGGGGTCAAACTTTGAAAACTCATTTTCAAAGTAAATAATGACCGGCCCCTTAATCGTATTTCCTTATGGAGGCGACAAAAACAATACAAAATGTTTATATGCAACTTGGAGATAAAGTTATTGGACAAATTTTAGCGAAGTGCTAAAGAAATAATAATAATAACCCCGACCACCAACCCTACTAGGATACCCAGGCCCATAGGGATAAATCCTGATACATTTGTGGTAATACTAAGATGGCATGACATCGATATTGTAATAATAATAATAATAATAATAATAATAATAAAACGTAGTTGACGTTTTGTTTTTCGTAGGACACGTTGGTAAGTGTTGATACCTAGAATAAGCTACTGAAATGAAATTGATAAAAGACGTCCCACTTTAGCAAAAGGCAAAATGGTTTGCGCCCGCTGGCACGATACAAGTTTGTGACACCGATACGGTGTCATCAGGTCATAGTAGGGATAGTAGGGAGGTTATTTTGTTATAGTAGGGAAAGTAATTAAATAAATGCACACACTCACCTTCATTGATTTCGATATCCTTCAAATTATGAATCGCTTATATCACTCACTCAATATCTAGGTTGACATGTAGCTTAATCAGAGGAATGCTGATATCAAAGTTCTGAGTTCCAATTTGAGACATATTATACGTCAATGCCCAACTTATTATGTAAATAAAGACCAATAACACCTAATGGTTCAGTCTAGTGTGCCAACGTGCAGGTGCTCAATTACTGGTGATCGAAGTCCATATACTTCACGGTGTAAGTGCGATCTTCACTCTTACGGAGGTTTTGTTTAAGCACTCTTTCAGTGATGACGCACTCTTGTGGAGTATGAAGGCACTCTTGTGGTAAATAAGCATGGCTGGAAACGTGAGTAACGTTGAATTTCTAGCTATTTTAATAGCTTGATACGGAATAATCATGCAAAAGGTATTGCATTGAGTGTCGGATTATATATATGATACTCGCAAGACACGTAGTTCGATATAAAGGCTTAATTCTTAGCAAGAACGCGATTCCAGCTAGCGACCCCACACACCGGGAGCCAAAGGGGTGTTATCGTGGAGTGTTTTACGCATTATACGGCGATTGCTCATTAAATTATGTCATGTATTATGATAGATGGAGTTGTTTTAGATAATTTGAGAATATTTAAACCATCATTTTCGATAGAATTGGGAGGTATGCTAGTAATTTCTATAATCTACATAACATAGCACTCTTTCGGAGTATTACAAAGAGCTCTGAGAAAATATTGTAGTGAAAAACATATGTAACGTCCGGACGCCCAGTACAGGGCGCCGGGTGATACCCTACAGGCATCACGACCCGGTAACAGTCCGTCTGGAGCGAGTCCGGCCGTCATACATCACATCAAAACTCAACACCATCACCATCATCATCAACAACATCATATACAACATGCATAGTACATATTTACGGTAATGTAGCCGTGTGTGGAGCCCGAGATGCCACGGGAGCGGCACCACAGAACTCGCGCACGTGGGCACGTTGCTGGCCAGCCTCGCCGACGGCACTGCCGCAGGGATAGAACCCTGGACAGCCCGACGGTCCGCCAGAGCCTGTGTCGCACCATCCCAAGTGGGAAGAAACCGGTGATCCACAGGGCGTGAGCCCCCGAGTCAGCAACGGTCTCCCCCACCTGGGCCCCCTATGGAAGTCGTCCCAGAGGCCCGACGGGCCTTTACGTAAGCAGAGAAAAGGAGCCCATGGCGAGAGCTCACCTGTCGTGCTCAGTCTCTGAGACAACTCCGGCCACACAGAATGTGACTTCGGTATTTATGCTAGAGGCGAGAGCACGAGAGATGACATCAGCAGCCAGTGTTCAGTACAGTGGATAAGAGGATTAGAGGGCGTTGCCGGGGCAAAGCACGCTTCGAGCTGAAGCAATCAAAACAAAGGCCGTAAAACTAGAATGTTTAAGAAAGACACCTGCCGCGATCGTTGGGCAAAATCGCCACATTACCCCTTCTTACAATGTTGGTCCCCAACATGTTCCGCCCGCGCCCAAAATGCCAGAAACCCGACGAAGGTTTCGCATGGCGGGGGCCGGAAGAAGGCAAGATGGCAACACCCGGAAGTCACGGCGCAAAAGACTAGGACCTTAAGGGTCCATTTTGGAAGAATGGGGAACGACCCCCGGACTTACGGACTATACTGAACGCGCTCCTAAATTTTGAATAAATCCTAATAAACAAGCTAAAATTTTGACCGAGGTGGTCCAAAAAGGTGTGGTGACCTTGGAAGGTCATCCGCCGAAAGGGACGGTGTGTCGAGTCTTTGGAATATCTTAATGATTAAGGGGCCGGTCATTATTTATCAGGTGGGGGGGTTGGGTATAAACTGGGGGGGGGGGGGGGTCACACTTTCATTTTCAACATTATTGGGGGGGGGGGGGGGGTCATACTTTTATTTTCGATGGGACTGGGGGGGGGGGGGGTCGGAGTTTGAAATTGAGTTATTTTGGGAAAATCTGAATGGTAGAATAGTTAAATAATTAGGTGGAAACAATCCACTCAATATCAGTACATGGACTCATTGGAGTAAGCGATGGAATTTCATAACATTTTCAGTCAAAACCATTATCTCACTGAAACCGGATCCTGCAGAGGACCATCCATGAACACTAATATCAAGAGATGCCACAATTCGTGTGCATCAGGGCTCAAAATTTATAATTTTATATATCCAGGAACCAAAGGCTCCTGTTTCGCTCCCATTCAACAATTTTCACGAGCCAATTTGCTCATAGAAGGCTCGTGAGCTCTATTGCCTTATGGCAAATCTGAAATGTTATGAGCCTATGGCTACCCACAAGTGGCAATTCTGAGCCCTGATGTGCCTTGATCAACGCTCATCACTCAGATTGAAACATTGTCACCAAGAATCAACCTTGGACCTAACGGAGCAGCACTACAGCTGAACACGGTGCCAGCAAGGACGAACCCAGATCAGCAGGGTCCTGTCACAAACAAACCACGGATCAACCAGTCCATACCACCCTGAGCAACATATCATCCCTTCCGATGAACCCGAACTAGCATGTCAGAAACGCAGACCGGTTTTCCACTCAAAATTTTGTCAACACATGACCCCACTGAGGATATTCCCCAAAGACCTCAGGACTATCACAAACCACCATGTAAAAGACATGGACCTTTCCACACAGAATGGCAAAATAGTCCTGGGTCGCCTCGGATGACCCGGATAGTGAATCTGACTCACAAGATTTGGATGGTGGCAGAACATTATGAGCCCATCATAGAGCCAACACAGACCTGATTCAAGACTAGAAAAAAAACAGTTCTGAATGGCCAAGGAGTCAAGGAATCAACTGAATGATCTTTGACCTAGGTCTCGAGTGTTTCAAGTGGGCTCTGAAACGATGGGCTGTTAAGTGCCCATATATAGTATGCATACAAGTAATAATTGTTGTCATGGCATTCACACTTGAAGCGAAGGAATGGTGGATACACGAAGAGCACAAATCATGATATTCACTGACCTTATAGTATCATACATTTGCGACAAAAGTCATAATTGTTTCACTAGAAATGGGGATTGGGGGGGTCATACTTTTATTTTGGATCTTGGTGGGGGGTCATAGATTGGTTTTCGATATCGGTGGGGGGGTCAAACTTTGAAAACTCATTTCTCGGAAAAACCATCCAACCCCCCCCCCCCCCCACTCAGTAAATAATGACCGACCCCTAAACTTTAAATTTAGAAATTTTGTAAAACGACACACCGATTGATCAAAAGTAGTAGTACCTCTAAAAAGTGTTGCCAGCACCCTGCCGGATGGCGCCTCAGACCCGCCGGGCGAGTCTGAGCTAGGGCGGAGCCGCGGGAAGCAGCTCCGGTCAGTCCGCGCGAATATACATACATCTGACAGACATACATACACCTGCGGACAGCTGTCGCAGACAGCTATCATCGCCAACGCAGCAAGCCGCGCTGACTGCCAGTATCGGTATACTGCTACCCGGGCAGGCCAGTGTAGAGACGCGCAGATAGACGGACATCCACAAATGAATGTAGATACCCGAACACCCACACACCTGAACACGGCCCGCACGGGGAATTCACCACTGGCATAAACACTCGCATCTCAAACGCCGGCCACGCAGACCCCTCGGGATCCAGCGCCGCAGCAGCGGACGAAATGCGAGTGGCACAAAATAAATGCGCCAAACATCTGGAGATTCATAAAAATAAATCCGGGTACGACATTTTTACATATATAAGTATGCAACAAATGCTGACAGCTATTCTACGTGCGCAGCAGTGCACGCGCCGTCGCTGAAAACTTCTGTCCCCGGTTATAACGACACATCACCCGGACTAAAATACAAGGGCTATTAACTCATGCGGGTGCAATCATTTCCCTCCCGTGACTCCAAATCAAACCTTGTATACGGGTAGAAATAAATCTCTATCCCGGGGGACCTCGCAAATAACATACAGTAATTAAAATTAGCCATTAGCTTTCGCTTCCGCACTGGCGGTCAATGACGTAAAGTTAATCACCTCCGCAAGGTAGAAATTGACTTAAAATTGACAGTAACCACTAACTTGTGGCTGGTACGAATATGTCAGATGAAAACAACAATAAATTGTCATTCTCCAGTCTTTTCGAATATGCACATCACACCGTCATTGCAAAAATTAACGCAATTCCTTACACCCCTCTATTGCACTGGAAAGGAAATTTCACAAACTTGTCTCAATTGTGTAATTAAATGAGCAAGAACAGAATTCTCCAGAGACATGCCGCATACCTGTGGTTTAAATAATCCACTCAGTAAATAATAACATGAGATGGATAAATAAACAAAACACTCCCCATAGCCGCTGGTACGCTTATAGGGCGATCGGACAAGCCCATGACAGGCGGACAGACGATTGGGCGCCCTGTGGGCGTTCATGACGCGCCCACTAGCAACCTCAACATACAGCCCGGCCGCGGAGCAAGCCCGCTCAAACCCAGAGCCCAAACAAACGACTACCGGAGTGCGGAACCAATAGATTAGACGCGGGGCCGGCATGGGCCATAACCGCAATGGTTAGCGGGCGTACCCTTCATGCCGGCGCCCAATCTAGAGGATCCCAAACATGATGAAATCAATAGCTGGCGCTCGTCCGGAACTGCCCGCGAACAGAGTCCAGATCCAGACAAGCATATTGACCTTATCCAATGATAATGACAGGGATAAAACCACAAAGTATGCTGCGCATGTAAAATACGACCCCCTTCTTAGAAGGGGGCCGGGGATCCAGTCATTACGGCCGGACCGCATATTGTAAGGTGCGATCTGGACGAAAATGAACGTCCCCCACTGCCGCGGCTGTTCCGCACGTGCGGACTTAACAGCCGGTCCATTATAAATAATGGTTGAACGGTTTCCTGCTGCAAGAAACCTTATCCTACTATAAACTTAATTACAGTAGTGGCTCACGAGGGATAACGCACCGGAATGCGTCATCTTAAAGCGTCCGGAGTCCCGGACGAGTCACGTGGACGAACCGCAGACATCAGTCCTCACATCCGGACACTATCCCTGCGTCCAGAGCCAACCTCAGTCCCAACCTCAGTCTGGCCATATAAGAGGTTGTCCCGGGACCAGGGGCGCACAGCACATCCACAAAAGGGTACGGCCAGCATAGACGCGGTGTTAACTACGCAGGCCAGTCTACCTGATGTGGATAGGGTTGCCGCACGCCCTAGTGCTAGAAACTACGAGAGAGCGGATGCGGAGTGGCGGCGTTATGACGCAAAGATGTCCGCGGACCTCAACTTCGGAGATAGCCACAAAGTAGCTGCTCACAGAGGAAAGTCATGCAGATCCTCATGGAACGACCTAAAATCCATCCCTGGTGTGATAGATGGATACCGCAGACACATCCGCATGGGCAGAACGTTAGTCCCACCCATATCGGGTCAGCGTACGAGGTTTCCGGCGTGGCCGCCCGTCATCCGCAGGTGGTGGAGGGAGTGGTAGGTACCTGCGGATCGCCGAGATCTGGTGTTTCTACGTCGGGACCATCATCTGACGGATCAGAGAGGTCCGGGAGACCCACCATTCGGCGCACACGCTCGTCCAGAGTCCGCGGATGCTGACCGGACGGATCCAATAAAGGAGCATCATCCGGTTCCGCATCTTGTACGAGCGGATCCATGACGAGCAGGCCCTCGTACTTCTTCAGGTTATCTATGTGAACCACCAGAACCCTATCCGGGTCGGAGTCCCTCTGGATCCGGTAGTCCACGTCCGTAACCTGCTTAAGTACAGTAAACGGGCCTATCCACGGCTTAGTAAACTTGTTCCCTTGCTTAAGCGGTGGATAATAATACCACACCTTGTCTCCTTCCGCAAAAGCGGGCCTACCCTTGGCATGGGCGTCAAAGCCACGCTTCTGCCGGATAGCAGACTTATCCAGGCGCGCTCGCGCAAAATCATGGGCGTTCGCCAGGGCACGGCGAACCCACTCAACGTACTCCGGACCGCACTGGGGTACTGCACCGGTCTCTGCCGCGGTTGGATACATAATATCAACGGGCAGATTTAGCTCCCGGCCGTACAACATCGCGTGCGGAGTAACTCCGGTCGAAGAGTGGACCAACGACCTGAACGCCATTAAGACATACGGGAGGTGGTCATCCCAATCATTCGCATGATCATTCACAAAGGCCGCCAGCATGTTAAGGACAGACCGGTTGAAGCGTTCAACCTGTCTGTCCGACTGGGGCCTGTAAGGGGTGGTACGCACCTTGGTACTCCCTAGCATCTGTGCTAGGTTCCGGAACAGGTTGCTTTCAAATTGCGTGCCCTGATCCGAATGTACCTGCTTAGGTACACCATGGTACCAGTGGGTACGCGTCGGTATATTTGGTGAGTCGGAAATCACCAGGATGTACCGGAAACCACGTGGGGTGACCCGGTGGGTATCCAGTATATCCAAGGCTATCTGATCAAGTGGTGCGCCGGTCTTAACCGTGGTTAAGGGGTGGCGGCCAGGAGCCGGAACTCCTTTACGAGCTTGACACCGAGGGCAGGCTGTGCACCATCGTTGCACGTCCAAACTGCTACCAGGCCAATGAAAGCGCTGTTGTAGCCTATGGACGGTCCTCCGGATTCCGAAGTGACCGGTCACCCGGAGGTCATGCAACTGATGGAGCACTTCTTTCCGCAGCTCCGCCGGAAGCATCAACTGCCAAATGGGTGGCAATGGTCTCGGTGGCTCATAGCGTCGGTATAAGAGGCCAACCCTCAAGGAGAGTCTTTCCCACTGGGAGATCAGAGACTGAGTCTCCTCCCTGTAGGTTTTCTGCTCATCCTTGAAAGGTTTCTGGCCGGCCTCAAGGGCTTTGATTACCGGTGCCAGAGCACTGTCAGCTCTCTGCTTCGCAATCAACTGCGCCAGAGAGTAGCCACCCAAGTAATTAGGCTCCTCATCCGACGCGTCTGACTGGGCCGCAGTGGCCATCACCACTGGGGGTAAGGACCGCTCATACTCAGACTCGCCCGAGGACGTGGAGGGTACCCACGAGGAGTACCCCGGCGGACTCGAGGAAGACTCGCTGGAGCTGAGCCGCACCTCCGGTTCGAATGCGGGACACCATCGCCAGCGGGTCCTCACGCGGAGGTGAGCTCTGGATGCTCCGGCCTTCGTGTTTAGAGGGAGCGGCAGCCTGCGGCCTTCCCGGAAGGTCCAGTTCCGAGTCTGAGGAAGAATCCACAACGTGCTGGGATGGAGCCATCCCGGCACAGTCAGGATTCTTGCACTTATGACAACGGGACAGGCCGTCCGCGTTGCCGTGCAACTTACCGGCATGGTGCTCAATTTTCATGTCATACTCCTGGAGTTTGATGAGCCACTGCGCCACCAAGCCAACGGCCTCACTATAGTTACGCCACACCAATTTATAAAGTTGGTCTATGGATTTTTGTCTGAAAAAAATCGTACGTGGGAGCGAAATTTTTTTACATTTAATATTAAATTTTCTGTCTTTGGAATATTTCACTTCGAAAATGGTACGAGCGATATATTTTCTTTTACTAATAATTTCTATCTTTGGAGTTTAGATTGCCAAAATTCATGCGAGGGTTTTTATTTTGAATGATAACTTATGTATTTGCTGCTTATTTTTATATTGTATTCGACCGTCATGATCTAATAAAATCAAATCGGTCAGTTTGGCGGGAAAATAGGATCTTTCAAATCAATTATAACCTGATATTTTCTCTGCTAACCCGTCTACATGTATATATTTAGGCCGTAGAAGTAATTTTTGGTAGATGAACAATTCAATATGTATTTTGTGCCTTTTTTCACAGTAAATACCGGTAGTTTAGAAATTTCAAATTTGTGAATAATTAAGGCATTTCGGAAGAAATGCCTTTATGGTTTTAGCAGAATTTTTTTTTTCCTTTTTTTTTTTTTCTTTTTTTTTTTTTTTTTTTTTCTTCTTTTTTTTCCGCCGTTTTGGTTTCCGACCGATAACTTTAGTTTGCCTCAATGTATCTTCGCCAAATTTTCAGCATTGGTCAGACATATTATGTGGAAGAACCCTATTGTTTTTCAGCCGGATCCGAGGTCCGTGAGGATGAAATCAATGTTTTTTTTTGGACTTTGTTTCCGCTCGATAACTCAAAAAGTATGTAGGCAGTGGCTGCAGAACTTTGCACGGAGGTTCATATATCAATAGGGGAGAACCCTATTGATTTTGAGATCAATCCGTCAAACGACCTTTGACCTAGAGGTCGGAAGAGTTTTCGCCCAGTCATCCTTGAGGTTTCCTGCATATCTTGGAAACGGTGCGTCGTAGAGCGAAACGGACGTTATTTTCGGACTCGTCGCCCTAGACAAACATGTCTAAGGGGTATTAAGGGTGACCTTCGACCTTGACCTTGAATTTTTCTGCTGAGTCGGCATTTTTCGTTTTCATCGATATCTCGGAAACGGTGCGTCGTAGAGCGAAACGGACGTTATTTTCGGACTCGTCGCCGTAGACAAACATGTCTAAGGGGTATTAAGGATGACCATCGACCTTGACCTTGAATTTTTCTGCCGAGTCGGCATTTTTCGTTTTCGTCGATATCTCGGAAACGGTGCGTCGTAGAGCGAAACGGACGTTATTTTCGGACTCGTGGCACTAGACAAACATGTCTAAGGGGTATTATGGATGAACTTTCACCTTGACCTTGAATTTTTCTGCCGAGTCGGCATTTTTCGTTTTCGTCGATATCTCGGAAACGGGGCGTCGTAGAGCGAAATGGACGTTATTTTCGGACTCGTGGCACTAGACAAACATGTCTAACGGGTATTATGGATGAACTTTGACCTTGACCTTGAATTTTTCTGCCGAGTCGGCATTTTTCGTTTTCGTCGGTATCTCGGAAACGGTGCGTCGTAGAGCGAAACGGACGTTATTTTCGGACTCGTGGCACTAGACAAACATGTCTAAGGGGTATTATGGATGAACTTTGACCTTGACCTAAATTTTTTTCGCTGAGTCGGCATTTTTCGTTTTCATCGATATCTCGGAAACCGTGCGTCGTAGAGCGAAACGGACGTTATTTTCGGACTCGTGGCACTAGGCAAACATGTCTAAGGGGTATTATGGATGAACTTTGACCTTGACCTTGAATTTTTCTGCCGAATCGGCATTTTTCGTTTTCGTCGATATCTCGGAAACGGTGCGTCGTAGAGCGAAACGGACGTTATTTTCGGACTCGTGGCACTAGACAAACATGTCTAAAAACTATTAAAAATGACCATCGACCTTGACCTCGAATTTTTCAGCCGAGTCGGCATTTTTCGTTTTCGTCGATATCTCGGAAACGGTGCGTCGTAGAGCAAAACGGACATTATTTTTGGACTCGTGGCACCAGACAAACATGTCTAAGGAGTATTATGGATGAACTTTGACCTTGACCTGAATTTTTTTCGCCAAGTCGGCATTTTTCGTTTTCATCGATATCGTGGAAATAGTGTGTGGTAGAGCATTGTAGAGCCCATGGTAAACATGTTATAAATATTACAAATTAGTCTTAACACCGAAATGCCTCCAAGGCATCTTTAGGCCTTGACGTCTAGTTTTGTCATGTGTCACGTTGAATTACATGTCATGTCATGTTTAGGAATTTTGTCTAAAAAACCGCAAATTATTGCAGTATTATTGAGTAAAATTCCAAACTGTCCTGCTGTATTTCGATAATTATAGTTAGATATATAGACCTAAGAGTTACAAAACAATTATCTATCACAAGATACTAATGGTTGTGCTCTGGAAGATTTTTGGTACCGAGATTTATTCTGTCAAGTCATGTATATCAACATTTCATGCTAGGAAGACCCACCCGGAGCTGTGCCAACGGCCCAAAATGCTGATATTTTCCGCTCACAAGTGATCCTGTGCAGTGTTGGCACACAATGATTCAAACAATTCCTCGGAAAATAGCAAAACTGGCTCTTTAAATGCGGTTTTTGACAACCATTTGGGTGAATACTGACTGTGATTTTCATTTGGGGCAAAAACTAAGTTGTCGATGGATTTTATTAGGTCAAAATAGGTGCGGCGATTTTTTTTACCGAAATTTTGAGAATGAAGTTTTAGGGGCGGCGATTCCATAGACCAACTGTATAAATTGGTGTGGCCTTAAGGAGCCATCTCAGCGAACTGTGGTCAGTCCGCAAGCGGAAATGGCGTCCCAACAAATAGTGCCGGAAACGCTTGGTCATCGTAACCACAACGAGCAGCTCGCGGTGAGTGTTGCAGTAGTTCATTTGAGAGCGGCTCAGAGCCACACTCGCATAAGCTACTACCCGTTCTTGCCCGTCCACGATCTGCGAGAGCACACCGCCGAGTGCAAAGTTACTCGCATCAGTGTCCAAGATGAACTCGCAATCCGGACGAGGGTGCCGCAGCACCGGGGCCTCTGCCAAAGCTTGCCGGAGCTCCGAGAAGGCGACTGCCTGCTCGGCCGACCAGACGAAATCGGCGCCCTTTTCCGTAAGGATAGTAAGGGGGCACGCGATCTCCGCAAAGCCTCGCACAAACCGGCGGTGGTAGCTCGCGAAGCCCAAAAAGGACCTCCCGTCCGCCACGTTGCAAGGCCGAGGCCAGTTCTTCACGGCCTCTAGCTTCTTGGGGTCTGGTCTAACTCCGGTACCTGTTACCATGAAGCCCAAGTACAGGATCTCCTGCGCGAAAAATTCACACTTACTTGGCTTCAACTTAAGGCCTGCTTCGCGGATGCGATGGAGTACCATCTGGAGGTTGGTGAGGGTTTCCTCGAACGACCAGCCAATACACGACGACATCGTCGATGTAGACCATACATTGCTTCCAGAGGAACCCTTAAGTACAATCTCCATGAGGCGCTCGAACGTTGCCGGCGCGTTGCAGAGCCCGAAAGGCATTACCTTAAATTGGTAGAGCCCGTTCTTGGTAACAAAAGCAGTCTTCGCCCTATCACTCTCCTCCATCTCATCCTCCTCCATCTCAATATCCGGAGGCCAGATCCAGAGCACAGAAGTAGTGTGATCCGGCCAGGGAATCGAAGGTATCCTCGATGTGCGGGAGAGGATATGAGTCCCTCCGCGTGGCATCGTTTAGCTTCAGATAATCCACACAGAACCTCCACGAGCCGTCCTTCTTCTTCACCATAACCACAGGACTTGCCCAAGGGCTGTCACTGGGTTCGATGATGTCTAGCTCGAGCATCTTCTGCACCTCCCGGTCTATGACCTCTTGGTGCACGATCGCTGCTCGTCGTAGTCGCTGCATGATAGGACGCTCGTCCAGGAGGTCGATGCGGTGTTTGGCAACGTCTGTCTTGCCAACCGCACCGTCCGGACTCATGAACACATCCGCATACTGCCGGAGCAGCTTGCGGAGAGCCTGACGCTGATCTTCATCCAGCCGGTCCTTCGGAACGCTAGATTCCAGATGGTCCGGCAGGGTGAACGGATCATCTCCTGCGGCCGCCGCCGCGCACGCAGTGCGGCAGACAGGATCGTCGGGGATGACACGACTCGATGACGCAGGTGTTGCGGTAGCCGCCACACAGCCGCGCCGCAGTACAATGGGAGCATCCGTAGGATTCACCACAAGGATGGGCATCGTGCGGGCGTTGGACTTGACCAGAGCGCAAGTCCAGTTCCTTGGGCAAAACTGCTCACCGGCTGTACTACACACGGACAACCATCGAGGGGCATGCGGGGACGACTAGGCCTCGCCTCAATGATCATCTTGTTCATAGGTGGCACTACCGTGGTGCGCGCCGCCCAGAGTTGGAACGACTTAATCGGACCTGCTCGGAAGAGAAAATGGGTGTCCTCTCCCATCCGGAGTTCGCCGGAGCAGAAGTTGGCGATAACCCGGTGGATCCGGAGAAAGCTCATTCCAAGGATCCCAGGCGCTCCGATATCCACAACGATTGCCTCTGTGTTATACACCTTGTCCCCAAGAGTAATAGGCAGATCGATGATACCGTGGATACGGATGACATTGTTACCCGCTCCGTGGAGCGTGTAACGCTCGGGATCCCGCAACGCCATGTCACGGAGCGCTGGCTCGCGGGTAAACGTTCCAGTGTCTTCGATGGTAATCTCAGAGCCAGAGTCTACGAGGAACAGGACCGGCTCCCGTCCAAAAGACAGGGGCAGGTACCAGCAAGGGTCCCTCACCAGTGTGCACGTTAGATGATCGGAGTCATCCAGAACACTGGGCTCAGCTACGAAGTCCTCGTTATCTGCCTCAGCTGCGGAGGAAGTAGACGAATCCTCAAGGACCACTTCCGGAGGAGTTATATCTACTCGAGGCTCGTCCGGCTTGTCCGCAGACGGGGCAGCCTTAGGCGCCACCGAACAACTGTCCCCGGACGCAGTGTTCGTCACCACTACGTCCGGCTTCAGTTTCCCTGCCGTGAGGGATGGCCTTGTTGTCCCGCAGGACCAGGCCGAGGATAGACACTCCGGCACGGACTGGGAAGAGTCCCCTGGTATCCGCGCGCCCGCAGATGTTCTAGCAGTTCCAGACATTTCAGCCAAAAGTGTCCCTGTTTTCCCAAAAAAAATAGCAGGGACGGTTCTGAGCTGGTCCGGAGGCGAACGCACAGCATTCCGCGGGCCCCGGAGAGTCAATTCCAGTGCAGTACGCAATCATCTGCGAGGCGCCGAAATCATACTCCTCATAGTCATACTCGTCCGAGGACTCGTCCGGCTGGTGCCGCCTGAGCAGGCATCCCCTGCGGAGACGCCGGTGTACCAACCCACGGAGGGTTGGACTCCACAGTGGGTTCCCGGAAGACCGGGGCCGACCATGGGGTCACCTGCGATGCTTTGGCAGGAGACGGTGCCATCCCTTGTGTTGGGGGACAGCCGGGGCCGGAGTCGGGGCCGGAGGCATCTGTCTGGAATGGACAGCTACCTCTAACGCAAGGGCGGAGTCGATTGCCTCCTCCATCGATCACTTTTAATGGGTGGCCAGCCCGTAGGCTAAGTGGTATGGCTGGCCATCGATGAATTGATCGATTAGCATCGGTTCAAACCGACTGGCTTCCATGTCCGGATAAGCCCTCCGGCCGAGTATGCGCAAATTGAAAGCATACTCGGTAACGGATTCAGTCGGTAGGCGGATCCGAGCTTTGAACTCCCGTTCAAACTGCCGCCTGTTTGTCGTCGGTGTGAACAGTAGGTGTAGTTGCCGAGCAACCTCGCCGAAAGTCACTGGTCCCACCGGCAGACACTGCATCAGTCGGAGAGCCTTACCCTCCAAGCTCCCGGAGAGGATATGCCCAGCCTCATGCTGGGTCCATCCTTCATACACTGCCGTCCGCCATACCTGGAGTAAATAGTCCTCCAAGTCGGCGTTATCCCCGTTGAACCTCTTCCGCCAGGAAGACTGGCCGGGCCCCTTATCGTAGGAGCGGGCCCGACGGGTGGAGTCGGCTCCGGGGTCGGCAGTGTAAGACGGCATGGTCTGTGTACTACCCGCTCCCGCGGCGGAGTCCGCCGGGGCAGACATCAACACCGTTGACATGGGGGCAGGGAAGCTCACGCTTGCCGCCGGGTACATTCCCGCAGTTAGCCCATCCTGTCTTGGTGCGGTCGGGACTCCCGTCGAACCCACTAGGTAGGCTCCAGACGGTGCGGCATAGCTAACGTAGCTAGGGACCGGAGCCACCGGTTGCCACTGCATGCCCGACGCACCCTGACTGCCAGGATAAGCTGACCACGCGGTGGCCACTCCGGCCATAGGAACGGTCGAAGCAGTTGCCAGCGTGGTGCCTCCAAGCCGTGGAGAAGGCGCGGATCCCATTGCTGAGACCACTGGCGCCTGCGGACTTGGCAGGACTTGAGGAGGGGCCATGGGCCCAGTCATCCCCGGACTGTAGGTGACCGTCGGATCGACGCTCCAAGCAGGCTGACTTCGCTTGTATTGGTCAAGCGCACTTGAAATCAGCCGCTGTTCCCTCTCCGACAAGGGCCCCGAAAGGCTCCATGACTGCGGAGAGAGGGAACGGTTCCTCTGGTCTGGTCGTCCCTGATGGGGCGACCAGGCGCGGCCGTAGCGCCCTAGAGGAGCCAACTCACTCAGTGTGTTGGTGACTTGGTCCACTACACCCGGTGCGGACCGGCCGGCATCCAACCCGGGGACTCTGGAGGGAATCCACCCAGATGGATTAGGCTGCCGGTACTGAGGGTCCTATGTCCGGAGCTGGTCATGACGACTGGCACTCGATTCCGGATGTCCGGACCTCCGGATCTCCGGATGTCCGGACGTCCCCTGGAAGAGTGCCGCCTGCCGCGGACGTTGTCCGGACAAGGGCGGGCACGATGTAGAGCCGTTGCCAGCTCCGCCGACCGCGCCTAACACATCGGGGCTAAGCCTCAATGGCAACACATGTTGCAGCCCCGCAGGGCTCGACTCCACGTCCGGAGACGGAGCCGCGGACGCCGGAGTCGACTCCATAGACTGTGTACTGTCTGTGGAGGGCTCTGCACGCTCCGCACTTCCGCCGGAGCCGCCCGGAGGCAGCTCACGGCCGTCGCGTGACCGGGTGTGGTCCGTAACGTTACCACCCTTTCCCTTCCCGCTGTCTTTCTGTTTTTCACTCATTTCTCACGTGCGGAAAGTGTCCCAGAGGAGCGGACAGTCCCCAGGGACGAGGGAGCAAGACACTGCGACCTTAGGCTGCGATGGAACACCGTCGGGCTGATCCTGGTCACGGCACCAATGTAACGTCCGGACGCCCAGTACAGGGCGCCGGGTGATACCCTACAGGCATCACGACCAGGTAACAGTTCGTCCGGAGCGAGTCCGTCCGTCATACATCACATCAAAACTCATCACCATCACCATCATCATCACCAACATCAACAACATCATATACAACATGCATAGTACATAGTTACGGTAATGTAGCCGTGTGTGGAGCCCGAGATGCCATGGGAGCAGCACCACAGAACTCGCGCACGTGGGCATGTTGCTGGCCAGCCTCGCCGACGGCACTGTCGCAGGGATAGAACCCTGGACAGCCCGACGGTCTGCCAGAGCCTGTGTCGCACCATCCCAAGTGGGAAGAAACCGGTGATCCACAGGGCGTGAGCCCCCGAGTCAGCAACGGTCTCCCCCACCTGGGCCCCCTATGGAACTCGTCCCAAAGGCCCGACGGGCCTTTACATAAGCAGAGACAAGGAGTCCATGGCGAGAGCTCACCTGTCGTGCTCAGTCTCTGAGACAACTCCGGCCACACAGAATGTGACCTCGGTACTTATGCTAGAGGCGAGAGCACGAGAGATGACATCAGCAGCCAGTGTTCAGTACAGTGGATAAGAGGATTAGAGGGCGTTGCCGGGGCAACGCGCGCTTCGAGCTGAAGCAATCAAAACAAAGGCCGTAAAACTAGAATGTTTAAGAAAGACACCTGCCGCGATCGTTGGGCAAAATCGCCACACATATATTGGTAAAATGCTCAATAAATGCACAATTTCCATATATCATTCACAGTAATCATTAGTATAAGCACATGGATTGCATATGATGTGTTTGCTTCGATTATATAGTTATATAAATCAACAAATGAGCAGTTCGGCAATATCAGTATGAAACAACGCACTCTTCTGGTTAAGGTGTGATTGCACGTAACTTACCGGTGACTGCACTGAGACACTTTTCCATTGACTTATAATGTGAAAGTAAAGGTAACAAAATCACCAAAACAAAACAATTCCCTGACCTAAAACTTGGCTAGCACACACACATATACTCAGGGATGATGAACCGAGACATGGTTTCATAAATGATATCACGAAAGCTGTGCAATTTGATGATTAGATAAATCATTTTATACGTTTCACCAAAACGAAGATTCGAGTGTTCTGCTTGACAAGCACTGGCTGTTGCATATATTTATTCCTTGTTGTCGTCAAAATAATGAGAATATCTAGGGCTATACTTTCTGTGAGATGAATACAATGAGCTGAACATTCATAATCCCAAACTCCTCGGTGTATATCACCTGTGAGTTCTACTGGCCTCACTAGCTATTTGCTGCACAGCATAATCCTTTCGCTCGCCCTGTTGTGAGTGTATTTTGTAGACTGAGAAATAGGTCGGAAAATGACATATGAAAACGATGAATTTAACAAATTTAACATTGCTTAGTAAGAAACAGAGTCTCGGTTAGTAATCCTTGATGGCTAACAATCAGAAAGGCAAAGTTTCACGTTGATTGGAAGTGTGTAAATTCATGAATTTGTTACCTTTATATTTACATTATAAGTAAATGGACAGCTGGTCAATGCCAGGTTCATGACGATCACATGCAATCAATCCTTAATACAAAGAACTGTTTTGGAGACCTTTGCTGGAGGCATCCATGGGGTAGCATACTGTACGTTCACTCCATCTTGTGATGATTGTACTCGCTACAAATAAATTTGTGTGTGTTGCTGTTATAAAGTAACTAACCGACTGGGATTTAACCTTGGTTTATTTAAAAATATAATTATTTAAATTATAATATACAAACATAATGAAGTTGAGGTAGTTACAATAAAATGAGTTACAATGAGAAATAAGACATAATTATTGGAAATGGGTTATGACTAACAATTACCATGATATGTGGGTAAATAACACAAATATGAACGACAAAAATCAGAACCTAAGGCTGACACGCGTTCACAGTAAAAACGATCTACCGTACATAATGATACATGGAAGAAACATAGTACACAAACTGAAAAAAGATACATTAGACATAATTCTAAAATAGTACAATAACACATAATATAGGAAAGTGAAGAAATACAAGATAAGATTATATTTTGAATATAACGGAGAAACAACACGAGATTACATGACAATGAAATGATATGGTATATAGTACTATAGTATACAACAGTACTTGTATGTAAATAATATTGACAAGGAAAAAGGGTGGGTTGGGTGGGAAAATTGAAAGATTGAAAGGAAAACAACCTCGAGGAGCTTCTAGTCGAAAAGAGAGATTGTCATTGGTTGAATAATCAGGTAACGTTGTCAAGGGATACCAATTCTACATAAAATGCGGACTGTAGAAATTAGAAGAACGGATAAAAAGGCGGGAATGATAACCTTGGGGATAGACTACCGGCACGCTAACACACACAAACCCGTTTGTAGCCTGCGTCCACAAACTGATTATTGTGTGTGTTGCTGTTATAAAGTAACTAACCGACTGGGATTTAACCTTGGTTTATTTAAAAATAGAATTATTTAAATTATAATATACAAACATAATGAAGTTGAGGTAGTTACAATAAAATGAGTTACAATGAGAAATAAGACATAATTATTGGAAATGGGTTATGACTAACAATTACCATGATATGTGGGTAAATAACACAAATATGAACGACAAAAATCAGAACCTAAGGCTGACACGCGCCACAAAGCATTCACAGGAACTGGGAATGGTGACAGCCAAAACCGACCCAGCCGGATCCAGAAAGTAAAGCATCCGTTCAGAGGACATACATTTACCACGAAAAAGAAAAACCTAGGACGACAACTACGACCCTTAAACTATAATTGTGGGATATAAGCAAGTAAGACAGTTGCTGATTTTATCCGTCTCAGCTTAGGAGTAAAACATAAGACCCTAATGAAACCCCGATATAAATGAACAACGACGGAGGGAGTTGGGAATGAACAAAAATTTACCATTAAATGATGTGAAGAAAAAAGTAGATGAGAATAGATACACCGTAGGTCTTGACAAAGAACAATGTAATTAAAGTAACAGAGGTAAGGTGTTGGGTAGAAAATGATCAGAATATTCTAGAATCAACATGCCTGTAATGGTGAGACTGACTGTTACTAGTTTGACCCAAATTGATTACGAAGGATGAGAATGACAAGAGTAAAAATCCAACGGCGATTGATGAAAACTCTGGATTAACATATAGGGACCGTAACACCGGAAATGATACTGGTTCCGATGAAGAATGTGAATGGATAAGATACTGGGTCAGTGAAGTTTGTTGGACGAGGATCTGTCAAACGAGAAAGGCTAGACACTAAGATCTAGAATTAGAGATGGAACTGGGGCTCCTGACCCACAGATTGAGATCGATGATTATAATTGAGTACCTGGACTTGCAGGCTGGGGATCCTTACCCACAGCTACACAATAAGATCTAGAACTAGAGATGGAACTGGGGCTCCTGACCCACAGATTGAGATGACGATTAGAATTGGGTACCCAGACTTGCAGGCTGGGGCTCCTGACCCACAGCTAGACACTGAGATCTAGAATTAGAGATGGGACTGGGGCTCCTGACCCACAGATTGAGATCGATGATTAGAATTGAGTACCCGGACTTGCAGGCTGGGGCTCCTGACCCACAGCTAGACACTAAGATCTAGA
Source organism: Terebella lapidaria (assembly GCA_949152475.1). NCBI lineage: Eukaryota > Metazoa > Annelida > Polychaeta > Terebellida > Terebellidae > Terebella > Terebella lapidaria. The sequence goes on from OX424560.1 coordinate 31,071,607, forward strand.
ATTAGAGATGGAACTGGGGCTCATGACCCACAGATTGAGATCGATGATTATAATTGCAGCACCCTGACTGGGAGGCTGGAACTCCTGACCCACAGCTGTGTAACCGGAGGGTAATAACAGCCTGAGGGCCTCGGCTGTTGACAGGAGAGGCACCTGACCTACACCCGTAATGGCAGTATTGATGTTGGAAGTGGTTTCAGGTGCACTGGGATCCGGAGCGTGAGCATCCCACGAATTCACACGTGGAGACATGCTCAGCAGTTATTAGATTGTCGGCTATAGAGTCGAGGGGTACTGTTATGTTGGCACATGGCTCAACAGCCTTGGTTTTCTTGTGGAGGCATATTCTGCAATATTAGAAAACGAGAACGAGTACCTGTGGAACAACATTTAACGTGATAAATACTTGAACAAGATTGAACTCCGAAATGAAAGAGGTATCGTGATGCAGATTTACTGGAAATGAATAACAAGAACCATAAACACCAACGAATTTATAATACGCTAGCATCTTTTGAAGCGAGACAGGAGGAAGTGAAAATTTAATTAAATTTGATAAATTGAATTGTGAAGTACCGTACTTAAAATATACACGTATACTTAAATTTAATTTATGAAATATATGAAAATATCTAATGGAGGAACTATATAAAATATATAATACTGAAATCTAAACATTACCGCAGACCGACCTAAATTTCACCAGGGGCAGTAAGCCCTACACATTATCACGGTCATCCAGGCCTAAACATTATCACAGCCAGTCCGCCCTAAAATTACCATGAGCAGTCAGCTCTAAACGTTACTACGGGCAGTGAGCCCTAAACGTTAGCACGGGCAGTTGGCCCTAAATATTACCAAGGGCAATCAGCCCTAAATAATACCAAGGTCATGGCCACTTACATCCTGTAAGTGACAGGGTTTAATAAATAATGTAGATATATAATCTAGGAAAGACATGAATGATAACACTGGTAACAAGGGCACACAGCCCGAAACAGACAGCGAAAGCTCTGGAGCCTGTTAATTGGACTCCCAGGATAAATCCCGCAAGGAGAGCAGACACTGAACACATTATATATATATGGTGAATATTGATAAATATATATATATATATATATATATATATATATATATATATATATATATATATTTTTTTTTGGGTACATATGATATATATGTATATATGGTATACAAACAAGGTCTGATAGTACATATGAATAAATACTGGAACTAGGGCACACCGCCCACAACTGAAATATTTTCAAATATGTAGGCCTATATATATATAATATGATATATAAATAATGTAAATATATACAAAAGACATGCATACTAAAACTGGTAACTAGGGCACACAGCCCACAGCTGACAGCGAAAGCTCTGGAGCCTGTTAATTGGACTCCCAGGATAAATCCCACAACGAGAGCAGACACTGACATTAACACATTATTTATATGGTAAATATAGGTAAATATATACATATTTTTTGTAGATATGGTAGGCCTATATATGTATATATGGAATAAAAAATGGTATGATAGTAGATATAGAATAAAGGAATAAATATTGGAAAAATGTAAATATATATAGAATACATGAATAATAAAACTGGTATCTAGGGCACACAGCCCAACTGACAGCGAAAGCTCTGGAGCCTGTTATTGGACTCCCAGGATAAATCCCGCAACGAGAGCAGACACTGACATTAACACATATTGGTAAATATATACATTTTTTTTTTTAGATATTGTATATATGTATATATGGTAAAAAAAAATGATAGGATAGTACATATAGAATAAAGGAATAAATACTGGAAAAAATGTAAATATATATAAAAGACATGAATAATAAACTGGAAACTAGGGCACACAGCCCACAACTGACAGTGAAAGCTCTGGAGCCTGTTAATTGGACTCCCAGGATAAATCCCGCAACGAGAGGAGACACTGGCACGAAAAACATTATATACATATTTTGTGTAAAATATAATCTATGATATATAAATAATGAAATTATAGATGTATATAATAACACTGGAACTAGGGCAAACAGCCTTGAACCGTCAGCGGAATTGGACTTCCATTATAAAACAAAATAAATTATAAATATTATATATTTACATTGTAATATGATAAATACTTGTATGAATGACAGAGGATAACTGACACATTAGAGAGTATATATATTTATACCTGCAGAGTACAGACGAATTAACAAATGATAACAGATTGAGGAATAAACAAATATAGAAAACATTTTATGGATTTGTGACTATGTAAAAATTGATCGACCTAAACATTTGAACGTATATATATATATTATTATACATTATTAGATAAACTATTACTAGATGTAGTATAATAAGTTTATGTTTGTAATGAAGATAGAATGAACTGATGAAAGAACTGTCGATGTACATGGATATGCTGGCCCACACTCTCAAAGGAAACAAATACCGTATAAAATACTTTACGTAGCCGTCAAGTGTCACCAGTTGGATGATGTTCTAAGCGATAGATCTACACCACACTAGATCTAGTCCGTGAACAATGTTGTTACCGGTTTTTAAAAACGGATGTCTTAATTGAAATTTGTGTGATGTTGTCTACATGATGTTGTGTACATCATTTTACACCCACGGAATTTCTGGATGCAGTATGAATAGGGAAAATACTGGGAGAGGGGTGGAGAGGGAGTAGAGGTCAAAAATACATCCACGTTTGTCGTTCGTGACGAACTTACAAAGTTATACAAACAACGTTATGACCACCTTGAGCATAAAATGTCGCAGCATCACCGAGCCGGTCGACCGATGACACGATAGGGGCTTATCCAGATTTGTATTTGAAGGCGAACACACTAACCATTGGAGACAGATGTGTCGATCCGATTAATAATTGATACTCTTGTATAATACGGCTACAGTAGATATAAAATGTGTTTAATATATATGATGACAAAATATTTATAACATGCTAGGCCTATCGATTCTGGAGAAGCGATCGAGGCAAAAATTTCGGTCTTTCACCGGCCTCGGGGAAAAATAAATAAATCTGTTAGATGCTAAGAGGGATTAAAAAAATATAAAACCCTATAATAACAGTGATCACTAATGATAAGCGTGATAAAGTTTTACTTCAATACTTCAAGCGATGGGGCAGAATATCTTGGATTAAAAATTGAAAGATTGAAAGGAAAACAACCTCGAGGAGCTTCTAGTCGAAAAGAGAGATTGTCATTGGTTGAATAATCAGGTAACGTTGTCAAGGGATACCAATTCTACATAAAATGCGGACTGTAGAAATTAGAAGAACGGATAAAAAGGCGGGAATGATAACCTTGGGGATAGACTACCGGCACGCTAACACACACAAACCCGTTTGTAGCCTGCGTCCACAAACTGATTATTATGGCTGTTTATTTTTATCAATCAATCAATTTATTTCAACATCAAACACCACATTGATATGTAATTGAATATATTCACATAAAAATTATATATGTTGAATACAGAGAGGGAATACATGGAATACAGTTAGGTAGTTCATAGAAGCCATAATGAATGCATAGGCTCATGAGTTTGCTTTTCCCAAATAATACATCAATAGAAAGAAGACACTGTTCAAGGGCGAGGGAGCGTATGCTGACAATTGAACCCTGCCTACTGAACCCTGCAACTGAACCCTGCGTACATATAACCATAATAGGCATGCTGAGATTTATGGTTCATCCATCATTTCAAACATTATTGTACATGTATCTGATGCCTACTGGCACTACCTAAAACGATGTTTAACTTTAATGTAGAATACATATCACATAAATACACAAGGGGAGTCCCTGTGTGAACAACAGTTAATCAATTATTTGGCACCCCCAGTACCAAAATCGGGAATAGAGTGGTGTCGAGAATAGAGTGCGTTATAATTTTCTTCTTGATCTGCAATTGCATGTGTCAGCATTTAACACATATAGACAAATTATTTTATGCACACATTTATTATCCGTTGTATTGTCTGCAAAGCTACCTTAACCAGTATTACTCACGGTTATCTGCTCGTATCTATTTAATGACAAGTATCTTTTCTGCGTATAACAACATGGTTTTGGTGAAGAATATCTGAAACCAAAATATTTTGAAAGTGTGGAGGGATCACAATTAATCGATGTATTTCAGGAAGTGATCCGGAGGAGTTCTTTGTAAGGAATGTGCGCCACAAGAGTGTGTTGTCAACAAATCAAAATTAATTATGTATTTCCCTTTTCCTTCAAGTTTAACAACACCAGGTGCATTCCATACATTTCCTTTGGCCCAAAGCACTTTGTAGTTGATAACAACGCTCTTCTGTGAAGAATAAACTTCATATTTTGCTCGATATACACTGAATAATATACGCGTTTCAACAACAGCGATCCCAGGACCGTCACGGAAATGCAATAAATAACAGCTTTCAATATCATATTCAAAAACTAAAATCATAACACGTCTTACTGGGGTTATACTGACACTCAATGCACACACTTGATTACCTTCTTTTCACGGTCTTCTTGCCATTTTTGTTCAATTCTCTCCTTGCTGTCGTTTCTGTGCCCAACGTGTTTACATATTTTCACCACAAGAGCGCGTTATCACCGAAAGAGTTTTTAAAACCTCCGTAAGAGTGAAGATCGCACTTACACCGTGACCATATAGCATTTAAGATCTGTTCAAAACTGATTCCTAATCTGTAACGTCGATCATGAACAAAATATTGGCTGTTTTGTGCTCTGATCTCGAAAGTGAGGTCAAAGGTCAAATTCAAGGTCAAGAGAATATTCAGCATATTTCAATTCCTATAGGTCCACTATTGATTCCTGAGCTGTAAGGTCGACAATAAGCGCGAAATCAGTCATTTTGTGCACTGATTTTGAAAATGAGGTCAAAGGTCAAATTCAAGGTCAAGAGAACGTTCACTATATATAGATTCATATATGTTCACAATTAATTCCTAAGCAGCACAGTCGATAATAACCGAGATATTATCAATGTTGTGCTCTGACCTTGAAAATAAGTTCAAAGATCAAATTCAACGTCATAAGAAGATTCAGCATATAACATTTCCTATATTTGCAAAATTATTATTATTATTATTTTATTCATTTGGGCACACTATTACAAAAATTGTTTCTATGCGCTTGACAAATACAGACACACAATATAGAATTCTATATATATATATATAATATAGAATAAAAAACAAGTTTAAAAAGTTATAAACTTAGAAAATTGATTCCTGCGCTGCAAAGTCGATAATAAGCGAGATATAAGCCATTTTGTGCTCTGACATTGGAAATGAGATCAAAGGTGAAGTTCAAGGTCACGAGAACATTCAGCGTATATCACTTCCTGTATGTTCATAACTGATTATTAAGCTTTAAAGTTGATAATAGGCGAGATGTTAGGTCAAATTCAAGGTCATGACAACTTTCAGCATATATTGTGTCTTATATGTTCACAACTGATTCCCAAGCTGCAAAGTCGATAATAGGCGATATATTAGCCATTTTATGCTCTGACCTTGAAAATGAGGTCAAAGGTCAAACTCAACGTCATGACAATATTGAGCATATATCATTCCGTATATGAGCTGTAAAGTCAATATAAGCGAGATATTAGCCATTTTGTACTGTGACCTTGAAAATAAGGTCAAAGGTAAAATTCGAGGTCATGACAATAATCAGCATATATCACTTCCTTTGTGTCCACAATTGATTCCTGATCTCTGATCTCAATAATAAGTGAGATATTAGGCATAGTGTGTCCCATTATGAAGCATAAGAGTATTTAAGGGAAAGTCTCATTTGGGACCAGTCGAGAAAATGAAAATGGCCGCCACACGCAGACTCAAGGGCCGCCACACTCGATTCAGGGGCAACAAAACGTATGCCCACCACAGAGGTATATGAGGGCAATCGTTTGAATAAAAAATCTCAAAACTGTCTGAACAGTTTTTGAGAGAATGGCCGTCAATGTCAGAAATTGGCCGTTTTAAGAAATCATATGTACCGGTATTACATATGATTTCGTATGTGTTCCCAAGACTTACATATTATGTAAGCTACATAGCATTGATTTAAAATGATCTCGATAGTACTTTGTATGACGTCGGAGGTCAAATACTCATCTTAGAGCTCAATTCATTCAGAAAATAAACGATAGGATCTAGGTGGTTGCACATACATGTATTGTGCAATGTAACGAATAAATTCAATTCAATATTATTATGATCTTCAAAACATTGACCTTGAATTTGACATCGGCTTCCCTCTACAGGTGAAACATGGATTTCTCAAATTATGATTTCAGTATCAATGCATAAGGTGATATTGTACCTGATTCTCGTCGTTTCAAAGGTTCCGTGTGGTATTATGGAGACAATGTATAGGACAACAACTCGTGATTCACCTTTGAAAACATTAATAGCGACTTTGTCCCCTATGGTTCAGGGTTATTTCTCTCTGGTTTCAAACTTGCTTGTGGTCAATGTATCTGAATATTTGGAGGAATCTGGATTGTTATTTTGCATCATCCTGGTCTACTGGGTTTCTGTAAGATCACAGTTGATTGGTGCGTCTCAGTAAACTATGTTTCAGTATATCTGCCTGCCTACAGAGGAACCCATACTTAGTGTGAATCATTGTAAATGGTTCTTTGATCCATGGTGTATCTAGAACAAATTTGTCAGTGACCTGATATTCTTTACTATAATCCTGGCATGAATGTTTGTAGCTGTGGGATTGTTCAGTTGGCACTGGGAATCTATTAGTCCATGAGCCCAGGGGGTCCACCGTGCACCCCCCCCCCCAGGACTCTCCGCGAGGGGTGTCATTTTGTTCAGGGGATTTTTGAGCTTCAGAATCCACTTGTTAACACTCGATATCCTGGGATGAACTATCCAATATGGCGGCTTTTCAAAATGGCCGCCATCAAAATCGAGACATTTCTTGAAACACAAATTTGTATTTTTCTTCGCCCCTAATTGTGCTAGAGACACGAATTTGGTACCTGAAAATATGTTTTAGAGGTCAAGGAATGCAATAAAAATATTTTCAACTACTTCAGCCTATCCCTTCAGCATGAAATCCATGATGGCGGCCATCAGAATTGCATATTTTGTAATTTTTTTCACTTTAATTATTTTCAGGAACTGTGTGACTATTATTGACACTTATGTGCCCTAATACATGCTATTGGTACTTAATAACATCAGTGCCAAAAATAACGATGTCCCCAGTGCCCTAATTGCTGAAAAATGCGTTGAATATGGCAATAAACACAATCGCTGCGAAACCGAATTCGATCAACAATAAACACAAAGTTGTATATATCTTTGCCCCTAATTGTGCTAGAGACACAAAGTTAGTACCTAAACATATGTTTTAGACGGCATGGAATGCAATACAAATATTTTCAACTACTTCAGCATACCCCTTCTGCATGAAATCCAAGATGGCGACCATCAGAATTGCATATTTTGTCATATTTTTTCCTAACACTTCAATATTTTGAGGAACTCTGTGGAGATTATGAACAATTTTGTGCCTTAATACATGCTTTTGGTATTTGATAACACCAGTGGCAATGATAACAATGTCCCCAATGCCTTAAATGCTAAAAAAATTACCTTGAATTGGCAATAAACACAATTGCGACAAAACCGAATTTAATAAAAAAATAAACAAAATTGCATAAGTTTTTGCTACTAATTGTGCTAGAGACACAAACTTGGTGCCAAAACTTACGTTTTAGAGGTCAAGGAATGCAATGAAATTGTTTTCAACTACTTTAGCATAGCGCTTCGGCATGAAATCCAAGATGGCGTCCATCATTATCGCATATTTTTTTATATTTTGTTCATGAAACTTCAATATTTTAAACAAATGTGTGGTCATTATCACCAATTATGTGCTCCAATACATGCTACTGGTACTTACAAACATCAGTGGTAAAACAAACAATGTACCATATGCCTTAATTGCTCGAGAATACGTTGACTTTGGCAATAAACACAATCGCGACAAGACCGAAATTGATCAATAATAAGCACAAAATTTCATACATGTATATCTTTTACCCTAATTGTGCGAACTTTGTACCTAAACATATGTGTTAGAGTTTAGGAAATGCAATAATATTGTTTTCAACTACTTTAGCATAGTCCATTAGCATGAAATCCAAGATGGCAGCCACCAGAATGGCATATTTTGTCATATTTTTCGTGTGTAAAACTTTAGTATTTTAAAACAAACGTGTAGCCATTATCAACCAATTTTGTGTCTTAATTACATGCTGATGGTGCTTAATAACATCAGTGGTTAAAATAACAATGTCCCCAATGCCTCAACTGCTAAAAATATATTGAATTTGGCAATAAACACAATTGCAGCAGTATTGAATTAGGTCGCAATCAACAGTTAAAATCATGTAATGTGCATAAACGTGACGTTAAATGTCATTAAGTTAGTTCATTTATCTGAAATATACACATGTACATGTACATTACAAAAGCCATGCCAACAAGCAAAGTATTCATCATGGGAGAAATCCAAGATGGCCACAATTTTGCATAGCTGAACGAAGATAATATACTCTCTTCACCGATGTTTGGTCTAGAATTTGGTTTATAGTCCGGCAGTAGGGTGGCTCAACCTCAAAGTGTTTGATAAAGTTTTTTTTTCTTCTGATTTTACTTATTTGGTATATCCGTAAATCGTTCCAGGTGGGTGTGAAATTATCACCCTTGGGGAATTTGAGAAATCCAAGATGGCCACCATGGAGGGTGATTTCAACCACCTGAAATATAATTCAGCCAATAACTTTACTTCTAGAGTACATAGAAGTGCGAACTTGGTGTCTATACCCATGTTTTCTGGTATCAGCTTTACAATGGTGCCACTAAATTACACTTATGCTTGTCCGCCATCTTGGAAATCAAAATGGCCGCCAAATTTCGGTCATTTTTGCCCGAATATGTGCCCAAAACTGTTCGATTTCATATGTAATGTATTGACGAATATGTTCAAAGATAATGCGTAGCAGTGGAGCATCATGTATTGCTTCAGTGAATAGTTTTGCAGTTATTGTCATACAATAAACGTTGAGGGGACAGGTGACATTGCCCTCCATGTCTTCAACGTTGTCACCAGTGTCCCGAGAAGTTCACACGTAGACAGTTTGACACATAGACAGGTCAATCTATGACAAACAACCACCTGACCCACAACAAATTGCAACAATAGATTTTATCATGGTTTTCACCCCTACTGGGTAAACTGATTAACAGAAAAAAAGTCTACCAAAATCTGAATCACGGAAATGGGTCAAAATGGCGTTATTTCAACGATGGCCGCCGTTGGGCTAAGGGAATCCTTAAACAGCTTTAATTTCTTTAATAACTGTGATAGAAACATAATTTTGGGTTCTAGCCCAGGGTTTTGAAGGATGAGGAATCCAGTGGTTTCACTAAAATTTAATTCTCATAAGTATTCATCCTGAAATCCATGATGGCGGCAAATAATGAGGCCGTAAACCAATGTAATCGACTGTTCGCATCAAGCCCTCAACTTCTTCAATAATTGTGACAGAAATATAGTTTTGGGCTCCAGCCCAGCATTTTGAAGGATGAGGAGTCCAATGGTGTCAATAAAATTCAGTTCTGATAAGTAGTCCGCCTAAAATTCACGATGGCGGTGACTATAAATGACACCGTAAACCAAGGAATTCAAATGATTGCATCATGCTCTCACCTTCCTCAATATTTGTGATATGATCATAATTTTGGGCGATTTCATAATATATGCACAGAAGACATAAACCTAAAGCAAACAAAAGAAATACCCGGAGGTCGAATGCAAATTCCAAATATTATATAAAGCATGCACACATCAGTCAACGACGATCATTCAGGGCATCCAAATCAAACGAGTGATCTGGTCAATCGAATCCATCAGTGTTGTATCAAATAATTTGTATGGCCAATTAAGGGGGATCACTTACAATTAGTTAGAAACGAGTGAAAACATTCCAAGAGGCACATGTTTACGTATATATTAGACACTGTTTTCAGGGGAAGTTTGAAAATTGTCATTATGTGTGACAAAGGGGGTGAATATAACATGTATTGATAGGCATGCATTAATATAACATGTATTAACAGCCATGCAGTTTACTCGTGGTTTTAGGACCTTCATTCACCATAGCCATCTTGGAATTCAGACTGAATACTTAACAATTGACGTGTTTGAGATATATTTCCTATGACCAGACGCCTCAATTGTCCAGGGGAATTTGATTGTTTTGTTGTCAAAAAATGGACAGTTTATTGATTTTACGGCTTTCCTTTTAATTCTGATGTAAAGTTTTAATGTCGTCTGCTATCCGGGATCCTCGAGGATAGTCCTCTCACCACGGGTCACGACGGACGCACGTCCACTATCCTCAGATCCTCGCGGATAGTCCGCTCACCGAGGGTCACTGCGGGTGCAGTGCCTACTCTATCATCAGAACGTTAACCAGGTAGCTGCGAGCCCAGACATGCGAAAACCACTTAGATACGGGGTCATCACCGTGGTGTTAACTGTAAGGCCGGCTCGCCGCAGTCCGCCTCGGGGGATGGAACCCCGGACAGCCCAACAGTCCGCCAGAGCCTGTGTCGCACCATCCCGGGTGGGAGATCTGCCCCACCTGGGCCCCCTTTAGAAATTGTCCCCAGGGGCCCACGAGGGCCTTAGCTAGAGAGCGAGGACGTAGAGCTCATGGCTGAGCCCTCCGTCGTTCTCTCGCCTTGCTCAGCTCTGAGACAACTTCACTGAACAAAACGGCTCCAGAGTATTTATAGTCCCTGAAGCACGAGAACCGAGGGAACTGATGTAAGGCCATTGTTACAGCATACTGGGCGAGAGTTTTGGAGGGCGTCCAAAACAAAGGCCAGAAAGCGTATTTAGAAAGAATCACCTGCCGCGATCTTTGGGCAAAATCGCCACACTGACATCCGAGATTTTTTGTTAATATTGTTGAACCATGAATTTCCTTAGATCAATGGATTCCTCATGCTCCAGAACCCTAGACCAGAACCTAAAATTATCTTTCTATCACAATTATTTGAGAAGTTAAGGGTTTGATGCTGACAGAAGATTTCATTGATTTGTGGCCTCGTTCATCGCCGCCACCTTGGATTTCAGAGTGTATACTTATCGGAGTTGAAGTTTATTGACACCATTGGATTCGGAGTTGAATCACCCTTCAAATCCCTGGGAAGTTGAAGTTGAGAGCATGATGTAAACATTTGACTTCATTTGTTTACGGCCTCATTAGTCGCCGCCATCTTGGATTTCAGGCTGACTGCTTATCAGAATTGAAATTTATTGACAACAGTGGATTCCTCTCTTCGAAATGCTGGGCTGGAACCCAAAATTATATTTCTGTCACAATATTTGAAGAAATTGAGGGCTTGATGTGAACAGTCGATTTAATTGGTTACGGCCTCATTAATCGCCGCCATCTTGGATTTCAGGCTGAGTAATTATCGGAATTAAATTTAAGTGACACCACTGGATTCCTCGTCGTTCAAAAGCCTGGACTAGAACCCAAAATTATGTTTCTATCACAATCATTGATGAAGTTATAGCTGTTTAAGGATTTCCATAGACCCACGACGGCCATCTTTGAAATGACGCCATTTTAACCCATTTCCGTGATTCGGATTTTGGTAAACTTTTCTTTATGCTAATCAGTATACCCAGTAGGGGTGAAAATCACGATAAAACCGTTTGTTGCAATTTGTTGTGGGTCAGGTGGTTGCTTGTCATAGATTGACCTGTCTATGTGTCAAACTTGCTGCAAAATGAACTTCTCAGGACATTGGTGACAACGTTGAAGACATGGAGGGCAATGTCACCTGTCTTCTCAACGTTTATTGTATGACAATACCTACGGAACAATTCACTAAAACAATACACGATGCTCCACCGCTACGCATTATCTTTGAACATATTTGTCATTACACTACATATAAAATCAAACAGTTTTGGGCAAATATTCGGGCAAAAATGACCAAACTTACGCGGCCATTTTGATTCCCAAGATGGCGGACAAGCTTAGCTGTAATTTAGTGGCACCATTGTAAAGCCGATACCAGAAAACATGGGTATAGACACCAAGTTCGCACTTCTATGTACTCTAGAAGTAAAGTTATGGGCTGAACTATATTCCAGGTGGTTGAAATCACCCTCCATGGCGGCCATCTTGGATTTCTCAAATTCCCCAAGGGTGAGAATTTCACACCCACCTGGAATTTTTCACGTAGGCCCTAATAATGAACAATCAAGAGAGAAAAAAACTTTATCAAACACTTTGAGGTCAGGCTGTTTTAACAAGTTTCACTGCCGGACTATTATTCTTATATTTCCATGTATGTAGATTTCAAATATGTACTTAATTTGGTAGGAAATGAACTACTCCTCTTGCAAAAGAACATATAAGGTCTAAATGGCAAAGATATATACAACTTTTTGTTTATTGTTGATCGAATTCGGTTTCGCCGCGACTGTGTTTATTGCCATATTCAACGCATTTTTCAGCAATTAGGGCACTGGGGACATCGTTATTTTTGTCACTGATGTTATTAAGTACCAATAGCATGTATTAGGGCACATAAGTGTCAATAATAGTCGCACAGTTTCTCAAAATATTAAAGTTTTAGAAAAAAATGACAAAATATGCAATTCTGATGGCCGCCATCTTGGATTTCATGCTGAAGGGATAGGCTGAAGTAGTTGAAAATATTTTTATTGCATTCCTCGACCTCTAAAACATATGTTTAGGTACCAAATTCGTGTCTCTAGCACAATTAGGGGCGAGGAAAAATACGAATTTTTGTTTCAAGAAATGTCTCGATTTTGATGGCGGCCATTTTGAAAAGCCGCCATATTGGATAGTTCATCCCAGGATAGCGAGTGTTAACAAGTGGATCCTGAAGATCAAGGGTCCCCTGAACAAAATGACACCCCTCGCAGAGAGTCCTGGGGGGGGGGGGGGTGTGCACGGTGGACCCCCTGGGCTCATGGACTATATGATTATGTTGAATAGTCATCACAGGCATAGCTGAGACATCCAGACTACAAGTCTGTAAGGCACCGATTCCAGTATCCCCAGTCTCGAGGAATACACGTATGATGGAGGGGCCCCGAGGTTTGTATTTGTACTCTATTGTTGTCAGCAGTGGGTGGGATTCGTTTGATTAGGTAAGTGGACTTCTGTTAAAAACATGTACTGTTATGCTGGGTGTAAGTTAGGAAGATTGCATCATCAAGTTTATTGAGAAATATTCCTTTGCATACATGAACGTATATTTACAAGACAATTCAACACTTCTTTCATATCTCACACATGCACCTTGAGATGAACAATACATCCATACTTAAGAAACATACAATATAAATATTCAATTTGATTGCATGATGTACATTACATAATATATGAGTTTGAAGTTTTTTGGTTTGCCTCGTTTGCGAGTTCACTTCACAAGTAGGGAAATGCAAATGTATTATCCCAAAACCATAGAAAATCTGACACATTTTGTGTGACACAAAATTGATTAATTTTGGGTTCTCTGTGGAAATAAATTAATCACATGATGTTTTCCAATCTCGTACAATTCAGCACATACAAAAGTCATGCAACAACTCTTTCCCGACTATACCATTTGCGGCAAAATTATTCAAACGACGTTACAGGTGAGAATCTAGGTGAGAACTCATTAATTATTAATCAATAAATGTCATACATGATTCCATCTTCTGGCTTTAACAATGGTTAGCAACAGAAAATCTCACACATTTGCACTGTTTGTCAAGTTTTCTCATATTCAAAACAAATATCTTTTCCAAATCTTTTTCCAAGCCCCAAAATTCTTAGATAACAGACCAGTCAAAACAAACACACAACTTCATACATGGGACATACCACACAAAACAAAACATGTAAATCTACAGTACACAGTCATCACCAATAAAACATTTGAATGCCATTTTAAATTTTCAAAACAAACCCCCGAAAACCCCAAGATCCCTAGTCCCATCTACTGCGTTTCTTCCGTTTGGCTTCTGACGAGCCACTGCCCGCGTTTGACGACTGCTCAGATGGAGGTGAGATTGGGAGGGGCGGGACCAATGACGGAGGGGGCGGGACTGAGGCTGAGGAGGGCGGAGCTATGGGGGAAGTGGGCGGGACTCCAGCGGCAGGAGGAGGCGGGACCATACTTTGATTGACGCCTTGTGGAGCGGGTGCCATGTTATAGGTCTGATCGCCTTGTGCGTTCTGTGCGGCGTAGAGTGCCATGTGCGTGGGGACCTGTCCGTGCACGTATTGTGTGTTGACTGCGACGTGTTCGAGACTCCCACTGCCGTAGTCTGGTTTCTCCACCTCGGGATTAGTGTAGTCGAGCGTGCCCGTCGAGCCCTTCCATGCTGTCTCATTGCTGGCTGTCACAAAACTGCGCGTGTACTGGTGCTGTCAGAGAAGCAAATGATAATTCAAAAACATTTTGAAATGTGAACAGTAATTGACGCTTTTGAAATAATCTTTTTCATACCACGAGAAGTCGGGTAATTCATCATGCATTTGAAACAAATTACCGTCTACAAAATGAACATGCATAATTAAGACAAGGTACACATGTTTGACATCAAACAACTTACCGCAAAGGATGACTTGAGTGCAGACACTCTATCAGCTTGGGGACCCACGGCTTTGTTCGGTTCCCAAGTGGCGAATCCGGCAAGACCTTCTCTAGAGCTTCCCTTTTAGATTAAAAAATAAACATGGGAACTATAGATTTCAACATGAAGATTTTATGCTGTATACTCTTGATGTTAGGAGAATGCATAAACACTATTGCTCATGCAAGTGGACTTGATTCCACAGACCTAAATCTCACACAGGATTTATTCCTTGTTATTGAGAGAAAGGGAATCAGATTTTGTAAAATGGGTTGACTCTCTCACCAGGCCAGAGCCACCCCTACTGTCTGCACCGAGACCAGGCCTCTCTCGAAAACCAAGGCCCTTCAACTTCTTAGCTTTCTGCTGCTTGAATCTAGACTTCTTGAACCATGGATTCTGCAAGAAAGTTTTCACTCGTTCAATTAGATAAAGATAAATAGTTCTTAATTCAGTATATTCCATAATAATAATTGTGTTGCAACAAAAAATGTTCACAACAGTGTATCGTACTAGCAATTTGACTCTGCCTTACCACATATTTTTGAACACTCATACAAATATCAAATGGTAAAATCGTACAAGCATACTGACCTGTACTGCGATTTCTATGAGTTCCTCTGGAACAAATTGACTAGCTCCCTCTAGATTTCTGACCAGGTGCCCAGCAAAATCTTTGTCCTTGTTCGTAATCAGTGTGTATGCTGTCCCCTTCATACCTGGAAATTATTACCCACCAATAAATAATGGTTTCAAAAATGTGTTTGGATTAGATAAGTTATATTTTCTTTCTTTTTTCTGATTTTTTTTTGGTATGTTTTTGTATCGACAATGTATGAAAATGTTCTCACTATCATGTACATTTCAAAGAGCCCTTTGGACTTTTCTATCTAAGTGTTTAATTGACAGAAACATGTCATGTCAAATCTGTTGTATTTTACCAGCTCGTCCGGTTCTGCCGACCCTGTGTGTGTGAGTGTCGATGTCCCTCGCTACGTCAAAGTTCACCACTGTCCGGATGTGTGGGAAATCCAAACCCCGAGCTGAGGGTGTACAGAAACTTATATCTTAAACATGCTCTACAGCTCTGAAGTGGAAACTATCACTATGGATTTTGCAGATACAACTTTTTGAAAGAAATTGCCCCAATCCACATCAATTTTACTACATCACTACAAAAAATTGCAAATTAATCATGATACAGGAATTTATTGTGCATTTCCCGGGTACAAACTTTTGTTTTTTGGTACCTGCCACGTCTGTCGCCACTAGAATGGGCATGTCTCTCTTCTTGAAGGAGGAGATCACTTCGTTCCTTTCACTTTGGCTCATGTCACCATGCATGAGACCAACTGCAAGAGAAACGGAATGGTACAGAAAAAATAATTACCTTCCGAGAATCTTTATATCGATGTATCTATTCTAAAATCAAGACCTGGAATGAACCGTTTATGGATATTGTTTTCTTTGACGTCATAATGAAGATATATGCCATGGTTCATAAATGTAACACACATATAAATAATACCTCAGGATTCCATAAAGACAAGATTGATAAAGTAATTCATATGAGCAGCAGTATTAGACTAAAATGTGCGGTGTAAATTGTTACAGAAGTTTGACCGACCTACCGTTGAAATCTTTCCCTTTCAAGTTTGTGGCTAGCTCCACACTGTTTGCCTTCTTTGTTACAAAGATGAGAACAGAGCCAACTGAAATGTTCAGAACAATTTTAAAAATAAACCAAATGTTTGCACAACATATCTGGAAACTAGACGTCAAGGCCTAAAGATGCCTTGGAGGCATTTCGGTGTGATGATTAATTTATAATATATACTAGATATCGACGAAAAAGAAAAATGCCGACTCGGCAAAAAAAATTCGGGTCAAGGTCAAAGTTCATCCATAATACCAATTAGACATGTTTGTCTAGGGCGACGAGTCCAAAAATAACGTCCGTTTCGCTCTACGAAGCATCGTTTCCGAGATATCGACGAAAACGAGAAATGCCGACTCGGCAAAAAAATTTCGGGTCAAGGTCAAACTTCATCCATAATACTCATTAGAAATGTTTGTCTAGGGCGACGAGTCCGAAAATAACGTCCGTTTCGCTCTACGACACACCGTTTCCAAGATATCGACGAAACCGAAAAATGCCGACTCGGCAAAAAAATTTCGGGTCAAGGTCAAAGTTCATCCATAATACCCTTAAGACATGTTTGTCTAGGGCGACGAGTCCGAAAATAACGTCCGTTTCGCTCTACGAAGCACCGTCTCTGAGATATCGACGAAAACGAAAAATGCTGACTCGGCAAAAAAATTTCGGGTCAAGGTCAAAGTTCATCCATAATACCCTTTAGACATGTTTGTCTAGGGCGACGAGTCCGAAAATAACGTCCGTTTCGCTCTACGAAGCACCGTTTCCGAGATATCGCGGAAAACGAAAAATGCCGACTCGGCAAAAAAATTTCGGGTCAAGGTCAAAGTTCATCCATAATACCCCTTAGGCATGTTTGTCTAGGGCGGCGAGTCCGAAAATAACGTCCGTTTCGCTCTACAACACACCGTTTCCGAGATATCGATGAGAACGAAAAATGCCGACTCGGCAAAAAAATTTCGGGTCAAGGTCAAAGTTCATCCATAATACCCTCTAGACATGTTAGTCTAGGGCGACGAGTCCGAAAATAACGTCCGTTTCGCTCTACGACTCAGTGTTTCCGAGATATCGACGAAAACGAAAAATGCCAACTCGGCAAAAAATTTTTTAGTCAATGTCAAAGTTCATCCATAATACATATAAGATAAATGTTGTCTAGAGCGACAAGTCCGAAAATAACGTCCGTTTCGCTCTACGACACACCGTTCCCGAGATATCGATGAAAACGAGAAATGCCGACTCGGCAAAAAAATTTTGGGTCAAGGTCAAAGTTCATCCATAATACCCCTTAGACATGTCTGTCTAGGGCGACGAGTCCGAAAATAACGTCCGTTTCGCTCTACGACACACCGTTCCCGAGATATCGACGAAAACGAAAAATGCCGACTCGGCAAAAAAATTTCGGGTCAAGGTCAAAGTTCATCCATAATACCTCTTAGACATGTTTGTCTAGGGCGACGAGTCCGAAAATAATGTCCGTTTCGCTCTACGACACACCGTTTCAGAGATATCGACGAAAACGAAAAATGCCGACTCGGCAAAAAAATTTCGTGTCAAGGTGAAAGTTCATCCATAATACCCTTAAGACATGTTTGTCTAGGGCGACGAGTCCGAAAATAACGTCCGTTTCGCTCTACGACGCACCGTTTCCGAGATATCGACGAAAACGAAAAATGCCGACTCGGCAAAAAAATTTGGGGTCAAGGTCAAAGTTCATCCATAATACCCCTTAGACATGTTTGTCTAGGGCGACGAGTCCGAAAATAACGTCCGTTTCGCTCTACGACGCACCGTTTCCGAGATATGCAGGATGCCTCAAGGATGACTCAGCAAAAAATTATTTCGACCTCTAGGTCAAAGGTCGTTTGACGTATCGATCCCAAAATCAATAGGGTTCTTCCCTGTTGATATATAAACCTCCGTGCAAAATTCTGCAACTATTGCCTGAATATTTTTCGAGTTATCGTCCGGAAACCAAGTTTCAAGATCAGCCTCGATTTCATCCTCAAGGACCTCACGGACCTCGGAGCCGGATCAAAAAAAATAATACACCCTAGAGATGTTTGTCTAGGGCGACGAGTCCGAAAATAACGTCCGTTTCGCTCTACGATGCACAGTTTCTGAGATATGCAGGAAGCCTCAAGGATGAATCAGCAAAAAATTATTTCGACCTCTAGGTCAAAGGTCGTTTGACGGATCGATCCCAAAATCAATAGGGTTCTTCCCTGGTGGCATATGAACCTCCATGCAGAGTTCTGCAACTATTGCGTAAATATTTTTCCAGTTATCGTCCGGAAACCAAGTCTCAAAATTAGCCTTGATTTCATCCTCACGGACCTCACGGACCTCGGATCCGGCTCAAAAAGAATAGGGTTCTTCCACATATCATTTCTGACTTGTGGTGAAAATTTGACGAGGATCCGTCAAGGCAATCTAAAGTTATCGTCCGGAAACCAAGTGGCGGAAGAAGAAAAAAAAGAAAAAGAAAAAAAAAAAAAAAAAAAAAAAAATTCTGCTAAAACCATAAAGGCTGGTGTTTGATCACGGAGTCATTTTTATCACGCTCATGAACAAATCAAACATATCTAAAGCTTTAAACATGGATCTATATTCTACCCACAATATATTCAATCAAAATTTTTTTAACAAAGCTTTGAAATCAAATTATGTGGTTGAAACACGCACTTGTGGTAAATTGGACGAGATTTGAGCAGAGCCAAGTCCATTTGGCGGGCCCGACTGGCATGACTTTGACAATTTGCGTTACATCTTCATTCGCTTCCCCAATGTCGCCTTGCACAACTCTGATTGGATGCGCCAATATGTCCCGGGCCAGTCGCTCTATTCTCTTCTTAAATGTCGCACTGAAGAGCAAAGCTGGGCGAGAAAAAAGTCAAGAAGACATTGAGTATATATGAGTGACAACAGATGATCCATTCAATTAATATCAAAATAGTGATTTGGTTGACTAGTTTGTTGATGTTTCAGTGAAGTCTACTGTACTGGCAGTGAATTTTGATGCTATAGCACATCTTCACAGGTATAACTTATTCAAAACAACAAGTTTAATGACTGTGTATTGTGTATCTTACTACATGTGCTTTTCTACACAAATGACACAGATTTTACAACACCTACTCTGTCTGTCTGGTCTGACGTGATTAGCAATGGACCTCACTTGTGGCTCTGTGAAAGGAACAAAATCAAGTTATACGATACATGAATGGAGCGTTCAGTCATACATTTGGTCAATAACTGCCAAACGACTACATAAGGAGTTCGGTAAAGTCAGAAGCTTCCAACAAATATCATACTCTAGATGGAAGCAACATTGTGTGCTTACCGAAACCCATGTCGAACATTCGATCTGCCTCGTCAAACACCAAATATGTCACTCTGTCCAGTTTTGTTGCTCGTTTCTTCACCAAATCAATCAGTCGACCCTTTTATACGAAAACAGTCATCGATCCAACATTACTATGATAATGATCACGATCATATGAGAAAATTGTACAATTGATTGACAAGTCTGAACTTTTACACAAGTCTGAAAATTGGCAAGACTGAACGAGTGAAAAACATTTCTTGTATCACTCACACAACAACTTTATTTTCGCCTCAAAGAATCCATCAATTTGCCCACTCACCGGTGTAGCGACTATGATTTCTGCGCCCTCCTCGCACGCCTTACACTGCTCATACATGCTGCCTCCTCCATACGCACACACTACGTGGATGTTATAGATCTTGCCAAACTTCTTCGCTTCTTGGTAAATCTAACGTTATGAAAATTTCATACAATTGTTAACCAAGGACATCATTCTATGAATCACTTCATTCACTTGTATCCATTTTGTAACTGTTTTCCATTTCCGTTTTTGCATTTTTCATGTAGACGTGTTTGGTGATCTCACACCAAAGATTTTATAGGTATGTTTTTACCTATAAGAATTGGAATGAATTGATTATATCGCATGATTCACCACAACATATCATCTCCTAATTCCAAAACACACTGACTTGACACATCTGTATGCGTGCAGTGATTAGTGTTGTCTAACATTACCTGCTGTGAGAGCTCCCTCGTGGGTGCAAGGATCAAGCCGATAGGGCCATCACCCGGCGATAATTCCTTCTGGTCCATGATGTGTAACAATAGCGGCCAGAGGAATGCCACGGTCTTTCCACTTCCGGTCTTTGCTATGCCGATGATGTCTCTGCCGCTCATAGCTACAGGAAGGCCCTAGGTAAATGTGGGGAATTTAGAAACTAAATTATCGTTTGTTTTTTATCAACAGAAAAATATTTTTTAATTGTATACTAGTACTGCTTTTATCAGATTGAAATTACAAAGTGTTTAAACGTAGTATTGAAGTGTTCTTCTATACCTGTGATTGAATAGGCATGGGCTGCTCATATCCAGCCTTGAGAATCGCTTTGATGAGCTTGTCATCAAATCCGAAATGTCCAAAACTGCACACTGGTTTTGGAGGATCTATACCTGAAACCTAATTCGCAACTTAAAATTGAGTATTTTGTTGGCACTAATGTAATCAGATATACATCACATGAAATATAAACAATGGCAAGAAAATATTTTGTAGAATTGTTCTGCACAAAATAACGAATGGAGACATAATTTCTGACCCTGATGCCCAGTTTGTTGCGAAGACTTTGCACTTGGTCCAGTGTCAGAGATTTTATCTCATCATGTTCAACGTAGAAGTTCTTGTTGAATCTGTCATAATCCATGTCCATGTGGTCAATAGGGGGCAGTGGGTCAATCATCTGAAATATCATTTATTGTTGTGGATCATCGGAGATATCATTTATTTTCCACTTGGCCAACAGACTATGGTGTTCATTGCAACGAAATCTCACTTAGACCACACCTTTTTGTCTGGAAGAATAGCATTTCCATCTGCATCATACTCCAGAACTTCATCATCTTCAAGTATGACCCCCGCCATGGGGTTCTCTTCCATGTAACGGAGATAAGACTCCATAGCGTCCTCGTTGTCTATATCATCACGGATACCCCTAGAGAGAATTACGTTGGTAAACAGACAAGCTATTGGTGCATTTCTGTGATCAAGTAAGTTGAAAACCATAACATTTGGGAATTGTATGTTGTAATACATCATCACTTTGTATTAAAATATCTTATGAGTCTGCATAAGGAATTTAATGATATATTCCATCATGCTATTTTGTCATGAACTGTCTGAACATGTAATAACTTGGGACAACAATTCAGAAGGTCAATGACAAAATGCTTCTTTTATCATGTTCAAATGCATTATGTGCACATTATTATCACCAGTTTTCCCACTCACTTTTTCTTGGTTTTGCCTTCTTTGCTCTTCTTCTCCTGTACCTTGCATTCTTTCTGAAATTCATGAGGGAAAGGTGCTCCAATAATGTTGTTGGCTGAACTTTAGGCAGGTACCAGTATAAGATGCATCGCTTCACCTCAATATGAATTTTTTTTATCCAAATTTTTTTTCTCAAAATGTCAGGCTTCAGCATATGCATTTCTCTGACCACTTAGCAGTATCCAGAGCATGTGAATTCTCTCACATCAATGTCCGCCATGAATGAGTCGAGTGGGTCATCACTTTCTGCGCCACTATCGTCCTTCCCCGCGCCTTCCATCGTGGGACTCCCTGGCGCGGGTTGGTACTCCAGTTCCCCTCCTTGGTCCTCCTCATCATCATCAAAGTAACTATGGGTGGGGGCGGGATTGTATGATTTTATCATGTATAGATTTTATCATGTACAGATGGAATTCAATGTTGCACTCTTATAATGATAATATTTAATATTTATGAAATTTTGATATCGGTACATGTTACATAAATATACGGCATGATAATATGTTTTGAAAAAAATATACAGATACAAATTTATTTGTGTATAAGAGCTTCAAAGTTCAATATAACAGTGATACACTGACGCAAACATTCAATCCATTCAACAGGCAAAGCCTTACTCTTCCTCGCTCCGGATGCGTCTCTTCCCGAGGTTGGTGGTGCCGCTCCTCCCCGTCACGCCGTGTACACCTCCATAGCCCATCTGAGCGAGCTGTGTCTCAGGGCCGGTTCGTCTCGGCTGGATTGCAAAACCCGAGAATCCAAAGCCCCTGGCTCGACCCGCTCCACCACGATTGAACATGATTCTGTCCCTGAAGGAAAATCTGTGTGTGAACAAATAAAAAAATAAACCCAGTGGTGGCAAGCTCCACTCGAAGTCATGATATGATGGAGGGAAGCACATGTAATAGGCAATATCTATCACCATGTTACTTAGCCCAAGCGATGCCATGAGCGATGCGGACATGGCGGAGCTCCGCATCGCTTGAGCTGCATGTTACTAGATTTAGCATAGCCAAATCTTGACATGTGCCCCTCTGGGACAGGTCGTGCCATTGACAATAATCGACGGGTTCGAAGATTCTTACCTTATCTCCTCAGAATGTTGCTGACTTTGGTGTATAATTCCATACCTCTGTTGATGTTTATTCGACACATAATTGTACTACAGCATCATTTCTGTTTGTCTTGTGGGCACATGTCAAAGCCAAATCATAATGTACTCAATTCAGGCAGACCATGCTTAACAATTAACATTTAAAAATTGATCTTTATCCTACATATAGTAAGTCATAGTAAGCTGATGGAGGTACACTGAAACTCGACCACTGTTCGAAATCAACTAGTCGGATCAGCTAGTATGTACAATAACGTGAGCAGTCTCATACATAGATCTAGTTACATAGCGCATAGTATGATATGCATAGTATGCTGGCATGATAATAATGATTGCATGGTTAGAAACTCGAACTGCTCTTATACCTCTTATTATCGCCCACAATAAAAGCTCTACTTTCATTATTTTCAACAGTCGTAATGTAAAATCACAGCTCTTGATAATAAGAAAATATTGACAATCGTGTGGAATAGAAAAATTAGGCAGCAAAAATAGGTACTTACCTCAAATTTCAAGAAAAAATGAGAATATCAAACTCTGAAGCCCAATGCAATTTCTTTCCGCCATCCACGAAGAGTTCAAATTTTATGGGGACTGAATAAAATTGAGGGGTTTTTAGATTACTAAAACTCAGCAATATTCAAGACCGAAAAGCACTAGTAGCTCCATCAAAATTTCATGCCGGTCGCGAACGCGTTGCATGCACTAAGTAAATGTAATCAATGAGTGGCGAATTTGCCCAAAGATCGCGTGTAGAAAAGCTTATAGTAGGGAAGTTTATTAGAGACAATTAACATTTTTTTTGGATAATGATTACTCCTTGATAAAAACAAGAGAAACTGGGAAATGAAAATTGAAAACCCGGGATTAATTATTAAAACCTGGAATTAGGTATTAAAACCTGGAATTAAATGTTCAAACCAGGAAATAAATATATACACCTGGAAATAAATGTTCAAACGCAGAATTAAATATTCAAACTCGGAATTAAACATTCAAACCGGGAAAGAAATATTCAAACCTGGAATTAAATATTTAAAGCCGAGAAATAAATAGTAAAACTGGGAAATAAAAATTAGAACCTGGGAATAAGTGTTTCTGGGCTTCAATAATTATTTCCTGGTTTAAATTCTTAGTTCCGGGTTTTAACATTTAAATCCTGGATTTGAAACTTCATTCCATTTCTAAATATTTAATTCCCGGTTTGAATATTATTTTTCCGCGTTTGAACATTAAATTCCAGGTTTGAAAATTTATTTCCCGAACTTAATACTTGATTCCGGGTTTTAATATTTAATTCCAGGTTGAAATACTTAATTCAGGTTTTGATATTTAAATCCGGGTTTTAAATATTTAATTCCCAGTTTCCCAGGTTTTCCCAGGAAGAATATCATTCATAAATTTAAAAAAAGTGAAAGTCCATAATAAGCTTCCCTATACCATATTCTGGCTGCTTCAGGTTCGAAGCTCGTGTCTCCCTGGAGACGGGGTATTCGAAAAACCTGGACTGGACTGGACGCAATTGGACTGGACTGGACGGAAAATTGGACAATGTAAGAATAATCTTTCGTATGCTTGGCTTGTGTACTCCAATTTGATGCGAAAGGGAAAATTAGGCGCGGCCTGCAAAACTAGACGCCATTGCGGAGTACACTTGGCGCTATTTTGACAGTCATAGATGGTCAGTTCTCAACACTCTATTGACTCCAAGACGCTTTTAATAAAAACAAAGTAGAGTTTATCCAAAGACAAACGGACGTCATCGGGGGCAGACGGTATGTGTGAAATGACAGACGATAACCATGTACAGTACAGTAGCAATACGTACATTATCACACACTGTCTGCCCCTAATGATCCCAGCGTGTCTTTGAAAGGAAATGTTTTGTCGGGTTTTTGTTTCTATTTCAAAAGTTTTCATCACAGCTATAGTCTTTTTATTGTAATTACCAAAATGGTATTAGGTTCAAGCGTCTTGGAGTCAATAAACCAAGGAAGCATCCATTTTTACTCTCTGACTCCGTCCAGTCCAATCTAGTCCAGGTTATTTATCTATCCACTGCACCGTTTCATTAGTCATGACGTCACACCCTCGGTATCGTGCGCCAGAAGCTATTACTGCCAGCCGTCTTGCGTCTTTGAGTTGTCTCAGAGCTGTCAAGGCGAGAGGATGATGGTGAAGCACGGCCATGTGTTCCTGTCCCCTTACGTCTGGCTAGGGATTCCTATAGGACCCGGGGACAATTCCGCTTGGGGACCCAGTAGGGGGGCTACTTTGATCCAGGTGTTCAAGCACCCTAGATTGGTAATTTCTCGCCAATAGTGCGTACAGGCTCTTGCAGACCGTCAGGCTATCCGGGTTCTATCACTGTGGTGGGCAGGCAGCGAGGACGGCCAGCAACACGCCCATGTACTCGTGTTCCGGGAAGCTGCTCCCATGGCTCTCGGGCTCGTCACACCATAACCATGATGATGTATCTGTGATGTAATGTATTGGGCCGGACCCGGGTCAGGCCGGTCATAGTTGAGTATAATCACGGCAGTGCTATAGGCGCTTATGGGTAGCGGGCGCCAAATGTTACAAATGTAATCCGAGTCTTGATTACGATATGTAGATCTAATTACATGGTAACAACAAGTCGAAGTGATGGGGTTTTTAACTGTTGTTCAAAGCTGGTTTCCGTTGTAGGGTCAAATTTTCCGATTGTGTTAAGGCCCAGTCACAATTCAAGGCAATAGGCCTACGACCAAGATTCAACCATGCTGCGACCTAAGTTTTTTTTGTATTCGTGGACAAATCGCGACAAGAATGTACGACTGGTCATAAAGGTCGTGAATAGTCGCAGCAAGGTTGATGGACATGTTTAAATTAAACTTCCAACCTACGATCTCGATATGGTCTTGCACAATCGTGCCACCAGTCAAGAAAGGTGGCACCACCAATCGGTCACGCGTTATCAACTAACTGTAAAAGTTCGGCGACCTCACGATAAAGAGGTATACCCCATTACTGGAGTGTCGCCGAATGTCTTATAAACCCGTCCACACTGCAGCATCATAACCGTGGTGTCACTACTCGCGCACACCATGTCACGACGCTACAGTGCTTTCCCCTTTCGGAGAGACCTCGTCCCCGAGGTCAGCTATATCCCACTGTTGAGCCAGATCACAAGCCACATCCAGCCACACAAACATGGCGGTGATGTGAGTCAACAGCGGGGCCGACCCGGGAGCGACGCCGAGAGAAACCCATGTGGCTCGAAAGGCCAGGCACCAATGTAAAGTTCGGCGACCCCACGATAAAGAGGTATACCCCATTACTGGAGTGTCGCCGAATGTCTTATAAACCCGTCCACACTGCAGCATCATAACCGTGGTGTCACTACTCGCGCACACCACGTCACGACGCTACATAACCAAAATGATCGTTCTAATAGTCGTACAACCTGCCAAAAAATGTAATCAGTCGTACAACTTCACGATCAGTGATGCGAATGTGGCGATTTTGACCAAAGATCAAGACGAGCGTTTCGACAGCGTTCATACTCCATATTCAGTCCACTTCAGATTCGAAGCTCGCGTCACCATATGTAGTGACGTTTATTAAAGATCGACCAGTTTCCACTGTTTCTAGGACATGTATGATGACGTTTTCCTTGTGCTCGTGAGGGAATCCGAGAATTTGGTCTTCCTGATTGCCCGAGAGCATGACGGTGAGCGGTACTAGCAGCTCCCATTCCCGTTCAGGCTAGAAAGGAACATACTCCTGGGGACAACCAATTTGTAGGCAACCTCGGGGGAAAGGCCTTTGTGAAATATGCTTGCATGTTGAGCTGAAGGCCCTACCCTGAGGTGGTACGTATATGCTCTCGCAGTCCGTCGGCCTATCCCAGGTTCTATCCCCGTGAAGGACCGTCGGCAGCCCGACCAGCAAGATGCCCAAGTGCCCCCCCCCCCCCGTTCATTTAGCCACTCCCATGGCCTTCGTTCCCGGGCACATCGGGCTACATGACGGTGATGAAACTCTTCTGAATCATGTTGCGTAGTTATGTATCTAGTCAGACATTGTCTGGCAGTGGCAGACTAGTTACCTGGGTAACGAACGACGGCAAGGACTGTGCCGAATAGTTGGGCGCATGTGCCCGAGAGAGCCGGCGACAAACTTTACACTTTCACAGCCGTATTCACGATTCAACTGTATCGATAGGTAGTACGACCTTATGATTGGTGGAACCAACCCATTCGGAACACCAGGGATGAGGCTAAAACATGCAGGAAAAAAAAGATTAAATGACTCACCAACAGCATTTTGTCTAAACTATAAAACTGCAAACTATATATTATGTTCAAGTTTGCGCCCTCAAAGCCCAGTCACACTGAGTCGTACGATTTCATGGTCGCATGATCTGGTTCAAATTTGCTGAGTTACGACTGATCACAAGTGATCGC
The DNA here is from genome assembly GCA_949152475.1 of Terebella lapidaria. NCBI lineage: Eukaryota > Metazoa > Annelida > Polychaeta > Terebellida > Terebellidae > Terebella > Terebella lapidaria. Next base: position 31,098,964 of record OX424560.1, read on the forward strand.
CACTGCAATCGCAAGTAGTGACTGTTCATACGATTGGTGGTACGCTTGGTGGCACGATCACTGAGAGAATGGAAAAGATTGATCGCAAGCCGTCGTCCGACCACGTGGCAGCGACCACCGACCTGTCGTGCCTTCAGTCGTAGCGACCACCGACCTGTCGTACCTCCAGTCGTACCGATCACAGACCTGTCGTACAACCAGTCGTTGCAATCAATGACCAGTCGTACAATAAATTGCGACCTGACGCACGACCGTCCGTCTGATTAGACAGAAGGGCACAAAACTTGAACAGAAACCATATTTTGCAGTTTTAAAGTTTAGAAAAATGCTGAAAATTTTTGTTGTGTTGGGTAAAATATTTTTCACTGCACGTTTTATCCTCCTTTCGGGAAGCTTCAAACGGGTGGTACCACCAATCGTAAGGTCGTACTACCAGTCGGCATAGGTCGTGATTAATCGCACCACTGATCATGAAGTTGTACGACTGATTGCACCACTAGTCGCCAGGTTGTACGACTAGTAGCACGACCATTTTGGTTGGTCAATAATGTGCGACCATGTCCGATTGGTGGTGCCACCTTTCCCGACTGGAGGCACGATTGTGCAAGACCAACGTGCGACCAGAGATGATAGGTTGGAAGTTTTGAACATATCCATCGACCTTGTTGCGACTAGTTTCTTGTTTGCGACCACTCACAACCTGTACGAACAGTCGTAAGCTCGTGTCACGATTTGTCCACGATTACTAAAATTTTAGGTCGCAGCAAGGCCGTATCTTGGTCGTATCGGCAGTGTGACTGGGCCTTTACATCTAATCACACGGACAGACGTGCGACCGGCCGAGATTTATCGTACGACTGGTCATTGATTGCAACTAATGGTCGTACGACAGGCCGGTGGTCGCTACGACTGAAAGTATGACAGGTCGCGACTCGCTACGACTCGTACGAGTGAAGGTACGACAGGTCGGTGGTTGCTGCCACTGATTGGAGGCCTACAACTGCCTGCGATCAATCATTTTCATTCTTTCAGTGATCATGGAACCAAGCGTTCCACCAATCGTATCAACAGTCGCCATTTGCGATTGTAGTGACGATCAGCAAAATTGAAACTAAACGTGTGACCGACTCATTGTGAAGCCTTTTGCCATATGGCCTCTCTCATCTCTGGTGTTTACCAGGGAGCATGCTGTCTAGTCTTGATGGACTTTTGTTGAACTGGTACGTGCTTATCAATTAATCCTGCCATAATTGTGTTGTTTCGACCAAGCAGGGTGTCAGCTGACTGGCTCACATCTAGATACCAGCAATAGCATCACGAATAACCCGACAGTCAGTCTGTTTTGGGTGTTTAGGCATATGGACATTTACAAGGCACATCACTAGTGCATGGTGATCACCCAAGAGATTGCTACGCGTATGTCCAGTCACAATCGGTATGAGGTCAAGGTAGATCAGGATACTTGCGAATCCACGTGGATCCTTAATCCCCAAAAGTAGAAATTCAGCCTGTATGACAATGAGGAAATCAATCTACAGTTCCCACTCATTGAGAAAACTGTTGGTAATTTATCCGGTGGTCGCTACGACTGAAAGTATGACAGGTCGCGACTCGCTACGACTCGTACGAGTGAAGGTACGACAGGTCGGTGGTTGCTGCCACTGATCGGAGGCCTACAACTGCCTGCGATCAATCATTTTCATTCTTTCAGTGATCATGGAACCAAGCGTTCCACCAATCGTATCAACAGTCGCCATTTGCGATTGTAGTGACGATCAGCAAAATTGAAACTAAACGTGTGACCGACTCATTGTGAAGCCTTTTGCCATATGGCCTCTCTCATCTCTGGTGTTTACCAGGGAGCATGCTGTCTAGTCTTGATGGACTTTTGTTGAACTGGTACGTGCTTATCAATTAATCCTGCCATAATTGTGTTGTTTCGACCAAGCAGGGTGTCAGCTGACTGGCTCACATCTAGATACCAGCAATAGCATCACGAATAACCCGACAGTCAGTCTGTTTTGGGTGTTTAGGCATATGGACATCTACAAGGCACATCACTAGTGCATGGTGATCACCCAAGAGATTGCTACGCGTATGTCCAGTCACAATCGGTATGAGGTCAAGGTAGATCAGGATACTTGTGAATCCACGTGGATCCTTAATCCCCAAAAGTAGAAATTCAGCCTGTATGACAATGAGGAAATCAATCTACAGTTCCCACTCATTGAGAAAACTGTTGGTAATTTATCCGTCAACTCGAGGAGGAGGATGAGCTTTGTGTTTTTTTTAGTGCACTAAAATGTCACTAGGGCTTGTATGTACCAAATCTACACATATGTTTGTTTCACGAACATATGTCTGTGTTTGTCCAACATGTGTGTAGAATTTGGTAGTTACATTCAATGCACAGCACATGACACAATGCTGATTCTCCACATCGAGTTGATGGATAAATTACCAACATCTTTCTCAACATGTATCCAAGTTGATTCACAAGTATCCTGATCTCCCTTGACCTCATACCGAATGGGACTGTTATAACTGAAAATAATATAACCAGTATGACTAAATAAACTGTAAACAGAGAAAGAGCTCTGAAGTTATATGTGCTTTTTCGTCAGACTTTACACTCTATTAATTTCCAATATGACATGTTGCCTCTGTCAATTGTATAAAACAAAAATAATAATAATAATACACAATGTAGATCGATCGACAAGATCAAGTAATGGTGACATAATAATGACTTATTTCCACAAGATTATAACTGTATCACCCATTCGATCATTACTTGTAATGTTATTCATTCACGACTAGTCTAGACTAGAATCCAGTCGATCGCTCAACGAGATGAGGAATGACACAAGTGTATTATACGAGGCTGTTATGTCATCATACCAAGTCCAGTGTTGTAATGCAATATTCAAATGGGTCGTGAATTCATTAGTGCAGCATAAACATGATAGATTTTAAGGGAATTAATCTCCCTGCCTGGTCTATTCCTACTTTTGTCCGGGACAATTGGTCTGGCGTGTATACAAAGTTGATGCCTATTTGTTTCTGCCTTGCACATACAGTAAGTTAAGAACCTTTAATGATACTGGAAGAGAATGGAGCTATAATGGATACTCCAGAGCAGAAAAATAAATAGGCCTACGCCCATTCATTCAAATGGGACTGATTTGCTGTGCACATTACACCAAAAATCATATGTTTATGAAAAACAAAAATGATGCTCATAGAAAGCTTGCAAAATAATCAAATAACCAGAGAGAAGCCTCTGCAATGAACCACACGACACATGTCAACACCCGCTCCCCCGGAGGTTCCTACTACGCCCCTCCCCCTCCCCGGAGGTTCCTACTACGCCCCCCCTCCCCCGGAGGGTTGCTACTACGACCCCCTCCCGCCCAGCCCCATATCTTTACGCCCAGCGATTTGTTTTCCCTGTCGCAGTCACGTTCGTCTACTTGGAAAATGACTCTATCACACCAGCGAAACCGACTAGCGGAACGCGCGTTCCCTCGATCAAAGATGGCGAGCGGTAGGTTTTGCTTCGATTTGTTTTGGCGAAGAATATGGAAGATTTCGCGTTATCTGTATGGTTTATGTTGTATGTAGATGAAACACATATTGATGCGGACAACAGATATTATAAACAGGTTGTATGCCACCTAAAACGCGTAAACAATGAATATTTGTTATCGCTGAAAACCCGCACTGATTAACGGAACGCAAATCAATGATTTACGGAAAGCGGCAGACAATTCGTGTCCTGATGAACGGAACGCGCAAAACCATGTTGCATGAAATAAATGAATGAACCAATGTGTGACTCAACAAATGGGTGGAAATAACTGTTATGCAGACGTGTGTTTCTTTCATAACGTCGAAGAGGATGCTCACTATAAAATTTGGAACATTATGGTGTTTTACTATCATTTCTCAATTTAGGAAATGTATTGTGTTCGAAGAACATTTCAACTTTTCAATTTTTCTCCCTGAATACAAATATTGCAGGCCTAAAATTCTCAATAAAATTTGCCAAATTATGTAATATATTAGTATCAATAGTACAAGTAGGCCCTACCAAAAAATTTGCTGTTTCTAGTATTATTTATTTTGGGTGTGTTTTTGGTTCGTTTTTGTTTTGTCTTTGACGTCATGCTGGTCATTTTCAAGCTGAGAAATTTCCACCTTCAGAAATTATTTTCTCAATCACCAGTATCCCTATATTATAAAATAACCAGAATGGTTACCAGATCAGTACTGTAATGATAGAAAATAGTATTATGAACATATGGACAGTCATTGTGGAATGACATATTACGGCCATTAAAATACCCACTTTGACATCTGAGATCACTCCAATACCCTTTACTGTATAAGCAAATGGAACTGGATTCTTGTTTAGAATACTAGTAAAGAACTGATGTTTTCGGTGAAAACAGAACAATGTTATCGAATATGTTAACGTTAGTTTTACTAGTTAAGTCTATTATTGACCATAATAAAAAATAGTTAAGATGAGAAACATTTATTATTAAGCTCAACAAGGTAAAGGTTTCGTAAAGTACAGATTTCATGGATGTAACCCAATAAGTTAACATTATATCTCAACAAGGTAAAGGTTCTGTCCAGTAGAGATTTTGTGGCTTTACCCAAATAAGTTAACATTATTTTTGCTATTTAAATCTATTATTGACCTCAATAAAAATAGTTAAGGTAGTCCGCTCCAAACAGTGAGGGGAGGGGGTCAAAGAGTTTTAAAAAAATAAATAACTGTGTCAACATAATCTAGAGCTTCAAAATGATAGATTTTATAGAGTAACTGTTCAGCATCCTAAAACTGAAAAGAAAATAGGGGGTCACCGTATCCGTTCGCATGGAAAACACGATGCGAGATGTGTATATGGATGAAAAAATGTGCAAAAATGCCATAATTTATGTCATTTTAGGTAAATGTGTGTGATTTCGATCGAATATGTAGAAGAGATGAGCACGGTGACCCCCGGTTTTCTTTTCAGTATTAGAATACTGTTCATTTACTCTATAAAATATGTGATTTTGAAGAGATGATATTCAAGAAATGACTTTTAAGTTTTGACTCTTCGTTACCTCATTGTTTGTAGCGGACTACGTTAAGACGAGAAAGCTTCATTATTGAGCTCAACAAGGTAAATGTTTCGTCCAGTAAAGATTTCTGGGTGTAACTGAAAAAGTTGACATTATTTTCACTAGTTAAGTCTATTATTGACCACAATAAAAATAGTTAAGACAAGAAATATTTATTTAAGAGCTCACCAAGGTAAAGTTTTTGTCCAGTAGAGATTTCTGGGTGTAACTGAAAAAGTTAACATTATCTTTACTAGTTAAGTCTATTATTGACCACGATAAAATTAGTAAGACAAGAAATATTTATTATTGGGCTCAACAAGGTAAAAGTTCTGTCCAGTAGAGATTTTATGACTGTAACCAAATAAGTTAACATTATTTCTGCTACTTAAGTCTATTTTTGACCACAATAAAAATAATCAAGACGAGAAACATTTATTACTGAGAATTTCGTTATTTTATCGAACATGTCGAATTGGAAATTCATATGCAGTGTTTTCAGTGGTGATCTTGTTGAATTCGACCTTCAATAACCTTGGAAGATCAATGCAGCAGTTTTGGTGGAAAACGAAACAGTTGTGGCTTAAGATTGTACATTTCTGTGGTAATTTTTCTTAGCCCTTGCTCTAGTTTTTTTTTTCACAATCATCAGTAATATATTTGGGGCAACAGGGATGATATGGCTACGGGGGATACATCCAAACGATCGTAGGCGACCGGAAGCGTCTAGTTGTCTTATTAAGGCATTTCGGCAGAAATGCCTTTATGGTTTTAGCAGAATTTTTTTTTTTTTTTTTTTTTTTTTTTCTTTTTCTTTTTTTTCTTCTTCCGCCACTTTTGGTTTCCGGACGATAACTTTAGATTGCCTTGACGGATCCTTGTCAAATTTTCACCGCAAGTCAGAAATGATATGAGGAAGAACCCTATTCTTTTTGAGCCGGATCGGAGGTCCGTGAGGTCCGTGAGGATGAAATCAAGGCTAATTTTAAGACTTGGTTTCCGGACGATAACTGGAAAAATATTTATGCAATAGTTGCAGAACTCTGCATGGAGGTTCATATGCCACCAGGGAAGAACCCTATTGATTTTGGGATCGATCCGTCAAACGACCTTTGACCTAGAGGTCAAAATAATTTTTTGCTGATTCATCCTTGAGGCTTCCTGCATATCTCGGAAACCGTGCGTCGTAGAGCGAAACGGACGTTATTTTCGGACTCGTCGCCCTAGACAAACATCTCTAGGGTGTACTTTTTTTTTTGATCGGGCTCCGAGGTCCGTGAGGTCCGTGAGGATGAAATCGAGGAACTTGGTTTCCGGACGATAACTCAAAAAATATTCAGGCAATAGTTGCAGAATTTTGCACGGAGGTTTATATATCACCAGGGAAGAACCCTATTGATTTTGGGATCGATACCTCAAACGACCTTTGACCTAGAGGTCGAAATAATTTTTTGCTGAGTCATCCTTGATTCGTCCTGCATATCTCGGGAACGGTGCGTCGTAGAGCGAAACGGACGTTATTTTCGGACTCGTCGCACTAGACAAACATGTCTAAGGGGTATTATGGATGAACTTTGACCTTGACCCGAAATTTTTTTGCCGAGTCGGCATTTTTCGTTTTCGTCGATATCTCGGAAACGGTGCGTCGTAGAGCGAAACGGACGTTATTTTCGGACTCGTCGCACTAGACAAACATGTCTACGGGGAATTATTGATGAATTTTGACCTTGACCCGAAATTTTTTTGCCGAGTCGGCATTTTTCGTTTTCGTCGATATCTCGGAAACGGTGCGTCGTAGAGCGAAACGGACGTTATTTTCGGACTCGTCGCACTAGACAAACATATCTAAGGGGAATTATGGATGAACTTTGACCTTGACCCGAAATTTTTTTGCCGAGTCGGCATTTTTCGTTTTCGTCGTTATCTCGGAAACGGTGCGTCGTAGAGCGAAACGGACGTTATTTTCGGACTCGTCGCACTAGACAAACATGTTTAAGGGGTATTATGGATGAACTTTGACCTTGACCCGAAATTTTTTTGCCGAGTCGGCATTTTTCGTTTTCGTCGATATCTCGGAAACGGTGCGTCGTAGAGCGAAACGGACGTTATTTTCGGACTCGTCGCACTAGTCAAACATGTCTAAGGGGTATTATTGATGAACTTTGACCTTGACCCAAAATTTTTTTGCCGAGTCGGCATTTTTCGTTTTCGTCGTTATCTCGGAAACGTTGCGTCGTAGAGCGAAACGGACGTTATTTTCGGACTCGTCGCCCTAGACAAACATGTCTAAGGGGTATTATGGATTAACTTTGACCTTGACCCGAAATTTTTTTGCCGAGTCGGCAGTTTTTGTTTTCGTCGATATCTCGGAAACGGTGCGTCGTAGAGCGAAACGGATGGTATTTTCGGACTCGTCGCCCTAGACAAACATGTCTAGCGGGTATTATGGATGAACTTTGACCTTGACCCGAAATTTGTCGACATTTTTCATTTTCGTCGATATCTAGTATTATAAATTATTCATCACACCGAAATGCCTCCAAGGCATCTTTAGGCCTTGACGTCTAGTTCCATTCCTCAGTGTACATCAAAGCACACTCTGGACATAATATTCTGAATGTACATATCTGTTTGTAAAGTGCAGTTAAGATATTGTGACGATGTGTGGTACGGTATCAAATGAACATAGAATATGATGTATAGCATGATGAATTGCATACAATTGCTCACCATCTGAATTCCCATTATATAAATGACAAAAACTCATTCATGCTCATGTCAGTGATGTTTGCATACGATTACAAATGCCTGCATTTCATAGTCACGCACGCAACACCTCATTATTATATTTTTCTTAAATTTGATTTTCATGTAATACATGCCTACTTGGTGGATGGCGCTGTCGTCAACAGCTGCCATGTCTGAAATATATCAAAATATCCTCAATACTTCAGTGAACAAACATAGATACAGTTTGGAAAATAAATTCTCAGCTGGAAATTTCATGTTCATGACTTCGCGTTCCGTAGGTCAATTCCTTGCGTTCCGTTAATCGTTTGAAAAGTTGATCTTCGCGTTCCGCTGATCTTCGTGTTTTCTTATCAGGTCATTATCGACGCGATACACCCATATTACTATCTACAGCAGGTGCTTTACCTGACTAACCAATCTATAATTTTGTTTTATGTATAGATCACATGCAAATATCGCCCTATTTCGCCGCATCGGCCGGAAAATTTATCGAAGCAAAACCTACCACTCGCCATCTTTGATCGAGGGAACGCGCGTTCCGTTAGTCGGTTTCGCTGGTGTGTCTATGGGACCATGTCAAAATATCATTAATCCCAGAGCTCCTTATAATTTATCAGTTGCGTTGACCGATGCCGACCAAAAACGGCACTGTCGGCATCAGCAGTATCAAATAGATGGTCTGCCATTGTTACTGGAATAGTTCTGCTTGTCGGCGTATGAATGGAGTCTACGGGATGTTTTGTGGTCCGTTGTCTGAAGTTTTGTAGTTTTCATAAGGACGCCATTGCATTTGGATGTGCTTTTTATGGTTACTTCATATGTGTATGAATGGATATGTCTTTTAGATATGGATTGACAGTTTTACGACATGATACATGTAAATCATTGGTTTCTGGAAATATATCCTAAAAAGGGTTTGAATTCAATCCTTTTCTTAACATTTAAGTGTTTGTAAAATTCCTTGATTTTAGATCAAAAGGTGACGAATGCTCAATCCCGGAATGCTTGAGAAGTATAATATATTGTATGTGAAACCGTGAATGCTGACATATATTCGGATTACATGAGTCACATGATGGAATGGGTCAACCTGACATGACGCGTGGATATCGGGGAATACTGTGTCTAAGTGATTGATTGACTGATTGTCAACAAACAATGCTAAATCCTACACGTACAGCCAACGAGAAAGTTCTCAGTTTAAGAGGATTTATACAGCAAACTAAGTAATATTTTATAAGCATATTATGGAAACATAAAAATTCAAGATAACTATGTTCATTAACGGCAGTATTGGAGACACTAGCGCGCTCAAGGATACGGAGACAGTTTTCTTCACATTTCGTAAGTTATAAACCGGAAACTTGAGCCCTTCATATACGAATCTTCTGTCAGATCTATGCGTGGCTATTGTGTGCTGATTTACAATTTTTACGTATACGCACTGCTTACGTGTATGCTATTGTTTACAGGTAATTCCTTGATCATCACGTCCGGAGCTTTCCTTGGTCTGCTGCTACTCATCATGGTGATAGCGCTGTGCTTGATGTTGATGTAAGTGCAAGGAAAGATTCACAACTCTTTAGGTCTGAATGTGAAGAATAATCCACACATCCTTTTTTTTGTCATAATATACGATCATTTTTTAAAGCGGCTCTTTCACTTCCTTCCACTTCCCAAAATATTTTTTGGGTCTATGCATATTTTGAGTCCTATCAACTGATAGACATGTCAGTTGCAAAATAGTGACAATAGAACAGCACACACGGGTCTTGTAAGCTAATATATCGAGGCATTTCCTCGGTTACTTCCTCGGTTCACTCGATGGCCTATTATGCGGCCATGCGTGATATTTGCATATTCATGAGCTTTATGAGTGTTGATGTCTCATATACGGTGCCCATTCGTTTCGCGTAGTTGCTAGTTTAAAAAACAAATTCCGCGCATTTTCAGCAATGTCATGAAAAAATCAATATTCCGAGAAACTGGTGTTGTACACCAATATTCTATGTATGAATTATCACACTTTATCAGGACCATGTTGGAACGTAGGCGCATCCAGTGTGTTTATAACGACACGGACCCAAACCATACTAAAATCGATATCTTACCAGCAACAGTGCGGAACGACTGGCCACCGTGGTTGAATGTGTGACGTGTCAGGGATTTCTCTCTCAAAGACCTGATTCCAGTGTAAACATAACATAAACTTGTGCTCCTATCAATCTTGATGTAAACGCCGATTTCAGCCTTCTGTTTCGGGTGAAATAGCGCTTAAATAGCCATGTGTATGCGATTTTGGGGATCATGCTTAATTGTTCTGATATAATTTTGTCAACTGAGCTGGATTTTCAATTCGAACACATATTAGTAACTAAGTGCAAATGCCACTTTAAGTATATGACGATCAAGATACCCGTGTAAATATGTCTACAAACGTTATCCTACATGTAGTTCTACCACCAGGGCTAATTACATGTAGTTTCAATAATCAAGCTTCTTTGCTTCTCAGCTTCAAGGAACAAAAGAAGTCCAGACGTAACCGACTCCGCGGCATGGACGTCTCTGATGTGAAAATCTCCGTGCACGAGACGCAAAGCCTTCTGGGACCAGAAGCTGACGTCACCAGCACACGCAAAAATCGCCCGCCAAAACGGGTCGAGCAAGTGTTGGAGAATCCGTCTGCTCCCGTCTCAAACGGAGGTCAAAACTGCTCATACGTCTGGGATCTTGAACCCCTCGGCGATATTTACATAGAGAGCATCGTCAGTTTATTAGAAAATGATAAACAACAGTCTGGTGGGAAGCGACGAGACGAAGGCACGGAAATCTATTTGGTTGTCGATGAGTTATTGGATTGACCGAGCCCAGACAATCTCGTGGATTTCTCAACTCAACAATGACAAATATATTGGCCGTCACTAGTTTGACGTCCAGACAGGAGATTAGTCAATGATGACACTTTTATTGTCAAACGTGGTTCCATATCTCTTGTGTTCTTTCGCCTGGTGTGTCACAAACAGAACTCTTCATTGGGATAATATGAAACGACTAATTTTGGCGGGCGATTTATTTGGCGGAATAAATAAATCGCCCGCCAAATTAACTGGAACTAGATATCCGCCAAGTTAAGAAATATATGTTGTTTTGAAACCGCCAAATTAAATTACCGCCAAATAACGCGGAACTTTATTTTTGCTTTGATGTTTAACAGTGTAGATAATACATTTACCAATCGTGTACATTAAAAAAATCAAACAACTTGGTAAACTATGTGGTTTATGCTACCTCAATCATCATATAACTAAGGCTTATTGTGGTGGCCTTTTCAAGTTTTTTGCATTTTATTACGTAGAGATTGCGGACTATAATAATGTTGTCGTTTGCTTCGGTTCTTATTTCCCAAGGGGCTTTTCCCAATATCCCATTAACTGTACAATAGCCCAGCACCGCACCCGTGAATGGCCATGCTATTGTATGAGTAAGCGCTATATTGTCATAGTTACGATTTTTATGGTTCTATAGATAAAGGAAAATACCATCACACCGCAATACCGCATGAAAATATGGACAATGCATATTTGAACCTGATATCGACTTTTGATTGTGTCTTGCTTTCGTACGACAACATTACAAGGTAAATTTCATCATTGTGTTCATCAAGAATTTATTCATAAAAAAAGACGATATTTTCTGTGGAGAAAGATTTTATTATATCATCATGGCAATATCGATGACATGGTGTACGAGTATATTCAAGGGCATCGAGTAGGGGAGACTGGGGTCAATTGTAACACGGGTCAATTGTAACATATTATTTCTAAGTAAAATTCAGGGTTTTTCATGACGTCATAATCGATAAGCATGCGTAGTTTTATTATAGCATTATCCTGATGTAGACAATTCTCCACCAGGTCAGCACGCATTATGTCAATATTAATTTTTGAGAATATCGCCTTTGTGACTAAATATTTTTTCCAGCAAATAATATCATATTTGCTTATCACGTCTTGTAGTGTACATCAATGCAAGTCTTCAGAAAGTGATGTCCCACCTGGGGTATTGCATGGCACACAAAAGGGAAACCAGTTCCCAGTATATTTTCCGTCATGATGACTTATATGTAGAAATTTGACTTGGGGTCAATTGTAACATTTACATGAAACGTCATATCTACAAATAACAAGGCCAAAGACATGTTCAGAAAACACATGTAAACACATTCCTACACATATATATAGGTCCTATATGCACGCATCCCCAGTACACGAACATAAACATATATGAACAGGACTACACAAATCTTGTGAAAAGATGATTCCAATAACATTAATAGGCCCTATATTACAATTTATGATATATCTCAATATTAAAGATGTACGGGGAGATATTTATTCCATTCCAACAACACACATATGCCCAGTGGTCTGGGTGAGAGTGGTAAGGAACGAACTATTTTGAATTATTTGGGTGAATCAGTTAACAGGAGGTAGTTTCCCATCCGTCTGGTGTGCCCACTCAGTTACTTCTAACCTGATATATATTACGTTCATGCGAAAAAGCTGAATTGCCTTTCATAAGGCATAGAGCACTGAGAATGGCGGTAATGTTAACATATTCAAACGGTCTGAACCAGAAAATGAAATGAAACCATTGATTAGAAGTCAATTGGTGGTCAAAGTACATGTAAGTGCATATAAGTGCAAAATAGGTGCGTAGATCTATATTGTATAAATCTACGAATGTTTATGTTTTCTTGGTTCTGTCAGAAATGTAAGGCGAAAGTAACTTCCTCCCAATGTCACTCTAATGTTGGAACTTGTGTTCCTGTTGGGCAAAACGTACACTGACATCAATAATAACATGCACCATTATGAAGCAGTATCATAGTAGCGCTATTTCTCATTAAATAACCTTTATTTTGACTGTTACATTTGACCCAACTTCTTGTTACATTTGACCCCTCCTGGCGGGTCAATTGTAACACGTTACACTTTTTTGTGTAACACCAGACGCAAACCAACTAATCACATTAGAGATAAAAATGTACATTTACTATCATGAGTTATTTACGTTTATTTCATTCACCTTTGTTTGCTCTTGTTCTACGAAACATCACCCATCCTCTGAACCTAAATGTAAAATTTGTTACAATTGACCCCAGTCTCCCCTACAGTTTTGCGGTTGGATTCAATGCGATACTTAATAAATTATATTTTGCTAGCTGTAGAATTATGAACTTGTACATAAAGGTTGATAATTCATATTGATGGCAAATTTTTCGTTAATTCTTTTTCGTGGAAAACATGTACTGCATATATCTTTTTTTTACAGAAGATCTTACCGATTATTATAGCTTTATAGATTTATTAATCTTAGCATTGAACTTGGGCTCTGCCTTTGAGCTTTGTTGTCCTCAATGTATAAACTCAATAATAAGTTGAGTTGAATATTACGAAACAGGTGGACACATGCATAATATATGTTCATAATAAAAATATTGTAACCACTATCAATAAGGGTTTCTTCTTTTTCAAGACTTGTGTCTCGGAGTGACATGTCCTTGAGCACCAAAGGTCGTAGGTTTAGTGTTCAGTCAATTCAAGTTGTGAAAGAATAACCACAATATATGCTCGTAATTTAAACATGAGCCCACCTCCATAAGACGAATCTCGTATCCATTATCAGTTGACACATCTTCATACAAACATAACCGTGAGTTCTAGGTTGTCTCAGCTCAATTGAGTATCATCGTTAGCATATTAGGATGTACCATCCCATGACTCCCCACTATAATGCTCATCTGCCCTCCGGACCAAACTAACGAAGCTCTTCCTTCACTGACCTTATGGTTATATGCCAATTCACAATTTTATTTGTTTGCTCAAAGCATGCGTGGTAAATTCAACGGGATAATGACATTGTTCCGACACCCACTGTTCCGACACCTCACTATTACAACACTATTTCGTCGGAACAATGGGATGTGGGAACAGTCATCTAACTGTATTAAAAGTTGTGTCGGAACTGTTGTGTCGGAACAATGGGGTATCGGAACAGTGGGGTGTCGGAATATATGGTAGACCCCAAATTCAACGTCTCCAAAAATGCTTCATATTGTGGTATGATTTACCATATGCTCAGAATATGAACCCCGCATAGTTTGTCTTCAGTGACCTAATTTACACGCCTACCGTATATCTACATGACAAAGACATGACGTTGAGTTTCAGCATTCTATGTTCGAGTGCAAGGCCAAATAGGGTACACCATGATATGATTCCATATCTGCCCATATAACAACTTAAGACCTTTAGGCAAATTACAGTATATCAACGTGGCCATACATTGATTTCGAGTACTAGAGGTTATCTACCTATACATGTAAGGTCCAGTTCAGGAGAACTGGTCAAGCCACCAAAATATGACATTTCATTGTGCTCATATTACAAACATCAGCTCTGTTTACATACGTTCTGTGTACTCAACCCAATGTACAATTTTAAATCGACATCATGATACTCGAATTTCAATTCTTAATGTTATTTGAGATCATGATGTCCCATGGTATACGAATGTATTCATACCAATGATACAAACCTAATACCTAGTGTTACTCGGTCTGTCTCGATGGACCGCTGTACACATCTTCATGTGGTTATGGAATGGAGTCTGAGCAATCAAGGTCATCCTGGATCGAGTGAAGGATAGTACAGGATTCGTATATGCTTTTAATACAAATATGTTCTCTCATTTTTGGACGTTGATAGGCCTTACATTTTCTGACCTACATTTCCGCCCTTCCGAGCTAACCAAACGGGAATAAAGTATTAGGGAAATGTAGGGAATAAATGCGAAAGTAGGGCAATGTGCAAAATTGGCTTTTTGGATCGCCTGCAAGAACGATTCAATAAGAAAAAGCAATAAAAAATCATGTCAAGCAAGTGTTAATAACAACGTAACATTGATGAATGACAACGATATATTCTGGAAGTCATGTACTTGTATCATAGATGACAATCTCAATTGTAGTTTGCTTTCATGTGAAATATCACCACCCATTATGATTGCTATTCAATTAGCCCTTAAAGCCCTGTTCTTCTCTCGTTTGATGAACAATGGGGTCGTTATGATATAACACGTTATGCATTTTTCCAGCACATGTTTAGCAATTTATGATTTTTTTGTATTTTATATTTGTAGTATACTAAATATTTAAACATTTATGTGACGGAATAGCGGAGTTCTTCGGGCGGCTATTACGCCCACCGATCGAATAGTTCGATGTATGTTGTGCGTTGACACACCAACAGGAAGTCCGACGTAAATTTCAACTATATCCGAGTTTATTGGGATGATTTTGGTCCGATGTACGATCACTCCCACATTCAATCGTAATCCCCACAATAGTCCGAAGTATTAATAGTCCAATATAAGTTTGATATCTTCTAATAACAATATTTGGCGTTGTACCTCTCAATCCAACCTCTTACTACAACAGCCTAGAATCAAGTGTCTTATTACAACTCACTTGTTACAACTGACTTGTCCGTGGGAAAGCTAAGTCTATGATGTGAGTGGATTTTCCCGCGTAATGTGGCAGGTGTTCATGTAAATGGCGGGAAAGTGATGTCATGTCTGTATGGGCGGAGTCATGTGTCTGGGAATGTGGTGATTGGTGGGATTGTAGGAAGTGATAACGTGAGCAGTGTTGTTTACATGTAGATGTGGTGCGAGGACGGTGCGTGCCCGGTGACGTAAGGTAAGTAAGTATGAAGTCATGTGATGAATCTGTGCCGTACGTGTATGTCGAGTGGGAGAATGTGTCAGGGACGGGTTTCGGGCCATAATAGTCATAAATATTCTACAAAACACCCCTTCGTCAAATTACCCCCTGGGAATTTACCCTCCCCGAAACCTAACTGTCCAAAAATCTAAACATGATAAGCTAAAAGTCCTAAAGGGAAAACACATTCACCGCGCGAGACAATGATAAAGCAATGGATACAATAAAAATTTCTAACTGTCAAAATAAAGTCATTAGTCAGTCAGTCAACAGTCACTAAGATGATATGAACACATTTGACAAATACATTTAAAACAACGACAGGTGAAGATGAAACACATAAATCAAGACATAAATCACAGTTAAAAGAATCACAAATATATACATATATATTATTGGAATGATATAAATACTCCTCTACGTTCCCTAGCGGAACGGAAACAATTTAAAGTCCGAAACGCCTGAAAATGACCAGGATTAATTAGTTCGAATTACACACATATATATATATGGTATGATTAGTACGATATGTACAGGACACAGCTATCCTGGTGCTGTGCCCTGGGGTACGAAATCTAGTCCGACTGACGGTCGCGTCTCCGTGACGCGGGAGGCCTGGCGGCTGGCGATGCCTGTTGCATCAGCCGCCTTTGGTCGTTGGCTGGCAGGTGCGGCAACACCGACACGATGGTCGTCCACAACTCATCCGGAATTCCGGAAGCCTCTGGTGGTGATGACGGGGTAGCGGAAAAGCGGGCTCGAAGCTCCTGATTTTCTTCCCGTAAGTCCAAATTATTTCGCTCCGCAGTACGGAGTTCCTCTCGGAGCCGTCGATTCTCCTCCAGGAGAGGGTGCGGAGCCGTAGAGGTCTGTCGCTCATGGAGCGACCCCATCCCGAATCCGAGGGACATGGCGTTATACTCTGCCTGGCGGATGTGTGCGTCCATGGCAAGTACGTATCCGCGGCGGATAGCTCGCAGATGTTGAAGCGCCAGGTCGTCCGCGCTGGCCAGTGCCAACGACGGATGGTGATGTTCGGCGTCCTCCGCTAGCAGCAAAGGGTCCGCGTCCGTCGCAGCCTGGGTGATTTGATCCATCCAGTAGGACTGGTGCGGTCCGAGTCCGGCGGGAAGACGACGTGTGTTGTCGTCCTGGTAAAGTTCGGCGAAGTCCGGGTTAATTCCGGGGAGGACTTGTAGTCCGGGTAGAGTCCGTTCGGGCAACCTTTGCCCGTGCTGGCGAAGTAGCTGGTAGTCCGCACCGAACTCACCAGATCCGTGAAGTCCGAAATTGACCTCCAGGTCGCAAGGTAATGGATCTTGGTCCTCCAGGACCTCCATTCTTAGCCGAGGCCTGTCCGGGTCGTTGCCTCGTGTGACCAAGGTGGTCGTTGGGGGCAACAACTCCTCTTCGTAATCCAAGTACGGAGGAGGTGGTCCGAAGTTAATTAAGCCGCGGGACGGCTCCATGGGGGAGCCCGGCCTGCTGTCGGGTGTTCGACGTTGTCGAGGTTCTGGCTCATCCTCGATCGTCCGAAGTGGTGGCGGCTGGTCGCACTCCATTGGCGACTCAGTGTCCGTAACTGGGGTTTGAGAAGCCGTCCTTGGGGAAGGCTCCCTATCCACAGAGCCCGTAATCTTAGCCGTTTCCATGGGTTCGGCTGGGTCCGAAGTTTTAACTGAGTCCGAAGATTCAGCCGCGTCTGTCTCGACCGTGGGTCGACTCGGCAGGGGCGGATATTCGTCCGGGGGTGGCACAAGTCCCTCCCGAACTCTATAGTCCGTAACATTAGGCGCTGTAGGCCTCTCAACAGTCCGACTCTTAGGTATCGCCCCCGAGGGCGAACTCCGTGCGGGAGTTGAAACTCCTGTGGCTGGTGAAGCCGAGGTCTGAGATTCGGCGGCCTTCATGGCCGAGGTCCGGTATACGACAGGACGGTCGAAATAGAAAGCTCCAGGCTTTCGGTAGCGGATGTGACGGTTGATCAGCTGGATGTCCCGTACCATCCGTTCGACTTTGGCTTCGTCGGCCCTCGTTTTTAGTTGGGCGAACTCGATACGGTCCAGTACCAGTTGGACCTCCGGTGCGGTATTCGGCGGGTACTGTGACATCACCGCGGGCGCCATCGCCCAGATGCCGAAAGTGAGTACTGAGTCCGGCGTCCGGCGGAAGATGGGCACGTGCGCTGGTACGCGTGGTGGCCGATAGTTCGGATTGGGTTGCATGTCAACCCCACATCGCTTGGCGAAACGAGTAACCATGTTCTCTGTGGCCATTAGTGATCCCCGTTGGAAAATTGGGAACCGGTCCGCGTGACTCGCCGTGGGCGTCGAGATATGCTGTATCATGTCCGAAAGTGTCAAGGTCATGTACCCGTCCCGTGCGGGGCACACAAAGAAACGTACGAATGGCATATGGTACGCCAGAACATGAGCATCCAGCTCCTGTGGGGTCCGAAGTGGGGCCCGGCGACGCACCGTGGGCCAGGTCCGTTCGTGCTCTGACTCCTCCTCACTGGTACAGAAGGGGCAGTCGAATCCTCCTGTTCCCAGGCGTAGCGGCATAAGAGTCAAGTACTGACTCTCTGTCAGTGTCGACGGTACGGAGAAATCATGGACGTGTCCATATCCTGCTTGCCGGTTCCGGTCGTAGAGTGGAACCGCGTTCCAGTCGATCGGGCTCGTCCCGTGGGGTGTGGGGGGACGAGGTACGAGCTCCATCAACTCGTCAACTTGACGGCGATAAGTCCGTTGTCGTAGATCCCGCGACTCATGGTTTCCTTGAGTCCGGAATAAGTCCGTGTATGCCGAGGAATAACCTCGCGATGTCGTCGCGTGCGGGAGCAACGCGAGAGGTCGTACGGGCTTGGCCGGTTTGGCTGAAACAGGCGAAGTAGCCGACACGGCGGTCGGTCGTGCGGCTGTCACTGGCGGGGTAGCCATCATTCGTTTTGGTCCGGAGTCCGAAGTAACACTAGCCGTGGCTTTAGCTGCGTCTCTAGCAGCCATGGCTTGCTCGACAATTTTCCCGCCTTCTTCCAGGCGCTGGAAGTCAGGCGCACTTAAATCCGACATCGAGTCCGATGATGGACTCGGCGTATGACGCTCTCCACGTTGAGCGAGTTTCGCCATTACTATCTTACGAATGTCCGTTTCGGCCCCAGAGGCCGTTTCTGTATCTGATATCGTGATCAGGTCCGAGGTAGGGGAAACTGTTCCCGGTGCGCTGTCGGCTGTCGCCGATTCTCCAAGTACGATGGGATGTTCCGGCTCATTCCCAGCCTCCACTATTCTCACGGCAAGTGGACGTTCATTATTATCGGCATCAGATGCCGTCTTCTTGTCCGGTGGCTTATTTCTCTCCTTGTCGGAAGACGACATGGTTCGAATTTCGCTCACTGGCGTGAGCCCACACTCACTAGTCCGGCCTTTATCCTAATACAAGGTGCGTACCAGGATTATTCACGCACAAAGTTCGTAAAATGTTATTCAATAGTCTGTGCTATTGAGTGCTATTGCCGTACGAAGTATATATATATTCAAAGTAATGTCTAATTGTCTCTCAAGATCACTGTAGTATCAACACTTTTCTGCTAGATGTTAACTCTCCAGTGTCCGCAGCCAGAATGACCCACTTCCAAAACTTTCCTGCTTATCTGGCATCCGTACACACACAAAGTGCTGACAGTGTCTTTTGCGGTTTTTCACAATCGGGGGGTGCGCTCTGTCTATTGTCTTATACGTCTTTTTACGTTCGCTTGATCCATCTCGGCTCTCAGTCGTGCCAAGAGGGGGCGGTCCATCATCTAGGCAACGCGTGTACATCAAAGCTCTGGTTCATCACACCAGTCAAGCGGGGCAGTAGGTTAGCACACAGCTGCTCTATTTTCCCATAGTCCGACACAAACTTCTGGATAACGCAATCCAATCATTTCACTGTCCGTCTAGCATACAGCCAGAATTACTGCACCTTTTGCGTGCTTCCACTCTCTATTGAAGTTAACTGGGAATGTTTATGGGGGTGCCGCGGGCGGCTTCAGCGTTTATTTGCGCTTCATGCTTTTCCGTGTGAACTCCTACAATTAGTCCGTTCCTTATCTGCACAATTAGCACACAATAAACTTTTGACCAACTTGTTTATAACAGATGATCACTGTCCGTACATATTCTGAGGTATAAATACCAAGCTCACAGAAGTTTGCTCAGTCCGTTCATTTTCATCTAGTGCCGTAGATAATGGAACCGCTGATATTATCATGAGGGGTGATGGGGTGATCTGGGCGGCCCTGCTGTGGTGCGTTGCATAATTTTCAATGAATGTGATGACAGATCGCGCGTTGGAATGCAGAGGTTTATTTATAACTGAATCCTGCTCCTGAGGGCATTCCCCTGAATTGTGCGTAGGGGGAGCAGAGGCTCTTATCAGACGCTTGCCCGGGAGACGGCTATCCTCTCACCTCGTCCGCGACAAAGTGATCTTACTCACGGCAGGACATGACGGCTGACACATGGGTGGAATTGTTAGTCATGCAATATTTAGGTAGTGCACAACAGGCGCGAGATGGTATGGAGAAGTACGAAGTTATATGCAATGCATAACACACATATACCACATTATAGCATCGTAACCAGCATCAATATTATAACGTCATATCAATATTATATATGAAAATTGCCTCACTGACATCTGTACATAAAAATGGTTATTGAAATGAATATGTACATAATATTATTATATTATAATTATATTTTGGGGTGATATGACATCATAGTCCAATAGACAGGCATTTATTCATCATCATAGAGATCAGTCCCTTGGCACAGCCGTGGTTATCTGAACCGGGCTGGGCGGCGAATCGTGCGTCTGGGTCGATTGTACGGAGCAGGCTGGGGCGTAGCCTTGCTTGTTGATGAGTCCGTAGCAATCGCGGGTTTGGGTCCGCGGGGTTTTGGCGCTCGCTGTGAAGCGCTAGAGTTCGACTTGTGCGATTTTCGCTTCTGGCGATGGCGTCGCGGTCCGGATGTGTGGCTTCTCCGACTGGCGGGTGATGACGAAGTATCAGTCTCGGTAGTCCGATCTGTGTCTGACGATTTGTCTTGTACGGTGACGTCCCAAGGATAGAGGAATTCCTTGAGGAGCTCCAGGGGATCGTTCGATAGTTCGGTCTTGGAGTCTGTGCTGCTTGACGACTCGGGTGGCGATACGACTTGATTTTGAAGGTTCAGCAACTGTGCGTCGCCTTCGTATGGTTTAATGACGTCCAGATGGACGACTCTAGTATTTCGTGGATTTGAGACTAGAGCAATTCGATAGTCTACCTCAGTAACGCGTTCCAGGACTCTCCAGGGTCCGGTCCAGGGTCGGGCGAATTTGTTGTTCTGAGTGAGGGGCAGGTAGTAGTACCGTACCAACTCTCCCGGCTGGAACTGAGGGCGAGATTTCGCATGTGCGTCATACCCCATTTTCTGGCGGGTTGCAGCTTTTTGCAGATGGTCTTGCGCAAACCCATGGGCAGCTCTGATGGCAGTTCGGAGATACTCGACGTATTCGGGTCCGCATGGAGGTAGCGGTTCTGGGTCATGCGTGGGAAACATCAAGTCAACAGGCAAATTGCATTCATGTCCGTATACCATCAGGTGTGGTGTACACCCAGTAGAAGAATGCACCGAGGTGCGGTACGCCATGAGTACATATGGTAAGTGCAGATCCCAGTCATTCCCACGATCACTGACGAATGCACTCAACATATTCAACAAAGTCCGATTGAATCGTTCGACTTGACCGTCACTTTGTGGGCGGTAGGGCGTGGTCCGAATTTTCTTGGCGCCCAGAAGGCGTACAACGCTCTGAAATAACGACGACTCAAATTCCGTTTCTTGGTCGCTGTGTATGGCTTTCGGTACCCCGTGGTACACGATCCAACGATTCACCAGAACATCGGCGACATTTTTGGCCGTATGGCGGCGGAGCGGGAATGCGTCCGTGTACTTTGAAAAGTAGTCCGATATGACAAGAATGAACCTGTTTCCACGTCCGGTAACTTTATGGGTATCTAAGATATCCATGGCAATACGATCAAATGGCGCCCCAGTTGGTAGTTGAGTTAGAGGCGATTTCTTGGGGGCAGCGGGCGCACCAGCGGGCAACATCCAAGGCGAGACCTGGCCAGTAAAACCGGCGCTTTACTCTCTCAACAGTCCGTTGTATTCCGAGGTGGCCTACGACCTTGAGGTCGTGGAGTTGGTGTAGAACCACCGTTCGTAATGCCGCTGGTAACACAGTTTGTACGACAGTCCGACCAGCTGGGTCCAGCTTGGTAGTTCGAATGAGGACTCCATCCTGTAGCGCTAACAAAGTCCATCGTGAAACCAAAGTTTTCACTTCCTCACCGTAGCGGGCGACTTCCTTTGACGTGGGTTTCGTTCCATTCAATACCCACTGTCGTACGACTCCGACACTCGGGTCGACTTGCTGAGCAGCAACAATGTCCGTTGTGGAATAGTCCGACAGCCATTCCTGTCTGTTCAATTTCACATCCAATGCTCGCACACGTGCAGCTTGGCGTATGGAGATCATCCGAGATAAGACCGGTGATGTCATGGTATCACTGTCCAGGAGGTCTTTCTCGGGTCCGACAGGAACCACCGTAATCCGTCTGACGGGAAGTTCTCCAGAACTCGTTTCCGGGTCCGTGGGTGGAACGACTAAGCGTCCAGGGCAGTCCGAATGTTTGCAACTATGGCAACGGGAAAGTCCGTCAGCATTTCCGTGGAGCTTTCCAGGACGATGTTCAATACGAAAGTCATATTGCTGCAGTTTGGCTAACCAGCGAGCCAACATTCCGTCCGCATCGTTGTAGTTCTTTAACCATCGCAGAGAGCTATGGTCAGTTCGTAACAGGAATCTGCGTCCCCACAAATAATGTCGGTAATGCTGAATCATCTCAACGACAGCCAACAGTTCTCTATAGGTCGTACAATAATTCCGTTGTGTGCGGGATAGCGTCTTACTTGCAAAGCCAATCGGGATTTCCTTTCCATTGACACGCTGTGAAAGCGCGCCTCCGATGGCGTAACCGCTGGCGTCGGTATCAAGAATGAAATAATCGTCCGCGTCTTGTGACGGATGGGCGAGCTTGGGGGCCTTGATAAGTGCGTTCTGGAGCCTCCTAAAGGCGTTCCGCTGGGGCGATCCCCACGTGAAGCGACATTCACCCCGGGTGAGTGACACCAGAGGTTCAGCAATTTCGGCATAGTCTTTTATGAACCTCCTGTGGTAATTGGCAAACCCCAGGAAAGCTCGTACGTCCGTAATCTCACAGGGAGTCGGCCATTCCCTAATAGCCTTGACCTTGTTCGGGTCCACCCTGATTCCTTGTCCACTGACAATAAATCCCAGATACAGGATTTCGCGTTGAAAGAGTTCGCACTTTTTGGGTTGTAAGTGTAACCCGGCAGTTCGTATCCGATCGAGGACCGCTTCCAGATTGGCAAGCGCCTGATCAAAAGTGCGTCCGTATGCTATCATGTCATCCAGATAGCACATACATCTGGTCCACAGATATCCGCGCAAGATGGTCTCCATGAGACGTTCGAAAGTCGCTGGCGCGTTGCTCAGTCCGAACGGCATAGCCCTGAATTGGTATAGGCCTTTCCGGGTGGCGAAGGCCGTCTTGGGTCGGTCCGTCGGGTCTACTTCGACCTGCCAATATCCCGAGGCGAGATCTAAGGCCGAGAAGTAGTTCGCTCCAGCGAGTGCGTCATGCGTGTCTTGAATGTTCGGAAGAGGGTACGAATCTTTCCGTGTTACGTCATTGAGCAGACGATAGTCCACACAGAATCGGACCTGTCCGTTTTTCTTTCGT
The DNA here is from genome assembly GCA_949152475.1 of Terebella lapidaria. Lineage (NCBI taxonomy): Eukaryota > Metazoa > Annelida > Polychaeta > Terebellida > Terebellidae > Terebella > Terebella lapidaria. The sequence goes on from OX424560.1 coordinate 31,122,483, forward strand.
ACCAACACCACTTGTGAACTCCATGGTGATTCCGAAGGTTCGATACATCCAAGTCGCAACATTTTGTCAACTTCCTCATCTATGATGTGTTGTTGCGCTTGGGGTACACGACGTTGTCGCTGACGAATTGGGGCACTTGTACCCGTGTCGATCCGATGTTGCACTACATGCGTCCGTCCGAGCTGTCCGTCGGGGCACATGAAAGTGTCTCTGTACCGATATACCAAATTGGCACAGCACCGTTGCTGTTCAGGTGCTAGTCCGGCACGGTCCACCATCTCCCGTAGGTGTGGCGGGAGGTTTTCGTAATGGTTAACGTTCGTGTGGGGAACTTCCGGTTCCTCTCCTGACTTCGGCAGAGCACCCACAATACTGTCAACGGGGCTCGCTATGGTTATTGGATCCGAGCGAGTCAGAGTTACGCCCGTATCCGCGGGGTTCACCACAGTCACTTTAACACACTTCCGGTTCAATGAGGTCAATGTGCGACCCATAATCAAGTCCGTTTCTTCCGGAAAGTTCGTCATGGGCTGGATGAGCCGAGGGTGTTGGCGCACCCTGACCTTTGAGGTCGGTACAAGTTCGACTACGGCCTTGCTGCGTGGCGGTACCGTAACGGCTCGACGTACAGCCATGCGTACAACATTAGCTTCGAAGTCCTTGTATGCAAACAAGATTTCCTTGTTAATTTCGACAGTTCCATCACCGTAATTAACGATGGCTTTCGTTTGTCGGAAGAAATTCATGCCCAAAATCATTTCGTCATGAATCGCTGCGACACAAAATGTTACTGTCATTTCTTTTGTTCCGACCTTGATCGTAAGGTCTAGAAGTCCGTCGATTGGGCTGGAGTCTCCGTTGACATCCCGAATGGTCGCCATGGTCGGGCGTAGAGTGCGTTGTTCGACAGGCACGTGTCGCATCATGTTCTTTCGGAGCAGGGAAACCTGTGCTCCTGAGTCCATTACTGCTTTAAAAGTTCGTTCCCCAACATGCACTGGCAATTTCCAACACTCATGGGCGGCCAGACTTCGACTGATAACAATCGGTCCATCGAGGTCCTCCTCAGGCAGTAGGAGTGGAAGTTTCAGTCTTCCCGGCTTGGTTTCAGGTCCCGATGGGAAAGCGTAAAAGCCTCCATCATCCGACACCCATTCGATTTCAGACATAGAGTCCGTTCCTGTATCGCCGGTGGTGCGTGTCGACACCCCTTCGTGACGATTAGTCCGTGATGGCCTGCGTGGCAATGGTTCCGACACCCCTTCGTGGAGGGATTCCGTACCTGAAGTCGACGAAGCACACTTGGCGCACACCCCTTCGCGGAGCGGAAGGGCCCGTGGTGTCGGCGCCAGCTTGGGCGGCGTCGTGTTCGTAGCTGTGGACACAACCACTGGTTTGGAGCTTTGAGCGTAGCTCGGTTTAACGGAAGGTTCTTGCTCCACAGTTCCTTCCTCCCTTAGTTTGACGGCCTGGCCTGTGGTGGTGGCTGAGCCGGTGGCGTCGTAGCCATTGGCTGAGAGTTCGAGTTCGGTATACCGATCTGTCTGTTATTCCGATTTGCGCCAGGGCGTGGCGGGAACGGTTTCATTCCGTTTCGTACCAATATGTCCTTCAAGCGGAAACACCGTATCCATCTGTGTCCTGGTTTCTTGCAGAAGAAACATATTTCAGTTCGACCTTGAGGCGTCGGACGGTCGCCACGAGCCTGAGCGATAGCTCGTAGAACAGAGTATAGTGCGTCCTCACCATATTGTCCGCACTCATCACTGACAACACACTGGAACGCTTCCACGACCCATTCGCGGGAGCAGGAAGGGACGGAATGTTCTTCACACCCTTGCAGTCCGGTCGTGTCGCTATCGGCAGGGTCGTAGTATGCAGCGATCTGATCGGGAGTTGGTGTATCCCAATGGTTCAACTGTCCGATCGCACATGAAAGTTCGTCGTTCGCTTCCGTGTCGTCGGCATACCCGTGGTAGGTAGCGTCCGCTCGGCGGGTACCGTGGGGCCGATCTCTCTTGGTCCTCTGCTGGCGACTCTCCGCTTTCAGTACAGCCGTGAGTGCATCGCTGTACGAAGTAAATGTCATTACACAAAGTCTATCCGCAATATGGTCAGGCTGACCATTGACAAATTGCGAAATAACAGTTCGTTGGAGAAACTCAGGTGTGACGTCATCAAACACCTGTTCCGCTATGGCTTGTAACCGTTCAAGGAAATGTTCGGCATCCTCTTTCCGTTCACGCTTCAAGAACGGAAAGTCGTCTCGTTTCGACTGTCGGCGGGCGGCGGGTTCCCATCCTTCCAGGAGACGACGCCTGAATTCATCCCAAGGCGTGTTGAATGGAATGTTCAGAGCGACTGCTTCCGCTCGTCCGCGTAACGCACTACGGAATGTCGTAGTTTTGTTCAGGTCCGTGTACGTGAATGCAGCCGTAAACTGTTCAAAGCTGTGGAGGTACTGGTTCAGATTACCCTCCTTAAACGTGGCTCGCCACTGTGCTGGTTTGGCAGTGCTCAGCGCTAGCGTCGGGATGATGGGCGCTTGTGATGCCGCTGTCGTAGCGTTGGCAGTCGTCGCAGAAACGGCGGGAGTTGGCGGCGCGACCTCCGTGGTCGGTGCGGCAGTGGTCGTGGTGACCGGTACGACGTATGGCGTGGCGTCGGGTGCGGGCGGATAGCCACCGTGATTTGACAACGGCGCGGTTTGGGAGACCGGTCCGTATGGCGGCGACATTTCCGGCATTCCGTATGACGAAGTTGGGTGTGGCATTTGTGGGAACTGATATCCCGAACCAGGAGCGTACACACTTGGAACTGCTACTCCAGGGTTTTGCGGCACAATTCCCAGATTGGGCACTATTCCGTGATTGTACGTGGCAACACCGTACGCTGGTACTCCATGGTTTGGTACAGCTACTCCCCCATGATTGGGTACTGCTATTCCCCCATGATTGTGCATGGGCACCGCATTTCCATAGTTCGATACTGCTACTCCCCCATGGTTGTGCATGGGCACCGCATTTCCATGGTTGGGCACGTAGCCGTGTGAGGCGGAATGTTCCGCTGGTAGCGACGGTTCGCCGTTCGATGGTCCGATGTTGACTACCGGTGGTGGTAGATGCGCAGGGTGCGTGTTTTCGCTGGTGTCGGAGATCGGTACTCCGATGTTGCGCGGTCGGCGATCGATGGTGTCGCTGGCGTATCGGACCTCCAATCTCGGCGCGGGTGCGTGGAATCGTGTCGGCGGGTCGTTCGTCTGGGCAGCGTTGAACCTGAGGTCGGCCGCGGGGGTACTCTCGGTGGCGGCTCTTCTCCGGTTCGGCAGGTGGACATCCGGCAGCTCTCCCGTGACGACTGGGTCGGCCGGTACTCTGGAGTACACCGGCGGGGTTCGGTCGGGTCGCGTCAGTGTGTGGATCGTTACCGATGGGCGCAACATTACATTGTCGTGTCGCGGATACAGTTCAGCACGCGTATCCAATTCATGCGACCATTGTTGGACACGCGACCGACTCGGCGGGTGCGTTAACATTGAATTGTCATAGTTCGTCGGGCATACACTCACCGACTTAGGTAGCGGGTCGGTATTGGGTTGGCGCTGGAAGCGCGCATAGTCCGTTTCACTTCCGTCGCCTGGTCGCGACCTTGGCGGTCCGGCAGGTGTCGCGTGGTATGACCGCGCATGCGCGTCAAGGATTTCTGTCACCGTGCGCGACGGCTGGTACGGGTCACCGTCCAACAGTTCTTCGAGGTTACTATCGGCTCGCATCCAGTCCGGCATGTACTCTACGGATGCCGCCGACGATAGTTCGTACAGTTCGTTTGACGGTTGTACTTGCGATAGCGTAATAGTATCGCTCATCGCCACTGACCTTGGTCGTGCAGTTCGCTGGTTCGCTGGGACCGGATTCATCGTCACCTCATCTTCCGGGCTTGGTCTGATCGGGTTCCGAGTCGTAGATCGGGTATTCATCAAAAGTTCGTACGTCGGGATAGTTCGTAAGCCGAGAACTGGCCTTCGCTATCCTGGTCACGGCACCAATGTGACGGAATAGCGGAGTTCTTCGGGCGGCTATTACGCCCACCGATCGAATAGTTCGATGTATGTTGTGCGTTGACACACCAACAGGAAGTCCGACGTAAATTTCAACTATATCCGAGTTTATTGGGATGATTTTGGTCCGATGTATGATCACTCCCACATTCAATCGTAATCCCCACAATAGTCCGAAGTATTAATAGTCCAATATAAGTTTGATATCTTCTAATAACAATATTTGGCGTTGTACCTCTCAATCCAACCTCTTACTACAACAGCCTAGAATCAAGTGTCTTATTACAACTCACTTGTTACAACTGACTTGTCCGTGGGAAAGCGCGGGGCTAAGTCTATGATGTGAGTGGATTTTCCCGCGTAATGTGGCAGGTGTTCATGTAAATGGCGGGAAAGTGATGTCATGTCTGTATGGGCGGAGTCATGTGTCTGGGAATGTGGTGATTGGTGGGATTGTAGGAAGTGATAACGTGAGCAGTGTTGTTTACATGTAGATGTGGTGCGAGGACGGTGCGTGCCCGGTGACGTAAGGTAAGTAAGTATGAAGTCATGTGATGAATCTGTGCCGTGTATGTCGAGTGGGAGAATGTGTCAGGGACGGGTTTCGGGCCATAACAGTCATAAATATTCTACATTTACATGATACATTCAGAATGTGTTTCGATCCCATCTTCTATTGGTTTCATGGAGTTATGCTGAAAACCTATACGCAAATACAAGAATGCTGTCGATTTGAATTGTTTGTTGATATGCCCAGAAACAATTAATGATAGGATGAAACTGGCAGTTTCAGATTTGTTTTGCCATATTCCTTTGAAACTCTTAGAAAAGTTTCGGATATATACAGAGATGGAAACATTATATATAAATATTTTGCAAGCATTTGAAAAAAAGAACAATGTTTCAACCTCTTCTTATCATTATTTCAAAATAATTTATCACAGAGAAGTACATGTACTTATTGCACCCGACGATATCATTATCTATACCTCTCTGTAAGGTTAACGACGGTGCACATCCTCAAATGATAGCTTGTATCAAAGAACATATCCTCGAGGGACGGAAGGTGACCGTCCGACGGTCCGATTATAACACTTTCATCGGAAGAGAGCCCGCTCTGGGCCTCGCCCTCATTGAAAAGTGCCTGCTTACGATTGCTTCTCTACGGAGCCGCTGAAAGGACATGGAAGAAATATTTTTTTGACATATATCGTTATTGCGTTCCGTCGCAATATTATTGCGTTCCCTCGCGATCTTATTGCGTTTGCTCGCATTCTGGATCGCGTTCTCTCGCGAAATTGTTGCGTTCCTTTGCATTCTGGATCGCGTTCCCTCGCGATAGCATTCACTGTGCTGACGCCAAGGACTTCTGAGAAGGTTTCTCCACAAGATCGCGAGGGAACGCGATCCGGATTGCGAGGGAACGCAATAAGATCGCGAGGGAACGCAATAACGATATATCAAGAAATATTTCTTTCATGTCCTTTCAGAGGCTCCGTACAGCTCTGTCCATGTCCATATATATAGATCATTAGTTTGAAGATTGGTATAGCAGAAATACATTGCGATCTCTCGTATGTATTTCTGGTTATAGTCAATATCGGATTATGGTAAGGGATTATCAATCGATTTTACCTGCTTGGGAATTTCAGCTTGGGAATGCCAGTTTAGGTTGGTACCGGATTATACAAGGCTTTTGAGAATTTTCATTATTTGTGGCTATTTTTATTGCTCTTTGATATAATGCTATTAAAGGTGATATGGATCAGTGATACATTCCTATTATTTACCAACAGTCAAAATATAGTAGAAAAAGTCTAATCATGACTTAGGCGTATATCGTATACGTTTATTCAATATATCGCTTTGAATGAAATGAATATATCATATATTCGAGTTAGCCTGAATCAATAGCCACCAACTCGCCTTACATAAGGCTGGCACTTGACCTGCTTTTCAACAAGGTCATTTAATTGCTTGCACCAGACTGTCTATTTTTGACAAGCGATAGGTGGTTATTAATGTTTGAAATGTAGCAGATATAGCCTCTGGCATTGTCTAGTAACATCGTCGGGCCCTCTAATTAAGTGATATTGCGTTTGAAGTAGGTCATGAAAAAGTCGTCGGTTTATTAGTTCAAAGGGTGCTTTGTGTGAGATTTACCACAAGAACGAAACTATTATTATTATACTCTGATTTCTAAAAGTTGTTTACATCGGTTTTTCTGCTGATATTCTTAAAGTTGGAATCAATTTTAAAATCAGCCAAATTTAGCATTCTTGTTTGTCACGCAAACTTGAAAGTACATCTCGAGATAGTCGGGAATATATAGGAAATATTCACAGTTCGACAACAGATACTCAGAAAATTGCCGTTAATCGTGCATGAAAACAGTGGATAGAGAATGATCGGCCTGCCTATAACGCCGGTTGCCACAGTATCTAGACAAATACCAATGACGTCATAAGACTGTGTATAGAACTCGCCCGCAAGGTGGGCCGCTTTGAGGAAAAATTTGATGCGAGATTGACTGGCCCGAATTTGAATCTTGATTTGGAAACTCGTTTTAGCACGTAATGCACATTTTCAGACCCAAATTTGTACGATTTATCATTCTATAGACAAAATAAAGCTACCGCAGAATGAATAAATTTTGTCAATTCTAAAAGAGACTATAGCTTTAAATGCTAATATTAGCGTATTATAATTTGACACATTTCACCTGGGAGTCGAACGGCAGTTTACTATCGAATTTCAGACTTCCATCGCGAAAATTGAGAAAATGATAGTCTATCCCAAAGTTAATTTTCTCAATGATAGATTTCGAAAGATGTGCGGACCCAGAAATTCAATGATGGACCTAAGTTTAACATCGGGTTAGATTTCCAACTTTGCCAACTGAATGGCAGGTGAAGTATACCAAGTTATGATACGATACCCATTGAGCATCGCAAAAAATATATCAGCAGAAATATGGTGTGAACGAGTTAAACAAAAAAATATAGAGAAGTTTGTTAGTGCCATCCAACATTTTTTAGTTATTTCTTTACAACCTTAGGGCTTTCCCAATAATCATGATAATATGAACAGGGAAAAAATTATTAACACAAGTAATAAATTATCTATTCCTGCAAAAACACGCTCACACCAGGAACAAATTATTTAAACTGTGAAGGAAGCATTTAAACCGGGCAAAATACTGAACCCGAAATAACTATTAAAAAAGGGAAAAAAATTTTAAACCACGGATAAGCAGTTTATTCCCGGTTTTATAAATTTATGTCCGGCTTTTACATTTTCTTCCAGTGCTAATAATTTTTTTAACCCTTTACGATACAGACGATTTGTTTTGGAGACGTCCAAAAATCCAGAGTAGTTCTCGAAGAGAATACTATCGAAGACATATTCACAGTTTCAAGGGTTTATTACCACCAAGGACGAGTAATAACCGTGCAAAAAATTAGCCTAAAGGCTAAGGTAGGATAAAGGACAATATTTTTTTTATATTTCAGATATTAGCCATTTTGACTCGAGACCTCCAAAATAAGCTCACTGGTCAAATACAATTGAAGGCCACAAGGATATTCAGCATGTACCATTACCTGTATGTCCACAGTTTATTCTCAAGTTCTAAAGTCGATAATCAGCGAAATATCAGCCAGTTTGTGCTCTGTCGATATTAAGCAAGATATACATCATTTTGTGCTCTGACCTTGAAAATGAGTTCAACTGCAAGGTCCTCAGAATATTCGGCATATATCATTTCATAAATGTCCACAATTGATTCCCAAGCTCTAAAGTCGATAAGAAGCGAGATATCAGCCATTCTGTCCTGTGACTTGAAAATTAGTTCAAAGGTCAAATTCAAGGTCACAACAATATTCAGCATATATAATATCTTATATGTCCATAATTGACTCCTAATTTTTAATCTCAATATTAAATGAGGTATTAGGGATATGTGTCCCATCATAAAGCATAGAATTATTTAACAGGGGAAAGTCCTATTCGGAACCATCGAAAAAATCAAAATGGCCGCCTCACGTAGACAGGTAATTCAAGGGCAACGAAACTTATACACATCCATAGAGGTATATGAGGGGAATCTTTTGAAGCAAAAATATCAAATCTGATCAGATAATTTTTGGGAAAAATCTGCCGAAAAAAGACGAAAAAAAAAAAAAAAAAAAAAAACCTCCCTCTTGAATTTTTTAGGCATTTTTGTGCAAAAATTTCCGAAAAATTCCACTATAAACTTTAAAGATAAAAATGTATACGCCCACGACGACGGACGCAACGCCACGACGATATGTTATCAGGCCAAAGGTCCAGTAACCTAATTATAAGCAATGTAGTCCAGTTGACCTTACGACTGTCATGGTTGAACACCTTTTCTGTGAAGCGTACACCTCGGACAAATATTGCCGAACAATAGTAATCCCCTCGGACAAACAACTCAAAGCATACACCGTCGTAAGGTCAATTACGCAGGTTCAGACTAGGTTTAAAATAGAAATACAGATAGGCTAGGATTGTTCCAGGTTGAGAGGGTCATACTGAGGGGCACAAGTCATGTCAATGCCTATGTTGTTGTTCTTGTTCTCCAATCAATGATACCGATCGGTACATCTTGATTTCGTAAATAAGCGCGTGCGCCTGTAGGAGATATGGCGCACCTTCCTTCATATAATCACATATGCGCCGGTTTGCACGGAAACATACCCATTTGCTTCCCCAGCTCCTCAGCAGTATGCTAACAAGATAAAGTTTTGAACATCGAGTCATTATTCCTCAGCAGTGTATTCTTTCAGATGAATATACAACCGTTCAGAAATCTGGCATAAAAATACAACAGGTGATGTTTCACAAGAGTTTATACCGATTGAATGGTCAATTTACATGTATTTTCATTGTGAGGAATATGAAAATAAAAAAAAACTCACTTGACCTCTTTAAATAACCCTAAATTTACAATTTGGGAACTGCTAGAGAACACACCCCCCCTCTCTCTCTCTCTCTCTCTCTCTCTCTCTCTCTCTCTCCGTTATTCAAATCTGGGATCTAACCCTGTCAAGCCAAGACGGCATTCAGTTACTATGGCTACAATATTCATGATTCAGTTGAACAGTCCTCCGGTGAATTCTCAATGTGTGTTAGAGTTTTTTCTCGGCGCACGTATAGCTTATTCTGCCCCGTAACACTACTCGTACACTGAAAGCATATGCGATTTATTCCGCCTCACACATTTTTATTCCCTAATGAAATGAGAAAAAATTAGCCCAAGAGGGCTAAGAAAGGTTACCGGACAATATAGATATTTTAGATATTAGACCAGTGACCTTGAAAATAAGGTCACGAGAATATTCAGCAATTTATCATTTCTAGTATGTCCACAATTGATTCCTAACCTTTAAAGTCGATAATAGGCGAGACATTAACCATTTTGTAATCTGACCTTCAAATGAGGTCAAAGGTCAGGACCTGAGAATATTCAGCATATATCATTTCCTAAATGTTCGCAATTGATTCCATAGCTGTAGAGTCAATAATAAGCAAGATATTAGTCATTTTATTCTCTGACCTTGAAAATGAAATCCAGGTCAAATTCAAGATCATCAAAATATTCAGCATATATCATTTCCTATATGTTCGCTATGCGAAAATAGATAGATTAAACATATCTATGGTAATTTTTGCCCCAGCCGTTATTACGCACACTCCGACCAATCAGAGGCTCTGACGTAGAGAATATCTGGGTCCATACACGATTTTGTGCATTCTCCTGCTATTGTAGCTGTGCAATCTTTGAGAGTAGTATGTTTATGAAATATGCACCTCAGGGTATCAGAAATCCACGGAAGAGTATTAGGTTTCGTATTGTTTTGTTGCACTTTTGTGGACGGAATGAGGACGGATTGGATTTCTTGGAATGTGTGCATGCATATAAATCGCGAGCACGCACATCAGTTTCTGCCCACCCCCGTGTATTAGGGTGCAGTTTCAATTTCACGTTGGCGTTAATAATGACCAACAGTTTTGCATTGGATTGCCTCATTATCCAGAACTCATTAGGTTCAATAGTATTCACAACTACTGCACTGAAAGTTTTGTTTGGAGTGATCAATACTAAGTGATTACTAGGTATTGAGAATACCTACATTGTATGTTATTGTTACCAAATTTCATGCTCATGTAAGTAAATCGAATAGACTTATATCGAAAACCGGTGTTATTGGTATTATACATGCAGTGATCAATTGGTAATTACTATTGATCTAGCAACGTGAGCACCCACTCAAGTGTAATTCCGATAATAATACTTCTGTCAGGTTCGTGAAGCATGCATGAATGTTCTAAGACCACGACTGAGCCATTGTTGCATGTTCCCAACGATAGTTCAATACGAAAAATAAGTTTAAATGCAGGAATTGCTGGAATGTTGGGGGTAGTCATGTCTACTGTTGTCTTTCACTTAATCTACAGTGCCGTCCATTAATTTGGAGCCACTTTGCTGAGGTGTTGATTACCACATTTTGGTATTGCAGTCACATGATTATGAGTGTATATTTTCAGTAAACCCAGTGATAAAAATTACAGGCTACATTGGGGCTACAATGAAAGTGATCGCCATGGGGCATGTGGGGATTCGACTGGATCTTCCACTTACTCTGGATCAATTATCACATAATCTCGAGGGCACATACGTTCGATGAAACCTTTTCCTTAGGAATATATTCATTTTCAAAACATTTGCTGCTCAGAATCTTTCAACGTAGATGATGATATTGAATAATAAACATTAATGAAAACAATTTGTGGTCCATGCTCGCCCACAGATCGGAAAGAAAAGTCCTAGATCCAGATGTGCAAATCCTGATCACCTGTATTGTCATATGACACTACATAATCTATATTATGTAATTAATTGGTAGTCCAGAATCGCATTATATGAAAAAAGAAACAAGTTTATCACACATCAATATCCAACTGGCTGTATGGCAGTTTGAAATGTGTCGCTACTTTTGAGTGGCTCCAAATTAATGGCGGGCACTGTATGTGCTGTATTTGAAATGATCCAGGTCGATGTATACAACTATACTGAGTTTTATACCAGGCTCTACACATCTCGGGTATAACTCCAAGAATAGTTGAGTCTCTACTGCTCTTGATAAGCCAAAATATCGAGAGACGATAATACGCCATGAATAATAAGCCATGAATAATTTATTGCATGTATGTCCAAATCATACATGTCCATCAGTAGAGGTGCATTTCATTCATGCATATTAATCGGACAATAAAACGAAATCCATCTGTGTTCAAGTGATCTATACTCTGACGATTCTGCTATCACAAGTTTGTGATAAAAAATAAACTAATAGACTCAAATAAGCGCATTTAGCCCTATCTCGGAAAACAATGCGAAAATCATTGAGGTTTCTTCATGTATAGCTGGCTAAAGCATTATACAACTGGACAACAACCAATGAAACTGTCACAATCTAGAATCAAAATTTGCTTATGACAAGTTCATGTAGATATATACCGTTGACCGCACTTCTGCGTGTGTCCCGTTCTCTGTTAGACCTTGCACTATTCACAGTCAATGCATATGCCACATATAAATTCGATATTGCATATTGACATTGATAAAATCACCTTTAATGGCGCATGTTCATTATTATTTACGATACCAATCTCAGAGGCGATTTATATGAAACACATCAAGCCCATACAATAATTATAAACATTCTATAATTCCAGTACTCCTCATTTGTAAACAGTTGACAGAAATTGCGTCCTACATCTGAGGTTGGTCAAAAGAATCGCATTACTTGCAATGAAGAACAATTATTTCAAGCGGATAATGGTGTCAAATTTACATTATTCCAAAGTGGGTCCAAGCTATATATTCACACAGTTGATATTGTTCTGCATTTTGCTTCAGCCATGTGACAAGGAAAGCATACGGAAAAAAAACTAGCCCAACCACAATGTATCAGTAAATGTATGAATTTTTTACGACATCTACAATTTGACTATAATAACTTGACGACCGAAACCGCATAACTATGACAGAACCCCAATAATGCTGTAGTTACTGTTAGTGTCCACTTTTTTGCTACATGTCATCACCCAGCAAAGCGTAACATGCAGATTCTCATTTCCACTGGATAAAATATTCAGGCAACGAAACTTTCTATTTCTGGCAACCGTTGAAATTTCTCTCATATCACGGATTGTAAATTACAGCCCTCCTTCACCTTTTGAACGTCACTGTCAATAAATACGCAGGGCTAACGACGTTTTTTGATACCACGGAAATTATGGGATGTGTGGACGAATGCATTTGTTTTACAGGTGAAATATCGACATCACTCACTATGATAATTTTCTGTGCGTAGCAATATCGGTTTGTTACCCTCGCCCCGATAGGGGCAGAGGGTAATGTAATTGGGTCTGTCCGTTTGTATGTCTCCCTGTCTGTCTGTCCGCGCGCATAACTCGAAAACAAATGGTCCGATCTACCTGAAATTCATAGGAATGAAGCAGTATCACCGTGGCTCGGTCCTCCTCATTTTTTGTCAGAATCGAATAAAAAGTGTTGCCATGGCAACGAAAAATGTGAAAATCACATATTTGGCTATAACTCTAGTTCTAATCAGTATTAATTTTTTAAACTAATTTTGTAGTTTTCTCTGGCCAATTCCCGATCCTATGGTGTACGACCGATGGTCGTACGACGAAAAGTCTCCATTATCGCCCAATGTAGAAAAATTGGGGGTCACGATTTCGGTTATTTTTGGCCAGCGACGTTTCAGTGCAAATTTCTGTGCTCATAACTCAAAGGCAAACGGTCCGATCGATTTGAAATTTATAGGGCTGGAGTGCTATGATAGTGGATCAATCCATTTCAATTTTGCCAAAATCGGGTGGAAAACGGTTGCCATGGCAACGGAAAAAATAAAATCACATAATTGGCTCTAACTCCGGTTCTACTTGATATTAATTTTTCCAACTATTTTTGTATTTTTCTATGGCCAATTCCCGATCGTGTGGTCTACGATTGATGGTCGTACGACGAAAAGTCTCCATTATCACCCAATGTCGAAAAACTGGGGGTCACGATTTCGGTTATTTTTGGCCAGCGACGTTTCAGTGCAAATGTCTGCGCTCATAACTCAAAGGCAAACGGTCCGATCGATTTGAAATTTATAAGGCTGGAGTGCTATGGTAGTGGCTCAGTCCCTTTCAAATTTTGCCAAAATCGGGTGAAAACGGTTGCCATGGAAACGGAAAAAAGAAAATCACATAATTGGCTATAACTCCGGTTCTAATCAATATTACATTTTCAACCTATTTTTGTATTTTTCTTTGGCCAATTCCCAATCGTATGGCGTACAACCGATGGTCTTAAGACAAAAACTCTCAATTATCGCCTCAGGTCGAAAATTTGGGGTCACGATTCTATGACTTGTGAGTGTTCTGAGATTCGAGACCATATTGTGAAGCCAGTTATCAATCTATTTAAACCGTTTTCGTTCATAAAATGTGCCTTGATAATATAAACATTACGGTGAAATTTTACAGTTTAATATTGAACTATGAGGCCAAGGTCACAGAAGAGGTCAAAATCGAAAAGTTGCAATAACTCCGTTTATATACATGATTAATTTTCCCTAATATTTTTGTATTTTTCTGTGATCAATTCTCCATCATTTGCTATATGACCAATGGTCGTACGATCAAAATTCCCCATTATCGCCCAAGGTCGAGAATGTAAGGGTCATCAGCTGAAATTACCGATTCATAATATTACAAGTAGTAATAATTCAGAAACCACTGAAGATATTCAATAGAATATTTTACGCAATATAAATCTGGGTGAGTCTGCAAAGTTTGGAAAGTTAGTGTCAAGAATTCATTCTGTGGTCGAGAATGTGGTCAAAATAGAGAAATCGCAGGAACTCTACTTTTATCAATGATTAATTCTCCCATGATTTTTCTATGGCTAATTACCGACCATTTGATATATGACCAATTGTCGTATGACCATAATCCCTGATTATCGCCCACATTGAAAATACAAAGGTTATTAGCTTTAATTTTAGTGACTAAATCTGAAGGGCGAGGGTCTGCAATCTCTGATTGTCTCGTTTCTATTATAACACATTGTTATGTGGACTGTGGAGTACAGCGATCATGGAACATAATATTTTTCATGATAAAGAAAATCATACGAATATGTCGACAAGAATCTCAGAACGTATGGTATTGTGTATGTCTTCAAAATATGTCCAATTGCGACCATCGTGGCGTCGGACACACTATACGATATTCAACTGTTTCATACATAGTCACTTCTGTTGGGTACATACGGTCAAAAGATTGTTATTACACCATGCTACTTTGATATTATACGAATCCGTTTTCCTTGTGTCCTCGTGTGTAGACAATTGTTCATTGTTTGGCTGTACAGCTCACTGTCTTCCTGTGTAATAAAATTATTATCTTGCCAATCGCAGGACTAAGTGGATGCCCACATTTCATCAATGACCATTCTGGATGATACGTTACATTCCATGGTCTTTGAGTTTCCATGACTGGATGATATTATGAAACTACTATGTCGTAGGTTTGAATGTTAAGTTGTTCATGCCACACTGTGGCAAAAAGAGAGTTTAAAATTATAATTACACTTAGAACTTACGTACCACAACCTGCATATTTCAGTGAGAATTCGTCAACATATGGTATGCTATATTGTATCTGATTTGGTCGCATCTGGTCTATTCTTTTTTTAGTGTTTGTTGATTAGTTCGTTCATTATCCAATTCCAACAATGGTCAAATCATGATAATTACAACTTCATATTCGAAACTACATATCAAATATATACTTGGATATGATAGGTTTAAATTCAAACAATGATGCATCATGGTGTACATAATGACGAACCCTTCAATGATTGAATTACAGATATTTATCACAATCTCAAAGACAACTTCCGATACAAATACCATTTATCGTTAACGTTGAATGAAACTGTGAGTAGTCTAGTTCATATCAATAAGACAATCAATTAGTCATCCGTGAATTATGCATGTGAGAGGTGATCGTGATGCTCCCACATACCACATTAAACAATGCAACATGTTTCTTCATTGGTTTGGGATATTCTGATGTTATTTTGACGAACTCAACCGATCATTATCTCAGAAAAGAAGGATATTGTGACACACCGTATCCCAGATCTATCATATTGAATGTATATTATTTGTGTCATATTTGTGTATATTATTTTGTGTTTGTGTTTCAATACAAACGAAATATCGGGATAGGTCGCATATCATATCATGACACAAACATCTATATTCTTCAGATTGACATTAGATCGATATAATTCCAGTCTCAAATGCTCAAACAGCACAGTCCAGTGTAAATAACATACTTTTTACACCATCAGTAGAATAGAATTAAAGGCGAATAGGTTTTTATGGATATCATTGTGATTTCGTTTATTGATTAGAGAGATGGTTAAACAAAATCAATCAATTGCAATCTCATTAACATCCTAAAAATAATCCGTCACAGATCACTCTAAATAACACAGTGTCTATTTTTCTTCCATTGTATCGCTTTGGGGTCAAGTGATTGAGTGTTTTCTGATTTTTTCGGGACTGCTATGCCTCTTGATAAAGGTGTGAAGATTATGATAGAAACACAAAAATCCATTTGTTCCCAGGTGACGGCCTTGAACGAACATTCGTTGGCATTTGAGTGCTATTTTGCGAATATTTGGATACTGAAAATGACCCACACACAAAAAACAGCAAAACAATGCAGATGTATAGATCTAGCTCAATCACGCTTTTGTCCCGAGAGTACTCGACATTCCCGCACCTTAAATCATTTACCGAGTTTGGAATAAATCAATATGTTATCAACGCAAAGGATTCAAATATTTGGGTGATCGGTGCTAATTCCGTTTTCGACATCGAAGCCATCCAACAAAGTTATATGTAAATCACAAAATAATCAATGTTTTCTTATTGTTGTATAGGATATTGTACGGATCACGTATCGTAGCATGTCAGACATCCTCATTGACCTTTCGCGGGGTCTCGTTGAATGGCTCTTGCATTGAGAATATCGATAACTTTATAGACTGAGAATATGTAAATTCAATCGCTTAGTATTGCAAATATCTAAAGGATGATTTTTTAACATGCTTAGCAGGACATCCCACTTACATGTATTGTCATGACAGTTCAGGTAGTGACATTGGAATATGAGTGATGCATGTGACCACCATTTCAGTCAGATTCAGTCCCAATGTTTACCAGTCATTAATTCGAAAAAAACCCAGGTAAATGGGTATCCCTTTTTATTGTTTCAGGTCAACGAGCTGAGTGCATTTCGGGATTCTATAAATAAAAGTGCCAATTAAGAGTTTCGATGCCGAGGACATAATTATCGATTTACTCTCAGGTGAACCTGCTGGGAAAAATGATTGCTGGATTTTGTCCTCCGAATATCCACAAATTCCCCTCGAATCACATAATCAAGCATTACTGTCATTCTGCACAATGGGCGGCCAGGTTATCAGGTAGATTTGATTTGCTAAAATAATATTATACTGACAACATTATGCTTGTGTATAACTTCATGGTTCATTATACTATTTCGCTTTTTTCTTACAACATGTCTTGATATTCACATATTTTCGAAGTCCCACATTGTAAATGTGTTTCAAGGCATATTGGGAATGTTTACAGTGAAAGTAAAATCAACTTTGAAACCGTTCTTTGTTTATACACATATCAGGTGTCTTGATACTATCTGCGTCGATTCCAGACTATTTGATATTACAAATGCATAATGATACAATCTTAAAACAAGACCTCACACCAGAGGAGGATACATTGCTGCTCACGTTGACCAGATCACGTCTGTTACCTGGTGGATTAAGCTCACATCTATATGCAGATCACAGCACTTAGGCCAATTTATTGGGCTCATAAATTTTGCTGGTCCAGTGTTACTCCTGATTATTATCAGTCACAATTTGGAGGGAAAAAATGAATAGGCTTTGTTGGACTTTGTTCAGCAAATAACATTTTCACAAACATTGATTGGAAACAGCATTACTAATCAGTTTGTGGACGCAGGCTACAAACGGGTTTGTGTGTGTTAGCGTGCCGGTAGTCTATCCCCAAGGTTATCATTCCCGCCTTTTTATCCGTTCTTCTAATTTCTACAGTCCGCATTTTATGTAGAATTGGTATCCCTTGACAACGTTACCTGATTATTCAACCAATGACAATCTCTCTTTTCGACTAGAAGCTCCTCGAGGTTGTTTTCCTTTCAATCTTTCAATTTTTAATCCAAGATATTCTGCCCCATCGCTTGAAGTATAGAAGTAAAACTTTATCACGCTTATCATTAGTGATCACTGTTATTATAGGGTTTTATATTTTTTGAATCCCTCCTAGCAACTTACAGATTTATTTATTTTTCCCCGAGGCCGGTGAAAGACCGAAATTTTTGCCTCGATCGCTTCTCCAGAATCGATAGGCCTAGCATGTTATAAAAATTTTGTCCTATATATTAAACACATTTTATATCTACTGTAGCCGTATTATACAAGAGTATCAATTATTAATCGGATCGACACATCTGTCTCCAATGGTTAGTGTGTTCGCCTTCAAATACAAATCTGGATAAGCCCCTATCGTGTCATCGGTCGATCGTCTCATCGACCGGCTCGGTGATGCTGCGACATTTTATGCTCAAGGTGGTCATAACGTTGTTTGTATAACTTTGTAAGTTCGTCACGAACGACAAACGTGGATGTATTTTTGACCTCTACTCCCGCTCCACCCCTCTCCCAGTATTTTCCCTATTCATACTGCATCCAGAAATTCCGTGGGTGTAAAATGATGTAAACAACATCATGTAGACAACATCACACAAATTTCAATTAAGACATCCGTTTTTAAAAACCGGTAACAACATCGTTCACGGACTAGATCTAGTGTGGTGTAGATCTATCGCTTAGAACATCATCCAACTGGTGACACTTGACGGCTACGTAAAGTATTTTATACGGTATTTGCTTCCTTTGAGAGTGGGGGCCAGCATATCCACGTACATCGACAGTTCTTTCATCAGTTCATTCTATCTTCATAACAAACATAAACTTATTATACTACATCTAGTAATAGTTTATCTAATAACGTATAATAATATATATATATATACGTTCAAATGTTTAGGTCGATCAATTTTTACTTAGTCACAAATCCATAAAATGTTTTCTATATTTGTTTATTCCTGAATCTGTTATCATTTGTTAATTCGTCTGTACTCTGCAGGTATAAATATATATACTCTCTAATGTGTCAGTTATCCTCTGTCATTCATACAAGTATTTATCTTATTACAATGTAAATATATAATATTTATAATTTATTTTGTTTTATAATGGAAGTCCAATTCGCTGACGGTTCAAGGCTGTTTGCCCTAGTTCCAGTGTTATTATATACATCTATAATTTCATTATTTATATATCATAGATTATATTTTACACAAAATATGTATATAATGTTTTTCGTGCCAGTGTCTCCTCTCGTTGCGGGATTTATCCTGGGAGTCCAATTAACAGGCTCCAGAGCTTTCACTGTCAGTTGTGGGCTGTGTGCCCTAGTTTCCAGTTTATTATTCATGTCTTTTATATATATTTACATTTTTTCCAGTATTTATTCCTTTATTCTATATGTACTATCCTATCATTTTTTTATACCATATATACATATATACAATATCTAAAAAATAAAAAATAAAAAAAAATAAAAAATATGTATATATTTACCAATATGTGTTAATGTCAGTGTCTGCTCTCGTTGCGGGATTTATCCTGGGAGTCCAATAACAGGCTCCAGAGCTTTCGCTGTCAGTTGGGCTGTGTGCCCTAGATACCAGTTTTATTATTCATGTATTCTATATATATTTACATTTTTCCAATATTTATTCCTTTATTCTATATCTACTATCATACCATTTTTTATTCCATATATACATATATACCATATCTACAAAAAATATGTATATATTTATCAATATTCACCATATATATATATAATGTGTTCAGTGTCTGCTCTCCTTGCGGGATTTATCCTGGGAGTCCAATTAACAGGCTCCAGAGCTTTCGCTGTCTGTTTCGGGCTGTGTGCCCTTGTTACCAGTGTTATCATTCATGTCTTTCCTAGATTATATATCTACATTATTTATTAAACCCTGTCACTTACTGGATGTAAGTGGCCATGACCTTGGTATTGTTTAGGGCTGATTGCCCTTGGTAATATTTAGGGCCAACTGCCCGTGCTAACGTTTAGGGCTCACTGCCCGTAGAAACGTTTAGAGCTGACTGCTCATGGTAATTTTAGGGCGGACTGGCTGTGATAATGTTTAGGCCTGGATGACCATGATAATGTGTAGGGCTTACTGCCCCTGGTGAAATTTAGGTCGGTCTGCGGTAATGTTTAGATTTCAGTATTATATATTTTATATAGTTCCTCCATTAGATATTTTCATATATTTCATAAATTAAATTTAAGTATACGTGTATATTTTAAGTACGGTACTTCACAATTCATTTTATCAACTTTAATTAAATTTTCACTTCCTCCTGTCTCGCTTCAAAAGATGCTAGCGTATTATAAATTCGTTGGTGTTTATGGTTCTTGTTATTCATTTCCAGTAAATCTGCATCACGATGCCTCTTTCATTTCGGTGTTCAATCTTGTTCAAGTATTTATCACGTTAAATGTTGTTCCACAGGTACTCGTTCTCGTTTTCTAATATTGCAGAATATGCCTCCACAAGAAAACCAAGGCTGTTGAGCCATGTGCCAACATAACAGTACCCCTCGACTCTGGAGCCGACAATCTAATAACTGCTGAGCATGTCTTCACGTGTAAATTCGTGGGATGCTCACGCTCCGGATCCCAGTGCACCTGAAACCACTTCCAACATCAATACTGCCATTACGGGTGTAGGTCAGGTGCCTCTCCTGTCAACAGCCGAGGACCTCAGGCTGTTATTACCCTCCGGTTACACAGCTGTGGGTCAGGAGTTCCAGCCTCCCAGTCAGGGTGCTGCAATTATAATCATCGATCTCAATCTGTGGGTCAGGAGCCCCAGTTCCATCTCTAATTCTAGATCTTAGTGTCTAGCTGTGGGTCAGGAGCCCCAGCCTGCAAGTCCGGGTACTCAATTCTAATCATCGATCTCAATCTGTGGGTCAGGAGCCCCAGTCCCATCTCTAATTCTAGATCTCAGTGTCTAGCTGTGGGTCAGGAGCCCCAGCCTGCAAGTCTGGGTACCCAATTCTAATCGTCATCTCAATCTGTGGGTCAGGAGCCCCAGTTCCATCTCTAGTTCTAGATCTTATTGTGTAGCTGTGGGTAAGGATCCCCAGCCTGCAAGTCCAGGTACTCAATTCTAATCATCGATCTCAATCTGTGGGTCAGGAGCCCCAGTTCCATCTCTAATTCTAGATCTTAGTGTCTAGCTGTGGGTCAGGAGCCCCAGCCTGCAAGTCCAGGTACTCAATTCTAATCATCGATCTCAATCTGTGGGTCAGGAGCCCCAGTTCCATCTCTAATTCTAGATCTTAGTGTCTAGCTGTGGGTCAGGAGCCCCAGCCTGCAAGTCCAGGTACCCTAGTCTAATCATTAATCTCAATCTGTGAGCCTGCCCCCCAGTTCCTTCTCTTAATTCCAGATCTCAGTCCCTAGCTGTAAGTCAGCAGCTCAAGCTGCCCCTGTTCTGGGTTTTTCTATTACAGAATTATCACCAGTCCTTTCCTCTTACCCTTCCCTATCCTAAACAATATTTATGAGAAATGGTTAGGAAACCAAGAATTCTTCACAACCACTCCACCTGGTTAACCCAACCCCTTTTTCAATTTTTACAATATCTTTACGTAGCTTTACACTTATCTTCCACTCTCATACACAAATCTAAATTTGTTCCTCAATACCTTTAAATTACATTATTTTTATCTCTACCTTACTAATTTCCAAACTCATCCTATTACTGAGTGTCGTCTGGCACTTGTTGCAATATTCAATATCAATATTCCACATATCATAATCCTATGTCAACATTTTTCATCAATTAATTATAGTCTACCTTTATGTAAGTGTGTTTAAATTATAACTCTAGCTCCAGAATATTAAAAAATTTTGTTGTCGACCTTTTAACCCATCGTTCTACATCAAGTCTTATTTCTTTAACATTTTTCCCTAAGAATTAGTGGCCTTTTCATAGTATACCATAAACATTTTCACTGCATATAAATGATTAGTGAGCTCCCAGAGATCTAGGAGCATGGATGTCCATCTTCTCTATGTTCAAGGGTCGTCCAATCTATCTTTCCCTTTACTACTAGTAATTTATTTGCTTCATCCCATCCCATTTGCTTCGTTTCTATGATTAATCAACAAAGTCGTGGCCAATAAGACTTCCACTTCCAATTTCCAAATGTTCCTCCTGCAAAATACAACTATTATGTTTTTGGTACTTTCCCCGTTGTCGATTATATTTCATACAATTCACAATTCAGTCCAAACATTCTGGGACTAAGGGTATCACCATTACAGTTCGGCTTCGTTTTCAGGTTTCACCCCTTTCTCGTTTGACAGATCCTCGTCCAACAAACTTCACTGACCCAGTATCTTATCCATTCACATTCTTCATCGGAACCAGTATCATTTCCGGTGTTACGGTCCCTATATGTTAATCCAGAGTTTTCATCAATCGCCGTTGGATTTTTACTCTTGTCATTCTCATCCTTCGTAATCAATTCGGGTCAAACTAGTAACAGTCAGTCTCACCATTACAGGCATGTTGATTCTAGAATATTCTGATCATTTTCTACCCAACACCTTACCTCTGTTACTTTAATTACATTGTTCTTTGTCAAGACCTACGGTCTATCTATTCTCATCTACTTTTTTCTTCACATCATTTAATGGTCAATTTTTGTTCATTCCCAACTCCCTCCGTCGTTGTTCATTTATATCGGGGTTTCATTCGGGTCTTATGTTTTACTCCTAAGCTGAGACGGATAAAATCAGCAACTGTCTTACTTGCTTATATCCCACAATTATAGTTTAAGGGTCGTAGTTGTCGTCCTAGGTTTTTCTTTTTCGTGGTAAATGTACCGGTATGTCCTCTGAACGGATGCTTTACTTTCCTGGATCCGGCTGGGTCGGTTTTGGCTGTCACCATTCCCAGTTCCTGTGAATGCTTTGTGGCGCGTGTCAGCCTTAGGTTCTGATTTTTGTCGTTCATATTTGTGTTATTTACCCACATATCATGGTAATTGTTAGTCATAACCCATTTCCAATAATTATGTCTTATTTCTCATTGTAACTCATTTTATTGTAACTACCTCAACTTCATTATGTTTGTATATTATAATTTAAATAATTATATTTTTAAATAAACCAAGGTTAAATCCCAGTCGGTTAGTTACTTTATAACAGCAACACACACAATAATCAGTTTGTGGACGCAGGCTACAAACGGGTTTGTGTGTGTTAGCGTGCCGGTAGTCTATCCCCAAGGTTATCATTCCCGCCTTTTTATCCGTTCTTCTAATTTCTACAGTCCGCATTTTATGTAGAATTGGTATCCCTTGACAACGTTACCTGATTATTCAACCAATGACAATCTCTCTTTTCGACTAGAAGCTCCTCGAGGTTGTTTTCCTTTCAATCTTTCAATTTTCCCACCCAACCCACCCTTTTTCCTTGTCAGTATTATTTACATACAAGTACTGTTGTATACTATAGTACTATATACCATATCATTTCATTGTCATGTAATCTCGTGTTGTTTCTCCGTTATATTCAAAATATAATCTTATCTTGTATTTCTTCACTTTCCTATATTATGTGTTATTGTACTATTTTAGAATTATGTCTAATGTATCTTTTTTCAGTTTGTGTACTATGTTTCTTCCATGTATCATTATGTACGGTAGATCGTATTTACTGTGAACGCGTGTCAGCCTTAGGTTCTGATTTTTGTCGTTCATATTTGTGTTATTTACCCACATATCATGGTAATTGTTAGTCATAACCCATTTCCAATAATTATGTCTTATTTCTCATTGTAACTCATTTTATTGTAACTACCTCAACTTCATTATGTTTGTATATTATAATTTAAATAATTATATTTTTAAATAAACCAAGGTTAAATCCCAGTCGGTTAGTTACTTTATAACAGCAACACACACAAAATCTAGACACTTGAAACACTGTGCAAATGTTACCGTTTTATCAATTTGATTCGATGTGTAATTTGAGTGGATACTGGTGATCACTAGACTCACCACCTTTACTGTAGTATTGTCATCCTCTGCTGTGAAACATGTGGGATAGGCCTAATATTTGATAAGATCATATTTTTACCCACTTTCTTCAGCATAGTGCGATATTTAGGCATTTCCTGTGAATAAAGCCCTCATTCATTTGATTTGTTGATCGTTGATGAAATAACGATTTGGGGGAAATAATGATTTGCACAGTATCTGTAAATTCACATCATATATCATCATTGATTGGTTGATTTTCAGCCATTCTCGCAAAAACCAGGCGCAGTACTAAAATCAAAGCACTCATCCATGCATCCTATAATTTCTTTGCTTTGAATAATCATCAATTTCATATTAAAATTGGTATAATATCCAATTTATGTCATTACCACATGGAGTTCGATTATACCACATGAAATACAATCCAAAATTCACCATCAAAATGGAAATAAATTGCGTTTTGAATAATGAATTTTGGGATGCAATGTACATGTATAACATCCTAATATTCATAACGTACACGTACATTACAATGGAACATTAAAAAATTAGTATGATTCTGTGAATCTTGAGATATGAGGTCACAAACTGGTGACCGCTATCGTGGACATATGAAGATTTCTGTATTGGTCCATCTAGTATGAATGCATCGGGTTGTGTTTTTTTTTCTTGTTCAATAGTCCAACATTATCCTTAAATATAACAAAGTAATCTACGTTTGCAGGAAATAGGATCGAGCACCATATTCAGCTCACAATTACCGGTAGCTGAAAGACTGCATTTATCATTTCCTTACAGAGTGCTGCCACCTGTATTGAATGACATGTGTACATGTCCCATTCGCGTTCAGCGATTTTTCCTGGTGCCTACATATCAGCGGCAGTTGTGTGAACACTTCCAGACTTAGGCCAAGGAGACCCGTAATGTCAAACTATGGATTGTGTTGTTGCTGTATGGTATACTAGCGGTCTTGATGTTCAGTATACACTGTAATTAATAGCGTATCTATTAGAACTATTAGGACTGTATCACACAAGGTTACCCAGTATGTTTCTTATTTAACACCGAAAGTAGCACAATTGATATTGGTTATGCTTTTATAATTGTGAAAATAAGATGCCATATGGCCAGCTTGTCAGGCACCTGAATTAGTTTTGAATTCGCAATACAATCAGGCAGACCAGACCCTGTTGCACATCAGCACATGACAAACAGAAGGTGCATTGTGTATACAATGTACTTGCACTTGTCCACAAATGATAATCAGATGACTTGATTTGCCAGAAATATCCGTTGTACCCAAACATGCTGTAAAACACAGAATAGCACAATTGATTCGCACCCATCAGGACATTCAGAATGACCATGAGTAGTGGGACTGAGGGTGTAGTGGACCAAGGTACGGACGCCGTCCAAGGTACAGGTGTATTCTGAAGATGCAGAACTTCAGCAACAATGCCTGGTGTTCCCACTCTAGATCTACACACATATGTTCGTAATTGGTCGGGCTTTGTTTCTGTGCGAAAAGTTGTATTTTACCTTTGATATCATGGATATTGGCATCATCAAAATTTAGCCTTATCGGTCGTATTAGAATGATACTTACATGCATACCACTGAGCCAGTGTCACTGCTGGTGGACGGTAAATATGTCCCCGAGGATACTATAAACTCAATGGCCTTTTGGCTTGTGATTAGGTATTTATGTACTTGTCATATATCTGTTCCATGGGGTGTTTTTCATGGGTTGTTGGGCAGTCATATAATAATTTCATCTGGTGTACAGTTATAGGTACACCTACATTTCACATTGTATGTCAGTGATTGGGTAAACTAATTTGTCGGGCTTCGTTTCTTTTCCAAAATGTTGTGTTTTACATTAGATATTGGTATGTAATCCTTTTTCGAAGGAGGCTTCATTGATCTGTAGTATAATTTCAGTAGGTATATCTGTTTTACTTTAGGTTTAAGACAAAAAAATGGACCATTTCACAGGGGCTATTTCCGAAGTCTGAAAACGTAAACATTTTTGGACCAATCAGAAGCGAGGGGCTTTGAATCAGTTTCAACCGTTTTGTGTGTAACATCAAATGAAAACTGTGCACATATATACACCGCATTCACATCAGATAAGGCTATAACTCGACTCGTATGGCTTAAATTTATGATACAAACACAAATGTTTCTGTAAAATGTCACATTTAGTTGTACATGTCCATTTCTTCACTCTCAACTGTTCTTCAGCATATAGCCATGTCGCATGACTGCTTGTGCGAGCACGCGCATGCAACTGAAGACACTTCGGAATCTCGTGTGTGGTTTTACGCTGCCATGGAAGCGCGTGTTCTGCCCTCAGTAGCGATTGGTACGTTTTGAATTACGGAAATTACCGAGTAACGCCAGATATTCATGAGATCTGAGGGGGCCCTGTGAAATGCTCCATTGAAACTTGGAGATATGATGCCTATACTTTTCATCATTATACGAGGTGGTAGCAAATGAGGTTTAGACAAATACAGTAAGATTTGTAACACATCTTTTTACTTTACACAAAGGGGGTGACGTTTTATCTGCCATAGAACATTCTTTTTGAGCACTTTTGTTTTCACGGCTGGTGTGTCACAACTGCATAAAAATTTTGTTCATTGTTTTTTTTATTTGTCGTTGTATTGAAAGTAAGTATCAATCTATTACCAACAATACAATCAGATTTTGATGATGCCAATAAGAAACGTAAAGAACAACATTTTGCAATAGAAACAAAGGCCGACCAAATAGTTTATCCAAAGACACACTGGCGTCATCAGGGGCAGACAGTGTGTTAAATGTAGTTGTTTCTACTGTACACCTGATGGAATTAAGTTGCTTCTTATACGGGGATATGGTCAATACGGGGATATGGCGAAGACAGAAACCTCAGCATCTGCCCATGAATGCAGAAATGCGAACTCCTTGTATGCGCTGAGTTATTAAGACTGAACTGAGAACAACAAACATCTGTCTCTTGTGTTGGAGAAGTACATCCATCCATTTAGTGGGCAGAATTACTGTAGCACCATCTTATATTGCCTTTACAGGTGCACTTTGTTTGAGTATTTCTGCGAATTCCGATGAATGTCTGTCATCTATGAGAGATTGGAGGGTGGGATCAGGTACAACAAGGAAAATGTACATTCGAGAATGAAATCGTTTGGGGTACAGAGTTTGATCTATCATTTGTTTTGCCACAACAATATTTATTTGTGTGATGCCATGTAATATGAAATGTGATGTTTATGAAACTAATCATGAACGTGTACCCTACCTGTGCAACAAAATGTTCTCCTGAGCATCATTGGCTGTATATTGGCTTTTACACCACATACTAGCGTGTCCAGCGTTTTCTGCATAATCGGATTTGTATGTGTCACCATGTTAATCGAGCATTTTCAGAAATTTAAAAATTACATGTTCAGGATATTTCTCTTTGAAGATTTGTCACGGGTGCCTTTATATATATTCTTCAAAATGTATGTCTTGAAATTTTGATATAAGGTGAGATAAAGATATAAAAATTACTAGACTGTGGGTGGGGTCTTAAAATTTCGCGTTTCTGGTTCCCGCGCTTGGCGCCAAAACCGCGTGGGGGTGGTCATTTAAATCTGTTTATTTACATCAAGCACTCGGGGTTATCGGAAATTTGTTGATGACCTATGGAACAGTCGAAACAGATGAATAACGTGATATATTTGTTTTGGTGAAATTCGGGAAATTCCGTTAAGGTTTCGACGGTTGAAAAGTGGGCAAATTTCGTGGTGATTATTCATGCTGTTGCACTCGATGGAAGGGTCTGGAAGTCGCACAATGAATTCATTAGGGCATTAGAATTAACAGGTAGCTCTCTGTTTGTAAATAAACTGCATCGCCGAGGAGCGCAAGGGATTATAGTGGAGGCACCCGCGCGGCTTTTGGGGGAAAAATCCGGCCGTCGCCAAAATGGGCGATAATGGGGGAATTTGGGGGCAGTGCTGCCGAGTCGTGATCACTGGCGATAACTACCAGTACCAACAGGCGTGTTGTATTCCGGCAGCTAACAAGTATACTACGGCACCTATATAATTATTGTGTGTAACAGGGTGTTCACCCAGTGGTCATGGTATATTGGATACATTTCATTCACTAGGTGGCAACACACTGTCCAGTCTAACTTACCATTCATTCACTAGGTGGCAGCACTTTACAGCTATTTAAATGTTAAATTAATGAATATCAATTAATATTCATTTCAGCCTCACCTGTATACTAGCCAGAGCAACAGTTTCACTTGAATGACTTTTGTTGTAGATACCCAGCCAGTAATTTTCCTTTGATGACTTACCTATTTGATGTTGACCTGACCGGTTGAAACTTGAAAAACATATCATAATATTTGAAAGTCTGTTTATAATATTGCCAATATTATACACATATGCATCTTTGCCTCTGGATTTCCCTGTGTTCCATTTGATTGCTGGAATTGGTGTGACATATTGCCTCCACCAGGTTACTAAAGTTTCTATTTAATATCATATATACATGTACATCTGGAAGCTAAGTCCATTGACTATTTTACCTATTTGGCCATTATCATCACAATATCATAGCAGCTAACTTAGTAGTAGTTTAGATACGGATACGGTGGTTGTATATTTTATTGTAATCAGGTTATTCTCGATTGATAATATCGGTCTGATATTACGTATTGTAACATTCGCCACACTTCACAATGTGCATATATTTTATAGTCATATTTTATATATTTGTTATCATATTGTTATTCCACTAGTTTATTGGAGAATGAAACGACGAACCCGACACTGGAGTTGGCTCATTCGTTACATTGTGTATGTTGTTATTTCTGTATGACGAAGGTCAAGATTTGGATATTAACATAGAAAATATATTTATGATTTTAATGATATAGATCTATAGGCCTATCTGGCCAGAGCCTAGTTCTATATACTTGTAGGCCTAATGATATATGTACTGTGTACAACGAAGATTGTGTGACATTTCACATGTAATGGAATATCAGAAATAATGATATAATTCATAAGATATTGCCTTCTGGCCAGAACGTAATAAAATCTGATAGGAACTGGAGTGTTGTACATGCAGCTCCCTCTCAAATGTTCACTGCAATGTGATCATGGTGATTGTTTAGCAATATTTTTGCAATAATTTTTCAGCATTTATTGTATCCCCCAAACAAAGTTAGGCTGATACTAAGGATTTGTGATTGTCGTGCTGCGTCAACGTCCGCTGCAGACACTTTCTTGTGAACGTGCTACAGGCTGCAAATCTGAACCAGTTACGATAATTTCTCAGAGAGACATGACGTATGGTAAGATTGCGACATTTGACGAAAATCATTTTATCATGTGTATATTTGTAGAGCCCAATAATATTAGTGTTAACTTATTTGGTATTATTGGGCTCTACAAGGTATAGGTTTGGTCCAGTGGAGATTTCATGGCTGCAACTGAATAAGTTAACATTAGTTTTACTAGTTAAGTCTAATATTGACCACAATAAAAATAGTTAAGACGAGAAACATTCATTATTGGGCTCTACAAGGTACTTAGTATATGTTTGGGCCAGTAGAGATTTCATGGCTGTAATTGAATAAGTTACCATTAATTTTACAAGTCAAGTCTGATATTGGCCACAATAAAAATAGTAAAGACAAGAAACATTTATTATTGGGCTCAACAAGATAAAGGTTTTGTTCAGTGGAGATTTCTTGACTGTAACCGAATAAGTTAACAATACTTTTACTAGTTATGGTCCGGAACTTCTATTACTGATATCGATAAAACACACTGGCCTGGCAGTGATGATATTTTGTCTGAATTAACATATTTTGGGCAACAGGGATGATAGGGCCCAGGGGGATACACCCACGCGGTCGTTGGTTACCGAATCATCTAGTTTTCTCTCAAATCGAGCCCCAGCCCCAGAATTGTATTGTCAACAATACATACTAGTAATTTAGTGCTTAATTGTGGAAACCAATCAAGATATTGCAGTAAAGGTAAAAATACCCATGTGCAATTTGGGTGACAGACAAGATTTTCAAAAGCTGAACTTTCAAAATGCTCTCAAATCATCAATTTTCGGCCTACAGAGGTCATTGAAGGACCAATGTGTTCATAAAAATACATTTTAGATATCCAATAGCACCTGCAATTTAGAAAAAAAAAATTCAAAAAACCTCCGGACATGCTACACATACACCAAAACCATGAAATCCTGCTGTAATTCTAATTGGAGTCAAGTGAGTGTGACCATTTAAGTGACCTGAAGACCAGTAACAATGAACATTGGATTATTGTGCATTGTCTGCAATAACACAGTAAGCGTCAGGCCAGTTTCTGGTATCAATACATTCACCACTGTGAAAATTGGGGACTATGGAAAACAGACTGTCTGTGCATTGTTCCTTGTTTTGAGACATAATAATCAATTGGTATTGAACATGTCATAGGAAACCGCATCAGAAAAGTACGAAATTCTATCTAGACTAACAAGCTGTGAATACAAAGACCAAGTGCATACAAATAAGAAAAGTGGTTAATAATTTCGAGTACCAAGCAATATGTAAATCATAACCAACCTTCGAAATAAAAGGAACAAAAATATGGGTCAACGTTTTAATTGAACGAATTAGATACATATACATACGTTAATATAGTCGAAGCCATTGGAATACAAATGTGATATAATTATGCTGGTCTAAATTCAAATCACACATACATTCTCTGACGTTAAACTTGCGAGTGTGATTTATAGCAAAAGCTAGAAACATTATTACGCGATCGGCTACCTAGGAATCGCACATTCAGGATATTATGTACTGCTTGATTGTAGTTTTATCGCTAACGATGGATGAAGCTGTGAGTCGTCTAGTTCATATCAATGAGACAATCATTTGGTCATCCATGAATTATGCATGTGTGGGGATTATGCACGTGTTGGGATTCTCACACACCACATTAAGACAATGTAACATGTTTCTTCATTGGTTTGAGATATTCTGGTGTTATTTTGACGAACTCAACCGATCATCTTGGAAAAGAAGGATATTGTGACACACCATATCCCAGATCTATCATATTGAATGTATTTTATTTGTGTCAACAATTTACATACTGCTATGAAAAAGCTTTGAAAAAGGACCAAATTATCCAAAAATACACAAAATTATCCTTTCCACCCCTCGCGACTTTCGGTGACAGAGTGGTTGACTGTCTCTAGGTACATGAAATGAAATCTGTACGCCTGGTGACAGTGCAGTTATCTTTCACTTGACATGACAGGGTATGACACATACCAGTGCAGTCATCCGGATAAGCGTCACTCAATGAAAATTAGGAATTATTCGGTTCTGGATATCTCGGCACTTGAATGTAACTACTACATAATAGAGTCGCAAATTGAAATATTGAATCGTACATATATTAATCATCTATTAGGTTCCATCTGATTATTGTCAATAACGATAAATGTGTCATTGTGTGCTGACCGCCAATGTAAAGATTTGAAGCCTAACTAGAGTGAAAAAATAGCTTTTTTAGTTTAGTGTGAATATCAAAGACGGAAGTCTGGGGATCATTTCTGTTTTTACAAAATTGAAATATCTCGAATAGTCACCATTTTATGGCGGTTTGTTTATGACATGTCCTATTGACCTTTCGGTGTCATATGCAAATATGCAAATGAGCAATGATGACGTCATATGAGTCACTGAAAGATAATGAGCTCATTGAAACCAGTACTGCATAATATTAAAGAACATGAAAATAATTTTTGTTCCACATAATGACTCCATACAGAAAATATTCAAATTTTAAATAAATTTTGTTGGCGTCATGGCAACCAGAGCCGGAATATGGCTCATAGCAACCACGTTGCTATGGAGATTTTGTTGCTAACCACTGATAATTCCACATCATTTGGACCTCAAGTTTTGTTACATTATGATCCTTTGTCAAAATGTTGAAAGAAAGTAGCACCTTCACATGTCCTAACAGTTCAATTGTCCATAGCAACCCACTCAACAACTGGTTGCTAAGGGGCGCTAGCTCTGAATGTGTAGCCTTGACAACATGATGGCATAACATAAGACTGACTATGCATTACCACAAAACATATCAGTTTCTATAGGAACCTTTATCTACATCATAACCCTTGCATAAATGAGGTTTAGATAGCTAATTATAGTACTCGACTCATATGACGTCATGAATATATAATTATAATAATTAATGAGGTCCAGCAAAATGCTGATAGATTGGAAAAAAGTAATTCACGAAAACAGAAATATCTCCGGTTGTGGTTGAGATTTTCAAGTTCTGTAAAAACCAAAATGATCAGGGAAATCATCTCCAAGGTATAAGAACATAAAAGGTATACACTCTAGTTAGACTTTAAATACAAACGAAATATTGGGATAGGTCGCAAGATATGTAAGACACTAAATGTTTTGTCAGCTTCCATATCATGACACAAACATATATAATGAGAATGTTTTAAGATTGACATTAGATCGATACAATCATGTATTCCAGTCTCAAATGCTCTACTCACCATCAGTAGAGTACAATTAAAGGCAAATATGTTTTTGTGGATATCATTGTGATTTCGTTTATTGATTAGTGAGATGGAAAAAAAGTCCATCAATTGCAATCTCATTAACATCCTAAAAATAATCCGTCACAGATCACTCCAAATAACACAGTGTCTATTTTTCTTCCATTGTATCGCTTTGGGGTCAAGTGATTGAGTGCTTTCTGAAATTTTAGGGACTGCTACGCCTCTCGATAAAGGTGTGAAGATTATGATAGAAACACAATAATCCATTTGTTCCCAGGTGACGGCCTTGAACGAACATTCGTTGGCATTCGAGTGCTATTTTGCGAATATTTGGATACTGAAAATGACCCACACACAAAAGACAGCAAAACAATGCAGATGTATAGATCTAGCTCAATCACGCTATTGTCCCGAAAGTACTCGACATTCCCGCACCTTAAATCAATTAACGAGTTTGGAATAAATCAATTTGTTATCAACGTGAAGGATCCAAATATTTGGGTCATTGGTGCTAATTCCGTTTTCGACATCGGAGCCATCCACCATATATATGCAAATCACAAAATAATCAATGTTTTCTTATTGTTGTATAGGATATTGTACGGATCACGTATCGTAGCATGTCAGACATCATCATTGACCTTTCGCAGGGTCTCGTTGAATGGTTCTTGCATTGAGATTATCGATGACTGTATAGACTGAGAATATGTAAATTCAATTGCTTAGTATTGCAAATATCTAAAGGATGATTTTTTAACATGCTTATCAGGACATCACACTTACACGTACTGTCATGACAGTTCAGGTAGTGACATTGGAATATGAGTGATGCATGTGACCACCATTTCAGTCATATTCAGCCCCAATGTTTCCCAGTCATGAATTCGGAAAAAAACCAGGTAAATGGGTATCCCTTTTTATTGTTTCAGGTCAACGAGCTGAGTGCATTTCGGGATTCTATAAATAAAAGTGCCAATTAAGAGTTTCGATGCCGAGGACATAGTTATCGATTTACTCTCAGGTGAACCTGCTGGGAAAAATGATTGCTGGATTTTGTCGTCCGAATATCCACAAATTCCCCTCGAATCACATAATCAAGCATTACTGTCGTTCTGCACAATGGGCGGCCAGGTTATCAGGTCGATTTGATTTGCTATAATAATATTATACTGGCGGAGTATTTCTGAATTGGCACTAAGGCAACACTACAACATTATACTTATGCATAACTTCATGCTTCATTATCCTATTTCGATTTTTTTCTAACATGGGAAGAAATTTTCCAGTCTTGATATTCACATATTTTCGAAGTTCCACATTGTGAATATGTTTCAAGGCATATTTTTAATGTTTCCAGTGAATAAAATATAAACTCTGAAACCGTTCTTTGTTTATACACATATCAGGTGTCTTGACACTATCTGCGTTGATTCCAGACTATTTGATATTACAAATGCATAATGATACAGACTTAAAACAAGACCTGATACCAGAGGAGGATACATTGCTGCTCACGTTGACCAGATCACCTCTGTTACCTGGTGGATTAAGCTCACATCTATATGCAGATCACAGCACTTAGGCCAATTTATTGGGCTCATAAATTTTGCTGGTCCAGTGTTACTCCTGATTATCATCAGTCACAATTTGGAGGGAAAAATGAATAGACCTTGTTGGACTTTGTTCAGCAAATAACATTTTCACAAACATTGATTGGAAACAGCATTACAATCTAGACACTTGAAACACTGTGCAAATGTTACCGTTTTATCAACTTGATTCGATGTGTAATTTGAGTGGATACTGGTGATCACTAGACTCACCACCTTCACTATAGTATTGTCTTCCTCTGCTGTGAAGCATGTGGGATAGGCCTAATTTTTGATAAGATCATATTTTTACCACTTTCTTCAGCATAGTGCGATATTTAGGCATTTCCTGCGAATAAAGCCCTCATTCATTTGATTTGTTGATCGTTGATGAAATAACGATTTGGGGGAAATAATGATTTGCACAGTATCTGTAAATTCACATCATATATCATCATTGATTGGTTGATTTTCAGCCATTCTCGCAAAAACCAGGCGCAGTACTAAAATCAAAGCACTCATCCATGCATCCTATAATTTCTTTGCTTTGAATAATCATCAATTTCTTATTAAAATTGGTATAATATTCAATTTATGTCATTACCACATGGAGTTCGATTATACCACATGAAATACAATCCAAAATTCACCATCAAAATGGAAATAAATTGCGTTTTGCGTTTTGAATAATGAATTTTGGGATGCAATGTACATGTATAACATCCTAATATTCATAACGTACACGTACATTACAATGGAACATTAAAAAATTAGTATGATTCTGTGAATCTTGAGATATGAGGTCACAAACTAGTGACCGCTATCGTGGACATATGAAGATTTCTGTATTGGTCCATCTAGTATGAATGCATCGGGTTGTGTGTTTTTACTTGACGAAATTAAATTTCGTCAAGTATGTTGGTCAGTTGAGTTTGTCTGTTTGTCTGTTTGTTACTTGCCGGAATCTTCGATTTCGGCAAGTATGTTGGTCTGTTCGTGGTTTTGTTTGTGTGTTTGTGTGTCTGTTCGCACTCTAGCGTCCACAGTTCTTGATTGAAACCTTTCAAAATTGGTGTGCACAATCTGTAGGATACTGGGCAGAAAACGTCCTATTTTGGTGTAGCTAGGTCAATGATCAAGGTCAAGGTCAAGCAAAATGTTGAAAACACATAAGTGGCCATAACTTCGGTTCTAATTGTCCTAGAGACTTCAAATCAAGTTCATATTGTAGATAAACTCGAGTTCTATCTTTCGTGACCTTGACCTTGACATTTGATCTTGACCTTGAGAAGTTCGCCTGAGGTCGAATATTTGACCTTGGAGGTCACCTCCTCCGATTTTCGATCTGATGCTTGGAAACGATGTGGGACCGGTCCCTTATGCTCAATGTCAATTTTTAGCCCGATCGGCCAATTCGTAATGACGTAATTGACGTTTCTATGGCAACGAAATCGTTCCCATTATGAGCGAAATTGCATTTTTCAAGCTGTACATGCTGATAAAAGTGTCAATAATGTGCGTAAAAATCTAATGATACACCCTTTCATAGCCAAGGATGAGTTCTTTTGTTCCAGGGAATTTCAAGGTCAAAGGTTGGAAGTCAAGGTCAATATTGACCCGCAAGTGAAAACCATGTAGGTCACTATATCTCAGAAAGTAAGCAAGGTAGAGACACGTAGGTAAATCCACAGTATTGCACTCACTTAGACTAACAACTTTTGCATTTTCACCTAAGGCGTATAAGCAATAGCCTTTACAAGCGCCTGAGGTCGAAGTTGACATCAAAAATGACCTTGACCTTGACCTTTTGCTAAAATATCGAGTAGTAGCTCGTTTGAAAGGTCTTCGAGAGTACTTTCCAAATATGTTGTCATTTTTGGAATCGGACGTCAATTGACGTCATAATGACGTCAAATGTGATTTCAGACTGACATTTAGGCCTTTTGAGTGTCAGATGTGCAAAATTATCACATTTACTGCAGATCTAGCATATGCAAACGATGTGGACTCGTCCTGTGATGGTTTCTGTCAATTTTTAGCTCAATCGATATATCCGTTTTGACGTAATTGACGTTTTTTTTGGAAACAAATCGGTAAATTTTCATTTGTTTGTTTGTTTGTATGTATTTTCGCACTCTAGCATCCACAATTCTCATTCGATTTTTGTCAAACTTGGTGAACATATTCTGTAAGATATTGAGTATATTCTATCATATTTTGGTGAATATAGGTCGAAGGTCAAGGTCAAGGTCACACAAAACGTCGAAAACACATAAGTGGCCATAACTCCGGCTGTAATCGTCCTAGAGACTTCAAATTAGGTGCATATTGTAGATGAACTCGAGTTCTATCGCCTGTGACCTTGACCTTGACTTTTGACATTGACCTTGAGAAGTTCGCCATGAGGTGAATGTCAAGGTCAAGTACGTAGTTCAGCGAACCATACCTGGTAGTATACCGTTAAGGTCTTGATCTCCTGAGCCCAGTGATGTCTTAATTTTGACGTATGACGTTCAGTGACGTCACAATGACGTCATCAACGTCAAATTTCCGAAATTTCAAAAGGCCATAACAATGTCAATACTGGAGGGAATCCTCTGTAACTTGATATGTATATTGACAGCATTGGCCTATACGACATGAACCACAGAGGTCAAGGTCATCGAAATCCCAGAAGAAAAACATATATGGTAAAACTTTTGCTTCAGTCGTCGTAGGTCAAAGGTCAAGTTCACAGAAAAGTGATCAGTCAAAATCACATGAATCTCTATAATTTCGGAACTAATCGACCCAGAGAGTTCCAACTAGAAAATATTGTAGCATATTGGAAGCCCTCTTTTGAAGGACCTTGCTCGTGTCGTTTGACCTTGACATTACCCCTCAAGGTCAAAGTTTTCTTTCTTCTATTCCGGCAAGTACTCGCTGTACCAGCGAAGGCTTTCAGCCGTCAAGTCAGCAGCAGCGAGCGATTTCATTTCTTTGTTTGTGTGCACTCTACAGGTCACAATTTTGGTCGTATCGTCATGAAACTTCACCAGAAGGTGGACAATCAATGTCGGACCAAGTGGTAAACTTTTAGGAGGTCAAGGTCAAAAATTGAGGTCAAGGTCATAGAAAAGGTCAAAATCGAAAAATCGCGATAACTTCACTTCTAATTGAGATTATTTTTTCTTGGTATTTTTATATTTTTCTATAGTCAATTCTGCATCATCTGATGCATGTCCGATGGTCGTACGACCAAAATTCTCGATTTTCGGTCCAGGTCGAAAATTTGGGGGTCAAGAATTTAGGTTTTTCCTGTCTCACAATATTCAAAACCATATTATAGAGCCAGGTTCCAATATATGTTGCTGATTTTTACTCAGGAGTTGTGCCTTATCACACAGAACAAGATCCTGAAGTTTCAGAGCTCAGGGTCGAGAATTAGAGTTAAGGTCATAGTAAAGGTCAAAATCGAAAAATCGTGATAACTCTGCTTCTAATCAAGATTATTTTTTCTGTGTATTTTTATATTTTTCTATGGTCAATTCCGCATCAAATGATGCATGTCTGATGGTCGTATGACCTAAACTCTCGATTTTCGGTCCAGGTCGAAAATTTGGGGGTCATGAACTTAGGTCTTGCTTGTCTCAATTTTCAAAACCCTATTGTAGAGCCAGCTTCCAATATATGCTTCTGATTTTTACTCAAGAGTTGTGCCATATCACGCAGAACATGACTGTGAAGTTGTAGGGCTCAAGGTCAAGAATTACAGTTAAGGTCATAGTAAAGGTCAAAATTGAAAAATCGTGATAACTCCGCTTGTAATCATGATTATTTTTTCTGATTATTTTTGTATTTTTCTATGGTCAAATCCGCATCATATGATACATGTCCGATGGTCGTATGACCAAAACTCTGGATTTTCGGTCCAGGTCGAAAATTTGGGGGTCATGAATTTAGGTTTTTCCTGTCTCACAATATACAAAACCACATTATAGAGCCAGGTTCCAATATATATATTGCCGGATTTTACTCAGAAGTTGTGCCTGATCACGCAGAATAAGATTGTGAAGTTGTAGAACTCAAGGTCACGAGTTTTCCCGATCGAATTCTGCACGCTGCCAGTCCAATGTACAGCCATGGCATAATTCAGTGTTTATCCTGAGCGAAGTCTCTCCTACACAC
The DNA here is from genome assembly GCA_949152475.1 of Terebella lapidaria. NCBI lineage: Eukaryota > Metazoa > Annelida > Polychaeta > Terebellida > Terebellidae > Terebella > Terebella lapidaria. The sequence goes on from OX424560.1 coordinate 31,160,302, forward strand.
TATACTTTACACGTGTTGAGCTTCATTGAACAGAATGGCGCAGTCAGTAGAGGCGTTAGGTTTGTGTGCGAGGGGTCAGTGGTTCAATTCTCACTGTTGACTGATTTTTTTTCCTTCTAAAATTCAATTCCAAATGACTTTTTCTGTTTCTGAGTGGTCTGCTAAGCATCCCAAACCTGCCATGCTTTATGTAATTCTATTGTTTCGAATTATAATGATCACCTTTGAAGGAAAAAACACTGTTCCACGAATAGCGACAAACTATTTTATCGGGCTTTCTAGTGGTATCATCAAAATCTAGTTTGTTCATTATATTTAAAGTTACAAGCCGCTTTAAATTCAGCATTACGGCCACAACTGTGAATGATCTGTGGTATTAGCTGCTAACAAATGCATGACAAAAGGCGTGTACCAGATGATATGTCTGCTTCATATGAATCGCCACATGTCTAAGCCTCTCTATTTGTTTTGTTTACTTGTTGTCAATGTAATTTCATATTTGTGCGGGAATATTTGCTGTTTGTTATTCGCTCATTTTTAGGCTATCGATATTTGTTTTTGGATTTTTGTAATTTTGATATATTTTAGGTTTTTTAGTAGTGGCATCATCAAAACTTTGTGCCGTTAGCATGGTTAGAGGTAATATATTATGTTGATACATACGCAAACTAGATGTTTCAAGTGGTTCAGTTTCCAATGCTATATGTTGTCAGGGGATGCCATAAATGTGTAAATTATGAGTAAATGTTTTGAATGTAAACAAATGTGTAGATTTTTTGTTTGTTTGTTTGTTGTTGCTCTACAGGTCACAATTTTGATCGTAAAGTCCCGACAAATTGTCAGAAGATGTGCAGTCAGTACTCGACCAAGTGATTAACTTTTGGGAGGTCAAGGTAAAAAATTGAGGTCAAGGTCATAGAAAAGATCAAAATCGAAAAATCACGATAACTTCGCTTCTAATTAAGATTATTTTTTTGTGGGTATTTTTATTTTTTTTTATGGTCAATTCTGCATCATATGATGCATGTCCGATGGTCGTACGACCAAAATTCCTGATTTTCGGTCCAGGTCGAAAATTTGGGGGTCACGAATTTAGTTTTTTTGGTCTCGCAACATTCAAAACCATATTGTGGAGCCATGTTCTGATATATGATCTTGATTTTTACTCAGAAGCTGTGCCTTATCAAACTGAACACATCTGGCGAGTTTCATAACTCAAGGTCATGAATTAAGGTCAAGGTCAAGTGAAAGGTCAAAATCGAAAAATCACAATAACTCCATTTATGATCAATATTATTTTTTCTATGTATTTTTATATTTTTTATGGTCAATTGCGCATCATATGATATATGTCTGATGGTCATATGACCCAAAATCTCGATTTCCGGTTCGGGTCGAAAATTTGAGGGTCATGACTTTATGGTTTCATATCTCATAACATTCAAACCCATATTGTGGGGCCAGGTTCCAATTGATGTTGTTTATTTTTTCCCAGGAGTTGTGCCTTGTCAAGTGGAACAAATCTGTGGAGTTTCATAACACAAGGTCAAAAATTAAGGTCAAGGTCAAGTAAAAGGTCAAAATCGAAAAATCGCAATAACTCTGTTTGTACTCAATATTATTTTTTCCAAATATTTTTGTATTTTTCTCTAGTCAATTCTGTGTAATATGATGAATGTCCGATGGTCGTACGACCAAAACTCCCGATTATCGTCCGAGGTCGAAAATCTAAGGGGTCTGGTAACTTGCATGGCGAAAGTCCCAGATTAAACACAGTATCATGTCATTTGACAGTGTCTCATTGGTTTCATTATGATCGAGTGATGCAAGTTTTTTTCATAACGCGTTTGTGTTAACTCCATTTTTCATGGCCTTAAAATATGACCTCTAATAATTGCGTGCCAACTTTATATCGATGTTTTAATATTGAAATTCATTGGTTGTCAATATATAAATATGGATAACAAGCAGACAAGCAATTATGAGGTCATATTTAAGGGTTAATTCTTCATGGTTGTGCGATCGCAATATGTCCAAGCGTCTCTATTTGTTTCATTTACTTGTTGTCAATGTAATTTCGTATTAGTGCGGAAATATTTGTTGTTTTGTCATTCGATGATTTTTAGGCTACCGACATTTGGTCAGAAACCTATTGCCGGGGCGTTGCGTCCGTTGACGTCCGGTGTCATCCGTTGTACACATACGTTTTGATCTTGAAAGTTTAGGATCGAATCTTTCTGAAATTTTGCTCAATATTTGCCAATTCAAAGGAGCTGTGAAATGGTTCGTGTGGTTTTGAACGTGGATGTGCTGGCTATGTAGTGCACATGGTTTCGATTCTGCAAGTTGGAATCTACCTGCTGCTGAATCTTTTTACAGACATGGATTCTTTTCCTTGGGATATTTAGTACATTCAGTATATATTAGTTTTTTTATCCGAGAACCTTTTTGTAGTGTGTTTGACATATGTATTATATGAATATACATTATTTTATTATCTAATATGAGTAAGGCATGCGAAAACGGTCATCCCCACTGTCTTGTAATACCAGTATGGCATGCAAAAAACGGCCACCACCATCTGCTTGAACTCATCACATAGTTCTCCAAAGATGTAACACCATGATATGAAAGATATTAGTTTGTATTAACCTTTTCACTACTCATGGTTACGCTGCGTAACCATACCACACCCCTCCTGCTGTACTGATGGTTACGCTGCGTAACCATAACTTTGGCAACCAATAGATGTATAGGTAACTGTCCACTGATTGTATTTAATGTTATACATGCCCGAGAATGTACCTACACGCTAAACTAGCACATATATATTGCCACCGATTGAAATTTAGAAGTTTAAATGACTGTTTAATTAATTGAATAAATAACCTGTCATTAACCTTGTGACGTCACAAGTACCGATTACAATTGGTCGGACTACAGACAATTTTCACTAGAACTTTAATATCTCCATAACTAATCAAGATATTGACATGCTGTAAACACTATCAAAACCCACGATAATCACTTCGTCACAAATATAGAAGACTACAAGTACTCAAGTAAAACATATTGGATTATATTTCATTACAAATTCGAATATGGCTGTATGATAAAGAAAATGGAAATAGTCATCTGTTTGGTACCTAGATTTTTTTCTTGTTTCCATGGCAACCGATGAAACGGGGTTGAAAAGTATACTATATAGAGATAGCACACTATAATATGACTTTATTTTCACACATAATTACTCTGAAACATCTTTAACATAATTAGTAATTACTCTGAAAAATTGTCAAACATATAGAAATACCATCAATTCATACATGAATCGGCTCAGTATGGAGGCTGAGGGGTGGGTCAGTAGCGAAAAGGTTAATGGCTTTTTGTAATTTTGATATATCTTAAGTTTTTTAATATTGGCATCATCAAAATTTTGTGCCGTTAGCATGGTTAGAGGTATATATTATCGTGATTATGTTGATACATACGCAAACTAGGCCTTTCAAATGATTCAGTTTCCAATGCTATATGTTGTCAGGGGATGCCATAAATGTGTAAATTTTTTGTAAATGTTTTAAATGTAAACAAATGTGTAGTGTTTTCGTCAAGTGTTGGCCTATGGCCGATTTTTTTCTTGTTCAATAGTCCAACATTATCCTTAAATATAACAAAGTAATCTACGTTTGCAGGAAATAGGATCGAGCACCATATTCAGCTCACAATTACCGGTAGCTGAAAGACTGCATTTATCATTTCCTTACAGAGTGCTGCCACCTGTATTGAATGACATGTGTACATGTCCCATTCGCGTTCAGCGATTTTTCCTGGTGCCTACATATCAGCGGCAGTTGTGTGAACACTTCCAGACTTAGGCCAAGGAGACCCGTCATGTCAAACTATGGATTGTGTTGTTGCTGTATGGTATACTAGCGGTCTTGATGTTCAGTATACACTGTAATTATTAGCGTATCTATTAGAACTATTAGGACTGTATCACACAAGGTTACCCAGTATGTTTCTTATTTAACACCGAAAGTAGCACAATTGATATTGGTTATGCTTTTATAATTGTGAAAATAAGATGCCATATGGCCAACTTGTCAGGTACCTGAATTAGTTTTGAATTCGCAATACAATCAGGCAGACCAGACCCTGTTGCACATCAGCACATGACAAACAGAAGGTGCATTGTGTACACAATGTACTTGCACTTGTCCACAAATGATAATCAGATGACTTGATTTGCCAGAAATATCCGTTGTACCCAAACATGCTGTAAAACAAAGAATAGCACAATTGATTCGCACCCATCAGGACATTCAGAATGGCCATGAGTAGTGGGACTGAGGGTGTAGTAGACCAAGGTACGGACGCCGTCCGAGGTACAGGTGTTTTCTACAGCTGCAGAACTTCAGCAACAGTGCCTGGTGAACCCACTCTAGATCTACACACATTATGTTCGTAATTGGTCGGGCTTTGTTTCTATTGCGAAAAGTTGTATTTTACCTTTGATATTGGCATCATCAAAATTTAGCCTTATTGGTCGTATTAGAATGATACTTACATGCATACCACCGAGCCAAGTGTCACTGCTGGTGGACGGTAAATCTATCCCCGAGGATACTATGAACTCAATGGCCTTTTGGCTTGTGATTATGTACTTATGTACTTGTCATACATCTGTTCCATGGGGTGTGTTTTTGAGTTTCAAATAAGTTTCATGGGTTGTTGGGCAGTCATATAATAATTTCATCTGGTGTACAGTTATAGGTACACCTACATTTCACACATATTGTATATCAGTGATTGGATAAATTAATTTGTCGGGCTTCGTTTCTTTTCCAAAATGTTGTGTTTTACATTAGATATTGGTATGTAATCCTTTTTCGAAGGAGGCTTCATTGATCTGTAGTATAATTTCAGTAGGTATATCTGTTTTACTTTAGGTTTAAGACAAAAAAATGGACCATTTCACAGGGGCTATTTCCGAAGTCTGAAAACGTAAACATTTTGGGACTAATCAGAAGCGAGGGGCTTTGAATCAGTTTCAACCGTTTTGTGTGTAACTTCAAATGATAACTGTGCACATATATACACCGCATTTACATCAGATAAGGCTATAACTCGACTGGTATGGCTTAAATTTATGATACAAACACAAATGTTTCTGTAAAATGTCACATTTAGTTGTACATGTCCATTTCTTCACTCTCAAAGGTTCTTCAGCATATAGCCATGTCGCATGACTGCTTGTGCGAGCACGCGCATGCAACTGAAGACACCTCGGAATCTCGTGTGTGGGTTTACGCTGCCATGGAAGCGCGTGTTCTGCCCTCAGTAGCCATTAGTCCGTTTTGGATTACGGAAATTACCGAGAAACGCCAAATATTCATGAGATCTGAGGGGACCCAGTGAAATGGTCCATTGAAACTTGGGGATATGATGCCTATACTTTTCATCATTATACGAGGTGGTAGCAAATGAGGTTTAGACAAATACAGTAAGATTTGTAACACATCTTTTTACTTGTAACAAAGTTTTGTAACACACCCTTTTTACAAAGGGGGTGACGTTTTATCTGCCATAGAACATTCTTTTTGAGCAATTTTGTTTTCACGGCTGGTGTGTCATAACTGCATACCCGTGAAAAATTTTGCTCATGGTTTTTTTATTTGTTGTTTTATTGAAAGTTGCTTCTTAAGGGTCAATACGGGGATATGGCGAAGGCAGAAACCTCAGCATCTGCCCATGAATGCAGAAATGCGAACTCCTTGTATGCGCTGAGTTATTAAGACTGATCTGTGAACAACAAACACCTGTCTCTTGTGTTGGAGAAGTACATCCATCCATTATATGGGGACAGAATTACTGTAGCACCATCTTATATTGCCTTTACAGGTGCAGTTTGTTCGAGTATTCTGCGAATTCCGATGAATGTCTGTCATCTTTGAGAGATTGGAGGGTGGGATCAGGTACAACAAGGAAACTGTAGATTCGAGAATGAAATTGTTTGGTGTCCAAATATTACTCTATCATTTGATTGCCACAACATTATTTATTTGTGTGATGCCATGTATTATGAAATGTGATTTTTATTAAACTAATCCCGAACGTGTTCCCTACCTGCACATGTATGGTGCAACAACATATTTTTCTCCTGAGCATCATTGGCTCTATGTTGCCTTTTACACCACATACACCAGAACCATGCTATCCTGCTATAATTCTAATTCACTGTGGTGAGACTGGATGCACTAACGATCGTTAGTGCATCCCGCAATGGCGGACAGTAAACACGGTCAGTTTGGTTTTTAACCGTATTATATCAGATGTTAGGTCCATTTGTGATAAATGGATACTCTGGAGGTAGCTTAGTGTTTTGGTCAAAGACATGCGTAGTTATTTCAAGCAGACCACGCTTTTTGTTTAGATATGTTGAGGAAAAGAATTAGCGATAAGATTCACCAACGACAAAATTGAGATTCCCTAACGATATAGGCCTAATACGTGTATATTGTAATAGGTCCATATCATACACCATTGTGAATTCGTTGATTTATGCTACATATGTACTAGATCTGTACTAGAAGATCATCTGTACACATCAATACATGTCAATTGGTACCTTATTTCACGTTCAACATTTAAATAACGTAGATTTGAATTAATAAAGAAAAGATCGTTAGGGAATCTTCACATGTTCGTTAGTGAATCTTCGATTTTACAAAAACAATCGTTAGGGAATCTTTCGGCTTTTTTCAGGCGAGTTGTTCATGCTCAAACCAACATAAATCGCCATGTATTTGCAACGAACGGTTGTTTCGTGCGCATAAGAATCAGCAGATGTATGTGTGTATCGATCACAATCGTAATTATCCGGAAAATGAAGAAAATTCAAACGAACCGCGAGTGGGTTCGCCATTGCGGGATGCACTAACGATCGTTAGTGCATCCAGTCTCACCACAGTGATAATTGGAGTCAAGCGAGCGCGGCCATTCAAGTGACCTAGGACCAGCAACAATGAACAATGGATTATTGTGCATTGACTGCAACAACATGAAATTGTAGGCGTCAGGTCAGTTTTTAGTATTAACATATTCGCCACTTTGAAAAGTGATAATTATGGAATACAGACTGTCGGTGTATTGTTCCTTGTTTTGAGACATAATAATCAATTGGTATTGAACATGCCATAGGAAACCGCAACAAGCTGTGAATACAACGACCAAGTGCATACGAATAGGAAATCGGTTAATAATTGCCATCAAGCAAATAGTACCAAGCATTATGTAAGTCATAACCAACTGTCGAAAGAGAAGGAAACAAAAATGTGGGTAAAAGTTTCAGTTGAATATGAGCAACGTTCGGTATTATCTGACATTCGATGAATTAGATACATATACATACGTTGATATAGTCGAGGTTCAAGGAGTACAAATGTGATATATGCCGGTCTGAATTCAAATCACACATACATTCTCTGACACTAAAGTTGCGAGTGTGATTTATAGCAAAAGAAAAAAAAATATCACGCGATCGACTACCTAGGAATCGCACATTCAGTATATTATGTGCAAACTTACATAGCTCATTCCAGGGTCACCTAGGCAGAATAAATACGTATGTGTCGCACTTCATCTTCCAAATTCGCAACATACACAAACACGATCTCCGTGTGGATCGATGTTGCGTGATCATCCCCAATTATCTTGGTGACACCCCGTGTTTGGAAGTCCCAGGTAGGCTCGCCATTTACCTAATTATAGCCTCATTCTATTCGTCCCATTCGTCACGCATGCAAGGCGCCCAATCAGGGAGACAGCGAAATGTACTAATTGGTACCTGTATAGTCATCACATTCAGATATTCCTTGGTTGATATGCAATTCATGGTACTATAACGCCCTCATCTTGCCAAATGAAGTTAACGCATTCTAACTCATACGTATGAATAAAAGGTAATGTGAAATATTAAGTCATACGTATGAGGTTCTAACACATACGTAGGAGATACTAAGTCATACTAACTCATATTTATATGCACAACCTTCGAAGTGATTGAACACGTTGGGTTATCAATAGTAATTAGCAATAGATTGATATTTGATGCCTACAAATGCGTAAAATTATAGGCGCCACACCAATATTCGATACAAGTCCATTTGATTCACTTACACGACCATGAAATCTGTTAACAATGACGAACAAGTAGTCCTTTGTTTTGGAACCTGATAATCAATCAGCATTGAACTGCGAGAACAAAAAATGCAAAGGAAGATGTAGGAAACCCTACAGATTCCCAAGTGTTGTGAAGACAGACGCCACGATCTGCCTCAGTACATATCAATAGGAAAAACGGTTAATAATTGAAAGCTTTTACATCCTAAAATAGAAGCAAACAATATGAAGACAAAACGATAAATAACAACATGTTACGGGTCTATCATTCTGTGGGTGAATTTGAATGTTTTTTTTATATTTCAAAAATCGTAATATGGATGGCGTAAAAATCGGCTGAAGGGAGTCTAAATTTAGATCACATTTGACGACAGATTTAGGGAGATTCGAATCCCATTTGAATTCAGAACAGGGTGGCAGCGAGTCAATCAAGTGGTGATTGTACAATCAAATGTGTATTTGTTTCATCGATCCCTGTTTTTGAAACTGTGAGTATTGTATTCAAATGTTAGCGTGTCCCATTGTAAGGTTAATAATTGTGTCATTATACGACCCCCCTCCCAGCCCCCCCCCCCCCCCCAAAAAAAAGAACAGCTGAGTAAAATGCTGCACATATCCTCTTAAGGATTGATGTAATAATCATGAACCTGGAACTGAAAAGCTGTCCATTCACTCATAATGTAAATATAAAGGTGACACAGTCATAACTTTACATACTTCCAATCAAGGTGAAATTTTGCCTTTCTGATTTTCAGCCATCAATAATTACCAACCTAGATTTCGTTTCTTATTAAGCAATGTTGAATTTGTTAAAATCATCGTTTTCATATGTCATTTTCCGACCTATTTCTCAGTAGACAAAATACACCCACAACAGAGCGAGCGAAAGGATTATGATCTACAGAAAATAGCTAGTGATGCTAGTAAAACTCAAGGGTGATATGCACTCGGGGCACAGAGGTGTTTGGGATTGTGATTGTTCAGCTCATTGTATTCATCTCACAGAAAGTATAGCCCTATATATTCTCATTATTTTGACCACAACAAAGTATACATATATACGCAGCTACCAGTTTTTGTCAAGCGGAAGACACGAATGTTCGTTTTGGTGAGAAGTTTCAAAAGATTTATATAATCATCAAATTGCACAGCTTCCGTGATATTATTTATGAAACCTCGTCTCGGTTCATCATCCATGAGTATATGTGTGTGTACTAGTCAAGTGTTAGGTCAGGGAATTGTATTGTCTTCGTGATTTTGTTACCTCTACTTTCTCATTATAAGTCAACGGGAAAGTGCCTCACTGTAGTCACTGGTATGTTACGTGCTCAGTTCATACATACGGTTTTTTTTTGTCACGAATCATCTTTCAAACACAAGGAAAGACCATGTGAAAACATACTTAGATGTGCATCTCCACTGACTTTGAGTGACGATTTTCACTACCCGATCCAGCAGGCATCATTATCACAGCAACCAACATCGACCACTGACCTAATTATCGCCTAATCCCACATAACTACTATGATCACACCTTGCTTTATTCATGACACGCAACAAATACCTATTGCTAGTTTCAACCTAATACTAACCCACAATACAACATGATGTTGATGATGGCAATAGTAAACTTAACATACAACATTTGAATTAGAAATAAAGCCCCATCAAATGCTATATCCAAAAACACACTGGCGTCATCAGGGGCAGACAGTGTGTGAAGCGTAGTTGTTTTTAGCGTACACCTGATGGAATTAATATACAACTGCACAATGGAATTTCAAAAGATTTCAGAGATCCTAATCGAACCCAATCAAATAGGAAAGTACATTTAGTACCCAATCACAAGCCAAAAGGCTACTAAATTCATGATATCCTGCGAGATAGATCTAACACCCACCAGCAGTGACACCGGCTCAGTGGTATGAATGTAAGTAGCAACCTATTACTCACCAACACAACTAGAATTTGATGATGCTAATAGGAAACCTACAATAAATCATTTTGAAATAAAAATAAAGCCCGGCCAAACATTCACATAATGCAGTACAGAAATCAAGATACAGAAGGGAAAACCTCGATAGCGTCAGGATCGCACTCAGGCAGATTTTTTTATCTGTCAGGGAAAACAAAGAGGTATAGCACTTCAACTTGGGATTACAACATCGCAAGTAGGCCTACAACAGTCATGACAGGAGCACCATTCATATTTCTGATGATGGCCTTGTATGGTAGCCTATACATGTGGTGACAGTAAATCTGCAGTTAAGCTCGGTTTAGAGTGAAAAAAAATAGTAAGAAGTTCACAACTTCAGGTTTACTCACATAAAGTCCATACCTAAAACGCATTCAAAGACTTAACGGTAACTCTGAGAAAGAATAATATATTTTGCAAATACCCATAGGCCATTTATTTTGAGAGCGTACACACTACTACCCTTCCCGGTAGGTATCATTATAAAATCATTTAAATAACCTGACCTAATCCATTCACCCGCGGTGAACCGACCATTCAGGCAATTAACGTCGATGATATCATACCAACTTGATGTATGATCAGTTATCATTACCATTTGCATTACACATATACAATGCTGGACGTGCTAATTTTCATTAGCAGTATTGATTGGTATTCAAGCAATTATCACAGTGGTCTACCAGATACATAAGCTCTATTCTGACTGCTGGTGGTTCGATTAGTCTAATGATTATGTATTCCAAGATACCAACTTCGACACGCAAGAACTTCTGGGATGTAGTTCCGTTCCAATTCAAATCAATTCCCAATCCATATAATTTAACAAATCACATGTACATGAACTCATGACAAAGAACACATATCACTGATCGTTGGATGTGTTGTTTGAATGGGCGCCTGTGAGACAATTTTCGTGAAGTAATCTGGTAAATATCCTACTTGATTTTACACGTGTGTGCTTTTCACGAGTGTTTTTTTTTTCAATTCATTAATTTATAGAAAATGTGGATTTGCGTTCAATAATCATTACAAATGAATAACAATTGAGATATCGCTCCTCACTCACACGGGCGCAATTCATCAGTTTGTATTCCCTTGCTAAAAGTACATACGGTTTTGGTTGAAATTTAAACACCCATACTCGCACCTGGTCGAATCAATAATTTCGGGAACAAATAAGTCAAACGCAGTAAAAAGGGTAACTATTGGGTTCACGCCTAGGACGCCAAAATACATTACTCATTATATTGCAGAATTCATTTAGTTTTCACTATAGGATATGTGTACTGGTGAAACGTCCACAGTAGAAGCCGAGGAAGAAGGCGCTATCAAGCCAAGTTTAAGCTGTCCATCTCAGCCACGTTTTATCCACAGATGCTTTCAGTCGAGGTCCAGAGTCGTCTCTGAGGACGCCCGTGTGTTTTCTCCCACAGCTGACAGAAAGAGAGTCTTCCTGCCTAAAAGAAAAGTCCAGGAAATTTGTTGTCCATCCGCGGCACTGAAGAGAGAGCTAGATGTTTTGTTTACTAACAAACAGTGTCATTGACTTTATTTGGAAAAAGCTAGTTTTGTAATAATTCACAATCGCATCGGGCAAATCGGGCAAATCACATGACCAAGGATTCTACCTGGTACAAATACACCGTATATTCTGTACGTGTTCTCTCATCAGGCTTATCGCAAGTTGAGAGCTGTAGTTGCGTTGCATTGTATATAATATTTCTTCAGAATATAATAAAAAGAATAACTGTTTCCACCGATTTGTATCGGCATTTGTTGTTCTGTTCAGACATGCAAGCTTATTTATAACTAAATAACTATTATCCTTGCAGAACGAAGCATCATTCAACAGTCAACTTATCCATGTGAAATTATTAAATTGTGACTATATGTGCCCATTATTGGTCGCCGCATCAGCGGCGGCCTATATCAAATACAAAGTTACTTTAACTTCCGGTGCCGCTTTGCACAGTGCACCTTTTCCCACCTGCCGCTCAGCGCACGAACTGATATTCTAGCACAAACATCATTCAATTTTATCAGTTTATTTGACTGACGATCTCACAGCAAGAATTTTGGATAACGCATTTGTTTCATGCGGCGACCACTTTTGCTACTCTGGATCCCTGACGTTTACTTGTCTAGATAACACCAACCGTTTTGCCCCAGGTAAACACTGGTCTTCAAAATAATTATAATCTCATCCTACATACTACGGTCATATAAGGCCCCATTCATCACGCATGCATGCCTAATGAGTTAATAACAGAGAAACTAGGCAAATACACACAGATGTCTAAATACATACACTAGCCATCAGACTAATTTCAACGCCATCCTAACTTCTGTGATCACTTTATCACGCATGCCACATACCTAATGAGTGGAACACAGGAAAACTTATTGGTACATGGATATGCAGATGTCTCAATGTGACCTCCAGATCCGGCAGGTAATTTTCGTTCAACTATGGGTATTTACGTGCACGAAGGTATTTTGGTGAACATGGTGAAAGCATTTGTATACATAATGTGAAACTTGGCATTTGTAAACAATCATATATTTATCTTCGAAATTAATCTAAAATTCTACATATTTGTAAAATTATTCAAACTTTTCAGTAGTTAGGTTTTATCACAACCATGGTTTTCTCAGACAAGAAAACAATCAGGTGCAGTGGCTAAACCAGTGACATTTTATGCCAGTTATACATGATTCCTAAGCATAATATGACTTGTTATCATCATTAGGTTCAAGTGATTAAACACATTGGTCATCAATAGCAATTATTGATTGGTTGATATTTGATTCATACAAGAGCGTAAAATTGTAAGCGCCACACCAGTATTCGATATAAATCCATTTGATTTACTTATACGACCATGAAATCTGGGAACAATGATGAACAGAACGTACTTTTGTTTCTAGTACCTAATAATCAATCAGCCTTGAAATTCAAGAACAAAAGATGGCAAAGGGAGATGTAGAAAAACCTACATAGTCGCGAATGCTGCAAGGACAAAGACTGACAGAATGTGGCCAGTAGTTATCGATTGAAAAATCGGTCAATAAATAAAAGCTTTCATGTGAAAAGAAGCGAACAATATCAATACAATAAATAATTACGCATGACATGTCCGTTATTCTTGTGAATTTATGATTGGATGAATTTGAAGGAAAAAAATGCTTGTTTTCAAAAAGCGCTATATGGATATGGATGGACAAAAAAAAGTCTAAATTCAAACCACAAATCTGCCAACAGACTTAAGGAGATTTGACTCTCATTTAAATTCAGAACATGTGGTGATTGTACAGTCAAATGTGTATTCGTTTCACGGATCTATTCTGTGGATACTGTGATGAGTGTTGTATTTAAACGTTAGTGTTTCACATTGTGAGGTTAATATTTTCTTCATTATACTAAGTCTCCTCCCCTCCACCCCCCCCCCCCCCCCCCGCGAGATAGAACAGCTAAAATGCTGCATTGCTTCTTAAGAACATTGGAAGTAAATCTCAATAACAAAGATATCAAGAAATCAATCCGTGTTAACATTATCTTCGGTGCTCAATGCATGCATGTTATCGTTTTATTTGCCGTGAATTGTCTTCTAAATACAAAAAATGACCATACTACTCAGCTGTATATATCCAAATGAATTTGCGTGACGATCTTCATTAACAAATCCATGGAGGCAGGTATAATTATCTGAGCAACAAACACCGACCACTGACTTAATTATTGACTCACCCCTCTGAACTACTATGATCACACCAAGCTGCATTCATGACACGCAACACATATATGTACCCATTGGCTGGCGAACACTTTGGTATCGTTTTAGCCATACGACTATCACAATGAGCTCCTGGTGAACTGTAGTAGTTTGTTGTGTGTATGATTATGTGTTGCACATTTTGGTACGTGATATGTGATACATGGCATACATGTCATGTGTATATCTTTCAGGGACTTAGTGTATATTTTTGAGTGACAGCATGGGATGTATCACAGTGTGGGCATTACAATTAATACGTTCAGCGAATTGAAGCATGAGCAACGCATATGTGCTAAAAATTTGAAGTAAAGTATTGAATACACCTTAGACGTGAAATACTATAAAATCGCATGATTTCATCTCTCCTATCGTGTAAATATGACTTCCTACCACTGAGGTCTACAGTCTAACAGACTCTAACCCCACAGCTCAGGGCTATACATCTCATTATTTTAACATTGTAAAAAAATATCCTGTACATTTGTATGAATGTGTATAGTTCCTGAATAAATTCAATCAATCAATCAATGATCGAACATTTGACACCAAGCTTTATTGAGCGTCAGGATGGTATTGTTTGGACATGCATTTATTGCAGTATTTGACCTCAATACGAAAAAAAGTTAAATGACGGCATTTTCTGAAGCAGAAGATATAAATCTGAATAGGGACGGCAATCTGCCAGTGTCCGTTTGACATGAAGGAAAAGATAATACATATTTGTTTTGTTTATTTCACATCAGTTTTAATTTATCAAAGATTCCAGTCTGGAATATATAATATGAAACTATTGTTATGTTTGCCAGATTTCAAAACCCTGGTAAAACAGATTAAGAATATATGTTATACAATAACAACTATGTCTAGCATGCAGATCAACAAGTATTCCTTACAACTAATAACATGCGACATCGAACCTACCGATTTGGAGCAATCACGCGATCGGCAGTTGTCTTGCAGACACCTCGGGCTATGGTAGCAGGACAGAATGAAGTATCAACCTATTACCAGCAATATAATAAGATTTTGATGATAACAATCGCAAATCTCAAATACAATATTTTGAAATAGGAAATAGCCCGACCAAATATTATATCCAAAAAAAAATTCATCATCAGAGGCAGACAGTGTGTGAAATGTAGTTGTTTCCATTGCACACCCGATGAAATCAACATACATCTGCACAACAACATATTACAAGATTCTAGAAAGTTTGATTCTTTGTGTTGCAAATAATGACAATATACGGAAATTCGTGTCTTTGTTATGTCAGCGCAGATGTAAACAATTCGTTCACATCGTGCGTTTTTACGGTATGTTCAAACTCCATTGCAAGTCATGCGGACGTATTTTGGGGGTTGTAACGGTGCTATATCGTTTATTATAGGCTGGACAATTGATTGATAACGAATTTCAGAAACCGATTATTACACTTTAATGGTTACTATCTGAAAACGTTATACTATGGACTTAATGGAAAGAAGAACGTCCATTGTAAATACCCATGGGGCACGTAGTTGGAAAGCATACACACTACTCTTCCTGGCAGGTAGCAAAAAGCATTCAATTACCCCGACATAACTTAATCACCCGTAGCGAAATGACCATTTAGGTATTTAACGTCCATGATGTCATATCAACTATGATCAACCATCAGCACCATGCGCATATACTATGCTTGACGTGCTAATTTTCATTAGGGGTATTGATTGGCAGTCGTGCAATTATTACAGTGGTCTATCAGTCACATAATTATGCTCTAACTTGACTGCCGGCGTTTGCTTTAAGCCTAGTGATTGTGTGTATCATGATACCGAATTACACACGCCAGGACTTCTGGAAAATTTAGTTCCGTTTTAATTCAGATCAATATCATATATATTCATTTGAACAAATCACATATATGTGAACTCATGTCCAAAATCGAATATAACTGAACTTGCTGTTTTGTTTGAAGGTGTGCCTTTGAGAAGTTATTAATGCAGAAATACTGGTAATTACACCACATGAATCTACACGAGTGTATTTTCACGAGTGTATTTTTATACTAATCTATAGGAAATATATTGACATATATAATCATCATTACAATTGAATAACAATCAAGATATCACTCATCACTCATACAGGCACAATTCATCAGTTTGTGTTCCTTACTGTTTCTCAATGAAAGTGCATGTAGTTACCCTCGCCCCGATAGGGGCAGAGGGTATTGCAATTGGGTCTGTCGGTTTGTATGTTTGTTTGTTTGTTTGTTTGTTTGTCCGCGCGCATATCTCGAAGGAGAATGGTCCGATCAACATGAAACTTATAGGGATGAAGCGGCTCAGTGGCTCGGTCCTCCTCGAATCTGGTCAAAATCGGACAAAAACCGTTGCCATGGCAACGGAAAATGTAAAAATCAATAATTGACCATAACTCCGGTTCTATTCAAGATAAATTTGTCTAATTTTGTATTTTTCTATGGCCAATTCCTGATCATCTGATATATGGCCCGTGGTCGTACGACCAAAACTCTCCATTATCGCCCGATGTCGAAAAATTGGGGGTCACGGTTTCGAATTTTTTGGGCCAGCGACGTTTCAGTGCAAATGTCTGCGCTCATAACTCGAAGGCAAACGGCCCGATCGATTAGAAATTTATCGGGCAAGAGTGCTATGGTGCTGGCTCAGTCCCTTCAGAATTTTGTCAAAATCGGATGAAAACGGTTGCCATGGCAACGGAAAAAAGAAAATCACATCATTGGCTTTAACTCCGGTTCTACTTGATATTAATTTTTCCAACTATTTTTGTATTTTTCTTTGGCCATTTCCCGATCGTATGGTGTACGACCGATGGCCGTACGACGAAAACTCTCCATTATCGCCCGATGTCGAAAAATTGGGGGTCACGATTTCGGTTATTTTTGGCCAGCGACGTTTCAGTGCAAATGTCTGTGCTCATAACTCAAAGGCAAACGGTCCGAACGATTTGAAATTTATAGGACTAGAGTGCTATGATGATGGCTCAGACCCTTTAAAATTTTGCCAAAATCGGATGAAAACGGTTGCCATGGCAACGGAAAAAAGAAAATCACATAATTGGCTCTCACTCCGGTTCTATTTGATATTAATTTTTCCAATTATTTTTGTATTTTTCTTTGGCCAATTCCCGATCGTTTGGTGTACGACCGATGGTCGTACGACGAAAACTCTCCATTATCGCCGGATGTCGAAAAATTGGGGATCACGATTTCGGTTATTTTTGGCCAGCGACGTTTCAGTGCAAATGTCTGCGCTCATAACTCAAAGGCAAACGGTCCGATAGATTTGAAATTTATAGGGCTGGAGTGCTATGGTAGTGGCTCAGTCCCTTTCAAATTTTGCCAAAATCGGGTGAAAACGGTTGCCATGGCAACTGAAAAAATAAAATCACATAATTGACTATAACTCCGGTTCTAATCAATATTAAATGTTCAACCTATTTTTGTATTTTTCTTTGGCCAATTCCCAATCGTATGGCGTACAACCGATGGTCTTAAGACCAAAACTCTCAATTATCGCCTAATTTTAGTGACTAAATCTGAAGGGCGAGGGTCTGCCATCTCTGATTGTCTCGTTGTGGTTGGAATTTAAATCAGGTCTTTTTCGGAAACAAATAAGGCAATCGCAGTGAGACGTGTAATGTTTGTGTCCTTGCATATGAGGCCATATCACTTAGTCTGGGTGACTTACCATCAGAATCCATTTGGTTTTCACTATACAAAATTCGTGTACTTGTGTACTGGTAAAGAAACCACATTAAATGTAGAAGCAGAGGAATTCCATGAAGAAGGTGTTAATCAAGCTACGTGTAAGTTGTCTCAGCACGTTTTATCCACAAATGCTTCCAGTCGAGGTCCAGAGTCGTCTTTGTGGTCGCCCGTGTGTTTTCGGGCTGGTTTGTGCCGTCTTATCCCCAAGCTGATCGAAAGAGCGATTACACAGAGTGAAAAGTCTTCCTGTCTAGGGAAAGGTCCTGGAAATTGACTGCCAAATGATGGAAGAGCTCTAGAGCCAGACTTTCTTGACCAACAAACTCTATCATTGACTTCATGTGCAAGAGGCCAGTTTTGAAATAAATGACCGTCACATCATATGAACAGCCAGTCGATTCACATGTCCATGAATGCGTGTACAGAAACATACACATATTAAACATCTCATAATTTCTAAGCAATTCTTAAAGTACTTGACATAATTTTCATCCAACAAAGAGGCCACACTTGTGAATAAATCCGGGGACGCTCCAAAACTCATGATTTTCAAGGTTGGTGACACATATAGATCTATCCAGACCACAACACATGCAAACATGCAGTGTAGAAGGCAACACTGAAGCGGTCACACAAACCCTAAAATGAAACAATTTCGTGTGTATTTGTACACGCCTGGAATACCGTGTACTGTATTTCAATTCACACTAGTTGAAAAGTTTATGACGGAAGATATGCTAGATAGCGATGACACTTTTCTGCCTATAAACTCCAGCATACATAGTATCTTTAAAAATGCAAATTGCTAGACGTGTATAGGTTGTGACAAGTTCACGCCATCAGGTAAACACGCATAGAACCCATCAACCAAATACAGCAGCCACGAATGTGAAAGTCTCGAGAGACAGACCAGCAAGGACCCAGACAGGGATGTGCATGGAATACTCTCAGCCTCACACAATCATCAAGACTGACATACCAGAACAGTCTTAAGAGAGCCCAATAAATGATCACACAAAATAAATGTGTGAACTTCGCCAAAGAGGCCATCAGAAGGCCATGAATAAAGCTGCTTGTATCTCAGTCCTACGATTTTCACAATGAGTCCCTGGTGATCCATTTTAACTTTATATAGATTGCAACTTGATGACACGTAATATCTGATATAAAATTTACATAAGTTATAAAGCTAAAATGTAGTATGCTTCCTTGACGATGTAGGGTTGCTTTTCACATGTGCTTCTTTGAGTGATAGACTACAAACGGGGAACCGAGAATCATTTTATCGACTCGGCCAAAACTGATCTGACCATTTATTCTGATGCTGTATAATTATGAATAAACTGGCTGTATAATTATGCCGTCATTTAACACGTTTCCATATCCTGTTTCCTGGATTGTGGTGGTTACTCACTTTCTCATGAGTCAGGAAATCAAGCGCCAAAGCCTGAAAAAATCACTCCACAATGGAAGTCCCCAAAAGAATTTGTTCATCAATCGAAAACAGAGCAATTTTAATTTATCATAAAGGACACTTTGTGTGAATTGGAGCATGATTTCTACATAAAAAAAAATGGAAGTCATTTTTTAAAGCAAAAAAAATATGCTATAATTCCGTCCCACACTCATTTCATTCTATATTCCAGCAGGCTCTTCAAACAATTCCTAGCCAATATCTACACGTAAAAAACGTTTGGTTTCCTCATCTGATAAAAATCAATGATCAAGCACTTACCATCAATCTTTATTGAAATGATTGCAGTACTTGACCTTAATCCGACAAAGAAGGTAAAGTTGAGTGGAGTGCTTTTTGGAAACAAGGTAGGAATGTGAAGACATTTTATCATGGAGAGTCAGCAAAATGGAATACCATTATGGTAAATTTCAATATAATAATCTCATATTTGATCGATGACAGATCGTCTGAAATATCCACCACAAAACAGAAAGATATCTTACATACCCATGAACTAATCACTCCTAGAGCATACTGCCCTTCCTGATAGGGATAAATCCCTGAGCGTGTTCCCTGACCTGACCACACCCCCTGCATTTGCACCGACCATTCAAATAATTGACGTCGATGACGCCATGATAAATATGACCACGTGATGTGTTAGAGCCACGCCCATTAATTAGTATACCACTTATATAATGATTGACGTGCTAATTTCCATTGAGATTAGTATTCATACAACTAGCACTAGCATGAATAAGAATGAATGAACGTGTTGGGTCGTTTGTATGTTTGAGTCATCTTTAGTAAAATATTGTTGAAAAATACACACCTTGGTTGATTTATAAAACCGCGTGAGGCTTTGCAATTCTTCATATATTTAGCATAATACTGTAGAGAGTTTGGTTGTGCAAACTGAATGAGTCGAGTTAGTTTGACCGATTTACCACTATCTTTGTGTTCACCTGTTTAAGGTGAATGTGATTTTCAACTCACCATCAACACAGCATAAGATCATCTCGCTGAATCCAATAAATAATTTATTGGATGCGTGCCCGTTGAAGGTAAAAAAATAGCCTATATTCAGGGAAAATTCCATCGATATTCATTTCCTTTTTACCAGGATAAAATTTGTAAATGTGAACTGGAAAAGAGACCCACAATAAAGAGGAGGAGTTCCACGAAGAAAGTGTTAATTAAGCTACGTGTAAGTTGTCCATCTCAGCCACATATTACCCACAAATGCTTTGAGTCGAGGTCCAGAGTTGTCTTTGTGGTCGCCCGTGTGTTTTGTGACTGGTTTGTGTCGTCTTCTACCAAATCTAACAGAAAGAGAGGCGACATAAGTGAAAAGTCTTCCTGTCTCCAGGACGTGTAATGGAAATTGGCTGTCCATCGATGGTACAGCGAGGTTTTCTTGGTGAGAAAACACTATCATTGATTTCACATGAAAGAGGACAATTTTGAAATAACTGACCATCGTACCATACAAATCACTGGAAGTCAATTCTTAATGCTGAAGGGTTCTACCTGGTACGGATACGTACATGGATCATTACATAATGCACCCAGTCACAAACTGTCGGTGCCTTTGACTAACGAATCAAAAAAGTTATAGATGATATACCATAGTCTAATGACGTTATTATATTATCCCGCTTAACACGTTTCGTTTGCACTCACTGAATTTACAGTCCGAGGCGTTTATCTAACAGATTCTGGCCGAATAACATTTGAAAGGACTTGGTAGCTACCAGGCAAACAAGTGGCAACTCCACTGGAAACAGCAAGGCACGAGTCGGTTTTGACCGCCTGCTGTTAGTGTCCTGGCACCGTCGTGATTCCTCGGTCTCTGGGTCGCTGAGTCTTAGTCGCTGGGTTATGGGATTGGATGTTGCGTTTTCAAAGTAGTTGTAGAACTCTTCATGGGACAGCCGCTCCATACCTATAAGCACACAGACGTTTCAAAATTTAACATTTGCAAGATGAACACTTAAAGAACTCTCAAGCCAGACCAAATGCATTAGAACTGTACAGCATTCAACACTGAAGAAGTCGCAGCACCATTATGACGTGTCTATCTGTAGAAATGTGAATTAGAACAAACCAAAATATATTGAGACTTTACCAGAAATAAAGACAACTAGTATGCAGTTTTCTGTGTTTCATACTGTAGGAAAATAGTTCATCATGGAAGCTATAATAGATAGCCGTAGCATCTTTTCAAGGTAGTCCGCTCCGAACAGTGACGGGAGGGGTCAAAGAGTTTTTCAAAATAAATGACTGTATTAACAAAATCTAGAGCTTCAAAATGACATATTTTGTAGAGTACATGATCAGCATTCTAAAACTGAAAGGAAAATAGCGGGTCACCGTATCCGTTCTCTTGGAAAACAAAATGCAAGATGTGAATATAGGTAAAAAAAAATGTGTAAAAATACCATAAATTAAGTCATTTTAGTAAATGTTTGTGATTTTTGATCGAATATGTCAAAGAAACCAGCACGGTGACCCCCTATTTTCTTTTCAGTATTAGAATGCTGATCAGTTACTCTATAAAATATGTTATTTTGAACAGATAATATTCAATATATAACTTTTAAATTTTGATTTTCATTACCTCCCTGTGTGTAGCGGACTACGTTAACCGATAAACTGACGCATGGATAATATTTATAAAAGGCAAGCTGCTAGACTAGCTTATATAGCTTGTGGCGAGTTAACACCACCAGGAACACACACATAGAATCCATCAGCCAGATACAGCAGACACCGGTGTGAAAGTCCCGGAGACAGACCAGCAAGGACCCAGACAGGGGTGTACACAGACTATTCACATTCAGCCTCACACCTCAAGACTGCCAAGCCAGTACACTATTTTATCACAATAATTCGAAAAAATTAAAGATGAGTTGAGTCCCTTTAGGACACTTTAAACACATGATAAAAGAGAATATGCATGCAACATGATTTGGAATCAGACAAATAAAACACAACTAAAACTAATTCGCGAAATTATGAGTGATTAAAGCTAACTTTATGAATGAATATTATTATGCGAGTGAACTGATAGAATATCAACTTCAGCAAGGAAGCTAGACTTCCAGGCTTATGAAAGTTAATCATGTTAATCATGATGTATAGAAACTGAATCCATTACATGTATATTGAAGACTGTTGAGTTGCATAGATGTACAGGAATATTTAGGAAAACATCAAGGAAAACATTTTTTTACTGTGCCATAAAGTCATACGACTTGTCTGTCCACAAAAACTGCATGCAGAGATATTGCACATTCTCATGGACTGCTCACATCGAAGCACGAACACTCAACCCTCTTTAACAGATATATTCTCATGAGCACTATTGTTCCCTGATCTGACCCTCACCATCACCCACCCTGCCCTAATCATTCAGCTAATCAAGATCTAGGATGTCATACAAACTATACCCACACGATTACTAATAGTATACCATATATGAAATGCTTGACGTGATAATTCTCATTAGGGGTATTGATCGACATTCATGCAATTATCGCACTGATCTATCAGTTACATCTGCTATATTTTGACTGCTGGCGGTAAAATACCTGCGGGATTCTGGGAATTCCGGTTCCATTCCAAATTAGAACAAAATCCAATCCATTCGTTTTGACAGATCACTTGATCAAATATAATTGATCTTGTTGTATTTTGTAGAGACAATATTGGAAAGTCATACACTGTTTGAATTTACACACACATGTGTGCTTCACAATTTTCTCTAAATTGTTGCTAAGGAAGGTTTGACATCATACTCTTGAACTTTTTATATGATTTTGATTGCTTTTGTGCAAATGTTTGAAAAATTGATCACAATTTAGACACCCTTCATACATCTCACACAACATAACAACTCAAGTCCTTGGGACAAGTGTCAGTATGATTGATAAAATTATATGCCACTAGATTCCAACTGTAGGACAGCAGTTTGTATTCACTTATTTGAGTTGTTACTAAAAGTTAGATATCCTAACTATGAACAAATCTATCCAATATTTTTTTTTTAAAAACATAAGATAATCTTGATGATTCGGTGATCTATTGATCACATGCCTATATAAACCAAAATATATTATTTTTCATCTGAATGAGTTTACATATTTACTTTTCACCAGGCTTAAATTATGTGCCAAAACCTCAGGAAACAGCAAGGCACGAGTCGGACATGACCGCCTGATGTCAATGTCTTGGCACCGTCATGATTTCTCAGAGCACATAGGTTACTGGGATATGGGACTGAATTTTGCTCTTTCAAAGTAGTTAGAGAAATCGTCATGGGGCAGTTGAGTCACGTCAATAAATGAAGAGCCATATCTTCAACATGACAAACCAGCAGCTGTGGATGTGTACGTTTTGTTGTGTGACCATATAATAATAGATGCATATATACGACAGGATTGTCTGCGATAGGAATATAATTATTTGCTCAAACACCTTGGTGCACCCGAGAGCAACCAACGAGTGAGTGTAACTTCTTTCCATCAGAATTGTAGGTCTCTCTGAATCGAAAAAAAAAATATGTAAAATTATGTACTATATCTTTACATCCAAAAACCCTGTAAATGCCATAATTCATTACCTAGATATAAATATTACCATAAGGTATATATGATGAAAACCTCTAGATGCAAATGACTTTGCGGGACGATCTCCATTAAATCATTCGAGCAGCAAACACCGACCACTGAACTGATTATCACCTCCCTTTAAATACTATGACCACACGATGCTTCATTCATTGCGTATATCACATACCTGGCTGGCAAATCATTACAGATATTTTCATTGGTACCATTGTCGCAGTACGCCATTGGTGGACGACAGTAGTTTGTTGTGATTGAATGATGAGAAATGTATTGCCTCTCGTTGGTATGTGATATATGGCATGAGTCACGTGATATATTCTTCGAGTATCCGAAACTCGACACAAAACTCATCAATGTGGATATTCCATCTATCTATCATCAACAAACCCAAAGATTGCGCTGATTGACCGTGTACATGTTGATGTCAAGCAGTATTGCACTATAATGCTCATTAAAACATGAACAGCGAATGTGCTGAAATTCGGAAGTCATTTTCAGTGAAGTGTGAAATATTCCCTCCACATTTGATAACCTATACCTCGAGTCAAAATATCTACCAATGCACATTCGAGCAGGCGGACCCTCTAGACAGTTCCAAGCTAATATCGTTATATCTACACACACGCCATAAAATCAATTATGGTGCATAAATGATTATTTCATTTTTGAATAAATATATTTCATTGAATGCAATCGGGGTATAAAGAAATTGTATCAATATGTTGACGTCTGCCAAGCACCGGTAGGGACTACTGTAATTAAACTTATTTTCGAGAGAGCTTTATTTTCGCTTATTCAGTCGCGAATATTAGGCTTGCGATGAAACCGTTGCTGATCTCGATGAAACCGTTGCTGAAAAGCTAGTCATGATAATAATGATATACATATATATGACTTTGTATTGGCTTTAGCGGGATTATTAGACAATTGCAATTATAGTGTCCTGTGTAATCGTCCTGCTGAAATCAACAACAAGAAAATACAGCTAACTGTGAGAGTCGACATTAGAGCTCGAACACACCATCAGCACCCTAGACAGCGGAATGTATTCTACTCAACGTAACCCCTCCCCCCCCCTCCAAATAAAAATGCTACCATAATGATATCCTCCCTTAAATGATTCCAATTCATTCCCGTATATTATGATGAAAGCATAGGCCTACTTCATTCATATTTTTCTAATAAGTAAACATTCATTTTGAACTCAATGAAACAGATACTCCTGCTAAAATGGTATTGAACCTTAATGAAATATCCTTAAAAATATTTCAAACTATGAGGAATATCTGCATCTGATATCATGATAATTAACATATATGCCCACTGGGCTAATGAAAAGACCAGTTTAAAATATAAAGGATTTTCTGAAGGCTTCGCAAACCTAACACCTTGACATATAAAATACGTTAAATTATGGTGAATGTAGCCGTGGCATCGCAGACGAATCGTTGTGTTCGCTTGATAAGACCGAGGAATGCCACACGGCACACGCAAGCGTACATGGATGCTGCACAGGAGATTGTGTGCTCCAAAATACGCGTCATTGCGGTAAAATTTGCTTTGCATTCTCGGAACGTCAATTTCCATCGGCTCCGCCATTTTGACGTTTTCCAAACAATCTCAGCATTTTGCGTAATTTTCTCAAACCTAACACATCGATTTATGCATTATACATGTGTGGAATATTCAAAGTTTACCATCAATTCGAGAGATTTCATGTCAAGGACGAAGAAAATTCTCATTTGAAGTAGGTTTCTAAGCGTTTACATGCCAAAACGGGCGTCGATAGGTTGGCATGAAACCTCCATGAAAAAGTCAGCACATAGACATGTAGAGGGTTGGGGGCTTCGCCCCCAACGCTCTAATGTCAAAAATCATACGTGTAGATCTATATCATACTTCTCAATTTACATATAATAATAGTATTGAGACGAGGTGTCATCAGTTTCTGATCGTGCAATGATAGTCGGTTTGACTCAACTGCGCTATTATTATGTATATACATCGAGTACTGCTCTCTGTATTGTGAAGGTTGACATACGGTATCTTAGGGAGAAAAGCATGATTCTACACATACCTATTATTATTTGTTATTGGCATCATCATAATCTGGTTGTATTGGTGGTGGTAGATAGATACTCACAATAATAGCACCAGATTGCGATGATGACAATGGAAAATAAATTGACTATGATCGATCAACACAATGTTTACAGTATTTACACATTCCAGTATAACAGAAATAAAAAGAGCAACAATATTTTCACATTTCGACGTGCATCCTCTATCTAAAGTACCACAGTAGAATTGCCGGTTTTCTCCTGGCCCTGCTTGATGAAGTCACTGCATATATATCTAGAGGTATATGTTGGAACGAAAGTGAACAACTACTTCATAACATGTCCTTAATACACATACACCCGTTTAAAAACGATTTCGACTTCTCCGTCAAATCCGACTTCTCCGTCTACCATAACCATATAATACAGAAATTTCGAATACCCTTGGACAAGTTAAAGTGGCATGATCGGTTTCTGGTTTTCAGGTTGAAATAGATCAATAACTGTCCCCAGAGCAGTTGTACAGTGCAGAAGTTCCAATACACACACGAATTTGTCTAAATTTGACATTTAGAATCGGTTTTGTAAAATAGTAGTTTTGCTGGAAACGGTTCCCATGCAGTGATGCAAAAGTAACAAAAATAGCTAATATATAGAAAAATACAGAGCCAAGTCATTTGAAATATGTATATGTATGATATATTATAGCGATATTACCCCAAATTGACATTGGGGTAGGTATAGGTATATTTAAGTCTTTGTTCATACTAGCGCAGATGTAAACAATTCGTTCTCAGGTTTCAACAGCCATTCATACTTCTGTAAATCTAATTTTCTATTTTCCTTACAGACATAGTAATGGTTACAGCCACGTTCTGTTCATACACTCCAGTAATATTATTTCTCATTGTGTGAACATTGTAAATTGTTTTGATCAGTTGGAAATCTCTCTCTCTCTCTCTCTCTCTCTCTCTCTCACGTTCACGACCTGCGTTTTTCCGGTATGTTCAAAGTATACTGCTTGGTCACGCGGACGTATTTTTGGGGTTGTAACGGTGCTATGTCATCGAATGTATGCTAGCCAATTTATTTATAACGAATTTCAGAAACAGATTAATATACTTCAACTGAATATCTGTAAAGAAATGCATGTAGTTCTTAGATCATTCTTATTCCCTGGCCAAACCGCACCACCCACACTGCACCGACCATTCGGCTAATTATCGACAATGACGTCATACTAAGCATCACCACACGATGTGTTCCAGCCACGACCACTAATAGCATATCACATGTACAATAATTGACGTGTTAATTTCCATTAATAGTATTGATTGAAATCCGTCAAATTATCACAGTGGTCTATCGGTCATCTTTGGTCTAGCAGGTGGTTGGATTAGCCTAATAGGTTTGCGATGATAACAATTTTGGGACGTGGGAACTTATGGGGATTTCAGTTCCTTCTCAATTTAGACGAATATATAATCCAGTTGATCACATAATCACTAATCAAATATAAATGATCTTGTTATGTTGTTCGATCATGTCGATTGTGTGCGTCAGAAATATTATTAGCGATATAGTATTGGCAAATCATACAGTCGATCTCTTCAACTACTTAAGTATTTTTGAATGTATTTGGATATTTTTAAACACAATAGAGATATCCCTCACACATTTTACAAAACATAAACCACATCAACGGGACAAGTAAATGGTATGATTGATATGGTATGATTGATATGGGGGTTCATGAGTTACCCTGTCATTTTTGTTTTCTCTGATATGACTTTCTGTCCCTGGATTATGAGATCGGATAACGGACCCTATTTTGTTTGTTCGGAATACTTAATACTGGTTATTGATTCCACGTCTATCTGTGTATACATGGTATATGTCACTAGATTACGACTGTACTTTGGCAGTTTGTGTTTATTGATTTATTTGAGATAGTCGTCACTAACATTTAGATATCCTGACTATCAATACATGAAGTGAATAACGAAAACATATTACTTTGATAATCCGGTGACGATCGGTGGCCTATTGGGTACATGCTTACCCAAGCCTAAACATATGTTTTGTAATGTGTATGGCTTTCAGTCAGAATTTGTTGGCTTTTCACTGTGAGCAAAAACCGTACTGTAAACTGATAGTAATACCACAGTAGAAGCAGAGGAATTTGTTCAAATAGGTGGTATTCTTGCTAGCTGTAAGTTGTCCATCTCAGCCACGTTTTAGCCACATTAGCTTTCAGTCGAGGTCCAGTGTCGTTTTCGTGATCGCCCGTGTGTTTTCTGGCCACTTTGCGCTGTCTTGTTCCAAAGATGACCATGAGAGTGGTTATACAGAGAGAATATTAAATATTCCTGTCTAGAGGAAAAGTTCGGAAAATTGGTTATCCATCGCTGTGACTGCAAAGAGAACCAGCGTATTTGGGTTATCAATTATTATCATTGATTCCATATGGAAAAAGCCTGCTTTATGATGGCTGACCATCGCACCAACAGTTAGATGCTGGAAGATAAAGTCATATGCCGAGGGATTCCACCTGACACAGTACATGTATGTACCCTGCGACCTTATTCTATAACCTAAATCAATAGTGGTATACTGTAGATGGTATATCCTAATGACGTTATTATAATATCCGCTAGAGGCGTTTTGTTTGCAAGCTCTGATGCTACGGTTTGAGGTGGTTATCTAACGAATCCTGACAGATTGATAACTGGGGGAACTTGGTAGCTTTCAGGCTTGAAACAAGTCACGACACCAAAAGAAACAGCCACGTCCATGTCTGGGCACCGTCATGATTCCTTGGAACATATAACGGGACTTAATTGCTAGAATAATATGGGACTGGGTGCTACTTTGATATGGGAGTGCCTTAATAATTGTGATGAAATATTTCTTTGCAATTCATAAGAATGTTGGGTTTCTCTGAGTTTAAAGCAAAACAATTATGCGAATTACTGTATAGTTGTGCATCCGAGAACTCTTGCCTCGTTTCACCCTGTAGACATGCCGTGTACATCTTGATGTCAAGCAGTACATAATGAAGTTTGAAATATTCCCTTCACATTTGAAAACCCATACCAAGAGTCCAAATATCCGTAAATGTACACTAAAATAGGTATACTTTGGACAGTTCCAAGCCTTTATCGTTCTATCCACACTTTCAATGATCGAGCACTAACCATCTAATTCTGTTCCCTGATTCCCATGATAACGCCGTTTGGAAAGGCACCCTTTGCAGTACTTCGGAAAGGTGGAGATGAGTGGATCCATTTTATTGAATAAATCATAATCATTGATAAAATTATGAATGATTATGATTATGCGAGTCAGATGAACTTATGAAATATCAACTTCAGAACTAAGCTAGACCTCCAGGCTTATGAAAGTTAATCCTGATGTATAGAATCTGAATCCGTTATGTTGAAGAATGTTGAGTAGTATATATGTAAAGGTATATTTTTTTTAAAACAAGTCAAGCAAAACACCTAAGAATTCCATTTTGTCTCAACGCCAACGCTTTTTCTGTGCCACACAACTTGTCCGTCTACAACAACTGCATGCCTAGACAATTTACCAAAACATTCCTTGGGCTCGGTACACTAGTTACATTGAAGCATGAACACCCAGCCTTCACTCACAGGTAAACTTGTTATGAGCGTCATTGTTCCCTGATCCGATCCTTACAATCACACACCCTGCACCAATCAATTAGCTAATCATGATCTATGGTGTCATGCAAACTATATCCACACGATGAGTTCTAGCCACGATCACTAATAGTATACCACATATGGAATGCTTGATGTGCTAATTCTCATTAAGGGTACTGATCGATATTCATGCAATTATCATACAGGTGGTAATTGCTTCCATTCCAAATGAGGTCAATGTCCAATTCATTCATTTCGACAGATCACATGTACACGTACTCATATCACTGAATAAAAATCTTTATCTTGTTGATTTAACATTGAATAAATATAATTTATCTTGTTGATTTTTCTGATTTTTCTATTGTAAAATTCGGCAAATCACATACACGTGTGTGCTCCACTAAGGAAGGTTTTCACGTCGTAGTCTTGAACTTTTTGAATAGTTTTGAATGTATTTGTGAAAAAAAACCTACTTGGAAAATGATCACTACAGAGACATCCTACATACATATCGTACAGCAAAACAACTCACGTTCTCGGAACAAGTGTCAGTATGATTGATAAATTCAAAAGGCACTAGATTACGACTGTAGCTCAGCAGTTTGTATTTACTCATTTGAGTTGCTACTAACATTTTAATATCGTATCTATCAACAAATCTAGTTTATTTTCAAACAAACTTAAGATAAGGCCAAACAAAAAAGTATTATGGTTCTGGTAAGTGTCCCCGAGTGTCTTTGACATTGCAAAACTTGGTGTATGGCCAAACATGGCAAATTCAACCGGGTGGCTTATCAACATCCAATATTAGGGGAAAATGATTGGCCAAATAGGCCATATTTGACCGGATCAGTCATCGGCCGGCAATTTTAGCAAAAAAAAAAAGGTTCTATTGGTAACAAACCAATGGGAGCCAAAACATGTAAGTTTTAATCTGAATGAGTTTCAATCAAAATTTGTTTGCTTTTCAATATGAATTGAAACCGTATGTGTGAACTGGAAAAAAGACCACAGTACAAGCAGAGGAATTCCATGAAAAAGGTGTTAATCAAACCGAGTGTAAGTTGTCCATCTCAGCCACGTTTTATCCACAAGTGCTTTCAGTCGAGGTCCAGAGTTGTCTTTGTGGTCGCCCGTGTGTATACAGACTGGTTTGTGCCTTCTTCTACCAAAGCTGATGGAAAGAGAGGCGACACAGAGTGAAAAGTCTTCCTGTCTCGAGGAAAAGTCCTGGAAATTGGCTGTCCATCAATGAGACTGAAAAGAGAGCGAGGATTTGCTGGTGAGAAAACATTATCATTGATTTTAGGTGGAAAAGGTCAGTTTTATGATGGCTGACCATCGCACCAAACAGATTGTTATACTGGAAGATAAATTTATATGCCCAAGGATTCGATCTGACACAGTACATGTATGTACCTAACTCCATATCGTCTATATTACCTAAATCAATCGTGATATCGATGGTATATCCTAACTACGTTATTATATTATTACGCTTCGGGCATTTTATTTATATGCACTGATGTCACGGTTTGATGATGTTATCTAACAGATCCTGGCCGAATGATAGCTACGGACACTATGTAGCTTTCAGGCTTGGAACATGTGACAACAATACAGGAAACAGCAAGGCAAGAGTCGGTCTTGACTGCCTGCTGTAAATGTATTGGCACCGTCATGATTTGTTGGCGCACATGCTTGCTGGAACGAGACTAAGGATATGGTACTGTTTGCTGCTCTTTCAAATAGTTAGAGAAATCTTCACGTGACAGTCGGGTCACTCCCTCCGTTCCAAAATTCAAAGTTCGCAAGGTTCACACCTATGGATCTACTCAGAATCTAGACCAAACACATGCATCATGTATCTTTCAACACCTCAGCAGTCGCAGCACCATTGTGACGTGTGTTTCTGTAAAAACGTGAAAGAAAACCAAACATTTCAAATATTGCGTGTTTGATCCGCTGGAAAAACTATTTTTTAAGTTTACCATGTTTCATAATGTAAGCGAATAGTTTATGATGGAAGCTATAATAAATGACACATAAACTGCAGCATAAATACTATATATAAAAGGCAAACTGCTAGACTTGTATAGCTTGTGGCAAGTTCACACCATCAGGTAAACACGCATAGAACCCATCAACCAAATACAGCAGCCACGAGTGTGGAAGTCCCGGGAGACAGAGCAGCAAGGACCGAGATAGGGATGTACCCGGACTAGTCCCATTCAGCCTCACACCTCAAGACTCCCAAGCCAGCGGAATCGACAGAGAGTACCACGAATGTCCACACAAAATGTGTAAAAATTGCAAAAGGCCTTTCACCCTCCACCCCAGAAAGAAATCACAATTTCACCCATCCTTTCCCGCGTAGCTCTGAATGGAAATCGGATTACTGGATATTCATATTATGATTACCCATAGAAATAATCCACAGCAGGTAACCATAGAGGTGATGCTGGAGATCCCCTTAGGATTCATCAATCCAGCTGCTGGTGAACATCTCGGCTAGGCATCTGGTCCTGTGTGATTTCACATCTTTGAGATCCGGGTCCCTTTGGACTAGATGGATCAAGGGGTGACAATTTTTTCAAGTGTTTTCAAAATATGATATTCATACCCAAACTTACACAAAAATTTAGTTGCTCAAAATTGTTCAGTTTTATTACATGTATTTAAACTGTTGTTTGTATTATCATATGAAAATACATCAGGTGCTCAAATTCAATTATTTAAACCAGTCATGCACGCTTCATAAGCATGATAACATTATTGTTACTGTCATTATGCTCGACGGAATGCATACGTTGGATCATCAATAGTATCTAGTAAATGTTTCTGTGATGCCTACCAGAGCGTAAAATTGTACGCATCACACAAGTATTCGATATAAATCCATTTTATTCACTTATATGACCATGAAATCTGGGAACAATGCGAAACAAAGAGTTATTTTCTTTTGTTACCTAATAATGAATCAGCATTGATCTTCTACAACAACAAATCGCAAACAAAGATGTCAGAAATCCTACTGAGCAACATAACACAAATACGTCACGCCAAGATTTTGTAAAAAAAAAAATGAATACGTACAGCATCAAGATGAAGAAAAATATGATACACAATATCCGCATATATAATTAGAAGAGAGAAAAAAACGTTCAACGTTTATTCGTGCATAAATCAGAGATATTACATGATACGTTCTCGTGTATCACAAACCGGATACAAAACTAATCAATGTGGACATTCCGATCTATCATCTCATCTGTGCATTAACAACAAACCAAAGATGTTGATTGATCGTGTGTTGAATGACCGTGTACATGTTGGTGTCAAACACTATATAAATGAATAATTTCGCATTACGAATTTCGCATCTCGGTCGAAATTCGTAAGTTATTTGAAAATAGAAGTGTGAAATAATCTCTTCATATTTAATAGCCCATACCCCGATCCAAATATCCAAAAATGTACACTAACGCAAGCAAATTCTCTGGACAGAGTCCCAAGCCAATATCGGTCGATCTACACGTGACATCCATGTGACTTTCTCATCTGATGAAAAATCAATGATCGAGTACTACGAATTCATGTGATTCCGTTCCATGATTATAACATTAGGAAATGCACTTATTGCAGTACTTGACCTCGAAAACGTAAAGTTGAGTGGAGTGCTGTTTGGAAACAATAAGGTAGAGACACGAAAATACGACCGTTCAGCTAATTAACGTCATCGATGTCATACTGACAAGATCATTGATAGTATATCAAAATGCTTGACACACTAATTTTTATTAGGAGTATCGATTGTCATTCGTGCAATTATCACAGTGGCCTACCGGTCACTGGTCCATCCGGTGGTTCGTTTATTCCAATAATTATACATAAGAACAAATTGTCAGTATGATTGATAATTATTGATGCCACTATGACTGCAGTTCAGTAGGCTGTGTTTATTTATTTCAGATAGTTGTCACTAAAATTTGGATACCTTAACTATCAACATATCTAGTCAGTAAGTTCGAAAATAGAACATTTCTTTGATGATCCAGAAACAAGCTACTCGAAGCCAAAACTTTTCATTTGTGAACTAGATGGTTTTCTATGACAACTTATTTGGTTTTCCCTGTGAGCTAGACCCGTACGTGTGAATTGAAAAAGAGCTAACAGTAGAAGCAGATTAATTCCATGAAGAAGGTATTAATCAAACCACGTGTAAGTTGTCCATCTCAGCCACGCTTTATCCACAAATGCTTCCAGTCGAGGTCCAGAGTTGTCTTTGTGGTCGCCGGTGTGTTTTCTGTCTGGTTTGTGCCGTCTGCTCCCAAAGCTCATTGAAAGAGAGGCGACACAGAGTGAAAAGTCTTCCTATCTAGAGGAAAGGTCCTGGGAATTGACTATCCATCGATAGGACTGGGAAGAGAGCGAGGATTGGTGAGAAAACACTATCATTATTTCATATGGAAAAGGTCAGTGTTATAATTACTGACCATCGCACCATGTTGTGCTGGAAGACAAACTTACATGCTCCAGGATTATCACTGATATGGATGCGTACACTATGCACCCAGTTACGTATTGCCCATACCCGAATCAATAAAGGCATAGATGATATAGCCTAGTGACGTTATTATATTATCCCGCTTGAGGCATTTCGCTCGCAATCACTGAGGTCACGGTTTCAGACAGTTATCTAACGGGTCCGGTTAGAATAATAACTGATACAACTTGGTAGCTGCCAGGCTTAAAACAAGTAGCAACACCACAGAAAACCGCAAGGCATGTGTCAGTCTGGACCGCCTGCTGTCAATGTCTTGGTACCGTAATGATTTCTTAGAGCACATAACGAATCTAAGTTACTGGGACATGGGACAGGATGTTGCTCTTTCAAAGTAGTTGTTGAAATCTCCACGAGACAGTCTCAAGCCTAATGATACAGGGACGTTCCAAAATTTAAAAAATCGCAAGGTTCAAGCACATATATACAATATTTACTGGAGCTGTGACGGTAAAGCCGGTTGCTGGAAACGGCAGTGATTTTTTCTGCACTATCGGTAGTGTATTTTAATGCCAAAAAAATGTAAAGTTTTAATATGCACACGATGCATTTTTTTGTACTTTTTATCGGCTTTGTTTTTGCAGTCAGTGAGTCCTCATCCAGTTAGGCAATCGGGACAATTGTGTTTTGCTTTTCTTGTCGCTCTTTTAAAGTATTATCATTATGATTATACGTACAGTTTATCAATATAATTATGTGTAATTAGCTATGTTGCTTAGAGTGTTCGGTAGTAGTGTTATAGTTTTAACTGATATATCCTCATATAAAAACATCAGGTGAACAAATTAATAAGCATAATATCATTATTGTTACTACCATTATGCTCGTGTGATTGCACAACTATCAATAGTATATCAACTAGCAATTGATTATGTGATATCTACAGGGCGTAAAATTGTACACCAGTATTCGACATTCCATGGATATTCCATTTGATTCACTTATATGACCCTGAAATCTGGGAACAATGCAAAACAAAGACTGATTTTGTTCCAGTACATGATAATCTATCAGCAATGCTCTCCAATGACACAAATCGTGAACAAAGACGTTGGAAATCCTGCTGAGTATCGAAAGTTGCAAAGTAAAGGATAACACCACGATAAACCTGAATACATGTTAGTTGATAAATACAGATTTTACCTAAATATGAAAACGAACAATATCAAGATAAAGCAAAAATAATAGCTATTATTGTTATTCAATATACTATTATTGTTGTTCTGGACCTATTTTGTTTTTCATGTGCCAATATATGACACGAAAAAAAAATATTATCATGATTTCAGCGTTGATTAGTGAATAAATCAGCAAATAGTGGCCCAAATTCAAACCACACTTCTGATAACATATCTAGTGAAATTCAAGTCTTATTTAAATTCGAAACAAGGTAAGAACGAGTCAAAATCAGAAGGCGATTGTGGTGGTAGAAGGTGTGGTCAATCCATTGATCTATGTGGTGCTGTGGCGATTAGAGTGTTTTATTGTGATCAAATACTTCTTTACAATAGAATGTCAAGTTGCTCTGAATTAAACAAAACTTTTTCTTTTGTAAAATGTGGCATATCACTGTATTCATAAACCATTGTGGTAAGTCATCTTCTAGATACAAAAATTACCAAAAGGTATTATGAGGACCTTTAGAGACAAATGACAAATGTCTGACGATCTCCTTTAACACTTGTCATCATACAACAGGTATAATCCTCCGAGTAGCAATCATCGATCTCCGAAATGAGTATCACCCACCCTTACCTAATATGATCACACCATACTTCATTCCTGACGTATACCGCTTACCTGATGGCTGGCATCATTAGAGGTACTGGTATTTTCAGTCGTATGGTTGTCACAATCAACCATTGGTTAACCATGATAGCTTATGTGCCACAGTATGGCATCTCGTTTGTCTGTGATATGTACTACATCACATAATGTCATTCTCGTGTATTGGACTCATCAATTTAGACACACTACACTCATCAATGTAGATATTCCCATGTATCATGTATAATACAACCACCCAAACATTGCAATGAATGACCGTGTATGTGTTGGTGTTGAGCTGTATATAAATTACTAGTTATGTTTACGTATGGCGAATTAAAGCATAAACAACGCATATCTGTTGAATTTAGGAAGTCGTTTTCAAAAACGAGTGGTCATTATTATTGGTAGATGTAGATGTCACTAGATTTCGACTGTTCAGCAGTTTAGCATTTAGATATAATACATATACATCTATAGGTCTTATACACATCTAGTCAGTAACCCCGGTGATCTATTAGTTACATGCCTATCCAAGCCAAAACATAATCATTTGTAATCTGTATGACTTTCAATCAGAAAAGCATATTCGCTGAAATGAGGACGTAGTTTTGGAAGTGAAGTGTGATTAATAACCTATACCTCGAATGGTACCCCTAAATGCACACTGAAGCAGTTGCACTCTGGACAGTTCCAAGCCAATATCGGTCTATCTACACGTGACATCCAGGTGACTTTCTCACCTGATGAAAAATCAATGATCGAGTACTACAAACTAATTTTACATGATTATAACATTTGGAAACGTACTTATTACAGTACTTGACCTCAATGGAGGGAAAAGGTGAGATTGAGTGTAGTGCTTTACGGAAACAATAGGGTAGATATGTGAATATGCATGGCATACCATTCAGAATTAGAAAGATGAAACTCAACTATAACGAATCATGAAAGAATGAGTGATAATATGACTGAATGGTAAGTGATCAATATCTTTTTTAATCGAAATATTCGTTTCTCAGGCCTGACTCGTGACAACCAAGTAAATGCAACGATTCCAGTCTGAATGTATCCTCCTATCTCGGTGTTATGTCTCCAAAACCAGCAAAGAACTAGGATAGCCATGCGCTATTAACCCTATGCTACCTGAGGTATCTTCAGAGCCACCCATGGGAATCTGAATTAATTTGGGAATATATAGATATCTTCTAATTTGGCATTTTCCACAGGAAAGACCTCCTGAAGCTTGACGAAGATTTTCGCTGTATGTTAATCAGAATGTTCTCCTCTTTATGTCGGTATATCATAATTTGAAGTGCTACAAATTTGGCGAAGATGTCAACAATGCAATCACGCATACACACATCTCGAAAACACAAATAAAACTCTAGATGGTAGTAAC
Organism: Terebella lapidaria; assembly: GCA_949152475.1. Lineage (NCBI taxonomy): Eukaryota > Metazoa > Annelida > Polychaeta > Terebellida > Terebellidae > Terebella > Terebella lapidaria. The sequence continues at coordinate 31,197,521 of OX424560.1, forward strand.
AAAACGCAACTCTAGATGGCATAGGGTTAGATGTTAAATCATGAAATAGTAAAATAATAAATAACAACTAGCATGCAGCTTTCAAAATGTATTTCTCATTACAGTGACTCCTACCTTGTTTCCATTGAACTTTACTGATTTGAAGGAAATGGACTCAACAATACATTATATTGAACGCATTGAATCGATGTCTGACAGCTGTTTGACAGACGCACTGGAGCAAATAAAAATACAATGGTCTGAAATTTACTATAGTGAAAATAACATTGACAAAATTCCCGGTAACCTACAGGGCAAAAGCCTGAGAAATTCTTCACATTCAAATTATAATAATATCGACATTTAGTAAGTAAGTAAGTAAGTAAGTAAGTATGTATAATTTCTTTTTTTCCAGTAGAGAGTCTAGTATACCTATGAACCTTCATGAATAAAAAATGAAAACATGAGAGCTAAACATGTGTCCAGCAAGAATCATATTTGACAAAAACATTCGTACATTCTCAAAAAAAAATTTAGAATGGAAACACAAATGAACAATCCTCGAACAATGTCATGTAAAAGCACTTCCTGTGAAAAATTATAACAAAGAAATGTATAGAAATCGTACGAAATATTATGGACTATAACCCACAAACCTGCCATCAGAAATTGCACGACTAAACCACTGGACTACACAGCTACACCACTGCGAATTGCGCAGCATTCAACACCGAAGCAGTCACATCACAAATATGACGTGTACATCTGTAGGCGAAAATTTATGATCGAATACATGATGCATAGCGGTGACATTTTCTTATCAATAAACAGTAGCATAATCAGTATCTATAAAAGGCAAAGTGCTAGACGTGTTTAGCTTGTGGCAAGTTCACACCGCCAGGTACACACATAAAGATCCAACGTCAAAATACAGCAGCGAAAATGTAACAGTCCCGGGAGACAGAGCAGCAAGGACTCAGACAGGGATGTACCCAGACAACTCACATACAGCCTCACACTTAAAGAAGCCAGTACAATCTTCCAAAAGCCCCATGAATGTCAACTCAAAATCTGTGATAATTGCAAAAGGCCTTTTACCCCAGTAACGTTTGGTCTTTTTCTGTCATGGATGGCAGCTCCAACCCTCAGAAAGAAGTCACAAGTTCGTCCATCATTTTTTTCCGTAACTCTGAGTGGAAATCAGATTATTACATAACTATAGAGTGACAACCCATGGAAATAATCCACAGCAGGCAATCAGAGATGATGAGTGCCAGAGTTCCCATTAGAGTTTCTTAGCCACACTACTGAAAGTCACCGCGGCCAGGCATCGGGTCCCGGGAAACAGCACATTTTTATGTTCCAGGTCTTTTCGGATTCCACTGAGTTCGGGAGTTGGATCTCAACACATCAGTGCCAGAGGTGACAACTTTTTAACTGTTATTATATGATCATAATTGATCAATATACGTGTAATTGGCTAAGTTGCTGGAAATGTTCAGTAGTAGTGTTATTGTTTTAATCGCTGTTTATAATATCATAAAATAATTATATGCACGTTTAATAAACATGATATTATTATTGCTATTCCCATTATGCTCGAGGGAATGCACACGTTGGATCATCAATAGTATCTAGCAATTATTTATGTGATGCCTACAAGAGCGTAAAATTGCACGCATCACACCAATATTCGATATAAATACATTTAGTTCACTTATATGATCATGGAGTCTGGGAACAATGCAAATCAAACAGTTATTTTCTTCCGGTACCTGATAATCAATCGGCATTGATCTCCAATGGAAAAAAAAAATATCGCGAACGAAGATGTCAGAAATCCTGCTGACCATCATAACACAAAGACGTCACGATACATGTCTCAGTACATGTCAATAGAAATTGGGTAATAATTGTGATCGCCAAGATTGTGTAAAAAAATGGATATGTACAGTATCAAGACGAAGAAAAATATGACAACGCAACATTTGTCATGTGCATATATATATTAGATGAGAGAAAACAAATATCATGATTTCAACGTTTATTAATGTACAAATCAGTGAACAAAGAGTGTAACGTTCGACGCACAGGGCGCACGCGGCGGGCGTCGTAATTACTAGAACTACAACCAGGTAACAGTCCGTCCGGACGCATCCGCCGTCATACATCACATCATAACACATCATAGACATACAAAGTACATTATACATCAGTAATGGTAATGTAGTCGTATGCAAAGCCTAATATGCCATGGCAGCGACACCCCAGAGCATGTGCACGTGGGCATGTTGCTGGCCGGCCTCGCCGAAAGCACTGTCACAGGGATAGAACCCTGGACAGCACGACGGTCTTCCAGAGCCTGTGTCGCACCATCCTAGGGCGAGAGACCGATGATCACAGGGACTAGCCCCGAATCAGCACGGTCCCCCTCCTGGGCCCTCCATTGGAAATCGTCCCTGGGGCCTTACGGGCCCCCTAGCCGAAAAGGGACAAGGAGCTCATGGCTGAACTCAGCCGTCGTCCTCTTGCCTTGCTAGTCCGAGACAACTCCGAACACACAAAGCAGCTTGGGAGTATTTATAACCCCCAAAGCACGAGATACCAGGGATGACGTAAAGAGGATTTGAGAGTGTTGCCATGCAACGCACGTTCATTGAACACGAAGCGTTCAAAACAAGAGTAGTGTTTAGCAAAGAATCTCCTGCCGCGATCCTTGTGCAAAAATCGCCACAAGAGCCTAAATTCGAACCACACATCTGACGACAGATTCGATGAGATCCAAATTTCATTTGGATTCTAAACATGGTGTGAAAGGAGTAAATCGGATGGTGATTGTGGTGGGTGGAACTGTGTTCGTTCTATAGATCTCAGTCCTGCTATAGATAGCAGAGTTTTTTGTGATTAAATACTTTTCCACCATCCATAAGAATGTTTAATGTCTCTGAATTAAAACAAAACAATTATGATAAAATTTTGTATATCTTTGCATTATGCTGTGATAAATCATTTTCTAGACACAAAAGTTACCATAATTATATATATAAGGTACATGGGAACCTCCAGATAAAAATTCCGATATCTATTGACGCTGCTCATCATCCAACAGGTATAATCCATAGGCGTATTTAGAGGTGGGGGGGGGGGGCGGGGCACGTGCCCCCTTTCAGACAAATTGCTGCCATTATGCCCCCTCTTTAGAGAGACTGTGCCCCTGTCCCTCCCTGTACAAATAAAAAACATATAACATAAGTCCTATAAACATTTGCATTATCAAAATTACAAAAGTTACCGAGCTTTAAATTTGTTCAACACTTTATTGCTGAGATTTATAATAGTCGCCGGCCGCTCCTGACATATGAAGAGCCCCGTCGAACTTGCGGAGTCCCCCGTATTGGGTTACTGTATGTGATCCGTTATTCACTCATCGCACGGCACAGGTGAAGTCGGGAGACAAACCAGGCTTAGTGGACCATACACGTGTATATTATGTATTATTAAAATGGAGTGCCATCATTATTGCCAAGCAATTGAAAATAAATATGCATGTCAGTATCTGTATACATAAGGAACAACGTATTGTATTCTCTGACTTATGTTGGAAGAACTTCACATACAATTTATATAATTATAATTTTCACATGCATATTTTATAGTTTATGTCAAATTACAACTGAATCCATACTGGTCTATAAATATTTGATTGCAAAACTGGTTGTACTCGTAGTCATAACTGGTGAGTCGTCAAGGGTGATATGTACCCAAACTAGGGCCAGATTGCACCAGCAAATGTCAAAAAGCGTTGGGCTTCTGGGGCCCTTGACCCCCCGCCAATTGGGACTCGCTGCGCTCGTGTCATGACTGTTGAGTTGTCAAGGGTGATATGTACCCAAAATAGGGCCAGAATGCACCTGCAAACGCCAAAAAGCGTTGGGCTTCTGGGGCCCTTGAGCGAGCCACAGGCCCCCCGGCCCCTTGGGTCTCGCAGCGCTCGTGCCTCGCCTCGCTCAGACCATCCACTCAATTTAATTCTTGTGCCCCCCCCCCCCCCCCATTTCTGGGATTTCTAGATACGCCCCTGTAATCATCTGAGCAGAAAACAACCATCAAACTAAGTATCACGTCCCCTTATCTACTACGATCACGCCATGCTTTATTCATGATATTTAACACATACCTAATGACTGAAACTTGTCATACGGTTGTCACAAGAAGCCATTGGTAGACCACGATAGTACCAGTTGTTGTACCACTATGTGATGCATATCGTTGGTATGTGATTTGTGATACTTCGCATGTCACGTGATACATTCTCGTGTATCAAGTGTTCGACACAATACTCATCAATGTGGACATTCCGATCTATCATCTCATCTGTGCATCTATTAACAACAAACCAAAGGTGCTGAATGATCGTGTGTTGAATGACCGTGTACATGTTGGTGTCAAACAGTGTATAAATTACTATGATGGTAACGTACGGAAAATTAAAGTATGAACAACGCATATCGGTCGAAACTCGTAAGTTATCACAAATAGAAGTGTGAAATTATCTCTTCATATTTAATAGCCCATACCCCGATCCAAATATCCAAAAATGTACACTAACGCAAGCAAATTCTCTGGACAGAGTCCCAAGCCAATATCGGTCTATCTACACGTAACATCCATGTGACTTTCTCACCTGATGAAAAATCAATGATCGAGTACTACGAACTCATGTGATTCTGTTCCATGATTATAACATTTGGAAATGCACTTATTGCGGTACTTGACCTCGATACGAAAACGTAAAGTTGAGTGGAGTGCTTTTTGGAAACAATAAGGTAGCGACATGAAAATACGACCGTTCAGCTAAATAACGTCATCGATGTCATACTGACTATGACAGTACGATGTGTTACAGCCAAGATCATTGATAGTATATCGCAATGCTTGACGTGCTAATTTTCATTAGGAGTATCGGTTGGCATTCGTGCAATTATCACAGCGATTTTACCGGTCACCTATGGTCCATCCGGTGGGTCGTTTATTCCAGTTGTGTGTTCGCTGATATCAACTTTGACATGTGTGGGGGGGGGGGGTACCCGGGGTATTATGGGCATTACAGTTCTGTTCCTATTTAGAGCAATGTCTAATGCCCATTTATCTTAGAGTGATATTGGGTGAAAAACTATTGGTCCAAATCAAATGCAACTATGCCTGTGGTCGCAGAAAAAATCAGTTACAAAACAAACTATGGTTGATCAGATGGATAAATCAAACATGTGAAGTACTACCAGCCGCTTCTGCTTGCTTCTATTACAGGTGTCGACCTATTTAAGTAGTTGTTTTCTATAATTATATGAAAATGCAACACATCTTACAATCGGAACAAGTGGTCAGTATGATTGATAATTATCGATGCCACTATGAGTGCAGTTCAGTAGATTGTGTTTATTTATTTCAGATATTTGTCACCGAAATTTAGATCAACACATCTAGTCAGCAAGTTCGAAAAACCTGACATTACTTCGATGGTGCGGTAAACAATTGGTTATTTGCTATTGAAAAGCCAAAACATATATCTCTAAATGACTTTTTATGAAAATTTATTTGGTTTTCACTGTGAGCCAAAGCCGTATATTTGAACTTGAAAAGAGCTAACAGTAGATGCAGAGGTATTCCATGAAGAAGGTGTTAATCGAAGTCCAGTCGAGATCTAGAGTCGTCTTTGTGGTCGCTCGTGTGTTTTCTAACTGGTTTGTGCTGTCTGCTCCCAAAGCTGATAGAAAAGAAGGCGACACAGAGTGAAAAATCTTCATGTCTACAGGAAAATTGACTGTCCATCGATAGGACTGGAAAGAGAGCGAGGATATTTTGGTGAGAAATTATTATCACTGAATTCACATGGGAAAGGCTAGTTTCATAATGACTGACCACCGCAACAAACATATTATGATGGAAGACAAAATTATATGATCAGGGATTACGCCTGGTATGGATGTATACATTATGCACCCAGTTACATATTGCCCGTACCCAAATCAATAAAGACATAGATGATATAGCCTAATGACGTTACATTATCCCGCTTGAGGCATTTAGCTTGTAACCACTGAGGTCACAGTTTGTTGTCTAACAGGTCTGGGCAGAGCTGAGGCAACTTGGTAGCTTCCAGGCTTAAAACAAGTTACAACACCACAGGAAACAGCAAGGCATGAGTCGGTCTTGACCGACTGCTGTCAATGTCTTGGCAACGTCATGATTTCTCAGAGCACATAATGAAACCAAGTCGCTGGGACATGGGGCTGGATGTTGCTCTTCCAAAGTAGTTTGAGAAAATTCCATGCGACATAGTTTCACGCCTATTAATACAAAGACGTATTACCTAAAACTGAATAATCGTAAGGTGCATGCTTAGGTATTTACCTCAAAAGACAGACCAAAAACATGCGAATTGTGCAACATTCATTGTCGAAGCAATCGCAGCACTGTTGTGACATGTGCATCTATAGAAAAGTGAATTGAATTTGATCATCTTGGGAAAAAGACAACACGTATTCAGTTTACCATATTAATTATTGTACGCGAAAATTTATGATAGAATATACGATAGATAGCGGTAACATTTCCTTACCAAAAAAAGCTGCAGCATATACAGTATCTATAAGAGGCAAACTGCTAGACGTGTATAGCTTGTGGCAAGTTCACACCATCAGGTAAACACGCATAGAACCCATCAACATAATACAGCAGCCACGAATGTGGAAGTCCCAGGAGAAAACCAGCAAGGACCCAGACAGGGATGTACCCGGACTAGTCCCATTCAGCATCACACCTCAAGACTCCCAAGCCAGTACAATCTTCAAAGAGCCCCATAAATGCCCACTCAAAATGTGTGAGAATTGCAAAAGGTCCTTTACCCGGTGGAGTCTGGTCTCTTTAAACCATGGCACCCCCACCCTCTGAAAGAAGTCACAAGTTCGCGCATCTTCGTCCGTAGTTCTGAATGGAAATCGGATTAGTGGATACCCATAGTGTGATTACCCATAGCAATAATCCACAGCGGGCAATCAGAGACAGTATATGCTGGAGCTCCCTTTAGAGCTGCCCTCAGTTCCTCGGTCCCACTGCCAGTGGACACCCGGCTGAGCATCTGGTCCAGTGAGAGGGCACCTCTTTTAGATCCAGGTCTCATGGGACTCGACAGAGCTCGGGAGTTGGCATCTCAACGCTCCAGTGTCATATGCAAAGTGTGACAACTTTGTAAGTGTTGGGAGTGGGCAGAGCTAGACCGCAGTCCAGGAGCTTCTTTCTACCCCTTCCTGTCCTCGCAAAGTGAGTAGTGGGACAAGTATCCTTGGGACAACTTAGTTTGGACCACTCATGTTAGTGATTCGAAAAGAGGTAGCCTCCCATAACGAAGGAGGTTGTCGGTAAGGCACTTCACCATATGAGAGTCCAATTTGACAAATCACTGGGGCGTTGCCTAGGAGCAGATCTATGTTATCATGTTGCTGCGGTGTGGTCTAGGAAGCAGTGACTAATGCTACAATTAATGATGATATGGACCCTGCTTTGTGCTGTCTAGGATATAATTTCCAGTTATTTCAACATTTGAAAGGGTCGTGTTGTAATTGCACATTACATGACCATTTTTCATTTCTCTAGAGACGTTGAGAACAATGCAGGAACCACTTTTTCTTCTTTTTGATGGATGCTCATTTCCATTCTTATGGCAGATGAAAAACAAAGGGAATGCTTCCATTTCATATAAAAATGGAATGAAAATTAAGTTGAAGAAAAAAATGACGAAAATTAAATTCAACATAGGGACTCGCTTGGCAATGTCCGGCTTGTGTTGGGGCTGCCAGAGTGATTTTAAAAGGATAAACCGATAGGACGTTTCTCATTGGCATTCAATCGATTTCCACTGAGCTTCCGCGAGTGGCGCTCGCCTGGCGACGAGAGGGAGGGAGACGGGAGAGGCAAAGGGGAGGAGGAGGGTCTGGCTTCGTCGGTGGCAGCGACAGCAGCATGGGAAAGGCTTGGGTAAGGTAGTCTGTCGTCCGACCGCTGGCGTGTGAGGTTGGTTGTCTGCTTGTGGAGATGCGACGAGAGTGGGACTCTGTGACTGTGTAGATTGAAGCCTATATTCTAGCAGAAAGAAGCAGAAAAGTTTTGTGACACGTGGTGAATGACAGTTTGCACTGTGATTTATATATCAGCTGGAATTGAATTCTCTGGAGTGTACCCCGCGTGTCGACGCATTGTTTTTATGGATTTTTGTGTGTTGAAACTCGACCACAAAATCAAAACATTTCCACGTGGTTTGACGGATATTTATCAGCGATCGAGCTAAGCAAATGCTGAATAATATATGACCGATTATTTGTCAGTGTTCAATGGAGCGAATCGTTTATCTTCGTGTCTCTATTGAGTGAGCGCTCAACGACCGGCAATAACTTGTCCATCGCTTGTCACGAGTTGTGAACGGTACCTGTGGAGTACTTCGATAAAGATTAGAGCAAATATTTGTGAGTCACTGTCACATGGAACGCTTCAAGTGGTGGAGGGCTATCTCTCTGACTCGTTCTGTCCAAGGAACATAAAGGCAGAAGGACCACTCATTGCGATGATCGGGGTCTTTGAGTCTCTTATACCGCGAATGACGGCGCTGCCACAGAAGAACCAGCTAAGTACGTTACAGTAGCTAGTAGAGGGTCCACATCGTTATCGATATACTCGCAGATTGATCGAATTTCGTGAGGAGACGACCGTCAGCGCTCAGTCTGCGTGGTCTGGTGTCTGTTGTGCAAGTCGTCCACTCGAAAAGGGGGTACTTCCTCAGGGGGTCTGGGCGGTCATCGATGCGCACGCGAGGGTTACTCGACGGGTAGTCTCAGAGGATAGCAGTGAACTTGTCCCCTTGTGGATTTCACCCCTGCTAGAGAAAAAAAGGAGTGAGGAAAAACTGAACTGTCTCCCACTGGTTCTCCTGATCACATATCCACCTTCTTCTCTCGTCTTGAAGGAGAAGAACACTTCTGCCCGGTTGGAGAACACAGGAGGACACTGACTACCTCAGCATCCACACCAGTCATGATTGCAATGGTTCATTAGTGAGGGAAATCTCCACAGGAAAAGGGAGAACCATTTCCTTTCATCCCAACTTGGCTTTATGGGCCTGGGTGTCGTGAAATCTGTCGCTAGAGACTCGCCACTTATACCTCATAAGGATTCTCATCCACCCCTTGGGAAACACACGCGGGGGGAATATGCAACGTAAACAGTGCTGAAACTTTGGCGACATTCGAGTGTTTATATTTCAACCTAGCTTCGCCCTACCGCAGCACAAATTACCCGCGACAAGGCCCCAAAATTTGTCTCTGTTTCATACGAGTCGCTTTAGGAATCCCGTCGTCGGCTCTCGCCAAATTACAACGCGACGGGAAGTGGGAAACCCCCGGAAATACTGGACAAGGACACACGAGGAAGTGGGAACAAGATATCGTAGAGCCCAGTGGAATACTTTGATTTGTTCCCTGGCATAAATTCTTTTTGGCTTCATGCTCGAAAGCAAATAGTTGAAGAAGTGGTCCTTCATTAAGGCACATTTTGGGCTTCGCTCGTCAAATACTTCTATACAGTCTTTTATATATGCTGTTAATTCCAACAAATTGGAAATTGTAAGACTTGAACAAACAAATACATCTGGATAGGACAACACGACACAGGGAACAAGACATCGGAGTGACACTCTAACGAACCACCGCCCACATTCAACACCTAACAAAAACTCGAGCGAGCTTCCTGGATTTACGCACCTGTATTTTCTCCTATACGCAGTCAGCTCACTCCCAATTACTTCCAAAGATGGCGACAGCGGCGCTTCCGGTCAGCCTATTCATGATCCTAAGCTTGTGTCACATCACCCGGGGCATGGAGATGGCACATGACTTTGAGAAATTGAAAGGTAAAAGAGGATTATTATATGGCAGATATTGTTAATAGAGTATTGGTGACCACGTGGTGAATATCTCATGCGACTTCAAAGTTGAATGAAATGGGAGAATCATGCAGTAGCCCTCAGGCGGTAGACATAAGCTTGTTGCGGGATAAAACTTTTCAGCTTTAGTAGTATTACTACTGAACAGTTACGTTCTCATGTGCATTAATTGATCAATTATCACAGGGCATGTGTAATCATTCACAACATAGCAAAAAATGGGTTTAGATTTGCGCTTTATGGCGTTCATAAGCGATATAATTATTACCCCTTTACGCTTCGTGGGCTTTCGAATTAGCTCTCGCCGTACCGTTGGCGAATCGATCTTTTGTTAGTTTTTCCTGGATTCGCATGCAAAGAATAAAACCCGGCGTAGGATGGGTTTTGATGTCGTGTTTATGATAGAAGTTTACTAGCGTGGGATACAAATGAGTGGAGCTGATCACGTACCGAAATGACCGCTAATGCTTCATGATGGCTTGTTCACGAGATCGCCATAAAATCTTTTTGTGGACGGTTTTTAAGTAGACCGCTGCGTGACTTGGTTCACTGATCCAGATCGAACACTGTTTGAAAAGTCTCTCCACAGACGACCTTAATAAGTATGTTCAGCGCGTTGGGACAAGTTAAGTGACATGAAATTGCAAAGTCACGATGCCTCAGTGATGTTTCTCCTTCTTGTTTTCCGTCTTATGTTGTGTTGTACGACATCTATTGTTGTCAAACCACGGTATACAATGTTAACATGACACCTTAGCGACTTGTTTCATGAATTGTTTTTTCAACGTCGGCTTCGGACAATCATTATGCGCCATGCATAAAATATGTGGCCAGTCAGGGAAAATCAGTCAAAATATGTCATGCGCTTTTACAAAAAAAGACACACTCAGTGAACCCTATACGCTTTGAACATTCAAGGAACTGACCCATTTACAGCCAGAGGAAGAGAGGTGGCACATAAAAGGAACACAATGCGACACTTTCCGGACACAATTCTATTTATTACGGGGCCTTTGCCCGCACACATATGCAGATAATCACCCAATCCACTTCTGGTCGCATTTTGAGCGGCGAGGAAGGCCCGAAACGAGTTGAGGAGCCTCTTGGCGCGAAAACGCTATCAGTCAGTAAAGTAGCCAACTCGTACAATGAGTGCACTCTACTGCCTTTAAAATATTTAGCCCTACAATTCTCCGAGAATTCACGCCTCGTTATCCATCGTCAATTGGCTCTATGGTAAATACCACGTGTTATCAAATAGAATCCGTTCTTTCAATCCTCGTGATTAGATGTATTCCAGAGCGGAGGTGGAGGGGTGAGCGCTGGCTTTATTTATATCCGTATTGAGTTACGTCTGTCAACGATATATAAACAGGAGAATGATTGAAAACCGTATGGGTGATTGGCGCCTGTCGAAACCTTTGTTTAAATACAATAGTTCATAATAGCTTATCGATCAAAGCCGATGCACCATATTGCTATTCCTTATTGGCTTAGTACAGGTGTAAAATGGCCGAATCAATTGCTTCTTTTTATTTGGCCCGTGTCGTGTTATTGCAATGATTGTCGCACTATTCATGGCCTGATCATAAATTTTGTTCTGGTGTCTCGACGCGCGCTGTCCCACGAAGTCATATAAACGATGAAAATTGGTGGCGTTTTATGAAGCTGGTTGTCGCTGTTTATATTGGCAGTTTTGCTTTTGCTGTGGTGTGGTGTTTGAGGCCAATAAATGGTCTTTGTTGACTCTTTTCTATCGCGTAGTTGGGGCATTGGGGCCATGTAATGAACATTTTGCCCGCACAAATCAAGTCACTTCTGTCTTTTGACGCTGTCCGTTTCCTCCCAAATATGAGATGATCCGTTCCCAAGATTAGATCAGAATCCATGATACAACCGAGCGACTCCAACGCAGCGCTATGTATATTGCAACCCACGGCTTGATCGCATGCCATGTGCCCATCAAAATACGTGATTAATCCTCGCGTCTAGCGCCATGATTACGCTACAAGACAACCTTTGATCCGTATCATCTTGGTCCCTAGAGTAAGTCTTACCCGTCTCCCTACAGTGAATTCCCTCCCCTTCTCTAATTTACAAGCGCTAATAATCATAGAGAAAACATCCTTTTGTGGACTTGTCACATTTCTGCTGAGCTTTAAGGAGGCCAGTCAGGAAGCGTGGTTGACATTTTTCTTCGTGTCTTCGTAGGATAGTTTTGGGGACAATCGCGGGAGCTGACTCTCTGCTTGGGAAGTCTCTCTCGGCGGAGAATATTGGATGCGGAGATGTGATGGGATGATTTGTCCGACATGCTGGGAGAGACCAGATATTGTTGTACATCACTTCGTCCGCTCTGCCATGCCAGTGAGCAGGTGCAGACTCAAGTTTGAAACGTCGAGCTTTTGTAGCGGGATTCGCTCCAACCAGAATATACCCCCCCCCCCTCTCCATAACTTGAATGGCGCTGATTTATTCTATTTTAAGGAAACTAGTCCCTTTATGTACAGTAACATCACTTTGTCCTTCTATCAGTCCTGCAATTTCTGTTCTTGGAACATACCAGAAGACTTGCCCGTGTAGTCCATAGTCGCTCCCTCGTCACTACTTGGCCAAGACCAATCGATACCAAATTGATTTCGGCTTTTGAAAACGGTTTGGTGACTCTGCTATGTAAACCTCGTGATCGGAATCTTTGATCGTCCGTATAATCCTAGCATATTCCAGGCACAGATAAAGACAGCGAGTATTCAAAAGAAAATCAAATGGGTCCATGACCAAGTTACAAGTATATGTGGATCTAGATGGTGGACGTGGGTGTAAGATTCCAAGGTACGTTGAGCGGGCAAACATTTTGAACGAGTCGTAAATGTTATTATATATTTGTATTGACCTTGCATGACAGCATGTTTGTACGATATAGACCTTTGTGTTTAGACTGAACAAAAGGGCATGCATTGAGACGGAAGAAGGACCTTTCCTGTGTCCAGCTTGGTACAAACATGGTGCTGCTACTCGATAGCTTTCCAAATAACACTCTTTCCTCTCGCGTCTTGTAAAATTGGAAGCGTATCCAGAACAACATGTCCGGCCTGCAAATGTTTGCGCTTAGGAAAAGGTTTTATTTGCCGAAGAGCGCGACTCAATTAGACTTTATGTTGAGTCAACAAGGTGGATATCACTGTCACGTGGTCTCTGTATGGCAGTGAAGCAAGGAGAGTCTAGAGGTAGTTGAGAGATGTCCATGCGAGAGAGAAAAAATGTACGCACGCTGGTCGATCTGGAGCCAGTTGCACTGCCTTTCCCCCAAAGACATTGAGCAAACACGTGTTTCTGGCAATCGATCAGCTCTGCTAATTCTACAGAAGAAAAGGAATTGTATAAAATCTCCAAGACCAATACCACAAAGCACTTGCCATCATCCCCCACAGAAAGACACAAAAGGACCTCGTCTTTTGAGGAATCATGTCCTACGTCGCGCCATCCTTGTGACCGTTTTGGACGATTAATGCCGAGATAGATTATTGTTGTTGTTCTATTCTAGGACCGCAGCAAATCCGAAACAAATCCCAAAGACACACAGATCAGGAACGAAAATCTGACAATACTGCGATTGGTCATACAATGTGTAATTGTACGGTTATGAACAATAGAACCAATCGCTTGATCGATGAGTCTAGCTTATGCGACTTGCAAACAAATGATGGTCGAATTTTCTTTTACCGCTCATTGAAATTAGTCCTGATGATTGTTAGTTCGAAATTGTTTGGATCATTTGTCAAGCTTTGTGGCATTCAATGAATCATTTCTTGGTCTTGCTTGTACATTTTGCATTTGACAATCAAAACAGTTCGATACAGAATAAGATTGGCAGTGTGTATTGCCATCATGAACATACATGGACTTTTTTCTCTTTTTAGTATAGTGTTTACTTTAGCTGTTTGTACGTATACCCCTTGATATATTATTTTCGGATCAGACGGTAACTCCTTATATTGTTACAAAGATGTTGTCATACGAAAGTCTGACAACCCTATACATCTACACTGCGCCCAAGAAACGAAGGTCGGATATTTTCCCGCCAGCTATATGACCAATAACGGCAAGATTGATGAGTGATGTCTGATGCCACTCCATCATAAATTCCGGGGGAGCCACAATCTGAAAGGGTTAAATTCCTCGCCGATGTTGTACATACGGCGTGCCATACAGCGTGGACGTTCCGAACCATGGCAAGTCTGGCCCCCAACAGCACTCGAAAACACAATATATGAGATTACGGGGACGAATGAACGACCGGGTGAAGATTTCTAATGTCTCCCGTAGGCCACCCCGAGTGCATACAAATTACCGTCGTTTGGTGAAGAACGAATGGACGGTAGTCATGGTCACCCCTAGAATGTAAACTGCGGAACAAAAATAATGCATTGTCAATATTGTTATCTGCGCATTGTCCTGCGCTGAAACAGTTGATTTCAGGAGTCATTAGCGTCAGTCAAACATCATTATTGATGTTGGTAAAACAAAAAGGATTGGGAGGAAAAAGTCTGGACTCTCGCTGGCTCGCAGTCCGCCTGTTATAAACTCTTTACGGACTGGAAATAGAATTGCCTGGGTTAGAGGTTAGAGGGGCTATATTAACAAAAGTTACGGCAGAGAAATGTCGTAATTATCAGCTTAATTGAGTATGTGATGTTCTCTTCTTTTTTTGTTTTAACAACTGCTCTGTGTTTTTATGATGGTTTGTAAAACCACATTATGTGTTCTTATTCTGTGTTTGCCCTCCAGGACCTGTAGGATATAATGAACCACCGCGCACCAATTAAAGCAACACCGTTGCAAAACTACCCAAGTGGATGAAAAAACAAACTGGTTTTTGGTAGATTGCTGCAAAATAGTGTATATTTCAATGCAGAGTTTTATTTAAACTTTTTTACCCGATATGAATAGAATTATAGCTTGACATAGACTGTAACCTGAATAATTAGTGATCCAAATGCAAAATAAACTTCGAAACAGCGATCTCTTCGTAGCTCACTCATTTCAACCACATCAAGAAATATTTATCCCGCTTTCAAGCCTAATCTCTTGATCTTCATCCTTCTTCCTTGTCCTGTCTATTCATTTATTAACCATACCACTTGAACAGATAATTAACAAATATTTCATGTCTTGCAATCAACGTAAACAAGAAAATCGATGTTGCATTCTCGAGACGGGCCCACGTTCAAGCACTTATACCTCTGCATCAGATCTCATAAAAGCCTAACATTACAGCAGTAAACCAATATTTACCAAGTGTTTTCTATTGGGATGCCCTGATTAATGCTGCAATCTATGAATGAATGAAACGTGGAACAGCTTACAAGACAGAATGCAGGATGGTAGCCCCTCCAGAAGGCCGGGGGCGAGGTAGGGAAAATTACGTCTCGTAATTTTCGCGTTATTGGCCCTTGTACAATATCTCGTGAGATTTAATTTACGTTCGCCAATTGAGCGGGACTCGTTGAGTAGATCCTCGGATGATTACCGTTTTCTGAGAGCCTATTTCACCTGCTCATAGATACAATTATACTTCTTACGAAGAGTACCTGATGTACTGGGTTCGCTAATAATTATATAATTGGATAACACAAACTCTCATAACTATAAATTGTTGGTTTGCTTACCAGTCTAAGAGTTGTTTAGGTTTGCATCTCTCGCTAACTCGTTCAGTTTTCGTGACCTTCACTGTGACATTCAGCTGAGCAGATACCGGAAATAATATGACAATCTAGACGTGCGTATGACGTCATCACGTTGTGTGCACCAAAGTGCAGATGTTTCAAGACATTTAGTGTTTGTTTCTAACTTTGTGTTGGAAGTTATTCTGATCCACGCATATGTGATGGCCTTTGCTTCAACGTTCAATTTCCTTTCTGTCATACAACGTAAATCAAAACATATATAAAGATCCGCCCATATTGTAAGCCAATAAACGCTTCTTTGCGCCCTCGAATGCCCGAAAACTTTCATAGAAACCCAACATGAAAAGCACCATAATTTGACTTTTTCCCTAATGTTTACCTTTGCTTTTCACACGGTTAATACGTCGATAAACACATGAACACCGCCACGCAAGGTAGTCTCAATTGGCAAAGTCTCGAAATGTTGTCAGAACGTGACTAAAGCGAGGGGAATGTTATCCTATGTGACCCGACAGCCCGACACAGGAAGAAATCACGCCTAAGCACCAGCATCTCCTCAGTTACCATAGTTACCTACCGTCGTATTGACCTGGCGACCGACTCGGTCAATGCCAGAAATCAAAGCTGCCGTGGGCGTCCGCGTTTCTACTATATAGCTTTTTTTCTGTTTTCAATGTGATGAAGTTTTATTTTCGACAAGTCAGTGGTCTCTTTTGGAGTAAAAAAGTTTCTTAATTTCTAATCTATCATCGAAACATTGGGGATGGACATGATTGTCTTTCACGTATACATTCTTCAAAGGGTGCCACATGTGATGCGGGAAAATCGGTATTCAAGCACAGATGGGCACTGTGGAATCAGGATGTACAACGTCTTGGGTAATATTTTCAGAAATACTGCACAATGTTGCAAAATCACGTAGTATATGCCGTATCTTCACACAGCCCCGACAATTCTACCATTTGGTATTGAAATAGAAACAAAATAAACTTTTCCAAGAAGCGGTAAGGCTGAATGATCGATTTCTACCGAAAATTCCACCGGTCGCCATTCGTTTAAGGATTACCGTCGCCATCTTGTGTCGACAGTATTTCACGTTGCTTCACTTCCCGTTAAAAGGAATCCCAGCCTCGTTTCAATCATCACCTGAAAGACCCGTATGTCAATGGCGTCTACACCGGATTGATACATCTTATAAATGTGGTAATTCAAGGGCGTAGCCCCCTGATCTGAGAGGATAAAAAGATGTGTCATCGCGAATGTGTCTCATTATAGAAAACATTTCCGTCAGCGGGTAGTTGCAGTTAGTGGGGGAAGGAGGGGAGGGGAGGGGTGAACCTGTCGGGAGAAAGAGGGCTGGGCCACGTGTTAGATAACATATATTATCGAATTCCTTAGCGATGTGTTTAGTGACATCACCGCGTTATTTATTGTACACCTAGCGTAAGACGTGACCATTGACTAATGAGAATGTGGGCCAAAATTGACGAGGTGGTAAATCACTATACCCCCAAAGTAGACAACAATTATGGTTATTCATATGCGCGTAAGCTCGTTGTTGTATGGGGTCATAATTCTGTATCGAGACAGGTTTCTTATAGTAGGCCTAGACAGTGGCGATAATGAATAATGTAGGTATTTACAACTACAAATATTAATAAATGTGATAATTGAAATAGGTGTATATACTATCGCATGTACCCAAACTCAATATTCTCATTTCCTGATATGAAAGCCATTTTCGCAATAATGCACACTTGGCAAACTGTCCCCGGGGCATTCTTGTGTCAGTGTAAAGCTAAAAAAACAGGTCACGATGAAATTCTCGCACGCTCCATTGGTAATTGCAGCGTAGGAATTAAGACGTCAAATCACCGCCTGTAATCAAGCATAATCCATCCGAGCATAAAGTAGTCCCGGTGATTCGGTTTCCGTGTCGACTAATTTTCCTCAGCTGATTGAATCAAGCTCGAGGGTATTACTGTGGAAGTTTCGCTTTTGTCGACAGTCGTTCGTTTACAACGTTAAAAGAGGTAAAACAATGGAGAACTGTCGAAGAAAATAGGGTTTCACGTTATCTTGTACACGTACACCCTGCGGACTCAGACGGAACGCTGATTTAGGTGTGTTAACCAAATACAGATCAAGAATTTCATGTAGAAATTGAGGAACTGTAACTCGAGCAAATATCGAGGAAATTAGGTCAAGCAGAGGAAGTACAAACAGATACGAAAAAAAGACTACTATTGCTACACCTGCCATAAGAAAATCAATTGTGCGGCCTCAAAACATTGTCCAAAACAGTTCCACCGTGTAATGCGTACAGCTTGAGTAAGACAAAGTGTTTACCATTGTCATCGCTTGAACAGAAATTAAGAATGTATATATTTTGTACATTGAATGAGACGGTAGACATGGATATCACAGGGGCTTCATGTTAGAAATAAGGAGCTAAACAGTGCGGTACTATTTGACGAGTCACCCTTTCTCAAGATACATGGAACCTAATTTACTCCTTGCCTATCTACGATTAATGGAACCTTTAGCTATCTCGGCTGATCGAATTTACAGCGTCTGCTCTGTTCAGGACCGATATATAGCACCTCACATGCCATGCAATCGCATTTTCAATCCTGATGAAGTAAACTCTTTCAGAAAGATTTGAATCCCATGGAATATACTTTATCAATTGGTTTTATTTACACAATGTCCAAGCTCTAACTTTGAATTATATATCCAATTTTATTGGAATGGATGGAAATAGCCGAAAATGACGCTCAAAATTATTATCACTTGAGAAAAAAAAATCCGTTCATCCTATGTTTCCATTTGCTTGCGTTTGACAATTCACAGCCACTGGACTATTTGCCTAAAGGCCTCCACGCTATATCCTCCCACTATATTTATATAAACACCGACTATATATTGGGTTTGAACATAAGATAAATTTATTGGTTACGTCAGATTTGAGAGGTTGCTATGGAAAGGGTTGTGGCGCATTTATTCCGGTCTGATGTGGTAGGAAGACATCAATTTATAAACCGCTGTACCTCTTGAGAAGCATCACACATAACCGCAATTAATACCAGTATGGTTCGTCAACAACGCTCGGAAAAGTGTTATTACAGGAGTTTATCATACGTATTTTTAGGTTACCGGACCTATGGTCCGAAAACCTATTGGCATGGCGTTGAGTCCGTCGTCCGTCATCGTCGAGGGCGTCGTCGGCGTCGTCCGTCCACATTTATATCTTCAAAGTTTACGATCAGATCTTTCTGAAATTTTGCACAAAAATACCTAAAAATATTTCAAGAGAGTGTAATTTTTTTGTTTTTTGATTTTCGCATTTTTTTCATAATGGCGGCCATTTTGCCTGAAGGCAGTTTTGAGATTTCTATTTCAAAAGATTGCTCTCACATACCTCTGTGATGTGTATAGGTTTCGTTGCTTCTGAGTCGTCGGTCTGCGTGTAGCGAACAATTTTCATTTTCTCGACGGGTCCCAAATGAGAAATTTTCCATGTTAAATTCCCCTATGCTTTATAATGGGACACATTATGCCTAATATCTCACTTAGTATTGAGATTAGAGACCAGGAATCAATTTTGGACACATAGGAAATGATATATGCTGATTATTGTTATGACCTTGAATTTGACCTTTGACCTCATTTTCAAGGTCAGAGCACAAAATGGCTAATATCTTTTATTATCGACTTTACAGCTTAGGAATCAATTATGCACATATAGGAAATGATATAATCCGAATATTCTGATGACCTTCTGATGACCTTGAATTTGACCTTTGACCTCATTTTCAAGGTCAAAGAACAAAACAGCTAATATCTCGCTTATTATCCTTACAGATTGGGACTAAATTGTGGACGTATAGGAAATGATGTATGCCGAATATTTTGATGACCTTGAATTTGACCTTTGACTCATTTTCAAGGTCAGGTACAAAATGGCTGATATCTCGCTTATTATTGACTTTGCAGGTTAGGAATCAATTGTGGACATATAGGAAATGACATATGCCGAATATTCTGATGACCTTGAATTTGACCTTTGACCTGATTTTCAAGGTCAGAGTGCATAATGGCTAATACCTCGCTCATTATTGACTTCACAGCTTAGGAATCATTTGTGGACATATAGGAAATGATATTGTTCAAATATTGTGATGACCCTGGTTTGACCTTTGACCTCATTTCCAAGGTCAAAGAAGAAAATGACTAATATCTCGCTTATCATAGACTTTACAACTAGAGAATCGATTGTGGACTGATAGGAATTTATATATGCTGAATATTGTCGTGACCTTGAATTTGACCTTTGACTTCATTTTCAAGGTCTCACAGGACAACTTAGCTAATATCTTGTTTATTATCAAGTTTACAACTTAGGATTCTGTTGTGGACACCTTTAATTTGACTTTTGATTTCATTTTCATTATGTCACAGGACATAATGACTAATATCTGTCTTATTACTGAATTTACAGCTCAGTAAGCAGTTGTGAACATATAGGAAATCATATATGCTGAATACTCTTGTGACTTTAAATTTGACCGTGGCCTTATTTTCAAGGCCACGGGACAAAATAGGTATTATATATTGTTCGGTAACCTATTTTAGCCCTTGGGCTAATTTTTATATTAGGGACTTCTCCCTCAACCTTTTTGACCGACAGATGATGTTTACTTAAGCAACATTCATACATCTTGAGAGACGGTTGCCATGGCAACGAGTAAAAAACCTCATAGAACCATGTTAATATACACTTCAATATTAATCAATATATCATTAGGCAGGATCAGATTTCAGTGCTGCACCAACTTAAAGGCACACTTCTCTTCACTTCACGAGTTCAACACTTGATATGTTTTGTGAAGACTTGAAGGATCAAATTGTTCAAATTTAATGTTTGTTAATGAGAGACATACACTTCAGATCGGATATTACCACTGTTAAATAATTACAAGATAACACTAAGGGAAACACCAAATCTAGGTCAAACTCTTCACATATTGACTCAACAAAACCTTGTTACCTGAACGATACTGGTTATTTTTGTCGTCGTTTTTGCAATATGCCTAGTTCAGACGAACCAATCATTTTTTAACAGTGCTGCAATAGTACAGATCCGCATCTTGAATTTACTGTGAGATTACCAATCACCATGCTTTGTCAGTGTACATTCATACTTATAGTTACTTCTGTGAAATTCTGAAATACTTTATTACCCTGAGAAGAATCCTACCTTGATATATGTCTCACGGTGAAAATATGGACGGTACCGATTCCTTTCACATTGGTGCCTCACGACCAGTCATAAAATGACCATTCGATATCAATGCCGTTTTGTAGCTTCCGTCTATGGTGGTTGCAGCTCAAATATGCCAATAAATCTAAGTCTGTTTCGATAATAACGTCGTGAAATGATATTATTGCGCAATCAGGCTTCAAGGTCGTTACTAAAAACTGTCCATTTCGTTGCTGCCGATGTCCGGGCGCTCGATAACTGAACGCTTCGTTCTAGCCTTTCAATCCCGACGGACAATTTTACACTTGAGAGCTGCGCGTTATACATTGGAAGACCATATTTTTTTTAGAACACATGACGTTGTTACACAGTGGGAAATGGGTGAGCCTCAGAGGGTTCGGATGACCGGGTAATTTCCTATGCTGTCTTTTATGTGCCTTTCATTCTTTGGAGTGTGGAGCGAGACATTCAAGTTTGAAAGCAGCTCGAGTATCTCAGAATATCCAAGGGCGGATCCGTGCTGGGTTGCAGGTGATAAAATGTGGATCCGCTCCGCATAATGAAAGGAATATCCTTTCGGTACTTGACTTAGTTATGATCAAAAGAAAACTGGGTTAATTTTTTGATTTTTCGAAGTTTCGTGAGATCATTATTATGTGACAGTGGGGCTGAACTGAATTGTTACCGTTCGTAGAGATGATGGATTAAATATGATCAGCCTTTGCTACGTAGTACCCGCACTTACACACTTCGGGTATATAACATTAAAATATCCTATACACAGAGAATTTATGCTGTCAATATGCTTACTATGCTTTATGCTAGTGCATAAAACGGCAAATCACTCAACAAAGAATCCTTCCATGCATAGTTGAGCGGCGACTTTTTAGTATGATACCTGATGAAAGTCACATCCTTACAGCATTCCATCTTGAAATGTGACACCTATGCTGACTTGTATCGGAGGAATTCCTACTTTACTTTGCTGACTGCTCTGGCACCTATACGATCTCCCGGCTGGCCCCCGAAAGGAAGCTGAAATGGCAATAACCGTAGCTGAATTCCTTCTGTCATGAATTCATCACCTTCTACCATTTCCCCGCGAATCATATCCCCACGAAAGGGGCCCCGTAAGGGTCACGGGGTAAAGAAAAGCCGTATTGGCAACGAAAAAACCTAATAATCGCGATGGCCAAATGGACCTGACGCAAACGCACATTAAATTTAAAGGCTGGTAATATTGGATTCGGTGTCTGCTTGTATTGTAGAGGTTGTGGAGGAGTGGCAAGTCCGAAGATGGCATTGATCACTTTTTTCGTTTTTTCCCGACGTGGCCGTATAAGAGGGGAGACCCCGCCACTGCAAGCAACAAGGTTCAATGGCACGATTGATCGAAAGGGCTACCAGCTTAGGAACCCCAGCGGTGCAGTGGGCAATTGTGTTTAATATCTTGGGGTGGACCGTTCGATATCAGTTTGATATCGGGGAAAAAAGGGGTTCGAATGAGTGCATTGATAGGTGGGTGGCTGCTATTTTGCTAGTACAAAAATACCTGACCAAATCAGAAACAGAAGAGAACAGTACTTTGCCTTGTACAGTGCTGCACTGAGAATGTTGACCACTCTTTAATATTTGCCCCACTCAAGGGTAAATACCCCAAGTTTGCTAGGGCAGTTGGGAATTTATGTTTTATTCAGTGAGCGGACACTTTACAGGCATTATAACAAGGCAGAGGTACATGTGGTTACTTGACCAGTGCGGACTGACCAAATACCTTGCCCTTGTCTCAGAAGAAGTTTCCTTGCATCAGGTTCCTCTATGGGAAGGCTCACGAGGTTACTTTATATACCCGATAAATAATGAATAAGTAAACCATGTAAACATACACCAGAATATTTCACTCTGCACTCAGAAGCTCAACCTACCCGAAACAATTGTTGGAGAGTCCGAATAGTATGTGAACATTCGCGCACCGCGACTCGACCAATTGTCCAATGTTTATGTTATCGATGTCTACCTACATGACAAAAGTAGAAAAGTCGAACACCACCATAATAACATTTAGAATTCACCATCAACCATCGATCTGAAAGTGGATGAATAAACGTGTTTCTTCTGATGAGGCAATAAGTACTCCTCCCTCCCGGTGCTAAATGGTCGGTTTGTAAATTCTTACCAACCACGTAATATTTAATGACAATTCGAACTAGTCGTGCACTTGACGACTCTTTCTCCACTCTGTGGATGACCAGGTTATCACAAGTTATCTAGGGAGCGGTGCTAGTCTCGGTACTGAATCTGTGCCAGTTCATCGGTCGTGGACTTTGAATCCACATGTGTCGGAACCTCGTGTCGAATACATACTGTATGCGGTAATCCCTTTACGTTATACACTGTGTGTTGACATATAGTAATACGACGATTCGGTCACGAATTGAGTTGATAACGTAAAGGGAAACACCATGACCATCAAGAGTTATCGACAATATCAACAGTTGTGTTACTGGTCAATGAATGTATTATTGCTTATAGCATTTTAAAAACTTCACACCATTATAAAGATTGTATTACTTTTCAAAAATCTCCGTTGCACTGTTTATATAGTTCCGACCTCATAAGTTCATGATTGTGGAACATGCGTGTTTTTGCTTCGCCCATACAGAAAGGCAATATAATAGGGCGTTGGTGGACATCAGACTACAAACAAAAAGCTCTAATAGTGAAGGTGCAGACATTGGGTGATACTGTCTTATATTTGCAATGTGTCTAGTCGTTTGAAATTCGCCGAGATTACATTTGCCATCGGGCGATGATGAAAGAGCAACTGGCTCACTTCGCAAGGTGTAATGGGCATCGTCATGATTTATGCATGTTGCTCATTTCCAAAAAGGGCGATGGTTTGACCTGAAAGCGTACCATCTGAGGACACATGTAGAGGTATCAGGGAGGGTGAGGAGTCAGGAGTCTTCACTCAGGATTTCCTTCTTGAAATGTTATTTCTTGACAATTTACTGGTACCTCTACCCGCAGAGCTTACAGAATATAGTCACCGAGTCCATAAAACATCATTTATCTGCTTTCCAAGGGTTTGATTTGCTTGAAGCAATCTGAAAAGCAACAAATTAAACAGTGAATCTTTCAGTTTGATTGTTCACACTGAGTTTGACTGTTGTCAACATGCAATTTTTTTCAGCAAGGCAACACAAAAGCGGAGAACGTCCTGTCCTTTTCTAAGGTAGCTTCTGGCAGAGGAGATTCATGCGCCGACGTCCAACGTATACATGTAGATGCCGTCTAGGGACGCTTTATCTTGGCTACGTCGCTGTGAACGTCCAGTCGAAGACGGATCGTGAAGCGGCAGGGGTTGCCTCTCGGGGCAAACCAGTCGGCACGCCCATGTCTGGGCATCCCCATTGTTGCGCATGTCGCATTTTGCCCCCGCTTGCGTTATCATGAATGAACGTACCGCAGGGAGTTGGAAAAAATTCCTCCTCCTTAAGTCGAAACAATCATTTGCCAATCAAAGCAAGATTGGGGCGCCCAAACAGGGTCATTAATTTCAAATTTCCTTGCGGTGGTTCCATACACGTTGACGTGGTTATTACCGTCGCCAGCGGGAAGTTACTAGAAAGGGCCAGCCTCCGAATTGCCGTGTCAAGCCCGTGAGAAACCGTGGGGCGGATGAACGCAATTGTCGCCTGAACCCGTCCAGGTCTTCATTAGAGTTCACTGATCAAATCTCTTCCAACGGGAGGCACTTGAGGAGCCAAAATTGAGGTTTCAAGAGGAGGACAACCCTGAAAGGATTTTCGATACGGTCGCTTTCTTCATACCAGGAGCACGAGAAAGAGAAAAAAGTGATCTCACTCCTTGGAAAGACTTCAGTTCGACCGATGGGAAACCCCATTTTCCATTTCCCGACTCGACTTCATCTACTTACGTACTATTTTGTGTCAAATCAACACCTTGGGAACTGCCGTCAAATACGTTAAGGGCGAGATTTAATTGCGGGATTCGATGGGTTCTGGACTCCTCTTCTCGGCGCGCACTCTGTCGGCCCCCATTTCTTGGTCACCATTGACTTCTTAATGACATTTCTAGAACAGGTGCTATAAATATCGGGTGTCTTGGATGACTTCGCGGGCAGTTGCTAGAGCCGCCGTTTGATCTTGACCAGGAGGGATCGGACGAATCGAAGACACTGTGAAAGCAAAGGAAGGAGTCTTGTCCATCATTAATCTTGGCCCATCCTAGGCGGGCGACTCAATCGAACCAATTACTGCTTTCTGTCAGATCTACCCAGAGAACAGTCTTTCGAAATTTCATGGCCCAGGTGTCGAAGAAACGATTTTCTCTCTGGTATTGCTGGTGGTTCCACCATAGACACGTCCTCTGGTCCAGGTACATACATAGATGCGGGGGGGGGGGGGGGAGTCGATGAGTGGAAGCTCCGACCGGCTGTAGGGGTATTGATAAGGTTAACATTAATTAATCAAAGTGACAACATACCCCATTGACTTGTGCTTGGAAAACACAATCTCTCAGAGTTCCTTGTACACTCATGTATGAGTAAAACTCCTAGGTTATATCCAGTCGTACTAGATAGGCATACAATACCCATACCATGTGTCGGAAACCGTCCTGCACTTAGTTGAGGTGTCCTGTTGAGATGACGTATCTAACTTCACAGGAAACTCCTCATTTCACTTGAAAAGAAGTCTCATGGTTTTATACCAATTTAAAAGCACGAATGCTTAAAAAATTGAAGAATGTTTAGATATTCCTTTTGAAATGAAGGCATATTTTTCTTGTTCACGCCGTGTTTGTCAATCAAAACATTGTTACAACTTCCAATGGAGCTGATGTTTCACCAAAGAAATTCTCGGAGTCTGACATCAATTTCTATGACAGACAAATTTTATTACGTTTCCCGCATCGCTACAAATTCTCTTTTATTTCGGCTAAAAGGGCTTATTTTGTCGTGGAATGTCTTGGGCCCATCCTCTCCCCACATAAAGCGCCAAGAAGAGCGTCATCCCTCGATGCTATCATCTTACCTATCTCAATATTTATTGCCCCTACTCGCCTAAAGTCGTAACATCGTGTAGCCCACTTCACCGGGCTCCATGGGACTTGCACCCTCGCTGTAAATGCCAACTCATCATTAGCCCGTTGTGCTGAGACCAGTGGTCCCAGTGATGACTCGCGTGTTATGGTTTATCGGTTCTTCTGATGTGTTGTCTGTGTCTTGACTGACCGACCGTTGCACCCATAAGGACATTTGATGGGCGCAACGCTGGCCACATTTCGGACAATGTCCGGTGCCCGTTGTGAGTCGACATTAAAACGGGACGCATGGTCGCGTTAGACATGCTGATACGATGGTGGATTGTGCCGGGGTGGGGGGTGTTGGGTGGGAATAGGGTGATAACCCTTTGAAGGGAACTCCCGCGCAATAATAACCCAATTCATTTAGGGAACAAATCTTGGGCAGAAGTCGCCTCATTTCGCTGCTGTGTTTTCACCCCCACTAAGTCAACCCCGTGCCCCTCATAAACTGTATTAAAGCATTCCATTGGCACTTAATCCGAGGCATCCGAAGCTTTTTTACGTTAACGTTCCGCCGATGAAAGGCAATCAATGGAAATGATCCGAGGTGGCTTTTTAGACGGGGTTGGAATCCCCTGGGCGTGCTCGCAAGAATATGACGGTACTTCGTCACGGCCCGAGAATTGGAAACGTTACCAATCCCGTAACGCGACAGAACACCGAGAAGATAAACAAATCGGGGAGCGACTGTCACAATATACAAGTCCCGTGACCATTTGCGCGCACGTGCTAATCTTAAACGTTGTGTAAAGTTCGGTGCTCGCCGTTTAGCTTGCCAGACGTTTCGTGAGCTGACGCCAGGAGAAAAATCAGCTCATTCCCACTCCCGTCATCCCTTGCTCCAGTTCCCGTTGCGTGACAACTTCCGTGACGCGAGACCTGCGTGCAAATGTGGCGCTTCCCATGCATGCTAGCCACGGAAACACCAAGTCTGGGACAGATATTTGTGAAGGGTTGAAGATCCAACATGCCGCTTGGATTCCAATGCAACTGTTTTTCAATGTTTTTTTTTTTACTTTTGTTTTGTGATTTCTGCTATGGGTGAAAGTAAAAAAGACTAGAATCATTTCGTACGTCTAGTTTCAATAAACTATAAGTACTGAGTATTCTCAAATTGCACGACCGGCTCCAAACTGAGACTTACATTTCGAGCGAAAAAAATAATAATAGTAAGATACCATGACGGCCATTTACCCTCCCATTCCACCCTAAATCCCCGTCGGTGGCAAACTGATCGCCCTGTGACAGAAGTTACGTCTCAACTGTCAATTTCCGAGCAGCGTTGAGAGGTGAGGAGATGGTTCTATGGTATGATTTTGTGCTCGAGTGGGGAAAGCGGATAGCTCCTTCATGAGAAATTGCTTCTCTTTTTTTGTCGTTTTTTTCTAAATATTTCCGTCGGGAGTTGATCCAACCACTATTTTGGAATGGACTTGGGAGCTTCCATGATATCAGGAACTGGTGAGAAGAGGGTTATGGGTTCGAGTTGGGAGGGATGTGGGTTGTAAAATGACAACAGCTCATCCGTCACCTTCAGGCCAGTGACAAGACTGTCAGAAATGTTTTATATCTATCTAGCTCTTTCGACGCCAAAAGTCACTAAGCTAAGCTCCCCACCGTACAAATGTTAACCATTTTTTGAATAACGCCAACAGATCGCTAGTTGTCACTCGGTTGTTGTTTGTTCCCTCCGGCAATTATCTGGGTCCCAGGTTATTTCTCTGATATCCAGCTTGACAACCAAGTATTAAGATGGGGAATGTTTGATCCGCTGGACTAGTTTACGTGGGATACGTCGCTGAGTGGCGATGATTTGCCGACTGCCGACGTCTTAATGCTCGGTAATTTTCAGGAGGCTTTACTCGAGTTGCGTTTAATGCGAACGTGATGCATCTATCAATGTTTTTATTATTCTGTTATTTTTGGTGTGGATCCCCGGATGACTCTTCTGCTTTATTGAGCTATTTAATTCCCTTAATTTACATGTTGAACACAGAGATTTTTGCGTTCTGTAAACAGATGGAATTGTGGGAGAATACGCTGCGGATTTCGCAATGGTTTTTGTACTAGGCGAACTGCGGAACGACCGC
This sequence comes from Terebella lapidaria, assembly GCA_949152475.1. Classification (NCBI taxonomy): domain Eukaryota; kingdom Metazoa; phylum Annelida; class Polychaeta; order Terebellida; family Terebellidae; genus Terebella; species Terebella lapidaria. The sequence continues at coordinate 31,225,640 of OX424560.1, forward strand.
ACTGCAACAATCTGTGGTATTTCTCTTGCATGTTTTAAATAGCCCTCGTTGCAAAACAGTAAAACACACAGACGAAAACCCGATGTATTATGGATGACAAAATCGTAACCAAGGTAATTTCGGTGGACAGGCTGGACAGGTAGCCATGGCAACGACATCAGTGGCAATGATGTATGGGTTGTGGGGAAGATCTAGGGGTTGAATGGGTGGTGGGGCTGGTGGGGGTGTTGCACAAAAACGTGGAATAACGCGCAAAAAGCCAAGGCTTTTGTCCAGTGTCCGGAAACCTGTGTCAACTTTGTCAGGGGATGACGGATGGCGGCATGCTGTGTGTCGTCACTGGCCATTAATACACGCAAGATGGACGAGTTTTTCTAAGGAGGGGGGAATATTTCCCGTTTTGAGGGTTGGTCTTGGATGTTCCCATCTCCCCATTCTGAGTTTAATAGTTGCTGGCTTCAGTGTGCATTGTTGTAAGTGATTCCTTGTCCTCGAAATTCGTCGTCATGAAAATTTCTCCATTCTGTAGGCAAAATTTCATTCCTTCCAGCCCCAAAAATCCTATTTTCTCCACTCTCATGCTATATTTTTCTTCTGGAGTCGTCGCAGAAGCCTACCTTGTAATAAACGACCGCTCATCCCTCTCAAAAGTCAATTAGTTGTATACGTCCAAATCCATCCGCGAAGCTATTCCTGACAATTTTGACATGTCAGCTGACTATAGAACCTCTCTGTGACGTCATTTGCACGTAAACAGTCGAGCGGACATACACGGTTCATATCTGAACTTTAAAACGGGAAGATTTGTGAGAACAGGTTTGGGAATGGGCATCAGCATGTTATGGGCATGTTGATCACGAATCAAAACTTGATAGGAGGCATGCAAATGTCCTAAACATTTCCCAATATTAATTGCAAACAGGGGACTAGATATATTATGATACATGCAACATATCATTCTGCACATGAAATGTGTTGCCCATGCTGACATGTCCATAGGCGTACATATAATGAAAAATATGTAGCATCGTGCACTGATGCCTTTACTCATCATAGACACCATCATGGAGTATGATCCAGAGTCCTCTCTTACTCCGCCAGTGGTGTTGCTTTCATTATCTGATACTGGGGGTGTCGTCTAATTATCGACCATTTTCCATCATCTCTTGTTTATTATTGTTGCGTTAATGAAGCCCAATGACGAACTAATCAATGACGGTGTTGACATCATTGTAAGTCAACTATTCAGTGCGATGCCAATCACGAATATACAAGTACAAGGCTTCTATATCTCGTCATATAAAGGTAGGTTTTCAGGGTACCCCTGGTGATTTTTCATCGAGGGAATGCGAGGTGGGGGGGGGGGGGTTAAAAGAGAAGGGGAAATGTGCTGGAATCACCACAAAACAAAAGGGGGTTTGTGATCGATTGTCGGTGTTAAGTAAGCCAATTAGGCGGTTGTCACTCACGTGGTCACGTGACCTTGCACAGGTAAATCCGTTAATTGTTCCGTGCTTTTTGATTCCTGCCTGACTAAGATGCATTATCCCGAGAAGATAATCATTCGGGCAGCTTAGCGCACGTCGAAACGCATCTAATTTGGCATGTGGCACTCTAAACTAATCAGTCACTTATATTTATTTTTAACGGTATAAGCGACATGGTGAGTGACGGCAGTGCCTAGCACACGGATGAAAATGCATCTAATTTAGCGCGTCTCCAAAAACACTTGAAATAAAGGCTAGTGAATGCATGCGCAAAAGCATTAGGGTGATTAATTGCTCTTTGCACGTTTGAAGGTGTGCCAACAAAGGGCGATAATAGGGTATTCGAATCTTCTCATGGGATGCAAGTGATACTCACGTCAGAACGATATTCAGTAAATATTTCCGTTTTCATGCAAATCAGTCGATTAATAACCCGGCGACGCTATGGGGCAAAACCTCAACCAAAAACATCAGAAAGATTGCGTAAGGCGCCGCCATTTTTGCCAGAGTAAACAAAAGACAAGTCTGCGTATAGCCTGATGGTGAATCGATGAAAACCCATTTGATAAATGTGTCTTATTATGCAGAAAATGATAATACATTGAGTATTCTTGAGTTACTTTATGACATCTCACTTTTTGCGAGAGCGTGTAAAATATGAGGCAGTCTGAAATCGATAGTAGGGTCTATATTTTTATAAAGAGCAAAGAACGTGCACTATTTCTCTTGCGGAGGAGAGATGACACTTGGATGTTTTGAGTGGTGTGTCTAGTACTTTTACCGAACCCGAAATGAAGTTTATTGCGTTATCATCGATAGATATGAGAAATATGGTGGATATTGTCCATTGCATTTGGAATGCACATCACAATGCATTCATTGTCTTGGCCAAGCCCACCGGCATATTTTTGCATGGAAACATGGCGTAAAGAAACGACAAGAAAGAAGCGGATATTGACAACAGCAAATCTTGCATAAACTAATCACGTATTAGCTTTTGATAGTGAATCATTTTTTACTGTCTCCTGTAGTGAATTGCTGAATGACTGCGAGATTAGAACCGAACGGAACCCGAGCACCGCTCCGAAATGACCCTGCCCCATAAAATATATAGCTTGGTCATCACGTGACCGCCTTTTGTCCAGACGGCGCTACGTCATTTCCGGCAGCCTATAAAACGATAGCACGCGCTCCAGAGAATTCCCATTTCCGGTTGGGGAGATGGAATTCACGTTATCCTCTCGCGTTATGTGGTTGCTCGAATTATTGGGTCATGTATTGCAATGACAAGATGACGAGGCTAGGGAGGTGGGGGTGGGTCTCTCATTGTCCATTCCTGTTGGCATTGCACCAGTTGCAGCGCATGGGTTGTGGTCACATGCAGATCAGGCAGGGGAAGCTGGCGAAAGTTCGAGCGAAGGGGTAAAGTGCGTTCATTTCGTTCATGCATATTCCACGCGGCCTTGGTTTTATTCTTGCTTGCGACACCGGTGAAAAATCAGCGGTTGTCATATCATCCGAGGCGCCAGCGCATCTCTTTTCCAGATATAAATCCTAACGACCTCTACCCACATAAAAGTGGGAAGACGGCTTCTCCGCGTTCCCACACTACCAGCGTCGAGTGTAATAATCTTCGCGTCACCTCCCGAAAATACGTACCCTTTCCCTCTACTTTATGATGGAAATCGCCACAGAGACCGTGATTCGCCGCGGCTGTTTAATTGCCCCGTGTTATTGGCGTTCCACCGAACTTGGTCATTGTAAGTAGTCACGGAGTTTCGATGTTTGTCAAGGTCCGCTGGATGGGACTCAAGTAAGTCAGGCCATGGGGAGAGAGGGCCTCGGGATTATCCAAGGTCTTATCTCCAAGGGAATCCAGCTTTCGAGTACGGCGCGGGGCGAGTCTAGGTGACCCCAGCACACACTATACCCGACCTTACCTCCCCAAATACGCTGCTAGATCTGGTTGTGGCTAGCAGCGTATTTGCGACTACAGCATCCCACATGAGCAATCGGGCTACCCCGTGAGCTATGGCATGCAATAACTCGCGCATTTGTATCTGAGGCCAACAATGGATCTCCTACAAGTTCTTATGAGGACACAGGCTTTGTAGGACCAGAAGCTCGTAATCGAACGCATCCCAGTACATGGATGCATACGCCGTGTTAGCGTCACCAAAACACCACTTCCACTCTGTAGCATGAATACAAGGGTCAATGAAACGCGAAAAACCATCACGAAAATTGCCGTTTGCAAGTTGCCCCCGATAATCTAATCCATATCTACATGTGCAATCCAATTGCTCGGGTTATCTCGTTCTAAGTCTGAGAGCCGTCTACGGTGGAAGTTGTGTACGAGCACGGGGCTAATTTGGGGCTTCTGGCTCAAGTACTAACTCACGCTCGTAGTAGTAAAATTCTATGACAGATAGAATCTATAAAGATGATACAAGATATACAGTAAGTTATTGAAGTGAAGATTTCCACTTTGTATGTGCATTCTCGCGTGATGACAAGTTCGTTATTGGGAATTTTTGTGGCAGACCCACACAGCAAGTACATAAAGAATAGCGCAATGGAAACAGGAAATCACAACAATGGCTATATTTGTCGCAAATTGTGTGTATACAAGCGAGAAAAATATCACTGCATTGTTCGTAATTTTGGCTGCCTCAATCGCGAAAATCGATTTTAGTTCATTTCGTTTGATGATCCAGATTTGAACAAATTGGAGCTATACGACTTCCCACCTTGTTATTACTGCATGGTGACTAGAGCGGGAGTTGTAGGATGGGGGGGGGGGGTGGAAGCTATCCAGGGAGACTCGCAGTATGCTCTATTATTATCATTAGGTGCTCTGTGTTGCTGAATTGATCCGAACTGGATGACTTGCTCGTTTCTCCCGGTAAAAACGACAGAAATTGGTCATAACCATTGTGTGAGGATGAAAGAAATTACTCGAGTGGCGTCTTGTCACCGTTAATGTATTTGGTTCAGATCAATGATTTCGCCGCGATGGACATGCCTGTTTCCAGAGTAAACCGTCCATCTGAGAGAGTTGAAAGTTGGACGCCCATTCTCAGAATTTCAAGGTGTTTCTACTGTTCCTTCTCGTTCTTCTCTTCCTGGCCTCGTCCCATCATTGCTTGGACGGGACAAGGCTACTGTTGAAAAGACCACACGCACAAAACAACTTCTAGGGACGAAGTTGGAACAAAACGGACCGATAGATAGAAAGAAAACTTTTTTCAAGACACCGGGTGGGGCTAATGCGCTGACGGTCTCTTGTAAATGCGGATGTGAGGCTCTCAGTCGGAAGTTGAAGGACACCGGAAGGTTGCCAATTCTATTGACGTTGTCTCCTTTGCTCTGTAACTCTCGTGGAATCCCTCGTAAACTCAAGTGTTGTCCCCGCGAAATTCCCCAGTACCTCTCATGTTTGCATAGATATCCCACCGTATCCTACCATATCCTATCAGTCTTCCTGGCTTCCTGATTTGATCCGTAAGTTTACTCTCTTGTCGACTTGTTCAGTTTGCAAAGACGGAAAATAAAAGTGTGTAATCGATGTGCATTCCGCTTGTCCATGTTGTCCGTTGCCAGTACGTCCATTGTTCTTTTGGAAAATAATGAGGAAACATGGGAAAAATAGTGTCAAAAGTTATACCATATACATGAACGAGTAGTGGAAAGTACGTGAATAGGGTCCATTTTGAAATTAACCGCATTCAGGCATTCTGACACACAGAATCTGCACCAACAACTAATCTAAGCAGCGGATCAAGTATTTTCACAAATGGAATAAGTATGTGTGCATAATGCTGTGGATCCGAAAACGCAAAATGAAACACAAACAATAAACCATAATTTTTCTCCAAATATAGCTGTTAATGTAGCAAATTAATTATAAACAAAATCTCAAATCCACCATCCCATGAGCAACATATTTCTTGGGAGAAAAAATCGCTGATTGCCTGCTTCCATATTTCTCCATCTAGGCACAGCCATCTACTCGTATGAATGGAAGAGACCCATAAAAACCCTTGTCTTGGATGTAGAGGTGAAGCAATTTTACCATCAGCTGGAGTATGGTTACAAGATCTTTCTGAAGCGCTTCCGCCGACTCATAATAATCCCCAAACAAATGCAATTACGCTGTAAAGTTGGGTACAGGAGATCTAGTAATCAGCGTAAGAGACGGTGCCATGTTTATCCAATACTCCAAAGTATCATATTCAATTATAAGGAACCAATTGAAAGATCCCCATTAGCTACCCTGTAAAAACATGGATCTCTGCGATGGGGAAATGTAACGGCAATGGAAAAACAGCGGTCGATGCCTGAAGACGCTTCTATATTTGCCAGAGGAGTACGCTGTTAAATCTTATTAAGGGGTATTTTTTATGTGGGAGAGGGTAAGTGCGGGTTGTGATATCAAGGGTTGGGATAAGGTATCGGTTCTAGTTGAGTTCAAACTCGTTGCTATATGGCCCACACTGAAGGTTATGGCGGAACAAAATGAAATTATGTCCTGTATATATTTGTTCATATGTATACGTGCATGCCCAAGCTGCATTGAAACTCCATTGCAGTACATTTGTTTCAAAAGCCACATACGATCTTGAAAAGAAGCAGCTAGAGTTGACTTTTTTCTTTCTTCAAATCGAACTCTCTCAGACTGTTTGAAAAGAAGAGCGCCATCGACGCGTCTCAAATGTTTCCCTGCCATAGCCTTTGAAGGTTTTCCATAGAGCACACAAAAGGGTCCGAGTGGCGAGTGCTATGGACGATGTATAGAAGCCCACTGGGGACCGCTACAAAAGCGGCTTGCGTTTGAGGAATGGCGCGATGAGAGAATAGCAGATCACATGAACGAAACTGTAGACGCATAATATCACATGTGATAATCTCCTTTTGTTTGTTATGTTTCATTATGCTTTTTAATTTGTAGAACAGAAATGAAATTAGTTGTTTTTTTACGACAAAGTACTGAAATGTACATACTCCGAGTTTATGCGTTGTGTGAGTAGAGCTTGAGAAGTATGGACGCCTAACTGTCTACTACAATTACCCATAATTTCTTTATGTATGGTCACACGACAATAGCAGACACAATGCACGTGAATTTGTTTGCCATTCATGCCTGGCCAGTCCAGCATTGTTCGATCGAACTCGCAATTTCAAACGTGCAGACATATTGATTGCGAGACAATCGATGCAGCCGTAGATCGATACAAATCATCGATGCCAATATCAATATGTCTTTATTTTCGGCGACTCTAAGTTGACAGTGTTTCGACCGTAGTCCATTGTGCAACTGTTTCCTCACCCGGGAAAAAGTAGAACACAGAGCCTACTAAAGTATGATTCCATGACGCTATCGTCGATAACAATATTTATTTCCCCCATTTTATTTTCCATCCACGTTCAATTGCACAACTGTCAATGACATAACGCCATGGATCATCCCCTCCGAAACCATAACCAGATTTCCATCGGCAAACGGCAATCTTCTAAACTGATTTATATTGATTCTTTGCTATGTTGTTTTCCCTAATAACCAAAAACACTCTCTGCCGAAGAACAGTTTCCCATTTTTTGTTAATATCTCGACCGAGCGTCCACTTTTCGATAAGACTTCCTCTGCAAATATAAAAAATCGAACTGTTTGATTGTACCTAGAAACTGGTACCTTGCAAATAAGGTACTAACCTATTAAAGTAATGTTTGGACTGTGCATCTGGCAGGATATGCCACTCAGTGTAAACCTCTTTATGCTGATAAAAGATGCAGCACAAACACATTGTACGGCCTTTTGGTATTATTGTTTGCACAGTAGTTCTATAAATAATAAATGGATGTTTTACAAGGAAACTTTGAGCGCCTTTAAGTTTAGTAATTCCCTCCCTATTCTCATGCCCATGTCCGTCCTTCAACATGAGAAATTTCCAGCTCTAAGAGAAACAACAAAAATATCAGTACCCAACAAATCACAATACCTATTTCTCGTCCACTGCGATGTCCCGATCCAGCTGATTTAGATCTACACCTCCCTCGTTCCCACACCGCTGACCACACGGCTCCAGTCGGCCTCGCCTCCTCCCGGCCCGGGCTAAGTCACCTCTGCGCCTCCCCAGCTTCCCTCATAACAAGCATCAATTGCACCTTAGAGGGCATCTGAAATTGAAATGCCCAAGTGGTAGACATTGAAGATCTATCATCTCTTGGCCGCACCTCGCTTGAGATAAGGATAAGATGTTTTTGGCGGATTTGGAGACAGATTATAAATCTATGGTGGTCTTCTTCGACTGGGGTTGCCTTGATGGGCGAAGGTCTGTTGGTTGAGCAAACACGTATTTCATGTTTAATTTGGCCACAGCTATTTTCGGTTGATTACCGGTTCTGAACATATCATTCCGAGGCACACATGTGTGAATAGATTACCAACATACATTGTCTATGTACCTGCGTACCTCATGTACTCGTACATGACTTAGTGAAAGGAACACTGGACCCACATTATGAAAAACACTCATGTACAATGAGTCATTATACCAACTGATCACATTCATACAATTGTGTAGGGTGATAGAGTTTGATAGGGAACAAATGTAAATACTAGTAGGCCTAACTTTTATTTCATGCCAAATTTTATTAGTATGATCATCCGAGAAGATATCCTTTGCCCAAGGAATACAGAAAGAGTTTACAATTTCAGAGCAGTGTATTGCTTTCTAAAATCCAATAATATACAGCTCGGTTTTGTTCCCGATAGTTCAGCAATTTGTCTTTTTTTTCCAACAAACGAACACGTTTCCAACTGACATTTATATGATAATATACTCATAGAGAAACCTTGAATAGCAGGGTCGTAAGAACGGGAACATTCCGACAATTGATCAGGTAACATAAAGGTGTAAAGTAACACGTGTGTTGCCATCTTGTCGCATATCAGTAGGCGCATATGTCATCTGGCTGGGTAGATTTGACAGCAACTGCCTTTTGTTGCATCAATCTGTCATGGTTTGTGATGGAGTGGCCAAGCAAAGCAATAATGGGTAGTTCTTGTATTAGGAATCCATCTATTCTTGACCTTGTGACATCCTTTATCAGTGTTTCAGTAACAGAGGAGCAGGATTCTTTTGTTGGTCATCAACACAATATTACCTGGGCGTAGTACGATCACAAATACTTGTACAGGTGTAGAAAGGAGGGGCAAATGGGGCAATATATACATGTGTTCAGTGTCACCTCTGTGGGTGTTACCTTGTATCCTGTTTTGGACCTCCAAGGCCTCAATCGAAGCAGTCAGTTTGGATGAAGGTATAGGCCTACAAATCACGATCACCCATTCATTTTTTTCCTGCCGGCTTCCTACCGTCCGTGGCAAAGTCTCTTCTACTTTGGTCGGAGCCTGCCATTCACAGTCACCCAACGGAGTAAAAACACCTGCGTGCCAACTTCAAACATAGCCGCCTCTTTTGGTCCCTTCGCTGGATCAGCCCAATCTGCTTCAACCCTCCACCATACATCCCTTCTTTCTGAAATGTCACGCAAGTTTCGTCGTCTAGTCTAGGCCCCATTGAGCGGCTGCAACCTCGGATTTTGTTGTCCTTTGTACCCCTTTTGTGAATCGCCCTGTAACATGTGGCCGGAGGCCTGGCACATAAAACATGCGAACGGAAAACATATGAAAATCAAAATGCTCCCTTCAGAGCGGCCACAGAAGATCCATCATCCGGTGGTCAGCAAATGAATGCTCCCTCACGCCGGACTCTTTCCGAGTTTTTATTCTTCTTCAAGAAGATTCAGAAGATAAGTTCTGGGAATCGCGATGCGAATTTTCTTTCATTTTTTCCCCCGGAAGTCTCAGGCAACGAACAATAAACATGGTTGCGCGGTATCTAGGGTATGGCACAGTTTACGTCCCAGTGATAAGAATTAAGTGATTTCTTTTCATCACACTTTCGGATGTTTGGAATTTGCAGCTGGCTGTATGATCACCTACGCCGATTTAATAATTTGACATAAACTGTTGTGGACATATGTTAGCCTAGATTATGAAATTTGCCTAATACAAAACCATACCAATTTCTTACCATACCGATTTTCGGATGTTTGGAATTTGCAGCTGGCTGTATGATCACCAACGCTGATTTGATAATTTGACATAAACTGTTGTGGACATATGTTAGCCTAGATTGTGAAATTTGCCTAATACAAAACCGTACCGATTTCTTACCATACCGATTTTCGGATGTTTGGAATTTGCAGCTGGCTGTATGATCACCAACGCTGATTTGATAATTTGACATAAACTGTTGTGGACATATGTTAGCCTAGATAATGAAATTTTCCTAATACAAAACTGTGCTGTAAAATACCAATTTACGATGGTGATACAGTGGGGACCGTTCCTTTTTGTGTGTCTGATTAACACATAGCGGTATTGTGTTGTGCCGTAGGCTCTCAACACCAATATCGTCATCAAGGGAGTCATTGAACCCGGCCGTTAAAGTTCAAAATGTCGAGGTGTGGAAATTACTGGAAGGGTTGAATTCCTCCTCGGGTCAAGTCATCTTGCAGTTTTCCTCAGCAGCTTTCCTCAGATGAATTCACAGTTTGAATAGAACTTTAAATAGCGTGTCAGTTTTAGGGCTATCGGTAGATTGATAAGTTTCCAACTGAAAATGGTGTTTGGATGCATGTAAAAAGTTAATATCACGTAAATCAGCTTTTCTCAAACTTGGACTTATACTGTACCTCCATGTTAAATTTCAACCCAAAATGGGATTCCTGAGCAAGGAATCTTTCAATCGTCATGTTTTTAACAGAGTGGGATGAATCTAATCTTGCATTCCGGAAGACATATTCGGTTGTTCTAGCAACACGTATTGATTCCGATTTTGGCACGACTCATGAACTTCCTGATCTGTGAAACTGTGTTTTACATAACTTATATTTTTTCTGAAAATTTTGACATTCGACACCTGTGGGGTAAACTGGTGATTTCTGGTGATCCTTGGGCTACATGTAGATAAAAAAAAAAAGCGGTCAGATTTTAAGCGATTTGTAGTTCGCTATTGACATATTTATGTTTATTTCTATTCCCCTGAAAAAATCTCATACTTGTCCTGGCGAGGTAGTCAATCGAAAGTCACGTTCTTATTTTCTCGTCATTACTACGTAACTTGCTTTGTCATTGACATTTCGTCGACGAGTTTGCTTTTGTGTGGGGATTGAATCGAACTTCAACCACAGACAATATTCCTTTTGAGAAGTTCCTGGTATATGGACAATTGCAGTTCGATAATCGCCTAAAGTTACTTAGACGGTGCAATTATGTAGATGTAAATACAGTGGGATGTGGTAACCCCACTGTACAGGATAGTGGTAGAACCTATAAAACAGTGTCCAATAAAATAGGTGACATTATAGAGCATAACAAAATGTGGGTGATTATTGGTGCTTTTAGTGAAATGACAATCATGCAAAGGACAGTTAATGAACATTTCAAATTCATTAAATTGAGAGGCTATCGTCAGCTCTGAAGTGCTGACCGACGGACGAAATGACCAGTTACGTAGCACTCTGTAAAACTGCTACAGTAACTGAATAGTAGGATAGAGAGTTACGAGGCAAATGCAGCATTTAGTTGATCTGCTTCCCTTGCCCACCCCACCACCCAATGTTGCAAGCGAACACTTTTGTTATTGGTCTTCCATTGTGCCTTCGGTGGATATGAATGATGCTCTTCGAGTGAAAACAGAAGATATTCTAGCGCTAATGGTCGTGAAAATCTTGACGAGCTTTACATAGAAAAAATCGAAACATCCATACTGCTATCCCTAAGAAGATTATGACAACGAGACGATATGGCTTATGAAATCCTAAGCCGTGCTTTGCCACTGGAGAAAAACGATTTGAGAGGTATTAAGCTGTTTTTGGAAGTTGTCGTATGATGGGTTTGGCTTCTGATGGCATTTGTTGACATTGCAAGGAAACGAATGACGACCACAGGGGCTTCAAGTGGAACTCTTTACCTCTGTTCTATGTTGGAATCGACTGGTGACGAAATGCACTCACTCAAATTGAATTGAAAAGTCAAATCGATAATACCAAGCCAATACCAAGCCAATACGACATCTTCAGCATTCAGTCAATACAAGCAGATGCACCCGAAGAAAAACAAAGCAACATCCTAAAGTGTCTAAAACTGTTAATCTTGCACGATGCACGATGCACACGTTCTTCTTTTTCTATCATGCGCCAGGTTCTGGGAACGTTGTTAAAGATTTCATTGCTCTGGTCTTCAATAGAGAGTAGACCGCTCGAAGTCTGGAATCCATGCAGTCAATTCTTCCACACAGTAGGCTGTCCACATCTCGCATATATGTAAACACACTGACAAGCGAAGTGAGTCGAACATTTCACAGCTCCCGACAAACGTGTTACGTCGTTGATACGGGCAGCCTGGTCACCTCCTCTGCGCCTTGAGCTCAGTGGGAAGCCTACTGTTCCTTTGTTGAGACTTCTGTCGATGTTCGTAGGAGCAATTGAAGCTGGGTGTATGGCAAACATTAGAAAGTTTTTGTCTTCATTTTGTCCCAACTTGCCCGCCCAGCCCTTTATTTTATTTCCTTTCGTTGTATGTAGACCCTCTCATATCTTTGAGACTGTATTTGGAAGCGTTCATCACCAATAGGCTACGTACTTGTAAAGTTTCGGGGTGAGAATTTCTCATTAAATTGAGCCCAGAGTCGGGGTTGAAGTTTTGCTGAATGGTTTCTTACTTTCTTTTTTGTCGCCTTGGCACAAAATTGAAATCCAGTAGACACGAACATTTGTTGACAGGGGAAAGATGAAGAAGAAGGGGAAAAATGTGGAAGAATAGCTGTGAATTTGTGGCATGTTGATGGATTAGTATTTCTTCCTTGCGAAGGCAGTCGATTGTGAAAACATCGCTCCATTTTGAGACATTTTAATCTTTGACATTTTCCTGCTGAGGGGATGCAAGAAAACGTTCAACACAATGAGCGAAGAACTTGAAGATCTAAGCAAATATTGTTGCACGTGCGGGTGAAATCTGTTTCGACTTTTCGGTTGCTTCTCGCTCGCCAACAGGACTCTAGTGTAGTTGACAAGTACAAAAGTGTCCAATAGCTATTCATCGTATTCTTGTTGATTGCCCATAACTAATTTATTTACCGAGTCGTTGAAGCCAAAGAGGGTCAAACAGATCAAATAATCCCTGAATAATACTAGTATCAGAAATCGATACAGTTGCACACACCTCGAGGATTAAACTCGGACACCCCATTGCGAAATTTGTCTTGTGATTAACGGCAAAAATGAACTGTCACTCACATTTCTCATGGTTCAGATGGGATACCCTTAGAGATCCAGCTTAGCTCTAACCTTAAACCTGGCGCCTCACAACTTCATCCAGCCCCCTCTTGGTCACGAGTGGCAGCCGCTGACAGCTCGACTTCCGGCGCATCACATGTGTATTCATACGCGTAGTGGAAAGAAAACATCGGTCTGGCTTTCAGGAAATTGAGAATGTCGAGGCGACAAGTGTGGCTATTCCAGGCAATTTGCAAAGTACATATGTTCACTGCTGCTACTCATAATGTGAAATCGTCCTCTCCAGTTTTTTTTTTTGCCTTCCATATGATACGTAAATAATCCTCAAGTATACTTCGACTGATTTTGTGAAATGAGTTATCTTGGGTAACTGGCTACTAGTAACTAAATTAGCCAAATAAGCGAGCAAATATGACGTTTCCAGACAAAATATTTTTTGTATTATAATTAGTTGTTGCTAATGCCGGGAAAGTTTTTTATACCAAAATCCGCCTGCCTTAAGGACGTAAATCTATGGCTGGAAATGCATGGAACTTCGACTTGGACTTGCGTCATTAGGACGCATCCCAAACTTTTTATTGAATGCATACGTTCAATAAGTCCAAAACCACTGCCAGAGTTCATTCAGGAGCAGCATTTCATGTCTTCTGTCAAAGGGGACCAACACAGTCAATAGACACGCCACTTGTTGTGAAAACATGCATCGATAAGAGTCCCATAAAATGTCAGCCTCGCTACCGCCTTAAGACTCGCAGGCAAATCAATTACCACGCGCTGGGTGGGCTTGCCCAACCCTTAAAGACTTGTAGATTTGGGCTTCTAAGAGTCCAAAGGGAGCGCAAGAAAATCCATCATTGCCTCCCTGCAATTCGTCTTTTCTGATCGAATTTGCCTCATATTTATTGCATAAGCTTGTTTCTTGTACGACACCTCTCATTATCAAACCCCCGGGCTTCCAAACAGGAAATACTAGGTCCGCCCAGCAATATACGGGTTTAGAACGACATCGAAAACAACACAGGAAACTTTTTATTAATCCAATGAGCCTATTTTTAACTGTGTTGCTTTTGGGAGCGGTCGTTTAATGCTGTACCTTCTTGTCCATTAGGGCGAGGGAGAGGTAACCCTTTTGTCAGGATGGCCATGTTGCTGCCGTCCAGTTGGTTTTGTTCTTTCTGTCCAGATGTTCCCATTCTCGCAGACAAAATGGAAGCATTTAAACCTCCTGTCGATATTTTACTTCAGCTGGAGAATGGCCCGCAGCTCGCGTCAATTAAACTGGAGACCTTCCAATCGGCTTTCCTCAGTCCATTTCATATATTGCTGGACCCTTCAACCTAGTCTTTTTTGTTCCTTATGTGGCGCTAACCATGCCGCTGAAATGTATCTACTTTATTGTTGGAAAACAGAGCACGGGAGCAATTCCCCTGCTTTTTTTCATTTCGATGCTGTCTACACTGGAACTGAGTGAAAAAACAATTTTGGTGACATTAATTAATATTGCGAATTCAGAACTCTTCAGAGTCACATAATGTGGAAGGTACCAAAATGAACACGAACTACGAATTGAGACAGTGCTCTGTTACCAAACTGACAAGTGTTAATTTTGTCTTTTCACATCCCTGTGTATTTCACGACAGTTTGAGATTTCACCTTAGCGTATGACCAATATTTGACTGTATATATCATAGAAACATGCCGGTATACAAACAAAGAGCATGTTCAAGACACGAATGAAAATGGTACGTGGTATGAACATGTTCTGTCTGTCACATTCCATAATACTTCCTGGCCAATAGACACGGCAGAAAGAAGCGGGGTCGCTTGGGAAAATGAATTGATCGGTACCACCAAGCAAGAAACAGGGTTTGTGACAAACACGATTTGTTTGGGTAATTCTGTAAAACGTTTTATATTCGGGGTAAAAGAAGTAGAAGGCGAATGGAGAGGGGAGTGGCTGAGCTATAGACAGAACCGAAGTAAGACCTGTCTTCACCAGACAAACTTCGTTCAATGCCGGGCTTTTGTTTTGTGGGCAAAGGGTGGGCACCAAGCGAACATAGGCCCCATGTCCTTGTGCGGATGTTCAATTCCCATCGAGACCTAATTGCGGGGACTTTCTCTTCAAAGTAGTGCTGTAGAGAATGCAATCTATTGGAGCGGATGTTCCACTGATGGAGAAGGGCCCGGTCTGTCAATGGCATACCCGCGCAATCTAAAGATTTCCATCGGTCGGGTTATAGAGATCGGAAGTGCTGATCTGGGGTCATAGCTGGGAAATTATTGGAGGTCCACGCATGTTCATAGCAATATTTAGTCTGTTCCGTGTATTTTGATTGCGAACATATAATAACTATAGTTTGATTACTTAACATGACAAGAAAATATGTGTCGAAAATAGCCTTAGCCTAAGTTGGCAATACCTCGAAATATTTCATGATTATATTACATAATACACGGCATGTAACAGCATGGAAACTCTCAGACAGTCATCACTTCATGTCGGTCACCATTTGCAAATACGCTCTGCTAACCGGATCCGGCGCAGAAGAGACTTCATGTAAAAAAATGAAAACGATTGTTGCAGAAACACCTGCGCACACATTGTGAGTGTCGTCCGGCGCACAATGTCGCCATTGCCGCGTCTTGTGGCCACCAGGCACGAGGGACCTAGCGGGAAATTAGTGGCGAAGTTTTTGGGCAATTTGCAAGGAGCAACATCTAAACGAGGGTGATTTGTGTTTATCTTCCCTTCTGCGAACCTGCCTGTCAAGCGAGGTTTACATTACTGCGACATTTTTTACTGGACCGAGCTAAATGGTTCTACTATATTCTATGGATCAAAATGTTTCAAAAGTTGAAATCGCCAAATAACAAAATCTCATTAGTAATATATGGGGTTTGCCATAATGTAAACACAACATTGACTATCGGATATTTAATGCAAATGCCTCCTAATTGATAGCAATATGGCAACATGAAACAAAGGAAAACACAGTATTATACAAATATTCATTACGTTTCAGACCCCGAGCATAATGGGGACGGCGTTGATATTTTGCACCGTGTTTCATCCCAGCATTTCCGGAGAGAAAAAATACATTTCTGTGAGCGTGGTGGATCTCGGGTTAATTACGTGCGCTTGTCTACACTAATGAGCTTTGCCGCATCCGCCAAATTAACACTAAATATAGTGCCGTCTTTTGCTACGGATACTGAGATGAGAAAGGCAGACATCGTCCTGTGTCACTTGTAACTAACACGTGAATTGAATAATTCCTGGGTGGTTTTCCTGCTTTATGTGAGGTAAAAAGTACACTAATTTGTCAGTATAACTAACATGCACAGATCATAAAAACACAGAATAACAACGGAAATGTTCAGTGAAATCTATTTGGATGAATTTAGTGTTTGGGTTGTATTTTGTTCTTATTCAGTCTTATTCTTATAGGTTTTTTTCGGCCAACTGGAATTGTCCCACCCAATGATCAAACCAGAAACAACTCCACTGCATCCGGACATGTTATACAATTCCCATACCCTCCAAAATAGAATATCCCGGGTCCTTCGACAAGGAGCGACACGTTTTTCTGATTGCCGGGAACCATGTCTCTAGGGATCCTTCCGTTATTGGGTTGGCTATTTCCCCTCAAGGAGGGAGCATATATTGTGTGTCACCGGAAGCTATCAACTCTCGCGAGATTCTCGACGTCGGGATCGAGACGTGAGGGGAGATGGTTCGAAATGTCAAGTACCGAAAACAAAGAGAACAAAATGCCTCGTTGAGTGTTCAGCAGCCTCTAATGGACCAATATGTCCGTATATATGACTTTGCTGAGTGTGCTCGTCTGTCGCACTATTTAACACCGCTGCTTGATATCTTACTAGCTATAGGCAGGGTGAGAGATGGAGTTTTTGACGGGGAAAAATATATTCAATCATCACCGTTTATGGAACTCCTTTGATTGCGGGCAAGATTGGTTGATATATATCGGAAAAGGAAGCTGGATTCCAGGTGTAGCTGCGTAAAATTGTGCATAGATATATCAGACGTACACTACGAAACACCTAGTTCTTTTCCAACTGTACAAACTTCCCAAAATAGCGTACTAATGATTTTGAATCTCGTTGTTTTCTTGAGCAACATACCCAATTATCGCCTACCACTAAGACACATCGTAAGGTTCAGCCCGCGGGTGAGCGGCACTATACCTTCTTATCCAGGACAGTAGTGAGGCACTCGAGGCAAGGTCACAACTTTGTTCAGATTATCTCTCTATGGCAAATATTGATGTGCTGATAAGAGAGAATGGCAGAGAAATAGCGCAGAAGCTAACATTTTCACTTGCCTTTCAAGCGAATCAATTATTTTCCTCTAGAACGCCTAATAGTTGGTTTTCAGGGGGTTTTCAGAGGAGAAAAAGTGAGGCCACACAGGAACATCATCACACGCGTTTCGGCCAAATCAATTACTTTTCATTAGTGCACTGTCAGCTGGGGCGGCGGAAGTAGTCAGTATTTTTGTTTTTTCCTCCTTTCTGTCCATTCTTTCCTCTTACTCATGTCCAAACGTGAGACCTATGCATCTTCGTCACCGCTATGGCTCCAACTTTGACAAATGGGTGTATTTTTCATCCCTTCTCACGCATTCAAGAGACTCGGAAGGTAAATTTCATTATTGATGAAGTAGATTGGGCGTTACTAATGCAATATTATCTTACACATCACTCATGTAGTTTTCTCCGGAATGAATTGCGCGTCCACACGTTTCAATAGGAGAGGTAATAAAGGTTATTGTTCCTTGCAAAAACTATACCCAAGACCTCACCAATATGCGCAGAACATGCTCGCGCAAGTTCTTAATGACTTAAGACCATGCATTCAGGGTAGAAGTACATTTCATTTCCGCTTGGGGATTAACTGTTGGGGGCTTATTCGAATGAAACTTAATTGCACAATTGTTGAATCAGATTCGAGGCAAATTTGATTGTAGTTTTGCATCTCAAAAACTATTGATGAAGGTTTTCGCATTCTGTCCTAAAAACTTTTATCCAATGCAATACCGGTAACTGCATTTTTAGAGGAAGGGAATTGCTTTTATCAGAACCAATCAAAACTATCGTGTAACTTTCAAAAGTCGCAATCATTTAACACTTTCTATTTTCACAGTCGAACTGATTGTGTAATTTGTAACGTAAGTGTTGTTTTCGTTTGAGAAAACATAAAGTTGATACAAAACAGTCCAACCGAATGACTTTCTGTGGACTTTCTTTAGGAATGTGCGGACGGCAACACTTACATGTTCTGCCTGCCTTTCCTTTTTGTATGTAATTGTCTTGGCGAATTGGCAGCAATTGTTCCCTTCATGTGGTTTATGGCTGGAATTTTGTGACTTATTGTAGCGCCAGGATGGTATTTCAGGCCTCATATTGTGGGGTTAATCGCCGACGGCCGAGGTGCTTTTGACACCATTACTTCGAAAGAGCGACATCAATTCTTGCAAATCAAATTTGCTACCAGTCTCCCCTTTTTTCTTCTTTTTGTACTTTCACTTCTCTGCTGTGGGTGTTGGTCCACCATCATAATCATTCGGTAGATATTTCCAATGGTTGTTAAAACAACTAGTTTTATGTGTGCAATTGTTATATCAAGGAAAGAGTGAAAAGCTATAAACCTTGAAATTCAATTAAAAATACGTCTATAAACCTGCATATATAAGGACACACGCTATGAATTGGTCGAATAGTTTTTACTACGAACCCATCATACTATCCCAACATTGTACCCAGATCTCCATCATTAAAGTTTGCTACATAATACTTTACTAAGTCACACGTCTGAAGCCTTAGTTGGCAGCGATTTGTTTTGTTTACGGGGACTTTGTTTACGGAACAATGTGTATGACGGTTTTCACGTTTCTATATTTGACGTGAATACTAAAGGAAGTCATTGTTTTGATTTCTGGTAGGTTTTTTTTTTCTATGGAGTAGAATGTTTACATTCCGTCAGCTATATTTAGTTTATTGATAAAAAATAATGATTCGATTTTGTTGCCTTCAACGCTGCAAGCGCCACACTAAACATTGTTAAATATTTTGATTCATTATTTTGTTTTTACTATATATAGATGACAAAATGATTGTATGATACTGTCTATAAATGCCACTTTGAATATACCGAAAAAATACTACGATTTTGTGTTAAAAGCTTCGAGTCCTGAGAACGGAGTTCGGAACCAAAAGCCATACGACAGTATAGGAAAATTGGCTTCGAAATCAAAACACGTTTCCTCAATTGCTCTGGCTACGAGGAGTGAACGTGCCAGAATTGTTTCATTCCGTTAATTATCGAGGAAAAAAGAAGGGAAAAAGAATTGACACTTTTCCAGAATGAAGCAGTCACATCTGATTAACCTAACGGGCTTGAAACCTGCAAAAATCCAATTCCACGGAGCGTGTAATATTGATGAATCCAGGACCTTCTGTTGAGAATATCACAATGAATCAATACACACAATCGTATTATGGTAGGTTTGTGGGGGCGAGCTTGCCTTCCATACCACTTGCAGACAAAATATTTTAGTAAAATGCAGTTTACGAATCAAACGTTAGTAATATTTCTGTAATAGTATCTCCATTTGTTTCCACTAATGACCTGAATTGTTTATTGACATTCTGGGTGTCTTTAAATACAGCTGGAATGACGGGGAAAGGTCAAATAAGTAGTCCAAACCACTCGTGATTGTTGCAAGTACTGTTTCCAGGGTCCAGTAAATAGCAGACTGTAATATTACAAGATGACTCGCATGTGACTTTGCACATACAGCGACGCCTAACGTTACACTCGTCAAAGCATTGAGGACGATTGTTGGGACGAATTACCCTGAATTAGATTCTGAGATAATACCCGTTAATCCGCAAGGTCTTTAGGTGCAAGTTAAACGCGGAAATGGTCATCAATTCGTGGAAATGAACCCAGTACGCTTGATATTTACATACAATGTGGGGCGTCCATACCAGTCATTTTAAGCCAATATTTCGAAGGTTTTGTTGGAAGAAGGACAATACCCAATTAGCATTATTACCATGGATCTATTGTATATTGAGAAGTAGCTCACTGGCCTTTTCTAACATACTACATATACTTTAAGACATTATTTGCATTCCACCGACATATTTACACATGATTAATAATGAATTGGACTCTTGTGTTCATGTCGCTAGCAGGAAGTACATGCATATGGATGTATTCTGGTTTAGTCTAAACCGTTAAATGATTGTGAATGGATACTACGTGGTTGAAAACCAAAGTCAAGTTCGTTTGAACCCAGGCATGTATATTTCTTATTATATATTTTCATCAAACATTGAATTCAAATCGAGCGACAACTAATACAGTTATATTTATTGACTGATGGTATGTATTTTTGCACTGAAGCTTAGTTTTGTTATTCCTGTCAATGTTGGGTGTGGACAAAATTGCCCTTTAATAGTAGTTACAGAAACTTGCTTCACGGGTTACACTATGGCTTGTACTTCTATATAGCTTCTCAATGTTCTCTTTTTCGGCCCAGAGGCATATAGCATCACCTCAGAGATTATAGTATTCCTCTGCTTTCGGAATGTCATTACGTATCATTGGGGACCATTGCAAAGTCAACTGATGCCTCACGACGAGACTTCAGACAAGAGTAGCCCGATACTTCGCGAGATCTCAATATCCCACCGTCTTATCTGGGTTATTTACCAATGATGGATGCCTGAAATTACCGGATTGGACATTCCCATTTCCCAGAGCTTCGATCGGCGTCATATTTTCGCGATTATAGAACAATAAACTGTGGATATATGTTTGTTCATGGCTATATACTTGGGACATTGCAGACTTTATTTTGACGTTTGGCGGTGATGATTGATGCCACCCAGCGCAAATTGAGTAGTGAAAGAATTACAGTTATTTCATTGTAGGTAAACTGTGAAATCGTGAATGATTTGAGCATAATCTTTTCAGGGTTTGATACATGTAAACACTGATGTGCACTGATAAATGTACCATCAATAATTCATAATAAATGCAAGATTCACATAGAGTAGATTGACAGACGGATCAACTTATACCATGTATACAAGTGCATGGAATCAAGTAAATCCATGTAAATTAACGATACTTTAACGTGTAATACTTACGCTAGAAGCTCACCAGCGGTAGTTGTTTGCTACCGAATTTAAAATTCAAGTCGATTTCATTTAAGGTCGTTTACGTCGTTAATATTTAATAAGGGGGACTGTTGACTTCCTACAGTCGGACGCCAGATCGATCACGGCCACAGCAGGAGAATCACCCCATTCGTCTTTCTAATAAAATTGTCTTCATTTTTATTGCATAGGGAACATTTAATATCATGGCCTTATCGCCCTGCGTCAGGCATGGTCTTGGACATGGCATGACCTGAATAAGATATTGCCTGGATGATGGATTTTTTTCTGAATCGGTTAAGAAAAAAGTGTAAATGCTCAGGGAAAATGGAGGATTATTTGTCTACAGGAAGACATCAGCAATACCGGTGAATGCTCGTCTTTTTCATTTCCATTTCCATGTTGATGGTCAGGCGTCTCCGCGACAGTTTTAGGGAAACGTCTCAGTCAAGAAAACGGCATCGTCCAGTTCCCTTTACAGACAATTTTTCCACCGCATGGCTGAATTTAGCGGAAACATCTCGAATCCTAAATCGATTCCAAGGTGTTCCAATACTGTAGGATTGACAACACGCTTTCGCCGAGCGATTGCAACGCACCAACGCATTTCGACTTTAAAATCTCTTGGAATTGGTTCAGATGACGCGAAATGTCGTCTAGAAATTCCTTTCTGGCATTAAATCCGACACATGGGCAGTGCCAGCCATTGATCTTAAAGCAGAGAATTTGGCACCAGATCTGGTGAGTTCATGGTACCAGATGTTGAAAATATACAACTTTAGTATTTTTGTTGCGATTTAAGAAACGTAAATTCAAAATACAAACAAAAACGTTTTGTAGAGCCATTACTAAGCCGTTAGAGCTGTGAGCTGAAAAACAAACGTAATGAAAACCAAACACCCGCCAAAGTATATTTCATTAAATACACCATGTGTTATAATATACCATACGTGAACATGCATATCACACATTGCATCACAGTATGTATCCACAGCGTTTTTACGATTGAGACAGCTGAGCTCTTTGTCCTATTTCATATTATGCACTTGTCATACAGGGGAAAATCCATGTAACAATACGTCGAGTTGACACGACCCCGTCTGTCGGAAATAATTCATACAAATTGGACCTAACACTTACTCCTTTGTTGATATAATCGGCGACGTATCCCCCATTATGCTCTTTGCTTTGCGGAATTAAGAACGAAAGGAGGTATTTTACCGCGGGTGAAATTGTAGGCATGTCCCATTGTGAATTGTGTCGCAAATTTACTTTCCTCTTCTACAATTATAGTACGCTATTTAACCAGCGAGACATGCTTTTCCATATAAATAATAGATGACGCCTGTTCTCCCTCCCATACATTGCTTCTAGTGAATTACGTCTGGTAATTTTTTATTTGTACATTACACCTGTTGATAACGTTTAATATCTGGGGTAGTGCAAAGGCAGTCAACCCAACAATAGTACAGCTAGAAATCCCCAGTTCCAAATGTTGAGACTTACGAGCTTTTTTTCCGCCACAAACAATGAAAAGCTCCGTCTAAACGAGGAGTCCAATACAGAGAAAACAGAATGCTGGTCTCCCCTTGCCCCATGGGGTGGCTGAGACGGTAATCCAATATTTGGAGGTCCAATCATGAGTGATTCAATTGTTCCGTGCATAACCAGAGAGAAAAGTCACTTATGGGAACTGTGGGAAACTCGACTCCGTTTGTTAATTGCTTCGAATTGAACTCCAGATTTTTTTCTGTTCTATTTTGGTGGATCTGTCTTGTTTTTGTGGGCGTATTCGGTAGCATATTTTTTTTCAGTCTGGTTCTTTTTTTCTGCCACTGTGTCCCACTTCCCTGACTCTTGGTTGCAACTATATACTCCTATATTGAGTCAAGTGTAGTTGTATTAATATGTTTTGCGCCGATCACTTGTCATTAATTGGTAAAAAAAAAGATTTCAAGAGTGGTAAAACTAGCGAAGCAAAGCGATCGATATTCATAATGACGTTCTCAAATTATGTAACTCTATCCAAAATTGAACTGTAATTTTATTTTCAGTGGAGATCTGGTTGTAGCTTGTTACACGAAGAGTATTGCAATAAAGTACCAGGCATTGTGAGCAACTTCGCATGAATTACGACTGCGTTGTTATCTTTCATTATTAGATTATGCCCAAGTCGACATAATTTTAATTAGATAAAGTTCCTCTATTTTAAAGAGACATCAATTTTCTTCTCCCTGCGATACATGCTGATGCAATTTGAAAATTTATTATAATTATCGTGCAGTTAAATTAGGTGGAATGGCAGATCTTCCATCTGCCGAGGAAATACCCACAATCGGTGGGAAACCAATGGTTCCACTTGTCGCCATTACGAAATGAAGCGTTGATATTAGTCACGAAAGAAGGTGTGAACGCCCGCACAATGTAATGAACAGAGCAACAAAAGTCGTGATATCCAATCAGCGTGCTCTTGTCTAGAGTCACGTGATCACTGTCTACTTCCGGCTCCATTTCCGGTCTTCCCCGGTATGGAGCGCCACCAAAGACATCACGTGTCACGTTGTTTATGGAAGGCCAACTAAGACATGTGTCCAGGTTCGTGTCAAGAGAAACACACACACAAGAGACAGACAGACTACCAGCGGGCTCACAAATTTGGTGCAGCTCGTCCCAGTAACTGGCTAACTGCGACTAATTTGGGCGAAGTCTGGGTCCGAGCATACTTCAGTCACGGGGGTCATATAACACCTTATTGTCTAACTTGCCTCAGCCATACTTCACGCATTGCCCAGTGGGATAAGGTTATATGGCCATCTTAGATGATATATCGCTGGTCATAATCGTCAACGCTTGCAGGAAGTTGCCCACAAAAAGTGACACGATGGGTCATTGCTGTCCTCCAGTTGACTACTGTGGTTGGTTGCTTTTCCGCTCTGTGTACATTTCAGGTGCTCATTTCAATTAGCAATGAACAAAGTCGTTGAATGAATGAGCTGTCGGTCCTACCAAGTGTCATCCTAGATCAGATAATCTCCCACACGGGGAAGGGTGAGGGAGATGAGGTGACTCCTTAAAGCGATAACACTTCCTTGTGCTTCTTTCTTCTTCTTCTTTTTTTCTGGAATCCGGGAGCAACTTCGTGTGTGCTTTTATAGAAACTGTAACTACTTTGGAAAAGAAGAGCGAATTTTTATTCGCACATTCTGCCACACGTCTTTGTCTTGGAAGTGCCGTTGTTCTGAAACAATACCAAACCAGGACTGGTGATGATACCATTTAGTGAACATACACGTCATACCCAAGATCCTTGGACTAAACTGTGACCACCAAAGCACTCAAATAAATGAGGGCATAATCCACACAGAAGCCAATCTCAGAGGCAGTTGGCAGTTCAAGAGGCAAGGAATTCTCTATGTCCTGCTGCCACGTAACATAAAAAAGGTGACAGAAGGAGGATCGTGAAACACATATCTTTGATTGACAAGGATAAGTAGCCCCCTGTCGGCAGTCTGAAGAAGCCAATGTAAAGGTTCTCTGCCATTAGTCGTGACTGGAAATAATATTAACCATGATAGTTGATCCATTGTTTGTGTATGTGCCACCCTCGCCAGGACGAGTTCTAAGTGGGGTCAAAATTTATGAGCTCCACTTTTCATGGTGTATGACGTGGCATATATTGTCCCTATATGGACATAAGTGCCTTGCAGAAAGTAAATAACTTTAGAGTGATTAGTCAGATAGGTGGCGTTGATGTCTTTGCATTTATCCATAAAACTGTGACTTGTTTTGCTCATTCTACTTTGATAAGGACAGATACGATGTGCGTGGAAACGAGCCACTTTCATGACGCTCATGCTCAATCTCAAATCTAATTTTGGATGTCGTCTCTGCGTGTGAAGTATCAGGACGCTCTAGTAAACAGTTTTTCACTTTCAAACTGGGCGCCACTTTAATGCAACTTCCATGTAGCGACTTTCCCAAAGTAGTACCCATTGACGGGGAATTTACTTGCAATCGACACGGTAATTGAACATAAATTCCGGGTCCCACATATGCCTGGAGAGGCCCGTCCAAACCTTTCCTCTGCTCTCCCTTTTTAGGGCAAGGGAAAATACATTTTTAACCGTAATTTCACACTTGACGGAGCCTGGAACCAATAAAGTACGGTTCGTCGATTGCATACAAAACTCGTGACCGCGGTGATGTAATAGGAAACGTGCATAAAATCCGGAATCTCCTGGTCGAGGAACCGACAGTAGTTCCATGTTTTAGTGTGTGCATATGACCTTTGCAAGTAAATCAAAATGAACGCATTACAAGTGTTGCTTTGCATGTGGGCTTTCACAAAGTATTAGGCTTAAGCATAGCACAGTGAAAATCCTATGTGCTATTTATTTCGAGATAAATCAACCGGTAATGCAATTCGTGTTACACCGACATATTGTTACATCGAGTTGCCATGCTCTCAATTGTACTGGAAGGTATTTGCATGTAAAATGTGTATGTGAAATTGATGCATTGGTAACACAGTTAGGGTGGAATGCAACTACAGCTATATTCTCGCTACTAATATAAAATGTGTGAAATACATAATAAAGAGTGAGCTTGATCAACTATGACTCCAAACTTTCCTTGGTAGCTGAAGAGTATCCCAAAGGGTTCGCAAAGGTTTAAAGAAATGTACCCTAATAAGACTGGCAATCCAAAGAAAAATAATATTTCACAATGTCCCTGGTGGGTCACTGTCTGCCCCCATCATACCATTAGACAAAAGTCAAGTATTATTTATTCACAACTGCTCACTTAAATCAGGCAGTAGTGACAAGTCGGCCCTGACCCAGGAGGTTGTGTCAACGTCCGTCTTCAAAAGACCACACAGGGGTGGTGTGGCACTGTCAAAGAAAAGATAAAATTCGTCTGTGGCCACTGAAATAGGAGCAACGTCTTCTGGAGTTCTTAGCTTGTACTCTTTGGGGAAACCCCTAACTGGGTAAATGCGTCATTCGAAGTTGTGGGTGTGTTGAAAATAACGTTGGCAATCACTATTGCACTCATGGATGTAATAAGGATGAGTGATACAAGCGTTTACACAGGAGTGATGTAATGTGATACAAGCTAGAAACTTGAAAACACCGAAAATAAGTTTGAAAAAAAACAAGCGGAACGACTTCGCTTTGCGGTACCTTGAGAGCGACACAAGCAAAGCCAAGAAGAACAAGAAGAGAAAAGTTCAATTTCATTGCGTTATCAATCCGGTCCGAGTGGGGTTTGTAACTTTGGTCAAGTGGTTTCTTTGGTAACTTCCTGTCCCAGAATGTTCCCCAACCTGTCTTCCGTCTCGAGAGACGGGACTACACCCTCGATTCTTCTGAAGTAACTGCGATAATAACATCATTAGAACAAAGACCAATACACAAGATTGAACATTGCTGCCTGGCTTTGCGATATGTGATGTATTAGTTGATAATGTGAATGAGCAGTCCCCTCGGATCGCGCTTCGATCGGGGCCTAGATTGCGCTGGGATGCGACAGGTAACTCCTCTGGGCTGTTGAGACAATGTACGCGGAGATCCGGTGGGAGTTTAAATGTGTAGTGGGTAGGAAAGGGAGTCCGAATGAGTAAGAATGAGGGCGAGTACACAATGCTAGCCTTGTTGACTTTTGTGTTGACATGTGTGTACAAACTACAGTTTTTTTGGCGCTCACTACATTTGCATATATTAAGTGTAACATGTTATCATGTTCTTACTTACTAATCATATCATATTCCATCTCATTGTCCCCTATAACTAAAAGCTAAATGATTTCCAGTCCATTCTCCGACGTCCAGCGTTCCTTAATGCGTAGAATGTAAGTGTCTGAAAATGAATATTTATATCACATCCCTGGCAAGACGTATATCTTAGCTGCCGCCTGGGAGTGGAATATGACACATAATCATGCTTCACTGCCTATGAGAGCAATGATACGGGTGTTGTGAGGTCGACACACGCATATATTTACATGTCAACTCACATTTATTTTTTAAATGTAATATAACATGCACTCTGTAAGGTGTCATTTATGCTATATTTTTTCTCCAGTACAACAATCAAGAACTATTATTGCAATGAAAATCAACTTGGCACGTTGACTGGAAAGAAAATGGCAAATGGAAGTCGCCAATATATCAAGTTATATTCTGCTATCTTTAGGAAAAATGCATGCATGTATATGCAAAAATGCATGTTTAATTCTAGTTCATCTTGCGCTAATACCATGTTTATAATTACCGGTCTGTGGATTCGAAATTCCTGGACAGAAAATGCTCGCAATGCGCAAATTCCAATTATGGGAAAACAACGGACAAATCTTCTTTTATATTCTGAAATCTGAGTAAGCTTGGCAGCGAGTAACAATGTTATGAATAACTTTGGACGAGCCTTTTGCAGTTGGGCAATAGCAATCGGCGAAAAGGCGACAATATCCGATATGCAAGGGGCTTTTCGGGTCAGAAGACAATATGCTCGGTAGAACCTCACCCGTGGTTGTCACCCTATTTCTGATTTTTATCCCGCCTTTGATTGCCAAATCTCCAGTCTGTAATGCCTGGGACGACAGGATCTCGACAAAATGGGAATGTTTGAAGCGGGCTGGGAGCAATATCGATGAATGGTTTACGCGAGATTGCAGCCAATATTGTTGCGATGTGATTGCGCTCATAAATATGCAAATGACGCTGTCATCATCTCTCGATTCCCGAGCGCTTTATTGGCATTATTTTTTTTCCTGGTGTGATATTCATGGGGATACAATTTGACATTGGACTCGTTGAAGCCAATATACCCCCTCCCTCCCCCACTGGACATCGAGAAAGACCAGTCTAGGCACAAGGGACGAGAATCCATGGAAGGCCTCGTAGATGACATATCAGGGCAGATTTGGTCCGATGTCCCGGATCGAACCCACTCCAGCGGTCCGTACGAATCACATTGTTTGAACCTTAATTAGGGGCCAAGTCAATTATATCCTCCTCTCTGTTGACCTCCCCGTGTTGATCGTGGGGCCTCTGACCTTCAAAACAAGGAAACCTTCCCCTCTCAAACTTCACACTGCCACTCTCGTCTTTTCTCGTTTCCCTCACACCACGTGACGAAGACAACTCTCGCGAGAATAAAGCCAGGCGTTGTAATTGGTTCCGTATGGGAAGCTTAGGTGGTCTTACGACTATTTCAAAGGGCTCAACGCCTGGTCAAAATCGGATTTCTGTACGACTGGGACTTCATGCGAATGAAGATGTCCATGTATATGTAAAATGGTCATTACTTTGGAGTGATTTTCACATTCAGATTGGTCCAGTTACTTTTTTAGTCTGATCGGAAAATGTATGAATTAGATGACAACAAGATTATGTTTCTATATTTGGGTACTAACAATGGACTACAAGGGTTTCGTTTTCATGTGTCTGTGTATGGAAATAGAGGCTTAGAAATAAACAAGATGCTGTGATTAGTTTGCATACGGGTTCCGTTGGAATGCTGTGGAAATTGGACTCGTCGAATAGGACAAACTTCGCCAAAGGATTCGGTGTCATTCGTTCATTCAGAAACATGAATCACTGCAGCTTTGCAGGCATGAATCAGAAAGTGATTCCTTTCTGAGTAACAAATGATCATTGCGCCTGATTCGCTGTCGAATATTTCAGAAGAGTTTCGTGGGCGATTCTACTTAACCGCGTCGTCACCACGAATTTCGCCTTCCATCCATCAAAAATCATTTTTTGGAGACAAATCACACAGTAAATTTGATCTTTTAGCTCACAACAGCAGCGTTTTCTAGCCAATTCAAGTTTTTATCACTCGAACGCATAACGCAGGAAATATCCTTTGTGAGGATGACAGTGTAATACCGCGCGGGGGTCAAATATCACTCGTTTTTTACCCCTCCCGTTCCACCAATGTCCGCCTCTTGACACTACCCAGGCTATAGTCCACTTACACTAACGCTCATTTCTTCCCCGTCACATTCCCAAGTTATATACGCCTGCTATCCTAGGACATTATTTCGCCTGTTTGTCATAATTTTGGGGCGTGGCGGTGACCCCACTATCTCCTTGCCACCGAAAAATACGAAGAAATGTCCTTTCTCGGGGGTATTCCCCCTTCGACCCCAGGATGCTCACGAGGAAATGTCTTCGCCCCATCAGTGGCTCAGCTTGGTGTAGTGACAGATAATTTGATTTAGGCTAGTGTTTTATAATCCAATTTTGCCCAGCCGTGTCTAAAATTTCATGGGCCCAACATGTCCCCCGCTCTCTTGGGTATATATCCCCTACTAGCCAAGAATGGCTTAACACAAGAACAATACATGATATGACCGGAAACTTCGCGCCTTATGTTTTCTGATAAATAACAACCAGTTTGCAAGTATATAACTAATCAATCTAGTCCACATGTGATGGATAACTCAAAATTATCCTCACCAGAATGGTGAAAAGTTGCACACGTAGTATACAGAAGATGGTTCTGGAAGAGAACAGTGTTTCTTTTCATAATGCATTGCGAATTCTAAGTAGCGTTTGATTGGTTCGTCTAAGACGTTGATAAAATCATGATAAAAGTTGCGTGTTTCCTTGTGGAGAGGCCAAAAAAATTATGATCAATTATTAACATTGTTTCTTTGCTTAGGCACTGGTGAGTTCAACTGGTAAATTTGATGGGCGGTTGACATGCCATCCGATGGCATAACTCGGATCGTATAATGCGCGTAAATTATGCGAATGCACTCGCATGAGCTGTAAAAGCGCAGTATCGCATTGCAGTTTGGACAGAACCGAGAGGTCAGAAACTTAGAACGAGCAGCGTTTTTTCCACGAGAATTGCGCGTATACTAATCTGCTTTTGGGCACTATCCACAAAACCACATAGGTGAAAGCTGGAACATAAGTCTTCCTCAGAGTCTGCATGAGTAACTGTCGCTCAACATTCGCATTACATGGGGATTTTATTTCAATATAACATTTGAGTTCACCCTGTATTCAGTATGGACATGTTTTATACATGTACATCAAATAGACTAATAATGTCATCTGCTAGCATCTTTGTCAAAATAAACTTGACAAATAAAATATTAACCTTGGTCAGAACAAACAAAATCATAATCTACAGCCTATTCGTTCCTCGGGGAGACGCCTCCCAAAAACATGTCTTCGTCTTTGCAACAGTTGCCCATTCGAGGAAAGAAATTGCGTCTTTTGAGCGCCAAAGCAAGCCTATTAGGAGGACTTAACGAGTTAGTCGTAAAGCAGAAAAAAAGGTAAATGAATTATTTGCGAATCCGTTGCTCGGCATGCAACGAACACTCTTAATCACCGGCTGCAAAGACTGCGGAGACAATTCTTTCAATTAACTTGATTAACCCCACAACGATGTCACTTGGCTGGTGATCGTAAACGCTTCGTGAAACAGTCCGCCGAGATTCAACGCTGATTCGCATAAGCGGTGTCGGTTTCAATAACCAGCGAGAGACAAAGAGGGGAAAACATGTAGTCGTTATTCAAATCGCGTGCCTCAACGCCGACAGGTGGCGCCCGCTAGTTGCCGTGGTAACAATCGTAGCGAAAGATCGAAAGCCCTCGAGCGAAATAAGTCGCGTCTGAAACGCTAATCCAGGTACGCCCTCTAGAGAGAGTCTTGTGAACTGACCTTTGTTTCAGGATTTGTATCACTGTTACAGAAACATAAACGTAATGACGAGTTTTATGTTTGTTTTACTTGTTATCTCATCCTATTGGCTGTTTTAACGTCCAGTGATAATATAAATCAGGTTTTTAGTTTCTGACGTTTAATCAGCGTAGAACAATAGGCGTTATTTCTACCGCTTTGATGGTCGCCAATAAATTGGAAATTCTGTGGTCAGAAATCACCTTCATTGCTTTCCATTCAATGAATAGCTCCGCCGAAGACGACCACTACTGATTGCCTTTTATGTTGTTAATCCTGCCATATTTTCGCCACAATAAATCCCTGCCAAATCTCATATAACGTTCTTTTTCTCTCCTCTCCCGTATTTTTATCCAATCAGAACTTCGGGAGTATTGCGAAGCGGAGTACTTCCAGCCTCGTTGTGGTCATAATGAGGTCATCGTCATGACAACGGCCAACTACGGACGGATGCACATTGGACGCTGTGCGAAGAAAAATATGGGCCACATTGGGTGTTACAAGGATGTGCGGTCGATTCTGGATCGGCGCTGTTCCGGACGAATGTCGTGCGAAGTGCGCATGCCCGATACAGAACTGGACAAAACACAGCCGTGTGATAGCGAGCTGAAGACCTATCTACAGGCACAGTACAAATGTGTTACTGGTGAGTGTAGTTCGAATTTAACTTTTTTTTAGGTTACCGCACCTTGGTTCGATAACCTATTGCCGTGGCGTTGCGTCCGTCGTCCATCGTCGTCGTCGTCTGTCGTCCGTCTACATTTCTATCTTTAAAGTTCACAATCGAATCTTTCTGAAATTTTGCACAATAATGCACAAAAATACTTCGAGAGGGAGGTATTCCTTTGTCAACTTTGCCAACTTTGCCAACTTTGGACTTTGATGGTTTTTTTCTCAAACTCTGTTCAGTAACTCTTTTTCTTATTGATGCGTAACACTCCTCATATGTACACCCTGTGACTTGTATACGTTTCGTTGCCCTTGAATCGCTCGAAGTGGGCCATTTTGGGCCCGAACTCGGCCCAAATGGGACTAATAATAATATAATAATAATCAGATTTTTTTAACGACGGTCCATGATGATAGGCAATTCTGCCTGTCTTCCCCATCCCCCGTCGGGTGACAATTTAGAATTTGGGAAGCACATTCGAATGGAGAAACCTTTGCATTGCCAGGATGAAAACTCCACCTACTTTGTGCCGGTGATGGGGATCGAACCCGCGTCACCTACCGCCTCTGAGCTTCGTTGCTTCAAGAGCCACCGGTCCCATCCACTCGGCCACAGATGCGGTTAAATCGAATCGACTTTCCCATGGTAAATTCTCCTATGCTTTATGATGGGGCACATTTGTCCAAATATCTCACTTAATATTGAGATTAGAGATTAGCCATCAATTGTGGACATATAGGAAATGATATGCTGAATATTCCCATGACCTTGAATTTGACTTTTGACCTCATTTTCAAGGTCACAGGACAAAATGGCTAATATCTCGCTTGTTATAGACTTTACAGCTTAGGAACCATTGTGAACATATAGGAAATGATATATTTTGAATACTGTCGTGACCTTGAGTTTGACCGTTGACCTAAATTTCAAGGTCACAGGACAAAATGACTAATATCTCGTTTATTGTCGACTTTACAGCTTAGGAATCAATTGTGAACATAAAGAAAATGATGTATGCTGAAGATTGCCATGACCTTGAATTCAACCTTTGATCTCATTTTCAAGGTCAAAGGACAGAATGGCTAATATCTTGCTTCTCTATTGACTCTATAGCTTGGGAACCAATTGTGGACATATAGAAAATGATATACACTGAATATTTTGGTGATCTTGAATTTGACCTTGACCTTATTTTCAAGATCAGGGCACAAAATGCCTAATATCTTGCTTATTATCGAATTTACAGCTTAGGAATCCAGATTGAACATATAGGAAATGATATATGCTGAATATTTTGGTGACCTTGAATTTGACCTTTGACCTCATTTTCAAGGGCAAAGAACAAAATTGCTAAAATCTCGCTTATTATCGACTTTACAGCTTACTAAATGAATTTCGAACATAGAGGAAATTATACATTTTCAAGGTCAGATCATAAAGTGGCTAATATCTCACTTATTATTGACTTTACAGCTTAGGAATCAATTGTGGAATACTAGAAATAATATATGCTGAATATTCTCGTGAAGTTGAATTGACCAATGACCTTATTTTCAAGGTCACGGGACAGAAGGCTAATATCTAACATATATCTATTGTCCGGTAACCTTTCTTATACATTGGGCTAAAGTTCTTTTTAGAAATTTGAACAAAAAATTACTTTAATATATTTGACTGAAGGATATCTCTGACAGTTATGAAATGATGCATTGTCTAGTCTAGTAAACTACATGTAGTTTTTCTCAAAGCAAATATTCAGATTCTAGATTTATCACATTCACACTAATACTCGAGCAATCCAACGCAAGCTATTATGGCTAACTTTGTCTCCGACGTTCCAACTTGAGATTGAAAGTTAATATCGGCCCGCTTCGTGAAAGTAGCGACTGAAATGGTACCCGTGTCATATCGTAAAGTCTTCGAACACAATACGAGATTTAACGACGTTTGCTGTCAACTGGCTGCGCACAGATAGCAGCTAAAAATGGCTTTTTAATAAAGCTACATCTGCCTTTAATGGTCTCATATTTCACATTTGAGTATCCGGCTTCAGACGTTTCAAGATGCGCTAATTCTATAATCAATCGCTGGTCTCTTTTAATCGTCGCTTCCCGTTTCTCAGAAATCAGACTACCGCGGGAGATAATGAATTTACCCAGAATGGGAAATGTCTCACTCCGTTTACTTTGTGGTGAAAGGAAAGAATGAAAATCAGAGCAAATAAACGCTACAATAAAATCTGGGACAAATAGAGTAAGCAAGTTTGAGTTATGAAAGAAATTTCTGGAATCATAAAACATAAACATATGACAGACATTGCCTCTGCTCGCTATCATTGTATCATTATACATTGTGGATTGGTAAAAAAAAACCCATCTCAAATCAAAAATATCTCAAATTGAGAAATAGGCTAAACTAACTTCCAAGTATAATGACAATCTCTTTTTTGTTAACAGTGATGACCCCGTCGTTCACCTGTTCCAACACGAAGCAATGGATCATCACCGAGCCCATGGGTTACCTTGCCAACTCGGTTGCCTTAGATACCAACTGTGGCTCTATGACATCACCCCTTACCATCCAAGCGAAGCCAGGACAACAAGTAAACATCACGCTATTTAATTTCGACCCGATCTCGTCGGCGCGAGATTTCACGTCTGGCGGACGAGACTGTGACGCCTTTGCGAATATCATAGACACGTACCAGGGGGATAAAACTGTGGAGGTTTGCAGGGGCGGATCCAGAGAGAAACAAACGTACATATCGTCAAATAGATCTATAGACCTCGTTCTGTATCAGACGAGAAGTGACGGCTACCAACATGGACCCTTCCTCATATACTTTGAAGGTAATATTCTATCCTACGTGCGTAAATAATAAAACAGCAGTTCATGTTCTTAGAGCCTGCATAGACTATGGATATCGTGCAACGAGTTTAAAATAATATGATGAAAGCACAACCTAATGGTGTACATGAAAAAAAAATACTTGTTTCAACTCTGAAACTCAAATCTTTTATTTAATCGTCCTACTACACCTATTCATACATGAGTCTTACTATAGTTCCGTAATGAAATGTATCTCATCATATGATGCCTACATTGTAACCCGGAAGGATAATCTCCACTACTCCTGTGTATATACACCTTTTGATTCCCTCCCCTCCAGCGATTGGTTGTCCGGACATAGAGCCGCCGGAAGGGATGTGGGTCAGACGAGCCGAGAACGAGGCTCGGGTCGGCTGTCACACGACCAGGGAGGTTTGGACGTTCGTCTGCGCGGATGGCAAGTGGATTGGAGACATCAAAAACTGCTCCAAATGTACGTTTCGTTCAGCTAAGTTAGCACGTCGTCCTCCTCTCAACGATACACCAAATATTTAATAAAAATGAAAAAAGTATCTATCCTGGACTGATTTCTGGACTGGCTTTTGGCATCCGATGTGAAGCTTGAAGTCGAAGCTGGAAAATACACTGTTATATTTGGGGAGTTATCCTGACATTACACATGAGAGCAGTTTATAAAATCGGAGGTTATTCAATATATACGATTGTCGAATGCAGATACGGACAAGTGTTTCATATACATGTATGTACATATGTGTATGTACATGGTAAAGAGTACCTGAATCTGCAACTAAAATCTTGGTTACATTTCTGAAACGATCTCAACAATACATCAATGAACATAAATTCCAACAGTTTCCTGACACCAACATATTTTATATACATATACATAGCCCATCGAATAGAGCTGCCAAGTACAAGGCCTATATATGTCATTGTACGTTATCAAAGGTAGACAGCTTGTCACCAGAGCATATATGCTTACGTGATGCATGTGTGATTTTCTTGACATGTTAACGGAAAAAAAGAAAAGGGGTAGTCTGGTTCAACCCCCGGGAAACAACGGAGCGTGAGTGGTCATAGCTCGGGCAACTCGAAAGCCGTAATTAACCAACACCCGCTGATCCGATCGTGATGTGCTTATTTCCGTACTGCGACTCAAATCGGACGTTATCGATCAAAGATGTCACGCATTTCCCTGTGATCTTATTCATATGTAATCACGACTTCATATATGGAAGGGAAATTATTCACTATGGCCTTACCGAGATCACCGGTTGATATCCAAACCATGGGATATTTTCCTGGGTGATTTGGGACCATGGGAAATTGGGAGTTTGGGTTTCAAACTCTTCTAGATTAGAGTTCCCGACCTGGGATTAATAATGCGTATCAGCACATTGTATTGAATTATACTAAAATATATTAATCAAGTTATTTATATGGAAACATGGTTCAAGAATTCATGTTCTGCCAAGAATATTGATTCACAGATGTGTTCGTAATAGATGGAATACACAGATGTAAGACTTGATACATGGAATAGGTAACACAGGGGCACAATTTACATATTTGAGAGAAAGATGCCAATAACAAATTTTGCACAATACACATTAACACAGTTTTCTCAGTACATCTGCAACAATTGACACACATATTGTATAGTGTGTTTGTTGAGTGAAGGCCATGTCGGTACAGTGCCTAATATTGGACCTTTCAAAGAAACACTGACAATACGTAATAGAGATATTTCTGTCGACAGTGAACTGCTTGACACCTTTATTAAACAGCATCATGGCATGTAGCATCACGGACGAGTGTTGTTTGTTAATCTTATTTTTCTTGTGCATGTTGATATAGAATTATTTTATTATCATTTAGCAATCATCCTTAGACCTGGGGACCACAAGCGTGTTCCAGTGGGCCTTTCGCATGGTAAGTACGGTAATTGTTGACACCACATGTAATAAACAATTAATGTTTTTAATTTACATTTAGCATGTTGAGTTACTATGATGATGTGGAACTCAGTTCGTCAACTTATCTTTCACATACCCAGTCAACTGTCGAAACATCTTGCGGGGATACGGAAAATGAAAATGTCATGACATTCCCCAATCCAATGTCGCAGGCATTAACACGATAAGGTCACTGAATCCCGCGGGACTTAATTATATATATATCGTTTGATTTCTTCAGGGGTCTCAGTTATCATCATCGTCACCATTGCCATCGGTATCGGGGTCGTTGTCTTACTTTGTGGAATATTCGTCATTAAGAGGTAAGTTTGTCTTTTATAATGTTAATTGATAGGTTGAAAGCTATCGATAATGAACAAAGCAATGATACCTGAAACGTGGGTGCATGAACAGCCAAGAACTCATTGTTGGCGTGTGTTGCTAGAACAATTAGTGCACAACAATTATCGTAATATAATACGCTAGTTGTCCTATCATGTATGTCCTGTTTCATATACTTCGGCCAGCAATAGATGAATACTTAGTTGTAATCGTATCAAATGTCTTCTTCGGTCTCAAAATCGAGTTTATCTCAGTGCGTGTGTAATACTAGTGGCATCCGTTAGTTTCCTGGTGATTACATGACCTTGAAAGTAGGTTTGGCATTCGAAAAGACATTTAGATGAGAATGAATATCTAGGATGAAAAAAATATTATTTCCCACTTGTGTGATATTTCGATTGTCAATCAATTTTCTATTCAGAACACCTCGACCACCTGCATTATTAGTATTTGTAGTGTCAATATCTGAAACAATATTTATTATTATCTAACATGAATAACCATACAATGCATAATTCGTCGTGAGTGGTGAAACATCCAAGATATTCATGCATAATTAATGTGTTTGTTTCTAGGATGCGCAAGAACACAACTCGCGAGTCTAACGTGGACTGTCACACTGTCCGCTCTACGGACGAGGCAGAAGAACTCGAGCAACTCAAGGTCAACTATGACAACGAGATGCGCAAATGCCACCAGAACGAGCCAGAAATTCTGCAACACGTCATCTACGATAAGTCCAAGAAAGACACGACAGGATACTCTCCGCTTCATACTTGCATGCACGAGGCAGCCCACGTCCAGCTGCGCGGGCCTGAAGTGCTCTGGAAAGCCAACTCGATGGCGCGCAACCAGTGCGACTATGAAGTGGGCGGAGCCAAGACAGCGAACAACGCATGCGCACAACAGGGCACGCTTAAGGACAACGTTGCCATGGTGCCGCCCTGCGCAATGTCGACGTTTGTCACCACACAAAACAAGAACGAACATGACGCGCCCTCTGGTGCCTGCACGCTTCCAACTAGCACACTGCCGCCAACGCATACCTCAAGTGAGTCTACCAACGCAACGAGCACGCTAAACCCTTCAAAACAAAGCGTGCGTTCTTTCCACGATAGCGTATATAGCGATAGGCCTGCGTGCATTCACACACAACAGCGCAACCAGGGGCGTAACCCCAGGAATATTTACGAACCGAAACGCACGCGAGTTTTGTATACTCTGAATAATTCTTTTTGACAATGATTGAGTGGAGAAATTGATTTCATGGGTTGTCAAACGTTAATATACTGCAGTATTATGAAAGAAGATGCCGTTAAATTGACGGAGTTGTGTGGTTTGTAGATATTATGTATACTGGGCGTATGTTTGCAATGTTATGTTTGGTGTGTTTATTAACTACGGTCAATTGTGAATCATATACCCTTTATTGGGCATACATTGTATAGGCATATTTTATAAGCGCAAAATATCAGAGCCTGTGAATGTGATTGATATTGGTAACCATGGTAACATGCATTATTTATCACTGCAAATAATGATATTGATCACACTCATCATGAATAATGTATTGAATTTTTATATTGTGCACTGCTGAGCAAACTATACGAAATTGACCTCAAAACGATTGAGAACAAGAAATCATTATCATTACTATGCGGCTTTCATGATTTTTTTTCTTGGTCAATTTTGTTGGAGAATCCGCATCATGGCGCGCCCGTGCATGGGCCGAGTTCATATCATAACGTTGATCTCGTCATTTGCATTCCAGTTTTTGTGATGGGTATGCAATCATTATGTTGTATAATATGCTATGTCGCATTTGTGAAAAATAAATAAAGTGTGAGTAAATTTTTTGTCTATTTTTCTTCATTTTAGTAAGCACAAATCGAAATTGCACTTAGTACAATACTATTACTTTACGTTTTTAACAAATGAAAAACCACATCACTAACATCTTAAATGTAGGTATGTCCACAATGGAAACAACCTATCAGAAATAACACATATCAGGGTCCTGTCAGTATTCGGATAATGCAATCTCCAATTTCATGTATTCTGTAAGAGACAA
This sequence comes from Terebella lapidaria, assembly GCA_949152475.1. Taxonomy (NCBI): domain Eukaryota; kingdom Metazoa; phylum Annelida; class Polychaeta; order Terebellida; family Terebellidae; genus Terebella; species Terebella lapidaria. Next base: position 31,264,278 of record OX424560.1, read on the forward strand.
GACCCGTTCTCACATATAGTTCTCAAATCCCCCGTGATCACCCGCATGGGGAGGTGACGAAAGAAAACTTACGTTAAGACAACGCTGTAGATAATGGATACTAGACAAGTTCAGATTCGCCTTCTAAGGGAAAATTTTGAATATGAAAATATAGGATGATAATTTAAAAAATAACCAGAAACGTTGGTTTTAAAACGACTATATATTATTCTCGGATAAATTCAATACCGTGATATGAAAGTAGGGGCCCAGTGTATATGTAAATTATATACAAATATATTGTATTACACGTGTAGAAATGATTTACCCGAGGTTCCCCTCTCAATGGCATCATTACACCCCGATCAGCACCACAGCTAATATCTCAGTATTAGAAATATACAAGTGTTTGCTTAAGAAAATCAATGCAAGTCAAGGTGCATGTAGCGTTTGTTTGTGTTTATTTGTTTGCTTGATTGAAATAAACGAAACGCGTGTTGCATGAATACTTTATCGTAAACACCGACTGCCGTATTAAACATTACATCTCTCCTTTTCTTTCATTATTTTTTTTTTTTTTGATGAACAACATTTTCCAAACAACTGATACAACATATATATAGTGTGATATGGTATTTGCATGCAATATAGGCCTTAAATAACAAAGTCTTTCAGGTGACCAGGCACTCTCCTGTTGCGAACTGGACGCGGAAGTGGAAGTGGGGGTGGGTTGTGGTTAACCATCTCATGATCTGGTACTGCTGGACCATTTGGATGTTGATCGAAGTCCTCGTCATCATCACTTTGGACTTGAAGATATTCATGTTGTGAACGAATCTTTTTGAAATGTGATACATTCCACGTGATCGTTCGGTGATCATTCCTGGCTGTCACCATGTCTCCTTTCTTGAGAGTTACTAGTACAGTTAAAGGCTTTGTGCTGTACAGCGAATCAATTTTACGTTGCACTGGTTGCCTTACCAGCACTCTATCGTCTTCTGTCTGCATTTTTCTTCATCTTTCCCTTTTTGTGCTTTGTCTGTCCGTCGAATCGGTCCTTCCGTTCTTAGAGTTCCAGAGTTCTGGAAGGTTCGTCCAGATTGGTCGGTTGAATAATGCTCCTGCGGGAGTGACCTTTGTGGTTGAGTGAGGTGTTGCTCCGTAATTGCGCAGGAATTTGTACATGTCATGTTCCCAGTTGTATGGTGCTGTTCGGACGACTTTCTTCAGAGTGCGCATGAGTCGCTCGACTTCTCCGTTGGCCTCGGGTCATAACGGCGTGACTTTCCGATGTTTGAATCCAAGGTTTTGTGCGAAGGCTGCAAAGTCCTGCCCATTGAAAGGGGCCCCATGTCTGATCGCACAATCAGGGGAATACCCATTGTTGAGAATATTTTTTCCAGCTTGGGAATCACTGCTCTGCTTGAGGTAGAGTGCACAATTTCAACCTCTGGAAATCTTGAATAGTCATCAACGACTACGAGCAAGTGTATTCCATTCACTTCAAAAAAGTCAAGTCTAACCTCCAGCCATGGACCATCTGGCATCTTGAGGGGTTCTCTGTGACTGGTTGTGGTAGCTGCTTGACACGGTCTCTTGGTCGATGGGGGTAAATAACGTTATTTCGTTATTTACGCGTAAATAATGTTATTTACACGTATTTACACGTAAGTAACGTTTTTTCCGTGTAAATGAAGTTAAATAATAACATTATTTATTCCTGCCGTGTGTGATAATTTAACCAAATACTGCCTGCACGTGTATTTTGTGTTTCCCCTGGTCGATAGGGTAAAAAACGTTAATTCCGCGTAAGTCACCTTATTTCAGCGTAAAGAACGTTATTTTCGCTTAAAAAAACTTTATTTACGCAGAAAAAACGTTACTTGCGCATAAATAACTCTATTTACGCGTGAAAAACTTTATTGACGCGGAAATAACATTGTTTCTTCACAAGTTGTGTCAATTATGAACAAGTCAAGATTACTCCAAAAAATAAATAGTTTTTTCTTTCACAGTGTCACTTATCAGCCACTGTAATATTTTCTGAACAACAATTGACATTCATATTCCTTATATGAGCAAATCAACTGTTCCGTAATCGGCACAACATAATTAATAACTCTTATACACCGGCATGAATGTATTTTGTTCTATATTTTATCCATCCTGCTTTTGTTTTATGAGTCTGTATCAGCAAATTGTATAATGAATCGTGTCGGATTGCTGACTGAAGCAATCATAACACTCTGCCGTATATCTTCAATGAACTTTAATGACAACATAAATTATTGAATGATCCATAAAATTTATCACAATACAATTATAGTTCACATCCCAATTAAACCATGGCCAATCGTTTTCACACATGTTACCACATGATATTTCCAATTAAATTTATTGAGCGTGATTTCAAAATTCGAAAATACTTTTCTGATTTCAGACTAATTTTTTTACTTTGCAACAGTTAGTGAGTTAGTATTTGGCGCAGGGTGGTATTTAACAGAGGCATCGGCTAGAGATTTTACTTGACCTTTCTGGTGACTGTCAGGTGACCATTTACCACATCACATACTGCCGAGGATCAAACTTGTGTCTGAACACACCGAAAAGCTAGAGTACAAAAGCAACTGAACTAACAAAGGGTCTTAACACAAAAAAACCGGCTATTATAGTCAAACGGCAAACAATTTTGATCTTGACCTGGTGAAAGTGGTATTCCACGTTTGAGGACAATACGGCTTTTGTATTCGTGTAAACAATTCAACAATTGACAAATACCTGTGCTACCCAAGCAAATATGTTTAGACACCATATGTCTTCATAGACAAACATAGCACGTTGGCGTAAACTAAATGTAAATGTTTGTGAAGTGGTTTATGTTTCCAGCACGAGGAAAAGTATTGGTGTCAAAAGCCGAGGATATAGGTATATACAACCCAAGCTCAATAGCAAATTGTTATCAATTACCACACTAAAAGTTGACTGAAGTTTTGGCTCTGTATGTGCATGCAAAGTTGGCAGGGAAAAGATACGAATTTCCGTCGATTACATTTACCACAACAAATTCCACGCTGTCATTGTGACACTGATTTCGTTGCATAGTTTGTCAAAATGAAAATTATCTAACGGAAATGGATGTTTCAGGTTACGTTTTGTTGTGTCCGTCGTCCGTCCGTTCACATTTTTATCTTAAAATCTTACGGTCGAATCTTTGTGAAATTTTGCACGAAAAAGCCTAAAAATATTCCAGGAGGGAGGTATTTTCGCAATTTCTCAAAATGGCGGCCAGTTTCGAGGGAAAACGGTCAATTTTGGATTTTGACGGCCGTTTAATCAAAATCTGTTCAGTAACTTTTTTTCTTATTGATGCATAAGACTCCTAATATGTACCCCTGTACGCAATGTGTATAAGTTTAGTTGCACGTTTCGTTGCGCTTGAAGTGCGCCATTTTGGCCCAAATGGGACTTTCCAATGTTAAATTCTCTTATCCTCTATAATGTGACACATTTACTTAATATTTCACTTAATATTGAGAGTAGAGACTAGGAATCAATTGTGCACATGTAGGAATGATATATGCTAAATATCGACTATTCAGCTTAGCACTCTATTCAGCTTAGCACTCAAGTCTGCACATAAAGGAAATGATATACTCTGAATATTCTGAAGACCTCGATTTTGACCTTTGTTCCCATTATCAAGGTCCGAGCACAAAATGGCTAATATCTTGTTTATCATCGACTTTACAGCCTGGGAATCAATCGTGTACATATAGGAAATGATGTATGCCGAATATTTTGATGACCTCGAATTTGACATTTGACATAAATTACACCAAAGTCCAACTAAAATCAAGATACTTATTTTCGACCGATGATGGATTACATTTTATGGATTATTATATTTTTTACAGCATGTCATTATCTCGAGTACTCTCGACGTCACAAGGGCAGCTGATGAAACTTGGCAATATGTGATGGCAATATGTGCTGTAGTTAGCACGTATATGTACCTTGTTTTGTATGAGATGTCATTCATGAGATGTTCATTCAACAGAATCGGTTACCAATGTAACCACTCTTGAGAAATAATATCATAATGAGGTATGGCTGCCATGGGGACCGGATACACCTTCTGAATGTAGTCATAGAACTATAACTGCTATATTATGATATGATCATGGAATATTCATCATATAGCAAATGAGCTCCGAATTTTTCAGTACGGAAATTATTAAATCTTGGCGCCAGTTTCATAATATTTGGAGAACGATTAAATATGACCAGCTTCTGTAAAAGCCAGCACACTAACTGTTGTTTACTGTTCTTGTGTGAACGTGTTTTTTTACATGTTATTTTTATTTTTGTAATCTGTATGTTTTTTATACAACTCATATTTATTGTAGGTGTCTATGGACCATGGTGTCTGAAAATAAATAAAGATCAAACAAAACTAACGTTCGCGTTTTCTGAAAAACAACATGATAACTCAGAATTCCTTTTGACTTGAGTTAGACTTTAAAGTTTATTATATCCATACAGTATTCAGCTTCTGTGGAAGCATTTGCATTAACATATTCGAATTCACAAATTGTTTCACACAATATTGATCAATGATATCTAATATCGATCGGAATCCAGAATACCATAAAAACACGTAACCCAACATATACGATCTATGATATACAAGTTAGCGCACAGTATAATAATGTCCATATATTTATTCGCTGATTCAAATGACAAATGATTGCACGTCAAATATAAAGAATATTTTTGTACTTCCACAACACCTCAGAACATCAGCTTCAAATTACAGACTCGTCTTATCAATACATTCTAATCGATATTGATTGGTATTCATGCTAATAGTATTGATATGTACTATACTTCTACTTTATCGCCCCTTGAATCAGCACTAGAGTATGGAGTCAAACTCTATCCGCGTCGTTCAGGAGGTGTAATGCGAAATCAGTTTTTTGTAAATGTTTTGATGTGCGTAATGATACCAAATACTCTTTCAAGATTTTCGAGGATTATTTGGTGTCTAACCTAATCTAATGAGTCGATCGGTGTTTTAATTGCAGAATGATATATACTGATTGAAAAAATGTCTGGTGTAAAATAAAATGGGCTAATAATGGTTATATTAAATATATGAATTATATATAATTATACTATATAATATTTACAATTGAATTCGTTTTCTTAAGAAAAAAAGAGCTGGAACATACTGACTAAGATTGGTTAGTTATTATAACATTCAGGAATGCTGAGGACATTCTCAAAATCAGTCTTAGTATTAATCGCTTAGGATTTCCTTAAGTAATGAGTCCAATATTGACTTGCTACCGGAAGAAACTAATCCTTTTTAACGTTTTGCTGCTAATTAATCTTTCTTACAACTTTTAATTCGTTCTTGGCATAAAGGCTTCCCCTTTCATACCTCATCCGAGTCTTACAACACGAAACTATACATAATGTTCCTCTTCAAGGAAGAGGGGGAGACAGAGTAGCGTCCACAGGAACACATCAGTCTTTTGTTGTAAGGTAACGAAACTGACATTGTGTACACATTTGTGTTTTCCTTGCAAATTTGTACATACACCCTGTACTGACAACGAATTTCATGCCATATAATGGTGTATGTTTATGAAAGAGTTTCAAGATTCACAAGCTGATGTAGATTGGGAAAGGACAAATTTGACGAAGAATATCATTCCTGACTGAAACTGAAAAGCTTGTGCACGTGTGGGCATTCTGCTTATTCTACAAAAACTATAACAAAAGCAACATGTACGCTTAACATTTTACATCAGTCATGCTTTCAAGTCAATACGTACATGATGCCTGAGAGAATAAACAGTAAGAGCTGGCCTGGGAAATCAAGTGTAGTTATGAATTATGTTGCAATTCTTGTCAGAAAAAAACCATCAGCTTTAGGCAAACTTGTGAAGGAGAAAACATCTTGAAAACTCGCATGGGGGTCTGACACTGTTTTGTGGCGCCTTCCTGAAATTAATGGACTGATTTTCGAACAAGCCAGGTCATAATGTTAAATACAGTGAATACATTCTATAGCGGTAATTATGTATTCATATCTTGGGCCACACAGTCATTCTATAGGCTCAAATTATGATCTAGAGTTTCAATTGAAATATGTGCATATTGTACTATGTCTGTCAGACGTCAGATTTGCTTTTATTTTTCTTTAATATCGTCCGTCATTTCCTTAGACCTCTCTTGGACCACTGAATCAAATGGAAAATGTTTTAAATAAAATTCTTCTTTCACAAATTGATCTGGGAGAACCAATCGTGTGAAATATATTTCATTCTGATCAATTGATTTCACAACGACCTTTGGCTTAAAATTGATCTCGCCTATATGAATCGAATATTGATATCAACTGAAATATCAGTTCCCATCAACGAGAACTGTCAACAAAATTCGCGAATAAAAATGTAAACCTTGTGATTCATTCTTGGATTTATGTACTATAGTATGACATTTCATGGCGATGTAAAAACGCTTAAATTTTCACGTCGGGTGAAGTTACTAAACGTGATAAATATACTCTGAATGTGTTCTTGATCCTGGCTAATCTAAATAGCACAGTTGAAGTAGGCGATTCTTACATTGATAGCGATGTTATTCGATATCAATTGATCACTAGTGTTTGCGAATCGATGTGTGTTATAAAGACAGATGATGCTTGAAAACGATCAGTCAACTATATTTTCATGTATCTGTCAAAACTAGCGTGGTTGTGATCTAACGGATATTGTCAACTGAATATACCTGAACTTTTTGGGGGATTAATGTACCGTTATTGTAGAAATAATTCACTGCATTTGAAAATGACAAATTTGATTTAATTACATGTGATAATCATCAACCAATACAATCACTTAATTAAAGAAAATGTATCCAAAAAAATGATTTTCGTGATCATTGTTTGCCACAATGACACATGCGTAAATAGTGATGAACAGTTTCGTGTATCCCCGCACACACAATTGTCCAGTGGAGTAACACATGACTTGTCAGACATCGATAAAATTATTGTTCACCTCCAATGTATCGGTACATTTCAAGAGATGCAATTTCAAGATATTTCCAAGTGGTTCATCACTTGTCGAACGCGCTGAGTCAGTTGTAAATTGTACCTGGGAATGACGGGATCCAAGGAGCTGTTTCTAAGGAGTTCCTGACAGATCTCGGCGTCCATCTTCTGACTACAGACTCCCCGGAAGTGATGTACATACGCATACTGTTGATAGTCCACTAGCACCTCGACACTATGGTCTACGTCCAATGACGTCAGAGCTTGGTGAAAATTGAAAGTGCGCACGCGTGACGTCACGAGCGCGCTCTTCGGCTGTCGGTCGACCGGCGTGCACGCTCGTGCATATTTTTGCATATATAAATACTCGGGAATTCCAGTATCGGCGAGCGGGCCAGTCTCCTCAAAGTGCCAAGCCGTGGGGAAGATGAAGCCCGCTCCTTGTGGGTGATCTCCGTGTAGTCGCTCCAGAGTTACGGGCAGAGACTCCCCTGAAACGGTGGGGAGAACTACCTCGTCCAAGTCTATCACTAGTAGGTACTTATACGTCCTGTGGAAGCGGTAAAGTGCGTCCTGTAAAGCGACCAGGTAAGCCTGTTGGTAGACGCCGTAACGTTGTTCAGGAGTGACTCCGCTCAATTCTTCAACGCGCTGTACCACTGCGTATAGATATGCGAAGTTGAGGACCTGGGCCAGGCCTAACTCTTCGTAGTAATCTACTACGAAACGACTCAAGCCGTTGAGATCTGTGTTGTAAAGTATAATGTCAGTTATGTTAACTAGACGGTGGATTTCAAACCATTCAACCATTCGAGCAACGGAAAACATTCCGGTTATTGGTTTTACTAAAACGGCCATTGTCTTTGGGGTGACTTCTTCATGTGCTGTTTCGAGTGGTATGATGATCTTAATGTCTCGACGGTTTCTCATTGTCAAAGTGAGCTCGAAATTGTTCGGCAGTGAAATATTCGTTCTCAATTGGCACTCTATTTGTATTGCGAAATACGGGCTCCAGCTTGGCCAAGATTTGTCGATGTATTGCCAACTTCCGGGCACTTCCCAACTGACGTCATATCCGGAGTTTGAATTTCCCATGCAGAGGAAATCCGTGATGTTTATGTGTAATTTCTGCATGCCAAATATCCTAATGACGTTAGGTTTGACCCTATCGTCCAAGAAGGCACCATATAGAAACAAGTTCAAATGCCCGAAAACGTACAATCCTTTGAAACGCTTCAAGTCGTGGCGATTGGTTGAGGTAAGAACACGTGACATGAACATGTCGTGTGATTGGTGGAGTTGGCCTCCATTCTGACTTGTGATTGGCTGATGTGTGCGTGTGCTCGTTCGACTCTCATTAAAGATGATGATGGTTGTCATGGTAACCAATGTGATGATCCCGGCTCTGACTGGGTTGAGTCTGTACAGCGCCATCTGGAAAGAAGACCAAACTGTTGTCATCTGACGTATTGCCTCACACGGTGATTCAGTACAAATGGATATTCGGGTATGAAGGACGAAACTCTACCGCTCGAATTGAACACATCCGCAACTACACTTTCAATGACCGAAATGATCAAAGTATCACGTATTTATTAGAATGGTTCATTTCTAAGGCTTCTCACAGACATTGGAACCAATTTATTTTTTCTTCTTCCGGGGACATACATATAGGCAATTTTTGTTATAATGGCATATTGCGTATATGTTGATACGCGATTTGGGACACTTCTTCTGTACTTCACGAACCCTGAATAATAACAAATGTTTGTCTGATTTGCCAGGCTTCTCAAATCATTTGTTGAAGTGTGTCGATGTTGGTTCGCTGCCACTGATGGATGGGTTTTCTAGAACAACATATGCAATATATGTGGCGAATATGCAACAATGCTTTAATTGTCTATAACATTTGTATTCAAAACGCAAACGATACAATGGTGTAAGTCTTCTATACACTGGAATACACTATATATAGTACATGTGCATGGAGGATATTTTCTTAATTGTAAGGTAGGATATTTCGAGATAAAATTCGAGGAGTGAACTGGATTCGAACCAGCTACTCCGGGGATAAGTTACCTAATAGTAGACATTCAGATAAAATTAGCATTATATGTTTAGCTTCGATACATGAAGATTGCTTCACTTTAGCGCGGTACTCACATTTTCCATACGATGTTCGTTCAGCAGGAATACACGGCACACTATCTGAAAATCAAACTTTAACATTCGGTTTTTGTATTCCTATGCACCAAGCCCGGCCGATAAATCCGGGTGTAACACATTGCAATTGTCAAATATGACATAGGTCCTCTCAGTCCAACGTGATATAAATTTCCCAGCAATCCAATCTGTTGTCACAAAAATATAATTACGAAGAACACGTGAATGGAAACGCCGCCCAAATATATCGCCCTCGCAGATGGAACGCGATTCTTTTTCGAGGGGGCGCGTGTGTTATTAAAACACAGTCGAATCACTAGAAAACCGCCGCGCTTTTATAGGAGTCCCACATTTCTTTTTTAGCTGATTGACGGCAAAGTTTTGTTTCAGCCTTGATGTTGTAAAGTCATATTTCTTCTTTTCATGCCACAATTATATCCACTGCGCGAAGGACAGAGCTTCGGCTTATGAACACACATACGCCGATCTCTAAGGGTGTATTTCTTATGACGATGCCTTCTTGAACGGAGTCTCAGTAAACTTGACGGTGAACCGAGTGAATTCATGCCTTGTGGAGCGGTGTAAACTCCAAACTGTTTGCATTGACCACAAAGCTTTTATTGTACGTAATAGTTGTTGTTTACGATGGTGGAGTTCGATTTATCATGGCCTAAAAAGCGAGAAATGCCAGAAGAAAGGAAATTGAACAAGATACTCACATTTTTAGCCTGTCATCGAACACGACGAAAAAGAACTGTGAATTTATTTATATCGGTTTAAAAAAACGAACCATTGTTATTGGAGTTTACTTAGACGATCGAATGAAAAAGCCTGCTTAGACAAGTACATATCCACATACATGCTCTCCCACGCCTGCAAAATCTATTGTTAAACGTTTAAATGTATCAGATAAGTGTCATATCCGTGCAGTTCATTCATACTTTATCAAAGTCCAAGCCAATATTTTGAAGCGGGGGACTTCAATGCACCGTCGATAGGCGGCTGTAATTTCATTTATTTTGACACGCACGAGCTGCGTGAGTAAATATGTGCCAATATCGTGGGCCCGAAGGGAAAACAAGTTTTATTTGTGATACATGCACGCTTCCGGTGCATAGGTGCGCCATTATTCCGATACCACAGGTAACTTTTGCGGTTGCCTGCCAAGAAAAGGTTTGTTCTCGGAAAAAAAACAAATTTCCTGCCTCGAAAAATTAGTCAGTCTATACAAATGATAGGTGGGAGATTCGTGACATGAATTATTATGTATTATTCACCAACAATGAAATGTTATAGGGTTACTTATGGATATGCTGTGCATGTGGTTGATTTGGGCGCTACTCCATAAATTATTCATACAGAACATAACGATATCCGCCTATATTTTTTTTTTTATATCTTGATGAAATCACGTAATATCCGGACCGGTATTATAGAGTACTGAAGAAATTTGGTGTTATCATAACATGCTAGTCGAACGAGAGTCGAACATTTGAACGAGAATGATTTCATTTCATCTTTGATTGTTACACAACGGAATCCTTGACAAGCGAACTTATTCAACCTCCACAAGTCAAACTTTACTTCACTGGCAAACATATACCTTACAGTGACATGTGAAAAAATGAATGCGAAAAAATGACATGCGAAAAAACTTTTTTTTCAGACTTTGTGCATGATGCATATCGAATGCCTTCACATGGGCACTATCACATAATTGAATAGTAATTCACGAGACCAACTCTATGTACTATCGTAACACCTTAAAAAAAACATATGCATTGATAAAAAAATATCAAATTAGGTGTATTACACATATATGCACTGTATAATTATGTCGCCTACGACCAAAATGACGTAGTGCACATAATAACCGCACAATCATGATAGGCTGTTACGAATAGATCGCTCTTTCTTTCCATATGTTATGGTACGTAGTTTTTTTGCTGGACAATTTAGTTGCAGGAAACAAGAATCATACCTAGTGCAAAGCACCAGATCTCCCCGGATGAAAGAAGTCCATTGTGCATTCATTTCTAGCACTGTTTTCAATTTAATTTCGTGCGCATATTATATAGGCCTATATACGATGTCCATGCAGGACGATTACCGATATGTGAAAGCAATTGGTACCGTATAGTTAACACTGATGAATAGTAGTCCCTGATCGAGTACGCCCATAAAAAAGCAAGGTGTTCATTAAATCCAGCACCGTTTTCTATTTGGCTCGAAATTCAATATTTTCGTAAAGTTGTTTTTGGTCGATAGTCTACAAATAGGCGACAATATATATATGCTATATGAGAAGTGTCTACTAAATTTGAGTACCGTCGGAATAGTTATAAGCACCAAATTTCAATGTTGAAGGCGGTGGCGTTGAACTCGGAACCCATGCCGACTTTTACACATTGCCAACGATCAATAGGCCTACCACGGTTCTCAATCTTCCCACCCATAAAAAAATAGCTCGTTATGGGACAGCGAAAACTAAATGCAATCGATTGTTAAAAGTAAAGATGCAGTCAGAAAATAGAACGTAACAAACATGCTAATTTTACTGCTCCAAAACAAGGAAAATTAGGCACTGACATAAAGTATAAGCGTGAGAAGTGAGCGATGGCTCGACAGTAGGGACAAAAGTGATACCCGGTTGACTGAATGCACACCGTATGTATTTATTCTCAAATCCAGCCGAGACGCTAATGTTCATCAGATTATATTAATTAACTGAATTATTTACGTCGAGCTCTGTAGAACACACGTTCAAAGTATTTTTTCTTCGAAACCAGGTTTTTCCCCCAGTCGAAGAGTATTTCCCCCATGGGAATCTCAGAGAGCGTTTAAGAAGTCTCCCCTGCGGGGAGACAACAATGCCGTATTTCCGAAGCTTTGGATCTAATGTTCAATGACGGATTTGTGTATTAAGTTCAACCATATGAAGTATGCACCACTTGTTTTGTCACGAATATTCACTCAACAGCACCAAGAATACTTCGAATATGATACACAATGTTCCCATGTTTGCATGCTGCCCATCAGGGAATTCGTGAATCAGCATTATGGTTGTACAAGTTCTGTTGTGAATATCTTGACGTCTTTAGAATTTGCCACACACGTTTGTAAGATGAGCTATGGTCACAGTGAAATATCACACGGGATAGTATTACTTTTTATCGGTGTTTTTTTTTTTTGCACATCCCTGAAAAGAAGAATATAATGCGATACGTAGATTAATAATTATTTTGGAACATATGCCATGAAATATAATAATGAAATGATAGACACAAATATTTGTGCATGCTGTCCAGACGAATATGTATGCTCATATTCGGGTTTTTTTGTGTGAGTTGTAAAAACTTTGGAAATATTGTTCTGTGATAAATACTTTCACCGTTGCTGAACTATGGGCACACCCGAAAGTTAGCAGGTTGGTAAAAACAAGAACTCAAAATATAGTGGGCAGCAAGATTTTCCACAAACGAGACTCGGATATTCTGATTGAATATCCCTGGAATACCGTGCCAATTTATGTCATCATGTCACCCCTTGCGAGGCGTCAAGACGTTCTATTGTCTCAGGTATCATCTCAGAAAGATGTATTCTACGGTCGCATTATGATAATTTTGCACAGGGAGAGAAATCATAGCGTTGGAACTCTATCCGGGTTCATTGCAAGAAGGCAAATAAACGAAGACAGTAGCCGCGCGGTGTACACGTCCCGTACCCTTAGCATAACAATAATAGATAGAATTCATGATGATATTTGTTCATGGATTTGCTATTTTGGTTTATCCTCGGCAAAATCTTATATATTTCCATGTTGTGTTGTATAATTCACCTCTTTCTCATGTTTCAGCTAAATGTAATGTATATAATTTTCAAACATCCGACATGATCTGCTTTCTGTCAAATTTTGTGTTTATCTGTATAAATCCATCACAATGCACGTATCTGTCATTGGTTGCCAAATAAATCTAATCAAATAAAAAAAAAATAGCTTGGGAATTGTGAACATATAGGAAATGGTATGTACGCGAAATATTCTGATGACCTTGAATTTGACATTTGACCCAAAGGTCATTTTGATTTTTAAGGTCAGAGCACAAAATTGCTAATATCTCGCTTATTATCGACTTTACAGCTTGGGGATCAATAGGGCGTGTTTACTACATGTCTGCAATCGCAAGCTGGCAGCACTGTTTTGGGGGTAAACATGACGTCACTATTCTGTTTTCTTGTGTTGTCAATAGAAACGTAAGTTAGCCGCCATCATTTATGTCATTATTGATTACAGACAATAGGGGGTTATCAAACATCATTCAACAGAAGGCAGCATTGTACTATCAGTCTTTTTTGGCGCCAAAATCATAAACGGATATCGTCTGTAATCATTAATGACGTACATTTTGGCGGGAAAATTACGTTTATATTGATAACGCCAGCAAAAACAATATAATGACGTCATAAGACTGATAAAGCAGTGCTGCCAGCTGGTGATTGCAGATATTTCTGATAACCCCTCATTTTCGTCAGTGATTTGGCGCCAAATATTTACCCCAATTACACTGCTGCCCCCTGTTGAATGAGTATCTGACATGCCCAATTTTTGCCAAATATTTTGGTGATCTAGTATTTGATCTTTGACCTTTTTTTCAAAGTCAGAGCACAAAATGGCTGATATTTCGCTCATTATCGACTTTACAGCTTAGGAATCAATTGTGCACATATAGGAAATGATATATGCTTAATATTGCCTTGATTTTTCATTTTCAAGGTCATATGACAACATGGCTAATATCTCGTTTATTATCGACTTCAAGACTTGAGAATCAAGTTGAATCTTTCTGAAATTTTGCACCAAAATGCCTAAAAAATGTTGAAACAGGGGGTATCTTTTAGTCTTTTATTTTCGCTTTTTTATAGAATGGTGGTCAATAAAACGGCCAATTTTGGACTTCGACAGTCACTCTTTCAAAAACTGCTTGACACAAAATTGACATTTTTACGATTTTTGTTTCGAAAGATTTTTCTTATGTACCTTTGTGATGTGTGAAAGTTTCGTTGTCATTTGTTTTTATCGACGGGTGGCGAATATTTGTCCGAAATCACGTTATTATTCGTTTTAGGTCATTCCCCAGAAACAACAACAACACATTTTGTCCCATTGAAAAAAAAATTGAAAACTTGAAAATTCTAGCCCTACAATGCGTGAAGATAAAGCTTAAATATTAACAGTTTCAAATGGAAATTCCTATATGGCGATGTATGAGGTTACTTTGTATTTGACCTTCAATGACCTTGAAGGGACAAAACGGCCATCTTTTTAACAAGTTGCCTAATTTCAGACTTTGTTTATCTTTTCTCAAAAACTATATCAATCATCGAGATTTTTTCTTCTTCAGATCAGATAGCTAGGGTCCGTGATTTTGCATGTACGGATGGAAAGCCTCAATTTCCACAATTAACCACAACCCTGGTGACAACAGTTTGTATTCATATAGATTATTTGGTCGGGCTTTGTTTCTATTCAAAAATGTTATATCTTAAGTTTGCTATTGTCATCATCAAAATCATCATCAAATTGTATTGATGGTAATAGGTTGATACTTACACGTACGTTGAATTGCTCGCAAGGACTGATATGTAAGGCTGTCTGTTATGCACAAATTGGCTTCTGGGATCAAACAATTGTACATAGAGCTTGTGTTTGTATTATAAGCATATAGGAAGTCATATATGGTTTAGTTTAAACATATTTATTTTAATTGGATTGTACAATAGTTCCCGAAGGAACTAATCTAGGTACTCTCCAAGAGAAAAAAAAACGAACAAAATTGAAAAAAAAATGAACGTAAACAATGAAGCAAGTAAAATACAAACAAACTAGATATATACAGTTATAATACATGAGAGAATCGAATGGATGGTCCATGAGTATGATATGAGATGACACGAAAAAGAAAAACATTATATTTTAATATAAATTGGTGTTTAACATTTTGGTCGAAGAGATGAAAATTAAACATAATATAACAAAATATGAAGACAATACAAGCGAACTAAATAGCCACAAAGATACTATTAAGATATTAATGATCCATGAGATGACATGAGAGGAAGATGAGACACAATTTTACACTGCGTGAGTGTTCGCGAAACGGCCTGTTGTTATTATATAAGCTTGAACAGCATGCATAATATATATGTTTGTTTGAGAATCGAAATTACAGTTCCCTGCTGTCAGAACCTCTATACGTTCTAATAACGGCATTTTATTAAAAGGTTGATAGTTTTTGGATTCGAGAATTTCATCTAAAGATTTGAGAAGTTTATTTCTTTGTACTGGATACTTAGGGCATTGGAGGAAATAATGAAGAGCTGTTTCATTCGGAAAACCACAAGAACAAGAAGGAGAGTCAATCATGGAATTTTTGAATATGTGATTATTTAACTTGCTGTTTTTTAGTCGTATTCTTGTCAGCAGGATATTTGGAAGTCGTTTACCAGTGGAGTACCAAGTGGGAGCGTGTTCTGCAATATAGATAGACTTGATTTTTCTCACAAATGAATTCTTACTTGGTTCAGTTCTCACATCGTTGGGGAGGGAGTTCCACAGGGACAATGAACGAGGGACAAAGGAACGGCGGAATCGTTCGGTCTTGCAGCGGGGCAGGTCCATGGTTCTGCAATTCCTCAACATGTTTTCGACTGGAGTTCGTAAATAAGGCAGAATAATATTCGACAGATATTGTGGAGCTTGAGAATTGAGACACTTATATAATGTAGATAGGCTGCTGATTTTTCTGCGTTCAGACAGAGGCGTCCATCCCAGATCTTTGAGTAGTTTTTGGCGATTAGTGTTGAAAAGCGCACCGGAACAAATCAGGGCCGCTTGATGCTGCATATTTTCCAATTTATTATCATTAGTAATGGTCTGATCGGCGAAAACTATGGAGCCATATTCAAGGATAGGTCTTATATAAGTAAAATATAATTGTTGCAAAGTATTGCGATTGAATTTTCGGGATAGTTTCCTCAGAATGTTCAAGCGTGCGCCTGCTGATTTACAAACGTTCTGAACATGGTCGTTCCAGGACATGTTACTTGTAAGTGTGATACCAAGGTGGTTATGAAATTGCGAATCTAGCAAAGTATTGCCGTCTAAATACAGCGGTTCATATTTAACAACTTTCCTTTTCGTGCTAATGGTGAGTACCTCCGTTTTGTTTGGATTCAGTGTCATGAACCAGGCAGTGGCCCATTTATTAATGATATCTAAAGATGTATTTAGATTCCTTACCGAAAGGACAGGATTGTCCATAACATTCCATACGATTGTATCATCCGCATATAGATTCACATTGCAATTTATGTTGTCAGTTAAGTCATTTATATACACTAAGAACAGTAAAGGACCTAATATAGACCCCTGTGGGACACCCGACTTTATATCAGCTCCATCTGACTTTATACTGTTTATTACAACTTGCTGTTTTCTGTTAAGTAGATAGGAATATAGAATATCGAGTAGTCGCCCACATATACCGTAATGGCGTAATTTTTGGATGAGACCCCTGTGCCAAACTCTATCAAATGCCTTGGAATAATCCAGAAAAACTATTTTTAGATCCTTATTGTTATCCAAGCTATAATAGATTTCATGAACCAAATATAACAATTGGTTTATTGTACCATCCCCTTTCTTGAAACCCGAATTCAACGGAGTGAGTATATTATTATCAATAAAGTAACTGTACAATTTCTTGAAAATTATTCGTTCAAATACTTTGCTCATGTTGCATAGAAGGGAAATAGGCCTATAATTATCGACAATTTGACGACTTTGTTTTTTGTGAACCGGTATAACATTACTCACTTTCCAACAATCTGGATATTCACCTGATACAAGACATCTATCGAATATTATACTTAATGGTTCAGCGAGCGATACTGAACAATTTTTCAAGATATTATTACCAATGAGATCCGGTCCAGTTGCCTTACAAGTGTTCAGCGATAATAGAATTTCATATATTTCGATGACATCACAAGTGATGTGATCTAGAAATTGTGATTGATATTCGCGGCGGGCAGCTGTGGTATATCAACTGTATTCGATGTTTCCGGTAACTTACACTGTGATGAAAAATATTCGTTGAACATATTTGCTTTTAGAAAATCATCATTTACTGTCCCATTTTCTACATCAATCAAGGGTGGAATAATATTGAGAGACGAACCATCGAAATACTTTTTAACTACTTTCCAGAAGTATTTTGGGTCATTATTTGTCATTAACGATTGATTAACCTGGGATTCATGATGGGATTTCTGCTTCCGACATTCCCTAACAGCTTGGTTCCGTAATTTCCTATACATATCAAGATGTTCTGCCTTCTTAGATTTCTTATAACGTTTGAAGGCTCTGTTTCTTCTACGTATAAGCTTTTTGAGGCGTTGGTGAAACCAGGGTTTATTTTATATTTACAGCTGACTTCCCTGTAGTAGATATACTGCCTGGCAATGTTGAACAATATTTCTGTGAAAACAGACACCATTTCATTTATATTAGTGTAACTGAATAGGATGGTTTGCCATTGAACTGACAGTAAGGCTCTATTAAGGCCTTCGAAGTCGGCTGTGTTGAAATTCCAAACATAGCGTTTCGATGATGCTTGGGTGTTGTTTTCGAAAAACATATCACATGTTATAAAACAGTGGTCGCAGTTAGAAATCGGTGCATGATTCGTGACGCTTGAGACAAACTCAGGAGTATTTGTGAATATCAGGTCCAATATGTGATCGGGGAAGCCCAGATTATTAAAGTGCGTTGGTTCGTTAACGATTTGATTCAGTCCCATTGACTCACTGACATCAATAAATTTGTTACCAAACTCACTCTTGTTATGATCACTGTCCCACACCTCACATCGATGGTTAAAGTCCCCCATTACTAAAACAGAGTCAACGTCACTGTTTAGAGCCGAGATAGTAGAAATGGAGAATTGGTTCAAAAATGCATCCCGTTCTGCGGCCGATTGACCAGGAGGTCTGTAAAACAGTCCGATTAAGATTGATTTCTTACATTGCATGTCCAACTGGACCCAGAGTGAATCGGTATTCGACTCAATATCATTCTTACGTTTATATGCAGTGTTTGAAGAACAGTACAACATGATTCCTCCCCCGCGTCCGACCGAACGATCCCGACGTTCCGGTGGAAAATATCCGTCGATCAACAGTAAATGATTGGGAGTTTTAGCTGTTAACCAAGTCTCAGTAATAGCAATGACATCCAATTTTAGATTTTGCGCATAATTAGTTATTTCCCCTAATTTTTCATCAGAATCATGAGCAAAGACACTTCTGGCGTTGACGAGTGAAATTGACAAGGGTTTCATATAATCGCCAGGGCCAGGATTCAGCTCAACATCTCCACACAATAAAATTAGAAGTAGAAGTAGGTATTGCATGAACGAAATATTTTCCAATACAACATGATGAGGGAAATTAAGAAACACAACAAGCCATTTCGGACTACGGTTACATCTTGACTCATATATGAATGGGAATCGTGAATGAGTAATGTAATGAGCGAATATGAATGAGTACACGACCATACGTACATGTGCAGATAGAGCTTGGAGCTCCGACAATCAAACATAATTAAACTGGGATTTGCATAAATGTAACGAACATATACAACACAGTGATCAAACACTGACAATCAACATGAGATAATTTCTGCAGAACACATGTACCTGTAACGTTCGAATGGAAAATACGTGTATGAATCGAAATCGAAGTGAAAAGCGTGAACCAAGCTGAGTTGCATCATTTTGGAACGTCTTATAATTATGTATTAATAAATTGGATATAACACATAAAAAATACATATATTTAGGTACATCTCTGTTGTCTTATACCGGAAGTATGACTATATACCTCAAAAATTATTATTATGATAATAATGGTGTGAGATTACGATGGCAACGCGCCCTTGTATTTACTGGCAAAATTGTGTGTGGAATAAATAGGTATATAAACTGACAACGCATGTGAAATTATCACCTGCGGTAAGCGAATAGAAGCGCACAAGGAGATACCTCAAAAGATCGAAGGTGCGTGTTCGATCGAGCGCTCTTATGGCGTGTATTAATTGGAACAATAAAACAGAAAGACATATTTAAGATCGTTTACCCCTGATAAAAAATACTATCGGTCCCAGTATTCGCTGGTTGAACTGTGGTCAAGAAATCAAGTTGTGCAATTAAAAATCAAGTAAGTTTTGTCACATTTCATTTGATTATGGCAATTTGCACCACTGATGACCAACATGATCAAGTGATTTCAACAATATTACACTTAATTATAGCAAATTGCGCAACTGATGATCGAGCAAATTCAGCCATATTTCATTTGTTGATAATAAATTGGACAAATAATGATCAACCTATGATCAATATTTCATTTGATTATGGCAAACAGCACAATTAATGATTAAGCTGGTTCAGCTATACTTATTCAATTACGGCAAAATTCATAACTGATGATCAGGTGAACTTCGCCATAATTTAAGTAGGTGTGGCTCAGACGAAAAACCATGACTTTAGACGACGTTGCAACTTTAGCGTTAGAGCAAAACTGAGAGCAAGTACTCTATAATGAGGACATATTAAATGTACATTGCGAACAATGTAGATATCTCCAACATGAAGACAATAATGTGAGATACCCCTTGATATAACGTCAGTTAATGATTCAGAAATTACACTTGAGTGGCATCGTCAGAGACATCTTTAGTAAAAAAAATAATACAAGACCAAACGCTTCACTAAAGGACTCCAAGGACTTGAGATGGAGGAGCACCTGATCATCATTACATGTACACTTTAACCAGTACAGGCAATTAGATTCAACTAGATATACATGTACATTATATGAATAATTCAATTGTTCATAATCCAGCTGGGCTGTATTATACAGAAATCTAATACAAATGGGTAGTATTATACCGATAGCTTGGATATGTACCTCACACAATATTGTTGTTAAAACATTCGTGTGAGATTAAGGCAACGAGCCCTTGCATTCACTGGCAATCATATGTGCAATGAATATGTATATAAACAAAGACAACACGTGTGAATCTTTACCAGTCGTAAACCAATATCAGAGAAACCTACAAAGAAATACCCATAAAGGACCAAATGTGCGTGTTCGATCGAGCGCTATTATGTCGTGTAATAATTTATATAATACACCACAACGATACATTTTAGGATCGTTTAAACCTGATAAAATACTATCGCTCCAAATAATCGCCGTCTTGAATTGTAATCAAGACAGAAGAATTGAGCAACCAATACACAGTAAGTTTGACCATATTTCATTTGATGATGACAATTTGTGAAACTGATGATCACGCAAGTTCAGTCCTATTTCATTGATTATGGCAAAATTGGTAGCTGATGACCAACCGATAATCAGACAAGTTCAGTCATATAAGGCAAAATGCGCATATCTCACACAGATCAACCGATAATCAGACAAGTTCAGCCACATAAGGCAAAATGCGCATATCTCGCACAGATCAACCGATAATCAGTAAGTTCAGTCATATAATTCAAAATGGGCAACTGATGATCAACATGTGGTGATAAGGTGCATCTTCTTGTGACCTTGAACTTGACCTCAGATGAAGGCTGAGGATCATACCAGACCGAAAATGTGTAAGTTGGTCTATACAGACGAAGTGCTTGTATACCTAGGTCATGTTTGTATTATGAGCATATAGGAAGTCATACATGACATACTTAATGGTGGCCTTTGAATATGACCTCTGATGACCTTGAGTGCTCAATCTCACGTCTGATGTGATGTGTGTAAATAATTCTCAGAGGCAACAACACTTGCCGAAAAGGTTCAGGTTCGTATTAAAAGCATATATGAAGTTTTATATTGCACATCATTTGGGGAACTTGAACTTGACCTTCAAATGACCTTGAAGGCTATATCTCAAGGTCACACCTGGTATTAAATGTGTATTAGCCACTACAGGCCCAATTGTTGAGCTTATGTATTGTATCATGAGTATATAGAAAATTATTTAATCGTGACTCTTTTTTATTTTCAAATCCAAATACAAAACACGTAGTGTAGCTATCAGAAACTTCCTTTATGGGGCCATGTTAGCTAACACCATGCAGCAATTCCTGCTCCACATGTGGCATCCAAGAGTGCATCAGGAAATCTAAATACTTGAATAAAAGAATGAATAAGAGATCACTGGTACATTTTAAAAAAATTCGAATATCCATAAAGCAACTTGTAACTTAGATGTACATATAATACATCTATGAATTCCTATATGAGGCACGTACACACACCGTAGTATTGTCTGTAATATAAATATAACTTTACACATGTGAATGATGACGTAACTATAACTGATGGTATTCTTCTTCATTCTGCACTAAATAGAGTGCAACGCACACATGCAAACTTGTGGCACACTAATATAACCAAATATGATCAAAATTACGATGACATATTACGACATATAATGATGACATATTACGATTCATATAATCTTTTGTTTGCAATTTTCATTTGTATATACACAAACACACATGATAATATTTTCAATTTCATTTTCATCTCAACAATTCTTTCCCAGTTATGTACATATTGTTAACCAGTAGTGGACAATGAATGTGAAATATCATATTATTTTAAATACTTGCTGTATAAAAATGTGTTGCATTGACCGCTGCTCATTAAGTTGTGCTCATCAAGTTCCGTTGAGTAGCAACCGCTCAAAACGTTCCTGAAAAAATTGACATATAAATTTGGAGTTGTACATTTATTACATTTGGTTATGGAAAATGCCCGTTTTGCCAACATAATTATATGATTAATGGCAATTGAACCATTGCCACAATATGTCCTATTTAAAAAATTGCATAACTGTATTGGTTATATTATGCAAATAAAGGTCCTTGCAATGGTAGAAGCTTTGACAACTTTTGTTTGCGAAATGTTTGTACATAGGATAAAACATAATATAGTTTAAATATCTGCCATATAAATCTTGTCGACATAATAACCATTTGTTTTTGGAATGTATTTGATGTAAGACTTTAAATTTCGAAATCTATAAAAGGGCATATTTTGCACACATGTGGGCCAAAGAATAAACATTTTCAGTCTAGGTTGAAGTTCCTGACTTTTGTCTATGATATATTATGTTGGAACTATGATAAACATTCTTGTTAGTGTGGACATATTTGAGATATTGGTATTAGAAATACTGTGTTGGTTTTCAGTACATCTCATGGACCCCTTTCAAAATGACCCATTTCATCCCGATTTTGGACTGATCGATATACATGTATATGACAAAACTTACCACTTTTACAAAACGTCACTGCAATTAAATGGCCTATAAATTTCAATATCACCGAACCTAAATGGTAGAAGCCTTTAAAATGAAAGCCACAAAATAAAAATCCTAGTTTTGCTCGTGACAATTTCTGGTTTATTGTCGTGCTAAATCGATACCTCCCGAAACGATCGGCAAAGTTAATTGATTCGACACTCGTGGAATATAAAATATCAAGATGGGCTGCCCTTTGTTTAAATGATGGCTTTTCAGCGGTGCCCTAAAACCGCCCAGAACCTTTCCATTACTGCGCTGATTCTCAGGCGGGTTTGAGAGTATGGAGGTTGTTCGATCTGCGGTAAAAACTGATAATAGACTTCGCGACAGTTGGTATTCCACATCGCTATCGATTCTGGCCAATAGGACTCATGCGGGCTCCAGAACAAAAGGTATAACTGCGACACGCTAGAGTGGCTAATCGATAGCAGTTCGATTATGGCAAATGATGATGGGAAGGGTTTTCTCCCTTCTGGTATTGATTCATTCGGGAAGAGGAGGGGGGGGGGCTATTTTCTTCCTGTTCCGTTCGGAAACACGTGATTTCTATATTGCTGAGTTATGGTACATGTGATTCTGTGAACGCTTTGTTTGTTTGTTTGTTGTGATACAAATGTAGCGACAACATCAACCTCACAATATTGCGTCGTTCGCGGATTAGTAACTGTTGGTGTCCCTTCAGCGCTTCATACTATTATGTTGAATCGTATACACCTTCGGAATCATATTTTTAGTAGAATATTTTATATTGGGAATCTAAACAATAATGATCATATATGCAGTAGTTATATATCTTGTATAGTAGACTTATATATGTAATTGTAAAAAAGAAATTGTACTTTTTCGTTTCTTTCAATAATCGATTTCTCCATGGTTTTGGGACTTGAATTAAATCACTTCATATCAATGTAAGAACATGTGTTGTAATGTTTGCATTACTAATTCATATGCTGACATGCTGGATTATTTTGTTAATTATTAAAATTACAGTTGGAAAATCACCAAGTTCAAATTTATAAAATATTAATTATCATCCTTAGTTCAGAAATGTGTATTGTCAGTATGTTTTCTTGTTTTTGTTTGGTTCAGTTCACACTGGTTCCCAATACTGAGTGCACGGAATTCTTTGAAACAGACTAACATGATTTTTTCTGTTAAACACGTCACAGACATAAATATTATGTTTTTGTGTGGTACAACGTACGAGTACGTGTAATTTATGGGTTTTTGGCCCTATTGGCATGGTGTTGCGTCTGTCGTCCGTCCACATTTTTCTCTTTAAAGTTCACGGGTGAATCTTTCTGAAATTTTGTACAAGAATGTATAAACATAATTCAAAAAGGCTTTTTTGTTAGTTTTTTATTTTCGCTTTTTCTATGGCGGCCATTTTTGACGAAAATTGGCCAATTTCTGACTTTGACGGCCATTTTCTTGAAAACTGTTAAGACAGATTCGAGATTTTTCCAGAAAAGCTTCCCATTATATACCTGAGTATAAGTTTCGTTACCTTTGAATCGCCGGTCTGCGCGTGGCGGCCATTTAGAATTTTTTCAACGATTCGTCGAAAGAAAAAAAAGTTGTCTGAAATCGCGTTACTTGCGTTTAAAATACTTAGATATTAACATTTTCAAATAGAGAATATGGCGATTTGTGTGGTGACCTTGGATTTGACATTTAATGACCATGAAGAGTCAAACGGCCATACGTTATCTTTTCTGAAAAACTATTCCATCTGTTTCAAGGTTTTCTTCACCAGAACATGCTAATTAGGGTCCTTGATGCTACATGTAAGGATTGAGAGGCCTAATATGTAGGCCTGAAATGCCCATGAAAACCTGGTATGCATAAACTGGTTTATGGGGCACTTGTACTGATTGCTTTGTCTGTATTATAATCATATGGGAAGTCATGTGTTGCATCATTTGGTGACCTTGAACCTGAATTCAGATGACATTGAAGGCTGAATCTCAAGGTCATGCTGACCGAAAATGTTTAAGTTGGCCTATACGGACAAAATGCCTGTAGACCTAGCTATGTTTGTATTAACATAACACTGTCATAGGAAGTCATATAAGGCGTAATTAATGGTGTCTTGAATTTGACCTTTAATGACCTTGAGTGCTCAATCTCACATCTGATGTGGTATGTGTAAATTGGCCCTTGAGGCTACGACTCTTGCCGAAAAAGCTTAGGTTCGTATTATGAGCATATAGAGAGCTTTAAATTGCAAATCATTTTGGGAATTTTACTCTCAGCTTTACTTTCAGGTGACCTTGAAGGCTAAATTTCAAGGTCACTCCTGACACTTAATGTATATTTGCCGATACAGATAAAATGGTTTAGAAATGGGAGCATATAGAAAATCATATAATAATGACTCTTTTGGTGAGCCTGAACTTGACCAAGATGACCTTGACTGGGGTCATACCTGTTGTGGTCAACTTAAAACTGTCCGGTAACCTATCTCAGCCCTTGGGTTACTTTTAGTATTAGGCCTACAAGGATGACTTCACAAACACGTACCTACCTTCATAGAACAATGAACTTGCAGATAATTGCATAATACGTATTGAATAATAAATACATGGGTCCTGGTGGTAATTCGTGGTAGTAAAAGATGGACACATAGGCCTACGTGCATATTAAATTCAATTTCGATCAGTTTCGTTCAAACACAGTATGTGGTAACCCAAATTTTCCTCCCAACACCCCTTCTCTACTGCAGGTATGCGAGGCTGTCTGTAATTTCATTTCGTCAATGTCAATATTTGACATCTACCAAGTCATACCCAAGGTCACAGATTGCCAAGCGATCAAATCTCCCGAAACCGCGCTCGAGCTTTGGTTAAAATAAACACACCTTTGGACAAAGGTATGCAGACAGTCTCTGTGGTGCTAATTCGATCTTTTGCCAGGAGAATCTCCCAAGATTGACAAAGAGACACGTGAAACCAAAGAAACGCCAATCAAGGTTTGCAGAAGGTGTCCACGAAAGACAACTGCAAAAGGCGCCGGTTAAAGATCAATTATTGAACCGAACTGTTTTTCCGTTATTTACAACAATGATGCAAATCCCGAACTACAATTACCACCTTTTACGGTAGGTCTTTCCCCAATGATCTTTCACACTCGCAATACATTTGTCCTCGTTTTTCGCATCCACTCACAAGCATTTCTCCCCTTTAACTAATGATAAACGCGCGCTTGTTGTGGGTTGTTATGCAGACGCGGGCCAGGTAGGGGGAGGGAGAGTGGGGTGTGCTCCCCCACCCTAGAATGTATACCAGGCTGCCCCACTTTGCCGTAACTAGGCACGCGCTAGTGACAAGCAACCGTAGCAGACGACAGCCTTGTCATTGACTTTTTCCCGCTACTGAGCCTCGATTTCGATTCGGGATCTTTACAGTTGTTGGCCACTCGATAAGTCGAATTCACAAACGACAAAACGAAACGCGCGAGCGGAAGAAAACGGCAACGATCATAGCTCGGCACTGATCACATGGGTCGCGGATGTCAACTCTGTGGCGTGGCGTTACGTTCATCTGTCGCGTTAAGATGGCGTGACGTCGAGGAACAGTTATTGATGATTTTCTGCGATGGAGAAGGCTCACACATGGTTTCATTAGCTGGGAGTAAACAACTGTGATCTGTGCTGTCAGCTCACTGGTGCTTTGGACGTTCAACGCCTCGTAATGACTTGGATTGTGCAATTTTTGACAGGTAGGGTAACAGTTGTATTTAGGTGATCTGTATTCTACATCACATTTTGTGTGGTGAATCATGTATTTATGGAGAGTCCATGTATCCCTTACGTGTAGGTTCCTAAACGAACACTACACGTGTATTATGTAACACGGTTTGACAATGGTTTCAAATGAAGTTCAAGCAAAGTGAAATTCATCTACTGTCGCGAATGAGGAGTAAATAAATGGTAAAGACTGGAAAAATCCATAATCCATCTCGGGATGCGAATGCTACCCGTTCAACCTCCTTATGCATCGTGTGGGGCCGAATTAATTCCGCTTGAATCTTTCCCCGATTAAGTTTTCTTTATCGCTCAGGGCAGGAGTAAACGGGGGATGAAAAGAGTCTGTCGCCAGCGACAAAAGGTTTTTGCAAAACCTGGCGAATGTAACAAAAAGCTTTGTGCTAAGGAATTGACATCGATTAACCAAAAAACCCCACCGCCTTTGATATCAAGCGAAATAATAACTTACACACACGGCTCTTGCGAGTCGGCTATGTCATGATTTTTGTTTGAAGTCAAGAAACTAAAAGCAAGCGAGGCTCTGTGAAGCTATTTACGTAGCAACTGAAATAATTCATCAAGTACCATTGTACATATGATATGCCATGAAATACCTTTCGTCTATAAAAAGAGGTAAATACAATGTGTACAACATTCATTGTAGTATACTGCCCTTTAGTGTACTTTTTTTCTTTTTTTTCGCGGGTGGCTCGCATGAATCGACGCGTGATAAATTATCAATAAAGCAAGCCGGGGTTTGCTCGAGAATTACGCTTGGCATTTCGATTTCACAGGATATTTCTACACGTGTAGCAATCTTTTCTTAATAAATAATTTGGGTGTAATTCATACTGTTCATAATACGCGCTGCCCAAGTATAGGTGAGGCATAAGTGTTAAAGTATGCACGGTTGCTATAAACAGTCAGGTATCCGTTATTCCACACTGATCGCATCGCATTACATATAGTAGATCTTTTCATCATCTTCGATCCTTATTGAAATGAAACAAAATAGGTCCGCATCATCTCTAGTGTTCACGCGAACACTTGCTTATTATCACTGCATCTTCAAGGGTATGCTCACAGTTAGAAAAACGTCTAGCCAACGCAATTTCACAACCATAAGATTGGCGCAGTATTTCAGTGGTAAATTTTCTATATGGCAACAAATGTGTAGACAACCAGAAGACAGAACCCATCAGTCTCAAGCAGCCTCAAAGATGAACTTGTCCACATTGTGTCCTTCAATTCAAACACAGCCGTGAAGTGTTTGATTCACTTTAATTCACTTTGATTCACTATCACCTTGCGACACTGGCTGGCAAATTTTCAATCTAAGCCTCGTGACGAAGAGATTTTACCTTATGTATCTCTACAGAAATATTGTAATTGATTACAGCTGAAAAAAATATGAGTAAGATAACAAACCATAAAACTGGCTGCTCCAGCGTTTGGTTGATAAATTGACCTATGTAATGTGAGCGTGGAAACTGTTGTTGCATACATTCGATTGGCTTCCCGTTTGACTCCATTTACGTCAGAAAAACAAGTTAAGAAAATCGAAAATATAAAAATTCAAATTCATGCCCTGGCCGCCCCCTCGACCCAAGGATCATGCGCAATTTAAAATCAGTCGTTCGGCCAAACGCCAGTGAAGGATGGAAAGGCGAAAAAACATTGATTTCGTCACGGCGCGAAAACGTCATCCGTAATCACAACAACGAAAGCAAAGAGCTCGAATACATTAGTACTACATTAGACAGCGGGCTTGCCATAGGGATTTCTTACTGTAACTGCATCGCTATGGTTGATCTCGGTGCAGTTCACTGGACCCTAAAATAGACGAACATTGATTACTACAAAGCGAAGCGAGTTCATTTCGCATTAATGTGTACCGATTTCTCCCGTTTTTTGGTATGTAATTGTTTCTTGCCATGACATCGCATACATGTCCATGACAGTTTTCGTGCAATAAAAGTGTTTGTGAAATTCGATACGAACCCCGACTTTCTTTCATGTACAACTATTGTGTCTACCCAAATGTGCAGGGGAATATAATCCAATGTCATACACGCTGATCACAACTATTGTTAATTATATTTTCAGAACTTAAGATTCACCACTCTATATGTTGTTTTCGGCGCATAAGGGGTCATTTTTTATTTACAATAAATTTTTATGTAAGAATGTTAAACGTCAATAGTCAAAGCGAATTATCAAGCAAATAAAATAATATTCTCGATTGGAAATTCGATGTTAAGAAATAGACCTCAAATACTAGTAGTTAGGAAGCCAGTATTTAAAGATTTTCTATTTGCATGTCTGTTCTATATTGTCTAATACTTCAATTGTTCTTGAGCAAGCCAACATCTCAACACTCATAGAAACCACCCACTCAGAATACGAACGAAATGCATTCCACCGCTCTTTGACATGTGAATCATTGACATTTTCGCTATTATCCGTGGGCAGTTTAATGCACTCTTCATGCGGTTTTCAAACGTGAAAGCACATTGCAAGTTATGTGCATGCGGCAGTTCCAGTACTTTACCCTCTTCTGAATTGCACCCCGCCTGGCCTGCCATACTTTGGGTTATCCCGTCTGCGGCATTGCACGGTGCAATCACCACATTCTATTGAACGCCTTTTCGCTAATGCGGGTGCTTTCCACGTTTGCGATTCATAAATAGCCGCGATAGGCGATGGATAGTAGTCAAAAATCCATCGTTATGGTCTCTTAATGCAAAAGAACAAAAGATCAGGTTTGGCTCTGTATATATACATGTAATCGGTCAGGTGACGGATTTTTCGCTCTGGGGGCGAAATCTTGATGAAATATTGACGTTATACCCATTTTCTATATAATCATGTATGTCTTACATATTGGTTGGTATGATTGCAAAACTAGTTATATGCAAGTGGAACAAATGAATATTACAGCTATGGTTATAATGCAAAATGATTGTCATTATAATTTTCTTTAATTTCATACCATCCACAGGAAAGCGACATTGAAAATGACACAAGACGACGCGTAAAACGAAACTAGGAGATAGCAAGTGGCGCGAAACAATCGCACGAAATCGCCAAAAGCGACAACGAAATACGACTTGGATTAACAATGAGTGCGAAGAGCCGCGTTCGCTCGGCCGAGTCGAACCACGAGGCCTCGCTTCCGCCTGCGCAGGACACAGACGCGGCGGAAACGGAAGGAGAAAGTCCCGATCCGGAAGAAGCTGCCCTACGAGAGACGTTAAGGAACGTTCTGGTCGGCTGCTTGGAGGACCTGCCAGCGATATCACCAAAAGTCGTACGAATATTCACCAGTTCAACATTTACAGGTAGCCTTCTGATGTCTCTTGACTCTCTTCCAATTTCTTTTTAATTCCAAACCGGGATAATTTATCATATAGATTTTTTCCCCTGACATGGTGTTCGGTCTACAGTTGATATAAATATTGCATTAAGCTTGCCATGATCGCCTTGTGGGGGTGACACACACGCAACATACCGTCAACATATTATTGTCAAACATTTGCCAGGGAAACGCCCCTGAATATTTCATCCGTGCACATGTTGCTATCTTTATGCCAAGGAGGTTCCGGTATAGCCATACACATACATACCAAAGTACATGTACTGGTGCCATTGAATAATTCACTGGTCTGGGGACTGAGTGAATGTGCATTATTCACACTCGGATACCGACTTCACACACGCTTGCTCTCTGATGAGTCAACGACGCCAAACAACCGAACTGTTTGTTATGTGCTGCGATAATTCGTTACGTCATAAAACTGTCTGTTGTATTTTGTGTCCTTAAAAAGCAAGCAATAGCTTTTGTTTTGTGTAATGTATATCCAAATTGTAGGTACTACGGTAATGCCTAGTCAGTTCCGTACAACTTGATTTGGTACTTGTAATTTCATTTTAATGCAAGAGTAGGCCTCGGAATAACTATGGATTGACTGAAGTGAGACCAGGGAAACATCATAAATTAACTGGAATTAATGAGCAAGTTCTTGACTGTGACAACCCTGTCTGCGACAGATTTTGTCCTCAATCCCTACCAATCAAAAGGCAGGATTCCATTTTCCCCGGGATTAGATTATTCTTGATCGCGGTCGCAATCGTCGCTAAACTCCACTCGCACGCAACCCAATAATACCGATTGATTGCGACTTGGTGACTGACATAAAAAGTCAGACCGTCAGCCCATAAGATCGAATCGTAAAGATGCATAAACATACGAGAAAAACTGCTGATGTCTACGCCAAGTGACTTTAGGAACCAGGCAGTAATCCCTAGTTCATACCTTCAGCCGACCCGGTAATAATAGTGATTGCCGTGACGTGGCCGTTTGGATATTACATTGTCGGTTGATGGCATGTCGCTGTCTTGTAATACAGGCGGGGGAAAGTCGCAGTCAGTCATACGTGCTCTCAGATGTATCAATCATTTGGCGGACTGGTCCTGAACAGTGCTGAGATTTGGAGGGCATTGGCTTCTAGGGGGTTTGTGTTCGGGGAAACAGCTGCAATAAATAATGACAATTACTTTCTAACAATTTCCACCGCGGAAAGTCGATAGTCAACCAAGCATGTCGTACATGGATGGTCGGTTCAAGCCATGTATGTATGATTTATTAAGAGCAAATAAAAAACAAAAACAAAAAACCTACAAGAATCAGTCCCATGTCATTATTAATCATTGGATAATCGGTGAAAGCATTTTCTGTATTGTCGTTATCATAATATGTGCACTCATAAATTTTAATGGCTCAAATGTGGTCAAATATTTTCCACGAAATTTTGTGATGAAACGATGATATGTGATGATGTTAGTTAACAATTTATCAGCCACAAAACATGAATTTCCTACAAAGGTTCGTATCTGCATCATTCACTCACTTTCCTCGGCTGCAGTGTCCAATGCAAGTGACCGTTGCAATCAAGTCACTGGACAGTCTGGGATCAAAGCCCAAGGTTAATCCAGACACGTTGCCCAATACCCTCACACCACAAACCACATATTTGTTTTGTGTGGGAGGCCATGATAGACCAAGAGATAACAATATCTTATTTCTTCCTGGTGCAGAATAATTAGGTTATCAGCTCCGTATATGGCTACACATCAAAGGCGACTGGAGATCAGGTCAATTGTATCCGTAATGTACCAGTTGTAGCTTGTATTTGTTCAGGACTATCGAAAACTGATGGGCGTTTCATATTTATAGAACATCCTTAATAGTGATTTATTGAGATGTTGTTTAAAATTGAATCTACTCCTTTTTCTTTCCATGAGAGTTCATTTGAAACTCGAATTCCGAAATGGAGAATTAAGAACAGTTTGACCGCCTCTAGTAACGGTTCTAACTCGCAGACAATTCATCGTTTATGTCAATGGACAGAGCAATCGTCAGAGCACTAAAGGCCAGAAAAAAATTAAATATTAGACAATTCTTATGTGAAATGATACTCATTCTTCAGCATAATTACAGCGAATACCGTTCCCAGTTAGCATTCATACTGACACTGGGATTGTATACAATGATAATAACACCCACATGTAACGAACGATAATCCATGCACAATGCACGCACTTAGGATTTCCGGTCAAAAGCTCTGCACAATTAGGTGGGGGTGGGGTTTAACAAAATAATACCTGTACCAATGTATATGTTGAATAGGGTACCGACATTCTATTGTGTAACATCTGCTTTGATCTGCTCTATTCTTTCGTATATTGTAGTTTCTGTCATTTATTGATACATAATATGGAATATTGCATGACTATTGTTTATGTAACGTTAGATACCACAACAGAACGCAATGAGTTAATGGAGAACACCTACCCTCGACTGAAGGAGTTTTGTAGGGAGAAACATGGGCTCGAGTTCCAGGTATGTCCCGGGTGAAACACTCTCAAATCAACGCCGTGAACACAACTCGAAAGCACTGTTTGAAGTGATCACATACTTCAATGCAAATAATGAGATGTTCGTTTTAAATTTTTTGTGTTTCGAAACATAATAAGCTTATAACATTTTCAAATACACGTCCCATACATGTAAATGTATTAGCAAATACTCCTGTCCCGTGTTGCAGGTGGTGGACATGAGGTGGGGAGTCCGAGACGAGGCTACAGATGACCACATGACCACCGAGCTCTGTATGAAGGAGATAGACAACTGTCAGAGACTGTCCATGGGACCCAACTTTGTGGTAAGTGTCCCTCGCTACAGTAAAACCCGTGTGACGGACCACTTATCATGGTATCGAAATTTGTGGTAAGTGTGCCTCGCTACAGTAAACCCGTGTGACGGACCACTTATCATGGTATACAACCTTGTGGTAAGTGTCCCTCGCTACAGTAAAACCCGTGTTACAGACCACTTATCATTGGGCCCAACTTTGTGGAATGTGTGCCTCGCTACAGTAAAACCCGTGTGACGGACCACCTGTCATGGGTCCAGCTCTGTGGTAGGTGCCCCTCGCTACAGTAAAAACCCGTGTGACGGACCACCTGACACGGACCATCTTTGTTGGAAGTGTTCTTTTGCTACAGTAAAACTCGTATGAAGGACCACCAGCCATGGGATCAAACTGTGTTTTCCCTCGCTACAGCAATATCCGTGTGACCGACCATCCGCTAATAGGACCATTATTCGCCGAGTAGGTGCAATGAGCCCAAATATGATTTGTTGTACTTGAAATAAACTCATTACAAGATATATTAGTCGTGATCAGTCATGGCCAACATTTTATTACCCCTGCATTTATAATCTGTATTCTTGGTCATCTTTCTTTAGTGGCTTAAAATGTTATTCCTATTCCCTATTACTTTGTCACAATTTATTTTCATCACCAATGTTATGATGCACTTTCATCGCAATTTTAATATCTAAAATATCACCAAAAAAAGAAAAACCTCATTCAACAATATTTTATTTTTTTATGAAGTATGTTTCCAAAGATTACACCTATTCAGTGTAATATATCAAGAATCAGTCTTCACTGTCCACACACTTCAAATACGAAGGACATTCCACTATTTTACACAAGATAATGTACAAGTATTATCTGATTATGTGCAAGACGTAGATTTGATGACGATCAATTCACATGTTTATCTTCCAGAAGTTGAAACTCCGAGTTTAACACTTGAACGCGAGTCGTGCACTTTGATGAGAAATCTCATACCGTCAAAATAATACTGATTGAGTGCACATTCATGGAAACTGCGGCCAACATACATGGCATAAACGGTGCAATTCTCATCACTTGGTCCAGTGCGCGGCATTGAGCGCAATTTTAAACAATATGTCGGTGTGTGTCGGTGCTAATCTTTCCAAATTCTCGGAATCAGGGGTTCATGGGGACAATTCCCCCATATTGCACAGCGGTGTGACCCTCCTGTCTCCATTAACAATTGCAATTCGTCATTCTTGCACTACTCATATAATGATAATAATCGACGATAATTAATTACAGCGTAGAAAGGAAAAAGGAACAAATAGAGAACAATGATGTTCTCTTCTAGCAGTCATTGAAATGACCTCTAAATCATCCATCGACCAGTTTGTATCATGCGATTTGACCCTGTGGTAATCCACACTTACATGTAGATATTTATTATTGTATTACAATCATTGATTATTTCGCTGGCTGTCGACGCGAAATTCATCTGATAAAGAGTCGGACGCCAGAAAAAGCTAGAAAGAAACCTATTTATCGTTGGAGATCTCCCGGTGAATGTTGCGAGAGACACGTTCTGCCTAACAAAGTGCATTTGCACAGATCCAATCCATTTCATCCTTGATTGATACGTCGTTTACCTTCGATCAAAGTCATCAGAGAACTTCGATACAGTTCCTTGATTTCCAATGTCACAAAAGCGACAAGCACTCTGTGAAACCACACGCGCGCTTCGATTTGCTGATTTGCGCGCGCGTGTTTGCTTCGTTGACTTCCCCCGGAAACACGGGGTATTTACAAAGTTAGCATCCCTTCATCATGTTCATAGCAACCAAATAAGCCCATGAGCCACACCTCGTATTACTCTCGCCTTGGATAAATACAGTTTCACCGGGGTGCTGGCCCCTCTTTAGACGCCGGTCGAAATGTGCGTATTCACCGAATATTTGTCCAAGTCATTACTTCTCAAATAACTTGACAAACGGGTTGTTGTTTTAAAGCAAATCCATAGAAGTTCTTCAAAGCGCGAGAAATCAAAGTAACCGAAGTAACTGGAGGGCTGAGATAGATAATGAGAGGTTAAAAATTCCCCGGCATGGGGTTTATACACGTCAACTCTTGTGTATAATTGATGAGTATTATGTATACTGTGAGCATGACTTGCTTTCATTGAGTGAATGGAGCAGACGGCAAGAATGGAAGAAAAGTAGTGCCGGAATCTTACGCTGGATTCCTACGCGGCGTTATTTGTGTATGCTCGTCTGATCGACTGATATAGTGTTTATCGACTTCGAACGCGGACTCAGTATAGAATAACCAGAATATTGATGCTGTGATGAAAGAAAACGGACCTTTTGTCAACAATCAAAGACTCAATTGCAGTTTGCGACGATTCCGCACGCGATATGACAATACAGCTCCCAATACTGCGAACATCCAATCAACGTGCTCCTTATGTCAACCGGACATCGTGTTATAAATCAACATAGGCCATATTGACCCGTCGATAACTGGATTGATGGCATACTCTTAAAATATAACCAAAAGACATTCTTCTCAACTTCGACCAAATATATTTTCCAGAGAAATTTCAAGCTCAACTACGACCATGATCAACCTCATTTTGCATGTTGCTATTTTTAAACACATTATGTTCATTCGAAACCTCAAGGATTTACCATATATACGACTAAATTATTTCTGTTTCGTTTTCATTCGAGGTGTTAGATCTTTTGGTTTTGGGTTTTCTATTGTCTTCATAATCTTAGGGAAATAGGGCGATACTGGTATCAGTTCATAATACATAGGCATTGGTACGATATAGACATTTCAGTGAGTACAACTTACCACGCTACAGCACCACACTACCAGTTATTGAACATATAGGCCTAACAAAAAGACACTGAGTGTTGAACATTCAACATGGATGTGTGCAGAGAAAAGTGACCAAGAAGAACATTAAAAAAAACAGTGTGGTAAACCAGAAGTCCATTAAACTGTCACAACAATCACTTATCTCATTGTATGTCCCGTGATCGATGATGATGCATGCACGTGTTTTGTCTGGGAATGTAACAACATTTCCATTTCCAACATGTCCCTCGTGTCTACTATACTTGGTAGTTAGTGACAATACGTAAATAGGCTTCATCTTTTGATGGTGTCACATAATTGATACCAGTAGGTCGGCAGGTAAGTCAGAACAATGCCGTATGAGGGCATTTCACCAAATGAACCATTCTAGCACTGAGCTGGTGACATTTGTTCCACAAATCGAGATCTCACAAAAGCTCAAGTAATCTATAATTAATTACTACACCTATTATTAATTCTAAAACAAGTATTCATCGCACTGAACCAGGCAATGTCTTATGTATACGCTATTCATGATTCAAGGGAAGCATAATGGTGTGTTGAATACATTAATATATTTGAAGACAAGAAATGGCTCTTGCACCAAGATCGAAGGAAGTAGCAAAATACATGCATGGACCTACAATTATAGCATAACACCAACCATGATATACCGCAAGTTCTTCCAACAAAAGCCCGACTAGTCATTGTACATTGCGCCCTCTATTACCCAGGTTTTTCTGGGCCAGAAGTATGGCTACCGCCCCATCCCGACCATCATCCTGGCCAGTGAGTATGACATGATCGTGGAGGTGGTGAAGGAGGTCCCCAGTGACGCGGAGCTTCTTGACCAATGGTATCGCAGGGACGACAACGCCGTCCCACCCGTCATGATCCTTCAGCCAATCAGCTCCATCCTAAGTAACTTCAACAACAAGGTAATTATTGCAATGTAATTTCTTGTCTGCATGTTGTGGTGTTAATCTCTTTCCACTTTCTTAGAGAAGGAAGAATATTGGGGTAACCATGCGAACATATCGCTGATCTCTGAGCTAGTTTAGATTACTTAAAATATGGATACTAACTTCCCGAAGCATATTGAAGTAAGAACATTGCGTAAATTGACAATGGCGCCTAACTGCAAGCAACCTACTACGTATTGGTACACACTGCTTGCAAAGATTGTAGCGTGATCACAATAAAAAGTAATGTCTCTTACGCGAGATTCATTCATTTTTAAGTCACTGCAAATGTGGTTTCGATGTGGAAAGAGACAAGTCATGCAAAAGATATTGTTTGAGTGATGGCGATAAAAGAGAAAGCCAATGGCAGCTAATGTGAGCGGGTGGTTTCTCTTCTTTATACCTGCAGTAGGTCCTACTGTGATGTTCGTCACTGCCACATTTTGCCAAATTTTGTGCTGATCAATTTCCGTTTGGGAGACAATTAGACGCAACACGAGTTTTCATCAAAACGCTCATAAAAAAACTCCGCAATTTCTTACCCCTTTACTTTAGAGGCAATAATTACTGCTTGCTGCGTTTATGTCTACACACATTTTTCCACTGTAAAAATACGCACGTGTGTGCTTGTTATTTGATTCATGTATGGTCTAGGCCTGTGATTCTTTTATCTGGCTGTATTGCGAGAACACTTGTGAGAACCAATAAAAAAAATATCGTTAATATCGTTGAACTGTCATTATTCTGAATACCAAAAAGTACAGAGAAATATATACTTCAAGAAAATAGGCAATGTCGAAAAACCCTTATACATATTTATTACGTACAAGAACTTGCTTTTCTTGTATTAGTAACTTCGAACAATGATTAATGACATAATATTCACAACGTTTTAAAACAAATATTAGCAAATATAGAAACGATTATTGCGTTGTCACTACAGCAACTATGGCATCCATTATAATTGTGGTGTCACTATATCCCCACCTACAAATATACACATCATTACTGCGGTGTCAATACAGTGCCATCAGCAACTATACAGACTATTATTCTGGATCATCATCAACTATACAAACCATTATACATTATGGTGTCTCCACAGCGCAATCAGTAAACATGCAAACAATTATGGTGTCCTTGCAGTGCCACTAGAACCTATGCAAACCATTATTGTGGTGTCTTTACAGCGCCACCAGCGGCTAATGGAGAAAGATCAGAACACATGGTGGGACATTATGGGCAAGCTACAGAAGATCGTCCGCAAGGGGGCGCAGGTGTTGTTCCTGGCCAGAAAACTTGACCGCGAACAGATGCACAGCTACTTCATGTCAGGTAAAGTAGAGTTGAAAAATAGGTTTTTAAGTGCAGAATGCTCACTGTATTTGCCATCCGCATGAATCTACGCATATAGATATTATTAAGTCAACACCTCAAACGATTTCGCCAATAACTTTGCTTAGAGTCGTCGGATCGATTTCAAATTTTATCTATTTTCATTTGGCATAAAACCATATTTTTCACCAAATTTCAAATTTCTACCGCGAAAACTTGAAAAAAGTTAGCACTCTTTTCCAAAGTTGAATTTCACCTCCAACTTGAAATATGCGAGCCTGGATACAATTTGGCCTGCTATTCAACGTTCGAATTGCACAATGCTTTAATTGAAAGGAGGATAATTGATAATAATTAACCGCTATGTGTGTTCTCACTAAAAAAATATCACAGTTGCTACATTCCAAAACAACAAAATTTGCTTGATTTCCTGTGATCGCGTTTGGGGCCAAAATTTACCATTGGGGTACGTTGCTAACTTTTTCAATTTTCGATATAGTGTAGAAGTCTGAAATTCGATGAACAAATATGGCTTCAAGCCAAGTGAAAATATATTTTAATTTCAGATCGATCCCACCATCCTAAACTAAGTTTTAAAAAATCGATTTGTGTTGAAATTGACTTTAGCTTCTGCTATCGACAGTGTTATCGACAGTGTATATGAATGGCATTGGGTATTACTAAACAACGACTTGTTCAAACTTGCAGTTACACGCAGTAGATACCCTTCTAAATATTGTAAAGTTCAATTAAAATGAATACATAGAACTATCTTCATAAACCGTCGTTCCAGTGACTGAGCGAGAAGTCCGCCGTGGTATCATCAACGCGAAGAACACGAAGGATCACTGCCAGGCGTACCTACGTCAGATCACCAACGTCAACATGACGCTGCTCAAATACGCCCGTAACTTCGTAGACGTGATCGGTCGGGACACGGACAAAGAGGCGGAGAAGTTTTTGACCGTCCTCAGAGATGAGATTCTTCCTGAAAAGCTGCCCGCTACTAATATATCGAGGTTTGATATTAATATGATCTAATTCCACGTGAATATACATTTTCTTCATACACACACCATATATGTGATTCGAGCATTCAAATATCGCAACAATGGCAACAAACCGAAGTCTGTCTTCTGTACGCATTGGAACCACTCCTTCTCTAGGTTCAACGTGGAATGGACGGGGAAGGACGGAATCCACAGCGAGACACACGGCGAGTACCTCAAGGAATTCTGTGAAAACTTCTACGAGAGAATCACACAGCTGGTAGACAGGTTAGTTCTCTATGCATAGCTGTCCATTCAGTGGTGGACTGGGTTATGTAGTTGAAGATCGTGATATTACTAGACCCCTTGTCAGTAATCTTCCGTCGTTGTGTTCTACCGTACAGAGCAGTGGAGAACAACCTCAAACTGTCCAATGACCGTCTGTTCAGTGAGGTCATACAGCATCTTCACACGTGCTTGAACTTCTGCAAAGTCTTTCAGGTACTCCACGATATGATAATAAGTCCTTGCATATCCCAGCCTGGAATGTCAGTTTCTTGCAACGTATACTCTCGAATGTTATTCATTTTTAACCCATGTATTTCAAGTATATGAATAACTGCAACACGTTATTCTTTCGGAAAGAATAATGTATGTTTGCTATTCCCAGGGTCGAGAAGAGACTGTGGATAGGATAAAGGGCTATATCCTCGGACCATCCAGGGAGCCTCTCATCATGTGGGGGCCCAGCGGCTGTGGGAAAACCTCCATACTGGCCAAAGGCTACAGCCAGGTATGATCAGCCGCTGAACAAGTTTCATGACAATAGTTGCTCCTCATTAACTGTACACATTACCAAGGATTTGCCCACAGTGAGAAATCAGATAATTGATATGGGCACAGTAAACGTAAGTCATACCTAGTCACGAACACCAGAACCCGAATCGAATGATATCGCACGAGTATAAGCAAGCAAATACGAGCAGGCGGCCATTGGTGTTTCTGAACACCAGCATTCCATTTCAACATTTGGTATCTGTTGCGACTTCTTTATAATCGCTATTGCTACTGACCAGCATCAGAAAAACTGGAACAGTACATATCATTAGCAATTCACATACGGACGATATATTGTCCTCAATAAAATCAGTCCTTGAGGTAGCACCTTTCGGCATTTCCCTCTGCGGTGCACCCCGGAATAAATATTAATGTTTATCGATAGCTGTACCTGCGGTTGTTCGTGGAACATTGTCGATTGCGCCTAAATCATCAATCAAAAATGTCGGAGACTTTGATGCTGGGTTATGGCAATAGAATATAAATGGGCCATGAATATAAAAACATTTCAATTCACGAATGTTGTTCATCAACAAATATTAGCTGGTGATTTATCACAATGAATTCGATATTGGGCACCGATATATTCACCTGGCGATGGGAACAAACGCTGAGGCAAATGCCTTTTGCGCACTCACACTAGCCAAATAGTCAGGTCCCCAGTATGACAGAAGATATTTTCTGTTATTCTGTTGTCAAAACAGCAATGGCCTTTCATGAAGCCGGCGCCACCAGGTAATGAAAGTTTGAGGAAGGGGAATGCAGCTGCAGCATTCGTCTAGTGTTTATGTTGCAGTCGTTTCTGGAAGAACCGCTCATTTCATATCAATGGATGATCTACCGGTTTACGATCAGAGGTCGATTGCTTCAGATTTTGGCCGACTAGCATCCGTGTCTCCCTCGTATGCACAATGACAAGTTGGCCAACACGTAAATCACTCCGGTCTCATGCGATAATAGATATTAGATTATGCCATTCGATCCAGACACGCAGAAATATATGGCCCCATCGTCTCTACGACATGGTCAATAAAAATGTCATGGCCCTTGTGTCAACGACCAAAGGGCATGCTCACTCTTTCCCACTTTTGGCCACGTTGAAACAGATCTAAGCATACTATAGATCGCCACTTGACGACTTGAATGGGACAGACACTAGGCCAAGGAAAACATCTTGCTCCGACGGGATATTGTTTCTGTGACACGCGATTGGTTTTGTTTTCATAAATAAAGAATGGGCGTAGCGATCTGGCGTTGCAAAACGTTGTCGATGGGAAAGATCGATTATATCCATCGATTACTAGATTATCTTGCAAGGCTCATTATCAAGCCAAGCACTGTTATTGTCAGTGCAATGACAGATATCACAATAGTAACCATTATAAACACCGACTTATGCAATCCTTGACGTCATCGCCTAACTTACAGTCGCATGCATATGGCAGCCATGAGCAAAACTCTCTTTGCGTGGGTAGTTTTTGCATCGATTATATTGTCGATACCCTTATATTTTTATAGACTGGAATAAGATACTGAGCTTTAGAGTGAATAGAAATATGCCTTTGGGAAACATGCTTGTGGGCCCATTCTGTGGAACTTTTCAAATATGAAAGATTTTAGAATTAAACACGCAACTTAATATATATGCACATACACACGCACTCTATGACAATGCTTAAATTTGAAGCTGGTTGATAGCCTGACAATCATGCAGCTGTTTGTACATGTGTATTTCTCATTCAACCGCTTAGACCTATACAAGTCGTAATATTGTAATCATGTTCATGACTGGTTTCAGTGAAAACACCAAAATCTACAGGATTCTCGTTCTACATTTTGTTAAAATAGTAATTCAAACCACTGTTCTGTTGCAGGTGGTCAAGTGGCTAGGTCCGAACAAGTCTCCTGTGATGGTACTACGTTTCCTGGGCACCTCCCCTGACAGCTCCGCAATCATCCCACTACTGACCACCATGTGCAAGCAACTCTCCTTCAACTACGACCAACCACTCGAGGACGTCCCAAGTGATATGTCCCCTTTAGTTCAGCACTTCAAGAACCTGATGGCTCTCGCCACCGAGGAAAAACCGTTGATCATCGTGGTGGATTCCGTGGATCACCTCTCCGGAGCGAATGGTGCGCACCAGCTCTCCTGGCTCCCGATGGTGCTACCGCTGCATGTAAAGATGATCATCTCCACCCTTCCGGATTACCTCGGTATTCTGGATAACTGCAGGAAGATGATCGAAACGGAAGAGAACTATGTTGAAATCACTCCGTTGGGAAAGGATCTAGCAAGTTTAGTCCTGCGAGAGTGGCTGAAACGTGCCAACCGCACAGTGACAGAAGACCAGTGGCAGATTGTTCAATCATCGCTGGACAAGTGTACTCTACCGCTCTTCACAAAGATGGTCTTTGATGATATCTGTCGGTGGCGGTCCAACCACAAACCAAACATGACAACGCTAGCTGACAGCATACACACCAGCGTCATACGACTCTTCGAGCGTATTGAGAATCAACACGGGAAGGTTCTCGTGTCCCACGCTTTGGGCTACATCACTGCAGCTAGGAACGGACTCAGTGAGGCCGAGCTTGAAGATCTGTTGTCACTAGATGAGAAAGTCCTGAACGATGTATATCAATATCATCTCCCTCCAGTACGGCGTATCCCACCATTGCTCTGGACAAGAATCCGAAATGATCTCCCAAACTACTTCGCAGAGCGAGAAGCAGGTGGCGTGAACGTCATCTTCTGGTACCACAGACAGTTCATTGAGGCTTCGAAGGAGAGGTACTTCCGAAACATGAACTTTGTTGAGGAGATGCACTCTTTGATTGCTGATTATTTCCTGGGTATATGGGGAGGAGGGGTTTCCAAACCTTTTGAATACTCGGAATTGC
The DNA here is from genome assembly GCA_949152475.1 of Terebella lapidaria. Taxonomy (NCBI): domain Eukaryota; kingdom Metazoa; phylum Annelida; class Polychaeta; order Terebellida; family Terebellidae; genus Terebella; species Terebella lapidaria. The sequence goes on from OX424560.1 coordinate 31,306,749, forward strand.
AACGGCAGAGGTTCTTCCTTGATTCTACAAAAGGGGAAGCTGACAGGAAAGTCCCAGAACAGCCCCTATACTTCACAGATGCATCTGGAAATGTCACGAGATATAACCTACGCAAGCTGAGTGAGCTTCCGTATCACTTGCTTCGGGCACATCGCTACGAGGACTTATACACAGAAGTTCTCTTCAACTACCGGTGGCTGAATGCGAAGCTGAGTTGCATGCCACTGGAGTCGGTTCTAGCAGACTTTGAGGACTGTCTCAACACACAGTACGACAGAAACGTGAAGCTGTTAGCAGACGCTCTCCGCTTATCTGCGAGTGTCCTTAGTCGGTACCCAGAAATGGCTGGTCCACAAATTGTCGGCCGTTTACTACCGTACTACAGTAGTCACGCTAGAATCCAGCATCTCATCCACCAGTGCGATACCGATGGTCTCCAAGTCAATTCGCTGTCCCCTTCATACCACTGCATGCATACACCAGGCGGCCCACTGCAATACTCGTTGGAAGGTCATCCTTTCGCCCCGTTCGGAGTTGGCATCACGTCTGACACAAGATATCTGGTCTCTGTGTCCAACCTCTTCATTATCTGGGACATGTCGACGGGTGACGTGTTCCGGCAGATTACTCCAGGCATACAAGGCATCATGCAGAATTTAAATATCTCTCCGGATGACAAACATGCCGTCAGCTACACGAATAACAACCAAATCATCATCTGTAGCGTCATGTCAGGGGACTATCTGATCATCGAGAAACCGCTCGACAAGAAAGAGGACATCACAGGCACTGCTCTCAACAACACACACGTCCTAGTGTGGTCCAGCAAGCAGTGGTGTCTCTTCACCATCGCCGGAGAACTCATCCGTCAAGACTCCTACACCAGCAAGAAAGTCAGCATCATCACCGCAGACCTCAGCATGAACGGCGAAGAAGACGTCTACGTAGTTTGGAAACCGGACAAACCGCTTGAGGGAGTTGAGTCAGAGGATGACATGACCTTTGAAATCTTGGACAATGTGACCGACCAGTTTGACTTCCACAGTGCAATCGCTGTTACAAAAGACAGGGAAACACTGTTCGCTTGTATTGCAATCAGTGACGAGGCAGTGGCCTGTTACAAGCGAGACGACAAAACGTGGAAGTATGACAGAACTCTAGGCAGTAACTATGATAAAATCTTCTGCCTGACTCTCTCCAAGGATGAGTTTTACTTGGCAGGCATGGTGGCATCTGGATACAAACTGTGGGACCTAAGAACAGACAAACAACTTTTGTTGAAATTGCCAACTGGGGTAAGAAACATACCGACCAAAAATCAGCTGAGTTCGGTCTTGGTGGAGTTCACGAGGGAAAGTGAGTTCTTGGTGTGTGGTGTTCGCAAAAACCTATATGTTTGGGATGTCAAAGCTGGGAATCTTGTAAAGACTCTGGATGCACATTTTGGTCGGATCATTTCAATGGGAGCAGTGAATAGCAACGATGGTGTCAACAAGGTGATTTCTTCTTCCATCGACAAAACCATCAAGGTGTGGAACTTTGACAACATCCTAGAGGATGTGTACTCCATAGATCGAATGGAGAAACCCATCGAGAGTGTCTGCCTAGCGTCAAACGTGTACGTCTGTGCGACAACGTCTAGAAACTGTGTAGGTATCTGGAACCTTGAGAATGGCAAGCTGATGAAAACATTAGCAAACAGCGTGCATGGTTCCATCGTTACGCATTCAACAATCAGCTCGGATGCTTCATACTTGGCCAGCGCTGAGTCAGGACATATCCTGATTTGGGAGGTTGACAGAGATAAAGTCATCAAGCAGGATCCTCAACCTGACGTCCAACAACTCTTCTTCAGTGACGAAGACACCAAGGTGATAGCAATCTCCAAAGTAAAGGCCACTCCTCACTTCAGGGTGGTATGCCGAGCAATTCCTTCGGGCGAGACGGTGTATCAATTTGAACATCTCGGTAAGAACTTCCGCAATGCGGTTATCACTGCTGACGGTGTTCATCTCGTCGTCTGTGGCATGAGCAAGAAAACAGAAGCAACCACGCTGCGAGTGTACCACGCAAAGACAGGATCTTTCATGTACGACATGACGCCAAAGTACAGCCACTTCAAGGAGTTCACACAAGTTGTCGCGATGCCCAATGAGTCCAACCACATTGCCCTGATTGACCCAGACAAGGGGAACATCTGGGACATCAAGAAGAAGAGCTTCATCCGTTCAGTTCAGCGGTGGAATGGCGTCTGTTCTTACAGTGGGAAGTATGGGCTCTTCGCGCCGAACAGGGGCGGTCTCGAATTGATCGAGCTGAAATCTGGAAAGACCATCCACGTTATGATCCCGAAGGTTGCAGAAGGCGTCTTCAGAACTCTGACCCTTTTCACGAAGAACGACCAACACGTTGTCTACTACCACGCCGGTCACCGCACGATACGTGTCTTCCGTGTGGCAGATGGGAAGAAGATCGCCAACTACAAAGCCCATGCAGAGATCAAGGCTATATCAAGTACTCAAGGTGGGATGGCAATCGTCCTGGGGGCTGTTGATGGCAGTCTGGTAGTCCTCTCGATCGCTGATCCCAACAAGCCGGTCAACTGTGAGTTCCTCCTCTCTCTGCCGAGTAGACAAATCGTGGAGCTGCCGAAACCGTCAAAGAGCAACGGCCAAGCAAAGGTTGCCAATGGCAACGGGAAGTTTGCTTCCATTGCCCAGGTAGCGCGAGCCACAGCCAAGGCCAAGATCGCACAGAAGTCTAGGGCATGCGTCATATCTTGATTCAGTAGTTCTATTTAAGGCTCTGGATATGAACGAACTAAAATCCGAATGACATTCTTAAAGTAAAAAAAAAACAAATTAGCTAGTGGAATTGAGTTTGAACTAGCGTACAATTTTATCGCAAAGGAGTAAATTTAAGGAGTAAACTTGCAATGTGTAATAGCTGATTATAAAGCGTTGATTGTGATATTCTATAGTCTAGTCAGATTGTAAATCTAGTCACATGTATTACTATCATCTAGTCAATTATATGTTATACGTAAGCAATAGATGTGCTTCTGTAAAAATGTACATTTTATATATTGTATAAAGACAGACACAGTGCATACAGAATGTTTGACACATGCATGTATACACTCATGAAGTTTGTGCAGATGTATATTATTATATCTTGTAAATAGGAGTTTATTTCGTACTCGCCTGTAAGGTAACCATCGTATATATCATCATTCATCTACACATGACCAGCAAGAATCAAAATTGTAGCGGTAGTTTGTTTTTTTTCTCCGAATTCGACAACGGTTGATTACACGGCGACAATTCTGTGATAGGTCTAATTAAGTTCTCAACTTTCACCAAGATACCGTCCAACATGACATCGCGGATTTTTGCACGTGATAACGTCAGATGTCTGCGATAAAAGTGTTAATACTAGTACCATTTTCAACATTCATGTTTCAACGTCAGATATTTTCATTTTGAGATACGTGAGAATATCGTCTGCTACCGATACCGTTTGTTGGGTCATATGGAGCAAAAGGCGATGTATACAAATCTATATAAATGAAAACAAATAAACGTGAATCTACTCCTGACATACTAATTGGAGTAAGTTTGATATTATAGGCAAATTAGAATAATGTTTGGAATTTCAACAATCTACGCAAATCATATATTTTATTTATTTAAACTCGGCAAAGGCTGAAATTCTCTGTGAAATCGCTTGTGTGTCCTTTGAAAATTTGATAGCAAATGGTGTTGGCTTTACTGGATGTGTAAATATATAATTGCTTCTCTATGCATGCTCTATATGTACATGTGATAGAGGTACATGTTTATATTTTAGCAAATTTACTGTACATATTAACCTATATAAACTGATCTCTCTATTTGCTGTAAAATGTGTTTCACCGGATATTTTACACGAATCCCTTCGACATAATGATAAATAACTCAAATGTCCCGTAACCCTCTCTTTGTTCGATGGCCTATTGCAATAATAAAATTGTTACCTACCAATATAATAATGCGTGATTTTGTTTCGGGGAAAATATACGGGCTTTACAGAATACAGATTCAAGAGAGGTCCGTTTCGCAGAATGGAAAGTCACGATTAACTACTCGTTTTGTGTTGGGCGAAGACAATCGATTATGATAAGTCAACTATGATCATATGCACAGTCAATTAGCACAGGTTGCCTCATAATTTTTTTAGTCAGGGGGCTCGGTCATATAATTGTTCAAACTGAGCTTCAAGCACCATTTTTGGACCAGAGGTAGATATGAACATCACGTAGTAAATTCCCTCTGTTTTTACCATGTTCGATAATTCAGTGATGGCCGCCATTCAGAGATTATTTTTTGGCCCAAAACTTCTGCAATATTCGTGATAGAAACCTTTTATTTCTAGACCACGGCTTTGATCGCAGAGGAATTGGATAAATGGCGTTCATCGAAAATCCAAGATAACAGCCAGTCGAAGGATCCGATTTCACAATAACATCCGATACTGGCCAAAAAATCCTAAAAACTTTTGACAGGAACATATTGTTTATTTTTAGACCATGGTTTTCATGGCAGAGGGATCAAATGGTGTCAATATATAAAATCTAGATTCAAAACTGTTAATTCTGTGCAGCTCTCATTTAATGGAATTTATTTTGTCTATGACTGTTGAGACTTGAGAATACAGTTACAAAGAGTCAGTCTGTTAATTGTCCTGAACTTAACTGGCAAGGACTATGGATGGATATTTCATCGGTACCATATACTTTGAACATGCTATTTTTGTTGTGGATTTATTCAACAGACTTAGTGGTAAGTGGTAGGAACAAAACTGTAAAATCAGATCCCAGCAAAAGAATTACGTTATATAGTATACCTGCATAGCAAAGACATGAAACAGTAAATATTAATTTTTTTTAAACAGTGAGGTACAAAACTGCAAACTTAAATCCCCTTAAAAAAATGAATGTTACAGAATTCATTATGAACAATTAGACACATATTTCAAAATGGTCATTTTAAATTGTGTGAAATCATATCAACATACACAAAACACAATACCTGTTTTGTGCTTTATTCAACACTGGAATGTCAATATACATTAACACCCTGCAACATATCTTAAGGCGGTGACTGACCTAGTTCTTTTGTCTAGGGGTCAGGTCATGTTATTGTCACCGACTTGTGCTCAGATTTTTTGGAAGGAAGATCAACACACGGTGAGAAAAATGCAATTTCTGTAACATAACGCATATATTTAATAACTGAGGGGGATGATACGATGTCCGAGATACTATTACAAATTTATGTATTTCCCAAATATGAGTAGGGGCTGAAATTCCCCAGAAATAAGGTTTCTTCCATCAGTATTTACCCCAATTTTGACACGGTGATCACGTTCATGGTCATTTTCAATCAATTCAACACATTGTATTTCGATAATTAAGATAATCATCTCATGTTTCATATATCCTACGCATATGCACCAAAATATTGTAATTTTTCACTTATTCCTAAATTACTACACACGCTTGTCGTGTCACCGATTTGAGTCAAGCGTCACCGACTTAAGATATTATCTTTCAAGAAGAGGACTGGGCTCTCTCCACAAAAAACGCAGAAAGCATTAGCCACCACCGATGTTCAATCAACGGTATGCCTTGCAACATCATTATTCAAATGTTTATATTATTTTCTTTCCATACTCTTATCTTCATATTTGGAAAATAAGCAAAATTAACATGTACACTATACACACTCATAATACGTGGACATGCCTAAATTATTTCCATAGTCCCGTCGTGTGTTCATTCAGGAATCATGGCAGGAAAAGAAAGCGTACCTGTTCAATCAAAAGGTGTGCACGTACGAACTGTGAAGATAGCAATGCGACAATGACGCACTGACAGGGTCCGACTCGGTTACAGACTCGGCTACAGAATCGGGGGATGATTTGGAAATCATAGTGTCTTATGGAAAGAGTGTTATATTTTGATATATTTCTTAGGGATCTTCAATGACAAGCTGTAAAATGTTAAAGACATTGCAGACAGTAGCTACATACTTTTTTCATACTCCAGTACGACGGAAAGTCGATTCGAACTGCATTGGCACAGAACTATGAAATGTTGTTGGGATGTATACTGCACAATATATTGCTGCGTACAGTCCACGATACCACGAATACGATATCGCTATAACCGTACACGAGTCGAGAACACCTTTCCTGAGAACTCATTGTACAATTTAGCTCATTCAACCAGTGGGTATGTCATACCCAAAATGTAAACCTAAGTGGGTGACGCTTGACTCAAATCGGTGACACGACAAGCATGTGGAATAATTTAGGAATAACTGGAAAATTACAAGACTTCAGTGCATATGCGCAGGATGTATGAAACATGAGATGATTATCTTAACTCTCTTGTACGGATTATCGAAATACAATGTGCTGGATTGACTGAAAATGACGATGATTGTGATCACCGTGTCAAAATTGGGGTAAACATTGATGGAAGAAACCTTATTTCTGGGGAATTTCAGCCCCTACTCATATTTGGGAAATACATAAATTTGTAGTAGTATCTCGGACATCGTATCATCCCCCTCAGTTATTATATATATGCGTTATGTTGCAGAAATTGCATTTTTCTTACCGTGTGTTGATCTTCCTTCCAAAAAATATGAGCACAAGTCGGTGACAATAAACATGACCTGACCCCTAGACAAAAGAACTAGGTCAGTCACCGCCTTAAGATATGTTGCAGGGTGTTAATATTTGATTAAATTCCACATACTAGTATTTTAAGCTAACTTTTTCAAATTGTCACTAGATATTTTATGACATTGGAGAAAGTTTTCAATTTCTCCAGGCAGCGGTGGACTTGGTATGGACTTTCCCACCAAAGTTTCCACAACACGACTTGGTGTAACTTTGATAAGAGATTGTTTGACGTACACAATTGCCACAACAAAATTGTCCTTCTCTCTCAAAAATTTCTGTTCTACATAGAACGCTTTGTCATCCCAGCCCAGGACCTGGAAATATAAATTCAACAGACTCACAATGAATATAAAGCTCGCAAATGCTCCAAGTACACAGACATCACAGACCAAACAATGCTTTTCATGAAGAGTTATTTTGAAAAATTTGCACTGTTTTATTCAAAAGAACTTTGTGTAAATTATTTTCGTGTGTGTTGCTTATTTCACAAAGTGGACAAATGTCAGTTTCACGAAATAACAAAGTCACTATTTCTTGAAAAAATCCCCTATTTTCTATACCTTCGTTTGGAGCTGAAACTTGTCAAAGAGTTGCAGAGATTTCCTGTATCTGATTGTACTGCTGCCCAGCGTGATTCCTCCGTTGAGTTTCGCAGCCATGCTGTAAACACCATTCCTCATCCACAGCTGATAGCGACCAAAGTCACACTCGCGCAGATATCGACTGTTGTTCATGTGGTACATGAGATCCAGGTCTGTAGTCCAACATCGCCCTGTAAAGTATGAAAAGGAAATGTTTTTTAGTTAAGTTCAAGGAATATAAATCCAGTAATTACAATGACGGATAGTTCCATGGATACAGTTTTTTACCCAATGTGTTCAACTGGCTTTGAAATGTGCTTTCTTACATTATAAACATCAGATTACGGATGTGAATAGTTTAATACTCTCACCTGAATTCGTAACAGTTTCAAAAATGTCCAAATTCTTTGCCTTTGTGAGTCTCTCCCAGTAAATTTGAGCGAAGAGCAAAATACCACGAATAAGGTAGGCGACATCAAAGAGTACATTCAGTACAAGAAATAGAAGAACTATCCACCACATCATCTGCAAAAGAATTCCGGTAATTGCTGATGTTGTATGGATAAATGAAACTCTATGTCGTTGCATTTGTTACAAATTTCTGCGGTACTTTAGTTTTATGAATCATAATGCTCGAAAGTACTATTCATTTCATCCTCCAATACGGTGACCTAAATTTTCGGCATTCACACAACGTTATGATAAATAATCAACAGCGCCATTTTTGCCGGTAGACAATAAAACCACGATAAAATAATTGAAATCAGCGTTACATGTTTCACCTCAGTTTATATTCTCGTTCCTTTCACCAACTAATGGAAATATTTCGTCGAAATTCTCATAGAAATCGCTATCTGGTTTGCGTTGCTGTCGACACCTCCGATCCAGCTCCACCGTACCCCACGTTAAAACAGAAACGTTATGACAAGCAAGAGTCTTGCAGGTGTAGGTTACCGAAAAAAATGACAGGACATTCCTATTATTTCAATCAAAATTTCATGAGTTGATTCTATTTCTATAACTTTTTAATCACTTTCACCGGGGAAGTTATAGCTCAAGGTTTCTTTTCTGTAATTTTCAATGCATGAATTTATAGAGTGCTAAAGTGTGGAAATACATAAAACAATCAAATTTGTGCTCGTGTGTATTGTATGCAAATGCGACTTCCACAAAATTTAATTTCCAGTCATGTACATATTCATTACTTAATTTCCTTAGTGTTGAGCTAATTTCCACTACTCATTCCAAAATTGTTCATTCAATTCTTAGGTTGCAAAAAATTGTCATCGAATATTGAAAACCAAAATTTTTTAGTATATTATTATGTGTGCAAGTGCTCAGTCACGTATTTTGTCCATTTGGCCTCTTATTGATTTTATCCTTCTTTGTTGTTAGCTCGTACATTAAAACTAGATGTAAGTGCCTTCCGTGTACATACATTGTCTAAGTTAGAGAACAAGGTTCTTTTGCTGAATTTACCGGTAATACCAACCAAGCTGATGCTTGTCAAGCTGCACTGTTGAAAGATTTGTCATACATTAAATGTCATCATGTGTCTGATATTCTAACACCAGATGAAGATCAGATGATCGGCACCATTTACACATTGTGATTGGTTTTTCACCTGTGTTCTCATTCCAAGGTTCTGTGTTTGTACCTGTTACTGTTTTTAATGTGATGAATAAACGATATACATATGATAAGCTTTGATGTTTGTTACCAATTACTGTAACACCTCATACATGTTTTACAAACTTCATGCTTGATCTCCCCATGTATATATCAAATTCCGAATAAAACACTTATCCGATTTATCCAGCAAGCCCGGTGTTGTCTAGCCTGTATTACTTACTTTACTGATTGCTCTGTCTCAAATGCTCACTTCCTAACCATCCTAACCAAAATGCAATACATTGGCAATTTTAGAACGATACAGTTTTATCAGTTGTAGAGATGACCAAAATATTTCTGATAAGGGAGCTAAATGAAGACTGCTCCAGTGAAAGTACAGTGGTGATAAATAAAGGTGGCTTGATCAATGGGATTCAATTTCCCTTTCCAATATCATCAATATGTTCCAACTAGACGCTTCCGGTCGCCTACGACCGCTTGGGTGTATCCCCCGTAGCCCTATCATCCCTATTGCCCCAAATATATCGCTGATGTACATTGTGAGTGTGAAACCTTTCTGACTTATTGAAGGTCGAATTCAAGATCACCACTAAAATCACTGCATTCGAATTTCCATTTCGACATGTTCGAAAAAAATAAAGAAATTACAGCCAGAAAAAAGTTTTCACCTAAAGCTATATTTCAACTCAGAATATTTGACAAACTTGGTTCGCAACTAAGTTGCGAGATGACTAAATTGGAGCCAGATCGAACTTTTCACTGTAAGTTATATTTCAACTCATACTATGTGCCAAACAACTCATACTATGTTCCAAGTTGAAATTCAAAGTAAAAGTTGACCAAAACTACATTTCAAGATGACGAAATTGGAGCCAGATCAACTTTTCACCATAATTTAAATTTTAATTCATAATATGTGCCAAACTTGGTTTCAAGCTGAAATTCAAGTAAAAGTTTACCAAAACTGCATTTCAAGATGACGAAATTGGAGCCAGATCGATCTTTTCACCATAAATTATATTTTAATTCATAATATGTGCCAAACTTGGTTCCAAGTTGAAATTCGAAGTAAAAATTGACTTTACTGGTAAAAATAATGTTAACTTATCCGGTTACACCCATGAAATCTCTACTGGACAAAACTTTTAAATTGTTGAGTTCAATAATAAATGTTTCTTGTCTTAACTATTTTTCTTGAGGTCAATAATAGACTTAACTAGTAAAAATTATGTTAACTTATTCGGCTACAGCCATAAAATCTCTACTGCACAGAAGCTTTACCTTGTTGAGCCCAATAATAAATGTTTCTTGTCTTAACTATTTTTATTGTGGCCAATAATAGACTTAACTAGTAAAAATAATGTTAACTTATTCGGTTACACCTGTGAAGTCTCTACTGGACAAAACCTTTACCTTGTTGAGCTCAATAATAAATGTTTCTCGTCTTAACTATTTTTATTGTGGCCAATAATAGACTTAACTAGTAAAACCAATGTTAACTTATTCAGTAATATTGTTCTTTTTTCACCAAAAACATCAGTTCTGTGTTCTGAACAAGAATCCAGTGCAATTTGCTTTCATAGTACAGGTTATTGGAGTGATCACACATGTCAAAGTAGGTATTTTAATTGTCGTAATAAGTTAACCTCTCAAACTTATTAATATTTATTTGATCATTCTGAAAAACAATAGGTTTCGTGTGATGGTCTTTCTCATTGAGCCTGTGCGATTTCATCATCATTCATTGAAAACTCCCACCCGTAGAGCGTTCACAACCCATGTGTGTTAAACAGGCTAATTTGAGCACAAAATGTTACGCCAATCGGCTATTTTGGTTGCTATGGCAACCAAAATCGATAGGTGTCCAGATCTCACCATAAGACATGTCCATATAAAATATTATCAAAATCGGTTCATACTTGCAACCTGCAGCGCGTTCACAAGAAAGTGTCTGCGGACGCGGACGCGGCGGCGCGACGATCGTAAATCCATAGTATCCGCCGAACTTTGTTCGGGGGATACAATTATATCATCATATACAACAGTGCCACAAACAAACACAATGGACATACAATCAGGACTTGATTTTGCTTGTTTTTCATCAAAAAAAGTATCCGGGTTTTGATGTTTTATTACAGCACAGCTTGGCACCATTATAAGAATTAATATTTCCTATTTCCTAGTTTGTGAGTGATATTTTGTTATCGTTTCCAAGAGGAAAATATAACAAATACAACCAAGAATACTGCCCAATGACAGCATTCACATTCACACAATATTATGAACTGCAGCACAAATACTGCAATTTATATCTACTGGCATGCCTTTATTTGAGACTTCGAGATTTATATCTACTGGCATGCCTTTGTTTGAGACTGAGATTTATATCTACTGGCATGCCTTTGTTTGAGACTTTGAGATTTATATCTACTGGCATGCCTTTGTTTGAGACTTTGATATTTATATCTACTGGCATGCCTTTCTTTGAGATTTATATCTACTGGCATGACTTTGTTTGAAACTTTGAGATTTATATCTACTGGCATGCCTTTGTTTGAGACTCACTTGATATTTTCAGAATATTATAACATGGTGCGAAAAAAATATAATTTATACTTCGCCTGATTTTCCTGAATCATACCTCAACAAATGCAATAGCAATTTAGATACATTCAATTTGTTTCTTTGTGTTTAAACGCAGAATTGCATACACAACAAACAAAAAAGTTGACATTATAAAGCACATTTTTTTTTATCACAATAACTATGAAACTCGATGACAAATTCATGGCAAATTTGTCCAAACATCCACACATTCATGAAGGCACACCATGCATGCCCTGTACACTTCTATCCATACATCGGAATATCTTCAGGCAGTTATCCGCAGCTCCACTGAGCATGTACTGGGGCATCGACCAATCAACAGCGAGCACGCGTTCTTCGTGACCGCTCATGTCGAAAAGTGGGGCCTTCGCACTGTAGAGAGGGAGAATGTGTACTCAAATTGAGATCGTGACTGTGAAATAGATTGATTAAAATACAATTATAGTTTAGTAGCTTATTTAATTCAGTACATGTTACAATCTTGCTATTTTTAGCATACCCCCTCCCCTTTAGTATGAAAATTGAGTTCATTTCAGTTTGCAAAGGTTATCAATCTACTAGTATGTCCACAAAACAAAAACTTTATCAAGATGCGTTGTATCTTCTCTCCATACCTGCGAATGTCCCACAGTTTGACGAGAGTATCGTACGATCCAGATATAAACTGATGCTCATTCGTACGCGACCAACACAGGGAGGAAACCCAGGCCGTGTGTGACGTAAAGGTCGACTTGACTAGTGCCCCATCTGTCAGAGAAAAGTACAACTAAACAAAATTTGCCTATGTGCAGATTTTATCGAATCTATCAAAAAAATTGGACAATGTCCTGACTTTTGCAAATACAAATTCTACAATGAACTGGTGTTTTTCTGACCCGTTATTCTTGGGTCGTACAATCTGATATGTCTATCGGCTGAGGCTGCAACCAGCAACCGATTCAACTCTGAATACGATATGTCGAAATAAACCTTTGCACCAGCCTGCAAATATCAAAAGCATGAAGAAGTTCGAAAGTGATGATGAATCAGAATATATAGGTAGTATGATGGCCGATGGCGGAAACAAATATTTCACTTGTACAGAGTTGAACATGGATTTCATTTAATAAGATACACTTGTAAATTCCAAACAACTACCAGAGTAGATTTCTGTGCTCCTTGCTCCACATCCCAAATTCGTATCGTGTGGTCCCACGATGCTGTACAGATCTCAGACTCACTGAGCCACAGAGCTGACGATACGCCTTCTGAATGTCCGGATAGCGTCAGCTGAGGAACCTGAATATGGAGGGGAATATTAGCGATACAGGTGTGAAACGATATGTAGATATGCCATCTGAAATCTGATCAGTAAAAAATATGAGGCTTTCGTCGAAAAGATTCTACTTATAGGGAGTTCTAATCCACAAAAAATTTAGAAGTTTCACACAAATTTTAATTTGGAATAGAGTGTTCTTTTGTGATGTTTTGTTTTGGAACATATATGCAGTAATTTTAGAAAATTTGGAACTTACTCTAGACGGAATTTTATTGCCTTCCGTCTTTTTCCGTTTCTGTGGTTTTTCTTCAAGTTCTTCTGAGATCTGACTGTCGTCTGAGCTGTCAGCTACAGGAGGCGCAAGCAATTAGCAAAGGAAAATATTTTTGTGATAGACTTACATTTGTATGCATTTTGTTTGTGTTTGAAACTCACTTGTTGACCAGATCTTTAACATTCTATCCCAGGAACCACTGCAAAACTGTGTGAATAAAGAAAACATTTAACAAAGATTAGTGCGATATTTCACCACACTCTTTTGGCCAATACTATTCATATACACAAAGTCAGTTGACTATAGCAGTAGTCTACAGACAGATATACCCCTGGTTTTTATGGACAGATATACCTTGGTTTTTGATGGGTTGACCGCCACACAATCAACACTGCCGGCGTGTCCGCGACACGAGTGAACACATTCCACCGAGTTCTTCTGTTGATTCCATTCCCATAGCAACGCGGTCTGGTCATGTGACCCTGTCACAAACTTCTTCACCGGCTCCTCCTCGTCTGGTTCGGGAGTGAAATACAACATGCACAATTTAGTTCTGTTCATCCAATTGAGAATCTGACAAGTATATAATTTATTGCATAATATTTTTACCGGACAGAGAGGGAGTTTACAAGCAATACTATTTAAACAAAGTGGAATTTTTTCAACAACTATTTGTCAATTGTCTTATTCACAGGAGCACAAAACAACACATTATATCAAGAACATTTCACTGTATTTATTACAAACCATTCTGTATCCAGGCCACACATTTGACAGGTCCACCGTGCCCAGGGATTGTGATAAGTAATTCTCCCTCCGTGTCCCAGATCCGTACAGCGTTGTCATAGCAACCAGTCAGGATACTGAAAGCAAACATATTTCTGAATGAAACTGCATGCTAAGAAAATACATACAAACATATATATGATTTCAAAAATTTTATGACTAGTATACATGATGTGTATTAACGAATATATTGAATCAATTTCAAACAAAAGACTTCATGAATTTTTATACAAACATTCATACTTGTTTTGCTCAGCCCTGATCGCCGCCACCCAGTCGTCATGCATGAGTGAGTCCTCGGGCTCGGGTGGGGGGTGTCTCTCAACGTACTCGATCTCAACCACATCTTCCTGCAGGCGACAATCATGGATAAAGTATGCAAATTGTCCTCAGTTGAGTCAGGAATAAATCACACTGTCCAGCAATGTTATTTGATGCAATGTACTCAAACAATAATACCACCCTTTTATCATGATTATCAGTTTCACAACTATGATGCAACAGTTGATTTTACAGTTTATCTGTGAAATTATTTATTCGTCTGTGAATAGTTCGTGGAAGCGCACAAGATAGATTACTCTAGTATTAGCCCTACCGTGGATATTCCCTTTTCGTCAACATGTCCTTGTAGAGTTGTTCGAAGGAATTCTTCCCCAATCAGGAAGTCAAAAGCAACCTTGGCTCCTTCAACTGACTCTGAAAAGAAAATTATCGCTAAAAGTTTCAGCATCAATTTCATGGATATGCACTGTGAGTTCATGTATGATTTTGTCCATGCAAATGAAACTACACAAGCAGCAAATTGATTCAAGTCACATGAACCTTTCACAAATGATTAAAATATTGTTTTCAGTGTGGAGAGTGAAGACAGAACCATTCTATTGCAGTTATTTACTTATACTTACGAGCTGGAAGCAGGCTACAGATGAGATTGCTGAGCTCATTGATACCGACACTAACGGGAACACTGAATGGGCTGTCAGGGACGGCATATCTGTCAGAAACATATATCAATGGTGTTGGTAGGTCTGAGGTTACTTGTCAAAAACATGTAAATACTAGTTATACCAATTTACCAAATAACTTCCTAAATGGGTTAGTCACAGAGTTTATTGCGTGGACACCCCTCAGTGCTACACTTTTTATATCTTCACCCCAATCCGACCCACTTCGGTTGCACTTACATGTACAGGTACCAAGTCCGTTGCCCACAATAAAGAAATTCCTCGTACTTGAATCATCATGGTACATATTTGCCAGGAATTATGAACACATACAGTACTGATTTCACAAAACCTCACTAGCCATGCGAATGCTACATGCTAAATGTTAGGCCGTGCGATTACGTGCGACTTGATGCTAGCATCAACTCGCATGGTGCGACCAGTGGGCGCGATGCCATCGCATCAGGCGATCGTCTCAGTTGAACAGGCAAGCATTGTCTCGCACAGATGTGCGCATCCTTTATTTCGAACGCAAATACAGACTTTAATATGAACTGAACTTGAACAATGCATTTGCCCATACGATCTACATGATACAGACTGTCTATAAACCACTCGACCATGTGTTTGCAAGCATATCCGAGCATATAATGGCCTTCACAAAAAAATGTGAAATGCTTTTAGTGTGCCACAGTGCCAAGAAGCAATGCTAGCATCGAGCGATGCTTGCATAAACAATGCTAACATCAAATCGCACGATGCTACGTCAGACTGTCTATTGGCGAAGTTGGGCGAACACGTGCTGAATGCTAGGTTACTTGTGCTAGCATTTTGGTGAGGTTTTGCGAAATCGGTACTGTACAGTCGCTTTACTCCATCAGTCTATCTAATCCATGAGGTTGCTAAAGTCAAGTTCATCTGTCAGTGAAACATGCTCTTTGGTCATATCTTTGTTCTGGATCATCGTATCAACTTGAAATTCTGTGTCATAGTTGGGTATCATGCCGCAATTTTTCACCAAATTTGAGAATTCTATCTAAAAAAAAATGAACAAGTTGGCAATCTACGCCAATGTTAAATTTCAGCCCCAACAAGAGTTGGCACAAAAACAGCAACTTTTATTTGATGTTTCAGTTAAGTATTGCTTCAAAATAAACATATTCACTTAATATACACTGACTGTACCTTCTGACTCCAAATCAACGCAATATGTTAACTCTGTACGGGCATAAACATGATAAAAGACCTGAATTTGATGGAATTTTTTTGATCCTGTTTTGTACTGAAATTTAACATTGGGGTAGATTGCCAACCTTTCCATTTTTCAGATAGAATTCTGAAATTTGGTGAAAAATTGCGGCATGACACCCAATTAAGATGCACAAAATTTCAAGTTCGTTCGATTATTCAAAACAAAACTATGGCCAAAAATCGTGTTTCACTAACAGATGAACTTGACTTTAATTAGGACAGTATAAGCAAGGATACTCTATAATGAGTATCCTTGGTATAAGCATGAATTGTTCAGTGTCATCATTCACCAATGGTACAGTGTATTGTAGGCCGAGGACTTTTGATAACTTAAACATTTCAGCACAAATTCAAGCCAGAAACTAATCTTTGATACCAACCATGGGTTCGGGTACCAAATTTCTGACTCACATATTACTAGGGCACGGACGAGTCAACGGGTACCCGAATTCGGGGCGGGTCATACAAATACCCGGGTCGGGATTTCATCACCGGTTTATTACGAGCCATCCGTCCTAAATTCGCCACATTCCCAAATTCGCCAACGTGGATTTCAGGCCTTGTAATGTAAATGAAACTAACAAGTTCGATCGTCAATCAAGACACTAATTTCCAATCTTTGTTCCAGTAATTTATTTTCTACAAAACGAACTTCTGAGTTCTGAAAATATTAAGTTGGCGAATTTTGGGATGCGGCGAATTTAGGACGGATGGCTTGTACCCGTACCCGAGAACGAATAAAGATATAGTTTTTGTCTTGAAAATTTGCGATGAACCCTAGTAAAATCACAAGAATAACAAGAAAATCATCGGGAAAAAATCGAAAGTAGTTTTATGAGGTCATGTGATCTCTTTCAAACTTGTAAATAAACACCGACCAAACAAATAATATGTGTCAAAGATCGGTGACTGGTGTTTACGTGTTACGAATTGCTCCAGTTATTCCATTTCAAATTTGATCTATATTTGGACGGGTTACCCGGGGCGGGTTGGGTCAGACCACACGGGTACCCGGGTCGGAAATTTCCGACTCGTCTGGGCCCTACATATTACTGCGATACGCCCCGAGTTCAGATACCCTTCGACTCGAGTTGTCCCAAGATATATTTAAAATATACTATATAGCATATAATGTACCCAATAGGGGCAGGCCATGTTATAACACACAAGTCCACAAATTGACCACTTTATTCTAGATGCATGAGCTGTGTAAGCTTAAGTATTAAACAGAATTGCGACTGTGGAGTAGGCCAACACGGTCTTAAAGGTGTACATTCCCCTATTATCGCTCATTTATCCACACGTGGATTTGTTACGCCAAATTGCTCCTGATAACGAACCACGACGCATGATAATACAGATAAAATAAATGTGTTTCACGTGAAACATGCTGTTTTACGCACTGCTCCTGCTTTGTGAAAAATTTCGCTTGGATGTGAGGCACATTTTCTTCACTCATGGGCGCAGCCATCTTGGTTATTAGTATTTCAATGTACGGAAACCGAATTGTGTAAATCGGAAAATCGTTTTTTTTTTTCAAAAATCAATTCACGGTGACAGAAATGCATCTTTTGAAAAAAGTAATAGGTCTATTTATCAGAAGCAGTTTTACCCTGAAAGTTTTATACTAAGGAGTTATTATACGAGTATTAGTCAATGGAAGCAAGTAACATAGTCTGACAAAGCATGGGATACTCCATCGAAACCATAACATTATGATTTTTCTTTGAAAATAATCAGGGGCTGATTTAAGGGGGTGTCCATGGGGTCCGGACCCCCTCTTTTTCGTGGGCGAAAAAAAGGAGAGACAGAGAGAGAGAGAGAGAGAGAGAGAGAGAGAGAGAGAGGCAGAGAGCAGAAGAGAGAGAAAGGGAGGAGGAAAGAAAGGGGCAGAATATACAGTACCATAGGAAAATGTGTATTCAATATAGGACTATGACATGGTTCGTACTTCAGTCGTTCCCGACGGATATCTTGCTGAGCATGTTCCTTTTTCTTATTTTAATATGATTTGATATTTCTCTTCGATCTCATCATGGAATTAAATGGATACGATGAGATGTATGATCTCATCATGAATTTTTGATTTTTTGTACTCAATCTGATCATAGAGGACCACACGCCATCACATATTTTCTGCCATACATATCACAATAATTTTCATCGTTTGTCTTTGGACTCAAAATAATAGATGCATAGGTTCTATAATGGTCAGGAGCAATGTACCACAATGCTCGAAATATGGTCTATAATGGTCAGGAGCAATGTACCACAATGCTCGAAATATGATTTGGCTCCTTGTCTCAGAGGCCCAAGATCCCAACGCCCGAAAGTTTCACATTTGACATTACACTAAAAAAAGAACATTGAAAATACACTAAAAAAGAACATTTCGCTTCTGAGACCCTAGGCGGTCAGAGTCAGTTCTTAGTACAAAACTTAACACAAAACTAAAAATACCATTTGGATTCTTGGATCAAGGGCCCCAGACCCCAATCCCAAAAGTATATTCTACTTCAAATTTAACAATAAATTACATCATTTCTTTTCGTCCTCAAATATCACCTTGATATTATGGATACATGGGTTTTCTAATCGTCAGATTGAGTATAAAATGTAATACATCACTCAGGACAGCATTTGGCTTCTGGGGACCTAGGCGCCGAAAGTAACTATTGATTCACATTTCTAAATAAATTACACTATTTCTCCTTGGTTTCAATTATGTTCATGGAATTATGGAGAGACTGAATCTACCACAAAACCCAAGAAGCATTTTTGTTGATCAGTTCTTTAATTATCCATTTGTTTGGGTAGATTGAGATAACACTAGCCCGTGAAGCTAAGCGGTGTACCATCACCTCCCTATATTCTGCCATTACCCTGAATTCTGCCAGAGCCATAAAAATGGATATGACAGTAGTATGGCTTGCGGGCCCTGCTATCTCCCATAAATACTGGATCATCCCCTATTACGGTGTATAGTGTATTATATGGCCAGAAAAAATCACACTGTTCAAATGTGTCAGGTATAATACAGAAAAATTATGTTAGTTATTTTTCACTTCATGATTAATATTCACTATTGTTGAGAGTTGAAAGTATATGGTTTGATATAAAATGTGTCTGTTTGATTAGCAACATTTTCAAGCTCCCAGAGCCTCAGAATTCACCACAGAGCATCTGGAGGTCGTTGGCTTCCCCCACGCCTAACTGGCTAAGTCACTATGGGCCCGTGTGTCCCCAGGACCCCCCCTCCCCAACCCCCCCCCCCCCCTTCCAAACCCTTAAATCCGCCCCTGATAATAATGTTAGTAATAACTATAAGCACATCTTTAGTATCACTTCCTTCAGTCTATATGTGTATATTCTACATATTGCTTATAGTTTGGGATTAGATTTGGATTTAAATATACTTTTTATGTAGGCCTAGGCCTACATTGCTCGTACAAACTTGTGTCGAAATAGATAGTGACCCTTGATCAGTTACTATAACGTTATAATTACTGGCATCCATTTATTTAAACCTTACATGTGATCGAGATTATTTCTTTCTCAATTTCAGTCAAATATAGGCCAATCACGTTCTATCACAATATGTAGCCAATATTCAAACTCCACATATATATATTCCTGTTGCTACACACTTTGATGTTTATATTCCTGATCTTCTTATGACGCCTTATAAATCTCTAGGCTTTAATGAAAACGTCCAGTCTCATACAGTTCATGTCATACAAGAAAAAAACCGGGATTGAGTTTTACTTTCATAAAGAAAAATGGTCGTTGTCGAGGTACATAAAAAGAGTCAATCCTGTTATATTCAATATAGTACATGTATGTATGAAGATCGATATAATATTTCCTGATTTGGGGTATAGACTATAGTGGGATTAGTATTTCAAGACACTATGAAAATTAATACTATGAAACTACATAGGATAAGCCTACTCCAGAATCCACATGCGAAAATTGAACTAAGAAATTTTAAATTGTTATATATTTTAATGAAACAAGAACACTTTCGAACTATCAACTTCTTATTCTCATTCATGAGAAATTTTTCTCATTCATGAATTCACAATGAAATTCTCTTGTGGGACATGAATCGCGGACTTTATATTGAAAACCTTTATATGGGCATTATTGATACGTAGCCTAAAATAAATTGATTTCTGTTCGAGTTGTTATTCAAACACTGTGACGTACTAACTGCCAATCGTTTGACGTGTACAGTCGTCAAGCCAGCCTACCTACACTTCATTAATAAATAAAACAGTCGGAAATCGACTTGACATTTGAATTCGGTATTTGCATGTGGCGGCATTTTCCAATCGCTCCCTCGGTCGAATAAGTCGATAAATACATTCCGGCCAGCTGCTATATGATCAGTTGGGGTTGGACATTCGTTCACATTTTGGAAAGTCAGCCACTGACCCACATGTGAATTTTCAACCGAGAAGAGAGGATAGAATCTTTGGATATATTGACCGCCTAAATTTGCTAAAAACTCAGATCTGCAAAGTTGTTGGGGGAAAATCAGTTGATTTCGTCAACTGAAAAAGGCGCAGAAAATGTCGGACGATGTGATTAAACCGGCAAAAGATGCCCCGGTGAGTAAAATCACCCACGTTTATTGTCTTTAACACAATATTTAATTTCGAAATTTGATATCTCGGTATGACTTTTGTTGTTGTTGATAACTTTTATTATATTTTGATGATTTACTTCCAATTTGTTTGCCACTTTGAAATACAACTGGTGGACATTGCCAAACAAACAACACAGAATAGGCCTAAGCAATTTATGGTGCTTCGCATGAAAGATATTGAGAGAATAACTTGAGTGCTAATAAAAATTGAAATTTGAAATCAATGGTTTGACCTTTTAAAAACGTGCACAAGGCTCAACGCCCGCAATATGGGCAGGATGTGGGGAGTGGGGGGGGGGGAGGGGGTTAGTGCATCAATCGGTTCACGAGATTGCGTTGCAGAGAAAACAAATGATGCCGCATGATATTAAAATCGTTTATGTGCATCACCATATTTCAGTAGATATATTGCTACTTGTAGACTCTGAACAGGCATTTGACGACATAAAGCGTATTCAGTACCTCGCGTGGATATACTAGAGTAAACATTGAACGTAATACTTTTACTGGGTTTGAATATTATTTTCCGGATAGACATTAACCAAAATATTGGAGGTGACTTCAACGTAAATTCTGATGAAGATACGGATTTATTTTACAGATAGAGACCCAAAGGTAAAACTTTTTTCTGAAACGATTACTTTTTATAATTTAGTGTTCTAATTCTATGAACGGCAGACAATTTGCACAAATGTATGTATTCAGGTATTCGTAGATGCGATAAAAACATATCAGAAACGAAACTGTGTATAGATCTAGTGCATTTCTGCCATAGGAATCAATTTGCAAATGTGAATTATTACCCAGCTTGTGTTAAATTACAGGGTCGTGTAAGTTGATGTGCGATTGAGATCATATATCACAAACGGCTTCATGTAGAATAAACAGATAATAAACTAATTCGAACCCGTACTATACTACTTTGAATTTCAAACTAAAATGTTTTTCAGTGAATATATTGGTGTATTCTTGCATTAAACCATCTGATAGCGCTTGAATGTACGCTTAGCTGACGTGTCAGGCCCAATACTCAACAACAGATCGATAATTATCGATTCCTATGTATCGATCCCTGGATATACGTGCTGATCTACGCCATTCATATATTGTAAATATGACTGGTGCGTTTAGCGAATTGCCAGGAAGATCGACAGCCTGTGTGGTGTTATTCTGATATTTATAAAGTGACACCAAAGTGTCGTATGCACTGTATTCTTTATATGAGGAATATTAATGAATGTAACCAGGCACAAATTATTATACTGAATATTAGTTCCCGGTATCGGTCTATGATATATTTTTTTCTTCAATATGAATTTACATACGGGGTAATATATATGTCGTGGTATGTAATGCAACAGAAAGACAAATCACCGAACTGAATCTTCGTTGACTGTAGGTCTACCCAAAATGTGTCAAACGTCTTTCGGGAGTCTATACATGTATAGGCTTATATCCCCAGTATTCACGAAATCAATACTATAGTATGTTTGGTATGCTTGGGATACGGAAACAAATCTATTGATTTGTCACGAAGTAATCTTCGATTATATTTTAGATTGTATTAGCGATTGCAGTGTGCTCTCCGCGAGCAATCAGCGTGTGTGCATCATTCCATGATTTACACGTGTTTGGTTCCATACTGACTCTCTGACAATCGTCCGGTACACTCTCTTCTCTCCCGGTACAGATTTAAATTTAACATTCATTCACACAATCAATATATGTCTCATTATCCACCAACCTGCAGGTGGTCCGACGCCGTGTGTTGCGGATTCTAGTCGTCCTAGCCGGGGGCTTCCTCGTCTTCCATGTCCTGTACTTTCTCTCGGGGAAAACCTCCGGACTCATGACAAAACGGTCCGTAGTCTACTGCCAGTGGGGGAATTTCTGCATCAAAGCATATTTTTACATTTGGACATAAGAGCTTAAATTCATCACCGGATCTCCCATATATTACTGATCTGGCCATAGTTAACCGACAGCACGAAAGTAATATTGTAATCAATTACATTACCAAACACCAAAATAACATAAATAATAAATTTTACATGGCATCTCTACCTGCCGTGTAGCTCCGTCGATGCGGACGTTGTACTTCATCCCGAGGACCCGGCAGCTTCTCTCTCGGGCGGCTCTGCCTACTCCGCCCCCGGCAACGAGAACGATGACATCGAGTTCCAGAAGTGTGTCACGGACGTGTCCGCCAAGATCATGACTCTCTGGGAGAACCAGAAGGAGTACCACATCAAAAACGAGTCGGATCCATGCTCGGACTTGTATAAATCGATCGAAATGGAGCGAAATGTAATCCTCGATTTCTTCAACCAGGAGACCCCCTGGAACCAGACGGCCGTAACGCTTGTCACTCAGACCTCGTACGGTCGAATTGACCATCTGCTAGCGTCACTCAAAATGTGGGAAGGTTCGTGCGTGAAGACGAATATTTCACTAGTATTTTGCAATTAAAATAAATTCTTCAGGCATGTACCATAATCCATTTCACAGGATCTATTGCACGACACAGGATCTATTGCAGAACAATAAGTGGTCTACACATATTCTCTGGAACGAAGGTCTTCATGAGATTTTTATGGACTCCTAACTTCGACAGAATTGAATGAAACTATATCTCTTGAAATTTATGTCCAGGTCCTGTCTCGGTTGCTGTATATGTCAAAGACGACAATGTGGAAGAAATCGTTAGTAAGATTTGCAACACCAAAGAATTCTTCACAAGGAAAGATATCGGTCTCCACTTCGCGCCTGTTCAAGGGGTATGCATCATGTTGATGAATCGGTTTGTGACAACCCATGGTTCCTTGTGTTTCCTTGTTGTCCAATCAAGTCATATTCTGGGTCACAATATGAAAAAGTGTGATTTCAGAAGAATAAAAGACTGTCGAAGAGACACGAGAACCTTAATAAAAACTACAGATACATGCATCAAAAGACAAGGCCTATAATAATTAAGATTCTCTTTTACCCGGTAGAAATACTACCCGTACAACTACTTACGGAACATGGCCCTGAACAACTCCCGGACCTCGCATGTGTTCCTTCTGGATGTAGACTTCAACCCTATGCCAGGACTCCACGGCAAACTGGTCGAGTACATCAAGAAAGGCACCCCAGGGGAGAAAGAGGTGGGTGTCTTCATGGAAACTATTACTGTGTGGGAGGTCGGGGGGGGGGGGCATCGGATCCATTTGAATTGCAGCTACTTATACAATTAGGTTTGCATGTGTGTCAACTATTTGCACAAGATCTCATTGCTTCAGTATTGTAGCAACATATATTCAAATATGCCAATTGTTGATTAATCTTCTAAGTTCCCATGATTGTCTGTAGGTGTTGGTGATCCCGGCCTTTGAGTGGTCGCCCATCAGCATGTTACAACAGCCGGCCTTCCCTCGCAACAAGGCTGAACTCATGGAGCTATGGGAACAGGAATACCTCTTCCCCTTCAGGTACCGTCTTATTGTCATCGATACCATAGTAGAGAGCACATGAATTTATAATGTATGCATGGTGGTCGGTTGTAATATAGGTTTGAGTACTGTCATGTTTCCAGGTTATACCGATTCTATGGCGGCCATGGACCTACAAACTTCACGAAATGGCGAGGGGCCAACGAGACATACCCTGTGAGTTATTATCTTTTATAAATGCAATATACTTCCTAGGAAACTTTGTATTGCAAGGATATATTTGCACATAGACTATTCGTCGGATTATTGATTTATGGTACCGGTACATCGAGTTTCCACCGCATTGAAAGACAAAATTTAAGTTAACCACCGGACTTACCACAATACAAAAACACACCTATATAATAGTTATATTTTGAAGATGTATTAATGACATTAAGTAATGGTTACCTCGTGACTTTCTCCAGGCTGACTGGGGCCCCCAGTTTGAGCCTTACATTGTGATGGCTGCCAAAGATGCTCCACGATACTGGCAGAAATTCGTTGGACCATACAGAGATAAAATCTCCCAAATCCAGGAGACTCACTCCAAGGGGTAAGCAGTTTGCATATAACATATAACCTATAAATAATCTCATTATATGGTAAAACAAAATCGTACATCGAATTATATTTGGAAGTAATTAATAAATCTACTGTAAATTGTACATTGTATGCATTTTTTTGACAGCTTTGAATTCATGATTCCAAGCGATATTTTCATTCTGCACTCGCCACATCCCAAGATGATTGACAAAACAGAGCGACAGGTTCTATATGCGTGAGTAGAGAACTTTAAAAAATAATTATAGTTTTCTGAATTTAAGGCTGTTCTCGGGACTGTGTTTTGGAACACTGATGTTAATTTCATGTATTCGTCATGTGAAATTGTTGTGTTGGTCAAGTTGAAATTAAATTTCTCTTTTTGAAATTTCCATGACAGATGTGCTGCGCCAGTTTATGAGGAGTTCAAGACCCACATACGAGAGTCTTACGGGGTGGAACTCCAAGACTAAGTTTGGTCATGTTTGTTATATTCTTCCCTTCCCATTGGTGGAGTTATTGTATACTGCACCCTCACGCGACTGCAAAGCAATCACCATTCCTTGTTCCTCGTCAGTACAGTGCACCATTACACTGGTGTTTATTGTTCAAGTCTACCAATAATTCAACATTTTCAGGGTGCTTACCCCCGAAGTTTTTTTTTTATGTTTATAGGAAATCAATCGTGTAAAATATCACCGGTTGGCCGGGGTATTCCAACTGCAGTTTGGTTTTGAGTACAATGTGAATGGTGAATCGATGTAAAAGTCGTTTGTGAAAATAAAAATATCCATTGAAAGGTTTTGAAAAAACACGAATGTTACATTATTTTCAGTGGAGTGGATTTCAATAATACACTGAGGACATCTTGATTATGTTGGTAAAGCCACGAAACATTGGTAATGTGCAAGTTCATGCAAGTATATAGGCAAATATACAGGGTTGTATCTGATAGAAGGCAGAATTCGTGATTTAAACGTGTGTAAGATATTCGTCTATTATTTAAGTAATCGGCACGGTGGCTTGGTATGTTTATGTTGTTAGCCTTTTCATGGAATACATAAATTACCAAACTAAACCAAATTTTGTGCTGTTTAGTTTACGTGTTGTTAATGTAGTGGAATTGTTCAGTCTTTCATTGTTTTGTATTTTACACTCAGTCGATTTTATGTGATTGTTAAAAAAAACTGCAATTTGAAACCCATGTTGATAAAATGTATAGAGCATGAGCGAAAGATACATGGTGCCTGGATGAGTGGAAATAAAGATATAGTTTGAAATAACTGTTTATTCATTTTATTGGAATGTGCAGGTTTATGGTATAATCGCGATTGACATTTTGATAAATTAGACACACAAAATTATCATTATTGGCATCCTGAACCTTCCTTCCTTCCCCAACAAGCCATCATAAAAGGATTTTTTTGCAAGACAAAGACGTTTTCATCTTCACAAAATTATTCCACGACAAGCATCGATAAATTAAAACTGTATCTAAAACAGGAACCAGTCAGGGATGTTGTCATGTATGACGACATTTTTGTGTATCCTGTGCGATGCTATCCAGTACTGGGACGGGTCCAGAAAGTCACAAGGAGCGAGCGTCAAGACCTGTTGGTGACTGCCCCTCGCCGACTTGAGACACACTGTAAACTGCTGGTACGCCCAGCGATACTGTCCTACTGGCTTAGGCTTCTCGATAGGCTCGAGTCTGTCGGCCACGCTCTCCGGCACCACGGGGCTGAAGGACCAGTGTTGGAGGCTGGATGAGGCATTGCAGGCAGCCAGTATGGCTCTAGATGAATTAGCCGTGAAGCTCAAGCAGAGGCCGGAGGAATGGCGAAGGCACCCGTTGGGTCGTAGGTGGAATACTTGTTGAACCTGATGGTAGGATGAACATTCTTCAAGACGGACGATACCCGTTTCATTGTTGGCGTAGATGCAGGTTCCCTGTTCAACATTCTTGAAGTTTCCTGAGAAAACATCATTGGAATTGGGTGGGCTACCGATGTTCGTTACCGTGTTGAGGTACCAGTTAAATGATTTGCATTCCAACTTGTCTCTCAGACGTTTTCTACGCCTTACTGATATCTTCTCTGATAATGGAAAATTGTAGGAACGACCTTTAGTCAGGAAGAATGCAGTTTTATATTCATCCATCCATACTTCAGCTATACGTTGCAAGTTTTTATCGAGGATGTCATCTGAGAACATGTATGGTAAGTTGGTCCGGAAGAGGTGGCCAACTTTCGAGCATGGGACAAGGACTATCTGCCCACTACACATCCACACTCGAAACGAGAGCTCAAGAGACTCACCGCCCCAGATGTTTAAGCCGTCATCGTATGCACCCAGCGAGAAAAAGTAGTCCCGATCTATGGCCATGACACACCCAGACATTGTCGGCGTATGAATCGGGGTTCCACCGGTGAATCGATCCTGGTCTTTATCGGAAACTTGCGTCCATACAAAATTTAGTTCCCAGTCGAAAACACCTTGTACAATGACAGGTAGCTTTTTATACTCAAATTTGATTGGATCTATAGAATCAAGGGCCGGTATCGCGACTGTTGACTTGTTCTTAGCTACCTCCCACAAAAGTGGCGAAAGCCATCCAATGTTGAACTCCAGGTGGCCATCCAGGATGACAAGCACATCACCCCACGCAGCCTTGGCACCGACCAGACGGGCTCTAATGAGCCCCTCTTGGCGGAAAGTCCGGAGTAGTTTCACTTTCGGAAGACGACGGAGAAAGCTTTGGAGAGGTTTCCTCAGTACCTCAGCTGTGTTGAAGTCATCGACTAGTATGATGTCTTCCACAAAGTCCATGTCCACTGTCTGGTAGATTCCATGGAGAGTCCTGAGCAGAACAGACCAGTGCTCTTTGTGGAACGGTATGACTATGCTGGCTTTCGGTAGCTTCTCAGCCGGGTGGGATTGTTTATGCTTGCAGGCAGCTACACGCGTGTCAGGTATATACCTATGTGAACCTGTACGTATGCTAGTGTCTATCATAATATTGTACAGTGAAGGGTCATTGTACTTTGATAATGTTTCAAAAGCTTCGTTGAATATTGACTCTAGAAACGATGCATCAACTCTTTGGTTCTTTAAAGTATTGCTGAAGATGAATTCTGCTTTAGGCTCGTCAAACTCATAGTCCACATCATCGCTTTGGTGATAGTGGAAATGTACTTCACGTTCCTGATGCGATATCTTCGAATGAACTCTAGTACTATCAACCACGTTCGAGTAGGTATGAATGCGTCCAGTCATCATAGTCCGAGCACTTAGCATCAACATGGCCAGCATTCCAAAACACAGCAGTGTCAGGATAATTCGCTGGTGCCAGAGAAACGGCATTGTTCAAGCATAGCCCCCGGGGCGGGTCACATCGAGGGGTTGAATAGCACCATGCAGCCTCGTGGGTCATCCGGTCACTCTCCCCATACTACTACGAGCGAGTGAATAGTTCTTCCTCCGAGAAGAGTTCGTGAGTGTGGACCCTCCCTTCCAGCCAGCTGGTACATGTATAGCCAACACACTTCAAACTGTCTATCTGGAAAACAATACAGGTACAAATTATCGGTAATGAAGCTGAACTGCTTCAAATAGGACAAGATACTATTCGATACTATTCATGTATCCATATACTGAATGGAGCCATAGTCAAAATGCATAACGAGTGTTTCAGTGATTCCTGTTATCATAACATGTGTCCGAGTAGGAATACATGGACAAACACAAATTTAGTTCTTTAAGAAACGCATCAAATGAACATGGTCAAATTTAAATTGACGCTCATCGGTGTTGTGGGACTCAACTAAACATTTTCTGGGGATAATTGTTCATCTAATTGAGCAATCGATAGTGATCTTTATGCAACCACAAAGACGACCATTGAGCATACGCCAAAGTCTTATTTTACTTGAACAATACCATATCATTTGTCTTCAGGTTTGTTTCAGAATTTTCATGCAAACACAGTTTGATGAAAGCAAATTACTCATGTACTTGGAGTTGATCGTTAAAGGAGTAGGTTTTCAATCATATTTTCAGATCGGTCAGATGTTAAATGGATTGGAAGTAGTTATCAGAACCGATTGAAAACATGTATCTGTTACAATGTATATCAACTCTTCACTTAATTACGCATTTATCAAGTTAGAAGCATACAATTCATAATCAATACCCTGAACAGCCACTGAAGCGAGACTAGATGGTTCGTCTTGTTGTGACAGATTTTACAGAAAAAAAGATATTTGTCGAGATGTTCTGATTTGACAAATATTAATCCAAAACAATTTTGAAATTCAAAAAAAATTTTGATACCGACTCGGAAAGCATTATTTAATCGTTCTTGAAATAGGCTTTTTCAAAACCAATATTTTGTATGTCGATCTACATGTATATTAACAATTTTGTGGATGATATATTTATACGTCTATAATTATGTTAATATTACATGCGTAAACGCGAAGTTGTTCTCATGATACTTCTCATTTTATTTGACCTCAAATCTCTACAGTATACTTTCCTACACCCTATCTGCGGTAATTTCAAACATTCCCTGCCCCGTGAGACACTTGCGGTGGTATGTAAGAACTTCTTGTATAAAAACAGTACAAATGTACGTTTGATCACTTCACAATAATGTTAGTATACCAAAACCTGATGTTTACATGCACATCGTCAACGAACGAGCTAGTTCCTGTATTATATTTTATTTAGAAATGATATTACAAATTCACACAATACAGATTCACTGCATCAACCGTACATGTACTAGTAATACACCTAAAGCATTAATACATCCATCAACACAAAATAGCAGCAAAACATTTGATTATTCAAAACAAGAGTATTTGTTATTGTGACCAATGAACGATACGTCCATACAATGAACAACAAAGTATGAGACTTGCTTGATGCTCTCAAGCAACTACACGTAATTGTAAGAATATATGAGCGAGTTTCACACCCCCAGCACATATCATGCAACAACAAAAAATACATCAAAAAATATAAGCTATAAAATAATGCACTATGTACTTTGATACGCTCATACATTGACAAAGTCAAACGCTGTGAACTGCGGCTCAGGAGCGGTGTTACAATCCTGAGCCATCACGATCTGCCGCTTGCCATCCGACGTTTTGTCCGGGTCTGTTACGTGCATCATACAATACTTGGACCATTCATTGACGAGTCGGGAGTCTGTGTGGGCCCACTTCTGTTTGGTGTCTTGATGCTTGCAGTCCTCCATCGTGATGTACGCCGTCTCCTGCACCGTCAGACACTTGCCATCATTGACCAACAGTCCGTCCTCAGTCAGTTCAAAGAGCATGTGAGCCTTGGGTCCACTGTAGTGCTCCGGCTTGCAAGGGCCAAGCTCAAGTCGGTGATCGGCCGCTGTGCTCATACATCGCCCAGTCTTGCACTTGATGAGGCCAAACTGGACAGCTTTGTCGGAGGGTGTTAAGACATGGTCCACGATTTTGTTGAAATACCACTCAATGTTCTCACAATGGAGTCCTAGACTCGACAAGTGAGACTTCCTCTTTTTCAGCGATTCTTGTTCCTCGTTACTCATGGTATCTTTGACTCCCGTGTTTCTGAAGACGAGGGTCTTTCTGCCAGAGAACCAGAGATCAATCATTCTTCGCACGTTGACGGGGGACACGATTTTGACAGGATCTTGAAGGTTGATGACGCCAACACGTGAACACCGGACAACTCGTACTTTAGCACCACAGAGCCATGTCCTAACGGACAACTCCAGGTCACTACCCCCACCATCCTGGAAACCCTCGTCATAGCCACCGATCTTGTTGAAGCCAGACTTGGTAACGGCAAGGGCGTTGCCTCGGAGAGCTGGCGAGTCGAGCGGTGTGGAGGAGTCTGGGTCCTTGCTCTCCATGGGGGTCATTCTGACGGAAAGAGACCAAGAGGTGCTTGCTGTCAATCCATCAACACTTGCCTTGAACTCGTAGCTGACGGGGTCCGTGATGCTGTCGTAGTGTGGTACGGCTATGTTGTTAGGTTCCTGCTTGAGTTGTGCTATTAGAGGCTCCAACCATCCCTGTGTCACCACAACACTCGTGCTGAGGAAGACAACGATGTCGGATGTCGCTTCTCTGAATCCTCGCATTCTCGCTCCGCTGGTCCACATCTGCTCGTCATTTCGTATCAGACGAACTTTCTCCAAATTTTTCACGAATTCTTTCGACTTGTCCACAAGGTACCCAAGAGTGGAACCATCATCGATTATGAGAATTTCTTTGATTAGTTCTTTCGGCGTGTACATCAGGATGCTACCGATCGTGGTCTTCAAATCATGGAAGCTGTAATCAAAGAAAGTCGTGACGATTGTGACTTTCTCTAGTCCGCTATATGACTTTCCCCGACATTCCGTCGAGCGATAATCAGGGATCTTCTTCACTCTAGCATCGATGAGGTGCTGATCTTGGCCAAACTGCGACATCTTTGCTTCGCCTTTACCCACGACTTTCGGGTTACCCACAGTGTCCAACATGTCTCCGTTGTTCTTCCTGGAGATGAAGACGTAGGCCAGAGCGCAGAAGACGGCCAGTAGAAGGATATCAGTGAAGATGCCACCACGGAATAGTCGTGTACCACGCATGATGGTGGTTGAAGTTGACATACTCTTGTTCGTTACACCAGAGGCATCAATTGGTCCGGGCTTATTGCCTCGAACACGCTCTCGGATGTACATCGGCTACACGGCACAGTCTGAAATGTATACAGAGGTTCCAAGTGTATCAGTCCAAAGTCATATGCTAGATATAATCAAGGACACGAATTCATTTCATAAATAGAATGCATTATTTTATTATTGTTTCTATTTCTCTTTCACGTGTAAAACTGTCATTTCTGTCATCACACTTATATTCGAGAAAATTTTAACTATTCTATCCAACACCTGCAACACACCTGTACATTGTGTGGTGGGCCTAACCGTAAATATGCATGGATGCACCGGAGGCATAATTTTATGCACTATTGCAAGATGGTATCGGAGTACCATGGACGTCAATGATAAATTACTTCCATGGAATTACACTTCCAAGTGAGTAGTAATATGAATAACAAAGCTTGGAACCTCTGCATACATGTACATGTACACTGGCTTAACAAACGTGTGACCAACGTCTACATGAGCCATCCGTCCTCAATTCGCCACATCCCAAAATTCGCCAATTCAATAACATTTTCAGAGCTCAGAAGCTCGCTTTGTGGAAAACAAACTATTACTAAAATAATTGGATATCAGATTTTCGATTGATGATGTAGAGCAGGCATTCATTTGCACTACAAGGCCTGAAAACCCTGTTGGAGAATTTTGGAATGGGCGAGATTAGAACGGATCGGCTCGTAGAAATTCGCAAAAATGTATCTGGATCTGTCAAATCTGAATTGAGCACAGCTATGTCGAGATGTTTACACGATGCAAACACAACCAAACACCTTATGCTTGTGTAAGCGACTGGACTTTATCTGACACTTTATGTGTACTCGTACACGTATCATGTTGATATCAGAACAAATGACATAACATCGGAAGTCACGAATTTTACAGGTGAATGCAAATAAATAGCAACTCGTAAATGTGGAAATCTTGATATGACTGCTTTGTGTGATACTTCAGAAAGACAGAAAGTCATATAAACCAGTATTTCCGTTTTCTTACCACAAATGCACGAATGCAAAAACTTATACAAACATTCCCCACTCAGGAGTTTCATATTATATTCCGCCACATACTACTGTGTCTGTACTAACTACAGTTGTGACACAACCTAACCAATTTGAAATATAATTGTCTCGAAATGAAAACCTGACATTATGGTGCATGTAAGTGTACTGGCAGTCAACAGTGACGATTTGCGCTCGAGTTTCAATAATTATATCCGAGTGATACGATAGCAAATGTTATCGAGTTTTAGAGCCGCCGGGTGTTTGGTCCTGTTCATTGAAGCATGACGGGCCTCACGAATTTCGGCAAAATATTGCACGGTATATCATACGTTTTGCATTTTGACGCGACTTTTCCATCTACTAATTACGAATGCTATTGCTACTTTTATATTGCTAAATGCATACACTCACCTTATTATCACCACATAATATTGCGAATGATTTGCGTGGACACTTTTACAACGTCGCTTCCTAGCATTTGGCCACGTCACCGAGAAAAGTCTGGGTCCCGTCTCTCTACCGCTCTAATGCATTGGTCTATTGCACGTAGTCTATCGCATGCGGATACTAGACAGACATACTACTAGTATACGCCAGTGGCTAAGGTCGTTGAAGAGTGAAAAAAAAATAGAACTCAAAATGGCGTACAGACTTGACTAAACATGAGACAGAGCATGACATTCAGGACAAACACGATTGTACCTGGAATGTGCGAAGGACGAGTGTGTGGGTGTGTTGGCGGGGGGGGGGGGGGGGGGTTCGGGAGTCTGGCGGAGGTTCACATCAGGTGTGTTCATTGGTGTGTGTCCGCCACCACTACACGATCACAGTGATAGCGGAAATCGACTTTTTACACACCTTCCATGCAACCGGCTTGGACGAAAATACAGGCTAGTTACAAGTTTCAGCAATGAAGTATCATCATGGGATGGAAAACGGGCGGAAAATGCACATAATTATCTGACATGCTAGTACATGTACAAGGCTACTGAAGTTACATAGGCCTACATGAAGCGATCAAAATCGAACTCTGATCAGAAGGGATTGATTGAAGAGGATTTCGAACCCAGCCCAGTTGCTAACGGTACAGTATATACATAACGGTCCTAATATTGTCGTATTTTCCTTGGGGGGGGGGGGGGTATAATGCTTACATGTAGGCCTAGTTTGTCTATAAAGCTATGTACATGTATGTTCCAGGCAAAATACGTGTCCATGTATGCTCACGCTTGCTTATACAGTGGGGTCCAAAAGTCTTAGACCACCCTGAGATTGTCATCATAATCATGATAATAGGCCTGGAATTCAAGACATTGTGTTATTACATGCGGGCTGTAATGCTGACACCAGACACCAGAAGGTATCTCAAAATGACACCAGAAGGTTTATTTTGGTAAAATCAGCAAATTTTAGCAACAAACTTCGACAAATATAGAAATGTAACAAATTTATTCATGTATCACCAACTCGATCGTGTTACATTGGTAAAAGACCTGATGATCAATGGTTGCAATGTAACTAACGTTGACCCACACACAATCACCAATCATATTACACCCTAGTCATGTTATTATCCGCATTCCATCATTTTTGCCATGCGAATTTAAAAACATTAAAATTTGGTGTTTTTGCCCAAAATCAATTCAATATTCTGAAGCTGAACAATTTGGCATTCTGAATTTCTGATTATATATTTGTACATGCATACACAAAGGGGACTAAGAGAACAAACAACTGATAACTCAGATGAGATAAATCAAATTTTAGTGACAGGTTTTAGGAAAGGTGATATTTTCAGGGTGGTCTAAGACTAAAGGGCCCCACTGTATGTCACTACACATTCTTAACCACACTGGAAATATATATTTCCCTTGGGCCAAAATTTAAATAGATGACAGAATAATCATAGTGTTTGCATTTAACTCAAAGTGGAGTTAATTTAAAATGGTTCTTTAATACAAATTACATTATAGACTCGATCACATCTACCCTTCACAAAGAGGGCCTTTGAAATCAAAGACGGGCCATTTAATATGCTCATGCTCAGATTCATGCTTACGGAACAGTATAATCATCTCCATGCTGATCTACATGATGCACATGTATGATCTAAGCATGCCATTTTAATATAGGCCTTCTCGACAAAATGAATACTACCGAAATTCATACGAAGTAGGTTACATTCCGCAGTAATTCCGCAGTAATTCTCCGCTCTCATGGTGATCATGATGACTATACGGTTTATTCGCGACTGGATTATCCCCCTGAAATGTCTGCAGCCGGTTTCCGTACTGCATCGGCTCGCATTGACTGTTGGTATTAGTATAACGCACACTTACCCGAAAATATGTCATGTCGTCGGTGGCAAGGTCCATCGGACCGATTTTTCACGGCACAACATCTAGCAGACTGGTCACTATGTCTAGGAACATCCACGAAGATATTTGAAATCGTAATGTCGGGAATCCATCGCAAACACCTCCTCGATCTATGCCACTAATGGACAGGGAAGCATTAGTACGGAAACATGTTCGCGCACCTACTGCACGAAGGCATAATGATCCAGAA
This sequence comes from Terebella lapidaria, assembly GCA_949152475.1. Taxonomy (NCBI): domain Eukaryota; kingdom Metazoa; phylum Annelida; class Polychaeta; order Terebellida; family Terebellidae; genus Terebella; species Terebella lapidaria. The sequence goes on from OX424560.1 coordinate 31,341,765, forward strand.
ATTCTCGCCTTTGCGTGGTTTGTCGAAATGACCATCAAATCAATTTTGATGAAAGCGAAATTAAATTTTGTGACAAAAAAATTACCTGTAGGCCCACGTATGCAATGGTTATCAATGAAATAAGTTCTATGCATGGATAGGATTTGATCGATTTGATATTGATATATATAGAAGTAGGCTACAGATGTTGTAAATGCACTGTAAAGGATTCTGATGAAGGACGTAACCAGGCAATATATATCTGAATATACTGCCAAAATATTTGAAAATGTCTTGTTTTTTTTTATCATTGTTGTCTTTATCTTGGTCTGCTATCAAAGTCCAAGCTTAATGTGACTCAAATGATTGTTAGCCAACATGCATACCCTAAAGGCTTTAGAGGAAATTAAAAAAATTACAATTAATTGATTTACGATACAATTTATTCCAATCAACAAATGATATACCTGCATGCTAACATCCGAAGGTCAATAGTTATTCGAAACTACTTCGCGTTCCAATCAAAAACTAAAGTTCAAAACTGAAGATGATTTTCGTATTGTGTTTCGTCCTTAGGTCGCAACATGGCATCTAGCTGGACAAGATGGCGTCTACGTTACCTGGGCAGTGGCCGCTGCGCTCGCTTCATTGCTCCCATAGCTATCGTCATTGGAATCGTCATCACGTATCGGCTGATGACGTCACATAAGTACGGAGTGGTTCGCTATAAACAGGCCAACTATCAGCATAAGATGTTTCCGAGAGATATTGCGGAATACATGAGAGCACTTGTTGATACTCGTCCACAGCAGTGTAGAATAAACTCCTATGGCTCATTACAAAACAATAAACCTTCAGTTAGCATTCTGGTGTACTTTCATGAGGACGATCTCTACAACTTGAAGTTGACGCTGTCTTCTATCCTTGAGAACACACCGCAACATCTCTACGATGAGATTGTGGTATTGGATGATGGTACAGAAAACTTCCAGATTCGGCAGCATGCGGCAGAGTTTCTACTTCAGGAGAGATTCAAGGACAAAATTCGTCCTTTTCGATCTGAGAATGTCCACGGCAGGGGCAGCACAAGATTCAAAGCTTCCAAGGTGACTAGCAGTGATCACCTCGTCTTCGTTGATAGCTCAGTGGTAGTCAACACGGGTTGGCTGGAACCTCTTCTCAACGGACTCATCGAAGACCCAAATAGGATCATCGTGCCTCACGCAGACAACTTCCTCTCGGAGAAGCGATTCTACCAAATGGACGACAGCTTGGTATCGACTTTCAGCTGGTCACTCTCGACGGTCTACATGGAGAGTACAGAAGAGAATAGCAAATATCTCCGATGTCCCATCATGCGAGGTGATGTGCTGGCAGTTACTAAGAGCTTCCTAGACAACATTGGTAACTACGACGATGGCCTGGGTCAAGGTGGTGGCGAGGACGTTGAGTTGTCCCTCAGGACATGGCTCTGTGGCGGGGAGATTGTCGTCTCTCTCTGCTCGAGGGTAGCGGTGCACAACGCACTGAAGCCAGTTGACATCACCTCAGATCAAGCTGTCAGAAGAATAGCTGAACTTTGGTTCAAGGATGAGAAAGAGCCTGTATATACGCAGACTGGAAAACAAGCTGATCTATCTCAAAGTGAATCACAGTCTTTAAAAATTCGCCAGACATTCCTATCGAAGAATCTCAAATGCCAGCCATTGGACTGGTACTTGACTAATGTAGTTAAAGACGTTATAGTTCCTACTGACGACATGGTGCAATTCGGCAAGCTGAGGGCCAGTTCAGCTTACTGCATTAAACAGTCGCAGTCTGACCCAAATGACATTATCATGGAGCTATGTCGGCCGTTCATGTACGATTCAAGTATGATCTTTGAACTTGACATCAGGGGCAATATGAGAAAAGGGGACTTCTGTTTGACAGCGCCTGGTAGATCGTCAAGAGTACTCCTCACCACATGTCTGGAGGGCAGTAAACAACAAGTATGGCGGCCGCAGTCTGGGGCAATGACCTGTGAGGCATATCCCGGATGGTGCTTGAGTCACGTGACGGAAACCGAAACCGGAAATGTGTACACACACCATGCCGAGTTGTCCAAATGTGACGAGGAGCTGGACAATAAACAGATATGGTCATTTATCCGTTATTGAATTTAGTGTCGAGTAGGGTGTGTGAGGTGATATGACATTGTGTGGATCGATGATTAGGAAGTTAGCTCTGCATATGGGCAGGATTGAAGGCAGCAAAGAAGTAACGACATTTCTGAAAATATGGCTATGAATAACTTGGTGCTCATTCATGTATTAATTCTGTAGATCTATAGTGAAACCTCAGTAATAAGGTCAATAAGCAGACTGACCCCAGATGACCTGATTAGTAGGGTGACCTTATTAGTGAATTCAACCTCCAAAGTGTATATTTAGATAATAGTGTCTGAAAATCCTAATTGTTATTGTTCTATATGTGTTGCATATGTTGGACATGTGTTTGCATGTGCTTTGATTCGGGAATATAAAAAATTACTAATCCTATTGAATGTTTTCGTGATACATTTCCATTGATTATAAAAATATATTAAGAAGTAAAGTTTTAGTTAGTTAGAGCCCAACAATATATTATTCATCAGATATACATGTGCATACAGTCGATAAATTTGTTTCACCACGTTTTATTGGAATCCGAGGACGGCTTGTGACTGAATAAAATACCTATACATGTAATCCTGTACAAATGTTTTACAACAACATTACATGCACATAAACAATATAAAACTATGAAAATGCAGTCGGTGATGAGGATTTGATATTGCTCTAGCTGTTACGTAGGAGTCTTTTGTTTGCAGTATTTTAAGCATCCATAACAATGTACATAAATTGTTTAATTAAACCATTGATAAATGTGGTCGGATAAATAATTGCATTCGAAAAATCTGTATATACGCCTCGTATTTAGTAAAGTAACGAACAGCAAATTCTCCATAAATACAACAAAACTTCAACAAAATCATAACAGATCCATAAGACAGAAACATATAACAGTTGCGCCACCATTCAAGTCTGTGCTAGTCTAATGCTAAGATATAACACACAGTCTGGATTTTTCCCTAGCGACCGTGGTTCTGGCGACTATCCTCGCCAGTTTAATGGGAGCAGCCCATCTAGACGTATGTCTTCCAGTGTGTGGAGTCTCGTCATCCTGAACTTGTGCCCTCTCCTTGAACTTCTCACGCAGGTTCGCCAACCTCTTGCGACTGTCAGTTAGAACTGGATCAGCTATTACGAAAACCATGAGTCGACCATCTGAAAGTCCAACGACTAAGTCTGTTCCCTGATTGTTGTCTCGGATGTCCGTGATTCTAGCATCAGGCTGAAGCACACCTATTTCAATGGATTGGGGAAGCCCGGGTGTCACGCGAAACACTCGGATCTTCCTATGACGTGGTTGGAAGTATACTATGTGTTCGTCATTACTTGTAAAGAATGCCGTGCCATCTGTGTCACCGGCATGCAATCCAGAGAAGAGTGTCTGAACTGTCTTCTCGTTATTAATGGCGAAGATTTCAAGGTGCTTGGCATCCGCTGATCTGCGTATACCAAACTGACCATCCTTGGTGCAGTCGCCATTCCAGCCAGCAATGGATTTGATGATGAAATTTTTCTTCTTCCAAAGTTTGCGATTGACTTCCACAATGTATCCCATCTCTTTCGTGACGCCCACAATTTTAGAAGCTTCATGCTTGAAAGGCTTCATGTTTGTCAGTTTCTCGTTAGTGTCAATGTCGTAAAGGTAAGTGCCAGTGTTGACATGCCAAACACCGAGGGAGTTTGTTTGAGTCTCCACTGAGTATGTAGGAACAACGAGGTATAAGCCATTAGTTGTGAACACTGAAGGACAGTCAGTATAGCTCTTGAAAGGAAACTGATACACCAGCTCCCAGGTGTAAACAGCGAAGGCAACTCCAAGACAGTCAATGTTTAGATGACCAGGCGTTGGGTCTCTAACTTTGAGCAATGCAATTACAAGATGTTGAGAATCATTGACCATCAGCTGTTTCACAATGGATGGTTTGTTGTCGACAATGTCAGGCAGAGTGTGTCGGTCAATGAGTTCACCACTGGCAGCTATCCAGAAAGTCAAGCAGTGTGTATCTGCAGCGATGATGAACCGGCCATCTGATGTTATCTTGCCATGTGTCAGTCGTATGATGTGGCCAGCTTTGGTTGATGACAATGGATGTGCTCTCGTGATTCCAGTTCCTTCATTGCTCTGGGTTGTAATCAGTATGTTCAAGAGCTTTCCTGCTGAGGTGTCCCACACGCCGAGTCCATCCTTTGTCACACAGACTGCGAGGTCATTCTTTGACACTGAGACAGATTCAATTTCCTTCTCATGTCGGTCGCTCACTGGTACAGCTTTGCGAATGTTGTCGAAGTTCCACACTTTGATCATGTGGTCACTTGATGAGGTGACAGCGATGTTCATTCCTTGTGTGTTGATAGAAATGATGTCCTGCATTCTGTCAAAATGTGCTGTGATTTCTTTGATGAGAACTTTCTCCACCAAGTCGAAGACGAACAGGATCTTCCTGGAGCTGGCCATGAAATATTGGTTGTCTTTCGAGAAGACACACATACTTTTGTTCCCTGGGAAGTTTTTTGTGCCGAATGGAAGTTGCAACTCAACCTGTTCTGGACTCTCTGAGTTCTTGCCACATACTTTCCATAGAACGAAGCCTGGTTCATTGGTGGCCACTAGCCACTGTTCGTCGGGTGAGAATGAGAGTGAGTAGACCGTGTAGGGAGTTTCTCCAAGTGTCCGGCCAAGCTGCCATTCTCCGTCAGTTCTAGTGTACTCATTGATAGTTACAGAACACTTTGTCATCAAAGAATACCGAGAAGGTCGCCGACCATTTACTTCACTCACTTGCTCTGTGTGTGTCACAGAACACATGAAGAGCAGGTTGCTCGTTGTATTTAGAACCAAACAAGTTGAGTACCAGAAGTCACTGAATGCCGCATTGGTACACCTGAGGACACAGTTACCATCTCTGGTCCTATCTTTGTTGGAGATTTGGAGTTTGAGCATTGGTTGGTCAGATTGAGGCGTTATGATCATATCGAGGATGGAGTTTCCAGCTCCTAAGTCATGTTTGGCAATGATTGTACCATCGAACTTCATAAGTATCCAGCAGATGCCAGCCCAAACTAGGATTTCAGAGTTTGTACACTTCAGGCCTCTAATCCGCTCAGCAGCTTTGAATGGACTGAGTAGTATTTCAACTTCTCCAGTCGCCATGCATATGGTCATGATTTCGTTGGCGGGGTTGGTGCTGCACACTGCAAATTTATCATTGGGTGTGATAGCAAGGGATTGCATTATCCCGCGTATTTTGGGCTCGATTTGACGCCACACATCTCCAATCTCAATGTCCCATATAATGCATATTCTGGATACTGTCACAAGGTACTTCTTGTCAGATGTGGCCACCATCCCGAACGGCGTTCCTGGATGACCAGCTAAGGAGTACTGAAGTGGACCTCCTGGCGTATGTAGGCAGTGATAAGCAGGAATCAAGGCGTTTTTCTGCAAACCTTCTCTATCACAGGAATTGATCAGCTGCCTAATTTTAGGGTGCGTTGAGTAGTATGGGATGAGTCGACCAATCAGCTGAATCCCAAGCATGTCTGGATTTCTGGTAAGAATGGAACCTGAGAGTCTCAAGGAGTCCAGAATGATCTTGATCTCAGGATCGTGTTGCTTGTTCAGTACATATCGAAAGTCAGACAGAACGGATTGTAGAGGCTGTGCTTGGAGTTTAGTATGGAGCCAGTCAAAGTTGAGTAGCACACTGTCCTCCAAGTCACGTGTACGCTCTGCCTTTAGGAGGTGGTACGGCAGTTGGCACAATTTCCTGAGGTTGTACGAATTGTGCTGACTAGTGCTGATGAAAGTGAGAGGCTGGTGTGGTACGTGTCTGTCAGCCTGACATTTCATTTCAGCTGTTGTCAGGCCGAACATCCTACGCTGCTCTTCAGTGTAGCTGAATGGCTTTGGAATCCCCGCCCAGTTTCCCAAAAAGAAGTCTGACAGCAGTGAGTGCATGTCTTTGACGATGTTCATGTTCTGTAGATACCGTCCTCTAGCCACTTCGAAGAACTGCCTGTGGTACCAGTTGATCACTGTTATGCCATCAGCCTCGCGTTCTGTCAGGTAACGGGGAATTTCATTCTTCAGCCTCGTCCATAGCAGGGGTGGGATCCGTCTGACTGGTGGCCTGTGATATTGGAATACCCCATTCAACACATTGTCGTCGAGTGAGAGAATGTCCTCCAGTTCAGTCTCGCTCAGACCGTTCCGTGATAACGTGATGTATGCAAAGGTGTTGCTCACGAAGATCTTGCCATACCGTGCTTCAAGACGGTCGAAGAGTTTGTCGATACTGTCGTGAATGGTGGTTGTCAGTTGTGTATAATCAGGCAGGTCGGTTGATCTCCACATGCAGATCTGGTCAAAGACCAGTCTCAAGAACAACGGCAGACTGCACTCTTTCAAAACTCGATCAATTTCTTCTTGTTGTGCTTCGGTCACAGTTCTTGAGGCGTCACTCAGCCACCAGGCTAGGATATCTTGGCTAACGGAATCCCCCAACTTGTTGACCTCGATGAAGTTATTGGACCCGCCAAGTTTGGATGAGAATGTATCAAGGAGTTGCTCTGATTTCACTTCTGGTAATGTGGAGAGCACCAACTTCACATTTGGTGGTAGGCTGGCAGGTACCCAAGCCAGCTTGAATGCTTCATATCCCACAGACAGTTGATCTACGGAATCCAGGAACAGAATCAGAGGTTGTTCTTCTGTGGCCAATGTCAACATCTTCTTGAAGTGTAGGATCAACAGGGACAGCTCATTGGGTACCTCCTCCTCCTCGTCAGGTTGATAGACGATGGTGATCTGTTGGGATATGCTGCGAAGTAGTGGGATAATCACTGAGCTGTCAGGGGACGTGCCCAGAAAGCGCACGATACCGACTGGTCTCGCATTCTTTGGGTGTGATTGGAAGACCTGAAACATCAGAGTGAAGAGTCCTCAGATATGTACTGAAATTCCTGCATGTTATTTGTGTGACGCCATATTTTGCCACTGACTTTAAATTGTTTGGAGTTATGGAAATTATACTTGCATTTGAGTAATATATTCCATGCACATATACGTGGAATATTTGTTAAAAATATAAATAAAATAATATTTCGCATTACTATACAAAATTACAACTCAGAAATGCAGTTGACAACGTACGACATAGACATAGTATAAACAATACCATACATTCACTGTGATCCAATCTGATCATTCAGACCAATTATAGTCTTTTCCAAACCAATGTTACCTGGCTGAAGGCCTTGGCCATGATGGATGTTTTGCCACAGCCGCTTTGCCCGTGGAGGACGAGAGGTGAGTCAGATGGTCCGGAGATATATTCCCTGACCGCGGCTAGAACATCGTCTCTGGCCTTGAACACTTGGAAGAAACTTCTACACGCCTAGACGGGTGATGAAAAAAAAGTTGTGTTAACTTTAGATTTCGGTGCACATCTAATTTTGTATTGAAGGTCTAAATTCTGCAACTTGCGTCAATTTTTCATACTCATTTTGAGACCATTCATGAGGTCAATTTACCGAAAGAACATCCATGTGATATAAGGTGATTTTTGATGATGGTATTAATCACTGATGGTGGATTATGGTTTCTTACCTGGAGATGTTGTAGAGCTTCGCCATACACCTCTGAGAATTCTTTGTCTACATCGCGTGTCTGTTTACTGGCCATGGCTTTGTCAACCAATTGCTTCAAACTCCTCTCAAAGTGAACAGAGAAGTTTTCAAGGTACTCCATGTGCTCTGTTTGGCTGATGTCTATTCCCTTATCCCCTTTCCACGTGAGCTGATACTCTTTGACGTTTTTATCGTGGAGTTTCTTAGGAACCATCTCTTTAAGTTTACTGCGAACTCCACCTAGCAGAGTTTGCGCCTCTTGGTTGATTTTGTTGTAGGAGATCTCGACGAAATCAGGAGCTTTCTTCTGTGACAGAAAGTTCTCAATATCGCTGATCTGTCGAAAATAGACGAGTGTTGTCTTCGACGGGTCGTTCGCTTCAAACACGCCACGCGTTACTTCTCGCTCCGTGACTGAATGACAAAAATGTAGTAAACATTTGTGAAGATATACATGTAGATATATTTTCTTGGGATATAGACTCTTTTTCAAGCACGACAGCAGATCGAAACGACCTGGCGCATTACATTCAGTACACGTAATATAGAATGCTATTGAGTCTAGGTGTACCTGACATGAAGTAGTTGTGGTACCGGTCTGGCGTCAGTAGACCGTCATGGTAGAGTTGAGTGGCCGCCTCCCGCAGCATTCCCTGGAGTCTGGTCAGCGTGTCCCACCACAAGTCCTGGTCTCTCTCGTGTAGCACCTTGTAGTTCTGCGAGACATCGATGTGATATTTAGAAAGGTTTTAGTAGGTTTTTAGGTAAGTATTGTTAGCATACACCAGTAACTGTTTCATAAGGCATAGTGGAATTTTGCAACGTTGCTTTAGACGAACTGATGCATAATTCATCAGTTGCAGTGATGTTCATGTATTGTTTTGCAAATGACAGCATACATATATGACAACAAAACATTGGTATTAGATGACAGAGACGACACGTGTGTGATGTAATATCGTGCCTCTCCCCGATCATGAATATGTCATAGTTCCGGCTCACCTTTTGGTTGAAGTAGGGCAGGTGAGTTGAGATGGTTTCGAGGATGTAGATGGCTGGCTTGGCGTTCTGGTCCAACACATACCACTTCTTTAACATCTCTGTGTTAGTTTTGTTTTTAGAGATAATACGCTCCAGTTTTACAAACTCGTCTTGAGGAATAACTCGAGGCACGGGTCGGTAGCCATACTTCATCCCCAGCAAGAGCTGTATTCAGATATCAGAATAGTAGGAATTGCAGTGTATAATGGAAAAAAAATGGCAATTGAAATCGTTTTGTATCAACAATGTTCAGTTTTCCATATCGAATTGGACATCAGCAGGTACTCACAACAAAGTTGGGACCAATTGACACTTTCTGACAGTCTCGGATCTCCTTCAAGCACACGTCCACGGTCATATGATCGTCCAAGACCTCATCAGGTATACCCCAGCGTAAATCCACAACCTGCAGGTATTGGAATCATTCAATGGAAATAAAGATAGCGGACACTCCAGATAGAAGATTGTTTATGAAAGCGATGCATGGTACTCATTGGTCTATATTTGTCGATCTTGGAGACTAATAAGTTTATGCAAAGTACTTGTATTGTACAATACACGTATAATACTCAAGCCAGCATACAGTTCTACATTATGTGTAAATTACCAGAACCCCTGGTAGTTGCAGATTTGCATATTTCAACCCTATGAACATCACATATGACATATAATATTACATTTCATCACGTACAAACCTGAAATTCTAGCCCGTGAACCTGTCGACAGTAGTCCTTAATCCTGGGGTAGACGTGCTCCATGAGATGGTCTCGCTCCACCTGGGTGTCTGAGAGTGGGGTTGGGGGGAGGAGGGGGGGGGAGGTTCAATTAATGGCTTTTACGTAATGTAACCGTGAAGTATTTATGGTACGGAGTGAGAATTAGTGGTAGCATATCGCGGAAAGCCACAGTCGGATATGGCGTGAATGGCCGCGTGAATATTATAATACTATATACATTTATTGTAGTGGATATAGCCTATGTCTTGCATGTCAATATTGTGTAGAGAGTAAACACGAAAATAGAGAGTACTTCACGGGCTAGAATGTGCTAGCTTCATTAAAAAAACCCTATAGTTTCACAAATATATTTCGTTGATCAACATTCCATCAAATAATAACCCATTAGCGTCATTATTGTATAACTATTTTTACATTTGAACATTGTAACATCACTTAAACGTACAAATTTGTTTGGAAATAAACCCATGCTACACAAGTCATACAGATAATATCACCACTGTAATATGCGTCAATGTTCATTTATGAGAGCGTCCAAATGATTCATTAAAAATGAATATATGCATGAGAAAAATCTGAGGAAAAAATATGCATAAAATTCAAATATTTTGTGTGCAATCCCTGACATTTAGTTATGAAGTTTGTCCGCCATACATACCTGTAAAAGTGGAACTCGTGAAGATCCGCACTAGTTTGGATGTGGGTGGAGGCAAGTTATCCAGACGTCCGGTCATTACTTGTAAATCCTGACCAGTCAGTTCCGAGTGGTTGCTATTGGTTACATCCTGGCCTGGGGGTTGGTTGCCATGGTTACCAACTGTCCGCTCCCCGCGGACAGACACCGGGCGTTTTGACATCTTTTATTTTTGTGGTATTTCAGCGATCAGTTGGGGTTTTTCAAGCTGTCAGAGTTGAACGAAAAGTATCTCCATATTCCTCAATATACCGATATGTCTATATTTCCAAAAACGTTTTCACGATTATTTTCTTTTCGCAGAATTGAAGGTCTGTTGAGTATCCATAGTTGACGCCAATTGATTAGACATTGAATGAAAAATATATTCCACAGTACTTCAGTGTCACCGTCCGGTCACTGTGTATGATATCCGTCTCCATTTCCACACACACGAAGTATTTCCAGAAAATATTTGCTTTTTACGAATGATATAAGGAATTCACGATGTAAAAGTCATCAAATATTAGCCACTGTCATTGGTGATAGAACACCAATAACAGAAAACAACTTGATGCGACACACGAAAACATGTCAACAACATATGCCTATAATTCCTTTAGGTTTTCTGACATTGGTCAGTTCTTCACAGAAAATCATTCAAGCTCGACAAGCGTGTCAATGGGATTAAGCAATGACCAAACATATTTATTAGATCGTTCATTCATGAGGCGGTGACGCGTTGATTGGAATAAAATGCTTGACTGGTCAACATCATAAGGAATGATACAATTGCAACGTAAACACTGGGAAATATCAACAAAATTCACGTGAATGGTTTGATTGATGCGTGCCCGCACAGGAATATATACCTGATTTGTCTGTGGATATTCATAATGGGTGTTTGTATCAAATCGTTTATTTACTTAATAAACAAATAACACAACGGTTAACAAATGAACAGGGTTTGTACATCGAGGGGCACGCCATTTCAAGCCATTTTGTGGTCATTAACGAATTCATAATTTAATTATAATAATTATTAATTATTATTATTATTATTATTAACGAATTCGCATACGTTATACCACTAAATAGATACTACGGTACCTAAGAAATATCAATGACAAACTCTGGATATGTATATCCCCACATGTATTGAACTTGTTTCTTCTAAACACGGTTTTACATGTGTAATTTAAGCAAAGAGTAATTGATGTATCCTGTCAAATGTGAACTGAAGGTTTAATAGGCAATACCAAAATTAACCAGTAACAAACTATAAAATATGAAAAAATACCTGTTATGCAATATGTACTACGAACATCGTATGGCATCGACAAGATTTCATTGTCCATTTTTAAAGTTGGCACTTGATCAAAATCAATATAGGGAAAGCAGTGAAAATTGATTTTGTTTGTATCGTAAAATGGAGTTACACTTGGACATTGTCGAAGATGAAATACATATTTTTATCATCGTGACCACTGTCCACAATCCACGCTTTCTCGTAAATGATATAAATGACAACATCATTTTGGCGAGACTGGATGCACTAACGATCTTAGTACATCCCGCAATGGCGAACACCACTCGCGGTTCGTTTGAATTTTCTTCATTTTCCCGATAATTACGATTGTGATCGATACACACATGCATCTGCTGATTCTTCTGCGCACGAAACAAGCGTTCGTTGCAAATACATGGAGCACATGGTTTGAGCATGAAAAACTCGTCTGAAAAAAGCCGAAAGATTCCCTAACGACTGTTTTTGTAAAATCGAAGATTCCCTGACGAACATGTGAAGATTCCCTGACGATCTTTTCTTTATTAACTCAAATCTACGTTATTTAAATGTTAAACGTGAAATAAAGTACCAATTGACATGTATTGATGTGTGCAGATGATCTTCTTGTACAGATTTCCTATTTTTAATGTGACATTCGCTAAATTATGTCGCATAAATCAACGAATTCACAATGGTGTATGATATGGACCTATTACAATATACACGTATTAGGCCTATATCGTTAGGGAATCTCACTTTTGTCGTTGGTGAAGCTTATCGCTAATTCTTTCCCTCAACATATCTCAACAAAAAAGCGTGATCTGCTCGAAATAACTACAACACCAAGCTACCTTCGAAGTATATATTTATCACAAATGGACCTGTCATTTGATAAAATACGGTTAAATACCAAACTGACCGTGTTTACTGGTTTACTGTCCGCCATTGCGGGATGCACTAACGATCGTTAGTGCATCCAGTATCGCCACAATGAACATGCAATACAATTAATAATTTCAAAATTAGCCCAAGGACTAAAAAGGTTATCGGAGAAATTTTTTTCACCAAAATTATTGTTTTAACCTCCCAAGGTCATTGAAGGTCAAATTCAAGATCACCTGTAAATTCGCCATGCAGGTGGTGGACAAAATCTCCGCATTTGAATATGCCAATATTCTCTCTCAATGCTCTATCTTGAAGTGTTCTAGGAGTTTACTGCATACAGCTCTCACTATGAATGGTAACGAAATTCAAACATATCACAAAGGTACATAAAGGGAATCTTTTGAAACAAGTTTCTCAAAACTGTCTGAACAGAATTGGGCAGGGTTTTTTTGGACAAAAAAGGCCGTTTTGACTTTCAAGGTCATTGAAGGTCAAATTCAAGGTCACCACCGCCACTGCAATAAATGATTTCCCATTTGAATGTGCCAATATTTAAGCTCTATTTTGAAGTGTTCTAGAAGTCCAACAAAAATTCAAAGGGCCAAATAATAATTTTGCCGACCAGTCGAAAATTCAAAATGGCCGCCACACGCAAACCGGTGATTCAAGGTCATCAAAATTTATACATATAACAAAGGTGCATAAGGGAAATTTGTTGAAACAAAAATCTCGAAACTCTCTGAACAGTTTCTGAGAAAATGGCCGCCAAAATAAGAAATTAGTCATTTTTCGTCGAAAAGGGTTCGCTTCGTCCGCCTACAGCTTGGTACGAGTCCATGCAAAAAAAACCCGGTCGCCGAACGGCCTGAAAACTCGGGATTTTCGTGTTGGGCCAATATCTCATGAAATTCAGTGTGTATGTGCCAATAAATGTGTCAGAGCCATGGGGGACCCTCACAGCCATTCTATGGAAACATTTTGAGTAGTCTACATTGAATACAGTTGATACAGTTTGATATCGATATGTGAGAGATTTCTGGCAACCTTTACCTGGGTCAGCAAAGTTGAGCAAATTGCTTTCAAGCATGATTTTTTTTACAAGTCTTGGTTTTTTTTCTTTGGCACATTTTATCCTTGATGGTAATATGCCTCTGAAAGTTGATTTGGTCAGCTATCTCAGGTATCTCAGGTGAATAATATTACCTGCAACAATTTATACCCATTTACTGATGGAGGTTGTATCACCGATTTATGAAGTTGCCAGAATTTGCCAGAAATCGCCCAAATTTGACCGCGTAAACTCAAAATATACTGAATATATACACATGTAGATAATCCAAATGATGCCATTTCATGGCTCTGGTACATATATTGGGACACATACACTGTATAAAGTGTATTTCATGAGATATAGGCCCAACACGAAAATCCTAGGTTTTCAGGCTGTTCGGTGACCGTTTTTGCATGGACTAGTACCAAGCTGTAAGCCGGAACCAACCAAGCATTTTTAGCTATTTTCGTACAAAATTTCAGAAAGATCCGGCCATAAACTTGTGGACGGACGGCACCAACGTAGACGACACCGACGACGAATACGGACGACGGACGCAACGCCATGCCAATAGGTTATCGGACTATAAGTAACCTGAAAATATGTCTTATCAAAAAAAATCTTGTATCAAAAACTTATCAGCGTGTATATTTATTTCCTAAAGTCTCACTTGGTACATTCTGATGACCTTGAATTTGACCTTTGACCTTACGTTCAAGGTCACAGCACAAAATGGCTAATATCTTGCTTATTGTTGACTTCACAGCTTAGGAATCAATTGTGTACATATAGGAAATGATATACGCTGAATATTCTCATGACATTGAATTTGACCTTATTTTCAAGGTCATAGCAAAAGATACCTAATATCTCGCTTGTTATCGACTTCACAGCTTCGGAATCAATTGTGGACATATAGGAAACTAGACATAAAAGCCTATAGGCTTTGTGGCATCCCCCAATTTTTCTTTTCTTTTCTAATGGTGAAACTTGACTGTTATTATAATACATATACCAGGATTATTGAACACAGGTGGGAGTGAGAGTTCAAATTATAGCAGTTGCTCACTAGACAAATGTCCATCAGATATTTGTTTTAATCTCAATAGGTATTAAATGTACAGACATGACAGACATTCATAATACAAGCAAAAAGGAAATTATTCTGGGTTCTGACTAAGTAAAACAATGATAATTTGGTCACTGCATGTGAAATACAGCTAGAAAACAAAACAATGCATGTAGTTTCATCCAGATAAACACAGTGCTGTTTTAACTGAATACAATGAACAATTGACCGGCAACCAAGGCCCAGGCAGACCTTCAAAGCTGTTATCTTCAGTTTGGGTCATCATTATATAACCACCTATTGTTTTCTTTAGAAAGGGAAGGAGGGCATTGTTCCAACTTGTTGGTGTTAGTATAGTAAACTGGGGTGAGGGGACAGGAGAGGGGGGGAAGAGGGGCAGTGCATACAAGTCACTGATACATTGCTACATTCATATGCAGATTAGACTGGCTGACAGTGGAGGTGGGGGAGGGGACAGGAGAGGGGGGGAAGAGGGGCAGTGCATACAAGTCACTGATACATTGCTACATTCATATGCAGATTAGACTGGCTGACAGTGGAGGTGGGGGAGGGAGAGGGGGGGGGGTATTGCCTTATCACAGGCATTACTGAGCAGGGCTCTCATATACTGCACTGGCTGAGAGGGCAGAGCCTAGCCTCATGCTGGACATGCAGGCTGCAGTCAGTGAATACAGTAGCATGGCTCAGTCACAGTATTACATCTGCATGGGGGCAGGTGAGGGAAAAATTCTAAGTCCAAAAAAAAATACACCCAAAAAATTTTTCCCCCCTGGAAATTGCCTGAATCAAATTATGACATTGACAGGAATCGCCCGATTTTTTTTTTCAAAATGGCCGCTGGCCAAAAAAAAAAAAAAAAAAAAAAAAAAAAAAAACAGACAAAAACATAAGGCCTCCCGATTTTCAATCGGGATGCCTAATGATACACGCCGAATATTCTTAGAACCTTGAATTTGACCAATGACCTTATTTCCAAAATATAAAACATATATCTGGTAACCTGTCTTGGTCTAGTTTAAAAATTAGCCAAAAGGCTGTGTTCGTAGTGGTCAATGAAGATGCAAGATTTATAGGTTGTTATGTAGGTTATGATGCATACATTATGATAGTCTTTTGTACGATTACTCCAGACTTTCACGTATATGCCCATCCTCCCTGAAATATTTTTTCATTCATTTATGAAACTTACTACACATTGTAGGTTTCTATAGCAGATCAGTATATTTTATATATATAATTATTTACAATTATATTTTTCTACATATAATTATGTGCGTAAATTCAACATTTACGCGTGTAAATATCCCCAAATTTTGGAGTATTTTAAAGAGCATGTGTCACTAAAAATTGGGTATTGGGTTTTTCTGTGTATGTGAAAGCACAATTTGAACTGAATAAAACGGTCTTTACAGCATATTGATATCATGATTTCTTCCAAAGTTATGGCACTTCAAACATTTACATATTCACAGAATCTGACAACAGAATCTGACAACTAATTAATATGCAAATGAGATGTGTGACGTCATTGACAGACTGGTTTTTAATTAGGTGTCTTAACATGACAAAATGGAGTTTTTTATGTTCACATTTGGTCACCAACACCTATCAGAAATATTGTCCAGTGAGTGCATGCCAATCTTGGTTGCCATGGCAACCAATAGGCTGATTTGGGCCTTAGCAACGTGGTTGCTAAGGCTAATATTAACGTCAAAACACGGAATGAAAGTATGAAACCAACACAAATAACGAGATAATGACAATATCTAGTGGAATTAATAAACAAATTGTTCAACTACACACCATAGCAACCGATACAGGCCTGAGAAATCACCAATGTTTAAAGCCATTGCAAGTGAATGGATACCATTACCACTGGTTTCCAATGCCTTTATTGGTTGCTAAGTGTTGTGTTCAAACATTTTGCTGATATATTCCACAATATATTGTCATTATTCATTGTCTGAAATAGTTTCATTCCTGTATGTCCTGTTTTTAATTAGATATTGACCTTAGCAACCATGGTTGCTAAGGGACCCAGCCGGCCAATGGTTGCCATGGTAACCAAAAATTTCATGAAATCACTGACTATTTTAACCATGAAACATAAAAAGTGGGTTCTGGTGAACAATTATGAAAAGAAACATTCTCATTATTCCATTTTAAAATGTATAATTAAAAACCAGTCTGTCGATGACATCACACATCTCATTTGCATATTAATTAGCTGTCAGATTCTGTTGTCAGATTCTGTGAATATGTAAATGTTTGAAGTGCCATAACTTTACAAGAAATCATGATATCAATATGCTGTAAAGACCGTTTTATTCAGTTCAAATTGTGCTTTCACATACACAGAAAAACCCAATACCCAATTTTCGTGACACATGCTCTTTAATGCACACAATTACTATGTTGGCCAAAACTGAAACTGAATTTGTACTAATTCATCTAGAATCAATAAGTCATGATGTCAGTATCTCTTTATTGCTTACAAACCTTTCTCTGGGTCATGAACAAGCAATGAGTGTGTATATCAGTCAAAATTACAAATACTTGGCAATGCAAATCATGAAATCGTTCAAATACTACCGAACGCAATAACATATGTACATCTCTCTTTTATCATAATCCTGTATATTGCAGATCTATATCATAGTATGTGCATGTATATGTAGTATATATACATTACTGACACAGGGGAGGGTGGTGCGAGGGTCACACATACAATATATGACTAGTCACTTTTACCCCCCAATCATACAAATACATGTACAGTATCACATGTTATATATCAGAATCCCACAAATTTGTACTTTTTGTGCTAAACTTTTCTGGTCATACAAAGCTTTATGCATATCATATTATGCATATTGAATTAGATGATTACTTGACGTGCACATTGCAATCAACTATTTGCATTAATTAAACAACATTGATCACCGTTTTGATAATCTCATTCTTCAATATTAACATTTGCTTATAATCTCTCATACATTGATAATCTGTGATATTTGTCGAATTACAAATATTGCATTCACTTTGCCAATCCTGATTTTTTGTGATATCCAATCCATTTTGAAATAATATTTATATATGTTGTGTTCAAAGTGAAGTTTGCATATTATACATGTACAGTTATACACCTCTACTGCTTTCAAATACATGATTAATGTGATTATTTTAAATATTAATGCAGATTATGCAGACCTTCATCACAATCCATTACATTGTTAGATTACAAACGTAACATCTACTTATGGTTTATGTTGGCTACAACGACCTCATGAAAACTGCAGTGCGACTCTTCTCCTTAACTCAATAGCACTCAATAAGATATATTATACAATACAATTTACAAGACAAACAGTAAACAACACAATGACATTGAATTGTATGTACAAATTTTAGAATCCTTTGCAAGCTATATATCTTGTATATACATTGCATAACATTGATGGTGGTACATGAATATAGCAAAATGCAAAACAAAAAGCAAAGAACGTTCATACAAAATTTGGCACACATATCTTTACAACAAATGTACGTAAATTCATGCTGAAGACCAGGAAAAAATCCAGAACTTTACTGGGAACAAGCAACTTTCCACTTCTTAATGCCCTTTATTTTCTTATCATAATTACATCGTATTTAGGAATCAAGGTTACACCAAAAAAAGCAAACATAATTCACAATATTTAATGGCTAGCAATACCACACTGGCATTACACAAAGAAAAACGTAATAATTCAAATTGGTCTAAGTTATCTCTTCGTTACAATATCAGTCCCTAATTTGTTTCTAGGAAGACATCTACCCACGCAACATAATCCGAGGTGATTTCAATGCACCCTCCATGACTCAATTAACGACTGGACGGAGTGAAACCAAACACTGTAGTGAACTTTGTTCCACTAAATCAATGACTAGACAAATTTGGTTTACTTGAGTAGACCCAGAGCTCTCTCACGGGTTTCCAGTAGAAATTAAATGCAATACTGTTGACATGCAGCGAAGGCTCCAACAAAAACATGACTACACAACAAAACATACAAATTGCCCTGATACGGAAAGAGCCCAAGAAAATATGAATCAAAATATAAATATGAATTCAGCATAAGTGTGTATAATTACATCCATTTTAATTGTCTTTCATGCATTTTTTTTATTAATGTATATAACCATTTGGAGATATTGATATGTCTATCAGCAAAATTACATTAATCATATTACTGTTGATACCGCTTGAAATTTTGTCAGTTGCCAGCAACCTTTAGAGTCTAAGAAACATTTCCAGAAGTGTAGAGAGGATATTCACAAGAATTGTCAACGTGATGATTCCAACAGATAGAATAAGTATTGGCACCTATAAAACGAAAATTCACAAGATACATGCAAGCTTAGAAACTATTAGATTACCCACAGTAATCAATATGACCTTGGAAACTCAATATATCCAGCAAATACATAAAGACTAATATTCAAGTGACATCAATCGCAGATAGATATACAGCAAAAGCGGTTTTCACATTTGAAATTAATAAATATCAGTTTCTTCATTTGTCTTTCCTCGTTTTCGACCATTTTGGCTCTGAGGTATTTTTCCGTTGGGAACAATGTCACTCTGTGATATGTCTTTTGTTTTTGACACAACAACTGCTCCATTTTGCACTTTTGTGGAACCCTGCATTGTGACCTTGTTCGTGATTGGCTCTTTGGCGTCCATGTTCTGGGACCGACGCTCGGGCATGCCCGCCGCTTTTCTAGCTTCTTGTGACAGTGCGCTACATTTACGCTCAGGAGGTGGTGGTGGAACTTTCTTGGTTTTTGACAAAGTTTGTTGACCATCTTTACTTAGCAAAGGACTCTCCTTATGAGTAGGTTGTGATTCATCTGTGGAATGTTGCCCATTACTTGGTGACTTTTGGCTCTCGGTGGCAGCTTTTTGTCCATCACTAACTGGTAACTGTGTTGTGTCCTTACTTACTGGTTGGTTACCCATCTGTGGGTTACTTTTCTTGTGATCTTCATTATTTGCAGCACATTTCTGACTGTCACTGGTGACATGTTCAGTATAGCCCGCTGACTTTTGACTCTCGGAGAGTACACATGACCTGCGTTTGATTGTCCCCGTATCTCCACCAAGCTGTGACTCCAGACTTGTGGAACTACTCGATGAAGAAGGCGACTGAGTACCAGGCGAGTCAGACGTGAGACTTGAACCACTGACCGCGGCCAGCTCCTGTTGGAACTTGTTCAGCTGTCGCATCTTGTCCGTCATACATCTACCCTGGTCCAAGTCGGAGATGGAGTCCGGCAGACTTGCAGGCCGCGGTTTTTTCTCGGGTGCCGGTTTCTTGGAAGAGTTTTGCCCTTTGGAAGAAACAGTTTGCGCTTTGGATAGTTCGGTGGGTGCTTTTGGGATTTTGCTGATTTGAATGTTGAGTTTCTCGATGTTCTCGTACATGTGACTGGGCTGGTCACTGCCTGAAGCCTGGCTCACCCCAGGGCTTTTCATTGTACTCTGAGAGCTCTTTCTTGGCGGCGGCGGTGGTGGTACCTTCTTGTGAGCGGGACTGGAACATACGGAGGTTTCGGGTGTGACGACACATGCCGCATGACTTTGTGACTTGGGCGTTGATGTGGAACTTGGCATAGCGTCTGCGTTGATATGGATACTTTGCCCGGGACTTTCGATCATGGCGCTGGTCACAGACAGCTCGAGACCTCCAGAACCTCCGATGGTGCTGTCCGCTGACTTGTTCCCAATACGGAATGAATCACCGCCGCTCTCCAGCCCAGATGTCACACCCCGTCCACTGATGTCAGGGCTTGTCACCGAGGCTGGCCGCTTGTTGCTATGGTTACCAACAACATCACCTATAACCACGTCTTTAGTGTTTCCTTTGGATTTACTCGGACTTCCAGATTTCACCTCCTCACTTGCACTTTTGGCTTGCGGCATTTGCCCCTTTTCTTTACTGGTGACTGACGAAGCCTTGGTTGTTTCCTTGCTCTGTGTTGGATCTTTCAGTTGCTTGGAAACCATTGCTAGGGACTTCTCAAAGCGGAGAACTTCGCCCTTGGTGTCTATTTTTTTCTTGCGTAGTCGAGCGTCCTCCGCAGCCTGCAACATCAATCTACTGCCTGTTAGACACAATATCGCAATACTCTGTCAATCATGTTTTATGCAACACGATCAAGTCATGAAACTACATCGTCCAGTTCGGACACTTTCATTGCTGGCCAAAAATCACGTATTTACCCCATTGTAACAGCCTCTGTATTGGATTCTAATTTTATTCATGTTCTAACAGAAATATTTAATAGTCACAAGACAGGTATTTCTGTCTGAGCCTTCATGTGTTCTATTTATTCGATTTGTCTAGAGCTATGTATTTGATGCGTGTACATACATGACTAACGGCACTGTTTCTCAGTATGCCGTACCTGTATACTGCTGAAGCGGGCGGTGTGGTCCGGCACCATGGCCTTGATGTTGTCGAGCACAGCCTGGCGATTCTCCTCCTTGGGGGAGGCTGTACAAAGTTCCGGGACCAGCGGCGGCTTGTGCTCCTGGACTAGGGCCAGTCTATTGGAAGGGATACAAAAGCTTTAACTAAATATTCAGGATACTTCTCAAATTGGAATAATCTGTTTGAATTTTTCCACATTTAAATATATGCATTTTTTTGAAGAGGAAATTATGAGTCGGGGGATATTTCAACTATATATCTTATGTTTCTAATCACAGTTTCTAGACAAGATAGTTAAGAAGGTTGAGCATTCGCCAACAGAGAATCACATAACCCAACTATGACGTATACAGATAATTTTACTTGGATGAGACCCTGTCTGATTCAGATATATGTACCACAATTTCACAATCACGAACAAAATGCACATGAACTCAATAACTATGGTGGGTGGATAATTTCCACTACCTATGCGTACACAAGCATCTAGACAGAACTTAGCTGAGTAGGTATAGACTACCTTCTCATTGTAGCCAGGGTGCCTGTGACTTTTTTACAGCGCTTTAGACCCGCATCCAATCTCTCTGGTTCATTCCGCAAAAATCTGTACGATACTGAGACTTGAGTACACAAAGCAGGCAACAGAACAGCACACCAGATGTATAACACACAGACAAAACATTTCAAAGTAAAACATGTGACAAGCAGAATAAAGAATAGAACTGAAGTATAAACTTGCTTCTACATGTATAGATATATGAAAGTCAAAATATCCTATGGATGCAAAAACACTGAAGAAAACAATTCTTTTGATAAAGACTATGACATCGAGCAAGAGAAATTATATCGAACATGAAGCCCACATGAACAAGTAATTACACATAAACAAGTAAGGTACAACGTCTTTTCCCATCACATACTTTTCTTCTTGGACGACGACTTGCATTTCGCCCTGCATCACTGCCTTCATGTCAACTTGTAAGGCCGGAAAATGGGCTGTCACAGGAAAAATATTTATTCTATATGTTGATTCAAGTGCAGGAAATAAATCACAACTAAAAGTTTCTACTGAACGAGGCTCAAAATTGTCAACTTCACGATTTCGTTAACGATTCTGACATATTCTTATATCCAAATAGTACCAACATTTCAAGGTATTACCTACGTGTACAGAACTAATCTATGTTTTATTTTTTATTGTTGAGGTGTATACTGATATTGACCTTTAAGGTCCCCGAGAGCGGCAGTGATTGTGGACAGAGCCAAAGCCATGTTCTCTACTTCATTCATGTTGACACGACATTTTCTGTTCAACACGTCTTCTCGCAATTCTTCTACCGATGTTTCCAGATCACTGCAAATACAACAAAAACATTTGGAATATTAGTCACATAAAATTGGCATTTTATTTCTGGGATTTCATGCAAAATGGCCAACTGTATTTGTACGTAAGCATAAGAAGTCAAAACTCACGATATTCTACACTTTTCACTTTCAAATCCACATTGCTAAGGCTAGGCATTTCGTTAAGTGTCCTCGATAAGTTTTACCACTCACACCAAGTCTTTCTGGACCCTGTTAGCCTCGCACTGGAAGTCGCTAAGGTTACCGTCGACGGTGCGTCGTCTGGCGCGGATTGGAAGCTCTGCGGCTCCCGGGACACGATCTATCACCTCCTGGCGGTGATACATGACAGGAGCGTGTGTACTGCACTTATATAATATAGTCTTTTATCACATACAATGGGCAAAAGGGAATCCCAGCTTCTAGCAAATTTATCAACAATATTAGTAATAATATTATCAGGGAATAAAAATCAGAAATTTTATCTCGTTTGAAATATTATTCACCATTAAAATCAAAACACTTGGGCCGCGTGTTTATCAAACATCTTTAATTATGAATATACTCAAGACATGTATTTACAATAACTTCGCCAACTCTATACCTTGAGTTTACTGTAGGTGTCTTGTATCGTATCGCGGATTGTTTCCATGTTAGTTTCCTGGAGTCTCCGTAGTTTACAGAGCTCGGACTTGAGTTCTCTCGTGCGTCGCTGTAACCCTTGGATACCCTCCTGTAGGGGTAGGCTCAGGGTGGGCTGGGGGGTCGCCGTGGACACATCGGACATACCTAGGGGTGGCACAATAATCGGCTATTTGGAGAATCTCAATGTACATCTGAACTCTCAGTCTGAGACAATTGGTTATGTTTTTATTTTTTTGTCACCATTTTGGCATGGAAATGATTACTGGTTGAAATGGTTGATGGATTTACTACAAGTCCATTTCCAACACTATCAGTCAATTGAAGCATACAAGATATTTGGGAATTTCTGTACAATTAACAATTCCAATTAAGTATGAATCTCTTTTTTTTAAATTTTAATTTACTTCTTGAATATCACAAGACAGACAAGACAATTTTTTTCCAAACAAAATTAACGTGTAGACATGACACAGTAAATAAACAGAAGACATGCCACATACTACTTTTAGTGGAGTATGACCCGTCGGAGATGACGCTGTTGTTACTGCGCGCGCTGGAAGGCCGACTTCCGGCCTCGGACTGAGTCTTCATGACCGTCGTCTGTACCCACGCGGCCAGACTCGCTAGCTGGGCCTCCATCTGATCCATACGCTTCCTACAGGCGCGAATTAGTGTGTGTTCAGCAATGAACAACATTGAATGTATGTGCCGTAGTTGAGTTTGTTCATGAAGATGACATTATTTCATTGAGCAATATATACAAACGAATTGTATGATATGGATTACTACCAACATTTTATTACCATTTTACTCTCCTAAATCTGCCAAGAAAAGTATCCACATAGAGTAATCATGGTGATGAATCTGACCTTCACCAAGTCATATTATCTTGTGACTTGAAGAGCATTTTCAGTCTTTTCATTCACCAAAAAAGTACATCATTTTACCATAGCAAAAGCCATGTACCCCTCCCCCCACCCACCTGGCGGCCGGATCTTGCTCCTGTGTGGGTGTGGCACGTCCAGACGTGTGGGTGGAGCCACCCTCTCTGTTGCCATGGTAACTGTGGCTCTGGGTCAGGTGACAATCCTCGTACAGGTTAGAGTCAGGCAGGTAAGCTAACGAGTGTCTCTGGTTACCTGTAACGTTCACACAAAGGCCAGGGTTAAAACAATGGCAGAACATAATTTTTTCGCACGATATGAATGTGTCATCTCAGGAAGTATGTTAGACTTCAGGCACAGATTTCCCAGGTCGAAGAGTTTATGATATTTGATATGTGTACGAAAATGAAAACAAGTCCTCATAAAGCTACTCAACTCATTATATACTCATTATAATCTTGTTATTTTTATCAACATTATTACTAAATATATGTTACTAACTGTATATTACATGAATCTTGTACATGTATATTCCCCGCTAACCTCGATGTGGTGACGTTGCGTTGCTGCGCGGGGGCTGTAGATATTTCTGTGGGGCGGTGGGTGGGGGGCCCTGACTGCCCACGCCCGCAGGGAGGGCCCTGTGTTCCGTGCGGGGGGAGCACTGGCACTGTGTGGGGTGGGGGTGTGGGTGAGGGTGGGGGTGGGGATGAAGGTGCTGGACTTGCTGGGGACAGGCGTACAGACTCCGAGGGTGATCAGGGTGTGACTGAGCCTTTGTCACCTCCTGCTGAAAGATGGAGTATAGTTGACTTTTTATTTTTAGAATTTTTGATGATCTATTTCTGCAGGAGTTTGAGTGCTATTATGATCTTGGTTTATGAATGTAAATACAACAAATGTACATTGTTGAAAAAAGGAATATTATTCAATCCTATGATGACAAATTCTGAGAGAGGCTAGTTTTATATTTCCTCACATGTAGTTTACTATGGTTACCACGGTAACACACCTGGTCAGCATAGACTGAGGTTCGTTTACATGGTGACCCGGGGCGGTGGTGGACCGGTGACCGTAGAGGCGGTCCTGGAGGTGGTACAGACTGGTACATCGATGGTGGTACGGCCTGGTACGCTGACCCCGGGTGTGTACCGTATGCTGACGGTGGGGCGTACGTGTGGGCCGGCGGACTGTGAGGGCTGGGGCTGGGAGGCGGTCCGTGGGGGTGGTCCGGCTCATAGATTTTGAGGACCGCCCGGTCTTTGACGTCTCTGCTTGCATGACCAAGGAAAATTTGAAATAACATTTTCACATGTGTATGCACGTTTCCATATTTTGCCTTTAATATGTGAAGGTCAATAGGTAATCAAATTAATCTATTTTCAACAGAAAAAAAAAAAACATCAGTCACAGCTAGAATCATTCTTGGCTATGCTGTCAAATGTTCAGTTTTCTATGAATGCCAGTAAAACCGCACAATGACAAGTCTGGGTGCTTAACATCGCAAAAACAATTTGGTAAAACATGTTGAAAGCTAATAGGATCCCTGGGGACATCCAACATTTATACATGTACCCATACATGCACTGGGACTTCAGATACATGTACACATGGTACATGATGTATGGAAAGTACAATACCATTGGGAATTATTGCTCCCACCAACACCTGCCTCAGTCATGTAAATAACTCAACATTTACCATGTATTTAGGTAAATTAGCCACATATAAAAGCAATAAATTTCAAACCTGATATTGTCCAGTTCATAGTAGACGTTGGTTGACTGGTCGAGGATGTATATTTTGTGGCCAGGGATTTCAAACCACTGCATGGAGAGGGTATCAGAGAATGATCGCACAAATAGCGCCTTTACGGTGTCCAAGGACGTCACTTCATTGGGGAGTAGAGCTCGCTTTGTCTCGTTCCGGAATGTGAGGAATATCAAACCTGAACAAAAGCAACAGATCAAATTGAATATCAAAAAGAACCTCACTTTTTCATGTTAGGTTTTTTTTTTGGTAAAAATCATAACTCCTAATGCACTGTAATACATCTGGTTTTAGAACTAGAAAATTGATTTGAACAATATCATATTCATATATTTCTTAAATCAAACATAAATTTTTGTTCTTATCAAATTCAATATTGTTCACTGCAAAAATGCGCTTATACATGTCAGTTGTCAGCTATAATTATTGACTTTTTTCTGGAGATGTTCCATACATGCAGTTCCAAATTTTGTGGCTAGCTGCTTTGATCTCTTCTCTACACCATGTACATGTGCCTTAGACAAGATGATTTTAATAGAAGGATCAAAAACCCATGTGATCTCCTGACTAAAATCGATCGATAAAACCATAGGAAAACTTGGATATATCTCACTGGACCTGGCTATCTGTATAATGTATTTTGATCCTCGTTCCATATCCCAAATGCATTGGACAGATGACGGCACCTAATTTAATAAAGTTCCATTACGTTGATGGAGTGTGGCAAGATCATGAATATTCCGATTGGATATCTTTTCATTTGGTTGAATGTTTGTCTGCCAAAGAAATATTGTATCCAGAGGTTGGAAATATATGAAACGATGACATTACCCACTTAAAGCTAATATGATAATGCAATTCTTTGGGTGTTGTGCCTAAACAATCTTCAAATATGTATATGTTTTATTTAATCAACGATACGGAGTGGGTGTAGTGGGTATATAAACAACTGTCACAATTTAATACCTGGAGTTTTGTAGAATTTTTGGCCCTGACGATACGCAATCTCACCTAGGGGCTGGTCGAGACTCTTATTTGGCGACCTAACGACGGGTAAACTACTCCGGAGGCGGTCCCC
Organism: Terebella lapidaria; assembly: GCA_949152475.1. NCBI lineage: Eukaryota > Metazoa > Annelida > Polychaeta > Terebellida > Terebellidae > Terebella > Terebella lapidaria. Next base: position 31,368,487 of record OX424560.1, read on the forward strand.
GCGAGTGAATGTTCCAGGCGGACTCGTGCGATTGTCCGGGAGCTGGCGCTGGTGTTGTGGGCGTTGTCCTGACGTCTGTACAGGGATTGGTCGACTCCTAACGCCGCCTTGGTGGCCATCAGGGGCAGTTTTCGATATCTGTGTCGTGTGGCGCCGATTGGACTCTTGGGGCCGCTCCTGAAACATTAATTTTGCATACAAATGTATATAGATGTCCATATGTGGAAAATGTTTTGACGATGAAACATCGAATAAAATCTTAGTTTTTATAACAATTTTATTTTGAACTAACTTTATTCTGTGTTTCATAAAACGGAAATAACTTGATAACTTGATACATGATCATGATGATGTAAATCATACTGAATCACTACAAACTAGAAACAATCCAAACTGCTATAATTATGAAGCTGTTGAGAGAAAGAAAAGGTGACATAACCAAATAAGGCAAGTTTTTTTTTAAATGACAGTCCAATCGGGTATGAAATTGAAATTACCAGTATAGTTGTCAAAAAAATAATGAAATCCGGCAAAGAAGACAATAAGGGAAAAATGCATTATTTCTGTTGCAAATTATGACATGGAATGACTGCATCAAGTGCATTTATTTATTGGAAAATCTCACTGTAGACGGCACAGAATTATTTCATAACGCAGGGTGACGAGTATTCCCCGCAGGCAATTTCTATTATTGAGGAACATCCCGCAGAAACATCACAGAATATTTCATAACTGCATCGTAACCATAGCGACCAACAGAATCGAGTCTATATGATTTTTGTTGTCTCAAAGGGCACAGTATAATCATAGATGAGGATAATTTGCCTGTCTGCTACCTACCATTGCAGGAAGGGCACCGTCAGAATATGTATTCCCCATGTGCAATATTCTTCTTGGCAAACCAGTTGAAACAAATAAAGACTGCTACATTTTCAATCCACTTTTATCGGATTTGCTCGATGCAGTAAATGTCACATTGTGTTGTCTTGGCAACGCAATGAGAACTTTCCGAGCGCTGATATCCAGTTTGAATCGTGTCCAGTTATTCCAACATGATTGTTTCCATGATTGTTTCCAAGAACCGTTTCTCTGCATCTGGCCCAGATATTAATCAAAACACTTCACTCAATGTCACCAGGGTGGCACCATAAACCTGTCACCATAGTTGCACGGCTTTACTAAAGAGTAATGCCATTCTGTCGCCATGCGGCCAAATCACGGAATATTCCCATCAATGAAGCGATGCTTATCAACAGGACATTACTATCACAATAGGAGATGATAAGGCAATGTTTTTCCAAGCCAATGACATGTTTTATCCAGTGTGGGTATCCACTGGAGTCAGTCCGCTAACCACTTGCTAAAATCTGTGAAAACAGTCGCCTCCATTTGTAAAAACAGTCACAGCTCATGAAAACAATGACATTGCCAGGAGCAGCTTTGCCGAGGCAGTGTTGTGATTGCAGCCTGTGGACCATTGTTTACCCTGCTACAGATGATGTATTTAGCACTGCCATGCTTGCTTCCTGTCTCTACACTTGTCACATCTGTGTTCTTTATTTGGTTTACTTGTCTAGCTATAGCTGCATGTATATCTGTCCAGTGGAGACGTTTGCTGATAGTGGCAATGTCTTGCTTACATCCCATGCAATGCAATGTTCCCTACTGCCAACCACTACCCCCCCCCCCCCTCACTTCTTCCTATCATCTGATATGGGGCTGTCCAAACAGGCAAAGGCACATTGGAGGCCTTCCCTTCTTTCACAGCAAACAACCCCTACCCCACACCCACCCTACCCCAGAGAAACAGGGAGGGGGGGGGGGGGATGCTGGTACCAGTGAGAGTCACCATTCACAGCCACAGTCGAAAATCAATAGCCTTTCCCTGGAAAATGTTCAGTCGCTCAAGCAGTCGGAATTGCTTTGGCCCCGCCACCACCAAATATCTCTAGGAATTTGGTCAGTCAACCTCTCGAGATCTGCGGAAGAAATGATGGCTCGTCCATTGCGACTTGTGGGATTGCTTGCATTTAGCCGAGACACCAAGTTAATATACATGGCTTGGCCCCTTTTCCCTTGGCTATTTTTTATGACATGACGTCCCCTTGCCATCTCTAAAGCCAGGCGACTTGTAATATTCATATTGCTTGAGGCACTCATGACCACAGAGTGACGCATCCATGGACTGGCAAGTGTATCGGGAAGGAACAAATTGCAATACACAAGAATCTATTGACGTGGGGTGTATATTTGTGCTACATCGCTGACGAAATCTGCCAGACGAGGTCTATTTGTGGACTGTCATAGATCCGAAAGCATCTAACATTTCCCAACCCAAGATACGTAATATCAGCTCTCTATTTATAGCAGTGTATTTGTCCTTTTATCTGTCTATCCCCCACGCATTGACACCTCAGATTTAACCCTTTATCTTCCACAGTCAATCAGTCAATGTGACTGACACCCTCTCCCTCCCTATTTATGGCATGGTTATACTGGGGACTTCTCACAATAATCAAAGTCAAAAGGCTATGGGATAACCATGAGATAAAGGGAACCCTTCACAGGAAAGGGTTAAAATCAAAAGAGTAATGCTAGATGAGAAGGGGGGGGGGGGGGGTGTACATGTATTGAAAATAAAATGTGGGGGTTGGGAAGAAGGGTGGGGGATTTTATAACCAGGGAGGGGTCTGTTTAACTTGGGGTGGGGAAAATCACTGGGAAGTGTTACCATAGCAACTGCCAGTCAACCCCTACATGTATAAAGTTAACCAATAGAGAAATGGGCTGCTTCCTGGGAGTGGGGGTTGGGGGGGGGGGCATTAGGGCAGTTTATTAGGAATAGCTAGTGTGGTTTATGATGCCTGTGGGCAGTAAAGAACATTAGATCTGGGATCTTGGGATTTGTATTTATATGCATCATAATGACTCTGTATATCTGGTGCCCATGTTCCATATCATGTATATATCATGTGCCTAGCTTACAAAGGCATCATGTATCGTACCGCCTTCCCAGACAGCAAAAATTTTGCCACGGGTAATTGCAACCCATGAATAATGTACTTCAAAATATGATTAACTACATTAGCGGTGTCAGGTGCATAATGAATTATTGAACGCCTCTGCTAAAAATATATTCTCGACACTATCGGGATAACCCAGAAGTGAAGCTGTAAACATGTACATGTATACAGTATAGAATTAAGGAGCTGGTGCTAATTCCTGTGTTAATCTGATTATTTCATTGGGCAATTAAATCCCTTTTCATAAAATGGTGGGATAAATGAATGAACCAATGAAGTGTCCCCTCACCCATTTAATTTTTAACTGATAAATGAAATGTATAATCTTTTTTTTTAACTGATAAATGTAGTGAATATTGTAAGAGTCAATTATCAGAATATCATGCATTGACGTCCAAAGCTTCAACTTCCAGTATTGCCACGAACGTGTTTCCATACATTTCCTAATACTAATATTATTTCAATAGAAACAAGAAACCAGTTGGAATTGATTTCTTGAAAACATTCCTTCGTTTGAAACATTAGAACTGCTTTACAAGATTTTCTTCTTAGGAAAAGTTGAAAGGCTAAATTCATCAGCAATAATCTTAGCATATTATACAATGCAAGGCACACAATGACCCCAGAGCATATAGAGTGGGTCTATCACACAAGAGAACGTATTGGATGTACATGAAGCATCGGATCAAATGGCCTCAAAAAGGTTTCTCTAATCTCTTGTGACAAGTGTTCTAATAATAGAAAATAAGTTCTACTTGAAACAAAGAGTAATCAATTATCATGTTTGTCGATATCAATTTGATATCCCACAATTATGACAAGAATGCTGTAGAATCGTATTCGTATCATGTTCAAATATTGATTTTATTCCCGGATTATTTCCCAGCGCGGTGTTTGTATGGAATTGATCAAACACTCGGATCTCCTGTGACAGGCCGCTACGCCCCACGTTCTCACAATGTATCAGAGAGAGGGGGGAGAGTAAATCTAAAGCAAACAGATATTGATACACAAGATAAACATGGTTGATCACATTATTAGTACATTATGTCGTAGTTGAAGGGTAGATCACCCTGCATAGTTTCTGCTCATTTACACGTATGCGGTTACAGATATCGATCATTTATATATCCGAGAAGCATCAAAGTATTATTTCTACTCCCTAAAATAGCTATGTGTCAAAATATGATCAAACATATACTCCTTATTTGAACTATCGGTGGATATAGGAATCAATTCTGGGCCATTTTGAAGCAAATATATTCAGCAGAAAATGAGCGTAAAATACTGCACAACACCAGCTACCCAGATACAGTCTTCCTCGAATTTGGAAAGAATAAAAATCTGTCCATTTAATACGCCACAGCAGTGATTGTGCATATCCTTCAATAATTCACGAAAAATTTCCAACACAGCATAGTACGTGTTCCACACACACCGCAGGAAAAATTCAATATCGTACTGTTAAAACACTCGTCTGCCCATGCAAGCCCGACTACAATCTTCTCGGCAACTGTTCGTTAAAAGCTTATATCTTGCACGCCACTCAATACTATCTGTGGAGAAGGGACATTGATGTACGAACAGCACTTGACATTCAAGACACTCATAGACTTACTTGGGAGTGGCAACGTCTCTGTTTTTCTTGTTGCTTCTGTTTAGAACCGCTATCCTTTTGTTTGTCTTTCTTGCCCATTATTGTAAATCCATGAGGCTATTTGACAAGAGATTTTCCAATATTATGTAACTCAGCTAGGCCATGCAATTGCTGCCTTATAAAGTAGGCTGCTGAAAAATGCACAGCATTGCAATGCAACTGCAGGAATTAGCATCTAGGCATCATCTGAAGACAATGTATTTGCATTGATATTGGTGTCCAGCGCAAATGCAACAAGATTTTTTCCACCAACAGAAACGTCACAATGTAATTTGCCTTGTTCCATGATGCGTACGGGATCTACCGCTCAGCCCCCTTATCTCGTTATACATCCCACAGTTGCCATAGAGATAAATCAGTTTCGCCGGTGGAATCACCCAGGCTAGAATTACTGTCCCTCTGTAGAGGCGCGTGTGGCACACAGCCTGGGATGTGCTCACTTGGTAAGAAACACACTGCACAGTGGTGACGCACGGTGGATGCTTCGACAAGCGTGTATTTCCTCCTCCCTCCATCCCCCCCCACCCCCCACCCCCTCTCACCAACACTCATACCGGTATTTAAGTGGGCTGAATATGGATGCATGATGATGCATCTCACATCGGGGATTTATTCTAAGAGGTAGTGAGCAACGAGGGAGAAACTATTGACTGAACTTCACTTACGATCCCTGGCAAGATACCTGAATAATGCCAGCGTCAGTAAAAGTGGGTTTGAATAATTGATCAATAACTTTTAAATATCAATCGCTTTTTTTTCTTTCATGCAATCACTGATCAATCACCTCTTTTAAAGGCAATCTGTACTATTTTTCAGTGAGAATTCCACTTACGAGGTCAGTCACTGCTTTGATGGTTTCCGCGTGATCTGGATACTTTCTGGCGAGGTGCTCCAAAAATGCAGCTTTCTCTACATCCAGCTCCTGAAAGTTAAGACTTATAAATAGAAGTGAAATCTACAAGAGTAAACATGAACTGAATTATCATTTGACAAGAAGTGTGCTAGACATTTAAGAGCACACAAAAGGCACCTACATGTAGTTATACAGTTTACTTGTAAACGTACATGCATATTTCAGTACATAATGATGACTAAAGTTTCACAGTCTCTCTACCAAGTTTTTTCAATAAGCAAATTTTTAGCATCTTAGAGTACACCAAAGGCAGCTATATAGTTACTAAATTTACTAGTCAACAGATTCCAGGAGTGTTTTGGAACATTATGATCAAAATCAGTAATAGATGTCATAATGCAAGCATGGCAAATCTATAAGACATCTATATTTCTGTCAAGCATTCTGTCAGTAAACTGAAAACAGCAGCCCTGTCAAATATCCATAAATACATCAAATTATAACTTTTATACTTTATTATCAGCAGTAATATATTTTATTACACATTTATATGCGTCCAACCATATTGAGGTGTTCCAGTTCAACCTTACCCTCTGTTTGTCTGTGGCGCCCCCACCCACAGTCACAGTATGTCGTCGTGGTAACCCAGACCCACGGGTGCTGCCATCTTGTGAGCCACGCTGGTACTTGGCATCCTCGGGATTGGTCACTTTCAGGTTCGACTTAGACTTGGACCCTGCGAAAGTGCATGTAGTATGATATTTATACATTTAAAAGCTTCATGTGAACAGTTCGTTATAATTCAATGCGTTCATGAAAATACATGGCTAATAAATTTAAAGCTCATTTTACATTAACAAAAAAAAAACAATTACTGCAATTATAATAATGGAAACGTGTCTAATCTAATGCATTCATAAATAATAGTAATGCACTTAATATAGCGAGTCAAACCTCACCCGCTTGTCTGCGCTCAGCCTTGAGTTTCGCTCTAGGCACTCTAGACCACTTCAACCGAGTGTCCGACTTTTTGACCCGGTCAACCGGCTGGTACATCTTGCCTTGCGTTCCTAGAAAGAGTTCGCTGGACTTGCGTCTATGAAGAGTTGGATCAGAACCGTGGAAACCCTCGCCTCTACAGTTGTACCTCCCAATTGTCAATGTCTCGCTTCGTCGTATGGCGTTTGCACTACTTGGTCTCGGTGGTATTGAGCGTCTCGTCATATCCAGTCTTGACTCGAGATCATCTTTCTGTCGGTAAGATTTGTCTTTTTTCGAATCGGCTTCAATTTTCAAGTTTTCTCGTGATGAAAGAAGCACGGATTTCGGCTTGGCCACTGCCCAATCTCTGATGTAAGCCGATGTATCCTCAATGTGATCTGTTGTGTAGCTCAGAGGGTCCGACTCAGCTGACAACTTGGATAGTTCTGCTTCTTTATCCAAGGTCAAATTGTCAAGACTCCTTGACAGTCGCTTGCTATTCCTCAGATTTGTATCGTCTTGCCCTGGAGGAAAACTTCGCTCCCTCAGGTATCCAGACATCAGCGGATGACGACCCTGAGGAATCGGCTGAACTTCCCCAGATCCACGATACATTTCAGCCATGACTTTTGAGGTATACTCCTGGGACATGGTGGCATGCTTGTCAGCCATACACTCAACAGGCTTGATCATCTCTAGCGACTTCTGAATCGGGACTTTCTGGAGATTGTCCCGTCTTGAGATGAGTTTTGACCGGAGTGACTTCTGTCCATGCTTTGATCTGCTGAAGTATGAAGCACTAGGTGGCGGTTTCTCAATGACACGGGTATCGCCCTGTGCCTGGCTACTGCCGGAAGGAGATAAAACTGAAGTTTCAATACCCAAAACTTTTTCGCCTTTGGTCAGTGGAGGCTTAGGAATGCCCCTAGGTATCTGCCGATCTGATCCAGGCAAGTATCTGCCCCGCATTGATGAAGTGTTATTGTTTGAATATTTTTTCATGTTTAGAACATCCATTGTCAAAGAATGAGAACGTTTATCAGTCATGTCATACCAATGCGCATCTGTTTCTGTATCCATGTATAATTCTACAGTTCTCGATCGCGTTTTCTGTGGTTGTCCATGGCTTGAAATCCTACTTCCTGAGTTATAAATGTCTTTTGGGTTATCATAAGTCCTCGAATAAATTGCCTGATCTTCGAAAGGATATTCACTGGCTTCACTTGACAACTTAAGGCCCTGCTTCAGTGAAGTTCGCTGTTCCTGTTTCTTGCGAAGTTTATTTTTCATTGCCAGCAGTCGAGACTTGGGTTTGGCAGCGTTAGCCGTCTGCTGGTGGGGTATCTGCCCCTGACTCTGGCTCCCTTGATCCATTATCGCAACTGTCTATTTGACCTTGTCAAACAAAAAACAGGACACATCTACATGTACAACTTCCACTTATTCCGACAAACATTACAATGCTGCTCAAACAAGCTAACACTTAGTAGCAATGGCTAACCGTGTATCCCACAATGCACAAAAAGCTGGCCTCTACGTTGAAGCTGTTCACAAGTGGAGATTCTTATCAGGAATGATAAGTCGATTGTGGCCCACCCGCATTCATATGGAACATTTCAAGTTTATTGCTTTCACTGCTCATCCACCCGCAAATGAGTAAACATTTCCCGGGCATGGACACTACGTCTGGAACAGACACAACAAAACAATAAAGCAAGCAAATATAAACAAATCAGTCCACAAGCTGGCACAATTTGGAACTATCTTAGGAAGTTTTGTTTACATCTGATGTGAGCCACATGCCTGTTTATTTGCATTCTTTGATCCCTGGCATATATCTGGCTCCAATTTACCAGCTGCAAATCCCACATAACATTTAATCACCCTTGTGATACAGATCACCATGATACTCTTGCCCACCTGGCTCAATATCGCAATGACAAATACACTGAGTTCTGTACATTTTGTCTGATCAATAATTATCAATAATTACATAGTTACAGTTTACATTTTACAAGCATTTGCATGCAATAGAATTAAACTTACAACTGGTAGGCCTATCACTATTACTAGAACATGATAATTGTGATATTGTGTGTTTCGCAAGTTTGTGGACGTGCAGCTATGTGTAGTGTTATTATCCATGTTATTACAATATTGTGTAATAATGAGTTTGAGATTGACACAAAATTATGGGTTATTTGTTATAGTATGATATGTATTCTACTGTACAATAATCATTATAATTCGGATTAATTGTACATATTAAGCAACACTTGTTTGAGCACAGAGGACAGTGAATTGCATTAAGCATTAGGGTTTATTTTTTTATCATTGCTCTCCTGTCAGCCGGTAGGCCTCTGATTTTAAGATTACACACTTATCACATGATTTGTATGTGATATGTAACATATGGAACTTATAGCCATATCAACACATGAACATATAATAGCATCTGATCATATATATACATCCTGTACCACGGATATTAATAAATATAATATATAATAATATAATATTATTCACTCGGTGGTATTCTCATTGTAAGGACACTCCTGATTAGACGATTTGTACCACGTGACAATCCTACATATTCTATATTGGACGGCGAAAGTCTATATTGGACGGCAAAAATGTATATTGGACGATCCGGTGCTTCACCGGACGATTTCTGAATCTTGAACGATTCAGAAATGTCATATTGACCTCGGCTGACGTCTCGGCCAATTATATGACATTTCTTCATCCTGTAAACTGTATATTGGACTCCTCAACATCCAATATATGTGTATAATGTTCTATATAATGACATTCGATGTGTATTTTTTTTCCTTGAATATTGTGCATTTTGTGTTTTATATTATATATCAAACCTTGTATTTAAGAAAACTGGAAATAAATTACCTACTTACTTACTTACTATAATAAATGTGCATAACCTGATTACATCATGCTGCATGCGCAGGCATTACATTGCATCACACCATCTAGCCGGCGTTGCTCCCCTTAATAATAATAATAATAATCAGATTTATTTAACGACGGTCCATGATGATAGGCAATTCTGCCTGTCTTCCCCATCCCCCGTCGGGTGACAATTTAGAATTTGGAAAGCACATTTGTATGGAGAAACCTTTGCATTGCCAGGATGAAAACTCCACCTACTTTGTGCCGGTGACGGGGATCGAACCCGCGTCACCTACTGCCTCTGAGCTTCGTTGCTTCAAGAGCCACCAGTCCCATCCACTCGGCCACAGAGGCGGTTTATAGACCTTTGAAGGCCACATAACGGTAACACTTTTAGCCAATCAGTGAGCGTTCAACTCACTCAGGCAATTTAAAGGGAAACCTTTGTGAAACATCACCTTATATTTTTTTATGCCAGATTTCTGAACGAGTTTTCACCTAAAAGAATACACTGCCGGGAAATAATGACCAGGCAATATCTTGTTGTCATTCTTCTCAGGAGCTGGGGAATCAAAGGGGTTTTACATGGCCATTATCACCCATAATTTTGGGTATTTCTACCCCGGGTCCATTCGAGGCAGAATAGCGAAAAATCCCATGTGTTGTCAAATATATTCATGCTTATCACGCGACGTCCAATACATGAATTGATAAAACTAGCATAGTGGTTAGGCTGAGATTCTTTTGGAAAGGTGTTATGGATCACCAAAATGAGACCATTTAGCATTGAGTTAAATGGCCAATTTAATTACTATACCATATTGGTCCAAATAGTGGCACGCGCCCTAATAGTAGAGCGCCCCCCTCTTTTGCCCCAAAATGTTCGATTTTTGTAACCTAATAATTCACTTCATATCTTTCTAACAAGATCTTAGTGTTCCAGTCCACACATTCATGTTATTTGAATCATAATATAGGGGATTAAAGGCTTTAGGTATATTATTCAGTGATTTTCTTAAATTTGATCTCAAGTTTGACCTCATTTTTGCGTGCGCTGCTGCAAGGGGTCTTGCTTTGGCTCGCCGTGCTACTAATAGGACCAATACGGTGATTTGCCCTGAACTGGTCTATATAGCGGTTCAAGAACTGTTAACCCCTATATCACTGTATATAGACCAGTTCAAGGGGGAGCAACGTCGTGCACAGCCTGAGCGACGCGGAGCGTCTGAGATGGCTGTCATTCACCCTCGGGACGGAAATCGTTTGGACATCTTTTCAACTGAAAAATCAAATTCTTCCACAACTGTACCTTCTAGGCCTCATCTATATACCGAGAGGACATAGGGGATACATATTTGACAAACAATCAAAGACTTTATCACTGAAATATCCCAACTTGAAAACGTGAACCAGATTTTGACAAGCGCTTGGCCGGGCCATGGGTTTATCCATTTTCCCAATAGTATGACATCGAATTCGCTTGGTGGCGCCACAACTCGATCTCAGATAATGAGAAGTGGCGCCACCAAGTGAATTGTGAGGTCAATACAGCTGGAAAAATGGATGCGCCCATGAGATGTGTCAAGTTGTCACGATCCGGTTCGCGTTTTCAAGTTGGGATATTTCAGTGATAAAGTCTTTGATTGTTTGTCAAATATGTATCCCCTATGTCCTCTTGGTATATAGATGAGGCCTAGAAGGTACAGTTGTGGAAGAATTTGATTTTTCAGTTGAAAAGATGTCCAAACGATTTCCGTCCCGAGGGTGAATGACAGCCATCTCAGACGCTCCGCGTCGCTCAGGCTGCGTCGTGCATCACACTACATAGATCTACCATCATGCATCACACTAACTCACTACGAGTACATATAGATTAATGTCGATTGGCTCGATTCTCATACTTGTCTGTATTCAGATATACTCCCGCTTGCTTGTGTATCTCTTGCCCTTTATTTATAAACGGAAACTGTCCGCGATCTTTGTTTGATCTTGATATATTCCAGGATTTATTCACAGCCGCCGAACAGATTTTCATGTTCCCAGAAAATCGGCGGTCAAATGGTCACGTGACCGCAGGGCGAGATTATCGTATCGCCGGTAGGGTAAATCTGGTCAGCCCGGCACGCGGGCATTTTAAATGTTGGGGAGCATGCGCCTGTTAACTGATGGACATTTAGATGGAAGAAGTACAGTTACTTGGGAATTTTATTATTACTTGGGTATTTTATTGTCAAGACACGAAAGAGAGAATTAAAAATATTCACAACTCCCACTCTGAAATCATGTAACTTATATTAATTTGGAGCATGTTGCATTGAAGGTGGGAATATTGCATCTCATTATTTCTCATTACCACCTTGAGGTACTTAATTCCGGGTTTGAATATTTGTTTCCGGGTTTGAATATTTAATTCCAAGTTTCAACATTTATTTCCAAGTTTGAATATTTAATTCCGGGTTTGAACATTTATTTCCAGGTTTATATATTTATTTCCCGGTTTTAACATTTAATTCCACGTTTAAATATTTAATTCCCGGTTTGAAATATTTATTTATCAGTTTCGAAAGTGAGTAATTAATTCCATAGAAAAAAAAGTTATATCCTAAATAAAAAAAAAGATGAATGTCCCTTGTAAGCTTCTCCAGCTTCCCTAGTATATGTATTATATCAATGAGATTTTCTCTCAAATTCTACCTATTTCTACATGCGTTGATGTAACACACTTAAATCCCAATACGGTATAGGTTCAAGCAATGTTTTGGGGGGGGGGGGGTATTTGATACCGGACATCCTTGCTGCGATTACTCCTTCCATAAAATCCACCCTAAGCTACTTTCATAAATTTCAAGCACGTACATCCCAATATGTTGCTTCGAGATATAATGTGTCATCAAAGAATTCAATTTGGAAAGAGGGTCGATTACCATCCAAATTGGTAATTTTACATTCCTGCCTGCAATCCAAGCAATTGTATAGTTTTGGAGAAATTTCTATGTCATACAGTCATTTGCAAGTTTCCTTACCATGTTAAATAATAACTCAAACGTGTCCCAGGCTATGGTCAGAATCCACGTACCACAGAACACCTACGCATCGTCAGCTTATATACAGAGCTTCCTTATACAACTTGAAGATTAATTATAGGTTTCATTCAAAGCAAACACCTATGATGATCCATCAATCAGAACTCACGATGGTGATCGCCAAAATGATGATTGGGCATGGGTTTTATTGAAGCTGTGGTTTAAAAATCCATTGACGTGGCATTGTGGTTTGGAAAGGCGTGGCATTGCTCCCGCTTACGTTAGGTTCAAGGTTACCAGAAGAATATTTCCTATAAGCTCATAACACAATACTAAGCTACATGTATGTGCATATGTTTGGTATGTAATGTCCGATATACACATGCCAGTTCAGATGTGACCTTTGGATTTACCACACAAAGTCCTCTTAGATTGAGGTCACGAAGAAATCGCAGTATATGGCTATGCTTAAAACGCAAACATAAGCTCTAGCTACAGCCATTTTGTATTCATATTCCAATTTGCACATTTCAAATGTAAAATGTGAGGTGGAATTCAGGGTCACGAAAAGATGTGTCATATATGACTTCCTATATGACACATAAATAGATAAATAGTCCATAATGTAATACGTGTACACATGTGAAAATAGAAAGTTACTGAATTTTATTTATTTCATTCAACCCCCATGATTGCGGAAGTACATAAACATACAATAAAACCATTCATACAAATAGATTTCGAGCAAAGTGCAATATAGTGGAATTTTGCCCTTTTTGGGCTTATATTTTTGGTTTCTCGAACGAATCAATACATCCCATCTTCGAACACTTCACAGATGGTCTGAAACGTACGGAAGCGTATTAGGGCCACATGAGTTTTTTAAAAATTCAATTTGTCGACTTATTATCTCGATAAATCGAGTTAGTTATCTTGATAAATCGACTTAATATCTCAATAAATCGAGATATTATCTCGATAAATCGACTTAATATCTCGATAAATCGAGTTAAGTATCTCGATAAATCGAGAAAGTGTCTCGATAAATCGACTTATAAGACTCAGACATTTAAAGTACAAGTAAAATGAATATGCATCGACCATAGTATAGGCGAGCAATACCATTTCATTGGTTTCCTTGGCAACAATAGGACAAAGAAAATATACTGATCACTCATATTGAAAACTATATGGAGTATATGAATAACTGTCATTACATTAATCTCTGAAATAATACCAAACTATCCAATTGAAGAAGCCGTACAGATTTATCACTTTACGAATATACCTCTTTCCATGTTTAAAAGCTGAATAATTTTTAAAAAACAAAACAATTATACCATTTTCGTTCATGAACATGTTGCATCTTTTTAAGAGATAGTGATAGAGTAACTTCACTATAGTTTTTAATTCGGTAGTTTGGTCTGTATTATTCAATATTTAACGTTATAATGGTCCATCATATAAGCCTATTCAACATAGTGTTCAATATGAAGAATAATGTGACTCGAAACATATTTCCATTTTACTTGAACTTCAAATGCCCAGGACATAAGTCGATTTATCGAGATAATATCTCGATAAATCGAGATAATTAAGTCGATTTATCGAGATAATAACTCGATTTATCGAGATAATATCTCGATTTATCGAGATATTAAGTCGACTTATCGAGACTTATTTGAATAATTTTTAAAAAAACAAAACAATTATACCATTTTCGTTCATGAATATGTTGCATCTTTTTAAGAGATAGTGATATAGTAACTTCACTATAGTTTTTAATTCGGTAGTTTGGTCTGTATTATTCAATATTTAACATCCATATCATCCATATCTAACATACGGTCTACTTCTATGGGGAAATACACTCAAGAAATATTCAAAAGGAATCGATAAACTACAGAAAAAAGCAATTAGATGTATTCAGGGAGCAAGATATAATGATAGCACTGGTCCATTATTTGCCCGTAGTAATATATTAAAATTATATGATTTATTTCACATGCAATTAATGGTATTCATGTATAACTTTTACCACAACCAATTACCTGACCAATTACAGCGAATATTCAACAGAAATGAAGAAATACATGATTATAATACTCGATATCGCAGAGATCCACAGACGATTTCCAGAAAGTCAAATCTTGTAGCCAGGAGTTTCATATGCCAGGGACCATCTCAATGGGCATCTTTGAATGAAAATATCAAAAAATCGAAATTACTTCCAATTTTCAGGAAATCTATAAAAAAATTATATATTGCAAAATATATATCATAGATTTTTTAGACTTGTTGTGGACAAGTGGAACATGATATGTGCTGAATATTCTAATGAGATAATAACTCGGTTTATCTAGATATTAAGTCGACTTATCGAGATAATTAACTCGATTTATCGAGATAAACAACTCGAACATTTATCGAGATAAACAACTCGATTTATCGAGAATATATCTCGATTTATCGAGATAATAAGTCGATTTATCGAGATAATAAGTCGATTTATCGAGATATTATCTCGATTTATCGAGATAATAAGTCAACAAATTGAATTTTAAAAAAAATCATGTGGCCCTAATACGCTTCCGTAGTAACGTAATGCTTGTACAAAATTAGAAAAAAGTTGCTGACCAGATGTTTAGAAAAAAGTCATCAGAGTCCAAAATTGGTCGTTTTTTTGTCCAAAAATGGCTGTTTTGACTTTCCAAGGTCATTGAAGATCAGACTCAAGGTCACCGTTGAAACCACCATATAAGATTCCCCATTTGAATGTGGCAATATATAGGATCTATCTTGAAGTTTACTAAATACAGCTCCCATATTATGACGTAAAAAGTTGATGAAATGAGAATTTTGGGTGGAAATGGTTCAAGACAGTTCCTGACTGGATTTCAGATCAAAATTTTCATTTTCAAATCAGAATGGCCACCATATACAGATCGGCGATGCCCGGGCAACGGAACTTACATATATACATGTCAAAATGGTACATAGGACGAGTTATATTCATAAATTAGAAAAAAAAAGTCATTAGACAGATTTTGAGAAAATGGCCACCGAAGTCCAAAAATCAGTATTTTTCGATGAAAACTGCTGCCATTTCGATAAAAATAAAAAATAAATGTCTCTCGATATTTTTTAAAGTAACTCTGAAGATAAAAATGTGGACGACAGACAATGGATGGACAGACGACAGACGCAACACCATAACAATAGGTTAAACCAATGGTGTGGTAATCTAAAAATGCTGGCGGTCTACAACACCCTTGGTGTTCTGTTTTACGTCCAGTTGCGTAAAGTGGTATTTTTGAAATCTAATATATTCAGAGACATAAATACTTGGTATTACAATAGGAGTAATTCCATGTATGACAAGCTACATGTATATATAAGTATGGCAAATACTTTGAGATGATCGAGTTGGCTTCCCTGTTCTGGATGGTGTTGAAGACTATGTGAGCGAATAATTCACTGGTGTATTAGAGATGACCTGTCCTATGTTTAGATCAAAATGTGTTAACAAGTTCTCCACAGTTTAACAAAATGTAACAGAATATAAACTTGTTTATTCAGTTGCATACATGTACTTTAGAAGGAAAAAATTAGGCCAAGGGCCGAAGATAGGTTACCGGACAATGTTTAATATTTTAGGTGTTAGCCAGGTCACTGGTTGAATTCAAGGTCAAGAGAATATTCAGCATATATAACATTAAGCATATATCATGTCCACAGTTGATTGCTAAGCTGTAAATTCAATAATCAGCGAGATATTAGCAATTTTGTGCTGTGGCCTTGAAAATGAAGGGGCAAAGGTCAAATTCAAGGTCATCAAAATATTCAGTGTATATCATTTTCTATATCATGTCCACAATTGATTCCCAAGCCATACAGTCAATAGAGGAGCAAGATATGAGCCAGTTTGTCCTTGGACCTTGAAAATGAGGTCAGAGTTCAAATTCAAGGTCCGAGAATATTCAGCATATATCATTTCCTACATGTCCACAATTGATTCCTAAGCTGTAAAATCGATAATAAGTGAGATATCAGACATTTTGTCATGTGACCTTGAAAATGAGGTCAAAGGTCAAATTCAAGGTCATGACAATAATCTGCATATATCATTTCCTATATGTCCACAATTGATTCCTAAGCTGTAAAATCGATAATGAGTGAGATATCAGACATTTTGTCCTGTGACCTTGAAAATGAGTCAAAGGTCAAATTCAAGGTCATGACAATAATCTGCATATATCATTTCCTATATGTTCATAACTGATTCCTAAGCTGTAAAGTCGATAACAAGCGAGATATTAGCCATTTTGTCCTATGACCTTGAAAATGGGGTCAAAGGTCAAATTCAAGATCATCAGAATATTCAGCATATATCATTTCCTATATGTCCACAATTGATTCCTAAGCTGTAGAGTCGATAATAAGCGAGATATCAGCCATTCTAAGCTCTGACCTTGAATTGAGGTCAGGGGTCAAATTCAAGGTCACGAGGATATTCAGCATATATCATTTCCTATATGTCCACAATTGATTCCTAGTCTCTAATCTCAATATTAAGTGAGATATTAGGCATAATATGTCCCATTATAAAGCATAGGAGAATTTAACATGGGAAAGTCCCATTTGGGCAGAGTTTGGGCCAAAATGGCCCACTTCGAGCAATTCAAGCGCAACGAAATTTATAGGCATCATAGGAGTACATATGAGGAGTGTTATGTATCAAAAAGAAAAAAAGTTATTGAACAGATTTTGAGAAAATGGCCACCAAAGTCCAAAATCAGGCATTTTTCGTCGAAAACGGCCGCCATTTTGAAAAAAATGCGAAAATCGAAAAACTAAAAAATACCTCCTTCCTGAATTATTTTTGAGTATTTTTGTGCAAAATTTCAAAAGAATTCGCCCGTAAACAAAAAAGATTAAAATGTGGACGACGACGGACGACGGACGCAACGCCATGCCAATAGGTTATCGGACCATAGGTCCGGTAACCTAAAAATGTTCATACAGTCAGTCATTTACAGAGAACTTTATTGGAATGTATTTGACATATTCAAATTCGGCTGTCATATGAAAATAAATTTATAGATCACATATTAATCAATTGTTGTGAACTATCAAATATATACTTGTCTTTCGTTGCAAAGGATATAAGCATTGTAATTGGTGGGAAATTCACTCATACTTATATATTCTATACGAAGCAAAATGCAGTGTTAAGATAATATACAAGTGGTTACAAAAATCTCACTATACAATAGAAAAGTAGGTATCATTTTATCACTAAATTTCACAGCAGATCACTACAGATCTGTATATACGATAACTGGTTGACGAAAGACCACTCCAGTCTTACAACATGTACACTGTAAAAGATCCTGGCACAACACTGGCTTGTGAACAAAATCTTGTATTGAATTTGATCATGAAAGTTCAAATAAACACGAACACCTTGGATATGGTGAAAATCTGTACAATATTCCTAACATTTGTATATATTGATAAAACACACTCATATAGGCTTCCACCAAGAAAATATTCACATTTTGCAAAGTTATAATTGATCACATTTTCAGCTTGATGGGATATGCAAATGATGTACCGGTGGTAATGTTATCACACACAAATTCATGGTATGTTTAACAAAGGATAAATCAATGGAATGGTAGAGTATACACACAGGTGGGCGATCAGATTCCAAACAGTTATTCAATGAAGCAAACACAATCAGCCTCGTGGCAGTGAATATGCATTTTAAAAAAAAAATTTCTCCTTGCAAAACATAACATTATAGCAATTTACAAAATTATCATGAACGGATTAACATCAATAACGAAATATTAATCATTTCAAATCGCATTACATGTATGTACACATGGCATAATATTAGTGATAAACAGGTACACAATGTCATGTACATTCGTAGAGAAGGTTTTGGGTGTAACCATAGCAAGTTAGATTGAGCACTGACACATGTAACTCATTAAACAGAGACATATTGTTAGTGTGTACATATCGAATTGCCTTAACATTCTAATAAACTAGACATTTGGTTACAAAATGTATCAAATGTGTATCTCCAGGTACCAAATAACTGTATCTAACAAGTCTTGCAGGCAGACCTAATGTATTGTAATGAACAAAACTTCCCAGACTCACCCAAAGATTGAGGTCTCCCAACAAATTCCAAATTCCCAACCTAAAATCAGTGTGTGAACTTAATGGCCATCATACATTTCAGACATAAACAGCTTTGCGTAAGTTCTGAATAATAATATAAATTCTATCTGCAAGTATTAGGGTTCCGGAACTATCTAACTTTTGTATGTTTTCCATAGAAAATCTGCAATAAAATTACAGGTAATATGAAATCGTAATCTGAAATATGGTGTACATGTGACCGATGAAAGTTGTGACCTGTTGCATACAGAAATATTCAAAAAAAATATTTCGCAGAACTGACCAACATTGACCTGTTTGATTGCTTGCAAACTACATGCATAATTAGGAATGATTATTTTGAACTGCTAACAAATATTCTGCAGGCAGTATATATGTGAAAACAGATAAAGAATACACTCATTAACGCTTGGAAAAAAATTATGATAAAACTCACAATTTCAAAGACCTTAATATGATATATGCCGAACGTACCGGTCGTGATATATATGCTCACGTGTAAACTGCTGATTTATCCGTGGGACGTCATGGACAAATTCATGCTGCTTGAGCTTGAGATTATAACAGTGTCATGGTTTCATAAAATATGTAAACAAAATATCCTACCTTGTTACATTCCCTAACAAAAACTTCTCCAGTATAAAAAGCTAAGTATCCTTTGGCCTCGAGACACTAACAAATCTTACAGAATGTTGCTATCATTACAAAATATAAATATTTAATGAGATGCCATTCTACAATATGTAAACTTTTTGACGAAATGCTATACGTATATTAAGTAAGGTGCTATCACAAAACAGAATGCTATGACACAAGAGAGTGTTCAAACTCCCATTTCTGCGTATCGGCGCCGGTACACGGAAGAACTTTAACGTCTCCGCCACTGGCTGACTCTGATCTGTCCAAACACCGCTGTGTCGCCAGGTGAACTATAGTACCCGAGTCCTGAAATATATAACATACATCGTAATAAATACCACAATTCAAACTACACAACTTTTCTTGCCAAAAATGCAATACAATCTCTATCACCTCATATTCTTACACTTAGCATAAAAAGTGGCCAAAGTAACTTGTGTTGTTTGTTCTTTTATATTTAATAAGAATAAATAACCTATAACCTGCCAGACGGATTAAATGACATATTTTCAGTGGACGATCAGAATTACGAGTCAGTACTAGTTGTTGGGCCAAAAAAGTATAACTATCACTGTAAAACTTCGAGTTTTATCTCAAAGTCAGCTCGTATGACCCTAACCTTGTTAAACTTCCACTCCTGGTTGCCGCGGCCGCCATGACAGGGCAGCATCGTCACCGTCGTACTCGATCTAGTCGCATCACAACACGTCTCCTCCCGGCGCAGCTCATTCGTCTTGCTCAGTGAGAAAATCTGCAACATTGCACACGAGAATCAAAGTCAGGAGGCGGGGGTCCATAATGAAGAAAGGATAGGAGGGGTATATATACATGTAGTTGTCAGTGAATACCATTGGGATGGAAACAAATTCCCACTAAATGCTCGCCATATTCGTTTCGTATCTGACAGCATTATACGTCTGCATATATCAATTCTGTAAGACTTTACATGTAGGTTTGGTTTAAAGCCTGGTTTATCATGGCTCATAAATCATTTAGTTGGCAATATTACAAATTTTGCTAATAAACTAGACGCTTCCGGTCGCCTACGACCGCTTGGGTGTATCCCCCGTAGCCCTATCATCTCTGTTGATATCATGACTTTTCGCCATGAGTTATATTTCAACTCATAATATGTGTCAAACTTGGTATTAAGTTGAAATTCAATGTAAAAGTTGACCAAAACTGCATTTCAAGATGACGAAATTGGAGCCAGATAGAACTTTTCTTCATAAGTTATATTTTAACTCATAATATGTGCCAAACTTGGTTTCAAGTTGAAATTCAAGCTAAAAGTTTACCAAAACTGCATTTCAAGATGAAGAAATTGGAGCCAGATCGAACTTTCCATCATAAGTTATATTTAAACTCATAATATGTGCCAAACTTGGTTTCAAGTTGAAATTCAAACTAAAAATTGACCAAAACTGCATTTCAAGATGACGAAAATGGAGCCAGATCGAACTTTTCACCATAAGTTATATTTCGACTTATAATATGTGCCAAACATGCTTTCAAGTTGAAATTCAAAGTAAAAGTTGACCAAAACTGCATTTCAAGATGACGAAATTGGAGCCAGATCGAATTTTTCACCATAAGTTATATTTTAACTCATAATTTGTGCCAAACATGGTCTCAAGTTGAAATTCAAAGTAAAAGTTGATCAATGTTTTCATAAAAAGCTATTGTGATCAATAATAGACTTAACTAGCAAAAAAATAATGTTAACTTATTTGGTCACAGCCATAAAATCTCTACTGGACAAAGCCTTCACCTTGTTGAGCCCAATAATAAATATTTCTTGTCTTAACTATTTTCATTGTGGTCAATAATAAACTTAACATGTAAAAATAAAGTTAACTTTATCGGTTACACCCAGAAATTTCTACTGGACAAAACCTTAACCTTGTTGAGCTCAATAATAATTGTTTCTCATCTTAACTATTTTTATTGAGGTCAATAATAGACTTATCTAGCAAAAAAAAATGTTAACTTATTTGGTTACAGACATAAAATGTCTACTGGACAGAATCTTTACCTCGTTGAGCCCAATAATAAATATTTCTTGTCTTAACTATTTTTATTGTGGTCAATAATAGACTAAACTAGTAAAAATAATGTTAACTTATTCAGTACGCCCATGAAATCTGTACTGGACATACTTTCACCTTGTTGAGCTTAATAATAAATATTTCTCATCTTAACTATTTTTATTGTGGTCAATAATAGACTTAACTATTTTTATTATGGTCAATAATAGACTTAACTAGTGAAAATAATGTTAACTTATTCGGTTACACCAATGAAATTTGTACTGGACAAAACATTTACCTTGTTGAGGTTAATAATAAATTTTTCTTGTCTTAACTATTTTTATTGTGGTCAATAATAGACTTAACTATTAAAAATAATGTTAACTTATTCAGTTACACCCATGAAATCTGTACTGGACAAAACCTTTACCTTGTTGAGCTTAATAATAAACGTTTCTCGTCTTAACTATTTTTATTGTGGACAATAATAGACTTAACTAGTAAAACTAATGTTAACTTATTCAGTAATATTGTCCTGTTTTCACTGAAAACTTCAGTTCTCCATTCTGAACAAGAGACCAGTGTCATTACCTTCCATTGTACAGGCTATTGGAATGATCGTACATGTCAAAATGGATATTTCAAAATTCTGTAATAAGTTAGGCTGTTAACATATTAATATTTATATAATCATTCTAAAAAACGATTGGTTTCGTGTGACAGCCCTTCCCAACAACACGTCCAAATATTATCGAGATTCGTCAAAAATTGCCATCTGTAGAGCGTTCACAAGCCATGTGTCTCAAACAGGCTGTTTTCAATGCAAAATGTATCCCCAAACGACCAATTCAGTTGCCACGGCAATCAAAATCGATTGGTGTCGGGATCTTACCATAATATACGTGCGTGCAAAAAATAATGGTGATCGGGTGACAATTGCGGCCTGTAGCGCGTTCACAAGCCATGTGTCTCAAACAGGCTGTTTTCAATGCAAAATGTGTCCCCAAACGACCAATTCAGTTGCCACGGCAACCAAAATCGATTGGTGTCGGGATCTTACCATTATATATGTGCCTGCAAAAAATAATGGTGATCGGGTGAGAATTGCCGCCTGTAGCGCGTTCACAAGAAAATCTCTGCGGACGCGGACGACGAAGCCAAATCCATAGTATCCGCCGAACTTTGTTCGGGGGATACAATCATTGCTGTCTGAAAAGCTACTTAAATGCTTTACATGTAACTTGACATACTTGATTTGCACTGATGCCTTCATTATTCCGCATTTGGCAGTAGAACAAACCAACAGTCAGCGATTTTTTCTCATCTTTGCCCAGAATGTCCAAACAAAGACTACTGCTTGGGTTACGTACCTGCACGATATGTTAAATTCTGATTATTTTTCGCAATCTTAACATTCATCATTGTATCTCAATTGGTATTGATGTATAACAATGCAATATCAAACTGCAACAAAATCCATATAATTATATACTTTGCACTGGGATATAGATGATATTATACGCCTAGAATGTGCCCAGTAATCAATAGTAGTACTCACAAAGCCCCACGCCTGCACATTTTCATCAATGATGTATTTTTCTGGGTATATGTTGTCAAGGTACCACTTGAAACTTTTGCAATTCAACTTTTTCCTCAGCTCTATACGGTCAGAGATGTCGCCTGCATCTTTGTCCTGTGCGACACAATATAGAACTGCATGTATGTGTATAATTACTTTTGTCTAAAACATCAAAGTTTTTATAGTTTTCATACTGAATGTACATGTACATCTGTTATGTGAAATAGTGTCAAATTTGGAAACACTTTATCGGTAATTTGTCAGTTTCCTTTAATTTTAGTACTTCACGAAATCTTCTGACATTTTCCTATTTACAAGACTCACAAGGAGATCTTTTCGATGCATATAAAACATCCGTTTATATTCATCCATCCAAACATCCACCATTCGCTTGGAGTTCAAACCGTGCGTGTCTTTCCCCGCTGGTGAAATAAAAGACACGATGTGGATACTATACTGATTTTGACTGAAATTGATCATGGAAATTTATAATATACACAGAATAATAAACAAGTTCTCAAAATTAGTTGATGTGGTGAATTTTCAACGATGAAAATTTTCACACAACAACAATATTGTCATGCATTACATGTGAGAGTACAAGTTTGACAATCTCATATTGCCACTTCAACAAACATTGGTATAGCTATCTGAAGCAAATGAGAATCAGTCCCTCACCAGGGAAGGTATACGGATGAGAGCCTCGGAATATGTGTCCGACTCGGGAACAGGGAATAAACTCCAGCGAACCCCCACACATCCACGTCTGGAAGTGTGATTACATGAGCATTAATACACGTAGCACAGACCGGTAAACATAAAAGTAATCCCATTTTCTTTTATTTGGTAACTTTTAAATATACATTTTTTGCATCCTCAGAATATTAGCCACACAAGAATTAGCATGATTAGAAATGAATATTGAGGTGTTTATGACTATTTTGGTATATTAGTTCATATCTAGGCTCAATTTTCATGACCTTTGTTATGTAAATATCCACTGCCAAGCCAATGTACCAGGTATACAATACAAATTGAAACTTTTTTAAAAACTTTTACATCTTTTGTCTCATTCTGCAAACATTTCCAGAATTTTGTGAATCTTTCAGTTTTACATCCTCTGACTCACCCTGAAGGAAATCTCGAGATTCTCGCCGCCCCAGACATCCATACCGGGGTCGTACCCGCCGATCTCAAAAAAGTAGGAGCGATCTGCAGCAAGCAAACCTCCGGCCATTGTGGGAGACCTTGGACATAAAGCGAGGAATATTGTGATAAATCAGGAGATATATATGCTCATTTGAAAACTAGACATGGTAAAGGATGTACATGAAAAGATACTCATTTGGTATAGAAACGTTTTCTATTTTGCCAGTGTATTTTTCCTGTTTTTGAATGGAAACTTTCAGTTCGAAAATTGAGCATGAATTTCAATACATTGATATGACCCAGAAACAATCATATTTCATAAGAAAATATTACACATTGGAAAAATATTACACCTGAAGGTAAAACAAGACAGCTGAATTAAATCATATACACTGTAATATTTCCCAATTATCTCCTAAGTGTGAAAAAATCTATGCGGAGAATACCCCCTCAACAGCTCTCTCTGCAATACCAAACAAACACTGTACCTGACAGGGTCCGTGTCACTCTTGCGTTCCGCTCGCACTCTCTCCGGCAATGTTCTCCACGTGAAGTGTCCGCTCCATGTAAAGCCCCCGATCTGTACCCCGCCTTGACCCGAATACTCCAGTGTCTTGTCATTTATAGCGTCAATCATCGGACATAGAACTGCCGAACGTTTCTCCTTGATACGGGCGAGGATTGGCTCCAACCTGTGAAGCAAGCATTCACAGAATTCAAGATGGATATCCACTGAATATATCGTGCATAACATTTAAAACAACTCACATTCATACTTTTGTGGTAGTATTAATCTTGCAAATCACCTAATCATCGATGGACAATAAAAACTGACTAATTGATTAATCATTCCATATACTGATATAGAGTCGATACCATCAAAACATACATACCACATCTGGTTGACCTCACAGTGAGCGTCAAGGAACACAAGCACGTCCCCAGTCGCGGCTAGTGCTCCCGCCAGCTTGGCCCGTATCAGTCCACTTCTCTCGTTAGTCCGGATCAGTTTGACAATACCGTCCGGCCATGTCTGACTGATATAAGATGTCAGGCTGTCCCCCAGCTCCGCTGTTACCATGGCAACCAATAGAGAGGATTAAAGTTGAGAATACACATAAGCAACTGAATCATACATTATGTGTAGGCTTAATTGGGAACTAACATAAACTTGCGTTTTCTACTTAATATTGTTTGGGAAAGGGACACTGTTCTAAATCCATTCAATTGGTTTTTTTTGCCTAAAAACGAGGTTAGATTTACATATTGGTAAAAGGCACACAATCAAGTATCATTATTTATCAAAATGTATATTCACACATGTTACATAATATCAGCTTACGTCTATCACTAAAGTCATCCAGAAAAATGATCTCATGCAGGTAGCGAGGAGGTGTGCGGTTGATGATACTGTGTGCAGTGCGAACTAAGGGCGAGAATGCTTCATTGTTGAATACGATGACGACGCTGGCATTCGGCAGGTCAGAGGGGTATTGTATATTCTTACACCTGTGTCAATGGGGAATGTCTTGTGAATATTATACATGCACCAATACTTGTAACCATAGGATTTCTCCCCTATAAATCTATGTTGTGACAAAGCAAGATAATATTTTCTGTCCATTTAAATGTATCCACGACTTCATTTTATACCAGGTGAATAAACAAATTACGCCATATGCTATATAGGAAGCAACTGTAATACGTTGTTACATATAAGAACGAGCCATCCGTCCTAAATTCCCCGCATCCCTAAGTTCGCCAACTGCATATTAGCAAAGCATAGAAGCTGTCTTTGTGAAAAACAAAATCACGGTAAATGGTCATGATACTAAGCTATTGTAGGATTCGGTGACCCCACGATAAAGAGGTATACCCCATTACTGGAGTGTCGCCGAATGTCTTATAAACCTGTCCACACGTTCACGCTATAACCGTGGTGTCACTACTAGGTAGCCACCACGTCATAACGCTACAGTATCGATTAACGATTTTAATGGGTGTTTAAAGGACATAACAGAGCCCGAAAATGTTGTTGGCGAATTTGGGAATGCGGCAAATTTAGGACGGATGGCTCGAATAGATCTATTTAATTTATTTTAACATCAGAACTTTCAAGTAACTCACTGTGAATGACGACTGTCTCTCACAGCCCGATCCAGCGCAATTTTATCACTGGCAATGACATTAAAAGTTTCCCGAGCAAAACGTTTGTCAGCTTCTTTCTGTTCTTCCGCTGACAAAATAACGGGCTTTCCCATTTCCCCCGGACCATCGCTAGGGGGTCTCTTCTGTGCTTCCTCATAGCGGCGTTGTCGAAATGCCATCACAGATTCAAATGAATTAGGGTCAAAGCCGAGGTCGTTGAAGTTATTTGGATTTTGTTTTGCAATGCCATTATTTTGATCATTGTCATTGGCACTGTCAGGAAACTGCTCGGCATCATACAGCTCAGTGTCATGATCGTGAGTGGTGAGGTGTATAAAATAACACACGCCGAACAGATAAAAACAAGCAAAACCACACAATAATGAACTCGTTTGTATTCTACGAGCCATTTCTGGTTTTGCACTCTCAATTTTGCATTTTGTTCTGAATTTCTTTTAAGCTTGTGACCTGAATTTCATTTTTGTTTTAGTTTTACGAGTTGTCCACGTTTCAGTGTTTACGCATTGTCGGGGAACGCCCATCTCGTCTTATGACGTCAAAGCCGGGGAATTCCCGAAACAGGTGCGACAACGTTCTGCAGCCGCAATGTACGATAATAAGTTGAAACAAGAAGTGTATTTAGAAAATTAGTCTCGGGTGTTGCCTGATCGATGATGAACCTGTCTCATGGAGCCCCGGATCCACTACGTGTACGGATATCCAGGATCTCCCTGGATCTCACGGCACCAGAACCATGGCGCTACAGGGTGACTCAGTATGGTCCGGGAGGCTCGGGGGTCAAAAGTCAAACAGAAGTGGTCACCCTGATCGTTCCACGGCTCTACTAGGTCTACAGTTTACATCAAAAACAGTTGAATTGTAGTGGCACCAGGCTGAGACCCCGGAATTAACCCGGTATTTTAAAGCCTATAACGATTTTGGCCATGGTTCATCATGGTTTGACCCGGTATAAATTCCCGGTCGTCCCAGTCATGATTTTGTCACAGTAGCACTGATACGGACATCCCAGTGTAGCCACGGCTGTGCCCCAGTTGTTCTGGTAGCGTTACAATTTCATTACGAAATTTAAATTGTGTCACATCCGTAGTTCCACCATGCGAGACGGTTGTGCTACTGGCTCGCAAAATATCTCCTGCTGGGCTCGGATTCACTACGGTTTCACTACGGACTTCCAGGCAGCACATACGCCACCACCGTACCCTGGTTGTCCCGGTGAACAGACGGTTTCGCTGGAAGACTTTCTTCAAGTAATGTCAGGAAATTGTAAGGCACGACAGAGTCCATCACGGCTTGAAGCGCTTCCAACATTGGCTTCTCCATGTGTGCCACGAAACCAAATGCGGTTGTAAGAAATAATGTCATTCTGGATCATTGGACAATTCAAGAGGAAGGCAGTATCACATTGGGTAAGTAACAGATCCACTGTTCTCTCAATTTGTTGTTTGTCTTCCAACGACATGTTGCTAGAAATGGTAACTTTGTCTATCAACTCACCAAAGTTGATGATGTTCCATAAGTGATAGCTCTAATGTTAATGTTAAAGTCGCCACATATAGTGATTAGCCTGGATGTGTGATGAGTTCTGAGAAAAAGTGTCAAGTTCGAAATTTGAATTTCAAACAACGTAACAACTTTGATACTCAAAGTTACGTCTTGGCACCCTGTTTGAACATGTAAGTGCCCTCGTTATTGAAAGTGTCGAATTTTAATTCTCAGGGAGTGTTTCAATGTATCACTATCAGGATAGCCACACGTCTTGGTAATGTTCGTGAGTATATTTCTATAAGTTTTATTTGTGACTACATTTGAACGCTCGAACGCTTTGGTGTTTCTGTGTGTTTGTTTTTCCCCCTGGTCTCCAGCTTGATGAGTTTACTCCTCTGATGCCCAGCATGTGTATTTTGTGTGCTTTCTCATTATTATGTTTATGCGAAATAAACTTTTATTCCATTCTATTCTATTCTATTCTATTCTATTCAAGTTTGCTGTTATTTTGTAATCTGTGTATTTTCCGCCTAAATATCACAAGATCTATAGCCCGTCAGTAATTAACCAACTAGCGCATAAGAAATATCACGTGACTACAAATTGCCGCGCATATACGTCAGTTCAACTTCAGATCTCACTGTGAACGGTTGTAAGACTGAATATCAGTTATCGCGATAGCATTGACGGAAGCATTACAATCAATACCGTTTACAGAATAATACTACAAGGATAATCAAGATTTACACCTGCAAGTGATAATATATATATATCGTTGTGATGTGGTGGCTACATAGTAGTGACACCACGGTTATAGCGTGAACGTGCGGACAGGTTTATAAGACATTCGCTGTCACTCCAGTAATGGGGTATACCTCTTTATCGTGGGGTCGCCGAACTTTACATCGGTGCCTGACCTTTCGAACCACAGTGGTTTGTTTGGCGTCGCTCCCGGGTCGGCCCCCGCTGTTGACTCGCATCACCGCCATGTGTGAGTGGTTCCATATGTGGCCTGTGATGGGCTCCACAGTGGGATACAGCTGACCTCGGGGACGAGGTCTCTCCGAAAGGGGAAAGCACTGTAGCGTTGTGACGTGGTGGTTACATAGAGGTGACACCACGGTTATAGCGTGAACGTGCGGACAGGTTTATAAGACATTCACTGACACTCCAGTAATGGGGTATACCTCTCTATCGTGTGGTCGCCGAACTTTACATATATATATATATATGTTATGGTAAAGTAGAATGTAGTTTGTCTTGCACAATACTTAAAGGTGGAATACCATGTTCCGAATTTCTCGATTATTGTTGCAATGGAATTAAAAGGTGAACCAGGCTTTCCGTATCTTACTGGTTCAAATACTATAATGTGTTAGGTGTATTACCGGTAACTGTAATTCTATAATGGTTATAACGAATAGTGCCTAGAATTATATACCCTCTACTAGTAATATTGCTATGATCATATTTCAGTGTCTAGTAAATATCATATCATCATCTTTGCATTTCTAATTGTATAAATCACAATCCTGTTTATGTGTCTGTCATTTTCAATGTTTTTACACTGAATGTTTATATTGCTCAGGTACCTTTTGGGTTACAATAAACTATTGATTGACGCGGCTGATCGAGTTGTTGAACCTCGCCCCTCGGGCTACAAGTCCTCAAAGCTATAATCCCTAGTCCTATGGTTACTTAGTTCGCCTCTATGTCTCCGGCCGTGGACACTAACCACTGGGCGCCTGCGCCTAGTGAAACGTCACAATATCAAATATCTAGAACTGGCTAATTATTTTTCTGCTTCAAAATTTGTCACCATATTAGACCCACTCTCAATACACAAATACTGAGATTGCCATATTTCGCACTATATATATAACCCGTAGGTGTTTTCGTTACTGTAGATTGAAGTGAGACACAAGTGTTTTCAGGATTATATTCTTGAAATATCCTGACATGTCTCCTTCCACTATATTCCATTTATATGTCTCTATTATATTATAAGGGTGTGTAGTGTAGTGTCCCCCCACCCACCCATGATAACCTCTGTTCATATTCTCATCGACAACATCATTTGGTTACGAAAAGGATTGTTTGAAGGCGGTCCATCCGTAGTGTAAATATTTCTTTAAAAATCGCATTCTTGTTTTTTTTTAACACGAGACGGCTGCAGAATTTCACATCGGGATTCCTCCAAGTGTGACGTCATATTCTGGTTATCCTCCGTTATATATATATTTTTTCACTAATTTTCTGTCAATACCACTTCGCTTATATAAAATACTTTCTGTTTATTTTGCATTATTCAGAATGCATTTTCGTGAAAATTTTATACTCCATGCACTCACACCAAAATATAAAATAGATATTTCTTGAGCGCAGCTTTCATCGTTTCATGATTTTTTAGGCGGTACCTTTGTATATTCTGGGATCACACCACTATTGTGGAATAACACCACTCGTCGTGAGTTACAAATCGGCTTAAAGAAAATAAATCTTGTGGGGAACGGTGAGAAATGTCAGGGAAATGTGTGGTATATCAGTTTCCTGCCCAGAAAAGTGTTGTGTGTTCAATTATTGATCAGACAATGGCAAATTTTTAATGTTCGGCTAAGAAAAAAAATTAGGCCAAAGGCTAAGATAGGTTACCGGACAATTTTGGTTTGGATAATAGAAGTAACAGACCTTGATATTTATCAATCAAGGTTTTCAGTGTGAACATTATGACCATGAGATTTACCAATCAAGGTCATCCCTGTGAACTTCAATGTCACCATTACATGTACGGGTGCGGTATTTGATTTTCTATATGTTCATAGTACAAAGATACGTCTGGGTGCAAGTGTATAGGCCGCTCAGGCCAATGTACACATTCCCAGTCAGACATTTGGCACTCAAGGTCATCTGAGGTCAAGTTCAAGGTCATCATTAGTTGTGCCATATATGTCTTCCTATATGTTCATAATGCAAACATAAGCTTTATCTGCAAGCCTTTCATCTATAGAGGCAAATCTGGGCATTTTTTGACACAGAAATGGCTGTTTTGACCTTTTAAGGTCATCCAAGGTCAAATTCAAGGTCACCACACAAGTCGCCATATATGACTTTCCAATTGAAAGTACCAATTTCTAAGCTCTATCTTCAAGCGTTCTATGAGTACAGTTCTGGCAGCTCTCATTATGAAGGAAAAAATTGCCAAAAATTTTCCAAGTCCAACAATTTTTTCAAAGGGTGAAATTTTTTTCCCCCTGGAAATGGCCCAAAATGGATAGTGATGCGATTTGGGGTGAACATTTTTTTTTTCGCCGACTCGTCAAAATGGCCGCCACACGCAGACCGGCGATTCAAGGGCAACCAAACTTATACACATCACAGAGGTCCATAAGGGGAATCTTTTGAAACAAAAATCTCAAAACTGTCTGAACAGTTTTCGAGAAAAGACAGACAAGGTGCTAATTTGGGCATTTTTCGACCCAAAAATGGCTGTTTTGACCTTTCAAGGTCATCCAAGGTCAAATTCAAGGTCACCACAAAATTTGCATGAATTCTCATTCTATAGACAGACAAAGCTATTGCAGACTGAATTTTTTTTTTTAAATTCTAAAAGTGGTTATAGCTTCAACCGGCTTGTGGCATAGTGATTCGGCTGCATGACCCAAAGCAGGAAGGTTGTCAGTTCGAAATCCCATCGCTCGCCGAGGGGTTATCATTGCCAATCCCCGCCCTGGACGAGTGTACCGTCGGCTCATTGGGTAGGGGACTACTCAGCTTCGAATCGCTTACCTACCAGTAGGGTATTCGAAGACTCTCTTGATTGAGCAATGGAGATGATTGCACGACATGCCATTCACGGGGCCTGGGTTGACACAAGGATAGGGACACCCCTATGGTCTGGTAGAGACACGGTCATGCCAGTCGATGAACGGTCTCAGTCAACACGAGACATAACGCAACCACACTGTGATATCACACGAACCTCACACCTATGATGTCACATTCGTGATATTACACGGATATCACATTGACCTGTATTGTGTGAGTCAGATGTGATGTCACCATATTATCTCCGCTAGATAAATATGACATCACAAACACGAGCTATCAGTATGATATAATATAAATGACCGACATTTAATTAATATAATAATTTTGAAATCTGAAGTGGGTGTTAATGGTGACTATCACATGAAATACTATTCGCGCACCCTATTCCCAGCTGTATGCATGATGTACGGCATATTTCATTTTACATACATATGCTACATACATTTGATGCTGTGGGGTGTTTGCACGTTGACGCCGCTGTGATCTGATCCCATTAGATATCTGTGACGTTCGTCTGAGTTCAGGGTGATGTAAGTGAGATATCGTTTTGTTGGCTGGGATATGAAAAAAAACAAGATGGCATATCCCAGTCCTGTAGTCCTATAGCCGAAATGTTGTTGCATATATCATGGATTATAATCAATTTGCACAGCATAAATTGAAAAAAAAAATGGGTATCTTTTTTCTTATATACATCTACATGTAGTTGATACTTATGTGTTACCATTGGCAACACACGTTTGTATGGCTAATGCTGTTGGTATTTGTTGAACTAGAGAAGTTACACGAAATTCCTAAATTATGCCCCAAACTCCAAGGATTCAATGATGTAATTTGACTGTAGTGTCGTGGTTCGGGCTATTAAACTCTAGTGAGTTTTCCACTGAATTGAACATTAGATCATATTGACGTAGCCCTGTAATAGAATTTGCCTTACTACCATCTCACCAAAAACTTTGGTCCGCGACATTTGAATAATTTATTGAAGCCTTTACCTCACATACATAGTGAAAAATGATGTGATATGATAGATTTCTTCCTATTCCTAATAAAATAGGCAAATACACATACATACATAATGTGAGTATACTCAAACAATTTTCATTAATAATGCAACTGTCGTATGTAATAATTATTAATGACAGATTTTAATTGCGTCTACACAGACCGACCAGTCTGGACCGTGTTCCCTCAGTCGCCGCATGTGGTCAGTCAAATGATTCACACACATGAAGTATGATATATTTAATTGCTATGAACTTACATCTCAGGGAACACGGTATATGATGCGAACATCGGAAATGACCACACCTAAAATTGCGACTGTCAATTGATATATCGTGTCCATATGGTGTATTCCGCGTGCAAATTAGCCATTAAAGCGAGCAACGCGTGTACTTAGATGAACGGCTAGCCATAAATAAACAATAACGCACAACACCCAGCCATTATTTCATCGTGTACACGTAAAATAGCAATGAATATCCAAGTGGAAACACGTTTTCATCACCGTGTATTCCCATCAAAAGCGAGAAGACATCACGGGAAACTTCAATTCCGGCATGAAAGCATGTCATTGGTCAAACATTTCGTACTGTAAAAGCAACGTATGTATCCACATCCCGTCATTCAATAGGTGGACACTGCGAATTGCACAGTTATACGTATAGATTGGAACTTTTGGAGGAATTTCGTGGAAAATGGCTAGTCATATGTACCTATTCGTATCCTTATCTCTCGTGGTTTGTACGTACGGAGAGCAATCTTACGACGTGAAATCCAAAGACGGGAACAGCAAAGACGATTCTGATATTTACGTGTACCCCGCCGGGTTCAGAGGTGGGCGGTACTACTACGGCGGCATATACAGAGGTGAGATCACCTAACAGACGCGAAAGTCTAGAATGAGTTTCAAGTTTTCTGTTTTACGTTTTCTTCGATTAAAATGGCTCATACTTAAACTGAAGCTCCATATCCGTTCTCCAGATATTACCAGTGTAGTTTTGCACTGAAAATTTGAAGCTCAGTAGCTCTTATAGAACGCGATGAGATTGCTCAAATTAGCTATGTAATATAAGTTCATTGACATGACAACAATATATAACACAAAGATGGGAAATTCATGGTACTTTTAATTGCATGCATTATATTTTTCTATCGCTAAATAATCTCACATGGAGAATCATAATAGAACATATCATACTATACTTATGAAATATATTTGTTATCATGACAACCATATTCTAATGTCCCACAGCAACGTGATTGCTAGGGATTTCAGTTCGGCACTTACCTGCAAAATTAAGTTAAAATCATCATAATGGATTCCAGAAGAAAAAAAACCCTCACCCTCACGACGATTCTTGCGGCATTCAATTCAATATTCATAGAGACCGGGTCCCTAGTAACCACTTGCCATTGGCATATCTCAAGAACAGTTACCTCAGCAACAAAAGCGGATAACTGAACACTGATTATTTCGAACAAAGTACACGATAAACTAATTAGACTATTAAAACTAACACATGCTAATTTAGCATGTACATTGTAGTGCCATGATATGATCAGGAGATAGACGTTTTGTTAGCCTAATGACCTTGATGTACCCTTGTGACATCACGGATACTCGTTATAATATTGAGTAGTTAAATTTCTACTAGAACTGTCATATAGCTTCTTAACTGTTTGAAATTATGTCGCTGTGAAAAAATAAAAATCCATAATATTCACTCAAAAATAAGTATCCTAGACTTGAGTTGGACTTTACCATCACATTCATGCAATGTTTATTAGTATTTCAACTTTCATATCATTGCTATAATGGTCCACCGCCAGCTCAAACTTGTTCATGACAAAGAAATGATGTTTTCCATACTTTGTTTTTCGAAAGCTGGATTATCATGGATGTTGTAGATTCAATATTGCAACATCAATAGATTCCATATCAGAACAAATACACCACGATGTACCGTGTTATGGTCATGTTTTGAATTTGAGCACTAAACTTCTTTTGGAAACGAGGAACAAAATTGACGTCATTTAGAATGCTTCGGAAAAGCATATTCTACTTTGGGTAAAAGAAACTATTCACTAGTGAAATATCAACACATACAAAATTTACTATAGAAAAGCTGGGCATTGACCAACAAGGCGAACCATATTTCAGACTCTCTGCTCCTGTTTTTAGTACTAGCTTTTACACACAGAGGTATATTCATACACAACAGTTATAATTTCCAACCGATGAAATATTTGGTCATCTTTGAATATAATTATTGCACAACACACCATTTTCACCATAGGATTCGCACACTACATGTACACCATTATACCCTCTGTATATTCCAGGCAGCTGCCATAATGACGGGCTCTACTACCGAGATGGCAGCAGTTTCGTCATCTGTTCCAACGGTAACGCTTACGTCCAGCCCTGTGCTCCCGGCACGAAAAGTTCCGGACAGCACCGCTACAGCCCGGGGTATTACTACGGGTACTCGGACTTCTGTGACATCAACCTGGTGGACCAGGGCTACGGACCCGCACACTACGCTCCGTATGGAGTCAGGGTAGGAGACGGCGAGGAGTCAGGCTACAGGTGAGCTGACAGGCATTTATATAGGCCCACTAAAATAAACAAATTCCATTTACAGTGAAGTTAGTAATTCATTATCCATACAGCCTTAATCACTTAAAGAGGCAGTATTTTGTGGCAACGTTTAGTAATTTGTAGAAATGTCAGGCTAAATAGGATACTATAAATGTACGCAGTTAATGCCACATGAAAACAAAGACACACCATGATACGATCAATGAATTGTTCTGCAGCACTGACGATGGTTACAACCAGAAGAAGTCCACTAGCTACGGAACAGATCACTCCTACGTGAAGGGGAATGATCCATACGACTACCGCAATAAGGGCTACTCCAGCTATGGAAGGGATAGTGACAATTACGATAAGGCTAACGATTTGTACGGCGCTAATTCAAAGGCTTACAGTAAAGATGTGTACACTAAGAGCCAATCATATTCCCAACAACCCAAAGCCGTAAAGTATGATCCATACGGTAAAAAGGACTATGCGCAAGAGTCGAAATATTAATATTAAAGTTGTTAGATAAACTTGGGCGCTGAGCCCATGTATACGCTTGTACAGATTTGCCAAGCTTTATATTGCTACTACAATCAATGTCTCACTTTTTATACACGTACGCATACTAATGTGGGAGGCTGTAAATAAAGTGTTGTTTCTGCTACTTCCGTCTCCTCTATTTATTCTCTTTAGTGTTTGAATATCAGAGATGTCAATAATTTCATACCTTCATCACCAATACTGTTGGTAGCTAGGTCAACTAGTATTCATTATTGGAACGCTGATGCGGGCAATACGAGTGCTCAAATATAGATTATTATTATCTCAAAACGTTAACTACTGAACAGGTATTTGAGACATTAGTCGCATTCGTTGGCACTATTAGTACTCTGGCACTATGATGAGATTGTTTGCGTTTGCTATTTTCACATTTTCAATGAACTGTGGTATTTACCGTTTTGAAAATTTCACAGAGAATGTAAACGTTGCTAACCGTGGCATACATGTTCATTCATTCATTATGGTTTTTTCAATGACTTTTATTTCACAATAAACATTCTAAATACATACGGTGCAAGTTGAAATATGCCACAGGAAGTGAATAGTAAATATTTCCTCCATGCAGCAAATGCTTCCCTTGTGGAGAAAACGTTTTACACACAATTGAAGCAAATGTTTGCCACGCTTAATACAAGAAATAAGAATTCCCTACGTTAATCAATATTGACCAAAATACTCAAAATAAACCATGGATAGTGTGACGATATCACGTTAATGTAAAATGTAACAAGACGCTTCATTCTCCTCTTCCTGTTGTATCTTTAATTTACCATTTTTAAAAAAAAGAAAGAAAGAGTTATTACATTACAGAGTTATTATGGTATTCATGTGAAACAATCTAAGTGAAAATATCAACCAGTTGGAATATTTATGCCCAACACTGCTGTGAGAGACCCATTTTAGTTCAATTTATTACTTAGTTCAATTTTTGCGTCATGATTCTTCGGAACCACATCCATGGAAAGTCTACGTATATTATACAAATATTGGATGATAGGGAGTCCAATACACTGGCGTGTTTAGAGGGGGCACAGCCGGCACGTGCCCCCTCTTTCCATGAAATAGGTACCTTTGTGCCCCCTCTTTCGAAAAATCGTGCCCTCACTCAGTTTTTTAGAAGATTAAATAAAATGAAATAATTCTCTTCATTTTATTGCCTTTTTTATGATGGTCATCCATCCAGTTGGTGTGTACGAACTACAAAGTGTGCACAGCTCGCGAACATTTTCTTTCACTAGTACGGCATGATAATGTTCCCATATTGTTTGTCAACACAGACATGATCAGCGGTCACATCATGTATATATTTATATCTAAAAAATCAAAGTGCTAATGTCAGGACCTCCCTACCCACTCCCTCCATGCAACCCAACCCCTTCCTCCTTGATGGCAGGGGGATAAACGCTGCCCCCAATGCAACATTTTGTTGTAATCTGGGAGTGTATAGGATGATATAGGTATGTCAATCGAAATGTGTTGAAGCATGTGTTGAAGATTGAAAATTGTAATTGTAATCAACCAAAGAACATCTAGGCCCCTTCAGCTTCTGGGGTCCAGGCCTATTGTATAAAACTTTCTGTCACATTTGTTTGCCACGAAGGCGTTTCCCGCCGCAAGCTGCGTCCCCTCTTCAAGGTGTCAGATAGAGTCACAAGCATCACAACAGCAGAACTTGAGGTTACGTGTGCGGCCACAGGGACAAAGGAGAGTAGAACCAGTACTCGAGGCTGAGTGAACACGAAAAAAAATCAAGGATAAGTAGACACGAAACCCATTTCTTGGTTAAACAACCAAACAAAATATTGTGGGTCTTGTTTCTATGTGATATGAAAATTCTAATTGTGAACCTGAACGTTATGACAACCTGTCGAATATTTTGATGTCCATGCGTAAATTGATTCTCACCTGCTCTTTTGTTGAGTTGCCCATTATTCTTGCCCAAATGTGTTTTGGTTGAACTTTCCACAAAGGACCATGGTGTGTGTTTCCCTTGCTCAATATTTGGAAATCAACTTAAAGCCTATTGATTAGTTTGATAACAACAAAGATGTCCGCTTTGATAACAATATGAAACAATGAACTCGAATCGTATTGTAACTCGAACTCGTATTGTAATAACTCTCTACTTCCCTCTCACAGAGAACAATTCTCGTAGATGGTCTTACACTACCATAGTACCTCCAATACTGGTGCCGAGCTTGTCCATGCGAAAATTGAACGTTACTCGCATTTGTTTGTCGACTCGTCCATTATTCTTGCCAAAATGTGTTTTAGTTGCACTTTCCACAAATGACCAAGGTGTGTGTTTTCTTTGTTCAATATTTGCTACTTAACTTTGTTGTAATCTGAGATTATGACATAAAATATGGATAATGTCATCGCTGACTTAATTCGGTAGCAATAAGTCCACGCATGGACAAGCTCCTCACCAGTAGTACCATGGGGTCAAAATTACACTAACAGATATAGTACGGCTAACGCCGCACAATGACATCAGCTGAGTCACGAGAGTGGCATGGAGGCATATACTGGAATTTACTAATTATTGTATTATATACAGCATATTCGGCTTTGGGACAGGAGGGAACTGAAATCCAGAATGCAAGATTGCGGCATTGTTTGTGCATCTGGCATTACCTAAAACAAGTGAATGTAAAATATAATAATTTCTTTCACCCCACTTTGCATTGCGCAAAAGCCTTTCACAAATAAGATTCTCTGTCACATTACCCAACGTATTTTAATGTGTTATGCATGTAAATAAGGCGAGAGTCCATCGGATATCATGCGAAGGGCTTCAGCTTCTGGGGGCCTTGAGCGCCCCCCAGACCCGCTGCCGTCAAATTGTGCTCCCTCTTTACAGAAATCCTGTACACGCCCCTGCAATAAACTCTGTATTGGACGACCAGCATCCAATCTTTGCTGTAATATTAACAGCACGCTGTTTGTAACAACCAAGCATATTGGCTGCTATCGCAGTATCGTCCAATATACGCAATCCCATATACATGACTCGGATCCAATATACTCCTTTTTCAGGAACAGACATGCTTATTGTTTGCAATATACCTTGATTTATACATGATCTAGCATGAATTACTTGGGAGTGACACGTGGTACAAATAAACTAATCAGTTAATAATATACCGGTATTTCAAAACGTTGCTCTTTACGATAACACATTTGTGTACATTTCCACTGGAAGTGTCGTCAATCAACACATCGTCGATGAGTTGTAATCAGTGTAAAGTAACACAGATCATTTTATAAACAAAACGTAATACCGATTCACGGTACGTACTTCATGCTAACTCATCACGAAATTCACCAAGAATGAGATAGATGTTGCATCCAAGAGTCTAGGCGGCATCTTGCTGGCAGTGGCAGTGGCAGTAGGTTACGAGAAAAGCTGCCGCCTAGAATCTTGGATGATAGTTCAGATCTTGCTGGCAGTGGCAGTAGGTTAGGGGAAATCACTGCCGCCTAGAATCTTGGAGGATAGCTCAGATCTTGCTGGCAGTGGCAGTGGCAGTAGGTTACGGGAAATCACTGCCGCCTAGAATCATGGCTGATATTTCAGATCTTGCTGGCAATGGCAGTGGCAGTAGGTTACGGGAAAACGCTGCCGCCTAGAATCTTGGCTGATATTCCAGATCTTGCTGGCAGTGGCAGTGGCAGTAGGTTACGGGAAAACGCTGCCGCCTAGAATCTTGGAGGATAGCTCAGATCTTGCTGGCAGTGGCAGTGGCAGTAGGTTACGGGAAATCACTGCCGCCTAGAATCATGGCAGATATTTCAGATCTTGCTGGCAGTGGCAGTGGCAGTAGGTTACGATAAAGCGCTGCCGCCTAGAATCTTGGAGGATAGCTCAGATCGTGCTGGCAGTGGCAGTGGCAGTAGGTTACGGGAAATCACTGCCACCTAGAATCATGGCTGATATTCCAGATCTTGCTGGCAGTGGCAGTGGCAGTAGGTTACGGGAAAACGCTGCCGCCTAGAATCTTGGGGGATAGCTCAGATCTTGCTGGCAGTGGCAGTGGCAGTAGGTTACGGGAAAACGCTGCCACCTAGAATCTTGGAGGATAGCTCAGATCTTGCTGGCAGTGGCAGTGGCAGTAGGTTACGGAAAATCACTGCCGCCTAGAATCATGGCTGATATTTCAGATATTGCTGGCAGTGGCAGTGGCAGTAGGTTACGGGAAAACGCTGCCGCCTAGAATCTTGGATGATAGTTCAGATCTTGCTGGCAGTGGCAGTAGGTTGCGGGAAAACGCTGCCGCCTAGAATCTTGGGGGATAGTTCAGATCTTGCTGGCAGTGGCAGTAGGTTACGGGAAAACGCTGCCGCCTAGAATCTTAGATGATAGTTCAGATCTTGCTGGCAGTGGCAGTGGCAGTAGGTTACGGGAAAACGCTGCCGCCTAGAATCTTGGAGGATAGCTCAGATCTTGCTGGCAGTGGCAGTGGCAGTAGGTTACAGGAAAACGCTGCCGCCTCATTATATGGCAGCGGCCATGAAATTTCGTGATGAGTTAGCATGAAGTACCTACCCGATTCACCAGTTGGACATCTCAGTATGCCCACCTTCAACACTGATGTTTTCATACATACTACCGACAAAATGCCACATTCTATGCTTTTTTTTTGTCAACAATATCGTTTTCCACTGTCCAACAATAGTTTGGGAGGAATTTTACAGGACAGATAAGTCATAGTTCAAAAATTTCGGTCTCACTTTACTGCACATGTATGTAGAAACGTAAACCAGAGAATCTTGAGTTCTGTCTGGTTGGTTCAGCAGATTTTTGAGAAATGAAATTATTGCTTAGAGACGCAACAATTTGACACCAAACGCTCCTCGAGACCCAAAGGCCAGCGGCCAGACCATGAATAATTGTATTCAAGTACCCCACGGCTACAACAGGTCTTAGAATTAAGCTGAAGACCCCGCTATCATATTTTGCCCTGTTATATACTGAAATATCGTTATGACAATGACACGTAAGCGGTACTGTTCCTGGGCTCTTATTTTTCAGTCGAAACCATATTAAATTTCCGTAATGACTCATTCCATTATTCAGCACTAGCTGATATCAACATTCTGAATACATATGGAAATGAACCGCACCCACACAGACATTACAAACACTGAATGTTCAGTGATCAGCTACCATGGCAACAGGGCATAATTTTCTACCTGTATATCTGATATGTTACCACAAGTTTACATGTGACTTCACAAATAATCTCATTTTTTTCAGCTCTCCTATAAGGTACAATTTTCTAAGTGGATTTATTGTGTAGTGTACGTTTCTAGTAAATACACTGGACATTGTCATGTTTATAGCAACCATTGTTGGCCATCTGGTGATATATACCGAAAATCCTGCGATGTAATCTGAGATATATTCTGAAAATTATGCATGACCATCTTGAGATATATTCTGAAAATCATTGATGGCCATCTTGAGATATATTCTGAAAATCGATATTTTCAAAAACTCATCGATGGCCATCTGGTGATGTATTCTGAAAATCATGCATGGCCATTTCTTGATAAATAATGTATATTCTGAAAATCATGTATGGGCATCTGGTGATGTATTCTGAAAATCATGCATGGCCATCTCTTGATCATGCATGGCCATTGGATGATATATTCTGAAGATCATGCATGGACATCTGGTGATATATTCCGTAACTCATGTATGACCATTTGGTGATATATTTTAAAAATCATGCATGACCACATGGTGATATAGTCTGAAAATCATGCATAGCCATCTGGCAATAAATTCTGAAAATCATGCATGACCATCTGCTGATGATATATTCTGAAAATCACGAATTCCTTGAACTCATTGACTATTCCCAGAAAAAAAACACCATATAATGTTGCTTTTTTTAAACATTTATGAATTTAATTACAAACTGTCTCATCTTTCATTTTGAAGTGTCTTATCAAAAGTTAGTTTGTCAATGACGTCACACATCTCATTTGTATACAACATGTGAATATCATTTGAAGAAATCATGATATTGATTTGCTGTGAAAACCATTCTGTTCAATTCAAATAGTGCTTTCACATAATTAGCCTACTATAATTAACAAGAACTGATACCCAATGGGGAATGTTTAATAATACTTGCAATCGTCAGCTGGCAGCACTGTTTTTGGTAGTAAACCTTACGACATTATTCTGTTTTTTTTCTGGCGTTATCAATATAAACGTAATTTAACGATACAATTTACGACATTATTGATTTACAGACGATTTCCGTTAATGATTTGGCGCCAAAAATTTACCTGTTCAGTAAAAATATCGATTGTAATGTTTTACATGCTTACATGTTTACTCCATGTAGAAATTGCATGACTAGGTATCAATATTGTGTGGCGACATCGCGACTTCAGGCAAACCTATGATATCCACCCTTCAATAAACTACTATTACCATATACACCAACAACTACCAGTGAAATACACTTAACAATAATACCACTTACACATTTGTACATCATATGAGAGCTGAAACAAGAAAATGCAGCAAACTGCGGAAGACGACATTAGAGCTCGAGCACATCATCAGCACCACGACAGCTGAATATATCTTACACAACGTTAGGCCTACCCCCCCCCCCAAAAAAAAAGAAAGAAGAAGCCATAATTTCATCCCCTATGTGATTCCAATTCATTTCCGTATACTAGGATGAAAAACATGGCCTACTTCATTCATATTACTAATAAGTAAACATTTATTTTAAAATCGATCAATGGAACAGATATGCCTGCTAAAATGATATGGAACCTCATTAAAATATCCTCAAAACATTGGAAACTATGAGGAATATCTGCATCTGATAACATCAGATATAGCCTAACACATGCCTTCACTGGGCAAATTAAAATACCAGTTAAGAATAAAAAGACTTCGCAATCCAGCACAGAACACCAGCTTAATTGTCATGTTATAAAATACGTCAAATTACGGTAAATGTAGCCGTGGCATCGCAGACGAATCGCTGTGTTTACTTCATAACGCCAAAAAAGTCCACACGCAGATGCCCACAATGAACACATGCATGTATGCATATACACGAATTGCTGAACAGAAATTGTGTTTCAAAATACGCGTCATTGTGGTAAAATTTGCTTTGCATTCTGGGAACGTCAATTTCCATCGGCTCCGGCATTTTGGGACGTTTCTAGATAATTTGAACATTTACGTTATTTTCTCAAACCTAGCACATCGATTCATGCCTCATATATCTGTGGAATAGTCAAAGTTTCCCATCAATTCGAGAGATTTTATGTCAAGGACAAAGAAAATCCTCATTTGAAGTAGGTATCTAAACGTTTACATGTCAAAACGTGGGTCGATAGGTTGGCATGAAACCTCCATGAAAAAGTCAGCACATAGACATGTAGAGGGTTGGGGGCTTCGCCCCCAATGCTCTAATGTCAAAAAAGTGAAATTATCTGTAGAATCACATGTAAAACTGTGGTGAAATATCAGATATTTAGGTCGAAAATTATGCTTTGTTGCCATGGCAACTGATCACCGAAAATAATGGAATGATTCACTACTGAAATTTAATATGGTTGCAGCGGGAAAATCAGAGCTCATCCACAGTATTGTACGACATCCTGTTGTCATGACAACAGCACACTGATATTTTAATACAACAGTGCAAGTTTGATAGCGGGGTCATCAGCTTCATTTTAAAACCTGTTGTACATGTGATAGATATTATTGGAAACAACAAGATTGTAAGAAAAACACAGAAGGTGCATTCATCAAATATTATTCTTTGATTTTTATCTATATTTCATAATATATCTGCATAAATTGTATTTTCACATTATCACGCAATCGCACAAAAAAATCCATACCCCCAAAAAACGGAATTTGGTGCGATTTGGAGGCGTTATGACAACGATCACGCTACAATAATTTGGACATGAAGACATGAATGTGATTGAAACATTCTGTTGGTATATGTAATACTGCGTTTCTTTGTTGTGTGCTGATGATGTTTGGAAGGTGGAAGAAATTATGATATTTTGTTCTGGTTTTGTTTATAAACTATAGAGTGATAAGAATTGATCAGCAGTGTTTATCTTAGGAATCTGTGGATATTCTATAGTATGGTACATGAAAATAGTAATGATTATAGGAGTGATGCATCCTTTTTCCTATCAATGAATATGATTGAAAGGTTGCAGTGTATGTATAATGTGGTGAACAAAATATTATGATGCAGTGGAGAATTAACGGCTAGACCACATTATAACGGTACACAACAATAAATAACTTTAATAATAAATCTGTCTCGAAAATAGCAAGCACATTTTCAGCTCAGCACAAGGTCGCGCCAAGTTTTTCATAACAGATACGGTAACATGATAGCAGGTTTATAATAGCAGTTTCAGTCTT
Source organism: Terebella lapidaria (assembly GCA_949152475.1). NCBI lineage: Eukaryota > Metazoa > Annelida > Polychaeta > Terebellida > Terebellidae > Terebella > Terebella lapidaria. Next base: position 31,412,595 of record OX424560.1, read on the forward strand.
TCAGACAATCAGTTCCTATGCTAGGATCACGAAATTGTAGAAATGCATGTGTCTGTGAATGCAGTGCACAGTAACTGTGAATTTATAAAGGCATCATCTGATATAAGCACGAACAGTTAAATCCGTTTTCCTTCCATGAATGTTCGACGTGAAAGTTTGTAATCCAGGTACAATTCCATGTTAATACTGCGATTAAGACATTGACTTCAGACAAGTCGACGCCTCGGGAACCGGTAATAATACTGTGTGACTGTCGCTGTTCTATGTGGGAACAAGGACGACCCACGTCATACGACGGCAGCACGATCTGACGTATCGTGTCTGTAGTCACTCCACAGTACGATAGAGTCGCACGACCCGTCCGTCTCCCCGCTACAACTCGTGTCACTGACCGGTCTCATCTTCTCATACCGCTGTTTACTGCAATTCTCCACTTTGCTTTTATGCACGCGAGGAGTGTCGGCGCTGACTTCACCGACAATGTCACTATCGTCGGTACTCCGACGTGGCAGCGACGTCGACGTCAGCTTTGACTTGGCGCTGTACAGATGATGGTGATAATGACAACAGTTGCTATGGTGATGGTGGTTACAGATAGTGTCACTGTCTTGTATCAGTTCGTTGTGATAGAAATGATCGGCCACATATAGCTGTGCTTTAGCCATGCTCCGGTGATGCCTCATTTGCATAAGCTGCTTATGGCGTCGATTGTCGTTGCTAAGCACGCGCACGGCTAGCAACACCAATAGCACGAGGATGAAGCCACCTGCTATAGGTACAGCAATGACAGCGGCCTTGAACCAAAGATCGCGCTCGGATTGGCTGTTTACCGGGATGACGTCACTGTGCTCGGGAATCTGTACGGTATCTGCTGACCACGTGGTATCTGGAAAATATAAAGCAACATAAACACTAAATATAATTAACAGAGCAGGAGCATGGAATATTTTAACATTTATGTCGACATAAAATTGTGATAAATGTTATCCTCTAGATAGCGACTATAGAATGTGGATGTATTTCTACATTCCTCCATTCTATATCAATGAATGTGGCTGTTCAGGCCTATCAGACGCCCGAAAGCGTTTTATTTCATTTATCCCAACAATAATCAGACATTTATCTATTTATAATACGGTATAATGGATTTATCGCTGTACTATCTTTTATTTCGTGTTGTGCTATCGGCATTTTCCATTGTTTTATCAACTATTGCATAAATTGACTATCATGCAAAACACCCGAACCGCTCTGCATAATCACTAAAGATCTAGCGTTTGACGTCATTTTCCGTGATTTGTTGGGATAAAAATGCAGAAGGAATGGTGTCCAGTCATGGTAATTTATTGTTTACATGGGACAGATTCCGGAGAGCACTTCAGGGCGCGAGATATGAGCAAAGAACAACATTTCATCTGGTGTGTATTTGACCAGTGGACAGATTCTACTCAGCCAGGGGTGATTCAGGAAACGATTTTCCAATCATGGCGCCAGGGGTCACTTCTCCCTCTTGTTGGCGCCAGGGGTCACTTCTCCCTCTTGTTGGCAAGGGAGGGGGGGGGGGGGGGGGGAGTCATTCAATGTTGATTCAGTTACTCTTTGTGAGGAGTACATGCGGTGGTTGCTATGGACACGAAGGGGTCAAGATCTAAGGGTAGGGCGTCACTCTGTCTGCTGGCGAAACGCCCAAAATCTGCAGCTACTAAATCCAGATTATCGCTGTGTATTTGTTGGTGACGTATGAACGTTCATATAGCGTTAGACACCCGTCCGTCTGTCCATTGCCTGGCTTCTGATATATTTATCTATTATGACGGATTATCCTAATGTCTCTACCTGTCGGATATACGCCGCACCTAGAATATCTGATAGACGTCTTATGACGCAGATCTATAATGATGCGGAGTTTTGTAGTTTGTGTAGGATATGTTATAGGCCCCTGCATAACTAGCAGATATATAGAATTTAGCGGTTATCTGTTTGGTCATTCCAAATTTAAGTCTCATCGATATCATTTGATACCAAAAGATTAACTTTACATGTATATATATAGACCCACTCATTTTTCGTTTAGAAAACGCCTCAATTAACCTACAACTTTTAAATTTCGATATACACGGTTTAAAAATTCACTCCAGGATTTCAGTGTGCATGTATTATACAGAAAACTGTCAAGATCAAACAGAAATTTCAACTCAACATAGTGAAGAACAGTGTTTCCAAAACACAACTGAAATGTTGGGGAAATGGATAGAAAAACATTGGACTGTACAGTTCCCAGTCCCACGGTTTAGAATCAAGACGCACAGAGGCGCGTTTGGGCTGTCGCGACCGATTTTACTCATCATCCGTTATGGGGTCCGATGTTTTGAGTTGCTGGGGGGAAAAGCATAAAGAATCAAACGGATTTTTCTTCAGGAGCCAGACAGCTGAGAGAAGGCAAACAATTCTGACGGCGTCTATCCCCGTATGTGTGTGTGGCTAACGTAGGCCCACGGATATCTGTAGTTGGAAAAGTGTATGAAGCTAGCTGGTTAAGTTGATATAGCAGCAGTCCCCCCACGCGTTCCAAAACCCAACTAAAAGTCCATTAAGTCGCTCTTTTTGTGCCATCTTTCAGTGCTTAGATTACATTTACTTGATGTTTTGGGCCACTTGAGGTTAGCCATAACAGCGCTACAGAGTGAGTCGTCAGTTTTATGTGAAAATGTTTCCAATAGAAACAAACGCGCGGAGCTCTTCTTTTCCTTGAAAGTACTGGGGAAAAAAGATCAGAAAGAAGACACCCCCCCCCCCGCCCCTACCCCGTATCCGATATTTTAACACCCATCCGGATTTTTCTGCAAAGTCGAAAGCCGTATAAACCCGTCTACACGCCTTGCTAATCTCGTTCGCTGCACGCGCCTCAAAACTCACAAACAGTCGTTATTTAGTCCATTTGCGCTCGTTTATGTCATATCGCTTGGGTTTCGTTAAAACAACAAGACAACACTGGAATGTAAATATTATGACGGCTTATGTGCCTAGACTTGTAACGGATCGCTTCCAGATCCTCAGCTGTTCCGAGTGGGAAATTGATGGTTCAGTTGAGTAAATGTTGGAAAGGGAGTCTGCTTGATGGGACTGGGGTCGAGAATTAGCATTGAATCAAACATGAAACTGCAATTATTTATTGGTAATTTTGAAAAAAAAGTAATAACGATAGCAAATTGCGTTTTTTTAAAAATCAAAGTATTTTATAATTTCAGAGGTACACTGTATCATACATGTGTGGAACGTTAAGATATTGGACCACAGACACCACTCCGTATATCATATAGCACACGTCAATAAAGACCACCACTTGTGCACGATTGATTGCAAATGTATAGCGGGGATTTTGTTTTATTTATGTGGGTAATTATTTGTTTGCAAACAGTTTTAAAGTTAGCCATCAATCAAATGGAGAAACCCGTCCAGTTTGTCAATATATTTGATAGTGATAAATTATTAGTGATTTTTCAAGCATGATCAGGCAGTTTGCATTTTTTGTCATCTGTTTCGTTTTTGAACTGATTTTGTGTAACCACATACTAAATATTTGCTTGAAGTGAAAGTGTGTTTTGTTTTGATAACGTCAATATTTGAAACAGAACATATGTGAACATTACACCAACAATTAACAGCTAACAAGATTCTAATCCATGGTAATTGAATGAAAAATGTTTTCCCTTTTAAAGCTAGGTTTCTGACGGAAAAATTCCATACAAACCTTTGCTCCCGTTGGATTTCGTCACGTAGATATTAATGTCGATGTTGTCCATGTAGTTGCACATGTCCGTCCTACAACAGAGCAGTATGGGCCACTCCAGCGTCGACTCTGTATTGTCCAGCTCTGCGACAGAGGCAGAGCCCTGACAGAGCCCGCGCTCTGTCTCTGACAGAGTCTCGGCACAGCCGTGCACAGATCTCGTCGAGTCTCGTTCGTACGTGAGTTGGGAGAAGCAGCGTCCGAGAGCAGATTTACACATGTATCCGGTAGGCACACACGAGGCATCGTTACAGTAACAACGGATCTCACCTACGAATGAAACAAAGTCCAGTTAATAATACAAAAAAATTAGGTGTGTCAACTGCACGTTCATGTATGGTGTAGCATAAACAATATAATTCACATATGTAGGGAGGAATTTGAAACAATTTCTCATATAATACAATTTCTCCATAATACACAACAATCAACGACCTTAATTTCGCCAACTTGAAGTAATGATAATGAAGTTATTCGAACCCAGGGACACGAAAATAATAATCAACAATAAAACATTTCTAGCTATATATATATATATATATATATAACTTATTCATGGACAAGGAATCGTGTCAATAGCATATAGCTGAGCAGTTCTCAAGGACATACAGTCGTACTTTTGACATATGATGGATAAATTAACTCCGTAGATCGGGGTACATGTGAGAGTTTTAATTGACTCTCAGACGTGAATATCAAGGTGAAATGGTGCAATTATTGTGTAAATTTGTATTGTAGAAGCATGTACTAGGCTAGTATTGTGAATTCTCAAGCTAGACCTCGCAATGTGCGTGATCATGTGACGTGGACATGCGGGACATAATGATGTATAATACATCCGCAGAATGACTGACAGCTGTCATGTTCCTCTCCAAATACAATAATTGTCACCGGTCACACACGCATAATGACCGACAGCAGACACACATAATATGCGTTTGGTACGATTTCATCACGACTTCCGTCAACTAGAGCTAAATTTCAGATGTCACCACATGGAAACTAATTTGGTTTTAACATTACAATACCATATCTGGTAACGCAGTTTTTATTGTATAATTACTGTAAACTGGCTGGCCTTAGTTTCGTTGTATACTGTAGTGTATAAGGTATATATATCTATGCAATGTTTGGAGCCGAAAATTACACATGATAAGATTTTCGTCTAGACTTTTGGCTCCTAATTCTAAGCGAACCATGCGTTATGCTTCCGTTTTTATTAATAAGGAAGTTTAAAGCATTATTTCAGTAAACAAAGGAGCGGATAAACCAATAAAATACAGATGATTATCCGAGGAAATAGCAAAAAGATCGCCATGATGGCAAACACAAGTAATTATGGATAAAAATTATCATCAGTCACCATTCTAGGAAGTGTATCTGCGGAAATTTGACATTCAAGCTGGCTTACAATTAATACAGCGATTAATTCATGATATATAATCAATCTGATCTGGCGACGTTATTGACATTTTTTACGGCGGGGAGGGAGTCCAGAACTGATACAGATGGGACGATGGGGATGGGTACCAGGGCGTCTGGCGCCATGAGTCCACCCCCCCCCCCCCCCCTGAATTACGGGCTTTGTAGCTCCGGCGCTGGATGGCTTATCTACCGTCGGCTTGGCCAGTCATCCTGGCGGCTTCTGCCCTCAGTACAGTAGCTGAACTAGACGTACGTACAGCCGAGGATCAGCCCACTACGGCAATAATACAGGACACAAGGAGCCAAAACATAACCTCGCCAGCATACAGGGCTATAGGTGTGTCCACGTCCGTCCATCTGTACATCTGTTCGCGTTTACTATCGCGGCAAAGCCACGTCGGCAAATCGCTGTCGCCGACGCCGTCATCAAACGGCGCCGTCTGCATGTAAAGCCAACAATTTTATATGAATTTCGTCTTCGGCGAGTCATTTATTTCCCCCTCACAACCCGCAACACGTTGTCCTTTTAAAGCACACCAACTCCCGAACTGCGTGCATTTGTCCTCGCCTTTTGTTCAACTTATATTTACGAGTGACGAACGCACACGAGTTGATATCATTTATATTTAAAGGCTATTATCCAGTTGCCATCACGTTATCGGTGGCGTCATCACCGGCAGAGTTTGTCCTTTGGTAGCCCCGATGTCTGGCGCGATATGGACGTATCCGGGCGCCTGTCTGTCTGCCCAGTCGAGGCAAGCATCTATAAACATCGGCCGCCTTATCTGCGCTATTAATCTGACCAAAGGTATACATCAGAGAGCGAGAGAAGTGATGGCTATCTCTCTGTAACTCTTTTAGATATATAAGGGGCGGACATGGGTCTACGAGGCGCATTCCTCAGCCACATACCCTATAACTCGTAGTTTGTTTTTACCTTTTATATTTTCACTTTCTATGCATCTTTTCAGCACGCGATTCCTATCTGTTATTGTTGAAGGTAGAGAAGTTTTCTGGAAAGCACTGATTCTTTATCCTAATGAGCGTAGATTGTAAGTCATTTAGAGGCTTTTAGGCATTGAAAGCCAGCAATTGCCGACTAGAATAGTTTTATTTCTGAAAACCAGACTGGTTGAAAGACGTTGGTTTGTGGGAACATATTTCACGTGAAATAAAGTCAAAACTGCATTGGTTTCCCATTCATCATTCTAAATTTCCGTCAGGAAAAAAACCTTGTAGATTTCACTTGAGAGCTGTCATAAATTTCTTGATGCATTTCGTAGGCACACCCCCAAGGGTCGATGTTTGAGAAATTTGGAATGGGTGAGTTTTGTTCACAAATGTTTGAAACGTGCATAAAATACATGTCTAATCATTCACAGGTTGTTTTATTGTCTGAACTTCACCGACTGCTTCGCCATAGGACATGGGTGACAATACTCATATGTAACAGACTATCCGCCTTTTATTATAGTGCACGATTGAAACTTTTGACCAGTTTCCCTGTGAGTCTGTATGCATGTGACGGCTTGTTTGTCAATGAGAAGGAATGCCTCCTTAGCCCTTCACTGTCAAACAACCTGCTGAAGCTAACCTTTGGTAGGTACAGACCCTACGGGTAGGTACGTGTGAACGGTAGCCACTATCCTCAAAGAAAAGACATGTCATTATCTCAATTATTCAAACAAATAGACCATGAAGTGTTCTGTATTTTACATGGAGGCCTTCGTGTAGAAAACGTAGAAATTTCACCGGGCACCCAAAACACACACACGAGGCAAAATGGTAATATTTTACGGAGAGTAAAAAGACACATGGTGCATGTACCACTACCAGTGGGTGAAATGGTTCCTAAAACTGTGATTTGCTTGTGTCATGCGCACAACCGTATCCGAGCAATTGTGAACGCTCATTACTGCTCCTTTGTGTGGGGAAGAGTGGAAATGCCCTCAGCATGCGAGGGCACAGTAGGGGGCATTTGACAGGGCATAAGGATGCTGCATGACGCATCTACTTTTGTAATAGTCGCGTCAAAGTGGGGCACTTTTTTCTTCCTTTTTTTGCAAAGCCTTCGTGAAATAAAAGGATAGGGAGTGATTTTCGTTATGAGCATGACCAGCAAATGGGGCTTCTTTATGAATTTCAAATATTAAAAATTTAAACGCTACGTTTGCATCTGTTCTGCTTTTTCCATATCACTGTCACACTAAAAATATATTGCTCCAAGAAAGTCTACACGACTTCAAATCCATTTCATTCAGCCATACATGCAGTACCAAAATAACACATGAATACATTTGACTTTCAAACATATGTCCATACCAAATGACCAGCCGGGCATCCCTAATTACCAGTACATTATGCAAGCCGTGAATAATTAATTAAGCACCTCGATAGATTGATTCGTTTTGCTTTGGCTGAAATACAGTCAACTGTCCCACCAGACACCGTCAAGCCCCATTGAAATCTATTCAGGACACATTAGTTCCAGGTTATCGCCCGGCTTACTCCCTTGTGAAAATGTTTCAATAATTTACTGCTACCCGGTGACTTCCAAGCGATACTTTGGCATTTGTCATCCCTACAGTGTATGAATTTTGGATAATTTGTAAACAAGGGACAGATATGACAGAAATTGATAGCCTACACTGACAACTACATATATACACAAGCAGTGTGCCGTAGAGTTAATTAATTATAGATGTGACGAGGCCGGTAAAACTGTCTTGATGCCATATGGAAAGGCATATTCTGTACCGATTTCACACAAGTGTTTGCAGAAGTCTCGAGGCAAGAGCTGGAAGGCAAGTGACAGTGACCATCCATCAACAAAGGGATTAAATAAAGCAAACAATACGACATTAGATATTGATCAAATATGACGGCCGAGCCCCTCATTTGCATATTCAAATATAAAGAACGTAATCTGTCAAAAGTCGACGAGAGTATTTTGACAGGACTGCATTGCTTTATGTGGCTAAACGGGTCTCGCATTATGTATATTACGGTAAGATGATAATACTCAAAGTAGACACAAAGAATTATGGGTAATGTTCATATATGGACATGATAATGCGGTATAGATAGTTGGCTGGATGGTGCGGCATTTTTTACGCTCTCTACTCGTCGCAAACAGCCCCGCAGTCTGCCTCTGCGTTCAAGCACTCGAGAAATAGTAGAAAAAAAAGAATTAGACGAAAAATTACATGGACATCCGCCGTTTGACATGTACATGTGTAGTCTATCTTACACGAGTTCGCCACTCATTTACTAACGATTAAGAAGTCAGCGACATCTTTTCCTACGCTATCGCGAGAGTTAGGGAACATGCCTCGGACAATTCTGTGTATACTTGGTAAACATATTACACTGGCGAAAAGACGAGGCCTCATGTCAAGTGTTTGAACGAAAAAAAACAGCAACAAAACGGCCTGACAGGTACTTGTGATGTGGAGAGTTGTTCAGACATCGTGTCCCCCCTACGCCGCTTATTATGAGCCTATGAAAAGAACAGAGGCGAAACATGGAAAAGACGAGTATATAATTTGACTACACTCTAAAAACAGCACGCGGTCGGTATGCAAAAGTAGATAATAAGAAACGTAAACTGTTTTCTTGGGGTACTGTTGGGAGTTCAAGATAGGACCGTCTACATTGAACGAGGGCCATGCTTGTGTATTGTAGTGCGTGAAATAACAAACGAGGTTCCATTGTTGAACTTGGCCGGTGTCTAGTCTGTGATTTGTGTTTTTCTTTTATCAACGAATGGAAATGTAACAGTAAAACATTGACTCTGTATGTGTATATTATCAGGCTATACTATACATACATGTACGTTTCACATGCATAATTTAGGTGCAACACGTGGCTTTATTTCCTCTGTACAGTGTAAAAGTTACAATTCATAATTGTTTGGAGTTGAAATAATGTGTTATATTTCCACCATAAAAAACATGAAGTATTACATGTAACTTGGATGAGAATAAAACTATTTTATTATGTTGTCATTTCTCGGTTTTCTCTGCAGCAAAGTTTATTTCCGTTGACGTTATTTGCATGAGCATGGAACGCCAATACCCCGGTATTCAATTTCAATATTGTGCACGCTCAAGATTTATATCAGTCGCATGCATAATGCATTGATCTATATTAATGAGCACATGTACTTCATGTTCATACGGTATGTATGTTTTATGTTATACAACATTGATCTATTACAAGCATTTAGGAACCATCATTGGGGACATGTGTTCGCGATTAAATATTTATTATGGAATTATACATGTGCATGTTAATAGTGTCCCAAGAAGAAATTTATTCCCCCACAGGATAATAAAACACTGAATCATTGCAACATGAGGACTGGTAATTTCAATAATTCCTCATTCTGGCGCCGAGTTTCTATGTTGTTTTTTTCTCATTTTGTCTGATCTGTTGTGTTGTAATTATGCTCACCTGCAGTGAAAGCGACAAATCCTAACAGAGCGACGGCTATCCACATATCCTGCATTATGTAGCGTCTCGTTTCCATAGTGACCGTCTTACTGCCATGCTAGTCAGGTGGAAGGTTTCTATGGCAACCACTGGAGTAGATCGTATTGCCCTGTAGATTGTCACCCTAGCGACTCTCCGGGAGACACGGAAGGGGGAGGGGAGAGACACTGGAAGAAAGAAAAGAAGAAATTAAAATCATGACGATATTATCGCTGTTATGAAGAAAATATTAGTCAACGGATTTCTAGCGTTTTTACCATATAGGGCCTACATGTACTCCGGCTGCCCGCGAATCTAATCAGGTTTCGTTTTCGCATATCAATGAACCGGCTAATTCTTAGGTAAACATTGTGGCGTGTTTATCCCTGAGCTTCGCGGGGTTTAATCTCTAGCAGATGTGGTTCCGCCATCCATCCATCCATCCCCTAGAACCTATGGATCAATTGTTGTCTTCAGAATTGTCGACGCCTCAACCGTAACGTTTTTTTGGCGATTATAACACTAAATTTTTGGTTTCATTCTTCTCGATAATAATAATCGCGCATTCTTCATTCTTCTCGCGAATTCAGTCTTTTTTTTTCCTTCAAAAGGTGCAGTTCCTTTCAGAAGGAACCACATACTTAGCAAGCCTCCATGCGCGCTTTTATCAGTTCCGAATGCCAGCTCCACTGCTGCCCAGCACCTATCTCACCTATCCCATACACCTAAAACTCGACGACCTTGTCTTCACTGCAAACGGTTACCAAGATAAACCCCCACCAAGTATAGCTGGATAGAGGAAAAATCCAAGATAGCCCTATCGCTGACTTTCCAGCAGATCCCGGAGTAAACAGTAGAGCCTACACCGAAGGGAGGTAGAGCTGTGCTATCTCCTGCGGGACTCTCCAGTCTCACATAGGCTTATCAGCAGGGATAACCTGTCGGGAACCCTCCCAAATCCACATGGTGGGAGTGAGGAAGCTCCTTCTCTCCCCCATAGATAACAAGCTTGTAATAGTGTTTGTTTGTTATGGGACAAACAAAAGCCCGGTGGTGTGTGGCTCTGTATGGGTAAGGTCCCCCTCGAAGTCTTTATCTTGCAGGGACTTACATGTTTCTTTTTTATTTTTACATCTTATTCTTACCTCTTCATTATAGAGTTGCACTTGTTGAATATTATTATCGTTGATATGGGAAATCAGTTGTATATTTTTTCAATATCTTTTTTTTTACAATGAAGATCTGCTTTCAATATGTAAGTTGTAGTTTTTAGATCGAAAACTTCTACATACAGCATGCACGTGACGGGAGATTCGTAAGATTGACTTCATCATTCGATTGGAACAAATACGATGAATGGCCAGACTCTTAAAAATTCATACATGTATATTAGCTCATAGTATGAACAGCGTATGGTTGTGTGGAATCACAACTCTTATATAGTTTGACAATGTACGTGGTACATAAAACTGGTTTTGAAATCCACCCGTTACAAGAGACGGCCCTGGGTTCGATGACCACTATGCCACACACACCATCATGCTAAGGTCATAACAATGCCACTTATTTTCAAAGATAGCATCATATCTTGTCATTGACGAGGGTCTTTAATCGATGTGACATGGATTGTGATGTAGCATATGTCCCTAATGATGAAGATGACACAGCATCCAGTTTTATTTTATACATCAGATTGTGAGGTTTGACTTTGGAGACTCAATACTTGATGAATGTTCCTCATGATCGTTTTTGATAATACTCTGATCTCCTTCAGACATCTCGCAGTATTGCACGGTTAGATCTAATGTCGATCCATGATTCTGTTCTGGCGGCAATCCTCTGAAACATCACGCCTGGCCAACATTGACAGTCCGTGCTAACACATGCCACAACCAAGTGTTCACGTCAATATATTTACACTGTCACTCGACATAACCTGGCCCAGGAGAAACTGACCCATTACATATCGATATAAATCCCCCAAACAGACGTTAATCACATCATCACAACTAAATGTCTTACCAGCAGGCAAAGATTATCTACTGTGAAAGCATATAAATGATTGCTGATCACTTAACACCATGTATATCTACTTACCCGTTGCTATGGTGACGGCGATGTCGCCTGGTTTTATCCAAATGAGGGGTTGAGCGTTGCTAATCGAGTTCAAGGCAGATGGACAATGCGAGCGACCGATAATTGCAACACTCAGGTGTGCTTTTGGCTTTCACTCGCTCGGTTAACATCTGGTCACGTTTCCGTATCCTCCGGTGTCTCGAGACCACCTAGAAGTAACCACACCACGCGAGTCCAGTCGACGGTGGAGGTCTGTGAGTTTGGTAACTTATTCACTCCAAAGAACGCGAATTAAAAGCGAAGTTTGTCTATTGTCTTTCGCATGGTCCCTCTGTGAAATAAGCACGGGTCCTTATATTCTCGTTCGAGTATGTACGATGTGTTTTCACATCTCAACTCGACCCCTCCAGCTAGCCAGCCGTCTGGCCTACTCTGTGTGTTGCATGCACGTCGGTACGGTACATGTGCTAGTCCAGCCCACAGCGAAAGCAAGGCTTGCTATCTCACTGACTAGCCGATATCGAACGGAAAAAAGCCCGGCCACTGGTGGTTATTTCACAAGCACGCTGTGTATTGCACACCGGTATCTCTCCTGTCGCCGCTGGCTGCCAGCGGGTACGGAGGGAGACGGTCAAGGCGGCTGATCACACGGCGTGCACGTTCACTTCCTCGCCCCAAGCCTCTAGGAGTGCCCGGGGGCTGGGGTTTGAATGTTTGAGCGGGGCGGGACGGGGTGAGTGCAGGGCAAAGCACAAAGGGGCCACCGTCCGTCCGTCTGGCCACTCCGCCGTTTGTCCCCTTGTGTTTCGTGCTGGCGGAGGGGTGAGTTGTCGGACGTTGGCGCCAGGGTGTCGGGAAAACGTAGGGTCAGGCGAAATGGGGTAGGAGGAGGTGGAAAGGGGGTGGTCATTTAGGATCAGAGTAGAGTGGACAGCCGACGTTGGTAGCCTGTTGTTCCCTGCCCTAGGGGCCTGGACTGGTGTCAGGTGCTGTACACGACGGGGATAGTAAGATGACACCCGGGCCTGCTGTCACTGCTGTCACTTGACACTGACAGAACCTGACGTCGACACTGGCCATGATGAGAGTCTTTCTCACCTCACGGGATAATTTTGCGTGGATTCATGTCCTGTTCAATCTCCTGTGGATAAATCATTATGACTGTTCAGAACGGCGCGTTTGCTGAATGCTGTTTTCAGCAAACTATGTAACTTCAACAATGAAAACCAAATTCCATTGGATATTTCTACAAGGTTTTATTGACCAAGACCAATTGGTTGTAGTGTATATCATCAGAAGCCCATAAGAGAGATGGGTTTCTGATATCATGCATGAGTTTTCAAATAGTCTTGCATGATAAACTAACCATAGTCATTAGATTCAGAGTTTATGTACATGAAGTAGAAACATAGCACCAAGGGTGATGTAGCTTACCGGCAATCACGAGAATTGCATAGAGTATTGATTTTCCAACATATAAATTGTTACACTGATCTTAAACTCTATTATCGAAACATGTTCGTAAATGTTGCCGGAAACACATTTTCTATATGGACTATAATAAGAAATCAAGTTACATCTCGGAAGATTTTTTTTTCGTTAATGACATATATTCACAGACTGTCGATTCAAAGGCAACAAAACTTTTAAACATCACAAAGGTACATAGGCAGAATCGTATACATTTTGAGGAAAATGTTCTGAATAGATTTTGAGAAAAGGGCCACCAAAGACAAAATTCATCTTTTTTTTCGAGAAAAAAGGTCGTTTTTGACCTTCCAAGGTCATTGAAGGTCAAACTCAAGGTCACCACTCAAACCGCAAAATATGATTTCCCATTTGAATGTGCCAATACTTAGGCTCTATCTTTTTTTTTGCTGGAAATGGCTCAAAACGAATAGTGACTCGATTTAGGAAAAAAATTCTTCTACTTCTTTGATCCAAAAATCAAAATGGCCGCCAAACGCAGACCGTCATTTCAAAGGCAACAAAACTTATACACATCACAAAGGTACATGAGGAGAATCTTGTACATGATTATACACATATATACATCACATATATACACTTATACACATCACAAAGGTACATAGGGAGAATCTTATGCATTTTGAGGAAAATTGTCTGAATAGATTTTGAGAAAAGGGCCACCAAAGATAAAATTCATCATTTTTTCGACGAAAAAGGTCGTTTTTACCTTTCAAGGTCATTGAAGGTCAAAATCAAAGTCACCACTCAAACCACAATATATGATTTCCCATTTGAATGTGCCAATACTTAGGCTCTATCTTGAAGTGTTCTATGAGTTTACTTCGCACAGCTCCCATTATGAAGGAAAAATTGGGTGAAATTTTGTAAGTCTAGAAAAAAATTTCAATGACCAAAAAAAAAATTTCTTTTTTGCTGGAAATGGCTCTAAACGAATAACGTTAGTGACTAGATTTGGGACAAAAAATATTTTTTCGTCGACCCGTCAAAAAATCAAAATGGCCACACGCAGACCGGTGATTCAAGGGCCACGAAACTAATCAGACAGTTTTTGAGAAAATGGCCACCAAAATCCAGAATTGGCAGTTTTTCGTCAAAAATGGCCGCCAAGTCGGCAAAAACAATTCAAACGTCTTTAGATACTGGCCCAAGGTATGTTCTGACAAATTTATGAGGAAATTCATTATGTCAAAAAAAAGTTACAGACCCGGACGGACGACGGACGGACGACGGACGGACGACGGACGAAAAACCAGGACAATACCTTATCGGCCAAAAAGGGCCGGTAAGCTTATAAACAGTAGCTATCACAAGGCTCCAAACGAATGCAATTTGTTCAGTCTGTATCGTCAGTAAGTATGGTAAGCGAACCCTGTCAGTTTATACGCGAAGGTCTTAAAATACTATAATTAACATACTCTATAATAATAATATACAATTGTATTATCAGGGACAAAGCAGTAAAAATCAATTGACAGCCTTCATTGAGTGAAAACATTCCAACAGGGTATCAATTTTGCAGTGCTTATGTATACTCTGTAATTAAGCAGTTTGGATGCAGCTTACTGTCGTTTAGTTGGAATTGGTAATCATTACGTACAAACACATTTGGCATAACGTTACCAAATTGGTATTAAAGAATATTCTATATCATAATGGATGAAATATCGAGTTAGAAAGCTTGAAATAAACGCGAGGTGGAATTTCTCCATGGTCGGTAATATGATTGTCAGCCTAAATGGTCACCAACACCTGGACAAAAAAAACCAAAGCACATATTATATCAATACTTGCATTAAAATAATTTAAGAATAAAAATGTGAACGGAAGGTGGATGACGGTTGGACGACGGACGCAACGCCATACCAACGCCATACCGATAGGTTATCAGACCATAGGGGCCTGGTAAGGTGAGGGGAAAACATACGCCTGAAACATATGAAACACCTTGGAATATGGGTGATAAACCCCGCAAGCAAGTGGCTAGCCAGGACCGAATGGCCTAAAGACATACATTTTTCTCTGTATTCATAAAAATAATCAACAATAGAGTGACGGTACAAAAAAAATTCTATTTACGAATAATAAATGTGCGTAGAACAGAACATGTTGCTACGTGGCAATATTATGGATGCTATAATAAAGTTTAGGTTTCGAGTGGGCTGCCAGACCTGGAAATGAGGGGAAAATACCTGCCAGAACCCCCCATCCTTTCAAGCGGCTACGATGGCTTTCTCGGGCATCCCAACTAGATCAATGTGACATGCAAACAGATTAATCGTTGAAAAAAAATCCACCCTGATTGAAAGGCTGCGAGTGTGCAGGATAAAAAAACCCAACATAACTAATATTAAGCAGGACACCAGAATATGAGCAGTCACTGGGTTGACCGTTAAATAAAATTGCGAGATGGTCGACCTAGTCTTGAGAGGCTCACCGTGAGCCAGCAGAAACTACAAAACCTAGACTTCAAGACGGAGTGCAGAACACAAAGATATGGGCAGTCAAGGTAGGAGACCCCAAGCAGGAGGGTCGACCTAGTCTTGAGAGGCTCACTGTGAGCCAATAGAAACTACAAAACCTATACTTCAAGACGGAGTGCAGAACACCAAGGTATGGGCAGTCACTCGGATGACCAGTATTTGAAATGAAAAAAAAAAGTTGAAAAAAAAAGTGCAGGTCCAACCCCTCTAGCAGGAGGGCTGGCCTGGACGGGAAGGCTCACTGTGAGGCAGCAGAAACTACAAATCCTAGACTCCGAGACGGAGTGCAGAACACCAAGGTATGTGCTGTCACTCGGATTACCAGTGTCGACAGTTGAGGAAAAAACTTGGAAAAAAATGTCCAGATCAAACCCCCCAAGCAGGAGGACTGACCTGAGAAGTACATCAAATATAGTAAGCAGAAAGTGACTACAACGGCCTTGAAGTTCTCGGACATCCTGACTCGGCCAAAGTGATTGGTTTAAGTGACAGCTTGATAGTCCAGGTCAAATCCTAAAGCGAGAGGGTTGATTTGGAAGGCTCACTGTGAGTGAACAAAAACTACAATTCCAAACGGAGTGCAGGACACCAGAATATAGGCTGTCACTCGAATGATCACTGTTTAAAATGAAAAAAAGTTGAAAAAAAAGTCCAGGTCGAACCCCCCAAGCAGGAGGGCTGACCTGGACTAAGGCTCCCCGGGAGCCTGAGAAAAAATAATTAATAAAAGTACACGGATAGATATGTCAAGCAGGAAACCGGGGAATGGGTTGTGAAACCCTCATGCCCAGTCACTATGTATGTCTTCGCAGCCTTACACCCTCCCGGCTCCCACAAACAATAAACGTGAGGGGTTTCTGGCCTCCGTTTCAGAATATCGCTGGTATACTGGATGGAAAACTGGACACCATGCAGTGCCACATGAAGATGTTTTTTGTTGTGGGATATCAAGTTTTCATGAGGTATACACCTCGCTGATAGTTGAGAATTCCATACCTCACAAATTCTAGTCTGCTCCCTGTCACGTTCTAGACGGAGTGGTCTTTTCGTTTTGGGCGCCGCTAACCCATTGATTGAGAGTCTACAGTTTCACCGTAAGGACTGCCACACCCGCCTCTTACCACAATCAAGGCGGGAGTGGTCTTTTGTGGGCCACCGTTACCCAAATACTTGTCCTTTCGAGGTGTAGCTTGGCACAACCGCCTTCAAGACGGAGCGCCACTACCCGATATATAGTTTTTAGTTTGCAGTGTCCCTCAGTGAGTAGCCTGCCACATCCGTCTTTTATTATCGCTTTTGAAGGAGAGTGATTTTTTGTGGGGTGCCGCTCCCAATTCTTCGTTGGAAATTCTCGATCAAAGCTCGGTGTGCCCTCAGTTTCCAACGAGGAAACTCATACATACATTGACGACCTGCCGCTCTCTGGACCCCATCAGTTTTTAACCAACACGCTGCCAGACTGCAGAGTCTAGGCCTGTTGTTGTTCTCGGTTCCAATCAGGAGCAGCCCAGCCAGTGCTGACGAGCACTGCTTCCACAATAGTAGGAAGAAATTTGCTGTTGGCCGGCAAAGTTGAAAATTATGTGTCCGGTCAAGCGAGCCGGGTCGCGCTACGTACCCGCCTCTGATCGATTTCACACTGCGAGAGCCCAGTCAACGCTGACCAGCACTGTACCTACTGTGACTCACGGGTGGATATAGTTGCTCACAGTTGAGTGGCCACCCCGGAAACTTGAGAGTACTGGTATATATACTCTCAGCTCCTCTCAATTGTATACACGACCATGTTATTGTTAACAACCTCGACAAAAACGGGGGGAAAATCAGCATTGTATTATGATTTTATTTGGGAAGATAACTTGCACTCAATTGTGAATTCAATGCCGTGTAGCTTAGACATGTATCTGCACCAAACCAAACCTCTTAGGATATATACATTGAAAGAAACAAACAAAGGAAAACTGATTTTGGCTTGTTTTTTTTTGTGCAAAATAACGACCATTTTCGACGAAAAGCGGTCAATTTCTGACTTTGACGCCCATTTTTAGGTTACAGGACCAACATGGTCCGATAACCTATTGGCATAGCGTTTCGTCTATCGTGCGTCCATCGTCCGTCTGTATGTTCACATTTGTATCTTTAAAGTTTACAATTATTTTTATTCTAAAAATTTGCACAAAAATACATAGAAATATTTCCGGGAAAGGGTTTTTCCCATCTTTCTCAAAATGGCGACGACCAATTTTTGACTTTGGGGGCCATTTTAGCAAAATATGTTCTGTACTTCTTCTTTTTTTAGTTTTGCATAGGCATTACATTTTTGGCAATCTGTAAGGTTATAAAGATGATAGGCTTTGAATTGCTCCAAAAGCCCGAAAAATAGGCCCGAAAGTCCCAAAATGGCCAAGATAATGTCGATGGCATTTCGAGACTGCTTAGCTTGGGTATATGAATAATAGGCCTTGAATCGTTCAAAGCCCGAAAATATAGGGTCAAAAGACCTAAATTGCCCAAAATTGTAGCTTTTGGCTGTTTGCTCGAAATCTATTAATATAACTTAATTATATAATTAACTTTCTCTCTTATTTCATCTGTGGATGGCATTATGAATGATTGACTTCAGTGAGAACAAAAAAATGGCCTTGAATTGCTCAAAAGGCCCAAAACGTAGGCCCAACATAGTCAGTTTGCACCTTTTTAACTTTGCTCGAAATGTGTTCCGTAACATTATCTCTAATTTCACACATGATTGGTATCTAGGACTGTTTAGCTCGTGTGATAAGGAATAGTTCTTTGAAATACTAAAAAAAAATCCCAAAATGTATGCCCAAAAGACCCAAAATGGCCAAAATTTCATGTTTTGGCACTTTGCTTATAGCCTATTCATATTATTCACGACATTATGTACTGTCTATTTGGTGTATAAAGACGGAATGCCTTCTTGAGTCGCTCGAAAGGCCCTAATATAGTCACGAATGGCCCAAACCGGTCTGAAGTGCACATATTGGCCCCTGTAGACAAAACACTTCATACAGCCTTTGCATGTATTATGGATATATGGAGCCATAACTGGCAGATTTTTTGATGACCTTGAATTTGACCTCACATGCCCTTGAATGGTAAACCTCGAGGCTCAAGGTCGCATCCAAACTGAAATGACCAATAAACAGTTGGGTTTTACGGGAGTTGTTTGTTTAGCACAACGCTCATCATGACACTATTCGCGTTTAAGGGTTAAATAGGACCCGACGAAAACTATTCCACACACTGTACTATTGTCCGACAGTGATGATGAATAGATGATTGGCAGATGGAAGATATATACATACGGTAACGAGACTGTAGATGAAAGATGAAGCTGATGCAAAATGGGAAACATGTCTACAATATTAGTAGTTTGTTATATTGAATGATATTACAGCATAGAAAGTGTGCACAATATGCAGATTGAACAGTTACATTTCTTAGGAACCCATTCATCAGATATTTTAGATCATTATCAAGGATATTCCGAAATTTAGCACCCTGATAATTGAATGAGTTCAAACCATATGTCACAGTAGTATACTAAGGCAGTATTGAATAGTTTCCCATGTCATGATGTGTAGATTTACGAGTAAAGATTTCATGCATATAGCCTGGACCAAGCTGAACTACGTACGTATCGACTTCAATCAGAACAACTCCACCGAACACACTCAAGCGCTTTCCAAGACAATTCTCATAACCTAAACAGTTGAAAACTAGAAATCCTCAAAAATGCACCTGCGTGTCTTTTCGCATAATTGTTTTTTCCCAATAGCAGTGTTATTTGTTTTTTTTTCAAAATGGTAGCACTTTTCGATGGAAGAAACTTCGAATGTTGGCATCCAATTTCTAAAAATTTGTTTGATAGTCTTTTTTGAAATCATGAATATATTCCAGAATATCCGTGTACCAGGGTGTGTGTGTGTGTTAATTTAGTTGCAATTGACTAGTCGGTCTGCCTCTGGCAGCTTTCCTGATTTTCTTTGGTTTTGACGGAAATAAATTGTTTGGTTCGATATCAATGATTCAAAATACAAACACTGTGTTTTGAACCATTACTGACCCAACCAATACTGGCCATTGTTTTTTTTTTGGAAATTTTTGTTTCTTCTTATATTAGGAGCTGTATGTAGTGAACTCCTCGTTTACTTCTAATGTTCGTTCATTTAGTATATTCGCCAACAGATTAGACTATACCGACAAGAATGAGACACGTTGTGCTCTCCAATGAAATTTAAAGTGAGAACGGGATCAAAACCAAACTGATTTTGCAGGCTGAATTAATTGGTGAACAATTTTTTTTAAACAAAGTCGATTTCTTTATTCTTTTTATGGAGATTTAACATGGGAGGGCACTTTTCCTTCAGAGTGAGAGATGTTTTGAGTATATCTTACAGTACACTCTATTGACATAATCAAATAATACATGACGCTTGAAATATTGACCTTGAATTTCACTTTCAAATATTTTAAAAGGTTAATGTGGCAATTAAGTCATTAGGAAACTTCTGTGGTTTTACGCTACAGCTACATTTCTTAACATTCCTTACCAATTTCGCTATTTTTCTTTTTTTTGATATGATATTCACTTAACAAAGATGATATACACCAATTTTTGGCACTAGGCCAGAGGGTACTGGGCAAGGGTCGTTGTACTGGGTCGTTGTTCAGAGTGTCGAGTCTTTGTAGACATTCGTAAGTGAAAATAATGAAAATGCACTGAGATATGCAAGCCTGCCCAACAGATCAGATGAGGAATACCAATGGAGCGAGAGGATCGTGTACTCATACTAAGTACAGGCGAGATACAGTAGTCTTAATATAGTTTAAACTACACCATTATGATTCATGCCGACATGAGTTCTTGTAATCAATTACGATGTTTTGTTCAATGATTCAAGTTCGACCAGTTGCACATTTTACTTTCAAAACCATGTTCACGCTCGTAATGATAATGTTACAGTATATTGATATATTATTCAGGTGCTAAAAAACAACACAAATTATATTTAGTCAGTTTGTTGATGGGATGTTCCTATCTACAGGGTGTACAAATTCTCAACAAATATTCGAAATACGCACCTATACCAGTGCGCACATGTTGTGTTCTCCCACATGACTCGGAATAAATACATGATACAACAAGATATGACTCGAACTGGAAAGTTAGCCCAAATGCTAAGGAAGGACCTTGAAAATGAGGTTAATGGTCAAATCCAAGGTCACGAGAATATTCAGCATATGTTTTTTTCCCATATATTCACAATTGGTTGCTAAGTTATAAATTCAACAATGAGAAAGAAAAAGTAACAATTATGTCCTGTGACCTTGAAAATGGAGTTAAAGTATATTTGACATACATCATTTCCTGTATATTCACAATAATAATGATTTCCAAGCTATAAAGTTGAAAAAAAGTGAGATATTAGCCATTTTGTGCTCTGACGATGAAAGTGAAGTCTAAGGTCAAATTGAAGGCAATCAGACTATTTGGCAAATCTCATTTCCTGTATGTCCACAATTGGTTCTCACGTCATAAAGTCGACCATGAATGAGATAATAGCCATTTTGTCTTGTGACCTTGATAATGAGGTCAAAGCTCAAATTCAAGGTAATGACAATATTCCCCATGTCATTTCTTATATGTACATAATTGATTCCAGAGCTGAGAATTTGATAATAAGCGAGATATTACCTATTTTTGCTCTGATCTTGAAAATGTGATCAAAGTTATAGTTCAAAGTCATTCGGAATTCAGCACATATCATTTCCTATATGTGCACAATTGATTCCTAAGCTGTAAAGTTGATAATAAGCGAGATATCAGCCATTTTGTGCAGTGACCTTGAAAATAAGGTCAAAGGTTAAAATCAAGTTCATAAAGAAACTCGGCATATATCATATGTCCATAATTGATTCCCAAGCTATAAAGTCGATAATAAGAGAGATGTTAGCAATTTTGTGCTCTGAGAAAATTCAGCATATATCATTTCCTATACGTGCACAATTGATTTCTGAGCTGTGAAGTCAATAACAAGCGGGGTATTAGCCATTTTGTGCTCTGACCTTGAAAATGAGGTCTACGGTCAAATTCAAGGTCCTGAACATATTCGGCATATAGCATTTCCTATTATGTCCAATCTTTAATCTCAAAAATAGGCGAGATATTATGTGCACAATGAAGATCAGTTTAACACAGTTTCCTTTATGCTCAAGAGATGACTGTTCAATTCTGAATAACCTTACTTACCTACCCGTGAGGTACAGAAGAGACAGTGCTGGTCAGCGTTGACCGTTCTCTCGCCGTGTGAAATCGATCAGATGCGGGTACGTTGACCAGGCACCAGGCGCCAGACCAGGCGCTTGACCAGGCACAGAATTTTAGTTTTGCCGGCCAACTGATTGCCAGCAAATTTCTTCCTTCTTATGTGGAAGCAGTGCTGGTCAGCACTAGCTGGGCTGTTTCCGAGTGACACCGAGAATTACATTAGGCCTAGACTCGTGTAATTCTCTGGAAACCGAGGGCGCACCGAGCTTCGATCGAGAATTTCCAACTAAGAATGGAGGAGCGGCACCCCACAAAAATAACTTTCTATCGAAATCTTTATTTCAACAGCAGTACGTAGTACAAACGAATTAACCTTTTCGCTATTGACCCACCCCTCAGCCTCCATACTGAGACGATTCATGTATGAATTGATATGATTTCTGTGTTAGATTATTTTTTATTTAAATATGTTTCAGAATAATTATGTGTGAAAATAAATTCAGATTATAGTGTACTATTTCTGTAGAGTATCATTTTCACCATGTGCCATTGGTTACCGTGTAAGCATAGAAGAATTCTAGCGACCAAACAAAAATGGCTGTGTATCCATTTTTCTCTGCCACACAGTCATTTTCAAGTTTGTAACGAAATATAACGCAATACGTTTAACTTGAGTACTGTAGTCTTTTTTATTTGTGATGAAGTGAATCTCGTGGGTTTTGATAGTGTTAACAGATGTCGATATCTTGATTAGTTTTGAATGTATTGAAGTTTTAGTGAAAACGTCTGTAGTCCGACCCATTGGAATCAGTACTTGTGACGTCACAAGGTTAATGGCAAGCTGATTATTCAATTAAGTAAGCAGTCAATTAAGCTTCTAACTTTCAATCGGCGGCAATATGTATGTTCTAGTTCAGCGAGAAGTTACATTTTTGGTCATATATAACATTAAATACAATCAGTCGATAACAATCTGTATATGGTTTGGTTGCCATATGGTTACGCAGCGTAACATCAGTACAGCAGCAGGGGTGTGGTATGGTTACGCAGCGTAACCATGAGTAGTGGAGAGGTTAAATGACATAGCTACATGAAAGCTGTTGGGAACAGCACGGAGTAGGGCTGTCTTCCCGTGCTGACCCTGAAGGTGACCGGGAGCAGAAATGGCAGGATAGAACTTGTGAAGTATGGAATTCCCAACTAACGACGCGCCTCTTTTAAAGTTCACTTGATGTCCCACAACAAAAACAACTTTATGTGCAGCTTTTCATCCTGTATACCAGTGATATGTTGAAACGGAGGCCAGACCCCCGCTTACGTTAAAATGTTTGTTGCAGCTGGGAGGGTGTAATGCTGCGAAGACATACAGAGTACTCGGGAAAGGGTTTCACAACGCATACCTCAGGCTCAGCCCTCCTGCTTGTGGGTGTGACCTTGACTTTTTTTTCAACTTTTCTAGCTTTCAATATCGGTCAACCTCCGTCTTGAAGTCTAGGTTTTGTAGTTTCTGCTGGCTCACAGTGAGCCCTCAAAAACTGTTTCCTAACTTTTCTTCTGAATCAGAATGTTTCCATGATGTGTATTACACCATTTGATTAAATCTATCGAAGTCGGCAAATTCCGTCCAAAATATCTTTAATTCGGATTTCCTTGCCAGAATAAAATGCCTTGAAGACACGTACTTATATTTACTTACAATAACACCCTAGACACTGGCCACGATACTCTGGACATTTATCGTAACACTTTAGACACTGGGCACAACACTCCGGACACTTATTGGAGCACTCTAGACACTGACCACGACACTCTGGACACGTATTGTAACACTCTAGACGCTGGCTGCAACACTCTAGACACTTATTTGTAACACTTTAGACACTGGTCACGGCATTCTGGACACTTATTGCAACACTAGACACTGCGACGCTCTGGACTCTTATTGTAAGACAGCAGACACTGGCTGTGACACTCTGGACACTTATCATAATAATATAGACATTGGCCACAACACCCTGGACACTTTTTGTAACACTCTAGACACTGGCCAGAACACTTGTGTCGCCATCCGGGCCTCGCCTAAAAGCTCGACCTGGATTTGGCGACACACGTGCTGGGAAAAACAAAAACCGCACTCAAACCAATGCAATATACATATATTATCGTAATATCCTGAGCACTTATCATGACATTCTGGGCTCTCGGCGTATTATTCTGGATTTACTGAATCATTTTGGGCCATGCCTATTATCGTAATATTCTGGGCCCTTATCATAACATTTTGGACGCGAAACATTCTGGGCAGTTACTTTTACGTTCTGGACACTTATCATAACACTCTATATATTGGTCAAGTCAATCTGGATACTTACTGTAACACTCAAGATACTGGCCACGACATTCTGGACACTCATTGTAACACTCTGGATACTTATTGTAACACTCTGGATACTTATTGTAACACTCTAGACACTGGCTATGACACTCTGGATACTTATTGTAACACTCTTGACACTGGCCACGACACTCTGGACATTTATTGTAACTCTCTAGACACTGACCACGGCATTCTGGATACTTATTGTAACACTCTTGACACTGGCCATGACACTCTGGACACTTATTGTAACACTATGCACCCGTAATTGTAACACTCTAGACACTGGTCAAGACATTATGGACACATATCATTGTAAGTATCAATCTGTTACCACCAGCACAGTCAGAATCCGATGATGCCAACAACAAACGTAAAACACAACATTTTGCAATAGAAACAAACCCTGACCAAATAGTTTATCCAAAGACACACTGGAGTCATCAGGGACAGACAGTGTGTTAAATGTAGTTGTTTCTACTGTACACCTGATGGAATTAGTATACAACTGCCCAACAACCTATGAAAATAATTTAGAAATCCGAAACAAACCCCATGAAACAGATATATGCCAAGTACATAAGTACCTAATCACAAGCCTGAACTGAGTTGGCTACTGAGCCTGAAGGCTACTGAGCTACTGAGGCTACTGAGATAACACTTTAGACACTGGCCACGTTACTCTGGGCACTTATTGTAGCACTCTAGACACTGGCCATGACACTCTGGGCACTTATTGTAACACTCTAGACAATGGTTGCGACACTCTGGACAGTTAATGTAACAATTTAGACACTTATCATAATATTCTTTGCACGTATCAAATCATTTTGGGCACTTATCTATCTCAACATTCTCGGCATTTATCGAACATTCTGGCCACTTATTCTCACATCTTAAAAACACTTATCGTACAATCTGGGCATTTATTGTAACATTCTTGGCGCTTATCAAAACAGTTTAGGCACCTCTCGTAATATTCTGGACACTTTTCGTAATATTCTGGGCATTCAGTGTAACATTTGGCAATTATCATAATGTTTTGGGCAGTTATTGTAGCATTCTGGACACCTATAGTATTTTTTGACACTTACATGGTTGTATCTCAACATTTTGGGCACTTATCGTAACATTTTGGACAGATATCGTAATATTCTGGGCACTGCTTGTTTTAGACACTCTTCATAACATAATGGGCTCTTGGCGTGACATTCTGTATTTACTGAAACATTTTAGGCCCTTATTCTAATATTCTGGCCACTTATCATATCATTTTGGACGCGAAACATTCTAGGCAGTTACTGTTGCATTCTGGGTATTTATCATAATATTTTGGACACTCGTAACATTCTGGCCACTTATCGTACCCGAATAGTCATCTTGACATTCTAGTCAGTAATAAAACACTCAACATGACACCCTTAGCGATCATCTAACAACATGGACACTCATCTGCGGTATATTCCATTTGTCCCGCAGCAGGAATGTTTGGGTAGAGAAGATTTTAACTTATTTTAAGTTCTAAACATTACAAAGTGAATGTTGGAAACGAATGAACGGTGGTCACCAAAGCATGGAAAAATGAAGTGTCGTAAATAGGTCCCAAGATACGTTATTTACAAAAGAAGAAGATGTTTCATGTGTAGAATTCTCAGGGTGCACGATCTATCAAATAAATACAGATCTGAATTAAGGTATGGGCACAAATATTAAGTATAAAAATAATGAAATTCCCACTTTCCGTTCCACATTGATTTCGCGAACGTATGCTAGAAAAATTCTGATCCCAAGACAAAGGCGAGACTGGATGTCTGAGATCAGACGGAGAAGCTGTGAAGTTTGAGAGTTTCTGCGACTTTCTGACAGGTTTATGGAGTGTGTCGGCGTGAAAATTGTAGATAAAGTGTGGTTGTGAATTAGGGATGACAAGGCCTGGTGTCTGTGATTGGCGGTGTCAGGTGACGTGTCGATGTGTTCTAATCAGAATCAGAAAGTCAGAAATAATAATATTGTGACTGTTTGTTTGCTGCTTTGGCTGATGATGCCGGTGTGAGTTTTCTTGGTTACGAGTGCTGCCCGAGCCACGACTGTGGTTGGTTTATCAGAAAGGAACGTTGCCTGGCCATTGGGTGATACTTTGCGTGAAAATGCTACGGCGAACAGGCAAAGCAAAATAAAAACAGCAAAATATATTTTCGCAAAGTTTTAACATGTACCTAGTAGTTTGTACGATCATGTTTTGAATTATACGCTGATTTCCTCCCAAAGTATCAGCACGAGAAGCCCATATAACATGAGGGTAAATGCCTATGCTTGAGGCCCGTCGATACAGATTGCCATAGTAACCAGCATCCCCCACCCCTAAGGCACACGTATCAGGTTCATATTTTAATTTTCTGGTGTCAGAGTTGGTGGATAGGTGTGGGTAGGGCCAAGAAGCGACCCCAGGCAACCATGGCACTCGTATAATTACCGGTGCCATGTTGTGAAATCGTTGGGTTCGAGTGTGTTGGGGTGGGGGCTGCTACCGAACTGATAAACCGAACCCCCCGTAACGATAATTGAAAGCTGGATACGGCCAAAATGCCAGGGGTAGGCACAAGTAGAGAGGTAACGTTGAAAAAAGAAAGAACGTAAAAAATGGATAATATATTGCATATAAAAGCCGTGAAGTTGCCGGAAAGATCTCACACAAACCAACTTCTGACTTTTCCACCGCAGAGGGCGTTCTTGGCGAAATGTCTATTGGCCGCTTGCCGCTGTGACGAGAAGCCCGGATTACGCTTGATCCACCAAGCAACGCGAGATAATCCACAGGGGAGACGGGATTATTGGTGATATCTAATAACGCTGGGTGTCCGACTGTAACCAAGCCGATAGAGCCCAGTGGTTCTCAGTCTGGAGTGAGAAGATTAACTGTAAAAACGAACCGCATTGGCATTGCATTGAAACGGCTTATAATCAGCAAACGTAAATATAAAGTGGACTGCCGACTGGGATAATCTTCACAGCCACAACATGGATCATGGAGGAACATCGATAGGACCCTATCCGGTTGGGTCATCTTGTGTCCGGGAGGCAGAGCAGGAAGGAAACCTGTCTCCATAGAGATGTGATCCAGGGGTGTGTACGGGCATTCTAGGCCCTTGGCCACGTGTGTCGTTCTGCTTTCTGGATCAGGATTGGTGACCTGAACATCCCCGGAGCATAGAGGATATGTCGTTTAAAGTTCTAAGATAGATAGGAACATCATCACAAACGGTTGGAGATTGGATAACGATTGATGCAATACACTGGCGAGATATTCGCTATTTTGATAGCAGTCGAAGATAATATTTGTACACTTCATGCGACATGTAACTTTGCCTAACTTTGAAACGCGTCAGTGCATGAAAACAACATTGATTTATCCTGGAACACAATGAATGAAGCCCACTGAAATCGAGTAAACTTGCTGAAAGTACCCTCTCAAGTGTGATATTAACAGCTCGTGTCTGTAAAATGTCGATGAAGTTTTAGGAGGTAATTTCAAGAGGCAACTATTCGAACAGCCGCAAGATGTGTCGGATCAGACAGCAACTACTGCTGGGAGAGTGTGTGCTGCTTTTATTAGTCAATGTGTGCTCAGGTTAGTGAATTTGCATTCCGCTATTTTGTTTTCATCCTGTCTTCATTCATTTGTTGTGATGCTATTTTTATTATTAGTGTAGTCCTAAAGATTTTAAAACTACTGTAGCCAAAATACATCCGGATTTTTTTGCAATATAAATTCATATTATATGACACGTGTTTTGTGCATTGACACTAGGAACTTTTTGGAAATATAAATGGCACATCAAAGGAACACCATACGTCAGTTTTGTTCGTAAATATAATATTATATTGAATCATGATAATTTGAAGCAGACGATGTATAATTTGCGTGTTTGTTTTCATACAACAGTTGGTATCGTTGCCAATTTTATGATATCCGAGTTAGCAAGTTCAAACTCGCCAAAAATTCGAACATGTCATTTCCACAGGGAAAGAAACAAAACGCTTCTGATAAAAACAGTAATTAAACGAAATTGTAAAGTAACCATAAACCGACGCAAAACGAAGTAAATCAGACATGCTGTGCGCCGGCAGTGAAGGGGCTATTCTAACAATCTGACGGCCCCCCACCAAAGCGTAATAAGCGCCCCATATAGTGGAGTCACCCCTGCTTTTGTAACTGCGTTTTGGCGACAGTTTCGGGTCACTGATTCTTTTCGGGAGTATCATGTTTCCTGGCGGTGGAGGCGATCAAACAACAAATATGCCACCTTAATATCGGGGTGGAAAAAAGTGGCGACCGCGGGTGAACATTGACTAAAATTCCTCTTCACTTTGTACGTTTTTCTCGCTCGGTTGTTGTTTTGGTCCTTGGTTACCCGCCGCTAATAACCCGTGAATAACTCGTTTATCGGTGTATAATTCATGTACAACATACAGAATTGAAGCTGACATTTCCGAATTTAGCAACTTGTTCGCTTGGTTGTAACTTCAGTCTGTATAATATAACGAAAACTGCACCTGAATCCAAACACAATACTAGTATTAGGTAATACAAAGAATATTTAATTCATATTGGGGATTAAAAAAAGCGTTCTTGTACTTAATGGTAATAGGTTGAACCATTTAACAATATTAACAATAAATACAAAACATACATTAGATAGATAAATCTATGTGTGATGTACATAATTGTACATTTAGAGAACCCGAAACTCTGCTTACCACTTCACGCTGACTGCCAACTAAACTTTTCAAAATTACCATAATTATTCAATTACTCTAAAAGCACAATCAGTGCCGAACAATATCCATGCCAACTTCATTCCCACAGCAACTTATATTATCACTAAATAATCGACCACTTGAGGTGATTTATTTGACAAACACTCCACATTGTACAGTTATTAGTGCATTAACTCGGGATAATTCGGTTGGTGAAAAGATTCTGCTTTGGGAACTGAACTGTTTCAGGCTGAGCAATAAATGTGAATGTCGATGTCTGTTTGTGGTGTTTTTTTGGCAACATTGCTCTGTATCAAAGTGGCATTCATTGTCGGTGGAATTGTATATACTCGATGATGAAAAACCGGTACATTTCCCAACGTATGTCATGTTATTCCCTAAAGCTTGGTCATAGTCTGGATTGGCATGAGTTATATTATTTTTTTGTAAATAAATGGTTTGCTTGGTACGTTGTTATCATTTCAAATTATCGGACAATTCACGCAAAATTTGAGCAGTATAGTTAAGAGTTCTGATATTCCTGCAAATACTGCATCTGGGGCTACATTCTCTAAAATATGTTAGCCAATCGATACACAGCAGATTGAAAAATTGGATTATGCCGTCTTTCATAAACCATTTATGGGTGAGTCTTGCGAATGTACGCATAAATTTTTATTCTTAAAATTAGGAACCACTGTTATTCAATATCCGCAGCTCATTTCATCATGGAATGTAGGTAATTTATCATCATAACTTTTTGTGTTTCGTCAAGATTAAATCTCGAAATGGATTCTCGGTTGCTACATTTTTCGTACAACTGCAATTATTTCCCCCTTTGACTGAGATCTGCCTGTCAATGTATAGGCACGAAGACATCCAATTGGTGCCTTTAGGTGTGAAAACGATACGTTAACTGCGTAGATAAGATGTTATCTGTTTGAGTGATGAGAAGCCTGTCGCCTGGTGACAACTTGGACTCACGTAACTATGGTTGTTTCTATGGAAACGGGACACTATGGTTGCTTTTCATCATCCAATAAAGATGTTATCATGAGGCAACAAGATATTGAGTCATTGTGTTGAGGTGTTCATGAACACTATATTATCTTATTCCATCTGATTTGTATTTTAGATAACTACAGGGGAATATATCTTTGAATAATCAGTTTTCTTGTCGCCAAACATGTCAAGCTTCATGCAATATTCATTGAAATTGAAATGGTTGTAGTTATGTGTAAATAAAGTAAGTTACACCACAGACAAAGCTCTAGATTTAATCTCGCAGTGATTGATCACGGCGAGGTAACAACAGGTTCTCGCCAACACGATACACCGATGATTCGTGTGTGTGCTTTTAAAAATAAATGTTAAATTTTTCAAGTATTTTCGAAACACCTGAGTTTTATCTGTAACTCTTCATTCATAGCTTTGTTTTATGTCTGTCTTTCGTCCTCATTCATTTTTATCGCTTTATCTACGTGCTACAGTGTAATTCACTCAGTTGCGACATGCAACGATGTAATACTCTTTGTGTGTCAATTTTGTGATAAATACCCAACACGTAGGTAATAATTTATAATCATTCATCTTGTCCGAAATTAACACAGTCATAATTCCATGCTGATGTAACTAGGGTCATTACCTTCACGGGCATATAATGACTATTTATTCCCCTCTATTTATGCAATACAAAGAGAGGGTGAACCATAATTCTAGCTTTCAAAGAGATCGCGTGCGAACCAGCAATAAACCTGGAGACTTGTCACTGAACAACGTAAAATATTCAGAAGAGTTTTTTGCTTCAGTCGCCAGGGTATAAATCTTTAGTGAACGAAATGTCCGTGGAACAATATGTTTCTTTTTATTCAGCAAGACACAAGCCATGAACGTATATCGATAGGGTGAAACCTGCTAGTGGAATGTCAGAAATAAATTACCGTATTGGTTCTAATAGTAGCACCAGCACGCCGAGCCAAAGCAAGACCTCTTGCAGCATCGCGCGAAACTGAGGTCAAACTTGGGGTGAAATTTAAATAAATCACTGAATAATATACAGATAGCCTTCAATCACCTTTATTTTGATTCAAATTGTGTGATTGGAACACTCCATGATCTTATTAGGATGATATGAAGTGAACTACAAGGTTACAAAAATCGAACAGTTTGGGGGAGAACAGGTGGCGCTCTAATATTAAGGTTAATACGGTACACACGAGGATTTTTTAGTTTTATCAGATGTTTCGATCGGTTCTTGGGCAGTTTTATACCAGGCTACATATAATTTCATCAGGGTCACAATAGATCTAATATATTTTCGAAAAGAAAAAAAAAACTTCATTTTTTCTGTCCCAATAGTAATTCCTTTCGCGTATTCTTTTGTCTTCATTTTGATCTTCATGTATTCTAGACAGTTCATACGAATGTACACAAAACAATAGTTCACTCAAATAGTTCAGTTGCAGTAATATTACACAACACAAAAATATCACGTCTATATTTTCTGTGCTTGAAGTGATCTCTCCGTCCGAGAGACATATATTCCCTTTGTATCGGGACCATTTTACATTTGTTGCAATTCCTTATGGATTCTAAAAAGACTTGTTTGAATAAGGATAACATGTTTGAGACGGTGGAGAATAGAACATTGTGTTCACTCGTCCAGGTTTCCCATGGGTGTTCGTATCTTAAAAGAACATACTACTCTGATTTTTCTAACTTGTTTACACTGATTTTTTTAATAGAAATGTTTGTGTTGCTAAATGGTATCGTTCTACATTTGGCATACTTTACCTGGAAGTCAAACGGCCTTTTCTTTTTACCAAATTTCAGATTTCTATCCCAAAAATTGAAGAAGTTGGCAATCTATTCCAATGTTGAAATTCAGCCCAAAACGGGATCTCGAGAATTTGACCATATTCGAGTATTTGGTCCTGTTTACATCCATCAGGTTTCAAAAAGTATTATTGTTATTTTTTACCAGAAGACACATTGGGGTGTATTCTGAACGAACATGTTAATTTCAAAACATTGCAATGCTACAAAACGGACGAAATTGCACAAAATTGAATGCGGACCCAGAAATTCAATGACAGGGCTAAATTTTACATTGGGATAGATTACCAAATTTTTTAAATTCTCGCGATAGAAGTCTGGAAATCGGTAGAAAATTGTCGTTTGACTTCCAGATGAAGTATGTCAAGTTATAAAACGATACCATTCAGCATCGCAGGAAATATCTCAGGGAAAACAGTGTAAACGAGTAAGAAAAATCAAAGTATAGTCTACTGAAAGTATGGTTTATTTCTCTCCTATAAATCTAGATGTCTGACAATGAACATGATCAACTGCTAATTACTTTCGAGATATCTGGATTTATATCGCATAGAACATTTTTTGTCGTTATAAAGAACGCTCTCTGTCTTGAGATTTCACATAAATTTATCGAAATATTCCTGAAAAAAATTAGCCCAAGGGTTAAGAAAGGTTACCGGACAGTAGATGTTTTATATTTTAGATATTAGCTATTTCGTCCCGTGACCTTGAAAATGTCAAGGGTCAACATCAAGATCATGAAAATTTTCAGCATATATCATTCCCTATATGTCCACGATTGATTCCTAGGCTGTAACGTTGATTTAGTCAGCGAAATATTAGCCATTTTGTCCCTTTACCTTGAAAATAAGGCCAAATGTCAAGTTCAAGGTTATAAGAATATTCAACATATATCATTTCCTATATGTTCACAATTGATTCCTAAGCTATAAAGTCGATAATAATCGAGATATTAGCCATTCTGTTCTCTGACTTCGAAAATGAAGTCGAGGTCAAATTCAAGGTCACCACAATATTCAACATATATCATTTCCTATATGTTCACCATGGATTCCCAAGCCATAAAGTCGATAATAAGTGAGATATTAGCCATTTTGATCTCTGACCTTGAAAATGAGGTCATAGGTCAAATTCAAGGTCATCACAATATTCAGCATATATCATTTCCTGTATGTTCACTATGGATTCCCAAGCTATAAAGTCGATAATAATCGAGATATTAGCCATTTTGTTCTTTGACATCGAAAATGAGGTCAAGGTCAAATTCAAGGTCACCACAATATTCAGCATATATCATTTACTATATGTTCACTATGGATTCCCAAGCTGTAAAGTTGATAATAAGTGAGATATTGGCTATTTTGTGCTCTGACCTTGAAAATAAAGTCAAAGGCCAGGTTCAAGATCATGACAATATTCAGCATATACCATTTCCTATACTGTATGCTCACAATTGATTCCTAAGCTGTAAAGACGATAATAAGCGAGATATTAGCCATTCTGTGCTCTGACCCTGAAAATGAGGTCAAAGGTCAAATTCAAGGTCATGACAATATTCAGCATATATCATACAATTGATTCTCAAGCTGTAAAGTCGATAATATGCGATATATTAGCCAATTTGTGCTCTGATCTTGAAAATAAGGTCGAAGGTCCAGTTTAAGGTCATAAGAGTATTCGGCATATATCATTTCCTATATTTCCACAATTGATTCCTAAGCTGTAAAGTCGATAATAGGCGATATATTAGCCAATATGTGCTCTGACCTTGAAAATAAGGTCGGAGATCAAATTTAAGGTCATAAGAATATTCGGCATATGTCATTTCCTATATGTCAACAATTGATTCCTAAGCTGTAGAGTCGATAATAAGTGAGATATCAGCCATTTTGTGCCTGACCTTGAAATGAGGTCAAAGGTCAAATTCAAGATCATGGCAGTAATCAGCATATATCATTTCATATGTGTTCACAATTGATTCCTAGTCTCTAATTTCAATATTAAGTGAGATATTATGCATAATGTGTCCCATTATAAAGTATAGGATACTTTAACATGGGAAAGTCCCATTTGGGGCCCATCGAGAAAATGAAAATGGCCGCCACACGCAGACCGTCGATTCAAGGGCAATGAAACTTATACGCATCACAGAGGTATGTGAGAGCAATCTTTTGAAATAAAAATCTTAAACTGTCGGAATAGTTTTTGAGAAAATGAAAATTGAGCGTTTTTCGTCGAAAATGGCAGCCATTTTGAGAAAGAAAACTAAAACAATACCCCTTTTGTGCAAAAATTCATAAAGATTCACCCGTAAACTTTAAAGATAAATGTGGACGAACGCCGACGCCGACGCCTATGAAGGACGCAACGCCACGCCGATAGGTTATCGGACCATAGGTTCGGTAACCTAAAAATCACGCACTCGTATTTTTTGTCAGGCCACTATATGTCCCGTTGTAAATGTTATAATACTGTGCGATACATATAATTCTATGGTGTAATATTAAACACTTTAGTTTGAGAACGTTGTTATGGACTATCAATATGACAATCATCTGGCGAATGTTGATAACCATGTTCAAACTACAAACATGCATAAACATTCAAACATCTTGACTAGTTCTAGGCACTTGTAGGCATATTACCACTTTAGCGTACTTGCAATGGAAAATAATCATTTATAATGTATGTAAATTCAGTTTGGCTGAACATGTGTAGTATTATTATAACAAACGATAATAACTATGATGTCTCACTATTCAGGTCTCCTGGAGTGTTTATGTACAACACCGGAGTGCCAAGCCTCGAGGGATTACTTGTGCTATACAGAGGACTTCTGCTACGTACAGTACACTCCGGCCCTGGGGGGTGACGCTGACCCAGACGGCGGGGGCGGCGGGGCGCCTGAGGGGGTGGTGCGGGGGTGTATAGACGGCCCCACTCCCCTGCTCTGTGAGAACCAGCGCCCTGGTTTCTATGCCGGTGCGTGGCCAGTCATGCACTGCTGTCGTACCCCGCTCTGTAACAAGGAGGTACTGCCCACTCCACCATCCTGGCTGCTTGAGGGGCAAGGTCGGCACACTTTTTTCCCCGAATAATATTGTAAGGTGTAACTAAAATTCAACAATTATGAGTTGATTGTCGTAAACAAGGGCTAAACGCTAACCAAAAATACTCAATTATGGAAGTAATTCAGGATTAGAATATTTACCCCCATGGACCTGCAAACTTTAGAGTGAAACTCGACCAATTAGCTTGAAACTTTTAGGATTGATCTATTTATAGCAATAGTCAAAAGTGAAGTGTGTTGTTGATTTGTTTCAGTAACACAGACGGGTAGATACTTCACCTCCACCTCACCGCATCACGACAGGAATGTGGGCGTCTTGGGCGCAGTCAGTGAACGCCCAGCTTCGTCACACGCCCCCAGAGAGTACAGCCGTCCCAGTGTGTGGGTGGTGAACCCGTTGTATGTGGGGGTGCCCCTGGCGGGGGCGTGTATGCTAGTGGGTATAAGTGTGTTTGCAGTGTACATTCTCAGACGGCAGAAACGGGTTTTCCGCGAAGAATACATGAAGGCGTTAAAACGCCATCGGACAGTAACGATACCGCGTTGTCAAGGCGGTTGCCATGGCGTTCCCTGTCCCTACGTTGCAATGGTAACCAAGGGCGGTCAACCACCGTTGCCAAGGTGCCAGGCAGGGTGTTTCTACGTGGATAGTGACGTATCGTCAAGCGGAAGTGAAAGTCGGTTACTTGCGCATGTGTAAAGAAGAACTTGAAATGTTCACTTGAACGGAAATGACGTATTCAGCCAGGATTACTGCGCATGCGCACAAACAGTCGATTACTCTATTTTTGTATATTTAATTACTTTATGCATATGTAATAATGAATGATGATACAGCCTAAATGTGACTATATTCTCATATACCAAAGAGTGTGCATGTAGTTGTGTATATTTGTAAATAAATTAGTATAATACAGTAGGCCGAGGTCTAAGTACACTAAATGTAGCTTTGTTCATTCACATTACGGCAAGGGCATGAGGTAAGGGCATAAAGTCAGCATGAGCATTCCTGGGCATGCATGAAGTCAGACCTGATGTCCGCCAATGCAGGCTTTGAACAAATTCACGAGTATGATAATTATCATCTAGGTGTAAACCTATTTACCCCCAACGAGGTAATGATAAACCAATGTAACTCAGCAGTCAATGTGGTGATTGACCTCGTCTTATACTAATACATTGAAATCTACCTATAGTTGATCGATCAAACTACACTTGTGTCCATCAAACAAACACCAACGACAATTTGATTTCAAAGGATTATACATTATTCTTTATTTTGTAATAAACATCCGCCGGACTATGTATCCATTGCACGCGTTCTCCCCCAGACTATCTAGAGCAGCACCCCGCGACACTCGTCACCCTGACACTTGTCATAGGGCAGGTAGTCCGGGACAATGTTGGTCTCCGTGCTTGTGTAGAACAGACGGCCGGCCGGCCCCTCAAACGTCAGCTGTGCGCATGGACCGGGTTTGTGGAGAAATGCTTTCAAATATGTAATATTTGTTAGAAGAATGGTTGCGAAAAGTCACACCATAATTTCCATACAGAATCAGAAATCAAATATTTGTACTTCCAACTTTGTTAGCAAACATTATGTAGGCCCCCTAATCGAAAGTTGTTTCGAAATATCTAAAATATTATTCAATGAAATTCGCCCACGCACACACTTTGATGAAGAAGCAGCGCCACCCCTCGGTCGGTATGTCGTAGGTGGCGCGGTATGTTCCGTTCCCAAGATCCTCTACGGCTTCCTCCGTCCAGCGAATGGGGTTCGGGATCGGGTTGGACGGGTCCGGTATACCGATAAACCGCCGGAAGTCGCGTCTGTCGGGGAAAACCGACAATATCAGGGGGTGATATCGGGGCTGTTGTGACGCACATTTCTTTTGCATAGTACGCAACAAAATTCCGATACCGTCTTTTCTCGATGTCAAGGAAACATTCAAGTATTCAGCAAGTTCGATAACAGATTCGAGTATCGATGTTACGCACAAATCTCGCGTACCTGGTGACGGAGTTTGTGTCTCCATACACGGCCGTTATGTTGAGCGGGACGGTATCGGTGGTCAATATAATGTATCCCTCTGTCGATGTCTTTGAATGGCAACAAAATTGCAGAAGTGGTGAAATTAATATTTCAGTAATAGATAATTGACGTACGGGGGTAGCTTTGCTGCGATTCAGTGAGTGAACTCTGATATACATTATGTTTACGATCATCACCTCGTTCCTTTCCCAACTCAAGACCGGCAGCTGGAAATTCTGAAATGGACCACGATGTAATAGTTGTCAATAAAATAAACCTAAATTAATTGTCACCCGACACAATTATTGCTATTTACACACGAAAGAACCTCAATTTCGATCCGATTATGAGTGTGAAAGCTAGCTTATAGTCACTGTTTTGACGGCATGGAAGAAGGTGATCCTGTTCTCTATGATGTTTTCACTGTGTTTGGAGCCACTGATATCATGGCCGGCGTCTTCCAGCATCCTGATAATAAAGGTCGAGATTGTATACAAGCAAATATCACAACGCCACCAAAACCTTCATGGGGCCAGTATCATAATGCTGCAGTCTTTAGGCAATCCAAGTGTAAAAGATGTGAATAGAATTAGGCGTCTCTAGATCCAGATGAAATTTTTCCATAAGATTTTGAAGATTCAGTAGCCTGCTCACCAGTAATATTTTTGACCAATCAAATCGTCCCAAAAGTACCACGTGTCATCCGGCATGAAATGTTCGTCCCCGACTCCGGATATAATCAACTTCGGCATCGTCAGACGGTCTCGGTAAACTGAAGTTAAAATTCCAATAGTATCTCGGAATATTTCAAATTTATTTGAAATTTATTCTTAGTATTGTATTACGGAGATGCATTTAACGTAGTAATATATGTAAGTGTGGGAATAATGTTGGGTTTCAGTTTGGAGGGGGAAATATAACATACCATATGGGTCCACGATATCCATCATCATTTGTACTTCTGGTTCGTTAATCTCAACCATCAAATCCTCGTTGAAGTAGTCTTTATTAGAGAAGGACCAGCCTCCGTATGCTTGGTACTGATGGTTCATAACCTGACAAATAGCGTGAGGTATCTGGAATTGCCTTCAAGACAGTTATGAGCAATGATACCTGAATATAACAGAAACATACGGCAGCTTTTGTGTCATTCCAGGAAAACCGTTTCTTGCCCACATTTGGCACATATTTTCCATTTTAGTTTTAGTTTTTGGGTTCTTTTGATAAGTTGCTCACGTACATGTAAATTGGGTTAATGGTATTTTGCGCAACGCAACGCAACGCAACGAAATATCGAGGGGGGCCACTCCAATAAAAAAACATTCAAAATTGGTCACATCACATGCAATTTATCTACATACCATTCGACTGATTTCAGCTCTTCATAGACATAGATGATTTGCAGATAACCTCAAAAAATGTTTTGGGAATAGGAGTATTGTATTACGTTCACTAAAAGTGTTCTTTTGTTGAATGCTATCGAGTTGAGCAAATGGCAAACAAGCACGCGCCCATGGTAGGCCTATATACAGCATAGTGAGGTTTCATCTTGTTATCCTCAGAAGAGATCATGTGGTCATTTCCCCCTGAGGGGTATAAAAATTGACCACAGGCAGGAGAAGCAGGCAAAACATTTTCAAGTTAACTGCTGGAGGAAGAATCACGGAAATCGGAAGATAAGTATCAACAAGAACAACAAGAAAACCCATACGCTAATTTCAATCCCGGCGTTGCTTTTTTGTTCACATACAGGTTTTATTTTCACTTTTGGAAATGTCTTAGAATTGGGTCATTGCGTTGCGTTGCGCAAAATACCAATGATCCCTCCGGTTATTGGTATTTTGCGCAACGCAACGCAACTCAACTAATCTGTTATACATCCCACCACATATTTTTGTTTGATTCAGATAATCAGCGTAACCTTAGGTGTGTATGAAAGCGAAGCACATACCTGCATCCAACTCATTGATTTACCTATACTAGATATATGACAAAATATTATCAACTTGAAACTTTACGGCGGACAGGAGAAGCAGGCAAGACATTTTTCAGGTCAATATCTGGAAGCTAACTCGTTATGAATCACGGAAATAACAAGTTATGTATACATGTATAACAACAAATATAACAACGAAACTATCATCCAATTCCAATAAACATGTACCCGGTATTGCATTTTTCTTCACAAATTTTATTTTCACTTCTGGAAATTTCATAGAATTGGGTCATTGCGTTGCGTTGCGCAAAATACCAATGATCCCCCCGGTTATTGGTATTTTGCGTAACGCAATGACTGTTCCTGTATACATGGATGTCAACATACCACGAGGGAAGAAGCATATTGATATTGAGGCCGATCCGTATAACAACCTTCGACCTAGGGCTCGAAATAGTTTTAGCTGAGCCATCCCTGAGGCTTCCTGCATGTCTCAAAAACGGTGCATCTTAGTTGGACATTATTTTAGGATTTTTGCACCTTAGACAAACATGTCTAAAGGAGTGTTGGTGGAGTGTAAAAAGTATCAGTAGTGATGAACTTTGACCTTAATTTATTTTTTGCTGAGTAGGCATTTTTAGAATTCATCGATATCTCGGAAACAGTGCGTTGTAGAAATGGTGAATCGTAGAGCAAAACGGACATTATTTTCGGAGTCATAGCCCTAGACAAACATGTTTAAGGGGTATTTTCATTTTCATTTTTATTGATATCTCGGGAAGAGGAAAACAGACTGTATTTTCGGACTTGTCATCCTAGACAAACAAGGGTTCAAGGGTTTTTTTCATATACTTTTTTGCTGAGTCAGCAATTTTGATTTCGTTGATATTCTTGGAATTGGTGTGTCGAAGAGTGAAACGGACGTTATTTTCGGACTCGTGGCCCTAGACAAACATGTCTAAGGGATATTCGGAATGAATATTTTTGACTTTGACCTCAACTTAACCGGGGGGATCATTGGTATTTTGCGCAACGAAATTATTGCAATTGGATGATGTTCTTTTTGTTGTTATACATGTATACTTAAAGTGGAGTATAATCGATTTTGGGTTTTCCGTGTCAATGTGATCAATACCTGTCTCCAAAGCAGCTGTATAGTACAAACTGTTCGAAGCGCACATGAATTTGCCTAAGCTGCCATTGAGAATCCGATTTTCAAAATATTTTAGGACGGAACGGTTCATGACATGAAATTCAAGTCTCCGTTTATATCAGCGTAAATGTGAAAATTCGTTCACATCATGGTTTTTTCGGTATTCTCAAACATTACTGCATGAACACGTGGACATATCTTGGAGGTTTTATCGGTGAATTGTCATCGAATATATGCTAGCCAATTGATTAATAATGAAGTTTTGAAACAGATTGTGCTACTTTAACTTGTGATTTCCGTGATTCATAATAAGTTAACTTCCAGCCGTTGACCTGAAAATGTCTTGCCTGCATCTCCTGTCCGCCGTAAAGTTTAATGTTGATAATATTTTGTCATGTATCTAGTATCGGTGAATCAACTGAGTGGGATGCGGGTACGTATCCTGCTTTTATACACACCTAAGGCTGATATAATGCAGAAGCAGGTCACACTGATTATCTGGATCAAACGTAAACATGTGGTGGGATGTATATGGGAGATATATCAACCTCCTATATTATACAATGTACTAGTACCTCATATAAGAATCACGCTCTGTGATTGGCCAGTACACGTGAAGGAATACGCTCTGCTGGAGCCGACTGCAATATACTAACCGCTTGGTAATTTATATACCCGGGTTCCTTATGGAGAGTGTGATATCTAGTATGTTTTTTTTTAAATTCCGAAATAGAAATACAGTAGAATCAGGTCATTGCGTTTCGTTGCGCAAAATACCAATAACCGGGGGGATCATTGGTATTTTGCGCAACGCAACGCAATGACCTGATTCTACGACATTTCCAGAAGTGATATTAAAATATGTATGTGAACAAAAATTAAAACTGGGTACATGTATGTTGAGATTGGCGTATGGTTTTGTTGTTGTTCTTGTTTATAATTATCTTCCCATTTCCGTGATCCTTCCGAAGAGAACTGGGGAGTGGCCCCCCTCGATTTTTCATTGCGTTGCGTTGCGTTGCGTTGCGCAAAATACCATTAACCGTAAATTGTACAGTCTTCCGAATCGATATCAATGTGGAAAGTTGAAACGCTCTTGATCACGCTTTGAAACATGTTTGTACTTTGTATGGTGTTGTGTGTGACTCACATCTACAAAGTTGAGGCAGGTGAGGACAGAAGGGACCATGGCGAACACTCGGTCATCGACAGCCCCGGTTAGGTATGCCGTCCAACCTCGCTGTCATAGGGATAAAATTAGCAGCCTGAGTGAGCACACCATTTTGTGTAGGAAATATAAAGTTGTTAAGAAAGAGAAAAGTTGCTTGAACACAAATACATGTTGTTGAAATCCCTTCCACATAATATGGTTCCACTTGTAACATATGTTTGTACAGTTACAGATATGTATTCAGCTCTATTTATTTTATATTACTTTTTTCCCTATTTAATCATGCTCGTTTAGTACATGCTCTCACCTTTGAACCGCCCGATACCATATAGCTCTGTACATCAACACCTGGGCGTTTCTGGGCAACAAACTCCGTCAAAGTGTCCATAGCTCGAACTGTCGCCTTGCAATGCAAACCTCTTAAAATAGTATCCTTATAGTGATGATTGTGTTTGAAATCATTTCATTCGGTTTCATTACACTCTATCTAATAATCATGATATTTAAAAAAAACTGTATTCTTTAGATTGGTTTAGAATAGATTGGTTATCCACCTTGACCATAGGCAGCCTGATGAGAATGTCTGGCTCTGACGTATCATCCACGTAACGCCGCCACGTCCACGCAATCAGGTCATCCTCACGCCGCCACTTATCCGCGGGGTCACCCTGTGACGTCACAAACATATTATACCCAGGATTCACAGCCGGATCGAATTATGATTAAGGTAGACGAACACACTGAATCTTAAGTGTACTCATGTAAGTTAACTTACACTGTAGTTTAATTTTCTAGAATTGTACCTACATCATACATCTTGCAAATATACAAAAGCAAATGTGTTTCGATACCAGACAGGCATTTTTTTCATTCGGCAAATTCATACATCACACTGGAGCCTCTGGTTTGGAATCATCATCAGATCAGCTGCCACCGCTCCCATACTGACGGCGTACCGTGACGTGCTGTTAAACCGGCCATTGTTGTACGGGGTCGGTACCCTGCAAGGTCCATACACAAACGTAATGGTCATTGTACCAAGGATCGTCTATAGTACATCATTACTGACTAAATTACTTACAATTGATATTTAATCGGTTTTTTTGTTATGCAAGGGAGTTCTTTCTTGATATTTTCTATAAGCAATGATGTTTAAAGAAGCTGAAGAAATTATCTTATTTTTTCTAAAATTGGAATTCTGAAATGAACAGACTCCTCTGCGAGGTTTCCGTTGTCGATCATGATGAAGCCGGAGTCTGTGTACGTCAAAGTGTCCGGAATCACCACGATGAGGTAATGCCACCACAGCGGCTGGTTCGTCTCGTTACCTGGCGGGCATACAAGGCTTTATGGGAAATGTTTTCCGGGAATCTTTATAGAGGTCCAGAGCAATATGAACTTTCCTCTTCTACTTGCGTATGTGAGAGGAAAATGAATTGAATTGAATATCGACGAGATCCAGTATTATTTGAAATAATGACTTCGTTTGTTTATTAAATGCATCTGTTGGCACCCAGCTTATAGGGCGTTATGATAAAATATATCAAGCAGTTGCTTCTGCATTACATAAAACACACCAATTTCGCAGTTTGGCCAATCATCACACCTACCAATTTTGCTATTACTTACTGGTCATCCATATTTGTGACGTCATATTGATGACGTAGGAGGTGAATCCCACATCGGGGTATTCCCCCATCTCGTACCAGGCGAATGCAGGGTCTGGTCTCTGGACATAGTCATCTAGCGGGGTGGACTGATCAGCAAGTAAAAATATTTCAGGCCCATTTATTATAACAATTACATATTTCAGTAGTCCGTTGAGATAACCTGAGGTCCGGTCGCATGGCATATCAGAGGAGGGACTCAAATCACCACAACGCCTCCCTGGTGGACCACATGCTATTAGTATTATTACCAGTTGTTACGAGCACACAAGCCGTCAATAACATGATGTTCTACTTAAAGCCCAACGCATACTGT
Organism: Terebella lapidaria; assembly: GCA_949152475.1. Lineage (NCBI taxonomy): Eukaryota > Metazoa > Annelida > Polychaeta > Terebellida > Terebellidae > Terebella > Terebella lapidaria. The sequence continues at coordinate 31,455,940 of OX424560.1, forward strand.
GATGAAACTATGCATAGGGACAAAACGGCCAACGACATCTGTAGCAGACTTACACTGTGTCTGAGTGGAGTTTTTGTTAAATATAAGTATATCATAAGAGCAACAAATTGAAGAGGCAAAAATATATATTGGGATTCCTTCCTCATGCACTCGTGCGGATGATGTCATCGATTGTTCAAACCCTGATTTGCGGTGATAATGTCATTTGAGTTCGGGCTGTTTCCATTCGAGTTCACTGCGCTTGTAAATATCGTCACAGTATTATTGATCAGACCTACAGGTATCATCTCGGTAACTGGTAATAGTGTATGTATCAACTCATTACCGCTTATCACAAGATGTTAATAATGTCAATAAAAAAGCCTAGCAACAAACACTTTCGAAATAGAAACAAAGCCCGACCAAACATTTATATCTGAAGCCACACTTGTGTCATCAGGGGCAGATAGTGTGTAAATATAGTTGTTTCTACTGCACACCAGATGGAATCAGTGCACAACTGCCCAACGACTAATTTAGAAATCCGAAATACCATTCGTTTCTTTATGCAGTTGTTGCATGTAACATTTAAAGAATACAGTTGATGGCATATTTTCAGGATCTTTATGTTAACAGATGATTTCATCAATTATACTTTAATCAGATAGTGCCAGCCCTACATCTTAAATAAAAACTGTTCGCAATAGTGCATAACCATATTCAAATATATATAAAATAGTAGTTGAGTACATACGAATACTCTTTATTAATACTTTTCATTCGAGGAAAATCCTTATGGTAATATATTCCTTTTTGTCTGAAGTTACACAACTTACCTCAATCAGTGTCGCCTGGATGAAGCAACCTATCATGCAACAAGAAATATTCTTCATGACTGTACTTGACATATTGGTTTTACATCTGTCCTGTAGCTGTTTATGACTTTCCTCTAGCAATTAGTATTGTAAAGACAAATATGTGATATATGGTTTATCTATCAATGTTAGTTATCGATTTCAAACTATATGGGTCTATGACTAAAATTGTATGTCACGAAATCTCTGATAAATGTGAACTGGTTTCTTTCAATGTTTGAGATGTAGAAACAACACATGTGTTTTCTCATTCTTAGAAACAACATACCACAGGCGATCGCGAAAATTCGTATTGAAGCTATTTATCGACCTCAATACCAGCCTTCTCATTGAACTGATATTCAACTTTCACATGTTTACCATGAAGGATCCACATAATTATCACCAATATTGTGCATATTATATTCGCTATATCATGACATTGCATACTCATTTGACTTGGTATAAACCGAGGAACCTTCATACCAAGGTTTTCTATCGTTCCCACCGCGAAATACGACCAGCAATGTACCTTTATTTGTTGTGTACATCCGATTTTATAGACAGCAATAAGATAGGGGCGTGAGGATGATCATTATCACTAATGTACCCCGAGTGTTATAGTAGACAAAGGCGATTCAGCTAAACCAAACCGTGATCCAATTCCGAGGTTCACAATCAAACAGTACCAGTCAAATTATAGAGGAAGCCATGAACCCCACATGGCACATGGGGGTAAAACCAACGTGTTCGGAGTTCAAGCTTTTATTACCCCGCATGTGGCACGCGTCGTGACTACGTCACGCAGTTGTAATAGCGATCTTACGTTTGCAGGACGGTTCAAGCTACATCGGACTACTGAATATTTAATCAGCCAATCGGAGGCCGCAAAGCGGACCGCTGATGACGGTCATGCTTCGATGGTCATTAGAACGACGGTCATTTCTCTTTTTGTAGTTACGAATCATGTAAGACAGTACTGAATATCACTTGACACACTTTTTCGGCCCAAGTAATGTACGCTGCTCCGTAATACTACTCGTCCACTGAAAACACAATTGACCTTACGACGGTGTATGCTTTGGGTTGTTTGTCCGAGGGGATTACTATTGTTAGGCAATATTTTTCCGAGGTGTACGCTTCACAGAAAAGGTGTTCAACCATGACAGTCGTAAAGTCAATGGAATCTGTCTCACATCTTTATAATCCTTATTGAAAATAGAGGAACAAGTTGTAAATACTTTACCGTGGCCACTTTTTCTGTAGCGAACAACTCAATTCTTACTGTGTTAGAAGCCTGGTCTGAGTTGTTGTTTTCGTATGTCTCCATATATTTGTGAAAATCCGTAAACAAATTTGATGTGGACAGAATTCACTTGGATGTTAGACCCACCAACTGTGGAGTAAGGTGCGGTATTCGACTTTCACCATGGTGATCTAACCCCCCTCATTGGTTAGATAGGCCCCTAGCACCAACTCAAATATACCATAGCTCACTAATGTGCTCATACCGCACCTTAAACGAACTGTGAGAGTTGCATCAGGCCCAGGGGCGGTTCCTCTCAGCCCCCGGAGCTTCACCTCCCACAAGATGGCCCATCCGCCCTAAAGCCCCACCATCTTCATCCAATCCACATGTCACTGTTTCAATCCAAATTGAAAATAGAAGGAAACGCAGCATAACCTACTTGGGCCAGTTTCTGCCTAAATATATTCGCCAGCTGGAACGTGTGCTGGTTGTTCGTCAATATTTAATAAGTATTTAAAAGGTGCGGGGCGATCAAATGTTATGTCTTCAGTGAACGAGTAGTACGCCTATCACAGAGCATGTCGAAGAAAACTAATTCACATTTTGAGTGGGACACAATGTGTTGTTTATCAGCTATGTATTGTATAAAGTGTTGCCTACCACTCAAATGTTTTATTAATTTGTGTAATCGTGTGCGAGTTGAGCAGTTGCAATTTGCAAAAACTGATTTGATATTCAGAGCTTATTTGCATGATTCGTAACTACACCAAGAGAAATGACCGTCGTTCTAATGACCATCGAAGCATGGCCGACATCAGCCGTCCGTTTTGCGGCTTCCGATTGGCTGATTAAATATTCAGTCGTCCGTCGTGGCATGGACCGTCAGGCAAACGTAAGATCGCTAATGCGACCCGTATGACACTGTTATGTGCAGAAACTATAGTCAATATAATAGACTGAAAAAGACATGTAATTTCATGTCGATAGTCTACCTGTTTTTGTTAACATTTTGCAGAGTATTCGACATAACTCAACATCTACAAGTGCATTGTGAGGTGTAATGAAAATAATGGAAACAAAAACTATTGGTTTAAAACAACTGGTTTATTTTATAAAATTGATAAATAAATTTCGTAGTAGTGTTATATATTCCGTCTTTCAGTCAAATATTGCTTATTTATCACGTTTCGTGTCTATCTTGTGTTATCAGCGAGTATTTTCTTCCGTCTGCTGAGTTTTATGATGTCTGATACGTGGGATTCTCAGATGATCAGAAAGGAGAAGATGATGTACATCGCCACGTAGGATCCGATAATAGTCGCCAGGTTAAAGTATGACATCACATCCGGAGCTGTGAACGAAAACTGTTTATGGCTTTCATTGGCTTACTTGACGAACTACGAATAACTGACGTCGTCTCATGCGCTAGACACAGACATTACTGTAAATTAATAAAGTATAGTTTTTACATACATGTCTCTTTCGGTGTGGTCTGGTATGTTGTGACGTCATCAATCGCAAAGCTGACGTCATCACCATAAGGAACTGTGTCTGTTGCATTATCTCCCTGTGGAAAACATTCAACATTATCACAATGGTTGGAACATTGTTTTGTTTCATGTTTCCGAATAATGTGTAGTGATATTAAACAAGGCGGCCCATTGAAGTTTGCAGTGAAGTTTTATGGGACACCCTGTACACCTGATATGATATGTTGGAGGGAACTTTTATGGGACACCCTGTACACCTGATAAGATATTTTTGAAGGGAACTTTTTATGGGACCCCCTGTAAACCTGATATAATATTTTTGGAGAAAACTTTTATATTTTTGATCACCAATCAGTCGTGTACAGCTGCGTCCACTTCCGAACTCATTACTCCTCTGTAACTCAACAATGATCGTTCTCATGTACCCTCCTTGAAGTCAGTAATTAATGGCTTTTCAGTCTGTTACCTGTGTTTCTCTCTTCTGTCGGTAATGACTGAGGCCCTGGAGGTTTATTACACTGGAGACCAGGAGTGAATCACCGCTATCCGTGCGAACAATTGCTCTGGAATCAGATCACAACGGTTAACAGTATATATACAACCGGTGCATATCGAGTGCTCTATGGATAATGTCATTAGGTATCCACATTACATATTGATATATCCTAAATCTGTCAGCAATGTATCAAAAAATAATAAATTATGTTTGTGGCATATGTTTGCGCCAAATTATGTTTGTGGCATATGACAATATGCATCATTTTCTAAGTATCGTTGTTCACAATGACATCGGGCAATTTTCCCAAAGTGTCAAAATCTGCATTGAGTATGAAAATTGCAGCAAAAAACGTAAGTGCCTCTGATATCAAAGTTTTTTTATACCCATGTAAAAGTGCAAATTCACATCTTATAGATATGGCAAATTTTGAATATATATATTTGCTATTTTAGTTATTAAAGAGAACATTCCACTCAATTACACTCACTTAAACTGAAGAGCTCCATCTCTGAGACTTTTGGTAGCGACCCATTCCAAAGTCACACGCATGGATCGAGCTTTATGGCCGATCAAGACACTCCGGCTGGGAACAAGATCTGTACAGCGAGATAGCAAAGTAACATCATCAGGGATTTCCCATTTTCCCTGTGATTGGTCCGTGGATTGTGACGTCACGGGTCGATTTCGGATAACAAGACCATCGATTGGTTCGTCGCAGCGCACCGAAACTGGAATTCCGAGAAGTATTTTTTTTATTTAATATTCTTCAAATTTTTAAAATTATTATTGTTCGAACGTTAGAATAATAATCTTATAGCGAATTATCATTTTGCCATAAATTATTATGTCATTGCATCTCTGACATAATTTATCTTTATCTTTGTCTCTGACAAAATAATACATCTTTGCAACACACATCTTTGCAACACACACACCCAATTTCTCACCCAGGACCGTTGAAGACAGCGCCTTCTGGTGGATGTTGATCCCACATAGAGATTGACTCGATGTTGATGTTCCAGGCAGGAATCCATTCCGTTCTTCCGTGGAATCCAGCTTGGTGCATAAGTCCTCCATCCCGTTGTCATAACTGTTGGCCGCGGTACACACATCCAGGACAAAGGGCAGGTACAAGACAGCGCCAACGCAGAGCCATCCGTGTGATTCTCTGTTCATTTTGTGGCTTTATTTAGAGGGATCAAAATTTAAAATCAATATAATCTTTCCTTTTGAAATTCAGTTTCACCAAGCGTGACATCCTCAGTACCTGGTCATTTCATGCTCTGGTTGACAGAAATGTACATCGCAGATTACCCAATGTTGTATTGTAGTGTCGGATTGTTTCGAATGATGTTACATCGTCCATGTCAACTCTGTTCTGATATCGTGAACATGGAACGTTATCAAGACTTCAAGTGACACCATGATGCGTGTTTCAGTGCCACAGCAAGTGGGACCGGCACGGAATTATTGCGGAAGTCATGTAATTTATTACACTTGTATGATCGTACCGGTCGATATGATGAATATTTTATTGTTCTGAATCTCCCCGGAATATTATAATGGTTTCCCCCAATTTCCGCATGGAGCATGACCGCTTATGACATATATTGCGGCTCTGGATTGGAACGACATATTGTCGTGTTTTTTCGTATGGATAAAGTATAGCGCATCTGTGGGGATATATGCATGCAGCATACACGTACGATTTGAGTTCAACAAGGTAATCCGATTCCTAATCTGATTGCGATTTTTATTTCTTAATTAAATGTGTTGCATAAAGTCCATTATAATAGTTTTTTTTACACCTAAAATATCTTCGATATTGACATTACAATATTCGCTAGGGCAACTAACAGGCGTATCCGCACAATATTCCATTTTTTTTTTAATTCCTAAGAAATATTTAATAAGCAGGTGCCATTCAATAAAGTGTTCATTCTTACCAAACAAGTGTATTTCATATCCTTCCACGAGACAATGTTCGATCACTTCCCACAAGTGTATCCCCGGAAAGCCGAAACCATACTAATTATCGAATGCCAGCTACATGGAGGCATAGACTGGTCAGTGCGCATTGCCTGACATGTATAACACGGTGCGTGCAGTCTTGTGTTTTGTCATATTGTCTATAGCGGACATAATGCTACTCGACAATGGCCTGATCACGATGGACACGCGTTATACGAGCGGAAACGTCTGAAATAACACACACACACACACACACAACAGTGAACCACACAGAACACACAGTGATACTCCGATGGCGTTTGACTTCTATTTGAAAGGTGCTTCCAGTTGGACATAACTATGTATAATACTAGTACGAGGGATGACAACTCTCGGTGTTGTTTATAACACCTAAATGAAGTCACGTAACGCTTGCCCGCCGTACACATGATGTCTAGATTTGTCCAGTGGGCGCGGCACTCCTCTAGGGCGTGGCACCTGACTGTAGATTCCCGCGAAAGGGTCGATATTACCAATATTGGCAACAATGGGGCTTTGTTTAGTTACAGGGTTACACCGTGTATGAATGTATGGTCTTCTCCAAGTCAATAGCATTGTTCCGTCATTGATGCTTGGAGTTGTGCGGGATTATATTGACTGTCGGTGTTGTTTGTGTTGTGATCAACACACCGCTTTCCAAGAACATTTCACACAAAAATTGCGTAATTATCACGCCGCTTTTTAAAAAAAAGCAACTAGTTTTCTCGCAGTTGTTTGATATTGTTGAACAATACAATCAGCATTTTGTTTTTCAGAGTTATTGGCTAATTAAATTTATAAATTTATATTCTGATTATCACACATTAACCAAGATCGCGAGTATATTGATGTAGCTTGTCGCAGGCAAAGTGAACAGTTCGCAAACAGTTCGTTATCACGTAGGCCTATGTTTTGATATCGCGTATTGAAATTTTCGATGAATGGTTCGAAGAAAACAAATCCTGAAACTTGTAGGCGTCCAGTAAATTTATGTGAGTAGATCTCGCCATCCGGTTATACAGTTTCCGCTCCATAATTGCATTTACATTAATGTTGTGAATTACCCTGGCAATTCTAATGCAAATGGCACGCAAAAAGACTTTCAGTTGCTAAATGATATAAATAAGTGTTATAAAAGGGATTTTTGTCAGCGAAGCGGATAAATCGATCAAATGATAGTCGGAAAAAGTTAACTGAATGAAGAAATTAAGTGGACTAGCACACGACAGTTCATTGTAAACAACTCTCGTGCAAAGAGTAAGGAAGCATATTGAGTTGCTGTTGAAATCCAGAACGCTTGTGAATTTGAAGTCAAAACAATCCATGAAAAGACATACGGGATGTATGCCCCTATGTATCAATTGTCCACTGGTTATGCCAATACTCATTCAATATTATATGCCTGGTACGAATAAAGTGCTGATAAAATTAGTGCTGATAAACTGACCTAATTCACATTGTGCATTGAGGACAACCATGACAGGTCTATCGTTGGATGTATTCAGAATACTACTATTGCCTTAGACGTACAAAACCATGTTTATATATACCTATTCTATCGTGAGAATAGCAATGAGAATACCTATTCTAACAGATGTGAACATTGTCGCCACCAGGTGAGCATATGTGTTGTCATGCACATACTGGTGTGTTTATGTTTTCATATATCTATTTTTCATTTGGTACACGCAAAAGTTTTCCTAATGAAGACATAATAACATCTGGTTCTACTATCATTATTCATTACTATGAACTGTTAATCTTCATACTGTTTATTTATTGATGTTTGAGTGTATGCCCTGCATGACAGTAACGTTAGATGATGTCAATCCAGTACTGGCCTGTCACGTCTTGTATAGCTACCCGATCTCTACGGTAGGCCAGCTATGAAACATTTACCATAAACTAGCCCTGTTCACGTACATACCCCCACCCAGCCAACACCCCGTGTTATGATCTTATCGCTGATCGAAACCGGGCAATCTTCGATTGAGATTAAATCAATATCTCGCTGGAGTTATGAATTGGGCGCCCCAAGGACCGCTGTTGAACTTGTCAATGGATCTCGAGGGCTTTAAGCCTTTTCTACCACGGCTGGACCCCCAAAACTTTGAAGTACATCGTTAACAGGCCATTTTCATGTTTGTTGTCAAAGGAGCGCGGTTTTACTCAATGTGAACTTGTTCTCGCTTGGTGACTACCGCGTTTTCAGTTGTTGTCATCGTCCAAACGATATTACTAATTGTAGGAATGTTGGAAACAAAATGGTGATAAGTACACATCGAGGATTATTTGAATGACTAGACAAGTTTTGGACGACACCAGAAGAGACACAGCAACACAAGAGCGCACATGTTATTGTAAGTATGTTACGACTTATCAAACTTTTCTGTATATGTCTGTACTTAATATATATCTCCTATGTTTTCCATGGTCTTTATCACGTTTATGCTGTATGAGAAAACGTAATATTAGTGTATATTAAGTCATCGGTTTGCTCTTGCAGTAGCGTTTTATAACTGTATAGGACCTCACTATGTACAATATTAACAATACCGATCATTAGTCTAACACCCACGAGCAGAACGTGCGCTTTCAGGCCTCTCTGCGTGTAGCAAACGCCAGTTATGGTGTTAAAATCCGATTATCGTAATTATTAGCCAAAATTTGTCATATGCGTGATTTTATCTCAGTGGCTACCGCACAATCTGATTGGTCGAATTGGAGGCCGCATTATAGCTTTAAGTCAAGCACATGTAAACTAACATGGTCCAAACATAGGCCTACATTCCGTAATTCTGTCTCCAGTCCACGAGAATATTTTTATTTCATATCTATTCATTCATTATGCATGTAGTATGCCTAATGTTCTTCAAGGCTTTCGAATGTCAGTGATATCGAGTTATATCGAACTATGAAGACAAACTGGATCCAAGTCACAGATCATTAAAACATGGAATGGATATGTAGCGCAGTTGGTAAGTTCGACAGCAGAAACACGTGACAGATCTGGATTTCTGGTGATAAGGATATGTTTTGGCATGAAACGGACACAGGGCAGCAACATGAGTTAGGCATATATGCCTTTTAGTTGGGATTAATTCCTAACGGTACCATATGTGCGTCAGGAATACTCCCACTTTCTGCAGGGAACATCCGGGTTCTGTTCATCTCTGATGAGGGTTTGTGAATCTCCCCTGAATAAAACTGAATTGCTGGACAGCGCAACTTGATGATACCGGTTTTGTTTCTATCGACTCCATGCCGTTGTAGGGAGCCCTGATCCAAACATACATATGCATGCTTTCCACTCTTGTTTTATGCACTTTATAAATTTCTTTTCTCGACTTTCAGAGTTTAGTTTCAAAATGACACACCAGACTGAGCGCGTGTTGACAAGAGACAAGCGCATTGAGCAAGAGCGGGCACTAGGGGGCGCTCGCAACCCGAGTGACAGTAAATATGGCTGTGCATTGTACAAAATTAACCACGACCTGTACAAAGTTAACTCCGCATCCAATCGGCGACATTCCTCTAAGATGGAATCCATCGAGAAGGAGTTACGCCGGTCAAATATGCACATGGAGCATGAGAGGCGCCAGTTCCTTCGCCAGAGGTCGGCGATCAAACCGATGTTAATCGTGGATCGACCGCCCTCTCCAATCATGGTGTCTAAACATAAAGCACAACAGGTGAAATTGAAGTATATAAGTAAATTTTCATATATCAATCTTTTTTATAAACAGGTTATAATAATTGGTTATTATGTTTAAATTATATCATCTACAAAATGTTTCATTAGGCCTATGTATTTGGTAATTGCGAAATAAAATAATAAATTTTCAAAATTCCCATTTTCTGCATGAGAAGTCACAATTGATATGCGAACCTGACCGTGAAAAACAGTGTTTATCTAACATGACTATCTTTTGTACAGTACACTGACGAAGACTACCACAGTTACTCCCCGCCCGAGAGAGGTCCGCGATATATGAAACCGCTCCAGTCGAAACTCAAGTCCACCACCCTACGCCCCACCATCGACGCTTTCTGTGTCAGTACCAAGAAAAAGGTCAACATATGGGAGGCTGCGCTCTTGGAACGGGAAAAACCAACGTTCAAAAGTACCGTGATGCCATCGTGGCCGCTCTCCACGAATGAAGTTGACGATTTGCTGCACGGTTTGGAACGTCACGAGGCGAAACCGCAGAGTGCAAGGGCGCTAGCAGTGGTCGAGAAGAGGAAAACAAAGAGTGGGAAAAAGAAGAAGAAGAGGAGCAGTCCAAAGCGGTTGGAATGGAAGCTTGAAGGAGAAAACGGACAGCTCGAGGATGGCCAAGGTCATTATGAGGAAAGCGCTGCCGATCGAACGTGGCACTTCATCACAGAGGCACCGGTTAGAACATTAGTGTCTGAACAGGACAGCCTAAAGGAAGAGAGCAGTGACGGAGACGAGGTTGAACACGGTGGACAGGACAGTGATGTTAGAGAGGATAACAGAGAGAACAAGCATGAAGAAAGGACAGTCAAGAAAGGGCACGGTAGAGAAGAAAGCAGTCAGAAAATATCCAAAAGGAAGGGTACACCTACAACTTCTCGCAAACAGACCTCGTGTCATGGACACTCAGATAAAAAGTCTCCTTTAAAAACTAACAGTGTCAGAGGTAATGGAAAGACTTGCAAAGACAGCAAGGAGCTACACAATGGCGATTGCAGGCAGGGGCAATCCGCTGGTGAAAGCAAGACAATGTCCAAAAAGCCAGCTTCTGGACTTGAGATTATTCTCGAAGCAGCAATTGAAGGACTGACATGATTAAATGTTCTACTAATATTTGCAATATAATGAACTTTAATGAATGTGTCGATGTTAACGTGTGTGCTAGAACTGAAATTGGAGTTGGCGCTTGAAACCGTCGACACACCATGCGCATCAAAATGTAAAAATATTAAGAGTTACACAAAAAGTAACTAAACACGTTACATTGCATGCCTATAAAGTTTTCACAAGTTGTATGTTTGTTTCATAGAAATCGTTTTACGAACATGTATTCCCAGAAGACGACGCATCTTAACCCTAAGATACAAATAAAATTAGGATAAAGAATATATATTATAGCACCTACTCAGAAAATATGGAAATGTGCTTAATTTATGTTGTGCTTCTTAAACTGATTTGTTACTTCTGTCAGTGACACCAGGGATAGTATACGATTTACCCTCAGTTGGGAGCGTTATGATGTACCAACCGGAACTCGTCCTGTGTACTAATATAACGCCACAATTGCGAACCAACACCACTATAAACAAGTAAAATCGCAGATGCCAGGCATCAAGAATAACCGGGGCCCATGATTCATATTCACAGTTGGAAAGGAAACAACGTGACTAATTCGAATAAATGATTTCGAGAACAGTAGGCCTAGCTAGGTCTAGTCTGTGCGCTCTTTTACACTAGCCCATGTTATAATTTACACCAGGCGCGCCCGCAGATAGAAGCACTGGAAGCACGTGCTTACAGTAAATTTTTGAGAAAAAAATTATGGTAAATATATTAATGTAGAGAACTCTTCAGATTGGATTAATGAGATCTCAAACTGCTAAGCTTTCTGGAAAAAGCGTGGTTCTATCATGAAATAATAACTCGAGAGATTGTTTATTGTAACGGCACACCGGTAAATCTGTTGTTGATGAACCCTGAAAATGAAAACTCAATAATCATTTTATCAAATCATTTGAAATCAGCTGAATTGATCAGTGAAACGATGAAATAAAAGGATCTAACATAAATTCCTGTTTAGGTTCTCCTTAAATATCGATAAGATTGCCCAGGTTCTGGTGTATGTCATTAAAGTTAAATATTTTATTATGGTAAATATTCAATTTTTTTAATATTGTGGTAACCAGGGCTTTACAACTATCCACAATGATATTCTACAACGATTATACCCACAAAAATTTTAACACTGTCGAACCGTGTTGTCATATACTATGCAGTAGTTTGCTTGATCCACGTAATATTCAAAATATGTTGTGGACATAACCTATGGTTCAGACGACATAATCAGGGTCCCAATATATGAACAGAGCCCATCACAGAGCACCTAGTAACCGCCAGCTCATAGGCGTATCTAGGGGGGGGGGGGGGGCACGTGCCCCCCATTTCAGACAAAATGGTGTCTTTATGCCCCCTCCTTAGAGAGACTGTGCGCCTGCCCCTCCCTGCACCAAGGTAATATGTACCCAAAATAGGGCTAGAAAACACCAGCAAACGCCAAAAAGGGCTTGGCTTGTGACGCTGCGCTCGTGCCTCGCCAAGGGTAATATGTACCCAAATTAGGGCTAGAATGCACAAGCAAATGCCGAAAAGCGTTGGGCTTCGGGGGTCCTTGAGCGGGCCCCTGACCCCCGGCCGCTTGGAACTCGCTGCACTTGTGCCTCGCCAAGGGTATTATGTACCAAGAATAGGGCTAGAAAGCACCAGCAAAACAAAAAAACGGACCATCCACTTAATTCTTTGTGTGCCCCCCCCCCCCCCCTTCTGGGATTTCTAGATACACCCCTGCAGCTTCTGGGGCCCGGGCTCCAGACCCCACACCAACATATCCTGTCCCAATCGCATTGATCCTTTGTGCTTCCAGTTTTCAAAATGCTGGGAGCACGCCTGATTTACACCACATAAATATTGATATTGACAAAGGAAGTTAAATGAATTGGCATCAGTGATACAGTTACTGTAATCAAAACTATATAGATTATTATAAACCAAATCGATCTATAACAAATAAATCTTCCACTTTTTTCAATGTAAGTAAATCAATGCCTTAAAAATACTTTTGCCACCGATTACAAATTGTACTGTATTGTTTGCGTTAAATTGTTCAAATATCCATTTTCAAAAAACATTGTTCATTACCGTATCGTGTACTGATGATTACAGTAACGTGAAAATGAATACACGGAGCTGATTACCGTATCACAGAGAAGCTTGCATGACAAATACGACACCTATGATCATGACTTGTAGCTGTGATGCGATCTATGTGTCGCAGACGTTTAGAAAATATGGCAATTTGAATATAATAATAACTTAATATTATAATATGATAGATCTAGTATTGTTTTATATAGATCTACGAGGCAGAACACTCGTCAAGGATGGTGTGACATCTGATAGATGACTTTGTGACCACAATTATTATAGACCAGATGTCACTTAACGTAGCTCGAAGTGAACGTTTTATTTTTCATAGAACCATCTTGTTATGGATGGAGAAAGTTTTAGTGAAAACGCAGTTTGACCCGACTAGACCTCGAATCACGGAGAATCTGCTTACAAAGCAACTGCTATATCGAGGCTTCTTATTTTCCCACTAAAATTTTGGTTTATTCTATCACATTTTGTTACAATTATATTAATGAAAGATCGTAACATAACATGTGTGTTAGTACGAGACATGCACTTTGCACGAGTGTGTATATTGGTATATTGATTTCTTTTCTTTTTAAACCTGTTTTTGAAACGTGATTTCATCATGCCGTGTTACTGGACTATGCACACGATATTCTGACAATCATTGCTGCATTTGCGTTTATGTTGATTGGTATTCTAATCATTCAAAACATTTAACAACACATTATCTTCCCATCTTACAGTTATCATTCGTCTATGGTGAATTTGATGTTACGGCAATCACAACAAAACTCGCCTTTCACGTTACCGTAATCACGATGAGAATTTTCAAAAGATCCATGTGTTAAATGACACCGCTGTACGCCTCTCAATCTACTAACGATACATCCGGCATAACATAAACTTATCATCCGATTTGGTTTGATGTTATTATAATGGATAATTTACGATAAACAGGCCTGAAACTTTTCGAAGCATTATACCCGTCGCCATCTTTTACGATTACCGTAACGCACGTTACGGTAATCGTAAGGTAATCGGGGTATCCAAAGTGGTTACGCGAAACACGCTGTCGCGTATGAATGTGGAGCAAACAGAAATAACGAGAAATGTTCAGATTATTGAACATCGTTGTGTGGTTGTATTTAAACCACAACCGTCGCATAGCTGAGTGAAGTCAACTTCATCACACTCATCCGTTGCCAACAGTTTAAATAGAATGGATGAAAGATAAATAATAGTTATTGATTCACTTATTATTTTTCGATATTTATCCAAAATATAATATAAGATTTGTTAGAAATTGCGATTGCGTTCACGATGGCGAGTATTCTGGAACAATCGATTCTGTTAAGTTCATCGAGCGGCCAACAACCGATTCACACTTTTTTGTTTATATCCGAGAACATTTTGCGCTAGCCACTCACTAAGAAATGTGAACGAACTGCGAGTAAGACATATATAAGTGTAGAAATAAGAAGAAATTATGAGCAAGCAAGACGATATCTAAACTATTTCGAAATGTTCGTGTGCCAAAGTATGCGATGCATATCTGTTTTTTTTTTATATTCACAAAAATGTCGATCGAGTTGGTTCACTGTTAGAGTACTTTGTCATAAACTTTGGGCTAACTGGCAATTGTTAGTATGCTGTCTGATATTGTAATTTGTATGGAGTACAACTTCGTAGTTGTCTAGCCGTTGGGCTACCATGCCATAATATTTCAAGATGGAAATGTGTTTCATTGTCACAATTTGCATGGAGTACAATTGCGTAGTTGTCTAGCCATTGGGCTACCATGCCGTAATATTTCAAGATGGAAATGTGTTTCATTGTCACAATTTGCATGGAGTACAATTGCGTAGTTGTCTAGCCATTGGGCTACCATGCCGTAATATTTCAAGATGGAAATGTGTTTCATTGTCACAATTTGCATGGAGTACAATTGCGTAGTTGTCTAGCCATTGGGCTACCATGCCGTAATATTTCAAGATGGAAAGGTGTTTCATTGTCACAATTTGCGTGGAGTACAATTGCGTAGTTGTCTAGCCATTGGGCTACCATGCCGTAATATTCCAAGATGGAAATGTGTTTCATTGTCACAATTTGCATGGAGTACAATTGCGTAGTTGTCTAGCCATTGGGCTACCATGCCATAATATTTCAAGATGGAAATGTGTTTCATTGTCACAATTTGCATGGAGTACAATTGCGTAGTTGTCTAGCCATTGGGCTACCATGCCGTAATATTTCAAGATGGAAATGTGTTTCATTGTCACAATTTGTATGGAGTACAATTGCGTAGTTGTCTAGCCATTGGGCTACCATGCCATAATATTTCAAGATGGAAATGTGTTTCATTGTCACAATTTGCATGGAGTACAATTGCGTAGTTGTCTAGCCATTGGGCTACCATGCCATAATATTTCAAGATGGAAATGTGTTTCATTGTCACAATTTGCATGGAGTACAATTGCGTAGTTGTCTAGCCATTGGGTTACCATGCCATAATATTTCAAGATGGAAATGTGTTTCATTGTCACAATTTGCATGGAGTACAATTGCGTAGTTGTCTAGCCATTGGGCTACCATGCCGTAATATTTCAAGATGGAAATGTGTTTCATTGTCACAATTTGTATGGAGTACAATTGCGTAGTTGTCTAGCCATTGGGCTACCATGCCATAATATTTCAAGATGGAAATGTGTTTCATTGTCACAATTTGCATGGAGTACAGCTCAGTTGTCTAGCCATTGGGCTATCATGCCATAATATTTCAAGATAAAAAATGTGTTTCAGGGTCACAATTTGCATGGAGTACAACTGAGTTGTCTAGCCATTGGGCCACCACGCCACAATATGTCCCATGTACATGAATGTGTTTTATTATGTAACAACCCGTTATAGTAAACTTTACTGGTGGGGTGGGGCTACCTAGCTATAATATGTCTCAAACACGAGTCGGTGTATCTATGTAAAGTTTCAAATCCCAAACGAGTGCGATCGTTACCATTATACATCGTCAATATGTCTATTTTATATGTCAGCATGTATGTTATGTGGAAGAATTATGTAGTTCATTAATGTCTATTTTTATATGTCAGAATGTAACTTATGTTGAAAAATTATGTATTGGTTAAAGTTTAATAATATTTTCAAGCAATTCGGTACTCATGTACCATAGGCATTTGTTCTGACCATGCTTACGGATGTAGTTAGCGATTATGTGGCGGATTATGATCCCCACCTTGTATTGCTACATTTGGGGCACGTTATGATTAGGAATACGTCGTTCTTCTCAATATTATCCGTCAAATTGATTTATCAATAAACTGGCCATTATATACCCAACAATGCTTTTATTATTGCAATACAACATAGCTTCGTACTGCCTCAACTGAATCAGGACCAGCAAATGCTATCAGCCGGCATAAATACAACCCTGTATGTATATTGGTACGGCGGATTATTCCCCTCGTGAAATATTACCACCCTCGGCTAACGCCTCGGGCAGTAATCTCTCCCTCGGGGAATAATCCGCTGTACCATTATACATACAGGTTCGTATTGATATAGTAAGTTACATGTGTTCAAAAAAAGATAATTTCATAAATTGGGCCAAAATTTGACGAGAAAACCACATCAGCAGGAAGGACAAATCACGCAAAATAGCGTGATGTTTTAAATCATAACTTTGTAAAGCATTGTACTTGATGTTTACTTTTGATTCGTGAAAAGTTGCTTTTAATCAATTTGAACAAAATCGATCCAGGGGAATAAAACACGGAAATATTCAAGCCGAAACTTTCAACTGTAGCACATATTTATTCCATTTTGTGTCGACATCAATTGTAGTAGGGTCCATTTGGATTCATATACAATTCATCTTTCTCACAACTGACAAGACATGTGACCACAAACTCTCAAAAGGATTCACCCAATCGGAAAACATCACTCTAAATACTAATAATACAATGCCCATCATTTGCCTGATTAGTACAATTAAGTATCCCATAGTTCTCTGCAAGCCGCAAAACTGTAATTAATCATCTAGATGGCCAGAAATTCATGACTACTGTCCGAGCGAATTAGGACGTGAAACCCCGCTAGTGCAGAGCAATATCCCGTTTGAAGGAGCTCTTGTAATTAATTATTGTTGCGTGGCAATGGGTGCAAAACGGGCATGAGTGGACATATGAAACTTCTTCTTGAAAGAGAAAATCTTATCAAAGGAGCGAACCACGTGAAAACACCTAAAGTGGATAGCGAGCCAACGGTATTTTATTTGGGATTTGCACCAGAAACGTTACCGTTTTCTTTCAAATTCGGAGGGCGGGAGAAGGATTGGGAATAATAAAATCCAATTAATCAATGATGCACTTGCATCGATCAGATATAGGTGCCATGTTATAAGTATACAAAATAATGTTCTATTAATGTTTTGGCGAAAACATGGGTTCAGCGAAAAAGACTAAGGCGTTTCAAACTAAACCAGTAGTCGATTCATAATAGTATCACATATATAAGCCATCGTGACAAGACGAGTGGTTTTCTATATATAACATAACCACGAGTTAAATTGCATTTTATTACTAGATACATCATTTTATGCGCCTAAAGCCACCAAGAGCCTTCCGAATACAGCATAGACTAAGCACATGGATAGCGAAGCAATGGAACAATAGCAGCTAGTCATTCAATTGCTCGTCACAATCATCTTAGATATGAGTTTATTGATCGTCCGCATGATCATTATTTAATAACGTGGTAGTCCGGATATCCAACGATTGATCATTAATGTTTGGTTGATCATTCTGTTGATATCATTTCCCATATTTCCAGTAGACGTATACAAGAAATGACGACTTCTGAATGAGTTGATAGCTTCTTCATTTCCACAATTATACCGAATCCGTAAATGAAATATCTTTCTGCACCCACGCAAATGTGTTTTGTTTCAATTATTGATTGGGAGTATACGAGGAAGGAATACCCCCACAGTCTAGGGTGTGATTTGCACTGTGGAGAAATCCTCTTCATACGTCAGACTATACTCATCCATGACCGGATAGTTTCGCGTGTGTCTAAAAAACAGGAGCAAAATTAAGAGGATTATCACCAGAATTTCAAAATAACATGATTATATTAGTACTAGTCTAATGTTGTCATACAGATATGAAATGTGATCATCGTGAGCTTTGACTTTTGGTTAAGTGGCGTGTATATCCAAAAACGAAACTATTCTGGTGTCCACGTGACTTCGAAATATCATTCAATCAACAAGAAGACATCGATCACTTAACGAAGTCTGAGTAAACAGCGCATCGAAACACAATTTCGAACTGAAAAGCAAAGCTCCACATTCACCATTAATACATCATCCACCACAACACACAACAATATCCTCTGCCCGGCCCATATCAAATTTGACGAAGAGTGTACAAGTTTACTGCACCTAGGGCGCCTACATTTGTCGGCGTTGGTGCTGGTCAGACCGACGAGGGTGGACGAAGAGCGGGCTGTCGATGACCGCCGTCTTTCCCGACTGCCCAGGCGCTGGGCCTTGTAGCGCTGCCATCGCTTTGTCACCGCTATACGGACCTGGCCAGTCAGAGATGGTATCGGGTTCAATGATAGCAGGGAGGGGTTTATGGCTCTAGCAGAAAGCCATCCCCTTATTGGCTTCTGATAATAGACTTAGTGGTGGAACCAAACGTTTCCATGGGAATATACAGTATGTTCTTAATAATTGTAGCATAAATATTGTAAATTGAGGTACGAACGTAATAAAACATGTCCATTTATATCTGTTCAAAGAAGGGAGTATAAAACTGTCGTACCTCGGCGTTCATGAAACAGTATATAACCGACACCAGAACTCCCTGAAACAAAATACGCCGGATTAATAATTGATTGAAATAGGGATTATAGTTTGGATGTAATGCGCTTCAGTGTGACCATCCTGTCTAGTATCACTGTACAATGTTGTCCCCTGTGTAACTATGTTATACGCATGTGCTTTGTTTGTGCGGGAAATATCACATTTCTATGAAGGATAACTTTTTCCCAGCAGCTAGGATAATTCTATCAAAGCTGACTAAATCAAAATAACGTGGTTGATAAACGTCAACAATATTGCTGGAAACCGTGTATTGTCAGTTACTCTGATCCATGAACTATCACAACTTTATTTACACGGCTTATATGATTAAGTAGCGAAGCAATCAGTTAATCCAATTTCGCTGTTGCCTTCGAGTTTTTTCTTTGCATTATTCCGATCCCATTTACATAGGGTTTCTATTGTTACACTTGTATCAAATTTCAATCGAACCAATCGAGAGAGCAGTAACTACTGTGGTTTCACTATAGATATATACCAACCACATGATGCATCCAAAAACGAAACATGAAACCGAAAGCGATGCTATATACCTGTGAGGACTGCGATATAGCGTTGGTGACTCTATAAGCCATTTCCCAGTGCTCGGTCGTGTCTTGTGGGATCACGAAAAACAGAATGAGGGTCAGACCCAGCAGAGGGAACAGTATCGCTGTAGCCTTGACCGCTTTCCTGTTTGGGGAAAGGGGAAAATTATATTTAAAAACGGTTCATCGACTTCATGGCTAAGCTGCCACTGTACGCTTAAGCAATTAACCAATTAATGTCTAATGTAAGCATATGCATGTATATGAACCCTTCATTATGATACAATATCTGTGGCATTTACAACATTAGTAAACAACATCAGAAACCAACCGTGAAACGTGTTTACAAATAGCTCTAAAAGTTGATCTGGAAAGCTAATAGATATTGATCCAAATATAGCATATCATTTATTTACCTGACTTGGTCCAGTTCCACTGTGTTGTTTGCCCGCAGCTTCGTGACCAGAATCCGGATTATATTGATCAGGAAAATTGTGTTAATCTGGGAAAAAAGCAAAATGACACAAGTGGGCATCAGATTTGCTTAAACTTATATTGCGCCAGAGAAAAGTACTGGTGATTCACGGTTTGATAAATGTGCTAATATACCCTGCAACTTCTGTCTTGTGGGTTATAAATGTTGACATTGGATGAAGATAAACACGAACAGTTATGAATACATGAAGTGCGTGGATCACATAAAAGTGTGGTCCTGCTGTACCATACAGTGTAGTCTGCTGCTTTAAATGGCAATAAATCTCTGGTTATCGCCATTTGCTGGGTGTAAATGATACTTTCATATTCCCAATAACGATATTATAAGATTATGGCATTGAGTGTGTCACTAGATCACCGAAATATCCGCATTTGGTAAGAAAAACCCGACAAGCCAAGAGAAGAAATCTCCACTCCAAACCCAAATCAGATGGGTGTTGAAAGGGATACATATTTGATGTAAATGACTGATACCCGTGAAATATTAAACATTTTTATCATCATGTTATTACACCAGCAGCAGCCCGTTTCCCTGGTTCTATGGACCTCACAATTGTTAAAATATTCCGAGTATTGTTGAATATGAACTAAATCATTGTAAGATTGTCGCCACAGTACATAATTTTTGCCGCGTTCACTATTTGTTATTCCGTGGAACCGATCACGACAAAAACCCTTCCCGCTCGCATGATTAACGACCGGCGCTGATTGGCCAAAAAACGCCTGAGATATTCCTGTCACACGGAGCATCCTTCGCATAATTACGTGTCATAGCAGAACTGTGATCTTTAGACAGGGGGATTCCACGGACAGTCAGTGTAATTTTGCTGTCTTGTTTCGTTAGTCGAGTCATATGTATCGACTTGGAATCACCAGTAAGTAGTCTTGGGATAATTCTTGACAAATAATGTTGACATAAAACAGTTCTTATGCACAATCAACAGAATCAAGTTCTAGTTCTATCTGTGGAATTCAACAGAAAAACAGAATTGATGAGAATTTATGAAGCAATTACATTTCCCACACAATTTACCGGAATGAAAGTACATGTATCTGATAGAAATCTGCACACTCACCGCCAGAGCTAGTATGAGTGGTCCCACAATGATCCAGGTATAATGCAGCTTGTAGGACTCGTGCCAGCAAGGGTTATGGTTAAATAACTCCATACACACTGCCCAGCTGATCACAATCACTGCCGGCAAACCTGTGTGTACAAAGGGCAATGCCATGTTATATATACTGCGACAATTAAAATATTTCATTTCGATTACAAAACAAAAATCTATGAAATGCCTAACTGCGACGAGTGATTCAAGTGTAACATGTTTGAAACATGCGTCGACTTGTTGCATGAGTACGGAAAAAGAATACAATCACATGTCTAATTCCCACGTGTATTTAGGAATTCTCGGCCATTAAACAACACTTTCAACAGGTATTTGGTTGCATATATATGCGGTACACTTATTCTATGCATAATCAACAAAATGAACCAATAGAATTCGAGTAGTCACGTGACTTACCCCAGCCAATAGCGTAAAAGAGTCGGAAAGGAGCCTCGGTGTTGAAGACTGAGATGGCCACTCGGTTATGTAAAAACATTCCCTCCACAAACATCCAGAATATACTGGCCACCAGTGAATAGTACGATATCGTCGTCAGCAGCTTGCACAACCAGTCCTAGAAAAATACAAAATGTACCCTTGATTGTTGTCTAAGTTGGAAAGAGGCGATATAATGCGGTGACTTTCCAGTACATATTCCGATATGATTTAGGAGAATCAATATTCATGCGACTGGCCTGTGTTGTGTAACAGTGCGCGTGGAAATTGTATTGTTTATTGAGAGCTTTAGAATAATGGTATTTAAATCTTTCTTGTACGATTGTAAATCAAACACAGTGTGGTGTAGGACGGTTCCACAAAAGCATCAACAACAATATTAATCACTGACATTAGTTGATTTTTTGAAAGTGATAATTGCTACTCACGATGTCGCGGTAGGAATGTTCCCGGCCGGATATAAACGGCTCGAATAGCGCGATAACAGAGAGAGACCGGATTATGAAAGACACAACAAGGTTCTTGTGTATAGAAATCCTATTACACTGCAGGGACCTGTAAAAATAAGATGTCTCTATTAACATGATATATGCCTAATTCGCCTAATGATATCATTGTCGACATTCAACAATATAGATATAAATGTATAGAGAAAAGTTGTGCTGAGTGTACTTTGGGTTTAGGATAAAATGAAACATCCAAAAGTGTATATTTAATAATAGAATATCTGTGACGACGTGATGACATACAACAGTGACCGTCAGTGCAGTGATAATTAAAAGTTGATATTATGAACCTCATAGTACACAACTTTCATAACTTCTTTAATGTCTGTCACATGATAAGTTACGTGCACATAATCAACGTGCAATTTGCACTTTCAGACAATGCAACATGACTTTGCACTCAAACGAATGTCCATCGTGACCGCACGCCCCTCCTCCCCCCCCCCCCCCCCACCACCCGTCACTATATTACCATTACCAACAAAAGTGCGAAATTTTTAGAGTCGCGTGAAGTGAATAAGCTTATATAATCAGATAATAGCTTAAATAGCTTAAATCCATTACGTGATTTGCTGAGATATCTCCAGTGCATTTCCACATCTCTGAAATGTTAATGTGGGGGACTGTTTAGCGAGTTGGAAGCTTTTATTTGCATTCCCCGCCGGCGGAAAACCTTTACTTGGGGTCGCGTGACACGAACACGGCTGCCATTTGGCGTTTTAACGCCGCAAGAGAGACCGGCAAACGTGAAATTTGGAAACTGTGCATGGAATACGTAACAGTTAAAAAAAAAAGAACAATTAACAGATGTGCCCTTTGTGTAAAGAACTTGACATCAACCATTAACCACATTATTTTATCGAGATTTTTAATTCGATAATGCGCCTTCTTATAGGATTCAACGGATACATCTTTAGAAGGTTTTTTTTTTACTTTTTAAACAGCCAGCAGCTGGTGTCGAATCCCTCATAGCTCATTAATGCCCATCATTATGGAAAGTAGAAAAAACACATTCACTGTCGAGAATGAGAAATGGATTTCTAATTCTGGTAAAATTCTTCGGGTTTTTTTTTCAATTTCCTCTATTTCATCGTGGTTACTGCTTGCATGGTCTCAATGGCTGTTGTTGAATCTATTCTTTGTATTTATTCTTTCACGATAACGTTGCTATATTGCATCATGGAAAGATGTCCATGCCTTTACCGCCATAAATGAGGGTATGGCTGATACATTTAACACCACCATGCATTGACTAATGGGTAATTAACAATTACTCGACGTTGAAACAAGGGCAAATTATGTCTACAAAGTGCTCACCCAATTTTTTTAGTTTTCAGGGTTGAAAATAAGCCCATGGTAATTTTTGTCCCATTAAAAGTTAGATATCAACACCATTACATGGTATCGGCAGTTTTACTCTGAGCATAAGTATGAAAACAATAATCCTTCCTTCGAACAGTTCTGTTGCCCAGGTAACCAGGCGAGTGATGTCGAGGGTGTTCTGGACGGAACAGCTGCATTCTCTCTAGCGCACTCGTCATTGGCAGTCTGCTGGGAGATCAGTGGGTCATCCGGTAAAACGGGATAAACGGCATTCAATACACAGCATTAGAGAGCCACAAATGTAAAAATACCCCCACAAATGTCAAAATACCCACAAACTTTGTGCTCCACCCGTAAATATAACAATCAACCGATTCAGTATTTAAGATTTCATTTGACTGTAAAAAAATGTACAATTCATTAAAATGTCAATATTTTGATGTCGGATTGTAACATTTGTGGTTGATTTTTACATTTATGGGTAAAACAAGATGTAATTTTGTGGGTATTTGAAACATTACATATTTTTACATATGTGCGTTCAGTACTGGTATTTTCGATCCGTCCATATTACAACATCCGTATTCCATCGACAAGGAACAAACGACTTTGTCAACTTCTGGGGTGTTATTTTTTACTCTTGGCTTCAATGCATTGAAATCCAGTGCTTTCATCTTTGATGCATTGGAATTTAACGCCATGTGAAGGGAATTTTGCTACCACGATTTCCAAAGAATATTTGCGACATTTGCATCCATGACTATTTTTAGTCAGTGCAAATCAACACCACAATTTTCATGGAATAATTCGAGTGCTTGATGTCTCAATCCAACCTTTTAATCATGCAAATCAGTCGGCATCAGTGTTGTTTGTCGAACGGAGCCAACAGTGAACTGACGAAAATAACGATTCCTATCGGCCAAATACATCTCGACGGATTAATAATATGTGAAACATATCGATTGCTATACTTGGATGTTTCAGCAATGACGATTGGATGTTATTTCCCCAGAAACTCGATGAGAAGCACGGTGTAGAATATTCAGATTCGGATGGACGGCAGATATACAAAGTGATTGACCGGTATTAAGCAGATAGCGTATTCTTCCAGCGGGCTTCATGAATATTTATGAGGTGATGAAATTGAATTGTGTAATGGCCGGCAAAACTAACTGGCCAAAAACGGCATGTAGATCTTACGCAGCCCAAATTCTGGCAGGTTTTCCGTTCAATTCTAATTCCCGAAATGTAGATCTGTCGACGAGTTATACTGAGCTATTTACATTTTCCAACTGAAAGGCAAACGTCGGAATACATCACAATAATACTGTGTGTTTTATGCCGTTTTTATCGTTCCTCGGCAACTTTTGTAATCGCTTTTGCATTGAGTACCATATATCATGAACGCTTCGATGCTCATGAATGGTGACCATCTCATTTCACTACCAAGATTCGAATTCTAGCCCCCGACTTTTTCCTTGATTTCATTATATAGCTTTACGTGGATGGTTCTTTCCGTCTGCTTTTCTACAAGATTTCGCGCGCTTTATTCGGTGGCACGATCTCTGTCTACAATAAGCCCTATAAGAGCCCGGTGTCAATGCCCGGGGTGAACCGGAATGAATAAATATGCCAGGTATCGCCATACTCACTTGAAACAGCAGAATATCACCAGTGTTAGCAGTAACAGAATGAAGGATAAGATACTGCCGTAGAAATAAATAGCCACCAGAACTTCAGCCTTCCACACATCCTCAGATTCCTGAAAAAAACAATGTTAATCACTAATTATTCAAAATAAATACCTAATTCATAGGTAATCAGTTTCTAAAAGAACGTGGAATCAGGTACTGCCTGACGGTGTTTTCATGTTACAATACTAGTCTAAACTAAGATACACGTGTATGTTTGCCATCAGTAGATATGAAATACCTAGGCTGTAGCTATGGTTACCTGAGGGATGTATGTTACACATAAGCTGTAACTATGGTTACCTGAGGGATGTATGGTACACATAAGCTGAAGCTCTGGTTACCTGAGGGATGTATGACACACATGGGCAGTAGCTATGGTTACCTAAGGGATGTATGGTACACATAGGCTGTAACTATGGTTACCTAAGGGATGTATGGTACACATAGGCTGTAGCCATAGTTACCTGAGGAATGCATGGTACACATAGGCTGTAGCCATAGTTACCTGAAGGATGTATGGTACACAAAAGCTGTAACTATGGTTACCTGAGGGATGTATGGTACACATAAGCTGTAACTATGGTTACATATGGGATGTATGGTACACAAAGCTCTTGCTCTGGTTACCTGAGGGATGTATGGCACACATGGGCAGTATATATGGTTACCTAAGGGATGTATGATACACAAAAGCTGTAGCTATGGTTACCTGTGGAATGTATGGTACATATAAGCTGTAGCTATGGTTACCTGTGGGATGTATGGTACACATAAGCTGTAGCTATGGTTACCTGAGGGATGTATGGTACACATAAGCCGTAGCAATGATTAACTAAGGATGTATGGTACACATGAGCTGTAACTATGAATACCTGAGGGATGTATGGTACACATAAGCTGTAACTATGGTTACCTGTGGGATGTATGGTACACATCAGCTGTGACTATGGTTATCTGTGGGATGTATGGTACACATAGGCTGTAGCTATAGTTTCCTGAGGGATGTATGGTACACATGGGCTGTAGCTATAGGTACCTGAGGGATGTATGGTACACATAAGCCGTAGCTATGGTTACCTGAGGGATGTATGGTACACATACGCTGTAGCTATAGTTACCTGAGGGATGTATGGTACACATAAGCCGTAGCTATGGTTACCTGTGGGATGTATGGACACATAGGCTGTAGCTATAGTTACCTGAGGGACGTATGTTACACATAAGCTGTAACTATGGTTACCTGTGGGATGTATGTTACACATAAGCTGTAGCTATGGTTACCTGAGGGATGTATGGTACACATAAGCTGTAACTATGGTTACCTGAGGGATATATGGTACACATAAGCTGTAACTATGGTTACCTGAGGGATGTATGGTACACATAAGCTGTAGCTATAGTTACCTGAGGGATGTATGGTACACATAAGCTGTAGCTATGGTTACCTGAGGGATATATGGTACACATGAGCTGTAGCCATGGTTACCTGTGGGATGTATGGTACACATAAGCTTTAACTCTGATTACCTGAGGGATGTATGGTACACATAAGCTGTAGCTATGGTTACCTGTGGTATGTATGGCACACACAGACTGTAGTTGGTCCAGTCACCATCTGCCCATTGACCGCTGATGTTACACGTCCGAAAGGAAAATGTCGCTTCTGTTTCGATTGGAAATACATTAGTTTTGTGAGCCTATGTCTGCAAAACGTGTATTAGATCTGCGACCTTTAGCTTCATTTTACTGTCTCGGCTTTGCTGTGTCTCATCGATATCCATAGCCATTGGTGCACTTATTAAATTGGATATCTCGACTGTGAATATCATGATTGATTGCGTATTCAGCAATATGAGTTACATACCCGGGTTAGTGTGAAGTAGATGGGGGTGATACGGACAGCTCTGTTTGATCGTTGTATTTGCTGGTGTTGCTGGCCAACATTTGAAATTGTCCCATGATGCATTGCAAAACAATCCTGTAAGGAAATGACATAACAAATGGTATAGCATGCCACAACTAGATGCTCTCCGAGATCGCTGGAGACCGCGTGGATGTGTCCCAATCGATGCTTCATTATGATGATTATTGTCGTCCAAACATATGAACACAATATATTATAAAAAGAATTATAATTATTTCGGACCCTAAGTTTTCAAACATGTGCAGTACCGTATCATAGTCATTAACTTATCATAGCACAAAACATGTTGAATATGTTTATCATGTCAGCTGCCACAATATCTGATTTTTAATCATCCTGAATTCCAACTGTGATTGCACTGCCAGAAACGAATATTTTCTGATGTGTGTAAATTAGAGTTGTGCATAAAATTGTGCCTTCCTCCATCTGGCGAATATGAGCCACCGTACTAATCACCCAATTTTGTTGTTTTTCATATTTCTGTTTCTAGGCCTACCACAATACATGTACCGATGACATGTACATACTTGGGGGCATGAGAAGAGTTCTACCTGACGAGGCTTCACAACGCAGAGACGCGCAGAAGTTCGCAATTCCATAGTAACTGCCGAACTTCGTTCGAGGGACACAATAGCTGGCCTGTTTCAGATTTATTCAGTAGATCTAGTATATATAATATACATAATATATCATGTAGCTGGAGACTCAAATCACATGAATAAAGCAATGCATACATATTCTTCATCGGAATTTGTACATGGATATGAAGTCTATAGAAGCTGTTTCGGCTGCTAAAGAACTTGGGGGCTATAGTTGCACAGTACCATAGACACAGTGTCCTTGTCTGCAGCAACACAATAACAACCGGTGACAACTAGACAAACAAGAAAATGCAGCTGACTGCGGAGACGCCATTAGAGCTCGAGCACATCATCAGCATCACAACAGTGTAGTGTATCTTACACAACGCCCCCTCCAAAAAAGCTACCATATCTTAACCCACATGATTGAAATTCATTCCCGTATATTACGATTCATTCATGTTCCTAATAAGTGAACAGTTATTTTGAGATCGATCAATGAAACAGATTCGCCTGCTAAAATAATATTGAGCCTCAATAAATATCATAAATATCAAAATACTGGAAACTATGAGGAATGTCTGCATCCGATAACATGATATAGCCTAACACATGCTCCTGGGCAAACTAAAAGACCGGTTTAAAATAAAAAAAAGTTTCGCAACCCAGCATGAAACTACGGAAGCCCCTAGGTGACATGCGCGTAAAAATTTTCCATGTCTTTTTCAGCAAGAAGCTAGCACGTTCGAACGTGGAAGCATTCAACACTATCACGTTCGCACGTGGAAAAAGTTAAGGCTATTGCGTTCACACGTGGAAAGTCCGAGGTTACCACGTTCACACGTGGAAGCATTTAACGCTTCCACGTTCGCGCGTGGGAACTTCAATAGCTACCACGTTCGCACGTGCAAAGATTTGGGTGTGGTAGCATCAAATGCTTTCACGTGTGAACGTGGTAGCTTTGAATCTTTCTACGTGTGAACGTAGAAACCTAAATCTTTCTACGTGCGAACGTGGAAAGGTATAAATGCTTCCACGTGTGAACGTGAAAGTTTTGAAACTTTCTACGTGTGAACGTGGAAACCTACATCTTTCTACGTTCGAACGTGATAAGTTTTAAAGTTTCTACGTGCGAACGTGAAAGCATATAATGTTTCCACGTGTGAACGTGGTAGCTTTGAAACTTTCTACGCGTGAACGTAGAAACCTAGATCTTTCTACGTTCCAACGTGATAGGTTTTAAGGTTTCTACGTGCGAACGTGAAAGCATACATGTATATTGTTTCCACGTATGAACGTGGTAGCTTTGGACTTTCTATGTGTGAACGTGGAAGCCCAAAACCTTTCTACGTGCGAACGTGATAGCGCTCAATGCTTCCACGTGCGAACGTGGTAGTTTTGAACTTTCTACGTTCGAACATGCAAGGTTTTTAATAGAACAAAACACCTTTTTTTCCCGCACCTGTCACTTATGGGCTTCCATATGAAACACTTTGTCATGTGATGAAATACATCAAATTATGATGAATGTAGCCGTGGCATCGCAAACGAATCGTTATGTTTAGTTCATAACACCAAAGAAGGCTACACACAAACGTACATGTATGCATGTACGAATTGCTGAACAGGAAATGTCATTGTGGTCATTGCGGTAAAATTTGCTTTGCAATCTGGGAACTTCAATTACAATCGGCTCCGCCATTCTGGACGTTTTTCAGACGACCTGAGCATTTTACGTATATTTTCTCAAACCTAACACATCGATTCATGATTTATAAATCTGTGGAATTTTCAAAGATTGCTATTAATTCGAGAGATTTTATGCCAAGGATGGAAAATCCTCATGCCAAAACGGGCGTCGATAGGTTGGCATGAAACCTCCATAAAAAAGGTATGCACATAGACATGTAGAGAGTTGGGGAGGGGCGGGGGAGGCTTCACCCCAACGCTCTAATGTCAAAAACCAGCTGAGAACAAAAGGGCAATTTTTTTCACCGCAGACGCTAAAATTAGGTAGAAATCCGTTAATTGACCGCGCACTAGGTTCGGACGAAACTCTTTATTTCCGGTCCTGCAATGTCGTCTGCTGGAAACCCGAATCGCAGTCTTAACACGATATGACTTGTTGTGGTTTAGCCGCCGCGGGAAGCTGGCGAAATTGAAGCTTATTCAAACGGAAATATCGCATGGACCCAGCCTGGGCCACTCGGAACTGATCGTCGCGTCACTTCCGGTAGCCATTCGTCAAGTTCCGCTCTACCCATCCAATTAGAAGAGATAGTGCTTGACGGAAGGTGCAAAAACGGGCGACGCCGCCAGACTTTTCACAATTATGATTTAATTAACCTCGATCACCGAGACAAACATACCCAAGAGTGCACGTTACAACAAAACTTCAAAATCGTGTATACATAGTGATGGAATGGGTCAAGTTGTGGTCTTCGTGTCTTTATAACTATGACTTTTATGAATGCCATACACTCTAAGCTTAGGAATTTATCCTATATCCGTCGCTAACGCATAATAAGTTTTGCAGCTCGAAGATAAATCTTCTGCACTTTGTTGAACTGACAATTCTTCCAGTAACCTGTTTTATCCATTGGTCTATTTTCAAACTTCTCAATTTTAAGTACCGTTATGTACCTACTAGTTGAAGTTAGTACAATTTCGGAAAACGCCAAGCTTCCCCGGTTGGAATGAAGACATTTATCAAGAGTGAAGAGCAGGTTTTGTTTGCACAGATGTCTCCGTCCCATTGCGATGTCCCTGGCTCGCTTCAACAAATTACTTGGATGCCGCTTATAGACACGACTCCGTTTGTTGCTTTTAGTAAAACATCTGGAAAGATTCCGGGTTTGGCCCCGAGAAAAGAGAGGCATTTGAAATATCTTATCGATATTTCGTCTAGTCCTTATAAGGTACCACTTTGGCGTTTGTTGGTATGGTTTCCACACTACAGAGTCCACAAAAAGGTCACCAGCAAGATTGGGAAAAGGTCATCGGTGTTACGCGGAAAATCTTGTGATTAAAGGGCTGACTGGCACTGGCAAAGGGGCTATCTTGCTCGAAGGCATTTTAGCCTGGCAGTGATGACATGCCAGCTCATAAATGGAGGAAATCCACCTTTGATGAACTGTAGATATGAGTTGTGGGTATCAGTTGGAAAGTTGTGGTGTATTGTAGACTGGAAGGAGGGCGGAGAGGGTTACTGGGGTCGTTCTGTGAAAGGAGAACACGTTTCGTGGCAAATTGTCTGCTCGCAAATGGGCGAGGTACTGAAAAGTTATTCCATCCAGTTATAAATAACCTACAGCTGCTCTACTGAATATAATCCGCCGCAATCATCAGCTCATTCCCCACGATTCCCCCTGTTCTTCCCCTGCCCGATCATCCTATTGATCACCCTGTAATGAATCAGGAAAAATCATCCGATTGGAGATCGATAGACACGTTCTGGAGAACGTTAGCGCCTGCCAGAAGCGGTTAAGGAGTGGCCAATAACAGCGACTAGTCAGCCGTAACTCGTTGGTTATCTTCCACTGCGGGTTATTAGCGAAAAGTCATTGGTGATAACTTTCAGAGTGCTAGGATGGCGGAAGAGGTGACTATCAGCATTCCCGGTGTAGCGCGGCGCTTCTACCCGAGAATCCCACCAACCAAGAGTGGACCGTGGCTTTTGACAGCACGGGGGCTTGACCACACGGCTATCGTGATCACGAGTCGGGGAAAACTTCTGCAGTGTCCTTGACGGAATAATGACATCAAAATTGGATCACAATAGGCGAAGTGGACTGATTTGTTGCGACTGGTGAAATGGGGTTTTCGAAGCAACACAGTCTACCGTTGCGGGCAAGGCGCGATCTACAAGATATAAAGCAGCAGGGTATTAGATTTGTATAGCTCGCAACTTATTTTGATTTGTATGAATCGTATTTCTTATTAATGCCCTTAATGACTCAAGAATGTGGACTTCGTGTGCAATATATTCCTAGTTTATCGAATATATTCGAATGTGAACGATTATACGATCTACTATGTTCACACTAATATGATAATATTTGCTTTATATTAGAATTTAAGTAGTACATACTTTGTATATAAAACTATAGATATAGATCAGTGGAGTAAACGGTTGCAGAAAATATCTCACCGAGCTGTTGAAACTATACATTTAGACTAATTTTGGTGTCAGATGCCAACTTATGGATATTAGTGTATTTTGGGCCTACATTTCAGGCCCTTCATGCACCAGGGAGCACCAGGTTACCCAACCGTCTCTCTTTGAAGGACATGATATGCCATGCTCTTGTAAAAAAAGAGAAAGTTACAGAGTACGGCTTCAGAACACTACTAAAGTATTCGACCATTTTTTCACCTTTTCCGCCGGTATTTTGGGCTTTTTTTTACGAAAGAGCATTAGGGTCACTACGTAGAGCAAAAAATGAGATCTCGAAATTGAACTCGTTATTAAATTCATCATCTCGAGTTTAAAACTCGTTATCTCGAATTAAAATCTCGTTATCTCGAGATATAAAGTCGTTATCTCGACTTTAAAACTCGTTATCTCGAAATAAAATTTCGTTATCGTGAAATTAAAAGTCTTTATCTCGAGAATAAGGGTCGTTATCTCGAGATGAAAAATCGTTATCTCGAATATAAAAAAAACTCGTTATCTCAAAATAAGAACTCGTTATTTCAAAATTAAAAGTCGTCATCCCAAGATAAGAAGTCGTTATCCCGAAAATAAACTTATTTTTAAGATAACGACTTCTCATCTCGAGATAACGGCTTTTCAACTTGAGAAAACGAATTTAATTTCGAGATAACGGGTTTTTAAATTCGAGATAATGACTTCGAGTTTTTATTTCGTGATAACGAGTTTTTATTTCGAGATAAGGAGTTTTTAAATTCGAGATAACAACCTTTTATCTGGAGATAACGAGTTTTAATCTCGAGATAACGGGTTTTTTTTCTCAAGATAACGAGTTATAAAATCAAGATCTCGAATTTCTAAATTCGAGATAACGAGATAACGAGTTTTTCTTGCTCTCTGTCGTGGCCCTAATGCGCTTTCGTACTTTTTAGCGATTCAAGCCAAACATCTTCATGAACACTTTAACGTAGTCCGCTACACAGTGAGGTAACGAAGAGTAAAAATTTAAAAGTTATTTCTTGAATATTATCTCTCCAAAATGACCTATATAAAGTAACTGATCAGCATCCTAATACTGAAAAGAAAATAGGGGGTCACCGTGCTTGTTTCTTCGACATATTCGATCAAAATCACAAACAATTACCTAAAATGACATAAATTTTGGCATTTTTGCAAATTTTTTGTCCATATTGACATCTTGCATCGTGTTTTCCATGCGAACGGATAAGGTGACCCCCTATTTTCTTTTCAGTTTTAGAATACTGATCAGTAACTCTATAACATATGTCATTTTTAAGCTCTAGAATACATTTTTACAGTTATTTATTTTGAAAAAAAACTATTTGAACCCCTCCCCTCACCGTTTGGAGCGGACTACCTTAATTGACACAGTATGGCACGCTGGTGCAATAGAAGAATAGGAATTCCCGAAAAGATTTTGAGAAAATTCCAGAAAAATTCGTCCATCAAAAATCGAAAAGTTACGATTGCTGATGGATGAACTGCGGACGACTAGTGCCACACCATGCCAGTAGATTATCGGCACGGTAATCTCCAGCACGGAACCTAAATGAAAAAAATGATAGGTTTACTCGGAAAAGTATGGAATGTATTTGTGGATATGTTGTGAACATCAACCCATACTTATATGTTAATGCAATACCGCATTCTTGTGTACAGCAAAGAAATATTTCGAGACTTCAAGTGAGATCTCTTTCCGGATGATGTAAATTAACGAACTGTTATTTGCACATGCCGTCCACTTTACCAAGGCAATAAAAGTGGTGACACTACTATTGTTACATCACACGGCTCTCCACAACCGCTCTAAGGTAATCACGTCAGGTAGAATACTGCTAGAACATTAACATTCTCTGCTGTATCCAATTGCTTATGTCTGGCCGCCACATTCTTGTTGTTGCCACGATGTTACCTAACACTGCACAGCACAGTGATAATTTGATGGGTATCTATGTCGATAGTTCGGCAAAATCCAATTTCTGCCAGCAGATCTAGGAGTTGTTGTTTAAACGTAAACTGTGCGATCTCGAAGGACCGACGAAAATTGTGTTTTCCTTCTAGCTGAGGTAAAACTCTTTAGGTAATGTCTTTTTAAAAAATATATTTAAAACTTTGATTATTGACAAACACTAGAGTAGAAAATATGGTCCAAGTATATACCAGACACTAGAATAGAAAATATGGTCCAAGTATATATTTCTTCTACTTGCAGTTATGAGTAAGAAAGTGACGACGGTTTAAGTGACATTCATTTAGTGGACGAGTAGTTGATTAGGGCACAGCATATCGAAATTGGGTTGAACATACAATTACACTTGTGCATATAAATACCTCACTTGGGTATCAATAATTTTGACAGATAATATGTTAACATTCCCATACCCGGTTTCCTTTCTCTAAGCATCATTGTGATGTGTTTGTTAGAGATATCTGCGAATATGAAGACTCTGCTAACCGAAGTGGCCAGTTATTTGCTGAACATTATATATTTTACAATAAGTTTAATATCTGTCTCTAAGAAATTCTATGGAAGTTATCACGACTGAGTCAGGGGTACATCGATCATCTACAAACATCCAGAAATACTTTTTGTTCAGAAATTGTGACAGATGCCACATGTGGGGAGAAAACCAGAACACCCTCATCATCCTATAATGATGAGGTTTCATAAAGTTCTTTGAAATTCCTTGATACCGCCTGACATTGGCCTTAGAGATAACGGAATAGGTTTTGATCAACCGGTTCACTTCATAAGTGGTTCCATGTCTAAAACCTTACCTGCATATTTTGTATTCAACTTCAGTACACCTCATATCCGTTTAAGTCACTCGGAGATCAATAATTCAGAGTTGATATTTACAAACCCAAGGTATATAGTGTTACAAACATTATATTTCTAAATAAATTTAAAGTTGGATCAATTTTGAAATCAGCCAAATTTAGCATTTTTGTTTGTCACGCAAAATTTGAAGTACATCTCAAGATAGTCGGAAATATATAGGAAATATGCACAGTTCGACAACAGATACTCATAAAATTGCCGTTAATCATGCATGAAAGCAGTGGATAGAGAATGATCGGCCTGTCTACATTGCCGGTTGCCACAGTATCTAGACGAATACCAATGACGTCATGAGACTGTGTGTAGAACTCGCCCGCAAGGCGGGCCGCTTTGAGGAAAAAATTGATGCGAAATAGACTGGCCCGAATTTGAATCTTGATTTGGCAACTCAATTTAGGCACGTAATACACTTTTTTCAGACCCAAATTTGTACGATTTCTCATTCTATAGACAATATAAAGCTTCCGCGGAATGAAAAAATTTTGTCAATTCTAAAAGTGATTATAGCTTTAATGTATTGTCATGACACATAAAGTTCGTCATGTTTAGTGTAGATTGATGCACTCCATGGTTTTTGTTAGTAATTAAATTGAAAATTAAATTTTTCACTTGTTTTGATATCCATTCTATTGTAAGTTAAATGAAGTAAGTTTTTGGCGATAAAACCATCCACTGCATTATTGCAACACAAATGTGTAGATATAGCCTGCTAGGTTTGCCTGGAGATCTTGAAACAGAAAGGTCACAGAAGAAAACAATCTCGCTTGGAACATATCATGATCTTGTAAGCAAACTATCCGATATCAGATCAAAACATATTCATATTTAAGGTACTTTTGTAATTTTGATGAAATTCACAAATGTAATCAGGAAATTCAGTGGGATGTTTCACTGAAGATTTATACCCAGTTCTGATAAGATTCCACGAAAGGTCATTTCATTTACCTTGGATCGGTTCCATGTACCAGAAGTCAACCATACACCTCTGTCCCTCCTGCTCGTAACCCGCTATCACATCCCACTGCCAGTCACTCAAGTTAGCAAACTTCTGCTCGAGTTCCAACTCCATCATACACTATTTCACAATAATCCGTGGATGTATCAAATTTTCTAATATCCCTGGCTTTTTTTTCAATCAAATTTTTTTCAGCATGATATCACAAATACGCTGGAGTAACACATTTGTTAGAAATATTTGATGGTGAACAACCTGGTATTGTATACTCCAAAGTCCTTGTTCTACGATTGATCCATTAGTCCATTATTATCATATGGGGTCAAATAAAGAAACACCTCCACTGAAAGGCGTCCATCGGAGATGTCATCCACTTGCCAATCGTATCTCAGGTGTCGGAAGCCACTCTGTCCAGTGGAACTGACGCTGCCGCCTTATATCACTGCCGTGTCTCGCTGTTCTCTTCCCTGGGCGAGTGGACGAGACGGCTGTCACAAGCGAGCACTGGGCCCAGTCTTCTGCCGGCGGCTTACCGGGTGTCACATGGCAGTTCGGCTGTCGGGGCAACTGCTGAAGTTGAATTTTAGCTAACTTTGCAAGCAATGGGAAATAGATTCATACTGGATGTGACCATGACCTTATTGACTATAATAGATTAGACGATTCGAAACTAAATTATTCAATGATGATGTCGGGGCCATCGTCTGAAATTTGCACAGCACAGCTGGTAACAATATGTTTGACATTGAATCCGTGACAGGATCGTCTTGAGCTAGACTGAGCTGTGATGCAGACCCGTGGATCAAGAACCAATTGATATCTCAACGCAAATGTCACATGGTAATTAAGAAGGAACCAGTTAATGAATGTCCTGAATATAGATTCTGGCTAACAATTTCTCCGTGCCCGACAAGAAGTGCTATGTACGCTGTATAATATGTG
Organism: Terebella lapidaria; assembly: GCA_949152475.1. Classification (NCBI taxonomy): domain Eukaryota; kingdom Metazoa; phylum Annelida; class Polychaeta; order Terebellida; family Terebellidae; genus Terebella; species Terebella lapidaria. The sequence continues at coordinate 31,492,337 of OX424560.1, forward strand.
TTTTGATGGTCATGATGATAAAGTTACGTGGTTGTCAAGTGCAATAATGTAAAGTAAACCTATCTAACTGAAATGTGAACATATGTGAACGATTCTTGAATTTACAGTACCTACAGAGAGACAGAACATGACATTGCATACTTTCTTGTGATCACAAACTCAGGAAAGTAACTGATTCCTTTCTCATACAAGTACAATAACACTTTCTATCCACCATTAAATGATATCAAATGCTGATATAAAGCACATATAATCCCAAAAAAACTATTGATCATTCAATATGAATGTGGCCACATAAACGTTGAAACGGCAAAACGTATTCGACAAGTACATTTAAAAGGTGTACACATTTTGACATGTGCATGTATATTTCATGCATTCCCCGTATAATTGATTCAACATACCATCCACGGACGCAATAAAAGTGGTGACATAACTATTGTCACGTAACAGCGCTCTCCACAACTGCTCCAACGTAATCACGTCAGGTAGAATACTGCTAGAACATAAGCGTTCTCCCCTTCATCCAATGGCTAAGTCTGGCTGCCGCATTCCTGTTGTTGCTACGATGTTACTCAATACTGCACAGCACAATGATAATTTGATGGGTATCTATGCTGACAGTTTGGCAAAATCCAATTTCTGCCAGCTGATATATGCGGTGTTATTTGAATATGAACTGTGCAATCTCGAAGGACCGACAAACACTGTGTTTTGCATCTGGGTTAACTAATTAGCTACATGCATCTCCAACCTTTGTCTTCGACAATAGGCATCATTGTGATGTCGTCTGTTCATTTTCCATGGACATATTCATCGATTGAGCAGGAAACATATTATTCGACACTTGGGAATTTACAATCTGTACAGATATTACTCATTCATGTTTGTCATACTACTTGCTTTGCTCTGATAATCATTCTCAAAAGGTACAAGTTTCTGGGGATAGGATTTAGGCTAATCCAGAAACCAATCATCTCTATTATCTGCTCTGGCTAATTTAAATCAAGACTACTGCTCGTGTTTCACTATTTCTGTACAGGTACTACATGTTCTTTTGTCCGTGTGCACTGTAATGGGATGAACCAGATGAAGATCCTAGCATCTCAGAGAAGATACATAAAGAACATGCCCCAGCTTTGTGCATGATCTTATCAGTGTATCATCGATATTTTTTGTCACATCTACATCAATAAATCGACTAATAAGACTGCAACCAATTTATACAGTATGTCTTAGTTTCCCATGAGAGTTCAGTACCAGTTACCGACCGGCGGATTTAGGTAGATGTAACAGTGCCGGCAATGAGGTCATGATGTAAGTGATCACAAAATTTAATAGACTGGCTTCCTTAATAGGTACGGTGGTTCGAATTTCAATGATATGACATCGTCTGAATTTTGTACAACATAACGTAACATAATGGATGACGTAATCAAAGTGTTGCCACTTTATGTATCGTCTGCACTGGCAACCACAGTGTTGACTTCACCATTCTCAATACCATTCACCACGACCACTTACAGGTGATCATGTCCAATACCGACACAACATTAGCACTTTCGGCTGAAGCTTATTGACGACCACAGATAATCACATGATAAGTCACTAATTATCGTGTATTTATTGAATATTTCAATAGTGGTAAATATTACCTATTATATCTAATGCCGAAAGTAAATATTGATGAATTATGTGTAGAGTGAACAGGAACCCCAGGTATAGACGACTCGAGATGTTATTCTCACCGGACAGAAGCCACACATAAAACTTGTTACTACTTTGGGACAGGTGCGTGTTCTTATCTATGGTGTGTTTAATCTTGTCAACATCTTGTCCGGTATTTTAATCAATATAGATTAAAATTCAATCAATATAGAAAGATATTTGTGTTTGACTCACGTCACACAAGGAATTGTGTCTAGGATCATGAATGAGAGATAAAGTGTGCATGAACTCCATACGGCAACTTTAGAAAAATGTTCGTTTCCACATTGAACAAATGTAAAATGATTCTGACATTGATTTTTTAGTGTAATTCCATTACTGAGTTTGATATCACGACATTATTGATTTAACACATTGTCAGGTCTCCAGCTGGATTAGGAATATCACATGGGAATCATTACATAATTTGTTAATCAGTTAAATCGGTCAGAAGCGATTCCTCTTCGTTTTTCAATTTCTTTCTCACATCATCCTTGCAAGTGATCCTCGCGGGCACACTCGATCATGTTCTTTCATTTTCTATTTCCACTCTATGTTCTAATGGACTAATTTGTCTTCCAATACTTCTGCCAGATACCAATGTTCTTTTGTCCGTGTGACTGTGATGTGATGAACCAGATGTAGATCTTAGCAGCTCGGAGTGAAAACATATCAGATAACCAGACCCAAGTGAAACAGGTGCAAGATTTTATCAGTGAACTATAGATATCTTCGTCACATCTACATCAATAAATAAATACAGCTCAGGTGTTTCCATATCTCTGCTCATGAGTTTTTCAGTACCAGTTAACGATCGATTGATTTATTACGGTGCTGGCAAGGAAGTCATGATGGATGTAATCAGAGAATCTAATAGATATGCGTGCTTAGTAGGTAAGTTGGTTCGAACTGAACTTACTCAATGATTTTGCATCACTGAATCACAATGTCCATTCATATGTAATACATACGGAATGTAATTGCTCTTTTGACACAAGAACAGCTGATCATCTTTAAAAGTGCGGTATTGGGCGAGAACTGCTACAAACATACCCTGATTGAGTACCTCTACATGGCATTTTTGGTTCTTGCTCCCAAATGGCGTATTTCCAGATGACGTAATCAAAGTGTTGCCTCTTTATGTATAGTCTACATAGGCAACTGGGGAGGTGACAATAACATTTTTATTCTCCATGACCACTTATAGATGATCATGTCCAATACCAACACAACATTAGCACTTTCGGCTGTACCCATGCCTGTCTTCGGATGACTTCATATATACTACACTTAGTGAAGTATATACACTCCCTACCCGCATGAACCCCCACAAAGCTACAGGTGTCAATGTAGACAGTCTGACAAAATCTAATTTCTACCATAAGATAATGTACTTATCTTGCTTCTTTGACATATGAAATGTCAGAATTGTCAGGAAGGTATTTGGTATTATATTTTTGGTGATTTATTTATCCATGCTGCTTGGTAACTCAAGTTGCGAAGAGCTACAGGACATTATTCTCTCACGAATACATGTCTAACTCTCTTGCAAAAGTCAAGCCGGACAGATGAATATAATATCATTTACATACTCTGAAGCTTATTGACGACCACAGGTAATCATATGATAAGTCACTAATTATGGTGTATTTATACAATATTTATACAATAGAGGTGAATATACACTATTGCATCTAATGCCGAAAGTAATTATTGGTAGAATACGTGTACGGTAAACAGGAACAGACCAATAGGGCTGGAAAGCGGAAGTATGATCGGTGATAAATTCCAAAGAAATATTCGTGTACAAGGCGTCCCCGGGATCAACCTATTATCGCCCACTTTCTAACAGTGTCAATTACTGCTGAAATAATGTGTTCTGTTTCGAAAAACCTCTTCAAAAATACAAAGCAGGCATAAATGTGCCAAAATTAGTTACAATAACAGGCCGTGTGCCGGTAATTTTGCTGGAACAATGCTTTATTCAAAATGCCATTTTTCTCGGGCCCCCTTCGAAGCTTGAATATGTTATGCAATTGGACAATTCTTATCTTTTACATTAGTTTTTGTATATCTTCATCGTGTATGGATACTACAATACACTAAAGACATCGCTTATATATTTAAAATCGTCATATTAAATCCAGCCCCATGTTAAAAGGTAGGGAGGCGTCAGGTGCTTATCCCCAGTCCGAATAAATTCATTGGAATTTCTCATCGATGAGTACTTCCGCTTTCCAGCCCTATCGAGATGCTATCCTCACCAGACAGAAGCCACACATAAAACTTGTCATACCTTTGGGACAGGCGCGTGTTCTTATCTATGGTGTGTTTCATCTTGACAACATCTTGTCCAATAATTTAATCAATATTAATCAATAGAACAGTATCTGTGTTTGACTCATGTCACACAACGAAAATTCATCAGACATAATATGACTAGGATCACGAGTGAGAGATCAATAGTATTATACCGTCCACTTTCCATGGGTCTTTCGGACCCATGGAAAGTTATATTGGGCTGCTCGAGGGACCAGTATAAGATTCCGGGGGTTACCTGCAGAAATACGTAAATTTATGGGAGCCAACATGACAACGTTTTGACCAATCAGCGTGCGGTAAACACCAGCGTCGTATAATTAAAAATTATATTTCCCTCCTCATTGAACACATTTAAAATAATTCTAGCATTGATTTTGTAGTGTAATTTCATTAATGTGTATGATATCACAATATTATTGATATACCTTATAGTCAGGTCGTGAGCGGTATTATCCCCAGTCGTGGGGATCATTACATAATTTGTTAATCGGTCAAATGTGATAATCTATGTTGCATTGAACTTAATTCTACATGCACTCAAATATGGTACATGTTTTCCGCCTATACAGAGAATCACGGTCTTGTTCCTCTTCGTTTTTCAATTTCTTTCCCACATCATCGTTGCGGGTGATACTCTTTTGGCTAGGCACACTCGATCATGTTCTTTCATTTTCTATATCCACGCTATGTTCTTATTGACTAATTTTCTTTACACTTCCTAAGTTGTGCTACTCCCCTCATCTCCACAGCTAAGGTATTTACTGTAGATATTTTAATGTTGAATTGTAAAAATAATTTGTAATATGTATGTCTTCTTGAAGAATGAATGATCATTCATTCCTCGAGACGACATACATTATACAAATGCCTGTGGGAGATCTGACCCAAGCCATCTTCATATATACATTATGGATGACATATTTTAGAACGACGGGTGCAACACCATGTCATAAAATTTGTCGGACCAAAGGTTCGGCTTCCTTAAAAGCAATCATGGGTTTACACTGAAAAGTATGGCATGCATTTGCGTATGTGTTGTGAAATTAACTCATATCTATATGTTAATGCAATAGGGAATGTATGTGTTTAGCAAAAAATATATGTATGGAGACTCTGTATGTATGATCTCTTCCCAGATGATAGGCAAGGCAATAAAAGTGGGGACACTACTATTGTTACGTCACACGGCTCAGCACAACCGCTCTAAGGTAATCACGTCAGGTAGAATACTGCTAGAACATTAACATTCTCTGCTGTATCCAATTGCTTATGTCTGGCCGCCACATTCTTGTTGTTGCCAGGATGATACCTAACACTGCACAACACAGTGATAATTTGATGGGTATCTATGTTGATAGTTCGGAAAAATCCAATTTCTACCAGCTGATCTAGGAGTAGTTGTTTAATCGTAAACTGTGCGATCTCGAAGGACCAACCAAAATTGTGTTTTCCATCTAGCTGAGGTAAAACTCTCAGGTAATGGCTTTTAAAAAAACATATTTAAAACTTTGATTATTAACAAACACTAGAGCAGAAATTATGTATATCCTGCGCTTTCTTCTACTTGCAGTTATGAGTAAAAAGGTGACGACGGTTTAAATGGCATTCATTTAATGGACGAGTATTTGATTAGGGCGCAGCATATCCTACTTGGGTTGAACATACAATTACACTTGTGCATACAACTAACTCACTTGGGTATCAATACTTCTGACAAATAATGTGTTAACATTTCCATACCCGGTTTCCTTTCCCTAAGTAGCATCATTTTGATGTGTTGTGATTGTGATGCAGAGGTAGTTACGAATATGAAGACTATGCTCACCGAAGTGGCCAGTTATTCACTGAACATTATATATTTTACCATAAGCTTAATATTTGTCTCTAAGAAATTCTATGGAAGTTATCACGACTGAGTGATGGGTACACCGATCCTCTACAAACATCCAGTAATACTTTTTTCAGAATTTGTGACGGATGCCACATGTGGGGAGAAACCCAGAACACCCTCATCGTCCTATAATTATGGGGTTTCATGAAGTTGTTTGAAATTTCCTGATACTGCCTGACATAGGCCTTAGAGATAACGGAATGTGTTTTGATCGACCGGTTCACTTCATAAGTGATTCCATGTCTAAAACCTTACCTGCATATTTTGTATTCAATTTCAGTACACCTAACATCCGTTTAAGTCACTCGAAGATCAATAATTCAAAGAGTTTTTATTTACAAACCCAAGGTTTGTAGTCTGACACTTACAGACGTTTGACACTGTATAATATTTGTAAATAAATTTGATGTATTGTCATGACACATAAAGTTCGTCATGTTTAGTGTAGATTGATGCACTCCATGATTTTTGTTAGTAATTAAATTGAAAATTAAATTTTTCTTTTGTTTTGCTATCCATTCTATTGTAAGCTAAATGAAGTAAGTTTTTGGCGAGAAAACCATCCACTAGGTCTTAAGTGATAATTTCTCCGTAACTAACAAGACGTACGCTGTATAATATGTATGGTCATGATGACAAAGTTATGTGGTTGTCAAGTCACTCAAGACTAATTGGTTGCCCGGTTAGCTCAGTTCGTAAGTGGGCTGACTTCTCACCAATGCAGTCGGTTTAGGTGCGGGTTCGATCCCCGGCCTCGGCAGTATGTGAGGTGGTATGTGGTCGCCAAACCGGGCAAGTGGTTCTCTGGTTTCCTCCCACACTAATGACCACCCTTACGCCAAGATCCGAGCCAAGAAGAGATGTTAATATAAGCTGATGCTTGTTCATCAATTGTTGTAAAAAAAACAAAAAAAAAACAAAAACATTTCCACTGCATTATTGCTACAGAAATGTGTAGATATAGCCTGCTAGGTTTGCCTGGAGATCTTGAAACAGAAAAGTCGATCTCGCTCGAACATATCATGATCTCGTAAGCAAACTATCCGATATCAGATGAAAACATATTCATATTTTAGGTACTTTTGTAATTATGATCAATTTCACGCATGCAAGCAGACAATTCAGTGGGACATCCACTGAACACTTTTAAACAGTTCTGAAAAGATTTCATGAAGATCATTTCCGTAGTTTACCTTGGATCGGTTCCATGTACCAGAAGTCAACCATACACCTCTGTCCCTCCTGCTCGTAACCCACTATCACATCCCACTGCCAGTCACTCAAGTTAGCAAACTTCTGCTCGAGTTCCAACTCCATCATATCGTATCCGATGAACGAACACTATTTCACAATGATCTGTGGATGTATCAACATTTCTAATATCCTTGGCTATTTTTCAAATCAAATTTTTCTAGCATGATATCACAACCTCGCTGGAGTAACACATTCGCTGGTATAGTTCTTGTTATATTATGGTTGATCCTATAGTCCGTTATTATCACATGGGGTCGAATAAAGAAACACCTCCACTGAAAGGCGTCCATCGGAGATGTCATCCACTTGCCAATCGTATCTCAGGTGTCGGAAGCCATTCTGTCAGTGGAACTGACGCCGCCGCCGTATATCACTGCCGAGTCTCGCTGTTCTCTTCCCTGGGCGAGTGGACGAGACGGCTGCCGCAAGCGAGCACTCGGTCCAGTCTTCTACAGGCGGCTTACCGGGTGTCACATGGCAGTTCGGTTGTAGGGGCAACTGCTGAACTTACTTTGCAAGCAATGGGAAATAGATTCATACACGACGTGACCATGCATTTATTGCCTATAATAGATTAGACGATTCGGAGCTTAATTATTCAACGGTGACGTCGGGGCCATCGTCTGAAATTTGCACAGCACGACTAGTAACAATATATTTTACATCGAATTCGTGACAGAATCGTCTTGAGCCCGACTGAGCTGTGATATGACCACCAGGTGTGCACTGACCCGAGGTTTAGGAACCAATTGGTACCTCAACGCAAATGTCACATTGTAATTACCGAGAAACCAGTCAATGAATGTCCTGAATATAGGTCCTAAGTGATAATTTCTCCGTACCTGACAAGACGTGCTATGTACGCTGTATAATATGTATGGTCATCATGACAAAGTTATACCGTTGTCAAGTGCAATAATGTAAAGTGAACATATCTAACTGAAAGTGGACATATGTGAACGATTCTTGAATTTACAGTGCCCAGAGAGAGACATGGACATGGCATTGCATACTTTTTTTGTGATAATCAATTCTGGAAAGTAACTGATATGACTTTCTCTTTCAAGTACAATAACATTTTCTGCTCACCATTAAATGATATCAAAGGCTGATAAAGCACATATAAAACTATTGATTATTCAGTATGAATGTGACCACAGGAACGTCGAAACCACAAAAACTATACATGTGCATTTGAAAAGGTGTACATAAAATGACATATGCGTGTATATTTCGTGCATTCCTCATGTAATTGATCCAACATACCATCCACGGACGCAATAAAAGTGGTGACATAACTATTGTCACGTAACACTGGTCTCCACAACTGTTCTAAGGTAATCACGTCAGGTAGAACACTATTAGAACATTAGCGTTCTCCCCTTCATCCAATGGCTAAGTCTAGCTGCCGCATTCCTGTTGTTGCTACGATGTTACTCAATACTGCACAGCACAGTGATAATTTGATGGGTAACTATGCTGATAGTTTGGCAAAATGAACACAAACATTGTGTTCAGCGTCAGGGTTAACTTATTAGCTATATGCATCTCCAAAGTTTGTCTTCGAAAATAGGCATCATTGTGACGTCGTCTGTTCATTTTCTATAAACATATTCATATATTGAGCAGGAAATCACATTACCAGAAATATATGTCACTTAGGAATCTTCAAGTAATCTCTCTCCGAATGATAGGCAAGGCAATGAAAGTGGTGACACTACTATTGTCACGTGACACGGCTCTCCACAACCGTTCTAAGGTTATCACTCCAGGTAGAATGCTGCTAGAACATTAACATTCTCCGCTGTATCCAATTGCTTATGCCTGGCTGCCGCATTCCTGTTGTTTCTAAGATGTTACTTAGCACTGTAGAGCACAGTGATAATTTGATGGGTATTTGGATTGATATTTTAGCAAAATCCAATTTCTGCCAGCAGATCTAGGAGTTGCTGTTTGAACGTAAACTGTACAATTTTGTATACCCAACGAACATTGTGTTTTCCATCTAGTTGGAGTAGAACTTGTCAAAAATCATAATGTTTTATCATGAATACAGCTGGAAAATTAGAGTTCTCCGCTGTATCCAATTGATCTGTCTGGCTACCACATTTCTGTTGTTGCCACGACGTTACTTAACACTGCATAGCACAGTGACAATTTTATGGATATCTATGTTGATAGTTCGCCAAAATCCAATTTCTGCCAGCAAATATAGACAATGTTATTTGAACGTGAACTGAGCAATCTCGAAGGACTAACAAATATTATGTTTCACATCTGGGTTAACTTACCAGCTTATGCATCTCCACAATCACTCTTGGAATATAGAGATTTGTGACATCGTCTGTTTATTTTATATAAATATATTCATTAAATGCACAGGAAATATCATTATCAGAAATATATGTCACTTGGGAATCTACAGTCCTATCTCGTAGTCTAACACTGTACATGCCAGAAAAAAAAACCCTTACTTTTGATATACAGATATTACTCATTCAGGCATGTCATACTTACTGCCTCTTTGAAAATCATTCTGACGATATGAATTAGGCTAATCCAGAAATCCAGAATCTCTCTTAGGGGGTTCTGGCTAATCTAAATCAAGAACGCTGTCTGTCTTTCACTATTCATGCCCAGGTACCAAATGTTTTTTTTGTCGATGTGTATTGTTATGTGCTGAAATAGAGGTGGATCTGAGCAGTTCAGAGAGAAAACACATAAGAAAACAAGTCTCAATCGAAACTGGCGCATGATCTTATCAGCGAACTATAGATATCTTCGTCACATCTACATCAATGAATCCACTAATAAAACCGAAACATACTTTCACAATACAAATTACGTGCTTCGATATCTCATCCCATGAGTTTTCAGTACCAGTTACCGATCACGGCTTATAAGTCGATGTAACAGTGCAGGCCGCAGAAATTAATAAATTGGCGTCCTTAAGGATGTTCGCTCCCTTTGGACCCACGCAGAGGGGCTAAAATTTGAAATTCGTTTAGCCCCCCTGCTTGGGTCCAAAAGGAGCGAACACACTTTTAATATGTAAGGTGGTTCGAACTGAACTTATTCAATAACATAACATCATCTGAATTTTATACAACACAACGTGCATCCATATGCAATGCATACCGAACGTAATGGGTTGTGTGGACACAAGACCAGTAATAGAGTATTGGACGAGAACTGCTACAAACATACCCCCGATTAAATACCTCTACATGTCTGGTCATTGTTGGTTTGTGCTCCCAAATGACGTATTTTCGGATGACGTAATCAAAGTGTTGCCGCTTCATGTTTCGTCCACCTCAGCAACCACAGTGGTGACATTACCATTCTCCACGACCACTTATAGGTGATCATGTCTAATACTGACACAACATTAGCACTTTCGGCTGTATCCATTGCTGTCTTTGGACGACTTCATATACTTTACATGTGTAAATGCAGATAGTTTGACAAAATCTAATTTATATCATAAAATAATGTACTTATCTTGCTTTCTGACATATGAAAAGTCAGAATTGTCAGTATGGTATTTGGGATAATCGTTTGGTGATTTATTTATCCATGCTGCTTGGCGACTCATCTTGGCAACTCAAGTTCCCAAGAGCTACAGGACATTACTCTTTCAGGAATACTTGTCTAACTCTCTTGCGAAACCCAATCCCGACAGATGAATATAAAATCAATCACATACTCTGCAGCTTATTGACAACCACAGATAATCATATGATAAGTCAATAATTATCATGTATTCATAGACTATTTCAATAGTGGTAAATATTACCTATTGCATCTAATGCCGTAATCAGGTATTGGTGAGATTCGTGTACAGTAAACAGGAACCACAGGTATCGACGACTCGAGATGTGGAATATCACGACTTTGGGACAGGTGTGTGTTCTTATCTATGGTGTGTTTCATCGTAACAGCACTTTATACAATAATTCAAATCAATATAGAAAGGTATTTGTGTTTGAGTCATGGGAATCATTACATAATGTGTTAATCGGTCAAATGTGATAATCTACGTTGTATTGAATGTAATTCTACATGCACTTAAATATGTTACATGTTTTCTGCCCACATCAGAGAATCGCGGTCCTGTTCCTCTTCTTTTTTTCAATTTCTATCCAATATCATCGTTGCGGGTGATACTCTTTTGGCTAGGCACACTCGCTTATGTTCTTTCATTTTCTATATCCACTCTATGTTCTTATTGATTAAGTTTCTTCACACTGGCAGCAGCAGATAGACAAACTTCCTAGATTATGCTACTTCCCTCATTTACATAAATAGGGTATTTACTGTAGATATTAATGTTGAATTGAATAATTTGTAAAATGAATGTTCTCTGGAGGAATGAATGATCTATTTCTCTATCTATCTATCTATTTCGGGTCTTGTTGGACATTTGAGTCAAGTCATATTGATATATACACTGTAGACGACATATTTTGGGGCGGCGGGTGCAACACCATGTCATAAAAGTTGAAGGACCAAAGGTTTGGTTTCCTAAAAAGCAATCATAGGTTTACACTGAAAAGTATGGGATGCATTTGTGTATATGTTGTGAAAATTAACCCATATCTAGATGATAATGTAATACTTCATGCATGTGTTGAGCAAAAAAAAAAAATACATAGAGACTTCAAGTAATCTCTTGCCAAATGATAGGCAAGGCAATGAAAGTGGTGACACTACTATTGTCACGTGACACAGCTCTCCACAACCGTTCTTAGATAATCACGTCCGGTAGAATGCTGCTAGAACATTTAACATTCTCCGCTGTATCCAATTGCTTATGCCTGGCTGCCGCATTCCTGTTGTTTCTAAGATGTTACTTAGCACTGTAGAGCACAGTGATAATTTGATGGGTATTTGGGTTGATATTTGAGCAAAATCCAATTTCTGCCAGCAGATCTAGGAGTTGCTGTTTGAACGTAAACTGTAAATATTTTGTATGTCCAACGAACATTGTGTTTTCCATCTAGTTGGAGTAAAACTTGTCAAAATCATAATGTTTTATCATGAATACTGCTAGAACATGAGGATTCTCCGCTGTATCCAATTGATCTGTCTGGCTACCACATTTCTGTTGTTGCCACGACGTTACTTAACACTGCATAGCATAGTGACAATTTTATGGGTATCTATGTTGATAGTTTGGCAAAATCCAATTTCTGCCAGCAAATATCGGGATTGTTATTTGATCGTGAACTGAGCAATCTCGAAGGACTGACAAATATTATGTTTCACATCTGGGTTATTTTACCAGCTTATGCATCTCCACAGTCATTCTTGAAAATAGAGATTTGTGACATCGTCTGTTTATTTTCTATAAATATATTCATTAATTGAACAGGAAATCACATTATCAGAAATATATGTCACTTAGGAATCTACAGTTCTATCTCGTAGTCTAACAATGTGCATGCTAGATAAAAACCCTTACATTTGATATACAGATATTACTCATTCATGCATGTCATACTTACTGTTGCTTTGATAATCATTCTGACGATATGAATTAGGCTAATCCAGAAATACAGAAAAAAATCCAGAATCTCTCTTAGGGGTTCTGGCTAATCTAAATCAAGAACGCTGTCTGTCTTTCACTATTTATCAAATGTTTTTTTTGTCGATGTGCACTGTTACGTGCTGAACCAGAGGTAGATCTTAGCAGCTCGGAGAGAAAACACCTAAGAAAACAAGTCTCAATTGAAACCGGCGCATGATCTTATCAGTGAACTAATACAGTTTGCATGAAATTTATAGATATCTTTGTCACATGATTATAATACCATTTACATACTTTGAAGCTTTTGACGACCACAGATAATCATATGATAAGTCACCTAATATTGTGTATTTATAGAATATTTCAATAGTGATAACTATTACCAATTGCGTCTAATGCCGAAACTAATTATGGGTGAGATACGTGTGCAGTAAACATGTAGATGAGGTGTAGACGACTCCAGATGTTATGGAGTGTTTTATTTTGAAAACGTTTAATCAATGATTTAATATAAAAATAGAATATAGATATATACCATGGAAAGATGTTTGTGTTTGTCTCATGTCACCCAACAAATATTTGTTTAGACATAGCCTGGGCGTCTAGGTTCACAAGTTAGTGGTAAATAGCATAAAGTAATAAGTTTGCATGAACTTCATAGGGTAACATATAAAATTATGCTTTACTCCACGTTGAACAAAATCAAAATAATTCTAGCATTACGTTTGTAGTACACTGTTATTAATAATTGTGATATCGCGATATTATTGATATTCCTCATAGTCAGGTCGTGAGCGTAGCGAAGAATATTAATTCATGACGGGTGCCACTAGTGGGGCAGGAAATGCTCACTCTTTCCGGAACACCTGATTTCACCTCCTAAAGGCCGTTTTTGGGGGGTTCATGAGTTTCCCTGTCATTTTTGTTTTCTCTCACTCCGTATGCCTGATATGACTTTCTGTCTCCGGACTATGAGATTGGATAACGGACCCTGTTTTGTTTGTTCGGAATACTTAATACTGGGTATTGATTCCATGTCTATAGTCAAGAGAATCATTACACAATTTGTTGATGAGATTTTCTGTTCATTTGATTTTATTCTCAACTCTTCCTTTTCAGAGGATGAGGTTTATGAGAGATCAGTTCTACTGGAGATCGTACTATATTATAAGTATAAATAGATGCCGATAAACCGTCAAATTCGTATTGCAAGACCGAATCCATGAATCCATGACAAAATCAGTATATAATCAGAGTGGTCAAATCCGATTGACAGTAAAATATCAGAGTGAAAGCCATGTGAATATCACATTGCATATGCAATGGATTTTGAAGTCACAGTTTGTTGCTGGATTGCCGAATATCATTAGATGTGGACCGTGTAGCATGTCGGAAATCATTCAGCGAAAATTACTAGTGTGTCATAAATCAGCAATGATTTCCCAGCACTTAGGTGTTTATTACATTTTATACTGTTGTGAACTATTTCAAATTTGTATGAATTTGTTCATACTATCTCTAGGCGTGTTCGTATTGTAGAGAAACACGCCCGTGGTACGTAGGATATCTAGCTTTTTTCATTTTCGAATGTTGTCTTCGGATGAATCAGCGATTCAGTTGATTTTCCAGGGTCATATTTACGGAGCCGCTGAAAAGACATGGAAGAAATAATTTTTGACATATGGTTATTGCGTTCCCTCGCAATATTATCGCGTTCCCTCGCGATCTTATTGCGTTCCCTCGCATTCCGGATCGCGATCTTATTGCGTTCCCTCGCAATCCGGATCGCGTTCCCTTGCGATATTATCACATTCTTATTGTGTTCCCTCGCATTCTGGATCGCGTTCCCTCGCATTGCGCTGACGCCAATGACTTCTGAGAAGGTTATTCTACAAGATCGCTAGGGAACGCGATCCGAAATGCGAGGGAATGCAAAAAGATCGCGAGAAAACGCGATAATATTGCGAAGGAATGCGATAATATCACGAGGGAATGCGAGGGGATGCGATCCGGATTGCGAGGGAACGCAATAAGATCGCGATGGAACGCGATCCGGAATGCGAGGGAACGCGATAATATTGCGAGGAAACGCAATATTATTGCGAGGGAACGCAATAATCTTGCGAGGGAACGCAATAACAATGTGCTAAAAATATTTCTTCCATGTCCTCTCAGAGGCTCCGTACATATTGGGTATTTGGGAAAGTGGTTGGTGGGTTTCAATATTGGCGACACTTGTATGTTGTACCAGGCATCCAGCAAAGATTTCAAACCACGATTGTCAGGTATCGAAAGCAATGCCACCATTCACTGCTCTCTTCCCTGAGCAATTTGACCAGACGGCTGTCATCAGCGAGCAACGATCCAGCCTTCTTACCCAGACCTGACCGCTGTCTGTGTGCTGTTTGTAGTAGCATTGTATGGGTTCTGGTGATGTGTTCGGGAGGAGATGTGGTCTAGACTTCGCATTTCAAGTAAAAGTAGCAAAAACTGAGTTTCGTCATTTTTTTATTTGATTTGATTCATTCGTTTTAAAATGCATCATGCATAAATATATGAAATATAAATTGGGACAGGCATAAATAACCAGGATAACACCCAAAAAAGTGTAAAACACTTGTTTCCATTGTGGTCTCAGAGTATCACATGACAGCCATGGCTTAACAAAGAATAGACAAAACGGTGCATAAATTGTAAACGTGGTTTTGTAAACATGTAAAAAAAAAAAATAATAATTTAAACATGTAAAATAATAATAATCATGATAATAATACACTGAAAAAAATATAATAATAAAAAAAACATTTACGTTGAAACAGGTGTAAATTATATGACTAGGAATTCTGGTGACTGGAACAATAGACCACATAAGAATTAACCGTATATAAAAGTTGGTTGTTCCTGGTAAGTGATTTGATTAAAAAGATGAGCTCTAACAGCTTTTTTAAAACTGAACAATGAATGGGTGGTAGCTATACCAACAGGAAGACAATTCCAGGCCTGGATACCAGTAGCTATAAAAGGGGATTTACCGTTTGATTTAACATGAGGTACACGCAGAGAATATGCACTGGATCTCGTGTTTATTGAATGTTGAGAACTAGAGTATTTGAAGCCTTGAGTTAGGAACTTAGGGGCGAGACCATTTAGACTTTTGAAAACTAGATTGAGCTTCAACTGGATAACGCTAACTCACTGGTAACATACCTGCCTGCCTGAACTCCGCAGCACCAATATGTACCTAATAAGTTTATTCTGGGAGACCCGTAGTCTACCTTGGAACTTTTTGGTCAATCCAGAATACCATGATGTACTGGCATAGTCATAGTGACTCTGAATTAGGGCAGATACAAGTAGCTTCTTCATTTCTCGTGAGACGTGATTTGCCTGCCGATAGAGAAACTTGAGTTTAGCATTGGACTTTTTAACTATATTGTCCACTATGCTTTGCCCACTGAGGGATTGATCTAAGTAATGCCCAGGTATTTACATGCTGTTGACATATTAAATTACTGCCAGCACATTGCACCTGGATGGATTTAGTTTTGACGAGATTTCTCTTCATGGGGAAGAGAATGGACTCAGTTTTGCCCAGATGTAGGGAGAGCTTATTATCAAACAGCCATTCCCTGATTGATTCCAATTCCCTTGATAATCTATGTCGGATAGCCTCTCCTATCTGCCACTATTAGGGCTGAGGTCTCCTATCTGCCACTATTAGGGCTGAGTCATCTGCTAAAGTAGCAGTTTACATCATTGACATAGATTAAAAACAGCAGAGGACCAAGTATAGATCTTTGAGGGACACCACACGTTGTATTTGCTGGGTCAGATGGTGTTCCCCAGTTCAACCAACCGCTGTCTTTCCTGTAGGTAGAAGGCAAACCACCCAATAGCCGAGGGGTGAAGCCCTATTGCTTCAAGCTTCGTGAGAAGTATGTCGTGATCCACCGTGTCAAAATACATGTAGTTTTTACATGATTTTCCGGCGTGCACAGTATTATTTTATAAAACCATACTTTCTGGACCTGACACTATACCAGAATATAGATGAAACCCGACAATGGAAGAAATATGGAAACGCCGATTATTATTATCGACATTGTTCGAATACAGTAACAGCAAACATTGCAATCTTATTGGGCTCTGGGGCAGCGGATGGGGAACAATCAATCACACTAAGATCGTCGAGAAGTTGGTAAAGCATCTTGATGTGACATTCTTACTTATCGGTCGTCTCCATAGATCTAATTATGATAAAATTCGGGACATTATATTTAACCTTACGATGGTGCAGTACATTATAGTCTGCTAATACATTGTTACCTACACATTATCTCACGTTTTGTTGTAGTCCACACATTATACTTCCACAAGGTTCTGTACTTGGACCACTTCTTTTTATTATATACACCAATGACCTTCCCTCTATTCTAAATTCTACTAAATCCATTCTTTTCGCCGATGATACGACAGTATACCAGTCATCATCAAACACAGCACAACTCTACGATACCATGAATGCAGAATTACACAAACTATCTGACTGGTTCAGAGCGAACAAACTTTCTTTAAACGTATCAAAAACAAACTATATGCTTTTCACTAACATAGAAATTATTGATACAACTGACCTTAGACTAGCTGGGACCACCATATCTAGATGTCATGACGTAAAATTCTTGGGGTTGATCATTGACGATAAACTTAAATGGGGTGTTCATACGCAAAAAATAAAGAACAAATTATCGAGCGCTTACTTTGCAATCAACAAAACCAGAAAAATATTAAATCAACAAAACCTGCTATCATTATATTACTCACTAGTCTACCCACATTTAACATATGGAGTCACCCTATGGGGTGGCACACATAACACTCACTTAAATAAATTAATCATTATGCAAAAGAAAATTATAAGAATCATAGCTGGAGCACCATTCAATGCACACACTGAGCCACTTTTCAAAAATATGAAGCTTCTAAAACTACAAGACATCTATAAATTATATCTATGCTGTTATGTTCTATCATTCTTACGTGCTAGTCTGCCGAAAACCCTGCATGAGCTTTTCACAGTTTCCAAAACAACACATCTCCACAACACTAGACACTGCCTTTCTTACAATTTAAAACCAATAAAAGCGCGTACAGCTGCAACATCAATCAGTATTCTAAAAATGGCACCTGAAATATGGAATCAAACACCCGAAACATTTTATATAGATGCCACTCATCAGACACTAGTAACAAAGTCTTGTTTCTCCTCGCGCTTCAGGCGGGCCACTTTGCGGGGGTATAGCGATCAATGAGGGCGGGCCTGGACCTCTTTGGCCGGGGGGGGGGGGGGGGTAATGACGCTAGCGCGCCCGGCGCACGAGCACACGCGACACCGGGCGGGACACATCATAGACATATAGATGTATGTACAGTCATCAGAATATGGAAAAAAAGTATACAAAATTCAACTGCACTTTAGGTATGACTGGTTTATTTTGTTTAATTTTTTGTTTTTTGGTTTGTTCTGTAGAGTTGTGAATTTCTCTCAGGGAGCGGAAATATGTAATTACTTGTGTACATAATTATTATTCTTTGTAAATTGAGGGTACAGTCTAAGACTCAAATTCACAGCTCTGGACTGTATCAAGTTTATGTTCAAAATGATTATTGTATAAAAAATGTTACATACAGTTCTGAATAAATTTGACTTGACTTGACTTGACTTATACACTGACGAATAAGCATAAAATATTAAATGCCATTAATTAACGGCTATGTAATATGATTATCTTATTTTATGACATACTTATGACATATTACTCATTATCATGATTATAATTGCCCGCCGTAGTAATCGAAATTGTAACATGTATATATTTACATGTACATATGTACTTACAACAAGGGAACTGCAGTTTCAATAGTGCCATTACATGACATCTCAATACAATCACATTGTGTGTTTTGTATTGATGATAGACACATAGTCACCAGAGCTTGTGAAATGTTACTCTCAACGGTTATTTTCTCCCCTGAAGCTCAATGTCACATTGTTTTCCTATAATTTTATATGAATATGAACTGGAAATAGTGCGGACAATTGGAATTGATGTTGATGTCAGGATGAGTCCACCAGTCATTGTCTCCCCGCTGGGGAGACTTCTTAAACGCTCTCTGAGATTCCCATGGGGGAAATACTCTTCGACTGGGGGGAAAACCTGGTTTCGAAGAGAAAATACTTGAACGTGTGTTCTACAGAGCTCGACGTAAATAATCCAGGTAATTATTATAATCTGACGAATACTTTCGTTGAAGGGTGCATTTTTTTCATCACTATCACCAATTTACGTGAACATTAGCGTCTCGGCTGGGTTTGAGAATAAATACATAACTACGGTGTGCATTCAGTCAACCGGGTATCACGTTTGTCCCTATTGTCGAGTCATTGCTCACTTCTCACGCTTATTCTTTATGTCAGTGCCAAATTTTCTTTGTTTTGGAGCAGTAAAGCTAGCACATTTGTTACGTTCTATTTTTTCTGACTACATCTTTACTTCTAACAATCATACGCATTTATTTTTCGCTGTCCCACAGCGAGCTAATTTTTCGCTCGCGAAGTGCGGAAGATTGATTACCGTGGTATTTATCGTTGGCAATGTGTAAAAGTCGGAAAGGGTTCCGAGTTCAACACCACTGCCTTCAACATTGATATTTCAGTGCTTATAAATATTCCGACGGTACGGTGAATTTATTGGACACTTCTCATATGGCATATATTGTCGCATATTTGTACACTATTGACCAATAACAACTTTACGAATATATTGAATTTTGGGCCAAATAGAAAACGGTACTGAATTTTATAAACACCTTGCTATTTTTTGATGGGCCTACTCGATCAGGGACTCGATTTTTTTTATGGGCGTACTCGATCAGTGTTCATATGAACTATAGGGTACCAATTGCTTTCACATCGGTATATTCGTATGGCATGGACATCGTAGGGCGTAGGCCTATATAATATTCGCTCGGAATTTAATTGAAAACAGTGCTAAAAATGATCGCGCTATTGACTTCTGTCATCCGGGGAGATCTGGTGCTTTGCACCAGGTATAATTCTTGTGACTTCTTTAAACCTTTTCTGATATTTAGGTGCAGCATGTAAGTATCAATAAATTACCACCAATACAGTCAGATTTTAATGATGCCGATACGAACGTAAAATACAGCATTTTCCAATAGAAACAAAGCCCGACCAAAGACACACTGGCGCCATCAGGGACAGTCAGTGTGTTAAATGTAGTTGTTTCTACTGTACACCTGATGGAATAAGTATGCAACTGCCCAACAACCTATGGAAATAATTTAAGTATTCCCCCTGGAACAAAGTAACATATTTCAATGCAATTTTGACCCTGCGTTTGTTCAGCAAACCCGACAAAAGGTTTACCTTGATGGCATTGCTTTGTTTTTATTGCGAAAAAATTGTGTTTTACGTTTGTTATTGGAATCATCAAAATTTGGCTGTATTGGTGGTAATAGATTGATTCTTACATTCTGATATGTTCCTGAGTCGTGAGTTCAACCAACAACATGTTTTCTCGACTGAGGTGGTGAACTTCTGACCAGAGTGAGTCGCTCCGTGTATGGATACCCTCCTGTCCTTCAGTGCATCATACATTGGCCAATAACAGTGCAATCATAAATTGACCAATAACGGACTCGTTAGACCGACATGACTATTTATTTCAGATAATCATCAATAAAAAGCACATGACATTGCTCCACTCTAGTGGCAAAGGTACAAAACTTGGATCTTATTTTGTCCGCAAGAACGTACACTTAAATGATAAAGCCTCAAGAAAGTGTAGTTTATAAATACATTGTAATTTGCATTACGTCAAAAGTACAAAGTTTGGATCTAACACTATCAGCAATACCGTTCCTTTAAATGACAACCCTTCGTGAAATGTAGTTCAAGATATAAATACAGTGTAATCTGCAAAACCTGGCTCTTGTATATAAATGTACTGGAATCTCGTACATACCGGCATCCTCTTAGATCCCGATTTCTTCCCTGTTGTTTCTGTAGTAACCAATTCATGATATACCGGACTTTGTTCATGCTGAGAACCGACCCTATTGTTGTGACCCAATCGGCCATATTGTATTGTCCAAACCGGTGATACCCCAACAGTTATAACGATGGTGCCTAAAATGCAATCAAAAATGCAATCAACCATGGCAAAAAAAAACTGACGTTAACAGTGGAGTGAATTGGATAATGAAACAGGTTTTGTGCGCTTAATCATTTCATAATTGCTTCCATGTCTATGGCACCAATAACTGGTATCCAAACTCAGTACACATAATGTCCATTAAACTAAATTGGAGATCATTAATTCTGATAATTGTAGTCTGACACTTACAGACGTTTGATATCAAACTGTCAATGTTATGCAAATTATGGGCTGTGACATGACGATGTGTGCACAGACCTGGAGAAACAAACGTTCCTTGGGTTCTGGAACCAATTGGTATCTAAACGTAAATGACACATTGTAACTAACAGAGACCAGTTAGTGAATGCAAGTCCTGAATATGGTTTCTAGGTAACAATTTCTCTGTACTCGACCAGGCGTGCTATATATGATGTAATGTAATGCACAATGTTTACTGAGCCTTGCTTGATACCTACAACTTGGTACTAATCCATGCAAAAAAAAGGTCACCGAATGGACTGAAAACCTGACATTTTCGTGTTGGGCCACTTGGTGTGAAACTCAGTGTGTATGTACCAATAAATGTGTCAGAGCCATGGGAACCATCACAGCCATTCTTTGGTAACATTTTGAGTAGTCTACATTAAATACATTTCATATATTTTCCAGTTCAATATCCAAATGCGAGAGAATTCTGGCAACTTTTACCTGGGTCAACAAACTGCCATCAGGATGATTTTTTTTAAGAATTCTTATTTTTTTTCTTTGGAAAATATTATCCTTGATGATAAGATTGCCACTGCCAGTTGGTTTGGTCTGCTATCTCAGGAAAGTAATATTACCTACAACAATGTATACCCATTTACTGATGATTTATATCACCGATTTATGTCATGCAGTAGTACAGTGCTCTGAACGGGACATTGAAAACTGAGTCTATCAATCTGTGAAGTTTCTCGAATTTACAATAACCGCAGAGGGGTAGGAAATTTGGGTAATACATAACACTATTTCTTGTGATCATCATTCCAGACAGGTAACTTGTACATCTATGTCACACAAGTACCTACAAATCACCAGTACATGATTGCGACTGGTGATATGAGACATATAAATCCCATAAAACTAATGATCATTCAATTTGAATGTAATAACAGAAATGCTGCAATGACAATACAAACACGACGTGTACAACAATTATGAAAACGCATTGCGATAATGGCATATGTACGGCAGCTCGTTAGTGCTTTTTTATCTTTACAATTTCCCAGTAATTTAAATCGGGAAATATTGTTAAAACTGGGAATAAATTTATGAAACCAGAAAAGAAATATCAGAGCCAGTAATAATTCCCGGTTTAAGTAGTTGTACCCCGGTTTGATATTCTTTCCCAATATGCATAATTTGTTCCCAATTTGAGTGGTTTATGTCAGTAATTTATTTCAGGTTTCAATAATTTATTCTCGTTTCTAGTAAATCTTTAGTAACATATTTTTTCTTTAAATTACTGAGAAATTTTCCAAGATTTAAAAAACAAACTACACTAAATGTTCATTTAAACTGGGAAATAATTGTTAGAACGAGGAAGAAATTAAAACAATTGGAAATAAACTATTAAAACGGGAAAAACTATCTATCTCTATCTATCTATCTTTCCCGGTTTGAATTTTTTTTTCGGTTTGATTATTCTTTCTCGGTTCGAATGTTGTATTCCTGGTGTAGATAGATAGATGCTTTATTGGATTTGCGACCAAACATTTGACATGTTACACTAATAATTGGATAAAACAATAAGAACGATAAAAAAACCGGCGAGATGACTAGATACATGCAGGAATACTTGATGATTTAGATTATTGGTAATTATAGAAAGAGTATATGATTTCTTGAGACGGTTGTTTTTTGCATGTGGGAATGGTTATTTCTCGGGGTATTGAATGTTGTGAATGGCGTCTCGTTTGGTGGGGAGGAGGTAGTTCAGCTTTTGGGTTTCTTTGCCGATATTGGCGAACGTTGCTTTGCATATCGTCTCTACGCTGTGATAGAGTGGGTAGGTTGGTCTTATTCAGAGCATCTGCATAGCTCAGGCCAGGATACACGATACGGAGTGAAATCTTTAAGTTTCACCGCGCTTTATGTCATCCGTCTATCCTTTGGTCAGTCCAGGGTGCCACATAGCACAGGCATATTCCAGAACTGGCTGAAGGATGCTTTTGTAATATGTAAGTAGGTCAGCGCTGCTCAGTGCACTTCGTCTCAGTTGCTTGAGGAAGTAGATTCTACTTGACACTCTGGATAGCACTATGCCCAAGAGTTTGAACTCGTGGATGCGCTCAATTTCCATTCTATTGAGCAGAATTGGTGACAGCTCCATAGGGTTTCTACTGAAGGGTTTCTAGGGTTTCTACCGTCTTCTTGGTGTTGATCTTCACCATATTCACCGTGGACCACTCAAGGATGGAATTGGCTGCCGTTTGCATGGCACTTGCACTTGCCGATGGTCTCATGTATTTTCATGTATTTCTGTATCATCAGCGGGAGGGACAAATCACTGATGTGAACAATGAAGCAGAGAGAGCCAAGCCAGGAACTTTGTGGCATAGCGCCTCTCATGGTGAACCACTCTGATACGTCCTAGCCAATCTGTGTAAATAGTTTATTCCCGGTGTAAATAAATTTTTCCCGGATTAAATAATTTATTCCAGGTGAAATAATTAGTATTTCTCAGTTCAAAATATTGGGACATACCCAAGGCTTAGAGAGAAAAACTCATTAAACTAAAAAAAGTTGGATGGCACTAAGAAGCTTCTCTACATATGCGTGTATTATTTCATGCATTTCCTCATGTAATTCAACATACCATCCACGGACGCAATAAAAGTGGTGACACTACTATTGTCACGTAACACGGCTCTCCACAAACGCTCTAAGGTAATCCCGTCAGGTAGAATATAGCTAGAACGTTAGGATTCTCTCTTGTACCCAATTCCTATGTCTGGCTGTCGAATTCCTGTTATTGCTACGTTTTTACTTGATACTGCACAGCGCAGTGATACTTTGATGGGTATCTATGTTGATAGTTTCACAAAATCCAATTTCTGCCAACAAATATAAGCGTTGTTATCTGAACGTGAACTGGGCAATCTCGAAGGACCGACAAACGTTGTGTTTCGCAGTGGTTTAATTTGCTGGCTTATGTCTAAACATGTTAATGTTCATATTTGTAAATGTTCACGCCATTAACAAGTGATGACTGTTAAGTAAGTCAGGGATTGTATATTTATCAGGCTATTTGATTACAAACGTTACCTATTCACACAAAAGTAAATGTTCCACTTCTTTTAGAATTTATTGATAATGATTTTTCAAGTCGTCTTTGTTTTGATAGATCTCTTATTATATGGCGGCTCGGTGCGCCCGAACTGTTGTGTGGACCAATCACAAAAGGAACACGACATGATCAATGTTGTTATTGCATTTTCAGTAGAGAACTGACCAGATCCGTTAATGCAGGAGACGTGGTCACGACCCATGTCGGCCATTACCTGTGTACGTTCTCCAAAGCTACGATGGCATTCGCAATAGCGTGTTAAATGCACATTTAAATTAGTATCCTATCATTTTGCTCTCATTATAATGGGTTTTCAGCCATGAACTGTATGTTAACAAGTGTCATTTTCGTCACACCACCAGTCAGTCATAAAAATGTGCATATATTGTTATACTCCAGAATATTCGTTGAAACATAGACTTGCAGTATTTTATGTGCATACTTTAGTACCAGATATATACATGGTGTGAATTGAATAAATTTGAATCAGACAAGAAAGTACTGATAACAAGTGTAATACTGATTTTATGGAAACACGATGACTATAGCAATGCTGTGGTGGTAGTGGGGGATATAACGAATAATATAACCGCAATGGATAACACAAAAAGCACTAATTATATAAGCGTTAGTTACATTACGGTCCTCTTCAAATACTGGCAAAATGGGAGTGGAATGATCCTATTACACGTGACTTCGTTACGGAAGTGTACCCTTAGGCAATTACAATATAATAGTAAACAAACCCACTTTTTTCAGAGGTTTGCGGGTTTTGAGAACAATATCTGTTTTACAGGTTGTTTCAAACTGGACTTGGAGACGGTACATTTAATTTCCAATGGCGAACTGCCATTGCAAGTGGCATTGCATTGCGATGTCATTGCAAATAATTCTCTAATACTCGAATTAGCTTTTGTCAATATTATGTGTGTTCTTTCATGTTTTGCAATGCATGTCCTGGCCCAATTCAACCAAAATATTGAGGTACAATAAAATATCTATACGTAAATATGATAAATTGTTAATGAGTACATGGTGCAAAGAGTATTTGACATTTGGTACACAGGTATCTCCAGTGCCGAAAATCCCACGGGACCCCATATGACTTGTGGAGACTGTTGTTGAATCATACCTCAAAATGTGGACCAAATTAAAGTTTACCAATGATTAATCTAGTATGGTTATGTCCAAACGCATTTGATGATCAGCACCTTGATGTGTGGCATGCGGTCTATCAATAGTTCATTCTGAACTCAAGTAATGTGTTACAAACATTTATAATTATTTGTGTTACCTTAATGATGGCAGTAGGTCCATACATACATCCAAATGTAAACCCTGAATGTCTGGTATCTCATATTTGGTCATAACAAATTTGTTCTTATACACTTTGACTAAATGTTAATCACAACCTGTCCTTGAACTGTGAGTGATCCTCGACATACCGTTATCAACCAATGAGGGACAAATTATACACCCTCCTCTCATATGCATGGAGATGCGATCCCATCCCCTGATTGACACTATGCATACACTATGAGAGGCCGAGTCATTTCCCGCTCTGTTATGCCTTACTGTGTAGGTACGTGGCATGTATGTGATAGTTTGTCCAATAAACGAATTCAATTGGCGTGATTTTAATGACGATCTCAGATACGGTCCTTGCTATGCCAGGAGTAATACACATTTTCCTTCTCGAATAATCACATGATATACCTCTGGTCCATCTTGTAGAACATCACTACGAAGCTTTCCCAAAAGGACAATTCAACACATGCCACACTGAGAAGCCATTACCTCTGCATTATCCTGTAGTTCCAGAAAAAAATCGATGACATCGTGTTTGAAGAGACTGCATTTGTGTTATCAGGAATTGTTCTATAGGATATCTCAAACATTGAGTTGATAAATACATAAAATCATACGAGTGTATCTCATACAAAAAAATATCGGTCGTTTTCTGTATGGTGTATTAATTCAAGATACACGAGTCCAGAAACGAGTGTATTCTGTTTTCATTCGCCTGACCAAACTCAATCATATATTTTTCGGAAATACACGAGCGTGATGTTTTTCCACAATACACAACTGTTAAGACTCAATCGAATATAATATACGGACGGACAAGTGATTTTCTGACAGCCAAGGGCGAATACCGCCGATTCCAAGAAAAGTTGATGTAATAGCTGTCTTTTTGTTGAACTCGGTGCTTAAAAGTACTTCCGACGTGATGTGGCTCAGCCACTGATATAGATTTGAAGTAGGGTCGTGTAGCATTGTGGTTAACGATGAGTTTGTAGTGTGTGATAATAATGATGTTTTGTGATAAATTAAATTGTTATACTGTCGTGTGGGCAAACAAATTAAACGGATCGGCCGATGCCTCGTGTTTGGTACACCAGTTTGTAATACGAGTATATCAATACTTCTCACAAACTGGTCTGACTAATGTGAATACACCAAGAATACTTGCAGCTGATCACGAAATTTTGTCACAGAGCATGCTAGTTTTGCATTTAGACCATACCAAATAGTAAAGTTGGTCTATGGATTTTTCCCCAAAATCTATACGGAGGAGATTTTCTATACGGAGGAAAATCCTTCATCTATGGAATTTTGACCAAAATTTTCTATACGGAGAATTTTTTTTTTACAACTGAATATTTCTTCTATGGATTTTCGACAATAATTTTCTGTACGCGGGAAACTTTTTTTACAAATAAAGTTTTGGTTAGCGGACTTTCGAGTAATATTTTCTATACGGAGGTTCTTTTGGTTAAATGTTCCAACTCAGATTGTTATTACAGGTATCACATGTGCATTTAAGAGTTTTCGCAATGAATTTTATACCTTAGCGCACAAGTTGCCAATATAAACAAAGAATAAAACGATTCTGTGCACGATATATACACTTTACTATGGCCTCTACTCTCGAGGCATCAAAATGAATGTAATTATTAATATAATCAGGTAGGGAACAGATTGTTAACATACATGATGATATCAGGGATGGATATGGTGGAATCTCAATAGGTGAGAAATTTGGAGAAAGGTGTAAGTATTGGTATTATTAAATCTGTGGAACTGTTTTGGGATTAGAAAGTACCATTACACATATTTGATACCAAGAATAGTACAATTCCTTGGAAAAAACCTGCTTAGTACCATAGTTTTTCTGAATTTTATATGGAACCGCTTCGCCAGTTAACAATCCAAGATGAAATACGGGTGGCGGCAGTGAAATAAAAAAAATTGATATCGAGGAAATTTGCAGCGGCGATTTTTTTCTTAATAAAAAGTGAAACTCGATTTTTTATAGGCGGCGAGTCCATAGACCAACTTTACAATTTGGTGTGGTCTTATCATGCTTATCAGCACACTCTTCTCAAGAGGGTCTATATCAGAGTGATATTTGTTACAATCATCACCGCCACAAGATTAGGCAAGAACATGTGCTGTTGAATGCAAATATATTTAAAGCTGCTGCCTTCGAATGTATGCAATATTTTTTTCAAAACCATTTTTTTGTTGAACACATCTAATGCAATATAACAAATGGTGTGCTCAATGATTTTGACGATTACAGTCCGTCCGGGTTGTCTTTTCATCCGTTTTAGTGCCTATTTTGTACCGGTTTTGTAAATAAACAAACGAAGTATATCCATCAAACTCGAATGTAAACAAATGCTCAAATCGCGCTTAAAAGTTCACATCGAGTACATTTTCCAGTTCGTATGTGCAAATATAGTGTAGTTGTGAGAAAATTATCAATGACATACCATGATGTGCGTAGAATTATCTCGCACTTCTATGCTTTGTTTACACCTGCGTGTGATGGATACAGTTCCTGTATTTACGTGATATCTCCTGTTCAAATGAGCAAAATTTCCCTGAGAACTGGTTATTTTCATTACATTTGATGTGAGTATGTTTTATTCAGTTAGTTTAGCATGTTTAGTATGAAATATAGTTTTTAAAAAATTATGACTGGTTCCGAGGGCAGCTGCTTTAAAGTTGAATATGTTGAATGCAAATATATTTAGAGAGAAAAATAATATTTAGAGATACTTCAAAATACTTCCAAAACGGAACATACATGTAGGAATCTTTTGCAAAACAGCTATATTTCAACAGCCCTCACAATTATGCATACTTTGTTGAAACTATCGAGCGACATGAATTGAAATTGCTACTGAAACCTAAGTATATATACAAAGAAATACAACAAATGCGATGTGTAGACAAATGCGATGTGGAGAGTTCTTCTGGTTATTCCGGCTCATATTATGTGGGTGCTAGTTTTCCCTTTCGTGTCATAGCAGTTGAGTTCTAATATTGATCAATTGATTATGTGATAACTGGCCAATTTTATTGTGTAAAGGGGGATGGTTCCTTTGAACAAACCTGTGGGTACATTTGCATCATAACGAACCAGACTGTATTAGTGTGAGGTCACATAAGCTCCTGCCTATATAAATGACAGATGCGTGGTTACCATAACACCGAAAACAGTATCCACTCAATTATTGTACCTCATGTTAAAAATCATGGCAAATAATCTTCTGTATTTATACCTGCTCTGGAGCCGTTTGCCATTGGAAGTTGAATGTACCAGCGGGGGGTCCAGTTTCGAACAATATGGGAATCAGTTATTGTTGTTTACTTTTAAGTGGTAATTGCCTAAAAGTACATTTCAGTAACTAAATCAGATGTAATTAGGACCATTACACTTCTATTTTGCCCCACATGTTCAGTCACTAGGATACTGCTATCAGTTCCATTTGATGTTTTATTATTTCAACACAATGTTACCCAGAATACCTCACTCGTTTATCCTGGTGAAACGGGCAAGCCTTATATCTAAAGTAGTAACTTCAGAAAGTATTTGTACTAAATCACATGCACTTGTAAAGCCACACAGTGATTGTAATCTGGAATTGTATGGTACTGCACCATGTTAGACAACGTTGTTCGCCAATCCAGGAGATAAAGGCGCCAGGATGATGCTTACACTATCGAAAAGACATCCTTGAAATCCAGTTATAGAGTTTCACTTCCCTGTCTGATACTCCCTTATCTAATGCAGTTCACAAGAGGATGCAAAATGGTCATTCCACACAATTTTGTTTTGATTTGATATACCTGGAAAAAAACATCAAAAACAAATGCTATGATTGTGACGAGTCACATGGTATGTTTTCTACGCTCTTGCGCCAGTGTCTATATATTTGCAATAAGCAGTATCAAAATATATATCACCAAACATTAATGACCACAAAATAGCATTATCATGGTTAACTGGATTCGGGAGGCTGCTATAAATATCTGGTCAAACTCAAGGAGTGTGATGAATGGTGGTGGTGAAGCCCAACATATTGTATACATGGAACAATATTGTATTGATGACAACATAAAACGTTTTAGTATTGAATTGATGCAAACGTGACCTATATTTCCTTGCCCATGATAGAAACTAATGTAATCATTATCACTATCAATAATATATGTAGCTTTATTATCGGAATTCAATAAATGGACATACTGCTCAGTGCTGGCTTAGCTGGTTGGGTTTCGTGGACAAGTGTATTCCTCTCAATCAGAATAGACGGATGATTTCAAAAGGTGCAGTACAATTGTTGTGGTTTCCGGGCTACATTGATATATGACATCTTGTCAATATAGGATGCACTCACGATACAATGAATCTAAATGGAGTTTTGTATCCCCCGAACAAAGTCGGCGGATTTGTCTCCGTCGCGCCGCCGCCGCCCCCGCCACTACGTCCGCCGTAGAGATTTTCTTGCGAACGCTCTACAGGTTGCAAATCTTAACCGATTCTAATAATTAGGGCATTTCGGCACGAAATGTCTTTATGGTTTTGTCAGATTTTTTTTTTCTTTTTTTTTACTTTTCGGTTTCCGGACGATAACTCAAGAACGCCTTGACGAATCTTCGAGAAATTTTCACCAGTTATCACATATATTACCTAAATGAAACCTATTGTTTTGGAGCTACCATTGTGAAACTTGACATATATGTTGATATAGTGTCGCAGAGGAGCCCAATCGATTATGGGGTCAATCGCTCAAACGACATTTGACCCAGGGGCCAAAAACAATTTTGGTGAGTCATCCTTGAGGCTCATTGCATATCTCGGAAATGGTGCATCGTAGAGCGAAACGGACGTTATTTTCGGACTCGTCACCCTAGACAAACATGTCTAAGGGGTACTATCGTAGAGCGAAATGGACGTTATTTCCAGACTCGTTACCCTAGACAAACATGTCTAAGGGGTACTATGGATGAACTTTGACCTTGACCCGAAAATTTTTTGCCGAGTCGGCATTTTTCGTTTTCTTCGATATCTCGGGAATGGTGCGTCGTAGAGCGAAACGGACGATATTTTCGGACTCGTGACACTAGGCAAACATGTGTTAGGGATAGCATGGATGAACTTAGACCTTGACTTGAAATTTTTTTGCTGAGTCGGCATTTTTCCTTTTCGTCCATATCTCAGAAACGGTGCGTCGTAGAGCGAAAGGGACGTTTTTTTCGTACTCGTCGACCTAGACAAACATGTCTTAGGGGTATTATGGATGAACTTTGACCTTGACTCGAAATTTTTTTGCCGAAGCGGCATTTCTCGTTTTCTTCGATATCTCGGAAATGGTGCGTCGTAGAGCGAAACGGATGTTATTTTCGGACTCGTCGATCTAGACAAACATCTCTAGGGGTATTATGGATGAACTTTGACCTTGACCCAAATTTTTTTCGCCAAGTCGGCATTTTTCGTTTTCGGCTATATCTCGGTAACGGTGCGTCGTAGAGCGAAACGGACGTCATTTTTGGACTCATCGACCTAGACAAACATGTCTTGACGGTTTTATGGATGAACTTTGACCTTGACCCGAATTTTTTTTGCCGAGTCGGGTTTTCGTCGATATCTAGGAGTGCGTCGTAGAGTGAAATGGACGTTATTTTCGGACTCGTCGACCTGGACAAACATGTCTTAAAGTCATAGTAGCAAGATACCATCATATGGTTTTATTCCTGCTCAGATAAAGACATTGTGGACATTTAATGATAAAACGGTGTTCGCATTAATTGGTAATTAATAACAGCGACATGTAGTCGAGTATATTGAACCAGTATTACAATCGTCTTCTCCAGGCGAATAAAAAAAATAGCTTCGGCAGTTTCCGTAATCGTGACGTCAGTTGAGGCAGAATGTACTTTGATGGCTGGCCAAAAACGTAAAATACGTAATTTGGGCGATCAGCTCAAAGATGGAAAACCACTCCAAAATGCATGAGATTCAAAAGACAACACGCTAAAGCCAGCAGATACTGGACATCCTGCAGTTCAACAAACCTCCGTTCCGGGTGAATAAATAGTACTGAATCTAAATATCAAGGCAAGAAATTCCATATTTCCGCCTTCCCACCCGTTCATTTGTATTGTCAAACATGCACCAGGAGAATTAATATGCGACATGCAGTTTACCTTGCTGGCTACATGTACTTTCAGTACTGCCTCAACTGACGTCACCAACCACGTGACCCATACTAAAATCGTGATCAAAATCTTCGGCAATTTACGGAAGGAGTGCCTATTTGATTCAATATCTCGACATCCATTGATTGTATTTGTAGCATTCGTTCGAAATCACTGGAAACTATTCATGATAGACTAAATGAAAAGCACTTTCATCAGCATGCTACTAGGTCTTTAAGGGTATTTTGGATGAACTTTGACCTTGACCCGAAATTTTTTCGCAGAGTCGGCATTTTTCGTTTTCATCGATACCTTGGAAACGGTGCATCGAAGAGCAAAGCGGACGTCATTTTTGGACTCGTCGACCTAGACAAACATGTCTTGAGGGTTTTATGAATAAAATTTGACCTTGACCCGAAATTGTTTTGCTTAGTCGGCATTTTTCGTTTTCGTCGATATCCCGTAAACGGTGCGTCGTAGAGCGAAACGGACGTCATTTTCGGACTCGTCGACCTAGACATACATGTCTTAAGGGTACTATGGATGAACTTTGACCTTGACCCGAAATTTTTGTGCCGAGTCGGCATTTTTCGTTTTCTTCGATATCTCGGGAATGGTGCGTCGTAGAGCGAAACGGAGTCGGCGTTTTTCATTTTCGGCCATATCTCGGAAACGGTGCATCGTAGAGCGAAACAGACGTTATTTTCGGACTCGTGACACTAGGCAATTATGTCTTAGGGGTATGTTGGATCAACTTGATCCTGGGCCAAATTGTTTTTGCTTTCTTGACATTTTTCATTTTTGGCCATATCTCAGAAACGATGCATCGTTGAATGAAATGGATGTTATTTTTGGACTCGTGGTACTAGACAAACATGTCTTAGGGTTATGTTGGATGAAATTGTGCCTGGGCCAAACTTTTTTTTTGCTGAATCGGCATTTTTCATTTTCGGCCATATCTCGTTCATTTTCCTTTATATCTCAGAAACCGTCGTCTTGGATTGAAATGGATGTATCTACATAATCAATTTGGTTGCAGAGTTGTCAGTAATTAACAGTTCACCTGTGATTGTGTTGTGTATCGAAATGCCCCAAGGCCTCTGGGCCTTTACGTCTAGTTTTTTTATACAGACACATCTCATGGTAAGATCTCGACACCAATCGATTTTGGTTGCCATAGCGACACGTTTGTGTTCAAATTAGCCTGTTTAACATACATGGCTTGTGAATGCTTTACGGGTGGGAGTTTTTGATGAATGATGAAGAAATCTCAAAAACTCGATAAAAAAGACCGTCATACGAAGCGTATCGTTTCTCAGAATGATCGAATAAATATTAATTAGTTAACAGACTAACTTATTACGACCATTAAAATATCCACATCTGTGATCATTTCAATACCTTGTACTATGAAAGCGAATGGCACTGGATTCTTGTTCAGAATAAGAGAAGTGGTGTTTTTGGTTAAAACAGCAATATTACTAAATAAATTAACATTAATTTTACTAGTTAAGTCTATTATTGACCACAATAAAAATAGTTAAGACAAGAAATATTTATTATTGGGCTCAACAAGGTAAAGGTTTTGTCCAGTAGAGATTTCATGGGCGTAACTGAATAAGTTAACGTCTTTTTACTTGTTAAGTCTATAATTGACCACAATAAAAATAGTTAAGACAAGAAATATTTATCATTGGGCTCAACAAGGTAAAGGTTCTGTGAGATTTTATTGCTGTAACCAAATAAATTCGTCATTTTGAAATGCAGTTTTGGTCAACTTTTAGTTTGAATTTCAAATTTCCACATTTGGTACATATTTTGAGTTGAAATGGCCAAAAGTTTGATCTGACTCCAATTTCGTCATCTTGAAATGCAGTTTTGGTAAACTGTTACTCTGAATTTCAACTTGAAACCACATTTGGTACATATTATGAGTCAAAATGGCGAAAGTTTGATCTGGCTCCAATTTCGTCATCTTGAAATGCAGTTTTGGTCAACTTTTACTCTGAATTTCAACTTGTAACCACGTTTGGTACATATTTTGAGTTAAAATATAACTTATAGTGCAATGTTCGATCTGGCTCCAATTTCGTCATCTTGAAATGCAGTTTTAGTCAACTTTTACTTTGAATTTCAACTCAAAATCAAGCTTGGCACATATTATGAGGTAAAATATAACATACAGTTAAAAGTTTGATCTGGTTCCACGTTTGCCACGGTCAACTTTTAGTTTGAATTTCAACGTGATTTCGTCATCTTGAAGTGCAGTTTTGGTCAACTTCTATTTGATTTTCAACTTAGAACCAAGTTTGTCAAATATTCTGAGTTGAAATATAACTTGTTTTACAGATTGTTTTAAACTGGACTTGGAGATGGTACAGTTAATTTCTAATGGCGAACTGCCAATACTTGAATTAGCTTTTGTCAATATTATGTGTGTTCTTTCATGTTTTGCAACGCATGTCCTGGCCCAATTCAACCGAAATATTAAGGTACAATAAAATATCTATAGGTAAATATGATAAATTGTTAATGAATACATGGTGCAAAGAGTATTTGACATTTGGTACACAGATATCTAGAGTGCCAAAAATCCCACGGGACCCCATATCAATGGTGGAGACTGTTGTTGAATCATATCTCAAAATGTGGACCAAATTTAAAGTCTACCAATGATGAATCTAGTATGTTTATGTCCAAACGCATTTGATGGTCAGCACCTTAATGTGTGGCATGCGGTCCATCAATATTTCATTCTGCGACTGTGTCGCAGATTTGAGAAAGACCTGAAACTTATATTTTAGAATTACAATGTCTCATATGTAGCGGGTATTTCAGTAGATATATAACTCCACATCTTTCCCTGACGAAACTTTCTATTGCGCCAGCCTTCAAATGACTTTCCCAATCTTCACAGTGGTCTGCACATTGCATCAAATCCTTACTGGCCTGATTCAATACAATGGAGACTAGAATCCATGTAACTGTGGTTGTAATTGGTGGAGAATTACGAGCTACATTTCATAGTCTCATGTGGAAACTGGTGCTTGTTGCTTGATGATGACAACCATCTGGCGCAAGTAGCCTATTGATGTTGTAAATAGCCTGGCGTCAGCACAATGGGCTTAGCTCTGATGGCTGGGTTGTATTTGGAGCTTGGGAAAGGATCTTCGCTGAATGCATAAGCAGCACAAAGGCTTATTTTCCCATGATACCTTGATCAGTGGATGTTATGGGTACATCCAATGGTATTTTAGGCTCTTTGGGTCCATCCAGATCTTGGGACTTGAATTTGCCGTATTTCTGTTCTTAAAACAGAATCAGTGGATACATTGGAAACATTAACAAAGATAGCACTGCCTGATCGAGGCGGTGGAAAGGTACGGGTGTCCCTATTTTTGAATATCTGCTATTCATATTACTGATATATTAATAAGGAGAGACACAAATTTTAAATGGTTTGCCATGGGAGCAAACCTTGAACAAAAGTAGTATCCAAATACATCACTCTACATCAAAATGTTAACACATAAACACTCACTAAGACACTTAATTAATTTGAACACTGATATTGAATTGCAATTATAATTCTGACAAGCAGTTCTACTAGGTGATGAATAAATAAGTAGCTTATTTGCGCGAATACTTCCTATCATTGATATCTCCCTTGTCTATATTATTTTACCCATTTCATCATTTCTACATTATTTTCGAAACCCCGGACATCCCTAAAGAAATATCCCACCAGTGTGTTATCCAATTCATTCAACAAATCCACAATAGAACGTGTACCACAATTGCTCAATCTAATTTGGCAGTGTGATTATTATAGGATTATAGATAGATGAACTGAATTTTGTTCAACCAATTATTGGTTTTGTCTATGACAACATCCGCAGTTCGTTGAGCGTAAATTACATCTGTCAGAAGTGCTCGAACAATAATCATCATTCGAACTTTATGCTCATTTCATTCTTTCGGCGTTTTGAATTATGATAATTAGCGGTGATTGGGAATATCATTCGTGATTTATATATTCATAAGCCCAGCAGCAAGTAATTGGGTGCAATGCAGAATATTTATGTGCTAGTCTAATGACACAGCAGAAAGATTTGTTTTATGATGCATATATAACTCCATTACACGAGTCACTAATATTCATCAGGTGTACAAAGTGTGTAAATGGTGACGCTACAGCCACCCCTCTCCATAAATATCACCTCATCAAAATTGAGTCAGCAAAAATAACTAAACACCAATCAAATGACTTCGGCCCTGCTTCAAATTGTTTTTGGATTTTTAAGGCAAAAATGATCTGTAATTTTTGTGACCCGTTGCTGTAAGTTATTTCAAACTATAATAATGATGGGCTGAACGTCACATATTGAAGAGCTACTTATCAAATGCGTGGGAACATAGCCATACTATATTCATCGTCATTATACATTGTGATTCGGTCCACATATTGAGATAGGATTCAGCAACAGTCTCCACACACGTAATATGCGGTCATGTAGGATTTTTGGTACTGCAGGTACGTACCTAACAAATGTCAAATAATCTGTGCACCTGTGTATTCGTTAACAATTTTTTTTATCATATTGCCCCATATGTATTTTATTGTATCTTCAGGTATCGGTTGTATTAGGTCAGAGCATACATTCTAGAACATGAAAGAATACACAAAATATTGACAACAGATTATCCAAATGTTTGGAAAATACTTGCAATGACATCTGTTACGCACTACTAATAATTATCTCTAGTCAAATTGCATCATTCTTGGATACCAGTTAACTTATCATTCCCAGAGTAATAAACAGACATATTTTAAATAAACTATTACAGTGATTACAGACTGGGACCATTTCCTGGTTAGTTTTTTTTCTGCTTTGAATACAACAGCATATAATTGTTCGGGTTATGTATTTCATCAAAACATTTATAAAATGATGTGGAAACATGTTTTTTTGCATTCATAAATTAAATAGATTTGGTAACAACATTCAGCATGACCAGATAACGTGAACTTAACAAAATGCGTAAGAAGCAGTCCAGACGCCAGAAATTGGATACACCAGACATCTATAGTATCTCACGTGATCAGATTAGCAGTGAGTGGTTATAGAGAACTAGGCGAGTGTGTTTCGAGTATAGTATCATTACTTCTACTTCGCGGTGCAACAAACCAATCTACAGAATATTTCTGTTGCTTTCAAGCGAGATATTCTGTTTATCGTTATCAGTTATATAAGTAAATGTATCGCTAAATTATTGATATGACAGCAAACAATTTAGGCTGCCATATCAAACCATGATGTGGATATAGCTACGTGCAGTACAATTAATAATCCGTGCATGAGTCCCTTATGAGTATGAATCCGTCCAGTATTCATTTCTGTGCATAGAACATATGCATAAAACTCAACAAACAAGACGCTGAAATGACATGTGAAAATGAAGTGATTAGCAAATTGAGAATTTTGTTAAGAATAGTCCCACGCTTGCCCTTTATTCCTATCTCTACAAGTGATGGCCCTGTGGTCATTTCGGAGACAAGTAGGTTGAAGTTGTGCTTCAAAACACAAATAGGTCAAGACAACTCATTTTAAGTAATTTCTGGTAACATATTATGTATCAAAGAAATTCTTGGTCCGAGTCGAAAAATAGTGTCATTTTTTTCAATGGGCAAGATTGCGCCAATATAAGCATCTAACGATCATCAAAAACAACAAGCTACAGGATAGTAAGAATTGAAAGCTTTAGATTATGTCCGGGAAACATTTTCCTTAATATGCCGCATGACAAACATTTTAAATATGCTCCTCACGATTGACACGAGACAATAATTATTGTGAACTGCAATTCACAGAATACTTGTATTGGGCGCACAAGCGCACAACGTATGTCCACCGTCGAATAGCTCGCTGCCCGTCACCGTGGAGACCTCCTAAACAAAAATAGTCCAACCTACTACGAATATTATTATATTCGTAGATAAACTGAATACAAGTCTATATTCCCTACTAGGACCCAAACTAATAGAAATGGACAGGATATTTTTTGTGTGTGGCAAAGTTATCAACGCCATCACCATTTGTTAGCATCTATCATATTAATATTCCAACCTACTACGAATATTACTAAATATATTTGGCTGTATTGGTGGTAATAGATTGATTCCTACATTAGTGTATAGTAGTACCGGACACAGCCCGGACAACTACATTTTACACAATGGCCGTCCCTGGTGCGGCTTTGAATGAAATAAATTTGGTCTGGTTGTTCTTCTAGTTTGGAAATATGTCATTTTAGGTTTTTATCGGTTACCAAAATCATTTATCAGTGGCAATATGTTTCCCAAACTAAGCATTGTGCTCCACTCCTTTTACCGTGTTCTGTAAATGTATGTCATTCATCGGAAATGGTCGTGTTGCAGGTCATGTCCTTCATTAAAGATACAAAAGGAATCGAACATGGAAGCTTTGAATTGTTCTGTGATAGCTAGAAAGTAGCACTAAAATCTGGTGGCAGAAATTGGATTCAGTCAAACTGTCTACATAAATAACCATCGGACCACGACATAATATCTAATGCTTTGTAAAATACCGCAAATGACGGCAATACAACTGAGATATATCTAGAAAGAAAGCGACTAATGCATCGTGTCCACGAAACCGCGCCAAAAACAATAAGTTCTTCGTAATATATATACTTTTGATATGCAAACGCACGTACTGGTTTCAAATTACCGCTTTATTCCGTCCCAAACCCAGATCACCATTCCTGCTAGGACCCAAACTAATAGAAATGAACAGGATATTTTTTGTGTGTGGCAAAGTTATCAACGCCATCACCATTTGTTAGCATTCACCACGCAGTGGATGACTGAAATGTTCTACAGCTTTTGACCTTTCCTAATAAAACCATTTTTATATTTTATTATAGATCAATTGGGTAACATCAGTTTTATGATATACATGTAGTATCGACAGTAAAAGATAGGCCCTTGAAGTTCAAACACACCGAAAAAATACAATACGTGAAGAACGTATTGTTTATATTTCTGTTAACATATACACTGTACAAACCTTATTATGTGCTTGCATTTATTGTCATTATGCACGGAAAATTAAAATTGAATATTTTAGTTTCCATTACTACTGTGATGTGTATGGATTAGTGTTTGTAAGTATCAATCTATCACCAACGATACCACTAGATTTTGATGATGCCAATATCAAATGTAAAATACAACATTTTGCAATCGAAACAAAAGCACGACCAGGATAATACAAAAATACACTGGCGTCATCAGGGCAGACGGTGTGTGAAATGTAGTTGTCTCTACTGTACACCTGATGAAATTAGTATACAACCATCCAACAACCTATGAAATTAATTTTGAAATCTGAAACAAATCCCATGGCATAGATACATGACATGGTACATGAACGGATTATTGTATAATCTACAGTGGGGTCCAAAAGTCTTAGACCACCTCCAGAATGTCATTATGATAGGCATACATTAGAAGACATGTGTTTAATACATGCGGGCTAAAATGTTGAATACTATGTCTGTACTATAATAGACATGTATCTCAAAATAACACCAGAATGTTTATTTATTTATATGTCGCCAAGACCAGATACGGAATACTGACCCATAATAATTCTTAATGAACCCCTCATGAGTAAATACTACTTGTTTCAATTTACGGAGAATGGACCTTGTAGGTATAATTGGTGATTCGATTTATAATTCAGTACCTTACCCCCAATATTTTAACTCTTGAGTGTAGATTTTTATTCAATAGCTGAATGAAATACGACTGTAAGGCATGTCCGAGCGAAGGTCGTTTCATGACCCCCTCACAAGCCATGGTCGTGTGTCGTGGTTAGCAGTTGTTGTTTTTGATATAGTTCAGACGTCGGTTTTCTACATTCATCAACATCATTATTGTTAAACAATTACCGTCCTAGCTCATATTACCAGTGTATTTCTTCAAATGACACCCATCAGCAATAACCATTCCCTAACATATCTGCTTTGGACATGAAATATGTATCAACTTATTACCTCGAACATTATAATATTTTGCTAATGACAATAAAATTGTTTCATTTCAAAAATATTCAGTTCAAGATTATTACTATCATAATCAAAATCTCGTTCAACCAGGGGTAAATGCGTTTCTTCACCGTGTCCGTCCAAATTTCAAGAATTTCAAGAAAGACTGACCAACCAACGATGCCCTACCGGAGACCACATGATACCCTACTGGTATCTGCTCAGTGACTGTTTTGTGCAAATCGGCTCGTTTATCTG
Source organism: Terebella lapidaria (assembly GCA_949152475.1). Classification (NCBI taxonomy): domain Eukaryota; kingdom Metazoa; phylum Annelida; class Polychaeta; order Terebellida; family Terebellidae; genus Terebella; species Terebella lapidaria. Next base: position 31,532,419 of record OX424560.1, read on the forward strand.
AAGGGCACCTTCCGGACATTCATCGGCGCCCGGCAGGATACCCTGCGGTGATCACCTGGTGAGCTACCCACATTTGTCGGCCGAAAAATTTGGTCGATTCCCTCGGCACCTGATGGGCATCTGAAGGGGCTCTGGCCGCTCACCGGCAGACGTGCAAGCGATTCACCAATGATGTCATTTTTTTCACCGGTCGCCGCAAGAAAATAACTTTGCGTTATTTTCTTCCGATGCCTCTAACGACGTGTCTACGATGTCCGATTGTTGCCAGATGGTCACGGATGATCCTCAGGCGCTCAGTAGGTGACCGGCCGAAATGGCCCAAGTTTCAGCCTTTTCGGGCATCGTATCCTCATCGGCGAAGGCATCGGTGCAAATGTGACTTAGGCATTAATAATTTCTGCTTTGAATATAACAGCACATAATGGTTCGGGTTATGTATTTCACCAAAACATTGATAAAATGATGTGGAAATGACACCCATCAGCAATAACCATTCCCTAACATATCTGCTTTGGACATGAAATATGTATCAACTTATTACCTCGAACATTATAATATTTTGCTAATGACAATAAAATTGTTTCATTTCAAAAATATTCAGTTCAAGATTATTACTATCATAATCAAAATCTCGTTCAACCAGGGGTAAATGCGTTTCTTCACCGTGTCCGTCCAAATTTCAAGAATTTCAAGAAAGACTGACCAACCAACGATGCCCTACCGGAGACCACATGATACCCTACTGGTATCTGCTCAGTGACTGTTTTGTGCAAATCGGCTCGTTTATCTGAAGGGCACCTTCCGGACATTCATCGGCGCCCGGCAGGATACCCTGCGGTGATCACCTGGTGAGCTACCCACATTTGTCGGCCGAAAAATTTGGTCGATTCCCTCGGCACCTGATGGGCATCTGAAGGGGCTCTGGCCGCTCACCGGCAGACGTGCAAGCGATTCACCAATGATGTCATTTTTTTCACCGGTCGCCGCAAGAAAATAACTTTGCGTTATTTTCTTCCGATGCCTCTAACGACGTGTCTACGATGTCCGATTGTTGCCAGATGGTCACGGATGATCCTCAGGCGCTCAGTAGGTGACCGGCCGAAATGGCCCAAGTTTCAGCCTTTTCGGGCATCGTATCCTCATCGGCGAAGGCATCGGTGCAAATGTGACTTAGGCATTAATAATTTCTGCTTTGAATATAACAGCACATAATGGTTCGGGTTATGTATTTCACCAAAACATTGATAAAATGATGTGGAAACATGTTTTTTTGCATTCATAAATTAAATAGATTTGGTAACAACATTCAGTATGACCGAATAACGTGAACTTAACAATATGCGCAAGAAGCAGTCCAGACACCAGAAATTGGATACACCAGACATCTAGAGTATCTCACGTGATCAGGTTAGCAGTGAGTGGTTATAGAGAACTAGGCGAGTGTGTTTCGAGTATAGTATCATTACTTCAACTTCGCGGTGCAACAAACCAATCTCCAGAATATTTTTGATGCTTTCAAGCGAGATATTCTGTTTATCGTTATCAGTTATATAAGTAAATGTATCGCTAAATTATTGATATGACAGCAAACATTTTAGGCTGCCATATCAAACCATGATGTGGATATAGGTACGTGCAGTACGATTATTAATCCGTGCATGAGTCCCTTATGAGTATGAATCCGTACAGTTTTCATTCCTGTGCATAGAACATATGTATAAAACTCAGCAAACAAGACGCTGAAATGACATGTGCAAATGAAGTGATTAGCAAATTGAGAATTTTGTTAAGAATAGTCCCACGCTTGCCCTTTATTCCTATCTATACAAGCGATGGCCCTGTGGTCATTTCGGAGACAAGTAGGTTGAAGTTGTTCTTCAAAACACAAATAGGTCAAGACAACTCATTTTAAGTAATTTCTGGTAACATATTATGTATCAAAGAAATTCTTGGTCCGAGTCGAAAAATAGTGTCATTTTTTTTCAATGGGCAAGATTGCGCCAATATAAGCATCTAACGATCTGTGTGATCGGCAAATATTAACAATCATCAGAAACAACAAGCTACAGGATAGTAAGAATTGAAAGCGTAAGATTATGTCCGGGAAACATTTTCCTTAATATGCCGCATGACAAACATTTTAAATATGCTCCTCACGATTGACACGAGACAATAATTTTTGTGAACTGCAATTCACAGAATACTTGTATTGGGCGCACAATGCGCACAACGTATGTCCACCGTCGAATAGCTCGCTGCCCGTCACCGTGGAGACCTCCTAAACAAAAATAGTCCAACCTACTACGAATATTATTATATTCGTAGATAAACTGAATACAAGTCTATACTCCCTACTAGGACCCAAACTAATAGAAATGGACAGGATATTTTTTGTGTGTGGCAAAGTTATCAACGCCATCACCATTTGTTAGCATCTACCATATTAATATTCCAACCTACTACGAATATTACTAAATATATTTGGCTGTATTGGTGGTAATAGATTGATTCTTACATTAGTGTATAGTAGTACCGGACACAGCCCGGACAACTACATTTTACACAATGGCCGTCCCTGGTGCGGCTTTGAATGAAATAAATTTGGTCTGGTTGTTCTTCTAGTTTGGAAATATGTCATTTTAGGTTTTTATCGGTTACCAAAATCATTTATCAGTGGCAATATGTTTCCCAAACTGAGCATTGTGCTCCACTCCTTTTACCGTGTTCTGTAAATGTATGTCATTCATCGGAAATGGTCGTGTTGCAGGTCATGTCCTTCATTAAAGATACAAAAGGAATCGAACATGGAAGCTTTGAATTGTTCTGTGACAGGTAGAAAGTAGCACTAAAGTCTGGTGGCAGAAATTGGATTCAGTCAAACTGTCTACATAAATAACCATCGGACCACGACATAATATCTAATGCTTTGTAAAATGCCGCAAATGACGGCAATACAACTGAGATATATCTAGAAAGAAAGCGACTAATGCATCGTGTCCACGAAACCGCGCCAAAAACAATAAGTTCTTCGTATTATATATACTTTTGATATGCAAACGCACGTGCTGGTTTCAAGTTACCGCTTTATTCCGTCCCAAACCCAGATCACCATTCCTGCTAGGACCCAAACTAATAGAAATGAACAGGATATTTTTTGTGTGTGACAAAGTTATCAACGCCATCACCATTTGTTAGCATCTACCACGCAGTGGATGACTGAAATGTTCTACAGCTTTTGACCTTTCCTAATAAAACCATTTTTATATTTAATTATAGATCAATTGGGTAACATCATTTTTATGATATACATGTAGTATCGACAGTAAAAGATAGGCCCTTGAAGTTCAAACACACCGAAAAAATGCAATACGTGAAGAACGTATTGTTTATATTTGTGCTAACATATACACTGTACAAACCTTATTATGTGCTTGCATTTATTGTCATTATGCACGGAAAATTAAAATTGAATATTTTAGTTTCCATTACTACTGTGATGTGTATGGATTAGTGTTTGTAAGTATCAATCTATCACCAACGATACCACTAGATTTTGATGATGCCAATATCAAACGTAAAATACAACATTTTGCAATCGAAACAAAAGCACGACCAGGATTATCCAAAAATACACTGGCGTCATCAGGGGCAGACAGTGTGTGAAATGTAGTTGTCTCTACTGTACACCTGATGAAATTAGTATACAACCATCAAACAACCTATGAAACTAATTTTGAAATCCCATGGCATAGATACATGACATGGTACATGAATGGATTATTGTATAATCTACAGTGGGGTCCAAAAGTCTTAGACCACCTCCAGAATGTCATTATAACAGGCATACATTAGAAGACATGTGTTTAATACATGCGGGCTAAAATGCTGAATACTATGTCTGTACTATAATAGACATGTATCTCAAAATAACACCAGAATGTTTATTTATTTATATGTCGCCAAGACCAGATACGGAATACTGACCCATAATAATTCTTAATGAACCCCTCATGAGTAAATACTACTTGTTTCAATTTACGGAGAATGGACCTTGTAGGTATAATTGGTGATTCGATTTATAATTCAGTACCTTACCCCCAATATTTTAACTCTGAGTGTAGATTTTTATTCAATAGCTGAATGAAATACGACTGTAAGGCATGTCCGAGCGAAGGTCGTTTCATGACCCCCTCACAAGCCATGGTCGTGTGTCGTGGTTAGCAGTTGTTATTTTTGATATAGTTCAGACGTCGGTTTTCTACATTCATCAACATCATTATTGTTAAACAATTACCGTCCTAGCTCATATTACCAGTGGATTTCTTCAAATGACACCCATCAGCAATAACCATTCCCTAACATATCTGCTTTGGACATGAAATATGTATCAACTTATTACCTCGAACATTATAATATTTTGCTAATGACAATAAAATTCTTTCATTTCAAAAATATTTAGTTCAAGATTATTACTACCATAATCAAAATCTCGTTCAACCAGGGGTAAATGCGCGATACATATATTTGACTGGCAGATTTGTCCAGAATTAGCTACTTCCCTGTTCACATTGACATAATATTATAGCGATTTTACAGCACCGAAAGTCAAGAAATATACCCCCTCGCCAATTGAACGTACTATTATCGGTGTTGGTTATCAATGAGTTTATTGTGGGTCTATTCATGAAAAAAATAATCGCAATCCAAAGGGGATTGGCAAAAATTCCATTCAATATTTCGAGATGAATTCCAGGAAATTCGTTTGACTATAAAATGATCACTTCGTATTATCGCTGCCGACTTTGCATTACGAAAACTGTCAAAATACCTAATTACTTTTTCCTGGCGAAAGAGTTCTTGAATGCCCAGAGCTGAAATTTCAGTAAGTGGCATGAAATTACCTATACGCAGCTATAATCAGGCTTTTCAATCTCTCATCCATTTGATTCATTGACTCGATAGCATATTGCGAAATTCAACTAATGTTGCTTTTTGTTTTGACTGAACATCTCTCACACATATGATTATGGTCAAGAGCGTTATTTTCTACATTCTAACAAAAAATGTCATGTTGAGTAGTTTAAGGGCACTGTACATGCAAATCTGAACAGAGCATACATATAGTGGCTCGATATGCTCATGAAATCGAGTATAAATTTTACATTATTTCATATGTAGTGACAGACTTTTCGGCCCAAGTAATTTGTGCTGCCATAATACTACTCTTCCACTGTAAATATATCATTTAATCTGTTTCGCACCTTTTTAATCCTTATTGAATATATAAGAACAAGCAGCTTATTTTACCTAATCTAACTCTCTTCGGCCCAAGTATCATACGCTTCGCCTCAATACTACTCACCCACTGAAAACATACCATTTAATCCGCCTGGCACCTTTTCAATCCTTATTGAATATAGAGAAAAGCGCAGGATATGAAACTTGGGCCCTATCGGCCGTAGGGAACAGATCTGAAGTCCCACCGTGGAAGAAGTTTCATGGAATATATGCCAATAGTTTGGTTCTGCATTATTTACAATTATATTGTATGTCCAGACAATGACCGAAAAATGGAATACATGTTATATATATTTTATGGGATGCTGTGTATATAACACGCCTGTGAAATGCCAGTCCAACCATCTGCCCACACTACTCCATCATTCCATTGTTGACCTGAAGAAAGAGATCCGTGGGTGGTAACGAGATGAAGTAACATTACTGTTCCTGGGATGATTGGTTGGTGGAGGTTCTAAGTAATTACTAAAACAGACGGCGACATTGTGCTCTGCAATATACCAGTTGTAATGACATAATAGTTATGTCCTAGTGGGGGTGGGGGAGAGTGCGTTTATTGCATGTTAGCATCAGTCAAATTGCTGCGAAATTCCTGCCTTTGATATTCTGTCGGACCATTTCAATGGCCAGTGTGTAACTGTTCACTTTTCCACAGGAAGTTTCCACACATACTGATGAAAACCTTTCTTCCTAATTTTATGTTCCTCGGTCTGTGTGTGATATATATGACTTCGGTTGTGGATATTTGGCAGGGCCTTTTATTCTGAATTTTTTTTTTGGTTTGTTACTGACTTGGCAACGAGCAATCGAACCTTAAAACTTTGTCTTTTCGACAGTTTAGCGTGTGATTTAACTGCGGGTCTGAACAGATCTGCAACAGCAGGCAATTCACCTGTAAAAAGCATATTAGTCATCATTTCACAAACCGGCCGTATAAGGCCATTTTACCGGCAAAAGAAAGTACAGTCATATTTGCCGCAGGCCATATTGGGAATGGCGCCCAGCTTATATTGACAAAAGGGTGGAACTCGACCACTCCGCAAAGTTTCATGCATGTATCAAAATGTTGACAATTCCTTGAAGTTGATGAGCTCAGAAGCTGCGACATAATTATTTGATTGGTTCCGGAGAGATTCATTTGACATTTATTTGTAATTATTTGGATGTCATATCAGGATCCTGACTACATCGGATGGGCGACACAGGAGGTGTTTGCATGTCGCATGGCTTTACTGAAAGCAGCACGCTACTTAGGAGGCCTGCTTGATGTCGTATGACAATCAAGTTGGTGTGCATTGCTGGTCACACGGTTTGGGTCCCAATCAAATGAGATTCCCGTTTGACATATTGGACTTGGAAAAGACTACCTGCAAAAGAATGGACTCAGAAATACTAAACTGTCACATGACCGTTTCGGTCTGGTCTTGTGTAGACTACGACTATGCAGATTTTGATGCAATCCATAAAACTCCGTGACTAATCCCACATGGCCATCAATACACTGCAAATTAAAATCCTAGTTTGGCTTATAGCTTATGAATATTCCATATCCGCACCTTGTATTACTGAAACCAAGTCCAGCCCTCCGCCACTTCTCACAAAACAGCGTTGATACCCACTTATTTATTAAGTACATGCGAATCGTTCAATATGTCAATCAAGTAATATGCCCTATCATATATGTTTTGAGTACACCCATGCATGTCTTCTCGAATCCTGTCTGGGTATAACTTGAACAGTTCTGAAGACATTCCAGTCTTGTTTTGTCACTCATGTGATATCAAGATCAATTGAACTTCAATTAGATGGTGATCAGAGTGCTAGATAAACAGATCTAGCACGAAAATACAATGTCATATGCATTTTCTCGCACGACATGCCAATAAACTGCTGTCACGACAAACAAATGTTATATTTTACTCGTTTGAGTGCTGGATCGAAATATATTGGAACTGCTCTCAGTATTGGACGGAAACGGTGGAGTGCGAGAATAGATTGGTACTTACATTACCATCATGAGATACATAACACAGGAAAAACTATCCTATATTGGGTATAATACATTCCTAAGAATTAGTCCAAAGCCAAAGCCAAAGCCGTGCTTGAAACCAGTTCTCCAATCCCCAGCCATTGTTGAGCTAAAGGTGGTATGTTATCCTAACACACTGAAGTAACATCTGCTCCAGATAGCTGTCCTGGGATGATTGGTTGAGGGACGTGTTTAAACGTAATTATTACGACAGACGGCGATACCAGACAATACACTCGCAGTAATTATATGACACTCAATACGTGGTCCAGAATGTTGAATAGTTCACAGGATAGCTGGACAGATGATATATCCCAGTCAAATTACAACGCATTGCATTCACAGATGATCGTTAAATAAAGTATAAAAGCAACATATTGGCCATTTGTGGGTTATTGGCCAGTTGTGGTTTAGTCTGTTTTGAAATTAGTTGATTTTTACAATCATTTTCTGAACTATTTAGAGAAATGTATGTGTATTCAGAGAAACGTATGTGCCGTTTTATCATGTTCCACATTGATTTCCCCAAGTAGAAAAGAGAACATGACATTGCACCCTGGAGACGTCTTTGAAAAGTAATTATGGCTGGTTTTGAGTTTAGTGTTTTAAGACCCTTCTACACTATCCTGTAGTTCCAGAATAAAATCAATGACATTGTGTTTGAAGATGTTCTAACTGTTCTAAAACCATACAAGTGAGTGAGATTTTCGCAAAACGATACAATAAGATTCTGTATAATTCGAGATACAGTCGAACTCGTCGAAAACGAGTGCATTCTGTGTTCATCCGCCAGACCAAACTCGAACAATATCTTCTAAAGTTGAACATACAGCTGTTCAGACTCAATCCAATATAATATACAGACTCAATAGAAATTTGTAAATAATAATTATTTTATAATTTTTATTGATAGTAGTGATGGATGAGTAGTTCACAGGATAGAAGTGATTTTCTGACAGCAAAGGAGGAATACCACCAATCCCAAGAAAAGTCAATGTGTCGTTTTTTATGCCCTTTATATCGTCGTTTCCGTTTACGAAAGCTCAATGTAATAGCTGTCTTTTTGTTGAACTCGGTAGTTGAAAGTAATGAGGCTCAGCGTAGGATGATACCGGAAAGGTTATCACATTCTTGCAAGTCCTGTAGCACTCTAGTGTACGATGTGTGATAAATAATATTGGTATACACTACTGTGCTGAATATGGTAAAAGTGCTGCACAAGTACTTTTTCTTCGAACTGGGCAAACAAATGAAATCAACAAATCATTTGATGCCTCGTGTTTGGTACACCAGTTATAATATGGGTATATCAATACTGCTCACCAACTGGACTGATTTATGTTAAAATACCAAAAATACTCGCAGTAGATCATGCAATTTTGTCACGGAGCATGCTAGTTTAGCACATAGGACACTATTCTCAAGAAGGGTCTACGCAAGAGAGATATGTGTTACAATCATCACTATCTCAAGATTAGGCAAGAATAGGTCTTGTTGAATGCAAAATATCCAGAGATAAACGCAAATATTTCCGAACAAAGGCAACTATTTTCCAAGACGGAATAAACATGCAGGAATCTTTTACGAAATAGCTACATTTTAACAACTCCCACATTCGTGCATAGTCTATCCAGCGACATGAATTGAAATTGCTACTAATCCCTAAGTATGAACACAAAGAAATACGATGTGTAGACAGAGTTCTTCTGGTAATTCCGGCTCTTATTAAGTAGGTTCTATCGACATGATCGATAATTGATGTGTAAAAGGGAACGACCAGAGTGGACTAGTGAGAGGTCACATCATCTCTTGTCTATATTAGACAGTTGTGTGGCTAACAGTTCTTATCGTAACACCGAAAACAGTGTTCACTCAGTTGTTGTAACTCATGGTAAAAATCACAGAAAATCATTTTTTTGTAATTATCACTGCCAAGCTATGGAACAGCTTGTCATTGGACGTCGAATGTACCAACTCCATGTCCAGTGAATGTCCAGTTTCAAACAATCTGTAAAATAGTTATTGTTCTCAAACCTTCAACTGTCTTAAGAAAATGGGTTTGTTTATTATCAAGTGGTAATCCCCTAAGGTACATTTCTGTAACCAAACCACATGTAATTAGGATCATTCCACTTCTATTCGCCTGTAGCAATTTCAGAGGACCACTATATAAATGTAAATTATATAATTGGACAGGTGTGTTTTGTGTTATCCTCGGCAGTTCACGTTATTTTTATATCTTTTCCATCACCAAAACATTACTAGCCATCATGTTTCCATAAAAATCAGTATTAAACTTGTTTTCAGTACATTTTTGTTTGATTTGAATTATGCAATTCACAGCATGTGTAAATCTGGTACTAAGTCGAATCCATACGTTCATTCACTAGGATACTGCTATCAGTTCCATCTGATGTTTCATAATTTCAACACAATGTTACTCAGAATACCTCATTCGTTTATCCTGGTGAAACGGGCAAGCCTTATATCTAAAGTAGTAACTTCAGAAAGTACTTGTACTAAATCACATGCACTGGCAAAGCCATTGTAGTCTGAAATTGTATGGCACTGCACCATGTTTTGACAACGTTGTTCGAAAGTCGAGGAGAAAAATCGCCAGGCTGTTGTTCACAATCTACCCAGAAGACATCCTCGAAATCCAATTATAGAGTTTCAGTTCCCTGTCTAATACTCCCTGCACATTATCCAATGCAGTTCACAGACCAGGCAAATTGATCATCCTACACAAATTGTACACTTGATCAAATTAAAACTAACATGATTTGATTTAGCTTTGAAAACATAAAAAAAATAAGAAACACGACTAGTCACATGGTCTATTTTGGCGGTGTTGCACCGGTGTTGGTCTATTTGCAATAAGTATCACCTGAAATATCACAATACATTATTGGCCACAACATATGATTGGAGCTAACGTAATGGTTATGATCACCACTTATGCTGTATGTCGTAATATTGTATAACCCAGTGGATCATTTTAGACTTGGCTAACGCGAAAAGAGGGGTGGAATAATAATATCACGGATTTGACATTTCATAGTCATTGAAGGTCAAGTTCAATGATTTTACTCAACTCGACATACAGGACTCCCCATTTGAATGTGTTAAAAGTTCAGAGTTATCTTGAAGTATTCTTGATAGAGTTCACTCTATATTGTTCCAACTCTGAAGAAACATATTATGAAAATTGGGAAAGTCCCGAAATGTTCCGTTTAATGGGATGATGATGGTGCATTTAACACTTTTTAAGAAAATTCCTGACACAATTTTTTTGCCATTCCGTTTGTTAATCTAAGAGGCAACAATACTTCAAGTGCAACAATACTTATCCACGTCACAAGGGTACCCATGATGAATTCAAGCAGTAATTGATAAACAAATATTACCAAATATTTTTTGTGTAATACAAAGTTGTATTGATTAAATGGTTATTGTTGTTTTCCCGCCCGCGGTTGTTTCTCGTTGTTTGTCTCAATGAACCCAACAATATTGTGCTCGGTTGCTAGGTATATAATTCTCGCCACATCTACTCTCATACCCCTTTTGTACACCGGGCGTCCAAGCAGTGAGTTCAGTCTGTGGGTAATTATCGGATATAAAGATGGGTCCTTTTCTGTGTTGCCTCAGATTTACCTGCTCGACTGAACGAATGCTTTAAAAAACATAGGCCCAAGGGACCTGTAGCTTACCGGCTAGCCAATAGGTGATCGGACCGATGGTCTGGTAACTTCAAGGTTACAAGTATATTCAGCATATATCATTTCCTATATGTGCACATTTGATTTTTAAGCTGTTTTATGTTATAAGTGAACATGTTTTGAATTTTCGATATATTGTGAAAATGCACAAATCCACATATAAGATAGATGGGTGGATATTATAAACTCGGTGAATATTGTGAGGTGATAATTATAGATGGGGTGTAAATTATAAACGCGGTCAAAATTATGGGTTGATAATTATAGAATGGGTGGATATTATAAACTCGGTAAATATTGTGAGGTGATAAATACAGATGGGGTGGAAATTATGAACGCGGTAATAATTCTGAGGTGGTAATCATAAACGGGGTGGAAATTATCAATGCGGTGAAATTTATGAGGTGATAATCATCGATGGGGTGGATATTATAAACTCGCTGAATATTGTGAGGTGATAATTACAGACTGGGTGAGAAATGCACGAATATAATTGGCAGTAATGCGCGACCGTAGAGAGGCGCAGGATATGATACTTGGGCCCCATGCTGTTACATGTATGTATCATGTGTCTTAAGTATTCCATATGTGTGTGTGCAATCGGCAATTACAATTAAGTATTCAAGTTGTAACGTAGTCAGTGTTCTCGCTTGTCATTTTTAACTGTATACACAACTGTCATCACAAAATCTCTTATCTCATGTGGATATTTTCTGAGCATTTTTGTTAAAATTTAATATATACATTGTATTATGTGATATGTGCAGTTTTAGTGTAATAAATCAGGGATATTGTCTGTGCATTTTGGATTAGTTTTGCATTAACATTGTATTATATCAGATGTGTAGTTTTAGTGTAATAAATCACTTTGCCCAGTTTACGACTTGTTGAAATTTGTATGTTCTAACTCAATCTATTACTATTAATTGTAAAAATGACCAATGAAGTCCTCAAGTTCTCCAGCCAAAATGGTCGTCTTCACATTCAGGGCGTCACATGATTTCCCATTTTAAGGCGCCGGCTGTCCTGTCGAACTGAAGAGCAGTAACTAACTTATTGGAACCATTATTTCATTTGTTCAATTCACTATCTTCTCTCAATCAATTATTCTTAAGTTGCTATAGTTACCCAAATATTCAATGATTAAAAAGCAGAAGTTCAAAACTCTCAATATTTATCAATTCTTGAAGCAGTATCTGTCTGTACTGCCTTTCCTCTCTGTGGATACACCACTATGGTGACTACTGAGTACTTTCTGATTCATCACGTGTATCAATAAAGGGACAATCACTGTTTTTTTAATTGATACTCTTTGAATACATATTCAAAAAAATAATAAAAACTATCTTTAGTTGATTTCTCCAAATACGAGTACATACGTTTTTCAGATTTGACATTAATTTCTTTTTATGGCTATATGGTTCAAAGTTGTGAACTCACCCAGAATTTTTTTCACAGTAACTGGTACTGCCTTGTTGTTTGACAAGAATGTGTACTGTATGTCGAATAGAAAGGCAGTATGTGAAATGCCTCCCAGGGCAGTACAGATAATCACATTTTATTCTGGAGTATTCAAGGCGTCCACAGCATACGTTTCTTGGTTTGTATTAAAACATAGATGGATTGGAATGTCGGCAGTCGTATGCAATAGTTAGATGAAAACTTACAGAACAGAGGACACTATAGCACAATTAACCTCATAATTGTGTTGTAACAAATACTGATGTGATACTGTCCAATTCCGAATGGCAACTCAACAAAATAACGCAGTCTCACAAATTAAAATAATAGGGGTCTCTAATTCATATATCATAGTAACAAATAATGTGTATGCTTGCTTCTTAACGTTATTGGTAAGCTGCCATTCCACAAATCTATTGTGAGATGCAAATGGTTGTATTTCTGCATACGTGATTAGAATGTGATTTTAGAATGTCACGTCTCAAATGTAGCACATACTTTAGTAGATACATAACTGCGTATCTTTCCCTGAAGAAATTTTCTATTGCACCAACTTTCGAATTACATTCCACATATCTTTACAGGGGTACGCACATTGCATACTGAGGAACCCTCACTGGCCTATCATTATAAGGGAGACTATAAGTCCTCACTGGCCTATCATTATAAAGGAGACTATAATCCGTGTAACTGTGGTTAACATTTCATACCAGACCTGTGGACGGTCGGGTGAGTGGAGAAACTGGAGCTGGTTGCTTGATGATGACAACCATCTGGCGCATTTAGCCTATTGAAAATAGTTGTCATACACTGTCGTGAAAAGCCTGACGTCGGCTCGGTCGTCTTGGCTCTGAAGGCGGGGGTTTATTTGGGTATTGGGAAAAGATCGTCCGTAGATACATACAGAGCAAATGCCTAACTTCCCCATGACCCTTTGATCAGTGGGTGTCGTGGATCCATCCAGGTCTTGGGCTTGACGATTGGCAGCAAATTGCTGTGATACTGATCTTGAAAAAAAATGGACATTGAAAACTTTGACAAAGATTGTGCAGTATTTGAGATCAACCCAATTTTACAGGTGAATCTATATCTTCGAATCGCTGACAGTAGTTGATATTACTGACAGATTAATAACGAAAGCCTCAAGTGGAAAATGATTTGGAATGGAAACAAACGTTGACCAAAATTTGTATTCAAATCATCATTGCACATCAAATTGTTAACACACTAAGACATTTATTATTTTACAAAACATTTATGACATTGATAAAGTAAGTAGCTCATAGAAGCCATTAATGTCTATCAATGATACATCCTGAGTGATGGGAGTGATTGTAGGCAGGTTTTCTCGCCTAACCCCCAATATCCCTGAAAAATTTTGCCATTGCCGCCAGCGTGTGACTTTAATCCATTTACCAAATCCACAATAGAACTTGTACCGCAATTGATCAATCTAATTTGGCATTGTAATTATTATAGGGTTATAGATGGATGAATAGACTGAGTTTCCAGTACATTTGGTTCATCACTAAAATGGTAGTTTTGTGTCTAACAAAATCTGCAGTTTCGTCAATATCGCTTACATAAAATACGTATTTCAGAAATGCTGAACAATAATCATTCAAATTTCATGTTCATTTAATTCTGTAAAAGTTCATGCATTGTGATAATTTCATGTAGACTTCATCAGTGAATTGGAGTATCATTAGTGGTGAATTATACACAGCTGCATGTAATAGGATGCATTGTAGAATGTTTGTGCGATAGTGGCATGATATAGCAGGCGAGAGAAAGGTTGCAAAAGTATGTGAATGATCACGCTACAGTCATCACTTTGTGTAATAATAGTGTCTTGTTTATTGAAATATAAGCTTGATAATTCAGCGAAAATAACCAAACACTAATTTAATCACATCGATTCTCATTAAGAACTTATTTTTTAGTATGTCTGGGCCTGATGAATATTTCGATGGATACACAGATAAACTTACATTGCGAGTATATTGATTCAACAAATAAATAGACAACAACGCGTAATTTGTGGGATGGTCTGGGATGAAAAAATATATATCAAAGTATGATAACATCATAGCCATAGTCAGCACTCTTGATAATATAGTAGTAGGCCGGCAGCCTAGATTGGCTTCCATGCACAACAAAATGTCAGAGGATTTTCAGCTTTGGAATGTCCTCAATTATATATCGAGTGGTAAAAATAAAATAACTCATTCCCACTATTGGTTATTGAGGTATTTCTAACATCACCCAAAATATCCAAATTTTTCGTAAAATCAGTCTCCGCGAAACACCAAAAATTCTGTATTTTCCAAAAGTCACTATGTTCATCAGTTCTAACACAACTCCTACTGTAATATACCATATTGAAGGTAATTATATGTAGAATATGAATAATCAGGATGATTTGTGACATTTCTTTCATCTTGGGAATAGCAATGCATTGAACAGGGTGCCTGTATCCTTGCTTAATTTCTGGCTCTGTGAAACACCAAAAATTCTGTATTTTCCCCAAGTCACAATGTTCATCAGTTCTAGCACAACTCCTACTGTGGGATGAAAAAAAATATATATCGAAGTATGATAACATCATAGTCATGGTCAGCACTCTTGATAATATAGTAGTTTTACATCCATGTTGATCAATGTGATTTGTCAAAATATCACCTGCGAGCTTCTAACCTATCAGCAACGCCATCTATTTCAATACAGCGTCAGACGGTGGCTGCATGCTATGGCGCCCCGTTTGTGCCACCAAAAAGGGAAGTTATTTTTTTTATTTATCTCATACATATAAAATAAAAAGTCATACGTAGGAGATACTAACACATACGTATGAGATAACAAGTCATACGTATGAGATACTAACACATACGTATGAGATAACAAGTCATATGTAGGAGATACCAACACATACGTATGAAATACTAAGTCATACATAGGAGATACTATGACATACGTAGAAGATACTAAGTCATACGTAGGAGATACTAAGTCATACGTAGGAGATAGAGGTTTAGATGTCACGTCCGTACGTATGGACGTAACGTATACGTAGGGAAATCCCTTTGCAATTTATACGTAATAAAGATTCTTCTGGACACCATTTCAATGTTTAGACAATCTTTGTTTTAGCTTACAGAAAAAAACACGCGATGGTGTCGTTCATGATAATTTGGAAACTCCCCTTACGTTACGTAGGTGGCTACGGATGTAACATCTAAACCTCTATGTCATACGTAGGAGATACTAACTCATACGTAGGAGATACTTTTTATTTCATATGTATGACTTAGTAACTCATACGTATGAGATACTATCTCATACGTATGAGTTAGAAAAAAAATAAATTCTCTTTTTTGTGGCACGAACGGGGCGCCAAAGCATGCTGATTGTATAATGTTCAAACACTCAGGATATGATGTCTCAAGTAATATGGGCAAAAACCCTGATACTGAACAGGGAAACCTATTTTTGTCTGGGAGTAGATGTGTTTTCTTCTGAACGTTATGATCAGAAGACTCACAGTTGTTGACTCATTCTATAGGATTTGCATTATACACTATATCCGATAGTTTTTTGGCGTATGTATCTCATGATGGTATATCATTCGGTATGTTCATTTCTATATCCGATAGCTTTTCTTTATCTCATGATGGTATATCATTCGGTATGTGCATTTCGTGCCACCCTCAATGCCCCCACATGAGTCGTACGAGACCAACCGTAAACATGACCAACAGAGCTGATATTGGAGACAATGACCACTCAGCTTACCTCCTAATTGTGGAACGCTATAGGAAACCCGCTAATACAAGTTAGCTTTCAATTGATCTTGATATCACATGAGTGATATAACAAGACTGGAATGTCTTTAGAACTGTTCGAGTTATACCCAGACAAGATTCGAGAAGACAAGCATGGGTGTTCTCAAAACATATATGATAGGGCATATTACTTGATTGATATATTAAACGATTCGCATGTACTTAATGAATGAATGAGTGGGTGTCAACGCTGTTTTGTGAGAAGTGGCGGAGGCTGGACTTTTCTTCAGTGATACATGGTGCAGATATGAATATTCATAAGCTATAAGGCGAAACTAGGATTTTAATTTGCAGTGTACGGATTGTCCATGTGGGAATAATCACGAAGTTTCATGAATTGCATCAAAGTCTGCATAGTCGTAGTCTACACAAGACCAGCCCGAAACGGTCATGTGACAGTTGTGTAATTTCTAGGGTCCCGTACGTGTCGAGTGAGTCGATTCTTTTGCAATTAGTATTTTCCAAGTCTAACTTGTCGAACGGAAATCTCAGTTGATTCGGACCCAATTGATGTGACCAGCAATGCACACCAACTTGACTGTGATATGACATCAAGCAGGCCTCCACAAGTAGCGTGCTGATTTCAATAAAGTCATGCTGATTTCAATAAAACCATGACATCCAGACCATTACAAATAAATCTCAATTGAATTTCTCCAGAACCATTCAAATATATTGTAGCTCCTTACCTCATCATTTTGGAGGAATTTTTAAGATTCTGATACACGCATGAACCTTCGTGGAGTGGTCGAGTATCACTCTGTTGTCAATATAAGCTGGGTCTTTCTCAGTATGGCCTACTGCAGATATGACAGCATCTTCTTTTCTGTGTAAAATGGGCTTTAACGCCCACTTTGCAAAAGGGTGACTCATTTGCTTTTTGCAGGATGAATCTGTTCAGACCCACAGTTAAATCACACGCTAAACGATCTACAATACAAAATTTTAAAATTCGACTGCTCCTTGTGTATTTTTTGTTGTCATCCTGTTGCCGTTCTTACCCAGGAGATTGGATTCGGTGAATCAAAGCACAAGAAAACAGATTCGTAACCACACAGAATGGCGGTGGACAAGACGACTCAAATGTGGGGTGATACCCGCAGTTAATCTTAACAGATCTGTTTCAGCAGGAGATTCATCTTGCAAACAAGTACTTGTTTGTAGCTATTCGAATTTGAGATTTTCGCGAATTACGCCGATAACTTCTTTATTTACAATTGAATACATAGACATATAACATATGAATATTTTTAACATTTGTAAGTGACTTCATGTCACGAGATTTCCATGTGGGCAGTGAAAATGTAAATAATTCCTTAGCTTACATCTAAAAAAATTTGGACACCGTAACTTTGCCCCTTCAAAACATCGAGTGCATTATCCGAAAACCCTCATAATTGGAAGGTTGTTGAATTGCGTCTGCCAGATATATAAAGACCTTGATGCAGATATTATTGTGGTCACGTTTTCCCCAGTGCACATGATGTATCTCGCCAACGACTCCAGGCCACCATATATTCAATTCGATGGACTTCTTCTGATAATAATAGACTCGCAGTTGTTCTCTAAGATTTTTTGTTCTATATGAGAATGTGCTGAAAAGTAAGAGATACATTTCGCATTAAGTTTGAACAGTAGGAAGAGATTTAAACATAATGGATATATGAAATGTCACCCCTTGTCTCTTTGGAGAATAACATGGCGAAAGAAAACACACAATTTCAAACAACGAAGAACATGTTCAATGATATCCATGTTTTCTCAGGACTAATATCAATATTAAAAATCACATGACTCCTTAAGCCCCAGTCCCACCTACACGGACTGTACCTCGGACTAGTCGCGGACGAAACACCCCGGACCATCCCGGATAAAAGTAATAAAATGTGTCAAAAATGTAAGGTGTTTTTATTGTCCCATATACCCGGAATACACACGGACGAGCCACAAACAAAAGCCACGGACAGTCTCTTGAGGAACTGATGGAGAGGTGCTGATTTTCAGCCCTTTCATACTTTTTTGGACCCTGTGATCCCGGATGAGCCACGGATCACCCCGGAGTACCAGGGAGCAGACACGGTAGACTCCCGGTGTACTTCCGGAGTACCAAGACAAGATACGGATAACTCCCGGACTGTCCAGGAGTAGCCACGGGCTGAACATACACCCCGGTGCAGTCACGGACCACCACGGCACACCCCCGGACAAGACCCGGACTGGCCTGGATCAGCACAGATTTGCCTCACTTCCCTGGACCGTCCCGGATGGCCCCGGCAGTTTTAAACATTTTAAAAGTGCCGGGGAGCTCCCCGGACTAGCCACGGACTGTCCCGGATCGAGCGGTTTTTTTTCCAAAATCGGCCGGACTTGCCACGGACCATCCCGGACCACTCATGGACTGCCCCGGATTGTCACGGATAAGACCCGGACCAGTCCGTGGCTAGTCCAGGGTCGCGGTCCAGGTAGGTGGGACTGGGGCTTTAATAAATTGAAATACGGAATAAATTAATTCATAAACAGTACTTTCGTCCACCATTAAAATACAAAATGTTTCATAAGGTGTCCTATCGATTGTCAAAGCTAGTTTTTTGTACAATGCAGCACTGCAGACGGAAATTGCTTCATCCATGTTCTTTACCTGCCAAAGATTTTTTTATGAAATCCCATAAATTGATACATATTTATATACAACTATGAACATTGATATGATGCCTGTTGATGAAATTGAACCAGGATATAGTTATGTATTGCACAACAGGGAGGTTGCTCCAAGGATCTTTCTATAATGGTTGCTCCACACAATTTTGTGCTGTAAAATTGATTGAACCTATAGTCTGGACCCACAGATCTATGACCGGGATGAGGCTCTAGGATATTGAACGAGTCATGACTGAATCCGTAGATTGTTTACTCCCCCCGGTGACTGAATGAGCACAATGTTTCACTTCCCCTTGTGCAGGGGCGGGATTAAACAATGTAAAATAATAAAGCAACAATGGAAACATTCAATGGAGATATTCTAGTCTCGAAAACTTTAAGGTACTGGAGACATGGAATCCAAATGTACATGATGTAGTTGATGTGTCAATATAAACATGTTCTGACCCACAATAGTTTTATTGTACCAGTTAACATTCAGCCGGTAGTTGTAAACCATAAAACGCTGGCTTTTCACGGTTGTTTCCATGGTGACATTTGTTCTGGTATTCAAATTGCGCCATCACTATTGTATTACCGTTTTTTAATATATATATACACATGTAGGAAACTGAATAAATCGTACCCTATTGCAGTAAGTAATTCAACGGACAATGTGTACAGTTGGTAGCGTCAAGTCTATCTTTTTTGAAAAGCTGCAATTTAATGGCATGTGTTCTTACCGGTCTTTTGTATTTAGTTTGTTACATGTAACCATGTAGATTTATGACACTTGAATAGACAAGTTTGTTCTTTGTTCAGAATGGACATTTCAACTTCTTTGTAGACATTCCGTTCAAACTACATGTACCTATTAAATTGTACTTATTATATCGTACAGCCATTGTGCATATGAATCTTAATTAAAGAAATATTATGCAAGAAATGTCTTCAAATTTATTGTCACTTTTGTCTATAATTATCACATTCAATAAGTTTGGATATTCCTGAAATGATTGTATGGGCCAGAGTGGACTTGAGTGTATTCAACTTCTATTCTGGACGATGTCATGAGCGTCTTGACCAGACTTATCACAACAGATACTACTACATTTTGATTATGTTTATAACAAACCAAACAACAATTTAGGCACACAAAGTCCTGTGAAATATTCAAAACCAAAGCTATATACATCATACACATACCAATCCTGCAAGGAAAACAAAATTAGGAAGAATGGTTTTCATCAGTATCTGTGGAACATTCCTACGGAACAGTGAACAGTCACACTCTGGTCATTGATACCGTCTGACAGAATCCCAAAGGCAGGAAGGAATTCCGCGGCAATTTGACTGATGGTAACATGCTGTAAATCTCCCCCCACCCTTGAGGACATAAGTACTTTATGTAATTACAAGTGGTGTATTGCAGAGCCAACAATGTCACCCTCTGTGTCCGTAATTACGTTAGAACATCCCCCAATCAATCATCTCAGGACACCTGCAGAACAGTTGTGTTACTTCATCTCGTTACCACCCACGGATCTCTTTCCTCAGGTCAACAATGGAATGATGAAGTAGTGTGGGCAGATGAATGCACTGGCATTGTCATCCATACACTCTAACGTCATTCACAGGTATGTTATATACACAACATGTATATGTCTTTCCATGACATCTGTAATATGTATTTCCTTCTCCGATTATTGTCTGGACAGACATAAATAATATAGAACCAAATTAACCGCATATTTTCCATGAAACGTCTTCCACGGTGGGACTTCAGGTCTGTTCCCTATAAAACACAGTCGGCCCAGGTAAGATATGCTGCTTGGTATTCTATAGTCGATAAGGATAAAGAATGTAACACGTGAGACAGATTAAACAGATTAAATGGTATTTTATTTAGTGGACGACTGGTACTATGGGGTTGCATAAGTAACTTGGGCCAAATAGTCTGTCGACTCTATGTGAAATAATATAATACGTTACAGTCGATTACATGTGCAGCTCTGCAATTACAGTGTCCTTAAACAACTCAGTATGACATCTTTGTTAGAATGTTGAAATATAGCTCTTGTCCGAAATCATATGTGTGAGAGTTGTTCTGTCAAAACACAAAGCGACATTAGTTGAAACTCGCATTATGCTATCGAGTTAATGCATATAAAAAGATTGACGAGCCTGATAATAACTGCATACAGGTAATTCCATGCCACTGACTGAAACTTCAGCTCTGAACAATCAAGAACCCATCTGCAAAGAAAAATTAATTAGCTATTATGACCGTTTTTTGTAATGCAGAGTCAGAAGCGATATGATTTTTTCCAATTCCTCTTGGATTTCAATTCGTTTCTGCATGAACAGAAACATAATAAACTCATTGATAACCCACACCGATAAAAGTTCATGTGAAATGTGCTACAGTAGACTTGCAACATGACATAACATAATGGTCCTGTTCGATGTAAGCCTCGGAACCACGTTCTATTTTTGGGGGTATATTTTCGTGATGCTCGGTGCTGTGCAATCGCTAAATGTTTTGTCAATCGTGAACAGATAAGTACCTAATTTGGAGCGATCTCCCAGTCAAATACATGTATCGCGCTTTAATCTCTGGTATCGATTTTGATTATGGCACTAAAACTCTTGAACTGAATACTTTTGAAATGGAAGTTTATCATTGTCATAAATATTTATTATTGTCATCAATCTTATAGTATTCAACGTAATAAGTTGGATACATAATTAATGTCCAAAGCACACATGTGTCATTACAGAGACTCATCATCAAAATCTGACTGTATTGGTGGTAATAGATTGATACTTACACTTTTTCAAGGGAATGGTTATTGCTGTTGGATGTCATTTAAAGAAATGCAGTGATAGCATGAGCTAGGACGGTAATTGTTTACCAAGAACGATGTAGATGAATGTAGATAACGGACCCTTGAACTATATCAAAAATAGCAACTGCTAACCATGATGCATGGTATGATAGATCTAGCACAGCCCTTCAAACGAGTTTTATGAAAAAATTACCTTAAGGGATGGGGGACATGTCTCTGGGCTTGAGATAGGAAATCTGACTGGTTGAAAGCTCCTAAACCCTATTTTTGGAGCCTCATAATGTGGTGTGACAACTCGTGGTATAGATCGTAATCATGCCAAATCTAGTGGTATATTCGGTAATATACATACTGAATTCCTCTCGTATTTGCAATAGATGATATACTTTTTAGGGTATAATTTGGTGTTTCCTTTCGCGACGGGGGTCAAGTTTGGCGTTATGGTCGCAATCGGCTACAGCTGATCTTGGATTGACACTATCAGCAAAGCCAACTGGTTTTCAACTAAATACAAGTTCATATCCAAACAATATTGAAACAAAACTAACACAAATCCCTATACGACAATAAAATATTGGATATACACTATATAGGATTCACCGCTTGATTCTTGTAAAAACTATTTGTCTATGATTTTCATAGCGGCATTTAATACTGGGTTTTCCGTCAATTGTGGTAATAGGTGGAAACGATGACATCATCTGTGTCCCAAGTTGGGTTCGAACACATTCCCAAAAATAATGTGGTTCTCTGTAAAAGAAAAATGTTAGTAGCAACCTAGATCTATTACCAATAATAAAATAACATTTTGTTGAGGCCAATAAAAAATTATTTGGGAATAAAGATGAAACTCTACAATATATTCACATTCGAATCCACTGGTTTCTTTGATTGGCAACTAGAGTTTAGATGCTACTATTTACTATTTTAACACTGCTGCAAATGTGGTCAATGGCATGGATCCAAGTCCGATGTAAAAATAACGTCAAGTAGGTCGTCAGACGACAAATAAACTGTTCCCTTGCACTTGGCAAATAGTTAGCTATTTGCTTTGGTATTTATCAGGAATGAGATGAAAGTCGACACGCAGTGGATTGGTGAGGATTTTTTAAGATTAGTGGACTGATGAGAACTTCGTGACGGAAAAACAGTGATATTTCCATAGTGTTGCATCTTGCACGTCACAATGGGATAGGGGTGTTTTTATTTTTTATGCTTTTTTATGTATTGCAATGGGCTTAAAAAATGTCATTTGCGCAATTAACCATCAATGATAACTTCAACAATTAAATCAAGGATCGTCTATAATAGGATGTCCAACTCTGCTCAATGTGGACGTAAAAAACGTGATTACGTAAAATGACGAAATTTCATTTGAGCGTGTCAAAACGGTGACAGATGCTCGAAATTTAGTTTTTCATACTGCTTATCAGTTCACTCATAGTGAGAACATACAGAATCGGGCCCTGGGATTGAGCTCAGTGATCTGGGAGGGCACGCGTGTGGGGTGGAGCCTCATTGTCATCCACAGTTTGTCTCTCTTTCCGCTCGCGAAAATATTTTTGATGTGGTCCAAGCACGTGCATATCTGTATGCGTGTTTTTGAGCACATCTACGTCAATAATTGAAAAAGTTACCATTACATCTTTTCAAAAATTCAGGATAGAGAAGCATTATCCATTACCTCGGAAATATCCCGTTTCCAAGGAAATCGGATGAAAACTGTCGGTATGAGAACCATTCTAATATCATTGCAATACTCAACTTTCACTAAATTTGGAGGTAAATGTTCTGTCCCATAACTCTGAAATGAATCTATCTTTCATCTGAAAAATACCACCAGAGTTACATCAGAACTTGCTCTCTATTATGTGGGGTTTTTCTTAATGAGGAGCCAATTTTATTGTCACCATGAGTGGGTCGGTTCTACAGGCGTTTTCGGTGGCAATAAAATGGTATTTCAGGACTTTGAACGGTTGCCATGGCAACAAAAATCAACCGATTTCCATGGGAACTGAATATTTTCAAGCCGAGAGGTTATTCATCCCATTGCTCAAATTTAAAGACGATAGGATTTAACCCGTTTGAGTTACAGCCTTCGATTCACACACAAACATATAAACGGACACTCACAAATCCCGACCCCAATACCACATCATCGGTAACGCGAATGCTGAATATTGTTGAAGAAATTTAGGCCGTACCCCCACTCAATGCAATCACCTATCAATTATTTCAATATTTGATTCACAACTCTGCTCATGTCCATTACAAATCGATGTGCCCATTCTGATTTTTAGTGCCCGGCACCGTTTCAACACGCTCAAATCAGAATTACGTAATATTACGTAATCACGCCTTTTTAGGCAGAGTTGGATATCCTATTATAGACGATCCTTGATTAAATCATAACGATATATGTGACAGTCCAATCAATCTCTGATCCAAGCTCTACGTGAGATATCAAACAGGCAACAACGTTATTCGTGTCTTGAAGAAATTTAAAAACCTCTCGTGAACGTCTGCATACAGTTAGTTTCTCCAGCAATAGTTTTCCAAATTCCGTATGTGGCGTATTTGTGGCCTCGAGGTCACTGAAAATAATGACAATATTACTTGTTACATACTCTATGACCGCCTACCAATGATGCTAACTTGGAATAGATATCGGCGTTATGGGGAAACGTGCCACATTTTGTGCAGAAACTTCTCACCTTCATGTTGTATATTCCAGCGTTATAGGCGAAACGTTTTGGTCGATAAGGCAATTTTATTAATTGTCTATTTAAAGTTAGAACATAAACAATTGTAGCGTTATGACGTGGTGGCTAACTAGTAGTGACACCACGGTTATAGCGTGAACGTGCGGACAGGTTTATAAGACATTCGGCGACACTCCAGTAATGGGGTATACCTCTTTATCGTGGGTTTGCCGAAATGTGAGTTCGGTTACCCCACGATAAAGAGGTATACCCCATTACTGGAGTGTCGCCGAATGTCTTATAAACCTGTCCGCACGTTCACGCTATAACCGTGGTGTCACTACTAGGTAGCCCCCACGTCATAACGCTACAGTGCTTTCCCCTTTCGGAGAGACCTCGTCCCCGAGGTCAGCTATATCCCACTGCCCAGTCACATCACAGCACTGAAGATCAAGGGCGCCGCAGCTACCCGATTATGTACACATACTTGGCTGCGATGTGAATCTCAGTGAGGGGCTGACCCCGACGCCGAGAGGAACGACGCCGAGAGAACCCAGTGGTTCGAAAGGTACTGCACCAATGTAGGATTCGATGACCCCACGATAAAGAGGTATACCCCATTACTGGAGTGTCGCCGAATGTCTTATAAACCTGTCCGCACGTTCACGCTTTAACCGTGGTGTCACTACTAGGTAGCCACCACGTCATAACGTTACACAATAACACAGACTATGTTTCGACAATCACATCGAATCATGACACGAGAGGTTGTATACAAATATTTACCTTGTTTACAGACCCCATGATAATGTTTGTGTGGCTATTTAGGTGGAACGATGACATTATCTGTGTCCTAAGTTGGGTTTGAGCACATTCCCAAAATAATTCGGTTCTTTGTAAAATAAATGTAAGTAGCAACCTAGACCTATTACCAAGAGCACAATCGAAGTTTGGTGATGACAATAACAAGCAATTGGGAATAAAACAAATCTATACCAAATAATATTATTTACAATCAAATCCACTGGTTTGTTCGGTGACAGATAGCGTATAAAATTTAGATGTTACTATTTACCATATTAAACACTGCTGCAAATGTGGTTAATGACATGGATCCAAGTCTGATGTAAAAAAACACGTAGGTCGTCAGACGACTAATAAACTGTTCCCTTGCATTTGGCAAATAGTTAGCTATTTGATTAGGTATTTATCACGAATGAGAAGAAAGTCCGCAAGTCGCCACGCAGTGGACTGGTGAGGATATTTTCTGAGAATGTGGTGACGGAACAACGGTGATGTTATTTCCATAGTGTGTTGCATCTTGAGCGTTACAATGGGGTGGGGGTGTGCTGTTAATGTATTGCAGTAGGCTTAAACATGTTATTTGCGCAATTAACAATCAATGATAACATCAACAATTAAATCATAACCAGATATGTGACAGTCCAGGCAATCTCTGATCCAAGCTCTGCATGAGATATCAAACAAGCAACAACGTTTCTCTTTGTCTTGCAAAAATTTAAAAACCTCTCGTGAACGTCTGCATATAGTTAGTTTCTCCTGCAATAGTTTTCCAAATTTCATATTTGGCGTATTTGTGGCCTCGAGGTCACTGAAAAAAATAACAATATTACTTGTTGCAGACTCCATGACCGGCTACCAATGATGCTGACGTGGAATAGATATCGGCGTTATGGGGAAACGTGTCACATTTAATGCAGGAACTTTTCACCTTCGTATTGTATATTTCAGCGTTAGAGGCGAAACCTTTTTGGTCGATAAGGCCGTGTTATTAGGTGTCGATTTAAAGTTAGATCATAAACAATGACACATACTATGTTTCGACAATCACATTGAATAATGAGACGAGAGGTTGTATACAAATATTTACCATGTTTACAGACCCCATGATAATGTTTGTGTGGCTATTTAGGTGGAACGATGACATTTTCTGTGTTCTAAGTTGGGTGTGAACACATTCTCAATATAAGTCGGTTCTTTGTAAAATAAATGTAAGTAGCAACCTAGACCTATTACTAAGAGTACAATGAGAGTTTTGTGATCACAGTAACAAGCAATTGGGAATAAAAACAAATCTCTACCGAATAATATTATTTACATTCAAATCCACTGGTTTCTCCAGTGGCAGACAGCGTATGAAATTTAGATGTTACTATTTATCATATCAAACACTGCTGCAAATGTGGTCAATGGCATGGATCCCAGTCCGATGTGAAAAACACGTCAAGTAGGTCGTCAGACAACAAATAAACTGTTCCCTTGCATTTGGCAAATAGTTAGCTATTTGCTTTGGTATTTATCACGAATGAGATGAAAGTCCACAAGTCGCCACGCAGTGGACTGGTGAGGATATTTTCTGAGAACTTCGTGACGGAACAACGGTGATATTGTTTCCATAGTGTGTTGCATCTTGAACGTTACTAGGGGAGTGGGGGTGTTTTTATTTTTTATGTATTGCAGTAGGCTTAAACATGTTATTTGCGCAATTAACGATCAATGATACCACCAACAATTGAATCATTTATGAGACAGTCCAGGCAATCTCTGATCCAAGCTCTGCGTGAGATATCAAACAGGCAACAAAGTTATTTGTGTCTTGAAGAAATTTAAATCCTCTCGTGAACGTCTGCATATAAATAATTTCTCCAGCAATAGTTTTGCTGGAGAAAAAAATGCCCAACAGCATGCTATCCTATATATATGCTTATAAAATAACTATTTTATGTATGTATAAATGTAAGAATCAATCTATTACCACCAATACAAATAAATTTTGATGATTCCAATAACAAACGTAAAACGTAATATTTTGCAATAGAAACAAAGCCCGACCAAATACTTTATCAATAGACACACTGGCGTCATCAGGGGCAGACAGTGTGGTAAGTGTAGTTGTTTCTACTGTACACCCGATGGAATTAGTATACAACTGCGCAAAAAATAAAATAATTTAAAAATAATTTGAAAATAATTTAGAAATCCGAAACAAACCCCATAGAATACATATATGACAAGTACATAAGAACCTAATCACAAGCCAAAAGGCTACCGAGTTGATGTGCTGTTTTGTGTTGTTGAAAATTATACAAATATTTACTGACCGCGGAAGATACGAATGTGTCGCTCGTTTTGGTAGAGCATACAAAAAATGTCTGATCATCCATTTGCACACCTTCTTATGAAATTTGATTCATTATCATTGAGTGTATGAGTGTGCCCACCAAATACAGTATAAGACGAAGAACCTGGTGTTTTAGGCGTCTTACGGTTCCCTAGACACGATGCATTAGTCACTTTCTTTCTAGATATATCTCAATTGTATTGCGGTCGTTGCAGTATTTCACAAAACAGTACAAACCATGCCCTGGCCGGATGTTTTTTTATGTAGACAGTTTGAATCCAATTTCTGAATCCAATTTCTGGCACCAGACTTTAGTGCTACTTTCTACCTATCACAAAACAATTTGAACCTTCCATGTTCGATTCCATGTTCCATTCCTTCCCTATCTTAGTAATAAAAGAGTACATGGCCTGCAACACCATCATTTTCGATAAATGTGTTTATCACTTTAAGGGATACATTCACAGAAGGCATTGAATGGAGGAAGCACAATGCTTAAATTTGGTAACAATGAATATATCAACATATCACCAAAATATTTTGGTGATAACAATATAAACCTAAATTGATGCATTTTCTAAAGAAAAATATCACAACCAGACCAAAGATTTATTCCATCCATAGCCGCACTGGCGTTATCAGGAAGTCAGTTGTGTAAAATGTAGTTGTTTTAGTGATTGTTAATACTGGCCGATCACACAGCAAAGGTGATAGTCAGGTGCCAGTTTTGATGTTATCCTGCAGCTCGCCAACTGATAAAAGGACCTTATTTTTGGACTCGGACCATGAATTTATTCAATATATAATATATTACCAGAAATTATTTAAAATGAGTAGTCTGGACCTATTTATTCTGTACACGGCATTGTATACTGGACGGACTCATACAAGACTCATACTGCCTGTACTCATATCCACGTCATGGTTTGATATGGCTTCCTAAACTGTTTGCCGACATATCAATAATTTAGCGATAAATTTGATTGTATAACTGATAACAGTAAACAGAAACTCTCGCTCGAAAGGAAAACAATATAATTATCCATTTACAAATGGCATATAAGTGTACTAATCTGGTATCAGATGTTTCAGTGAATTGATTTGTTCCACCATGACGTTGATACTATAATGATACTATGCTTGAAATACATTCGCCTAGTTCTCTAAAACCACTCACAGCAGCTAATCTCATCAAGTGCGATACTCTAGATGTCTGGTGTATTCAATTTCTGGCATCTGGACTGCTTGTTGTGGATGGTTTTATATCGAAGTGTATTCATTTTGCCATCAATTTCATGTCATTTGTTCACGCTGAATAATCAATAAACTTTGCTTCAATCATGAATAAAAAAGCCCTGTTTCCAATGAATGTTCCGGTGAAATGAAAAGTCCCAACATGTATATGTTGTTGAAATTCAAGCAAAAAACAATAACCAGGAAATGGTCCCAATCTGGAATGACTGTTATTGTTGATGAAAATCATGTTCAACAAAGATTACCTACGCTAATTATTATGGAATGCTAGGTTAACTAGGATCCAAACGATGTATTCATTTAGACTGGAGACAATTACTACTAATGCGTAACAGATGCCATTACACATATTTTTCTAAGATTTGAAAAATATTCCTGAAGACATCATATCTGATATCTTGAACATTATTATGTTCAAGATACAATATATATGCTAATATACAATCAGCATCCAGCCACTGTCGAAAGCTGTATTGAAATAGATGGTGACGCTCATATGCTAGAAGACACTCGCAGGTGATAATTTGACAAATCACATGCTCAACAAGTATAAAAAAAACCTAATATATCATCAATAGTTCTGACTAAGATGTTACAATCCAAACATAGACATTTCATACGTGATATATCCTACCTCGGTATATACAGATCAATATTTTTAACGAGGGCCGATGTCACTAGATTAGTGATTTGCTAATTTCGCTGATTTGTCAAGCTCATATTCCGAGGAATGACTGTAGCATAAGTCTCTCCTTATTAATTTACGTACTTTGTTCGCCTGGTGAGATTTGATGACTCATGTCATCTATGCTTCGCAAAATCAATCTCAGATCAAACATTCTACAATGTAATCAAATTACATGCTATTGGGAATATGATTATAAATGATCACAAATGATACTCGAATTCACTGATAAAATCCACAGGAAATTATCAGAATACATGAACACTGAAAGAATTGAACATAAAATTCTAAATATTATTGTTCAAGCATTCCTGAGGACAATATTTTACCTAAACTATATTGATTGCTCGACCTGCAGATGTTGTTGCAGCCAAAACTACCGACTGATAGATAAAACCAAATCTACTGCAAAATCCTTCTATTCACCCATCTATAATCATATAACAATCTAGAGAATAGTGGGAATTGAAAGGGTAATAATATGTCCGGGAAATATTTTCTTTAACAGGCCGCATGACAAACATTTTGAATATGGTGTTTAAAGCTGCATGACAATTATTGGGCTCATTGCCATAATATGGTTTGTAATATTACATTATTTGTGATTATATGTATTGAGTCAGAAGATTGTTTTGCAGAAATTAGGTGGTCACCACATACACCATGTGCGCATGCGTTTCCGTGACAACGGCTAACATGTTGACATCCAAATTGCGCCCCTGAGGCGATTCCCTATCCCTCCATACTCAAATTGTCTGTATAGCAGTATCTTCATTTTTTCGGCGCTTTATTCCCAAACCAGATAGTTCGTGGACGATGCTTTTAGCCTTGATAGATTCTGTTACATCAGCCCGTGCAAATATTCACTGGCCTGGGCAAATCGATGGACCGGCAGACAGACGCCCCTGACGTATGACGAGACAATTGCAAACTGCAATTCACTGAATACTAGTAACTGGACGAGGCCCGCACAATGCGCGCAACTTATGTCCATCCTGGAATCGTTCACTGCCCGTCCATGCGGAGACCTCCCAAACGGAAATAGTTCAACTTACTACAAATATAGTAGTACCGGGCGCCAGCCCAGACAATAACTACAACGCCAAAGTAGATTCATCAATCGCGGTGAGTTCTATTGTGGATTTGGTAAATGGATTGAAGTCACACACCAGCGGTAACTGAAGAATTTTTCAGGGGTGTTGGGGGTTCAGAAAATACTGCAAAATGGATAAAATGGCAAATACATCATTCACAGGAGATATCAATGATAGGAATTACTGGCGGATATGAGCTACTCATTTAATCAATCACTTAGTAGAACTGTTTGTCAAAATTATATCTGCAATTTAAAGCAGCTGCCTTCGAATGTGTGCAATATTTTTTTTCAAAACTAAATTTCAGTTCAAATTATCTAATACGATAAAACAAAACATATGCACATCGATTTTGACGATCGTTTTTCCATCCGTTTTAACACACATTTTATGCCAGGTTTGTATATAAACAAACGAGATGTATCCATCAAACCCGAATGTAAACAAATGTCCAAATTGCCTTTGAAAGTCCAAATCGAGCACATTTTCCAGTTTGTATCTGCATATATAGTGTAGTTATGAGAAAATAACCAGTGATATACGATGGTGTGCGTGGAATTGTCAATCCATTTTGTACTTTTATGTTTTGTTTACATCTGCGTGTTATGGATACAGTTCCTGTATTGACGCGTGAACCACCTGCTCAAATGAGCAAACCCCCCCCCCCCCCCCCCGAAAAAAAAAGACTGGTCGTAGCCGTAACATTGGATGTGAGTTCGTCTCATTCAGTTAATGTCAATGTTTATTATGAAACATAGTTTTCAAAAAATATTGCCTGTTTTCGAAGGCAGCTGCTTTAATCACAGTGTTTGCAAATTAATAAGTGTCTTAGTGAGTGTTTATGTGTTAACATTTTGATGTGCAATGATGAATTTGGATATCAGTTTTGGTCAAGGTTCAAATTGCAAACCATTTGCAATTTTTGTCTCTCCTTATCAGCAATATTAATAACTATCAGATATTCATGAAAATAGATACACCAGAACATTTCAACTGCATTGATCTCAAATAGAGTGTAATCTTTGTCAATGTATCCATTCTTGCTGTGCTAAGAACACAAATAAGTTCTAATACACCCTGCCACCAGAGCAATCCCACTGAGCAGACGTCAGGATACTTACAACATCGTATCACGACTATCTTCACTAGACTACATGCTTCAGATGGTCGTCATCTACAAGTAACGAGCACCAATTTCTTCACCCACCCGGTCGTCCACATGTCTCGTATGAAATGTAGCTCGTAATTCTCCACCAATTACAATCACAGTTACAGGGATTATAGTCTCCATTGTATTGATATATGCAATGAGGATTTTGGCTCCTCAGTAT
Organism: Terebella lapidaria; assembly: GCA_949152475.1. Lineage (NCBI taxonomy): Eukaryota > Metazoa > Annelida > Polychaeta > Terebellida > Terebellidae > Terebella > Terebella lapidaria. The sequence goes on from OX424560.1 coordinate 31,564,462, forward strand.
GCAATGTGCATACCACTGTAAAGATTAGGAGAGTCATTTGAAGGCTGGCGCGATCGGAAGTTTCGTCAGGGAAAGATACACAGTTACATATCTCCTGGAGTACGTACTACACACGAGACATTGCCATATACGACTCGGGTTTCAGTTCTTTCAAAAATCTGCGGCACGTTCCCTCAAGAGTTTCAAATCGTCACAAACTTAATGACACACTAGTTTTTATCTCGATTGTAATATGGCATTCATTAGTTCGAATTTACATAAATATGAGTCTACCTCAAACACTTCGATTGATTTCAGTAAATCCGGTTTCGGTAAATCCGGAGTTTCAAGTTTCCAATCCAGGTCAACTTTGTGCAGGGCAGCAGGCTGGGCCATCACACATTGTACATTGTAGCATATGCATGTTTGCGTAGGGAGGCAAACAGAACAGCGCCGGTCCACATATGCAGTAAAATTATTCTGGTACAATGCACAAAAACAATAGGCTTAGCACGACCACATGTACGAACACATGGGAATCCATCGAATGTAAACAGAACGAAGCGAGTGGATCATTGAGAGGAATACAATTGTCCATGAGACCCATCATATAAGCCAGCAATGAGGGTATATGTGCCTTTTTATTGAATTGCAATAGTATAGCCAAATATAATATTAATGGTGATTATTGTGATCACGTTAGTTTCTATCATGGGCAATGAAATTTGCATCAATTCAATTCTAATACGTTTGATGCTGTCATCAATGGAATGCGTTCACCACCATTATTCGAAACGCTTGCTCAGTTTTACCGCATGTTCATAGCAGCCTCTCGAATCAAATTAACCATGATTATGGTATTTTGTGACCAATAGTGCCTGGTGATATTTTGGACACCAGTGGAACAGCTTAAAATACAGTGTGACTCTTCATGTTCATATTTTGTTTCAAGGTATATCAAAGCATAATATCATATTGTCAAATGTCCAAATTGTGAGATGATCATTTTGCAACGCTTGTGAACTGCATTAGATAATGTGTAGGGATAAACATGGGAACAATACCCAAGTATATAGTATCCGAGCGTATATTAGTATGTGAAAATCTCTGGTATGATAAACAGGGAACCGAAACTGTATATTTAGATTTCAAGGGTGTTATCTCGGTTGACAGGAGTATCAGCCTTGTAATATTGTTTTGAAATTATAAAGCATGAGATGGATTGGTATCACTTGCGACAGCACTTCTAGGTGTAACAATCTGTGTGACTAATCCTAGTTACTCATCTCCTCGTCAGTAATCACACGCTCTTGCCAGACAGCTGGTTTGATTTGGGTTACATAGCAGGCAACTTGATAAAAGTAACAATAATACATATGCACATGTACACAAGTATCACAATGAATGAGCATAAATATTCGACTTAGTATCAGATATATACATGCTGTTAATTGGATAATTTTAGATCAGACAAGAAAGTACTGATAACAGGTGGAACACTGATTTTATGGGAACACCGTGACTAGTGATGCTGTGTTGGTAGTGGAGGTATGAAAAATTATGTGAACTGCCGATAATAACACAAAAAGCACTAATTATATCAAGAAGCACTAATAAAGGTCAATTGAGCTAAAGAGTGATATACGAGAAAAGGTAACGATACAGCCTGCGGTATTGATAGAGCAGAAAGATGACTTCACCCGTTCTATGTCATTCCCATATAATGGCCAGGGATGTTTTTTTCTGTGATGGAATATCATTCCGAAATTCTCCACTCCACACACATTTCTCAGAAAAGAAATTATGATAATGAGGAATTATGCATTAAGATGAACACTTCAGTCAATACAGATAACGTTCATGTAATCGATGTACAATAACAAGAGGTTCTTGGCAACCCATGTGATGAACATTGTACAAAAACAAACTACTGATGCACCATTCAGAAACAGCTGCTGATACCGAATTAGTCAGTTTGCTGACAGAGTGGCTGATATACCTGAGCATCATTGTGCAAATAAAAGATTGTTTTCATCATGTTTTGAAACCTGACTTCAGTTGCAAGAAATTGAAAACGTTAACTGATGTTGAGTTCCACACGTGGAATCAGAGAAACGAATCTGAACTGGTCAGTTCAGCATCAAGTCTACCAGAGATGTGGCAGTTGATGTAACCAGTGATGCTCAGAATGATTTCTGTAATGAAAATCTCTTTCATGGTTTTTGGTGTATCGACATATTATAATCGTCTACGTCTGAAAACCCACATCGCCAGCATTGTCCTGAAGCGCATGCTGCAATATGGTGGGTCATATATGCCTCCAAATGTTGTACAAGGAATGCATGTCTTCTATGCAGTCGACAAGGTAGACTTTTCTGAAGACACACCGAACGGGCCGCAAACACTACATACGACTGTGATGGCTGTGTACCAAAGATCTAATCCAGAAGATGTGGCATCTAGTCTTGTCTTGCGAGATGGAGAACAAGTGAGATCGCTCATGGAGCTCCCAAAACCATCACAAACCTGCTCCCATGTCAGTTGCCAAAAGAACCAAAACTGCCAAGTCGAAGGAACACAATATTCATATGTACATAACCAGAATTGTTACCTACCAAGTATCGACAACATTTATCATAGCTTCTTGGACAGGCGCTCTCAAGGTGTGATTTTAGTTTTCCAGATTTTACAACAGAAATATTGGATTTCCTCCCACCTATACAAGGAGATTGGAATCAAACAAATCCGGAAGCTACATCGAAATCTAGGCAGCCTATGAATCCCTCCTTACTGAGAAAAAAAACAATGACGTTTCATTGGATTTCCTTCCACCTCTACAGAGAGATTGGAATCAAAGAGATCCGGAAGCTACATCCAGCCTATAAATCGCTCCTTTGACGTATGCCATTGACGTATGTGAACACTCCATCGGTAGTCGCTGCACCAGCACACGGAATCTAGACAATGCTCAAAATTCTGGAGCAGACTCAAGGCATCACAATAAGCGTTGTTGGACCTGAACACAAGACAGTTGTAACGCTTGACACGGGGCTAGCCAGCAAAACCACTCCAAATGTTACGCGATGACTGTGACCATTTGATACTTAGTCCAGGAGATTTAAACAGTGTCACAGCTGAAGGTAATCGAACAACATATCAAAGACAGTGGTATTGGTCTGTTGGGTTGGAGGTGACCTTCATAGCCCTGTAACCCTGCTTTATAGCCCTGTAGATCTTGGAGGGGAAGCATGTAACGAGAGGAATCCAAGCCCATCTCCTCACCCTTCAGGCGCTCTTCAAGATGTATGCCAGTGCATTCTTTCGACTTAACATTAGTCTTCACACAGAATGTATAACAGCAGCAAACACCCTGAACTCGGCATGCAACGAAGATGACATCCAACTGATACGAGCTTCACACAAAGCATTACAGGAATGACTAAGGCATTGAAACTGGTGGATAATAAAATTGAAATAATTTTGCAAAAAAAAATATCTGGAGCAGGCTACTTTGCACTATGTGCACATGGTGTTGTATATGATGTCATAGAAGCTGTGCGAACTGCAGACTGAGATCTCCATCTACAAGAAAAGGAACATCTTTGTAAATGATCAGTTGAACTATGCCCACATGATTCCTGTTTATCTAGCGAAAATAATTATCTGGCCCTGGCAAACCCAATGATATGCGGTGAATTTCGGAATGGATATTGGGTGGTCATCTACAACATGGGGCCATTCTGTTCCATTATTGCAGGCGATGCTTTGGAGCAAGTGAATTGTTCCATGGAAGTTTCAGGATGATTGGTCAGCATTACACTTGATGCAAATGGTCGACAAATTGAAACTTTCAGTCAATGTAAAGGTTTTGGAGCTCAAAAAAGACAGAGACACTATTTGCACGTTTCATGGTAATATCTAAATCCATACCTGAATTAGATTTCGCCACCACCGAAGTTCCCTTGTCACTGAATCATCAACAAGTATCAAGCGACTTGATAGAGATGCCAGTGACCTATCACATTATGTATTCGACTTCAATCCTTCGACGTGACTTAGCACTGAAGATACCTCAGCATGATCTAACTCGTGACAATCAGCTTATTGTGGCATGGCATGATCAAGTGAGGGCTAAACATCGTGATGTTTCTCATCTAGCCAGTAGTCAAGAAGAAGCAGACACCAAACTGATGCTACATGCTATGGACGCGACGTCAACGGGAACCACATCCATCATTCACAAGACAAGGATTCTCTTGTACCAGCACTCAGAAGTATGCACAACTGTGCAGAGATGTCAATGTTGTCACCAGGACAGGGCAAAAACATCGTTGTATCCCACTGGAACCAATCTACACACAAAACACTTTGTCCAAGTACATCAGCTACATTTCCAGGCTGTTTCCATGCTATGAGTGGTGCAAATGTGACTGGTCGGTTTTCAGGCAACGGTGAAAAGTGCTGGGGCATGTTCATTTATATGAATTTCATTTGTTTGTCTGCATTTGAGCAACTCGGAACATCAGAGAGGTTTTCTGAAGTGCACATGGCGATCGTCGAGTAACATGTCTGCAAGCTGTACCCCCCGGAGTGGGCTATCACTACTGTTGAAGAGGCATGATGGAATAAGTTCAAAAGAAAGCAAGCCCAAACAGAGAGTTTGCCACCAACTAAACAACTCTCTGGGCAGCAATAATAAGGGCACACTACCAGGCACTCAGGCAAAATGACGTGGAAAATCCAGAGTTACCTCCACCTGAACATCTGTGGTTCCTCAGTTGTCTGCACAACATGCTAGATGATGACTTCAGTGATGATGAGGAGTCATCCGAAGATGGAATGACAAGCAGTGATGCCACCAATAACTAAAGTAAAATGCTGCTAAAACGGTGACTAATTTATTAAGAACCAGAATTACCAGAAGAACTCATACACATGGTATTTGTCGTATTTGTATATATACTATAGGGTTTAGTAGCAATTTCAATCCATGTCACTCGATCGTTTCAGCAGAGTATGCACAATTGTGGATGCTGTTGAAATGTGGCTATTTCATAAAAGATTCGGCCCAAGTATCATATCCTGCGCCTTCCTCTATATTCAATAAGGATTAAAAAGGTACGAAACGGATTAAGTGGTATGTTTTCAGTGGACGAGTAGTATTAAGGAGCAGTGTACGGTACTTGGGCCAAAGATGGCAGCACTTTCGCTCATGCTTTTAAGATAAGATGCCTTTGCTTGGAAATATTTGCATTTATTTCTAAATATTTATTTTTTCTCTAAATATATTTGCATTCAGCTGGACATATTCTTGTCTAATTTTGTGATAGTGATGATGGTAACAAATCTGTCTCTGGCATAAACCCCTATTGAGTGAAGTGTCAATAAGTGCAGAACTAGTATGCTCTGCGGCAAAATTTCATGATCGAATGTGAGTATTCTTGGAATGCTAATATACCTCACTCCAGTTGTGAGCAGTATTGATAAACTCGTATTGGAAACTAGGCCCAAGTATCATATCCTGCGTTTTCCTCTATATTCGATAGGATTAAAATGGTGCGAGACGGATTATATGGTATGCTTTCAGTGACGAGTAGTATTGAGGCGCAGTGTATGATATTTGGGCCTGAAAGTTGTGTCCAAGCACGAGGCTTACCGATATTATGATTTCAATTGTTTGCCCAGTCTGAAGAAAAAGTGCTTGCACAGCACAATATACAACACAATAGTATACCAATATAATTTATCACACCTCATCATTATTATGGCTACAATATGAACTCTATTCAGAACTGAACTACAATGGTACAGGACTCAACATCGAGACAGGAATTACATTGAGATATCATTCAAAGAAAAACGACGATAGGGCATAGAACTATGGCACATCAACTTTTCCTGGAATCGGAATGTTATCATGAATGAATGTTATCAATCGTAAGTTAATTGATATCTACAAATTTGTATCTGAACGTTAGTATCTTATATACGATTGATTCTGAACAGTTGTGTGTGATAAAATATAAACCACCCTCGTGTGTTTTCCGAGAAAAAAATATATCAATCGAGTTTGGTCTAGCGGATGAACACAAAATCCACTCCTCTTCAGGCTCGTGGATCCTGAATTCATACACCATACAAAACTCGACCGATATCTTTTTGTGGAAAATACACTTATAGTTTTATATATTGATCAAATCAAGATTTGGGATATCCCTGAAGGAGTTCCTGCTAATACAAACGCAATTTCTAAACTATCTCCAAACACAATGTCATCGATATTTTTTTCTGGAGCTACAGGAAGAAGAAGAAGGAGAAATAAAGTTTAACAACACTTTGGGCTCAAGGAGGCCATCTCAGGATAATACAGAGGGGTCTTAAAACACTAAACTCATAGCCAGGCATAACTACTTTTCAAGGACGTCTCTAGGGTGCAGTGTTATGTTTTCTTATCGACTTAGAGGAAATCAATGTGGGACATGATGAAATGGCACATACGTTACTGCAACATCTACCACGCTTGCCAATGTGTTTGTTCTCCAAGTAAACCCGACTATTTATTTCCAAGAATAGTTCAGAAACGTTCTATCTGATCCTAATAATCAACCAATTAAAACACACCAAACCACAACTGGCCAGTAAGTTGCATTTTTACTGTACCGAAGGAACATCTGTAAATGAGATGTGTTGTAATTTAACTGAGATCTATCTTCTATTCAACTATCCCATGAACTAATCATCCATCAAGCACATGTATTGATTGCTATATAATTAGTGCATGTGTATTGTCCATTGTCCCTGTCTGTCCAGTAATTATGTTAAAACACGTCATTCAACTAATCAACCCAGGACAGCTGTGTGGAACTGATGTTATTACAGTCGGTAAGGGGCAGCATACCACCTCTATCTCAACAAAGGCTGGAAATTGAAGGGGATCAAAGATATTGTTCGCTTGAGGGACTGGTTTCAAGCTCGTCTTTGTGACTCATTCTATAGGTAACGCATTATACACAATATCAGATAGTTCTTTCTGTTTACGTATCTCATGATGGTATATCATCAAGTATGTGCATTTCGTTCCACCCTCATTGCCCCCACATGAATGGGAATACGAGACCAACCATAGATATTACACTAACCAGCAGAGATGATACTACTGAAGACAATGACCACTCAGCTTACCTCCTAATTGTGGAAGGCTACACAAAAATACAATTCTTGATATCACACGAGCGACATACAACAGTCTCAGACAGACTAGAACGTCTTCAGAACTGTTCAACAGGATTGGGTAAGGCACGCATGGGTGTACTCAAAACATATATGATAGGGCATATTACTTGATTGATATATTAAGCGATTTACATGATCTTATTAGTAAATGAATAAGTGGGTATCAACACTTTTTTTTTTCAGATGTGTCATTGGCTGGACCTGGACCTGGCCTCAGTGATGCAAGCTATGGCTGAAACGTTCATAAGCTATAAGGCTAAAACTAGGATTTCAATTTGCAATGTTCGGAATGTCCATGTAGGAGTAATCACATGGTTTCATGGGTTTCGTCCTAGTCCGCGTGGTTGTGATCCATACAAGACCAAACCGAAACGGTCGTGTGACCATTGTATAATTTCAAGGGCCACATAAGTCGGTTCTTTTGCAATCAGTCTTTTCAAAGTCTAATTTGTCGAACATATATTCTCGTTTGATTCGGACCCAATTCGTGTGACTAGAATTGCACACGAACTCGATTGTGATATGACATCAAGCAGGCCTCCACAAGTAGCGTGCTGCTTTCAGTAAAGCCATGCGACATGCAAACGTCTCGTGTGTCTCCCATCCGATGCAGTCAGGCTCACGATATGACACCTCAGATGATTACAAATAAATATCAATACAATTGAATATCTCCAATAGGACCAATCAAATAATTTTGTTGTGGCTCATCATTTTGGATATGATATGGCCTACGGCAAATATGACAGCATTTTCTTTGCCCGATAAAATGGCCCATAAACGACCGGTTTGCGATATGGTGACTAATATGCTTGTTGTAGGATGAATATCTGCTGTTGCAGATCTGTTCAGACCCGCAGTTAAATCACCTGCTAAACGATCGACAATACAAACTTTTAAAGCTCGACTGCTGCATTTGTATTTTTTGCCATCCTGTTGCCATTCTTGTCCAGGAGATTGGATTCGTTTCATCAAAGCACAAGAGAACACACTCGTTACCACACGGAATGGCGGCGGGCAAAACTGCCAGAAATACTCGAAGGGCTGTCAAACGTTCCCTGTTCCTATTGTCCGTGTGCAATTCAAATATCGGATGATACTCGCAGGTAATACAAACAGATCTGATCCAGCAGGAGATTCACCCTGCAAGCAAGTACTTGTTTGGAGGCATTCATATTTGAGATTTCCGCAAATCATCCCACATTAACTTCGAGATTTACATTGAATTACATAGATACGTGTCACAAGTTTCCATGTGCGCAGTGAAAATGTAAATAATTCTTGACCCTACATTTGAATATAATATAGACACCATAATCTTGCCCTTTCAAGATATCGAGGACATTATTCGAAAATCCCCATAATTATAAGGTTGTTGAATTGCTGCAGATATATAAAGACCCAGTACTAAGTATTCCGAGCAAACAAAATAGGGTACGTTATCCAATCTCATAGTCCGGGGACAGAAAGTCATATCAGGCATACGAAGTGAGAGAAAACAAAAATGACAGGGAAACTCACAAACTCCCAAAAATGGCCATTAGGAGGTGAAATCAGGTGTTCCAGAAAGAGTGAGCATTTCCTGCCCCACAGGTTGCACCCGTCATGAATTCCCCCAAATTATCATGAAAATAAATTTAGTTGCATGGCAGACATGGATTTGGTGTATTTGTCAACTAGATCATGATGACGTCCATAGAATTTCTTAAACGCAGCTATAAGTCTTGGTATAAAATATCCTTGTCGCAGCAGTTTAGAGACTAGCTGGGCACTTCGATAGACAAAGTCCTCATATTTGCAACTAGCCCTGGAATAGAGAAACAAACACACCATATGCCGGGGACATAGGAATGTTGCTGTCTTGAAAAGGGAAATTGACTATGAGATATAATTGTGGTGACGTTTCCCCCAGTGCACAAAATGTATCTCGTCAACGACTCCAGGTGACTATACATTCAATTGGATGCAGGTCGACATATGTTGATTACCAGCACAGATGAAATCATTAATGAATTGAAATACAGAATAAAATAATATATAAACTGTACTTTCAACCACCATTAGAAACAAAATGTTTCAATGAGTATCTTATCGATTGTCAAAGCTAGTATTTTGGGCAGTGCAGCACTGCAGATGGAAATTGCTTCATCCATGTTCTTTACCTGCCAAAGAGTTTTATATGAAATCCCATAAATTGAGACATATTTATACAACTATGAAAATTGTGCTGTACAATTGATTGAACCAATAGTCTGACTCCACAAATCTATGACCGGGATGAGGTTCAAGGATACTGAACAAGTCATGACTGAATGCGTTGATTCACTCTCCCCGGTCACTGAATGAGTACAATGTTTCACTGCACCCCCCTCCCCTCGCTGCAGGGGCGGGAATAAACAAGGTACAATGGAAGCATTTAATGGAAATATTTTTGGAAAATTAATTTCAAGAGGTAGATCTGCTTTCTATTGGCAATTCTCCTTCCTTACGAAAGGGAATCCCCCCCCCCCCTCTGGTTACGCGCCTGAAAGTGTCAACATTATGTGACCCTTTTCTCAATATTCGGCTTTCATAAAAAGACTCCAAGCAATACGTAACACTTATAGGTACAATGTTGTAATTATAACGTTACTATGGGTATTCCTGATATAATTGTATTGGCCAGAATGGACTGGAGTGTGTTCGACTGTCATTGACCTGAGCGTCTTGACCAGACAACAGTAACAACAGGTACTACTACATTTTGATGACGTCAATAACAAAGCTAACAACATTTTCTGAATAAAGAGCTCTGCCAAATATTCACAGCCAAACACATATATATCATGCACAGACCAAGGAAAATAAAGTTAGGAAGAATGTTTTCAACAGTATCTGTGGGACATTCTTATCGAACAATGGAGAGTCACATACTGGTCATTGATACATTCTGACGGAATTCCAAAGGCGGGAATTCCGCGGCAATTTGCCTGATGGTAACACGCACTAATCCCCCCTCCCCCCCCCCCTCCCCCCAGGGACATAAGTAGTATGTAATTACAACTATTGAAATATCAGAGCCAACAACGTCACCGTCTGTGTCAGTAATTACGTTAGAACATCTCCCAACCAATCATCCCAGGACACCTGCATAGCAGTTGGTGTCACTTCATCTCGTTACCACCCACGTACAGATCACTTTCCTCAGGTCAACAATGGAATGATGGAGTAGTGTGGGCAGATGGTTGGACTGGGATTGGCTTTCCTTACTTCGTATCATCATCCACAGCATGTATGTTTTCCCATAAAATCTTCAACTTGTATATCCTTCCAACCAAGTTGTCTGGGCATACAACACATTTGTAAATAATAAAAGAACAAAATAACGGAATATTTATCATAACAGGACATGGTCAGCCCAAGTTGAATATTAGCTGCTTGTTCTTCTATATTTAATGAGGATGGAAAAGATGCGAAACAGAATAAATGGTATTTTTTTCAGGGGATGGGTAGTACTATGGGGTCGCACAAGTTCCTTGGGACAATAGATGCTTTGCTGTGACGTACCACTGGACGGCAAAATTAGTGTCCAACGTCCAGCGTTGGTTGCTTCTGTTGTGATTTCACCGGGAATTTTGCCGTACAGTATGGCGTATGACGAATAGAGAAGAAGTACGTTATGATGTCACTTGCAAAGCATCTATAGTTTGTCAATGATGTGAAATAATATATTACTTGTATAACTTATACTTGATTCCATGAGCATATCGACTGACCACGTTTCTGTTCTGTTCAGATTTGTACAGTGCCCTTAACTCATCGTGGCATTTTTGATAGAATGTTGAAATAAAGCTGTCATTTTCTGTCAAACAAAAAGCCACATTAATTAGTGAAACTCGCAATATGCCTTCAAGTCAATGAACTATAAGACATTGAACAGCCTGATAATAACTGCGTATAGGTAATTCCAAGCCACTGACTTAAACTTCAGCTCTGGGCAATCAAGAACCCACCCGCCAGGAAAAAGTAATTAGGTACTTTGACCAAGAATGATCATTTTTATAATCAATAGAATTCATATCGAAATATTGCATGGAATTCTGGCCAATCCCTCTTGGATTGCCATTCGTTTTATTATATTTTTGCATGAATAAAACTCATTGATAACCCACACCGATAATAGTTTATGTGAAATGTGTTACAGTAAACTCTGATTTTTCTAACTCGTATACACCGTTTTTTGCCTTTGTTTCAGTCAAATTACCTCAAGCGAACTATTTAACTGGATATTACATGTCTATGTATACACGGCAATAGATTTTCACAAACCTGGCTTCCGAAACGCTACATGTTTCTTTCAAAACACAAAAGTTCGATTTATGCGAGGATTTTCACTGCTGTAGGGCGCTGCCATATTGCCTTGCTCATTACGTAATTCAAGTGGACAAGTTCAAGTCAGGTACTATGGGGCATGCGCTGCAGTATTATATACCAATTACATGCTGGGACGGTATCATTCCTAACCCGCGCTCCCTGCGTAAATCATACAAATAGACTCTTCCGTCACGCGGTCAAAATAAACAATGTCTGTTAACTATGGAGCGTTTTTAGGGTCAATATTCATTGACTTGCATCGTAGATTTTCTTGTTGTGAATGATTGTTTTAATCGCAAATTTCTTTTTTCCACATTACTTTCCGTGTCGAATTTACATATTCTTACTGCATAGTTCTAACTTCAATCTCCTTGCTGCTTACTACCAAGTTCTTACTGGTACTTTCCCAATGCTTAATTCATAATGCCAAATTCAAACACCTTTGTCCATGCAAACTATCAAAAACAAATCGCATCTGGCACAATGCATTACGTAATTTAGCACATTGCATTTAGAATATACATGTAGCATACCGCATGATGAACAACTCAACGAATGAAGCGCTCGGCGGTTAGCGGCCGCCTGTCGTTTTATTGGTACAGTATAATTGTTGTTGACAAAATTACTACTGCAACATTATGACGACAGGAGGCGCTAGCCGCACGTAGCCACGTGGTGTATGAGAAACTAAGACCTCCCTTCATTTGTCACGTGAATTTTTGACGCGACCGACAGGTGCAACACTGATGCAGCTGAGCACAGGCCACTCGAAATAACTGTGTAAATAATCCCCAATATCTCATAAATTAGGCCTATGTTTCCCCAATGAATTCCCGCACTCTGCCCTGTAGATAAAAGAACAGTGATGCCTATTTAAACGTGATTTCCATGCTCATTAAAATCAATTTTCGATGTGACGTATAATTGAGTTCTGTGAAAACCAAAATTATCAGGAAAATGATAGCTATCTCTTTCAATGCTAATATGATGATATCTCCGTTCATAATTTCTTCATGCCGTTAACATGGTTCATTTGGCACGAATCCAGCTCATGACAGTACAGTGGATACACCAGTACTACGCTACGGTGATTGCATTGGATTTAACCCAAAGATCATTTACCTATTTACCACAGAACGAGACAACATAGCACCAAGGGTGTCGCAGCTTACCGGCAGATCATGAGAATTACACAGGATATTGATTTTCCCAAATATAAATTGTTACACTGATCTTCAAATCTATTGTCAAAGCATGTTCGTGAATGTTGTCAAACGCACATTATTTGTATGGATTATAATACAAAATCAATACGAAGTACATCGCAAAAATATCAGCAAAAAAAACGGTGTAAACGAGTCAGAAAAATCAGAGTATAGACTTGCAACACAAAATAACAGAATGGTCCGGTCCGATTTAAGTCTCTGAACTTGTCACAACGTTCTATTTTTGCAGGTATAATTCTGTGATGTTCGGTCCCGTACAATCGCCACGATTTCTTGTCAATCGAACAGGGAAGTAGCCAATTCGGAGAGATCTACCAGTTGGTAGAACGAGATTTTGATTATGGCAGTAAAAAACCTTGAATTGAATATTTTTGAAATGGAAGTATATATTATTGCAATCAGCAAAATCTTGTTATGTTAAAGGTAACTATATAACTATAAAAATAAGTTTTTTTAAAAACTTACTTTTTTATATTCCTCGAGCAACATTTTTTATATTTTTAACAGTCTATAGGTTTTCTCCTGCTGAATCATCATGCTGGGTTTAATTTGGAATTTGTTATCATGTATATATTTCCTAGTTAATTTTAAATGTTGAACTATCCATTCTTTAATTCACAACTTTTTCAAAATATACAGCGGTTCATATGGAAGACAGCCAAGTGGCTAATTATGACCCCTTCAGCCTTAAAAAAACATATCCATAACAATGCAGTGTTTCCAACTATTACTGTGGCTAACATTAAGAAAAAAATAACTAACACCATTGTTGCATACAAAAACTATTATGTCTTGTTCATATTTTACTGAAGTGCTGATAAAAATATATCTATCTATCTAATAATCGGGGATCTATCTATCTATCTCCCCATCGGTGATTGCAGCTGATGATCGTTTCAATAGAAACAGTATTGTTTCTATTATCGAGGCACATCTCCTGCACGGAAACGTTCTGAAAAAATCGAGAACTAATTTCTCAAAAAGAGTTTGAATCTCTCTGCAAAACGTTACTTTTGGCCAAAGAGAAGTTTTCTGACGTAATTTGTGAAACTCGGGACAACTTTTTGAGGGCATTTGGGATAAGTCAATTCAGGTCAAAGTCACAGAAAAGGTCAAAATCGAGAAGTTTCAATAACATGAGTAACTCTGCTTATATTTATGACTTATTTTCCCTATTAATTTTGTATCATTCTATGGCCAATTCCCCATCATTTGCTATATGACAGACGACCGCACAATCGAACTTCCCCATTATGTTTATCTTGCTCAAGCACACTTAATCTATACATGCACAGGATGGTATGCTAAATCTAGCACAGCCCTTTTGAGAAAATTAGTTTTTAAGGGGTGGGGGCGGCAGGTTTTGGGCTTGAGATAGGAAATCGAACTGATCTTGGATTGAACTATCAGCAGAGCCAACTGGTTTTCAACTAAGTACAAGTTTATATACAACCAATATTGGTGGCATTGGCACAAAACTAACAAATATTCTAATATGACATATATTTATATAAGATATATTTGATTTGCCAACTTGATTCAGGTAAGAATGCACGTCTAAGATTTTCGTAGCGGCACTACTGAATTTTTGACATCAGAGCGTTGGGGCACCCCTCTACATGTCTATGTGCTGACTTTTTATGGAGATTTCATGCTTACCTATCGACGCCCGTTTTGGCATGCGAACGTTTAGACACCTACTCCAAATGAGAATTTTTTTCGTCCTTGACATAGAATCTCTCGAATTGATGGCAAACTTTGAATATTCCACAGATTATAATGCATAAATCGATGTGTTAGGTTTGAGAAAATTACATAGAATGCTGAGATTGCCTTGAAAACCTCAAAATGGCGGAGCCGATGGAAATTGACGTTCCCAAAATGCGAAGCGAATTTTACCGTAATGACGTGTATTTTGGAACACACAATTTTCTGTGCAGCAATTCGTGCATGCATATGTACATGTAAGCTTGCGTGTGGCATTCTTCATGTTCTTCGGTGTTATGAAGTAAACAAAACGATTCGTCTGTCACGGCTACATTTACCATACTTCGACGTATTTTATCACGTGACAAGGTGTTGCATGTTGGGTTTGTGAAGCCTTTATATTTTAAACTGGTCTTTTAATCAACATGATCAACTCAGTAGGCATATTTTAGGCTATATCATAATAATGCAGATATCCCTCATAGTTTCCAATATTTCAAAAGATATTTTAGTGAGGTTTAAGGATGCTTATCAGTCAGGATCCATGCCTTGTCAGCAGAATTCTGGTAAGTTTTGTTTGGCTTATAACTCCGCAGTTTGGTGATGGATTGCTCTGAAAATTGTTGCGTAGGTTCTATCCATGATTGCAAGGCTTGTCCAATGGCCAGATGGAAGACCCAGTTGATATTCATACAGATCCTGAACGTAATACACCGCCAATCAAATGTAACTTACAGAGAAAACTGACAGCGTTTTGGGGTACAGTTTCTTGACTATGGTTATAGATTACATATCATAGAACAATAACCTACTGCGTGTTTTTTGTTTTTGGATTTACCTCAACACTTGATGGGAGTTTGATGGTCAAAATAGCTTGTTATGTATCATCCTCATTGAAAATACACTGAGCAAAAGAAATTGATTGTCAATCGCATTAAAAACGTGTATATCCGTTGGCATTGTAAACTCAACCGCAAACTACATCAGGAATTCAGCGACTCTAATATTTTCTAAGTGCAGTATAGAACCAAAATCACAACAACATCTCACGCCTGAGTACAACGTTCTCGACAGCTGAGCATTGACGTTACATTTGTTCAAGCAACATTCAACTTCATTTATATTCTAATTTATCAATGAAATCTTCGATCTCTTCTTCGCGTCAGCTTCATAGATGTATACAGAATATATATCTCAAATTTCATGTAAGTTTCTTATGAAACGGCCGAGATATGAACCAAAATTGCACGTGGTATAAAACCATTGAAATTACGTGGATCGTGCTCGATACTCAATCTCAATATAAATTTAGGAGGCGTATCTGTTTCATTGAAAATAAATGCTTACTTATTAGGAATATGAATGAAGTAGGCCTATGCTTTGATAATAATATACGTGAATGAATTGGAATCATGTGGGGGAGGATATGGTTGGCAATATTTTTTTAGGAGGGGGGGGGGGGGGTAACGTTGAGTAGGATACATTCAGCAGTCGTGGTGCTGATGATATGCTCGAGCTCTAATGTCGACTCTCGTAGTTAGCTGCATTTTATTGTCTGTCATATGTGGTAAAATGTGAGAAACTAGACCTATTACCAAAAATACAATCAAATTTTGGTGATGACAATAATAATCATTTGGGAATGAAAACGAATCTCTACCAAATATTTACATTCAAATCCACTGGTTTTATTGGGGCAGATAGCGTTTAAAATATGTAGTAATATGTTACTATTTTATCATATGGCACAGTTGCAAAATATAACATCTCAATAATGACATGGATCCAGTTCCGATGTAAACAAAACAACGAGTGGGTCGCCAGACGACAAAAAAAAATGTTCACTTGCACATGGCAAATAGTTGGCTATTTGCTTTGGTATTTATCATAATGAGATGAAAGTCCACAATTCACCACGTAGTGGACTAGTAAGGATTTGTTCTGAGAATTTCGTGACGGGAAAATGTTGTTGTCATGTTGGAGAAGAGGAAGAAGGAGAAGAGGAAGAAGGCCATTCAAGTGCCAAACAAGGATATAAAAGTAGTGTTGTCATGTTGATGTTGTTTCCATAGAGCGTTGCATCTTGAACGTTAAGGGGTGTTGCTTTTTTATGTATTGCAGTGGGCTTAAAGATGTTATTTGCGCAATTTATGTGACAGTCCAAGCAATCTCTGATTTAAACTCTGCGTGGGCTAACAAACAGGCAACAACGAGTTTTTGTCTTGGAGAAATTTATCAACCTCTCATGAAAAACGTTTACAAATGGTCATTCTCCTGCAATAGTTTTCAAAATTTCGTATGTGAAGTATTTGTGGCTTGGAACTATCATTTGCAACAGGCTCCATGACCAGGCTTCATGAATATTTATCGACGCTATGGAGAGCATAGTGATGCATCATGTGTAATTCCGAGGGCACCGGATGATAATTTTGGCAACATATTTTTTTGGGTTCATGGGGCCCTCAGTAATGAAAAAAAAGATTCTACTGTACAGCTGTACTGTAGTTGTTTCTACTGTACAGCTGATGGAATTGGTATACAACTGCATAACAACCTATGAAAATAATTTAGAAATCTGAAACAAACCCCACGGAACAGATATATGACAAGTACATAAGTACCTAATCACAAGCCAGAAGGCTACTGAGTTGATGGTATCTTCGAGGACAGATTTAACGTCCGCCAGCAGTGACACCGACTCAGTGGTATGAATGTAAGTATAAATCTATACCACCAATACAGTCAGATTTCGATGATGCCAGTAACAAACATAAAATACAACATTTCGCAATAGAAACAATGCCCGACCAAATAGTTTATCCAAAGACACACTGGCATCATCAGGGGCAGACAGTGTGTTAAATGTAGTTGTTTCTACTGTACACCTGATGGGATTGGTAGCATGGGTAAACAACTGCCCAACAACCTATGAAAATAATTAAGAAATTTGAAACAAACCCCATGGAGCAGATATATGACAAGTACATAAGTACCTAACACAAGCCAGAAGGCTACTGATTTGATGGTATCCTCGGGGACAGATTTAACGTCCGCCAACAGTGACACCGACTCAGTGGTATGAATGTAAGTATCAATCTATTACCACCAATACAGTCAGATTTCGATGATGATAATAACAAACATAAAATACAACATTTTGCAATAGAAACAATGCCCGACCAAATAGTTTATCCAAAGACACACTTGTGTCACCAGGGGCAGAGAGTGTGTTAAATGTAATTGTTTCTACTGTACACCTGATGGAATTGGTATACAACTGCCCAACATTAACCTATGAAAATATTTTTAAAATCCGAAACAAACCCCACGGAACAGATATTATGACAAGTACATAAGTACTTAATCAAGAGCCAGAAGGCTAATGAGTTGATGGTATCCTCGGGGACAGATTTAACGTCCGCCAACAGTGACACCGACTCAGTGGTATGAATGTAAGTATCAATCTATTACCACCAATACACTCAGATTTTGATGATGCCAGATACAAACATAAAATACAACATTTTGCAATAGAAACAATGCCCGACCAAATAGTTTATCCAAAGACACACTGGCGTCATCAGCAAATATCTTATACTTTCATTTTATAAGGTTTCATTGTAACAAATGCTACGCCCAGATTGATACACATTTTTCTCTCGGATTAATCACATGATATACCTCTGATCCAGCGGAATCCATTCCGTCTAGCATAAGACAAATCAACTTGTAATTTCACGATCGTTTCATAGCCGGACAGTAATATGATCACACAAGTGATAATTTCCCAAAAGGACAATTCAACAAATGCCACACTGAGGAGCCAGCAGGGTACCCGAGATGTCATTCGATCCTTGAGTTACTGTGGACTAACAGTCGACTGTTGATCAGACTCACGCTTGCCTGATGTAACTGTCATGACTTTCAGAAAAAAAAACGTGTCCAGGTCCTGACGAAAAAATATGTTTTTAGTATCACGGCTTCCGCTGTTATTACTGCAGAAGTCATATCCCGAGCTATTGGAGATTATACAATCAGTATACAGCCACTGTCTAAAGCTGCATTGAAATAGATGGCGTCGCGACTCGCTTATAGGATAGAAGAGACTCGCAGGTGATAATTTGACAAATCACATGCTAAACATGGATATAAAACTACTATATTACCAAGAGTGCTGACGATATTACAATTCAAATACAGACATTTCATATCTGATATACCATACCTCGATATATAGATCATCATCATGCCATACCCTCTCACAATTTAAGGGTTGTTATCTATTCAAGTATTCGCTGAATCAATATACTCCCAACGTGAAGCTATATATGTATTCATTGAAATATTCGTCAGGCCCAGACATTCTAACAAATTGGAATGAGCGCCGATGTCATTAGATTGGTGTTTGGTTATTTTCGCTGACTTATCAAGCTTATATTTCGATAACAAATGTGCTATCGACGGGGAGATGGCTGTAGCGTCACCATTCACATACTTTGTACACCTGATGAATATCGGTGACTCAGGTAATGGAGTTAATATATGCATCATAAAACAAATCCTTCTCTCTCCTGCTATATCATTTTACAATCGTACAAAAACAATCAGCAAAGCTTCCAATTACATAGGTATAAAATTATATTCATCACAAATGATATCCCAATCATAATGCACGAACGCCAAAAGAATTAAATGAACATAAAATTCTGACAGACGTATTTTGTCTAAGCTATATTGATCGCTCTACGAAACCGCAGGTGTTGTCATAGACAAAACTATCAATTGATAGAACAAATCTACTGGAAAATCCTTCTATTCACTCATCTATAATCCTTTTATAATTACAACGCCAAATTAGATTGATCAATTGTGGTACGAGCTCTATTGTGGATTCGGTAGATGGATTGAAATCACGGACTGGCAGTAATGAGTATCTTCCAGAGATGGGGATTTAGACAAAAATATAGGTATGATAGAATGAATATCACTTCGGGACATATCATTGATAGACATTACACTCGTGTACATGAGCTACTTATTTGATCAATCAAATAATAGAACTGCTTGTCAAATTTATATCTGCAATTTAATCTCATTGTTTGCACAATAATAAATCTCTTAGTGAGTGTCTATGTTATACCAACTTGATGTGCATTGATGAATTTGGATATAACTGTTGGCCAAGGTTTGTTCATTCCAAACCATTCGCTCATTTAGGCTTTCCTCACTAATCTATCAGTAATATTAATTGCTCTCAAAGATTTGAAAATATAGATACACAGGTATGTTCCAATCATGTCGATCTTCAATACAGTGCAATCTTTGTCAATGTTTCCAATGTATCCAGTGATGCTGTCCTAAGAACAATATTACGGCGATTTGCCACCAATCGTCAAGCCCATGACCTGGATGGATCCGCCACAACCACTGATCAACTAATCATGGGGATATTAGGGCCTTGCAATGTATGCATCTGAGGAAGATCTCTTCCCAAGTTCCAAATACACCCCCGCCATCAGGGCCAAGCACACTGAGCTGACGCCAGACTATTTACAATATCGTATAACGACTATCTTCACCAGGCTACTTGCGCAAGATGGTTGTCATCATCAAGCAACCAGCACCAGTTTCTTCGCCCACCCGGTCATCCACATGAGACTATGGAATGTAGCTCGTGATTCTTCACCAATTACAACCACAGTTACAGGGATTCTAGTCTCCGTACTGATATGCACCAGTGAGAATTTGGGGTCCTCAGTATGCCATGTGCATACCGCCGTAAAGATTGGGACTATCATTTGAAAGTTGATGCAATGGAAAATTTCGTCTGGGAAAGATACGCAGTTATATGTCTACTGAAGTACGTGCTGTATACGAGACATTGCCATTCTCACTGTCGGAACCCGACTACCGTAACGTCACTTTACGGTAATCATGAAGATGGCGCAAGGTAAATCGATTCGTTTAATTGTCTGCTGTTTTCTTGCTTAAAATAATATACTGACACATACTATTCGACAGACATATAGTATAGGACATTCAGAATCCATAAATTGTCATGCAGAATACGCTGTAATGGCATTCTCGGGATAAAAGCGGTTGATAAGATTTGCTATTGACTACCGTAACGTTTCGGTCCGACTACCGTAACGTGACCGATCTGCAGTTTTGGACTACCGTAACATCGCTACAGTGATTTGGCAAATACGCACATAAAATTGAACAGCAGTAATTTTCATCATTACAGATATAGGTTTCAGATGCTACTTCAAAGATTGCACGACATGAAGTTGTCACCCATTCTGACTATCGTAACAAATATAAAGAAAGCAAAACTGTCATTATTGATTTAAAAATAGAACATTGCGAGGCAAGCGAGATCTCGAAGATGGTGTACAAATAGAGGTTATAAATAAGATGCGCGATTCACATCGATGCTTCAATTAAACGTGTACATGGATAACAGATGTTGCATTTCAAGTTAAAAACCGTTCAATGCCCATACACGAAATGTTCCACTGTGATTACTGATAAGCCGCAGTGTATGTGTTCACAATTACCATAACATTTAACGTAATTTCTCATTATTTGTTTTATACGAAAATTCAAGATCAATGAAAAGGAAAAAGTGGCATGCACAAAAAAATCTTAACTACAACAGAAGAAATGACAAAAATATATATAACAAAATATTATGTATATTCAAACTGTCCGTTGTAATAGCTGCTGCGATGATCTACAAATCAAATTGACACACATGAAACCTATGCCTATTTTAGAGTTACAACTTGAAAATTCGGATGCTCGCATATTAATTACACTAAAACATTACGTTGACTACAACATTTCAAACTACGAGAGCTATAACCAAATGACTGCTATAGATTCAACAAAGTCAACATGCGAAGCAGGCAGAAATTACAGGCAATCAAGTCCAAATCTGAATTCCGAGCTCCTAATTCCATGAACATAGCAGTCATCGACAAACAAGGAGCTGTTACATACAAGGCCTGTGTAATTATCTAAAAAGGGCTATATAACATTAAAAAAATTACCTCGTCATCCATTGTTGATACGTTTGATACGTGCCTTACATTTAAATAGGATTATACATATAATTATTTGCGACGGTGGGAGTGCCTATATATAGTCCTACATGAACGATATAATACTGGCAACTGATACATAACCTGGCAGGTGTATAGCCACAAACGAAAACGAGATATATTTATTTCTTTTACACATAGATCTATATCAGCTCTATATTTGTTGTGAAAAATTAATATATAGAACAAAATAGCACATCAATGATCTGCGTGATTTGTATCGTTACGGTAGTAACGATAGTCACTACTCTGATATCACCTGACATCACGGTAGTCGTCATTGTTTTTTTATCGAACGAATATCACACGTACACTCACTGCTCTGGCTACTCCAGTGAACCTGATAACTTCATATATTTTGTGGCTTCAAAATTGCTCCGATCTTAAGCTGTATCGCACAACTTATCTAGAAAAATTAATAGGAAACAAAACGAATCGACAAACCTTCCGCCATTTTAATGACTACCGTAACGTGACGTTACGGTAGTCGGGGTTCCGACAGTGATTCTGACATATTTTAATTATGCATAAAGAAATACAATTTTTTTAATAATGTATGACATGCTTTTTGAGTCGGACAGAGATTATTTCACAGTAGATTAGTGGAATGACACCTCATCATATACGCTCTTTGTTACTGCAATGTATGTATGAAGTGACACATATTTTCCAAAGAATGGACTGCAGCACAGTGCCGAAACCGACTATGGTAACGCGCACAATTGGCGACAGGTATTTGTGGCTTGATTTTATCGAGCTTAGCATCTTCAATGAGAGGCTATTTCGAAGCATTCAGAAGTCTGTGGTGGAAAGTTGCTGCACACAATTAATCAGGCGAGTTACAGAAGAATATGCTTTTTCTACGAAATATCGGCGAGTGAAAAAATTTGGTTGACTATGGTAACGCCCGAGTGAAGGATACATTGACTATGGTAATGTATAGTGTCGACTATGGTAATGCATTCACTGCTTCACTGCAAATAATAGTATATATAACACAAGAATTGAACTGTAATTTATACGATCTTCGTATATATACTACAGGGTATAGGTCTATTTCAGGTTACAGTGCAAGTTTCTTTTTAAAACTGCATATACTGGATGTAATACCATAAACAATCGCTGACATCGTGAGATGTAGAACCACCGAGTCGCATGTGATTAGCTAATAGCAATGATGACTATAGGCCTATGATCCAGGGTATATGCGAACACTTGGACCAGGTAATTTGATGACAAAAAAATCGAGATGGAGTGAACACACTTTGTGGATGACGTTCCAATAGATATGAAAACACAGTCCTTCACTTTCCGACGTCCCTGCAGCCCTGAATACAGGAACAAAAACAAGGGAGCCTCGGATAATATTGGATAAAACATATAAACTGATAAATATTAAAATATTCGAATAAAATAGGACACTTAAAGCCCCTCGCACATCAGTTGTAAGAAAGTTGCCTCAAACTAAGTTCCCTACTCCTCATACTAAGTATATTATTCATCACAAATAGAAAAAATTAGGCCAAGGGCCAAAGATAGGTTACCGGACAATGTTTAATATTTTAGATGTTAGCCAGGTCACTGGTTAAATTCAAGGTCAAGAGAATATTCAGCATATATAATATTAAGCATATATCATGTCCACAGTTGATTGCTAAGCTGTAAATCCAATCATCAGAGAGATATTAGCAATTTTGTGCTGTGGCCTTGAAAATGAAGGCAAAGGTCAAATTCAAGGTCATCAAAATATTCAGTGTATATCATGTTCTATATGTTCACAATTGATTCACAAGCCATACAGTAAATAGAGGAGCAAGGTAAGGGCCAGTTTGTCCTTGGACCTTGAGGTCAGAGGTCAAATTCAAGGTCACGAGAATATTCAGCATACTAGTGTGACGTTTAGTAAGGACTTGTTTTCGGTGTGGCCCAAAAAACCTGGTTTCTCTGATCGTATAGACTTTTGTAACTCCCGCTCGTTGTGATTCGAGAGCCGTCACTAATCTGGCGTTCCCCAACGCTGGTGTATCATCACTCAGTAGCTCACCGGCTTCACTTAGGCAAGAAGCAACTCAGATGCAAATAAATTGAAGATTTATATACATCAAATCAACTTACAATTGTATGGCTGGTCACCCACGTGACGTACAGATATGAAGTTCAGACATGGAGCACTGTATGATCACATTTCAAAAATAAATAGTGCACGAGGGCACAACTAAAAAGAGTTCTTAGCCGGCGGCGTCTCTCTGTCCCTTCCGGTTGAAGTTTCCCGTCCCGTTTAGTCGAATGGTTTTCCCCAGGTAGTCGGTCTAATCCCGGTTGACTCTAAGGCCCTGAAGAAGGAGTCGTCCGCACAGAGTTCGTCGAGTCCCTTGGCTGTGGCGGTGACGATCTCCCCACGGTCGATGTCGCTGTTGCAGTGCTCTCAGAGCGGCCGTCCGCTCTCCCTTATATAGCCAGGGTGGTTGCGCGCGCATCTTCGTCCGCGAACGTATCTTCCACGTGGTGAAGACTGCATCCGCGAACGGTTCTTCCGCGAAGGCTCCTCTTCCGCGAACGGTGCTTCCGCGACTGATGCTTCCGCTGATGATGCTTCCGCAATCGTGCTTCCGCGAACGGTTCTTCCGCGAACGATGCTTCCACTGATGATGCTTCCGCAATCGTGCTTCCGCGAACAGTTCTTCCGCGAACGGTGTCTTCGCAAGTGGACTTTGAAGGTCACGTGACCGTTCCTAACGAACGTTTTTAGCGTGGCAGTTGCATGTATTTTGTTACAACTCCACCCTTTCTGGAGATCAACGTCCCCGTTGATCCTTTCTCTCTCTTCTCTTCTCTTCTTCCTCCTTCTTCGTCTTTTCCTGCCTGTCTGTTGTTTACAGGGCTCTCTCCCTCCACTTCACTGGCGATCCACCTCGCTTTCGGACGTCTCCGCCAGCCTGTCCCGAGTGTCTGTGTATGCTCGGAGCTGTTCCCGGAGCAGCTTGGTCTCTCGGACGTGGGCTCGCAGCTCCTTCCGGTGGCTCTTCTCTCGTTGAGAGGCATCCCCTCGCAGCTGTAGCACCTCGGCCTCGAGCTGTCTCTGCTCCTCCTTGGATTGGAGCCGAGCCTCCACTTGAGTCAGGTGGCGCGTCCCATGGCTATCGTGGACGCCAGGTCCTCCAGGGCCTTCTCTCCGGCAGTGACCGCTCTGCCCAGGCCCTCCACGTACGGTCGCAGTTGGTCCTCCTCCTCCGGAACTGGCTTGAGGTACCAACCCAGGTCTAGGGGCTTGTAGGTAGGGGCTGAGTCTCTGGGAACGGGGGGTCCGTCGTCCTCGGGGTTGGGGGCCTCCGGGGATTCCGCCTCTCTCCGCTCCTGCTGAGACTCGGCTTCCTCCTCGCTGTTCGGCGGGCCGTCCTCGGGGTCTGAGGCGTCCGCTGACTTGGGGGCATCCTCTCGGGGGCTTGACGGCGTGGAGCTGGTCGTCCCGCTGGCCGCAAAGCTGACAGTCTTCAGCTCAGGGGCAGACACAGTAGACGGACCATCTCGGGGGTCGGACACAGGCATGTCCGTCGTCGTCCTCCTCCGTCCTGGCTTGAGGGTATTGCCGCTGGCATGGGAGATCTCGTGCCGGTCTCGGTCGGCCCTGCAGACGAACCGCTGACTGCATGTCTTGCAGAGATGCCGCCCCTCCTGTGACGTGTGTTTCGTCGCCACGTGCCGACTAAAGTTGGACGCCATCACGTGGATCTGACAGGGGCTGCACCAGCGTCGTCCTCGCTCTACCGACAGCTTTCTGACAGGGGACCGTCGACCTCCTCGGGGCTCCTCGTGACGCTCCCGGCTCCTCGAGCGTTCCCGCTTCCTGTCAGTCTTGCTTTTGCCGTTATTGTTGTTCATTTCGTCGACCTCGAGTGGCAGGAAGTCGGCCAAGTCGAAGTCTGGAACGTCTCCGAAATCTTCGTCTGCAAACACTGGTGTCTCGATAATCTGCAGAGTTGGTGTGTTCATGGTTGAAGTGATGACGGGTTTGTAGGCCAGCCTGCTTATATAGAAAAGGCGCGGACCAGGGATCTGTGTGAAAATGCATTGTAGTGGAACGAAATGACGTTTTTCGCTTGCTTCCGCGAACGGTTCTTCCGCGAACGCTGCTTCCGCGAACGTGCTTCCGCGAACGGTACTTCCGCGAACGGTGCTTCCGCGAATGCTGCTTCCGCGAACGGTTCTTCAGCGAACGCTCCCGTCGTCGTTTACATCGTTTGGACTGCATTCCCGCTGTTTTCCACTCGTCCCTCGTCATCACTGGGGGTTCGGACTGGGGTCACATCGTCCGGATTGGGTATCCAGGCGTCGGTTTCAGGGGTAAACCAACACCTTTTTAAATTGTCAATGGTCCCGGGCTCCAGAATATCCATCGCCACCCTTTCTAGCCAATGGCTCACTGGTCGTGGGGGGCTCCGGTCTTCAGGCAGGGACTCCTCAGTCGGCTCTGCAGTCGTCCTCAGGTCCTCCTGGCGGCGCACCTCCCAGATCTGGAATATCCCGACTCCATCTCCGCAATAGTAGTCCTCCGTTCAGGGCTCCACAGGGACCTCCCGCAAGATGTTAACTTGAGGTCCTCCGGGGCTCCATCCTCCTCCGCTGATCGGTGGAAGCAGATCCTCGTCAGAGAGGTCCTCCAGGGGTAGGGGACACTCCTCCTGAGTCGGACAGGCCTCCTCTTCTCCTTCGGGTCTTGTGGTGTGGCGAGGGGCGGGACAATCCGGTCTCCGGCACTGTCGGCATCTGGACATCCCGTCTGCATTCCCGTGTTGTACTCCCAGTCGGACCTCACACCTGAAGGCGTAGCTGGCGATGCGAGCTGCCCATCTAGCGATCATTCCCTCCGCATCCCGGAAGTTCAGTAGCCACTTGAGAGAGGCGTGGTCGGTTCGTAGTAAGAACGCTCTCCCCCACAAGAAATGTCTGAAATGGTGTATCATACTGACGACAGCCAGGAGCTCCCGCTTGGTGGTGCAGTAATTCCGCTGGGTGTCCCTCAGGGTTCTGGAAGCATAGGCGATCACCCGCTCTCGTCCGTCCTGCACTTGGGATAAGACGCCTCCCACTCCGTAGCCGCTAGCATCAGTATCTAAAATAAATTCTTGGTCCATGTCAGGGTACACCAGCAGGGGGTGCTCGGTCAGGGGTTGACGCAGCGCCTCGAACGCCTGCTGATGAGCCTCGCTCCAATGGTAGTTGACTTCCTTCTTTAACAGGTGGTTGAGGGGTCCCGCTCGGGTGGCAAAGTCAGGGATGAATCTGCGGTAGTACCCCACGAACCCAAGGAAGCTCCTTAGTTCTGTCAAGGTGGTTGGAGGAACCATCTTCGTCACAGCTTCGACTTTGGCAGGGTCACACTGGATGCCTTGGTCGGACACGACATGGCCCAGGAAGTTGACCTGTTGTCGAAACAGCTCACACTTGGCGGGTTTCAGCTTCAGCCCAGCAGCCTGCAGTCTCCGGAACACGTCCTCGAGGTTGTCCACGGCTTCTTGGAAAGTCTTTCCAAGACAGACAACATCGTCCAAATAAATTAGACAACGCTTCCATTGGAGTCCCCTCAGCACCAGCTCCATTAGACGTTCAAAAGTAGCCGGGGCCATCGCCAATCCAAACGGCATCACTTTAAATTGATAGAGTCCACTACGGGTAGTGAACGCCGTCTTCTCCTTGTCCCTGTCGTCCATCTCGACCTGCCAGTAACCACTAGCCAAGTCTAGCGTCGAAAAATATCGCCCTCCTGACAAGGTATCAAAACTCTCGTCGACTCGAGGCAGGGGGTACACATCCTTCCGGGTGACATCATTTAGACGGCGGTAGTCGACGCAAAATCTCAGTGCACCATCCTTCTTTTTCACTAGCACGATGGGGGACGACCATGGACTGTCGCTTGGCTCCACAACGTCAGCTTTCAACATCTTGTCGACCTCGTCCTCGATCAGCTCCTGTTGGTAGTACGGGGCTCTCCTCAGAGGCTGCTTGATCGGGGGGTGATCTCCCGTGTCGATGACGTGTTTCGCCAGGGACGTCCGGCCCAACCTCCCATCTGGTCCCATAAAGACCTGCTGGTGGCGTCGAAGGAGATCGCTGACGACCTCCACCTCCTTTTCCGTCAAGTCCGGATGCATTCCCTCCAGGAGCGGTTCTAAATGCCCCGGGCACTCTGGTGTCTTCGTCGACGGTTCTGCATGCATGGCGTGCACTCTGGTTTCGGGCTGCTCAGGCGTCCGGTTCCGCCACTTGGTGGAGTTTGGTGTAAGGGGCTCATGCTCCCTCCCGCTCTCCTCCCGGTACCACTGTTCCCTTTTAGATTCGTTCTGGGTTGTTTTCCCGCCATCGGGACGAAATCCTAGGTCGATCACGGCCTCTATTCCGTGAAGCTCGGCTAGGATGGTCCCCATCAGCACAGTGCAAACTCCAGCGCCGGCGTTCAGAAGTACCACCGGTACCAGGCGTCCTCGGGGTCGTACCAGGGCTCGTCCCACTACGAGGGGGTCGTCCTCCAACGGCTCTCTTGCGGACTGCACGAGGCCGGCCTTCGGAACTCCTCCCTCACTTCCTGTCAGCTTGAGGTCCACCATCATCTCTGAAAAGGGTGGCAAGACGACCGTCTCCTCCGTCACCAGTGTGTAGACGGCGTCCTCGTGGCCCGAGCTCATCACTACGGTAGTGTCGCCCACCTGCCACTCGCCCTTACGCAGATCCAGCTGTCCCCCAATCTTTTGAAGTACATCAAGCCCCAACACTCCCGGGATCCCTAGTTTGGCTACCAGTACGTCTGCCGACACGAGTCGTGTGCCCAGTAGAAGTTGAACTGTCATCTCTCCTTGAACCTGTAAGTAGTCTCCGGTTGCTGCCCATAACCTTATTCTCGTCTGCCTTATCATTGCTTTATGTTCGTTATCCATTTGGTCGAAGAGACACTCGTCCAGAACGGTGGAAGAGGCACCCGTGTCCAACAACATACTAGTTGCCTTCCGCATAACGTGGAACGCCGCATACCACGCCAATGTGCCTCGGGCACGCCTCGGGTGACAGCGACACCACCTGGCCATTTCTGTCAATCTTAAGAGAGCTGCCACTCTCCTCAGGGACGCCGCTCTGGATAAGTACTGAATCGTCCACCCACAGTGATGCACCACCCTGGTCCTCTCTGTCAGTCTTAAGGGAATCACTCCCCTCGGAACCGCCGCTCCGGATAAGTAATGAGTCGTCCACCAGCAATAGCTGCTGCGCTGGCCCCTTGGTCATTCCGCTCCACCGGCCCTCCGTCTCCTCTTTCACGGCCGCTTGTGGTTCAGTTGAATGGGGGGGTCCCTGCTGTTTCGCAGCCTCTAGCCTCAAGGTTGTGACTTGCTGGTCTTCCTTGCTGCTAGCAGAAACCTCGTTGACGTCTCCGCGGGTCCCCAGACGCTCCACGGCTCCATCGGTTTGTTGTACATTGGCACTCCCGTCTGTGTTGACAGGCTTGCCCTCCAAATAGTCGAGAATTCGATCCTCGAGCTCCTCCTGCGCCCATCCAGTTACTTCGGATGCACACCGGAAAAACCTATTAAAAATCTGTGAAACTAAAAATTCCCCCCTGGCAATGTGTTCTTCGCGTCTTCGTCGTGCCTCTCGCCTGTGAAGCCGCGCACACACCTGCCAATGGCCCATACGGTTGGGGGCTGGTATGAGCCCTACTGGTTTTCCGACTCCTCGTCTGTCAAACTGTTCCGCTCACCAATCTCCTCGATTAGTCGACTCAAGCGCTCCTCCTTGGTTCGAGGCGGCGGCCGGTCTGGACACTGGTACTTCCGATGACCCGGCTTCCCACAGTACCAACAGTCATCTGGTCCCGGCCTAGCGCTTGGTCCCTTGTTCTCAGCAGTGGCGGCCCTCGGCTTGATGGATAGCACCTGCTCACACAGCTCGATTAGTCGATCCAGCTTCCTGTCTTGGCTCTCAAAGAGCCCCTTGAAGTAGGGAAGTCTGGGTAGACCCGCTACGTTCGGCTGGTTGCTCTGCTGCCCACTGGTGGTAATCTCGCCTCCCTGCTGGTTCTTTAACAGCTGTAGGACCCGTCCTAGAGCTGGCTCGGAGTCCTCCGACTCTATGGACATCACCGGCTTCCCAGGCTTGGGTTTGACACATTCGTACTGGGTCACGAACGCTATGGCCTCCTCCATGGTCTTCATCTTCCTCATGAGCGCCATCACCCTCATGTCCCCATCTGGATGGCCCTTCCAGAAGTGGTCTAAGGCGATAGCCTCCTGAGCTGCGGAGTTCAGATCCGGATACCCACGGCCGGCCAGTCGCTGCAACTCATAGCCGTACTGCTGGGGTGTCTCTGCCTTCCTGCGGGTTCTCTGTCCCAAGGTCGCCTTGTAGGACTCCTCCTGACAGTCAGGGTCGAATCGTAGGGTCAGCTTGTCGGTCAGAACGTTGATACCCCTCCGGTCTGCAGGACTCAGGCTCGTCAACATTCGTCGCGCCTCTCCCGTCAAGCTCCCGGCTAAGTAGACGCCCTGTTCCCGCTTGCTCCATCCGTTGACTTCTGCGATGACGTCAAAGTGGGCCCGGTACACCGGCCACTCTATGGAAGTCCCATCGAACTTGTCAGGGGTCAGCATCTTCCGGTTCCTTCTGCCGTTCTGATTCCAGGCTGTGCTGTCCTCGGACGACGAGTCCTCCTGCCTCCGTCTCGGCCTAGGGCTTCGTCGGTGCAGTGGCGGTCCCCGCCTCGGTGGTCTCCTCCCCCGTCCTGGGTAACCATGGCTGCTGTCGGTCCCTCCATCAGATGAAGGCCCCTCATCGCCCGATGATGAGAAAGGGTGCTGTCTCCGGCCTCCCTGGGTGACTGAAATAGAAGCTGGATTTCTCCAGGAGGCTGGCTGTCTCGGTTGTCGACTGGGTGAAGACCTCTCTCTTCCGCGAACACTGTCTTCCGCGAACCTTCCGCGAATGGACTCTTCCGCCAACAGCTCCCGAAGAAGTTCTTCCGCGAACAGGCCTCTTCCGCGAACGCCGTCTTCCGCGAGTCTTCCGCGAGTCTTCCGCGAACGGGCTCGTCCACCAAGATGTCTCGGAGACGTCCCTCCACAAAAGATGCACGTCCGCGAACGCCATCTTCCGCGAGTCTTCCGCGAACCGGCTCATCCGTGAATGGTCTTCCCCATCTACTCTGAAAAACTGGAAAGGAAGATTGGTCGCCTGGATCACTCCTTTCGTCGAGCCGCCGTCTGGGTGTAGACTCCTCTCTTCCGCGAACACTCTCTTCCGCGAGTCGTCCTCGTCCGCGAACGTGGTCGTCCGCGAAGGGCCCTCCCCGGTCACAAGCGTCCTCGTCACCAAAGGCTCCCCCTCGCTCACGAGCCCGTTCATCTACGAAGGATCCCCGGCTGCAAGCGTCCCTGTCGCCGAAGAATGCCTCTCGTCCGCGAATGTTCTCTTCCGCGAAAAGTCCTCTCCCTCTCGAGCTGCTCTCTTGGGTCGGAGCCCAAGTAACCCGTCCTCCAGTCACTCCCGTTTGTCGACTCGTCACACCAGACCGCTGCCCTGTTGCACCAGACTGCTGCTGGGACTGGTCCCAAAGCCGTCTCAATGCTGCATTCTCTGGAGGTGCCACACTTGGACTCTGCTCCGGTATCTGTAGCCGATCCGTGCTCGCCCAGATTTCGCCGTCCTCCCCGTCCAGATTGACGTACTCCGGTCCCAGCACTCGGGGCCCCTCCTAACGCTCTCAAGGTAGGTTGACCTCTCCCTGTCTCGATCGTGCTGCCACCCAGAGTCGTGTCTGAAAAGAAAACGGTTGTCGGGTGTCTGGCTCCGGGGTCTCTGTTGACTCGTCGACTGGCCCATGGAAGGTCTCGACCTCCCTGGTTGCTTCTCACTACGTCCTTCCCCGGTTGTGAAGCTGCTCTTCCGCGAACGGTCGTCTTCCGCGAACACCGACTTCCGCGAACGGTCGTCGTCCCCTTCCGCGAACTTTGACTTCCGCGAACAGTCGTCATCCCCTTCCGCGAACGTTGACTTCCGCGAACGGTCGTCGTCCCCTTCCGCGAACGTTGACTTCCGCGAACCGTCATCTTCCTCTTCCGCGAGTGAGGCCGTCCGCGAAGAGTCTTCCTCTTCACCTCCTGTCTTTCCTGGGGCAGTTTCGTTGTTCTCTCCGGAAATGAGTGATGCTGAGGTTCGTTCCCTGGCAGTAGACCCTCGGGGATCCTGGTCACGTGCGCCAAGTTGTGACGTTTAGTAAGGACTTGTTTTCGGTGGGGCCCAAAAAACCTGGTTTCTCTGATCGTATAGACTTTTGTAACTCCCGCTCGTTGTGATTCGAGAGCCGTCACTAATCTGGCGTTCCCCAACGCTGGTGTATCATCACTCAGTAGCTCACCGGCTTCACTTAGGCAAGAAGCAACTCAGATGCAAATAAATTGAAGATTTATATACATCAAATCAACTTACAATTGTATGGCTGGTCACCCACGTGACTTACAGATATGAAGTTCAGACATGGAGCACTGTATGATCACATTTCAAAAATAAATAGGGCACGAGGGCACAACTAAAAAGAGTTCTTAGCCGGCGGCGTCTCTCTGTCCCTTCCCGTTGAAGTTTCCCGTCCCGTTTAGTCGAATGGTTTCTCCAGGTAGTCGGTCTAATCCCGGTTGACTCTAAGGCCCTGAAGAAGGAGTCGTCCGCACGGAGTTCGTCGAGTCCCTTGGCTGTGGCGGTGACGATCTCCCCACGGTCGATGTCGCTGTTGCAGTGCTCTCAGAGCGGCCGTCCGCTTTCCTTTATATATCCAGGGTGGCTGCGCGAGCATCTTCGTCCGCGAATGTATCTTCCGCACTCTTCTCCACGTGGTGAAGACTGCGTCCGCGAACGGTTCTTCCGCGAAGGCTCCTCTTCCGCGAACGGTGCTTCCGCGACTGATGCTTCTGCTGATGATGCTTCCGCAATCGTGCTTCCGCGAACGGTTCTTCCGCGAACGATGCTTCCGCTGATGATGCTTCCGCAATCGTGCTTCGGCGAACGGTTCTTCCGCGAATGGTGTCTTCGCAAGTGGACTTTGAAGGTCACGTGACCGTTCCTAACGAACGTTTTTAGCGCGGCAGTTGCATGTATTTTGTTACACTAGTATATCATTTCCTATATGTCCACAATTGAGTCCTAAGCTGTAAAATCGATAATGAGTGAGATATTAACCATTTCGTCCTGTGACCTTGAAAAAGAGTCAAAGGTCAAATTCAAGGTCATGACAATAATTTGCATATACATGTATCATTTCCCATATGTTCATAACTGATTCCTAAGCTGTAAAGTCGGTAACAAGGAAGATATTAACCATTTTGTCCTATAACCTTGAAAATGGGGTCAAAGGTCAAATTCAAGGTCATCAGAATATTCAGCATATATCATTTACTATATGTCCACAATTAATTTCTAGGCTGTAGAGTCGATAATAAGCGAGATATAAGCCATTTTGTGCTCTGACCTTGAAACTGAGGTCAGATGTCAAATTCAAGGTCACGAGAATATTCCGCATATATCATTTCCTATATGTCCACAACTGATTCCTAGTCTCTATTTTCAATATTAAGTGAGATATTAGGCATAATGTGTCCCATTATAAAGCATAGGAGAATTTAACATGGGAAAGTCCCATTTGTGCCGAGTTTGGGCCAAAATGGCCCACTTTGAGGGATTGAAGCGCAATGAAATTTATGGACATAATAGGAGTACATATGAGGAGTGTTATGTATCAAAAAGAAAAAAAGTTACTGAACAGATTTTGAGAAAATGGCCGCCAAAGTCCAAAATCAGGCATTTTTCGTCGAAAACGGCCGCCATTTTAAAAAAATGCGAAAATCAAAAAACTAAAAAATACCTCCTTCTTGAATTATTTTTTGGTATTTTTGTGCAAAATTTCAGGAAAATTCGCCCGTAGACAAAAAAGATAAAAATGTGGACGACAACGACGAACGACGACGACGGACGACGGACGACGGACGCAACGCCATGCCAATAGGTTATCGGACCATAGGGCCGGTAACCTAAAAAACGGTCACCGGACGGCCTGAAAACCCGGGATTTTCGTGTAGGGCCAATATCTCATGGAATTCAGTGTGTACCAATAAATGTGTCAGAGTCATGGGGGGGGGGACCTCATAGCCTTTCTATGGAAACATTTTGAGTAGTCTACATTGGATACAGTTCATATTTTCCAGTTCATTATCGAAATGTAACAGACTTCTGGCAACCTTCACCTGGATCAGCAAACTGCTCTAAAACATGATTTTTTTTAGAATTCTTGTTTTTTTTCTGTGGAGAATAGATCTATTATCTTCGATGGTAAATATGCCTCTGACAGTTGATTTGGTCAGCTATCTCAGCTAAATAATATTACCTGCATCAATGTATACCCATTTACTGATAATGACCACCGATTTATGAAGTTGCCAGGAATCTCTCAGATTTGACTATGCAAACTCAAAATATACGAAATATACAGCTGATATATACATCTTTAAACAATCCCAATGATACCACTGAGTGGATATGAACGTATTTGATGGCTCTGACACACGTATTGGCAAATATACACTGTGTAAAGTGTATTTCAGGAGATATTGGTACAACACGAAAATCCCGGGTTTTCAGGCAGTTCGGTAGCCGTTTTTTTGCATGGACCAGTATCAAGCTGTAAAGCGGGAATCAAGCAAATATAAAACACACACAAGCACTTATGAAAAGAATCAAAATACTATGGTGGCTTATATTTGCCAGGCATTCTTCACGCCAAGGGTCCATTCTTTGCGTGAACTTAAATGTATTGTTTGCGCATAAAGAAAATTTGTTTGCGTGCAAACAATTAATTATTACGCGTAAAGAATATGGTCATATTCATTTCGCGCCAACAATTATTGTTTACGTGAGAGTTGTTTTCCCGCAAAGAGTAATTGTTTGCAGGCAAACAAATATTGTTCGCACGTAAATTACGTTGTTTTCGTGTAAAGAATATTTAATGTCGCGCAAAGCACATTGTTTGCACGTGAAGAATAGTTAACTACGCGTAAAAAAACAGTCGTTTGCCCGCAAACAATACATTTTATTTCGCGCAAAGAAAGCCCTCTGACGAAAAGAATGCTTGGCGGATTGAAATTGAACTGTCAAAATGTCAAATGTTCAGGTATATTCAGGTATATTAGAGATATAAATCGTGCAAAACTTGTTTGGGGGATCATGCAAGACAGCGATATTAAATTTGTTCCTGCTTTTTGGTGTTTTTCTTGTGTTATTGGTGTCAAATTTGACCAGTTCGTGATCAACTAACCGCCACTGGGCTAACTACACATAAATACGTGTATAACTTCAGTTATATAGCACAATAGGTGTTTTATTGACACTATTTCGTCTACCGTTTTCGTTGCGTCATTCTCGATCTGTACTGACTATTGTGACAAATTCATAAACCCATGCATCAACATGAATAATGTGTTGGTAAATAAAGTATGTCTAATCTTCCGTGCAAGTACATATTATTTCTTTGTGCGCAAAAAATGACACCACAATACTGTGTTTTCCATAGAGCACCCTGTACTTACCAGTTAAACCAATCGTGTAGAAAGAGTTTTGCATCTTACAGAAAGCGGTAATCGTGCAAGAAGTCGGTACGTCTCCCCACCGTGATGCTGAACATTTCCTTTTTTACTGCCCTCTTTTTTTAGGCATGATGAATTTCCCCATAAATTTGTCAGAACATACCTTAGGCCAATATCTAAAAACGTTTTTTTATTTTTTTTTTTATTGAATCGTTTTTGCCGATTTGGCGGCCAATTTTGACGAAAAATTGCCAATTTTGGACTTTGGTGGCCATTTTCTCAAAAACTGTCTGATCAGTTTTGAGATTTTTGCTTAAAAACATTCCTCTCATGTACCTCTATGACATGTATAAGTTTCGTTGCCCTTGAATCGCCGGTCTGCATGTGGCGGCCATTTTGATTTTTTGACGGGTCGGTGAAAAAAAAATGTTTGGTCTCAAATCAAGTCACTATTCTTTTTGAGCCATTTCCAGCAAAAAAAAAAATTTTTTTTTTTGGCCATTTTCCTCCATAATGGGAGCTATGCAGAGTAATCTCATAGAACACTTCAAGATAGAGCCTAAGTATTGGCACATTCAAATGCGAAATCCTATATTGCGGTTTGAGTGGTGACCTTGAATTTGACCCTCAATGACCTTGAAAGGTCAAAACAACCTTTTTTGTCGAAAAAGCGATGAATTTTGCCTTTGGTGGCTTTTTTCTCGAAATCTATTCAGACAGTTTTCCTCAAAATTATGTACAAGATTCTCGTTATGTACCTTTGTGATGTGTATAAGTTTTGTTGCCTTTGAATCGACTGTCTGTGAAAATTTGTCATTAACGAAAAAAATCTTTCAAGATGAAACTTGATTTCGTATTATAATCCATACAGAAAATGTATTTCTATCAACATTCACGAACATGTTTTAACATATAGATTTTAACATCGGTGTCACAATTTATATGTATTCAGTGTTTTACGCAATTCACATGATTGCCGGTAAGCTACAGCACCCTTGGTGCTATGTTTACCAACCTCTTACAGTTCACCTGTGATTATGTGGTGACCCCAGTCTTTCTGTGGATGTCAACACTGATATAGTCTTAGCTGTACAATCGCACATTAAGGCATCAAAACGGTTTGCTCAAACGGGGCTTCGTTGAAATGTAATGGCATAGACGTGGAATCAATACCCAGTATTAAGTATTCCGAGCAAACAAAACAGGGTCCGTTATCCAATCTCATAGTCCGGGGACAGAAAGTCATATCAGGCATACGAAAAGAGAGAAAACAAAAATGACAGGGAAACTCATGAACCCCCAAAAATGGCCATTAGGAGGTGAAATCAGGTGTTCCGGAAAGAGTGAACATTTCCTGCCTCACTAGTGGCACCCGTCATGAATTCCCCAAAATTAACATGAAAATAGATCTAGTTGCATGGCAGACATGGATTTGCTGTATTTATCCACCAGATCATGATGACGTCCATATAATTTCTTAAACGCAGCTATAAGTCCTGGTAAAACATATCCTTGTCGCAGCAGTTTAGAGACTAGCTGGGCACTTCGATAGACTTCGATAGCGGTATATGTTTATTGATTTTTCCCTCTACTTTGGAACCACTTGGTTCATTGCATCAAAACGATTTGCTCAAATGGGGCTTCGTTGAAATGAAATGGCATAGCGGTATATGTTTATTGATTTTTTCCCTCTACTTTGCAAATAGTCTTGATTTTATATTGATTATTGTTTCAATTAATACGGATATTTATTAATTCAAAACCTAAAATAGAAGTACCAGAAATCTTTAGGAAATCACTGATTACCAAATTAATTGATATTACAATGCTAATATATGTATATGTTCGGTTCTGGTTCATATCATTCAATGTAAATATCAGCACCAGCAGAGACTTTCACATAGGGTTTACCCTGCTAGTCAATGCCTTATTCGTTCAATAAAATACGTTTAAACTAATTTTTGTTTCGTATTTTAGCGAAGGAATGTTGCGATGTTACTAGTAAATGTGTTCATGACGTTAATACTGACATTGACCCAAATATCATCGATGTTTTTTTTTTTTTGTTTTTTTTTTTTTGTATAACAAATTTATTTACGGAGGATCATACACGCCGGTAAAGGCACGAGGTACTCTCCTCAACAAGATCATTATGTGTTACCGGGCAGGGACGTAAGGTAAGAACATAACTAACCAATACAACAAATATACAAAAAACAAGAACAGAAGAACGTATACTTATTTACACAAACCATTTACAGTTAGTACTTAGTAAGACTACAGGTACAGGTATAATACAAACTTACTTAAAAGTCGATATCACATTGGTCATGCGATAGATGAAATAAAGGAATGGTTTGCATAAACATAAAAATGTTAGTTATTACAGTACAGTATCAAATCTGCCTGTCATTACAATATACCTAAATACACTAATAAACATGCTGGTGTTTTGCGAGTATGTCAACGCAGAACAGCCTCTTAGAAGAAAATGCAGTAGATTTTGTTTATCGGCGGTAGTAAACGTGGCAAAAATTTGCTCTATATTGAGCAAAGGTAAGATGTGAAAAAGCATATGTCGTCTTGCATCGTTGTATTGCGGGCACTCAAGAAAGAAATGCAAGGGACTTTCGGACTGGACGCCGCACTTACAGCATATGGGTGAATCTATGAAATTGTACGTAAATCGTTGCTCGTTTAACCCACTTAAACCCATTCGTATTCTGCAATGGTGTATTTGTCCCATGCCATATCCAAAAGAATAAATCTCATTAGTAATTGGAAACAGACTCAATTTTAGCAGGCGTTTGAAAGATGAAAGAGAGGGCATCGACCTTAATGTTACACTCGTACTGTTCCATAGACTAATAGACGATGGGTAGAAAGAGTTCGAGAAACAGACAGTTCTCGTCATGGGGGGACGTATATCAAGTTCGTTACTGTTACGGAGTATGTAATTTCTAATCGTTTGAGTGTCGTTAATGACCCACGTAAGGTAAGATGGGGTCAGATCATGAACTATTTTGTACATCAAGCATAACTTATAATATTGTCTTCTTTTCTGTAGAGATGACCAGCCCAGTTCGTTTAATAGGCGAGTGTGACTCGTATGACGATAGGCGCCGGTACACGCGATTGCTGCTACCCGTTGGCTTTGTTCCAAGAGTTTAGGCAGGTAAGCTGGACAGTTGTCATATAGCATGCACCCGTACTCGAGTAATGGTCTGATAAACGACGTATAAATAGCTTCTTTACAGTTTCTGGGTATCGCACGAGATGTTCTGGTCAACATATTAGTCACAACGGATGCTTTCTCTATTCGATAACGAATGTGATTTTCCCAACTCATATTGCAGGATATTAAAACACCCAAATGGTTATGTACCTGTACTTCTTTCAATTTATTTGCAAAGAAATTTATAGGTGGGTAATTTGGCCGCTTCCTTTTTCTAGAAATGACCATACATTCGGATTTTGGCGCGCTAAACGTGACTAACCATTGACGCGCCCATGTTTCTAATCTGAACAAATCATTATTGAGTTCATAGATACTATGCACGGGATCCGTTACCACTTTCATTAGCGTCGAATCGTCAGCGTACAGGAATATGTCGGACCCGATATCGTTGACAATATCATTTATAAAAAACAAGAATAAAAGCGGCCCAAGTACAGAGCCCTGGGGCACGCCTGCCTGGATGTTTATCCAGTCAGAGTGTTTGCCATTCAAAACGACACGCTGTTGGCGTTCTGACAGATAACTTGTTAGCCATTTAAGTAAGTTGCCACCGATACCGTGGGATTTCAATTTATAGAGGAGACCGGAGTGCCATACTCTGTCGAAAGCCTTCGATATGTCTAGGTAAACCATAATGATATCTTGTCCGTTTTCAAGAGATTGATATATTTTATGAGTTATATGTACGAGCTGGTTCATCGCAGAATCCATAGGCTTAAAACCTGAATTTCGCCACGTAAGTATGTTGTTTTGCTTACAGTACTCATAAAGATGATTGAAAACTAATTTTTCAAGCAGTTTACCGGTGATGGGCAGCAAGGAAATCGGTCGATAATTGTTTTTAGATTGTCTATCACCCTTTTTAAACACTGGAGTAACGTTAGCCTTTTTCCAGATTGACGGGAAAATACCAGTTCGAAGAGACTGGTTGAAAATTGAGGTAAGTGGATGCAAGACAACATCGACTGCATTCTTCAGTAGGCGGCTGCTTATGCCATCAGATCCGGTAGCCTTGTTTATATTGAGGGACAAGAGCGACTTCTTGACTTCGTCAGTTTTTAGCACTATATCTTGCAAACGTGTATTCACAAATAGTTTCAACGGAGGTAGAGTTACTAGTTCACTGTCTAACCGTGACTGTGAGGCGAAAAAGTCATTGAAAACATTTGCTTTGTCCACAGCATTGTGGTATGTGCCGTTGTCATCAATGATCAATCCTATGCCAGGGTGTGTTTTAACACCGAGGAGCGTTTTCGTCAATTTCCAGTATTCCTTTGGTGACAAGGTTTTGCTAGAGAGTTTTTCCAGATTTTTTTCATCGTATGCCAACTTTGCTTTCTGACGCGTTTTTTTCGCGATACGTCGCTTTTCTTTAAAATATTGATAGTGCACGGGGTTTCGCGTACGTTTGTATCTTTTGTGAGCTCGATCGCGGATCCTGTCAGCACGCCGACATTCAGCTATAATATAGGGTTTGTCTTTTGGTCGTATCAATATCTTTCTGGTCTTAATGAATTTTTTTGCAGTTGACAACAGAATTTCATTGAACGAGGACGTCACATCGTTAACATTTGGTGACGCATCGGTGACCATCTCATCAAATATACGTGCAAGTTGTGCATTTAGACCATCATAATCAGCAGTATTGTAATCCCAAACCTCTCTCCAATATGAGCGATTGTTTGTGTAGGTAAAAGCGACACTACAAGTCACAAGACAATGGTCAAGATTTGACAAAGGCGGTAATACTTCAGTACTAGATATGAAACCTGGGGAATCAGTTATTATAAGATCTAGGATATATGCATTATGGTCAGTAATTCTCGTTGCTTCATTAACAAGCTGATGGAGATTAAACGCACTTATGGCATTAAAAAGTTTTTGTCCAACTTCACTTTCTGTATGCTGCGCGGACCAATCGATGCATCTGTCATTTAAATCACCCATGATGATCAAGCAATCCGGATTATCAAACAATGCTGTTTGTACGGAATTTTTAAAGTTATCGATGAAATCATTTATGTTCGAGACATTTTGGCCCAAGGAAAGAGGTGGGCGGTAATAAGTTGCACATATGATCCGCTTGGATTCCACATGTAGTTCACACCAGAGACATTCGGTGTTATCAGGATGAATGTCTGGGCGGATTTTGTATGGAATATTGTCAGATATATACATCATTACGCCACCCCCGCGTCTATTTCTATCATTACGAATTGCGGCGTAGCCTTCGATTGATATTCTAGCACTTGAAATGGTTCCATCGAGCCACGTTTCACTTATTCCAATGACGTCAAAATTACGGTCATGCGCGATTTTGGATTGAATTTCATCAAATATGAGCGTCGTGTTTGTGACACGATCTTCAGCAAGAATACTGCGAGCATTGATATGGCAAAAATGTATATTTTTGCGGTTAGATTGAGGCCCAGGATTAGGATGAACATCACCCGATATCAGCACAAGCAGAATAATGACTAATAAGACGCATGTACGATTACGATTTGACGGCTGACGACACACGACCTTACATAAGCTTTTTGATTTTTTTGTTCGCGGTCTGTGATATACGAACGCACTCCAAAGGCCTATCGAGGCTCTATAATCCGAGAGTGATATCATTGTATGCTTTTAGAAAAGAGAATTAACGTGAGGATGCTTGGAGCGTGGAATCTCGGTAAACACACAGCAAGTTACAAGTTATAGAGCATGCAATCGTGATATGAATGGTGAAATGAATGTACATCTGTATGGTAATACATAACAAGAGGCCCTGCCCGGGTATCTTAAAGACAAGAGAATTATATGGCATAAAAATTAATTGATACTGTGTTTCTTATATACATTTTGTTTGGTGGGGATACAGCCACATGTTAGTTCGAGTTAATAAAACATATATATAACGTCAATGGTCCTTAGATAGTTGGAATTAACTACTAAGTCTTATATACACACTTAGCTGTTGATGGCGCTGCTCGGAGACGTCGTGGAGTTGAACAGCTCTGTTCGGACAGAAGCCAGCATCTCTCCGAGGAGGTTTCGACCGCTCCACATGGATGGGTCGAAGAGGTCAGGATCATCAAGTCCCAAGCCGCAACCCCACAGAGTGTCACGTGGATTTGCTTCTACCAGGATAGACTGACCTGTGGCGAAGAGGGCAGCGTTTGCGAAGGGATGCTGGGTGAACTTTGCTATGAGGCCCTTGTACATAGCAGTTTCGGCATCTGGTGTCTTTTGCCATTCAGTGTCGTCGCCGTGGATTTGACGCCCAATGCGTTTGATTTCCCGGGGATCGTCGACAGATAGGATCTTGACCTCGGCGTTGGTATCTTGGTAGAAATGGGCCTTTCGATAGTAGTAATTTTGTTCTGTGCTGGAAAACTTCAGGCCATCTAAGATGAAAGGCGAAGGATGGAAGTTCGAGAGCGGCGACGACATTCCGAAAAAGGCACAGAAATCACCGGATTTCTTTACACCAACGTTCTGAAGCACATCCTGAGGCAGCAGATGGAGATCGTCAATGTCGTAGTGTTTTCTGTCGATCAGGACTTGATGTTGATTCGTCACTCTGGATTTGCCCTTGAAGCCTGAAAGGTTCTCGGCAGCAGAGGATACAGCCTGGAGGACACGGCGTTTGCGGTTGATCGCCTCCGGATACACGGTTCGGATATAGACATCTTTGTAGACAGCAGGCATCTCTCGGCGTTTTGCCCACACAGCTTCCCGGTCCTTGAAGTGGTGGAACTTAGCTATGATAGGTCTGTTGAAGTTCTTGCTGTAGCGTCCGCATCGATGTGCTCTCACCAGTGAGCGATCGTCGCACTGGATATCCAACGAATATATTATTTTCAGGATGAGATCTTCAGTATTTTCATTTTTGCCTGTTTCTTTCATTCCCTGAAAGAGGAGACAGTCACGTCTGTTATATGATTCCACTTGTTCAAGTCGCCGTGTTAGCTGCCTGTTACTTTCTGTTAGCACATCACATCTGGTCTTCAGGAGTTTATTTTCGTTTTCCACTAGATTTGACTTGTCCGTCACACGCTGCAGGTTGAATTGCATGTTAACCAAGGTAGATTGAATTTGTGTCAGCATAACTGTAACGTTGTCCAGTTTTGCATCGCTTGACAGCGGCATTTGAACCGTATTCGACACATTCATGTTTGATTTTATGGTAGGCTTAGCTCGGTCGATTCAATATATAGGGTCTAGGCGTCGAGCTTCGGTGGAAGCAATCGTTCGTGTTGCTTCGGTGAATGTTATGCCTTGAATGGCAATAGGAAATTTCCAATCAATCAATAATATTCGAGTTATGATCGTTTTTTTCATCAGCTATTGTCATCCAAATTTGTGACGAATCCGATCAACATATGTGATTGACACTATGCTCTAGGCAGACACCAAGCCTTCGCGTCCAATTTTGTTCAATCACTTAGATCGTTGATATATATGAATGAGTAAAATTGTGGCTCATGTATCCCCACCATTTAGTTCACTCCACACGTGCCGCCATATTTTTACTTCGATGTAATATTTTTACATCGATGTTCATATTTTTACATCGATGTTCATGAGAATTGGTCAGTCATGTTAAGTTCAGTCAACTTTAAACGCTATGAAGGTTTTGGTATTTGATGATGTTCAAGCGTTCGAAACCTGTGTTTTGTGATAAATTTTATTAAGGTTCCGATCAGAGAATTAAGAGGATAAGATAAAACTCAACCACTGGAGCATTTCTTCCATCTGTTCGCAGAAATCGTATAACATATACATCAAGACACAACCACGTACAATTACCCACTATTAGATCAATGCCGTATGGGTATGCCATGTGCAAGCAATATATGAAATATATTCAAAAATACATCACTACGTTAACCAATGAACCGTTTCTCCACGATTATGA
This sequence comes from Terebella lapidaria, assembly GCA_949152475.1. Classification (NCBI taxonomy): domain Eukaryota; kingdom Metazoa; phylum Annelida; class Polychaeta; order Terebellida; family Terebellidae; genus Terebella; species Terebella lapidaria. The sequence goes on from OX424560.1 coordinate 31,607,817, forward strand.
GTATGAATTCGTATTATACAGAACATGAGGAAAATACATTACAGTAATCGGCATTTTGGCATTCCTTGATTTCGTAACTCAAACATCCATGGCACTGCAAAGAAGCACTCAAATAATGTCTCAGCTGGTCTGTAGTTACCACATGATGTAAAGAGTCGTAGATATCCCTTGCTTTTTAGCAAGCTGGTGCCTCAGGTTCATACACAACACTGTGGCACAGTGTTGTGTCTGTGATTAGTGGCAGGAATCTCAAAGCTTTAGTGACAAAGTGGAACAGCTCGTCAGACGAGGTTTTCACTTCTACTTCACAACACTCCGACTTGACGATATTTTTTTTGTTATTTGCTTTGACATAGATTATCACAAATTATATCAAAATCCCTAGAAGGTGAGAAGTTCAAGTGATTCGCGGATTCAAGATCACTAACTTTGGAAAAAAAACGTAGCAAAACACAAGCTGAAATTCCAGTATTACAGATCCTATCATACACGACTTCTATCTCAATTCTAATAATCTGAGCTCAGGTTGGGCCAAATTCAAGCAGTCTTTGTAAATAAAAATTGACTTTGATTTTCCTTTTTTTTTCGTATTGCTATTTTGTGTACATACTAAATCGATAGATGAAGACGGGCAAAGAACAACCAGTAATAAACATAAGACTTATAAATTATATCCATAATTACTGCACCAATCTTACATTAACTTGAACATACATAACTGAATAATCCAACAACAAGGGACTCTCAGCCATCCATATATGGACATAAGGATGGGAAATCAAGTGTTATACATTGTTATCTTTAAGGTTTATTTTGAAATAAAAGTGTCTCGCCACTTCGAACTTTTGAACAAATCATGACACTGCAATTCTGTAAAGATCATTCTTCTAAGCTCATTGGGTGCTTCATAATTTTTTTTTTGTATAATTTCCCGCATAAATATAAAAATATTGAAAAAGGGAGGTATTTGTTTTTCTTAATTTTCGCATTTTTTTCATAATGGCAACCATTCTCGATGAAAAGCGGTCAGTTTTGGACTCTCGTGTTCCAAAGAAGAGAAGTGGCCATGGCGCAACACACTAAGTCGTTCGCCCGCTGCTGAAGGGAATTCAATGTTGGTCGTCGGCGGATTCGAGCCTCGCTCTCGGCGATCAAAATTCACTCAGCGAATCAAGCGTTACCCTCAATTCTCAGTCATTCGTCCTTGAACGGACACTAATAAGGTGACCAGGTGATACATTGTAGACTGCTGCATTCAGTCCATACACGTACATAAAACCAAAAATATGCCAGGCGCTGCACTGAGGCGACGCGCCACCAAATATCGAGGACCAAAGTTGGTCGGATGGTGGTAAGGCAAGTTCCCTTACATGGTTACGTCAGTATATTCAATCTAATTTAATTCAATAAATTTTCTCAAAATCTGCTATGCTATTCTAAAAAAATGTGTTTTTTCTAATTTTGCACAAGCATGACATATCAGGCCATCTCCAACATCATGAACCCTGAAGACTGTATATGGCCATAAGGGGATGGAATCAGATGAACACTTCCTGCCCCACATGGGTTCAAAATAAATGCAAACAAGTCCTGCTGCATATTTGCCACAATTTTTTTGTGATTTAGCACTTATGTACTCGTAATACATCCATTCCATCGGATGTTTCGGATTCCAAATTGTTTTGGTGGGTTTTTGGGCAGTTGTATACTAATTTCAACCATTGTACAGTGGAAACAATTACATTTCGCACACTCAAAACTGGTTGTGAAATGATGATACTTTATTAGCAGGCTATCTTGGTAATTTACTTTTGCTTGTAAAAAAATACACACATTCCGCCCACTTCAAAGTCTTTGCATTGCCTCCATGCCTGTTTCCATTACAGTTCACGTAACTAGATACATCTATATATTATAACTTCGATGTGTTTGGTCGCTATGCTTCATAACACACGTGATGACGCTATGTTGCTGTAATTGGGACCACGGTGTTGACCACAATGTGGTCGTCACGAGCCCTCGCCGAGCCGACTACTCCTGGCTAATCTGGTCATACCCCATGGGAATAATTGCGAACCACTGTTTCGAAAAAAAAATCCCTCATATAGATGGACGTATGGGAATTTTTGCTTTCTGTAGATTTTGTAGACAATACATACACTATCTGTAGTTTTTATTATTACATTTCGTCTTGAGTTATTGTAGTTATTGAGAAAGGTACATATGAATTGTTCTGCTGACAATGCATTTTGGTGTATTCACACCATGTACAAGTCAATCTTTGCATACAACAACAACATATGTACAAAACCTAGAAACTACAACAAATGTCTGTGCTTTTCAAACGCATGATACATAAACGCTGTGATATACTTGATTGTTTCCACTCCTGTACTGGAAAAGTACAAATATGATATGGGCTTATATTGAAGCACCCAACGAGTTCAGAAGAATGATCTTTACAGAATTGCAGGACCATGATTTGTTCAAAAGTTCGAAGTGGCGAGACACATATCTTTCAAAATCAGTTTGCTCGTGAATTCTAATGATGAACGTCTAATTTACATACTAATGACTTGCTGAGAAATTTCAAGAACTTTTCAGTAACAATGAGTGACATTGTGCGAAAATGGTTGATTTTTTAATTAATAGGGATATTGCCACAGGGTAAAAATCTTAATCAGCTCTGAATGCTGTCTGATGAACCTACATCATTTTCCTATTTTACATGCACTTTGGGTCAGTACAATATGGTATTATTCGAATAAGTATATATAAGATTTTCCCGCTCCGGTTAATATAGTGGGCAGCTAAAATAGATGAAATTCACCCTAATTTAGGTAACACTCTGATTTCTACAAAACAGTCAGAGACGTTCATCGTTTGGATGTGTCAGTCTTAACCGAACTGACTAAATGAAATCGTTTATCGTAAAATTTCAATTTATAATACAATACTTGTCCATTTTTTGTTCGTACCAATATCATTTCTCCAACTTGAAATAGACACATCTACTAACCTTTGTTTAAACATTTCAATGAAAGTCGATACACCCCTACACTGACCTGCATGCACGCGTCTCCAAATCCATTCCTGTTTATATATTTTTCCTAGCTTCATTAGATTTTTTCAATGCCTATACAGTGTTTCGCAAATTGTGAGTATTTTGCAATTTTCAAGCTGAATTTAACACATCTCATTATATAGTAATTATACAATGGCGTTCTTTCAAGTTATTCTAAAACAGCTGCTATAGATATATGCAATATATATTACCAAACCGTTGGTGTTGACGTTATATGTGTTAAAGTATAGCTGTTCCCCATATCTCGGAACCATATAGTAAAATAGGTAGTTTCAATTTATCAAACATATTCAATAACAAAGACACACATTTTCGAGCAATATTCAGTTTTGAACAAAGCTTTCTCTGCCTGTGATGCAACTGTGCCTATAGCAATTGCACCAGCAAATTCTGGACGAAAAAATAAGTCGCAGATATTTTTAGTATGTGACACATTAAACAGTTTCCCTGTCATCAATAAAAATTTTATTTCGCCTTAGTAAGCTACCATGTCAACAGTGAACTTAGTTTTGCACATACTGTGGGAACTATGGGGTGGTGGTCAATTGTTTGTTGGTCCCTACTCAACACCTGTACAAGGCCATAACACACAATTAATGACAATTATAAGGGGCCAAGTATCATGATATATATGATACTTAAATGCTGTTTATACTTCATCCGCATTTCTATTAAGGATGAGCTGCATGTAAAATCCCGAATCAGGAATGCGCCAGTTCTCCATTCACTTATAATGTAAATATGAATGTAACAAAATCATGAACTTGCAAACATCCATTTGGCACCAGAATTTACTGTGGCGACCTATAGCCATCAAGGATCACCAACCGAGACTTGGTTCTTGACTGAATATGAATAATTGTCTGATAATTGTCATTTTCAAATGTCATTTTGTGACTTATTTCTCAAAAGACAAGGTACACTCACACTCACTAATAATGCTAGTAAAGCTCACTGGTGAGTTGCGCTCGGTTGCACCAAATCCGCCTATTGTATTTCTCTCGCAGAAATTCGAAAATGTTGTATGTGTGAAATGATACACTGTTACTGAGGCGATATACACGATATCATGCCGAGCGTCAGCGAGGCGTGATGATCGTGTATATCGCCGAGGGGTGACAGTGTATTATTTGTCATACATACCGAGTAAAACCGATTGTTTTTATTGCCAAAAACGACCAGAACCTCCCCAAATAAAGTGGAATGGTCCTCATATCGCCCCTAGAGCGGGAGGCCCAAGTACCGTACACTGCTCCTTAATACTACTCGTCCACTGAAAACATACCATTTGATCCGTCTCGCACCTTTTTAATCCTTATTGAATATAGAGCCAGGCGCAGAATATGATACTTGGGCCGAGCGGGATATGAACAATGGACTCGTCCGTCGCGCTTCACTTCAGCAATACCTGTACATATGAGACATACGTCTGCTCCACACGTAAGAGCAATACCTAACCTAAACTAGGTGGCGCCAGTGTTACCTGGTATCGACACCATTTTTATGATCTATATCCTGGCTATGATAACGGAATGAATTTCGTTCGTTGACACAACTCCTAGTAATGCCATACAAGGCTATAAACGTTAAATTTGTCGTGCGCCTTCTACATGCAAATGATAGATTGAATACATTTTGACTGATCATTGATTTGGTCATTCTAGTCATACATCCGTATCATTGAAAATTATACTTATATTGCCAACCCTCCTGTTTGGTCGCTGCTTTGACACCTATCGTCAAATGGATTTGGGTTCAGTATGAACACCACAAACATATTGCAACATGGTATCTATATAATTCTGCCTCGACCCACAGTGTGTGCCGTCAACCGAATTAACTTTCGGCAATGATATCAATGACTCAAGCAAACAAACACGTGTTGTTGTTGTTTTGGCATACACAGTTTGTACACTTGTAGTTGTTGTTGGCTGGTTCCACGCATGAAGGCGCAATATCGCCTCGTGGGATTTTTCATATAACCCACTCTCTCTAGGTATGTATATGCATCCATTACTCGATGGTCACACAACATACCGTACATACCAACAACAGCTTGTTAGTAACACTGAAGATACGACGCGTTGTTTGCTGACGCGTGTAAAAGTGATATCTATAATCATCAATTTGTACAATCCCTGTGATAATTTTTATATAACCATGTCTCGGTTCACCATCCATGGCTATACATGTCTCTGTTAATGAAGTTTCAGGAAAAAAAGTGGGGTGGTCTTGCTGATTTTGTTTCCTTTATGTTTACATTACAAATGAATGGGAGAGCGGCTCACTACAGTGTTTGGTTTGTCACACGCAGTCAATCCTTAAAACAATTATGACTTTTGTCTATAACGTCAGACGTTATTACGAATTTGTGGTCTTCGCGTGTCCACTATGTCCATTGCTTCAAGTGTTAATGCCATTGCAACTGATTCAATTATTATTTGTGGGAATATAATATCGGTATGGTATTGACAGCCTCTGATTAGATGTTGACGGCAAGAAGCAAAACACCCCAAGACATCTATGTCTAGGATCACGTTTCCCAGAATACTGGAATCTTTTTTTCACTCCAATCTCCACATTTCCAAGCCCGCTTGAAACACTCGAAACCTGGGTTGAAGGTCATTCAGTTCATTCATTGACTCTGAAATTTGTTGGAGGAATGAACAAATCCATCAATCTTATTTGTTCCTTACGGACTAACTCGACTCCACAGCGAACTCGGAAAAATTATAACTCTCCACATATCACTGATGAATCAGTCCATCCTGGACTAGTACTTTTCCGGCCTTGAATAAAATAAGTTTTGGCTCCATGATGGGTTCATAATGTTCCGTGATGATCCGCGATTGTCTATCAATGTCCTGGCCACCAAGAAAAAAGAAATACATCAGATTCACTATAGCGCCATCCGGAACGATCCAGGACTATTTTGCAATCCTGGGTGTGGAAAGGACCATGTTCTGTGCATGGCGGTCCAAGACAGTCCTGAGCTCATCGAGGATTATCCTCAGTGGCCGGGGATCATGAGTTGGCAATGTGTTGAGTAGAAATTCGGTCTGGTTTTGATACGCTGCTTCGGGGATGTTATGTTATTGGATGTTATGACATGTTGGTCAGCATGGTATGGGCCGGGTGATCCATTGTTAGTCTGTGACAGTGCCCTGCATGTTGATCATCCTGGCTGGCACCGTATCAGCTTTAGTGCTGCTGTGCTCTACTAAAGGTTCATAGTTAATCTTTGGTGACAATGTTTCAGTCTGGGGGTGATGAGCGGATGTATCACGACGTCTCCTGATTTTGGTTGTTCCTGGATGTTCCTTTCTAGTATCAAATTTCGGCGGAACTATAGTTTTATTGATAATGTGACAAAAAGATGGATTCCACATGTTCACTCAAATAGACCATCAGTTCATGTTGAGTGGATTGTTTTCACCTAATTCACTATTTCAACTTTCAGATTTTCTCAATTTAACTAAAGTTCAAACTCCGACCCCCCAGTTCCATTGAAAATAAAAGTATGACCTCCCTCCCCCAAATAATGTTGAAAATGAAAGTGTGACTACCCCCCCCCCCCCCCTGATGAATAATGACCGGCCCCTTACCAATAGCAAGAGATGATGGTCGAGTAGGTCCCTGAAATGATGAAATTTTGTCATAAAAATATAAACAAATATATCCGATCAGACATTTATATCCGAAGTCACCACTCACCGTGGCAGGGTGAACCCAACCATTTAATTGGAGATTCAATTTAAAATTCATCATGGATGAAAGTATTAATCTATTACCACTGATACAACTAGTTTTTGATGATGTCAATATTAAATGTGCAATAAAACATATTTGTCCGGGCCCCGGGCCCGGATATACTAAAAACGCACTAATTTCAGCTGGTTCCGTTTTGCGAGGTCTCCCGCAGTGACGGGCAGGGAGTGATTCCACGGTGGACATACGTTGCGCGCTATTGTGCGGGCTTCGCCTGTTTACTATGCTGTGAACTTTAGTTCACAATGTCTCATGTCAGGAGTGTTTGTGTGGTACAGCGGGGGTCGCAAATATTGTCACTATGTTTGCCCAGGCAGTGATTTTTTGCACGCGCTGATGTAATAGAATCATATTAGAATCGCACTTAGAATAATATTCTGTACAGGCATATGCGCATAAAAAAAACCTGGAGTGAAGATTCGAGCACTGGGGAATAATAGGCGAGATATTAATTTAATTCATAAATGAAAAAACAGCAAAACATTTCCTCCGGACATATTCTCAACACTTTCCATTCCTACTATTCTGTAGCATGTGCTAAATAGAAACAAAGCCCGACCGGTTAGTTTATTCAGGCACACTGGCGTCATCAGGGGCAGACACTCTGTGAAATGTAGTTTTTTATTGTTGAATTGGAATTTTGAAGACTATGCAAGGAAGTGGGCTAAACATGAGGCGGTTGAAGAAACCCTGTCTGAATGAGTTAAAGCTGTACGGACATGTATCCGAAATAGATACATAAACTTAGTGGATCCATGAACGGCAACCAAAAAGTATTGCTTGGAGACCCGTTCGTAGATATTTGAAAACATGAGACGTTTGTCATGATACCAGCAGACAGAGCATCTAACAATATGGTATGTGTTTGCAAAAATTATTATTATTGAAGCCCTATTGATTCACCGGGTATTTTGGGCATATATATGTATATATGGCAATCCAACATATACACACGTCATGCTAGATATTCATAAATATGTTCTGGTATCTTATAATATAGTTTTACAAAACATATCAATGCAAAAAGGGTTATATTTCACATTACACTGTGTTTTCACAAAGCCCCTCACATCACTCCTGACTAAGCTGTTATCTACAGTGAAGAAGGGACTCCAGATATGCTGTGACATGGCTTAGGCCAGAAATGGTATAAATCAAATGTGAATATTGTCGAACTTCAAAGAATAAATACATAACCCTAAATCTAATTCTTTTTCCTCTGTCAACAGCATTCAAACGTACGCCTCTTCCACACTGTACACTATTATTCCCCATACTAAGCTGAAAGTGAGTTAAAGGTTCCTTTGTGCACAAAAATGGTAAAACACTTCAATATCTTGCGGTTATTTGCAATTCAGTGATTTTTCAAATGACACACCGACTGTGCCACCAAATATAATTACCTCGATATATTTGACATGCTGGAATTTCTCATTGAAGTTCCATATTTGTTGAATTTGGTGGTGTTTTTTTTTTTATTTCAACAAACGGTCAACATCTCTATTCGCGGACTTCGTAGTATATTTTGGAGTTTATCCAAAATTTCACGAAACGAGGAGATAAACAATTAAATGTAGTCACTTCACTTTTACCTATATTGGTGATGTCATATCACTGAACTACCCTAGATTTGGTGAATACCTACATTATATATATCCAGACGACCTGGAATTCAAAGGAATGGCTGAGTCTCCGGTGTCGGCTTCTTACCTTGAAATTTACCATTATGGCGGGTTGTGCACCAGGTTATATGACAATTGTTACGATTCTGTTTTTCCTATTGTCTACTTCCCTGTCTTTAGCATTGATATCCCAGCTTCACCGACGTACGGCGTATACGTGTCCCAGCTAATCAGTATATGCCAGAGCAAGATCATCTTACCACGAATTCATAATCAGAGCACATGTAACTTATCAAGCAGGGATATGTATTGTCTAGATATTCAATAAGTTTTATGGCGATGATCTGGTAGGGAGGTTATGCCAAGCATGTCACACGTATGATGGAAGATATCAGCCTTATAGTTCATATATTTGTACATATATATATTAGCGTCTCGATTTGAGAGTGTGGATATCACAGCGGGTGTCACATGCGGGACAGGGGATGCTCACTCCCCCGGAACACCTGATCTCACACTCAGGAGGACTTTGATACTTTAGTATCACTCGGATTTACCACTTACACTGATATTGTCAAATTCACCCTTTCATTAATTAATTCATTCGTTTGGAATTTAGTCCTTGATTTCGATCTTGGAATATGAATTGTATGTTTGTCGGTATCCATTTATCAATAAAACACAACTCCAGTGGACAATATACACCCACTTCTCACATTACTAGTTTTATATTGCTCTCACGCAACAGTGCACTTACACGGAGGAACAAAATTGTATAAATGCATTTCTCATTTCAAATGAAATTGGAGGCAACACGCATCTCTCGAAAGCAAGTCACTTACAAAAAATATCTAGGGAATATCGCTTGCAACAAACAATTGTGTTTATATATATATATATATATATATGCCTGTCTATATCAATTGTACTATCGATTGTTAATTTGATTATTGATCAAGGTGTAAATAATCTCCATCACGATTATTATGGTGGCCGTTTATTGTATGGAAATGGGATCTTATTTATTCCAGAGTACGTGTATGCCATATCCCTCTGTTAAGTATTAGATATGAAATTTACGACAATGAAGTACACAGTTTTTAGTCTGAAATGTCTAATATCCAAAATCACATACATCTGACAAAACCATAAAACGAGATTGAAATGAATATTAATGTAAGTAAATGGTCGATAAAAACTACGATCCCTCAGTCCATGTGGATAATAACAACGGTCTCCTGTGTCATTGAGTGATAATAAAACAATCCCCTGTGTCAATGAGAGATAGTAACAACTGTGTAAACGAATATATAGATGCATGAATATGTGTCTGAAAACCCCCAATCCAACAATCCAAACACTCACCAAACAATAATTCAAGATCAATCCCTGAACACCGACAGACTGCCACTTCCATCTAATCCCGACTGACTTCGCGCCAGTGTTTTCAATTTACTCGGAAACCCGTCCAAATCCTAGTTCAATAATTTTCGGGAAAAGGTGTGTTACAATATCAACATTTCACTGGTAAATCTTTTTTTTTCTGCTGTTCGGTGGGTCGGTGTTTCATTCAAGATCAATACTCGTGGACATTATATCACCGTGGTCACCACCAGTTTCAAACATACAATCGTGTGACGTCATGCTTACAAAGTTAATTAAGCCAAAACGAACCTTGAGTCATGAACAATATCATGTATGGAGAACATAAAGTGATGTTCGCATGTGGTGATAAACATATAACCAATTCCCAAGTATACAGAATTCCGAGTGAGCAAAATCTCGAGTGAGGCCCGAGACCTAATATAAAAATCCAGTATCGGGCGAAATATAAGAAAATTTCCCTATATATGGCCGAACGGAAGCGAAATCAGGTGTTCCGGGAAGATTGAGCATTTCCTGCCCCACATATGGCACCTGTCATGACCTGTCTCGTGGAAAAAATAACATAGTCAACCAGACATAAATATCGACGGCAAGACAGGGAAATGAATACGCATGGTAAAAACAATATATATCTCCTAAAAAATCTTCTCAAAAGGATGATTCATCTGTGGAATGTTTCCATCATAGTGATGTTAATTCACTGAATTGACTACTATCCATGGATAAAACTGTAGCTGTAGAAAAGCGATGTATTTGATACTCGCACCATCGAAGTAGGGTCCCTGTGTGCTAATTTGCAGTTTTCAGTTATGATTCAGTTATCTGTAAAATAATCGCTACATATGATACACTATGAACACTTTGTCTGTGAGTACTTTTCCTCAATGACAACAAACCCATGTAACTTTCTGAACAATGCTATATTCTGAGTTCCCGCATGTATAGAAATTTGGCTTCATAGAAGTACTAATGCGCAAGTTGATATCCAGCAACCAGTCTGCATAAAGGGTGCAAAGTGTTTGCTTTGGTAACGAAGAAAATGAAACTCAATATGTCAGAAATAGTATTGAAGAGCTTCTCAACATGTTATGTTGCAACACGGCCAGTTGCCATGATCAGAGAATCAATGGAGGTCACATGGGGAGAAATGAAGCCAATTGACTTAAATGATGATCACAGTCAATATAAAAATGGACACAAGCTCTATTTAATGAACGTTCCATGTTTTGTACAATGAAGTTCCTCTTTGCCACCAAGATCGCCATCCTGTAATTCAGGTATAGATAAACCATAGAAACTACTGTGCCAAATAATACAAAAACATAATAATGTTACATTAAATATTTGTCATGTTTGTTTTTGCCTAATGCAGACGATAGCCATGACGTTTTTTGTAATTCTTGCGCATAATAGACTGTTTTAGAGCCCCAAAAGCACATGCCATCAGTAGGTACCCCATTGCACAAATAAGGTATATGGCGTGAATGAATGAGTGAATGGATAAAATTTAATGGTACTTTGGGCTCAAAAAGGCCATTTCAGTGCCGAACCAGATCGTAAAATTACACTCAATAATTTTAAGACCTTAGGTACGAGAATTAAGATTCTGTAGTGAAAGGGAAAAAATACGAAACACCTCGTGCGATTATTGAATGACTAGTAATATACTCAATGATTGGATAATATACTACATGTCTAGAAATGAAAATATAGTCCAGTTTCCCAAAGGAAATTGAGGATTTTATTAATATCATAAAAAAAACATCATATATTGACACTGGTAGAACATGCGACGAGTGTCAGCAATATCTTGGCAATGTATCAGGACATGCTCAACCGTCAGCCACTCTCGACAGGGCACACACACAGGGGCCTCCTCCCCACAAAGAAGGTAACCCTGAGTAAGGTATGCATGCCCTTTACGAGCCCGTGACATGACCAGTTGATCACGCCTGGACATTTCGTTTATTGGGGGTACAACAACCATGCGTTGATTTGACTTTGTGTAATTTGTTATCAACCGTCCCAGAATGACTGCCATTCTGCGTACATGTACGTATGGATGAGCAGCCTGAAGTCAGAATGTGGCACCCTGGAAAATTTGACGTCCAGATCAAGTCAGCAGGATCATTCCCAGGAATGTCCACATGACTGGGTACCCCCCAAAAAACTACAACTTTATGCATTTGGAAATACGTTGATTTTCAGTTAAAATATCCGAAAATAGAGGATGGTCAATAGTACGATTTTCTATAGCATGAAGGGCTGATATGGTATCTGAACAAATCTGAACAAATGACAAAGCCCAGTTCTCTCGGACCAGCGGATATGGGACAGTGCTGATAGTATTGCTTTCAGTTCAGCTGTGAACACTGAACACACATCAGAGAAACGATATTTGTATGTTCATCCAGAGATGACAGCGGCCCAACCTACTTAATTACTATCCTTAATTATTAATTAAAGAATTCTCGGGGAATTGTGTGTTACAACATCACTCTCTTCTTTCACTGGTAAATCCTATTTTGTGTTTTCTTTCTGCTGTTGGGTGGGTCGGTGTTTCATCTCAATCTGAAAATGTACAGTGCAGAAGCCTATTCTGGCATTTAAGCACCGGGGGAGAGAGAGCAGCGATGTCCTGCATAGCAGTACTGCTGGACTGCTGTGCGGAAGGTGTCAGTGGATTTGGATTCGACTACACAATGTACTATTATCCAGCTTATTCCATTCTAGAACTGTTCGTGCGAAGAATGAATTAGTGAATCGTTTAGTTTTGCCTCGAATGGGCTTGAAACTTTGTGATAAATTTATCAAGGACATTACTGTATTCGAAATCATTGTGTCCTTTGGGTTTAATTTGACACCTAAGTCCGTAACTATATAATCATTTGCCTTGATTGCCGGTACCATGCCATTGACTAATTTCTACAAGAATAACAATCTGTTTTGTTTGCGCCTTTGTTGGAGTGTACTTAGGTTAAGTGTTTGCATCATGTTAGTCATTGCACCATTATGTCTGCTTGTGTAATCACATGTTATAAATCTAACTGCTTTACGTTGAACTTTTTCGATGCTGTCTATATCTTTCTGGTAGTACGGTTCCCATACGTTGGATGCATATTCCAATGTTTATCTCCCTAGTGACATGTATGCTAGTAGCTGTTTAGCAGATGGGGGACAAGACTTTAAATTTCGGTGAATAAATACTAGTTTGGATGAAGCCTTACTGGTGATATTAGAGATATGGGGGTCCATTTAAGGTCGTCCGAGAGGGTAACACCGAGGTAAGGGAACATATTTACGCGTTGTAACAGGTGGTCATTTAGGGTATACATATGGTCTGTTTTATTCTTAATGGATATGATATAACATTGAAAACGCATGCCCCAGTCACTTGCCCATTTTTCAAGTTGTTTCAGGTCGGCGAGCAATCGAACCTCTGACGAAACACAATTTGGTAGGTCATTTATGTGGCACAGAAAAAGAATAGGACCTAGTACTGTATACTGTGGTACTCCTGATTCGACCGGTACCGAGTCCGATTGTTCACCTTCAACCACTACTTTCATATTTCGATGAGTTAAGAACGAGGTTAGCCATTTGTGTACTGGGCCAGAAATACCATGAATGTTGAGTATATGCAGGAGTTTAGTATGTGGGACGGTATCAAATGCTTCTGAAAAATCTAATATAGCGATGTTACATTGGTTAATTTGTTCGTAGGAGTTTAGTAGATCATGAAGTTATGATGAGCTGATTTTCACATAAGTAACCGGAGCGGAAACCGTGGTTCCTGTTTGTGAGAATGTTTATTTTTCAAAGTGCTGTAGTAGTTGTTTACATATTATATATTCGAGTAGTTTACAAGGATATTAATGACACTGGCCTGTAGTTTTTTGCAGAGTGTCTGTGTCCTTTTTTGTATACTTTTGTATACTGTGGTAGGTTTATCGAGTGGTAGGTTGCCAGTGTCCAGAGAAGTTTGAAATATAATGGTTAATCCTGGGCCAAGTTGTTCTGCATTATGTTTTAAAGACTATATTGGGAACACCATCAGGACCGCATGCATTTGTGAGACTTATATTATAGTCACATTTATAGTCACACCATTGGTGGAAACATTAATAGGTTTTAATGTGGATGTTTTTACTCGTTTCAATTCCTCCTTGGTGAAGACCGACTGGAATTGTTTAATAAGTATGTTTGCTTCCTCAAGGCTGTCGGAAACTAGGTTTCCATTATGGTTTAATCGAACAATACTTATATTGTCTTGACGTTTTGACTTTATGTAATTCCAAAACGGTTTTGAGTTATTTTTATTGAAACTATCGGCAATCACGTTGTCAACATGGTCCCATTCTGTCTGCCTTCATTTAAGATCAATACCCGTGGACATTATATCACCGTGGTCACCGCCAGTATCAAATATGCAATAATGTGACGTCATTCTTACAAAGCTAATTAAGACAAAACGAACCGTAAGTCATAAACGATATCATGTTTGGAGAACAGTGATGTGATGTTCCAATGTGGTGGTAAACATATAACCAATACCCGAGTATACAGCATGACCTCACATGATTGTATGTTTGATACTGATGGAAACTACGATGAAACAACAGAATATACCCAAACATAATTTATAGACGTTCTTTACAATCTTTTCCTGAGAATTGTTGAACTAGGATCGAGGCGGATTCTCTCAGTAGATTGAAAAGACTGGCGGTCAGTCGAATCTTCGTGGAAGCGGCAGTCTGTCGGGGTGGTGGGAGTAATGTTTTGTTATGATGCCATCAGAGTATAGATTGTGTAATCAAATTGTCGACTGTAATCAGACACATATAAAGACATCAAAGGTTGAGTTCAAATAAGAGATCGATGCTGTTGTCCTCGACGACACCAAATGGTGGTAAACTCTTTGAAGACACACAGTCACATTCATTTCAGTCTCGTTATCATGTCGTACATGGTTTTGGATATACTACTCCTGTCCAGAACGGTGCACTTCACTGTGATACAACTTTTACACTTAATTATTAGGTGGATATGACATACGCATACATTGGAATTGATACATGTTTTATTTCCACACATGACCACCATGGTAGTTGAATTACAGAGTATATAGTCAATGTTTTAAAATGACCCAGCATACAATATCTCATATTAGCCAAACATATCAGCAAAATCGTATCCCTGACATCGTCTAAAGTCAAGTTCATCGATCAGTGAAACATGCTTTTTGGCCGTAATTTTGTTTTGGATAATCGGATCAACTTGAAATTTTGTGTTCTCAATTGGGTATCATGCCGTAATTTTCCACCAAATTTCAGAATTCTATCTCGAAAATTGAAAAAGTTGGCAATCTAACCCAATGTTGAATTTCAGCCCGAAATGGGATAAAGTAAATTTCGACAAATTCAGGGATTTTATCGTGTTTATGCCCATACAGAATAAACATATTGTGTTGATTTGGAGTCAGAAGGCATAGTCGGTTTAAATTAAGTAAATATGTTTATTCGAAAGCAATATATAACTCGTACATCGTATAAAAGTTGTTGTTTATTGTGCAGACTCTGGAATGCCATGTTGGGGCTGAAATTTAACATTGGGTTTGATTGTCAACTTTTTCAATTTTCGAGATAGAATTCTGAAATTTGGTGGAAAATTACGGCATGATGCCCAACTAATACACACAAAATTTCAAGTTGATCTGATTATTTTAGTCAAAACTACGGCCAAAAAGCGTGTTTCACTGATGGATATACTTGAGTTTAGTCCTTGTTGAAATGTTGTGTTTGACAGAGAATCCCAAGGTGCATGATCACGTTCACGTTAGCAATCGGGCATGACTATTTCAAATATCATATTTTGTTAGGGTGTCCTTAGCAACTATCGGTCCAGACAACATATGACGCGTATGACATTATAGTTTTTGCAAAAGGGCAGATGTGTGCTTACCGCATAACATTTACAACTTTGCCTCTCTAAGGGATGCTATGAACCACCAATCCATGAAGAAAGAAAACATTGGAAAAAGTCGGAACGCAACTCGTTCTTCCCTGCAATCCCATGACAACAGAAAGAGTTCATTAGCGAATGGCTGTTGTTGCATATTTCCGCTGTTGAACAATCTATGGTTTCATACTTTGTCATCGTAAGCAATACTAAATTATTTGCATACTGACAGGGAGTAATGATAACCCAGGAGACCATTATTAGTTATGCAAAGCTTTTTTTTACTTTACCACTCACAGAGAACAGTTTCTGTTGTTGATGTCATTTCAGTATTGAGTATTTCCTACTATTTTCGTCAAGCACAAACGGCATTTCCAACATTTAAAATAAATCCTGATGAGCTGATAGGAATTACTGTTAGGCTGTTTTATCAATAGGAACATTGGTTTAGATTCCCAATTTTGTTTTTCAAATTTTAAGACAGAAGTGATATTCAGTAGAAAATTGCCGCTTGACTCCCAGATGAAGTATGCGAAGTTATAATAAGTTACCATTCATCATCGCAAAAAAAAATCAGCAAAAAACTAACGGCGTAGTATAGCGATGGTATATACACAATTACATCACAATATATAGAATACAAGCATTGATAAATTTATTTATTCAAGGGTTTAATTAGCATGTGACTACTTGTTAGTGAAGCCCTCTCTCCAGAATGCATACAATTACATTACAATATATAGAATACAAGCATTGATAAATTTATTTATTCAGGGGTTTAATTAGCAAATGACCACTTGTTAGTGAAGCCCTCTCCAGAATGCATAAAATTACATTACAATATATAGAATACAACCATTGATAAATTTATTTATTCAGTTGCTCAATTAGCATATGACTACTTGTCAGTGAATCCCTATCTCCAAAATGCATACAAATACATTACAATATATAGAATACAAGCACTGATAATTTTTTTTCATTCAGGGATTAAATTAGCAAATGACTACTTGTCAGTGAAACCTTCTCTCCAGAATGCATACAAATACATTATAATATATGGAATACAAGCATTTCATTCACACATAGAATGACCTAGTATGGATGTTGTTTACGTTCAAGTATATGATATACATAAACATATGTTCTAAAAATAGGAATGTTATGAGTATAATGATTATTTGAGAATGAACAAGGTGCATTATATTCAGTACTGCAAGTTACAGACAGAGACACAGCATAAACACTTCTTCCACATGTGTTTGGTTTTCCTATCAGTGTGTGCATGTTTCAAGCCACTTGCATCTATCAACATCGCCAAGCCTCATAACGCTTCAAAAACGTCAATTTCGCTCTTCCAACTCACAAAAAAATATCAGGCAAATATGTCGAGATCAACTGGCATGACCAAATGTTTCCAATCCCAGAGAAACGTTATTTGTTACAACCACCTTCATGAAGTTCTAGAACATCAACTCAGTAGCCTTTTGGCTTGTGATTGGGTACTTATGTACTTGTCATTTATTCCATGGGGTTTGTTTCGGACATACCGGTAGGTTGTTGGGTGGTTGTGTGTTAATTCCATCAGGTGTACAGTAGAAACAACTAAATTTACCACACTGTATGCCTAGCACTGCAAAACAGGGCTCCATCGCGTTAAATATCTGTTGGTGTACGCGATACGAGCCCTGTATATTAATGTGTCAGAGATCATCGTGAAACGATAGATATTAAACTGTACCTAAAACACATCTAAATTACGGTAAACATTTCCCAAAGTCATAATAAATCATTTTTTTGCCAAAAATTCGCAGAGAACTCACCACTTAATTCACAAACAAAGTTTTGAATGAAGTGTTTAGAAACCGGTGTTTTTGACAGCTGTCAAACTGGCGCTCGATCAATGCGCATGCGTACTTAGCACACTGTCTATAAAATGCTGACATGCGAAACTGGCGATTGACTTTTTGATCAAAATGGACACGCGTTGTTGTTGCTGTTCCAAGGAATTCGGCCAGGAACGAAAGTTGTCATTGACAGCCAAGCTCGAGGGTACAGTCGGGAATATATTCACTGGTCTGAGTTGTGAGTTGTTTGGTGTTCAACTGACACCTATCAAGAAAGGCGTGAAAGTGAACAGGTATTATTGACGTGATTTACTGATTGACGTGACTACAAAGGTATAAAAAAATGGGGTCATGTTACCATACTCCCGCGTATTGATGCATACATGTATACTTTCAAGTTAAATTCCTCATTTTTGGTACATATAGATAGGTCACAAGCGCATATGATACTTTGGGGAAAATAAATTTAGTAAAACTATATTAACTCAATAAGAAAGTTACAGAAATGTACTCGCATCAATTTACCAGACTGAAAGCAGTCAAAAATAACGTGTATACATGTAAGTAATTTAAAAAAAAATATTAATACGGAATCATTTAAATCACCTCTTTGAAATCTGTGAAAATCCATCTCATAACAAACCTTATGACGTTCAACATGACATCCAAGTTTTAAAAAAATACATTGCAGGTATTTGTGTAGAGCCTGTTTTGGCTCCGTTTCTACAATAATTAGAAAGAAAAGGGCGCTGGAGGAGCGGGTTCCAGATTCTGGATTTGTCGGGCAAAGAAAGAAGAGACGATTGACCCCATTGAAGACATCCACGCCCAAAAAAACAAAATTACATGTAGGAACCCCAAAATCGAGACTGCTACAGTCTCCCAGAAAGGTAGTTAAATGTGATATATATTTTATAATATCAATTAATATTACAGGTAGTTGAAATAAGCAGCAGTGCTTGTAATGTATTCTCGCATTCAACACCAGCGACAGACATTCGTCACCAGGGCAGCAAGCCTAATCTTGGATGGAAACTACAAAAAGGCATTCCAGTTGCTTTTATCGAATTCAAGGCAACTTTGGATTTTAGGACTGTGGTGAAGAAAGAGGTGTTTGACAAAAATGTTCGGCAATTATGCAAATTAATGAAAATCTTGCATATTATTACAATAATACCGTTGTTAACAATAATGCCATTTTATTATTAGGTTGCACAGGAATGCTTAGGTTATGCATTGTGGGACAAATCTGAACAGTGCAAAAAACTTACGAGGGAAACATTGGAGACATTTTCCTGGGACAGAATGTGCAAGGAATACGAGGACGCTATGCCGCATCTATTTGGTGTTATCTCGGCAATAACAAATTTGAAGAGAGGAAAGTTGGCATGCACAGAAACCCAAATTTTTGTTTTATTTCAAGGACAATCTATTATTTGGTTAAACTGAGTACATAAATATGGTATTTTTTCATCAAGGAAACGAGACACATTGCTGCTCCCGGGGACCACCATCTCCATGATGCTATACCGGGCGAAGGCTAAGAAGTGGAACTTCGTGCAAGCTGTTTTTGGCATAATGCTCTACCGTGGTGGCTGTTCCAAGAAGGTTGATTTTGGTTTACTAAATGAAGACATAAATTAATCGCAAACCGTAATGTTTTATTCAATGATATCGTTCGCAAAAATATATTTTCAACTGGACATATAGGTATACATAGTTAGGTTTTTGCGAGAAATAACTGATTGCATGTTTATTGTACATGCAATGTACATATGAGAACAAGTTAATCGGGCTTTAGTAATTCCAGTAGTGCATAGATACACCTTACAACATGTGAATTATTGTATTCATGCTTAAATGACTACATAGGTCACATCAAAGATCTCATTAGTCCCAAGTTTCAAGTTCTGTGCTGCATTTGCAACGCCGTAGACATAAGCTGCAACATGAACTCAAGTCACAGGTGCTTCCATCCCCAGAGCACAGCTTCACCTTTGACAACACTTCCAGTCCTGTCATTCCGTGCAGAACCATTTACTCCAATATGAATGTTCTGAAACATGTAGATGTGTCATTGTCTTCCTCATCCTGTTCTGTTTGCTGATCCTGAGTGAAGCTGGTAACGTCAGTTTGTGTAGATACTGTAACGGGTTCTTCACCCTTCTGTGATGTCTTGATTAACCGGTTTTCTTGGGAGGTGGATGAGTTGTTATTTAACCGGAGCTGAAACGGTAAAACTCCGGGAAACTGCTACTGCTGTAGGGTTGAACTCCGGCTAGAAGTCTCTGAAGGTTGGTAGCGTGGTCTGGAATGGACCTCTTAACCGTTGTCCGACTGCTAATCTGCAACTGCACCTGTAACGTAAGAATCCGGAGGCGTTTCCGTCTCCGGGTACTGCAACTGCTCCGTCGGGATACCGCGTTACTGCAACAGCTCCGTCGTTTTCCGCCTTACTGCAACTGCGACTGCACCTGGAATAGAGAATTCGGGAACGTTGCCGTTTCCGAATACTGCAACCGCTCTGCCAGGTTCCGCCTCAATGCAGACTGCTCCGGTTGGCTCCGCCTCACCGCAACCTGCGACTGCACCTGAAATGGAGAATCTCGGAAGTGTTCTCACTTCCGGTTACCACAACCGCTCCTTCAGGTACTGCCTCTGCTACTCCGTCGTCCGGTACCGCCTCTGCAACTGCTTCGTCGTTCCCGTCTCTGCAACTGCTCCGTCCGGTACCGCCTCCGTAGTTGCTCCGTTGAATTCCACCTCCGTCTCCTTCCTTGGTGATCTGGGTTCTTGGATCACCCTAAGACGTCGTTACAACTTGGTCTTAACCGACTGTGGTCTTATCTCCCTTCACTCCGTATTACTTTATTATAAATTCCAGTTCCCTAACGAATACGGAAAAACAACTCGGTTGAAGTTTTCATGTTTATTTTCCAAGTGCACAGTCGGAAGACTTAACTGCTATCACCTGGATGACTCTATCCGGAACAAGGGAGTACTCTGCTATGGGAGAAGGGGTCTGCACAGGTCGACGTCAGGACACCAACTCCGCCGTCCGCTGTGAAGCGGGGGCTTTTATAGACCTGAGACCCACGTCACGTGACCAACCTATTGTGACGTCATAGTCCGCCAAAACACTGATATTTTCCGGATTTCTAAAAACACTCTAGAACCAATCAGTGGCTGACACGTCACCTTTTAAACCGAAAACGAGGCTGATCACATGACCTTCCGGAAATAACGTCATTACGTTTTTGTACTCCATTGTTCCGTCTCCGGTTCCGGCTCCGTCTCCGGCTTTACCAACATACAAATATACCAAGTTCCGAGACGGAAAACCTTTTAAACATTAACAATACGGAACCGTATGAACCTTTAAACACATATACATTTTAATAAACGGTTATTCAACCATAATATCACAAAACACTAATAGAATTACCTAGGGGAAACTTTTGGGTACGCCCCAAAACCGTTACAATACAGAACGTCCTTTCCCTTTCCTCGATACTTTCAAACCCCCGAAAACTTTAATGTTGTCAATGAAATCTCTGTCCTGCACTTGGTGATGGAATAGGTCTGGAACCACATACAAATATGCATTTGCCATCGCACCATCTCTACCAGCTCGTCCCACCTCTTGCCAATAGCTCAAAGCATTTTTGCTACAGCCCCAGTGCACTACCCTTGCGATGTCAGTTATGTTTATACCAAGACCAAAGGCAACCGTACATACTAATATCCTGATATGGCTGTTTGCTTTAGTGAACTCTTCTTGTATGTACTTTTTTGTTGACTCCCCGATGTTTGCATGATACATGCCAAGCAACCGATACTTGAAGAATCGTTGTCCACCAATGTAGGCTTTAGCCTTCAACTCATCCATCAGATACCCATATATTTCCGAACAAGAAGAAATGAATGGAGAATAAATCAAGGTCTTGTCTGTTTCCATCTGTTTGTTGTTTATCTCATCCACTAGCCAGTCCAGCTCCATAGGCTTCATAGCAGGTGCACATTTGAAGTGCAGAAATATGTTTGGTCTGGAAAGACATGGAAGGCAGTTGATAGAACATGCACATACATTTGTACATGTACATGCATATTGTCGCTTGCCTCACATGTCTTTAATCTATCAAGTCATCACCACAAGTGAAAGTTTATTTTGTTTATTTTTCATGTCACAGATTTTCAACTGTATGCAGAAACTTGGTCTGACCCAATCATACCAATCTGTTTTGAAACTGGTTGACAAGGTTGGCAAAGAGAGCACTAGAGAACTAACGAAATGGAAAACCACAGTAGAGGTATTTTGTTTTGAAAATGCTGATTGCATAAATATTCCTTTCAGATTTCACATACTTGTACTGTACATATGTACATGTATGCGTTTTAAATGATAGGGAAGACCTGGAGCTGGTGCTACTGCTGATGTCGATGTAGATGAAGAGCAGGCTTTACCTGCGGAGACCAGCTGCAGTAGCCAGGCTGACAGCAGTGAGAATGACGATTCGATGACAGATAGCAGGGAAGGGCCGAGTGAAATTGGAAAAGGGAGAACACGTATGCGGAAGCTCTTTGCAGATGGAAAGATGGAAACCTCTGACGTTGATGGTGCCGTCCTAGCAGAAGAGCTGGAAACATCCACTCAAGCAGAGACACCTGGTATTGGTAGGTCATCCATGTACAAGTATCACGCAGTGAAAATGTTCGTCGCCAACAAGTTATGGTACATGTACAGGGGCGGGTATAGGATTTTGGGAGGGGGGGGCCCAAACCTTTGATCGACAAAGCGGCGAGCGAAGCGAGCCTATGTCGGCCGGGGGTCTGGGGGCCGCTTAAGGGCCCCAGACGCTGAAGGTTCATGCACCCCCAATGGTGTGTTCTAGGGCTCCCCTTGGACCAATTTCATGGCCTTGGAGAGTTTATGAATGCCTGATCTGGGGGGGGGGGGGGGGGGTATCGAGTGTTCTGAAGGAGGGCCAAGATATGAAATGTTGCGAAGGTCTGAGGCCCGTGTGCGAAGCGAGCCCAAGTCGGCCATAACATTGTAGTTGAAACAAAATATGACATGAAATATTACTTAGTTTTGGACCCCATCAAATGATCAAGTGCATTTGGCCATTCAATGCTCTCAAATCATTTATAGAAGGTAAAGGGCATAAACTGCTTTCACTGAGAACAGGTGGGTAGGCTATAGAGTGAATACATTGCTCGTGACATGGGGCCCCAGAAGTTAAAGCTACTTCCCGGTGTAATCTATCTTGAAAACACTTCCTCCCCTCTCTTTTTCTCCTTTTCCTTCTTTTTTCTCCTTCTCTTTTTCCTTCTTTTTTTCGGGGGGGGGGGGGGAGGGGGGCAAGCCCCCATGTAAGTGATACTTAACGGTAATGGCTTTGTAATCTGTTTGTAGATACACGCGGATTTGCCATGTGCTATGACAATGTTGGCATAGAAGTTTCGGCAAGGCATCAGGGTCAGAAGAGCAAGACTGTACACGTTTGGACTAGTGCCTATGCTGTAGAGAATCGTGTTCAGGTGCAAAGAAGTCCTCATAACTTCACATCGATGACACCAGATGAAGTTCCCCTGCAGGCTTTTCTTCCTTCACCTGAAGATGAATTGTCACGGAAAGAACGGATAAAAGTGATAGTCCAGCGAATCCTTGTGGCCCACCTGAAGTTCTTCGAACCCTGTGTCGCACCTGCAGGCATCCCCCACGAGCACTCAGAAGACATGACCAAGAAATCTAACATTGTGACCATCGGCATCATTCAGCACAATCCCGGCACAACAGTTGGTGGCTTCAAAGTACTGGACACACTCCACGAGAATGTTCCTTTCCCCCGTGGAACAGATCAAGCGCGAAACATCACACCTGTACACGGAGATGCTGGAAGTGTGCTAGGGATGATGTCGTCTCAGAGGTCCAGAGTGGCCAGTCGTGACCCTGTTGAAAGGTTGGAAGGTATATGGCCAGTTCCCGGTGAATTTCACCGCAGAATCTTACTGAACCAAGATACAATCAATATGCTGTACAAGCCAGAGTCTTTGAACGACAGAGGAACGCTGGCGAATGTATGCACAGTCTTTCGTCTGAAAGGAGTCAAGGCCAAAGTTTCAGAAAGTTTCAACCATTATGAGGACAACATGCTTAACTTAGTAACGAAGGGATTAGTTATCCTAACTGCCATGGAACTGCTGAAGCTGGAAAGTCAGTACCAAGTGTCAGACATGTCACAGGAAGTACTATCTGTGCGACTGGAAGAAGTGTCAGACCAAATCACATCGTTTTACTGGCACCAAACTCCCATGACAGACATCGTTGACGTCATCGAGGCAGAACATATGACCGTCAAGGAGAAATATTGCACTTGCCATGAATCTTTTGGTATTTAAAGTTCCTTGTGTTACATGCTTTGATAAGAAGAGCAAACACATACATGTATGTCTGCATGTATATATTGTGACACCTGATCAGGTCAAATTTGCTATTGTTTAGATGACCCAGATATGGTGGAATGCTCGAACATCAAATGTGAACGGGGAAGGTGGTTCCATCCATCCTGCGTCGGTCTTGAATCAACCCCTGGCCCTGAAGAAGAGTGGTTCTGCTCGGACTCATGCTCCCAATCCGGATTTGGTTTGTGGTGTGTTTGCAGAACCAGAAAGGACGAGGAGCTTCTCGAGTGCCAAGCCAAGGATGCGTGTGGAAGAGGACGTAAATTCCACCCATCTTGTGTGGGATATGTTCCACAGCTGCGTCAGCGTAAGTTGGCTAGATACATGAACTTTCGTGTAATTGTCATATTTTATGCCACAAAAGTTGCTTCTGACATATCATCCATTTCATTTTATTTTGAATACTATGGAATGTTATGCTATTTCAGCCAACAACGTTTGATGGAGAAAGTAAGGCTCTTTCACATAATAGTGTATGGATGGTGAAGGCTTCTTTGTACTGCTTTGTGTAATGCACATGACTTACTCATTCTCAACTATGTGTACATGTTTCTGAACAGCTCATACTTTATACTATATCCAAACAACATTTTCTCATCTGCACCTAATGCTACCTTGCTTGACAACTCTAACTGTAGAATATAATGTACACATTTGAAATGTATTAGTGTAGATACGTATTCTCATTTACTGCTATATTACATCAAGCAGAAACCCATAAGAGATGGGTTTCTGCATCAAGTAAAGTAATAGTGTTGATGTTTTTGGTGGTCCTTTCTGGGTTACCGGACCAATGGTCCGATAACCTATTGGCATGGGGTTGTGTCCGTCGTCCGTCGTCGTCGTCCACATTTTTATCTTTTTTTGTTTACGGGCGAATTTTTCTGAAATTTTGCACAAACATACTTGAAAATAATTCAAGAAGGAGGTATTTTTTAGTTTTCTGATTTTCGCAGTTTTTTCAAAGTGGCGGCCTTTTTCAACGAAAAATGCCTGATTTTGGACTTTGGCGGCCATTTTCTTTTTGATACATTTTTTTCTCTTTTTGAAACATAACACTCCTCATATGTACTCCTATGAATTGCGTTGCGCTCGAATCGCTCGAAGTGGGCCATTTTGGCCCAAACTCGGCCCAAATGGGACTTTCCCATGTTAAATTCTCCTATGCTTTATAATGGAACACATTATGCCTAATATCTCACTTAAAAATTGAGATTAGAGACTAGGAATCAATTGTGGACATAGAGGAAGTGATATATCCTGAATATTCTCATGACCTTGAATTTGACCTCTGACCTCAGTTTCAAGGTCAGAGCACAAAATGGCTTATATCCCGCTTATTATCGACTCTGCAGCTTAGGAATCAATTGTGGACATATAGGAAATGATATATGCTGAATATCCTGATGGCCTTGAATTTGACCTTAGACCCCATTTTCGAGGTCATAGTACAAAATGGCTTATATCTCGCTTATTATCGACTCTGATATTAATGTATTTCCGACATGTTGGATATACTACGTGTGGCGATTTTGCCCATAGATCGCGGCAGGAGTCTTTGCAAAACACTAACCAGTTTTACGGTCTATTTTTTGACGCTTCAGTTCGAAGCACGCATTGCCCCGGCAACGCTCTCTAATCCTCTCTCGCCCAGTAAACTATAACATTGGTTTGACCTAGTTCTCCTTCGTGTCTCGTGTATTGGGGTTTACCCTTTTGATCTGTGAGTTGTCTCAGAGCAATGCGAGAGGGACGACGGAGAGCTCAGCCATGAGCTCTACGTCCTCAAACCGCGGCTAAGGCCCTCGCGGGCCCTGGGGACGACTTCACTAGGGGGCCCGGGCTGGAGTAGACCTTGATGACTCGGGGGCGCACGCCCTCTGGATCACCGGTCTTCTCCACCCGGGATGGTGCGACACAGGCTATGGCAGACTGTCGGGCTGTCCGGGGTTCCATCCCCGAGGCGGACCGCGGCGAGCCAAGCCTCACAAGTTAACACCACGGTGATGATCCTGTATCTGAGTGGTGTTCGTACGTTTGGGCTCATTGGGCGGGCTGCTACCTGGTTAAAGTTCTGATGATAGAGTAATGACTGCGCCTGCAGTGACCTTCGGTGAGCGGACTCCCGCGAGAATCCGGGAATAGCGGGTGCGCGTCCGCAATGACCTGTTGTGAGAGGACTATCCTCGAGGATCCCGGATAGCGGACGACGTTAAAACTTCACACTACGGTTTTAGCCATGTTACGCTGCATCCGCATCATCGTCCACATATACTTACATGTACATGTTTCTCACCAATGTCACAATATTGTTTGAGTCATTTTGTGTGTGGGCATTTTGTTGGGCATGTTTTCAACGCCTATTGAATTTCATGAGGGTCGGACTTTTTTTTTTACAGATTTTATGACCAAATATGGTATAAAAAAACCCATTTGAAATGCTTGTGGAGCTTTATTGGTTGCAGATAGGGGCCTATTATCGAACACTCACAGAGAGTACAAAAAAAATGGCTGTTAGAACGGGATTCTTGATTTTGACTTGGATGACCTTGAGATGTCAAATACTGATCTTTTAGGGAAGATACAACCTGGTCGACTGTAGCGACAGACCGGCTAGTTGTACTTGAAATGACAAAAATATGGAAAAGTGGAATTTTGTTACATTATTCCTTCATTTGAATCCGAGGCCAACGCATTCTATTATCAATTTATTTCAGAAGAAAAAACATCCTGGTTTTGTTGTCACGCGTGTTCAGTGATATGCAATAAGGAGGAGAGTACCGATCACGTTCAGAATTACACCAGGGCTCTAGGCTTTCGGGGTCTGCTGGACATGGTGGCAAGAGATGTTGTCCGGGAGGGAGATGGACCGGCCATCAATGCGGAGTGGCGGCTGTCCATGCCAGAGTATGCAAACTTGAGACACCATAACTACTTCGTTGTTGGTCACAACCTCTTAGCTGGTGAGTATTCACTGTTGTTCAATAAAAGCGTCTAAAAGGGATTGAGATGATTTTTCATATACATCATATTCAATAGATACATGTTAAAATGTGATAATACTGCAGGTCTCGGAGGTGTTTTAGACCCAACTGATGCTGATGAGGTGACCTGGAACCGTACGATAAACACGCAAGGAGGTGCTGGAGCAAACATAAGTATGGATCGCTACAACGAGTTCATGAACGCTGATCTGAAACGTGGGTGCCCATTTATTTTCAATTTAGCAGTTAGCTTTCCTTGACACTTCTACATGTACAGGCATATTACATGTAATACCTTTTAGGGATGCTGAAAGACTCAGGTGGTCGTTACACTGACCGTCATATCCAGAGAGTGGGTCGGATCGCAGGTCCCATGGGTCGTACCTTGGACGATATTTTTGCACACAATGTTGCGAAGACCTACAATCCAAAGAGCAGAACAGCTTCAAAAGAGTCTTCACAGCACTCCCTGGTAACAGAGTTCGTCGACATTTATGACAAAGATCGGCTAATCACATACAAGCCAAAGAGGGCTCATTCCAAGTTTCCGGAATTTGAGTACACTCTGAAAGTCTCCAACGCTGGCAAAGTGAAAGAGACAATAATCAAGCATTCCAAGCGATTCACCAGCCTCATTACGAGCTATCCGCTGCATGCACCAGACGACATCGACAGACATGTTGCTGAAGATGAGGAAAAGGGAGATGACGCGGAGCAAAGTTCATCTGACGAAGACCAGGAAGTTTATGAATCTGATACTCATCATGATTTTGATTCCGAGTTTGTGTAGTATTCATGACTGCATGTACAGTGTGTTTGTGTTCATAGGCGGATCCAGGCGGATATTTCTGTTGGACTCTTATCTTCCAAAAGTAAGCCTGGTTTGTGCTCAATGTCGGGTGCAATGACTCGATGAATTTGACATGCCCCCTCCCACTGGATTCGCCTATGCTGTGATTCTCCATACCGGTACTTGGTTACTTGGTTCGTTTTGTTTGCACCTTGTGTGTAGTGTAACGATTTATGTTTGGCAATATTCACCGATCTGGTAGAACAGTAATCTGTGTTATCTCTGGTATTTTCAGAAATGACAGGATGTCTTCTTTGACCTTGTACGTGCATGTCGCTGTTAGCAAACAAACAGGTTTATTTGCTACGGTGTGGCCCTTGCATGCTTCTCTATACGCTGGTCTGAAGTCACTGCCCCTGTGTCAATAAAAATGATTATTCTCGTATATTTTCAAATTATGGCATATCGGCAATAATACCTGTATGGTTTTGTCAAAAAATAAAAAAAAAATCCCCACTTTTCTGGGTTTCGGGACAATAACTTCAGTTTACATGGTTTACTGGATGTATCTTTGCCAAATTTTCATCAGGAACTGTTAATGGAAAAAAGTTTTGTTTTTGCGCCTGATCGGGCCGGTGTCTGGAAGGATGGAATATCTTTCCAGACAATCACTTAATACATATTTGGGAAAGGACTGTGTGGAACAACGCATGGAGGTCCATATACCACCTAGGAAGAAACCTACTTATCTCAAATAACGGCTGATCCGTCGAACGTCATCCCTTACTCATCACACAGGTTTGCTCATATCTTGGAAACAGTGTGCCCTAGAGCCAAACGAGCGTTATTTTCGGACTAGTCACCCTAGACAAACATGTACAATGGGTATTGACTATGAACTTTGAACTTGACCTGAAATTTTTCTTCCAAGTAGACAGTTTTTTATTTTCATGGATTCTTTTCATGGATTCTCGGAAAGGTTGTGCCATACAGCTAAACGGACATTACTTTCAGACTCGTCGCCCCAGACAAACATGACTTCTGGGTATTGTGGATGAACTTTGACCTCGACTTCAACTTCTTTGCTGAGTCGTATTCTTCATTTTCCATGATCAAACTCGGAAACGTTGCGTCCACATCCTGGACACACATGTCTTGGGGAATATTGAGGATGATTTTTTTAATCGTATCTACTAATCTGTTTTTTTTTCAGATTATGGTTTACACCAAAATGTCTCCAAGGCATCTTAATGCATTGATGTCTAGTTTTTTCTGCTTTCTTTACGACTGTGAATATTATGATTATGTAAATGACATGGAATAGTGATTACCACTCAGAAATGCAGTGTGCTTCGTCATAAACGAATGCTGTCAGTCCACGCTGGTAAACTGAAGTCCTCAGCATTGCATGCCATTCAGGAGAGTCCAAAGCCTCTGGTGAGCTAAGGACAATAGACTTCATTCCAGCCTTGATGTCTGTATGCAAAAAAGTTTATGTAGCAGAATAACTTGTTAGGAGTGGTTATTGTGTGGGGTGTTTCTTTACAAATAAAATAATTGAGATCAACTCTGGATTACCGGACACTTCATGCTCATCCATCTTTTTTCTCTCGCCTATCACGCCAACAGAGAGCCCTAACTTTTCAAATTCACTCTTCTGGTTGTTCATCAATGAGACGAGTGGAGACACCACCAGGATGCAATGTGGAGCGTTGGATTTGTCACACTGTATGCAAATAAGAAGTAAAGCTATACCAAATGTCTAAAACTGTATGTCAAATCCATCAAAAACGCAAGTTATGAACATTTCCTTCACTGACACATTTCTTTAAATGCCACATCTACATAATCAACATGAAAATATAAAATATTTAATATAGTGTATCGACCTAAACAGCTGTCAAAATGACAAAATGTACTCAACTATGTCCATTATGGCTGGTGTTAAACCATAGACCATACTCTTTCCGAACCCTGTTGGCAAAACTCCTAAAACATCCTTCTTGTTGCATATTGCTGTGATGGCAGCAACCTGTAAATGCATCTCGTAAATTTCCTTTATTTGTGCTTCTTGCAACATCGTGCCCGAAATTATTTAATCAATCACCAGGATCACGCTTGTGTCTCGAATGTTATTTTAGTAAAAAGCAGCTACGCAATACTTGTCACGTTGACAATCAAACGTTCACTCCTTCTTTATCACCTAATAAAACGGGGACATACACTTTCGATTTGCAGCCCGCTAATTTTCGGGTGTGCGCCCGCAGAGAACACGTGACTGTCATGTGACCCTAACAACCATGTTTGTAACGCCAAAAACGGTTGAAGATTCAACATCGGTTAGTTAAAGTTCTAAAACATCCGATATACTGTATATATCAAAGCGGTTTTGAAGTAATCTGATAGAGATATAAGCAAGGATGTCACTGACTTTCAGTTTTAGGTTTTGTGATGCAGATTTATTCCAAAAAATGAACTTCCGTGTAGCCCGGAATTTCTCGATTTTCAAGTGTCAAAATGGACGACATTATTCCATAGCTCATTTCTGTCGCATCAGATATTTTCAGAAATGGCTATGGATCTAGAGCTACTGTATGCCGCTGATGACACTAGTGTGTCTTTTGGTGGGGTGTATGGTCGGGCTTTGTTTCTGTTGCAGGGTGCTGTATTTTACGTTTGTTATTGGAATCATCAAAGTTTGGCTGTGTTGGTGGTAATAGATTGGTACTTACATATACCATGTCTTCTTGCGTTTTACCATCCTGAATGCTGTCTTTGTGAATGCTGTAAACAGTGACACCACTATCTGATGTGAGATATTTTATATGTCATCATATTGAAGACTCGGGTGACAAACTCAAAAACTTCTTGGCTTCTGATCAGATACTAGTGTACCTGTCATATACCTATTCAGTGGGGGGGGGGGTGTTAAGATTTCTAAAGCATTTTATTAGGTTGTTGGTGGTGTATCTGCTTCATATAATAGAAAATATGCTAGTCAATTGGTCTAAAACAAAGTATACAATCATATCGTGGAATTTGTAAACCAGAATCATGAATAGCTGCGATCACTGCTGATTTTTTTACATTTGCACGAAATAATTGCTGCTATGAATTTTTATTTCTGAGTTTTTCCCTATCAGTCCAGTGAGGCACATACTTGAATTCACAACATGAAGTTTTATATCTTTTTCAAGAGGTACAGTTTCACCTGACTCGAGATCTGTGACATATATACATGCTGTACAAATGCAGTAGGTATATCATAATGGACACAAATGAAGACGCCAAAGGAAACTGAAACCTGGAATGTCATGAGCCCAAAACATGTTGCCGCCACATACCATAATGTCAGAACTGATGAGTCTCTCAAACGGGCCAACGACACTGCGACTTTGGCTTGGTGGGGCCTTTTCTGCTTGTTGGAGAAAGGCTACGATCATTCCGGTTGCTAAGCCTGGGAAGGATCCAAGCGAGACAACGAATTATCGTCCTATTGCATTGACCAGCTGCGTTTGCAAAACAATGGAAAGAATTGTCAATACTAGATTAGTATTTTATCTAGAATCTAATAAAGTTATCACTCCATGTCAGAGCGGTTTCCGGAATAATATATCAACTATTGATCAGATTATTCCACTGAAAACTGTTGTACGCGAGTCGTTTATCAATCGCCAGGATATGGTGACAATACTTTTATATTTGGAGAAGGCATATGCCATGACATCGAAACACGGTGTCCTGAAGGACCTCCATGTGGCAGGACTTCGTGGTCGTATGCCTTCCTTCATTTCACAGTTTTAAGGAGGACTTCCTATCCATGTGTATTGGCTTCGACCAATGATTTTACGGTTAAAACTTCCATATAGCAACTGTATCTCAATGCATTTGAACGAAGAAGACTTTAAGCTTCGTTCACATATGGGATATGTATATATTTGTTCAGTACAAACAAATCCTACTGAGGATATAAAATCAAAAACACCGAAAATCTGCAAGTTTTTTCCACTCGGCAGTGCGCGCCTGACAAGAACGTCATACATGACGTAAATTTCTGTGACGTCATTGTTTTGATAGCCTCGACAGGCGGCTCATTTCACTGGAACCAAAGATGCTTGAAGTGATTCGTTGCCCGAGGCATCATCGAAACAATGACGTCATCGTTTTGACTCATTCATTCTCCCCAGTTGGAGGGCGTGGCCCACTAGTTTTGTTTCTTTTCGATTTTACATTCGATAGTAGTGTAACGGTTTTGGGGCGTACCCAAAGGTTTCCCCTAGGTAATTATGTTAGTGTTTTGTCATATTATGGTTAAATAACCGTTTATTAGGGTGTATATGTGTTTAAAGGTTCATACGGTTCCGTATTGTTAATGTTTTAAAGGTTTTCCGTCTCGGAACTTAGTAATTTATGATGTTGGTAAAGCCGGAGACGGATCCGGAGACGGAGACGGAACCGGACACGGAGCCGGAACAATGGAGTACAAAAACGTAATGACGTTATTTCCGGAAGGTCATGTGATCAGCCTCGTTTTCGGTTTAAAAGGTGACGTGTCAGCCACTGATTGGTTCTAGAGTGTTTTTAGAAATCCGGAAAATATCAGTGTTTTGGCGGACTATGACGTCACAATAGGTTGGTCACGTGACGTGGGTCTCAGGTCTATAAAAGCCCCCGCTTCACAGCGGACGGCGGAGTTGGTGTCCTGACGTCGACCTGTGCAGACCCCTTCTCCCATAGCAGAGTACTCCCTTGTTCCGGATAGAGTCATCCAGATGATAGCAGTTAAGTCTTCCGACTGTGAACTTGGAAAATAAACATGAAAACTTCAACCGAGTTGTTTTTCCGTGTTCGTTAGGGAACTGGAAGTTATAATAAAGTTAGTTTCCCGGAAAAGACAGTTATACGGAGTAAAGGGAGATAAGACTACAGTCGGTTAAGACCAAGTTGTAACGACGTCTTAGGGTGATCTAAGAACCCAGATCACCGAGGAAGGAGTCGGAGACGGAGACGGAGATGGAAATCAACGGAGCAACTACGGAGGCGGTATCGGACGGAGCAGTTGCAGAGACGGGAACGACGAAGCAGTTGCAGAGGCGGTACCGGACGACGGAGTTGCAGAGGCAGTACCTGACGGAGCGGTTGCGGTAACCGGAAGTGGGAACACTTCCGAGATACTCCATTTCAGGTGCAGTCGCAGGTTGCGGTGAGGCGGAGCCAACCGGAGCAGATTGCAGTGCGGCGGAACCTGGCAGAGCGGTTGCAGTATTCGGAAACGGCAACGTTCCCGGACTCTTTATTCCAGGCGCAGTCGCAGTTTGCAGTAAGACGGAAAACGACGGAGCTGTTGCAGTAAAGCGGTTTCCCGACGGAGCAGTTGCAGTACCCGGAGACGGAAACGCCTCCGGATCCTTACTTTACAGGTGCAGTTGCAGATTAGCAGTCGGGCAACGGTTAAGAGGTCCATTCCAGACCACGCTACCAACCTTAGAGACTTCTAGCCGGAGTTCAACCGTACAACAGTAGCAGTTTCCCGGAGTTTTACCGTTTCAGCTCCGGTTAAACAACAACTCACCCACCTCCCTAGAAAACCGGTTCATCAAGACGTCACAGAAGGGTTCAAACCCGTTACAACTTTTTGGTGGCAGCGGTGGGATCATCTGCAGTATGACTACTAGACGGGGCAAATTGGCGGAACAGCAGCTGAAGGCAGCCGTGTCGGACACGGAGCAGCCTGTAGGAGCAGTAGGAGCTGAGCCGTTGCAGATGCCGGTTGCGGAAAAGGAAGCGGTTCGTCCTGCCGAGCGGAAGCTGTTGCAGCCGGAAATGCAGAAAGCAGTTGCAGACGAGCCCCTCCGGGTTCCTCAAGGAGAACAGCCTGCAGAGCAGTTAGCAGAGGCGGAAGTTAACTTTCCGGACCAGGCTGGCGATCGGGAACCGGATGCGGACCCGGAAGGCGGAGAGAACTTAGTCGACAACCTGACCAGATTATTGGCGACCCAAATGGAGGTGTTTCAGCAGCACCTGGCAGTAACCGGAAAGCAGCAGCAGGCAGAAGCAGTACAACAGCCAGCACCAAGGGCAGGAGTAGCCAGATTAATGACATACGACGGAACTGATCCGTGGCCGGAATATGAGGCTCACCTCCTTGAATACGCTCGGTACTACCGTTGGACAGCAGAGGAAAAGGCGCTGAACTTATGTGTCAGTTTGAGGGGTAACGCCCGCAGCATACTACTGGATCTGTCCGCGGAGCAGAGACGCAGCTTTGATACGGTTGTGGCGGCATTAAAACAGCAGTTTTGTCCGGGGGAGAAAACATTTGTTTTCCAGGCAGAATTGCAGACTCGGAAATTGCAGCCGGAGGAGGAGCTGTCCGAGCTGGCCAGAGACATACGGAGCAAGACGCGGCTAGCTTACCCAAAAGCAGATCCGGCAACAACAGAAGTGCTCATGAAGATGCATTTCTGCAACAGCCTGACTAACCGAGATATGCGGTTGTCGGTATTGAAAAGCCACCCGGAAACGCTGTCGCAGGCCCTGGCTTTCGCTACCGAGTATGAGAGTATCATGAAAACGGACAACAGCAGACCAGCGGAGCGACACCGGACGAGGCAGCTGAACACGGAGCCGGAGTGGAGCCAGCAGGTGAACGAATTGCGGAAGCAAGCCGAGCAGACTCAGCAGCAGATGGCGGATCTGATGACTCAGGTCAAGGAAGCGGTTAGCCGGCAGCAGCAGCAGCGCAGTTCCCGAGCGGATTTGGAATGTTTCAACTGTGGCCGGAAAGGGCATTTTGCCCGAGACTGTAGGCAGCCGAAGCAGCAGCAGCAGCGGCGTCAACCACAACAGCAGCAGTCGCCGCGACAACAGCAGCAGCAGCAGCAGCCGCAGCAGCAGCAGCAGCAGCAGCAACAATTGCAGCAGCCACGACAGCAGCAGCAGCAGCCGGAAAACTAGA
This sequence comes from Terebella lapidaria, assembly GCA_949152475.1. Lineage (NCBI taxonomy): Eukaryota > Metazoa > Annelida > Polychaeta > Terebellida > Terebellidae > Terebella > Terebella lapidaria. The sequence continues at coordinate 31,642,680 of OX424560.1, forward strand.
GCGGGTCGCGGAAAAGGGGAAATCCGGGACCCGGAAGAGAGGACACCCCCATAACCGGCAGGTGGTTCACGGACCCGGTCCCAGGGGCGAGGTGGGCATGTGTGTGACAGCCAGAGTATGCGGAGAGCCAGTAACGCTGATAATCGACACCGGCAGCACTGTCACAATGCTCAACCTACAAACCTGGGAACGGATCCGGAAACCCGGAATGAAGCTGAAGCGGTCGCCGATTCGTCTTTCAATGGTTGACGGAAGTAACATACGGACACATGGCCGGAAAGAACTCCCACTCAACATCGCAGGAGTAGCTGAGACCGTGACGTTCGAGATTGCAGACTGTGAAGACGAAGGAATACTGGGGATGGATTTCATCCGTTCCCGAGTATCCGGCATAAACTTCGACCGGATGACCATGCAGATGGGCAGCCAGGAGGTGTTCCTCACCATGTTCGAGCAGACCAGGGAGCCGTTTCCGATCAACGCTGTAGCAGATTACCAAATTCCGCCGGAAACGGAACAGCTGATTATAGGACAAGCAGAGAGTGTCCGTGAAGCAGAAGGAGTACTAGAAATGCCGCAGGAGCCTACGGAGAAAAGACCTTGGCTGATCGGGAGAACTTTATCCCGGATAAAGCAAGGAACAGTCCCGGTTCGAGTGATCAACGTGATGGCAGAGCCGGTAATCATCAAGAAAGGAGCGCAGTTGGCGACGATGACCACCTTAGCAGCCGGTTGCAGTGTTGTGCCGTTGGCGGAGCGGAGCCGGAAGGTGCAGATTTCCACGGAGTCGGAGGCCGGGCGGAATTGGAGCGGGTACGAGAAGCTGCGGCAGTTAGCAGAGCAGACCCAGGATGCAGTGCCGAGTCATTTCCGCGAGAGAGTAACCGACCTCCTATTTCGGAATAAGCCGACCTTCAGTAATGATGCCGGAGAACTGGGGCAGACCAACGAGGTACAACATCAGATAAACACGGGCAGTCACCGGCCGATTAAGCAGCCAACCAGACGAATTCCGCCAGACAAGAGGGAGCTGGTGAGCAGTCTGATTCAGGAGATGAAAGACAAGAACGTCATTGAAGAAAGTAGCAGTCCGTGGGCTTCACCGATTGTCCTCGTGAAGAAAAAGGATGGGACCACCCGGTTCTGCGTCGATTACCGGCGGTTAAATGCAGTCACGGAGAAAGATGCTTATCCGTTGCCGAGAATAGACGACACCATAGCAGCCTGTGCAGACGCTAAATGGTTCTCCACTCTCGACCTGACCAGTGGCTACTGGCAGGTCGGGATGGATGAAGACGCCCGGAAAAAGTCGGCCTTCTGTGTTCCTGGCGGCCTTTACCAGTTCAAAGTGATGAGTTTCGGCTTGTGCAATGCTCCGGGTACGTTCGAGCGGTTGATGGAGAAGGTGCTAGGCGGTTTGTCCTGGAAGACCTGCCTCATATATCTGGACGACATCATAGTCTACAGCAAGACCCTGGAGGATCACATCCGTGATCTTCAGGAGGTGTTCAGCAAGCTGAGAGAGGCAGACCTAAAAGTCAAACCGTCAAAATGCAAGTTCTTCCAGCCGGAGGTGTCTTTCCTAGGTCACATAGTTGGCAGAGACGGTATCCGCACCGACCCGGCAAAAACGGAGGCAGTACGGAAGTGGCGGACACCCACCAACCTGACGGAGCTGCGCAGTTTTCTGGGACTTTGCTCCTATTACCGGAAGTTCGTGCCGAAGTTCTCCGAGATTGCAGCGCCGCTGAATCACTTGACGGAAAAAGGGGTGCCGTTCCGGTGGCAGACGGAGCAAGAACAGGCATTTGCAGAGCTGAAGAACCGCCTAGTATCGGCACCGATACTCGGGTACCCTAGGGAGCAAGGCCGATATATCCTGGACACGGACGCCAGTGACACCGGGCTGGGAGCAGTACTGTCACAGAAGCAGGGCAACCAGGAGCGGGTGATAACCTACTTGAGCCGCAGCCTAACCAAAGAAGAACGGAGATACTGTGTCACCCGGAAGGAGCTCCTGGCGGTTGTGTTTGCGGTACAGAAGGATAAGCAGTACTTGCTGGGACGACACTTCCTTCTTCGCACGGATCATGGCAGTCTTACCTGGCTTATGAATTTCAAGGAGCCTCAGGGGCAGGTAGCCCGGTGGATTGAGCTCCTGAGTGAGTTTCATTTCGACATCGAACATCGTCCGGGGCGAATCCATAATAATGCGGATGCCTTGTCCAGATCCCCATGCAGCCAATGCGGAAAAATCGACTGGAAACAAGCCAAGATAGACGCCTGGAACTATGGAGAAAGAATCCGGCAGACACGAAGTGAAGAAACTCCTCAGCCCAAGCCAAGGAAGGGGGGACGCCGGAAGCGGTCAAGGAGATCGGGCGGAGAAGCAGAACTGACGGAGGAAGCAGTCCCAAGGAAGGCGGTTGCGGTGACGGAGAAAGCAGCGTCCCGGAAGCCGGTTGCGGTTGCGGTGACGGAGAAAGCAGCGTCCCGGAAGCCGGTTGCGGTTGCGGTGACGGAGAAAGCAGCGTCCCGGAAGCCGGTTGCGGTTGCGGTGACGGAGAAAGCAGCGTCCCGGAAGCCGGTTGCGGTTGCGGTGACGGAAAAAGCAGTGTCCCGGAAGCCGGTTGCGGTTGCGGTGACGGAGAAAGCAGCGTCCCGGAAGCCGGTTGCGGTTGCGGTGACGGAAAAAGCAGTGTCCCGGAAGCCGGTTGCGGTTGCGGTGACGGAGAAGGCAGTTCCAGGAAAAGCGGATGCGGTTGCAGAGCAGATTAGGCTGGCGGAGAATGCGGACCAGGATACTGTGCTGGGGCAGAAATATCGACCAGATGATTTGCGGAGAATGCAGCAAGCAGAACCATGGTACTCACTGGTGACGTCGCTGATCGACGGGAGCGGTACAGCTTGCAGTGCAGACTTTTCCAGCATGAGCAGCGAGGAGAAAGTGCTGTACGGGATGCGGAAGACCTTGCTGAAAGTCGACGGAGTAGTCTACCGGAAATGGAAAACGGCAGAAGGAACCAGCCGAATGCAGTTAATAACCCCGAAGGAGCTGAGACAGGAGATTTTCCGTCTGGCCCACCAGAGCCGGACGGGAGGACACCTCGGAAGCAGAAGGATGGCGGCTAGCATTCGGAGGCGGTATTTCTGGCCGGCTATGATGCGGGACATAAAGCAGTGGATGCTGAGCTGTGACGAATGTGCGTCAAGAAGTATGCAGAACCTGAAACGATCTCCGATGCAGAAATACCGGGTTGGAGCGCCCATGGAGAGGGTGGCAATGGACGTGATGGGTCCGTTGCCTAAATCCACCCGGGGGAACCGGTACATCTTAGTAATCGGTGATTACTTCACCAAGTGGGTAGAGGCTTACCCGATGCCGAATCAGGAAGCGGTGACGGTTGCGGACATATTCGTCAACCAGTTTGCAGCGCGGTACGGTATCCCGATGGAGATACACACCGACCAAGGCAGAAATTTCGAGTCCGACTTGCTGAGAAATGTTTGCGGAATCCTGGGGATTCACAAGACACGGACAACCGCTTTCCGACCTCAGTCGGACGGTTTCATCGAGCGATTCAACCGGACGCTGCAGCAGATCTTGAGCCTGTACGTAAGCGAGCGGCAGACCAACTGGGATCAGCTAGTTCCGTTGGCAATGGCAGCTTACCGGAGTACCCCGCAGGAGACAACCGGGCAGAGTCCCAACTTGCTGATGCTGGGCAGAGAAGTCAACACTCCGGTAGAGTTACTGATTGGCAGACCGCCGGGAGAATCAACGGCAGAAGTAACAGAGTATGGCAGTCAGCTCCGGGAGCGACTAGAGGCGGTATACAAGGCGGTTCGAGCGAAATCTGGCAGAGAAATGGAACGGCAGAAGAAGCTGTACGACCGGAGGAAGGTCGACAATCAGTTCCAGCCAGGAGACCGAGTGTGGATGGCGGTCAAAACACGGAAGAAGGGCAAAGCTCCCAAGTTGCAGAGGAAGTGGAGCGGTCCAAAGCTAGTGCTGAGCAGATTTACCGACGTGACCTACGAGATTGCAGAGAGTGAAACTCGACAGAAGGTGGTTCACTTCGATTTGCTGAAACCGTATAATGGCGTCAAGCATCCGAGATGGATGAAGCGGAGAATGGCGGATTCCTGGAGGCAGACGGAGCCGCCGAAGCAGAGTAGTGTTCCGGAGACGGAACCGACGGTCTCTGAGTCGGATACGGACTCGGAGTAAAGCCGCAGAGGACGCAGAAATATTAGAAGACGGAGTGAGCTGTAGAGCAGGAGAAGGAGATAGCTGAGACCCTGGTAAAACGTTGAGTTCCGGCAGAGAGCGACCGCAAGAAGTCGAAGCAGCGAGCAAGTGCTGGTTCCGGAAACAGGGCGGAGAAAGGAAGCAGAGCGGAAAGCGGTGCAGAGACCGGATAGAGACATCCTTGAGGTTCTGACTGGTTTGAGCGCATAGTCAACCAGTCCAGGGTAGCGGCCAGGGGTCCAGAAGAACCTGGGTTAGCGGTCTAGTATCTCCAGAGAAGCAGCTACACGTCTTCCGTATTCAGAGAATTAAGACGGAAAAGTTTTCCGGCTGTAGACAACCAACCGGAGTTTCCACTTAGCAGAGACAGCAAACCGGCTGCAGATCGACAGAAGCGGTGAAACATCATTCCAGATAGGAAGGGCCCTCCTTCTGGACAAGAATGTATGCAGTTTCCAGTGTCGACAAGCAGTAATACCAGTGAGCAGATATGCAGTTGACGAAGCAGTACAGATGGCGGAAACGCCCAACTTGCAGTCTAGATGTTCGTCTGAGAGGCAGATTCAACTGGCTGAGACTCTATTCAACCCTCCTGATGGCAGAGATACTTCAAAATTGCAGATACTTCGCTCGGAGAAGCAGTTGAAAGGGAGCCGGAAAAACCCGGAGAAGCCGGTTGAGCCGGAGACGGACACCTCTCGGTTAACGGTTGAGTTTTTGCATAATTGTGACGTCACTCCTGAGGCAGCCAATCAGCGTGGAGCTTTTCAAATCACGTGAGCAGAAAGGGTATATAAGGGCCTCGAAATCGGGCTCTGACAGCAGTTGGAGAGCAGACCTCGAGCTGTGCACATCGCAGACAAAGTTTGGCGGAATCGAATCAAGTCCAGCATTTTCCGGTAGCAACAGATTTTGCAGTGAAAAACGACTAAGTGTTTCCCGGAAGACCACCAGTCCGGAGAGGCGGCGCAGAAGCGGTGCAGTAAAAGCGGTGCAGTAGATCGACAATTTCAGTTTCCCGGCCTTCCGGAATGGCCTACTCGGCGTTCCTTGATAGACAAGATCGCGGCCGGAGCAGAGATTGGGCAACCCCGCAGCCACTGGATTATAGCCGGCTGTGTAAGCGGTGTGACCGGATGTTTGAGAGTGCGAGGGACCGGAGACGGCATGTGTGCCCAGCCCAGAGATTTCATTGCTGTTTGTGTGCCTTCTATGGCAACCGGGCGAACGACCTTAGGAGGCATCTCCGGGAGATGCACGGGTGGAAGTACCCTTCCGGGAACCGTCCTCCTCAGGACGAGGCCACCCTCAACCATGTGGGAACCTTTGATTCGGCCTGGCGGGGAACAGCAACGCAGTCCCGGCATAGGCGCTTCCGGCGATTCTGCACCCGGTCACCAAGGGAGAATACAGTTCCGGAAACTTATGCGGACCAGCTTCCGTTTGGCCCTGACTGGGATGCCGGAGCAGCCGCCCCCATCGGACAACCGGAGCAGTTAGATCTCCCGGAATGGGTTCCGGATCCACAGGGCTGTCTCCGGGCCGCCGACGACGCTCCTCCGGAAAGCTGGGATCAGGAGATGGAGCTAATTGCAGAGGCGGTCAGAGCAGTTATGCCGGATCAAGCAGACGATTGGGAGAAACCCGAAGAGGAAGATCAGCCGGTGGAAGACTGGGAGGCAGAGATCCGGGTGTGGGAATATAGACCACCTTCTCCCACTTCGGAGCCGGAGACGGATGAGTCGGAGTATGAGACGGCAGATGAGGACTCCTGGACGGAAGCGAAGGCAGTGTGAAAGTAGACGGAGGCGGTTGGCAGTATAGCGGTTGACGGAGGCGGTTGGCAGTTTGGCGGAGACGGAAGAAGCGGTGGCAGTTAGCAGCAACAACAGGAAAAAAAAAAAAAAAAAAAAAAAAAAAAAAAAAAAAAAAAAATATTATTTATCCAAGAAGACCACCAGGAGGAGTTGCAGTTTGCTGAGCAGCCAATCATCAAGCAGATAAGCCAGTCACGTGACTTCCAGAGACTATAAAAGGGGCAGTTAGCTGTTACCGGATGCAGAAGGCAGTTTGCTGTAGCTGAGTCAACATCGATACAAAGCAGAGAATCAGAATGCCGAAAGTAAAGACAACACCCCGCAAGCCCCGCCCTCACCGGTGTGGAGACTGCAACCTAGAGTTCAAGAGCAAGCACACGTTGCTCCGGCATGTCACGGAGCAGCACACAAGTGAAGTCACCGTCTTCGCCTGTCCGCAGTGTGACCATTGGAGCAGACGGAAAGAGGGAACACAGAAGCATCTGCAGTCCCGGCACGCAATGGACGCAAACCCGATTCGACTGAGGGTGGGCAGAGAGCAGTTTGAGGAGAAAAGCCTCCGGTCCAAGATGACCCCACGGAAAAGCAAGAAGCCGGTAACACGGCTTGACCAGTTGTCGGATACGGAGTCGGAGTCGGGAGGTTCGGTTTCGTCCCGGACCCGGTACCGTTCCGGTACCCAGTCGGTGGCCACACTAGCAGCCGACGTTTCGTCCACGGAGGCGGAGAGCAGTTCGGAAGAGGAAGCGGAGCTGAAAATCATGGCAAGTGAAGACGAGTTGCAGGAACCAGGAGACCCGAAGCCGGTTAAGCCGCCTGTGACCCGGAGTTCTTCCCGGAACACCTCCCGGAAAAACAGCCCTGACCCATCTCGAGGTACCGGAGCAGATCGAGACCGCGGAAAGAAGCGGAGTCGCAGCCGTTCGCCGGATAAATCCGGACGCCATCAACGCCGAGAATATAGGAAGGAGAGCCCGGAGCGAGCCAAGGACCGAGGCGGAGAACGTGGTCGAGAGGAGAAACGACACACCCCACCCAAGTCTTCCGGAGGCAGCGTCAAAGGAAAAGGCAAGGGGGTGTATGACTACAAGTTCCGGCTGTTGGAGGAAGGTTCCAGCGGAGCAACGGCAGAAGTGGGAGTGGCGGACATTGCGGAAATGCAGAGCCGAGACGATGAGGAAGACCTTTTCCGGAGTCCACCTCCGAGAACAACTAGCAGTGGCAGAGCAGTGAGCAGTGTGATTGTCCGGCCCGGAGGCGGAGCAGAAATCAGATCCAGCGGCCGAGCAGATAGCCGAGCCGATAGCAGAGCAGATAGAGCAGATAGCAGAGCAGATAGCCGAGCGGACAGCAGACCCATTGGCAGATCAGGAGGCAGACCGGAGACCAAAACGGAAGGCGGAACCCGGAGCAGAGCTGGCAGTGAGACGGAGACCCGAGGATCCACGGAACGAACTTTGCCGGCAACCATTCAAGCAGTAGCCGGAAGCAGAACCAGTTCAGCGGCTAGAGATGACGGAATGGAGTCTTCCGCGTCTGAACGAAGCCATGCGGACGTGCAGAGAGCCCGGAGGAGTATCCTGGTAGACCAAGCCAGAGCTACACCCGGAATCCTGTCTCCGGTGGAGACCCGACCTCGACAGTCTTCCAGTGAGCGGTCCGGAAGGAGCCAAGTCCGAGCACCAACCCAGAGTCCACCCTACACATTCTACCCGTTTGGCGGTCCTTCAACTCAACCGTGTCCGTCACATTGTTTCCCGGTGAATATTGGGGGACGGAGCGCTTCCGTCTTTGCGCCCGCAGTCCCGGAGCACGCTAGATACTATGCAGTACGTTGGGGACCGGAGCAGTGGGGGCCAGCCGAGATGAGAGACTCCGGCGTCTACGTAGAGATCATGGAGCAGAGAGAGTCACCGTTTGGTCTCGTCCCGACCCGTCAGATCGTCCGGATTCCAGATTGGTCCATCCGAGACGAACGCCTCAGGAATGGGTTCTACGTCCCGCCCCAGTGGAGCCTCCATGATCCGGATCTTCTCCCGGTTGATGCCAGAGGGACAAGCTTCGGACGACCGTTGGTACCACAGACCTTTCCACCGCGTCCGCCGTCGGGGAGCAGTTCGCGCCGTGATACTGGTGGGCAGTAGTCGTCGCAAGTCGTCGCAAGTCGTCGCAAGTCAAGTCGGCGCAAGGAGAAGAAAGAAGAACCGTTTCCTGGATTCTAGTATAATTAAGAGTTAAAAAGTGGGAAACGGAACAAGCAAGATATCCGGGTACAGTGACGGTAAACTAGTTAAGAGATACCAGTACCCGGATCACGGAGACAAGTTGTGTTTGATTTTACGGACAGTTTAACGGTTGACAATTTGTATATATGTGATATTGTTCTGTTCGGGACGAACAGAGTCTAAGGAAGGGGGAGTGTAACGGTTTTGGGGCGTACCCAAAGGTTTCCCCTAGGTAATTATGTTAGTGTTTTGTCATATTATGGTTAAATAACCGTTTATTAGGGTGTATATGTGTTTAAAGGTTCATACGGTTCCGTATTGTTAATGTTTTAAAGGTTTTCCGTCTCGGAACTTAGTAATTTATGATGTTGGTAAAGCCGGAGACGGATCCGGAGACGGAGACGGAACCGGACACGGAGCCGGAACAATGGAGTACAAAAACGTAATGACGTTATTTCCGGAAGGTCATGTGATCAGCCTCGTTTTCGGTTTAAAAGGTGACGTGTCAGCCACTGATTGGTTCTAGAGTGTTTTTAGAAATCCGGAAAATATCAGTGTTTTGGCGGACTATGACGTCACAATAGGTTGGTCACGTGACGTGGGTCTCAGGTCTATAAAAGCCCCCGCTTCACAGCGGACGGCGGAGTTGGTGTCCTGACGTCGACCTGTGCAGACCCCTTCTCCCATAGCAGAGTACTCCCTTGTTCCGGATAGAGTCATCCAGATGATAGCAGTTAAGTCTTCCGACTGTGAACTTGGAAAATAAACATGAAAACTTCAACCGAGTTGTTTTTCCGTGTTCGTTAGGGAACTGGAAGTTATAATAAAGTTAGTTTCCCGGAAAAGACAGTTATACGGAGTAAAGGGAGATAAGACTACAGTCGGTTAAGACCAAGTTGTAACGACGTCTTAGGGTGATCTAAGAACCCAGATCACCGAGGAAGGAGTCGGAGACGGAGACGGAGGTGGAAATCAACGGAGCAACTACGGAGGCGGTATCGGACGGAGCAGTTGCAGAGACGGGAACGACGAAGCAGTTGCAGAGGCGGTACCGGACGACGGAGTTGCAGAGGCAGTACCTGACGGAGCGGTTGCGGTAACCGGAAGTGGGAACACTTCCGAGATACTCCATTTCAGGTGCAGTCGCAGGTTGCGGTGAGGCGGAGCCAACCGGAGCAGATTGCAGTGCGGCGGAACCTGGCAGAGCGGTTGCAGTATTCGGAAACGGCAACGTTCCCGGACTCTTTATTCCAGGCGCAGTCGCAGTTTGCAGTAAGACGGAAAACGACGGAGCTGTTGCAGTAAAGCGGTTTCCCGACGGAGCAGTTGCAGTACCCGGAGACGGAAACGCCTCCGGATCCTTACTTTACAGGTGCAGTTGCAGATTAGCAGTCGGGCAACGGTTAAGAGGTCCATTCCAGACCACGCTACCAACCTTAGAGACTTCTAGCCGGAGTTCAACCGTACAACAGTAGCAGTTTCCCGGAGTTTTACCGTTTCAGCTCCGGTTAAACAACAACTCACCCACCTCCCTAGAAAACCGGTTCATCAAGACGTCACAGAAGGGTTCAAACCCGTTACAGTAGTTTTAAAAATATGATATCTTCGATTTTGAAGTCATCTGAATGAATACTCCATGTGCGTGAAACTCATATGTTACCGAATTGTGTTTGAATTTGATAGGAAGTCCTCCTTTAAGTCAATTAGCTTCATTTTCTCCCCATGTGACCTCCATTGGTACTTTGATCATGGTAACCGCCCGTGTTCCAACAACACATGTTGAGAAGCTCTTCAATACTATTTCTGACATATTTAGTTTCATTTTCTTCGTTACCAAAGCAAACACTTTGTGCCCTTTATGCAGACTGGTGGGCTGGATATCAAGTTGCGCGTTAGTACCTCTATGTTCTTTCTATAGATACCGGCACTCAGAATATAGCATTGTTCAGAGAGTTACATGGGTTTGTTCTCATTGAGGGAAAGTGCTCACAGAGAAAATGTTCATATGCTATCATACGTAGCAATTATTTTACAGATAACTGGATCATAACTGAAAACTGCCAAATAGCGCACAGGGACCCTACTTCGATGTTGCGAGTATCAAATACATCGCTTTTCTACAGCTACGTTTTTATCCATGGATATTAGTCAATTCAGTGAATTAACATCATTATTATGGAACCAGTCCACAGATGAATCATCTTTTTGAGAAGATTTTTTAGGAGATATATATTGTTTTTACCTTTGGTCCGGTAACCTATTGGCGTGGCGTTGCGTCCGTCATCCATCGTCTGTCGTCCGTCCGTCCGTCCACATTTTTATCTTCAAAGTTTACGATCGAAACTTTCTGAAATTTTGCACAAAAATAGCTAAAAATATTCCCAGGAAAGGCTTTTTTTCGTTTTTTGATTTTCGCATTTTTTCCAAAATGGCTGCCGTTTTTGACGAAAAATGAATTTCTGACTCTGGCTGCCATTTTCTCTTTCAAAAGATTCCCCCTATATACCTCTGTGATGTGTATAAGTTTCGTTGCATTTGAATCGCCGGTCCGCTTGTGGCGGCCATTTTCATTTTGGGGAGCTTTCCCAAATGGGACTTTTCCATGTTAAATTCTCCTATGCTTTATAATGGGACACATTATGCCTAATATCTCACTTAGTATTGAGATTACAGACTAGGAATCAATTGTGGACATATAGGAAATGATATATGCTGAACATTCTCGTGACCTTGAATTTGACCTCTGACCTCATTTTCAAGGACAGGGCACAAAATGGCTAATATCTCGCTTGATATCGACTTTACAGCTTAGGAATCAATTGTGGACATACAGGAAATGATATCAGCCGAATATTCTTGTCACCTTGAATTTGACCTTTGACCTCATTTTCAAGGTCAAAGCATAGAATGGCATATCTCTATCGACTTCAAAGCTTGGAAATCAATTGTGGACATATAGGAAATGATATATGCCGAATATTCTCGTGACCTTGATTTTGACCTTTGACACCATTTCCAAGGTCAGAGCACAAAATGGCCAATATCTCGCTTAATATCGACTTTACAGCTTAGGAATCAATTGTGGACATATAGGGAGTAATATATGCTGAATACTCTTGTGACCTTGAATTTGACCTTTGCCCTCATTCTCAAGGTCAGAGCACCAAATGGCTTATATCTCGCTTACTATCGACTATACAGCTTAGTAATGCATTGTGGACTTATAGGAAATGATATATGCCGAATATTCTGATGACCTTGAATTTGACCTTTAACCTCATTTTCAAGGTAAGAGCACAAAATGGCTAATATCTTGCTTATTATCGACTTCACAGCTTAGGAATCAATTGACATATAGGAAATGATATATGCTGAATATTCTGATGACCTTGAATTTGACCTTTGATTACATTTTCAAGGTCAGAGCACAAAACGGCTAATATCTCGCTTATTATCGACTTTATGGCTTCAGAATCAATTGAGGACATCTAGGAAATTATATATGCCAAATATTCTCGTGAACTTGAATTTGACCTTCGACCTAATTTTCAAGGTCTGAACAAAATGGTCAATATCTTGCTTATTATCGACTTTACAGCTTACGAATCCATTGTGGATATAAAGGAAATGATATATGCTGAAAATTATGATGACCTTGAATTTGACCTTTGACCTCATATTCAATGTCAGTACACAAAATGACTAATATCTTGCTTATCATCGACTTTGCAGCTTTGCAGCAAATGATATACGCCAAATATTCTGACAATCTTGAATTTGACCTTCGATCTCATTTTCAAGATAAGAGCACAAAATGGCTAATATCTCACTTATTATCGACTTTACAGTCTTGGGTATACATTGTGTATATATAGGAAATGATGTATGCTCAATATTTTGATGAATTCTAATTCGACCTTTGACCTCATTCTCAAGGTCAGAGCACATAATGGCTAATCTAACTTTTCAACTTTACATCTGAGGAATCACTTGTGGACATGAAGTGATATATATCCTGAATATTCTCGTGACCTTTAATTTGACCTTTGACCTCATTTTCAAGATCAGGGGACAAAATGATTGATATCTAAAATATAAAACATTGTCCGGTAACCTTTCTTAGCCCTTGGGCTAATTTTTCTTTTACGAGACGGGTCGGGACAGGTGCCTTATGTGGGGCGGGAAATGCTCAATCTTACTGGAACACCTGATTTCGTCTCCTTTTGGCCATATATAGGGAATTTTTCATATATTTTGCCTGACCCTGGATTTTTATATTATATCTCAGGCCCAGTTTTGCTCACTCGGAATGCTGTATACTCGGGTATTGGTTATATGTTTACCACCACATGCGAACATCACATCACTGTTCTCCAAACATGATATCGTTTATGACTCAAGGTTCGTTTTGGCTTAATTTGTAAGAATGACGTCACATGATTGTGTGCTTGATACTGGTGGTGACCACGGTGATACAGTATAATGTCCACGGGTATTGATCTTAAATGAAACTCCGACCCACCTAGCAGCAGAAAAGAACCAAACATAGGATTTACCAGTGAAATTAGAGAGTGATGTTGTAACACACCTTTTCCCGAGAATTATTGAACTAGGATTTGGACGGGTTTTCCGAGTGAATTGAAAACACTGGCGCGAGGGCAGTTGGGATTAGATGGAAGGGGCAGTCTGTTGGTGCTCGGGGATTGATCTTGAATTATTGTTTGGTGAGTGTTTAGATTGTTCGATTGAATTGCCGGAGGTTTTCAAACACATATTTATGCATCTATATATTCGTTTACACAGTTGTTACTGTCTCTCATTGACACAGGGGATTGTTTTATTATCACTCATTGACACAGGAGACCGTTGTTATTATCCCCCATGGATGGAGGGATCGTAGTTTTGATCACCCATTTACATACATTCATATTCATTTCAATCTCGTTTTATGATTTTGTCAGATGTATGTGATTTTGGATATTAGACATTTCAGACTAAAAACTGTGTACTTCATTGTCGTAAATTTCATATCTAATACTTAACAGAGGGATATGGCATACATACACTCTGGAATAAGTAACATCTCATTTCCATACAATGAACGGCCACCATAATAATCGTGATGGAGATTATTTGCACGTTGATCAATGATCAAATTAACAATCGATAGTACAATTGATATAGACAGGCGTATATGTATATATAGACACAATTGTTTGTTGCCAAGCGATATTCCCTATATATTTTTTGTACGTGACTTGCTTTCGAGAGATGCGTGTTGCCTCCAGTTTCATCTGAAATGAGAAATGTATTTATACAATTTTGTTCCTCAGTGTAAATGGACTATTGCGTGAGAGCAATATAAAACTAGTAATGTGAGAAGTGGGTGTATATTGTCCACTGGAGCTGAGTCTTATTTGCACATGCAAGTACAACTACCTTTCTTACACTAGAGAAATGTACAAATGGATACCGACAAACATACAATTCATATTCCAAGACCGAAATCAAGGACTAAATTCCAAACGAATAAATTAATTAATCAAAGGGCGAATTTGACAATATCAGTGTAGGTGGTAAATCCGAGTGATACTAAAGTGTCAAAGTCCAGTCAATCACAGACGCCCAGCCTGCTGAGTGTGAGATCAGGTGTTCCGGGGGAGTGAGCATCTCCTGTCCCGCATGTGACACTCGCTGTGATATCCACACTCTCAAATCGAGACGCTAATATATATGTACAAATATATGAACTAAAAGGCTGATATCTTCCATCATACGTGCGACATGCTTGGCATAACCTCCCAACCAGATCATCGCCATAAAACTTATTGAATATCTAGACAATACATATCCCTGTTTGAGCAGTTACCTGTGCTCTGATTATGGATTCGTGGTAAGAGGAACATGCTCTGGCATATACAGATTAACTGGGACACGTATGCGCCGTACGTCGGTGATGCTGGGATATCACTGCTCAAGACAAGGAAGTAGACAATAGGAAAAACAGAATCGTCACAATTATCATATAACCTGGTGCACAACCCGCCATTATGGTAAATTTCAAGGTAAATGCCAAGATAAGAAGCCGACACCAGAGAAACAGCCATTCCTTTGGTTTTCAGGTCGTCCGGATATATATAATGTAGGTATTCACCAAATCTAGGGTAGTTCAGTGATATGACATCACCAATATAGGTAAAAGTGAAGTGACTACATTTAATTGTTTATCTCCTCGTTTCGTGAAATTTTGGATAAACTCCAAAATATACTACGAAGTCCGCGAATAGAGATATTGATTGTTTGTTGTAATAAAAAAAAAACACCACCAAACTCAACAAATATGTTTTGTCAATGAGAAATTCCAGCATGCCAAATATATCGAGGTAATTATATTTGGTAGCAAAGTCGGTGTGTTATTTGAAAAATCACTGAATTGCAAATATCCGCAAGATATTGAAGTGTTTTACCATTTTTGTGCAAAAAGGAACCTTAAACTCACTTTCAGTTCAGTATGGGGAATAGTAGTGTACGAGGTGGAAGAGGCGTACGTTCGAATGTTGTTGACAGAGGAAAAATAATTAGATTTAAGGTTATGTATTTATTCTTTGAAGTTCGTCAATATTCACATTTCATTTATACCATTTCTGGCCTAAGCCATGTCACAGTATATATGGAGTCCCTTCTTCACTGTAGATAACAGCTTAGTCAGGGGTGATGTAAGGGGCTTTGTAAACACACAGTATAACCTGAAATATAATCTTTTTGCATTCATATGTTTTGTATAATTATATTATAATATACCAGAACATATTTATGAATATCTAGCATAGTACGGGTGTATATGTTGGATTGCCATATATACATATATATGCCCAAAATACCCGGTGAATCAATAGGGCTTCAATAATAATAATTTTTGCAAACACATACCATATTGTTAGATGCTCTGTCTGCTGGTATCATAACAAACGTGTCATGTTTTCAAATATCTACGAACGGGTCTCCAAGCAATACTTTTTGGTTGCCGTTCATGGACCCACTAAGTTTATGTATTCTATTTTGGACACATGTTCGTACAGCTTTAACCCATTCAGACAGGGTTTCTTCAACCGCCTCACGTTTAGCCCACTTCCTTGCATTGTCTTCATAGTCTTCAAAATTCCAATTCAACAATAACAAACTACATCTCACAGAGTGTCTGCCCCTGATGTCGCCAGTGTGCCTCTATCTCAATGCATGATCAAATGAGAAAGAATAGCATTTCCACGGAATTATCGCATACTTGTGGTTTAAATATTCCAACCAAATTATAGCATGAGATGGAAAATGGACCACTCCCCATAGCCGAAATTACGCTCACAAGGCGAACGAGTATGCCCATGGTTGCCCTACAGATAATTGGGCGCCCTGTGGGCATTCATGATGCGCACACTAACAACCCCAACATACAATAAGGCCACGAAGTAATGCACCGTTCAAACCCAGAGCCAACAGATCGAATACCGGAGCGCGGATTCAATAAATTTGGACGAGATGCAGGCAGGTCCTTAACCTCAATGGTTGGGGGTGAACCCTTCATGCCGTCGCTCAATCTAGAGAATCTCAAACATGATGAAATCAATAGCCGGTGGTCGTCCGGATCTGCCCGCGGATGGAGTTCAGACCCAGACAATCACCATAGCGTGGCATATTAACCTTATCTAATGATATGAAAGGGATTAGAAACCACAAAGTATACTGCGCACATAGCATTCGACCCCCTTCTTAGAAGAAGGGCCGGTTATTCCGGCCTGACTGCGTTATGTTACATGCAATCCGAACAAAATAAGCGTCCACCCACTGCCGCGACTGGTCCGCACGTGCAGACTTGACAGCCGCCCATATAAAATAATGGTAAAACAGTTTCCTGCCGTTAGAAACCTTATTCTACTATAAAACAGCCTTATAGTAGTGGCGCACGGGTGGCTGCACACCGGGGTGAGCCACCTAAACGCGTCCGGAGTGGAAGGCGAGTTCCGCTGACAAACCGCAGACCTCAGTCCTCGCATCCGGACACTACCACCACGTCCAGAGCCAGTTTCCCAAATCCATCCTTGGTGATGGATACCACAACTGCATCCACATGAGTGGGATGTTATTCCCACCCATATCGAGACGGCGCACACGGTTTCTGGCGTGGCCGTTGCCCATCCGCAGGTCCAGGAGATTCTGGTGGGAACATGCGGATCCCTGCAAACATGGTTAAAGTCATCCGCTTGCCCATCCAACAAATCAGACGGGTCCGGGAGACCCACCGTATGGCATATACGCTCGTCCGGCGTCTGCGGATGCTGTCCGGACGCATCCAAAAGAGGAACATCATCTGAATCGGCATCCTGAATGAGCGGATCCATGACGAGCGGGCCTTCGTACTTCTTCAGGTTGTCGATATGAACCCTGTCCGGATCGGAGTCCCGACGTATCTGGTAGTCCACTTCCGTCACCTGCTTCAGTACAGTAAACGGCCTTATCCACGACCTTGCAAACTTGTTGCTCTGTTTGGCCCGTGGATAATAGCGCACCTTGTCGCCTTCCCCAAAAGCGGGCATACCTTTAGCATGGGCGTCATAGCCACCCTTCTGCCTGATAGCGGACTTATCCAGGCATGCTTGTGCAAAGTCGTGGGCGTTTGCCATGGCGCGGCGAACCCACTCCACATACTCAGGACTGCACTGGGGTACTGGACCTGTCTCCGCCGCAGTTGGATACATGATATTTATGGGCAGATTGAGCTCCCGGCCGTACAACATCGCGTGCGGCGTCAGCCCGTTAGAGGAGTGGACCGACGACCTGTACGTCATTAAGACATACCGGAGGTGGTCATCCCAGTCGTTTGCAGGATCATTGACGAAGGCCGACAGCATGTTCAGGATCGATCGGTTCAACCGCTCGACCTGTCCGTCAATTGCGTGCTCTGGTCGGAGTGTACATGTACCTGCTTAGATACGCCATGATAAACCACCCACCTATTCACCAGCAACCGAGCTACCTCATCCGCAGTCTGGCGGCGCAGCGGGTAGGCGTCGGTGTACTTGGTGAAATAGTCCGAGATCACCAGGATGTACTGGTACCTACGCAGAGTGACCCAGTGAGTATCAAGAATATCCAAGGTGATCCGGTCAAAAGGCAAGCCAGCCTTAACTGTGGTTGAGGGATGGCGGCCAGGAGTCGGAACTCCTGGCCGAGCTTGACACCTAGGGCAAGCTGCGCACCACCGCTGCACGTCCAAACCGCTACCTGGCCAGTGAAAGCGCTGTTGTAGCTGATTGATGGTCCTACGGATGCCCAAGTGGCCGGTCACCGGGAGGTCGTGCAACTGATGGAGTGCAACTTTGCGGAAGCACCAACTGCCAAATGGGAGGCAGTGGGCCCGGTGGCTCATAGCACTGGTATAATAGGTCGGAGACTAAGGATTGTGTCTCCTCCTTGTAGGTCTTCCACTCAGCCTTGGAAGCCAGTTGCGCCAGAGAGTATCTGCCTAAGTAGGTCAGTTCCTCATCTGTTACATCCAGCTGCTTACCAGTGGCCATTACCACAGGGGGTAACTGCCGCTCATACTCAGACTCGCCCAAGTACGCAGACTGGACTACACCGCCAGACTCGAGGAAGTCTTGCTGGAACTGAGCCGCACCTCCAGTTCAAACACGGGACGCCAGCGCCTGTAACGGCGGGTCCGCATGCAGGGGTGGGCTCCTGTGGCTCCGGCTGCCGTGTTTCTGAAGGGGTCGGTGGCCTGCGGTCTCCCTGGATAGGTCCACGTCCGAATTTGACGAGGAATCCTCACCGCACTGGAGTGATGTCATTCCTGCACAGTTAGAATCCTTGCACTTGTGACAACGTGAAAAGCCATCAGCACTGCCATGCAACTGACCAGCACGGTGCCCATTTTTCATGTCATACTCCTAGAGTTTGACAAGCCACTGGGCCACCAAGCCATCGGCCTCACTGTAGTTGAGCAGCCATCGGAGCGAACCTCGGTCAGTCCGCAGCCGGAGGTGCCACCCCAACAAGTGATGCCGGAAGCGCTTGGTCATAGTAATAACCGCGAGGAGTTTGCGGTGAGTCGTGCAGTAATTCATTGGAGAGCGGCTGAGAGCCACACTCACATAAGCTACTACATCCTGTCCGTCCACGACCTGTGAGGGGACACAGCCGAGCACAAAGTTACTCATGTCCATGTCCGAAATGAATTCACAGTCGTGAAGAGGGTGCCGGAGCATATGTGCTGCCACCAGGGCCTTCCGGAGGTCCCCAAAAGCAACCTCCTGGGAAGCATCCCAGACAAAATCCATGCCCTTTTCCCTCGAATGAACCGGCGGTGGTAGCTCGCGAAGCCCAAGAAGGACCTCACATCCGCCACATTGCAGGGCCGGGGCCAGTGCTGGACGGTCTTGATCTTTGCGGGGTCTGGTCGGACACCTGTACCTATCAAGGCGCCACATTGATAGGTCCGGGGCTAGAGCTGGACGGCCTTGATCTTTGCGGGGTCTCGTCGGACACCTGTACCTATCACCATGAAGCCCAAGTACAAGATCTCCTGGGCGAAGAGCTCGCACTTGTTAGGCTTCAATTCAAGACCTGCGCTGCGGATGCGGTGGTGCACCATCTGGAGGTTGACTGATGGCTATGTTTTCCGCAGAAGTAGCAGGGCCGGTTGGCGTTAGGTCCGGAGATGAAAGCACAGCAGTCTAGGGGCCCCGGAGTTGCGATCCCAACGCAGTGCACAATCATCTGCGCGGCGCCGAGACCGTACTCATCGACCTCACCCTCACCCGGGGACGAGCATGAAGCCGCGGCCGGAGCCGCTTGCATCAGCGCCACCATCGGTGACGCAGGTGTACTAACCCAATGAGGGTTTGATTCCTGGGCAGGTTCTCGGCTGGCTGGAAGTATCCAAGGAACCACCTGCGATGCCACTGCAGTCGGAGGAGCAGGAGCCAGCGAGGGATGGTCGACGGCGAGGGCCGGGCCGGGTCGGAGGCATATGTCTGGAGTGAACAGCTGCCTCTATCGCTAGTGTGGCGTTAATAGCCTCCTCCATCGTCCATTCCTCGTGGGCAGCCAGAACGTACGCTATGTGGTGAGGCTGCCCCTCAATGAACTGGTCTATAAGCATCGACTCGAACCTACTCGCCGGTTCCTCCGGGTAGGCTCGGCAGCCGAGTATGCGCAGATGAAACGTGTGGTCGGTCATTTCCCCAGTAGGGAAGCGGACACAAGCTTTAAATTATTTCTCGTACATCCACTTGTTTGTTGTCGGGGTGAACAGTAAGTGAAGTTGCTCCGCAAACTCGTCGAACGTCACACATCCACCGACGGCAAACAGGACATCACCTCTATAAGCATCGGCTCGAACCTACTCGCCGGTTCCTCCAGGTAGGCTCGGCAGCCACGTATGCGCAGATTAAACGTGTGGTCGTTCATTTCCCCAGTATCATCTGCAGCAAACAGGACATCCGACGGCAAATAGGACATCACCTGGAGAGACTTGCCCTCCAATCTACCAGAGAGGATATGTCCTGCCTCTAACTGAGTCCATCCCTTGTACACAGAGGCTCTCCGGAGCTGAAGGAGGTAGTCCTTTAGATCAGCGTTGTCTCCATTAAACCGCTTGTGCCATGATGACTGGTCCAGCTTCCGGTCACGAAGGGAGCGCTCCCGGGTTTCTAATCCAGACCCAAGGCCGGTGCCATACGAGGGGGCAGACCAAGCATCGGCCCAGCCCGCGGCGAAACCTACACCAGTAGGTCCGTAGGCCACAGACGTGGGCGCCGGAAAACTTGGCACTGCCGACAGGGAAGACCCTGCAAACATCCCGCTCTGACTTGGCGTGGAAGGAGCCCCCGCTGATCCTAACAGATAGGATGCAGGTGAAGCGGGATTGCCAACTCGGGGTCGGAGCTGCCGGAACAGCGAAAGCAGTGGCTAGCATGGTCCCTCCAAGCCGCGGCGCAGGCACAGGCCCCAAGACATGGGTAACCGGCACCTATGAGCTCGGACGTACCATGCGGTCGGCGGACCAGTCACCACTGGTGTGGTGGTGACCACAGGAGTCACGCTCGGGGCTGTGGCCTGACTGTGCTTGTATTCGTCTAGTGCAATCTGGATTAACTGCCGCTCTCTCTCCGTCAGCCGCTCAGTTGAGGGCCGGTGTCACAGAGAAGGCGAGCGTGTCCTATGGTATAATCGTCCCGCATGGGGCGATCGGCCACTGTCATAGCAGCCATCAGGAGCCAGCTCATGAAGCGAGTCAGTGAGCTGTTCTACTGCTCCCTGGATAGCTGGTCCTATACCTCCGGTAACTAGGCCCGGGGTCCGCTAAGGGATCAACCGGGAAAGCTGGGAAAGTCGGAACAGATTATCCATCTGCCCAGGAGTCAACGCGGTGACCGGCGCCTGCATCCTCGCGTCAAAAGACAGCGAATGGAAGGGCGGCGGACGGCTTGTCATTCAGGGCAGGGGTAGGCGCGGGGTGGATTCGTCACCGAACACACCCGCGGCACCTTGAATATGGGATGAGGTATCCTGCGGCAACACTTGCTGCAACCATGCAGTGTTCGACTCGTCCGGGGATGGAGTCGAGGACGTCGGAGACGTTTCTGCGGCATGGTTTCGGTTCTGTGGATCATCCGAGCGCCCTCCCGGATGACTGGAGTCATCCTGGGTTTGCTCCCGGTTATCGTGGGAGCGGGTGTGCTGGGAGACATTATCATTATTTTGCAGTATCTTGCTTTATTATTTTCAGATTATCCCTGAGGAGAACAGGTGGTCCTCAGGGACTAAGGAGCAAAGACACTGTGACAGTAGGCTTCCATGGAACACTGTTGGAATGATCCTCGTCACGGCACCAATGTAACATTTGACGCCCACAGCGCACAGGGCGCACGCGGCGGGCGTCGTAATTACTAGAACTACAACCAGGTATGACACAGTCCCGATAACCGGTCTATTATTAAATTAACCATGTACTAATTTGCTTATTATATATCATATCTGAATTTACAGCAGTGAAATACTACCAGACTAGAAACCATGAGATTCAATTGTTGGGAATTTTGTTCCAATATGATATTTCATCTTTCAATCAATTGTTTGAACAGATTATCCATCTGCCCAGGAGTCAACGCGGTGACCGGCGCCTGCATCCTCGCGTCAAAAGACAGCGAATGGAAGGGCGGCGGACGGCTTGTCATTCAGGGCAGGGGTAGGCGCGGGGTGGATTCGTCACCGAACACACCCGCGGCACCTTGAATATGGGATGAGGTATCCTGCGGCAACACTTGCTGCAACCATGCAGTGTTCGACTCGTCCGGGGATGGAGTCGAGGACGTCGGAGACGTTTCTGCGGCATGGTTTCGGTTCTGTGGATCATCCGAGCGCCCTCCCGGATGACTGGAGTCATCCTGGGTTTGCTCCCGGTTATCGTGGGAGCGGGTGTGCTGGGAGACATTATCATTATTTTGCAGTATCTTGCTTTATTATTTTCAGATTATCCCTGAGGAGAACAGGTGGTCCTCAGGGACTAAGGAGCAAAGACACTGTGACAGTAGGCTTCCATGGAACACTGTTGGAATGATCCTCGTCACGGCACCAATGTAACATTTGACGCCCACAGCGCACAGGGCGCACGCGGCGGGCGTCGTAATTACTAGAACTACAACCAGGTATGACACAGTCCCGATAACCGGTCTATTATTAAATTAACCATGTACTAATTTGCTTATTATATATCATATCTGAATTTACAGCAGTGAAATACTACCAGACTAGAAACCATGAGATTCAATTGTTGGGAATTTTGTTCCAATATGATATTTCATCTTTCAATCAATTGTTTGAAAGAAAAATATTCCAATTTGGTATATACGAAGTCACTGTGCATGCTAGGAGCGTATGACGCGGCATCGGTCTGCTATCCAGTTTATTATAGAAACGTCATTGCGAATTCATATTGGACCAGCAGGGCACATATCGAACCGGGTGGGCTGATATTGTTTGCTTACATATGGCAATATCGGATTCGTTGAACCGTGCATCATGCACGATACGGTTCAGTATCAGTTAGATGTGTAATAATGGTGTGTAATAATAGTGATTCATTGTTCACGTATTGTTATGCAGGCAATCAGTCTTTAGAGGACACGAAGTTTTTGTTTTGGTCGCAATCCTATACCTCACAACCAGTAAGGTTCTCAACATGTTATGTTAGAACGCAGAACGATTTCCATGATCAAAGTATCAATGGAGGTCAGGTGGATAGAGAATGAAGCTAATTGACTTAAATAAATATCACATCAACTGCATACGAGCTCGTGTTTCTTGAACTTTTCATTCCTACCCCGTCAAATGAGAGCACGGTTTGCTATGGCGCTGGGGAACATTCGACTGTATGGAGGGGGAAGAAGGGGAGAAAGAGAAGGAAAAAGAAACGAAAGAGAACGAAAGTATGTGGGTGTTTTTTTTTTTACAGTATTTATGTGTACAATTAGGATTAATCTATCGCAAAATCCGTCATTTTAGCCTGAGTTATAAATGTCTTTACAGTCAGAGAACAACAGGGGACGTTGTAGCTGATTTCACAATGTAGACAATATTTACTTCATATACTTGTCTGGTGCATACACCTGGGGAGACAATGTAATAATTTGATCCTCGGCATTAGTGCCTTTTACAACATAACAAATCCGTGTCGACTTATTATGTGCACTTTTCACGGACGTGGTTAACATGTTATATATTCATTTACTAAGCTCACTATGGTGTAAATTTCAACGTTAAATACTTTATTTGCAGCTCTCGCTATGATGTGTATTTCAACACTGATTAATTTATTTGCACCATCAAAACATACGGCGTATACAAATGGGGTTAAAGATTGACGAGATTGTAGTTTTTGTAATCTTTTACTTCGCATTGTAATATCTTCCGTAACAACGTCAGATGTACTTTTTCATTTGTTTATGAAATGAATATTGATTACACACAGGATATTCGAAAATAATTTTGGTAAATTGTTTTTTATATGGGCGCATACATATTCATTATGATTATTTTATATTTTACACAGTAAAATATGACTAAAAATATGATTACCCGTGGTGTAAAATGTTCATGGCTGTTGTGCTTGGACAGATTTTCATCCATGCTATGGATCAGAATTTATTTCAAGGCCCTCAATGACAACGTCACCGAGTCTTTGATGTGGACATGTAATAAATTTCTTATCCAAATAATGGTGTCACAGTTTACAGCAATCACAAAGACTAATGACGGTAAAACCAAAAAACACATGGCGCTTGTTCCAGAAACTTCCAGTAGATGTAATTAATAATGTTTCCACAGAATTGTCAAGTTTTGTTCATGCCAGTAGAACTAAACATATTTGTCTGATAGTATGGGTCCGAAGGCCCAGATGGGAGTGTCCAAGCCGCTATGAGGCTTGGTGTTTGGTTGTTGCAAATAACGAGAGTAATATGTGAACCATCAATACACACCGATACGTTAATCACACACTGAGAAACACCCGTTGGTGCTAGTGCTATCTACGTATGTAACGAAATAAAATAATGAAGTCAAGATACACCTTATTAATCTTCCATTCATCAGGATGATGATTGTAATTTTATGGCTCTTTCATAGCATGCTCACGGTTTTACAGCCATTCCCCTCCGACATATGGCCGGGCATAATTACCACACAAGTTTTGATATCTGAGACGATATATAATGTAACGGGTTTGCACCCTTCTGTGACGTCTTGATGAACCGGTTTTCTTGGGAGGTGGGTGAGTTGTTATTTAACCGGAGCTGAAACGGTAAAACTCCGGGAAACTGCTACTGCTGTACGGTTGAACTCCGGCTAGAAGTCTCTAAGGTTGGTAGCGTGGTCTGGAATGGACCTCTTAACCGTTGTCCGACTGCTAATCTGCAACTGCACCTGTAAAGTAAGGATCCGGAGGCGTTTCCGTCTCCGGGTACTGCAACTGCTCCGTCGGGATACCGCTTTACTGCAACAGCTCCGTCGTTTTCCGTCTTACTGCAAACTGCGACTGCGCCTGGAATAAAGAATCCGGGAACGTTGCCGTTTCCGAATACTGCAACCGCTCTGCCAGGTTCCGCCGCACTGCAATCTGCTCCTGTTGACTCCGCCTCACCGCAACCTGCGACTGCACCTGAAATGGAGTATCTCGGAAGTGTTCCCACTTCCGGTTACCGCAACCGCTCCGTCAGGTACTGCCTCTGCAACTCCGTCGTCCGGTACCGCCTCTGCAACTGCTTCGTCGTTCCCGTCTCTGCAACTGCTCCTTCCGATACCGCCTCCGTAGTTGCTCCGTTGTATACCACCTCCGTCTCCGCCCCGTCTCCTTCCTCGGTGATCTGGGTTCTTAGATCACCCTAAGACGTCGTTACAACTTGGTCTTAACCGACTGTGGTCTTATCTCCCTTTACTCCGTATTACTTTCTTTTCCGGTGAACTAACTTTATTATAAATTCCAGTTCCCTAGCGAACACGGAAAAACAACTCGGTTGAAGTTTTCATGTTTATTTTCCAAGTGCACAGTCGGAAGACTTAACTGCTATCATCTGGATGACTCTATCCGGAACAAGGGAGTACTCTGCTATGGGAGAAGGGGTCTGCACAGGTCGACGTCAGGACACCAACTCCGCCGTCCGCTGTGAAGCGGGGGCTTTTATAGACCTGAGACCCACGTCACGTGACCAACCTATTGTGACGTCATAGTCCGCCAAAACACTGATTTTTTCCGGATTTCTAAAAACACTCTAGAACCAATCAGTGGCTGACACGTCACCTTTTAAACCGAAAACGAGGCTGATCACGTGACCTTCCGGAAATAACGTCATTACGTTTTTGTACTCCATTGTTCCGGCTCCGTCTCCGGTTCCGTCTCCGGTTCCGGCTCCGTCTCCGGCTTTACCAACATCATAAATATACCAAGTTCCGAGACGGAAAACCTTTTTAAACAGTAACAATACGGAACCGTATGAACCTTTAAACACATATACATTTTAATAAACGGTTATTTAACCATAATATCACAAAACATTAACAGAATTACCTAGGGGAAACTTCTGGGTACGCCCCAAAACCGTTACACTCCCCCTTCCTTAGACTCTGTTCGTCGCGAACAGAACAATATCACATATAAACAAATTGTCAACCGTTAAACTGTCCGTAAAATCAAACACAACTTGTTTCCGTGATCCGGGTACTGGTATCTCTTAACTAATTTACCGTCACTGTACCCGGATATCTTGCTTGTTCCGTTTCCCACTTTTAACTCTTAATTATACTAGAATCCGGGAAACGGTTCTTCTTTCTTCTCCTTGCGCCGACTTGACTTGCGACGACTTGCGACGACTTGCGGCGACTTGCGACGACTACTGCCCACCAGTATCACGGCGCGAACTACTCCCCGACGGCGGACGAGGTGGAATGGTATTTGGTACCAGCGGTCGTCCGAAGCTTGTTCCTCTGGCATCAACCGGAAGAAGATCGGGATCATGGAGGCTCCACTGGGGCGGGACGTAGAACCCATTCCTGAGGCGTTCGTCCCGGATGGACCAATCTGGAATCCGGACGATCTGACGGGTCGGGACGAGACCAAACGGTGACTCTCTCTGCTCCATGATCTCCACGTAGACGCCGGAGTCTCTCATCTCGGCTGGCCCCCACTGCTCCGGTCCCCAACGTACTGCATAGTATCTGGCATGCTCCGGGACTGCAGGTGCAAAGACGGATGCGCTCCGTCCTCCAATATTCACCGGGAAACAATGGGATGGACACGGTTGAGTTGAAGGACCGCCAAACGGGTAGAATGTGTAAGGTGGACTCTGGGTTGGTGCTCGGACTTGGCTCCTTCCGGACCGCTCACTGGAAGACTGTCGAGGTCGGGTTTCCACCGGGGACAGGATTCCGGGTGTAGCTCTGGCTTGATCTACCAGGATACTCCTCCGGGCTCTCTGCACATCCGCATGGCTTCGGTCAGATGCGGAAGACTCCATTCCGTCATCCCTAGCCGCTGAACTGGTTCTGCTTCCGGCTACTGCTTGAATGGTTGCCGGCAAATTTCTCTCCGTGGATCCTCGGGTCTCCGTCTCACTGGCAGCTCTGCTCCGGGTTCCGCCTTCCGCTTTGGTCTCCGGTCTGCCTCCTGGTCTGCCAACGGGTCTGCTGTCCGCTCGGCTATCTGCTCTGCTATCTGTTCTGCTATCGGCTCGGCTATCTGCTCTGCTATCGGCTCGGCTATCTGCTCTGCTATCGGCTCGGCCGCTGGATCTGCTTTCTGCTCCGCCTCCGGGCCGGACAATCACGCTGCTCACTGCTCTGCCACTGCTAGTCGTTCTCGGAGGTGGGCTCCGAAAAAGGTCTTCCTCATCGTTTCGGCTCTGCATTTCCGCAATGTCTGCTACTCCAACTTCTGCCGCTGCTCCGCTGGAACCTTCCTCCAACAGCCGG
Source organism: Terebella lapidaria (assembly GCA_949152475.1). Taxonomy (NCBI): domain Eukaryota; kingdom Metazoa; phylum Annelida; class Polychaeta; order Terebellida; family Terebellidae; genus Terebella; species Terebella lapidaria. The sequence goes on from OX424560.1 coordinate 31,669,490, forward strand.
AACTTGTAGTCATACACCGCCTTGCCTTTTCCCTTGACGCTGCCTCCTGAAGACTTGGGTGGGGTGTGTCGTTTCTCCTCTCTGCCATGTTCTCCGCCTCGGTCCTTGGCGCGCTCCGGGCTCTCCTTCCTATATTCTCGGCGTTGATGGCGACCGAATTTATCCGGGGAACGGCTGCGACTCCGCTTCTTTCCGCGGTCTCGATCCGCTCCGGTACCTCGAGATGGGTCTGGGCTGTTTTTCCGGGAGGTGTTCCGGGAAGAACTCCGGGTCACCGGCGGCTTAACCGGCTTCGGATCCTCCGGGTCCTGCAACTCGTCTTCACTTGCCATGATTTTCAGCTCTGCTTCTTCTTCCGAACTGCTCCCCGCCTCCGTGGACGAAACGTCGGCTGCTAATGTGGCCACCGACTGGGTACCGGAACGGTACCGGGTCCGGGACGAAACCGAACCTCCCGACTCCGACTCCGTATCCGACAACTGGTCAAGCCGTGTTACCGGCTTCTTGCTTTTCCGTGGGGTCGTCTTGGACCGGAGGCTTTTTTCCTCAAACTGCTCTCTGCCAACCCTTAGTCGAATCGGGTTCGCGTCCATTGCGTGCCGGGACTGCAGATGCTTCTGTGTCCCCTCTTTCCGTCTGCTCCAATGGTCACACTGCGGACAGGCGAAGACGGTGACTTCACTCGTGTGCTGCTCCGTGACATGCCGGAGCAACGTGTACTTGCTCTTGAACTCTAGGTTGCAGTCTCCATACCGGTGAGGGCGGGGCTTGCGGGGTGTTGTCTTTACTTTCGGCATTCTGATTCTCTGCTTTGTGTCGATGTTGACTCAGCTACAGCAAACTGCCTTCTGCATCCGGTAACAGCTATCTGCCCCCTTTTATAGTCTCTGGAAGTCACGTGACTGGCTTATCTGCTTGATGATTGGCTGCTCAGCAAACTGCAACTCCTCCTGGTGGTCTTCTTGGATAAATAATATTTTTTTTTTTTTTTTTTTTTTTTTTTTTTCCCCGTGTTGTTGCTGCTAACTGCCACCGCTTCTTCCGTCTCCGCCAAACTGCCAACCGTCTCCGTCTACCGCTACACTGCCAACCGCCTCCGTCAACCGCTACACTGCCAACCGCCTCCGTCCACTGCTACACTGCCAACCGCCTCCGTCCACTGCTACTCTGCCATCCGTCTCCGTCCACTGCTACTCTGCCATCCGCCTCCGTCCACTGCTACTCTGCCATCCGCCTCAGGGTTCCTCCTCATCCGCGGTGTGGTACTCGGAAGTTTCCGATTCCGTGTCCGGGGTGGGAGAAGGTGGTGTATACTCCCACACCCTGATCTCTGCCTCCCAGTCTTCCGCCGGCTGAACTTCCTCTTCCGGTTCCGGAAACATCTCTCGCTCCCAGTCTTCTGGAGGTGTGTCTTCCGCTGCCCGAAGACAGCCCTGTGGATCCGGAACCCATCCTGGCGGGTCAATCGGTTCCGGCTGTTCGATGGGAGCGGCTGCTCCGGCATCCCAGTCTGTTCCGTACGGGAGTTGGTGAAGGGACGGAACAGGAACCGGAGGCTGTACCGGGGAACGATTCAGGAATCCGCGGAAGCGGTTCTGTCGGGACTTCGTAGCAATCCCTCTCCGGGCTGAGTCGAACGTTCCGACCCGGTTCAGTGTCCATTCGTCCTGAGGAGGACGGTATTCTGCAGGGTACGTCCATCCATGCGCCTCCCGGAGAAGTCTCCGTAAATCACAGGCCCGATTTCCGTAGAAGGAACACAGGCAGCAATAGTACTTCTGGCCCGGGCAGACGTGTCCTCTCTTGTCTCTCGCGTCCGCAAACGTCCGGTCACACTTCTTGCAGTACCGCCACAGCTCTTTCGTTCGGTTGTCCATCTCCGTCTCATTGGGGCCGCCACCTCGCCTTTGCTGGAGCGCCATCCGGAAAAGCCGGGAAACAAAAGTTGTCGATCTACTGCACCGCTTTTACTGCACCGCTTCTTCTGCACCGCTTCTCCGGACTGGTGGTCTTCCGGGAAACACTTAGTCGTTTTTCACTGCAAAATCTGCCGCTGCCGGAAAATGCTGGACTTGATTCGATTCCGCCAAACTTTAACAGCGATGTGCACAGCTCGAGGTCTGCTCTTCAACTGCTCTCAGAGCCCGATTTCAAGGCCCTTTTATACCCTTTCTGCTCACGTGACTTGAAAAGCTCCACGCTGATTGGCTGCCTCAGGAGTGACGTCACAATTATGCAAAAACTCAACCGTTAACCGAGAGGTGTCCGTCTCCGGCTCAACCGGCTTCTCCGGGTTTTTCCAGCTCCCTTTCAACTGCTTCTCCGAGCGAAGTATCTGCAATTTTGAAGTATCTCTGCCATCAGGAGGGTTGAATAGAGTCTCAGCCAGTTGAATCTGCCTGCCAGACGAACATCTAGACTGCAAGTTGGGCGTTTCCGCCATCTGTACTGCTTCGTCAACTGCATATCTGCTCACTGGTATTACTGCTTGTTGACACTGGAAACTGCATACATTCTGTCCAGAAGGAGGCGCCTTCCTATCTGGGGTGATGTTTCTCCGTTTTCTGTCAATCTGCAGTCGGTTTACTGTCTCTGCTAAGTGGAAACTCCGGTTGGATGTCTACAGCCGGAAAACTTTTCCGTCTTAATTCTCCGAATACGGAAGACGTGTAGCTGCTTCTCTGGAGATACTAGACCGCTAACCCAGGTTCTTCTGGACCCCTGGCCGCTACCCTGGACTGGTTGACTATGCTCTCAACCCAGTCAGAATCTCTAGGATGTCTCTATCCGGTCTCTGCACCGCTTCCTTTCTCCGCCCTGTTTCTGGAACCAGCACTTGCTCACTGTTCCAACTTCTTGCGGTCGCTCTCTGCCGGAACTCAACGTTTTACCAGGGTCTCAGCTATCTCCTTCTCCTGCTCTACAGCTCACTCCGTCTTCTCATATTTCTGCGTCCTTTGCGGCTTTACTCCGAGTCCGTATCCGACTCAGAAACCGTCTGTTCCGTCTCCGGAACACTACTCTGCTTCGGCGGCTCCGTCTGCCTCCAGGAATCCGCCATTCTCCGCTTCATCCATCTCGGATGCTCGACACCATTATACGGTTTCAGCAAATCGAAGTGAACCACCTTCTGCCGAGTTTCACTCTCTGCAATCTCGTAGGTCACGTCGGTAAATCTGCTCAGCACTAGCTTTGGACCGCTCCACTTACTCTGCAATTTGGGTGCCTTGCCCTTCTTCCGTGTTTTGACCGCCATCCACACTCGGTCTCCTGGCTGGAACTGATTGTCGACCTTCCTCCGGTCATACAGCTTCTTCTGCCGTTCCATCTCTCTGCCAGATTTCACTCGAACCGCCTTGTATACTGCTTCTAGTCGCTCCCGGAGCTGACTGCCATACTCTGTTACTTCTGCTGTTGATTCTCCCGGCGGCCTGCCAATCAGTAACTCTACCGGAGTGTTGACTTCTCTGCCCAGCATCAGCAAATTGGGACTCTGCCGGGTTGTCTCCTGCGGGGTACTCCGGTAAGCTGCCATCGCCAACGGTACTAGCTGATCCCAGTTGGTCTGCCGCTCGCTTACGTACAGGCTCAGGATCTGCTGCAGCGTCCGGTTGAATCGCTCAATGAAACCGTCCGACTGAGGTCGGAAAGCGGTTGTCCGTGTCTTGTGAATCCCCAGGATTCTGCAAACATTTCTCAGCAAGTCGGACTCGAAATTTCTGCCTTGGTCGGTGTGTATCTCCATCGGGATACCGTACCGCGCTGCAAACTGGTTGACGAATATGTCCGCAACCGTCACCGCTTCCTGATTCGGCATCGGGTAAGCCTCTACCCACTTGGTGAAGTAATCACCGATTACTAAGATGTACCGGTTCCCCCGGGTGGATTTAGGTAACGGACCCATCACGTCCATTGCCACCCTCTCCATGGGCGCTCCAACCCGGTATTTCTGCATCGGAGATCGTTTCAAGTTCTGCATACTTCTTGACGCACATTCGTCACAGCTCAGCACCCACTGCTTTATGTCCCGCATCATAGCCGGCCAGAAATACCGCCTCCGAATGCTAGCTGCCATCCTTCTGCTTCCGAGGTGTCCTCCCGTCCGGCTCTGATGGGCCAGACGGAAAATCTCCTGTCTCAGCTCCTTCGGGGTTATTAACTGCATTCGGCTGGTTCCTTCTGCCGTTTTCCATTTCTGGTAGACTACTCCGTCGACTTTCAGCAAGGTCTTCCGCATCCCGTACAGCACTTTCTCTTCGCTGCTCATGCTGGAAAAGTCTGCACTGTCAGCTGTACCGCTCCCGTCGATCAGCGACGTCACCAGTGGGTACCAAGGTTCTGCTTGCTGCATTCTCCGCAAATCATCTGGTCGATATTTCTGCCCCAGCACAGTATCCTGGTCCGCATTTTCCGCCAGCCTAATCTGCTCTGCAACCGCATCCGCTTTTCCTGGAACTGCCTTCTCCGTCACTGCAACCGCAACCGGCTTCCGGGACGCTGCTTTCTCCGTCACCGTAACCGCAACCGGCTTCCGGGACGCTGCTTCCTCCGTCACCGCAACCGCAACCGGCTTCCGGGACGCTGCTTTCTCCGCTACTGCAACCGCCTTCCTTGGGACTGCTTCCTCCGTCAGTTCTGCTTCTCCGCCCGATCTCCGTGACTGCTTCCGGTGTCCCCCCTTCCTTGGCTTGGGCTGAGGAGTTTCTTCACTTCGTGTCTGCCAGATCCTTTCTCCGTAGTTCCAGGCGTCTATCTTGGCTTGTTTCCAGTCGATTTTTCCGCATTGGCTGCATGGGGATCTGGACAAGGCATCTGCGTTATTATGGATTCGCCCCGGACGATGTTCGATGTCGAAATGAAACTCACTCAGGAGCTCAATCCACCGGGCTACCTGCCCCTGGGGCTCCTTGAAATTCATAAGCCAGGTAAGACTGCCATGATCTGTGCGAAGAAGGAAGTGTCGTCCCAGCAAGTACTGCTTATTCTTCTGTACCGCAAACACAACCGCCAGGAGCTCCTTCCGGGTGACACAGTATCTCCGTTCTTCTTTGGTTAGGCTGCGGCTCAAGTAGGTTATCACCCGCTCCTGGTTGCCCTGCTTCTGTGACAGTACTGCTCCCAGCCCGGTGTCACTGGCGTCCGTGTCCAGGATATATCGGCCTTGCTCCCTTGGGTACCCGAGTATCGGTGCTGATACTAGGCGGTTCTTCAGCTCTGCAAATACCTGCTCTTGCTCCGTCTGCCACCGGAACTGTACCCCTTTTTCCGTCAAGTGATTCAGCGGCGCTGCAATCTCGGAGAACTTCGGCACGAACTTCCGGTAATAGGAGCAAAGTCCCAGAAAACTGCGCAGCTCCGTCAGGTTGGTGGGTGTCCGCCACTTCCGTACTGCCTCCGTTTTTGCCGGGTCGGTGCGGATACCGTCTCTGCCGACTATGTGACCTAGGAAAGACACCTCCGGCTGGAAGAACTTGCATTTTGACGGTTTGACTTTTAGGTCTGCCTCTCTCAGCTTGCTGAACACCTCCTGAAGATCACGGATGTGATCCTCCAGGGTCTTGCTGTAGACTATGATGTCGTCCAGATATATGAGGCAGGTCTTCCAGGACAATCCGCCTAGCACCTTCTCCATCAACCGCGCGAACGTACCCGGAGCATTGCACAAGCCGAAACTCATTACTTTGAACTGGTAAAGGCCGCCAGGAACACAGAAGGCCGACTTTTTCCGGGCGTCTTCATCCATCCCGACCTGCCAGTAGCCACTGGTCAGGTCGAGAGTGGAGAACCATTTGGCGTCTGCACAGGCTGCTATGGTGTTGTCTATTCTCGGCAACGGATAAGCATTTTTCTCCGTGACTGCATTTAACCGCCGGTAAACGACACAGAACCGGGTGGTCCCATCCTTTTTCTTCACGAGAACAATCGGGGAAGCCCACGGACTGCTACTTTCTTCAATGACGTTCTTGTCTTTCATCTCCTGAATCAGACTGCTCACCAGCTCTCTCTTGTCTGGCGGAATTCGTCTGGTTGGCTGCTTAATCGGCCGGTGACTGCCCGTGTTTATCTGATGTTGTACCTCGTTGGTCTGCCCCAGTTCTCCGGCATCATTACTGAAGGTCGGCTTATTCCGAAATAGAAGGTCGGTTACTCTCTCGCGGAAATGACTCGGCACTGCATCCTGGGTCTGCTCTGCTAACTGCCGCAGCTTCTCGTACCCGCTCCAATTCCGCCCGGCCTCCGACTCCGTGGAAATCTGCACCTTCCTGCTCCGCTCCGCCAACGGCACAACACTGCAACCGGCTGCTAAGGTGGTCATCGTCGCCAACTGCGCTCCTTTCTTGATGATTACCGGCTCCGCCATCACGTTGATCACTCGAACCGGGACTGTTCCTTGCTTTATCCAGGATAAAGTTCTCCCGATCAGCCAAGGTCTTTTCTCAGTAGGCTCCTGTGGCATTTCTAGTACTCCTTCTGCTTCACGGACACTCTCTGCTTGTCCTATTATCAGCTGTTCCGTTTCCGGCGGAATTTGGTAATCTGCTACAGCGTTGATCGGAAACGGCTCCCTGGTCTGCTCGAACATGGTGAGGAACACCTCCTGGCTGCCCATCTGCATGGTCATTCGGTCGAAATTTATGCCGGATATCCGGGAACGGATGAAATCCATTCCCAGTATTCCTTCGTCTTCACAGTCTGCAATCTCGAACGTCACGGTCTCAGCTACTCCTGCGATGTTGAGTGGGAGTTCTTTCCGGCCATGCGTCCGAATGTTACTTCCGTCAACCATTGAAAGACGAATCGGCGACCGCTTCAGCTTCATTCCGGGCTCCCGGATCCGTTCCCAGGTTTGTAGGTTGAGCATTGTGACAGTGCTGCCGGTGTCGATTATCAGCGTTACTGGCTCTCCGCATACTCTGGCTGTCACACACATGCCCACCTCGCCCCTGGGACCGGGTCCGTGAACCACCTGCTGGTTATGGGGGTGTCCTCTCTTCCGGGTCCCGGATTTCCCCTTTTCTGCGACCCGCTCTAGTTTTCCGGCTGCTGCTGCTGCTGTCGTGGCTGCTGCAGTTGTTGCTGCTGCTGCTGTTGTCGCGGCGACTGCTGCTGTTGTGGTTGACGCCGCTGCTGCTGCTGCTTCGGCTGCCTACAGTCTCGGGCAAAATGCCCTTTCCGGCCACAGTTGAAGCATTCTAAATCCGCTCGGGAACTGCGCTGCTGCTGCTGCCGGCTAACCGCTTCCTTGACCTGAGTCATCAGATCCGCCAACTGCTGCTGAGTCTGCTCGGCTTGCTTCCGCAATTCGTTCACCTGCTGGCTCCACTCCGGCTCCGTGTTCAGCTGCCTCGTCCGGTGTCGCTCCGCTGGTCTGCTGTTGTCCGTCTTCATAATACTCTCATACTCGGTAGCGAAAGCCAGGGCCTGCGACAGCGTTTCCGGGTGGCTTTTCAATACCGACAACCGCATATCTCGGTTAGTCAGACTGTTGCAGAAATGCATCTTCATGAGCACTTCTGTTGTTGCCGGGTCTGCTTTTGGGTAAGCTAGCCGCGTCTTGCTCCGTATGTCTCTGGCCAGCTCGGACAGCTCCTCCTCCGGCTGCAATTTCCGCGTCTGCAATTCCGCCTGGAAAACAAATGTTTTCTCCCCCGGACAAAACTGCTGTTTTAATGCCGCCACAACCGTATCAAAGCTGCGTCTCTGCTCCGCGGACAGATCCAGTAGTATGCTGCGGGCGTTACCCCTCAAACTGACACATAAGTTCAGCGCCTTTTCCTCTGCTGTCCAACGGTAGTACCGAGCGTATTCAAGGAGGTGAGCCTCATACTCCGGCCACGGATCAGTTCCGTCGTATGTCATTAATCTGGCTACTCCTGCCCTTGGTGCTGGTTGTTGTACTGCTTCTGCCTGTTGCTGCTTTCCGGTTACTGCCAGGTGCTGCTGAAACACCTCCATTTGGGTCGCCAATAATCTGGTCAGGTTGTCGACTAAATTCTCTCCGCCTTCCGGTTCCGCATCCGGTTCCCGATCGCCAGCCTGGTCCGGAAAGTTAATTTCCGCCTCTGCTAACTGCTCTGCAGGCTGTACTCCTTGAGGAACCCGAAGGGGCTCTTCTGCAACTGCTTTCTGCATTTCCGGCTGCAACAGCTTTCGCTCGGCAGGACGAACTGCTTCCTTTTCCGCAACCGGCATCTGCAACGGCTCAGCTCCTACTGCTCCTACAGGATGCTCCGTGTCCGACACGGCTGCCTTCAGCTGCTGTTCCACCAATTTGCCCCGTCTAGTAGTCATACTGCAGATGATCCCACCGCTGCCACCAAAAAGTTGTAACGGGTTTGCACCCTTCTGTGACGTCTTGATGAACCGGTTTTCTTGGGAGGTGGGTGAGTTGTTATTTAACCGGAGCTGAAATGGTAAAACTCCGGGAAACTGCTACTGCTGTACGGTTGAACTCCGGCTAGAAGTCTCTAAGGTTGGTAGCGTGGTCTGGAATGGACCTCTTAACCGTTGTCCGACTGCTAATCTGCAACTGCACCTGTAAAGTAAGGATCCGGAGGCGTTTCCGTCTCCGGGTACTGCAACTGCTCCGTCGGGATACCGCTTTACTGCAACAGCTCCGTCGTTTTCCGTCTTACTGCAAACTGCGACTGCGCCTGGAATAAAGAATCCGGGAACGTTGCCGTTTCCGAATACTGCAACCGCTCTGCCAGGTTCCGCCGCACTGCAATCTGCTCCGGTTGACTCCGCCTCACCGCAACCTGCGACTGCACCTGAAATGGAGTATCTCGGAAGTGTTCCCACTTCCGGTTACCGCAACCGCTCCGTCAGGTACTGCCTCTGCAACTCCATCGTCCGGTACCGCCTCTGCAACTGCTTCGTCGATCCCGTCTCTGCAACTGCTCCGTCCAATACCGCCTCCGTAGTTGCTCCGTTGTATACCACCTCCGTCTCCGTCTCCTTCCTCGGTGATCTGGGTTCTTAGATCACCCTAAGACGTCGTTACAACTTGGTCTTAACCGACTGTGGTCTTATCTCCCTTTACTCCGTATTACTTTCTTTTCCGGTGAACTAACTTTATTATAAATTCCAGTTCCCTAACGAACACGGAAAAACAACTCGGTTGAAGTTTTCATGTTTATTTTCCAAGTGCACAGTCGGAAGACTTAACTGCTATCATCTGGATGACTCTATCCGGAACAAGGGAGTACTCTGCTATGGGAGAAGGGGTCTGCACAGGTCGACGTCAGGACACCAACTCCGCCGTCCGCTGTGAAGCGGGGGCTTTTATAGACCTGAGACCCACGTCACGTGACCAACCTATTGTGACGTCATAGTCCGCCAAAACACTGATTTTTTCCGGATTTCTAAAAACACTCTAGAACCAATCAGTGGCTGACACGTCACCTTTTAAACCGAAAACGAGGCTGATCACGTGACCTTCCGGAAATAACGTCATTACGTTTTTGTACTCCATTGTTCCGGCTCCGTCTCCGGTTCCGTCTCCGGTTCCGGCTCCGTCTCCGGCTTTACCAACATCATAAATATACCAAGTTCCGAGACGGAAAACCTTTTTAAACATTAACAATACGGAACCGTATGAACCTTTAAACACATATACATTTTAATAAACGGTTATTTAACCATAATATCACAAAACACTAACAGAATTACCTAGGGGAAACTTCTGGGTACGCCCCAAAACCGTTACAATAAGACGATCCCAAAACCTAACGTGTGAGAAAGAGTTAGGGATTTTACTATTTCAAAACATGCCAAAATGTTGACAATATGTGTTGATATGTTGATGTGGGGTACATGCATGCCCGCTCTACATATCATTCAGTGTGGCATATTGTTTTTACTGTAATGTCCCAAAACCCTCTCGATTTACATACATAAACACACACGCTAACATCACCATCTATAAATAACTCTCCTTCCTAGGAGGTTAAGCACTTCTCAGAATTACTCGCGCAAACATGACCCATATTCTACTCAGTACAGCCGCACCATACATCCACCAATCAGAACACTTGCAGATTCGACACAGCCACACAGCCTTCACCCCACACTCAGACATCACAACCTGATGTCACCTACAACCAATCAGACACGACATAGCAACCTTAGGCGGGAAAATACCAGACATCCCCAGATTTGCCCCGCTATTCAAGGAGTTGAGTGGAAGTGCTCAGATAGTGAAGATGTATGTTGGATAAACTCTGAGAAGTGATAAATTACGTAGAACTATACTCAAGTTCGACACAAAACCTCATATGATTCTTAGCCATAACTTCATTTAGGACGGTAAGACCAATTTGAAATTTTATAGGTTCCCATATGGCACAAAACCATATTTTTTCATCTCGAAAACTGAAAAAGTTGACAATTTACTCTAATTTTAAATGTTGGACACAAATCAGATCTCAGAAAATTCAGGGTTTTCATGTTCTTTATTCCATGATCTTTTTTCATGAAAGTTTTTGTGCAGGAAGAATCATAGAAGTGTATTCAAATAAAATATTTGAATACACTTAATGGAAAGTACCGTGCAATGCGAACATCGAACAATATGCCAAATTCGGTTCAGACTAGCAAATATCATGTTTGATGTAAAATTTACGGTTTTATGCCAAATGTAAACAAACAAAATTTCAAATTAATCCGATCATCCCAAACGACGTTATGGCAAAAAATCATTGGGGTTTTGTGTTAAACTTGACTTTAGAGATTATTGTGGACTAATAATCACATAGCAAGGATTATCTAACACAGACTGGGAACAGTTGGGCGATAAGTAGCGTTAATTGTGTGGTCATGAGCGTGACTACCATTTCATTTGTGCCTCAGGATTATTCGTGCCAATAAAGGATATTCATGCCAAATAAAGATTGTGTGCGGAACACTGGAGTCGTGCTTACAGTAACACATCACTCTGTGTACACCATACACCGCGGTAGGCCTGATAGGGACCCGACGGACCCTATTTCATCACAGTAGTTTGCTCCGTATTATGAAAGGCCGAAAATCCTATTTTTATTGTTGAACCGAATCAATACTATAAGAACAATATCTACTTTTGCAGTTTGACTAAAAAGGTTGTCGTGCACATATTTATTCTGCACAGCAATAAAATATATTTCCACGCAGTATCACTGGCATTATACCATTCTTTCTTTCTATGTCCGGATAAATATTCCAGACACAGTCTTCGTCACAGCGTTGTCTTGGACAGTCTAATTACTCAAATTAGCAAACCACACAGCGAGGCTTGCACCGCATTCACACGCTCGAACCACGTAAAGGCTAAATAAAGACCCATTAGTGTGTCTGTTGGGTGTATGTCTGGAACCTAAAGTACTGCGAAAAAAGTAAAAATACACAACGTTAATTCTTCCCAATGGACCGTTTCACAGAAACTCCCGTAAAAATATGGGGATCTGAATCCGTTTCAACCCGGTTACCGTTTTGTGCATAACTTCGTATCTCCTCAAATGACACTGAAACTCGATTCCTATTGAATAAACTTAACATACAAGTTCAAATGTTTCCACGGTAAGACAGGTTTTGTCGGAATATGACCGTTTCTCCATTCCTAACTTTGTTTCGGCATACAACCACGTCACACAACCGCTTGTACGTCTTTCACAGCTTGGTTTATCCTGTCATGAAACCAGCATGTTATAAAAAATGATACGAGATGAATGTTGTTCCTCAATATGTTCAAGAACCAGCAGCTTTCTTGATCGACCGGTCGAAGCTGGCACACCCATATGATATTAAAGCTGATGGAAATGGTGTTTGGAAAGTACAGAACAAATGTAAAAGGTTCTATGATGTGACTGAAATTAATGGGGAATCAGAAATGTTTGTTACCTGCGTCAAAAGAAAGGGATGTGATAGCTCCACAGTGAGAAGAGGCTATGCATGGTACAAAAACACACGGTCATTTCGCAGCCAGATTATAGAGATCGATGGTGTAAACCATGTTATTGCCCAGTAATCTCGTTGGGGGGGGGGGGGGGAGTGAGAAAATTGAGGTGGATGTAGGTCCGCATGGAAAGAGTATAAGCTCAGAACCATACAGACGGGTAAAAACAGCACCAATCAAAATCTCAAAGAACCAGAGTGCCTTTCCAAAAGAGCCGGTGAAATCATATCGGGTGCTGTGACATCTCGGGTGGTATGACACATGTTCATCATCCATCTGCTTTGCCCAGATATGCCAGACAAATATACAACTCGAGACAGTCATCAGAGGGCACATCCGACTTTGAAAACTTACTGCGAATGTTCGTTGAAGAATAAAAACTTCCATCTGATCAACAATTCATGACAAAAGTGGAGGCACGTCCGGGCTACACAGTACACCTCGCCAATGAACAGCAACGAGCAGAAGTTGAAGTTCTGAAATGAGTTCTTCGCTGCCTTAATTATGGTGAACTCGTAGACCAAGGGCGAGTCCTATTGGTGACCTTACATGCTGACACTGACTGATAATGCTATGGCAAACGGCAATAACTTTGAGGTCATCCTTTTCCCCGCTGCCATTTGAACCACTACAAGCTTCATCAAACGCACCTTTGTGGACACACCAAGTGATGAATTTGTAAAGTAAGTCTGGGACATACCGACCACACTCTTCCTTGTTCACCTCGACACTACAAACATATTCATCGCCATCTTTTATCTTACAGATTTCTTGCCTGATGAACGATGCAGCCATATGCAGTACTTGATCTTTGTTGACCATATTTGATGCTGTACAAATTTCATCATCAATTTCTCCATCTTCTGTGGGACACGACTTGGAAAGCGCATGAACGATGGTCATGTTGCTTGAACACACTAAATCTGATAATCCCGGTCTTGGTAAGAACGCCACATCTTCTTTGTACTGCTTCTTTATCTTATCTTTCAGCTTCTAAGACGATATATCGTTCACCATTGACAGATCTTGACTGTTGCGAGCTTCGAAGAATATGGACCGCAAATGCGATAACGTTCTTACAGACATGTTTTTTTGACAGAACATTGGCACTCAGTTCATCCATAACTGCTTGGAAGGCCTCGTCAGAAGTATTTCTCTCTTCGGATATTTCTGGTGGACATGTTTTGTTCCGGGCAGCCTTTATGTTCCTGTCACTTATGTAGTGTTGGTAACAACTTCTGTGGTATTTGGCTTGACAGGCAAATAAGTCTTCATTTAGAATAACATTCTATGCTGCCCTTCATCATCCAGTCGGATTACTGCTGCCGATAGCACCTTGTTTCGAGTGCTATCGCGGTTATTTTTATTGACTGTGGTGAGTGATTCTCCTCGGATCTTGGTTCGTCCACAGACAAAACATTCGGTACGAATATTGAAGGTACCTCGTTTTAGTTTGTGTGGAATTGTTGACGAACTTTTTTGCGTCGGTGGGTACATGTAATTGTTTGCAGTACTTGTATAGTTTGCCCTGCATGACTTATGGAACTTGATTGTCACATTTTGTGACAAAATGTCTTCCTTGTATGGAGAAAGTGACCAGAAAACTTCATCTCTTCGCCTTTGACTAATTTTTCAATATGGTTTCCAAACCTTCAACTGTTGGATTTCTGACGACAGGGCTGGATCGTGTATCGAGAAGTGGTTCTTGGCAGATAACACATAAACTGTCATCCAGGAGACGCGTCTTTTTAGCTGGTGATTCTGATTCCATGTTTCTGGTTTAATAAATTACATGTTCAAGAATCTGTAGAAAAAACACAACAACAAATACATTACATCTAGTCAAAATGAATAGTATATCACAGTTTGGTTATCATGCAAACACAGCGACCACAAACTACTGGCAATCACAGCGACCACATGATCACAGCGACCACACAATACAGTGAGCAAGCGTTCACTGCAAACTTGATCACAGGGACCACACGATCACAGCAACCAAGTGATTAGCTACAGTAACCACGCAATCACAGCGACCACAGCAACCAAGTAATTAGCTACAGTAACCACGCAATCATAGCGAACACACGATCACAGCAACCTAGTAATTAGCTACAGTAACCACGCAATCAAAGCGAACACACGATCACAGCAACGATGTGATATTAGTGACGACACGATCACAGTGACAACGCGATCACAGCAACCATCATATCAGCAGTGAGTTCAATGCTAATTTGAAACAATATAGATGTGCCTGGAGTGGGGTTGTATTTTCATATCTGTGGAATGAGATCACTTCGTTTTAAACATACAGTCCTTGTGTATCATGCCCTACAGAAGTAAATCTATTTCAAAAACAATGTGAGACCATTTAGTTTGAACACATTTAGGAACTAGTATTTCAGCCAGTGGTGCCCGCTGAGTTGAATAGGAGGTGATGTTACTAGTTTGGTCATATTAATTAAATTAATCACACTGCTTATTTAGTTTTTTCTTGTATGAAACTAGCAATGACACCAGCAAACTTTTAAACAATGAAAACATGCATAGTTTGCTGTCGTTTTATGCATGGGGAGTTTTTTTCATAGATTTGCATCTAAACCAAAGCACCAAAAGCAGGTGAAAATATGGATTTTCGTTGTTTTTGAAATGAACTACTTCGAAGGACCACTAATGATGTTCACTACCAAGCTGGAAAAGTCAATCTGGTCAATTTGAGACCTCATATGGGCAAACCGGACAATAACTCCTGTAGCAGTGGCGTTTTTGTCGATTTTCAACACATTGTTGGATTCATTCCCGTTGTACATATTACGTCAAAAATATATGCTGTACGCAATGATTTTTTTTCACAACCCTCCATTTCGTGAACCAAACAACCTATTTAATGAAAAAAATACGGTTTGGTATTGTTCTACCATAGGGAGGGTTTAAGTCATATTTCCCGGGGTGTGCCACCACACTAAGAGTGGTAGTTGTAGGGAGTCGGAAATAATGTGATCTGGAAATTGTTCCGTTTTAGGTCTGGAAAGAATTTTGATATCCACAAGAGTGGGAACCCTGTGAATATATACTGATCAAAAAAAGAAACGCAATTTGGAAATTGGGCTATACTTTTTATTTTGCATCATTGTAATTGGTATTTCAAGATATCCGAGCCTTGTGACTCCCATATAGTGCAAAGGAATAGTCGCGACACAATTACGCGCTCCATTGGCGACAAATTACGTAGATGGTCGTCTTTGAGCATTTGCACTACTCAACCACTCCCAGTTATGGTGTGATCTTTTAGTACTCAATGGGGTATATCAAAGGCATGAAAAACTTTAGGCAAATTGTCGATGCAAACGCTACCAAACCTTACAAGTTTGGTGCAGCAATGTGCGTACAGGATGATCTGAGCAAACATCGTCCACAGAGCCATCGTATGGTGTCTAAGAAGCAATACTGAAGCCAATGGAAATGCAACAAAATGCCCAAAATCTGCATCACCTGATGGAACGATTGCAGGAGTTGAACGTCGTATGAAGCCGATTACACCTTCGTGACCACTTCCGATCAGCAACAAGGACGCCAGCCGGTAATTAGAACTGGAATTTATCCAGGATTGCCGAAAAGACAGGTTGTAACAGTAAGCAAGAGGGTGGCCTTCACACACGTAACCCCCATCGAGTTGTGATGCCAACGGAGCCAAGGAAGAAGGCTTTTCGGCATTGAATGGGAACCTGATTTGGTGGAAATTATCAAACTGGTCGAACATGCGCATTTACGAGCAGATCCAGACTTGCTGTGTACATCATGTACATGGTAGAACACGAACATGACGTCGTACAGGTGACCGGTATGCTCACG
Organism: Terebella lapidaria; assembly: GCA_949152475.1. Classification (NCBI taxonomy): domain Eukaryota; kingdom Metazoa; phylum Annelida; class Polychaeta; order Terebellida; family Terebellidae; genus Terebella; species Terebella lapidaria. The sequence continues at coordinate 31,685,277 of OX424560.1, forward strand.
CATGCGTACTGCGAGATAAGGTGGCCCGACGTTATTGTATGGGGGTAGAAATAAGTGTTTCTTGTAGAACATGACCTCAGTTCGCCGAGGACAGCCACAACTGAACGAAATTTGTCGTCCTGGGATCCATAGCCACACCAGATAGCAGCAATGACTGACCATGTCATTCTCGCTTTTGCCAGATGTGGCTTTGTGTGCTCCGTAAAACTTATTGGGTGTGATGATTCCCCAATATTGCGAATGATTGTTATTGTTTAGATGCTTTACTATTCATATATTACAAAATGCATGACATTACTATTTATTTCAATGAAATTATACAATAATATTGAAAAGTTGCCTTTCTTTTTCTGGTCGGTATATTTGCAGTAGGTCATGACTTCATTACTTCAGACTCAAATGAATTCCCCTGTGCCCTCACACTGGAATCAAGCTACGCACTGCTAACAGGCGACACATGTATTTTGCTGCATTTCCTGACGCTTACTTGTTACTACAACAGGTACATCAATATGTATATATAATAAGATGAAACACGAATTATGAGCACATGTCGATTTGACAGCTGTAACTCCATGTGTACTGAGGACGACAACGCCATGATTTCCAATATAGAGGTAGAATTCGGTTGCACTGTAAGAGCAATGTGATTACTAGTTTGTGTACCGTTGAACAATGAGTTGATTTTAGGTTTGCTTTCTGTAATAGTTTGAGAGATGTAGGGGCCCATTTCGACATGTCACTAATAAATACATGTACACCGACATATATAGGTAGGCCTATGACGCACGGATATATAGTAAAATTGACGGATATGTCCATGAATTGTGACTTTGAAATGGGATTTTCTTTTGATTGTCGGTGTTTTCTGTTTGCTTGGCATGGTGACTTTGTTGAATTGTATGTATTGCAAATCAGCCCTACATTTTAGATACTCTAATCAATATAGTAATATAATATGGATATATAGTACAAATAGACTATTAACTATATGTACGTGCCTAGATTATTCATGTATATTATGGAGTCTGAGCATATATGTACATACACTGTCGTACATACATGTATGTGCAATGTGACTGTTGCTTTGGAGAAGGTATCCCAAAAATCCGAATGTAATTTCAAGTTGCCAAAGCAGCTGTATTTTTTCATTGATATTTTCATGGACGTGGCTGCTGCTTTGCAACACATGTAACAACACACATTATGTATCGTACCTGCAAATTATGACAGGATGTTAATTACTTGTTAAACACAAATCGTGAATCGTGCAGGAATGATCACGTATACGTACAATTAATATGCCTGTTCTTTGAAAAAGTGCTACAATCTATATCACGCTAGAATGAAAAGTATATACGTGTTCTTCCAATGACTTCAACAAATGTCTGCCTTATGTATGCAAAATCAAAAGAATCTCGAGTTTGGGAGCATATGGGATGGAGAAGATCGCATGGATGTATATTTCTGTGTCATGAACCCCATGTGACCACAGCGGATACGTTACCAACACCTGAGAGTGAGGTGTTCCTGGTAGCACTCATCAATCTTTTCCGGAAATTCCGTTGTTGCCGTATTTATGAGCCCTCATACTCGTGGAATTGCAGTCTAGTTTCTTTTCACGCTGAATGCTCAATCATCTCGCCAAACATTCAGGAAGTCAGATCAGATATGAAGTTTTTTATCCGAGCAACCCTTCTGCATAATCTAAAGTGGTATAGGCCCCTACTGGTTTATTTAGTGAATGAAACGGGAAAATTTATTTGATGCGTGTTGTCGCCTAGATGCGATTTCAGTGCCAAGAACTGTGCCACGATTTATCAGATAGCTGTGCGAAATACCTATATGTTTTTGTTGTAGCGAGGGGCAATGATCATTCGCATAACTGATGCACACTGTTATATCGATGACAGGGACGATTTTACGTACCTTTTCAGGGTTTTCCCCCAATCATCCTCACAATGTTTTCATTTTTTTTTTGCGCCATTTCCTCAGATTCGGGCGTTCAACCTCCAATTCCAGCGTTCAACCTCGGATTCTGGCGATCGCCTTTCCCAGCGTGTTTTCTAGCACACTCTAGGAAAGAAGCTAATACATACTACTCTTTTTTTTCTGGACTGGTATCGAAGAGGCCAGGTATCCGCAAATTGAAGGCTTCTGGAACAGACGGTGAGGTCCCTCTTTGCAATGAACCCAGGTTTGCTTTTGAGGATTCAATAGCACTGCGATACTTCATTCACTTCCGGACATCGAAGCAAAACTGCCGCAGTTGGGGATGTCAAAGGAAGTACAGCAGGAAATTCTCCATGACATCTTTGGTTCTGCAGAAAGTTCAGGGTTACTAGATTTGGAAGATGTAAAAGATTTTGATTTGCATGCCGAATCAGCAAAACTAAAATGGTCTAGAGCATTTTCAGAGTACTTTGATAACATAACCGACACACTGAAGGAATGCATGCTGCAGTCAGTCCGCCGAACTGCAGGACTATCAACTGGAGAATGGTACACAACGAACGACAATGAAGGAACAAATAGGTGGTTGCAGAAAGTGACTGGAGAGAGGATTTCCATGTGCGACTTCATAGATCGATACAAACTGGTTGTTCAAGAGCAACAACAAAAGGTAACTCTTGCTATCACTGGAGAGGCTGAATATCGTCTGCGTCCCCAGTATAGACACCTACAAAGGCCCATGGGTGTGTGGATGAAGATGTCGAGTTCGGCGAGGGCAACACACCTCAAGAAGGTATGTACTGCCCAGCTGCAGCCTGGGAATGCAGGATCTGACCATCAGATCACTGCACCAGTAGAGACAGAGACATTTCCAGTAACTCCAATTGAACATTGCAATCTGTGGACCAGACGGCATTAAAAGAAATATGGAACAAGGCGCGAGTGATCTACCACACGAAAGGAATGATCGCAGACACCACAACTGAAGGAGCCCGAGAGTTGGAAACGAAGACAACAAGAAGGAAACCTACTTTGTAGCATATGATGAAGGCAGTGGTCGGGCACAATGTCCATGTGAGATGTACCGTCACAACATTATCTGCCAGCATGCAGTTGATGTCACCCATTCGATGGGATGTCTCAACCAGTATGTAAATTGGAGGGCCAAACAAAAAAGTCCAACCTCAGATTCTCGCTTGAAAAAACAAACGCCCACAAATGGAAATAAACCACGGAAGGGAAAGCTTTTCAAACCTTACAAAGGTTTTGCATCAATCTCCACAAAATATGGCAATTCAAGATAAACGAAATGCAAAGATGGGCTAGTATCCATTCGAGGTAACACTCCTACAGGGAATCATTAAAAAAAATTCATGGCTGTGGACAACCCTACTCAATATAAATTTTCACGCCCCCTATGACTTAATTATATGTTTACTTGACTTTCGGTAGTCTTTTAAAAATTGTGAAATGGTCACACACCCCGTGCCACAAAACACTTACTACCACCTGTCAGTGGATTGCGTTAAAAAGAGGTTTCCAAATTTCACCCCAGATATTTTAACAGTAAAGGAAAGTACTAGTAAACTTCTCCCAGAGCATGAAGTCATGCTGAGAAAGTTTTGGATACATTAGGAAAAGAACAGGAACAGGTTGTTTCAATACAGCTGTACCGTAATTGTAATGTAACATGTGTAGTAGTATGCCAAAAATGTTTTATGCGATGGGATATTTCACAGGCACTGTGTGATTCATGACATTCACCCTAGTGTGTTCAAAGTTTGACTATATTTTTTAAATATATTCTTGTAAAATGTTATGTTCATCCACTTACTAGCACAATCAAATAGTACAAATATATTTTTTGCTACAGTGATGTGATAATACTGGATACTAGTTTAAGCCCCAGTGTGTTCAAAGTTTGACTATTTTTTTTAAAAAAATGTATTATTTTAAAATGTTCTGTTCATCCACTAACTAGTACATTATATGTGTTACAATGATGTGATAATACTGGATACTAGTATATTACAGTGTGACACAAATAATGAACATTCATCTTTGAATATTGAACAGTATGCATATAGACGTGGAATCAATACCCAGTATTAAGTATTCCGAGCAAACAAAACAGGGTCCGTTATCCAATCTCATAGTCCGGGGACAGAAAGTCATATCAGCATACGAAGTGAGAGAAAACAAAAATGACAGGGAAACTCATGAACCCCCAAAAAATGGCCATTGGGAGGTGAAATCAGGTGTTCCGGAAAGAGTGAGCATTTCCTGCCCCACTAGTGGCACCCGTCATGAAATAGATCTAGTTGCATGGCAGACATGGATTTGCTGTTTTTATCAACAAGATCATGATGACGTCCAAAGAATTTCTTAAACGCAGCTATGAGTCTTGGTAAAACATATCCTTGTCGCAGCAGTTTAGAGACTAGCTGGGCACTTCGATAGACAAAGTCCTCATATTTGCAACTAGCTCTGGAATAGCGTATAAGTTGAGAAACAAACACACCATATGCCGGTGGCATAGGAATGTTGCTGCTTAAAGAATGGAAATTGACTATGGAAAAATTTAAATCATCACGTTTGTCATATAATCTAGTTGACAGGTTAGAATCATTATCAATCTCCAACCTCAGGTCTAGATAGTTGGAAAAATTAGCGGAGTCTGTAGTATCCTTAACTTCAAGTTCCTTAGGATATATGACATCCAAATAATCACCAAACTTGGTATTATTTAGCGACAATACATCATCTATGTATCGGAAAGTGAAATTAAAATTACATGTTAGTTTCTTAGAACTTCTTCGCTGCAAATGTTGGATAAAATCTGATTCATATGAGTATAAAAACAGGTCTGCCAATAATGGTGCACAGTTTGTACCGGGTCCATGGGAATACCAATAGTTTGCTGAAATATTCGACCACCAAATTCCACAAAAATATTATCAATCAGAAAATCAACCATATTTACCACATCTATTTCAGTATATTTGTATGGGGCATCAGAGTCGCCTTTAACAAAATAAGCGGTATTATATTTAACTACAATATAGTGGTACCGACGTTGTCCCTTTTTAGAGAAAAATGAATTATTGATTAGTTTTTTAACATATTTTTTTTGTTTAAGCTGGGACTTCAGTTCAGAATGAGGTATAGTTGTGTACAAAGAAATCAAATTATTTTGATAGACGTTACTTTTGTAAGTGTGTGAGCATGTAGATATTCCAATAAAGATTTGAAATTTTTTAATATCCACATTTGGTTTATACCACTTCTAGAATAGATGGTTTCAGAGTACTTTTGGAGACCCTGTTTAATTTTAGACAATATAACAGTTAATATTTTAGAAAGGGCTTTGGTAGAACATGATGCTGAACCTGAAATATATCTTTGTTTGTGTGGATTTTTGTGCAACTTTGGGATCCAAAATAAGTTTGGTAGATTAGAATCATTACATGAGGTAGTAATACCAAATGAATGCAATACAGACACCTGATTTGATAAGATATCCAGTTTGGGCACGGTGATGGCTTGGTATGTACTATTGGAATTAGTGTTGTTGGCAATACCCAGTTCGTCAAACAGACACTGTATATAGTATGCTTTTACAAACAAAAACAACATTATTAGAAGTTTTATCTGCAGGGACAATGACAAACCTTTCTTGAAGTTTCAACAAACTATTAGTAACCACAGGATCATTGAAGACAGAGCTGTATTTAGTACTAACTGACTTTGACAAAACAATAATGCGTTTGTTTACCAATGACCTAATCTGTTTGACCCATTCTGACAGAGAATCAGTTTCTGCCTTTTCTCGTTTTGTCCATTTTCTGGCATGCTCCTCAACTGCATCCATGATTAACTTAAAATTGTTAAATTGGAACTTAAAAGCTGATGATTTTGGGCCTGGGGCCGCTCAAGAGATCTCGAAGCAAGGGTTTTTTTATGTTCCGTGTTAAGTTGATGGCATCTCCTCGGTATGACTTCCACTTGAATACCCATTGATCGCCATACTTTCATATTTAATGCCAAAATTTGAAACGAAGCGAGCTCGTCTCAGCTCGTCTCGGCCTTTTTGAATCGTTTTTTGTTATATCAGAGATATAAACATTGTATTATTATGTGAACATGTTTAAAGCCGACATATTCATGCCCAAAATACATTCATGTGTTGACACCCCAAACGTGAATCTGCTGCAAATCGTGAATTGTCCGAGAACCGTTCCGCCTGGCAGCAATGATAATATTTCAGATTTATGTCACGTGTACAATCACCACTTGTCAGTATTGTGACAATGCACTCATAAATATATAAAATCCTGACTATAAGATAATGATAAATCCAAAATTAATAAGCATAACGATTTTGACAACGTGTGGGCTTATATACACATGTTGAAACGCCGTTTTTATGTGAACGCCATGAGAAGGCACCGTGCGGGATTATCTATAGAAGCTGAAGTCAAGGATGATTTGTATATTTCGAGCGAATAGGGTGACGTATTCGCAGATTCTGTAAATTTCTAACTTAAAAAGTGTACGCCAAAAATAAAATTAACAACAAACTAACCTGCACATTATTGTTCATGTGAATCTACCGGTGTATTATTATGATCCAATGTGTCTATATAATGAATACGAAGTCACGTACAAGGAAAATTAGGTGATGTGATCGTACCATTCTATCCTGGTTCAATACGAGGACCTTTCAAGGAAAAGATAAGGAATATATCTGCAATAAAATCACCAGTTTCCATATCAATCGTTAACTGTATGCCCTCGGCCCTAGGATTATATTTTTGCAATACACATGCGGGATCTTTCCGCATCTTTAGTCCCAGGGATTATGTATACCGAAAACGTGTGATCTTTCGAATATTCACATCCAATCAATGAATTGTTTACAGAAAGAATCGTTGGGCAAGAAATGAGGATGTTTCTTCCTTCCCCGATTGAATGAAATTGGTTCATGTTATGGCCTCGCGAAATATTGGTCCAAATGACAGAGGATAAAACCTGAATTTCCGAGCAATATTTCATAGAGAATCATCTGATCATTTTTCCCCTAAATTATACTTATTACGATATATCCAATGATGTATCGTCGCAGATTTGATTGAATCGTTTAGAGGCAGTCATCAGGGGCGGATCCAGGAATTTGAAAAGAGGGGGTCCAACATTATATGACGTGCGGTCTGAGGCCATGCCCGCTAAAGGGCCCCAGAAACCAGATCCTTTTTCATGTCCTGTGGTAGCTTTCTGTCATCTCCTAGGTATAAATCCCATTTCAAGCCTCTGGTATATAAAAATTAATGGAGTGAAGCGAGCCTGTCGCGGTGAGGGTCTGGGGCCGCTCAAGAGATCTCGAAGCAAGAGTCTTTTTTTATGTTCAGTGTTAAGTTCATGGCATCTACTCGGTATGACTTCCACTTGAATACCCATTGATCGCCATACTTTCATATTTAATGCCAAAATTAGAAACGAAGCGAGCTCGTCTCAGCTGGGGGTCTGGGGCCTGCTGAAGGGCCCAGAAGTCAGAGCCTTTTTCATGTTCTGAATTAATTTGGTGGCCTTTCCTGGGAATAAATTGCACTTGAAAATTCATCGATGAACATATTCTGAAAAGTATGTGGAAAAGTGTAGCAGGAAAGCTACAAATTCGGGCCAGGGGTCTGGGGCAAAATGAAGGTCCCCAGAAGTTAGAGCCATTTTTCTGCTCTGATTTAGATTTTGGCCTTTCCTGGGAATAAATTGCACTTACAAATTCTTGACTACCATGTTCTGAAAAATTTGTGAAAAAAAAAGCAGAACCCACACGGGTTATGTTATGAGACATATACCTTATATTAGCCACAATGATTGTGTAACGGTTTCTTGTGAATGCTGATAGTGCGAAATTTACACCGCGATAACAATGATGTCAAAACCTGGTACATTTTGTGCAAGATAAATCTCAGAATATCAAATCTGAGTCTTCTGCGTTGTGAGCAAATGGAGCTCAATGCCAAATCAATGTATTTTTATGCTGGCACAAATACCACGGTATCAACAAATTATTGTTCTGGATCTCCATCTCAGGTACATATTTATATACATATAGTGCAAATGACAGCATCGGGTGAGGATTGAACCTCTTCAGTCTTGCATTTATACACAATACAGTATCTAAATTGACACTTTATTCTCCATATGGAAAATGGAAAATACCAACAGAATTGCACAGAGTATTGATTTCCCAAAATCTAAATCGATACTCTGATCTTCAACTCAATTGTCAAAATATGTTCCTAAATGTTGCCGAACACACGTTTTCCATATGAAATGGAATATGACATGAAATTACATCTTGAAAGGTGCGAGATGACTTAAAAAATGGTAATAATATGGCCACTGCATATGAACTTAATCGGCCAGCGCCACTGTAAGTTACTCCACGGAAGCCCATAGGTGCCCATAGACATGCGCGTAAAAAATTCCTATGTCTTTTCCAGCAAAAAGCTAGCACGTTCGAACGTGGAAACATTTAACACTATCACGTTCGCACGTGGAAACAGTTAAGGCTACTGTGTTCACACGTGGGAAGTCCGAGGTTACCACATTCACACGAGGTAGCATTTAACGCTTCCACGTTCGCACGTGGAAACTTCAGGAGCTACCACGTTCGCACGTGCAAAGATGTGATTGTGGTAGCATCAAATGCTTTCACGTGTGAACGTGGTAGGTTTGAATCTTTCTACGTGTGAACGTAGAAACCTAAATCTTTCTACGTGCGAACGTGGAAAGGTATAAATGTTTCCACGTGTGAACGTGGTAGCTTTGAAACTTTCTGCGTGTGAACGTGGAAACCTACATCTTTCTACGTTCGAACGTGGAAGGTTTTAAAGTTTCTACGTGCGAACGTGGAAGCATATAATGTTCCCACGTGTGAACGTGGTAGCTTTGGACTTTCTACGTGTGAACGTGGAAGCCTAAAACCTTTCTACGTGCGAACGTGATAAGTTTTAAAGTTACCACGTGCGAACGTGATAGCGCTAAATGCTTCCACGTGCGAACGTTGTAGTTTTGAACTTTCTACGTTTGAACATGCAAGGTTTTTAATAGCAAAAACACCAAATTTTTTCCCCTCACATGTCACCTATGGGCTCCCATATTACTCGTACAAAATTTAAGCTTTATTTTGAAATATTCTGGGAGTTTACTCCATACAGCTCCCATCATGAAGAATAAAGTGGTTGAAATTAAAAAAGTGGTTGAAAAAGTAAAGAAAAATTCAAAGGGGAAAGCTTCTTTGCCTTGAAATCACTCAAACGGAGTAGGACAAATATTTTTTTTTGCCGACCCGTCAAAAAATAAAAATGGCCGCCCCACGCAGGTCGTCGATTTACAAGCAACAAAACACATCACAAATGTACTCAAGGAGAATCGTATGCATGATTTTGACAAAAAAAATTGTCTGAATAGAATTTGAGAAAATGGCCGCAAAACAATTGGGTGAAAAAATTTGCAATGGCCAAATTTCTTTTTCTTGCTGGAAATGGCTCAAAAGGAATAGTGACTTGATTTGGGATAAAAAAAAATTTGCCAATCCGTCATAAAATCAAAATGGCCACAACACGCAGACCGGCGATTTAAGGGCAACGAAACTTACACACATCATCGAGGAACATGAGGGTAATGTTTTGAAATGAAAATCTCATAATTGATCAGGTAGTTTTTGAGAAAATGACCAAAATCCAAAATTGACCGTTTTTCGTCAAAACGATTGCATGAAAAAAAAGAGAAAAAGACGTCTCAGAGTGTTAGTCCAAGGAATGTGTCGTAGTCCTTAGGCTATTTTCCAGGAGACCTCTAAAATAGGTTTTCGTCGCCAAATCGGGCATATTAGGTTTCTTGGTGTCATTTTGTAGGTTTTCATGTCAGGAAAAATATTAGACCGGGTAACCTTCTCAAAAAGTGTCCAAACAATGGAAAAAATGACTTTTTCCAAGATGGCCGCCACGTCCGATCAAAAAGTTATTTTTTGTTTTTTCTCTGCTTCTAGACAAGCTAGAAGTATAATCTTGGTGTCCTTTCTTAGGTTTTGAAGGTTGAGGAATCCAATGGAGTGCATTTCACGAACATTTATGCGTTATTTCAATTGAAAAACTACACTTTGACTGATATTTGAACGTCAGAAATAGCGATTTGCGGAGGAAGTCTGTTTTAAATGTAGCTGCGCTATTCATTACCAGGTATTACCATTTTGAACAAAACAATTCCATGAATAAATCATCAACATATCAGTTTATGCACATCCAAATTTTTATATGAAGAAAAGTGGAACAATGGCCATATAGGTCATATGCTATCTACTCGCTGAACATTCGTTTCTAAGGTTGTCTTGTTTTGTTTTTTTTCTACTTCATATTTAATACTGTATATGTGAAACAAATAAACTTGGCAATTGTTGTACAACATATATAACACATGTGGTTGAGTTCGATCATAGTCAACTTTCTCTCTAGATGTATCTGCACCAATTTCATCCGAATGTGTGATTCGTCAAGAAACCTTGAAATCAAGCCGAGAGTTGATCTTTGAGTCGGCCCAGTCGACTCCGGGTTCAGGTATACAGATGGAATGAAACCGAACTTAGATAATTTCAAGAAGTAAAGTCAACCAAAACTGAACGTAGAATTGATTGAAAGACCAGTCGGGTAAAATAAAGCTGATAACGTCTGAGACAGCTCAGAACCCAAGCTATCAACTGAACAACCAGACGAAGAGGAAGAGGTCGATGAGAAAAGCGGACTAAAACCCAAATGATTGGCGATTGGCTACCACCCGAGACAGCCTGCAGACAGGGAACCGACGTCACCCGAAACATCCCAAAGCCAGAGTGCCGAAGTCATTCGAGACAAACTGCAGCCGGAGTACCAAAGTCTCACGAAACACCACTACAGTGGGAGAACAAGAGTCTGCCGAGTGAGCATTCCAGCTGGAGAATCAGAGTCAGACGAGTGAGCATTCCAGCTGGAGAACCAGAGTCAGCCAAGCGACCCCAGCAGCCAGAGAACCAGAGTCGGCCAAGGGACCATTCCAGATTGAGAACCATAGTCAGCCGAGTGACCCCTGCACCCGAGAACGAGAGTCAGCCAAGCAACCCCTGCATCTGGAAAACTATAGTCAGCCGAGCAACCATTCCAGCCGAGAACCAGAGTCAGCCGTCCAGATATTCTAGCCGGAGAACCAGAGTAAGCCGAAGGCCCCTTGCAGCCAGAGAACAAGAGTCAGCTGAGTAACAATTCCAGCCGGAGAACCAGTCAGCCGACCGGCCATTCCAGCCGGAGAACCAGAGTAAGCTGAACAACCCCTGCAGCCAGAGAACAAGAGTCAGCTGAGTAACAATTCCAGCCGGAGAAACAGAGTCAGCCGACCGGCCATTCCAGCCTGAGAACCAGAGTTAGCTGAACGACCCCTGCAGCCAGAGAACAAGAGTCACCCGAGTGACCATTCCAGACGGAGAACCAGAGTCAGCCAAGCGGCCATTCCAGCCAGAGAACCAGAGTCAACCGAGTGACACCTTCAGTCTGAGACGAGGCAAAGAGCCAAACTCATAGGCATCCGGTTAGCTAAGCAGTCGAGCGGCCGAATGACCCTTGCACCCGGAGAACCAAAGTCAGCCGAGCGGCCATTCTAGCCGGAGAACCAGAGTCAAGTAAACGACCCCTGCAGTCGGAAAACCAGAGTCAGCTGAGTGACCATTCCAGAAGGAGAACCAGAGTCAGCCAAGCGGCCATTCCAGCCAGAGAACCAGAGTCAACCGAGTGACACCTGCAGTCTGAGACGAGGCAAAAAGCCTCATAGGCATCCGGTCAGTAAGCAAGGCTGGGGAGCGAACCTCAACCCAACGAACATATGTTACCACTATATCAACCCTATAACCATTACAATATATGTATTTGTTGTTCACAAACTAGACGCTTTTTGGAATACTTCCAACTACTGAAATATTCACCAAATTATTTCTTACCAAATAATTTAGCATATCCAATTCCCAACAATACAAGTGATTTCTTTATCTACATTCATTGATAATGAATATGATTCAAATAAGTTGGTGATATTAACTAATTAATATTATTACTGCAGATATAAAATATATACCTGACAAAAGACTTGCTACGTTTAGTCATATAATAAAATGTTCTCATCTTCACTATTTATTGTGGACAATAATAGACTTAACTGATGAAAGTCAAGTTAATGTATTCGATAATACAACACTGTAGTATATATTGTGAACAAATCCATCAGCTCTATACTTGTACACACATTCAGTGTGATATGTTTCCTAATTGCAACCAAAAGGAATGAGCTGGATATTAACTTTGTTTTAATAAGTGTTTTCATTAACTATAATTATAATTATTTAATATTTCTGTGTCTGGTCAGTGCTCAATATGCCTCTTCAATATCCTAGTGATACCTGTAAAAGTACCACCCCTGGAGCCTTCACAAGCCATGTGTGTCAAAACAGCTCATTTTGTCACGAAATGTGTCGCCAATCGGCCATCTTAGTCGCCATGGCAACCAAAATCGATAGGTTTTGGGATGTTACTATAAGCAGAAACCCATAAGAGGATCTCTTATGGGTGTCTGCTATAAGGCATATCCATATGGAATATTGTCAGAAACAGTTCAGATTTGCACCTTGTGGAGCGTTTACAAGGAAGTCTGTACGGCACTTGTAGCGGCGCGACAATCGCAAATCCATAGTATCTTCACTTTGTTCAGGGGTGCAATAAACTCTTAATGATGTATTCATGGGATTGTTTTGTACGAAATGGTAATACGTGGTAATGAATAGCGCAACTAAAAAACATTTGAAAACATATTTCCTTCGCAATTAGCTATTTCTGACGTTCAAATACCAGTTGAAGTGCATTTTTACAATTGAAATAATGCATAATTGTTATTGGAAGGTGTTTGATTGGATTCCTCAACCCTCAAAACCTAAGAAAGGACACTAAGATTACACTTCTAGCACGTCTAGAACCAGAGAAAAAACAAAAACAAACTTTTTGATCGGACTTGGCGGTCATCTTGGAAAAAGTCATTGTTTCCATTGTTTGGACACGTTTAGAGAATTTTACCCGGTCTAATATTTTTCCTGACATGAAAACCTACAAAATGACACCAAGAAACCTAATATGCCCGATTTGGCGACGAAAATTTTTTTTTCAGAATGGCCCACAGACTATCGGTACATTTTCAAGAAAAAAACCATCAAGGCAAAAAAGATTATTTGTTGGATGGATGATGGACGGACGATAGACGAAAAACCACGACAATAGCTTCTCGGCCTATATGGGCCGGTAAGTTAATAATTATACTGAATAGAAAGATGGACACAGAAAAGAAGAGTAGGGCCGATGATCATGTAATCCACCGACATTGGATTACCTTATGTTGTCTCAATTATTATGTTTACCAATAAAAGACCCATGAGTCAAAGATCACTTGGAAATATACATAATCGTCAGTTTGAGCACTCAAGGTCCCCTCAGGTCAACGTTGCCAACTGATGCACCATAAACAGCTCCCGTACGAACATAAAATTTGCTTACAATACTAGTAAAGTACAAATATGATGCGAACTTATATATGAAAGATCTCATTGATCGGAGCAAAACGGTCTAATGCCTAGGTCACATTTGCACAGTTCGCCAGCCGATGTGGGGACATCGGTGGTATCTACCGATGTTCCGGCCGCCGGTGATAGTTTGTCAGGCATCTTTCCCATATCTTTCGAGTGGTCATGAAACCACCAGGCACTGTCCGCCGGTGGCCGATATATTCACCTACGATCGCATGTCTTCACCGTGTTCGTCCAAATTTCGAGAATTTCAAGAAAGACTGACCAATCAACGATGCCCTATCGGAGACCACATGATACTCTAATGGTATCTGCTCAGTGACCGCCTGATGTGTACAAATCGGCCCGATTATCTGAAGGGCACCTTCTGGATATTCACCGGCGCCCGGCAGGATACCCTGCGGTTATAACCTGGTGAGCTGCCCCCATTGGTCGGCCTAAAAATTTGGTCGATTCCCTCGGCACCTGATGAGCATCTGAAGGGGCTCTGGCCGCTCAACGGGAGACGTGCAACGATTCACTACCGATGTCATTTTTCCACCGGTCGCCGCAAGAAAATAACTCTGCGTTATTTTCTTCCGATGCCTCTACCGACGTGTCTACGATGTCCGATTGTTGCCAGATGGTCACGGATGATCCTCAGGCTCTCGGTGGGTGAACGGCCGAAATGGCCAAATTTCAGCCTTTTCGGGCATCATATCCTCATCGGCGAAGGCATCGGTGCAAATGTGACTTAGGCATTAATGACATGTAAATATCACAACCCGTTCAAAAGTTACAGAACGTTAAAGACTGATATCGGCAAATTTGCTTTTTCAAAACAATTGATCTAATTAGTATGCAAATGAGATATTCACGACGTCTGAAGAAAGATCGGACCATTTACTTTAAAGATAAAAATGTCGACCAACGACGCCAACGCAGACACCGAAGTCAACGGACGATGGACGCAACGCCACGGCAATAGGTTATCAGACCAAGGTCCGGTAACCGAAAAACAACAACAACAAAAACACTAGTTACAAAGGCCATTTACACGTATTCAAGGTAACATTGTATTTATAATTGAACAGATTACTCCACATGTCGAGAATAAAAAAAAGTTAGATTCGAAGTGTGCAGAGTTTGCTCAACAGTCAATTACATGTGTGTATTTCGTTGTTGCCGGGCGTGCATTTCGTTGTGTCCGGGCTAGTACATTGAAAATAGAATACAATGGAACCTGGAGCCGAATTAAATATCGAAGCCTATCATGGAGGTCTCGGAGTTATGTCAGTTCAAAAATCAAATCACGAGAGTTTAAGAGTGTGGATAACAAAAAAGCAAAGTAGCTTAGCAACTTGAAGGGGAACGACTGGACAGAGGCACCATTTTCATTTTGTGGCTCCACTTCTTTAAATACAATACTTTTAGGGTCGGTTCCAAAAAAATTGAGGAATTTGTTCTTTATGAAAAATCATCAAATACAAAATACCGGACTTTTGCGCCCGATGCCAGCCGTTATTCACATACATGTGTATATCACATAGAGTTACTGCTATATCACCACAGTCAAATCATCATCATTGGCACAGATGATCCTTAGGACATGTGGATTGACTTCAGTTACAAGGCCAAGCTGGTTTCACCTTGTTCTGTAATAAGGACAAAAATCTAATATGGCCGCCATCACTCGCAACTGAAACAAGATATTGCAATATATCGGCCAATATTTGCACTAAAATGAATGATAATAGGTCTATGTTTTCGAGCATGCTGAAGTCGACTCTGGGGTCCCTTTTGCATTGAGTACACTCTTTCCATTTTCTACAGCAAATAAATGGGGATGTTCAACACCAAATAATGCCAAATACAGATATTTCAATATCTTCGCAGAATTGAATGAGTAGCAAGTATAAACCTATGTGTCTAGAATGTAAGTATCAAACTTTTACCGGGCAGATGCCCAGCTAACATAATACTCAACAACAAAACAATATAAACTACACGGTTCTGTCGATACCCATGATACCGGCGATAAGGTTGTATCTCCTCTCGCGCCCTATATCACGGCTCCCACGCAATACAGTTTGACATACGTTTAATGATATCTTTGAAAACACCAGTCAGGCATCAGACATTCTCTGTTCACTACAGGGTTATGATATTTATGAAAATGTCACTGTTACATGTGGTAACTTTCTCAGAGTCTTTGTACTAAATACTTTCTATATACCCAACCTGAAAATCAAAAGGATTTGAGACTTCCAATATCCAATGTTACCATAACAATGTTCATGTGAGTCTCCATAACGTTAGGGTTTTTTGGGGGGATGAATGGACATTTACCATGTTTACAAGCATGGAGACACTTGATTACAGGCATTTTCAGAATATCACAGTTCCCCATATAACAAATTGATGCAGAATTTGCTCTATAACAAATTGTTCAATGCGGATACACTACATGATCAGCTACATGTAGAATACAGTATTCCCAATGCTCATAGATCTGTCTGATATGATTGACTACTCCAGGGACATGAAGGAACAATCTGGAAGCAAGATTGTGAAGATTTTAATTATGCACTAAAAATCACCTACATGTAGAGAATACAGTAATACCACTGCTCTAAAATCTGCCTGATATGCTGAACTATGCTCCTGTGACACAAAGGAACACAATTTTGAACGCAAATGCGTTGCCTACATCTAAGTTCAAAAACCTTTTTTTTTTGCCACTGATAAATCCCCATTATGACTGATATTCAAAGCGAAACTAACTTGCACGTAAGATTTAAAAGGTGTTCCTCCATGGCCATCATCATGGATCATGGCCACAGGATCTGCTTCCAGATCACGTAGTAGATCATGGTGCCGGAGTGTATCGTCAGTGTATCATCATGTATTCACCCTTTGCCTGTAGATTGGTTTCTCCACAAACATGCTGATCTCGTCCCTTGGTCAGGGTTCTTGGAACAGTTGCTGGTCGTCGGTGGTATCATCCAAAACCTCTCTAATTTCGCACCGACCGCTTCTTGGGTTGAGTACAGTCTTGGGTGAAACGACATTTCTTGCCCTCGTTGAAACATTCCAAGTCCGCTCTGGGTCAACTCTGTGGTCTGGACTCTTAACCTTCAGCTGATAGATTCTTCACATGCCCCATGAGTTTTTGAAGCTGCTTCTTTGTCATCTCAGCCCATTGTCTCAGCTCGACCACCTGGGTCTCCCACTCAGTTTTCTCTCCCTTCAGTTGTGGAGTCTTGAATCAGCTACCAGGTTGACTGTTCCCCTCTCTATGATGCAAAGCCAGTGCTTGCGTGAGGGCCCGAGTGGCTTTTGATGACTAACAGTTAAATGTCCCGGTTCGTCAGGCTATTGTAGAAGTAGTCTTCATCAGGAACTTTCGTGTTACTATGCATGTCTCAGGCCAGGTCGGATTATTCCAGGTCGGACATCAGTCAGCACGTTTGCAGCCCACCCCGATAGATGAATGGTAGACATTCCTCCTCTCAGCCTAGCTGCTCGGGCAGGTGATGGGCTCCAGCCTGGTCTGGTAGCATTGGCTCGGGCTCTGGTTATAAGCCTCCTCAGGCTTGGGGTGTCCCTTGTTCACTTGTTGATATTCTGAAGGTAGTCATCCTCTGAGTCGTTTGTGACCGACTCCAATAATCAACTATGTGTGTCATGTCAATACGCTAACATACTTTTCAGTGAATTGTGAAGATTCATCACCCCACGTTCAGAACAACTACTGACTGTTATGTCACGAAATGTACCATTCCATACACATGGATCAAGTGGCAAAAGATCGTGCAGTTTGAATCGAGGTCATCCAAGTAAGCTATGAGTGTTTAGTGTGTGTGTCAAATTACAGTGATTGACACATTACAACCATACATCACAAGGTTGCATTTTTTGCATCATGATTTCTTTCTACTGATGAAATTCAACAGCACACAAAACATAGTGCTTTTATCCAGTCGTTTCCCTTCAAGTTTCTAAGCTGCCTGACTAATCGATTGTCAGGATTTGACACTATTTTGTGGTGAACATCCTTTTATTCTTATTACCTCCTGTAGAAGATGCATTCATCACAAAAAAAGGACCAGTTGAAAGTGCAGTCATCACAAAAAGGACCAAAGAATCAACTCCAGCGTGCTTGGAAAAAAATGTAAATAAACCTTTATTATTATTCATCTTAGTGCCAATATTGGCCGAGATATTGCAATATTTTGATTCAACTGCAAGTGCTGGTGGCCATCTTGGATTTATGGTCGTTATTCCAGAACAGGGTAAATCCAGCTTGGCCCTGTATCTGAAATCAATTTACATGTTCTAGGCATCGTCTGTGCCAATATTGGTGCTTTTGCAATGTTGATATAGCAGTATAGTATAGTATATATATGAAAACAAAATGTACAAATCGGGTACGAAAGTCCGATATTCTGTTTTTGTGCATTTTTTTAATAATGGTATTCCTCAGATTTTTTGAAACCGACCCTAAATCAATTGTATTTGATGAAGTGGAGCCACAAAACAAAAATGATGCTTTTGTCCAGTAGTTCCCCTTCCGCCCAAAATTTGTTGCTAAGCTGCCTGACTAATTAAAAGTCACCCGGAAAACAAAACTTTTTAATGTACCATGGCGTAATTACAAAATAAATTGATATACCTACTATAGTGTAGGAGAACGTCTATGGAATATTAAAACAACTAGTTTCAAAAGTAATATGACTGTATCAGGTCTTGTATCAGATTTTCACAGCAGTGCATGCAGTTAGAATTGGGGTTGTTTTTGTGTCGGCTCCCGTTTTTCGAACACTCCCTGCTGGTGGTATATGTTACTCTACCAGAAGCTTTCTTGAGAATATTCTCATACCTGAGACATTTGACTCTCACGATAGACATCTTGGTTTCCCGATTCAGGAGCGGGAAGTATTCGTTATTCTCTAGAGAACCCAGTGGCCAGTTGTCTGCTTGATCCATACATTTTTGTCTCACTCGGTTGAACCCATATTCATCAGCAATGTAAAGATTCATAATGGACGCGTATCTTGATTCCAAGTAATTCTCACACCGAGACAAGATGCCTTGCATTTGATATTCCCTTGCCAATGGTAGAGTTCTGTACACAGTGTCCTCTGTATTGAAGAAAAATATTGCTCAATCAAGCATTATTTATATGTAGTTAAATTTGATTGAGTTTTGCATATTTCGGGAAATTACCTGACCGATTTTTTTGTTCGTTTGAGGTATTTATGTTTACCAACCATCGATATCGTCGCCAGGAGGATGAGTCACTTCCAATAATCTATGGAAATCGTCATAACTTTTCCCAGACAATGGTATTTCTGGGGCATCCTTCTCTTTGAAATCACTGGTGAACATCTTCTCCATCACAGGAGAAGACACCATCAATATTTGCTTGTTGGCGTGGAGCTTTTTGTCCTCCACGATAAATGTAACATCGCTCAAGTCCCAAGGTTCTCGGAAATTTATGGAGCCTGCCATGTTGATCTGCAGTTTGAAACACAGAGAAAGACTATGAGACACATGGATCCCTTGTGTTTCTCCTTTCCAGTTTCACGGCCCATACAGGAAGACAGCTTAGGCTATGTATGGGACCGGGCATATACTGCGAATTTCTTTTGTGTGTGTGTGTGTGTGTGTAGAGTTTTGTCTGTTGTACAGTATTGCCGAAATAAATTTCAATTCAATTCAAAAAAAAATTTCAATTCAAAATTAAATTTCAATTCAATTCATGACATGTAATAAAACGTCCATCGCGATGATCGTCTCCATAATTATAAGAGCATATTAAATCCATTGGATTTTTTGCCAGGATATACAGGAAATATGTCCTAACAAATGCCGATTGAGACACCAGAGAAGTGAAATAAAGGTTTGATTATGTAATCGGAAATTTCTGTAATTACCCGACAATATATTTAGTCATTCAATCAAAATGATCTAAATCGTGCTTCTTCGAGGGTGTTACATCAAACGGCCAATTTTCACATTTTGAGTCAGACATAACTCGTGTTTTCTCATATGCTCATAATTCTTAACCACAAGCCCTAATTTTTAGGCGATGCGTCTCGATTCTGTAATCTTCGGCGCATCTCAGGTCGAACTCTAGGTCACCAAAAATGCCACAGTTAGCACAGTTGAACGTCAAACACTAATGACGTCATGAGATCGTGTATAGAATTCGCTCGCAAAACAGGCCGTTTCAGGACCAAATGTGTTAGAGCTTAATTAGCCCAAGGTTCAATCTTGGTTTTGGCAACTCATTTTCAGAGAATAATACAAAGTTTCAAACCAACTTCTGCCTGAAATATTATCATATAACGCTACTGCAGAAAGAAGAAATTTTGTCAATTCTAAAATTGTTTCCAGCTTCGATAAGTTCTATCTCGGTAAAAATAAAACCTGCTAATCGCAGAGAAAGGTGCATTAGGAATTACACATGCATAAATCGTGGTTAATTTCTAAGAATATCCATCAAGTCAATAAAGGGTGTCCTGCCCAAGCACATCAGGTACAAAGAACAAATGATACGATATCTGCTTGAAAACAGGAAGAGTATATTACTCTGTGTACAAACCGAAGAAATTAAAATTATCCAAGTTCAATTCGCCATCTCATCATAGTTTATGTTGCAGTCATCACATGATATGTGTCCATGTTATATAAACATCAGTTTCAAAACAAATGTTCACGCGAGTCGTTTTATCACAGGCTGAATCGCTCTCCTGGTTAGCTTCGTTATCTTTTCGGATATTGTTCAAGGTTCAAGACCAATAAATATACCGTGTCTGTGCCCCGACATATCAATCTTTCTGAGTGTCTGATTTCATAAAATTGGTTCCGTTTGCCAAGATGGCCTGCAGGTCACAAGTATTTTTCACTCAAATGTCGTGTTAGACGACGAAGTTGAACGAACACACGCTGACCAGATTTTCGACATAAATCGCTGAACGTTCGTGATCGTTTCCGCGTCATTTTGCGCATGTGTTAATATGATAGTGAAGAGGTACTGTTTGACCACCAGGATCACTGTGACCATGGTGACCAAGTGAGATGAAATTATACATATCACGTGACCCCCTCCCTCCCCAATTGCATTATTCAAGACAGCATTGATGACACAGATCAGGTCACCAGTCTATACGGGAAGTTTGAACATATCTTCGAACTTATCAGGTATACCATTTTTTTTCAGAAATATAAATTATACAGAATAGTATATATACAATTTAATTAGGGTATGCTCAGTGCTTAAAGCCGAATCAATATGACGCGCTTATACTCGAATATAAGCGGATACGCTCATAAGCAGGAAAGCGATATTTCGCGTATAATCGCCCTATTACAGTAACAATGAAGGAGTCGACTTGTTAAATACACGCTGTTCTAACTACTTGCTTGTGTGACGTAAAATTTGGTATTTTTACTCTTTGGTGGCTATCATTTCAATAGCAGAGCAACGATGTTTTTCACCTGCTTACAGATGCTATAGTGATAGTCAAACAGTACCTAATTTTTGGCCTTTGGAAATTGTTCTGTTGCGTTTTCTTTCGTTCTAGGGGGGCGGATAACGGGGAAAATGTTTACTTTTTGGGAGAAAGCATGACAATTTGCATATAGAGGTTTCAGGGCATGTTGATTTCATATCGATTAGGATATATTCGAACCGACACCTGTTACAGTAACCTCTTCAAAATCCAAGATGGCGGCCATGATCGACGTAAATCAGGTATACCGTATATCCTCGATTGAGCGCCGGGCCTCGAAAGAGCGCCTGCCTCGTATGAGCGCCGGGGGTAACAAGTGATCGAAAAAAATTAGCCCAAGGGCTAAGAAAGGTTACCGGACAATTTTGGTTTTAAACATTGCAGGTGACATTACTGACATATTTACCAATCAAGGTAATCTTTGTGAACTGCATTAGGTATGCTGCATATGACTTCATAATACAAACATAAAAGCTCTATTACACATGTCAGGTCAGGCAAGATTGTGAGAGTTGGCCTTCAAGGTCACATATAAGGTCAAATTCAAGGTGAACACCAAAAGATGTGCCATAAATATATGACTTCTTGCAAGCTTATAGACAATCCTAACCTGTATGTGCAAGTGTTTAAGCCTCAGTGGCTAATTTAAACATATCACATTGAACATTTAGCACTCAAGGTCATCCGAGGTCAAGCTCAAGGTCATCATCAGTTGTTCCATATATGACTTCCTATATGTTCATAATGCAAACATAAGCTCTATCTACAAGCATTTCATCTGTAGAGGCAAATCTGGGCATTTCTTTTACCCCAAAATGGCTGTTTTGACCTTTCAAGGTCATCAAAGGTCAAATTCAAGGTCACCACACAAATCGCCATATATGACTTCCCATTTGAAAGTGCTAATTTCTAAGCTCTATCTTCAAGCGTTCTATGAGTACAGTCCCGGCAGCTCCCATTATGAAGGAAAAAAATGCCGAAAATTGTCCAAGTCCAAAATTTTTTTCAAAGGGTGAAAATTTTTTTTTTGCCTAGAAATGGCCCAAAATGGATAGTAATGCGATCTGGGGCGAAAATTTTTTTTTTTTCAAAATGGCCGCCACACGGAGACCGGCGATTCAAGGGCAACCAAACTTATACACATCTCAGAGGTACATAAGGGGAATGTTTTGAAACAAAAATCTCAAATCTGATCAGATAATTTTTTAGAAAACGGCCGCCATTTTCATAAAACGGCCGCCATAATCATAAAATTAAAAAATACCTCCTTCTCGAATTATTTTAAGGTATCTTTTCCAAATTTTCAGAAGGATTGGACTGTACACT
This sequence comes from Terebella lapidaria, assembly GCA_949152475.1. Lineage (NCBI taxonomy): Eukaryota > Metazoa > Annelida > Polychaeta > Terebellida > Terebellidae > Terebella > Terebella lapidaria. The sequence continues at coordinate 31,707,708 of OX424560.1, forward strand.
TTAAAGATAAAAATGTGGACGGACGACGACGGACGGACGGACGGACGACGGACGCAACTCCACGGCAATAGGTTATATATTCCGGTAACCTAAAAATAAGCGCCGGGTATGGCTGGAGAACAACGATTTTTCAATTGGATTCGGTCTTATGAATCAATAGTGTACCGGCGGCAATTGCCGGTAAGGCAATTCTCGATTGAAATTAACACTCAGTAATTGGTAAGGGTGATAATTTTGTGTGAAATGTAGTACTTGAAAACTGAATAAACTGTGATTACAAAAGAACATATAAAAAAGAACTCAGAATACCTAGACTAACTGTGAAATTTTCCTTTTTACACCTCTCTCCCCGCTTCGGCCACAAGCGTAATCATGAAATGCCTGAGTGCACAAGATCTAGATGATTCCCGCCATTATGTCACCATTCAACATGTTGGGAAGCCGTGGTTGCGAAAACATTGACACTATGTTTACACAATTAATTAACAAATTGCTGTCCCTACATTCATGTCAGCCCACTTCTTTGAGCAGATCTACTACTTCGGATCAGTGTGTCACCGTTTAGAGGGCGAAATATTTCCGTGGATCTGCTCAGTACGTGATGCGATTTCTTTTAGTTATAAACATTTTATTGAACTTCTTTGCCTTCATATTATCTCAAGTTTGCCGAAGACCTAAGCTTTTCTATTAGCGTCATGAAAATCTTGTTGTATCTGTGGTATTTATGATACATACTACATCGACAATAAGACATCGCAGTTGTTTCATATAGTGTCCAAATTGGCGAGAAAACTGTGCACCAATTTCTCGCATGAATACCTTTGATGGGCGGCGTCTGTTTGACACCGAATTTTTCGCGCGCTGATAACTTACGATTTAACAATGAGCGCCGGGCCTCGAACGAGCGCCTGTCTTGTATGAGCGCCGGAGGTAAAAGGTGCTCGGATAATATAAGCGCCCGGGCCCTTAATTGAGGAAATACGGTATATCATAACTTTGGTTCTAATCACGCTATGAAGATGATATTTTATTATATATACATATGTATATGTTTTCGATTGTGACGAATCTGATTCAGATGTTATTTTACAATTTGGCGGCCATCTCAGGAACGAAAATCAACTGTGGCCGCAGAAACACACAGCATATGATCCACAAAGATCTTAGAACTTCATCCAAACATGCCTTTGTTGAGTGCATGATAGCTCAAAACGCACAATCAGACTTCAGCAGGTTGGAAATCACGCAGATTGTCTGACCCAGATAGACTACCTAGTCACAGTCTGGGATCCAATGGTCTGCTGGTCGGAATCTGTAAGCAGCCAGTCATGCGGATACCTGCAACGAATGCTGCAACTGTGAGCCCAAGTAGAAAGAAGATGGAAGACACATGTGAATACGTATATGGAGCCTTGGACGAATCGAAAGAAAGAGCTCGGTACCATCGGTAGCATCTCGAGGGTGGATGGACTGAATTTTGGAGAACGCATCCTTCAAGTCGAATGACATCCTCCAATCACCCCCACACAGAGACACCAGAAATGATTGGGGACACTCCAGAGGGAATCGTTCCTTGATCACTAACTGGGAAAAAGGCTGAGGTGTCTGATCAACCGCCAACTGACAGTCAGCTTTAGTCCAGTTGCCAAATGACTATTTTCTTGTGAAGCATGTTTTGGCGTCATTATGAACTTTTTTTGTTGATTCATCATCTCTGAGCATTCCTGAGTCAGAATCAGCCGGGTGCCACCTTGGCACCCTTGGGGAATTTTTTTCAGAGCCGAAAAACAAAATGGCTGCCACCGAATACCGCTGAATATACTTCTTCGTCAATATCTCCGCTTCTAGGCCACTTAGGAGCACAAATTTGGTGTCTACTACTAGGTTTTCATGGTCAAGGAATCCAAATATAATACTGCCAAACATGTATATATAACAGCTTATCCGGTTTTCGAGATTGACGAACCCGATTCTTAAAAAACATTGGTTCTGTTCAAGTCATATGCATTTTCCACTTTAACCTCTTCAGCGCCTACAGCGCCGGATATTTCCGGCGCAAAACGTAATTGTGTGACGCCTATGTGCCGGAAATATCCGGCGCAAAGTCATTCCCATGTTCCTTCTTGTACGGCCTATATTTTTCAGTCAAAAGTCCCCACGCAGCTTCCGTATATCGGTGAAACTGTTGTAGTGTTCGTTACAATCGATATGTAGGTCAAAGATAGTACATCAATACAGTGGGAATGCATGTAATGGAAAGAGAAATATTTAAATTTTCTGTGGTGTTGTCGTCTGACAGATGTATGTAAGTGTGTGAGCATGCTAGCAAAGGTATACTCCACTGAATTCACTGTCATTGTACCAGTTAGATCTAGGTATGGTATTTAACATCAATGAGAGAAATTGAGTTGCATGTATCATATTCATAATCAAAGACATGGGGATATTAATATTTTGTGAAAACATTGCATGCTTTCGTATATATTATTTCAAGATTTGTGAAAAGTTCAAGAATTAGTGGTGTTGTGAGGTTGTTGCTATGGTAACCAGAACACACCAAGGCCCTATGATGTTGCTTACATAAGGCTAGATACTTTTTCATACTTGTTTAATTAATTTCAATCAACTGTGGGTCTTTCTTTAAAGATATTATTATCATAATATATATTTTGCAATTTTGCTAGAAAAAGTGCCCGGCGTGGGACAATTTTTCAGGTCTGGCGGTCAAGAGGTTAATCAACAATCTTGGTGTTCACTACTGGGTTAGTGAATCTATAGTACTGACCCAACAAAAGCTGTATGATTTTAACTCATCAACTGTTACATGTGACAACATTGTGGGTCATTTACAGATCATAACTTGATCAGTCATCATTATCGCCTTCCTGAACAGGTTCTTCTTTGCATATTCGTTGTAACAATCTTGGCTTAAAATACAGCCACGGAACTTTGAACAGCACATCTGTTGTTGAGCATTCCACAAAACTTACATTCGATCATGGTGTACATGCTGAGCAAAGGCATTTTGTGAGGGGGCAATACCTTCAGTTTTGCCGCTGGTGTGATCTTCCGAGTTTGCCATCTTCACCTTCCGTACAAATATCGGTAAACAGACATTGATCACTTCTCCATTTGGAACAATAACAGGCAGCAATACAGCAGTCGTTGTTTCTTCTGTTCCTAGTTAACCAAGCTAATTGAGGCGATCTCCTCCCATATGGGACTTCAATGGTGAGGCATTCACAAACAGATATCAAGATACAAAATTGCACAGTATGGCCAGCACAATATACCGTTTGGGGGTGCTGTGAGGTTTCCATAATCTTTGATAGATACAGACCAACACAAAACAAATGACAAGATCTTGCCAGATGGTAAAAAATGGAATAATAAAAAAAAACATCAGCTCAGTCTATACACGATATTATTTCTTCAAAAAGTGGTTCACAAAGTAACCTACAACAAGGCTCGATTGAAGCCGTTCATCTACTTCAGTAGAATAGCCACCAGTCATGTCTTGGAAGACGACCAAGGATTGCGAGCTGATTTCACTCTGGGGAAGGCCATTTCAATCAGGTGTTGTGCCGGAATAAATGACTGGTACATGTTGACAGTCGTTTGATCTTGTGCGAACTGCTGATCATTTGGTCGCCTGGTCCTTGTCTGAGACAGCTCAGAAGGATGAATGTCAATCGATTGGCCATCTTATAGAAACAGGTCAGCGTCATTCTCCTTCTCCACTCCATGAGTGATATCCATCCGAAGTCATTAGGAATAGCTTTGATGCTGTCTGAATGACGATTGTCATAGGGTTCTTTGATAGAAATCTGGCCGCAGATCACTGAACCTTTCCAAGCTGGTCAGATGAGGTCAGATGAGAGCGAAATTTTTCCTTTGGCTTGGATGACTTGTCACATCGAATAAGGTTTCTACAAGGAAGCATAGTGCCCGAGTCGCCGTCGTTTATGGGTTATCATCCTGTACTGTCCTGCCACCTATGGAATATTGATACATGTAGGTAGCAATAGGTTTTGTGGCCTGTGAAATTCTTGCAATGTAACAGTTTTCAGTATTGAAATCCATTTGCCCTTTGTGAATTCAGGCTACCAGTCTGTCAATGACATTATGAAGCAGAATGTGATTCTCAGTTGACGAAATTTCATGACAGATCAAACAAATATCTGCACGCAGCCTGGTGGTTGATGTTAAATTCATCGTGATGTCATCTATGAAGAGTAGAAACAGCAGGTACTAGACATTCAGAGGCCAGATTTCCATCCACGTGGATCTTTTGGGTCCTCTGATCCTTAAATGAACCAATCCATAGAAGATGTTTGTCTCTGATTCCATAATAGTCCAGTTCTGCTTTTTAGTCTGGAGTGTAGGACCCGATGATGTGTCTTGCTGGAGCTAGTATGGCCATATGTACTTGTTTGCACCTGTTTGGGGAAGTCAGGTCGTGAATCGCAATGATGAGTTGTGACTCCTATGGACATTTAGCTCGGAATCTGTGTTGGCAGTCGACTAGGATAATGTGTTCTTCAAAATGGTCTATCATGTTGCTCACCAGAATATGTTCCATCACTTTGCAAATCACGGTAATGCCGCTATATCTTTATCACATCCACACTGGGACCACATTAGCTTTCCTCCAGCATTCGTCAAACTGCTCGAACACACCGAAGCATTGCAAAATATATGCCAGGTGTAATGTCTCAATGGGGGAGGTCGGTGTAACACTGTGTACTACAGTATCTGTTTGGCATGTGAAAGTCCACAGCATTGAAGACCCCCAAGAGGGGAAATCACCTAATCTCACTTGGTCAACCAGAAGCAGGTGAAACAAACCTGATGCTTCTTTTGCTGCCTATCATGGTTTCAAACTGAGAGATGATATGTTTGTTCACCACCATCCTGTGGAGAACACATTAGCCTCGAAACTGAAGGTATTGCCCCTATCACAAGATGACTTTGTTCAGCATCTACATCGTACTCAATTACAATTCTTATGTATAAATCCGCTGCTCAATCAGATCCTCCACACTTTGACCCGACCCGATATGGTCGGAATACAGATGGAGACGGCACAACATGCGTCCAACCCCGCTTCCAACTGGTGTAAATACTGTACCTGTCGCCATTCTACAAACAGTCGAATGTGGATGCTCCACCAGCCGGCCATGTTCCACTGCGAGATGTGGCTGTTTAGTGCCACAGATGTCTTGTTCAAAGTTCTGTGCCTGTTATTCTGGACCAGATTGTTGCAATGAACATACCAAGGAAGAACCTGTTCAGGAAGATGATGATGATGTCGGTTCAAGTTACGAAGAATTGCCAATGACTCTTAATGTTGCCACATGTAATACCTAATTTAATATTGAAAACATATTGTCACATTTATTGTCATTGATTTTTTGAGCCTGAATACATAGTAGTGGACAGCAATAAATGTTGTACTGAGTGGCAAATGCATGAGATTTAATCACTTGACCAAAACCAGATTTTTCAAATATTTGGGTGGTTAATCTCGAAAATCTGATGAGCTGTTATATATACAAGTTTGGCATTATTATAAATGGATTCCTGGACCATGAAAACCTAGTAGTAGACACCAAGTTTGTGCTTGTAAGTGGCCTAGAAGCGGAGATATTGTCAAAGAAGTATATTCAGCGGTATTCGGTGGCAGCCATTTTGTTTTTCGGCTCTGAAAAAATTTCCCCAAGGGTGCCAAGGTGGCACCCGGCTGATTCTGACTCAGGAATGCTCAGAGATGATGAATCAGCAAAAAAAGTTCATAATGACGTCAAAACATGCTTTTCTGCAATTCTGCTGGACTACTTTGGAACCACAAACAGCCGACTGCAGAAGCTGGGGATATCCGAGGCGCAACCCCAGTGGCCTGCTCATCAGCATCCTGACGAAAAGGTGATCGAGCATCTGAAATATCGCAGTGCCTGGAGAGTAGCAGGCGAATGCTATCATGGAAGGAAGGGGAGAAAACAGGAGTCTGACTGGATCGGATCTTGGAGGGTCGCCATTAGAAATTTATCCTGGGATTATGTATCCAAAACATGTGAGTGAGGCTGAAGACAAGCTCCACTGGAGAAAATCCTTATGTAAGGGTCACGGGAGCATCTGAAGCAAACAAATATCGCCACAGAGCCGCCACCATGCCCTTGAACTTATTCAGCTTGGGTTGTACTTCGAGGTGTTGTCACGTTTTTGTGGGCCGTATTCGATCAAAGACTACTATATCGACCATTCCTTTTACACCGGTATTCGTCCTGTATGGACATCGTATATATGCGCACGAAATTAAATTCGATATTTTCTTGAATGGAACGCGCTTCTGGCTTTGTATCCGGGGGGAACTAGTGCTCTGCACCAGGTATGATTCATGTAATAGACTTGGATGATTGAAAGTGTGCGTGAAAGTTGGCATTGAACTCTCATTCAATTGGGAAATAAATCATTGAAAATCAAGTCTGATTTACACAACGATTAAAGGAATATTATATACGGCATCGGATTGAAATAACTACGCATGTCTTTGACCAAAACACTAAGCTACCTTCGACGTATCCATTTATCACAAATGGACCTGTCATTTGATAAAATACGGTTAAAAACCAAACTGACCGTGTTTACTGTCCGCCATTGTGGGATGCACTAACGATCGTTAGTGCATCCAGTATCGCGACAGTGAGAATGCTGTTGTGGCGTGTTTTGGAATAACACTACCTCATACTTAGGCTGCTTCGGGTTTGGAGCACGCATAACCACTATTGTAAAGAAACAATTTCATTGTAAAGTGCTTTGAGCATGCCACGCAAGGAAAAGCGCTATATAAAAACTACAATTATTAATTTTATTATTATTACCACGGCAACGTCTGCTTTTTATCAACCAGTTTCACTGTTTCATGCTCGTGTGTTGGGCTATGAATACTGCCTGCAACATTGAATCTGGAAGACTTGTTTTTTACCCTCGCCCCAGTAGGAGAAGGGGGGTGAGGGTATTGCATTTGGGTCTGTCTCCCTGTTTGTTTGTCTCCCTGTCTGTCTGCCCGCGCGCATAACTCGGAAAATGGTCCGATCGATGTAAAATTGATAAGGATGAAGCGGTATGTCAGTGGCTCGGTCCTCCTCAAACTTTGTCAAAATCGGAAAAAACGGTTGCCATGGCAACGAAAAACGTGAAAATCACATAATTGGCTCTAACTCCGATTCTACTTGATATTAATTTTTCCAACTATTTTTGTATTTTTCGGCCAATTCCCGATCTTATGGTGTACGACTGATGGTCGTACGACGAAAACTCTCCATTATCGCCTGAAAAATTGGCAGTCACGATTTGGATTATTTTTTGCCAGCGACGTTTCAGTGGAAATGTCTGCGCTCATAACTCGAAGGCAAACGGTCCGATCGATCTGAAATTTACAAGTCTAAAACTCTATGTTATTGTCTCGGTCTCCTTCAAATTTCTTCAAAATCGAATGAAAACGGTTGTCAACGGAAAAAAGTTAAAATCACATAATCGGCAATAACTCCGGTTCATCTTGATATTATTTTTCCCAACTATTTTGTATTTTTCTTTAGCCAATTTTCAATCGTATGGTGTACGGTCGATGGTCGTACGAAGATAACTCTCCATTATCGCTCGATGTCGAAAAATTGGGGGTTCACGATTTCGGTTATTTTTTATCAGCGGCTTTACTGTGCAAGTGTCTGCGCCTATAACTCAAAGACAAACAGTCCAATCAATCTGAAATTTATTGAACTGAAGCGCTATGCTAGTGGCTTGATCGCCTTCAATTTTTGTCAAAATCGAATGAAAACGGTTGTCATGGCAATGGAAAAAGTTAAAATCACATAATCGGCTACTTGATATTATTTTTTCCAACTATTTTTATATTTTTCTATAGCCAATTTTCGATCGTATGGTGTTCGACCGATGGTTGTACGACGAAAACTCTCCATTATCGTCAACTGTTTGGCTCATGGTCTCGGGACTCCTGGCTATATGACTATAACTTTGCACCAACTCATGCCATGTAATAGTCGGACCTCATCCTACGTTCTAACACCTGGGTCACAGCCTGACATTACTTTGGCACCATGACCGTGATTAGTTCAACGATGAAAGCATCACAACCTACCACGTAGAAGGCGAAATTCCCTCATCCCTATAGAATCGCCCTCTTTTAGAGAACATAAAATGATGTCTATGAAAGAATCGTAGGATTCGATAGAGAATCACTTGCTTACATGTGCAACAGGAGTCAACGTGCGAGGGTACTGACTCCTCCGAGGACCACAGGAGCCCTCTACCAGAATTGTTACTGTTTGAGGAGTCCTCTGGTGACTCTCACGTGACCATGTCCATGACAAGCCAGCCCACCTACTTCGGCTACCCACCGAACACATTCGAATTTCACATGGTAGCTTCCATATTGGAAGATTGTCCTTGATCTGGCGGTATAGGCCAACATTTCTGGGCACATATTTTCTCCGACCCATATGTCATGTGCTGATAACCAGTGCTTCTTTGCCCGAAGGCAAGGCTCTTTAGACTACTATGACTCAGCTGCCTAATTCATCATATTTTAGATTGATTGTATAAAAAAGCATCGAACATTATAACACATGGACATTATAACATGTGTAATGTTGTGCACCAAACAATATTTGAACTATATGAGCATTGTAAGTTGTGGAGTCTTACTGACCTATTTTGTTAAGTCGTAACTCTCTTAATTTACTTGCAAAATACATGAACATCAAGTTCTGAAGTTCATATATAACAGTGGACATCCTGACCATAGACAACTTCCTTTATTTGTATATATACACACATAAAAATCATCGATGAACCGTTGATTTAAGGAGAGACACGGAAAAAGGCATCAAACATATAAGGAATGTGGTCGTCAGCTCCTGGGACAGTGCAATCTGCAAAAATAATGGATCCACATGAGACGCATGTCCATTTTTAGAAAATAAAAAAAATAACACCAGACCCAAACAGGTAAGACAGTACTGGGCTATCAAATCCATATCAATTGAAGGACAGGGCAACATTCAAACACAATACAAATATGTATGGGGCTCAAAAACAAACTAGCCAGTATGCCAAGTTATAGAACGATAGCGTTTAGCATCACAAAAATATTAGCGAAAAACAGTGTGAACGAGTTAGAAAAATCCGAGTATAAATTGGAACTTGATTTTCGTAATAACAGGGAATTTCGGTCTTCAGAATGTGAAATAAAAAATATAAAAAATCGTAATAACTAATTTTATCAACAGATAACTTTTGCTTTGATTTTTGTATTTTTCTATGGCCAATTTCCCACCATTTGATAATGTATATGACCAATGGTCGTACACCGAAATTCCTCTTTCATCGTCCAATGTCGTAAATGACGACATACACGATGCCACTCCATCAGCTTTAAATTTAGTAACTAAGCTTCAACTTTAGTAACCTGCCTATTGCGAAAATAACTTATGACATGCACATTTCTGTTGATCATTGCCAACTGTGTATCATCAACGAAAAGGGTGATGGAATCCATATTTTATTCTCTGTTGTCCTATACAAGGTGAGCTGAAAGAAAGGGTTCGGAAAACGATATCCATAAACATGACCAGATAATGATACAGATAATATCGAGAGTAAAAATGCTATTAAAATTGGAAAATGTGAAATATTTTCATCACTGCCTAATAGCGGTGTTTCAGTTTTAACGTCTAAAGATACGTGTATCATATGCGATATCGCCTAACCAAAAAGTACGTATAAGGCTCGCATATGGCAGGGGGCCGTATCAAAAATATCGCATTCAAAGCGCGCATTATAATGTTTGTAATTAGTGTAAAAAAAAACCAAGAACATATTGTACAACACGCACACGGGTTATGGTCCGATGAGTACTAGTGTGTTGGTCCAGTGTCTCGTCTGTCGGCGTATCATCGATGGTGCATGTTTGAATACAAATGAATGCGTGTGCAAATAAAATATGTTTTCAAATCCATAACGGCTCGTTCAATATTTTTGTTGCATAGCCATATCTCTATATGTTTCCATACAATACATGTATGCATCGACTAATGGGCACTGATGCAGAGAGTAAGTGAGTGTTCAGATGTTCAATTATTTAAAAGTTTCAAACGAATGCATGTGAAGTGCGTTATAATCATCACTAATTTTATTGCCCAAATCAATTAGAACACCGGAATAAATTCCATATTACAAGTTACGGATGTTGTCTTGTTGTTGGACGTGACAAGTTGTTTTCTTGCTATGATCGTACATCTAGTCCCACCCCGACATATCGATGCTGGTTAGTACATGAATGTTGTTTTTCTTGAAAATAAATATGATAAATCATAATATACACCCCTGATGTCGTCAATTATTACGTGACGTCATTCATACTCTATATTAATGGGCATTAAATTGCTCAAGGTATATCAGTTCCAAGCGGGAAATATAATATTTGTATGTAAATTGGTTCTAATGCTGAAGTCACCATGTGACTTCGAGTCAGTATGTACGTAGAATTGTTGGATTTAGGCCATTCCTGTTTAATTTTCTGTTTCTCGTCCCCGCGCGCCTAGCTTTTCACGAAATTTTGAGACAAAAAACAAACAAAACGAGACGCCATAGGCTTCTGGTGGTCAGAGGTCACATTCCAATTCACCTAAGAACGGCCTTTTGATATGCTACAATATGGTTCTGGTTCTGGTTTGAACTCTCTACCACGATCAGTTCTGGAGTTTTGGTCATGTTATTTTGACCTTTTTCTTGACTTTGACCTTGACCTTTTACCTTGGGTCACGAAAATTGTGCATTGCCTGTGCATAGAGCTATAGATTATACTTGAATAATTTCATCAGAATTGAGCAAGAATTGTGGACACTATGGTCTTTTGAAATTTTGAAAAATAGACGTTCATGATGCCACTGTGATGTCAGTAAACGTCACATCTGAAAACTAATGGAATAGTTAGTATCAGGGGATCAAGACCTTCTATTTGATAGACTACTTTATAGGTTTTAGTCATTTTGAACTTTGACCTTGAAGTTTGGCTCATGTGACTTCATTTTTCCGACCAAGCTCAAAGTCAGTCATGAAAATGACATTTACGTCTGATTGCCATATCTCTTCTGAATGGTATGCTTCAAATTTCATGAGCCTACTGCGATTCAGGCAGATGTTATTACCGAAAACATGTTTTTTCCGGGATTTCGATGACCTTGATTTTGACCTTTGTACTTCAATTCGTAAACATGTAAACGTCAATGCTGGTAATATGCATATCAAGTTTCAAGTGATTCTATACAGTATTGACGATGTTATGGCTTTTTTGAAATTTCGGAAATAGGACGTTTATGACGTCACTGTCACATCAGTGTACGTCATAGCGCAAAAAATATAGGCAAGTCCAATCGGAATGATTATGATAAACGAGGGTTACAATCAAGTCAATATTCCGAACTCATTGTCAAGAAATCACGTTGCAAATCTCAATTGCGACATTTTGATACGACCCCCTGCTATATGCGAGCCATATACGTACTTTTGGGTTAGGCGATATCGCTTATGAGGCACGTATCTTTAGACGTTAAAACTGAAACACCGCTATTACATCACATATAACACATTTTAAGGTCTCATAGTAAATTGATTACCACGGAGTCACAACAAAAATGTTAAAACTTGCCATTTCCCTGTATCAATTTCATCATTCAGCCCAGATCAGATATGGCTCGTTGAACATTATTCCAAAGGTGAAGGAAGGAATTTTGAATCATCACTAGTCACAACACAACATGAACTTGAAGATCACTTCCATAAAAAGGCACCTTAAAACCAAACTGTATTGAAATTGATGCAGCGATTTCGGGGTACTGGGTGTTTGAAATCAGACCTTTCTGGTTGACATAGAACTGTGAGGATCAGTCAAGACACTGGCCATCTTTATCGATCGTTCATCACTGGGCAAGCTGTTGGACATTCACAGTTATTATTTGCACTATTTTATTGTTTGTGATTCATTTTACATCTGGGATATTTGGAAGTCAATTTGAAGACAAGATGCGCTGCTTATCCATGTTTCCGAATATAGAGAAAGTTTCTAAGAAATTGGACTTTGGAATGCATATAAATCAATCTTCCCTGGTCGGGTTCTTTGTGTGTGCATTCAGCAATGTATGCTTTAGTGTTGGTTTAGATATATTGTTGTTTTCCTGATTTATTCACTAATTGAAAGGCGAGTGGGATCAACAGGAGTGGGATTCACCCCACATATGGTTGTAAAAGAAAGTCTGCGAGTACTGGCAATGAAAAAAGTAATAGCTCAAGAGAACTTCGCCAGCAAATGTTTCGCATCTGTGAGATGTCTGATACGGGACACAGTCCTTGATAATGCTTTATTGAGGAAAAGTGATCGTGATTATTCCGACGAATCATTATCGAGAAATGTTGTAAGTTGACATATTTATTGGTGATACACATCACTACAGCACAACGTCTTCAGACTTGCTAGATGAAATCTACGGATTCAACGAACATTTCTGAAAGGTATATATATCTAAAAGGTATATCCGTTTGGTAAAGACTTCTTTATGTCTTCTATCAGAATCTCACAGCAGTACATGCAGTCCGTACATGGATTGTCCTTGTGCCAGCTTGAATTTGAACACTCCCTGTTGGGGGTGTAACTGGTTTTACCAGACGCTTTGTTGAGGATATCCTCATATTTGAGACATTTCTCCCTGATGATAGACATCCTAGTTTCCCATCTCATTTGTGGGAAGTATTCATCTCTCTCGAGTTTTTCAAGGGAATATGAGTCAACGAGCTTCAAGCATTTTTCTTTGACTTCTGAGAATCCATATTCATCAGCAAGTAGAAGATTTTTTATAGATGTATATGCAGACTCCAAGTACTTCTCACACCGAGATAAGATGCCTTCCATTTGGTATTCTCTTGCCAGTGCCAGAACTCTTTTCACAGTGGTCGCTAAATGGGAAAATACGTTTGAGATGTATTTGGCAGTTCAATATGAATTGATTTTGTTCCAGCATCATGATATTTGTTGAAGGAATAATGTATAGATTTGGAGTAATTGCCGCACAATGAACTTCTGTCCCGAGTTTATTTTGCAGACAGAGCACCGAAGTCTCGTTCCACATGTGTCCAAAATTTACGTATTTATGACGTAATTTTGTACTTCCGGGGACAAGCCTTGCCACGTGGTCACTTTTTCTGATTTGGCTTGAATTCACATTGTACCGTACAGCAAAATTTTTTGAGATATATTCATAACTCTTTCTTAAATGTAATGAAAGTACTCCGAATTATTTACTTACAAAATTTACACAAAATCAGGTGTATTTTTCAAACTGAAAATGCGCCCTGTTCAAGTCGTGTTTGTGAGTGCATTTCTGAGGCATAAATTTGATTAGAACACAGATATCTGTGATGTTACACTTGAAATAGGACAAAATATGTCTCTCCTCGTATGTAATTCCTCGGAACACAAAAATAAAGTATAAGTTCGACTCAATTTGAAAGCCTTGGTACATTTTCTGCCGTAAAGATCGCGGCCCAAATGCCCAGAAACATGGGTTATTCAAACTCTTCAATCGGCAGGAAATATTTGAGGAATAATACATTCATCGATCTGATAGCGGGTGTATGGTCAATAATGGTGATATAAAATTCCGATGAATTTCTGTTGATTTACATTGATATTATTTGGAACCGAACAATTACAAATTTCACAATTTTTCAGAAAATTTGGCGAGAAAGTTGTGTGTCCCCAAAATGACAAAATAACGCAAAATAACATGACGTTTTAAATCTCACTTCGGTGCCCTATTACTCCAAAATCCAAATCCCCGCTCCAAATCTATACATTATTTCTATTCTAACATGTTAAATTATTAATAGGAAATAAACGTTACCATGGCTACACACGTTCGTTGAGGACATGAAGCTTCTGAAATGGAAATCTGATGTAGGCCCTAGGGTCGTATATCAACTGACATAACACCTTTTGAAATGACTAAAATGCTAAGACCACTCTGACGTCACCATGTTAGAATATATATTCTAACATGTTATATCAGTTGATACGGCCCAGGAGCCTATATCAGATTTCGTTTCCAGGAGCAACGGCCTACAAAAACGTCATGACCGCAACAAACATCTGTAACCATGGTAACGTTTATTTCCTAACATTCATTTACCAAGTTAGAATAGAAACAATGTATATATTTGTCGTAATTGTACGCAAAATAAACTTCTCGGGACATGTGATATAGCCCTCGACGCCTTCGGCGTCTCAGGACCATATCACGCTGCCCTCGAAGTTTTTTTGTGCGACAATTACTCCAAATATATACATTATTCCTTAATCATTGGTGCAGAAATCATTTGCTAAATGGTGTGTGCTCATGTTGGTTGTGTCGAACGAAACTTCACCTAAGTTTTTCATCAATGAAAATAATATATAATTATTTATTAAGTCAGTTGATGAATCACTGAAATATACTGACCATCCATATTTTGCCTGGGGGGTGAGTCACTTTCAACAACTCGTGAAAATCGTCGAAATATTTATCGGGCAGTGGTATTTCTGGGGCATCTTTCTCCTTGAAATCACTGGTAAACATATTCTTCATCACAGGCGATGACACCATCAATATTTGTTTATTAGCGTAGAGCTTTTTGTTCTCAACCACAAATGTTACATCGCTCAAGTCCCAAGGTTCACAGAAAGTTGTGGAGGTTGCCATGTTGATTCTGCCGTTTGATACATGTACACATCACTGGTACTGTCAGTATCTAAACTGAGTATTCCAGGAAAGCCGATGAGTCTTCGCTCTAAAACCATTTCGTACCATTCATGTCAAATTGAGAGAGCTCGAAACATCACACTTTTGGTATTATAGACATGTTCGTCTTCAAAAGCAGGGCATCGGTTTTGTTATTTATAATAGATATACATGTATTTCAAATAATTATCGTCTGCACACAAACACTTGCAAACTTATTTTATGCAAAGAGATACTTGAGATTTCTTGGTAAACATTGTCAGGTTTACAATGAGACATACCTTTACTGTATAGAAACCATATTCAAACCTCCAATAGGCATATGTCACGATAATTATACAGCTCTGGAATAGAAATATCGAACAGATTACAAACTTTAAGAAATTTGCCAGAATGTTTCACGCACCTTCCCGGTCCTGTCCAAGTCATGAAATCCACCGATATTCACTCACACAAATATCACTAATTTATAGGGAAGTTTATACCCACTCATCTGATAAGCATGCGTGTTGTTTCGAGAGTCTTGCGAAGCACGCTATCTTTATGGATATTGTCCATAGTTCACCTAAGTGAATTATATGGCATATTGCTCTACCCAACCGTACGCCGTAGTGTATTTTTCAGGTAGAGCCCGGCCCCAAAACCCTCCCCAGTACATACATGAATGCATCATAATGAGCTCGGCCCTGACCAAGACTTTCAGCAATCGAATGCTCCCTGACTCAGACACACACTAACACATGCTTAAAACACGTACAAAATCGACACACCCACATTTCGCCTTGCACTTGTAGCCGTGTGTATATATTCATGTATACACCTCCACATGTACATAGGGCCTACTCATTTTATTTTCATTCCATAATTAACATGTTTAACTAATTCTGCAGTTCACAAATGCCAAGTCCTATACCTTTTCCCGCTAATATTACTTCATTTCCTATTAATTTCTGCCTAGTATAAAAGCAATTTGGCGCCATGTTCTTCGTCTTTCGCTCTAAACAACTGGCGGATGAACATCGGCTCGTTACATGTCATCACTACATGGCATATCTTTGTATATATTTCAGTTATTATTCGCACGCCTGTAAATAAACATTGAGCACCACACTGAGTCGTTCATTCCACCGAAACGACATTTGGCGCTGCGAGCAGGGTATCATCTTTAGTCAGCCAGTGGATTCGTCAGGTCGTGCTGAGATCTTGGTGATGCCTGCATCATCACAACCTGCCATGTGACAGCGTCATCAGCCGTCAGCTGTCATTGCTGTGTTCATCCCCAACTTCTGGACTCCTTTCAGGCTCCTCGTGTGAGTGTTGACCGCGTCACGCTCCGCTTCACCACGTGTGTGTTTGTGTCCCATCTCATCGTGCACATTACTCGCCGTTCTTCACCGCCTTGGATTCGTTTCGGCCTGTAAGCTTCAGACCCAGTGCTCCGTCCTGCCTACGGACGTCAGTTTCCGTGCCATTTCGTACCATTCACGTCAAATTGAGAGCGGTTGAAATATCACCACGTAGGTGAGCTAGGCTTTGGATCTCGCGCACCACCATGGTGAAGATCCAAGGAGAAGGTAACAGACCGAATTGACAGAGCACGGAACTGCAATGTGCGACCCAGATACGCGAACTTTAGATACCTGCGAAAGGCTGGGTGTACCGGAATGTGGAAGAAAGCGTCTTTCAGATCCAAGAAAACTGCCCATGCATTCACTGGTAGAGCTAGCCGAATGGATTCGGTCGTCTCCATGGCGTTGGGTGTCTTTTTTGGGTGATTCAGCGGAGACAAATCTATCACTGGACGCCAACCACCGGAACTCTTTGGAACCACAAACACGATACTGTAGAACCCTGGAGTCTGGCAATCCGCGGGTTCTACGGCTCCTTTTGAAATCAATTTCTGGATTTCTGCATCCAAGGCCCGCCTCTCTGGAGCTGACGATAGGGTGAATGGCTAATATGGGCACGTTTTCTATAAAGGGCCTTAGAAATGACGATAGGGGGGATGGAATGTTACTGCCTGTCATCCATGCTGGGGTCAAAATAGGGTCCTTGCTGGTCAATATTAGCCCGGATGACATTCAAAATTGTGATTTCTTCATACAATTCTAACAACTTTATGTACGGTGATAGCCGCGGTCATTTATTCCACTAAAAATTCAAATAAAAGACCATTAAATCATGAGTAATGAAGCTAGAGTAATAATTTTGGTGTCAAAATGTCTAAAATAACATGGCAAATTAAGAATAACACCAACTATAGCAATACAGGGTTTAAATTTTTTTTATTATTACATGAATAAATTTACTCAGAAAACGATTTACTCAGTAACACAGAAAATGGTTCAAGGAGAAACTCCATGATTTGCTGAAGGGCAAAGTTGACTTCGTTCCTCAGCTTGACCCACAAGCACCATTGTTGGTCTGGGGATGACCATCCATCAAGCAACCAGGTCAAAAAGTCTTGTAGATATCTTTCACCAAGCCGGGCATTGCATTAGCTACAGGCAAGTCCAGTGTGTGGACACTATACTGGCGAAGCAATGTCTCGAGAACTTCACCAAGAGTGGTGAATTTCCAGTCCCACCGAACCTCACCAAAGGTTGATTCCTCCAATTTGCTGCAGATAACATAGATATCATCGAGGAAACCTTGGACGGGAAGGGGACTTTCCATGCCACCCAGATGGTCGCCTTCCAGAGAGGTAAACCTGCAGTGCCAAATGCGGAACTAGTCTGTGGACAAGACAGGTCAATCAAGTTGCCAAAAGAGCTACAGAAACTCACTCACCCGCCTGAACACCCTGTACGTGCCCAGCCCCAATTTGCAGCAGATGTGACCACAACGATATATGAACCAGATAGCCAAATAACAAAGAAAGCAAACAGGAAGGATCTCTGCTGGCTGTTAGTCACACGTTGTGCAGACAAGCCAGTGCCATCATAGACTGGTTTCAATCAGCTTACAACAGCAGATGAGAATGAAACAAAATCAGTAGGTTACCTTCCCATTATAAATGCTCCAGCACATGAGCGCGACACATTATGGACTGTAATATTGCAATGTTTGAAGATCTCAGAAGAGCTGAACCCTGGTCAGACAACTGTATTAAAGTCATAGTAGCAAGCTACCATTATATGGTTTTATTCATGTCCAGATGAAGCTATTGTAAACATTTGGTGATAAAATAGATGTTCGCGTTAAATGGTTATTAATAACAGCGACATGTAATCGATTATATTGAGCCAGTATTGCAATCGCCTTCCCATGCCAATGAAAAAATAGCTTCGGCAGTTTCCGTAATCGTGACGTCAGTTGAGGCAGAAAGTGTTGCGATGGCTGGCCAAAAACGTAAAATATGTAATTTGGGCGGTCAGCTCAAAGATGGGAAACAACCCAAAAATGCATGAGATTCAAAAGGAAACACGCTAAAACCAGGAAATACTGTACATCCTGCTGTTCAACAAACCTCCGTTCCGGGTGAATAAATAGTACTAATTCTAAATATCAAGACAAAAAATCCCATAATGCCGCTATCTCACCCGTTCACTTGAATTGTCAACCATACTCCAGGGGAGTGAATATGCGACATGCAGTTTACCTTGCTGGCTACATGTACTTTCAAGTTTACCTCAACTGACGTCACCAACCACGTGACCCACACTGAAATCGTGATCAAAATCTTCGGCAAATTACGGAAGGAGTGTCTATTTGATTCAATATCTCGAAACCCATTAATTGTATTTGAGAAATTCGTTCGAATTCACTGAAAACTATTTATAATAGACTAAATGAAAAGCACTTTCATCAGCATGCTACTAGGTCTTTAACGCTGGATGAGCAACTCTACTCAAAAGCGAAGGAACTGCAATGGGAAAACCCAGATATCACAAAGAAGTTGTTTCTATGCCTCGGAAGTTTCCATACAGCAAAAAACTTCATGAAAGCTATTGGTCAACACTTTGTTGAATCCGGCCTTCAAGATGTTTGGACAGAGAGTGGAGTGTTTGGCGAGACAACAGCAGTTAACAACATGTTGGCAAAGTCCCACAATCGCACAGTCAGAGGACACAAACTGACCATCACAGCACTATGGGAAGTTATGTGGCCAGATTTCCGAGCCTGGGCTCAAAACCATGGATCGATGACCAGAGTTTGAAAACTCTTGCAGAAGCTGTCATGAAGGCATTAGAAGATCGTGGGGAGGCAGCGAGGGTATGCACACCCAATGAAGTGCTGACGACACTGGAAAATGCCGTGGATAATGCGACTAACTCGACTGCTCAATGACTACGATGAGATCCTATCACTGACCGGCGTCTACTGGCGACAATACATGCAGATGGTTCTCATCCTCCTAAAATTCATATGCACAGAAAGAACAGGAGGTTGTCAAATGCATATTTCTGCCGGGCTCGCATGCTTCGCCCAGTACATGACCATACAAATTACACCCGTTGGGGCACAATCTATGCTGCAGATATCAACCAGCTTCTGGAATCGCACCCAGATGTTCATCGGAAATTTATGAGTGGTGACTTTGTTGTTATAACAACACCCGAGACCTTCAATCAGGTCAGTACAGACTTAGCTCTCGAACATGTCAACAAAGTTGGGAAAGTGGCAGGAGGCCTGGTAGGAATTACTCGATCCGATTCTGCCAGAGATATGTGGTGCCTCACTTACAATAAACGTAGCCGACTGGTGGCTGAAACAGCAGACAGGCTGGGGCTCACGATAGAAGACACAGAACATGTACCATCTTCAGTCAAAGAGGTCGGAAATGTCACAGTGGAACGTGACGCAGCTGATGTGCAAAAGATCATGGAGCAATTCAGGAAATTCCCAATCTTCAGTGAACATGGCGAAGATCTGACTTGCCATCTGACGTGAGAGGTTGCGCCGGACAAAATCAAAGATGCATTACTGACAGCTGAGGCAAAGGGGCGAGGTAAGCTTGAGAGCTTTGTGGACTAATTAAGGCTAATTAAGAAGGAGATTAGTTTCCATGACAAGCTGAAGCTTTCGCAGAGCCCCACACAGAAAACGATGTATATGGTAGACACACCTTACCCGACAGCATGGTATGGCAGTCAAGGCTGACAAAGTCTTATTCCAACGACTACTTGTTGCAAAAGATGCAGGAAAAGAAATCTACAGAAGCTGCTAACACATGAACTTTCACCAGTTCCACTCAGCTTGGCAGACCTCGCTGGAAATCTGCGGTCAGCAAACAAAGCTGCGTTGAGCACAGTATTGGAGGATGCAGTCACGACAGGATCCATTCCAGACTCAATGCTGAAGACATGTACTATCATTGATGGGCAGGCCTTGGTACAGGAGCTTGGAAAAACAGCAGGTGCAAAAACGTTCGGGGATTTGTCTAATGCATTCAATACCACAGTGTTAAGCCAATTCAGCAATGAATGTTCTAGAATGTTGTATTTGACAGATACAGGAACGAATCAATAAAATCGGCAACTCGAGTGAAGCAGGCAGGACATGCCATTGCAATTCGTCGTAAAATCGACAACAAGGATATCCCTCTGCCAGTAAACCGGAAGCAATTCATCAATCTGTCAGAAAACAAATAAAATTTGATACAATTCTTGAGCTTACAGATGATGGAAAAAGCCAAGGACACACTGCACAATTGTGAGTTGGTCGTTGCCGGTGGCTATTCAGAAGAATCAGCAGTGGAGTCATCAACTGGATCAGATATGGCATCCCTAAAGTCCTCGCACGAAGAGGCAGATACACTATAATCTTGCATGCGTTGGAGGCGACGCAGAAGGGTTTTCATGTCTGATCATTTCCTGCAGAGATACAGATGTTCTCGTACTCCTCGTTCACTTTGTTGATCAACTCAGTGATGAAGTATGGCTGTGGACCGGAACTACACAACGCAGGCGTTATGTGGCTGTCCACAGCATCAACCTCTCACCAAGCATGAGGCAGAACATCTTAGCATATCATGCTCTGACCGGGTGTGATACCGTCAGTCAAATGAGTGGACGCGGGAAGAAAACTACATGGAAAGTTTTTCAGAAAACATTCAACTCTGCTCGACAGTCTGGGCTCTGGACTCCTGACTGTGTCAACCATGCGACAGGTGGAGGAATTCTTGTGCAGAATTCATTCGCCAACTACCAATGAGACAACAATAAACGAGGTTCGCTACGAATGTTTCAGAGAGGTTCCAAAGATCAGGAGAAGCTTCCGCCGACCCATAAGTGTCTGGAGCAGCACATCAGACGTGCACATTATCAGAGCCAGATATGGTATCTTGCAGGAAGTGCATCAGTATGTGTCACCCATCAATAATGGCTGGTACAAAGATTCAGAGACAGAGCGTCTGCACCCCCATCTGATGGTTGCTGAACCTCTCCCTGCAGATCTCACGGAGATCGTCTTCTGCAAATGTAAAAACCGTACCTCGTCAAGATGTAGCTGTCGGTCAAAATCCCTCCAGTGTACAGCAGCCTAGAGCTGTAGTGACGACATTTGTCGCAATCTATCAGTTCAACTGATGGCGACAACGACGATTTTGACTTATTTAAAATCACCTAGGTTTGAGGAACTGGGTGTGGTTCATTTATAGTATTACCTTGTTTTCACGGTTTCACCATTTTCATCGTTTGGGTTACACATTTTTACACACATAACGGAATGATGTAAGTCTCAAATTTAATCCATGACACAAAAAGTGTCTTGCATGTTCAACAAGTTTTTTGTCTCGTGAGTGCTGCTGGCAAACAAGTATGGATTGTCCAAATTGTATATACATCTGGATCGTTGTATTTTGGAAGACTTGAAATGTTAAAAAATTATGATTGATACACGATTGTGATACCATCTGAGATTGGCATCTGTTATGCTGTGTGTTTTCGATATGAATTGTAATTCAAACTTAGTTCAAAACTTTGTTGTTGTTGTTTCGTTGTAACATCATGTGTTTAGCACAAGTGTTATCTTATGCTTGGTCTAGTTGAGAGTTTCAGAGATACATATGTACATTAATCTCACACTTGAACATGTTAAACAGTTCATCACATTCACGGTGTAGGCCTATATACCACAAACTTTCTCAGATGTAGCCAATAACTCATTGTGGTCATATTTTGGTATGTTTGTTGTTGTTTCCATGGCAGAAAACCACATCTGGACATAATTATTAAACTCAAGTTTGAGATAATGATTTCTATCACATGACAACAAAATAATTAGTGTTGCATAGTTTTTGACAGGCTTATGATTGATTGTGTCAAATTCAAGAATACTGTAAAACTACTAATTTTGGCGGACGATTTATTTGGCGGATTTGACGGTAGGTGCTAAACCGCCAAATTAAATCGTCCGCCAAATTAAGTAGATATATATAAAGAAATATATGTGGTTTTGAAACCACTAAATTTAATCTCCACCAAATAACGTGGGGCTCACAACCGCCAAATTTAAAAGCCGCCAAAATTAGTCTTTTTACAGTATCATGCACTCATGAGGTTCACTTGAGGGTAGTGTAAGGTTCTTTGGTTTACTAGCAGTAAACCTAGTCAAGACATTTAAATAGTTTATTTTGGCAATATGGTGTATAATCTTGGATAATTTTGGTAAAGATTTCTTAAAGATAAAATATTTTTATGAGCTGAAACACCCTGTTTTGCGGATGACAGATTGTGAAATCGAAGGCAATTTCAGACATATTATATGTGTTTTCATGTAATAATAAGAAATTTACACACTGTATTGCTATAGTTGTTATTATTCTTGATTTGCCATGTTTTTCGAGACATTTTGTCTGTTATCTGAATGTTTAAAGAAATAAATAACCGCAGCTACCTCCGTACATAGAATTGTTAGAATTGTATGAGGAAATCACAATTTTGAGAGTCATCCGGGCTAATATTGACCAGCAAGGACCCTATTTTGATCCTAGCATGGGTGACAGGCAGTAACATTCCATCCCCCCTAAAGTGACATTTTGAGATTTTGTTCCTAGTCTAGGTGTAGTTACGAATCTGAAATCCCTTCCTGAGTACCCCCGCGATCCAAGGGCTGGTTCCCATCTCTTGCCAAACAGGCCAAAAGAGATTTCAGTGCCCAACGACTGGCGGATCCACGTTTGTTGGATGTAGAGGCAGGGGCTCCTGGAAAGGGCTTCTTCTTCTTCCTGGGCTTGGAAGAAGAGGCCAAAGAGGTCTGCGGTTGAGTGAGAAGCTTCCAGGACTTCTTCTTAGCTAGCAGCTCCGATACCAGCTGGGCGTTGGCAGACTGGACCCTTGACGCTCCTTGTGGATGAGGTCCAAGTTGTGTGAGGAGTCACGAAGAGCATCCTGTGCGCAGGAGAGTAGCATGGGAGCTGTACGAAGCCAGGACTTCAAGGCCACCGTGGGTTTGAAGGACATCAACTTGAGGAATGCGTCCCTCCGCCACTGTTCCATGGTGTAAGTTCCATAAGAAAGTTGGTGGAGATGATCCCGGATGGCGACACCAGCGCTGGACAAGAGAATAATCACAGTGGTGAGCTGCTCCTAGAGAGAAGGGTGGGACTGGACCCGCTGAGGCTTGGCTGGAGAGTCCCTCAAGCAGATCTCGAGCTGCAGTGAGGAGCCAATCTTGAGTGGAATCTATCAGGATGGCCGAGCGCATGGACTACTGAACGTCGGTCAACTAAGTAGCCGTGACTGACACCGAAGAGGGGTTCGTCATGAACTGTAAGGCCTCCTTGTAGGATACCGTAGGCTTCTCCAAAAAGTCCTTGTGTGAAGGCACGTACAATGTTGAGAGCTTAGGGTGCTTGATCTTATCCCCCTTGGCCTTGATCGCAGCCTTGCGGCAACACTCAAAGGCCCATCGAACGCTGCGGCTGAGGGGCAACTGCTACCGCGAGTTCGTTGGAAGCACAGGAGACTGGATCGACCGATGAAGAGGTATCCGCCGGAGGTCCCGGAGGGAACTGTGAGCCGAGACAGGTGCGTACGAGTAGCTTCTCCCGGAAGAGTAGTTCCTGGCGTGACAGGCGGTCTTCCCCACGCGAGTGGCAAAGACTGAGGTTCTGGCCAGAGGTTCTGGAGGGAACTTTGAGCTGAGACAGGTGCGTACGAGGAGCAGCTTCTCCTGGAAGAGTAGTTCCTGGCATGACAGGCGGTCTTCCCCACGCGAGACAGACGTCCACAAGTTGCCTCGCTAGCATGACCCGCAAATGGCAGGAAACCCGGAGGAGGAGTTGTAGGTGGTCCACACTGAAGAAGACTGTGCTGCATTTGGGTCGACAGCTGAGACAACATAGACTGCATTTGAACATAGACCGCAGTAATGCATGCTGATATGTCCAATTCTAGCTGCTGCATCTCCCGAGGCGTGGAGGAAGCTGCTGGATGAGCAGGAATGGACTCCAAGATAGACTTCGCTGAAGAGCGGCCCGAAGTAGCAGTGGCTGCGAGTGAGTGGCCCAAAGGCCCGGACACGCTGAGGAGCAGCCCGACGCAGACTCCGCTGAGAGCAACACAAAGGAACTGTCTAATGGCAACGGCGAGGAGATCCACTGCAGTGGAGGCAGAGAGGATCTGCTGCGCTGTGACATCGTCTGGAAGAGAAATCCCCCTCCCGCTTCTGTCTGAACATCAAACCCCAAGGTGACCAGGTGTGGCGGGAGACGTGTTGAGCACTCACTGAAGGCATAAGAGCCAGTTGTCCAAATAGGACCCGGTGACCGGTCGGACCCCGGGACCTGATCGGATCCCAGGTCCCGAGCCCCTACAGAGGCCAGGGACCAAACCACCTGCGGTTCCAACTCGACTAGAGGCCTACCGTCGGTTCTCAGAACCCGAGGTGGGCAGGGAAGCAACCCCGTGGCATCGACGGACATCCCTGAGCACATATCTAAGCGGCGAGTAAGAGACATGTGCAGTCTATCGGATCCCAGGACCCGATCAGGTCCCTGAAGCCGAGCGCCACCGTGCAGCCTAACAGCTGACGGAGACTCAGAAAACGAGTCCGTATACCCATCAGTGCCCGGGACCCGATTGGAGCCAAGTGCCATCGTGAAACACGTGCATGTTAAAGATGGGCACAGGAATGGATCCCGATCGGATCCCGGGAGCCGAGTGCCCACGTGTGACACACACTAGTGTCAAACAAGGACTCGGAAACACTGTTCTCAGAGTGAACTAAGTTGGAAGATTGAGCCAGATTAGCTGGAAAACCAAATTCCGAACATTTGGCAACTGAGGGCGCAAAGCCTAAAGCAGTGAGCGGCCCACCACATCACCCACCACACCTGTGTGGCCAAGAGTCGCACGAACAGGTCGGGGAGAGGGGGAACATAAGCCAAATTAGCATCATATTTATAGCAAAATTCCTGTGAGTCTAAGCAGGACAGGGCGTCGAATGGCGGTGCGGCGGCGAGCCTTCGCGGATTTGGAGCAGTCAGAAGAGGGCGGGAACGGACGCTCACGTTAATGAAGCAGGTCCCGAAGCACCCCGTACACAGTCGACCACTCGGCTGCGGAACGCGACCCACACCGCTCACATGGAAACGCATCTATGCAGAAAGTTTCTACACATAGAGATTGTGCACTTCCCACGCCGGGGAGGAAAACATGGCATCGGCCATCAGCTCGACTGAAAAAACTGAGGAACCTGGGCGTGGACCACCGTCCAATGTGTAACGGGACACCCTTAACACTAAAGGATCCTACCCTGATAAGTTCCAACAGTGTTGGAAAAATCCAAACACAAAAATATGAATAGTAATAGAGTAGGCATAAAAGTTTGGCTGTTTCCTATGAGGAGAATTGGGAATGGAGGAAGTGGGTACAGCGCTGCCCCTGGTGGCAGCATTGGAGGGGTCATTCTTTATTCTTCTCCATAAGAAAGGTTTCTCTATGAGGGTGCCTAATTTAAGTAGGCTGTTGGGGTTACCCGTGTAGTATTATGGAGGTAATGTATAGGACAATAATTTTCAGTCAGGACCTTTCTGCTCTCAGGTGACCGTAGGCAGTTATTGCCACTTTTCGACTTTAACCTTTTCTGTAACTGTGTCATTCAATATTGATCAGTAAAATTTCACAGTGTTGTTTCTATTATCAAGGCGCATCTTCTGAACAAAAACGGTTGAAAAAACTGGCTTCACACTATGGTCTTGAATCTCAGCACACTAAAAACATCGTGACCAACAAATTTTCGACCTTCGGTGATAATGGAGAATTTTGGTCTGAAGTCCATCGGTCTTGCACCATATGATCGGGAATCGGCCAAAGAAAAATACAAAAATAGTAGTAAAAAAAACAGTAAAATTTTTTTTTTTGGCTGGAAGTGGCTCAAAACAAATAGTGACGTGATTTGAAACAAACACTTTTTTCCTCGACCCATCAAATAATCCAAATGGACGCCACACACAGACTGGCGATTCAGGGGCAATGAAACTTATAAATGTCACAAATGGTCATACAGTTTTCGGGAATATGGCCTCCGAAGTCCAACATTGACTGTTTCACGTCAGAAACGGCAGCCGTTTTGAGCAAAAAAAAAATTCGAAGATTGAAATATCTCTCTCTTGAAATATTTTTATTTGCATTTGCATTTCAGAAAGATTTGCCTGTAAATTTTAAAGGTTGTAAACTGTAAAGATGTGGACGACGCGGATGAAACGCCATGCCAATAGTTTATCGGACCATAGCTTCGGTAACCTAGAAAATAGTCACACTGACACCCAGATGACAGGGAGGGGGACGGTAGAGATAAAATTGTTGAATTTGTAAGCTACAAATCACCTTTTGGTTTCAAGTTAATTAATGCAATCAATCAGATTTATTTTCTTGTTCTGACAGGGTGATAAATTGGTTTCTGAAAAAAAAACAGTAATGGGCCATACAGAAATAATCATCATGATTGATAGGACATTAAGAATATAATTACATAATTTCCATAACGGTTGCGAAAATGAAATGTTGGTACTTGACATGGAAAAAACATGTGCTTGGGCGTACACAATATCGAAAATCCCTTGACAAACAGCTTGTATTACTATTGTATATGTATTATTGTTTATATACTAACCAAATTAATAGGCCAAATAACTATTGTGTTGAATAAATGCCAAATGCAGATGTTTTGCAATAATCAGGGCAATGATCTGGGAGGGGAGGTTGTTAGGTTATTATTAATCCCAAACTGTGTTCCGATTGACAGGAATAAAAAGTACTAAGTCATAGCTTGTTCGACGGTAATATACAGCAATATCAGACGAATGATGGATCGTTTATATTAGAGCAACTACATGTGTGTTTTTACGATGGCATGGCATGGAAAAACTTTCTAAAAAATATTTTATGACCAGCTACAACATGAGCCTAATGTTATGAAATCAGTAATGATCAATATTATCATTTTGTAATATATTGTCAAACGAAACGACAGATTATATTGGCGGAATAAAATTATTTTACAAAAATGAAAATAGACCCAAGAGCCTAAGTAGGCTACCAGCTGAAGGTAATTGGAGGACCAGAACGTTTCTTCATTACTGCTCACTTCTATATAGTGTATCATATGAATTCGACTAATCATGTAACCAAATTAATTGTCATGAAGTATTCCATAAACTTGACTCCAACAACATTGAATGCCTTTGAAAGTTCGAAGTCATTGAAGGTCGAGTTCAAAGTCACCATTAGAAAGTTATTATTTTCTTTCTGATGGTATTGAGAGCTGGGTTCTAACTCACACCTTTTCGCGCCCATGTTCACCAGGCATTTTCAGCTTCGGGAAATCCAACCAGCCAAATATGACTAATTTAAGACATTCAATCAAATCGCCCACCGGACACCATACGAATATGTCTAAACTCAACTCGTAAGTTGATTTAGGATGAAAACTATCATATGGTTTTTTTTTAGAAAATGTACTTTAATATGCATGACCTTGATGTTAAACCAACACCAAAGCATAAAGTATTCCCAGCAAACACATGCATGGCGCTATGTACTGTTTATCTTGTGTATAATATAGAATGCCTTGATATGCTGGAAAGGCATGAAATGTAGGTTCAATGTAAGTATCCATCTGTGGCGATTTTGCCCTAAGCACGCGGCAGGTGATTGTAAACATACATGCCATTTATGTGGCCTTTTCGTTCTTGGCCTTGTTTTGACACGCTCCGTTCGAGCGTGCGTTGCCACGGCAACGCATTGTAATTTACGCTCCAGTAAACTATAACAATGGTTTGATTATACCTCGCGTGCGTCCTACAGCTTGTGGTGTATTATATATACACTGGAAGCTACTCGATCGAGGAGATTGTCCAAGAGAGAGTGCCTAGGACGCACGCAGGGCTCACCATGAGCTTTGCGTTCCCTGGTCAAGAGTAGTGGGCTCTTAGAGCCCTGGGGACGATTTCCATGGGGAGGCCCGGGCTGGGAGAGACCAGTTGCTGACTCGGGGGCGCAAGCCCTGTGGATCGCCAGTTCTCTCCCTTCCCGGGACGTGTGACATAGGCTCTGGCCAGCATGTCGGACTGTACGGGGTTCCGTCCCCGAGGCAGACCGCGGCTCGCCAGGCCCCTCCAGTTAACACCGTGGTGATGAACCAGTTTCTGAACGGTGTCCGTAGGCCTGGGAGTGTCGGGTGGGCTGTTACCTGGATACCGTTAATGCTAGAGTGGTTACCGTGTCCGCAGTGACCTCCGGTGAGCGGCGCCGCCGCAAGGATCCGGAATAGCGGATGCGCGTCCGCAAGGACTCGTGGTGAGAGGACTATCCTCGAGGATCCCGAAGAGCGGACGATAGTCAATAACTTTACACATCTATTACCACAAATACAACCAAATTTTGATGATTCCAATAACAAACGTAAAATACAATGAACATGGAACCAATACTCGTGTGTAAATTATAAGTTCGTGAAATATGAGCGATAAAATATGAGTTCAGTGTCAGACAATACTGGGAAACTTTATGGAAGTTGATGAGGCCCACATAGAGGTAACCATAAGGAGCTAACATGTAAACTAATATGCAAAAGAGTACTTGTCACAGATTGTGTGTGCTTATGTCCTAAACCCAGCTATTAGTCTTGGCAAAACATCCTTGTCGCATACTAGCTGGGAATTTCTGTGCACAAAGTCATCATGTCTGCAACTAGCTCTGGACACATCATATGCTTTTGATATCGGAATGTTGCTGCTCAAAAAAAGCTAAATTGAATATGGCAAAAATCACATCGACTTCAAAGCCGCTTTTTAAATGTCCACAATTCAAAGTGATCGCCCGTTTTGTGTCTACGAGGCCTGTTTTGGTGAAGAATGCTAACTTCGAGTAACTCAATTAAATCGGTCAGCACACACCATCAGGATATGTGAGAGACATAGGTATCTGATATGCAGATTCAGAAAAGTTTTCCGACAGATTTCGAGGACATATATTGAGTTCATCTAAGTTCATCTAAGTTTAAATTCAAGGTGTAGAATATTTATGACAGTTATCGACCCGAACCCTCCCTTACACGTTCTCTCACTCCACATACACGTCACAGAATCAATACAAATCCATACTTACACCATGCGTCACCCCGACACGTGCACTACATTCACCGCACCCTCCTCGAACACATGCCCAGAACATGATTCCGCATCACACAGCCAATCAGCATACTTCCAGACATCAACAACACATGATACCAGACATTACATCACATCTGACGAATCACACACAACTTCCGTTGCTCGAAGCTGGAAACTTAGAGACACCACGAAGAAAAGTCCGGTGCTTTCATTGTAGTTGGTTTTTAGAGAGACCCTGTATGCGGACGTGTTTTTGAGGATATCGTAGAAGATTGTGGGCGGACATATCTGGGATTGTGCCATCGGACTTTATCATCCCCAATAAAGTGGATTAATTGAATTCGGACTGGTTTGTGTCTCTTCAGACACAACACTTACGAACTCTAGACGACGTGATAGGGTTGATCGGGCCCTGGTGAGCCCGATTCGTCACAAAGGTAATCAACAGACAGCCAGTATATGACTTGGCTTGTGATAATGTACTTATGTACTTGTCATACACCTATTTGATGGGGTTTGATTCTGAGGTCGAAATTGTTTATGTTGTTGAGCAGTTGTATACTAATTCCATCAGCTGTACAGTAGAAACAACTACATTTTACACAGTGTCTGCCCTTGATGACGCCACTGTGTATTCAGATAAAATATTTGGTTTGTTTCTCCTCAAAATGTTTCTTAGGTTTGCTATTACCATGACCGTTTTGTCCCCATAAGCTGGCCCCACTCGTGAGTGGTATGTGTGTACCGATCTATTATCGCCAGTACTAGATTTTGATGATGTCAATACACGGCCGACTATCAACACTTTTTGAATAAACAAAGAGCCCAAACAAACATTTTTGACCGTGTGTAAAATAATATAGTTATTTATGCTGTTCATCAGATCTAATTAGTGTTTTAGTTATTAAACAATCGGAACATTCAAACATATCCCGTCGAGTAGATTTATGACAAGTACAGAGTGTTCAATCACAAGCCAAAATATGTGGATCTTTCAATCACTTCATATACAAATAAAAAAATTTCAACATGACGGAGCGTGTGATCTATTGATTGCTACAGTGGTTAGAAGATCGATGGGTACCGAAATTGATGATCCTTACATTTTCGACCTTGGGCGATAACATGAATTTTGGTGTACGTCCATCGGTTATACATCAAATGGTGGGGCCATAGAAACTAAAAAAACGTAGCAAAAATTAATCATGAACAAAAGTAGCTTTTTTGCGATTTTTACCTTCTTATCGACCATGACCTGAATTCTTAACGCTGACCTCCCAAACTTCGAAAGCTTTCACAAAACTATGCTTCATACTTCATACATTCGTTCAATATTCACTGAGTACCGTCAGTGATTTTGGGATTACAACTACTTGAAATACAAACATTACTCATTACATTTCTGGGTTAGTGACATCTACTTGCATTTCACATAACCCATAACAATTTAAGTTCATCAAATAACAAATGTTATATGCATTCACTGACCATATTGTTCATATGCTTGCGTCTAAGCAAACAAGGAGCACAAAACCCAAGCTAGATACAGGAAAAATACTGATCCCATAGTAAATGTAAATATCACCATGCTTTTGTTTCATTTGCATCATGACTACATTTGCAAGTAAAGTATTATTATTACACATGCACTGATGGATTGTTTCAACACAACTATGGAGCGTTTTTAGGGTCAATATTCATTGACATGCATTGTAGATTTTCTTGTTGTGAATGATTTTTTCAACCGCAAAATTCTTTATTCCACATTACTGTTTCTACAATTTCTGTGTCGAATTTACATATTCTTACTGCATAGTTTTAATGTCCACCTCATTGCTGCTTACTCCCAAGTCCTTACTGGTACGTTCTCAATGCTCAATTCATCATGTCAAATTCTAACACCTTTGTCCATGCAAACTATCAAAAACAAATCGCATCTGGCACAATGCATATGGAACTTAGCACATTGCATTTAGAATATAGCATATCACATGATGAACAACGCACAACGAATGAAACACTCGGCGGTTAGCGCCGCCTGTCGTCATAATGATACAGTAGTAATTGTTGTGGACAAAATTACTACTGCAACATTATGACGACAGGAGGCGCTGGCCGCACGTAGCCACATGATGTATGAGAAGCTAAGACCTCCCTTCATTGGGCACGTGAATTTTTGGCGCGACCAACAGGTGCCACACTCATGTAGCTGAGATGCACAGGCCCCAATGAATTCCCGCACCCTGCCCTGTAAATAAAAGAATAATGAGAGATGATTAATATGAGCCTGTTAATAAGATTTCTATGTTCATTAAAATCAATTTTCGGTGTGACGCCATGAATACTCATTATAACTGAATTAGGTGCAAACATTATTTTGACATAGGCCTAAAACTAACACATAAAAATGTTCATAACTTGAGGAACGGACAGTGATAATTGAGATGTGAAAAAAAATTCTCAGGAAACTGATGGCTATCTCTTTCAAGGCTAAATATGATGATCTCTCCGATCATAATTTTTTCATGCCGTTAATTTGGCACGAGTCCAACTCGTGACAGTACAGTAGATACACTAGTACTACGCTACGATAGTTGTATTGGATTTAACATATATATCTTACTTACCTGTTTGCCACATAAAGAGACAACGTAGCACCAAGGGTGCTGCAGCTTACCGGCAGATCATGAGAATTGCACAGGGTATTGATTTTCCCAAATATAAATTGTTACACTGATCTTCAAATCTATTTCAAAACATGTCAAAACATGTTCGTAAATGTTGCCAAACACACATTTCCTGTATGGAATATAATATGAAATCAAGTTACATCTTGAAAGGTATCTTTCGTTAAAGATATATTCACAGATTCAAAGGCAACAAAACTTATACACATCACAATGGTACATAGGGGGAATCGTATGCATTTTGAGGGAAATTGTCAGAATAGTTTTTGAGAAAATGGCAGCCAAAGACAAAAACCATCGTTTCTTTTGACAAAATAAGGTCGTTTTGACCTTCCAAAGTCATTCAAGGTCAAATTCAAGGCCATCCATCATTCAAACCGCAATATATGATTTCCCATTTTAATGTGCCAATACTTAGGCTCTATCTTGAAAAGTTCTAGGATTTCCCCCGCAAAGCTCCCATTATGAGAGAAAAGTTGGGTGAAATTTCCCCAAAAATTTTCCCAAAAAATTTTTCAATGGCCAAAAAAAAAAAACAATTAGCCCAAGGGCTAAGATAGGTTACCGGACAATTTTGGCTTTAAGCATTGCAAGTGACATATGACTTTGAGATTTACTAATCAAGGTCATCTTTGTGAACTGCAATATCACCATTAGGTATGCTGCATATGACTTCATATATGTTCGTAATACAAACATATAAGCTCTATCAACAAGTATTTTGTCTGTAGAGGCCAATTTACACATTTCAGGTCAGGCAAGGTTGTGAGATTTGGATTTCAAGGTCATATATAAGGTCAAATTCAAGGTCTCCAAGAGATGTGCTATGAATACATGACTTCTTGTTAGCTTATACACAATCCTAACCTGTATGTGCAAGTGTTTAAGCCTTGGCTAATTTACATATTTCACATCAGACATTTAGCACTCAAAATCAAGGTCAAGGTCATCATCAGTTGTTCCATATATGACTTCCTATATGCTCATAATGCAAACTTTTAAAGCTCTATCTACAAGCATTTCATCTGTAGAGGCAAATCTGTGCATTTTTTTCCACCCCAAAATGGCTGTTTTGACCTTTCAAGGTCATCAAAGGTCAAATTCAAGGTCACCACACAAGTCGCCATATATGACTTCCCATTTGAAAGTGCCAATTTCTAAGCTCTATCTTCAAGCGTTCTATGAGTACAATCCGCGCAGCTCCCATTTTGAAGGAAAAAAGTGCCGAAAATTTTCTAAGTCCAAAATTTTTTTCACAGGGTGAAAAATTTTTTTTGTCTAGAAATGGCCCTAAATGGATAGTAATGCGATTTGGGCCGAAAAATGTTTTTTTCGTCGACCCGTCGAAAATTCAAAATGGCAGCCATACGCAGACCGGCGATTCAAGGGCAACCAAACTTATACACATCACAGAGGTACATAACTAGAATCTTTTGAAACAAAAATCTCAAATCTGATCAGACAGTTTTCGAGAAAAGATGCTAATTTGGACATTTTTCGACCAAAAAATGGCTGTTTTGACCTTTCAAGGTCATCCAAGGTCAAATTCAAGGTCACCACACAAGTGGCCATATATGACTTTCCATTTGAAAGTGCCAATTTCTAGGGCCTGCACGATTAATGGGTTAACCGCCGACGGCTAGCATTTTTTTAATAACCGCAAATAACCAGCTGTTAAATCTCCAAACGATTAACCGGTTAACCGTCAAACACCGGTTAACTGTCTTTTATAACCTTGATCAGTGATCACCAAACTGTCTGCTCATGCTCCTGAGGCATGCTTTTGAGGGCATTTAAACTCGTTAACTTTGTCGCCATGGGGCCATAAAGCGATCTGCGGTTTGTCGCGGTCGCGTGGATGCGTGCCACCTGCTAAAGGGATTATGTGTGTGCATCTTTCACAGATACACAGGCTCGCGGCTTTCTCTCATATTAATATCGAAATTAACGAAGTTAAATAGGGGAAATACAAGTTTTCCTAAATGAAACATAAAGACACCTACACACACATAGACATATAGCAATCAAAACCATTCGGGGGACGTATTAAGAAGTGAACCCCAGACACTTCGCCTCAGGCTTAACTTCGAATGGTAAGGATTGTATATGTGACAGAATGTGCAATGTCAGGTATAACGCAATCAGAACTGGAAAGAGCACATATATTCAGTAATATGCAAAATATGTACAGTTAATACAGTTTAGTTCATTGAGTTATACATATATGTTGAGGTTATATTTCAATAGTTTCCAAATCTTCAGCAAGAAGTAAAAGATTTTAAAAATTAGCCCAATGGGCTAGTAAGGTTACCGGAGAAATATACAGAGTTAAGCCGAGAAAGTTGAAAGTCAAATTCAAGGTGACCACTGAAATCGCCATATCTCTAACCGTGAAAATGGGATCAAAGGTTAAATTCTAGATCACCAAACTATTCAGCATACATCATTTCCTATATGTTCACTATGGACCCCTAAGCTGTAAATTTGATAATAAGCGAGATATAAGCCATTTTGTAATCTGACTTTGAAAATAAAATGACTGACCTTGAAATTTAGGTCAAAGGTCAAATTCAATATCATTAAAATATTCAGAATATATCATTTCCTATATGTTCACAATTGATTCCTAAGCTGTAAAGCCGATAATAAGCAAGATATTAGCCATTTTGTCCTGTTGACCTTGAAAATGAGGTCAAAGGTCAAATTCAAGGTCATGAGAATTTTCAGCATATATCATTTCCTATATGTTCACAATTAATTCCTAAGCTGTAAAGTCACTAATAAGCAAGATATTGGCCATTTTGTCCTGTGACCTTGAAAATAGGTCAAAGGTCAAATTCAAGGTCACGAGCATTTTCAGCATATATCATTTCCTATATGTTCACAATTGATTCCTAAGCTGTAAAGTCGCTAATAAGCAAGATATTGGCCATTTTGTCCTGTGACTTTGAAAATAGGTCAAAGGTCAAATTCAAGGTCATGAGCATTTTCAGCATATATCATTTCCTAAATGTTCACAATTGATTCCTAAGCTGTAAAGTCGCTAATAAGCAAGATATTGGCCATTTTGTCCTGTGACCTTGAAAATAGGTCAAAGGTCAAATTCAAGGTCATGAGCATTTTCAGCATATATCATTTCCTATATGTTCACAATTGATTCCTAAGCTGTAAAGTCGCTAATAAGCAAGATATTGGCCATTTTGTCCTGTGACCTTGAAAATGAGGTCAAAGGTCAAATTCAAGGTCACGAGAATATTCAGCATATATGATTTCCCATATGTTCACAATTGATTCCTAAGCTGTAAAGTCGATAATAAGCGAGATATCAGCAATTTTGTCCTGTGACCTTGGAAATGAGGTCAAAGGTCAAATTCAAGGTCATGAGAATATTCTGCGTATATCATTTCCTATATGTTCACAATTGATTCCTAAGCTGTAAAGTCGATAATAAGCGAGATCTTAGCCATTTTGTCATGTGACCTTCAAAATGAGGTCAAAGGTCAAAATCAAGGTCATGAGAATTTTCAGCATATATCATTTCCTATATGTTCACAATTGATTTCTAAGCTGTTAGGTCGCTGATAAGCAAGATATTGGCCATTTTGTCCTGTGACCTTGAAAATGAGGTCAAAGGTCAAATTCAAGGTCACGAGAATTTTCAGCATATATCATTTCCTATATGTTCACAATTGATTCCTAAGCTGTAAAGTCGCTAATAAGCAAGATATTGGCCAATTTGTCCTGTAACCTTGAAAATGAGGTCAAAGGTCAAATTCAAGGTCATGAGAATATTCAGCATATATCATTTCCTATATGTTCACAATTGATTCCTAAGCTGTAAAGTCGATAATAAGCGAGATATTAGCAATTTTGTCCTGTGACCTTGGAAATGAGGTCAGGGTCAAATTCAAGGTCATGAAAATATTCAGCATATATCATTTCCTATATGTTCACAAGTGATTCCTAAACTGTAAAGTCGATAATAAGTGAGATATTAGCCATTTTGTCCTGTGACCTTGAAAATGAGGTCAAAGGTCAAATTCAAGGTCATGACAATAATCTGCATATATCATTTCCTATATGTTCATAATTGATTGCTAAGCTGTAAAGTCGATAACAAGCGAGATATTAGCCATTTTGTCCTGTGACCTTGAAAATGAGGTCGAAGGTCAAATTCAAGGTCATCAGAATATTCAGCATATATCATTTCCTATATGTCCACAATTGATTCCTAAGCTGTAGAGTCGATAATAAGTGAGATATAAGCCATTTTGTGCTCTGACCTTGAAACTGAGGTCAGAGGTCAAATTCAAGGTCACGAGAATATTCAGAATATATCATTTCCTATATGTCCACAATTGATTCCTAGTCTCTAATCTCAATATCAAGTGAGATATTAGGCATAATGTGTCCCATTATAAAGCATAGGAGAATTTAACATGGGAAAGTCCCATTTGAGCCGAGTTTGGGCCAAAATGGCCCACTTCGAGCGATTCAAGCGCAACGAAATTTATAGACATCATAGGAGTACATATAAGGAGTGTTATTTATCAAAAAGAAAAAAAGTTACTGAACAGATTTTGAGAAAATGGCCGCCAAAGTCCAAAATCAGGCATTTTTCGTCGAAAACGGCCGCCATTTTGAAAAAAATGCGAAAATCAAAAAACTAAAAAATACCCCCTTCTTGAATTATTTTTAAGTATTTTTGTGCAAAATTTCAGAAAAATTCGCCTGTAAACAAAAAAGATAAAAATGTGGACGACGACGGACGACGGACGACGACGGACGACGGACGCAACGCCATGCCAATAGGTTATCGGACCATAGGTCCGGTAACCTAGAAATGAGGTCAAAGGTCAAATTCAAGGTCATCAGAATATTAGGCGTTTATCATTTTATATATATGCCCACAACTGATTCCCAAGCTATAAAGTCGACCATAAGTGAGATATTAGCCATTTTGTGTTCTTGACCTTGAAAATGAGGTCAGAGGTCAAATTCAAAGTCACAAGAATATTCAGCATATATCATATCCTACATGTCCACAAATGATCCTGAAGCTGTAAAATCGATAATAAGTGAGATATTAATCATTTTGTCCTGTGACCTTGAAAATGAGGTCAAAGGTCAAATTCAAGGTCATGACAATAATCTGCATATATCATTTCCTATATGTTCATAATTGATTCCTAAGCTGTAAAGTCGATAAGAAACGAGATATTAGCCATTTTGCTGTGACCTTGAAAATGAGGTCAAAGGTCAAGTTCAAGGTCATGACAATAATCTGCATATATCATTTCCTATATGTTCATAATTGATTCCTAGCTGTAGTCGATAATAAGTGAGATATTAGCCATTTTGCCCTGTGACCTTGAAAATGAGGTCAAAGGTCAAATTCAAGGTCATGACAATAATCTGCACATATCATTTCCTATACGTCCACAATTGATTCCTAAGCTGTAAAGTCGATAATAAGCGAGATATTAGCCATTTTGTTCTCTGACCTTGAAACCGAGGTCAGAGGTCAAATTCAAGGTCACGAGAATATTCAGCATATACCATTTCCTATATGTCCACAATTGATTCCTAGTCTCTAATCTCGATATTAAATGAGATATAAGGCTTAATGTGTCCCATTATAAAGCATAGAAGAATTTAACATGGGAAAGTCCCATTTGGGCCGCGTTTGGGCCAAAATGGCCCACTTCGAGCGATTCAAGCGCAACGAAATTTATAGACATCATAGGAGTACATATGAGGAGTGTTATATATCAAAAAGAAAAAAAGTTACTGAACAGATTTTGAGAAAATGGCCGCCAAAGTCCAAAATTTGCCGATTTTCGACGAAAACGGCCGCCATTTTGAAAGAAATGCGAAAATCAAAAAACAAAAAAATACCTCCCTCTCGAAATATTTTTAGGCATTTTTGTGCAAATTTTCAGAAAGATTCGACGGTAAACAAAAAAGATAAAAATGTGGACGACGGACGACGACGACGACGGACGACGGACGCAACGCCATGCCAATAGGTTAGCGGACCAAAGGTCCGGTAACCTAAAAAATTGCTGGAAATGGCCCAGAACGAATAGTGGCTCGATTAGGGACAAAAAACACGTCAAAAAATCAAAATGGCTGCCACAGGCAGACCGGCGATTCAAGGGCAATGAAACTTGCCATTGATGTACATGAGGGAGAATCGATGTCTTGAAACAAAAATCTCAAACTGATCAGATAGTTTTCGGGAAAAAGGCCATCATAGTCCAAAATTAGCCACTTTTCATAAAAAATGGCTGTCAAATCGGCAAAAACGATTGAATAAAAAAAAACGAAGAAAAAACCGTCTCAGGATATCAGCAGGAATGTTTTAGTAAATTTTCAGAAAAATTCATCGAGGCAAAAAAAGTTATTTGCCGGACGGACGAACGTACCAAATTTTTAAGTTAAAGGGCTTTCACCATGTTGAATTTCCTCTCCCGTGTGAGCCCCTCATCCCCAATTTAATCCCCTAAATACACGTCTGCTTTAAAGTGAGTTTAGGGGCTATCTTTAGCCTTTTCAAGCCCCTAAACCCCGAAAGTTTCCCCGGACGGACGACGGACGAAAAACCACGCCAATAGCTTATCGGACCGTGGGCCGGTAAGCTAAAAAATTAGCCCAAGGGCTAAGAAAGGTTACCGGACAATATACATTTTAGATATTAGCCTTTTGTCCAGTGACCTTGAAAATAAAGTCACTGATAAATTCAAGGTCATGAAATTTTCAACAAATATATCACTTCTAGTAAGTCCACAATAAATTCCTAAGCTGTAAAGTCGATAATAAGTGAGACATTAGCCATTCTGTGATGTGACCTTGAATATGAGGTCAAAGTTCAAGTTCAAGGTTATGAAAATATTCAGTATATATCATTCCTCTATATTCGCAATTGATTCCTATGCTGTAAATGTAAGTATCAATCTATTACCACCAATACAATCAGATTTTGATGATGCCAATAAGAAACGTAAAATACTACATTTTGCAATAGAAACAAACAAAGCCCGACCAAATAGTTTATCCAAAGACACACTGGCGTCTTCAGGGGCAGACAATGTGTTAAATGTAGTTGTTTCTACTGTACACCAGATGGAATTAGTATACAACTGCCCAACAACCTATGAAAATAATTTAGAAATCCGAATCTAACCCCATGGAATAGATACATGACAAGTACAAAAGTACCCAATCACAAGCCCGAAGGCTACTGAGTTGATGGTATCCTCGGGGACAGATTTAACGTCCGCCAGTAGTGACACCGACTCAGTGGTACAAATGTAAGTATCAATCTATTACCACCAATACAATCAAATTTTGATGATGCCAATAAGAAAGGTAAAACACAACATTTTGCAATAGAAACAAAGCCCGACCAAATAGTTTATCCAAAGACACACTGGCGTCATCAGGGGCAGATGTAAAGATGATAATAAGCGACATATTAGCCATTTTGTTTTCTGACCTTGAAAATGAGATCAAAGGTCAAATTCTAGATCACCAAAATATTCAGCATACATCATTTCCTATATGTTCACTATGGACCCCTAAGCTGTAAATCTGATAATAAGCGAGATATAAGCCATTTTGTATTCTGACCTTGAAAATAAAATGACTAACCTTGAAATTTAGGGCAAGGGTCAAATTCAAGGTCACTAGAATATTCAGCATATATCATTTCCTATATGTTGACAATTGATTCCTAAGCTGCAAAGTCGCTAATAAGCAAGATATTGGCCATTTTGTCCTGTGACCTTGAAAATGAGGTCACAGGTCAAATTCAAGGTCACGAGAATATTCAGCATATATCATTTCCTATATGTTCACAATTGATTCCTAAGCCATAAAGTCGATAATAAGCGAGATATTAGCAATTTTGTCCTGTGACCTTGGAAATGAGGTCAAAGGTCAAATTCAAGGTCACGAGAATATTCAGCATATATCATTTCCTATATGTTCACAATTGACTCCTAAGCCGTAAAGTCGATAATAAGCGAGATATTAGCAATTTTGTGCTATGACCTTGAAAATAAGGTCAAAGGTCAAATTTGAGGTCATCAGAATATTCAGTGTATATCCTTTCTGTATGTCCATATTTGATTCCTAAGCTGTAAAGTCGATAATAAGCGAGATATTAGCCATTTTGTCCCGTCACCTTGAAAATGAGGTCAAAGGTCAAATTCAAGGTCACGTGAATATTCAGCATATATCATTTCCTACATGTCCACAATTGATCACTAAGCTGTAAAATCGATAATAAGTGAGATATTAGCCATTTTGTCCCGAGACCTTGAAAATGAGGTCGAAGGTCAAATTCAAGGTCATGACAATAATCTGCATATATCATTTCCTATATGTTCATAATTGATTCCTAAGCTGTAAAGTCGCTAATAAGCAAGATATTGGCCGTTTTGTCCTGTGACCTTGAAAATGAGGTCAAAGGTCAAATTCAAGGTCATGAGAATATTCAGCATATATCATTTCCTATATGTTCACAATTGATTCCTAAACTGTAAAGTCGATAATAAGCGAGATATTAGCCATTTTGTCATGTGACCTTGAAAATGAGGTCAAAGGTCAAATTCAAGGTCACAAGACTATTCAGCATATATCATTTCCTATATGTTCACAACTGATTCCTAAGCTGTAAAGTCGATAATAAGCGAGATATTAGCCATTTTGTCCTGTGACCTTGAAAATGAGGTCAAAAGTCAAATTCAAGGTCACGAGAATATTCAGCATATATCATTTCCTATATGTCCACAATTCATTCCTAGTCTCTAATTTCAAATATTAAGTGAGATATTAGGCTTAATGTGTGCCATTATAAAGCATAGGAACATGGGAAAGTCACATTTGGGCC
Organism: Terebella lapidaria; assembly: GCA_949152475.1. Taxonomy (NCBI): domain Eukaryota; kingdom Metazoa; phylum Annelida; class Polychaeta; order Terebellida; family Terebellidae; genus Terebella; species Terebella lapidaria. The sequence goes on from OX424560.1 coordinate 31,748,700, forward strand.
GAGTTTGGGCCCAAAATGGCCCACTTCAAGCGATTCAAGTGCAACGAAATTTATACATGTCACAGGGGTACATATGAGGAGTGTTTTTCATCAATAAGAAAAAAAAGTTACTGAACAGATTTTGAGAAAACGACCGTCGAAGTCCAAAATTGGCCATTTTTCGACGAAAACGGCCGCTCTGACCTTGAAACCAAGGTCAGAGGTCAAATTCAAGGTCACGACAATATTCAGCATATATCATTTCCTATATGTCCACAATTGATTCCTAGTCTCTAATCTCAATATTAAGTGAGATATTAGGCTTTAATGTGTCCCATTATAAAGCATAGGAGAATTTAACATGGGAAAGTCCCATTTGGGCCGAGTTTGGGCCCAAAATGGCCCACTTCGAGCGATTCAAGCGCAACGAAATTTATACATGTCACAGGGGTACATATGAGGAGTGTTATGCATCAATAAAAAAAAAAGTTACTGAACAGATTTTGAGAAAATGGCCGCCAAAGTCCAAAATCAGGCATTTTTCGTCGAAAACGGCCGCCATTTTGAAAAAAATGCGAAAATCAAAAAACTAAAAAATACCTCCCTCTCGAAATATTTTTAGGCATTTTTGTGCAAAATTTCAGAAAAATTTGATCGTAAACTTTAAAGATAAAATTGTTGACGGACGACGACGACGACGGACGACGACGGACGACGGACGACGGACGACGACGACGCCGGACGCATCGCCATGCCAATAGGTTACGGACCATAGGTCCGGTAACCTGAAAATGTGAACGGACGGACGGACGGACGGACGGACGGACGGACGGACGTGCGGACGAGACCTTCTTGTGTGCCTTTTACATGTTAAATTTCCTATCTAAAATAGGCACACAACTCCCCAAAATAGGCACACAAGAAGAAATTTCCTCACAACTTATGGTTGTGTGCCTTTTCTAGTCACACAACCATACTCTCGTCCGCCCGGCTAGACGGACGGACGGACGGACGGACGGACGACGGACGACGGACGCAACGCCATGCCAATAGGTTATCGGACCATAGGTCCGGTAACCTAAAATACAGCACCGGACAAGCGGCCCATCAAAACAAGGTCTTTCCTTCATCCGGGAATCTACAGTTTCTCATTCCCAATGTGGCCACTCGACCCGCAGCGCCGTCTGTCGTCATAATAGTGCAGTAGTAATTTTGGCACATGAAATGCTTCATTCGTTGTGCTTTGTTCTTCGTGCGATGTGCTTTATTCTAAGTGAAATGTGCCAAGTTGCATATGCATTGTGCCAGATGCCATTTGTTTTTTAATAGTTTGCATGAACAAAGGTGTTAGAATTTGGCATGATGAATCAAGACTTGAGAAAGTACCAGTGAGAACTTGGAAATAAGCAGCAAAGAGATGGAAATTAGAACTATGCAGTAAGGATATATAAATTCGACACAGAAATGTTTAGAAATAGTAATGTGGAATAAAGAATTTTGCGGTTGAAATCATCATTCACAACAAGAAAATCTACAATGCATGTCAATGAATATTGACCCTAAAAACGCTCCATACACAACCAGTGTGGAATTCACACATTGGTAGCATTTCATTCATCAGTACAAACATCACTGAAAGTACAATTGGTACCAATGTCACCATCAACAAATTACTAATAGATCAATGAATACTATAAATTGAAACACTTCATCTTTAGACATACATGGACCATAAGTATGATATCAAACACACCAGACAAAGTATGTCATAGATATTGTATTTGGTGGTATAATGTAATCTTCATACATTATGTATTTTTTACAAAAGTTACATTTGTACATAGAAAGTAAACAAGAACTAAATAAATCAAAGATAATACCAGTCACACATGATGAATAGACATCCTGAATTTATCATGATTGGCAAGCAATGCTGCAAAAGGCCAATTGATTCCAGGCAAAGCGATGGGTTGTCACAATATACCAGCCGGTATCAGGCCGTTAGCAATGCCGTATAGATTCTTGATGGTCGTGTGAATAATAAAAACTGTTTATGGCTGGAATGGACGGAGTGGAGGATTCTGGGGTGTTCGGGGTTGCCTAAGCGTGTGCTGCCTGGGCACGGAGCTACTCGGTCTCCTTACAGAGGTTCGTTACCTCATCCTCCAACCTGCCGATCCGGATTCTAAGCTGTAGGTTCTTGTAGGTCAGGGTAACTGGGAACGTGGGCCAATGGCATTCTTGAAGTGATCCCATCCCGAAGCCGACAGTGCCTGTCGGGTGTGTTGGTTGATTGCATCTAAGTATTCCTGCCGAATCGCTCGCATGTTTTGCTGCACCATGTCATTCACGCAGGCCAGAGCCCTCTCGTAGCTGTTCCGGGTCATGCTGTGACTTTCTGGCAATTCTGCTCCCCCGAAGTTGTAGATCCCGGCCAGCAATCGAATCTAGGATCGCTCGGAAATTAGATTCGAGTATTCTTTGCTCCCTTGTCTTGTCATGGTGAATCATGACATTCTGGTACACTCGATGGCGTCTCAGCACATGTTTGGAGGCCATGACTTCAGATTTTGCCTCCTGGTCTTCCAACTTGGCTATCACTATGCGGGGAATCCCTTCTCGAAATGACGATTTCCTTTCCGCTGACAGGCATTTGATATGTCTGAGCTTCAAACCGTCCACAATTGGTTGCTAAGTTGTTAATTCAATAATAAGAGAGATATTACTCATTTTATCCTTACCATGAACATGAAGTCAAAGGTCATATTAAAATTCATCAGAATATAATTTCCTATAAATCCACAATTGATTCTCATGTTGTAGAGTCGACAATAAATGAGATATTAGCCATTATGTCCTGTGAACCGTGAAAATGGGGTCAAAAGTCAAATTCAACGACATGAGAATATTCAGCATATCTCATTTCCTGTATGTCCACAATTAATTCCTAAAATGTAAAGTCGATTTTAAGCGATATAGTTAGCCATTTTGTACTCTGACCTTGAAAATGAAGTCAAAGGTCAAGTTCAAGAGAATATTCAGAATATATCAATCCCTATATGTTCACAATGTGATTCCCAAGTTGTAAAATCGATAATAAGCGAGATATTAGATATTTGTTCTATAGCATTGAAAATGAGTTCAAATGTCAAATTCAAGGTCCTCCTCACCCTCGGCGGGTAGGAGCAAGGGGTCAGCATTGTGAGCAGTTTGTTCCTTTCGGGCCATCCAGTAATCCTCGTGGATGCTGACGTAATTACGGAGCCTCCCGGCGTCCTCGTCACGAACATGGTCGAGCACTTACGGGTTTTTCCCCTTTTAGGGCCTGTAGGCTGGGAAGTGTGCTCGGCCGGCCAGTCAGTCACCGTGCTACTACAAGAACTGGAGGTCGGGAGGGGAAGCTGCACATCCAGGTCGCTGGGTAGTGGCTCCTGGTGTCCAGGGTCGTCCAGTCAGAGTCGGGGCCGGTCAATTTTCGTTCCTAGAGTCAGGACTGATCGAGTGACTCGGTAGAGTCGTAAGGTCCAGAATCAGTCTGGAGGGGCTGGCGGACTCAGTAACAGGAGTCGCTGATGGCTGGGCTAGTAGGTCGACTATGTAATGGCGAATAATCCTGGGGTGGTGGGACTAGTCCTTCCAGTAACCAGTTACATTCGAGGCCGTGGGTCTCTCCACTACCATCTGCCGAGGTATGACATTCGACGGTCGAATTCCCTGGAGGGTGGAGGAAGTCATTGGCGGGGTCGAAGTGCTTGAGGAGGCCGAGGCTGTCGTACTCACAGTCTTCATGGAGGTCGACTGGTACGTGATGGGTCTAACGACGAATATTGTACTGAACCCACAGGTTCATAGCCTGAATATCATTGGTCATCGGCAGGGGTCGAAACGCGAATGTACTTGAGTTGTCTGAGTACTTGCCGAATCTCAGGAGCAGCATTGGGCGCGTACTGGTCGAACAACTCCGGGGCCATATGCCAAATACCCAACGTCAGGATGGTATTGACATCCCTCCCAAAGATCGGGATGTTTGCTGAGACTCGATTATTAGGTTTGGGCTGCATGTCCACCCTGCAGCGAAGTGCGTATCATGATAACATGGGGTTGGTTGCTGCTAACTGTCCGCGGTCGGTGAACGGTAGGGCAGTTACGTGTTGCGGGGTCAGTTGCGATAAATGCCAAAACATTGCCTCCTGTGCTACAGGTAGGAAATGGTCGCGGAAAGGACACACAAAGAAACGGAGGAACACGAAGTGTTATGCCAGCACATGAGCGTCCAAGGCTTGAACCGACTTAAAGGTGCGGCCGTGTGGTACTGTAGGCCACCTCCTTTCTGCCTCGGCCTCTTCTTCACCCGTACAGAAAGGACACACAACTAGGCCGTCTTCACGCTGGAGAGGCGCCAGCGTGAGCAGGTTACCCTTCGACAGGGGCGATTTCTCGTCAAGGTTGTGGACGTGGCCATAGCCTGCGCTACAGTTGTGTTGGCAAATTGCTTGCATGCCATAAGGCGTTGCGGGGGCCAGGACTAGCTCCATCAGTTCTGCCACATCAGTTATACAGCCACAGACGAATGCTATTGCCGCTTCAAAATCCAAGGCGCAAATGACCTACTTGCCGCTATTTTTGTTTTGCCACACTGCAGAGACTCCTGCTGACAGATTCAATTAATACTTCATCAACAAAGTATCGAAGATAAGATACCAACTGGCGAGTAGACAGGATGATGTTCCTTCCGTCGTTCATAGAGAAAGCTGTTGCAGTTCAAATGGAAGAAGACTCCAGCTCCAATAACTTGCATGACAATTTCCAATCACCATATAGGAAGAAACACTCTATGGAAACGGCACTGATACATATCCAGAATAGCTTTCTGTCGGCCGCTTTCGACACAGTCGATCAGGATATTATGATCGACCGACTCCGATCACAATGTGGTTTCACTGGTACATCGCACTGCGATCCGCACTGGGGCCTAAATTGATCTGTATCTACACACTTCCACTGGGTCAGATCATCAGGCGACATGGCTTGACTTACCATGTCTACACAGATGACACCCAGTTACTTGTGTCATTTGGCCCTGGACTTGCCGTACACCAGGAGGCTGCTATGAGTAATCTCGAGGAGTGTGTCCAAGACATAGGACTCTGGATGAGAGAGAACTGGTTGATGCTGAACGCTGAGAAAACAGAACTCATGGTTTTTGGATCAAAGCATCAACTGCTAAGGATCTCATGACATGATACTTCTCAATTAGCGTTGGTGTTGTGTCTCTTATTCTAGTACAGTTTGCAACCTCGGAGTGGTATATGACTCTACACCATCAATGGAACATCACGTCAACCAGCTCTGTAGCACAGCATACATGTATGTACGGAACATTGACAGGATATGAAGGTATTTGACTGAAGAGGCGTGCAGGTCACTAATCCAAGCCCTTATCATGTCGCGTCTGGACTATGGTAATGCTTTGTTGTATGGTTTGCCAGACTACTTGACAAACAGGTTGCAGAGGATCCAAAATCTCTGTGCCAGGATCATCATGCTGTCTCCACGCCAATGTCAGATCTCACCAGTGCTCATGTCACTTCATTGGCTACCAATTAAACAGTGTGTTGAATACATGGTACTACTGTACACTTTCAAGGCCCTACATGGACTAGCCCCGTCTTATCTCAACGACCTCCTGGAACTGTACAGTCTGTCACACTGTCTTCGCTCACAGGAACAACATCTCCTGAGAGTTCTAACCACAAGAACGGTTACGTGTGAGCGACGAACCTTCACATCATGTGCTGCCCGCCTGTGGAACAGTCTGCCGCTGACAATCAAACTGTCACCATCCATTCCGAGTTTAAGGAAGAAAATTAAAACGTTTCTCAACCAACAGTATTAAAATAAGCAAGTATCACTCCAAGTAATGTAATGCACCTTGAGCAGTTAAAAGAAGGCGCTATATAAATGGATAAGGTTAACTGGAGTGACTACGACGTTGACACCGAACAGGTAGGTCGGCTTAAAGAGTTCATTGGGGAATGGCCGGATATATTTTCCCAAAATGACTTGGACATCGGACTCACAGGATTACTACAACACAAGATAGAGTTGGAAGACGATAAACCTTTCAGACAGAAGTATCGACACATACACAAAGGTGTTTATGATGAGGTAAAATCTCATCTACAGGAGCTCCTGGAGGCCAAGGTAGTTAGAAAATCACACAGTCCTTGGTGCTCTAACGTGGTATTAGTACGAAAAAAGGATAAGAGCCTGAGGTTATGCGTGGATTTCCGCGAGTTAAATGCGAAGACAATTAAAGATGCATACTCCTCCTTACCAAGGGTGGATGACCTACTGGATGGATTGGCAGGTAATCGGTACTTTAGCGTCTTTGATATGAAGAGCGGATATCATCAGGTCCAGATCAGTGACCGAGACAAACAGAAAACGGCGTTTATGGTAGGCTTTTTTTAATATAACAGATTTGGCCTGAGTAATGACCCAGCCACCTACAAGAGACTGATAAGCGAATGTTTGGGTGACCTCAACCATAGGGTATGTGAAAATTTTCTTTGTGACATCATTGTGTTTGCGCCTACATTTGAATATCATATCCAGCAACTTTCCTAGATAATTTCTAATTTTCGTGAAGGCAGGATGAAACTATCTCCCCAAAAATGTCATTTTTGCAAGAAAGAGGTAATATATGTTGAACATATAGTATCAGCTTCCGGGATTCAAACAGATCCTGACAAGATTGAGAAGATCATGAACTGGCAGCAACCTCATGATGTTGACACTCTTTGCAGCTTCGTATCATATTGTAGCTAATATAGAAGGTTTGTCAAGCATTTTGCACAAGTAAGTAAGCCATTGACGGATCTGTTGGTCGGAATCACCAATCTACCAAAGAAGCGAGGCCAGAGAAAGGTGCCTCCGAAGGAGAGTACGACGTGGAGGTGGGGACCTGAGCAAGATAATGTGTTCGCAGATCTGAAGGCTTTGCTGACATCACCTCCATTATTGTGTTACCCTATCTATGTTAAGCTGTACACTCTCCACATTGACGCAAGTGGTGATGCACAGTAGTAGCATACGCGAGTCGTGGTCTTAAGAACTCCGAGAAGAACTACAGTGCATTTAAGCTGGAATTCTTGACACTTAAATGGTCTATCACCCAGAAATTGCATATTTACAATAATCTCTTGACTTACATCATGACATCGGCAAAGCTGGCTGCCACCGGGCAGAGGTGGCACGCAGCCCTATCTGTATACAACCTCAATTCGTACTGCAGACCAGGTAAGAAGAACGAGGATGCAGACGCATTGTCTCGATTACCAGCGGGCAGAGGCGAATACTAGGAAATGAGCCGAGAAACGCTAGAGCAGATATGGAAGCACCACAACCTATCAAGCTACAGTGTTTCAGTCTGCATGGCTATGGATGTGAGTGTTGATGAGTTAGATGATGGAGAGTTGACGGACACAAGGTTATGGCGAACACAACAGCGTAGATAGGTTCCATAGAGCTGTGACTGATGGAAGGTCCCTCAGTAGTAATGTGCTGACGTCGCTTGACAGTAGGTCCCTCTCAAAAGAAATGAGGAACTTGGTCATTCGTCGAAGTTTTCTGTACCGCAAGGCAAATATGAATGGTTCGGGTGTGTTTCAGCTTGTATTGCCACATGCCTGGCATAAAGTAGCGTTAAAAGGAGCCCACGATGATGTCGGTCAAATGGGCCAGGCGCGAAGTCTGACCTTTCTGAGAGAATGCTGCTATTAGCCCAACATGGCCAAGGATCCAGATCAGCATGTGAATAATTGTGTGAGGTGTATCAAGAGGAAAGGTAAACCAGACAAGGCACCGTTAGTCAACATAAGTTCCTCTCAAGCACTCGAGCTGGTATGTATGGACTTTTTGTCCCTGGAAACTTCTAAGGGTGTGTACCAGCACAGACTCATCATGACAGACCACTGTACGAAATATGCTGTGGCTGGACCTACACGGAATCTCACTGCCAAGACAGCAGCACAGGCATTTTTAATGAGTTTGTCTGTCACTTGAGGGGAATGTAATAAAGGAGCTGTGTAGGATCACTGGCAAGACAAAGTCGCGGAAAAGTATTTATCATCCAAGTGGAAATGGGATCACTGAAAGGTTTAAAAAGACCCTCATCACCATGCTCAGTACGTTTGAATCATCACAGAAGGCATCCTGGAAAGATCACGTTGCTGCGCTAGTGCATGCGTATAACTGTATGCGACAAGAATTTATGGGTGAATCTCCTTTCTTCCTAATGTTAGGCCGGACCCCTAGGATTGCAATCGACTTTGCATTAGGCCTAGGTAGAGAGGGTTTGCCACATAAGGATTATGGCTCGTATGTTGCCGACCTCAGAGAACGGTTGCTAAAAGGGTACAGCATGGCATCATAGAACCTCAAGAAGGCCCAGAAAGAACAGAAATATTACCACGATGTTCGCTCCAAGGGAGTAGTTCTCAAGGTAGGAGACAGGGTGCTGGTATGTGTATTTGTGTTTGAGGGTAAACATAAGCTGGCGAATAAGTCTGAAGATTTCGCCTAGGAGGTGGTCCGACAGGTGAACCTAGATGTTCCTGTGTATGTGATAAGAACAGAAGATGGCAAGGGTAAGGAGCGTGTCCTACATAGAAACTTGCTTCTTCCAATTGGGAGTCAACCAATGGAGACTTCGATCGAGGCTAAATTGTCGAAACCTGAGGCAAGTAGAGCTCCACCTAAAATTCGCAGTAGCTGTTCTTTTGAGGGGGAGGAGAGTGCATGTGATTCGGACAGCAGTGACTTGAGTGATCGCGAAATCATGATTGTGGAAAAGAGAAATGTGAGCGACCATGTTGAGAGTGTCACCACCAGCAACTGAGGTGAGTGATAATGGCACTGAGGACGGCGGCGAGCAGGGGCAAGTACTGATTGGTGAAGTACCTGAAGTAGGTGAAATAGATCCTGAGCTGCCGGCTGCACCTCAGGAAGCTGAAGTCGAGTCTTCTATACCTGTACGTCAGCCTGTTCAGCCCGTGGCTGAAGATGAGTGGCCTAGACCAGTTCCCCAGCCTCGTAGGTCAGATAGAACCTGTAGGAAGCCTGCAAGATTTGACACGGACAAGTATGTTATGCAACACCAGCCAGATTGGATGACAAGGGTTCAGGTTTTGAAAGAGCTAGCATCCGAAGACCTGTTTCCCGGCATGGATCCCGAGTTAGGCCAAGCGGTCATCAAAGCCCTAGTGAAGGGTGACTGGGGATTTGGTAAGTTTTGTAACTTTTGATTTCCAGACGGCTAGGTCTGGTGTAAACTTTTGTTACTTTTTAGAGATGATACATGTCGAGATGACATTTTCTTTCACAAGGGAAGTATGTGACATGATGTATATATGTATATAATGATTAGTGTAAGTGCCCACGGTGTGACCAGTGCCAGAGGCCTGGCACTGGGTTTCTGATGGTCATGGTCCACTGAATCTGGACATGTGATAGGCCCCTGAAACAATGTGCTGAGGTAAGTACACATTTTGGGTCATTAGAGGCTCAGACACCAAACCATGAGGGTCACTGATTTCTCAATGAAGTTATCCAAAGACACAAAGGTAGAAGATACTTATTCATATATAATATAATTTCTGGTATTAGTATATCATACATGTAGTAAATTATGGCTAGACTGGAACATACAGGTATGGAATTTAGAATGGCTTGAATGGCCATCTTGCATAATTTTAGTTGTCTTTTAAAGTATTCTGAATTTCAATATACATACAGAGTCAACTGTATTCATGTTGTTACAATATTTCCGGAAGTTTGGATTCAAATCAACGGTGGTGACACAAGGCCTGGCCAGTAGAATCGGCGCCTCACTCTCTCAATGGTACGCTGTATGCCGAGATGTCCGACAATCTTGAGGTCGTGTAGTTGGGGCAGAACTTGACTCCTGAGTGCGACAAAAAGCACAGTTTGCACCACAATTCGTCCGGCGGGAACAAGTTTTATGTTTCGTACCAGTTCTCCGTTTTGTAGTGCCAGGAGGCTCCAGGAGATGAGAGTCTTTACCTCCTCACCATGGCGTGCAATTTCTTTTGAGTCTGGGTTTGTGCTGGCTAGTATCCATTGACGCACTTTTTTTGTGTAGCGACAATATCAGGGGTCGAATAGTCTGATACCCACTTTTGACCATTTAGTGTGGTATCCAAGCCACGGACTCGAACAGCTTGATATGCCAAAATTAGTCAGAGCAAGCCGGAACAACAATAATCCTTCAAACTGGGAGTTCTTCAGAACTGGTTTCTGGGTCGTTCAGGGGTATGACGAGTCGTCCAGAACAGTTTCGATGTTTGATGTTCACTTGATGTTCTGCCCTTGTTTTAGCCGGAACAACAATAATCCTTCAAACTGGGAGTTCTTCTGAACTGGTTTCTGGGTCGTTCAGGGGTATGACGAGTCGTCCAGAACAGTTTTGATGTTTACAACTCTGACACCATGACAGAGTTGATGCCTTCAGCATCACTAGTTTTTCAACCACCTCAAGGAGCTGTGGTCGGTCTGTAGGGGGTCCCCAGAGATAATGCCGATAATGCTGTACCATTTCAACTACGGCCGTAGTTCCCTGTATGTGGTACAGTAGTTTCATTGGGTTCCAGACAATGTCCTACTGGCAAATCCAATTTCTTTCCCATTAACCCACTGAGAGAGGGCGCCACCAACAGCAAAGCCGCTGGCATCCATGTCGAGTATGAAATAGTCATCTGGATTCTGGGTCGGATGAGCGAGCTTGGGTGCCTTGATGAGGGCGTCACGGAGTCGTTGAAAAGCTCGTCATTGGGCCAATCCCCAAATGAAGTGACGTTAGCCTCGGGCGCGAGCTACAAGAGATTCAGCGATTTCAGAGTAGTCATAGATAAACCTCCTGTGATAGTTGGCGAAAGCAAGGAAAGCCCTGACATTGGTGATCTCGCATGGGGTCGGCCATTCTTTAATGGCTTTTACTTTGTTTGGGTCGACACATATTCCTTGGCCGCTGACTATGAACCCCAAGTACAGAATTTCTCTTTGAAATAGTTAACATTTCTTGGGTTGTAGTTTCAGGCCGGCCGATCTGATCCGATCCAGGACTGCTTTGAGGTTAGCGAGAGGCTGGTCAAGTGTCTGTCTGTAAGCTATGACGTCATCCAGATAACACAAACTCCAAGTCCACAAGTATCGTTGGAGTATGATTTCCATCAGCCGTTCAAAAGTTGCTGGCATAACCTTAAACTGGTATAGTCCTTTCCGTGTGGCAGAGGCAGTTTTCGGCCTGTTGGTGGGGTCGACTTCAACCTGCCAATATCCTGAGGCTAGGTCCAGGGCCGAAAAGTATGTGGCTCCCGCTGGGGCATCGTGCATATCTTGATTTTTGGGCAGAGGATAGGAATCCTTGAGTGTGATGTCATTCAGCAGCCGACAGTCGATGCAAAACCGAACTTGGCCATTCTTTCTGCATACGAGTACTACCTGGGAGCTCCAAGGTGACTCGGAAAACCTGATACACCCTAAGCACAGCATCTTGTTGATCTCCTCATCAATGATGCTTCGCTGGGTTTGAGAGATACGTCGTTGTCTCTGCCGGATTGGGGCTGTTGTGCTGGTGTCAATTCGGTGTTGGATGATTTGAGTCCGTCCCAGCTGTCCGTCTGGGCTCATGAATGTGTCCTTGTACTGGTAAACAAGGTTGGCACAATGTCGTTGTTGCTCTGGTGCAAGCCCAGCTTGATTGTTGCAGGTATGGCGGAAGGTCGCTATAGTGACTAGCTTTTATTGGAGATGGCTCGGACTCCTCTCTGGGTTTTGGCAGAGCTCCGACAACACTTTCAATCGGACTGGCAATGTCGACGGGGTCGGAGTGAGTTAGTGTGACTCCAGTATCCGCAGGGTTAACAAGTTACTTTCACACAATGCCGATTCAGGGACGTTAGTGTTCGACCCATGACAAGGTTGGTGTCTTCGGGAAAGGTTGTCATTGGATGGATTAGTCGAGGGTGTTGGCGAACCCGGATTTTTGAGGTCGGCACCAGTTCGATGATGGCTTCACTGCGTGCAGGGACGGGGACAGCTCGGCGCATGGCCATTTGTACACCATTGGCGTTTTTATGTGTGAACAGGATTTCTTCATTAACCTATATAGTCCCTTCACCATAATTCACCACAACATTGCCTGCCAGAACAAATTTCATGTTGAGTATCATGCCGTAAAGGATGGCGGCCACACAAAATGTCACTGTCATGTGATTTGTCCCAACCTGTATCGGTAGGTCTAGTAGTCCATCAATTGGGCTAGACTCTGCATTGACGTCACGGATGGTGGCCGATGTGGGTCATAGATATCATTGGTCGGTGGGACGTATTGGAGCAGATCATGGCGGAATGTTCGCGTGAGCAAGATGGCACAGAGTGTTCATCACTGATTTATTTGTCCCATAGCACAAGAGTGTTCACTGTCTATTTGTTCATCACCAACATATCCAATCATGGATGTGTCAGCACGCCGGGTACTCCTGTAACGGTCTCTGTGGGTCCGTTGTTGTCGGCTTTCAGCCTTGAGGATGGCCATTAGTGCGTCACTGTACGTGGCGAACATGAACACACATAGTTTATCAGCAATGGGGTCGGATTGGCCGTTTATGAATTGTGAAATCACCGTTTGCTGTTGTGATTCTGGTGTAACGTCATCGAAGACTTGCTCAGCCAGAGCTTGGAGCCGTTCGAGGAAATGTTTAGCATCATCTTTCCGTTCGCTTTCGAGGTAAGGGAAGTCATCATGCTTTGATTGCCGGCAGGGTGTGGGTTCCCAACCTTATAGAAGTGGGTGGCGGGACTCCTCCAAGGGCGCCTCTCCCGGAATGTTCAGAGTGATCGCTTCAGCACGGCTGCGTAGCATGCTCCTGCAGACCGCAGTTCTGTTGAGGTCGGTGTAAGTGAAGGCCGCAGTGAATTAGCTCTGGATATACTGGATGAGGTTGCCTTCCTTGAATGTCGCACGCCATTGAGCCGTTTTGCCCATGGCTAACGGTTGATGCTCTGACGTGAGTCTCTGGCGCGTAGGCGTGTTACCATTCACTGGAGTCGGTGTTGTCGTAACGGAGGCAGCAGGGGTCGTGGTAGTTGGAGTGGCTGGGATCGTAGTAGCCTGAGCGGCGGTTCCAGTCAGAGCAGAGATGGCAGGTGAGGTGGCGGGAGGTACTGGAGCATATCCAGGGTCATGTGGCGCTGGCGCAGCAGGGGCCGGTTGGCTGTACTGTTGTGACATCCATGGTAATCCAACTGAGGGTGGGACACAGGCCAACTGTTTACTGGTCTGGTTGGGTACTGACGATACTTGAGCAGTCTTTCTGTCAGTACCGGAACCACTGGATTGAAACACTAGCACATCCATTAGTCAAAACACCGTGACCAACGATGGCTGGGCTTCTTACAGAAGAAGCAAACGGCTGGTTGTACAGGCGGTGGAGGTCGATCTCCTTTAGTTGGGGCCGTAGCTCGCAGGACTGAATAAATGGCTTCTTCGAACTGTTCATCTTCGTCACCAAGGACACACTGAAAAGTTTCAGCCACCCACTCGCGTGAGCAAGATGGCACAGAATGTTCATCACTGATTTATTTGTCCCATAGCACAAGAGTGTTCACTGTCTATTTTTTCATGACCAACATATCCAATCATGGATGTGTCAGCACGCCGGGTACTCCTGTAACGGTCTCTGTGGGTCCGTTGTTGTCGGCTTTCAGCCTTGAGGATGGCCATTAGTGCGTCACTGTACGTGGCGAACATGAACACACATAGTTTATCAGCAATGGGGTCGGATTGGCCGTTTATGAATTGTGAAATCACCGTTTAATGTTGTGATTCTGGTGTAACGTCATCAAAGACTTGCTCAGCCAGAGGTCGGAGCCGTTCGAGGAAATGTTTAGCATCATCTTTCCATTCGATTTTCAGGTAAGGGAAGTCATCCTGCTTGGATTGCCGGCAGGGTGTGGGTTCCCAACCTTATAGAAGTGGGTGGCGGGACTCCTCCAAGAGCGCCTCTCCCGGAATGTTCAGAGCGATCGCTTCAGCACGGCCGCGTAGCATGCTCCTGCAGACCGTAGTTTTGTTGAGGTCGGTGTAAGTGAAGGCCGCAGTGAATTAGCTCTGGATATACTGGATGAGGTTGCCCTCCTTGAATGTCACACGCCATTGCGGTTGATGCTCTGACGTGAGTCTCTGGCGTGTAGGCGTGTTACCATTCACTGGAGTCGGTGTTGTCGTAACGGAGACAGCAGGGGCGTGGTAGTTGGAGTGGCTGGGGTCATAGTAGCCTGAGCGGCGGTTCCAGTCAGAGCAGAGATGGCAGGTGAGGTGGCGGGAGGTACTGGAGCGTATCCAGGGTAATGAGGAGCTGGCGCAGCGGGGGCCGGTTGGCTGTACTGTTGCGACATCCATGGTAATCCAACTGAGGGTGGGACACAGGCCGACTGAGGGTATTGATATACCGAGCCGTTTGGGGGCACACTTGGACACATTATTCCATTTCGAACACCACTTTGTATTCCATTTTCAGCACCGTTTTGTATTACATTTTCAGCACCGCTGTTATTCCAAATGGTGCACCTCTTTGTATTCCGACAGGATATCCGACTGGTGATTGGGTATATCCTACGTGACAGCCGATCGGTGGATTGGTATATCCAACTGAGTACCCGACTGGGTGGTTGGTATATCCGAGTTGGGGATTTGTGTATCCGAATGGGTATTCGACTGGATGGGAGGTCGGCCGTCCGATCATTAGCACATCACACTCTGCCGGAGCAGACACTTGTTCTTGTGGCTGAGCGAAAAGCGGATGTCCCTTGATGGTCGATAGCGGTTGATACGCAACTGTCACAGGAGTAAGGGTATGGGAGATCAGCGTGTCGCGGTCGCGGGGTCGATGACTTGACGTGGACGGCAGAGGCGCTGAAGTCATAGCAGCGGTCGTCACCAGGATGCTCCCTGTAATTGACTTCGCTTGGCTGGGGTGGGGATACTCCGTCACGGTCGGCTCCAAAGTACTGACCTATCCAAAGTCGCTGGTCTTGCACTCAATGAAGAGTGGCCTGGGTCGGCACGATCACATACACTCGTTCATTGGCGTGAGCAGGTATAGTCTCTGTCGGCAAAGTCACTTGATAGTGGCTGGGTCGTTCTGTCCGGCATGGCCGAGTACAACTGTGTATGAGCATTGATAATGTCATTCACAGTATGCAGGGGCATTAGTGAGTCTCCGTCTAGGAACTCCCCGATCTGGTCGGCGGGCGGCAAAGACGATCTCAGGGACGACTGGTCAGCAATTGACTCAAACATGCCAGAAGGCGGTTGCTCCTGTGACAGCGGAACTGTGTCCCTCTTGCTAACCGAGTGATGGCCGGTAGGTTGATACGTCGGGTTCGGGTTGAACGTCACTTCATCGTCGATCTGGTTGAGCGGCTTACCATGAAACGTTCCCGGGGCCATCGCCATTACTGTCGGAAGGGTCGAATATCTGAGACTGGCTGTCGGAATCCTGGTCGTAGGCACCAATGTGATAAATACCGTTCACCGGCTGGTATCAGGCGTTAGCAATGCCGTATAGTTTTCTTGATGGTCGTGTAAATAAGCCACAGTTTCAATTAAAACTGTTTATTAAGTCCAATGCCGCTTTCGTACTTGCCGTTCACGGCAAGCCTGGTCGTAGGTACCAATGTGATAAATACCGTTCACTGGCTGGTATTAGGTCGTTAGCAATGCCGTATAGTTTTTTTTGATGGTCGTGTAAATAAGCCGCAGTTTCAATTAAAACTGTTTATTAGGTCCAATGCCGCTTTCGTACTTGCCGTTCACACCACTAGGTCGATGATTAATCCCTGTCGAGTATCTAATAGTCGAAGCTTTATCTAGTCTTTCAAATATCACTGATTTCTTCTTATTTAACGAACTTCTCTTGTTTCGGATTTCGAAATTATTTCCATTGGATGTTGGGCAGATGTATACTAATTCCATCAGGTGTACAGTAGAAACAACTACATTTACCACACTGTCTGCCACTGATGACGCCAGTGTGTCTTTTGATAATTGGTAATTGGTCGGGCTTTGTTTCTATTGCAAAATGTTGTATGTTTGTTATTGGAATCATCAAAATTTGGCTTTATTGGTGGTAATAGATCGATACTTACATTCTCTCTAGATGATTACGTCCGTTCATATTAACTGTCTAACTTCAAGTGCGCGGGGCCGAGAGACATGTGGGGCATTTTTCTCGCCTTGTGTATACGGGGTCGTGTGTTGAACCCACAAATGTTAAAACGCCCACAAATGTGAAAACCCACAAATGTGAAAACAAATTTTGTAAATCACCCACAAATGTAAAAAAATCAACCACAAATGTGAAAACGTTTTTTGTCAACTACCCACAAATGTGAAAATCTTCACCCACAAATGTGAAAAAAACTTCACCCACAAATGTGAAAAAAAAAATCAACCACAAATGTGAAAACGATTTTTGTCAATTGCCCACAAATGTGAAAATCTAACACAACATTAGCTTCAACATGAGGAATGTTTTTAGGTTACCGACCTTTGTTCTGAAAACCTATTACACAATTAATACTTTACCCCATTATCATCATTTTCCCATAAAAACCTTCATATCTCAGTAAATATTGATCGTATAGCAAAAAGGACATTATTTTCGAACCCATAGGGCTAATTGGCAATATACTAGGCGTGGTTTGGTATCAAATTACACCTGTGATGTCAAATTACACCAAACCGGAAGTAGAAATACTTTTCAAGGAAATGGGCTCAGGATGCCCAAGGATCAGTTATTAGGCCGTTTTGGTGTGTTTGAAGGCCAAAAATTTACACTTTCCCCTATTATCACCCACTTTTCCATAAAAACCTCCATATCTCAGTAAATATTGATCATAGAGCAAAAAGGACATTATTTTCGAACCCGTAGGGCTAATTGGCAATATACTAGGTGTGGTTTGGTATCAGATTACACCTGTGGTGTCGAATGACACCAAACCGGAAGTAGAATTATTTTTCAAGGAAATGGGCTCAGGATGCCCAAGGATCAACAAGGCCCGACGAACAACACGCCCAAGCGTTGTGGTTCCGGGGACCCCTCCCATGGTTCTCGGGCCTCACGTAACGGCAACATTACTATTATTATTCATTATATGATGTGTGATATGTGATGTGATGTTTGTCTACTAACCATGCTATGACGGTACTAACCTGGTTGCTACTTAACGAAGTCACATTCGTTACAAAAATTTAAAAATAAAAATTGTTTACGGACGACGGACGACGGATGGATGGACGACGGACGCAACGCGATGCCAATAGGTTTATCCGACCAAAGGTCCGGTAGCCCAAAAAATCTTTCAGAAAAGTGCTTCCCTGTATTCTTAGGCATTTTAGCGCAAATTTCGAAAAGATTCGACCGTAAATTCGAGATAAAAATAAAAATGTAAGACGTATGACGGACGACGACGGATGAAGGACGCAATGCCATGCAATGGGTTATCAGAACAAGGTTCCGTAAAAAGACATAACATTAAAAGACATTCCTCATGTGGAACCTAATTCGTCGTTTTAAAGGTTAAAACTAGTATTATTTACTATACTTACCTCCATAATACTACACGGGTAACTCCTAACAGCCTACTTAAATTAGGCTCCCCCATAGAGAAACCTCTCATATGGGGAAGAATAAAGAATGACCCCTCCCTTGCTGCCACCAGGGGCAGCACCGTAGCCACTTCCTCCATTCCCAATTCCTTGTCTCAGGGACGAGTACAAAGGAAACGGGGTAGGTTGGGTTGGCACTTTGGTAGTATTATGGAGGTAAGTATAGTAAATAATACTAGTTTTAACCTTTAAAACGACGAATTATTGTCCTATACATTACCTCCATAATACTACACGGGTAAAATTCAGAATAGACATTGGAGGTGGGATTTGAACCCGTCCCTAGAAGTCTACCCGGATAGTATCATTCTTTCATTATATATATATAAAAATATATAAATATTAGTGCAACATACTAGCTTGTGAAGAAAGCTTCAGTTCTGAATCCTCTTCACTTCCACCAGACTTGAATTTCCATTCCATGGTATCCACTCACTCACGCCGTGCGTGTAAGAGTCAAATCAATCCAAGTCCAAGGTAACAATGGTACTTAAATTAGGAGAATGTAGGAATCTTCCCTGAACAATATAACCAACTGAGTATATAAAGTTCATAATCCTTTGCACTAATATCCACAGAACTAAGGAATCCATCCGGATCAACTGAAGCGACACATAGTCCGAACAATCCTTGATGTTTTTGTGTGGTTTTCGTTGGTTTTTTTTTTTTATATAGTTTTTCAGTTTTTGACAGCATAACGGAAAAACAAAAGCTCACAGTGGAGCAAAAAGGAAACCAAAATCCTCCATTAGCTTGATGTGCGACCGAGGATGACGTGCTGGCTGGCGAAGATCAAACCCAGGTGCAACCCGTCCTCAGACGTCCAGGCTATGTCTCTGAGATAATGAGAAGTAAACTTTTTTATGGCAAGACCAAGAACATGCACTCATAACCTGAGATAGTGGTGTATTACCAATATAAGCCAATGACGCAGCCATGGCCCGTACGTCATGCGCCCGTACCCGAAAAGAACAATCAGTCGGCTGATCGCCGAAATCGTAACAGAGTCGAATGCATTTCTTAATCCAAGAAGAGATAGTCGGGGAGCGAATATCGTTCTTGAAGCTTTTCAGATAAGAGACGAAAAGAAGCTTTTTGCCTTGTCGAAAACCCTTGGTCTTGTCAAGATAAAAGCGCAATGCACGTACGGGACAGAGCTTCGCGTCACTCTCCAAGTCCGTGCCAAGAGAGGCATCGAGAGCAGGGATCACAATCGCCAATGGAGGGGCCGTAGAGAGCTGGGTTTTCGAGAGAAAAGACGGGAGAACGCCCAGTCTGA
This sequence comes from Terebella lapidaria, assembly GCA_949152475.1. Classification (NCBI taxonomy): domain Eukaryota; kingdom Metazoa; phylum Annelida; class Polychaeta; order Terebellida; family Terebellidae; genus Terebella; species Terebella lapidaria. The sequence continues at coordinate 31,767,713 of OX424560.1, forward strand.
CCTGAGCATAGTTCACCTTCCAGCTAATCTTAGGGCCTGTTCGATTGGTAATATTCTGGAAGAGGTAGATGCCTACCAAGAAGACGGAAGATGGTTTTGAATCGAATGTGTCCTGCCATTTTCAGCAGGGAATTAAAATTAGAAAATGATGTGATATGGCGTAAATATTCATCAAACACTACAAATTTCCAAACGGTATTGACTCCGCGCATAAAATAAACATTCTGTGATAACAGGGTACAACTGATGTCTGGTACATTCCGATATTTCGACGATAACTGAGGGAGCACCATTTCGGCCGCCATTTGCAATTCAGCCCCCCCGCCATATTGCAAAACTCAGAAGATCTACCGTAAACCAGCCTCCGAGCTGGTAGAGCGGCAGAGGTCTTCCTCTTCCAGAATAACGTCTTCCGTGAGAATCGAAGGGAAAATTTTGGTAAACTGGAATAGGAAGAGGCGAATCGAAGAGGCCCTTTGACGCATCCAAAGCATGGATCTCACCTCGACGCCTGCCAGAGGCTAGGGCAAGGAGAAAAACCGTTTTCCAAGTGACTAACTTGAGGGGCGCCGAAGCCAGGGGCTCGAACGGGGCTGATGCCAGACGGTTCAAGACCAACGACAAGTCCCACTCAGGAGTGGGGTTTCGCGCCACGGGACGATCTACCTCGAAGTTCTTGAGCAATAAAGTCAAGGCATGATCGGTCTCATAGTACACACCTTGTCGCGGCAAAAGCGTCTTAGCAATAGCCGTTCTGTAGCCTGCAAGGGTAGACGGCACCCGACCTTCAGAGAATTTTAACATCAGAAATTCAGCTATTGAAGGGGCATTGGCCTGAAAGGATCAGTCTGCCTGCGCTCACACCAAGCACTGAAGACGACCCATTTCGACTCGTAGACCGCCAAAGAAGACCTTCTATTTGGTCGTGCGAGCCGAGAGGACACTTCCTCAGAAAATCCCTTTGCGCGGAAGGATCGCTGGACAACATCCACGCGTGAAGGGCCAGCTGGTGTGTGTTCTGGTGAAACACCGGAGACCGTGGCTGCCTCAGTAGATCTCCTCGCAGAGGCAACGGCCTCGGAACATCGACAAGGAGATCTAGAAGCTCTGGGAACCACGACTTCTCGGGTTGTAGAGGTGCAATAAGCAGGATCCGACATTGTTGTGCTCGAACCTTGGCAATCACTTGCGGAATCAGAATGGCTTGGGGGTAAGCATATGCATACAGGCCCTCCCAGTCCATAGACAGAGCATCCACACCCCAAGCCAGGGGGTCTGAGATTGGCGACACAAAGGTGGGGAGCCTGTTGTTCCAACGAGTGGCAAACAGGTCCACATGAGGTCGATCCCAAAGGGTACATAACCATTCGGTAGGCTGTACCTGACCCCGCCGAGACAGCATGTCCGCCCAGACATTGAGACGGCCGGGAATGTGACGGGCATGGAGCATAATCGATTGGGCGTTGCATCACCGTAGCAAGGCCGACACCTGACGACTGAGTGTCAAGGAACGAGTGCCTCCTTGCTTGTTGATGTAGGCCACGACCGCTGAGTTGTCCGTGGCAACCAAAACTGAGTGTCCTGCTAACTCGGATACCCAATTGGCCAGGGCCCTAGATACAGCTTCCAACTCGAGAGCATTGATGTGCCAAGACAAATAATGGTCGCTCCACAAGCCCAAAATCTCTTGGAAGTCCAAGTGGGCGCCCCAGCCCTCCGTGCTGGCATCCGTAAACAGATGCTTGGATGGCAGCGGCAGACGGAAGGGAGAACCTTGTGACAAGTTTCTGATTTGAATCCACCACTGCACGCACTCGCGAGCCACTGGAGACAACATTACCATCGTAGAGTCGGGGTCTGTAGCTTGACACCAACCCAAACTCAGGCAATGCTGCAGTTCTCGCATATGTAAGCGACCCAAAGGTACCAGCTTCTCCGTTGCCACCAACAGGCCTAGCAGGGACTGCCAGGTGGCTGCCGACTGACACGGATGAGCCAGGAAGGAGGCTAGAATAGGGCGCAATTTGGAAATTCTGTCCTGAGGTGGGAAGACCATGCCTGACGTGGTCACAAACCTGTAGCCCAGGAACACGAAATCTCGAGATGGAACGAGCTCTGATTTCTCGAAATTGATCACTAGGCCCATTGTCTGACACGTATTGATCAACCAATCGCGGTGCTCCAACAACGTGTCCCGAGACTGACTGCGTAGGAGCCAGTCGTCGAGGTATTGATGAAGGAACAATCCCCGCTGGTGGGCCAGGCTCTGGACCTCCCTCACCACCATGGTGAATATCCAAGGAGAAGGTGACAGGCCGAATGGTAGAGCACAGAACTGCCACACACGACCCCGGAAAGCGAACCTCAGATACTTTCGCGAGGCTGAGTGTATCGGAATGTGGAAGAAGGCATCCTTCAGATCCAGCGAGATCGCCCATGCATTCTCTGGAAGCGCTAACCGAATGAACTCGGGCGTCTCCATAACGAACTTTGGAGTCTGCACGAACGGATTCAGAGGCGACAAGTCTATAACTGGGCGACAACCGCTGGAACTCTTTGGAACCACGAACACGATACTGTAGAAACCCGGAGTCCGCGGATCTGCAGGTTCTACTGCCCCTTTCGCGATCAATTTTTTTATCTCTACATCCAAGGCTGCTCGCTTCGCCGGAGCCGACGGCAGAGTGAATGACTTGGGGATGGGGGATAATGCAGGTTGAGTTATGAACTGAATCTGGAATCCCTTCCGGAGTACCCCCCCAGATCCAAGGGCTGGCACCCATCTCTTGCCAAATGGGCCAAAAGAGATTTAAGCGCCCGCCGACTGGCGGTTCTACGTGACCAAAATGAGCGGGAGTCGCCATTGGTGACGCGTGGTACTCGGAAAGTTCCCTGGCACTGGTACTTACTGTCGTGACTGGGCCTGGACGCCCCTGCTCCACCCTTAGACTTGCCGCGGCGGCTGGACCCGGAGTGGCGACCACCACGCTTGGTTGTAGAGGCAGGGGCTCCTGAAAAGGGCTGCTTCTTCCTCTGTTTCTTGGGCTTTGAAGAAGAAGCGGTCTGTGGCTGCGGCCGTGGCTTCCAAGCCTTCTGCTTGGCAAGCAGTTCGGAGACCAGCTGGGCATTGGCCGACTGGACGCGGTCCGACACTTGCCGTTCCTCGGCTGAAAGAGCACCGTCCTCTCCGTGGAACAGGGAGTTGGCGGCCTGGTCCGTGAGCGCCTCCTGTGCGCAGGACAGCAGCATGGGGGCGGAACGTAGTCGGGATTTCAAATCCAGGGACGGCTTGGAAGTCAGGGACTTGAGGAAGGCGTCCCGTCGCCACTGCTCCATGGTGAACGCGCCGTAAGAGAGCTGGTGTAGGCGGTCCCGGATAGACAAGCCCGCGCTGGACAGAAATCCGATAGCGGTGGAGATCTGATCCTGAAGGGCAGCTTGGGGGACGGGTCCAGCAGAGGCTTGCTGGGCCAGGTTCTCGAGGAGATCCCGCGCGGCGGCTAAAAGCCAGTCCTGGGTGGAGTCGATGAGAACAGCTGAACGAATCGACTGTTGAACATCTGCTACCTGGGCAGGGGTCACCGAGATCTTCGAGGGGGCCGACATATACTGAAGTCTTCTTGGAAGGCTCCGACGGCTTCTCCGTGAAGTCCTTGTGGGAAGGCAAGTATGAAGAGGAGAGCTTGGGTTTCTTTATCTTGTCTCCCTTGGCCTTGATGGAGGCTTGGCGACGAACCTCGAACGCCTGGCGTACGCTGCGGCTGAGAGGCAGTTGCTGGCGTGAACTTGATGGCGGTACTGGCTGGCCACAAGAAACTGGTTCCACTGACGAGGAGGTTTCCGTCGGAGGCTCTGGCGGAAACTGGGAACCGAGACACGCACGCGTGAGAACCAACTTCTCCCGGAACTGGAGATCCTGAGAGGAGCCACGTTCGTCTACCAGGGAAGGATGTATGGACACGAAGTCCATATCCTCTTCTTCGTCCTCTTCTTCCGAGTCGGACTCCGGGTCGGGACAGCGACGCTTCCGTGAAGCCGAGGGAACGAAGCCGGAAGAGGGCAGCACCTGGAGCACCTGAGCCGGGGTGACTCCACAGGAAGATCCTGGAGTAGGGCCGACAACCTGAGCCGGAGTGGCTAAGAGCTGGTCCGGGGGTAAGAGGCCTGGTGACTGTAGGGACTGGGTCCGCTGCAGAGGCGTGGATAGTCCACAGGTGGCCTCGCTCGCACGGCCTGCGAGAGGCAAGAATCCATGAGGAGGAGCAGTCGGGGGATGACACTGGAGGAGGCTGTGCTGCACCTGAGTCGAGAGCTGCGAGAACATCGCTTGCATTTGTGCCGACATGCGAGAGGAGATGTCTAGTTCCAACTGCCGAAAATCCTGAGGCGCGGAGGAGGCAGGTGAAGGTAACATATCGGACTCCGCTGAAGAGCGGCCCGACACACGCACTGCCGAAGGGTGGCCCGAAGGCCCGGACTCCGCTGAAGAGCGGCCCGCGAAGACAGTCGTGAGAGGTTGGCCCGAAGGCCCGGACGTCGCTAAAGAGCAACCCGCAGTCTGGCCCGAAGGTCGGACGTCGCTAAAGAGCGACCCGCTGTGGCAGGGTCCGTAGAGGGCATCCCGAGGGAGCTGTCTGGTGGCGAGGCTATCCGCTGGATCGGCGGCGGGGAAGGCCTGCTGCGCTGGGATATCGACTGGAAGAGAGAGTGAGAATTAGACATATCATCATAACCTCCCCCCCCCCACTTTCACCGAAACATCGCGCCCTGAGGCAGTCAGATGCGGTGGAAGATGAGGCGAGCACTCACTGCTAGCATTGAAGCCATTAGTCCGAATAGAAAACGGAGGCTGGTCGGATCCTGGGATCCGATGGGAACCCGGATCCCGGGCCCCGACAGGGGCCGGGAGCCGAACTAGCCCTGTTTCTAACTCGACCAAACCACTAGCGTCAGTTACTAATGCCCGAGGTGGGCATAGAAGCAACGCCGTGGTATCGAGGGACAAGCCTGAGCTGGTAGCGGAATGCCGAGGAAGACGCAAGCATGGTCTATCAGCATCTGATACCTTAACGAGAGTCGTGTTCCTATCGGAACCCGGGTTCCCATCGGAACCCGGGACCCGAGCGCCAACGTGTAGCTGTATAGCTGACAGTGACTCGGAACCAGGAGCCGTAATCCCAACGTGACCCGGGTCCCGACCGGGACCCGGGAGCCGAGCACCGTCATCTGACATGAGCGTGACAGATGAGAGCACGGGAACGGATGGAGTGTTCCTGGGACCCGAGCTCCGAGCGCCCACGCAAGGCATGGACTCGGAAACACGACGCTCGGAGTGAATGGAGAGAAAACGATTAACCAGGCTAGCTGGAAAATCTAACAGACTCCGAACACTCAAAAGCTGAGGGCGCAATGCCGAAAGCAGAGAGCGGCCCACCACATCACCAACCACACCTGACGGGGCCAGAGCCGCACACACAGGTGGGGGAGAGGGAGGGACAAACATGACATTACAATCAAAATTATGACAAAATTCCTGTGAGTCTAAGAGGGACAGGGCGTCTACACTCACTGGGGATTGTAAAGCTAAATTAAGCCGAGCCGACTCAGTGTCGAAGCGATGGATGGCGGCGAGACAATGCACCCGGGCGGACCGAGAGCAGTCAACATCAGGTGGGGAGGGACGTGAACGGAGGTGAAGTAAATCCCTCAACGCCCCATACACGGTTGACCAGTCTTCCGGTGAACGAGATTCGCACTTTTCGCAAGGAAAATCGTCGATGCAGAACGAATCCACACACCGCCAACAGAAGTCGTGGACCTCCCACGCTGGAAAGAACATGTGGCACCGGCCACACACACGCGTGGGCATGGTCAGCTCAGCTCACTCAAACAGGAAAACCTGGGCGTGGACTACCGTCAACGTGTTAAAAAGGACACCCCTAACGACTAAGAGTCCTTTCCTGCCGAGTTTCCACAGAGGTGGAACGATCCAAGCAATAAAATTAAACAGAAATATAGAGTAGGCATAAGTAGGTCTGCTTCCTTCAATAGGAGAATTGGGAATGGAGGAAGTGGCTACGGTGCTGCCCCTGGTGGCAGCAAGGGAGGGGTCATTCTTTATTCTTCCCCATATGAGAGGTTTCTCTATGGTGGAGCCTAATTTAAGTAGGCTGTTAGGAGTTACCCGTGTAGTATTATGGAGGTAATGTATAGGACAATAATGCTGTGTTTGATTTTCACATTTGTGGGCAAATGACAAAAACCGTTTTCACATTTGTGGTTAATTTTTTTTTTCACATTTGTGGGTGGATTTTTTTTCACATTTGTGGGTAATGATATTTTCACATTTGTGGGTGATTTACAAAATTTGTTTTCACATTTGTGGGTTTTCACATTTGTGGGCGTTTTAACATTTGTGGGTTCAACAGTCGTGCGACTGGCTGTGTTTGCTGGTGGCATGGAAGGTGGCGTGATTTCCGTGTCCATGTCCTGACATGTCTGTGCACGTGATGCGAGCATGTGTCTGCGAGTTTCCTTGTACCTGAGTTAGTCTATGTGTCCGTGGAGTGAGTGTGATTGCACATGAAGTGTATTGATTGGGTTGCGTGATTTTGTGTAGTTATGCGTGTATTTATCGGGTATTGATCGATTAAAGTGTTGTGTCATATAAGAGTATGCGTGTTGTCATGGAAAAGCATGTATGCGGGAAGCGATGGGCCGTGACGCAAAATATTTTACATTGTTTAACCATATACAGAATATTGAACCAGGGTTTCATTTACTTTCGGATCAGAACAAGTTTCTGTTTCTAATGAGTGAGTCAACCATTTCTATTTATGTGTCCAGAACCCTACAAAGTATTCTAAACCGCAGACGTGATGTGTTATTTACATCGTGATGTTTTTATATCTATAGTCTCTCGTAATTCTTTCACAGAATGGTCGGTATTTTATAATGTCTGTGTATTTATCATATCCATGTATACCGAGTGAGACTGTAATAAACAATACAATACATGTAAAGATAGTAAATTGATATATACTGAATATTCTCGTGACCTTGAATTTGACCAGTCACTCTATTTCCAAGGTCACTGGACCAAAAAGCAAATATCTAAAATTTAAAATATAAAACATATTGTCTGGTAACCTTTCTTAGCCCTTGGGCTAATTTTATCTTTGAAGTTTATGCTCGAATCTTTATGAATTTTTAACTGATATTTTTGTATTCGTTACGGAGGGATTCGTTACTAGTACGGTCAATGTGAATGGTTGATAAAAAGTGCAAGGCTAACAACGTTATTAATTGGACAACCGTCTTGCAATAAATGCATAATGATTATGAATGACTTAAAATGTGTCATTCACAAGTGCCGTCAATTGCTGGGGTCCCCCATTTCACGGACACGTATGTTGTGTAATCTTATATTCCAGTTTTATAATGATCGAGTATGGTGCGCTTTATAAGTGATATGATATATATATACATTATATTGTGATAATAATACATGTTTAATTATATGTTACTAGATACGAGCCAGCCCCATCACGTCATCGTGTATGTGTGTAATTGACACACGCTTGTGCCTATGTCAAATATATGTCTGGAAAATTAATTAGTGTGTCAAAAATATTTCCAAGTATTGTAATTGGGATTGTGTGGTTGTAAAATTTGTTGCACTGTGCGAATTAATTCGTATGAACAGAAATGACTTCTGGGTCTAAAACAGTTAGAACATTAATGTACTTATTACGGTGTCTGCAACACAAACACGAGATCGCCTTCGAGTGTATGTTAAGGACTGATTGCACGTAACATACCAGTGACTGCATTGAGGCACTTTTCCATTGACTTATAATATGAAAGTAGAGGTAACAAAATCACCAAGACTAAACAATCCCCTGACCCAAAACTTGGCTAGCACACCCACATATACTCATGGATGACGAACCGAGACATGGTTTCATGAATAATATCGCGAAAGCTGTGTAATTTGATGATTAGATAAATCATTTAATACGTTTCACCAAAACGAACATTCGTGTGTTCTGCTTGACAAACACTGGTTGCTGTGTATATGTATACTTTGTTGTGGTCAAAATAATGAGAATATCTAGGGCTATACTTTCTGTGAGATTAATACAATGAGCGGAACATTCTTAATCCCAAACACCTCGGTGAACCCGAGTGCATATCACCCGTGGGTTTTACTAGCATCACTAGCTGTTTGCTGTACCTTTCACTCGACCTGTTGTAAGTGTACTTTGTCTACTGAGAAAAAGGTCGGAAAATGACATATGAAAACGATGATTTTAACAGATTCAACATTGTTCAGTAAGAACGGAGTCTCGGTTGGTAATCCTTGATGGCCAACAATCAGAAATAAAAGGCAAAGTTTCATGTTGATTTGAAATATGTGAATGTATGAATTTGTTACCTTTATATTTACATTATAAGTGAATCAATGGACAGCTGGTCAAGTCCAGGTTCATGATAATTACGTGCAATCAATCCTTAAAAGTTGTCTTTGTACGGTCCAGGGCTAGCACGGGGGTCAGGGTGGATGTGGCACTGTGGGGAGGGGTGTCAGGGTTAGGGTTCAACACATGGAGATAAATCTTGCACTGTGTTTTAGTACTAATAAAACACGATATATAACCGTGCGAACTGTTTACTTACCTGTCCATAAATGCGGACTGACACTTATTGATTCAGGGTCAAAGTCAGAAAATCTTGCTCAACGAAAAAATATGACATGAAAACGAAGCGCGGTATAAGCCTACCCATAGTAGTAACGTTAGCTGTAGTCTGTGGGCACGTTGCTTATAACGGGACATAAAAATACGGTACCTCAAACAGTTATTAGCACGGTTGGGGGCTGAGTTAACATTTACGATGAACATTGCCTTACACTCGCTGGATTTACATGCGTGGACTGAAGTTGGTTTGGTGATCTTTGTGGAATAACCGTGCAGTTAAAATTTATGTTTTAACAAGAATGACCCCATCAACGTCACAGTGAGATCAGAGCTCCGACCTCAGAAAATGACGTCATTGATGACGTCATTGCCGATACTCGCAATGGTGTAGTCACTACAAGTTTTGTATGCGAAAAGGAATGACATTTAACAATATCAAAACCAAAGTGACTCAATGTGACTCGTGAACAAGCTCGTCTACACGTAGATCTGATTTTTTTTCTGATCTGTTGGGAAAATGCCTGTAAAGTCGACACCGTGGTCAAAGCGAAGAATTGGATCTGCAGAGGGCGATATTACAGCGGCTAGAGGCACAGAACTCCAAGTCTTTCAGGCAAAGTCCGAGCCTCAGGTAAAACACGCTCTGTTGAACCGGGCCAAAACAATCAGTATATCAATAATGTTCAGTAATGTTCATGCATAAAACCTTTACCACCGTCCTCGTGTCCTGTAATCTCTCCCTGTCAAGTACTGGGGTATTCCGTAAAATAGAAAACATATTTGATATTATTCTTCGAGTTTAGGCCCATTGATTTAAGTGGTACTCCTATGATATATTGACACAAACTACCGGCATGATGTGTGAATTATAAATTATATTATATTGTAGGAACTGCACAATGACATTTTTGGGCTTTCAAATAGTTTGATATGTCATGAATTTCATTGTCATTGATTTAGTTAAATCCACGAAATGATACTATTCACAAAGAGGTCTGGTATTTTAAATGATTCACTTGTAAACACTTGCAAGAATACAAGTTGTGGCCATGACAACAAATAAATATGAAGTAACATTAGCTTATATACAGATATACGATATACAGTGTTCGAATATTTCCCCCGTAAGTACGCCCATGGCCTGATTTGAGATGGACTTTGGGCCGGGATACCTGTTATGTTTGTCTCCCAAGTTCGGCGCATAGCGAGTATGTCCACTTTGTGAATTATTATTTACGCGTCTTATTCATTACTGGCCTTCACTGCTCCGCCGGAATGAACTGAAATAATGTTATAGGCGATATAGGCCTACTAATATCATGTCAATGCGATAAATATGTATTTTAGTTGTTAAATGTATTTTAGTTGTATATACAACTCGCCCGTCAGCGTGATTACATGTCCCACAAGCACTGGCGTACACTTATTTACAGTGCGATAAGAGACACGGGTATTGGTTTAGAATAGCGTGTATAAATGGACGTCATAGATTAGGATGATAACGTTGTCAGAATAATATTTGATGTACTCGATCACGTAATTGGCAAAGCTGTCTTAACCTCCCCCACCCCCATAAAAAAAGCATGGTATATTATACAAATATTGTATGATGGGAGTCCAATACACAGTTTACGGGATTCAGAAAAGCTATATTGGACGAGGCACAGCCGACTACGACCAGCATCCAATCTTTGCTATATTATTAACAACATCCACTCTTTGCTAGATATTATTAATAGGAACAGCCTTTTAGTTAACGTAATCCGCTACAAACAGTGAGGTAACGAAGAGTCAAAATTTAAAAGTTATTTCTTGAATATTATCTCTTCAAAATGACCTATTTTATAGAGTAACTGATCAGCATCCTAATACTGACAAGAAAATAAGGGGTCACCGTGCTGGTTTCTTCGATATATTCGATCAAAATCATAGACATTTACCTAAAATGACATAAATTAGTACATTTTTGCACATTTTTTCTGCCAATTTCACATCTTGCATCGTGTTTTCCATGCGAACGGAAACGGTGACCCCCTACTTTCTTCTCAGTTTTAGGATGCTGATCATTTACAACGGTGGCTTATTTCTGCCATAATTATATTATTTTCGATAAAAAAATTTCAGATATAAATATTTTGATTAGGCCTACACACGGAACAAAGCAAATAGTTTCCTACACGGAGCAAAAATTTCCTTCGCGAAGCAAACTTTTTGCTTCATGAAGAAAACGTTTGCTATGCAAAGCAAACTATTTTCTTTCGTGAAGAAAACGTTTGCTTCACGAAGGAAACATTTGCTCTGTGTAGGAAACCATTTGCTTTGCGTAGGAAACGTTTGCTTCGTGAAGGAAACATTTGCTCTGCGTAGGAAACTATTTGCTTCGTGTAGGAAACGTTCGCTTCGCGAAAGAAACATTTGCTACGCAAAGCAAACTATTTTCCAAGTGAATAAATATTTGCTCCATGTGTAATTAAAATAATTATAGCTGAACTTTCTTGAAAAACGAAATTAATATAATTGTGGCAGAAATACGCCACCGTAGTTACTCTATAAAATATGTCATTTTGAAAATCTTGATTATGTTGATACAGTTATTTATTTAAAAAAAACTCTTTGACCCCCTCCCCTCACTGTTTGGAGCGGACTACCTTAAAAGATTTAGGCCTATCTCCATAATTTGTACGGTAGGACACATTACGGTAACTCGTTCAGTCGATCAGCGAGCGCTCACATCACTTAAGCAATTGAAAGGGAATTGTTGTGAAACATCACCTCATATATTTCTATGCCAAATTTCTGGACGAGTTCATCTTTAAGAATACACTGCTGGGAAATGATGACCAGGTTTTGAAGACATTATCTTGTTAGCGTTCTTCTCAGGAGCTGGGGAAGCAACATTTCAACATTTTGTTTAAGTAGGATTGATTGATTGATTGATTGATTGATTGATTGATTGATAATGCAGAAGTAGATCATCGCACGGTATCGACAGTAATATAACAAAAAGTCATTACACGTAAATGAACCCTCGGAAAAGAGTGCATGGCAGATATAAGCCAGCATTACAATCCGTTACATGTTGCTTATCTTTTTTTACAATATTGACCAGTGAGAGCGGTATGTTTACTTTATACACTCCACGAGCGCCAGTTGCTTTATTTTATCATGTTTACTGCACGCGTTCATGGCCCTTGAGAGCCGTTATGGACCGCCACTACATGACCAGTCAGTATATAACCCGGCCAACATGACATGTCTATTGACAATAAACCAACAGAAAACCTAATACAGCAAATAAAACAGTGCTTAATGCAATTTCCGTGCACTAATTGAAATAAATTTGAAAATGACCCCATTCTCACCTCCATAATACATTACTTTGTCCTGACTTGAAAAGTTTCAGAGAACCCCCACACATCAATGGGTGTTAATTTTTAATGCCATTAGCTTTTGTTGCCACTACGACTGTTGCGTAACTCGGATATTGGTTACACCCACACCGCAATGATACGAATACATTATCCTCATCCTGGCAAAAACATTTGTATAATGTTTTTATCAGTCGCTCGATTGCTCCGTCGATAACATGTTGATATTCATATCAATGTTTTCTAGAAAACACCCTCCCTCGTATGACCCTTGGCTAGGTAATAGCTAATCGGTGTATTTGGCAAGGCAACCACCTGTGACAAATACGAACCATAAACAGTGTAGGCGCCAATATGGACTAAAGCTAATACATTATTAATACTGTCTCAACGTAGACAGGCAATAATGTGATCTGCACGTCACTTGAAGTGAACTGAGAAAAAACTAGGACCATTTAACTTGGAAACCATGCAACGGCCACAACAAATGTGGTGTCGTTAAAACAGACATATGTGTGTGACTAATATATTGCAAAGAACTAAGGTGTACTCATATACACTGGATAGAATTTCGACTTCAATCACAAACTCGACTCGGACATAGGTAATCGGTTCCGACAAAACAAATCGGGGATACTGGTTTAATTTCACAGAGCAAGGTGGGTATTTCTTTCTGCAAATGTGTATATTGTTTTATTATGATCAATTTTTTAAAGATTCAATCGACTACACAAAATAAATTCGATAACACATATTAGAAGATGCCCATCGAAGCGGTATCGAATTTCGTCATATGGATAACTTTCTTTACGTGCCTGAGCACTGAATACCAACTAAAGCCTAGGCGTCAGTAAAATTCAATTTCATTTTGATGAAATGAAGTATTTTTTCCGGAATTTTGTATGTACCGAATCTGAACACCGAACCACTGTTCAAAATATAGGAGTGATCGAAACAGACTAAGTTTTAATTAGCAAAAGTAGACCAAAATTGTTATCCGGATGTTCTCACATCTGTGTTCATGCAAATTTCGAACAATCTATCTTACTCAAATTCGGTAAAACATAACTCAACATAAAATAACACAAATGAACAATTTTACCTCTCAATATAATATCTAGGATGAAGCTGAACTGACACTCTACAGGAAACCTGAGATGACATTTGATATTATATTTCTGTTAAAATCTCCCTATAACTTGTCATAATGTTTAGGTATTGTGTGCTATGCTAAAAGGCGTATTGAAGTAAACTAGATGTATTTGATCAATTACAGGTATGTGTTGTATCGATATCATGACATATGCCAGAATTACAGTCAAGGCAAATAACGTAATTAGTGTTATTATACAGTAATTCAGATTACTGTCATCAAACTTAGACCTAAGCACACACCTTTTTCTATGTATTTCGTTTTTTATAGCTCTGCATATAGGCTCTGTAAGTCTCGTTCGTCTTATGTCGTCAAATAACGTAATTGGGTATGTAATCTACTACTTCCGGGTCCGAACAATGCCACGTGGTAATTTTTATCGGATTTCCGTGGGTTCAGAAGCACCGCAGAAAAAAACATGATTTGGAATAGAATAATAAACCTTTTTTATGTTCCACAAAATGGCTCTCCGTTACTTATTTGTGTTGAATATAGCACGATAGATATGATTTGATTGACTCAAATTGCCTGTCATTTAAATAGTAAATATATAGTGTGATTTTCGCCCCTTAAATTGCTGATGATAAAATTTTATTGGTGATGTTTTGATATAAATGGTGCCAAAAATACACGACAACACGTGTGGCCCAAGAAAACTGTTGATGAGTAGTATACTACTACAGTTTGTCACAATTAATATCACCTTTTCTCTATAAAAGATACTGTGTCTAAAATATACAAACACAGCATATTCACGCTCTGTAATGAGCAGCAACTCAACAAATATTCGATGCAACTCTAAATAGACCAGTTCATACCAAGTAGTATCTGTTGAAATTTGTGAAGTAGGTTTCTTGTTTATTTCCGATAAATTGTTTTTTACGGTGTAAAAATGCGTGTATCCAACTTACATGATTGGGCCGAAAATTTGGCTGGAAATTCGAATGGTCCCAAAATTACGAGTTTTAAATTTTAAATCTCGCTTATAGACCCTATTCTTCGGAAATTCGAATGGTCCCAAAATTACGAGTTTTAAATTTTAAATCTCGCTTATAGACCCTATTCTTCGGATAACAAACTTCTGCCCGGTGGGCTGTAAATTCCACACTTCGCCCGCGCAGCTCCCACTTCAAGAAATTTTTGAAAGAGTAAACAAAAGCACACGCTCGCTTCGCTGGCTTGAAACCGTCATGAATGACGTTTTTGCAACAAATTTACGATCAATGTGTGCTGTATTCCTTGCTTATTTCTCTCGAATCGGAGAGGATTTGGCCATTTAAAACACACTAAAATAGCCCCAACATTCACTGGCATAAATATATGATAAATGGGTTATTGCACAATATTGGGTTTCATGCTCTCGGGCATAAAACCCCATATTGTGCAATAACACTATAAACTATTTCGATACATTCAGATGACAGATCTGGATCAAAGACTCTCGGAGGATGCTGGGGACACGAAGAAAACCAAACAGGTAAATATCATGCGATGTCAACGAATGTGTTTGCTGCAATGAGGCGAATATGTAAAGTAAAGTTCAACACAAAACCTCATATGATTTTTGGCCATAACTTCATTTAGGATGGTCCGATCAAATTGAAATCTTGTCTGTTTCCATTTGGCATAAAACCGAAACCAAATTTCAGACCTATCTTGAAAATTGACAAAGCTGGCAATCTACTCCCATGTTAAATTTCACATCAAACATGAAATTTGCGAGTCTGAACCGAATCTGGCATATTGTTCGATATTCGCACGGTACTATGTAAAAATGAATTTTATTAGAATAGGCCTACATTTGTATGATTCTTACTGCTCGAAAATATTCCTCATATATCATTTTCTTAGCGGAATAAAGGTCATGAAAACCCTGAATTTGCTTGAATTCCTGTGATCTGATTTGTGTCGAACATTTAATATTGGAGTAGATTGCGTTCTGTGGAGATATAGACATGTGATCATTATTTTGACCAAGTCTGTAGTTACCGTAATTTACTATGGTGGGCGATGCTGAAGAATCTGCAACTTCAACGATGTCAATCGCTCTAGTTTCACCTTATCAGCACTCATACCTGTTTTATATATCTCCTATAGTCTTATATCTTCGATCTTATGTATAATTTGTGCTGTAACACTCCGTATTTAGCGTATTATTAGACATATTTCAGTATGTGCACACCTGTTTCTCTCAAGCATTGGCGGTATTTTCCAAGAATATATTATAGTATATATTATAGTATATTATAGTATATAGTATATTATGTATTTTCCAAGAATATATTATAGTTATAAGAAGGCATCTGATTGGTTCGTTACGTCACGTGGTCTGGGACTCCCTAGCTCGTTGTCAAAATTATTTATCGCAGACGGCACCCACCCCACCATCGATAAAATGTAATTTGTATTAATTGTAGAGTGTGTAGAATTAAAAAATAAATACCAATGTATAGCTTTTTGATAGTTTTATTAAACATAAAAATATTGTTCAATTATCTGATGTATTTACAGAGCAATTAGTGCATAAGTGCCGTGCACCCGGGAGTCTTGGTTGTTAGGGGTAGGGAGACATAGGAAGATTAGAGTGTCTTCACTGTTTCAAGTTTAAATCTATTCATTCCGTCGGCGCCTTCCAAATTCTCAACACGTACATTTATTAACTTCGGCTTTTTGAACACTTTTATATATTTCTTACTTTCGTCACGGAATCACTTCTACTACACTGGGGAAACCATAGAATCTAATTCAATTTCTGAGACCAGTCGAGTGTACAAGTTGTGAGTACTGAGGTAATAATTAAGCCTCTGTATATCAATGTACATGAACTGATTGAATATATAAACCACTGTAATGAACTATATATTTTGTGTTTGAGTTATTGCTCTCGATATATGAATGATCAGATTGGAAATGGAATAGAATATTAATGGACAGATCAAAATAGGCGTCATACCATGAAATTACAGGTATTGAGAGACCTAGACTGGTGGGAGATTCCCTAAATTGATGGGAAATTACCCTAAAATATCCAGTGAGTCTCTAGGTATATATCTGTTCCCAATTAGAGAGCCTAAACAATAGATTGGCCATATTTACAGTTGATTCAAACCCACAAACAATATTCATAATCCTCTATCAAATTACAAACGAACCTGGCTATAATAGTAATAATTTTCATATATAGAGATGATTCGCTACAGTACTTTTTCAGTTTTCAAGATATAAGTCTGAAATTTGGTGAAAAAAAATACGGTTTTGTTCCAAATGGAAACATATAAAATTTCAAATTGATCCGACCATCCTAAATGAGGTTATGGCCAAAAATCACATGCGGTTTTGTGTTGAACTTGAGTATACTTGTGGTGAAAACAAATCAACGTTTCAATGATTAATATTTATGTTACAAACAATTATGTTGACCTTGTCACAACATATATCATGTGTTGTGACATTGTACATATTGACGTCGCATGACCAAGCTTGACACAACAAACCCTTAGAGGTGTTTCATCTCATGTTACAGAAGAAAGACATCAAGAAGGCATTTAAAAACATCAAGACCAAACTAACTAAGAAACGCAGCAAAAACGATGTTAAAGAAATCAGCATCAAACCGGAAAGTGAAACTACGGAATGCTGGGGCAGTGAATCCGTGGCGACGTCACACCGCACACGTGGGGTTACCCCGACATCTAGTCGGAGCACTAGTGCCAAATCTAAGGACAGTCATACCCAGGTGATGGACTTAGTCGATGACGATGATGGCATTCCTGTTATATATGACGCGGCATTCAATGGTGGTGACTGATGATTTTGGGAGGCTGCATGATTCGTGCGATGTCTGTGGTAGGTAGGCCTTGCATAGTTGCATAGAGTTTATGTACCTGTAAGTGTATTGATGGATATTAGTAAATTAATGCGTGCGCAGCAATTCCATTTTATTGAATGATTTTTTTCTTCAGATATTTTTCTCTGGGTTCCTGGTCGCGTTCATCACCGAGTGCTTGAACCAAGGTTTTGGTTTGTAGCTGTTGCCATGGTTTTGACAACGAACTGCCAAGGTTTCTTGCCAGTAACCCACAAAAGCTGTAGATCTAATCATGTTATATATTCCTGGATTATCGATATTCAAGTAGATCTACTGGTAAAATATATGGAGTAGGAAATTTAGACGAACATACAATTATGTGACGAATGTCTTGTATTATTGTAAATGTTGTACTTGTATATATTATGTATAGATGATATCGGAGACCATCAATCGAAAATATAATAAAATATTGTGATAATAATAAATCATTTTTCTTTGCTATATTATACTTATACGCGGAATATGGATTTATTAAAGGGTATATATCACGAAAATATGATATCAGCTCATTTGAAGCCACTCGTTGAGCTGAATAGAACAGTCTTTACAAAATGTTGATATCTCGATTTGTTAAAAAGCTATAGCTATTTAAATATTGAAAATCCGGCAAATTTCTCCCCATAGTCTTGAAAAATCTGTCAGCTAATTAGTATTCAAATAAGATGTGTGACGTCATTGACAGATTGCTTTTCAATGAGGCGTTTAAACGTCACAATTAGGCATTTAAGCTTATGTTAGGTCACTAAACTTTTCAGTCATATCGTTCAGCAGGAATAGTCAGTGAGTGCATGTCAATTTTAGTTGCCATGGCAACCAATGTGCTGATTTGGCCCTTTAACTAGGTTGCTAAGGCTGGTATTCAAGTTCAAACAAGACATAAAAGTATCAAACCAATTTAGATTACAGGGTAGTGACAATATTTTATGTAATTGATCAAGAAAATGTACAAAAACACCCCTTAGCAACCGATACAGGCCTGAGAAATCACTGACGTTTAGAGCCATGTGAAGTTAATGTATCCTATTATCGTTGGTTTCCAATGTCTGTATTGGTTGCTAAGGGTTGTGTTCAGACATTTTGCGGATATATTCCTCAATATATTGCTATTACTCTATTGTCTGAAATGGTTTCATCCATGTATATCTCGTTTTTAATTAAATATTGGCCCTAGCAACCATGGTTGCCAAGGGCCCCGCTAGGCCATTGGTTGCCATGGCAACCACAAATTTCATGGAATCACTGATTATTCCAACTAAAAAAACTTTAAAAATGAATTTTGGTGAAAATATATGGATACAAACGGTATCAATATTCCATTTTAAAATGCCTAATTAAAAAGCAGTCTGTCAATGACGTCACACAGCTCATTTGCATATTGATTAGCTGTCAGATTCTGTTGCCAGATTCTGTAAATATATAACATGTTTAAAGTGCCATAACTTCGGAAAGAATCATGATATCAATATGCTGTGAAGACCATTTTGTTCAGTTCAAATAGTGCTTTCACATACATAAGATAAACCAATATCCAATTTTCGTGATATATACCCTTTAAAACAAAATTAATATTTTCATATGGTGTTTTTTCTTCATTTCAATTATTACGCAAAATTAGACGGAACTCATTCAATAATCCTGTCGAACACCATGGACTGTCATAGAGCTTTCTGTAGAATTCATTTGTTTTTACATGTTTTTCATTTGTTGTTTGGCTCACTTCATCATCAGGTATTCGTACAATTAGCACCTACATGTACTTCGTACAACTTCACAATCGTTCCGGCAACATTTACATATAGAATACACCGAAACTGAGCAGAGACCTTATGATTGATCGTGATCGCAGAGTAGAAGATCCGATTTATATAATGGACTCGACATGGTTAGAGCGCTGAATCCAATCTACTAACGAGGGAAAAGGCGGGCATGTCTTTGAATTCAAAACACTATTTTTGAGACACTCACTTTGAAACACTCACTCTGAGCACTCACTATGAACACTGATTCCACACGACCTCCTGTTCATTATGTTAATAATACGTATCAGGTACCATTTTCAAACATTTTGTCCCCTCCCCATCAATTATTAAATGGGGAACAAAATGTTTGTAATTTATGGAATAATCTTATATATTAATTTTCAAATAATGTACAAGGTCATTGAAGGTGACTTTCAAGGTCACCACTGAAATCGCCCTACATGACTTTCCACTTGAATGTGAAAGTATCTAAGCTCTGTTTTCAAAGCATTATGGGAATAACAAAACATAAGCCCGACTGCACATGTCGTACTTTAGCCATACTTTAAGAAAAGCTCAACTTAAGTCACACTTTCCGATTGCACACCTCTCACTTTTATCGAAGTGACACTTTAAAAGCCCTTAAAGTCATTGAGATGTTAGTGAGATATGAGGCGCCTAAAACCACAGAATATGTGTGCAGTATAATATTGTACGCAGTATTGAAGTTGTTTGTATAACTGCAGCATTAGATGCTGTCTAATAGACGTATAAGTTTTCTAACCTATTTACACTGGGTTGACGATATTTTGTGATACTATAATATTATGCTATCGTTCTATAACTTGGCACATTTCACCTGGGAGTCAAACGGCAACTTTCTACCAAATTTCATACGTCTATCGCAAAAATTAAGGATGTTGGCAATCTACTCCAATGTTCAATTTCAGGCCAAAACGGGATCTTGAGAATCTGAGCAATTTCGAGGATTTGGTCCTGTTTACATTTATCAGGATTCAAAGAATTATAGTAATTTTGGACCAGAAGACACGATGGGGTGTATTTGAAACAAACATGTTGATTTTGAAAGATTGCACCTCCACAAAACCGAACAAATGCACAAAATTGTGTGCCAACCCAGAAATTCAATGACAGGGATGAAATTAACATTGGGGTATTAAAATTGGGGTAGATTGTCAACTTCTTCAATTTTCGCGATGGAGGTCTGAAATTCTGTAGAAAATTGCCGTTTGACTCCCAGGTGAAGTATGCCAAGTTATAGAACGACGTCAAAATATCATCGAAAAAAGTGTAAATGAGTTAGAAAAATCCGAGTGTAGTAGTAGTAATTTATTTCTAAACTATATATGTATAATACGTCTCAAATAATATCAAATATAATACACTATACCTGTAGTTTGTGGCCAAGGCAGTTAATTGCCTGTTGACCCCCTAAATAAGTATAGTAGTTTGAAAGTAAAACTAAGATGTTGGGGCTGGACTAAACCTCAGAGAATGATAAAGATTAGCCCAAGGGCTAAGATATGTTACCGGACAGTTTTGTTTCAAGCACCACAGGTGAGATATGAGATTGAGATTCACCAATCAAGGTCATCTTTCTGTACACACGTCAATGTCACCATTAGGTGTACTGCATATAATTTTGTATACAACATATATTCATAATACAAATATAATGTCTATCTACAAATATTTTGTCCGTAAATGCCAATTTACACATTTCAGGTCAGGCATGACCTTGAGATTAAGCCTTCACGGTCGACTGACGTCAACTTTTTTCTGCTCTTCTGACTCCCTATATGCTAGTAATCCAATCCTAACTTGTATGTGCAATTGTTTTAGTCCCACAAGCCAATTTACACATTTCATGTCAGATCTGACATTGAGATTCAGTACTCAAGGTCATCCGAGGTCAGAAACAAGGTCACCAAAAGACTTCCTAAATGCTTATAATATAAACATAACCTATCTACAAGCAATTTGTCTATAGAGGCCAATTTGCACATTTCATGTCCGCGTGACCTTGAGATTTAGCCTCCAAGGTCATCTGAGGTCAACCTCAAGGTCACAAAAAGATGAACCATATATGACTTTCTATATGCTCATAATACAAACCTAAGCCCTATGTACAAGCGTTTTTGCCCTATATGGCAATTTGTAAATATCAGCCTGTTTAGGCCTTTCCAGCCCACAGATTGGGCCTTTTCAGCAATTCAAGGCACTTCTCCTCTTTATAAACAATGTCAAGGACCCTGTTTTGAAACGAAAATCTCAAAACCGATCAGATAGTTTTCGAGAAAACAACCAAAAACTAAACTTTGAGCCTTTTGGGGCCATTTGAGCCTCAATTTTGAGTCTATCGATCGATTCAAGGCACTCCATCTTTATAAACAATGTCAAGGTCCCAATTAGCATGTTTTAAAACAAAAATCTCAAAAGTGATCAGACAATTTTCGAGAAAGGACAAACAAGGTGCAAATTTGGGCATTTTTCGTCCCAAAAATGGCTGTTTTGACCTTTCAGGGTCATCCAAGGTCAAATTCCAAGTCACCACACAAGTCGCCATATATGACTTCCCGTTTGAAAGTGCCAATTTCTAAGCTCCATCTTCAAGTGTTCTATGAGTACAGTCCCGGCAACTCCCATTATGAAGGAAGAAAGTGCCGAAATTTTTTTTCAAAGGGTGAAAAAATTTTTTAGCCTGGAAATGGCCCGAAATGGATAGTAATGCAATTTGGGGCAAAAATTTTTCGCCAACACGTCAAAAATTCAAAATGGCCGCCACACGGAGATCAGCGATTCAAGGGCAACAAAACTCATGCACGTCACAAAGATATATAAGAGGAATGTTTTTAAACAAAAATCTCAAGACTGATCAGACATTTTTTGAGAAAATGGCCGCCAAAGTTCAAAATTGAGCGTTTTTCGACGAAAACGGCCACCATTTTGAGAAAAATTTAAAAATTAAAGAAAAACTGAAAAAATACCTCCATCTTGAATTATTTTAAGGTATCTGTTCCCAAATTTTCAGAGAGATTGGACCGTACACTTTAAAGATAAAATTAGCCCAAGGGCTAAGAGAGGTTACCGAACAATATACATTTTAGATATTAGCCTTTTGTCCAGTGACCTTGAAAATAGTCATCAATGAATTCAAGACCATGAAATATTCAACAAATATATCACTTCTAGTAGATTCCTAAGCTGTAAAGTCGATAATAAGTGGAATATTAGCCATTATGTGATGTGACCTTGAAAATGAGGACAAAGTTCAAGTTCAAGGTCATGAAAATATTCAGCATATATTATTTCCTCTATATTCGCAATTGATTCCTAAGCTGTAAAGTTGATAATAAGCGAGATATTAGCCATTTTGTGCTCTTGACCTTGAAAATGGGATCAAAGGCCAAAGTCTAGATCACGAAAATATTCAGCATACATCATTTCCTACATGTTCACTATGGACTTCTAAGCTGTAATTTCGATAATAAGCGAGATATTAGCCATTTTGTCCTGTGACCTTGAAAATAAAGTCAAAGGTCAAATTCAAGGACACTAGAATATTCGGCATATATATATATATATATATATATATATATATATATATATATATCATTTCCTATATGTTCACAATTGATTCCTAAGCTGTAAAGTCGATGATAAGCGAGATATTAGCCATTTTGTCCTGTGACCTTGAAAATGAGGTAAAAGGTCAAATTCAAGTTCACGAGAATATTCAGCATATATCATTTCCTATATGTCCACAATTAATATTATTATGCATAATGTGTCCCATTATGAAGCATATAAGAATTTAACATGGGAAAGTCCCATTTGGGCCGAGTTTGGGCCCAAAATGGCCCACTCTGAGCGATTCAAGGGCAACGAAACTTATACACGTCACAGGGGTACATATGAGGAGTGTTATGCGTCGATAAGAAAAAAAGTTACTGAACATATTTTGAGAAAACAACCGTCAAAGTCTAAAATTGGCCGTCTTTCGTCAAAAATGGCTGCGATTTTGAAATAATTGCGAAAATAAAAAAAAATAAAAAAAATACCTCCTTCTTGAAATATTTTTAGGCAATTTCAGAAAGATTCGACCATAAACCGATTGTATGGTGTACGGCCGATGGTCGTACGTCGAAAACTCTCCATTATAGCTCGCTGTCGAAAACATGGGGCTTCACGATTTCGGTTATTTCTTATCAGTGTCTGCGCTTATAACTCAAAGACATACGGTCCAATCGATTTGAAATTTATTGAACTGAAGCGCTATGTCAGTGGCCGACACACACCGTCCAAGACACGTAAACAACTCCACAAATGACGTCATGCATTACATCACATTCAGCAAATCACATGAACTCCTGTTCCACGACGCGGGAAAAACCAGACACCCATGAAAAAGTCCCCGCGCTTTTCGGAGTCGAGTTTAGAGATTTTAGAGAGAGTAGACGGATCTCTGAAATATTGAAGAAATTGTAACGAAGTTCTGAAGAGAATATCTGTGAAAAATTGTTGTACGTGTCGGACTATTATTCGGACTATGAGGCCTTGATCGTGCCATCGAAACAATCATCCTAATAAACTTGAATTAATTGAATTCGAACTGGTTTGTGATACTTCAAGCACAACACTACGAACACTATCCGTTAGTAAAAGGGCTGATCGGATCCTGAGGAATCCCGATTTCGTAACACTATATTACATAAAGAATAAAAACTGTGATGAAGCAACTATATATAAAGCAAGAGCGCAAGGTTAAAAAAAATCATAAACCAAACTGCGCATACATGCAAGATAGATCTATTCTCAGTAGGCCTACACCAATATCCATGGCTTATGAATGTATCATGTGTCAACGGCCACTTCGGCCGCGTCAAGAAGGACTCTTATGTGATGGATATCAGAGATGGCAATTAACATCGAACTTGTGTGACAGGTGTATCACGCGATGAGTACAGTCTATGCCCAAGTGACAGCCCGCAAAAACAATACAACATATAGTAGCCACGCCCCCAGTGCTTGGCATTTCCTTTTTGTAGTATGCACCGGCGGCCGCATGCCTAAGCGGCCGGATGACGCATACCCCGTGGCTCGTATTCCTTCAAATATTGTCAAAATCGAATGAAAACGGTGGCCATGGCAACGGAAAAAGTGAAATTCACATGATCGGCTATAGGCCTAACTCTGGTTCTACTTGATATTATTTTTTCTAACTATTTCTTTATTTTTCTTTGGCCAATTCCCAGTCGTATGGTGTACGGCCGATGGTCATACGACGAAGATTCTCTATTTTCGCCCGATGTCGAAAAATTAGGGGTCACGATTTTAATACTTTTGAATGTTCTGATCGTGATTCAAGGTCATATTGTGAAGCTAGTTTTCAATCGTTTTAACCCATTTTCGCTTAGGAGATGTGCCTGGATGACAGAAACAATACTGTGGATTTCCACAGCTCAATATTGAGCGACAAGGTCAAGGTCAGAGTAAAGATCAAAATCGATAATTTACAATAACTCTGCTTATATTAATGATTAATTTCCCCTATTAACTATATATTTTTCTGTACTCAATTCCCGTCATTTGCTGTATGACCGATGGTCCTGTGATCAAAATCCCCATTATCGCCCAAGGGGTAGGTAGCAAGTGTAAGGGTCATCATCTGAAATCACTGATTTGTAGTATTTCAAGTAGTGGTGATTCCCATACCACTGACGATTTTCTATAGAATGTCGAATTTCTGAGAGCTGGCGAAGCTTGGGTTGTCAGTATCAAGAATTCAGGTCGTAGAAAAATCGCAAAAGCTCTACTTTCATTAATGAATTTTTCTCCCATGATTTTTGTATTTTTCTATGGCCAATTTCCGATCATTTGATATGACCAATGATAGCACGACCAAAATCCCCGATTATCACCCAGGTCGAAAATGTAGGAGTCATAAACTTTAATTTTAGTAACTAAATCCAAAAGGGCGAGGGTCTGCAATCTCTGTTTGTCTCGGTTCTATTGCAAAACGTTGTATTTTACGTTTGTTATTGGCATCATCAAAATCCAGGGTCTGACTGTATTGTGGTAATAGATTGATACTTACATTTCAATATATTGTTTGGAATATTGATTGGAATATGATTGCAATGGCAACAATCTAAATATTTACAATATGTTATAATTTACATTATTGCCATATGTAACGAGAGATTTTTTTATACGATGCACCAAAATAACAAGATGTGCGCGAGTCACATCTATATGTGACATCATGAGTTATAATTATAATAAATAATGTGCTTCAATATTCCTCCGCTGACTGATACTTTAAATTCGCACAAACATCCAAGCCTGGCGTGTCCGACGATCTTTTACATACTGAATATAATTAAATCATTCTGGAACAAGCACAATTTGAATCACTAACCATTTAGTGATAACCAATTATTAATCGTCTTATAAAATTTTGTACCATTTCAGAACCATAATGTCGCTATATGCAACAAGGACAAAACATTCATTCGTTGCAGCTGGTGTCCATGTTACAGATGTCTACATAAATATATATATGAATGTGGACTTCAGTTACTTCCTAAATCACAATTGTTTACTTGTTTTTATTGAGAAAAAGATTCAGAATGGCATTGATTTAAACTATTTATCATTGCGAATCAACAAAGAACTTCCAATATAGTTGTTCAAGTAACAAAGACACAACGCCTGCGTAACGCTGGAAACCAAGTCAGGGGACCCCTGTCACCTTGATCGCCATGCTACACAGCCGTGTGGTGGCATTCGACCTAAGTTGACCACTCGTTTGACAGAGAAGACTTCAGTCATGCAGCGCACTCTTACTACCGCTTGATTCTATATATATATAGTTCTGGCTATATATTTCAGACACATTTTGATCACTTGTCAACAATTGTTTACGACGTAACGATCCATATTCATCACCTGTTTTGCGTCTTGTCGGCCACCTCCCCAACCATCGTGGCGTTCTTGTGTGCCAAAAATCGGTCGGAATGAAGCACGAGGGTTCAAAATCGTGAATCATCATTTAAACAAAGTCTTACAAATAAATGGCCTGTACGAAACCAGAATTTCTCGCCCTTGTTGCAAACGTAACAATGGAACCCCAATGCAATGAATGGAGAAACCTCATGAAATTTAAGTGGGGATATCTGCGTGCATGCCTCTTCTAACAGTGCTTAAAGATTGAGATTGAAAATCTGGACAATAGTAGCTGCTTTGCTGAAGTACATTCTTATAACTGTCCAATCAATGGTGCATGTGTACCCGACGTACCAAAATGGAACCGAAATGTTGCATATATTTGTAGATTGAGTTTCCAAATATTTACTCCAATTGAACATTTCTGGAATGTTATACCTGTCGAAATCGTTTTCTTATATCAACTTCTGATGAGGAAAATGCTAGAGAGTAGATGGCGGGAGTTGATGAGTATTTGTTTGCAACAGTATAATGTGTGGTGTTGCAAGATAGACACCAATAAAACGTCAGTTGTCCTTTTTGTCCCAATGTATTGTCCTCTTTGCATATAATAACGAATACTTCAGTAAGATTACGTTACATCATATCTCTCGTTAACTATCTGTACATGGTTTTGAATTCTAAAATATAATTTTCTATTCTGGTGTATGTGCAAACAAATATTGTGCCAGACGGACGAGAATGACAGGACATGAAATTATGACTAAAATACCGGTAATCTCACGTTTCCGGGGTGGCCACTCAACTGTGAGCAACTATATCCACCCGTGAGGCACAGTAGGTACAGTGTTGGTCAGCGTTGACTGGGCTCTCGCAATGTGAAATCGATCAGAGGCGGGTACGTAGCGCGACCCGGCTCGCTTGACCGGACACATAATTTTCAACTTTGCCGGCCAACAGCAAATTTCTTCCTACTAATGTGGAAGCAGTGCTCGTCAGCACTGGCTGGACTGCTTCTGATTGGAACCGAGAACAACATGAGGCCTAGACTCTGCAGTCTGGCAGCGTGTTGGTTAAAAACTGACGGGGTCCAGAGAGCGGCAGGTCGCCAATGTATGTATGAGTTTCCTCGTTGGGAACTGAGGGCACACCGAGCTTTGATAGAGAATTTCCAACGAAGAATTGGGAGCGGCACCCCACAAAAAATCACTCTCCCTCAAAAGCGATAATAAAAGACGGATGTGGCATGCTACTCACGGAGGGACACTGCAAACTAAAAACTATATATCGGGTAGCGGCGCTCCGTCTTGAAGGTGGTACGAGGCGGTTGTGCCAAGCTTCACCTCGAAAGGACGAGTATTTGGGTAACGGCGGCCCACAAAAGACCACTCCCGCCTTGATGGTGGTAAGAGGCGGGTGTGGCAGTCCTCAAGGTGAAACTGTAGACTCTCTATCAATGGGTTAGCGGCGCCCAAAACAAAAAAGACCACTCCGTCTAGAAGGTGACAGGGAGCAGACTAGAATTTGTGAGGTATGGAATTCTCAATTATCGGCGAGGTGTATACCCCATGAAAACTTGATATCCCACAACAAAAAACAACTTCATGTGGCACTGCATGGTGTCCTGTTTTCCATCCAGTATACCAGTGATATGTTGAAACGGAGGCCAGAACCCCCTTACGTTTATTGTTTGTTGAAGCCGGGAGGGTGTAAGGCTGCGAAGACATACATAGTAACTGGGCATGAGGGTTTCACAACCCATTCCCCGGTTTCCTGCTTGCCATATTTATCGGTGTACTTTTTTATTTTTTTTCTCAGGCTCCTGGGGAGCTTTAGCCCAGGTCAGCCCTCCTGCTTGGGGGGTTCGACCTGGACTTTTTTTTTCAACTTTTTTCAACTTTTTAAAAAAGTAGGTACAGTGCTGGTCAGCGTTGACTGGGCTCTCGCAGTGTGAAATCGATCAGAGGCGGGTACGTAGCGCTACCCGGCTCACTTGACCAGACACATAATTTTCAAATTTGCCGGCCAACTGATTGCCAGCAAATTTCTTCATACTTATGTGGAAGCAGTGCTGTTCAGCACTGGCTGAGCTGCTTCTGCCTCTGCAGTCTGGCAGCGTGTTGGTTAAAAACTGACGGGGTCCAGAGAGTGGCAGGTCGCCAATGTATGTATGAGTTTCCTCGCTGGAAACTGAGGACACACCGAGCTTTGATCGAGAATTTCCAACGACGAAGTGGGAGCGGCGCCCAACAAAAAATCACTCTCCCTCAAAAGCACTAATAAAAGACGGATGTGGCACACTGCAAACTAAAAACTATATATCGGGTAGCGGCGCTCCGTCTAGAAGGTGGTAAGAGGCGGTTGTGCCAAGCTACACCTCGGAAGGACAAGTATTCGGGTAACGGCTGCCCACAGAAGACCACTCCGCCTTGATGGTGGTAAGAGGCGGGTGTGGCAGTCCTTAAGGTGAAACTGTGAAATCTCAATCAATGGGTTAGCGGCGCCCAAAACAAAAAGACCACTCCGTCTAGAAGGTGACAGGGAGCAGACTAGAATTTGTGAGGTATGGAATCTCAACTATCGGCGAGGTGTATACCCCATGAAAACTTGATATCCCACAACAAAAAACAACTTCATGTGGCACTGCATAGTGTCCAGTTTTCCATCGAGTATACCAGTGATAAGTTGAAACGGAGGCCAGAACCCCCTTACGTTTATTGTTTGTTGGAGCCGGGAGGGTGTGAGGCTGTGTAACTGGACACAACCCATTCCCCGGTTTCCTGCTTGCCATATCTATCGGTGTACTTATTTTCTCTCTCAGGCTTCTGGGGAGCCTTAGTCCAGGTCAGACCTCCTGCTTGGAGGGTTTGACCTGGACTAGTTTTTTTCAACTCTTTTCATTTCAAACAGTGATCATCGGAGTGACAGCCTATATTCTGGTGTCCTGCACTCCGTCTGGAATTGTAGTTTTTGTTGGCTCACAGTGAGCCTTCCTAATCAACCCTCTCGTTGTGGGGTTTGACCTGGACTTTTTGTTATAACTATCAAGCTGTCACTTCGACCAATCACTTTTGCCGAGTCAGGATGCCCGAGAACTTCAAGGCCGTTGTAGTCACTTTCTGCTTACTATACTTGCCAGGTCAGCCCTCCTGTTTGGAGGTTTGATCTGAACATTTTTTCCCTAACTATCGACACTGGTAATCCGAGTGACCGCACATACCTTGGTGTTCTGCACTCCGTCTTGGAGTTTAGGATTTGTAGTTTCTGCTGACTCACAGTGAGCCTTCCCGTCCAGGCCAGCCCTCCTGCTAGGAGGGTTGGACTTGTACATGTTTTTTTTCAACTTTTCAAACACTGGTAATCCGAGGGACCGCACATACCTTGGTGTTCTGCACTCCGTCTTGGAGTCTAGGATTTTTAGTTTCTGCTGACTCACAGTGAGCCTTTCCGTCCAGGCCAGCCCTCCTGCTAGGAGGGTTGGACTTGTACATGCTTTTTTTCAACTTTTCAAACACTGGTCATCCGAGTGACCGCACATACCTTGGCGTTCTGCACTCCGTCTTGGAGTCTAGGATTTGTAGTTTCTGCTGACTCACAGTGAGCCTTCCCGTCCAGGCCAGCCCTCCTGCTAGGAGGGTTGGACTTGTACATGCTTTTTTTTTCAACTTTTCAAACACTGGTCATCCGAGTGACCGCCCATACCTTGGTGTTCTGCACTCCTTCTTGGAGTCTAGGATTTTTAGTTTCTGCTGGCTCACAGTGAGCCTTCCCATCCAGGCCAGCCCTCCTGCTAGGGGGGGTTGGACTTGTACATGTTTTTTTTTTTCATTTTTTTTTTCATTTCAAACACTGGTCATCCGAGTGACCGCCCATATCTTTGTGTTCTGCACTCCGTCTTGAAGTATAGGTTTTGTAGTTTCTGCTGGCTCACAGCTTCTCACGACTAGGTCGACCCTCTCGCTCGGGGGTTTGGCCTGGACTTTTTTCAAATTTTTTAACGGTCAACCGACTGACTGCCCATATTCTGGTGTCCTGCTTAATATTAGTTATGTTATTTTTTTTTTATTCTGCACACTCGTAGCCTTTCAATCAGGGTCGACTTTCTCGCTTGGGGGTCCGACCTGGACTTTTTTTCAACGATTGATCTGTTTGCATGTCACTTTGACCTAGTTGGGACGACCTGGACTTTTTTTTCAACGATTAATCTGTTTGCATGTCACTTTGACCTAGTTGGGATGCCCGAGAAAGCCATTGTAGCCGCTTTAAAGGATGGGGGGTTTCTGGCAGGTATTTCCCCCTCATTTCCAGGTTTGGCAGCCCATTCGAGACCTAAACTTTATTATAGCATCTATAATATTGCCACGTAGCCACATGTTCTGTTTCGCGCACAGTCTATGCTTCTGTACTTCTGTTCTCAGGCGAGTTTTTATCTCTTCGTATTGTGAATTGCACTACTATACCACATATTGCTTATAAAGATTGACAATCGATTCTCCGTCAATGACATTGTATCAGAACAGACATTGGGTATTATACAAACCCTGCACTGTTGCTCTGCAGGTACATGCAATTAATACCCGAGGCAAGAACATTATCACACGAGGCGAAGCCGAGTGTCGCAATGTTCTTGGCCGAGGGTAGTAATTGCATGTAACTGCAGAGCAACAGTGCAGTTTTTGTTTTACTATACAGAAATAATAAATAACAAGTTCAATATCTGTTCATTCATACTTATGACATCCATATATATGACATTTATTATATGTCATATATAAAAACTTCACATTAATTCATAACCTAAATGATGAAAACTTTCTTACATTCTGCAAAGCGTGGATGTCAAGCAAATTATGTCATCAATATAAAAGCTAAGTAACGTTGATGTAGGCCTATATCAAATTACGGCGAGTGATTGATATACGTCAACGTATACTGGTACGTAAAATTGTTCAATGGCGATTGACTAACAAATTACTAACCGGTTAGTATATCATTTACTGCGGTCTGCTCCAGCAGAGCGTATAACTTCATGTGTATTGGCCAATCACAGAACGTGATTCTTACATGATGTATAAGATAGTAAAATAAATACATACCTGTGTGCATATTGGCACAGCGGATTATTCCCCTTGTGAGACATTACCACCCTCGGATGACGCCTCGGGTGGTAATCTCTCCCTCGGGGAATATTGTACCAATATACACACAGGGTGGTATTTATATAATATCGTGTTGGCTCGATTAGGTGCTGGGGCGCTCAATTATTTGTCAATAAAGTTTTACCCCCGGCGCTCTTTCAAGACAGGCGCTCATTCAAGGAAGGCGCTTATTTGACCCCGTATTGTTTTCCTTTTATATGTAAGGGTAGCTTTTCCCCCGCAAAATGATGTATTACACATGCGGATAAAACCGCGATTGTCAGGTAATATTGTACAGAAGTGCGATATACTTGTATTCCCCTAAATCGTAGATTCCACCCGGTGAACATAGGGCCAAGGGTCCTGTAGCTCATCGTTTCATCAAATGGACACAGATAGTTACTAGTATAATGTAGTCTTATATCATCTTAACTTTGTAATACAATAGAAGCTATAACTTTAGGAAAGTTTTGTCGCTGCGGAACAATTCCCACATTTGTTGTTGACTTAACATTATATAACATATAATGAATCCCCATGTATATCCAAACTACATTTCCAGTTTTCAAGAGTCGTCTGCAGAGAAGTGCAGACCTAAATTTACACATTTTGTGAAGGTTTGTGAAGATGCACCATACCTATACATGTATTACTTCCCATATGATTATAATGAAAAATATCCATACCTCAATATTGACTGCCCAAGGTGATCCAACCTTATTTTAAATTTTTGCATATAGTGATACAAACTTCAAATACAACCATTTAGGGCTGCACAGTCTACATAGTAGTAGTAGGTTTATTGACACGGTAATAACATAGAAATATACTTCCATGGTAAAACATCGCAGATTTCAGGGCAATTTGCCATCCCAATTTGACTTGGTATGCAGCATCATATATTTTTGACAGAAATGCCACAAACTTCCTGACGTGCGTTTCCTTGACATTTGGGTGGAGTTTATTTTGGGAAACAATGTTAATTTGAGATACAAGAGCTCCAATGTACAGTCCTGTACATGTTGAATACAGATGTTGTCAAAGTTGATCGTTGAAGTGTCTTTGGTATTGATAGATATATATGTAGGATGAAACGACATTCCAAGTTTATCTGTGTTTAAGGAGTTTCAACTTGTGCTCCATGGCTTGTGCTCTATGGCTTCCAATAGGTGTAGATCATCCAGCAATCATCATTATCGTAAGATTGAACTGCATTCATGGTCAATGTAGAAGGTGAAGAGTAAGGAACTAGAACTACCGCCTTGACGGACTCCAGAAGCTGTTTGGAAAGTGTCCTGGCCTACATGTATTACTCCATTCACCTGCATAGAGTCTTTGACTGCGTGTAAAAATCTTGAACCACAACCGGTCTGTTCCAGATATGACAATAACTTTGTTCGATCTAAAGCTTTTTGATAGTTCACAAAATTTATGTATAGTGATCTTGCTATATGTATCAGTAGCCTCAGGGAGAAGATTTGTTCTTCACAGTCTCTACCACGTTGAGACCCAGCTTGTTCTCTGCTGGGGAAATATGTGTTCTCTCTCATCATAAATGAATGGCGATTCTTCGAAGAAAAACATATTCACAAACCAAAACACAAGAGTATGTATGATAAAATTGGTGCTTAATCGTTAAATTTTACTAGAAAGCATCGGAACTTCTGCAAATCTGAAAAAAAAAACCTTTGGAGAACACACAATAACTGAGCTGTATTCCTAGTAATATTACCATATGAATAGTACTTTTGGTGGAGAAGATTCTGAGAGATTTGAGTCAGGAAAACACGGGGCGACAGACACAGACACTTTGTCAATCCATCCCACTAGCTCAACGGCTTTCAGCCAGTGAGCTAAAAATGCCAATTAGCCCAACACTTCTAACGGTGACCCCATATTTTTTCGGCTTCATATATTATAAGGGTATAGCTTCTTATTTATTTCCCCTAAATCGTAACGTGTTAGATTCCGCCAAGTAAAATGTCAATTAGTGCAACAATTCTAATGGTGACCCTATATTTTTTCGGTGTATATATAAGGGTAGCTTCTTTCCTTCAACATGATGTATTACACATGCCGATAAAATTGACGATTATTAAACATGTTAAAAGTAATATTGTACAGAAATGCCATATATACGTTTTTTCCCCCTAAATCGTAACGTGTCAGATTCCGGTGAGTAAAAACGCCAATTGAAGCAACATTTCTAACGGTGAACCCATATTTTTGGGGTTTCATATTTAAGGGTAGCTCCCTTCCTTCAACATGATGTATGCCGATAAAACTGACGATTGTTAGGTAATATCATACAGAAATGCGATATATGTTTATTTCCCCTAAATAGTAACGTGTTAGATTCCGGCAAATAAAAATACCAATAAGCGCAACAATTCTAACAGTGGCCCCATATTTTTTTTTTCTTTTCATATGTAAGGGTAGCTTCGTTCCTTCAACATGATGTATTACACATGCCAATAAAATTGACGATTGTTAAGTCATATTGTACAGAAATGCAATATATACGTTTCTTCCCCCTAAATTGTAAAGTAGCTGATTCCGGCGAGTAAAAATGCCAATTAGCGCAACAATCCTAACGGTGACCCCATATTTTTTTGTTTCATGTGTAAGGGTAGCTTCTTTCCTTCAACATGATGTATTACACATACCGATAAAACTGACTATTGTTAAGTAATATTGTACACAAATGTGATAGATACGTTTATTTCCCCTAAATCATAACGTGTCAGATTCCAGAGAGTGAAAATGCTAATTAGCACAACAATTCTAACGGTAACCCCATATTTTTTAGGTTTCATATATAAGGGTAGCTTCTTTCCTTCAACATGATGTATTACACATGCCGAAAAAACTGACGATTATTAAAAGTAATATTGTACAGAAATACCATATAGGCCTATACGTTTATTTCCCCTAAATTGTAACGTGTCAGATTCCGGCGAGTTAAAGTGCAATTAACGTATCAATTCTAACGATGACCCCATATTTTTTTGGGTTTCATATGTAAGGGTAGCTCCTCTCCTTCAACATGATGCAGTACACATGCCGATAAAACTGACGATTGTTATGTAATATCGTACAGAAATGCGATATATACGTTTATTTCCCCTAAATAGTAACGTGTTACATTCCGGCAAGTAAAAATTCCAATTAGCTCAAACATTCTAACCGTGACCCCATACTTTTTTTCATATGTAAGGGTAGTTTTTTTCCTTCATCATGATGTATCACACATGCCAATAAAACTGTCGATTGTTAGGTAATATTGTACAGAAATGCAATATAGGCATATATACATTTATTTCTCCTAAATCGTAACGTGTCAGATTCCGGCGAGTAAAAATGCCAATTAGCGCAACAATTTTAACGGTGACCCCATATTTTTTTTTTAGGCTACCGGACCTTTGGTCCAATAACCTATTACAGTGGCGTTGCGTCCGTCGTCCGCAACAATTTTATCTTTAAAGTTTACAGTCGGATTTTTCTGAAATTTTGCACAAAAGTGCCTAAAAATATTTCGAGAGGGACGTATTTTCTAGTTTTCTTATTTTTGCATTTTTTTCAAAATGGCGGCCGTTTTCGTCGAAATATGACCAATTTTGGACTTTGACGGTCGTTTTCTCAAAATCTGTTCAGTAACTTTTTTCTTTTTGATGCATAACACTCCTCCTATGTACCCCTGTGACAGGTAAAAATTTCGTTACCCTTGAATCGCTCGAAGTGGGCCATTTTGGGCCCAAACTCGACCAAAATGGGACTTTCCCGTGTTAAATTCTCCTATGCTTTATAATGGGACACATTAAGCCTAATATCTCACTTAAAATTGAGATTAGAGACTTTGAATCAATTGTGGACATATAGGAAATGATATATGCTAAATATTGTCGTGACCTTGACTTTGACCTTTGACCTCGGTTTCAATGGCCAAGTTTGGACTTTGACGGTCGTTTTCTCAAAATCTGTTCAGTAACTTTTTTTCTTATTGATGCATAACACTCCTCATATGTACCCCTGTGACATTAGGGTTGTTCAGAAAATAATGTTCCTCACAAAACCATGCCTATTGAAGTTTTTCCCATTATACTATTCCTAATATACCTAGAAACATTTTTTGCAGAATTTTAACAACTCATCCTGAGGTCCCTCAAAGCCTCTGAACATACCTACCGTTTTCACGTTTTTCGTGCATTTTGTCGAAATTGAGGGAATTTCATTGTCAGTCTCCTAAGTTTCATAAGACCATTAATGTGCATTACTTGACATCTTGATGCTTTTTTCTGATTGAATTGTGCATCTTACACCTAAAAACATTTTTTGCAGAATTTTAACAACTCATCCTGAGGTCCTTCAAAACCTCTGAACATAACTACCGTTTTCACGTTTTTCGTGCATTTTGTCGAAATTGATGAAATTTCATTGTTAGTTGCATAAGTTTAATAATACAATTTATGTGCATTACTTACCATCTTGATGTTATTCTTCCATTAAACTAGGCATCTTATACATAGAAACATTTTTTGTAGAATTTTAACAACTCATCCTGAGGTCCCTCTAAACCTCTGAACATAACAACCGTTTTCACGTTTCCGGTGCATTTCGTCGATACTGGGGGAATTTCATTTGTTCGTCTTTTTGACGTCTTGGTGTATTTTGCCCATTATATTCTTCATAGTATAGATATAACCATTTTTTTACAAAGTTTAACAGCTTATCCCGAGTTCCCTCAAAAACGTTTTCGCTTTTTCTGTGCATTTTGTAGATATTGGGGGAATTTCATTGTTAATATCAAATGCCTGATAAAGACAATTAATGTACAACAAAATATGTTCTGTCACAGATGAGACACTTCTGTGACTCCACATTATTAAGTGACTAAGCAGCTCCATAACATGACAAATTGACACTCATACTTCAAATTACCACAATCCAAATGAGTCAATGACACAAGAATAAATCGCAGTTGAGAGCATCAAGTTCTCCTGAAGAACTGGTTGCTTCACTACAAGTTGTTGAGCAATGACAAAGTCATGATCCGCTGACCACTGCTCAATGGATTTGGTGAGCCAGTCTGTTTTCACTCCCAGAACCTGGCGCAGTGAAGAGAAGTCCTTAAAATTTGTGTCATGGGCAAATTTTCGGAAGACTAGCTTACCGAGGCCAAAGTGTTTTTTCTTCTGGTACTGACATCGCCAACAATCAACTAGGCATGTCTTGCTTCATGCTGTCAGTCATCTTTTGGTTCTTGCTGAACAATGCAAAGACAACGACCTCCTCCGTGAGGGTGTGAGGTACCATTTGTGGTTACGAAGTTTGATATACGAATTTGTTGTACAAAGTTCGTTGAAACCATTTGTTTCACGCAAGATAAATAATGTGTTCCCTACACGCTTGCGGTAGTAAGGGATGACACTGTGCTCAAGCTCAACAGACCCGTTGAGCACTGGTCAGTGGATCCTCTTCAGTCATTACTAAACAGTTTTTTTTTTGTTCGTTGAAAGTCGTCCATGGCACACCTGAGCAAGGCGTCGGACTTTGCTACGATATAATTCACCACAGAACCCCAGCAAATATCTTGGCTATTGCTGTGTTGAACAGCATAGAAAACAGTACCCCAGTTTCAGCAAGAAAAGCCTGGTGAAAGGCCAGCTGTGATGTGTGGTGAAGTACCAGTTGGCCAGGAAAACTTGATGCTCTCAACTGCAATTTAGTGTTGTGTCATGGACTCATTTGGACTGTGTTGAGTTGGGGTATGAGTGTCAATTATTTCATATCATGAAGCTGTTGAGTCACTGTTAATAAATGTGGTGTCGCAAAAATGCCTCGTCTGTGATCTGTTCTATATCATTTGTCTTTATGAGGCATTTGATAATAACAATGAAATGTCCTCAATATCGACAAAATGCACAAACACGCGAAAACAGAAGTTATGTTCAGAGGATTTGAGGGAACTCAGGAAAAGTTGTTGAATTATGTAAAAACTGATTATATGTGTATCATGAATAGTAGAATGGGCAAAATACCCCAAGACGTCAATTAGTGCAAATTCATTATATTATGAAACTTTTGAGTTCAACAATATGATTCCCCCAATATCGAAGAAATGCACCGAAAACGTGAAAACTGTTGTTATGTTCACAGGCTTCCAGGGACCTCAAGATGAGCTGTTAAAATTCTGCAAAAAAAATTCTAGGTATAAGATGTCTAGTTTAATGTGAAAAAAAAACATCAAGATGTCAAGTAATGCACATTAATGGTCTTACCAAACTCAGGAGAACAATGAAATTCCCTCATTTTCGACAAAACGCACGAAAAACGTGAAAACGGTAGTTATGTTCAGAGGCCTTGAGGGACCTCAGAATGAGTTATTAAAATTCTGCAAAAAATGTTTCTAGGTGTAAGATACATAGTTTAATGGCAAAAAACATCAAGATGTCAAGTAATGCACATTAATGGTCTTACCAAACTTCGGAGAATAACAATGTATTCCCTCATTTTCGACAATAGGCACGAAAAACGTGGAAACGGTAGGTATGTTCAGAGGCTTTGAGGGACCTCAGGATGAGTTGTTAAAATTCTGCAAAAAATGTTTCTAGGTATATTAGGAATAGTATAATGGGAAAAACTTCAATAGGCATGGTTTTGTGAGAAACGTTATTTTCTGAACAACCCTACTGTGACATGTATAACTTTCGTTGCCCTTGAATCGCTCAAAGTAGGCCATTTTGGGCCCAAACTCAGCCCAAATGGGACTTTACCATGTTACATTCTCCTATGCTTTATAATGGGACACATTAAGCCAAATATCTCACTTAATATCGAGATTAGAGACTAGGAATCAACTGTGGACATATAGGAAATGATATATGCCGAATATTCTTGTGACCTTGAAGTTGATCTCTGACCTCGGTTTCATGGTCAGAGCATAAAATGGCTAATATCTCGCTTATTATCGACTTTACAGCTTAGGAATCAATTGTGGACATATAGGAAATGATATATGCCGAATATTTTGATGACCTTGAATTTGACCTTTGACCTCGTTTTCAAGGTCACAGGACAAAATGCCTAATATCTCACTTATTATCGATTTTACAGCTTAGGGATCAATTGAGGACATAAAGGAAATGATATATGCTGAATGTTCTCGTGACCGTGAATTTGACCTGTGACCTCGATTTCAAGGTCAGAGCACAAAATGTCTAATATCTCACTTATTATCGACTTTACAGCTTAGGAATCAATTGTGGACATATAGGAACTGATATATGCCGAAAATTCTGATAGAATTGAGTTTGAGCTTTGACCTCATTTTCAAGGTCACAGGACAAAATGGCTAATATCTCACCTATTATCGATTTTACAGCTTAGGGATCAATTGTGGACATATAGGAAATGATATATGCTGCATATTGCCATGACCTTGAATTTGACCTCTGACCTCAGTTTCAAGGTCAGAGCACAAAATGGCTAATATCTCACTTATTATTGACTTTACAGCTTAGGAGTCAATTGTGGACATATAGGAAATGATATATGCCGAATATTCCGATGACCTTGAATTTTACCTTTGACCTCATTTTCAAGGTCACAGGACGAAATGGTTAATATCTCACTTATTATTGACTTTACAGCTTAGGAATCAATTGTGGACATATAGGAAATGATATATGCTGAATATTCTGATGACCTTGAATTTTACCTTTGACCTCATTTTCAAGGTCTCAGAACAAAATGGCTAATATCTCGCTTTTTATCGACTTTACAGCTTAGCAATCAATTGTGCACATATAGAAAACGATATATTCTGAACATGTCATGACCTTGAACATCACCTTTGACCTAATTTCCAAGGTCACAGGACAAAATGGCTAATAGCTCGCTTATTATCGACTTTACAGCTTAGGAATCAATTATGAACATATAGGAAATGATATATGCCGAATATTCCGATGACCTTGAATTTGACCTTTGACCTCATTTTCAAGGTCACAGGACGAAATGGCTAATATCTCACTTATTATTGACTTTACAGCTTAGGAATCAATTGTGGATATATAGGAAATGATATATGCTGAATATTCTGATGACCTTGAATTTTACCTTTGACCTCATTTTCAAGGTCTCAGAACAAAATGGCTAATATCTCGCTTTTTATCGACTTTACAGCTTAGCAATCAATTGTGGACATATAGAAAACGATATATTCTGAACATTAATTGTCATGACCTTGAACATCACCTTTGACCTAATTTTCATGGTCACAGGACAAAATGGCTAATAGCTCGCTTATTATCGACTTTACAGCTTAGGAATCAATTATGAACATATAGGAAATGATATATGCTGAATATTGCTATGACCTTGAATTCGACCTTTGATCTCATTTTCATGGTCACAGAGCAAAATGGCTAATATCTCGCTTATTATTGACTTCACAGCCTAGAAATCAATAATTATGGACATACTAGAAATGACGTATAACCGAGTATTATCGTGTCCTTGAATTGACCAATGACCTTATTTTCAAGGTCACGGGACGAAATACTAATATCTAAAATATATATTGTCCGGTAACCTTTCTTAGCCCTTCCAAGGACTAATTTTTTTCATATGTTAGGGTAGCTCCTTTCCTTCAACATGATGTATTACACATACCGATAAAACTGACGATTGTTAAGTAATATTGTACAGAAATGCGATAGATACGTTTATTTCCCCTAAATCGTAGCATGTCAGATTCCGCCGAGTAAAAGTACAATTAGTGCAAAATTCTAACGGTGATCCCATATTTCGTGGGTTTCATATGTACGGGTAGCTCCTTTCCTTCAACATGATATAGTACACATGCCGATAAAACTGACGATTGTCAGGTAATGTTGTACAAAAATGCAATATATAGCCTACATTTATTCCCCCTAAATTGTAATGTGTTAGACTCCGGCAAGTAAAATTTCAGAAATTAGTGCAACAATTCTAACGGTGACCCCATATTTGTTTTGACTCCTGAGGGTGCGTCAGTGCGTGTGTAGGCCTAAGATTTATTTCGGGGGGTGGGGGTGGGGGGAGCGCTCAAATGTCCCAGCGGTATACATGTGCAGCATTTTGTTAATTATGTAATAATTTGTGGTTCTCCTAATTGTCGAGCAAAGTTAGGGGGCGCCGAGGCGGGGGGGGGGGGCGTTGGCCGGGGAGGGGTAATGGTAACAAGCCCCTGGGGCCGTAGAGGTGCATGAATCATCCCTCCGTCCGCATGTCACTGCAGAATAGTCAGTAGGCCTACGTTGCACAATGTCGCCCATTGTCATACAACGGAGTGCCCGGAATCCCGCGTTTATTTTATATATCACCAATCTAAACTACTACATGCTCCTTTTCGATCCTTTGGATCGTTCTGGATAGAAATTCGCGTACTGAAAGCAAGGCACGATCGTCTGCCTGCATGACTCGAGCGCTCCTTTTGCCGCCAAAACCGCCGCGCATATGCGCGCGCAGCTGCGCAGAAGCTTCACTTTTCTGTCCACCGCCATTTTTGCTTGGCAGCTTTGGATTTTGGTTCCCGGTGAATTCGTAGAATTTAGTCTGCAAACTAGACTTTTGCGATATATTCTTACGGAATTTCACCTGCCACGTTCATAGACATCGTTTTGTGTCTATTTGGATAAGTATTGGTCGATAGTTTGTTACTTGCTAGATCGTCAGCGATTTGTATAGCCAGTTCACCCTATTATCGTCCATCCGTCGTACTTGATAGTGTACTTGTTGTTTACATCTATCAATAGTTCTACGTTAATTTTCTACTGTATATATTTTGTAAACGTATACTGTAGTTTATATATTCGTAGTCCTCTTAGGGTTCTTTTTCAGCGCGGTATCAGGTTTGCGTATTTTGCCCGCCCTGTTACTGTGTGTGGTTAGTTCCCTTTCGTGATCATGACTTCACAATCCTCCCTTGGTACCGGTGCCATGGACGAACGTCCATGCCCGAAGTGTCTGGTCAATACCCTCCGAGGAGGGGAGAAACACAGTTTGTGTTTCGACTGTTTAGACCATGGCCCGGTATCTATGGAGGATTTGAGGTGTGATCTGTGTCGTTTCTGGCGTCCCTCTTCCTTCGTGCAGGCGACTGCAAAGTATTCCGAAGCCTCGTTGGCTCGTCGGGATGCTTTGAGGCTTGCGGAAGCTTCGGCTCCGCAAGTCCGCCAGTCGCCCATGGAGGTGGAGACTCCGCCTGTGACGGCACAGATTGCGTCCGGTGTTAGCCAGCCCCTGGGGCTAACACAGGACATGGTCAACGCGGCTGTGCAATCCTTCTTTGCACAGTCGTTATCGTCCCTTCAGGGTCCCCTCCTGCCGGGTCCCGGCCGGTTCTTCGGCTGCCCCTTCGTCGCAGGGAGAGCTTGCTCCCCCTGCTGGCAAGAAGTCGAAATCTTCTAGGAAGAAGGTTTCAGTTCTTGCCAAGGCGAAAGCAGCCAAGGAACCGCACTCCACCTTCGTCGTCCCTCAGTCGGGGCCGATCGAGGTGGAGGGGTCCGTCGTCTCTTCCCCTGGGCCTTCCAAGAAGAGGAAGCGTGCTTCCTCTAAGCGCCGTGGTGCTGAGACCACATCGATTTTCGATGTGGCTCAGGCTTCGTCCGACCTCTCGGTGGGCGACGATCAGGCTTCGGGCTTCGATCGGCGGAGCAT
Organism: Terebella lapidaria; assembly: GCA_949152475.1. NCBI lineage: Eukaryota > Metazoa > Annelida > Polychaeta > Terebellida > Terebellidae > Terebella > Terebella lapidaria. The sequence continues at coordinate 31,809,351 of OX424560.1, forward strand.
CTTGGATGGCTCATTCGGGTCCTCGGTCTCGAGGTTCGAGGGGGAAGAGTTCCCTTTGTTTGGGGGTGAGGCTCTCGATCGTTCGTGCGATCGGGAGTCTTCACTTGGCGGTCGTGCTCCTGGTCCTCGATCAGGGCACGATCGGGCGGGTGGTGCTGGGGTCGTTCCTCAGGACCACTCAAGTCCTGTGTACGCGGATGTAAGTCGCCGGACGGGCGCGATCGCTGAGCAGGCATTCCCTCGCCCGTCCTTTGATGTACCCTTGGGGTCATCGAGGTCTTCGATCGGACCTGTGAGGTCCAACGATCGGGGGGGTCGAGTGGAAGCTGATCAGGAGTCGTCCTCCTCGGAGGATGAGACTTCCGATCAGGCCGGGGGTTCTAACTTCCGGTGGGCTTTGGAGTCGGTCGCAAGGCGTATGGACTTGCCGATCGATGCTCCAGGGCCCTCACGGGGAACCGGTAGGTTCGCGTCGGCGCCAGTTCGTCGGCCGATCCGGCTCCCTGTGGCTCCCGCGTTGGTCAAGTCCTTCGACAAGATCAACAAGGGAGTTACGGCTAAGAAGGATGTGGCTCGTACGGAGTCGACATTCCCGACTAGCCGTGTTCGACCTGAGTCGATCGACACCTATCGGACTGTAGAGTCCGAGTGTGGACATCAGACTTCCGTCCCGGTCGAAGACCCTAACCTTCACCTGCTTTCCCGGAAGCAGGGTACGGTCTGGTCAGCTTATGTGAAAAAGGCTCGCCTTTCTCACTGGCAGACGCTTTCTCATCAGTTGATGGGGCAGCTCTCGTTGACGGATCACCTGACCACATTGGTTCAGGAGTTTGTGGACGAGGCGGATCTGGAGGAGGGGAGTCGCGCCAACATTCATGCAGCACTCGGCGTCTTGGCCGGAGTGGTCCATGCTGCTGAGCGTGACAGTGCGCACCTGGGCGCACAATTGGATCTCACCATGCGTGATGCCGATCTCCGTCTGCTTGACGTGTCCGCTACGGACGTCGCTGAGCTACGTGGGAGGCCGCTTTTCTCAGGCTATACCTACGCCAACCTCTCTCGATCGGATATTTCCGTCATGCGGGAACATCTCCGGGATGAGGCTATGGCCAAGGCTTTGCTTGGGAAGTCGGCGGGGTCTGGGACAGGCAAGAAGACCAAGGGTCAGAAGCCTGCCCAACCTCAGGCACCACATGCACCCGCTTCTACGCAGCCGCCCTTTCGGGGGGTGCAGCCTCCCCCTCCCCAGGGGGATGGCAAGCGTGGAGGCAAAGGGGGTGGACGCTTCAAGGGCAAAGGGAAATCTTCTGGTAAGAAGTGACTCGTTGCGGGAAAGCGGAGGCTCTGTGGAAGGTTCAGTTCTATCGGAATTCGATCTTCCACAACCTGGTCCAGTCGGCGGTCGCCTGGCTCAGTTCGTCCAGAGCTGGAGCGATCTGGCGTCGTCAGACAATTCAGTCGTGGCATGGGTGAAGTTCGGTCTCACCTTCAGATGGGAGGCTGGAAATTCACCGATCAGACCCAAAGCGTGGTTCTTCCCTGTGCCCGGCGATCGGGAAAAGTTTCAGCTTCTGCAGCACGAGGTGCAGCAGTTGCTAGAGAAACGTGCGATCGAGGTGGTCAAGGACGAGAGAGGATTCTATTCTCTCATCTTCCTAGTGCCGAAAAAGACAGGCGGGTGGCGTCCCGTTTTCGATCTGTCAAACCTCAACAAATTCCTGATCATACCCAGGTTCAAGATGGAGTCGGCGCTTTCCGTCCAGAAAGCTCTGTCCAAGGGGAAGTGGGCAGTCAGTATCGACGTCAAGGACGCGTACTTACATGTGCCCATACACCCAGCCGATCGGCGATACCTCAAGTTCGCCTTCGAGGGTTCGGTGTATCAGTTCAGGGTACTTCCTTTTGGAGTAGCCACCGCCCCTTACGTGTTCACCCGTATCGTAAGGACGATGGCAGCCAGGTTTCGATCGGTTGGAATTCAATTCCACCATTATATCGACGATTGGTTAATCATAGCCGACTCCCCGTCTCAGGCTATAGAGCAATCCGGGTTCGTCCTCAGGTTGGCGACCAGCCTTGGCTGGATCCCCAATTGGGCGAAGTCTCATCTGTCCCCGACACAGAGGTTCGAGTATGTCGGGGTAGATTACGATCTAGAGCGAGGAGTAGCTCTTCCTCCGCGGAAGAGAGTTCTCAAGGCGATTGCGGCGATGGAGGTCGCGCTGACGCAGTCGTCGATCACAGCTCGACAGTTTCTGTCCATCATCGGTCTGCTGGCGTCGATGGAGAAACAGGTGCCGTTCGGCAGGTGCTTCCTCAGACCCATTCAATGGTGTCTAGCGTTGCAATGGCGGATCCTCACCGATCGACTAGACCAAGTCGTATCGGTGGACGATCGTGCTCGGGAAGCAATGCTTTGGTGGCGGGACCATCGGAATCTTTTCCGAGGGATGCCACTGGCGGAGTATCTGCCCGATCGGACCTTCTTCACCGATGCGTCAGAATTGGCTTGGGGAGCTCATATGGACGAGCACGAACTCTCTGCTGTGTGGAACACGAGCGAGAGGGCGTTGCACATCAATGTCCTAGAGCTGCGAGCGGTGAGACGTGCGTTCGAGATCTGGGGGCCTCAGAGTCCCCCAGGGACGAAGTGGCTGGTCTTCACAGACAACAGCACAGTAGTGGCGCACATAAACAAACAAGGTGGAACTCGGTCGAGTCAGCTTTGTTTGGAGGCCGAGTGTCTGATCAGGTTTGCCTTCAAGTACCGTCTGTTTATCAGGGCGAGGCACCTGCCGGGTCACAGGAATGTCCTAGCGGACGCTCTGTCGAGACCGGACAAGATCATAGGCACGGAGTGGAGTCTGCATCCGGGGGTGTTTCGGCGCGTTTGTCAGGCGTTCGGGACACCGAACATAGACTTGTTCGCAACCTCTCGGAATCACAAGCTCCCGGTCTACTTCTCACCTCTGCCAGAGAGCGAGGCACTGGCTGTGGACGCGATGTCTCAGTCGTGGGACGGGATGTTCGGGTATGCGTACCCGCCAACTCGTTTCCTAACAGAAGTGCTGCACAAAGTAGCCAGGTCTCAGTGCGAGATTCTGTTGGTGGCGCCATGCTGGCCGATGCAGGCGTGGTTCCCCCTGCTACTGTCCCTCCTGATCGATGTACCACGGGTTCTCCCGATCGAGGACAGGTTGCTGAAGCAACCGGGGCGGGATATATTTCACGATTCCGTCCACGTGCTCAAATTACACGTGTGGAGGCTATCGAGCGATCCTTCCAGGAGGCAGGATTTTCTCAGCAGGTGTCCGTACATCTCGCGAGAAAGAATAGGAGATCCTCCTCTAAAACGTATGAGGCTAAATGGAGAGTATTCGTACGTTGGTGTAACGGAAGGCGCATTGATCCGCTCTCTGCCCCTCTGAATGCAGTGCTAGACTTTCTCTGCTATCTCTTTGATAGGCTTAATTTGAAGCCTACTACGATCGAGGGATACAGGTCCATGCTGGGCCCTGTATTCCGTGCTAGGGGGATCGATTTAACTAATAATCGTATCCTTACTGATCTCTTGGCGTCCTTTAGGACGCAAAGGCCACGGGGAGTTCCTACTCTACCGGATTGGGACATGGCTTTTGTGCTATATTGTCTTACTAAGGCACCTTGGGAGCCTCTCAAGGAAGTTTCCTTGCAGAGGTTAACTCTTAAGACTTTCTTGCTAGTTATGCTAGCAAGTGGTCGAAGACGCTCAGATGTCGCGGCGATCGACGTATCGCGAGTCGCATTTGGCGCGGATGGGTCCGTTTCCTTATACCCAGTACGTGATTTTATGCCTAAAACACGTGCTGCAGTTGAGGGCGGGAAAGCGTTCTCCCCTATCGTAATTCCGTCACTGGGCGGTTACGTAGGACGGAATGAGCCGGACGCTCTATTGTGCCCGGTAAGAGCGCTGAAAATCTACATTGATCGTACCAGATCGATCAGGAAAGATCGCAAGCGATTATTTATTTCCTATCAGCCTAATAGGGCTACGGATATCTCCACAGCTACACTATCCCGATGGGTGAAGGTTGTAGTGAGGACTGTCTATGCGGAATCAGGTGCTGACGATCGAGTCACTTACAAAATATCGTCCCACCAAATCCGACACATCTCGATGTCTTTGGCGGCCAGGTCGAATATTCCGTTGGAATATATCGTGAGGGCTGGAATGTGGACTAATTCTACGACATTCATCGGGTTCTATCTGTCCAATGCTGCCGAACTTCAGGACCAGTCGTCCAGATTTAGACTGGGTCCGCTGGTCGTAGCGCAAGCTGTTGTTTGAACCAGCTGGACAGAAAAGTCTTGGTTTTAACGTGCACGTGTATATAAGCAACACTTTGTGTTTGTGTTTGAATTCTTTATGTTACGGTCTCAAGTAGAGTTCCGTTTTCCACCGATGGGTGAAGAAGAAGTTCGTGCATGTCGGAGGCAAGCGATCGCACCGCTAGGTGAGTATCTTTATTATTTTACTAAAGATATATCGAATATGTAGCATTTTAGCGATTCGCTTGAAATCAAGACTATCGTCTGTTTTCATGACTCTCTAGCACTACTGCTCCACCGCCTATCCTTTGATTCTAAGGAGCATGTAGTAGTTTAGATTGGTGATGTATAAAATAAACTTCCCAAATTTTAATTGTAAATTTGCCGTTTATTGTTATTACTCACCTCTAAACTACTACAGTAAAGGCCCTCCCATCCATCCCCGCCAGTTGTGTGCTAGGGGCTTCCTTTTGTCGTTTTTTGGACAGAAAAGTGAAGCTTCTGCGCAGCTGCGCGCGCATATGCGCGGCGGTTTTGGCGGCAAAAGGAGCGCTCGAGTCATGCAGGCAGACGATCGTGCCTTGCTTTCAGTACGCGAATTTCTATCCAGAACGATCCAAAGGATCGAAAAGGAGCATGTAGTAGTTTAGAGGTGAGTAATAACAATAAACGGCAAATTTACAATTAAAATTTGGGAAATTTGGGTTGTAGATCTATTGCAATAGGGGCCTACTGACGCTATGATGCTTGGTTTAATTATATTGTTTAATTCACATGATGGCATGTTGATTGTACTGTTTAATTGACATGATGGGATGAACATTACTTATTTAGGCTAGGTATACTGGCAATGATAATCAGTGATTTTGCCAAAATAATAGGCCCACAAAATGGCAGTAGGCCCACGGGTTGATATAAATGCAGTGCAACATAACACACAACCTACACAGTCACTGAGGTTATTAGCTGTACATAGGCCTATATGCCGGGTATATTTTTTATTTTAGCAAATAGTGGTTATAAGCTGTACATTCAGACAAATTATATGTTTTTGTGTGATTTCACAGTGACATTTTTTTCACTTTTCAAGATGATTGGTATTTTGTCTTGCTGTTGCAGTTAGATCATGTAAAACATGTGGTATGATTGTATACTGACGCAAACCTTCAAGTATACTCCATTTATGGCACTGAAATTATACTCCCATGGTTGGAGCCGTTGGTGTATAGTCTTTTGTGTTGATGAAATGTCAATAATAGTGCGGAAACAGGTAAAGGTGGTCACATTGGTCTCAAGTTATGGACGGTAATGCCAAAAAATAAACGATCCATGCAGGAGAGACACACCAAATATTAGCTGTCCACGAAAGTGTACAGCTAACCGCAATGTACAGCTAATAACAGGGTATCTGTACACTTAATATACAATTTAGACTAATATATAATAATAATAATAACGGACGCAAAGCCACGACAATAGGTTATCGGCCTGGTAACCAAAAAAAGGTTTGAGTCATATTGGCTAACCAGTCGAGGCCAATGGAGGCAAGATAAGTCACATGTTTGCCAACAATGATCATATGCCCTCAAACCGAATGAACAAAAAGCACAATTGTCCAATCATGTCATAATGTAGCTCATGTTCTGAACGTGGGACAATTCCCCTAACGACGTTCGGGACATGAACTAGTCATAATGTTAAAATAGATATCACATTATATGGACATGATGATCACCATGTTCCAACATGGTCAAGTATTGCCAAACCCAAAGTGTTTAAAGTGAGAATCCTGGCTTATCGTTAAGGTTGTTCGATACACCGAACGCGTCATCAATGTGGCCCGTCTATGGTTGACCAAACGTGTCATAAACAGCGAATGTAACGGCGGGGTGAAATAGGGATCGGCGGGGTATGAATGTTGCCGTGCAATGGGAGTACTGGAAAATCCGGCGGTCTGTAATCAGTACGGCGGAGTCTCGACTTGAACACACAAAGTACTGGAAGCATCACAGCATATGTCTAGTATCTTTCAGTGGGCCAGCCTCGGTTAAGAAGATAATACTACTAGAACATCCATTCGTTACATAGTTTTAATATGTATATGAGTAAACGTTTGCACAACAAAACTAGTAGACCTAACAATTTCCAAATCTTCTGATTAACATAATCAAACAGATCGTAAAAGTATTCAAAACACTGTTAAATAAATTGACAACACTTCTGTGGATCATGGCATAATTTTCAATACAACTCAAGCTTAGCGATAATAATATTTTGAAAAACTATTCATGGTATTGCAGATCTCGTAGGGCTAATAAGCATGAATGTACTAGTATGGCATAACACATGGAATTTGTTGCTACTTGACTTGAGTGGACCAAGGACAAAAGATACAACGAATGCAAGAGCAAATTTGAGGGGTGGGGGGGGGGGGGGAGTTGCTGGCGCAAGTGGCGCTCATTACTTTGTATATGATATCTGTGTAAGACCAATAAAACAAGTGTGAGGGTTTCTTCCGTTTCTTACCACATCCTCCCATCCGCCGAATCCTGCATTTTGTGCCCCTGTGGAGTGTTTTCTTCACAATTCCAATCTCTTAGAACTTCAAAGTTCACCACAAAATATCCAGAGGTCGTCACACACTCTTTTATAATAGTTTGTCCTATGCGCCCCTAAGTTTGTCCAAACACGCATATGCATTTCCAGTTCCACTAAGCAACATTCCATTGACATACATCAATTCCTCTATAGCCTGTCCATTATATAGCCTGAATGTGGATTTATCAAAAAATATACCAAATGTTCACTCTTTAAGAGGAATACATCATAAGAAGAGCTCAGCTTCATTGGGCCGCAACATTTACAGCCCACCAGGCTCGATTTCGCGGGGCTCCGTTTTCGTTACAGTTGTCATTTTTGACACGTTTCGTCTACCATACCCGTTCCGCTATGTAAGCCGAATGGGGCTAACTTTTTTGTTTCCGCAGCTTATCTGCCCAAAAATTTACACTATGTTAGGCGATTTTCTGCCAAAATTCATCGAGATGCATGAAATAGACCTATAGACGAAATAATCTCCAAAATTCACCGCGCACAGATCAGCGCTACCCTCTCAGTCAAATCCGTTATCAGCCATTTATATATAATAAGCTATATCCTCACGTTGTCCGTATGTAGGCCTAATGGCCTACAAGTTATCGCAAAATCCTGTGCCAAATGTGGCGGTCATCTTGCTCAAGCTAATTGGGTGAAATTTATTCCTAAAGTTCTACTGACTTGTCAAATTTGATGGGGATATTTCAACTATTAGGCCTACTGAGTTGGCGACCGGAGAGAATCTCATCTGAGCCAATTGACCAGTCAACATCTAGTGGTTCATTCTAGCAGTCATACCGTTCATGCTAATGATCACATCTACCATGCCAGCCTTTTATACATTTCTGAGTCAAGTCAGAACATACAATATATGAAATATATGATTTTTTTTTCAATTCATACTCACCAAAACTTGAATAATTTGACATAGTATGCACTCCAAATTCATGAAATTATTGATTTTTTGTTTCCATGAAATGACACTTCATGTTTTAACGCTTATATCACGAAAAGTAACCTGGATAGGTATATTTTTTACATTATTTTTACAAACCCAAGATATCATTGAAGAAATGTGTGTAAAAAAATTAGAAAAAAATACTGTATTACTGACCGAGCAGTGATACTCAACGTTGTATGGATTATCAGAAGTTACTCTTTTTCTGTAAAATTTCAGTGCTGAAATATATACACATGTTCTTACTCTTGCCACGAAACATATCAAACTCAGTGCTAGCGAATTTTGTTTCATCAGTTTAATGAACCGTTGCATATACAACAGTTCTGTACTGAAAAATCCTATAAATATATAGTTTTAGGCAAAAATATGCAGTTAGATTGCATGTCATGATGTAATGGATTGTGGCTATTGCTGAGGTACTTTCAAGACTGATAGGAGGTCAACAAAATGCATCATAGCAAAAAATATCATACGGTGACCTACTATTTTTTTCTGCTTTTTGTAACCATCACATATCTAGCTATCAAGAAATATAACTTTTTACTCAATAAAAACACCTTTCCGGGTGTTTCGAACAACCTTAATGATACCTTTTGAAGAAAGTGCTGATCTTCGACGAATCGTCATTATGTCAGTACTGTAAGCCCGGAAAATTGGCCACATTTTTTCTTCGATCTAGATCTACACGAAAACGCTACTTTCTCATTTCTTTACGCTATTTTGTCTCATGACCTCGAAAATAAGGTCACTGGTCAAATTCAAGGTCACGAGAGAATATCCAACAGATATCATTTACTTTATTATATAGCTACGAGTGATGGTACAGTCTTATTCATAGTAATCGACTACAGTGTAATCTTTTCCCGTATTCCACCCTAGCAACCATCCATATTCCACCCCTGCTCTGATTCGTCAACGATCCTTTTCATTCATAAATATCACAAACTGAAACAAGTGAACCATGCGCGAGATTGCGTACTATGTAACGTAACGTTGCCCGGCAACAATACTTGTTGATCAGTGTTCGTACGCCATTCATAATTTTTGTGAGCAAGTTTTTACACTTCGATTGCTATTTCCTGCATTATAACGATTAAATTCCAAATAAATCATCAATCGGTAGGCAGGAAAGATGAGTGTAATCAGAGATTAGCTATATTGACAATTGTGGAAATATTAACCAAATACCGCCCTACAAGTGGTTTTATTCCGCCCTTGGTCGTTCCGCGGATCCCTCGCAAGCTCGGGCTCCGTGAAACGACCGCGGGCGGAATAAAACCACGTATAGGGCAGTATTTGGTTAATATTTCCACAATTGATTGATAAGCTGTATATTCATTAAAAGAAGAGAAATATTAGTAATTTTGTTCTGCGACCTTGAAAATGAAGTCAAGCTCATCAGAATATTCGGCATATATCATTTCTTGTATATCCACAATGGATTCTGAAGTTGTAAAGTCGATAATAAATGAGATATTAGCCATTTTGTCATGTGATCTTGAAAATGAGGTCGAAATTCAAATTCAAGGCTATGTCAATATTTAGCATATACCATTTTCCTATAAGTTCACAATTGATTCCTAAGCTGTAAAGTCGATAATAAGCGAGATATTAGCCATTTTGTGTTCTGATTTTCAAAATGTGCTCGAATGTCAATTGGATTTCCAGCGTTATATCATTTCCTATTTGTCCACAATTGATTCCTAATCTCTAAATGAATCTGGAATAATGTGTCCCATTACAAAGCATAGGAGAATCAACATGGGAAAGTCCCGTTTGGGCCGAGTTTGGGCCAAAATGGCCTACTTCAAGCGGTTTAGGGCCAACGAAATTTATACACATCACAGGAGAACATAGGAGGACTTTCGTGCATCAAAAGGAAAAAAGGTTACAGAACCGATTTTCAGCATTCAGCGTCTTTTGATAATAGCAGGGGGTCGGCGTTCATCACCGCTCATAAAATTTGGTCCGACCAATAGGCGTCGTGTGTGCCCACTCTTGGTGTAAGACGACGAATCTTATCATCTTGATACAGTTCAGCGAATTCTGGGTTCGTTCCAGGAAGGACCTGGAGTCCGGGCAGATTCCGTTCAATAAATCTCTGTCCGTGCTAACGGATTATCTGTAGGTCCGCTCTGAACTCGCCTGACCCGTGTAGAGCTAGGTTCAAATCAATGTTGCGAGGCAGCGATCTTGGCTACCCGGTACCTCCATACGGAGGTGTGGCCGGTCAGGGTCATTGGCCCTAGTGGAGATGGTTTTCGATGGAGGCACTAACTCATCCTCGTAGTCCAGGTACGGAGGAGGGGGTTCGAAGTTAATCATGCCGTGGGACGGCTCCATCAGGGAAACTGGTTCTGCGACATGTGTTAGCTGTGAGTGTGTAGTAGCGTCGTCTTTGATGGCTTGGAGTGGCGGTGGCTGATCGCACTCCATTGGCGACGCAGAGTTCGTAGCTTTGGGGATCGTATCAGACGATGGTTCATTGGCTACGGTGTCCATAACAGGTTTGGTATCTGAAGTATCAGAGTCCAAGATCACAGCCGAGTCCGTGGTATCCGTTGGTCGGCTGGGTAAAGGCGGGTACTCGTCCAGTGGTGGCACGAGTTCCTCGCGAACCCTATAGTCCGTAACGTTTGGGGCCGTTGGCCTCTCCACCAGGCAGGGCTTGGGGAGAGCCCCCGAGGATGAGTCTCATGCCGGGGTGGCATGTTCGGCTGATGTCAAGTTAGTAGGCAACTGCCGAGGCATGGCCGCTTTCATTGCTGAAGTCCGGTACACGACTGACCGTTCGAAGTAGAAGGCCACCGGTTCCGATAACGAATATGTTGATTTATCAACTGAATCTCGCGCACCATGTGCTCGACACGCTCTCCATCGGCCGTCGCTTCCAACTGTGCTAATTCAATCCGTTCGAGTACAAGATGTACCTCTGGATCCAAGTTCGGAAGGCTCTGGGCCATCAGTAGCCGGGACATTGTCCAAATACCATACGTAAGTACAGAGTCTGGAGTCCGTCTGAGTCTGGAGTCCATCGGCCGTCGCTTCCAACTGTGCTAATTCAATCCGTTCGAGTACAAGATGTACCTCTGGATCCAAGTTCGGAAGGCTCTGGGCCATCAGTAGCCGGGACATTGTCCAAATACCATACGTAAGTACAGAGTCTGGAGTCCGTCTGAAAATCAGCACATGTGCCGGCACTCGGGGTGGGCGGTCATTGGGGTTTGGCTGCATGTCCACCCCGCAGCATGTAGCGAACTGCTTGACGATGTTGTCCGAAGCAAGCAGGCGTCCAAGGCTGAAGAACCAAAACCTGGCAGTATGGCATGAAGTAGGGTTCAAAATAAGCCGTATTATGTCCAAAAGTGTTAGCGTGAAATATCCATCTTTGGCGGGACAGACAAAGTACCACATGAAGGGCATGTGGTACGACAGTACGTGAGCATCGAGCTCCTGCAGCGTCCGGAAGGGAGCTCGGCGTGGCACAGTGGGCCAGGTCCGTTCCTGGTCCGATTCTTCCTCACTAGTCTAGAAGGGACAATCTTACCCTCCCGACTCGAGGCGGAGCGGAAAGAGTGTTTGTACTTGTCCTTCTGACAACGTAGATGGTACAGAGTAGTCATGCACATGACCATGACCGGCGTGGCGGTTATGTTCATGTGTGGAGGAATGTTACTCCAATTGATATGTACTGCTCTGATAGGTGTGGGCGGAGGAGGGACAAGCTCCATCAGCTCGTCAACTTGGCGTCGGTACGTTTGTTGGCGAGCAGCCCACTGGTCCTGAGACCCTTGGGCTCTGAAGAAGTCCGAATACGCCAAGGAATACCTCGGGACGTGGAAGCATGCGGCAGTAATGCGAGGGGACGAACTGGTGCGGCAGGGCGTGTGCAGAGGGCCAAGTAGCTGAGACGGCGATGGGTCACATAGTGATCGGCCGAGGTCTTGGAGACGAGATGGCGGGAGCGGCATTGGCCTTGGCAGCATCCCTGAAGGTCGGGTCTGTGAAAGTCCGAAGTAGCATCTGATGATGGACTCGCGCCACCACTTTCTTTCGTAAGTCCGTCTCAAGGCCTGTGGCCTGTTCCGTGTCCATAGTTGAGTTCAAATCTGATGTCACAGAGACGATTTCAGGGGCTTCAGCACCCGCAACTGTTTCCGGTATCACGATTGGATGCTCGGGTTCATTGTCCATAATCTTATCATCCTCTTTGTCGGAGGACAACATAGTCCGAATTTACACTCGTGCGAGTGTCAACTTATCACGCCAGTCCAATAGGGCAGTAGGTTAGCACACAGCTGCTCTGTTTTCCCTAGTCTATATCAAACTCCTGGATCACCTGATTCAATCATATCCACGGTTTTACTAGCATACATTGAAGTTTACAGCACATTTCTCGTGCTTCCACACACTATTCTAATTAACTGGGAAAGTTTTTGTGGGTGCTGGGGCAGTGTTCATTTGTGCTGCCTGCTATCAACGTGACCGCTTTCAATTAGTTCGCTCCTTTTCTTCACAATTGGCACACAATAAACTGTTTGATCGAATTGTTTATAACAGACAATCACTGTTCGTGTATCTTCTGTAGTATTAAGATTATTCTCTCAGGAGTTTGTACAATCCGTTCATTTTCATCAAGTTCCCAGAGTGACGGAAACGCAATTATTTCAGTGCAGGGTGATGGGGATGATCTGGGCGGCCCGGCCATGGCGCGTTGCGTAGTTTTCAATGAGTGGGATGACAGGTCGCGCATTGGCGTGTAGAAGTTGTATAGACGAATTCTGCTCCTGTAGGGCATTCCCCTGAATGGTGCATAGGGGGAGTAGAGGCTCAATTCCGACGTGTGCTCTTCTCACCTCGTCCACGACAAAGTGACCTTGCTCACGACAGGGCATGACGGCTGACACATGGGTGTAATTGTTCGATAACAAAATTTTAGGCAGTGCTAAAATACTCGGGTCCGCATGGGGGTAGCGGTTCTGGGTCGTGTGTCGGGAAGACTAAGTCGACAGGCAAATTGCATTCATATCCGTATACCATCAGATGTGGTGTACACCCAGTAGATGAATGAACTGAGGTGCGGTACGCCATGAGTACGTATGGTAAGTGCAAATCCCAGTCATTTCCACGATCACTGACGAATGCACTCAACATATTTAACAGAGTCCGATTGAATCGTTCGACTCGAATGTCACTTTGTGGGCGGTAGGGCGTGGAATTTTCTTGGCGCCCAGTAGGCGTACGACACTCCGAAACAATGAAGACTCGAATTCCGTTCCTTGGTTGCTGTGTATGGCCTTCGGTACCCCGTGGTACACGATCCAACGATTCACCAAGACATCGGTGACATTTTTGGCCATATGGCGGCGAAGCGGAAATGCATCCGTGTATTTCATAAAATAGTTCGTTATGACAACAATGTACCTGTTTCCTTGTCCGGTAAACTTATGGGTAACTAGGATATCCAATGCTATCCGGTTGAATGGCGCTCCGGTTGGTAGTTGCATTAAAAACGATTTCTTGGGCGCTGGTTTTCCTGTTCATGACACACACTGCGGGCAGCGGGCGCACCAGCGGGCAACGTCTAGGGTGAGGCCTGGCCAGTAAAACTGGGACTTGACTCTTTCGATAGTCCATTGTATTCCGAGATGGCCTACGACCTTGAGGTCATGGAGCTGGTGTAAGACCACCCTATGTAGTGCGGCGGGTAATACAGTTTGTATGACAGTTCGTCCGGCTGGGTCCGGCTTAATATTCCGTATGAGAACTCCATCTTGCAACGCCAATAAATTCCATCACGAGACCAGAGTTTTCACTTCCTCACCATGGCGAGCAACCTCCCTTGACGTGGGTTTCGTACCGTTCAATACCAACTGTCGCACCACTCTGACGCTGGGGTCCACCTGCTGTGCGGTAATAATGTCAGCAGTGGAGTAGTCCAATAGCCATTTCTGTCCGTTTAATTTTCATATCCAGTGCTTGTACGAGATCATTTGAGACAAGACCAGTGATGTCATAGTATCCTACAGGGGGTCTTTCTCAGGTACGGCAGGAACCACAGTAATCTGTCTGACTGGGAGTTCACCGGAACTCGTTTTGGGTTGTGTGGGTGGCACGACTAAGCGACCAGGGCAGTCCGAATGTTAGCAGCTATGGCAACGGGAATGTCCATCTGCATTTCTGTGGAGTTTCCCAGGACGATGTTCGATACGAAAGTCATATTGTTGCAGTTTAGCCAACCAGTGACCCAACATGCTGTCCGCATCATTATAGTTTTTCAACCATCGCAGGGAGCTTCATCCCCAGTCCCCACAGGTAATATCGGTAATGTTAAATCATCTCAACAACAGCCAACAGTTCTCTATAGATCGTACAATAGTTCCGTTGTGTATGGGACAGCATTTCAGTTGCAAAGCCGATCGGTATTTCTTTCCCAATAACACGCTGTGAGAGCATGCCTCCGATGGCGTAAGGATGAAATAGTCGTCCTCGTCTTGTGACAGATGTGCGAGCTTGGGGACTTTAATGAGTGCGTTCTGAAGCCTCCGGAAGGCTTTCCACTGGGGTGATTCGCCCCTAGTGAGTGAAACCAGGGGTTCAGCGATTTCGGCGTAGTCTTTAATGAACCTCCTGTGATAACTGGCAAATCCCAGGAAACCTTGTACATCCGTAGTCTCACAGGGAGTCAGCCATTCCTTGATAGTCTTGACCTTGTTCAGGTCTACCCTAAAACCTTGTCCGCTCACAATGAATCCCAGATATAGGATTTCACGTTGAAATAGTTCACACTTTTTGGGTTGTAGACCCAGCAGTTCGTATCCGATCCAGGACCACCTCCAGATTGGCAAGCGCCTGATCAAAAGTGTGTCTCTATGCTATAACATCGTCCAGATAGCACATACATCGGGTCCACAGATAACCAAGGAAGATGGTCTCCATGAGACGTTCGAAGGTCGCTGACGCGTTACTTAGTCCAAACGGCATGACCTTGAACTGATACAAGCCTTTTCTTGTGGCGTAGGCTGTCTTGGGTCGATCCGTCGGGTCCACCTCGACCTGCCAATAGCCTGAGGCGAGGTCCAACGCCAAAAATTAGGTCGCTCCGGCAAGTGTGTCATGGATATCCTGGGTGTTTGGCAGGGAATATGAGTATTTCTGTGTTATGTCATTGAGTAGATGATAGTCAACACAGAATCTGACTTGTCCATTCTATTTTTTTGCTAGTCCGGCACGGTCCACCATTTCCCGTAGGTGTGGCGGAAGATCTACGTAATGATTAGTGTTCGTGTGAGGTATCTCCGGTTCTTCCCCTGACTTCGGCAGAGCACCCACAATGCTTTCAACAGGGCTCACTATGGCCAAAGGGTCTGAGGAAGTCAGGGTTACACCTGTATCTGCGGGGTTCACCACAGTTACTTTCACACACTTGCGATTCAATGAGGTCAATGTGCAACCCACAATTGAGTCTGTTTCTTCAGGAAAGTTCGTCATGGGCTGAATAAGCCGAGAATGTTGATGCACTTCGACCCTTGAAGTCGGCACAAGTTCGACGATAGCTTCGTTGCGTGGCGGCATCGTAACTGCTCGGCGTACAGCCATACGCACAACATTTGCTTCGAAGTCTGCACAAACAACAGTTCTTTGTTGACCTGAATGGTCACTTCGCCGTAACTAACAATGGCACTTGTCTGCTGGAAGAAATTCATGTCTAAGATCATCTCATCATGGATTGCTGCCACACAAAATGTCACCGTTATTTCTTTTGTTCCGACTTTATCGATCAGGCTGGATTCACCGTTGACGTCACGAATGGTCGCCGTGGTTGGGCATAGAGTGCACTGTTCGGCAGGTACAAAGTGGAGCAGATCTCGACGGAACAGTGAAATCTGCACTCCTGAGTCCAACACTGATTTGAGAGTCTGTTTTCCGACGTGCACTGACAGCTTCCAGCCCTCATGAGGTGGCTCGACTGTTGCTGATAATTAGCGGTTCGGCGAAGCTCTCCTCAGGTGGCTGAAGCGTGAGCGTGAGTGTTGATGGCTTGGTTTCGGGTCCGCATGGAAAGGCGTAGAAGCCTTCATCGTCCAATACCCATTCGATCTAGGACCTAGTGTCCATTCCGGTATCGTCGGCGGTGCGTGGTGACACCCCTTCATGACGATTTTTCCGTGGTTGCCGTTGTGGCTGTGGTTCAGACACCCCTTCGTAGAGGAATTCTTGGCTTGAAGTTGATGAAGCACACTTGGCGCACCCCCCTTCGAGAGGCGGAAGTGCCGTTGATGATGGTACCAGTCTAGAGGGCGTCGCAACCGTAGTCGCTGGTACAATGACTGTTGTGGAGCTGTGAGCTTAGATCGGGTTATCAGTACCTTCCTCTTCTAGTTTGACATCTTGGCCTGTGATGGTGGGTTAACCGGCGGTGGTGGTCCGACCGGTGGTTTAATGTTCAATGGCGGTTTACCGGTTCATCTGTTATTCCCTCAGTTTGGCCCGGTGGCGTGGGGCGGTCCCCGCGAGCCTGAGCAGTGGCTCGTAGGACAGATTCTAGTTCGGTCCGGAGGCGTGGGGCGGTCCCCGCGAGCCTGAGCGGTGACTCGTAGGACAGAAAATAGTGTGTCTTCACAGTATTGTCCGTACTCATCACTAAGAGCGCACTGAAATGCATCCGCAACCCATTCACGAGAACAGGAGGGGACTGATTGCCAGGATTCAGACGTGACGTCATCGAACACTTGCTCCGCTATGGCCTGTAACCGTTCAAGAAAACGTTCGGCGTCTTCCTTCCGCTCACGTTTTAGAAACAGAAAGTCATCACGTTCCGATTGGCGTTGGGCAGTGGGCTCCCAACCTTCCAGGAGACGACATCGGAACTCTTCCCAAGGCGTGTTGATGGGATCGTTCAAGGTAAGTGCTCCCGCTCATCGTCGCAGCGTACTGCGGAATGTCATAGTTTTATTCAAGTCCGTATAGGTGAAAACAGCCGTAAATTGTTCAAAACTGTGGAGGTACTGCATCAGATTGCCCTCCTTGAATGTGGCACGCCACTGAGCCGTTTTGCCTGTGGCTAACGTCTGTGGTTCGGTTGTGGGCTCTTGAGGCTCACGATGTTGTAACGCTGGCAGTCGTCGTAGCAGCGGCAGTGGCTTGGAGCGTAGTTTCCGTGGTCGGAGCAGCTGTAGTCATGGCGGCCAGTGCGGTGGTTGACTGGGCGTCGAACATGGGCGGGTAGCCAGTGTTGCTTGGCAATGGCATGGTCTGGGGGACTGGTCCGTAGGGCGGCGATATTGCCAGAATTCCACATGACAGAGTTGGGTACGGCCCCTGCGGGAAATGATATCCCGAACTGGGGGCGAACACACTTGGACATACTGCTACTCCATGGTTTTGCGAGGTAATTTCAAGATTGGGCACTATTCCATGATTGTATGCGGCTACTCCATGTGCTGGTATTCCGTTCGTATATGACCTGGAGGCCGGGGTATACTGCTACTCCGTAATTAAGCACTACTCCATGATCGGACACTGCTATTCCATGGTTAGGCACTGCTACTCTGTGGTTAGGCACGTAGCCATGTGGTTGTCAACCGGCGATGTCGTAGGTAGGCGGGATGTTCGGCTGGGCAGTGCTGCATTTGGCGGCGTGCGCATGGCTGCTCTCCATGATGGGTCTCCTCCAGTTCGGCTGTTGTTAGTCCGGCAGCTCTACCATCACGACTGGGTCGATCGGTACTCTGGAGTACACCGTTGGAGTTCGGTCGGGTCGCGTCAGCGTACTTGGCGTCACTGACGGGCGTCTTGCCATGTTGTCGTTTGGCATGGTGGTGCGGCCTGATTACCCAATTCATGCGCCCATTGTTGGGATCGTGACCGGTTTGGCGGGTGCGTCGTCATAGACGTGCTAAAGTTCGCGACTGATTTAGGGAGCGGGTTGGTGTTGGGTTGACGCCGAGGGCGTATATAGTCCGAATCGCTCGCGTAGCTAGGTCACAACCGCGACGGTCCGGCTGGATTCGCGTGGTGCGATCGTGCGTCGGAGTCAAGGATCTCGGTGACCGTGCGTGTCAGCATCAGCTGGTTTCCATCCACCAGCGGGTCTCCGTCCGTTTGTCAGTTGTACTTGCGATAGCGCGATAGTGTCGCCATATAATGGCCGCCATACTGGATAATTCATCCCAGGATATCGAGTGTTAACAAGTGGATTCTGAACCTCAAGGATCCCCTGAGCAAAATAAGACCCCTCGCAGAGAGTCCGGGGGGGGGGGGGGGTGCATGGTGGACACCCTGGGCTCATAGGCTACTAGAGATAATCTCGATTGGCTCGATTGGCTACTCACCACTCATGGTCAAAACATCACACTCCTGGTTCATATATGCTCGAGTCCGTCTGGAGAGGTACAACGTTGACATCCACAGCCTTCTTGAGGGAACAACAAATCAGTCCTACCTCAAGAACACCATAGTAACCTACTGGGAGACAAGGCTGAAGACAGAGGTAGCAGAGAAAACCACCCTGAAACTTTTTGATGTGATCCCCAGCTCCCTGACGAGACCGCATGATATTTGGGTGATGTTCCAATACTCCAGTCTCACTCTTGGCAGGCAGTGATCCAAGTGAGAATACTGGTGGGTGTCACGTGTTGCATCGACCAGGGCCCGGTACAACCAATTTGAAGTCGACCCCTCATGCCCACTATGCCGAAACGATAGAGGACCTGCAGCATTTATCCTACACTGCCTGACATTATCTGACTCAAGAGACCCGGCTATACTCGACATCCTTTCTCTGGTTCCTGGTTGGTATACCTTGAACCCAGAAGCCCAGCTCCAAGGCATTCTGAACCCCAAAAGACTGAGCCACCTGAAGTTGTTAAATTCTACACTTTCCTTCTTTCATCTTGCAACCAGCAAATTTGTATATCAGCTGCATGCTGCCAGGTTGCACCACCTTAATTCTTAACTACGAAAGAAGTTTAGAGCTCCCAATGTGGAGGGTTTTACGTCAAACAACATCAACAACATGGCAATAGTTTACTGGACCAACCCAAATATACCCAAATACATATCTGCCGTGATAATATTTCTGAGAAGTGATGAAATTTGCATAAGGTTCATTCAGGCATTCACAAGTTATCAATCAGAAACCAAAATGGCGGAAATACATAAAGGCATTTCGGGCTCTGATAATGGGGAGTGTGCAATGTATAAATGTTTTTCTGAATGGTCCAAAAGTTTCTAGAACAGCCAAAATGTCCAAAACCTGACATTTTTCATGGGGAAAAAACTTCCAATTAAAAACAAAAACTTTGTAAAATACTTCCTTTTCAAATTTTGGATATTACGTTATAATTTTTGGCTTTTAATTTGCTTACAAGGATTTTTTTCAAGATGTGATCCTGAACTTGTGTGGTCAGCCGACAACGGACTCCGGTCGCAACATCCTGCGAATATGTTAGATCCAGAAACCCAGAAGTGCACAGCAGTTTTTGTGCACTCTGCTATCATATTAACAAATTCCAAAATAGTCTTAATCATCAGCTTTTTTGTAGACATTTGCCAATGTAGCTAGTGTCTCAAAACAAATTACAATTGAATCTAAAGCTTGGTTTGGAAGTCTTAAATCGTTGCCAAAGACACCAGTCACCACATCATCTCAAAAAGAACAAACACACACATTTTTATTACTTTATTTTACAATTATTTTCACACATGGAATGCTAGACATATGGAGAACACTACATTATTTTTTTCTTTCGAATTATACATTTTCAAATTGTGAAAAATAAGAAAATTCAGAAATATATATTAATATAAGCACATTCTTGGTATTGAAACCCCCTTACTCACCCTGTTTGAAACGAGCAATTGAATGTCTCCTTTCTACTAAATAAATCCCAACTCTGTTTACCTCACATTTCAGTACAGGTGGTAGGGGGAGGTTATGACAGAATTACTTTAAGGGGATTGGTTAAATAACTAAGATCTACAGAAATTTGGCGAAAACGAATATTACAAATAAAATGACAACTATAAAGGCATGACACATTGGCAGAAAAGCGCACAGTTGTATGTTAGGATATAAAAATACATTCAATAAATATACACTTTTAGTCATACGGTCACAAAATATTGCCACTGTAGCAGATATTGGGGAAGTTAATGGGGTAACCATGGTCACAAAGTATACTACACTGACGTCAGGGCAACGATACTGATCCACCCTAACCATTCAAATCAGTTCTGTACAGGTACATGTGTGGTAATTCAAATAGGACATGTCGTGATATGAACAGTTTTACACACACTTTTCATCAGGTTAGAATGGAGACAGATTATAACAGTTACAGAAGGTTAACACCTAATTCAGCTGATTTCAGATGCCTCATGGCTAAATACTAAATCGTACTGGATCAAATGTTACTGTCCATAACACAATGACTAGAATATTAAAGAGCTCTGCTGCTGTTTGGTTTGTATATATATATCATTTCTATATAATATATATATATATAATATACCTTGTTTTCTTTTAGTTCCTCGTTTTCCTTTTTTTTTTGCAGATTACACTACGTTATTACATAACAGCTACATGCACGAAATGCTCGCAGAAATGTACAGATTACATAAGCAGGAGTACAAAAGCTTCAACAAAACAACGCAAACAATACATATATAATCATCACAAGAGCATTCAAATTTGACTTGCACCACGTACATTCCACAAAACAAACTGACCTACTCAGGGGAAAATACCTTCCCATAACAACAACGTAGGCCACAGCATGCTTCGTTAGTTCTACCCATACGTCACCCTAGTCTACGAAAGCGTATTAGGGCCAGGTTGTATGTCAAAAAATATGTTGTCTAATTCGTGATCTCGAGTCGTGATCACGATTTACAAAGTTGTGATCTCGTATTGCAAAGTCGTGATCACGAACTACAAATTCGTGATCACAAATTACAAAGTCGTGTTCTCGAATTACAAAGTCGTGATCACGAGTTACAAAGTCGTCATCTCGAATTACAAAGTCGTCATCTCGAATTCCAAATTGTGACCTCGAATTACAGACTGTTCATCTCGAACTGTGAATGGTATTAAAGTATGAGTAAAGTGGAACTTAGCTGAATACAACTGTTCAATTTTGCATCAATATCTTCAATAGTTCGAATTTTATTCAAAACCGTGAATAACAACTTGCATAATTCAGTTATAAAATATCAAAATATATCATGCATAATCTTATTGTCTGGTTTGCAAGTTAGTGTTCATGACAACTGTTAGTAATCAGGGTTCTTTGGGAGGACTGAATTGACTTGTAACCATTGCAATAGTGCATTCAAGTACATTTAACTATTGAAAGTATCAAATGCACATTATATTTTCACGTTAATTGTACTTTAAGTTATTGATAAGTAAATTTGTGATCACGAGTTTGTAATTAGAGATCATGACTTACGAAGTCCTGATCACGACTTAAGTTCCACATTTTTTTTACATATAACATGGCCCTGATACGCGCAATAATTTTAAATATCACGGATACAGTAGAACATAATTCGAGATCACGACTTCGTAATTCGTGATCACGACTTTGTAATTCGAGATCACGACTTTGTAATTCGAGATCACGAATTAGACACCATATTTTTTTGACATACAACCTGGCCCTAATACGCCGCGTACTAGTCTGATGTTCAACAGTGTCCAAGGCAAGTCATCAAATGTTCTAAAGCTTTCATAAAGGTCAAATACACACAGAATTGTAGTATCAATGATGGTTTTCTGGACACATAGGCCTAGAGGTATACTTAGTAACCATGGCAACTATTGCACATTTTTACAGAGATCCACATCCATCAACTTGCTTTTTGTATCGACGGTTTCCCTCTAGTTTAAGAGAACCATAAACTTGAATGTGTATGAGGTAAAATTATACCTACTGATAAGAACAATAAAAACACTTGTTTCTCCCATAAAAAACAACAGCTGTTTTCTGCAGCATTCACAGATGACCTTCGCATACCAAATCTCAACAAAAACTACACAACAGTCCAACATATAACAATGTTCATCTTCAACAAACTTCATAACCAAAACATGCACATAATCCACCTTCCCACAACATTTCAGTGCTCAATCCTGCAAAAACGTATCAGTTTTTCCACCAGGTAAAACAACAACAAAAACCGGCACAAATCATGAACAGCGATCATCAGGATATATTATACAACATTGATTCTTTACAAAAATATGACAGTCACATACAAATTCTTGTATAGAGTACAACAGAATATAGAAAACAAGCCACAAAGAGCATTTTTTTTGTACAAAATATATTCAGCAAATGTTCTTAACTTTTTTTTTATTTTTTATTTCTCCGTGTCACAATAAATGATTCATTGGTTCGTTTTGTACAAAAGCTTGATATGAATTACGATCGGCAGTCACAAGACATTTGCTGATATACCAGTCACAGTATGTGTACTTCTGTAGCTCACTCAACAAAAACACAACACACATCTTGTATGGAACCTTTTTTCTCTCTAACTTCACCTCAATGGTACTTCAAATATTAACAAATTTTGTTAATTTTCGTTTTCTGCTCTGCCACCCTTGACAAACTGTACAAAATTTATATGTATCCGTCCTTTGTTTACTTAAACTGGTTCCATATGTGATGCCAGTTGCATTTTAATTCAGTACAAAGTAATCAACAAAGTATCAGTACATTATCAGTACAGTCAATGAGTTCTATCAGATCTTTCTTCATAATTTCTCTATCGTGCACTCAGAAATAAAGCATTTCACTGAACGTGCTGAAATGATGAAATTGTTTGACAAGATACAATGACAACTTAGTCCTGATAGCAACCAAAGTAAAAAAAAAATTCCCAGAAAACTTCTGAAAATTGGGTCGTTACGTTTTCTTAACACAACTAGACATAAAAGCCTATAGGCTTTGTGGCATCCCCCATTTTGTTCTTATCATTTCAAATGGTCATACTGGACTGAGAAAAAAGGATACATAGGCCATTGTATGTGGGTAAGAGTGAGAGCTCATCAGACAGTTTCTTACCAGAACTGCTTTTTATCATCTTGACAACTTGGCCCACCAGACATTTGCCACCCCAAATGAATGGACAATTACCCAGCCAATATTATTCAGCGTACTAGTATATTTAATCAGAATGTTCGTGATATTTTTCAGGTGCTCCTGTCAAATATAAAATGATACGTGACTAAAAGAATGCTGTGTAAAAGAATGCTGTGTCATCTTGGCCAATTTTGTGATTTCAAAACTTGTATAATACAGCGGAATTTTCGCATTCATATTATAACCAAAGCCAAACATTTGCCAGCTAACTAAAACAATGATGATTTGGTCATTGCATGTGAAATAGAGTTGAATAACAAAACATTCAAACAATACATGTTTGTACAATATAAATGCAGACAGGGCAAATCATCCCCCAAGCATGTTGTGTCATGTGTGTTGGCTTATTAACCAACTATTGTATTCTGTGGGATGTAACTTCATTCTTTTACCATGTACACACACTAGTAAACCAGGCTTTGGAGGGGGGAGTGAGGGATAATGCATGGATATGAGCCTAGGGTCATGTTGGACATGCTAGCTGTATCACTTGTCAGGCATGACTGAGCAGGGCTGGCTGAGAGGGGTGGAGCCTATTTCTGTGCTGGACAGACTGGCTGATCTTGTCAGGCATGACTGAGCAGGGCTGGCTGAGAGGGGCGGAGCCTATTTCTGAGCTGGACAGACTGGCTGATCTTGTAAGGCATGACCGAGCAGGGCTGGCTGAGAGGGGCAGAGCCCATTGCTGTGCTGGACAGACTGGCTGATCTCCTGCACTGGCTGAGAGGGCAGAGCCTAGCCTCATGCTGGACATGCAGGCTGCAGTAAGTGAATACAGTAGCATGGCTCAGTTACAGTATTACATCTGCATGGGCGCAGGCGAGGGAAAAATTCTAAGTCCAAAAAAAAAAAAAAATGCACCTACAAAATTTTTTTTCCTCTGGAAATTGCCTGAATCAAATTATGACATTGACAGGAATCGCCCGATTTTTTTTTCCAAAATGGCCGCTGGCGGCCATCTTGGATTTCGGATCTCGACGAAAAACAATAGGGGTTAGAAGCAAAGTATTTCGGATGAGCTGTGAAAATTTCGGAAAGATAGATCGAGGCGTTCAAGAGTTATGATCCGGAAACCAAACGGCGGAAGAAAAAAAAAAAAAAAAAAAAAAAAAAAAAAAAAAGAAAAAAAAAAAAAAAAAAACAGACAAAAACATAAGGCCTCCCGATTTTCAATCGGGATGCCTAATGAGGATCCCAGAAGGCTGCGAACTTTGAAACTTCAACTGGACATCTAGCTCCCAGACATGCTAATGTCGTGATGTGCACAGAACACTTCCATGACGAAATTTTCATGATATCCAAACTTGGAAATAAGTAGAACATCCAGTATATGTGAGAGAACTCACCTCTACTTTCAACAACAAAGTGCCTATTAAGAAACCAGCTGCTCCTCGGTTTTATACAAAAATATTTCTATCAAAACGGTATGGAGCCACTGCCCAAATGACATCTCTGTTCACTGTAAATCGTCCGTTCACGTCTGTTCTAAGTACACCCAACTAGCTTGATTACAAGTTGCCATAAAAAACACCAGCGTTTTCAATCTTCTACACTGATCAACAGTTTGTTTTCACATCCAATGAACATCACACTCAATTTTCAACCCGGTTTGCAGCATGCCTGATACTTATAGGAGCCAAGGCTGAAGCTGTTTTTCAGTCCATGTATTTACACATTTGACAGTTTCCACTATACACACTATTGGGTAAAGCAAACACATCAAGATCTGACAAAATGTCCACAGTCTATGTCAAAACCACTCAGCCGAAATTCACGGCATGTCTAACCTAAGTGACACACTATTAACAAATTCAATTAAAAATTTTCACCAGGTGTTTGAAACGCAGTAATCCTGCGCCAACCTTTGATAACGGTGTACCATGATTTTGTCACGTAACAATAGCTTCTGTTTTGGGGTTTTTCTCACATTATCCAGCGTTAACTGTGTGTAACGACATCAAAGCTAGTACAGACTGGGGACCTAACAACGTAGAACTGTGGTGTATCACTCGAACACCAGACGACAACAGACGTGTTCCCACAACACCACTGGTCTCACAATCTACTGCAGTGTTTCAAGGACAACTCACGCCGCTAAATAAATACCAACTCCTAACCCTAGTGATCTACGACAGCTGTGGGGGTTAGTGTATACATGTGTATGTGGGGGTAACCACTATCACCAATTATAACCCACAGATGGATCAACCAACCACAGCTAACAATGATTAAGTAAGTACGTTCCCAGACTCTTGACTCAGTGCTAGCAGCGGTCATTCCAGCTGATCGCTGCCTGTGTAAATAAAGGATCCCTGGCGATGATAGGCTGAGTCCTCACGATTGCTCCATGGGCTGCTCACTGGGGTTTGTACGACTGGGTCCAGGGACAGCCTCGGGCCTGCAATCATGAACAATTGTTAAACTTTGGGCAATCCAGCAACAACATCATAGCTCATGATTTAGGAACTTTGTACAAATGATTACACAGAGCAGAAAAATGTTTCACATCACTGCACAATTCATATTACCAGAGAATTCCACACATACTTTTTTCATAATCCACACGTCGCCCATACTTGTTCACACTGGCCTACTTACCTGGGCTTGTGTTCGGGCAGCACCGAGAGTGAGGCGAATGCTGTCACAGTATCAGCCTCCTCGCTGTCCAGTCTAGCCGCCTCCCGCTGTGAAATCCCCACCAGTGCGCGGTGTCGCATCACACATGGCCAGTATGACGCTAGCAAGGATAAGCAATAACATAAACATGCAAACTAAACAATAACTGGATTACCGATGCTGTGATGTATCACCCTCTGTATCATCTCTGCCCGCCCAAAACACGTTAATTTAGACAACAAATCAGTACTGCAAGGCCAGTGTCTTTCATTGTTCAAAGTCAGAACCTCAACTATTTCATTGTATGCAGTAATCATCGTAATACTCTTTTAACTACTAACGACGTTTTCTGGTAACTAACAACTGCCAACAACCCCATGGGGGTAAAACCTGCACACAACGAACCTTGGCATTTGATGGTGCTCTCTAGAGTCTCTGAGCCTTCAGGACAGGGTTTTCTGCACAGTTCCTCCTCCGCGATGGCAGGCACGCTCTGTTTGAGAAGGGCCTTCAGACAGGCCTCAGTGGCCTGACATGTAGGCTGTATCTCGTACCCGCCCTCCAGCACTAGAGCCAGACGACCACCCGCTAATGTCTGCAGCTGCTGCGTCATGTATCCAAAACCTGGTGCAGGGAGGCATGGGTAGATAAAATGTCGCAGTAAACTTTACATGTTATTATATTGCCAACTCTATTTTATGCAAATAACTTGTGTCTATCTGCTGCACTGGGTAACCTTTTCCTGCAAACTCAGTGCAGTAAAATACAGAGCAGTATTTACAGATAACAATAAAGATTCCAGCTTACTCTCTCATGTTCAATGGCCACTTACACGCTGGGGAGACCATATATCCACCAAGCGGGGCGGGGTGACCTGCCGCGGCGTCAAACCCCGCAGATACCAGCACCACTTCGGGCGCAAACTCCCGCGCTATCGGCATCACGATTGTTCTGTCAAAACACAAGTGTGGACACGGTAAAGTAAGCCGCAGGTACACAACATATTCAACAGTTATCATGGTTAGGTATGAAAGTGCACAGTTTCGAAAGACAACAAGGCAATACCAACATGAAATATGTCAAGTCATTATTAACTGTTGACACCAGAGAGTATACCTCAGTTAGGCTCAGTGTACAAATTCTGTGAAAACCTGTATTCACTGAAAACATCATATTTACACTTTCAAAAGAGCAACTTTTGTATGACTGCCCAATACCTGAATGCGGCTAGGTATTCTGCATCTCCCATGGGTGGGTTCAGATTTCCTGCGAAGGCAACGTTGACATTGTAGCCGACCCCTTTGTCGATTCCGCAGTCAGTTGGCGCTCCCGTCCCTGGGAAAAAGTTTCCGTTGTCATGGCGATGAATGGAAATGTAAAGAACACGAGGGTCAGTGTAGAACAGCTGTTGTGTCGAGTTGCCATGGTGAACGTCCCAGTCAACAATCAGGATTTTCTTCATCTGTAGTCGCTCCAGTAAAAGCTTTGTTGCCACAGCGATAGAGTTGAAGAAACAAAATCCCCTGGACAACAACAAAGTAGAAACATTCAGGACAAAAGCAAAATAGAAACAATCCTAGACAATAATACCTTGTACAATTCCAATGTGTGATACTGTATTTAGATACTGATGCTATCATTACACTACTGATATATGTCCTGTGGTACGGACATGGCTTGTTGATCCTCTGCATGATGTCCGGGGGGTCGCACCAGTGCAAAGCCGTTCTGTACATCCCCGCGAGCCACGTGGAACGCCAGGTCAATCACACAGCCAGTCGCCTGGTGACACAAGCCCAGACGGTGTTAGTTATAGGTATTATGGATAGTTTTGACAGATTTGATACAATAACAGTGACTGATGTATGGCTGACCGTTCTGGTGACTTGCGGCGTGTATAGTTCGTTCCAGACAGTATCCGAGTCGACACCAACGCCTCCACATGGCAGCTTACAGAACCGCGGCAAAAACGTTTCTGCACATGACAACATTAATCCAAGTATTCTGGTACACGAACAATAGTGCTACATACAACAGATTCTTTTGGCACAATTTTGTGGTACTGCTATCAAACACGCTTTCAACATGTTCAATAAGCGTACTTATATTGAAATTTATCAACTTAGGTATTATTGGACACAATATCAGATTAAAAACCTCAGATACATAAGGCTAATATGGGAAACAAAGTTACAGTGAATTTGCTTATGGCAGAGAAAGGGTTGAACCTCAACTCTTGAATATACATGTACAGCACAATCAACAAATGAAACAATGCCATTATTTATATAGCGGTATAAGAGGATCCTATCGGACATGTACACACCAAAGACCACACGGTCGAGTCTATGCAGGTTACTACTATACATGTGTACATAAGCGTCGCTGTGACACGTCCGAAGTTCCTCGGGTGTAGCCTTCCGAGACTTGATCTTCTGCAAAATGACATAAGATGAAGCTTGTTAACAGTACAGTCCACATTCCAGGACACCTACAGGCTATCACTTCAAAATGTTAACATTACTGTTGAACTTGCCACAACCTTATCATTCTACCACGTTTTGACGAATGTTTTCCTGTTCAGTTGAACTTTCAGGGGAACAATTATTGACACTGTGACTTGATTAACTGCTGCCCACCTGGCACTGTTGGATAAGTCCGAGGCTGTCGAGATGTGACAGGATGCTGTGCAGACGTTCAGGATTCTCCGGGTGAACAGAACTGTTCTGACACATGCATTCATGTCGCAGCATCATCAGATCGTAAGCAATACCTGCAGCAGAGTAGACCAATTATAAAAATTAGCCCAAAGGCTAAGATAGGTTACCGGACAATTTTGGTTTGGCCATGGCAGCATTGGCAGGTAACAGACCTTGAGATTTACCAATCAAGGTTCGCAGTGTAAACATATGACCTTGGGATTTACCAATCAAGGTCATCCGTATGAACTTCGATGTAACCATTACGTGGCATTTGATATTCTATATGTTGGGTGGAATCGTTTAGGCCGCTCAGGTCAATTTACACATTCCAAGTCAGACATTTGGCACTCAAGGTCATCTGACGTCAAGTTCAAGGTCATCATTAGTTGTGCCATATATGTCTTCCTATATGTTCATAATGCAAACATGAGCTCTATCTGCAAGCATTTCATCTACAAAGGCAAATCTGGGCATTTTTTGACCCCAAAATGGCTGTTTTGACCTTTCAAGGTCATCGAAGGTCAAATTCAAGGTCACCACACAAGTCGCCATATATGACTTCCCATTTGAAAATGCCAATTTCTAAGCTTTATCTTCAAGCGTTCTATGAGTACAGTCCTGACAGCTCCCATTATGAAGGAAAAAAGTGCCGAAAATTTTCTAAGTCCAAAATTTTTTTCAAAGGGTGAAAATTTTTTTTTGCTTAGAAATGGCCCAAAATGGATAGTAATGTTATTTGGGGCGAAAAAATTTTTTTTCGCCGACTCGTCAAAAATTCAAAATGGCCGCCACACTGAGATCGGCGATTCAAGGGCAACAAAACTTATACACATCACAGAGGTATATAAGAGGAATCTTTTTAAGCAAAAATCTCAAAACTGATCAGACAGTTTTTGAGAAAATACAGACCAGGTGCAAATTTGAGCGTTTTTCGACCCAAAAATGGCTGTTTTGACCTTTCAAGGTCATCCAAGGTCAAATTCAAGGTCACCACACAAGTCGCCATATATGACTTCCCATTTGAAAGTGCCAATTTCTAAGCTCTATCTTCAAGCGTTCTATGAGTACAGTCCGGACAGCTCCCATTATGAAGGGAAAAAGTGCCGAAAATTTTCTAAGTCCAAAATTTTTTTCAAAGGGTGAAAATTTTTTTTTGCCCTAGAAATGGCCCAAAATGGATAGTAATGCGATTTGGGGCGAAAAAATTTTTTTTCGCCGACCCGCCCAAAATTCAAAATGGCCGCCACACAGAAACCGGCAGATTTAGGGCAACCAAACTTATACATATCACAGAGGTATATGAGGGGAATCTTTTGAAACCAAAAACTCAAAACTGATCAGACAGTTTTTGAGAAAATGGCCGTCAAAGTCCAAAATTGAGCGTTTTTCGACAAAAACGGCCGCCATTTTGAAAAAAATGCGAAAATCAAAAAACAAAAAAATACCTCCTTCTCAAAATATTTTTAGGCATTTTTGTGCAAAATTTCAGAAAGATTCGATCGTTAACTTTAAAGATAAAAATGTTAACGCCGGACGGACGGACGGACGGACGGACGGACGGACGGACGGACGACGGACGCAACGCCATGCCAATAGGTTATCGGACCAAAGGTCCGGTAACCTAAAATTAGCCCAAAGACTAAGATAGGTTACCGGACAATTTTAATTTGGCCATGGCAGCATTGGCAGGTAACAGACCTTTTACCAATCAAGGTTCGCATTGTAAACATATGACCTTGGGATTTACCAATCAAGGTCATCTGTATGAACTTCGATGTTACCATTACATGTACGTGTGCGGCATTTGATATTCTATATGTTGGGTGGAATCGTTTAGGCCGCTCAGGTCAATTTACACATTCCAAGTCAGACATTTGGCACTCAAGGTCATCTGACGTCAAGTTCAAGGTCATCATTAGTTGTGCCATATATGTCTTCCTATATGTTCATAATGCAAACAGGAGCCCTATCTGCAAGCATTTCATCTACAAAGGCAAATCTGGGCATTTTTTGACCCCAAAATGGCTGTTTTGACCTTTCAAGGTCATCCAAGGTCAAATTCAAGGTCACCACACAAGTCGCCATATATGACTTCCGATTTGAAAGTGCCAATTTCTAAGCTCTATCTTCAAGCGTTCTATGAGTACAGTCCTGACAGCTCCCATTATGAAGGAAAAAAGTGCCGAAAATTTTCCAAGTCCAAAATTTTTTTCAAAGGGTGAAAATTTTTTTTGCCTAGAAATGGCCCAAAATGGATAGTAATGTTATTTGGGGCGAAAAAAATTTTTTTCGCCGACTCGTCAAAAATTCAAAATGGCCGCCACACTGATATCGGCGATTCAAGGGCAACAAAACTTATACACGTCGCAGAGGTATATAAGAGGAATCTTTTTAAGCAAAAATCTCAAAACTGATCAGAGAGTTTTTGAGAAAATACAGACCAGGTGCAAATTTGAGCGTTTTTCGACCCAAAAATGGCTGTTTTGACCTTTCAAGGTCATCCAAGGTCAAATTCAAGGTCACCACACAAGTCGCCATATATGACTTCCCATTTGAAAGTGCCAATTTCTAAGCTCTATCTTCAAGCGTTCTATGAGTACAGTCCGGACAGCTCCCATTATGAAGGGAAAAAGTGCCGAAAATTTTTTAAGTCCAAAATTTTTTTCAAAGGGTGAAAATTTTTTTGCTCTAGAAATGGCCCAAAATGGATAGTAATGCGATCTGGGGCGAAAAAAATTTTTTTCGCCGACCCGCCAAAAATTCAAAATGGCCGCCACACGATAACCGGCAGATTTAGGGCAACCAAACTTATACATATCACAGAGGTATATGAGGGGAATCTTTTGAAACCAAAAACTCAAAACTGATCAGACAGTTTTTGAGAAAATGGCCGTCAAAGTCCAAAATTGAGCGTTTTTCGACAAAAACGGCCGCCATTTTGAAAAAAATGCGAAAATCAAAAAACAAAAAAATACCTCCTTCTCAAAATATTTTTAGGCATTTTTGTGCAAAATTTCAGAAAGATTCGATCGTTAACTTTAAAGATAAAAATGTTAACGCCGGACGGACGGACGGACGGACGGCTAGACGGACGGACGACGGACGCAACGCCATGCCAATAGGTTATCGGACCAAAGGTCCGGTAACCTAAAATTGTCATCAGGATCATTTAGTATATCTTAATCTGGAAACTACAATCAACTGACAAATGTGCTTGCCTTTGATTCTAACTTGCGAATACTATAAATCACAAAAGTTCCCAAAACACAAGGGCACATGTTTGGTACAGATGATTTGAATGTTGAAGAATACATTGTGACTTGTTTCTCTGATGAGAGGAGTTTGATGGAGCAGGAGACACTGACCTGTGGAGCTGGATGTTTTGGCCCCCGCCACCGCCCCAGCCTGCTCTCCCTCCTCCCCCTCCACGGTGGGGCTCTCCTTCTCCAGTATCGGTGTCGTGATAGGCGGGGACCCCCCAGAGAAGGCGCTTTGTCGTGGGAAAGGCTGGTGCTCCCTGCGGGGTACCCTTGGCGACGCCTGCGTCTCCTTGGCGTCGTCAATGACGACCACTTCACCGTCTTCCTTGGCGCCCGCTGCCGCAAGTCGGTTCTCTGCTGTCTCGTCAACATTCTCCATCTGACCCTTACTGGTTGAGCGATGAAGCAGGGTCGACTGCAGCTTCTGAATGAACAGGTGAGCGGTGAAATCATAAAAATATTCTTGTAACATTTGATACCCCATCTCTACAATGCTGATATTCATGACTTGAATCAAATCCCCATGGACATCACTGAACACAGGTATTGGTGATGGTACCTGTTTGACAAAGTAGTTTTTCTGGGACTCCTTGAGGAGCTGCTCCTGTTTGTGCAGCAGGTACGGATGCTGGAGTAGCAAGTGGCCTGGAAGCGGGAGTGGCGCCGAGTTGGTCCTGTTCAGGGGCGGTCTGTAACCATGACAATAGGTTTAACACTCCTTGAGTGACAAGCCATAATATATATAGTGTGGAGATCTTAAAATCAATAGAAGCAATAACATTATGTTCTACGTCACGGCGTAACAGCTTACGCCGCGGCGTGATATACGTCACGGCGTAACAGACTTGCGCCGTGGCGTGATATACGTCACGGCGTAACAGCTTACGCCGCGGCGTGATATACGTCAGGCGTAACAGACTTACGCCGTGGCGTGATATACGTCACGGCGTAACAGACTTACGCCGCGGCGTGATATACATCAGGCGTAACAGACTTACGCCGTGGCGTGATATACGTCACGGCGTAACAGACTTACGCCGTGGCGTGATGTACGTCACGGCGTAACAGCTTACGCCGCGGCGTGGTATACGTCACGGCGTTACAAGATTACGCCGCGGCGTGTATTGCGCAAGAATAAAGAGAGTATAAAAAGTCATGTTAGAAGGAATGAGGGGCTCTCGTTCTTTTTATTTGGGTCTTCAGTTTGAGTCTTCGAATATTCGTGTGCATTTGACTTGTCTGTACTTTGTGAGTTTTGTGACATGTAAATAAAGTCTAGAAGTGGAAAAAGTGTTTGTTCATTCAATGAAAAAATGAACTGGTGGCAGCGAAAACAACATCGTGGAATATAAAAGGACTATAAGAGAAAATAGAATAACAAAAATCCACGACAATATATATGAGCCATGTACAGGAATCTGTGGCTACAGGTCAGCGATTACAAGCAGCACACTACAGGTACATCGCAGTATAAGGACTGCGGGGGACTAACCTCTGTATGTGAGGCTGGGAGGACTCCGGTAAAGATGCAGCGTTCACCAGCTGATGGGGGATGGTGCCCATGGGCAGGGTCCCCGTGGAATTGGCCAGCTGTAGGGACTTGAGCTGGGCATCCATGATAGCAGCCTGGGTGGGCGTCATCTCTCCCCCCTCCAACACTGAAACACCAGCAAATCTCAGGCAATGTCCCTGACCAGGCTATCTCAGATCAGAATTGAACCTACTATGTGGAAAGTACCGTATTTATCCCATTAATTCGAACACTCTAATAATTCGAACACCAAAAATTAGTCAAGAAAATAATTTTTAAATTGACTCGTTTAGTTCGAACAGTAAAATTTACGATTGAAATTTCGATTGAAACAAAGAATGAAATCAACTTGTCAGCTGCCAAAACTTTCAACTCGTCAGCACTACGAAATGAGTAATCAGCGATATATTTGCCAGGTGGCAGTGTGTGCGATTAGGCAAAAAGCGCGGACCTCATAGTGCCAGGCGGTTTGCAGGCCATTGAAGATTTTCCCAGTCGAGTGACTCGATTGCACATGCAATATGACTAGAATCTAGCATCAATGCGAGATTATAAATTACAGTTACCCGGCGATTTAGCAGCCAGTTATTCAATTTTTTTTTGAAAATGCTAGTTATATGCAGTTAACTTATCAATCGTACAGGCCCTAACCAGCCAGCATGAGCGGCATCTGTCAACTCGCGTAGGCCTTTCTCTGCCATGCCATGATCGATCTGGGTTTGGGTTTTTTTTCATTTTGACGGACGATTTTATCGTGAATCTAATAATTCGAACATTTCAAAATTTAATTTTTTTGCTGTTCGAACTAATTGAATAAATACGGTAGCCATAGTTACTAAATGGAACAGAAAAGAAATATTTCCAGGGATGGACTATGACCCTCAATACTTAACTGACATGTGCCCTTGCTCAGAGTTAGGCGGAAGGGATACTCACAGACCACAAGTGATGAAAGGGTGGTTATAGTTACTTTTTTGGTGCTAGAAATTAGAGAGATCTGAAAGAGGTTGCTGTGGTTACCAGTGGGGTAGAAGGGGTATCCCATTAGGGGAACACCACACTGGGCAGCCGCAGCAGCTCGAGCGCGAATCTCCGCCTCAGACGCACTCAACGACAGGTTCTGCTGCAAGCACAAACAGGTATAATAGCTTCACCGTATTGTCATTAATGTCAAAATCTGCTCTTCAATTGTGCCTATGCACAAAGTTATTTGGATATCTTATCATGAGCAGAAGGGAGAAGGATTTTTCTTGTTATTTGTGATGACCTTTTTACCCTCAATGTACTAGAAAACGTTCAATAATTTGTGGCAAATATGTGCAAACATTACGATCATTCATGAGCTGTTGAGCCAAGGTGCAATGCACCAACAACATTAGACTAGCTCCCCCTGAACCTATAGTTATTGATTTTCCTTGTGTACTTCCCAATAATATTTACATGTTACCCTCCATTTCAGACACATTTACATTTCCTACTTTAACCCTCTTCCTCTCGATAGGATCTCACTTCCTGTTTCTTTAACCCTTTATCCACCAAAGGTGTGCCAAACCCTTCACCAACAACAATAGACACCGGACCATCACTCAATACGATCGCTGGGAAGTCTACACAAAGCTGCAGTTATTCCCCTTACCTGCATATCGGCCTTGGGGATCTTGTCCCGAGGCTGCCCAATCGATATATTCGGCATACTCTGATTCATAACCATGTTAGATATCATCCGCAGTGGGGGTCCAGGCTCCTGAAGGTCAAACAATAGCAATGTACTGTGTGCAAATTAATTGGGGTAGGTCAGAGTATAGCTGTATTTAGAGATGATAGAGGGGAGGGGGGGGGGGGGGGGACACAGATATAGTTGTAATAGGCACGTCCCAAAAATAGACATTATTGTCATTGGCTTGTCCTGCCTTGAGTATGGATCAGACATTGATTGCTGCTCATTTTTAGGCCCATTTAGTGCGAACGACAATAAAACTGTATAATTTCCTGACGGCTACAGATAATTAGCTAGCAATTGTTACAATGCATCTGAAGATCATCTCCAATTGTGTCAACATATCATGTTTACACAGGTGGTACGATATATATACATAAATCAATAATCAATCTTTGCATTATATTATAAAATGATATTATTCAAGTTATATAACCTGATCAGTATAACCTGATCAGAACCTGATCTATCATGTACATGTACAGTGCTGAGATGACTGATAATTATCTGGATGTGTAGAGATGGCTACAGTGCCCCGCAGTGTCAGGGTGACCTCATTACCTTGGTTACCAGTTACAAGTTAAATATAAATATGATGTGACGACCTTGCTGTGTGTTATGACGCACATACACCGGATACCAGTCCAACATACATATGGAAAACGGTCTAATTAACAGCAGTTTCATGCATGGCGCAATACATAATTGATACAGGAATCTATTGGAACATGTGTGGTTGAGACGGCTTCACCTTACATGGCCCCTATGCAAGGGTATCAGGTAAAGAGGGACAAGGGCAACAATCAGGTTATTGATTTCTGCACAAGGAACAACCACTGACATGGCCTATTTTTAGAGGTGTATTTTTATAGTAGATTGCAAGACTGTTCCATCACTCTTTGATAATCAGAAAGTTCCAAACAGTTCATAAAATGTGCTGGTCCTTTATTGAAACTTTGCACTTTATACTATGCTGGAAAAAATGTTGATGAGATGACGTTCAAGTAACTTAGGTTAATGTGGAAATATAGAAACCAGTGGGCAATTTCTAATGGGCATTTTTCAGAAGGGGAGTGGTTGGTACAAGTAGCAGGGGGAAGGGGGGGGGGGGGGACGGGGGCATTTGGGAATTTCAGTACAGAGGGGTGTTAGAATAGCAGTGGTAGAGGGGGGGGGGGAGGGTTGACAGTACAGGACAGGGGGTCCAGTGGGACAAGGGCAGGGGGTGGTCGACACTTACTTTCTCATGTGAGGATGTATCTGTGGAGGAGTTCTGTGAGCTGGTGCCGGTTTGAGGGGAGTTGGGTCCGGAGTCGGGGTTACTGTCACACTGACAGTACAGGACAGTGGGTGGACTGGGACAAGGGCAGGGGGTGGTCGACACTTACTTTCTCCTGTGAGGATGTATCTGTGGAGGAGTTCTGTGAGCTGGTGCCGGTTTGAGGGGAGTTGGGTCCGGAGTCGGGGTTACTGTCACACTGCAGCATCGTGTCAACTGCAACAACAAACAGCACGACGTGACGATCAAATCTGTCAGGGGGGAATAAACTGGGAAAATTTCTATATATATATTTAAATATTTCTCAAATATTATATATTTAAATATTTCTCAAATGTTTTTTTTTTTTACTTTGTATATTTTTATAAGTTCTTATCATGTTTAACAAACACACATCGCATCTAAAATAACATCTATGAAATACACTTTATTTGAAATAACTGTAATTCAGACTGATATGTTATATGCAAGACAAATATTTCAACCACAATAATCAGAAATGCTCCATAACTTAGCACTATACATGTATATACATATGGTCAAGGTGATGATAATCTATGAATGCACCAGAACAGGGGTTTTTGTCAAGCAAAACATAATGCAAGAAAGGAAGTCAAACACAAGAAATATTGTGCAGAAGAGAAAGTCTTGATATCTGTAGATTTTCGGTCGGGTCACTTACTGTTGACCGGTGTATTAGTAGTGCGTTTAGCTGCTAACAAGCTCAAGCGCTCCTTGCGACGAAGAAGAGGGCTGCTCCGGCGCTCTATCATCTTCTGTTTGAGTGCCAAGCGAACCTTGAGGTTGGGCTCAGAGGCTAGAGAATAGAGGGGCAGTGTGCAGTCAGACATAGGCAAGGTGCAGAGCGATCCTGTACAATCATAGTGCTTACAGAAAGTCCCCCTTTGGTAGGAGACCACCCACGGACCACACACAATCTCGTGTAAAACTAGACGTCAAGGCCTAAAGGCCTTGGAGGCATTTCAGGGTGAAGCATGGAAGAAACAAAATGCTGACTCAAAAAAACATGACGAAGCTCCCAATGAGACCTATAAGACATTTATGCAATTACATCTTCGTGAAGGACAAACTTGATACCCCAAAAACTATCTGTCTAATGTCTGTTCTGCTTTAAGCCACACAGTTTCCGTGATATCGACGAAAATGAAAAATGCAGACTCAGCGAAAAAATTTAAGGTCAAGGTCAAAGGTCATGCATAATACCCCTTAGACATATTTGTCTAGGATGACGAGTCCGAAAATAACGTCCGTTTAGCTCTACGACGCACCGTTTCCGAGATATGCATGAGAGCCTCAAGGATCACTCAGCTTGAATTATTTCAAGCCCTAGGTCAAGGGTCGTTTGACGGATCGACCTCAAAATCAATAGGCTTCTTCCCTGGTGATATATGAGCCTCCATGCAAAGTTTCACAGTCATTGGCATAATACTTTTGAGTTATCGTGCGGAAACCAGAAACATTGATTTCATCCTCACGACCTCACGAACCCCGAGCCAACTCAAAAACAATTGGCTTCGTCTACACAACAATTCTGACTAGCAGTGAAAATTTGGTGAAAATACTTCGAGGCAAACTGAGGTTATCGTGCGGAAACCCAAAAAAAAATTGACAAAACCATAAAGGCATTCCTACTGAAATGCCTTAACTAGCCATGATGTAAGATGTTTATGAGTCTTCATCATACCATACAATGTATTCAAAATGATGTCAATATCGATTTTCATCACAAATGTCTACTTATCAATGCTTATCAGACCACGTATACATGGGAGGGCCTACACAAAGTATATTATAATATCATAACAACAGACTTTGAGATGAGGTCCTTTAGCAGGCTGACTTCAGCGGGTATTAGGGATACAGTTTGTGCACATGGTTGAATACACTGAGCCATGATCCTGATCAGTGTTAATACATGTTTCACTAGGATCTATACATGATATGATACAGCAGATCTCCAATCCTGGTGCCTTAATAAATTATTCCAGGGTGCAAGCACAATTCCACATTTGAAAGGTTTTTGCATATACATTTGTGTTGCAATTTCACAACGCATTGATGTACTACCAGATATCAAACAGGCTACAGGGTTCATGTAATAGTCATCAAGCATTACCGGTATATCAAACATTTATTCCATTTCAAAATACTGATGCTGCCAGGTTAGATAATGATCAATTTACCATGTTAATGGATACCAAGGAATCAAATTGACCCAAACCAATCTGCAATTTGTGCAAGATGTAAACTGCTAACAAAATTCACATACATCTGTGTGAGATTGTTAAAAAATTATACATCTTTTACATTATCTGATCAAAGGCTGAATTCAATGTCATTTTTGTCACGAGCAAATGCATATATGCCATTATTTCATGAATTCTTGTGAGGAATTTATTGAATTTAGACATGATCAACAACTA
Organism: Terebella lapidaria; assembly: GCA_949152475.1. Classification (NCBI taxonomy): domain Eukaryota; kingdom Metazoa; phylum Annelida; class Polychaeta; order Terebellida; family Terebellidae; genus Terebella; species Terebella lapidaria. The sequence continues at coordinate 31,847,916 of OX424560.1, forward strand.
ACAACTACTGCAATCATTAGACAAAAATATGTTAGAGTGTAATATATCAAAACAACTGAACATGAGCGAATGCCTTGAAAACTTGAGTGGCGTCACGATGAGATTCGCAACATTTGTCCAGACCAGAATGGCCTTGATCTCAAGATGTTGTTGGTTACTATATTAAATACAAATATGTTAAGACTAGAGGTCTTGTAATGATAAGTAATATTATTTCTTGCCAGCTGATTGATTCGAAGGATATGGTCGCCTGTCACCGAAGTTTAACAATGATAGCTTAGTTATGATTAACATATTATTAAGAATCAGTGTTTCCTTCATATCTTCTATACAAATTAGAGTCCTTCTGAAATTTCTGATCTATAAGGCCAATTTATATTCTTATTTACACAATAATCCACGTCTATGACAGGAAATTATTGGCTTGAAGAAACATGATGATGATGATGAATGACTGAATAAATGATTTCATTCAAGGCCTTGAATCTCAACCACATGCACCTCGAGGAGATATCAAGAGAAAAGATCAGAAGATTAATTCTCTGCCTAGCAGCGCAGTTTTTTTACAAGTAAGTTCAAGTAGAAGAATCAAAATTCATAGCGAAGCAAAGGTGCCAAGCTTAAGTGTAGAGCAGTGTGCAAGATACCAGCACCAGAGGAGGGTGAAGCCTTGTAAACAAGAACTATTGCAATCGTCCCCCACCAAACGTCATCAGCCATTACTCACTGGCCAAGTGGTGTCTTTTCTTAAGGGGGTCCCTCCGATGCAAGTGGGGACTATTTCTGGGGACAACCCGCATTGGACGAATACCCATTCTCTTCTTGAACAGGTTAGGCTCGGACACTACAATTGTATTCCAATATTTGTTTTTTTTCATATCGTGACTTGTACATGTGATGTTTGTGGAATCCGAATAAAGGCGCAAATTTATCAGTCAAGTCTGTAAGATTTCAACCGCTATTGCCTCTACTGATATGAAATAACATGAATAAAACTGACGGGAAGGAATAAATATGGTACAAGTCAACATGATCATTAAACACAAAATCCACTTTAACGTTTATACCAGCAAATCTTTCAAGTTTATAGTTTGCAATGCAAACCTTAAACATCTTTAACAATCTGGAATCTCATTTTTGTTTAATTTGTTCCTTATGACACACACGCGTACCTGTTTTTCTGAGTGGGTAGTCCACGAAGCGGTTGAGCAGGTGTCCTGGACGACTGAGGGGAGGGGACAGCCCGCTGGTGGGGGGTGAGTGCTGCTCCAGGGAGCTGTGCTGGGTCGCCCTGTCGCCAAGGATACGGGGAAACAAATCGTATCTCATTAATTTTTTTTTCAAAATCATCAATTTGGTTTCGAAACTACACCAGCCTACTTTTTCCTATATTAAGTTTTCAGGTTGTTCACCAAGTTTTTATGTATTATGTTTCAGTTTGTTTCCCAAAGTGTTTTTTTTATTTAGCCTCCTCAAAAGAGATCTCTTGAAAAATAGCTAAAGACGTTGACATGAAACACAGAAAAAAAACTTGACTCAATATTTTCACAGTATTACTGTTTTGCTGTATTACTGTGAAAATCTTTCAAATTAACACTGACCACTGTCTGAACTCCGGTGGAGAATTTTTGGTTTTTTCCAGTAGACACTGTCGCAGTTTCTGCTTGACCTCTGATGATGCGATGGCACCTGAGAAAACATGAGGCATGATTTAACTTTTGACTATTAAACATACGTATCCCCAAACAACAAATTCAGTTATGATACATCTAGACGGTTGTCATGGTAATACGGTGGACTCACTTTCCTCGTCGGTGCTCTTGTGTTTGATCTGGTCGAGTTTCTGGATCTCTCGTTGCTCGTTGTCGCGCCGCTGTTCGTCCCTCTGCTGCTGCTGCTGCTGCTCGAGCATCTCCTGCTGACGCTGTGCCATCATCAGCTGTAACCATAGCAACCAGCAATGTATCCATGGTAACAGTACAGACTTTACTTATACACTTCTCAGGCAACTTTACTATGCTGTTATTGTTATCGGACATTTCCGTATTAATTGTTTTATTTAGACACAACTTGCATACCTGCGGCTGGGGTGATTAAACGTACATGTACCTTGAAGTACTCCTGCATCTTGACCTGTTCCTCAGCAAGAAGTCTGCGCTGGTTGTTGAACTGCTGTGTGATGAGATCAGCCTGCAGGCGGTAGTGGTTCTCCCAGTTGTACAGCTGTGCCTGTAGTTCTGGATCCAGGGGCTGTGATTGGCCAGGAGCTGTGGGCGGGGCGCCGCACATCACGGGCGAGATCAGAGAGGGGTCTGGTAGCCATGGAAACACAGAGAGGTTAGACACATCAAGGTGGAATATTATGTCATGTATATACAGTTATACTATACAATGTAACTTGTCAAAACATATTACATCAGCAGACTGACAAAAGCAGCAGTTTAGGATTATTCTCCAAAGTAGCAAATTTGTCATGTCTTTATGTATTGCCATAGCTCTGTAGCTAGGGAACTGTCAGTTGTATCATACATTGTATATAACATGGCAAATCTGACAACACACAGAAACATGTCTTACATGAATGTAAGTGCATAATGCAGCTCAGTCTTGCATTTATTACATGGTATCGTTTGTTTGGTTTTTTTGTTTCACTAATTGCATCACGATATAATGTCATTAACTCATTACATTATGTTTTGTATAACCTGCAGACCTTTATGAGACATTGCTGGACTGATGTGATTGCCCATCTCCATCGTTGTGCTTCTGTTTGCTGCACGATCTGCAAAAAAAAAAATTCACCTTGTTGACTATGTTTACCTACACAATAGACACGGGTATCTTCGTCATCAGCATGTGTCGCATACAATGACATGTACATGTAATGAATACACAGTGGAACGATTTATTGAAAGTGTTTTTCACATTTGTATCCCATATGGACTATGTGGACACAGAGGAAGACACAGCCGTGTGGAATGATTGCTATCAACATCCACACACGAATAAGTCAAAAGCACCGGTATTTTTCTAACCGAGAAATCATGATTAAACTGAATGTACCTATTCTGTACTTATTTTGTAGTCAGTTTGTTAGCTGAAACCGACCACTGCACAAAAACTACATCAGCCAGCAGGCCAGCACACAAAAAACATGATAAATTGACGAGTACATATATCTTCAAACCCACTTGATATGTTAGAGTACACTTGACCCAATGTATCCACATGTGCATGCAGCATGCTCACCATGTCATTGCCGACACGCTAATTTCAATCAAACAATTTGCTTGAAATAACATCTTTTCAGGCAAACTTTTAATCCCAAGCACTATCTACTACACACGCTACAATGTACCGGTACTCTCAGAATAAAGTAGCAGCTTGCATTGACTATAACATTCAGTGTGAACTGTTATAATCTGAAAGTCTTTTCCAAGCCCTGAAGAGTGAACAGTATCTATCCATTGTATGTACCGGTAGCTACATTACAGTGACCCAAACAAAACATCACCAACCTGGAAACCTTATCATGATTGTACCAAGTATCTATTAACGATAGCACCCTAACCACGATACACACGCGTTTACATTCAGAGTTCATAATCCAGGAAAACATGCCCCTTACAGGAACCAGACCCCTTCGTGAGTGTGTGACAATACAACAGTAGACGACACTGAGCTTTAACTAATCAATGTTCACAGCCGATCATGTTTTCTGTGTCAGACCGTACATGTATTTAGATCTGACAGCTATTGCTAAGATGCCCATCGATGACGCAATGATGAACAGATATTTTAGGCGACACCGCTGGCTCCCTCTAGCGGTCTTGCTGTGAAACCCAAACACACACTCGGCAACACTGTAGACGCTTAGCCCAAATATCCGAAGCTGTAGCATGCAATTGATAGGAACAAAGTCAATGTGACCACCGCGTGCCAAAGTATCGATTACTGATGTGTTTTCATATCTCCTGAGGGCAATAACACCATTGCGAATGACTCTCGGCAATGGCAATCTATGCCCGCCCGACATTAGAACGTGGTATAAAGTGGCTGGATGCAACCCCACCTACGTATGACTTGTTTTTCTCAGCGCTTTCACTCGATATACACTGGCTCAACTGATAAAAATAGCGCCTAGCTCCTATAAATAGTGGCTTGCCCCCATCGTGGTGACAGTAAGCAAGAGCCAGCAGATTGACTGAGAAAGACTGGAACGTCATGCGGATACTATATTAGCACTGCTGGACCATGGCCAAATCAGTTGACATTTTATGTATCTTGGGTCTTTTACCGTGAAGTCTATATGTGGAGACCCTGTCAATATTTAGAACGATCATTGCTCTCAAGAGCACAAGCTATTGATGCCAGTGATTCCAGTTTTTTTTTTCTGGGCAACACTGGCCAAGAATATTTCAAGGTAGAATTGATGTATGGTCTTGGGATGAAGGTATTTTACCGTATACCGAAGCAGTTATTTCTCGGGGCTGCACGTGTGGGTGTGTGATCTCTTGTAACCACATGGTAATAGTAACTGAAGTGATAAGTTAGCAGTAGCACCTAACGTTTATCAATATGACAGCCATTGTGGGCAATTGATCAACTTATCTAGTTGAATTCATAATTGATTCAGTGATTATATAGCTATGTGTTTTTCAAAAACCCAACAGTTTCATACACCTACACACATCCAGTGTGATTTGTTTCCATAGAACACCCATGGATCTTGAACATTGATCATACATGTAGACCTGAAATTACTGTCATACATGTAAGTTAACTCATTACCTTGTTAATATTGATTCAATTTTTCCACACGAAAACAATAGGTTTCCTGTGTGAGCATTGTTCAATATGCCTGTCTGATATCGCCTGCTATGGCAACTAAAATGCTTAGTTGTCTTGGTTTTACCAGGCCATGTTCCCATACAAAACATAGCACCAAGGGTGCTGTAGCTTACCGGCAATCATGAGAAACGCAGAGTATTGATTTTCCAACATATAAATTGTTACACTGCTCTTAAACTCTATTGTCAAAACATGTTCGTAAATGTTGCAGGAAACACATTTTCTGCATGGCCTATAATACTAAAATCAAATTATACATCACAAAGGTAAATAAAGAGAATCTTATACATTATTTTGAGAAAAACTGTCTGAATAGATTTTGACAAAATGGCCACCAAAGACAAAATTCATCGTTTTTGACCTTTCAAGGCCATTGAAGGTCAAATACAAGGTCATCACTCGAACCGCAATATATGATTTCCCATTTGAATGTGCCAATACATAGGCTCTATTTTGAAGTCTTCTATGAGTTTACTCCGCACAGCTACCATTATGAAGGAAAAATTGGGTGAAAAATTTTTCAATGGCCAAAATAAAATTTGTTTTTTTTGCTGGAAATGGCTCAAAACGAATAGTGACTTGATTTTGGACAAAAAAATTTTTTTTTGCCGACCCGATGAAAAATCAAAATGGCCGCCACACGCAGACCGGCGATTCAAGGGCAACGAAACTCATACACATCCTAGAAGTACATGAGGGGAATGTTTTAAAACAAAAATCTCAAAACTGATCACACAGTTTTTGAGAAAATGGCCATCAGAAATCCAAAATTGACCATTTTTCGACAAAAACAGGTCGTTTTGACCTTCCAAGGTCATTGAAGGTCAAATTCAAGGTCATCACTCAAACCGCAATATATGATTTCCAATTTGAATGTCCCAATACTTAGGCTCTATCTTCAAGTGTTCTATGAGTTTACTCTGCACAGCTCCCATTATGAAGGAAAATTGGGTGAAATTTTCTAAGTCCAAAAATTTTTTCAATGGCCAAAAAAAAAATTTTTTTTTTTTGCTGGAAATGGTTCAAAACAAATAGTGACTTCGATTTGAGACAAAAAAAATTTTTTTCGCCGACCCGTCAAAAAATTAGCCCAAAGGCTAAGATAGGTTACCGGACAATTTTGGTTTGGCCATGGCAGCATTGGCAGGTTACAGACCTTGAGATTCACCAATCAAGGTTCGCAGTGTAAATCCCAATCAAGGTCATCCGTATGAACTTCGATGTTACCATTACATGTATGTGTGCGGCATTTGATATTCTATATGTTGGGTGGAATCGTTTAGGCCGCTCAGGTCAATTTACACATTCCAAGTCAGACATTTGGCACTCAAGGTCATCTGACATCAAGTTCAAGGTCATCATTAGTTGTGCCATATATGTCTTCCTGTTCATAACATGAGCTCTCTCTGCAAGCATTCCATCTACAGAGGCAAATCTGGGCATTTTTTGACCCCAAAATGGCTGTTTTGACCTTTCAAGGTCATCGAAGGTCAGATTCAAGGTCACCACACAAGTCGCCATATATGACTTCCCATTTGAAAGTGCCAATTTCTAAGCTCTATCTTCAAGCGTTCTATGAGTACAGTCCTGACAGCTCCCATTATGAAGGAAAAAAGTGCCGAAAATTTTCTAAGTCCAAAATTTTTTCAAAGGGTGAAAATTTTTTTTTGCCTAGAAATGGCCCAAAATGGATAGTAATGCGATTTGGGGCGAAAAAAATTTTTTTCGCCGACTCGTAAAAAATTCAAAATGGCCGCCACAAGGAGATCGGCGATTCAAGGGCAACAAAACTTATACACGTCACAGAGGTATATAAGAGGAATCTTTTTAAGCAAAAATCTCAAAACTGATCAGACACTTTTTGAGTAAATACAGACCAGGTGCAAATTTGAGCTTTTTTTGACCCCAAAAATGGCTGTTTTGACCTTTCAAGGTCATCCAAGGTCAAATTCAAGGTCACCACACAAGTCGCCATATATGACTTCCCATTTGAAAGTGCCAATTTCTAAGCTCTATCTTCAAGCGTTCTATGAGTACAGTCCGGACAGCTCCCATTATGAAGGAAAAAAGTGCCGAAAATTTTCTAAGTCCAAAATTTTTTTCAAAGGGTGAAAAATTTTTTTTGCCCTAGAAATGGCCCAAAATGGATAGTAATGCAATTTGGAGCGAAAAAAATTTTTTTCGCCGACCCGCCAAAAATTCAAAATGGCCGCCACACGGAAACCGGCGAATTTAGGGCAACCAAACTTATACATATCACAGAGGTATATGAGGGGAATCTTTTGAAACCAAAAACTCAAAACTGATCAGACAGTTTTTGAGAAAATGGCTGTCAAAGTCCAAAATTGAGCGTTTTTCGACAAAAACGGCCGCCATTTTGAAAAAAATGCGAAAATCAAAAAACAAAAAAATACCTCCTTCTCAAAATATTTTTAGGCATTTTTGTGCAAAATTTCAGAAAGATTCGATCGTTGACTTTAAAGATAAAAATGTTAACGCCGGACGGACGGACGGACGGACGGACGGACGGACGGACGGACGGACGGACGGACGGACGGACGGACGACGGACGCAACGCCATGCCAATAGGTTATCGGACCAAAGGTCCGGTAACCTAAAAATCAAAATGGCCGCCACACGCAGACCGTCGATTCAAGGGCAACAAAACTTATACAATATACACGTCATAAACGTACATGAGTGGAATGTTTTGAAACAAAAATCTCAAAACTGATCAGACAGTTTTTGAGAAAATGGCCTCCAAAGTCCAAAATTGGCAATTTTTCGTCAAAAATGGCTGCCAAATAGGCAAAAACGATTCAATCAAAAAAATTAAAAAAACATCTTTAGATATTGGCCCAAGGTATGTTCTGACAAATTTATGGGGAAATTCATCATGTCAAAAATAAGTTACAGACCCGGACGGACGACGGACGCCGGACGAAATACCACGACAATAGCTTATCGGCCCAAAGGGCCGGTAAGCTAAAAATATTGAAATCCAGTGAGGAATGCAATCAATACAGTGCTCACATGAGAGGGCCAGCAGAGGCCGAGATGGCAGCCAGGCGAAGATCACAAATCCATGGTATCCGCCGAGCGTTGTTCGGAGGGATACATTGCGTGTACAATGTACAGACATAATTCCCCTGTCACCTATTGAAACTAGCACTCCTGAAATATCTAGCAGTCATACATGTAGCTGGTGACAGCATATAGTCAGTTCTGGGAGTACACCACAACACAAGGACTGATCCATGAGAGCACTTTACTGGGACTCGTGATTCCGCAAGTTTGAGTACCATCGACTGAGGAATATTTATGAATGTACTTAAAAGTAACATATACAAAACTGTGAGTCTTCCAGACTTCATGGTCCAGAACTCATGTCACCGGTATTGGTCAATAACAGTCCAGTCTTCAAGACATTTTTTCAAACAATTCGTTGAGTTCATATATTGACAAGTACAAAACAAAGGCAAACAAACCTCTCTTAAATCTTTCAATCCCGCTATGGACATGATGGTTAAAGCTGAAACGCTGCATCTTCATCCACAAGTCCACCATGTTAGAATCCATTTTCAAAACTGTGTCACCCTCAATAGGCATCAATTACATGTACATGTACAGAATAATATATACATGATCAACAGCTGTGCAGAACTGTTCAGCTACTTGTAAGTGTGCCAACACCATCACTAATACAGAATAACTTGTTGACGTTAACACTGGGTGCTACACATACGTGTATTCAAACATTAACAGCCCCAATACCTGTAACCAATACCTATAGGATCATCGCCCCCCACCCTCCACTTCCTGCGTGGAGTGCCTTGATTAATATTGATTCCATTCACCATGGTAACCAGTGTATCATCCCAGGGACATACAAAAAGGCAGCAAGAGTTGTCCCCCCCCCCCCCCCATGTTGTCTGGACTCCCATGTGGTAATCTTGCAGCCTGATCTCCTGTCACACTTCTGTCTCTGGCACATTGATGACTATCGCATGTACCCAGCACAACAACAACACTAGAATGTATACACTCCACACTCATGCATCGATGTTCGTTTTGACTTGGGGGTGACAATTCTCACGGTCACCCAGTTTTGCAAGTACCGGCATATTACTACCTTTAGAAGGCTGTATTCATGGTAACTGAGAAACAGTAAACTCAGTACTGTGTTAGTCCTAATAGTGGCACGTGCCCTAATAGTAGAGTGCCTTCATCTTTTTTGTACGTTGCAATTCACTCCATATCTTTCTAATAAGATCTTGAAGTGTTCCAATCCATACATTTATGCTATTTTAATCATAATAAAGGTGATCGAAGGCTGTAGGTATATGATTCAGTTATTCTCTTAAATTTGACCTCAAGTTTGACCTCATTTTTGCGCACGCTGTACATGTAGCAGTAGGTCTAACTTTGGATCACTGTGCTTTTATTAGGCCCAATACGGTATATTCACTTGTATGTACATGTATTGAGTATTCAATATAACCAGAATACTGTGAGTATGTACACGAAGGAACAAATTGAGTACAATGTCATTATCTTATATATTATGTGCATTAGCATGCAATATACATGTACTGTGACAATCTAGATCATATCAATAGTCCAATAGTGTAAACATATATAAAACTGTGTACATGGTGTATGGTTTATATACTACATGTATATGGTATAATGTTGAACCCAGAATATAATGTAAATAATTTTTTGCCCTGTGCACAATGTAAATGTACATGTGATGCTTGCTTGTGAGCCAGTGCTGAGTTTGTACTAACAAAGCTAGATTCAAGTATGGCTGATACGGCAACCATAACAGCTGCCTTAAGCCTGGTTTACATGATCAAACTACTGTATTTATTCAACTAGTTCGAACAGCTAAAAATAATTTAATTTTGAAATGTTCGAATTACTAGATTCACGGTAAAATCGTCCGTCAAAACGGAAAAAAAACGCAAACTCAGATTTATCATACGCGAGTTGACAGATACCGTTCATCATGGTGGTTGGAACTAGGGCTTGTACTGTACGATTGATAGGTTAACCGCAGACAACTAGCATTTTTAGAAAACTCGAATAACTGGCTGCTAAATCGCCAGATAACTGTTGTTTATAATCTCACATTGATACTAAATTCTAGTCATATTGCAAGTGCAATCGAGTCACTCGAATCGGAAAAACTTCGTAAACCGCCTGGCACTCTGAGGTCCGCGCTTTCAATATTTCTGCTCATATCATAGAGGTACATTATAAGCCCGTCATAATGTATCTCTATGGCTCATATTGGTAATTGCAAACACTGCCACCTGGCAAATATATCGCTGATTACTCATTTCGTAGTGCTGCCGCCTGGCGAGTTGTCAGTTTTGGCATCTGACAAGTTGATTTCGTTCGTTGTTTCAATCGAAATTTTGATCGTCAATTTGCCTGTTCGAACTAAACGAGTCGATTTGAAAATCATTGTCTTCAATAATATCGGGTGTTCGAATTATTAGAGTGTTCGAACTAATTGAATAAATACGGTACTTCAAACTAGATGTCAAGGCCTAAAGACGTCTTGGGGCATTTCGCGTGAAACTCTTTTCCTACCTAGCATAACTCTAAGTGACAATATTATAGAACCATGATTCTGAAAACGTCGGAGGTCAAGTTCAACCAATATACAATCAGACATGTTTGGTCAGGGTGACGAGTCCGAAAAAATTAGCCCAAGGGCTAAGAAAGGTTACCGGACAGTTTCGGTTTTAAGCATTTCAGGTGGCATATGACCTTGAGATTTACCAATTAAGGTCATCTCTGTGAACTTCAATATCACCATTAGGTATGCTGCATATGACTTTAATATTATGTTAATAATACAAACAAATAAGCTCTATCAACAAGTGTTTTGTCTGTAGAGGCCAATTTACACATGTCAAGTCAGGCAAAATTTCATTTAAGTTCAAAGATGTGCTATATACAATGTATACATATATACATGACTTTTTATAAGCTCATACACAATCCTAACCTTGTATGTGCAAGTGTTTAAGCCTCAGAGGCCAATTTACACATTTCACGTCAGACATTTAGCACTCAAGGTCATCCGAGGTCGAGCTCAAGGTCAACATTATTTGTGCCATATATGACTTCCTATGTGCTTATAATGCAAACATAAGCCTCACATGCCAGCATTTCGTCTGTAAAAGCATATTTGGGCAATTTTTGAACCCAAAAAGGCTGTTTTGACCTTTCAAGGTCATCCAAGGTCAAAGTCAAGGTCACCACACAAATCGCCATATATGACTTCCCATTTGAAAGTGCCATTATCTAAGCTCTATCTTCAAGCGTTCTATGAGTACAGTCCAGGCAGCTCCCATTATGAAGGAAAAAAGTGCCGAAAAGTCCAAAAAAATTTTCAAAGGGTGAAAAATTTTTTTGCTTAGAAATGGCCAAAATATAGCACCAAGGGTGCTGTAGCTTACCGGCAATTATGAGAATTGCACAGAGTATTGATTTTCCAACATGTAAATTGGTTACACTGATCCTTAAACTCTGTTGTCAAAACATGTTCGTAAATGTTGCCGGAAACAATTTTCTGTATGGACTATAATAACAAATCAAGTTACATCTCGGAAGACTTTTGTCGTTAAAGACATAGATTCACAGACTGTCGATTCAAAGGCAACAAAACTTTTACACATCATAAAGGTACATAGGGAGAATCTTATGCATTTTAAGGAAAATTGTCTGAATAGATTTTGAGAAAAGGACCACCGAAGACAAAGTTCATCCTTTTTTTTTTCGACAAAAAAGGTCGTTTTTGACCTTCCAAGGTCATTGAATGTCAAACTCAAGGTCACTACTCAAACCGCAATATATGATTTCCTATTTGAAAGTGCCAATACACTGTATCTTGAAATGTTTTATGAGTATACTCCGCACAGCTCCCATTATGAAAAAAAAATTTGTGAAAATTTGTGAAATTTTTCAAGTCTAAAACATTTTTCAATGGCCAAATTTTTTTTTTTGCTGGAAATGGCTCAAAACGAATCGTGACTCGATTTGGGACAAACATTTTTTTTTCGCCTACCGGTCAAAAAATCAAAATGGCCGCCACACGCAGACCGTCATTTCAAAGGCAACAAAACTTATACACATCACAAAGGTACATAAGGAGAATCTTATACATGATTTGGAGGAAAACTGTCTAAATAGACTCTGAGAAAAGGGCCACTAAAGGCAAAATTCATAGTTTTTTCGACAAAAAAGGTCGTTTTGACCTTTCAAGGTCATTGAAGGTCAAATTCAAGGTCACCACTCAAACCGCAATATATGATTTCCCATTTGAATGTGTCAATACTTAGGCTCTTTCTTTAAGTGTTCTATGATTTTACTCCGCACAGCTCCCATTATGAAGGAGAAATTGGGTGAAATTTTCTGTCCAGAAAAAATTTTCAATGGCCAAAAAAATTTATTTTTATTTTTTGCTGGTAATGGCTCAAAACGAATAGTGACTCGATTTGGGACGAAATTTTTGTTTTCGCCTACCGGTCAAAAAATCAAAATGGCCGCCACACGCAGACCGTCATTTCAAAGGCAACAAAACTTATTCACATCACAAAGGTACATAAGGAGAATCTTATACATGATTTTGAGGAAAACTGTCTGAATAGACTCTGAGAAAAGGGCCACCAAAGACAAAATTCATCTTTTTTTCGACAAAAAAGGTCGTTTTGACCTTTCAAGGTCATTGAAGGTCAAATTCAAGGTCACCACTCAAACCGCAATAAATGATTTCCCATTTGAATGTGCCAATACTTTGGCTCTATCTTGAACTGTTCTATGAATTTGAAATTTTTGGTGAAATTAGTGGTGAAATTTTCAAGTCCAAAAAAATTTTCAATGGCCCAAAAAAAATTGTTATTTTTTCTTTGCTGCAAATGGCTCAAAACGAATAGTGACTTGAATTGGGACAAAAAAAATTTTTTTTGCTGACCCGTCAAAAAATCAAAATGGCCGCCACACGCGAACCGGCGATTCAAGGGCAACAAAACTTATACACGTCCTAAAGGTACATGAAAGGAATGTTTTGAAACAAAAATCTCAAAACTGATCAGACAGTTTTTGAGAAAATCGCCACCAAAAGTCCAAAATTGGCCATTTTTCGACAAAAATGGCCGCTAAATCGGCAAAAACGATTCAACCAAAAAAATTTGAAAAACATCTTCAGATACATGCCCAAGGTATGTTCTGACAATTTTATGGGTAAATTCATCATGTCAAAAAAAACTACAGACCTACAAAACGAAAAACCATGACAATAGCTTATCGGCCTAAAGATCCGGTAAGCTAAAAATAAGCCCCTCTTGAAATATTTTTAGGCATCTTTGTGCAAAATTTCAGGAAAATCCGCCTTGACGGATGGACGACGGACGCAACACGACGGCAATAGGTTATCGGACCCCAGGTCCGGTAACCTAAAAATTAGCCCAAGGGCTGAGAAAGGTTACCGGACAATATATATTTTAGTATTTTGTCCCGTGACCTTGAAAATAAAATCATTGGTCAATTCAAGGACATGATGATATTTGGCATATGTCATTTCTAGTATTTTCACAATTGATTCCTAAGCTGTAAAGTCGATAATAAGCACGATATTAGCCATTATGTCCTGTGACCTTGAAAATGAGATCGAAGGTTGAATTCCAGGTCATAGCAATATTCAGCATATATCATTTCCTATATGTTAATAATTGATTCCTAAGCTGTAAAGTCGATAATAAGCGAGATATTAGCCATTTTGTCCTGTGACCTTGAAAATGAGGTCAAAGGTCGAGTTCAAGGTCATGACAATGTTCAGAATATATCATTTTCTATATGTTCACAATTGATTGATAAGCTGTGAAGTTGATAAAAAGTGGGATATTAGCCATTTCGTTCTCTGACCTTGAAAATGGGATCAACGGTCAAATTCTCGATCACCAAAATATTCAGCATACATCATTTCCTATATGTTCACTATGGGCTCCTAAGCTGTAAATTCGATAATAAGCGAGATATAAGCCATTTTGTATTCTGACCTTGAAAATAAGGTGACTGACCTTGAAATTTAGGTCAAAGGTCAAATTCAAGGTCATGAGAATATTCAGAATATATCATTTTCTATCTGTCCATAATTGACTCTCAAATTGTAAAGTCGATAAAAAGCGAGATATTAGCCATTTTGTTCTTTGACCTTGATAAAGAGGTCAAAGGTAAATTTCAACGTCATCAGAATATTCGGCATATGTCATTTCCTATATGTCCACAATTGGTTCCTAAGCTGTAAAGTCGATAATAAGCAAAATATTAGCCATTTTGTTCTGTGACCTTGAAAATGAGGTCAAAGGTCAAATTCAAGGTCACGAAAATATTCAGCATATATCATTTCCTATATGTTCACAATTGATTCCTAAGCTGTAAAGTCGATAATAAGCGAGATATTAGCCATTTTGTCCTGTGACCTTGAAAACTAGGTCAAAGGTCATATTCAAGGTCACGAGAATATTCAGCATATATCATTTCCTATATGTTCACATGTAAAGTCGATAATAAGCGAGATATTAACCATTTCGTGCTCTGACCTTGAAAATGAGGTCAAAGGTCAAATTCAAGGTCAAGACAATAATCCGCATATATCATTTCCTATGTGTCAGTAATTGATTCCTAGTCTCTAATCTCAATATTAAGTGAGATATTAGGCATAATGTGTTCCATTATAAAGCATAGGAGAATTTAACATGGGAAAGTCCTATTTGGGACCCTTCGAGAACATGGAAATGGCCGCCACACGCAGAGCGGCGATTCAGGGGCAACGAAACTTATACATATCACAGAGGTATGTGAGAGCCATCTTACGAAATAAAATCTCAAAACTGTCTGAACAGTTTTTGAGAAAATGGTCGCCAAAGTAAAAAATTGGCCGTTTTTCGGCGAAAATGGCCGCCATTTTGAAAAAAAAAAGCTATCCCTAAAGGTGCACAATTAATTCCTAAGCTGTAAAGTCGATAATAAGGCAGATATTAGCAATTTTGTCCTGTGACCTTGAAAATGAGGTCAAAGGTCAAAGTCAAGGTCATCAGAATATTCGGCGTAAACCTTTTCTAAATGTCCACAATTGATTCCTAAGCTGTAAAGTAGATAATAACGAGATATTAGCCAGTTTGTGTTCTTGACTTGAAAGTGAGGTCAGAGGTCAAATTCAAGGTCACGAGAATATTCAGCATATATCATTTCCTAATATGTCCACAATTGATCCCCAAACTGTAAAATCAATAATAAGTGAGATTTTAGCCATTTTGTCCTGCGACCTTGAAAATAAGGTCAAAGGTCAAATTCAAGGTCATGACAATAATCTATATATATCATTTCCTATATGTTCATAATTGATTCCTAAGCTGTAAAGTCGATAAGGAGCGAGATACTAGCCATTCTGTCCTTTGACCTTGAAAATGAGGTCGAAGGTCGAATTCGAGGTCATGGCAATATTCAGCATTTATCATTTTCTATATGTTCACAATTGATTGATCAAGCTGATTGTCAGTGTTTTTTCACCATTTGCAATGAAATACTCACTAGCCATGTTGATGCCCTGTGGATGTAGAATATTCGGAGGCCAGGCAGGGTGTGCCCCAGGCAGGTTCTCTAGACGGGGAATCCCAACAGAAATCCCCTCTGGATTCGCCGAACTGCCAGCTGGTGAGGACAGGTCTATGACATTGGAACGTTCCTCTGTCATTTTGACATCAAGTTCTCATCGAAAGTTTGACAGTCGATTGTTGCACAGCTACATCATTACATTGTTCCCTGTAGTGAAAAAAAAGATTAGTTTGGTTTACTGAGTTAAATACTGACTCACATGTTTTCATCGAAAGGCCACATGATATTACTTTCAAAAAATTAGCCCAAAGGCTAAGATAGGTTACCGGACAATTTTGGTTTGGCCATGGCAGCATTGGCAGGTAACAGACCGTTTACCAATCAAAGTTCGCAGTGTAAACATATGACCTTGGGATTTACCAATCAAGGTCATCCGTATGAATTTCGATGTTACCATTACAAGTATGTGTGCAGCATTTGATATTCTATATGTTGGGTGGAATCGTTTAGGCCGCTCAGGTCAATTTACACATTCCAAGTCAGACATTTGGCACTCAAGGTCATCTGACGTCAAGTTCAAGGTCATCATTAGTTGTGCCATATATGTCTTCCTATATGTTCATAATGCAAACATGGAGCTCTATCTGCAAGCATTTCATCTATAGAGGTAAATCTGGGCATTTTTTGACCCCAAAATGGCTGTTTTGACCTTTCAAGGTCATCGAAGGTCAAATTCAAGGTCACCACACAAGTCGCCATATATGACTTCCCGTTTGAAAATGCCAATTTCTAAACTCTATCTTCAAGCGTTCTATAAGTACAGTCCTGACAGTTCCCATTATGAAGGAAAAAAGTGCCGAAAATTATCTAAGTCCAAACTTTTTTTCAAAGGGTGAAAATATTTTTTTGCCTAGAAATGGCCCAAAATGGATAGTAATGCGATTTGGGGCGAAAAAAATTTTTTTTCGCCGACTCGTCAAAAATTCAAAATGGCCATCACACGGAGATCGGCAATTCAAGGGCAACAAAACCTATACACGTCACAGAGGTATATAAGAGGAATCTTTTCAAGCAAAAATCTCAAAACTGATCAGACAGTTTTTGAGAAAATACAGACCAGGTGCAAATTTGAGCATTTTTCGACCCAAAAATGGCTGTTTTGACCTTTCAAGGTCATCCAAGGTCAAATTCAAGGTCACCACACAAGTCACCATATATGACTTCCCATTTGAAAGTGCCAATTTCTAAGCTCTATCTTCAAGCGTTCTATGAGTACAGTCTGGACAGCTCCCATTATGAAGGAAAAAAGTGCCTAAAATTTTTTTCAAAGGGTGAAAAATTTTTTTTGCCCTAGAAATGGCCCAAAATGGATAGTAATGCGATTTGGGGCGAAAAAATTTTTTTTCGCCGACCCGCCAAAAATTCAAAATGGCCGCCACATGGAAACCGGCGAATTTAGGGCAACCAAACTTATACATATCACAGAGGTATATGAGGGGAATCTTTTGAAACCAAAAACTCAAAACTGATCAGACAGTTTTTGAGAAAATGGCCGTCAAATCCAAAATTGAGCGTTTTTCGACAAAAACGGCCGCCATTTTGAAAAAAATGCGAAAATCAAAAAACAAAAAAATACCTCCTTCTCAAAATATTTTTAGGCATTTTTGTGCAAAATTTCAGAAAGATTCGATCATTAACTTTAAAGATAAAAATGTTAACGCCGGACGGACGGACGGACGGACGGACGGACGGACGGACGACGGACGCAACGCCATGCCAATAGGTTATCGGACCAAAGGTCCGGTAACCTAAAATTAGCCCAAGGGCTAAGAAAGGTTACCGGACAATATATATTTTAGATATTAGTATTTTGTCCCGTGACCTTGAAAAAAAGGTCATTGGTCAATTCAAGAACACAATAATATTCGGCATATATGTCATTTCTAGTATGTCCACAATTGATTCCTAAGCTGTAAAGTCAATATTAAGCGAGATATTAGCCATTATGTCCTGTGACCTTGAAAATGAGGTCAAAGGTCGAATTCAAGGTCATAGCAATATTCAGCATATATCATTTCCTATATGTTCATAATTGATTCCTAAGCTGTAAAGTCGATAGTAAGCTAGCTATTAGCCATTTTGTCCTGTGACCTTGAAACTTAGGTCAAAGGTGAAGTTCAAGGTCATGACAATGTTCAGAATATATCATTCTCTATATGTCCACAATTGATTGCCAAGCTGTAAAGTGGATAAAAAGCGAGATATTAGCCATTTCGTTCTCTGACCTTGAAAATGGGGTCAAAGGTCAAATTCAAGGTCATAGCAATATTCAGCATATATCATTTCCTATATGTTCGTAATTGATTCCTAAGCTGTAAAGTCGATAACAAGCGAGATATTAGCCATTTTGTCCTGCAACCTTGAAAATGAGGTCAAAGGTCAAATTCAAGGTCATCAAAATATTCGGCATACATCATTTCCTATATGTCCACAATTTAATCCCAAGCTGTAAAGTTGATAATAAGTGGGATATTAGTCATTCTGTTCTTTGACCTTGAAAATGAGGTCAAAGGTCAAATTCAAGGTCATGACAATAATCAGCATATACATGTATCATTTCCTATGTGTCCACAATTGATTCCTAGTATCGAATCTCAATATTAGGTGAGATATTAGGCCGTAGGTCCGGTAACCTAAAAATACCCCCTTTTTGAATTATTTTAGGCATTTTTGTGCAAAATTTCACAAAGATTCACCCGTAAACTTTAAAGATAAAAACATGGACGGACGACGCCGACGCCGATGACGCCGACGACTGACACAACGTCATGCCAATAGGTTATCGGACCATAGGTCCGGTAACCTAACAGTGATGCAATTGTTAATGTTCTTTATAGATGATGCCAAACGTGAGGCTTGGATTGTGCAATCTTGGAACACTTTCTCCTCCTTTGCAAAATTTCAACGGAATAAACTGAGACTTGTTTACATTCATATACAAACTTCCAAACCAACGTCATGCACTTGTAAAACGTCATTGCGGGAAGAATGAACAATACAAGATTTCGTCACAGATAAACAATATCTTTTGAATTGGCCGATTTCTGTGGGCGGCCGAAAACTGTACACGTTACCCTAATTGCTATAGATCTATTTCACAAGTGGGGCCATGAGTGGGGCCAGAGTGGGGCCATGAGTGAGGCACCTGGGTCTAAGTATTGTAAGCCTGCTGACCAATAGTGGTGTGATCAATCATCAATTATAATCGATGATTGGTTGGTTGAGTCGGAATTTCAAGCGCTCGATTGTATTTGTGCACTATCGATTAATTGGAATCATACACAAATGATCAACAAAAATCGTCAGTCGAGTTCGTAATGCAGCAATAACCATATATAACATCATCGCGTTTGGCACATTTGACAGGTCTGAGTTCACATCATAATGCACCCAAAAATTTCCTGTGCTCCCATGCATATAACCTGATGCGTGAGCGCCATCTTACGAATGTCATGCATGGAATAATGGTATGATTGTTACACCACTATTATTTTTATTTTTAGGGCATTTCGGCCCGAAATGCCCTTATGGTTTTGTCTGGGTTTTTTTTTTCTTATTTTTTTTTTTTTTCTTTTTCTTTTTTTTTTTTTTTTTTTACTTTCCGCCGTTTGGTTTCCGATCAATAACTCGGGAAAGCCTGAACGGATCTTGACCAAATTTGCACCACTGGTCAGAAATATTACATGGAAGACCCCTATAGTTGTGGAGGCGGCTCCGGGGTCCGTGAGGTCCGTGAGGATGACATCAAGGTTGATTTTGAGACTTGGTTTCCGATCGATAACTCAAAAAGTATTCATGCAATGGCAAGTATTCTATGCATGGGAGTTCATATACCACCAGGGAAGAACCCTATTGATTTTGGGATCAATCCGTCGAACGACCTCTGACCTAGAGCTCGGAAGAATTTTTGCGGATTCATCCTTGAGGCTTTCATGCATATCTCGGAAACGGTGCGTCGTAGAGCGAAACGGAGCTCAATTTCGGCCTCCTGGCACTAGACAAACTAGTCTAGAGGGTATCTTGGGTTGAAACGACCCCTGGTGTCGAATTTTTTTTTGCCGACTCGGCACTTCCTGTTTGGCCGTATCTCGGAAACGGTGCGTCGTAGAGCGAAACGGAGCTCAATTTCGGCCTCCTGGCACTAGACAAATAGTCTAGGGGGTATCTTGGGCAGGGGTCGCGAAGTAACCAAATTTTTCACCAGACACTCGGTCCTGTAAAATGGAATTTTTTACCAGACCGAAGGAATATTTACCAGACCGAAAAAAATCACTTTCCACGCGTTATTGAAGCTTCGTGCAGGTCTTTTAGCCTCGTATTCTTTGCTGAGCTGAGCAGATCTTTTAGAAGTCATTTTGCTACTAAACAGTGTTTATGGTCAAGGTCACTCGCGCCCATGTGCACGATATAACACGAAACGTGATTGGATCTTTATCGTGAGCTGTCAAAACCATCAACCAATCAGAAAATCTGTTACGATATCAAGCTGTGACGTGTGCAAAATGCCACGTGCTTCTGTTGTATACATTTCGGATCACGAGAAACTGCGGACTGTGAAAAATTGTTATCGGACAAACGGTCTGGTAAAAGAGCAACAACTATCGGACCGAGTGATTTATTACCAGTCAGGTCCGACGGTCCGGTAAACTTCGCGACCCCTGATCTTGGGTCGAAACGACCCCTGGTGTCGAATTTTTTTTTGCCGACTCGGCACTTCCTGTTCGGCCGTATCTCGGAAACGGTGCATCGTAGAGCGAAACGGAGCTCAATTTCGGCCTCCTGGCACTAGACAAACTAGTCTAGAGGGTATCTTGGGTTGAGACGACCCCTGGTGTCGAATTTATTATCGCCGACTCTGCCCTTTCCTGTTTGGCCGTATCTCGGAAACGGTGCGTATTAGAGCGAAACGGAGCTCAATTCTGGCCTTCTGGCACTAGACAAACTAGTCTAGGGGGTATTATGGGTCGAGACGACCCCTGGTGTCGAATTTATTTTCGCCGACTCGGCACTTCCTGTTTGGCCGTATCTCGGAAACGGTGCGTATTAGAGCGAAACGGAGCTCAATTCCGGCCTTCTGGTACTAGACAAACTAGTCTAGTGGGTATTATGGGTCGAGACGACCCCTGGTGTCGAATTTATTTTCGCCGACTCGGCACTTCCTGTTTAGCCGTATCTCGGAAACAGTGCGTCGTAGAGTGAAACGGAGCTCAATTCCGGCCTTCTGGCACTAGACAAACTAGTCTAGTGGGTATTTTGGGTCGAGACGACACCTGGTGTCAATTTTTTTATCGCCGACTCGGAACTTCCTGTTTGGCCGTATCTCGGAAACGGTGCCTCGTAGAGCGAAACGGAGCTCAATTCCGGCCTTCTGGCACTAGACAAACTACTCTAGTGGGTATTTTGGGTCGAGACGACCCCTGATGTCGAATTTATTTTCGCCGACTCGGCTCTTCCTGTTTGGCCGTATCTCGGAAACGGTGCGTCGTAGAGCGAAACGGAGCTCAATTCCGGCCTTCTGGCACTAGACAAACTAGTCTAGAGGGTATATTGGGTCGAGACAACCCCTGGTGTCGAATTTTTTCTCGCCGACTCGGCACTTCCTGTTTGGCCATATCTCGGCAACGGTGCGTCGTAGAGCGAAACGGAGCTCAATTCCGGCCTCCTGGCACTAGACAAACTAGTCTAGGGGGTATTATGGGTCGAGACGTCCCTGGTGTCGAATTTATTTTCGCCGACTCAGCACTTCCTGTTTGCCGTATCTCGGAAACGGTGCGTCGTAGAGCGAAACGCAAAGATGCCTAAGGGCGGGGTATGTCACTTAAACTTTGACCACTGACAGTTTCAGTCATCATGGTTCTAGACACGGTCTCTTAGGTATATGTTAGCTAGGAATAGAACTCACACGAAATGCCCCAAGGCATCTTCAGGCCTTGACGTCTAGTTTTTTATTATTATTTTTTTTTAAATATTTTTGTTGGGCGAACCCATTTTTGTGTATATGCAGTGCAACTTAATTATATGGTGTGATATATCTACAACTGTGGAGTTCCATTCCGGTTTGGGACTGCATGACAGGGCTATGTCACACGCTTCCTATCATACCGTTCATGGACCTGGCATGGGGGTGTCCCTACCAGACCATGAATCTATCCTGGTGTCAACCAGGCCCGGTGAACATAGCACCTGCGGACCCTATGGTGTAATCATCCCCATTCCTGATTCATACCACCAGGAAGTCCCCCAATATCGTACTCATAGGTGAGTAACTCACGGCTGAGTGGTCAGCCTACCCATTGAGCCCACAGCACACCCATCCTGGGTGAGGATCGGCCATGATAAATCCCTCGGTCACCGATGGGATTCGAACTCACGACCTACCGGCTTTGAATCCTGCAGCTTAACCACTGCGCTACAGGGGCCGGTTACACCACTATTATCATGATTATTGGTGAACTCATGACATGGGAATCGTGATAGGACATTGTCAGTTGTGTTTGGACGATTTTGAGTCATATATTCACATGATTCAATGTTGATGGAGTTAGTTATGGATTTAGTTTGGTTATTTTGTGCTGCAGAGACTGTAACCTACATTATTATATGTCTCGTCATTGCGTTCCCATCTTATTCAATGTAATTTGGCGAGTGCAATAAATATCCATATTGCATTGTTGATTTTACTGCACTGGCCAGAACTCGTTGCTATGACGTTGCTCATTGTGAAGTCACCCATTTCTCTTTTGTGCTGGTAAACGTTCTTATAGACAAATAATAACACTTGGTCCTTCCGCAGAGCACTCGTAAACTCATGCTCCGTGAAAGGACCCGTGCGAAATAAATCCCATTACAACATGTACAATGCAGTATTTGGTTAATATTTAGCAACTTATTTCTTATCAGTATGTGTAAATTCTGGATAATAGTAGTCTACTACTAGTCAAGAAATGCCTTTGGTGAATTGATGGATTACAGTTATGTACATTTTCAGAGTTTAGTACATATTGAATTACATCATGTCATTGCCAGTGTTCCTCCGAATAATTTAGGTTCGCTTGACCCCCGTGGAGACCAACGTTACGAAAATATAAACATTCAAGCTGTATGCCTCGAATGTATCGCATGAATCACAATGCAATAGAAAAATTCATAAACGTAATATGATGATCGGGTGGGAAACTCAAAATGGGGATCGATAATCATGATTGTGAAAACATTTTTCTCAAAAGCTCTGGATACAACGACTCTGCACTCAGGATGGTAAATTCTGTGTGTATATGCAGTAAGGTGAGTTATTTTAGATCCAAACTACATGTGTTAGATGGTGTCCCACGGTGATTTTCATACTCATACTTCATACAAAAAGTAGTTTCTAATAAAAAGGCATGTTGGTTTACAGCCGCTCTGAGGCGGGTATATTTTATGGCTACAGTCCAGTTGGCCTGACAAACACGCATTGACACCACGAAATGTGATGATAATGCTGCATTCAAACCAAACTGTAAAGACAGTGCACACCGACGTCGACTGTCACAGGCGGTGAGTGTTGGTTTGAACGCAGCATCATTAACCACCGCCAGCTATTTCACTGGCGGTGAAAATGGAGGCGCTAAAAAAATTCCCACTTCACCGCTGGTGAACACCGTTGGCAACGTGGCTTGAATGCAAATCACTGGTGGTGAACTGGGAAACACCGTCTTCACAAGTTGGTTTGAACGCAGCATTAGGCCTACACTAGGTATCACAGTAGTAATTGCGTCACATCCGGGTTGAATGGTAAATAAACAAAATTTCGAAACATGCGTATTTTCGAACTGTGGTTATTTGTGTCAAGAAAACAGAAAAAATTCCCCGTTTTTGTATTTGTTTGGAAAGCACACAAGACAACTGCCCGATTCATGGGCGTTTTGATGTGAATAATGCTAGAAAAAATGTGAGTTTGACCAAAAATCTCATATGGTGTCTGTTTCTACACATTTTTTTCTCACCGGCAAATTTCAGTCCATAGTTCGAAAACGAATCACACAACATATATCTTAAACTTGATAGAAAATATCCCACAGAGTACGGCTTTCCGATGATATATTACACTAATGGATCAGGAAATTTTAACATGCACTAAAACGATGATATTTGGACAATGATCTTGAAATTTCGTCTAAACAGAAATTATTTACTACTGTGACACCACTACGGCTGTAGGTGTTGTGGTCATTCTTGGAAATTTGGACAATCAAGAGAAGGTCCAGGGCAAACTTGAGCATTCCAGAATGGCCCTGGACCATTTTGGAAGGGTGCTTTACTATGATGATTTTGATAATTTTTTTGACAATATGGCAAATAAATATTAATGTAACTTATGTTTAATAACCAAGTTGGATTATACAAAGCTAATTAAATGGCAAAAAATTGACAAGCAGAGAAACACCGTGGATTTGACTGATAAATTTGACTAAAGCGACCCTCCATATAAATGTATTTAAAGGGCCACTGTATGGGATTCGGCTTTTAGGGGATTTCCAAGATTTTTGTCCCGACGCTTCTATTTATCTAACAAAACGTCAGATTACAATTTTGTCCCAGGATCTCTACTGAGCCAATACTCAGATCATCCCAGGTCGGCTAGGCAGAGATCCTAGGCCAAAAACGTCATCTGACGTTTTGTTCTATAAATAGAAGCGTCGGGACAAAAATCTTGGAAATCCCCTAAAAGCCGAATCCCATACAGTGGCCCTTTAATCATTGAATAAACATGTGGGAAAATTTTATAAATTTATATTCCTCGATATAAATTGGTAGGGGAATTGTGTAAATATTGTTTGCTGTTTACATCTAATATTTAATTAGAACCATTCATATTGCAAGATTGTCCTGGGCAAATTGGGTATCCCGGAGAATGTCCAAATGCCCAAGAATGAGCATGACATAGGTACTGTAGGCTGCTGCCTACTCGTAGACATCACATAGATCTAGAACTTAGTAGAAGTGATCTCGGTGACTAATCGTTTTCTCCTGCAAAATAAGCGTTGTTTCTGTTTACAGACAGCCACCACCTCAGATAATCCACATCAGTAGCCGTCCATAGTTTTACCTTGAAGAAATGGTCGAGAGAATGCGAAAAAATCCAAGGAGAAATCCAAGAAATTTATCCACAAGTTTCGACCCAGAAAACTACCATCTTCCTGAAAACCCAAAACATGGAGTCGTTGTGCATTCGTCACGAGATCCGTTTAACCACATCTCACACAGAACTACCATACACTATGTTTTGAGCCTTTTGGCCCTTGCGTTTTCGGCTGTATATCTCGTCAAATTTATCACAATCCTAGCAATGCTTTAGTCCAGAAATGTCGGACCACTTCCCGTATGTGCTGCATATAGAATCTATTTTTACAAATGATAATTTCGTTGCAGGTTTTCTTGCTATTTGCGCCCCCCTCCGCGCACTGTTCTCGATATAGCACAAGGCTTTTCCTCAGAGAGCTCAGTGCGCCTGGCACTCTACGGTGACTCATCCGCGGCTTGTCAGTTCACATATTGTTATAAATTATAATCCATTAAAATATTTATAATATGTATCTAAATGAAGATAAGTCATCCGTGTATACCTGTAATACCTTATGGTAAGAAAAATACAAAATTGCGTTCACAGTTTGATTGTTTTTGTATATTTTCGTAAGTGTAAATGACAACAATAAGCCACCGTATGGTGCTAAATTTATCGCCCGCTAGTAGTGCAATAGATGGGCTATTTTTAGCACAGCAGTTGTGTGTGGAAAGTCGCGTTGAGCCAAACACATGGCGCTTCTGCAGTATAGCAATATTGACTGCAGGCTAGCTTCTGCTTCACCTTAAAGCAGCAGCATACATGTACAGAGACATAACGTAACATTAGGCTAAACTAGAATCCTAAATCTTAAATCCTGGAATGTAGATATGATTTGATAGTACAATTTCAGCCTGTACAGTCAATCTAACGTCGATCATAAATGTATGATGTAGGCTAATAGATCTATGTAGTTTAACTGACACGATGATAGTGTCCAGAGTGTTTGCAGACGTGATGTCGTTGCTTCTATATTTAGAATTGTATCCCACGAGAGCTGCAGAAATGTCCAGGGGCCTGGTAAATGCATGGTGATAGGCCTACAGCTCCTGGTGCCGTAGCCTTTGTATGGATAGACATGTAGTGAAGGGCCCGGAATGTAGTCTACATGTAGGCTATAGGCCATAATGATCTAGATCCATTTAGGTATATAGGCCTAACAAACTTCCTAAAATATAATCGCAAAACCATTCGAATAAAGCACGTGTCGGTGGAAAGTGCAGCACTGTCATGCGGAGACCCAGTCTTCCAGTTATAGGTCTACACACAACTGTTGGCTAGGCTTATTTAACAGGCGACCACAACTCTTTGAGAGCTCAGTCAGGATGAGACACCACAGAAGACGGACAATCCCTGGAAACGGTCCGGGATCCTCCAGAGCAGGCGAGGGATGGACTTAGATATTTACTGCTTCTGCACTGTTTGACCTCTGGAATGCGGAGCCACGGTTGAGACTCCACAGGACAATTAGGCTACAAGGGAAATGTCAGCGGGAACGGTGTGGGTCAAAACTTACAATGATCATGAATATCCCCAGCCTTACAAATTATTGAACCCTGGCCACCTTACGTTGCAGCACATGGCAAGGCTGCCCTCTCTACCTGTACGAAAGTACGAGTGGAACTGAAGGAACCGCGGAAATGGCCACTAACCTTTGACTTCCACGAGTTGATGGATGTTGAAGTAAACGTGTCTCTGCAACTGACATAGACTCCGCACCCACGGAAGAGGGAAGACTCTGTACACGTGCAGAGACACTGGCCTCTGTAGGGGACGAGCACTCCGCATCTGCGGAGCAGAGGGACGTCTTCCATGATGGCCCCTGGTGCCCAAGACGGTTAGATTCCTGGCATCAGAAACGCGGAGGTCTGCTCTGAAGAGGTGCCAAGTGCGAAGTTCAAAGAGACTTAATTTATTGACCTCTGCAGAGACGAGATCTGCAGAGACGTGACCTCTGCAGAGACATATAGACCTCGAGAAGAGGGAACAATATTGTGACTTAGCAGCTACCACCTCCACATGCAGACAATTTACGGCACCTGGACTTCTGACCTCTGCATGGACTACACAGGATGAGACTATATGTGGCGATTTCGCCCAAAGATCAAGGCAGGAGATTCTTTGTAAACACTACTCTTGTTTCTGGCCGCTTTGTGTTCGAAGAACGTGCACTGCATAGCAACGCCCTCTAATCCCCTCGTCCGTTTGTACGGTAACAATGGTCTTACGTCACTACCCTCATTTATCGTGCTTTGGGTTATAAATACTCTCAAGCCGCGTTGTTCAGTGGCGTTGTCTCAGGCCTAGAGGACGACGCAGGGCTCGGCCATGAGCTCTACGTCCTCGCTCACTGGCTAAGGCCCGTGAGGGGAACCATGCTGATTCGGGGCTCGTCCCTGTGATCACCGGTCTCTCACCCTAGGATGGTGCGACACAGGCTCTGGCAGACCATCGGGCTGTACAGGGGTTCCGTCCCCTGAGCGGACAGTCTGCGAGCCCGCCAACAGTTAACACCACGGTGATGATCCAGTATCTGAGTGGTGTCCGTATGTCTGGGCTTGCTGAGCGGGCTGCTACCTGGTTAACGTTCTAAAGTAAATACATGGCCCGCAGTAACCCACGGTGAGCGGCTTATCTGCGAGGATCCAGGATAGCGGACAATGTCAAACTTTACATATAACCAGGTAACAGTCCGTCCGGACGAATACTGCCGTCATACATCACTCCATAACGCATCATAGACTTACAAAATACATTATACATCAGTTATGGTAATGAAGCCAAATCAAACCCCGGACAGCCCGACGGTCTGCCAGAGCCTGTGTCGCACCATCCCAACTGATGTATGACGGCAGTATTCGTCCGGACGGACTGTTACCTGGTTATATGTAAAGTTTGACCTTGTCCGCTGGGATACGCATGGAGGCGAGAGGCCGCTTGCGAGCCCAACTTTAGCTGCTAAAAGGGGATGTGGAGCACATGGCCGTGCCCTCCGTCGTTCTCTCGCCTTGTTAGCTCTGAGACAACTCCGAGTAGACAAAGCAGGCTGGTAGTAATTATACTAGAGCAAGGGATGACGTAAGACCATTGTTTCAGTATAGTGGATAGAAAGAAGAACGGTGTGTTGCTACGAGCTTCGAACAGAAGCAGCCAAAACAAGAATAGTGTTAACAACCAGAGTCCTATCGTGATCTTGGGGCGAAATCGCCACATACAGATAGTGCCCCATCATACCTAGCAATGTGTGCCAATCAACTTGACGACTACCCTCAGTATTACATTAAACAGTCACGATCAATGCAAACTGTGCATGCCAGTAGGATATATTCAGAACAACTCTTCCACTGCAGACACCAAACATATTTTCCCCGCAATCAGTGTTAAAAAAATTGGACAAATATCCTGACATGTGCGGACAATATAGAAGCTTTTTGGAGTCCAAACAACTGGAAATGTACTTTTAATAAGCCATCATCAAACTCAGCATCCCTAGTGACAGCAAGTTATGTATACTAGTACACCTTCAAACCCTTTTGAATCCTGCAAGTGTTAACGATTTGTTGGATCCTGCAAGTGTTAACGATTTGTCAAAGTATCACATGACTAGCAATATATACCTACCATGTGTGGACATGGTCCACTGGACGATGCCATCAACCCAAGCGAAGTAGCAAACCATCTTCAAAGTTAAAGACCAGCAAAGCAGAACATTTGTGAACAAATTTGCGAATAGCCCACAATTGTTTACAGTATTTTTTAGCTGTGGAATCAAATACACAAGGAAATCAATACTGCAGTCAAATATTGATTTTATACCGGATATGAACTTAACCTAGTGACTTGAACAGTTTATTTTCACAATTTGAATATGACTCAAAATATCTGGATTGTTGTCATCATTACAATGATGTTGATATCATGCCAATAAACCTGCCACTATGATATAAAGCAGCAACCTAGGCCATTCCTGTAGAAGCACAGGCCAGAACCTGCAAATGCCAGTGGCCCTCCGACAGCTGGGCATGTACCAGGCATGTACATGTATGCTGGAGCAATGATCCAGTATCATTGGGAGGCACCGCCTCCTGTGGATACGCATGGAGTCACATCAGATGTCTTAGATGGCATCCGCCCCATAGTATGACTCCCAAGCATAACAAGGGGAAGTATTTCATGTCAGCATTGTCCAGGTCATTGTCCAGGTCTACCTTGTCGGCCTCACCAGGCCTACACGTCTGGTTCCAGTGTCAACTGTCCGTGCTTATTCTGCTTGAATACGGGTCATTTTTGGCTGCAGTGTTCGGATCTTTTGACCAAACTATGCGCCAGTGGGTTCAAGAGCAACCTGAATGAGCTGCCCACGATGATATCCCCTTTTAGCGAGTCCACCATTGAGACACGGTACAGCCAGGCCTGCATGCTACTCGATAGTTGCCTGTGCCGATTCCATGGTCGAATCCCGGTGAGCCGGAAACGCACATGGAACCACCTGCGATGCTACGGTAGGATGAGGTGCGGCGGCCTGCATGGGCACAGCTGAGACCGGAGCCCGGGCAGGAGGCATCTGTCTAGATCTTACAGCCATCTCTATCACAAGCGCCGAGTTGATTGCCTCCTCCATAGACCGTTTCCCGTGGGCTGCCAGGGCGTACCAAATGTGGTTCGGCTCCCCATCAATAAACTGTTTGATCAGCATCGGCTCAACCCTACTCGCGGAGACTTCCGGGTAGGCTTTCCGGCCGAGTATGCACAGGTTAACCGCATAGTCGGTGATGGACTCTGTCGCCAAGCGTCAACAAGTTTTGTCCTGCTTCTCGTACATCTGCTTGTTCGCTGTGGGGGTGAACAGTAAGCGAAGTTGCTCGGCAACCTCAGCAAACGTCGCAGAACCGGACGGGAGACAGGACATAACCTGAAGAGCCTTGCCCTCCAGGCTGCCAGCAAGGATGTGTCTGGCCTCGGCCAGTGTCAATCCCTCGTAGACGGCGGTTCACCAGAGCAGCAGGAGATAGTCCTCCAGATCAGCGTTATCCAGATCAGCGTTATCCCTGCAGTTCACGAGAGTGAGGGTTACAGTATAGTGGAAAGAGCAGTGCATCGCTAGGTGACGCACGGGCTTTGAATTCGATGTGGCCAAAACAAGAATAGTGAGTGAAAAGCCAAACTCCTATCTCAATCTTTGGGCAAAATCGCCACATATATGATTCCCAACTTGAATGTGCCATTACTTAGACTCTATCTTAAAGTGTTCTATGAGTTTTAAATTAAAACAAAAACCTACTAGAAGGCTAACTTCACAGCTCCAAAGGCAAGTGGGATAGTACCTCATAGGGACAAGGTGTAATGCCATAAACTGAACCAACCAATACAGAAACTGGAATAAACCCGGATTAAATTTGTTTTGAGTGTCAAGACAGCTCAAAAACTTCACCTTTCCAAGGATTATTGAAATCAACTTGTGAAATTCACCTATTACTGCTCACCCAGTGTCAGCAAAAATGGCAACTTCAATGTCAGATATGACCATGCATATGACAAAGCTGAGAGATCAAGTCAAAAACAAGGATAACTGGGTGAAACTTGAAGCCAGGGGAATGCCATGGTTGAAAGAAGAAGCCATGATGCAGATTCTGCAAGCAAACTTGAGAGACTCCTCATGTGGAACTATGACAGATAATGAGGGGACTTGAACTGACATACTTGGGGGGCAACTATGTGAGAGCCCTGGACCACGCCACTGGATTATATATGCTGCAGGAACATCTGCTAAGGCTAGACTATTATCACTGACATGCATTGAGGTAAACAACAGATCGTATGATCTCTGTGAATTTACTTACACGCCTAAGCCACCGTCATTCAGACTGTCCATCCATGGAATACGTCTTCACGTGGAGGAGTTGGAGACTGAAAAATGGGTCGATTCCTTCGCCATCTGTGCTTCCACAGTCAAGATCGCTAAAAAAAGCTAGCCCGGTGGTTATTATTTATGTCAATGGTAACAGGTTCTGCTATGCAGGTCAGTTCATAACCCAACGCCACGATACACAAGTTTTGACATGACACACCCATTTGACTAAAAAAAAACTGATCACAACTGAAGTTACCCTGTACTCTGAAGGCCAACCTATTAACTGCAAAATCTGAAAGAAACTAGACCATGAAACTCTTCACTGCCCAAAACGCAAGCCAAAGCTTGCCCGTACTCCCAGGGGGTGTGAGGACTGTGGATCAGGAGATCACACCACAGATCGGTGTCAAGTGCCTGTCAACACGAACATTGTCGCCTTCAAAGGAGAACTTGACCCGTTGTCAAAATTTTTCCTCTGTACTCTGACAGACAAAAAAGCGACCCCCACAAATCCAGTGAGCATATGTTTCAGTACATTAAGGCAAAAGGACTTGGAAATCTGGCAACAGCAAAACAAATCAAGGATGCAAAACACCCTCGTGATGCAAAAAAACTCAACTCGGAGAGAACCAGGAATGGGACCGTGTGAAAATCAAGGAGATGAAATCTATCCTCGGACTAAAAGCAGAACAGTGCTCCCAGTTCCGCGAAATCTATAGTGGACACTGGTAATAAACTGTTGGATGAAGCAACCATCGACCTGCACTGGGCAAGCGGTTGGACGAAACGGATAACCTCGAGCCAGGCCGCATGGCCAGGCCGCAACATGATGGGAACGCTACTCGCCAATCTTCGAGCAGAACTGACAGCTAAGTTGTAGACCCACACAGAACTATGATATATAACAATATGATGATTCATGTACTGACTATATATATAAGAGGTCTCCGAAATACGAAAACACGAAATGCATTTTTTTCATAAAATTCAAAGATTAAAAACTAGTATAATATGTGTACAAGAATCACATCACTTCCTCGAGGATAGTCCTCTCACCACAGGTCATCGCGGACGCGCACCCGCTATCCTCAGATTCTCCCGGATAGTCCGTTCACTGAGGGTCACTGCAGGCGCAGTAATTACTCTTATCATTAGAACGTTAACCAGGTAGCAGCCCGCCCAGCGAGCCCAGACATGCTGACACCACTCAGATACAGGATCATCACCGTGGTGTTAACTGTAAGGCCAGCTCGCTGCGGTCCGCCTCGGGGGATGGAACCCCGGACAGCCTGACAGTCCGCCAGAGCCTGTGTCGCACCATCCCGGGTGGGGAGACCGGTGATCCAGAGGGTGTGTGCCCCCGAGTCATCAAGCTCTACCCAGCTCCAGAGTATATATAATACACCAGAGCAGGAGAAACGAAGGAGATGACGTAAGACCATTGTTATAGCTTACTGGAGCGAGAGAGTTGGAGAGCATTGCTAAGCAGTGTGTGCTTCGAACAGAAGCGTCCAAAACAAAGGCCGTAAAACTAGAGTGTTTAACAAAGTCACCTGCCACGATCTTTGAGCAAAATCACCACATTACCCCCTTCTTACAATGTTGGTCCCCAACATGCTCCGCATGCGCCCAAAACTGCAAAACACGTCGCAAAAGACTAAGACCTTTGAATTCGATGTGGCCAAAACAAGAATAGTGAGTGAAAAGCCAAACTCCTATCTCAATCTTTGGGCAAAATCGCCACATATATGATTCCCAACTTGAATGTGCCATTACTTAGACTCTATCTTAAAGTGTTCTATGAGTTTTAAATTAAAACAAAAACCTACTAGAAGGCTAACTTCACAGCTCCAAAGGCAAGTGGGATAGTACCTCATAGGGACAAGGTGTAATGCCATAAACTGAACCAACCAATACAGAAACTGGAATAAACCCGGATTAAATTTGTTTTGAGTGTCAAGACAGCTCAAAAACTTCACCTTTCCAGGGATTATTGAAATCAACTTGTGAAATTCACCTATTACTGCTCACCCAGTGTCAGCAAAAATGGCAACTTCAATGTCAGATATGACCATGCATATGACAAAGCTGAGAGATCAAGTCAAAAACAAGGATAACTGGGTGAAACTTGAAGCCAGGGGAATGCCATGGTTGAAAGAAGAAGCCATGATGCAGATTCTGCAAGCAAACTTGAGAGACTCCTCATGTGGAACTATGACAGATAATGAGGGGACTTGAACTGACATACTTGGGGGGCAACTATGTGAGAGCCCTGGACCACGCCACTGGATTATATATGCTGCAGGAACATCTGCTAAGGCTAGACTATTATCACTGACATGCATTGAGGTAAACAACAGATCGTATGATCTCTGTGAATTTACTTACACGCCTAAGCCACCGTCATTCAGACTGTCCATCCATGGAATACGTCTTCACGTGGAGGAGTTGGAGACTGAAAAATGGGTCGATTCCTTCGCCATCTGTGCTTCCACAGTCAAGATCGCTAAAAAAAGCTAGCCCGGTGGTTATTATTTATGTCAATGGTAACAGGTTCTGCTATGCAGGTCAGTTCATAACCCAACGCCACGATACACAAGTTTTGACATGACACACCCATTTGACTAAAAAAAAACTGATCACAACTGAAGTTACCCTGTACTCTGAAGGCCAACCTATTAACTGCAAAATCTGAAAGAAACTAGACCATGAAACTCTTCACTGCCCAAAACGCAAGCCAAAGCTTGCCCGTACTCCCAGGGGGTGTGAGGACTGTGGATCAGGAGATCACACCACAGATCGGTGTCAAGTGCCTGTCAACACGAACATTGTCGCCTTCAAAGGAGAACTTGACCCGTTGTCAAAATTTTTCCTCTGTACTCTGACAGACAAAAAAGCGACCCCCACAAATCCAGTGAGCATATGTTTCAGTACATTAAGGCAAAAGGACTTGGAAATCTGGCAACAGCAAAACAAATCAAGGATGCAAAACACCCTCGTGATGCAAAAAAACTCAACTCGGAGAGAACCAGGAATGGGACCGTGTGAAAATCAAGGAGATGAAATCTATCCTCGGACTAAAAGCAGAACAGTGCTCCCAGTTCCGCGAAATCTATAGTGGACACTGGTAATAAACTGTTGGATGAAGCAACCATCGACCTGCACTGGGCAAGCGGTTGGACGAAACGGATAACCTCGAGCCAGGCCGCATGGCCAGGCCGCAACATGATGGGAACGCTACTCGCCAATCTTCGAGCAGAACTGACAGCTAAGTTGTAGACCCACACAGAACTATGATATATAACAATATGATGATTCATGTACTGACTATATATATAAGAGGTCTCCGAAATACGAAAACACGAAATGCATTTTTTTCATAAAATTCAAAGATTAAAAACTAGTATAATATGTGTACAAGAATCACATCACTTCCTCGAGGATAGTCCTCTCACCACAGGTCATCGCGGATGCGCACCCGCTATCCTCAGATTCTCCCGGATAGTCCGTTCACTGAGGGTCACTGCAGGCGCAGTAATTACTCTTATCATTAGAACGTTAACCAGGTAGCAGCCCGCCCAGCGAGCCCAGACATGCTGACACCACTCAGATACAGGATCATCACCGTGGTGTTAACTGTAAGGCCAGCTCGCCGCGGTCCGCCTCGGGGGATGGAACCCCGGACAGCCTGACAGTCCGCCAGAGCCTGTGTCGCACCATCCCGGGTGGGGAGACCGGTGATCCAGAGGGTGTGTGCCCCCGAGTCATCAAGCTCTACCCAGCCCAGGCCCCCCTATTGAAGTCGTCCCCAGCGGCCCGTGAGGGCCTTAGCCACGGATCGAGGACGTAGAGCTCATGGCCGAGCTCTCCGTCATCTCTCTCGCCTTGCTCTGAGACAACTTCCCTGAACAAAATGCCTCCAGAGTATATATAATACACCAGAGCAGGAGAAACGAAGGAGATGACGTAAGACCATTGTTATAGCTTACTGGAGCGAGAGAGTTGGAGAGCATTGCTAAGCAGTGTGTGCTTCGAACAGAAGCGTCCAAAACAAAGGCCGTAAAACTAGAGTGTTTAACAAAGTCACCTGCCACGATCTTTGAGCAAAATCACCACATTACCCCCTTCTTACAATGTTGGTCCCCAACATGCTCCGCCTGCGCCCAAAACTGCAAAACACGTCGCAAAAGACTAAGACCTTAAGGGTCCGTTTTGGAAGAATGGGGAACAACCCCCGGACTTACGGAGTAAGCTGTAACATGCTCTACAATTTTGAATAAACCCTAATAAACGAGCTAAAATTTCGACCGAGGTAGTCCAAAAAGGATGATGACCTTGGAAGGTCATCTGCCGAAAGGGACGGTGTGTCGAGTCTTTCGAATATCTTTAAGGTTAACCTTCAAATTTAGAAATTTTGTAAAACGACACACCGAGTGATCAAAAGTAGTAGTACCTCTACACAGCGTTGCCGGCCACCCGGCATGTCGCCGCGTTGCTGCAGCGACGAGGCTACATTAGCCTTCCTCCTCTTCCATCAGCTGCTTGTCTGTGCCGCTCTTCTTGGGGATGGGCGGCGGAGGCGGGTCCCTATGCTGTGGAGCGGGGCGCTCCACGAGCGGAGCCGGAAGTTGAAATTCTGGCTGCACGGGCAGACGAGGCAGGCCTGGCGGCGGTTGCAGGGGCTTCACTGGAGAGCCCTGCTTGCCAGGTTCTGTCGGAGCCAACAGAAAGGAGGATGGCAGAGACGTCGCGCCTAGGTTGGCTGCAGCGGCGAACATATCTACCACATCGCGGGTGCGCTCCTGACTGGCCATACGTTCTCCCCATTTCTTGACGAGAATGATGTAGGCGAGCCTGAGCATCCTCGGCTTCACCTAAACGACGCCATAGCTCACCATTCTCAGCCACCAGCCTTTGCACTTCAGTGGCAACCTCGGGGGAGAGGGAGACCTGTTCAAACTTGGCGGCTCGGGCAGCAGCTTTCCCTTGCTCGAAAGCTTGCCGCTCACACTCCGCCACCAGAGTCCGGTGGCTCTCAAGGCTCCGCTCGGTACCTTCCATGAAGCCCTGGTCATGTGCCAAGTGGCACACGACTCGAGAGGCCTCCGCTCGTTACTGGCTAAGCCGTTCCAGAGAGCGGTCCATCTCCGCAACGAGGTACTCCGCGGTTTGGGTGAGCCTTCCTCGCTGGGGGTGATCCCAGGGGTGCTCTTCCCGTGCACGGACCAACGCGGCCACTCCTCCAGATCCAAGTCACCGATGGCTCAGGGTACCGGCAGGTTGGCCGGCGCTGGATCCGACGGTATACGTTCCTGGCCATCTCGGCGATGGCCGACCGCCTGGCCCACAGACTCGTGGACAGTCGCGGAATCGTACTGTAGGAAAACATCCTCTACAGGATTGATGGGGTCCATAGTGAGGGAGGCAATGCCAACCCGCGGACGTCCCTTCAATCGGTATAGAGGTCGCGGACGTCGACCTCGAGAGAGGTGGCGCACGTCCGGATCCACTCGCTTTAGAGGGAGCTTCACGGGGGGTCTTAGGTCTGACCACCGCCGTGGAGCTCGAGGAGGCGGTGGTGTCCGACACCACACGTCTCTCTGACGGACCTCCAGGGACCGTCACCTCCAGCAAGGCCAGATACTCCTCCGCCGACAAGGCACCCAGAGACCGAAGAGGGGTCGTCCGGTCTGGAGCAGTTCCAGAGGACGAACTCTTCCCCTTGGTCTTTGAGGGGGTGGTATGTGGCTAAGGGGAGGCCACGCGTGTCTTAGCCGCAATCTGCGGCATCTCTGACACGACCGTGGTGATCCGGGTCTGTTCTTCCTCTGGTTGGTTCTGGTTGGAAATGTCTATTTTTAGCATTGATCGATACAGGCCAACAAACGAATTACGTTTTCTCTGCAGGCTCATACATATACACGCATCTCCCCCCGGTGACTCCTTATCACGTCATGTATATAGGTGGCCTAAATACAGGCCTTCCCGGGGGATCCCGCTATCACATACAGTAATTAAAATCAGTCATTAGCTATAGCTGCCGCACTGGTGGTAAATGACATGCAGGATAAAGATTGTATGCAATGTATCAAAAGTCGATCTACTTGTTG
Organism: Terebella lapidaria; assembly: GCA_949152475.1. NCBI lineage: Eukaryota > Metazoa > Annelida > Polychaeta > Terebellida > Terebellidae > Terebella > Terebella lapidaria. The sequence continues at coordinate 31,884,523 of OX424560.1, forward strand.
ATGTTACGATTATGTCCACCTATCAGCAGCGATAAAAATAAATTCACCACCGCTAAAACAGTAATGAAAATAAATTCACCACCTTTTTTTTGCCTACTTTTTCATAGCTCACGGCCAACAAGCTTCTGATACACAGCACACAGCACACAGCACACCTACACCCCTCTAACGAAAGCAGAAATCTCCCAATTTGTAACTCTCTATTGCACCAGGAAAAAGATATATCACTAAACTTATCTCAATGTATGATCAAATGAGTAAGAATAGCGTTTCCACGGAATGCATGCATACTTTATATAATCCACTCAGTAACTAATAACATGAGATGGATAAATAAATATAAACACTCCCCATAGCCGCTGGTACGATTACAAAGCGATCGAGCATGCCCATGGTAGCCCTAAAGACAATTGAGCGCCCTGTGGGCATTCATGACGTGCCCACTAACAACCCCAACATACAATAAGGCCACAGAGCAATGCCGCGGTCAAGCCCAGACCCCAAACAACGACCACCAGAGCGCGGATCCAATAGATTTAGACGCGGTGCGGTCCATAACCTCAATGGTTAGGGGGCGAACCCTTCATGCCGGCGCCCAATCTAGAGAATCCCAAACATGATGAAATCAATAGCCGGCGTTCATCCGGAACTGCCCGCGGACGGAGTCCAGATCCAGACAATCACCATATCATGGCATATTGACCTTATCCGATGGTAATGATAGGGATTAGAAACCACAAAGTATGCTGCGCATGTAGAATACGACCCCCTTCTTAGAAGGAGGCCGGGGTTCCGGTCATTCCGGCCAGACTGCGAAAAATGAGCGTTACCCTCTGCCGTGGCTGGTCCACACGTGCGGACTTAACAGCCGGTCCATTAAAAATAATGGTTAAATGGTTTCCTGCCGTTAGAAACCTTATCCTACTATAAACAAACTTACAGTAGTGGCTCACGGTTGATAACACACCAAAATGCGTCATCTGGAAACGTCCGGAGCGCCGGACGAGTCACGCGGACGAACCGCGGACATCAGTCCTCACATCCGGATACCTTCCCCACGTCCATTTGCCAGTTCCCCAATTCCGTGGGAAGACACTTCCCAACCTCAGTCTGGCCATATAAGAGGTTGTCTTGGGACCAAGGGGCGTCCGGCTAATCCACAAAAGTGGTCCGGCCAGCGTAGGCGTTGGGTTAACTACGCCGGACAGCAGTCCACATGATGCGGATAGACTTGCCGCACGTCCCTAGTGCTAGAAACTACGGGAGGCTGGATGCGGAGTGGCGGCGTTACGACGAAAAGATATCCGCGGACCTCAACTCCGGAGATAGCCACAAAGTGGCCACTCACAGAGGAAAGTCGTGCGGATTCCTACGGAACAACCTAAAATCCATCCCGTGTGATAGATGGATACCGCAGATGCATCCGCATGAGCGGAACGTTAGTCACACCCATACCGGGTCGGCACACGGGGTTTCCGGCGTGGCCCCCCATCATCCGCAGGTCCTGGAGTAATCGGGGAAACCTGCGGATGCATTGTCATCCGGACTTCCATCTGACGCATCAGAGAGGTCCGGAAAACCCACCATCCGGCGCACACGCTCGTCCGGCGTCCGCGGATGCTGACCAGAAGTGTCCAAAAGGGGAACATCATCCGGTTCCGCATCTTGTATGAGCGAATCCATGACGAGCGGGCCCTCATACTTCTTCAGGTTGTCGATATGGACCACCAGTACTCTGTCCGGATCAGAATCCCGACGTATCCGGTAGTCCACCTCTGTTACCTATTTCAGTATGGTGAACGGGCCAATCCATGGCTTCGCAAATTTGTTACCTTGCTTAGCCGGTGGATAATAATAACGCGCCTTCTGCAAAAGCAGGCCTGCCCTTAGCATGGGTGTCATAGCCACGCTTCTGCCGGATGGCCGACTTGTCTAGGCGCTCGCGCGAAATCAGGGGTGTTCGCCAGGGCGCGGCGAACCCACTCAACCTACTCCGGACCGCACTGGGGTACTGCACCGGTTTCCGCTACAGTTGGATACATAATATCCACGGGCAGATTGAGTTCCCGGCCGTACAACATCGCGTGCAGAGTTACTCCGGTCGAAGAGTGGACCGACGACCTGTACGCCATCAAGACATACGGGAGGTGGTCATCCCAATCATTCGCACGATCATTTACAAAGGCCGCCAGCATATTTAGGATAGATTGGTTAAACCGTTTGACCTGTCCGTCAGACTGGGGCCTGTAAAGGGTGGTCCGCACTCCGCACCTTGGTACTGCCCAGCATCTGTGCTAGGTTCTGGAACAGGTTGCTCTCAAATTGCGTGCCCTGATCCGAATGTACCTGTTTTGGTACACCATGGTAAACCACCCACCTATTCACCAGCAACCGAGCTACCTCGTCCGCAGTCTGGCACCGCAGAGGGTAGGCATCGGTATATTTGGTAAAATAGTCCGAGATCACCAGGATGTACCGGAACCCATGCGGAGTGACCCGATGAGTATCCAGTATGTCCAAGGCGATCCGGTCGAAAGGCGCGCCAGCCTTAACCATGGTCAAGGGTTGGCGGCCAGGAGCTGGAACTCCTTTGCGAGCCTGACACCGAGGGCAAGCTGCGCACCACCGTTGCACATCCAATTAGCTACCAGGCCAGTGTAAGCGCTGTTTAAGCCGATGGGCGATTCCCAGGTGACCGGTCACCCGGAGGTCATGCAACTGATGGAGCACTTCTTTGCTCAGCTCCGCCGGAAGCACCAACTGCCAAATAGGGGGCAGTGGGCTCGGTGGCTCATAGCGCCGGTACAAGAGGCCATCCCTCAAGTCGAGCCGTTCCCACTGGGAGATGAGAGACTGGGTCTACTCCCTGTAGGTCTTCCGCTCATCCTTGAAGGGTTTCTGGCCGGCTTCAAGGGCCTTTATAACCGGTGCCAGAGCACTGTCAGCTCTCTGCTTTGCAGCCAGTTGTGCCGGAGAGTAGCTGCCTGAGTAGTTCGGCTCCTCATCCGATATGTCCGACTCCGCACCAGTGGCCATCACCACAGAGGGCAAAGACCGCTCGTACTCAGACTCACCCGAGAACGCGGAGGGTACCCACGAGGAGTACACCGCCGGACTCGAGGAAGACTCGCTGGAGCTGAGTTGCACCTCTGGTTCAAATGCGGGATGCCATCGCCGATAAAGGCGGGTCCTCGTGCGGGGGTGGCCTCTTGTGGCTCGGGCCGCCGTGTTGTTAGAGCGGGCGGCGGCCTGCGGCCTTCCTGGAAGGTCCAATTCCGAGTCTGAGTAAGAATCCCCAACGCGCTGGAATGGAGTCATCCCGGCACAGTTAGGGTTCTTGCACTTATGACAAAGTGACAGTCCGTCAGCGTTGCTGTGCAGCTTTCCGGCATGGTGCTCGATCTGCATGTCATACTCCTGGAGTTTGATGAGCCACCGGGCCACCAAGCCGTCGGCCTCACTATAGTTGAGGAGCCACCGGAGCGAACTGTGATCAGTCCGCAGCCGGAAATGGCGCCCCAGCAAGTAATGCCGGAACCGCTTGGTCATGGTTACCACCACGAGAAGCTCTCTGTGAGTCGTGCAGTAATTCATTTGAGAGCGACTCAAAGCCACACTTGCATAAGCCACTACACGCTCTTGCCCGTCCACGATCTGTGAGAGAACACCGCCGAGTGCAAAGTTACTCGCGTCAGTGTCCAGGATGAACTCACAGTCCGGACGAGGGTTCCGCAGCACCGAGGCAGCTACTAGAGCTCGCCGGAAGTCCGAGAAGGCGATTGCCTGCTCAGCTTGCCAGACAAAATCAGCGCCCTTTTCCGTGAGGATAGTAAGGGGACGCGTGATCTCCACGAAGCCTCGAATAAACCGGCAGTGGTAGCTTGTGAAGCCCCAAAAGGACCTCACATCCGCCACGTTACACAGCCAGGGCCAGTTCTGTACGGCCTCGATCTTCGTGGGATCTGGTCTAACTCTGGTGCCTGTTATCATGAAGCCCAAGTATAGACTCTCCTCAGCGAAGAGCTCACACTTTCCTCGAACGACCGGCCATACACAACGACATCGTAGATGTAGACCATACATCGCTTCCAGAGGAACCCTTTTAGGACCATCTCCATGAGGCGTTCGAACGTCGCGGGGGCTTTGCAGAGCCCGAATGGCATTACCTTAAATTGGTAGAGCACGTTCTTGGTAACAAAGGCAGTTTTAGCCCTATCACTCTCGTCCATCTCGACCTGCCAATACCCAGAGGCCAGATCCAGAGCACAGAAGTAGTGCGATCCGGCCAGGGCATCAGAGGTGTCCTCGATGTGCGGAAGAGGATATGATTCCTTCCGCGTGGCATCGTTGAGTTTACGATAATCCTCGAGAATCTCCACGAGCCGTCCTTCTTTTCCACCATAACCACAGGACTGGCCCAAGGGCTATCACTGGGTTCGATGATGTCTAGCTCGATCATCTTTTGCACCTCCTGGTCTATGACCTCTTGGTGGACAATCACTGCTCGTCATAGACGCTGTTTAATCGGACGCTCGTCCAGGAGGGCGATGCGGTGTTTGGCCACGTCTGCCTTGCCAACTGCACCGTCCAGACTCATGAACACATCCGCATACTGCCGGAGCAGCTTGCGGAGAGCCTGACGCTGTTCTTCATCCGGCCGGTCCTTCGAAACTTGAGATACCAAATGGGCCGACAGGGTTAACGGATCATCTCCGACGACTGCTGCTGTGCAAGCAGCATGACAAACAGGGTCGTCAGGGATAACCCGACTGGACGACGCGAGTGTAGCAGTAGCTGCCACACAGCCGCGTCGCAGTACAACTGGAGCATCCGTGGGATTCACCACGAGGATAGGCATCGCGCGGGTGTCGAACTTGACCAGAGCCCCACCCAGCCCCGTTCCTCGGGCAAAATTGCTCACCGGTTGCACTATACATGGACGACCACAAGGGGCATGCGTGGATGACGCGGCCTCGCCTCAATGATCATCTCACTCAAAGGCGGCACAATGGTTGTGTGCGCCGCCCGGAGTTGGAATGAACGGGTCGGACCCGCGTGGAAGAGGAAGTGTGTGTCCTCTCCAATCCGGAGCTCGCTGGAGCTAAAATTGGCGATCACCCGGTGGATCCGGAGAAAGTTCATCCCAATGATCCCGGGTGCTCCGATATCCGCAACGATTGCCACTGTTATGTACACCTTGTCTCCAAGGGTAATAGGCAGATCGATTATTCCATGGATACGGATGCTGTTGTTACCGGCTCCGTGGAGTGCGTAACGACCGGGATCCCGCAACACTAGGTCGCGGAGCGCTTGCTCTCGCTTGAACGTTCCTGTGGCTACGAGGGTAACCTCCGAGCCGGAGTCTACGAGGAACCGAACCGGCCCCCGCCCAAAAGACAAGGGAAGGTACCAGCATGGATCCCTCACCAGCGGGCATGTCGGATGATCGGAGTCACCCGGGGCGCAGGGTTCCGCTACGGAGTCCTCGTTATCCGCCTCAGCTGTGGAGGAGCTAGACGGATCCTCAAGGACCACTTCCGGAGAAGTCATATCTACTTGAGGGTCGTCCGGCTTGTCCGCAGATGGGGCAGCCTTGGGCGCTACAGAACAACTGTCCCCGGACGCGGTGTTGGTCGTCACCACGTTCGGTTTCATTTTCCCTCACGCGAAGGTCGGTTCTGCTGTCCCAAAGGACCTGACCGAAAGGAGGAATTCCTCCGGCGCGGATCAGGGAGACTCCCATGATATCCGCGAATCCGCAGGCGTTCCAATGATTCCGGACACTTAAGCCAAAAGTGTCCCTGCTTTCCGCAGAAGTAACAGGGACGGTTCTGGGCCGGTCCGGAGGTGAACACGCAGTATTCCGCGGGTCCCGGAGGTCGATTCCTGCACAGTGCGCAATCATCTGTGCCGCAGAGAAACCGTATTCTCCCTGATCCGCGCCAAGTCGTACTCATCCGGGGACGAGCACAACGCGACAGCTGGTGCCGCTTGCGGGGGCATCCCTGTGGAGGACGCCGACGTACCAACCCGCTGAGGGTTGGGCTCCATGGCGGGCAGGCCATGGGGCCACTTGCGATGCTTGTGCAGGAGCAGGCATTGCCGCCTGTGCGGGTACAGCCGGGGCCAAAGCCAGGGCCGGAGGCATCTGTCTGGGATGGACAGCTACCTCTATCGCAAGGCCGGAGTTAATCGCCTCCTCCAACGATCGCTTCTCATGAGTGGCAAGACCTTAATGGATGCTTGTATTGTTCTACAGAGGTTATTATTTTTGTTGAATAACCTCAACGGAGGTCATTATTTGCAATAATAACCTAATAGCAGGCATCCATTAAGTCAGATAATGGGCTCAACACAGGTCATTATTAGAAACGAAGGCTATCTCGGCTTCGCCTCGAAAGTCCTTCGTTTCTAATAATGACCTGCGTCTCGCCCATTATCTAATACATAAGAAATATGGTACGGCTGCCCCTCAATGAACTGATCAATCAGCATCGGCTCAAACCGACTGGCCTCTACGTCCGGATAGGCTCTCAGGCCAAGTACGCGCAAATTAAAAGCGTACTCGGTTACGGACTCAGTGGGTAGGCGGATTCGAGCTTTGAACTGTCGTTCAAACATCCGCCTGTTGCTGGGCAACCTCGCCGAACGTAGCCGTCCCCACCGGCAGACACTGCATAACTCGGAGGGCATTTCCTTCCAGGCTCCCCGAGAGGATATGCCCAGCTTCCTCCTGGGTCCATCCTTCATACACCGCCGTCCGCCATACCTGGAGTAAGTAATCCTCCAGATCGGCGTTACCCCTGTTGAACTTCTTCCACCAGGAAGACTGATCTGGCCATCGGTCGCGCAGAGAGCGCACCCGGTTGGCGAATCCAGCTCCGGGGTTGGCAGTGTAAGACGGCAAGGTCCGAGCACTACCCGTTCCCGCGGCGGAGTCCGCAGGTGCAGACCCGTAGGCCGCGGACATTGGAGCCGGGAAGCTCACGCTCGCCGCCGGGTACATACCCACTGGTAGCCCACCCTGACTTGGTGCAGTCGGGACTCCCGTCGATCCTAACGGATAGGATCCAGACGGGGCGGCATAACTGACGTAGCTGACGCTCAAAGCAGCAGGCTGATTCTATAGGCTGAGCTCTCCGTCGTCTCTCTCGCCTTGCTCTGAGACAACTTCCCTGAACAAAACGCCTCCAGAGTATATATAATACACCAGAGCAGGAGAAACGAAGAAGATGACGTAAGACCATTGTTATAGCTTACTGGAGCGAGAGAGTTGGAGTGCGTTGCTAAGCAGCGCGTGCTTCGAACAGAAGCGTCCAAAACAAAGGCCCTAAAACTAGAGTGTTTAACAAAGACACCTGCCGCGATCTTTGGGCAAAATCGCCACATATCTGGAACATCAAACCGGATGGGTGAAATGATATTAATTGGTAAAAATTGTGGATGTACAGATGTTGAATATGTGTCTAGAGAAACTGGTATACTAGGTATCGAACTTGTGCATGACGATGACGGTTATGTGATCTTTAGTTTATATGCACCAGTCACATCACCCAAGAAAGTAGACTACTATCAAAGGGTGACTGAGATTATTTGTAATGTAATACAACACAAACCAAATTGTAATCTATTGATATGTGGCGACTTTAATTGTGTAATTGATCCTTCGATTGACAAAATGGACACAATCATAATGTTAAGGAAATCATAGCATTCAATGAACTAATGTTGAATATAGATGTATGTGATACATGGAGACACTGTAATAACCAGGCTAAAGACTATACATGGAAACATAAAAGCAAACCTATTGTACGAAGAATAGATTATATATTGTGCAATGAACATAATAGAGACAAAGTAAGTGTAATATTACCGATGTTGGTTTTAGTGATCACTGGGGGGGTATTCCTATCTTACGGGAGTACAAATCATGAAAAGGGGCCATCCTATTGGAAATTCAATAATATGCATCTAAATGATGTACAATATATGAATATTATAAACGATATAATAGAAGCGACTAAAAAAGAACTAGCAAACCTGAATATAAATGATCAAATAATCGAATAATATGGGAGGTTTGCAAGAATCGTATCAAACAAACATTAGTTTCTTACGGAATTAATAAAAAAAACAAAGTAGACAAACACAAAAATACTATAATTTAACAGCTAGGTACTTTGAACAACCGATTACTAAAAAACGAAATACATACTCAGATAAATAAGTTCAGAAAACAACTTGATGAATATGACGGAATCGAAGCACAAGGTGCGCAATTGCGATCAAAAGTAGAATATATAGAAAAGTTGGAAAAAATACAAGCTTTTTTCTGGAATTAGAACGTAAGCGAACACACAATTATATTATGACATCACTAAAAATTACTAATGAACAAATAAAGACAGATCAGGATAAGATAATGAATGAGCAAATAGCCCTTTTTCTCTAATTTATATGCTGATGATCCAAATCCAAACACAACCAAGCTTGGAGTAAATGAATCTATAAAAAATCTGACTCTCCCCAAGGCCAAAAAAAAAAAGTATTATGGTTCTGGTTATGCGCGCGCGTCAGTTTTAACCCTGCGCATCACTCGTTTTTAAAAAAAAACAAATCGCGCGCATCACTTTTTGAGAGCTAAATTTCTTTTTTTTTTTTATAGTAAATTGACACCCGCACACCGATTTTTGGGATGGTCCCAAGTAATATGGTCCCAAGTGTCTTCGACATTGCAAAACTTGGTGTATGGCTGGTCAAACAGGGCAAATTCAACCGGGTAGCTTATCAACAGCCAAATTTTAGGGGAAAATGGTTAGCCAAATGGGCCATATTTGACCGGATCAGTCATCGGCCGCCAATTTTAGCAAAAAAAACAAGGAAAAAAACAGAAAATCGCGTCTTCGCATCACTTTCTCGGGGACCCCAATAACCAGAACCATAATATATATTTTTTGGCTTAAGATCTCTGAAGAAGACTATGATATGACTTTCTGAAAAGTCCTCTGAAAGTTCTGATATGACTTTCTGTCCCCGGACTATGAGATTGGATAACGGACCCTGTTTTGTTTGCTCGGAATACTTAATACTGGGTATTGATTCCACGTCTATCTATATAAAACGTGAAGGACAAATTACCACACATGAATATGCAGTAGCCCTCAAATCCATGAAAAACAACGCCAATCCAGGTATAGATGGACTAACTGCGGGTTATTACAAAGTATTTTGGCCTAAAATAAAAGATATTGTTGTGAGTGCCGTCAAATTTGGCTTAAAATGGAAAAATGTCACCTACACGGTGTGAAGGCATAATAAAACTACTACATAAGGGGAAGGGTTCACCAAAAAATGATCTGAATAATTGGCGCCCTATTGCACTAAGTACTATTGACTATACATTGGCAACAAAGGCAGTAGCGAATAGAATAAAATGGCGTCTAAAATACCTGATTCATGAAGACCAAACGTGTTTTATTAAGGGAAGAAATGCAGCTGAAATAATCAGAGCTTTAGATGACATTTTGGTATAAACAAATACCAGGAATACTATTGGCAATTGATTACCGTAAAGCCTTTGACACCATATCAAAGGAATATTTATTAGGAGTCTTAAATGTATACAACATTGGGCCAGACATTATCTCTTATATATTAGCCCTAAACAAAGATACAGTTGCAAGTATACAATATAATGGATGGATGAGCAATAAGTTTTCCTGAAATGTGGAATAAGACAGGGATGACCACTATCACCTTTATTGTTTTATTAGCCTTGGAAATATTATCCTGTAAAATTAGGGAACACTCAAATATAGAAAGAATAGAATTACCATGTAAAGGACAAGCTAGAAATGGAACGGAAGATACTACACTGTGTTTTCCATATATATGAATATTTATATAAAATTTGGATAATGATGATCTGTGTATAATCTTTTAAAAAACTGATACACTTGAGCATTATTTTGTGACATTCTCCATGATATCAAAACTTTGAACCATATCATGTGTTGTATATGTAATGATACCAATGAGAAACATTATGATATTGTAGCGTTATGACGTGGTGGCTACAAAGTAGTGACACCACGGTTATAGCGTGAACGTGCTGGCAGGTTAATAAGACAATACGGTGACCCTACAATGAAGGGGTATATCTCTTTATCGTGGGGTCGCCGAGCTTTACATTGGTGCCCTAACTTTCGAATCACTGGGTTCTCTCGGCGTCGTTCTAGGGTGGCCCCCTGCTGTTGACTCCCATCACAGCCATGTATGTAAATAAAAGGTTCCTGATCCCTGATGACCAGGGTGATGTGGCTCAACAGTGGGATATAGCTGACCTCGGGGACGAGGTCTCTCCGAAAGGGGAAAGCATTGTAGCGTTATGACGTGGTGGCTACATAGTAGTGACACCACGGTTATGGCGTGAGCGTACTGGCAGGTTAATAAGACAATTCGGTGACACTCCAGTAACGGGGTATACCTCTTTATCGTGGGGTCGCCGAGCTTTACATATTCATGCAGAAGATTTGCTATGCATGAATTTGCTATGATTCTATGAGTTTACTCCGCATATAGGCTATACGCGGAGTATATAGGCCTATCTCCTATATGAGGGGAAAATTGTGTGAAATTTTTCAAACGAATTTTCAATGGCAAAAAAAACAAAACACAATTCTGGAAATGGCTCAAAACGATTAGTGATTCAAGGGCAACGAAATATATTATATATATATATTTGTCATCGAGGTACACGAGGGGAATGTTTCGAAACAAAAATCTCAAAAATCAGACAATTTTTGAGAAATGGATCACCAAAGTAAACAATTGGCTATTTTTCGACAAAAATGGCTGCCAAATCGGCAAAAACGATTCAATAATAATAAGGAAAAAATTAACGTCTTTAGATATTGGCGCTACTAAGGTATGGTCTGACAAATTCATGGGGAATTTCATCATGTCAAAAAAACCCAAAACATTCGACCCAGGCGGACGACGATCGGACGAACAGGCGAAAAACCACGATAACTAGGCCTAGCTTATCGGCACAAATCCCGGGGGGTCTTGGGACAGAAGCACACGTATACATGCTCGAAAGAGAAGACGTAGGAAAATGGAGGTGTTTTACAGCCCAAGCGCGGGAAACGCGGGCCGCGAAAAGAGGGGTAAATAACAGCTATTATCATATGCCTACGAAAATGCTACAATGGATTACACAGAGTGCAATCGGTCCGATATATTGCGGTATTGATCGCCTTCATATCGACCTGCGTCGCGCATAGCAACCGACGGTCTTTTGAAGTTTACGTATTCATGCGCTGTGAAATGACGTTTTTTGGTTTTGTAGTACATTTAAATGCCCATGAAATTATTTGCTTTCAGGGTCTAAAATGGCTAGAAAATGTCAGCATTTGTAATCATATCTCTCCCGAGGGGTATGCATATCATGATGAGGCATATAATAATAAGTTAATCGACTGGATACAGTGTTTGAGGCCCTCGGTCGTGTCTGTGCTGCGGAGGCACTCGCAAGCTCGTGCGTGCTACGGCCCAGACACGACCTCGGGCCTCAAACACTGTATCCAGTCAATTACCTATAATTATTATATGCCTACGAAAATGCTACAATGGATTACACAGAGTGCAATCGGTCCGATATATTGCGGTATTGACCTCCTTCATATTGACCGGCGTCGCGCATAGCAACCGACAGTCTTTGGAAGTTTACGTATTCGTGCGCTGGCGAAATGACGTTTTTGGTTTTGTAGTACATGAATATGTCCATAAAATTCTGTGCTCTCAGGGTCTAAAATGTCTAAGAAAATGTCAGCATTTGTAATTATATCTCTCCCGAGGGGTATGCATATCATGATGCGGCATATAATAATAAGTTAATCGACTGGATACAGTGTTTGAGGCCCGAGGTCGTGTCTGTGCCGCGGACGCACTCGCAAGCTCGTGCGTGCTACGGCCCAGACACGACCTCGGGCCTCAAACACTGTATCCAGTCCATTACCTAATAAAATCCGCGATATAGTTATTGTGGTTCTGTGTTTTAATTATTTGTGTGATTGGTGGTCAATATTTGTCCAGTAATTCCCTTGTATTTACCATGATAGTTGTGTTGTGTATTTGTAGGCCTAGATCTATCCGTCAAGAATGTTTCACTATAGCATAATGAACACATAAAGCCGTTAAAAATGGGTTATTTTTGTCGTAAAATTCCAGAGAAGGGGGTCATATGGCTCGGGATAAAATCAAGGATCCTTGATAAAAATCCTTGGAAAGGGGGTCAAACTGAAAGTCATTTTTGAGCATACGTGTACTTCTGTCCCGAGAGTGCATGACCCCCCGGGGCACAAATAGGGCCTAGGCCTATGTCCATTTGAAAGTAGACGCTTTGAACAATAGGCGTCAATATTCACGGTAATGTGGTAGAAATGTAAAGGTCAAGGTTACAAATGTCAAACTGCATGTGAAAAACCTACTTTACGGTATGACATAATTTATCTGATTATGTGCGTTTTTTGTTATTATTACTATGGTTTAGGATTTGTTTGAAGTACATTCAGTTAAAATGCGCACTCCTTGAACACTGTTGAATGTGCGAGTTAAAAATGGTGTTGACAGTCCTTGTCGACATCAGCCCAAGCGACGCGGAGCACGTCCAAGATGGCCCACATTTGGTGTTCGGGACGAAAACAAACAAATAACGATTATGACAGTTATCTGGGTTGAAACACCAAATTGTCTTTTTGTATTCACTTAGATACACTAGAGAGGACTCAAATTATATGACAACAGTGGGGAATTTCAGTCACCAAGCTTAGAATGCTTAGCCTATCGTCAGGGTACCTAATTATCGACCCTGTCCTTAATCATCGACCCCTGCAAACAGTGCCAAACAGCTGTGCAAAACAGACATCTGACTGAAACCACATCGAAAGTACATCTAATACACATTTCACATTTTAGTTTATTCAATTAAGTTTTGCCCAGCCTTTTGCCACTGTTTGCAGGGGTCGAGCATTAGGGAGAGGGTCGATGATTAGGTACTCTGACGCTATATTTTTTATAGGTAGATCTAAACTAAAATTCATCTGTCAGTGAAACACGCTTTTTGGCCGTAGTTTTGTTTTGGATAATCGAATCAACTTGCAATTTTGTGCGTCTTAATTGGGTATCATGCCGTAATTTTTCAACGAATTTCAGAGTTCTATCGCAAAAATTGAAAAAGTTGGTAATCTACTCCAATGTTAAATTTCAGCCCCACAATGGAATTTCAGGGTCTGCACACAAAAACGACTTTTATTTTATGTTTGAGTTATATACTGATTCAAAATAAACATGATTACTTAATATACATTGCGACTATGCCTTCCGACTTCAAATCAAAGCAATAAATTCATTCTGTACTGGCATAAACATCATAAAAGCCCTGAATTTGTTGGAATTTGTTTGATCCCATTTTGGACTGAAATTTAACATTGAGGTAGATTGTCAACTTTTTCATTTCTTGAGGTAAAATTTTGAAACTCGGTGAAAAATTACGGCATGATACCCAATTAAGACACACAAAATTTCAAGTTGATTCGATTATCCAAAACAAAATTATCGCCAAAAAGCGTGTTTCACTGACAGATGAATTTGACTATATATACCTCATCTTAACCACCAGGCATTAGCCCACTGTACCTAATGTTAGGTTCACGAAATGGCTCAAATGAGTATACCGTAGTCATTCAATTGACCAAATCTGGGGTAATATAAGTTATCATGGGCTTCAGACCCCCAATACGGCGTGATATCTGCCTGAAGACACCATATACCACGAGGCCGCAGGCCGAGTGGGATATGCTGACTGAAGGCAGATATCATGCCGTATTGGGGTCTGAAGTCCATGGTAACGATTTTATCATTGGATTATGTGGAACTCTCCGAAACGTCATTCTGTATTACCCGCCTGAAGCCCACGATACAGAAAATATCGTGGGGTTGCCTCACAGCTCTCCAAATACGGCGTGTTATTGTCGGAGAATTGACCAATCAAAATCGCGCATTTGCAGCAATCCGATGATAAATGTGCATATCTGAGCAATGGTTGGGGCATGCGTCGCCATGTAAATTGTTCATTCACAAGGTGATTTTCAGGACTGCAATGATAATAAACTGATAAAAGGGTATCTGACTTTTTTCATGCACAAATTCATAATGTAATGGAAATTAGAGATTAGCAGCTTGCGTACTTTCCAGAATGATGATTCTTGGATGAAGTGTCATTACTGATTACATGAAGAAAAAACCTCTGCGCAGAAAACGCAACAACAGATTGATTTGTGTTCAATAGTTGTTGAATACCCAATGCGCTATCTACAACTGAAGCAACTGAAGCATTGCAAACTTATGCACCAGTGTGTCACTTCTGGTCGATCATATATTTTGTCAAAAATATGACTTTTTCAGCCATTTTGTGTACCTAACATTAGGTACAGTGGTTAAGGTTAGGTACGTACCTAAGGTAAAATGAAAGTCCCCACTCTATGACAATGTACTTGAATATCCCGAAATATTGTTGAAAATCCCCTCCGAACATTGACATCAGCCTTGGCTGTCAGCGTCCACAACTTCTACCAGAAAGGATTAACGATGTTTGGAAGGGATTTTAACCAATATATCAAGGTATTTAGTTGAGTTATCATATGTAATTTGGGTCCTCTCATGTACTAGTCCCGAGTACCAATGTGGGCCATCCGTATCGCTTGGGCTGCGTACAACGAAGAGCCTAAAATACCAACATAGTGAGCACTCGCCGGACTCGGCCGTATTTCCAAACTGACTACTCCTACAGCAGGGAACTGACTGTCCTCCAGTGGCCATTCAATGTCATATTTGAACCATACCTGCATTGTTCTCGCAGGTGTTTAATCAATGATGTATGTTGGTTAAACACCTGTCGGTCACGACTGTGTAGTTTTCTGTGTGGTTTAAAATATAGGAACCCCCCGAGATTCTAACACCCTCGACCATGTTGAATAACCCCCTGTTCCTCGGGGTTTCCTCTATTTCATAATTCACAAGATATTGCCCACCAGTGCTGTCCTGAGCAGTGGGTCAGCAGGTCACTCCTTCTCTGGCGATGTTGTTCTTTTGTTGTTTGTCACCATGTGGTCGAATCATCTCAGGATGTGCCGCCTCTCGGTACTTGGCTTTTTGCTGTACAATACCCAAAGATAAACAAAAATCAGCGGTCAATTTTGACTATCACGGGAATCATTTACTGTTGTATACTCAACATGTGAATTGACCAGATACATGTATGATCAGCGGTGGTCAGATAGATATTGAAGATTGGTGTTCTGCAGGGGTATTGGTATTTCGGGAGTACATTTAGGGTACCACGGGCAATTTTTCATCACCATGTTAAAACAGGTTCTGATTAGATCTTTAAACATGTCCACATGCATTCTGTTAGGTGATGCTTAAAGATGTCATGATTCAACTTGACATACCACACTTGTAAGTTACTTGTTCTGCTATCATTAAAGATCTATTTACTCTTCATTTACAGATTGTCACACAGGGAAATGGCCTTATTTTCTAGACGATTTCTGAGTCAGGCAACAAGAGTTCACCTCTGCAAGCGATTCTGCTCAAACTCCACACAAGATACAACCAAAGGGGAACAAACTCTGAAAGCAATTTTAAAGGACAAATTTCCGCGTGCAACGTTCATCAGTGTACAAGACATGTCTGGTGGCTGTGGTTCAATGTACAATGTTCAGATTGAAGCGGAAGAATTCCGCGGGAAACGGACGGTTATGCAGCACCGAATGGTCAATGAAGCACTCAAGGAACAGATCAAAGACATGCATGGCCTTAGGGTTAGCACAGCAGTGCCTGAATCCTGACCGATGACCCAACTGGACTGTACAATCATGTAGTTGTTCACTTGATTTCCTGATTGTCAAACACATAAACCAATAATACCGACTTGAATATGCTTGAATTTATTACAGAATGCCTCAACTGATTACAAGTAATTTATCACACAAATAACTCTGAATAAAGTTGTTTCTGAATGTCTCTTCTTGATAGGAGCACATCTTGAATGACATCAGAATAGCGGGTTTGTCTTTTATCCAGGTCACCCTCTTATCAGAAATTACTATTTCCGATATGCTAATAATAGTCATGAGATGTTCTTTGTCCAGTGGCATCGGAATAAAGGGGCATGTTCAGGAATATCTGCAATCGCCAGCTGACAACTGTTTTTAGCTTACCGGACCTATGGTCCGATAAGCTATTGTTGTCAGGTTGCGTCCAGCGCCCGTCCGTTGGTGTCGGCGTTGTCAAACGCTGGGAAAAATCTGTTCAATGAATATTGCTGTAATTCACAGAAATATGTTCTATGGGCCCTTATCTCCCGACTATTTCCCTTTGGGCCGATAAGCTATTGTCATGGTTTTTCGTCCGTCGTCCGTCCGGGTCTGTAACTTATTTTTGACATGATGAATTGGGGCATTTCGGCACGAAATTATGGTTTTGTCAGAATATTTTTTTTTCTTTTTTTTTTCACTTTTCGGTTTCCGGATGATAACTTGAGAACGCCTTGACAAATCTTCGAGAAATTTTCACCAGTTATCACATATATTACATAGATGAACCCTATTGTTTTGGAGCCGGCTCCGAGGTCCGGTTAGTCAGTGAGGATGAATTTTGTGTCGGTTTCCGGATGATTATTCAATTGTGCTACCGTTCTGAAACTTGACATATACCAAATTTTTTTTGCTGAGTCGGCGTTTTCGGCCATATCTCGGAAACGGTGCGTCGTAGAGCGAAACCGACATTATTTTCGGACTCGTGACACTAGGCAAACATGCCTTAAATGTATCTTGGGTGAACTTGGCCATGGGCCAATTTTTTTTTCTGCTGAATCGGCGCTTTTCATTTTCGGCCATATCTCGGAAACGGTGCGTCGTAGAGCGAAACCGACGTAATTTTGCGACTCGTCACACTAGGCAAATATGTCTTAGGGGTATTTTAGGTGAAGTTGGCCCTGGGCCAAATTTTTTTTTTGCTGATGCCATGTGCTTTTGGGGCTCTGAAACAGTCTATCATGCCTAAAAAATACGAAAAACGTCATGTCCACTGTCTGTATTATGCAAAAACAAACATGACAAAATTTTAATGCAACATTATTACGTTTTTGTATTATATGGCACAGTAGACTGTTTCTATGGTTTATCTATACCCGAATTACACGGTGGCGATCCTGGTGGCAAACAGAAACCTCATTGTCAGCATATAGGAAATGATATATTCTGAATATTATCGTGACCTTGAATTTGACCTTTGACCTCATTTTCAAGGTCACTGGACAAAATGGCTAATGTCATGCTTATTATCGACTTTACAGCTCAGGAATCAATTGTGAACATATAGGAAATGATGTATGCTGAATATCTTGATGACCTTGAACCTGACACTTGACCTCGTTTTCAAGGTTAGAGCACAAAATCGCTAATATCTTGCTTATTATCGACTTTACAGCTTAGGCATCAATCGAGGACATATAGGAAATTATATATGTCAAATATTCTTGTGAGCTTAAATTTGACCTTTGACCTCAATAAACTGAAACCGATACAAAAGCAAAGAATATCTTTGACAGTACTAGTCAGTTCCATTCTAGTTATTATCATTGTATATTAGGCTCTAACACCGATCGACTTATGTAGAGCAAGTTTTAGGCGTGAATGATGTGCAATTATTCTCATGACTTCACGACATTGCTTTCAACTTACATATAACTGAAACATATATCTTGGGTCCGGTAAGCGCAGCGCCCTACTGCTCTATTAGGTTACCGGACCTTTGGTCCGATAACCTATTGGCATGGCGTTGCGTCCGTCGTCCGTCCGTCCGTCCGTCCGTCCGTCCGGCGTTAACATTTTTATCTTTAAACTTAACGATCGAATCTTTCTGAAATTTTGCACAAAAATGCCTAAAAATATTTTGAGAAGGAGGTATTTTTTTGTTTTTTGATTTTCGCATTTTTTTCAAAATGGCGGCCGTTTTTGTCGAAAAACGCTCAATTTTGGACTTTGACGGCCATTTTCTCAAAAACTGTCTGATCAGTTTTGAGTTTTTGGTTTCAAAAGATTCCCCTCATATACCTCTGTGATATGTACAAGTTTGGTTGCCCTAAATCTGCCGGTTTTCGTGTGGCGGCCATTTTGAATTTTTGGCGGGTCGGCGAAAAAAAATTTTTTCGCCCCAGATCGCATTACTATCCATTTTGGGCCATTTCTAGAGCAAAAAAAAATTTCCACCCTTTGAAAAAAATTTTGGACTTAGAAAATTTTCGGCACTTTTTCCCTTCATAATGGGAGCTGTCCGGACTGTACTCATAGAACGCTTGAAGATAGAGCTTAGAAATTGGCACTTTCAAATGGGAAGTCATATATGGCGACTTGTGTGGTGACCTTGAATTTGACCTTGGATGACCTTGAAAGGTCAAAACAGCCATTTTTGGGTCGAAAAACGCTCAAATTTGCACCTGGTCTGTATTTTCTCAAAAACTCTCTGATCAGTTTTGAGATTTTTGCTTAAAAAGATTCCTCTTATATACCTCTGCGACGTGTATAAGTTTTGTTGCCCTTGAATCGCCGATCTCAGTGTGGCGGCCATTTTGAATTTTTGACGAGTCGGCGAAAAAAATTTTTTTCGCCCCAAATAACATTACTATCCATTTTGGGCCATTTCTAGGCAAAAAAAAATTTTCACCCTTTGAAAAAAATTTTGGACTTAGAAAATTTTCGGCACTTTTTCCCTTCATAATGGGAGCTGTCCGGACTGTACTCATAGAACGCTTGAAGATAGAGCTTAGAAATTGGCACTTTCAAATGGGAAGTCATATATGGCGACTTGTGTGGTGACCTTGAATTTGACCTTGGATGACCTTGAAAGGTCAAAACAGCCATTTTTGGGTCGAAAAACGCTCAAATTTGCACCTGGTCTGTATTTTCTCAAAAACTCTCTGATCAGTTTTGAGATTTTTGCTTAAAAAGATTCCTCTTATATACCTCTGTGACGTGTATAAGTTTTGTTGCCCTTGAATCGCCGATCTCAGTGTGGCGGCCATTTTGAATTTTTGACGAGTCGGCGAAAAAAAAATTTTTCGCCCCAAATAACATTACTATCCATTTTGGGCCATTTCTAGGCAAAAAAAATTTTCACCCTTTGAAAAAAATTTTGGACTTAGAAAATTTTCGGCACTTTTTTCCTTCATAATGGGAGCTGTCAGGACTGTACTCATAGAACGCTTGAAGATAGAGCTTAGAAATTGGCACTTTCAAATCGGAAGTCATATATGGCGACTTGTGTGGTGACCTTGAATTTGACCTTGGATGACCTTGAAAGGTCAAAACAGCCATTTTGGGGTCAAAAAATGCCCAGATTTGCCTTTGTAGATGAAATGCTTGCAGATAGAGCTCCTGTTTGCATTATGAACATATAGGAAGACATATATGGCACAACTAATGATGACCTTGAACTTGACGTCAGATGACCTTGAGTGCCAAATGTCTGACTTGGAATGTGTAAATTGACCTGAGGGGCCTAAACGATTCCACCCAACATATAGAATATCAAATGCCGCACACATACATGTAATGGTTACATCGAAGTTCATACGGATGACCTTGATTGGTAAATCCCAAGGTCATATGTTTACACTGCAAAACTTGATTGGTAAATCTCAAGGTCTGTTACCTGCCAATGCTGCAATGGCCAAACCAAAATTTTCCGGTAACCTATCTTAGCCTTTGGGCTAATTTTTTCTTTTCTTTTTTTCACGGCCCCAGGTGCACCCCCCCCCCCCCTAAATCCACCAGTGTACTGTAAAAAGACTAATTTTGGCAGCTACCAGTATTAGAATTGGCGGTTGTGAGCTCCAAGTTACATGTACTAGTATTTGGCAGAGATTTAATTCGGCAGTTTCAAAATCACGTATATTGCTAACATATATGTCTAGTTATTTGACAGACAATTTAATTTGGCGGTTTTCCCCTATCGCCAAATCTGCCAAACAAATTGTCTGTCAATATTAGTACCAGTATGTATATATACATAAAATAAATATTGAAAACAGTGAAATATTGTTAACAATTAATATAGTTTATTCAATGTTTTCCAAAATACAAATACATGTAACAGCATTCCACAATCATTCATTGCATAATATATGTTCTCTGAATAACCAATTAAGCATCATCAGTACCAATTAACAATATATAAATCAAAATATCACATGCATTCACGATCATGATGTACAAGTACACTATAAAACTACATCAAGATCTTAAAGATTCCTTTTAGGCATTTCAGTGTAAAGTATGTACATAATTAACTGACTTAACAAAACATCTAAATCTAGGGGGAAAATATCATTCATTAGACTATCGAAGACAGTCAAAACTCATTCCTAATACATGTACTCTAATTCATGTGTGTCCAGAGTGATACGTCTGAAAATGACTTGCACAGACCTACGATTCAAGGGCAACAGTGCTTGTACACATGCAAGAGTACAAAAGAAGTCATATGGATAAATTTGAGAAAATAGCTATTTCATTTAAAATGGTCCCGAAAAGGCCCATAAAAATGACCCCAAAATTACCGATTAGAGATATTTTTCATAACCTGAAAAGTAGCCATGAATACTACTACATGTAGATTCGATCATCAAATATGAAATTTTACCTTGACTTCATGACATTAGCACCAAGTGGTATCATGTAAAAATTGTCACTACTCTGGACAAGTACACATGTATCTCCACACCTTCCTTTTTACTTCTGGTGAAATCTGAGAGAGTAAGTCAGAATCAGGCAGATACATGTAGTTATTGGTTCACTCCTGGAGATCAAGGCTATTCCTATACAAGCTCAAAACCAACAGAGGCTGCATGTATCAGAACTAGATGATTCGGTAACGACTGTGTGGGTGTATCCCCCTGTGGCCCATCATCCCTGTTGCCCAAAATATGTTAATTCAAACAAAATATCATACTGCCAGAGCAGTGTGTTTCATCGATGTCGGTATTGAAAGTTCCGGACCTTAACTATTTTAATTCAATGAAGTGACACTCATTACAACTAAAATATTCATTAACTTATTATTTCTTACAAAATACTTTCCAGAATCTGGTCAGAAATGGATTATGAAACCTTGCTCAATCCCCCAACATTACGGGTACATCCATGAAATCTCTACTGGACAAAACCTTCACCTTGTTAAGTCCAATAATAGATGTTTCTTGTCTTAACTAATTTTTTTGTGGTCAATAATCATGATAATAGACTTACAGTACAAGGATAGCAAAATGCACTGATTTGCTAGCATTGATTAATAGCATTTTTCAAATGCTAGCATCTGCCATTGGATGCTAGCATTGGACTAGCATCGGTTTTGGGCATGCTAGCATGATTTGGCTGACAAAAAAAAAACTTTTTATAAAATGCTGTGGATAGGCCAACCATCTAATGCTAGCATTTTTGAGCATCTGAAAAAAGTTTGGAACTGACTGTCAAGACTATCATACTACATTATCGCCCATCAACAAGATCAAGGTCAACATCATCAAGAATCTTTTTATTTTTTGTTATAACATTCTTAGATTAGCATGAGTGGGCGAAAATATAAACTGACTTCCCACACAGCCGGTTGTACAAATGCTAGAAATAGGCGATGTCTGATTCTGCTAGCGAGGAAACATAGCACCAAGGGTGCTGTAGCTTACCGGCAATCATGCGAATTGCATAGAAAACTGATTTTCCAACATATAAATTGTTACACTGATGTTAAAATCTATCACTAAAACATGTCCATAAATGTTGCTAGAAACACATTTTCTGTATGGACTATAATCATGATAATACAAAATCAAGTTAAATCTTGAAAGATTATTTTTGTTAATGACATATTTTCACAGACCGTCGATTCAAAGGCAACAAAACTTATACACATCACAAAGGTACATCTAATCTTATGTATTTCAAGGAAAATATGTCTGAATAGATTTTGAGAAAATGGCCGCCAAAGACAAAAATCATTATTTCCTTCAACAAAAAAAGGTCGTTTTGACCTTCCAAGGTCATTCAAGGTCATATTCAAGGTAACCATTCAAACCGCAATATACGACTTCCCATTTGAATGTGAGAATATTTAGGCTCTATCTCGACGTGTTCTAAGAGTTTACCCTGCAATAATCCCATTATGAATGAAAAATTGGCTGAAATTGTCTAAGTCCAAAAAAATTTTTCAATGGTCACCAATGGTCACCTACCTGTCAAAAAATCAAAATGGCCGCCCCACGCAGACTGTCATTTCAAAGACAACAAAACTTATACACATCACAAAGGTACATATGGAGAATCATATACATGATTTTGAGGAAAACTGTCTGACTAGATTTTGAGGAAATGGCTACCAAAGACAAAATTCATTGTTTTTTCGACAAAAAAAGGTCGTTTTGACCTTTCAAAGTCATTGAAGGTCAAATTCAAGGTCACCACTCAAACCGCAATATATGATTTCCCATTTGAATGTGCCAATACTTAGGCTCTATCTTGAAGTGTTCTATGTGTTTACTCCGCACAGCTCCCATTATGAAGGAAAAATTGGGTGAAATTTTCCAGGTCCAAAAAAATGTTCAATGGCCAAAAAAAATTTTTTGCTGGAAATGGCTTAAAACGAATAGTGACTTGATTTGGGATAAAACAATTTTTTACGCTGACCCGTCAAAAAATCAAAATGGCCGCCACACGCAGACCGGCGAGTCAAGGGCAACGAAACTCATACACGTCATAGAGGTACATGAGAGGAATGTTTTGAAACAAAAATCTCAAAACTGATCAGACAATTTTTGAGAAAATGGCCACCAAATCCAAAATTGGCATTTTTTTGGGCAAAAATGGCCGCTAAATCGTCTTTAGATATTGGCCAAAGGTATGTTCTGACAAATTTATGGGGAAATTCATCATGCCAAAATAAAGTTACAGACCTGGACGGACGACGGACGAAAAACCATGATAATAGCTTACCGGCCCTTTGGGGAAATGCTATCCATGCTAGCATAAGTTGAGCATTTTATTTATGCTATAGCTCATAGCCAATGCTAGCATGGGTGGTGCATTTTGCTATCCTTGTACTGTAACTAGTAAAACTTTAAAAAATATTGTGATTTCAAGGTCGATATATCAATTATTTTTATTGGAAATAAAAGCCTACCGAAATCGCCAAAAAACACGTGAAAAGAAGTCTAACGAAGTTTACCGAAAACCTGTGGTTATGGTTTACATATACAAAGTTGAAGACATTTAGCCTATAAACATCAAACATGGATGCATGTGCCGAATATGTTATTGAGGTGCACAGTTACCAGCTATAACCATGCGCAAATGAAGTGATAGATGCAGGGAAAGTCGGCAGCGTATGGTTGACCAGCCACGTCAAAACCCGGTGTTCAACTTCATTTTAAGATATCAATATTTTCGGAACCATTCGATACGATATATTGAGGCTTGGTAAAATTTGATTGTCGATATATAGTGCTACGCGTATTATTCGGTGATATTCTGTTTTCATCAAAAACATCAGTACTCCATTCTCAACAAGAATTCAGTGCCATTTGTTTTAATAGTACAGGTTATTGGAGTGATCACATATGTCAAAGTCGATATTTTAATGGTTGCTTATTTTTAACTAATTAACATTTATTTCCTCATTCTGAAGAAATAATAGGTTTCGTATGATTGTCTTTCTAATCAAGCCTGTGTAATTTCATCATCATTCATCAAAAACCCGTAGTCGTGTTCACAAACCAAGTGTGCTAAACAGGCAAATTTGAGCAGAAAATATGTCGCCATTCGGCCAATTTGGTTTCTATGGCCACCAAAATCGATTGGTGTCGCTATCTTACCATAAAACATGTCTCCCTAAAAAAACATCTTAATCGGTTCAGAATTGCAACCTGTAGAGCGTTCACAAGAAACTCTGGCAGAAGCGGACACAGCGCAACGGAGACACATCCATACACGTAGTATCTGCCGAACTTTGTTCGGGGATCCAATAATTTGTGCAGAATCTTAACTTTAATCACCGGTACATGTAATATGGCCTAAAAACATTACATACCAGGACGGGATGGAAAATATGACGAGAATTTAGACCGCAGAATTCCCAATATACACGAACACGAGGGTTTACTGTATGTGCGACACTGTTATCGGAGATGATGAGCTGATGTTTAGGAAGAAGGGACCCTCTTTCTTGTCATAGAACGTACAGGGCGACACATTGTAGACTCCTCCGACAACATTCTCCAACTCAAGTACACAGAACCCGCGCCTGCAAATATCACAAACAATGCTGACAACTAGACAACAGTTGAAACTCTTCTTACATTGAATATTGTTTGTGTATATTCATGATTTCACCAGTATTCGTTGACTTTGTAGCAACACTGGACCTGTGGTGAGGAAGAACATTGTTCATGTTGTTACCAACCTGAAATCTCCAGAAGTCTTCTTCTTGAAGGAACCAGCAGTGTTTGCAACCTTCTCAGACACACACGTCACAGTGAAGCCGATACTATACTGCCTGTAACAAATGTCACACATGTCACAAAAAAGCTGACGCTATACTGCCTGTAACAAATGTCACACATGTCACAATAAAGCTGACGCTATACTGCCTGTAACAAATGTCACACATGTCACAATGAAGCCAACACTATACTGCCTGTAACAAATGTCACACATGTCACAATGAAGCCAACACTATACTGCCTGTAACAAATGTCACAATGAAGCCAACACTATACTGCCTGTAACAAATGTCACACATGCCACAATGAAGCCAACACTATATTGCCTGTAACAAATGTCACACACGTCACAGGGAAGCCAACACTATACTGCCTGCAACAAATGTCACACTTGTCACAGTGAAGCCAATGCTATACTACCGATACTATCAGAAGCTGGTTAGTTGCACTGTTGTTGTAAGAACTTACTTTGGTTCTCAAAGTTCTATGAGAAGCTGGTTATTCGCTCTGTTGTTGTTTTAGGAACTACTTTGGTTCTCAAAGTTCTATGAGAAGCTGGTTACTGTAAAACTACTAATTTTGGCGGAAGATTTATTTGGCGTATTTGGCCGTAGGGGAAAAACCGCCAAATTAAATCATCCGCCAAATTAACTATATATATGTTAAGAAATACAAGTGGTTTTGAAATCGCCAAATTTAATCTCCACCAAATTACGTGGGGCTCAC
Source organism: Terebella lapidaria (assembly GCA_949152475.1). Lineage (NCBI taxonomy): Eukaryota > Metazoa > Annelida > Polychaeta > Terebellida > Terebellidae > Terebella > Terebella lapidaria. The sequence continues at coordinate 31,909,865 of OX424560.1, forward strand.
AACCGTCAAATTTAATAGCCGCCAAAATTAGTCTTTTTACAGTATTCGCTCTGTTGTTGTTATAGCAACTTACTTTGGTTCCCAAAGTTCTATCAGAACCTGGTTGGTCGCACTGTTGTTGTTATAAGAACTTACTTTGGTCCGCAGGGTTCTATCAGAACCTGGTTGGTCGCTCTGTTGTCGTTATAAGAACTTACTTTGGTCCGCGGAGTTCTATCAGAAGCTGGTTAGTCGCTCTGTTGTTGTTATAAGAACTTACTTTGGTCCGCGGAGTTCTATAAGAACCTGGTTGGTCGCTCTGTTGTCGTTATAAGAACTTACTTTGGTCCGTGGAGTTCTATCAGAAGCTGGTTAGTCGCTGTGTTGTTGTTATAAGAACTTACTTTGGTCCGCGGAGTTCTATCAGAAGCTGGTTAGTCGCTCTGTCGTTGTTATAAGAACTTACTTTGGTCCTCAAAGTTCTACAAGAACCTGGTTAGTTGCTCTGTTGTTGTTATAAGAACTTACTTTGGTCCGCGGAGTTCTATCAGAAGCTGGTTAGTTGCGCTGTTGTTATCCACATTTATTTGGTAGATTGGGTTGTTTTTATGGGTCTCAGGATAGTTGGTACAGCCGCCAGCGGTTTTACCCTTCCACTCCCCTGTGATCTGTGAATGTAAACATTCACCAAAAATAGATGATTGATGTAATTTGTGAACAGCTTCCACCTTAAGCGTCATTCAGAATATACATGTATTTTTTATTTATTTTTATTCATGATAGCAAACAGCTTATTAGTTGGTCTCACAACCAACATCAACATACAATGCGGCAAAATAACGTACATGATCAATTTGGTAGTAGTTGGCATACCGTATTGGTCCTAATAGTGGCATACGCCCTAATAGTAGAGCGCCCCGCTCTTTTTCCCCAAAAAGTTTGAGTTTTGTGACCTTGTAATTCACTTCATATCTTTCTAATATGATCTTGGAAAGTTCCAATCCACATATTTATGTTATTTGAATCATAATAAAGTGGATTGAAGGCTATAGGTTTATTATTGAGTGATATCCTTAAATCCGACCTCTAGTTTGACCTCATTTTTACGCGTGCTGCTGCAGGATGTCTTGCTTTGGGCAGTTTGGCTCATCGTGCTACTATTGAACCAATGTGGTACATATCATTGCTGACGGATTGCTCAGGGATTACACGTACACGTACAGTATTGTGAGTTACAATAAGTCCACTGTACATGTAACATCAGAATGCCGGATGTTTTTATCTGTTGTTTACAAACCTGTTTCTCATATTTAGCTACATATGGCTCAGAGATCTTCCAGAGCTTGAACTCGCATGTGGAGTAGACTCGGAGCGTGTAGTGTATTGTGTTACTCTTCTCGTACTGTGAGATGACGAGGGAGTAGATCTGCGGACCCTTGTCTTCTAGCACCTTACACAGGTAGTGTGGGCTGTTGATACGCACACCATCTTTGTAGGGTGGTGGGTCGTCTGTAACCATGACAACGGTGAACATCAGTAGCCATGGCCAAAAAAATATATTTCAGAAATAAACAAAAATTTAGCTTCATAATCTTCACTCAAAAAAAATTATTAAAAACATACACATATATGCCATTGCTCTCTTAGAACAAATTTTCACTGTACATCTGCATCAAAACTCATCATGGGTCTTGAGGCTACTTACATGGGTAAAAGACTCTGTTGCCTTGTGTCTTGTACACCAAAACTGTGATGAATTCTCGGTTGTCAGCGAAGTCATCCTGCGAGGTACGAAGAACATATCTTGGTACATGTACTTCCAAATGAACAGTTAAATATGATATACCAGGCATGTCTATTTTTTTTCTAGTGAATACTTGAATAACAAGATATGCCTGGTGTAGATATGGCAATGTCATGTACTTTGTCTGTAATATGGCGAGTGAGAAGAATCCACACCGCACTGGGCCCAGTTGCCTTCACTTCCAGTCGGTACTGGGGATTGTCTCCAATGTTGTAAGCATCTTTCTTAGGTCCTTCCTTTGCAGTCCAAGTGCTGAAGTGTATCAGACCATGTCATCACATCTTAGCTTGTTTATTCCGTGTACATGATATCTATGTAATTGCCTAAATGTTATTGTATGTCATGAAACATTACAGGTACTTATCAGGAGATATACAGTTGGCATGTATTACTGACTGATGCATGCAAGTTGTGTGTTGGAAGAGGTCTGGATTCCAGTTGATGTAAATCACATCATAGAACTTCAGAATGGAGTCGTAGTCGATCCAGAAGATACCTAGTGAATCAACAGGATTTAATCTCGAACAAACATTTGTGATGCATATTACACAGGAATGTGAACATGTATGAGGAGTTATAACTTTCCCACAACGTTTACTGTTTACCATAGAATGATAAAGATACCATTGTCAACAATGCTGGCCTGTTTGGGGTCAAAGTTGAGCTGCTTTTTGAGATCCGCTGTCCAATGGACTGTGTCAAGTTCAGAGTAGTTGCCACGCCAGCGCAAGTGACTCCAAGGATTCTTGAGCTGGATGAGCTTCCTGCCCTGAAAGTTTTAACCCAACTTTTATATTTATACTTTGCATACTTACCTCTGATTATCATGATTATGTGGTGCCTTAATTAGACGGCACTCATTTGCCAACCGCATATAATATGGGGGTGAACTAAAAAAGAAATGATTTTACCGCAGATTGGTTACATCCAGAGTTTATAGCGTGGGGAGGTGGGTGGATCGATCTGACGTTGGAGGTAACAATGCATAGTTAGGTAAAGCCCCAATCCCATATGAATACGGACCAACGCGGCAATATCATATCACCAAGGATTGTCCCAGACATCAATCTGTGTTGATCCGAGGTGATTTGGACCGGAGCCAGCATCCAGGAACGTCGAGGACCGATAAACACGGCATCAACATTGAACCAGCATGGATGACCAAGGACCATTCCAAACCCACTCAGCAGAAACATGGTCCATCGCGGACCAACATGGCAGCCATATGGACCGCGCCGTCACAGCAGGGAGTCCACACAGGTAAGCACAGCAGCAACAAGGACCAACACCACGGACCGCGCCGTCAAAGCAGGGAGTCTACACAGGTAAGCACAGCAGCAACAAGGACCAACACCATGGACCACGCCAGCAAGCAAAAATTTCCTATAAATTTCTCTGCCTTGACGATCCTTAATATAAAGTTGCATCCTGCGCTGTCAAAGACCACCAAGGTGTATACATGGACAATCAGGGCAGAGACACGGACGTACACGGCCTTGTACGTGGGTTTGGCAAATGAGTGCTGCCAAATCAATAGAGCTCAGAATCAGAAATAAGTATCGTTTATCACTATCATAGTTGATCAGGTTGGAAAATTGGATGAACAATTTTCTTTTCACTAAAATTGCTATATATTTTCATATTGACACAATGGAAAAACTATAATATTCATCAAAATTCATCAAACGTTATTGAGAACCTATAGTTTTATTAAGGGAAATGATGTACATGCTACAGTTGTACGAACATTTTCAGTGACATATAGAATATACTGTACTAAGTGTGTAGAGAGTATCATATCTTCCTATTAACATCTCACTAACTCCAACTCATTACGTTTAAGGGTTTTCAATCACACTGGGTTTTGAAGGTTTTTTTAGGTGTCACCTTGACACAAAATGAGAAGTATGCAATAAAAATGTTTGAATTTCTTGAAGTATGGCTGAAGTAATACATGTGCATTCGAGCCAAAATGTCCCTTTTGTCAGATATTACCTCAAATAGAGAGATGACCAGCACAAACCTGCACAACTCATATGTCGAGCAATGCGCATGCGTGTGTCGGTACAAGCCCTGCTCTATCACAAACCTGCAGAACTCGTATGTCGAGCAATGCGTAAGCGTGTGTCGGTACAAGCCCTGCTCTATCAGCCTCCACCTCGCTGATATCCCCTGTTGCCACGGTGACCAGACAGTGACCCTTGTGGAAGCGGTCCATGATTCGAAGGAATTCGTGCTCCGCGTTGAACTCCTTGGTGCCAGGGCGGATGGCCACGCGCTCTGGTATCCATCCGGTCAACGCATGCAGGTCGATGTTCTGAAGAGCAGACATACAGTATATGTGTAAGTAGCAGTAGCATCCCATGGCAACGAACAATTCTTCATGTTGATCAGCAAGAACTATTATTCATTGTGGATATAATCTAAAGATATTTGCGAGTATGCTACATGAGTAAGCAAAAATATGCACTGACTGCCCACACGGATTGTTATCGTACAAATGCTAGCGAAAAGCTCCAGATGCTAGAAAATGCCAGTAATAGGCATTATCCATCATAGTATGAGTGGCACATATTTTCAGCAATAGCATGATGCTATAGGTCATAGCAAATGATAGTGAATATAAGGATGATGCTTTTCAAATTTATTCAATGCATTTATCTTCACTAGTACCTAGCCCCAGCAGTGGCTCTCCCAACATAGAAACCAGTGGCGCGTTTCGGAGAGCCACACGTCTGCCTTTGCTTCAAGTCTGGGACTGCAACCGCCTCTCGCTTCAAAGTGTGGGGCTTCATTACAATGCATAGGCCTATTTTGAACGAGTCCCCCATAAACTAAACCTCTCGTATGTTACCAACAGTGGTCATAAACCTGGCAGCACATGATAGCACGTGCAATGGGTGTCCTTATATTCAGGACACTTGCGTTTTTGGCGCCAAAACCCAGTATATCAAGTATAAGAATGTGGGTGTCCTTATAGGCTAATATTGTTTTATGGCGCAAAAACGTAAACCTTCTTGAGTATAGGGACATGCTCTTATACATGAATATAAGGACAGGCTTGAATATGAGGACAGTGTCCTTATATGCGAGATTATACGGTCATGAAATCTCGAAAAAAATGACTGATACCCATGAAAACAATAGATGTTGAGAACTAGACGTCAAGGCCTAAAGATGCCTTGGAGGCATTTCGGTGTGATGAATAATTTATAATACTAGATATCGACGAAAATGAAAAATGTCGACAAATTTCGGGTCAAGGTCAAAGTTGATCCATAATACCCGCTAGACATGTTTGTCTAGGGCGACGAGTCCGAAAATACCATCCGTTTCGCTCTACGACGCACCGTTTCCGAGATATCGACGAAAACAAAAACTGCCGACTCGGCAAAAAAATTTCGGGTCAAGGTCAAAGTTAATCCATAATACCCCTTAGACATGTTTGTCTAGGGCGACGAGTCCGAAAGTAACGTCCGTTTCGCTCTACGACGCACCGTTTCCGAGATATCGACGAAAACGAAAAATGCCGACTCGGCAAAAAAATTTCGGGTCAAGGTCAAAGTTCATCAATAATTCCCCTTAGACATGTTTGTCTAGTGCGACGAGTCCGAAAATAACGTCCGTTTCGCTCTACGACGCACCGTTTCCGAGATATCGACGAAAACGAAAAATGCCGACTCGGCAAAAAAATTTCGGGTCAAGGTCAAAGTTCATCAATAATTCCCCTTAGACATGTTTGTCTAGTGCGACGAGTCCGAAAATAACGTCCGTTTCGCTCTACGACGCACCGTTTCCGAGATATCGACGAAAACGAAAAATGCCGACTCGGCAAAAAAATTTCGGGTCGGGTCAAGGTCAAAGTTCATCCATAATACCCCTTAGACATGTTTGTCTAGTGCGACGAGTCCGAAAATAACGTCCGTTTCGCTCTACGACGCACCGTTTCCGAGATAACGACGAAAACGAAAAATGCCGACTCGGCAAAAAAATTTCGGGTCAAGGTCAAAGTTCATCAATAATACCCCTTAGACATGTTTGTCTAGTGCGACGAGTCCGAAAATAACGTCCGTTTCGCTCTACGACGCACCGTTTCCGAGGCATTATGAGTAAGCAAAAATATGCACTGACTGCCCACACGGATTGTTATCGTACAAATGCTAGCGAAAAGCTCCAGATGCTAGAAAATGCCAGTAATAGGCATTATCCATCATAGTATGAGTGGCACATATTTTCAGCAATAGCATGATGCTATAGGTCATAGCAAATGATAGTGAATATAAGGATGATGCTTTTCAAATTTATTCAATGCATTTATCTTCACTAGTACCTAGCCCCAGCAGTGGCTCTCCCAACATAGAAACCAGTGGCGCGTTTCGGAGAGCCACACGTCTGCCTTTGCTTCAAGTCTGGGACTGCAACCGCCTCTCGCTTCAAAGTGTGGGGCTTCATTACAATGCATAGGCCTATTTTGAACGAGTCCCCCATAAACTAAACCTCTTGTATGTTACCAACAGTGGTCATAAACCTGGCAGCACATGATAGCACGTGCAATGGGTGTCCTTATATTCAGGACACTTGCGTTTTTGGCGCCAAAACCCAGTATATCAAGTATAAGAATGTGGGTGTCCTTATAGGCTAATATTGTTTTATGGCGCAAAAACGTAAACCTTCTTGAGTATAGGGACATGCTCTTATACATGAATATAAGGACAGGCTTGAATATGAGGACAGTGTCCTTATATGCGAGATTATACGGTCATGAAATCTCGAAAAAAATGACTGATACCCATGAAAACAATAGATGTTGAGAACTAGACGTCAAAGCCTAAAGATGCCTTGGAGGCATTTCGGTGTGATGAATAATTTATAATACTAGATATCGACGAAAATGAAAAATGTCGACAAATTTCGGGTCAAGGTCAAAGTTCATCCATAATACCCGCTAGACATGTTTGTCTAGGGCGACGAGTCCGAAAATACCATCCGTTTCGCTCTACGACGCACCGTTTCCGAGATATCGACGAAAACGAAAACTGCCGACTCGGCAAAAAAATTTCGGGTCAAGGTCAAAGTTAATCCATAATACCCCTTAGACATGTTTGTCTAGGGCGACGAGTCCGAAAGTAACGTCCGTTTCGCTCTACGACGCACCGTTTCCGAGATATCGACGAAAACGAAAAATGCCGACTCGGCAAAAAAATTTCGGGTCAAGGTCAAAGTTCATCAATAATTCCCCTTAGACATGTTTGTCTAGTGCGACGAGTCCGAAAATAACGTCCGTTTCGCTCTACGACGCACCGTTTCCGAGATATCGACGAAAACGAAAAATGCCGACTCGGCAAAAAAATTTCGGGTCAAGGTCAAAGTTCATCAATAATTCCCCTTAGACATGTTTGTCTAGTGCGACGAGTCCGAAAATAACGTCCGTTTCGCTCTACGACGCACCGTTTCCGAGATATCGACGAAAACGAAAAATGCCGACTCGGCAAAAAAATTTCGGGTCAAGGTCAAAGTTCATCCATAATACCCCTTAGACATGTATGTCTAGTGCGACGAGTCCGAAAATAACGTCCGTTTCGCTCTACGACGCACCGTTTCCGAGATAACGACGAAAACGAAAAATGCCGACTCGGCAAAAAAATTTCGGGTCAAGGTCAAAGTTCATCAATAATACCCCTTAGACATGTTTGTCTAGTGCGACGAGTCCGAAAATAACGTCCATTTCGCTCTACGACGCACCGTTTCCGAGATATCGACGAAAAAGAAAAATGCCGACTCGGCAAAAAAATTTCGGGTCAAGGTCAAAGTTCATCCATAATACCCCTTAGACATGTTTGTCTAGTGCGACGAGTCCGAAAATAACGTCCGTTTCGCTCTACGACGCACCGTTTCCGAGATAACGACGAAAACGAAAAATGCCGACTCGGCAAAAAAATTTCGGGTCAAGGTCAAAGTTCATCAATAATACCCCTTAGACATGTTTGTCTAGTGCGACGAGTCCGAAAATAACGTCCGTTTCGCTCTACGACGCACCGTTTCCGAGGCATTATGAGTAAGCAAAAATATGCACTGACTGCCCACACGGATTGTTATCGTACAAATGCTAGCGAAAAGCTCCAGATGCTAGAAAATGCCAGTAATAGGCATTATCCATCATAGTATGAGTGGCACATATTTTCAGCAATAGCATGATGCTATAGGTCATAGCAAATGATAGTGAATATAAGGATGATGCTTTTCAAATTTATTCAATGCATTTATCTTCACTAGTACCTAGCCCCAGCAGTGGCTCTCCCAACATAGAAACCAGTGGCGCGTTTCGGAGAGCCACACGTCTGCCTTTGCTTCAAGTCTGGGACTGCAACCGCCTCTCGCTTCAAAGTGTGGGGCTTCATTACAATGCATAGGCCTATTTTGAACGAGTCCCCCATAAACTAAACCTCTTGTATGTTACCAACAGTGGTCATAAACCTGGCAGCACATGATAGCACGTGCAATGGGTGTCCTTATATTCAGGACACTTGCGTTTTTGGCGCCAAAACCCAGTATATCAAGTATAAGAATGTGGGTGTCCTTATAGGCTAATATTGTTTTATGGCGCAAAAACGTAAACCTTCTTGAGTATAGGGACATGCTCTTATACATGAATATAAGGACAGGCTTGAATATGAGGACAGTGTCCTTATATGCGAGATTATACGGTCATGAAATCTCGAAAAAAATGACTGATACCCATGAAAACAATAGATGTTGAGAACAAGACGTCAAAGCCTAAAGATGCCTTGGAGGCATTTCGGTGTGATGAATAATTTATAATACTAGATATCGACGAAAATGAAAAATGTCGACAAATTTCGGGTCAAGGTCAAAGTTGATCCATAATACCCGCTAGACATGTTTGTCTAGGGCGACGAGTCCGAAAATACCATCCGTTTCGCTCTACGACGCACCGTTTCCGAGATATCGACGAAAACGAAAACTGCCGACTCGGCAAAAAAATTTCGGGTCAAGGTCAAAGTTAATCCATAATACCCCTTAGACATGTTTGTCTAGGGCGACGAGTCCGAACGTAACGTCCGTTTCGCTCTACGACGCACCGTTTCCGAGATATCGACGAAAACGAAAAATGCCGACTCGGCAAAAAAATTTCGGGTCAAGGTCAAAGTTCATCAATAATTCCCCTCCCTTAGACATGTTTGTCTAGTGCGACGGGTCCGAAAATAACGTCCGTTTCGCTCTACGACGCACCGTTTCCGAGATATCGACGAAAACGAAAAATGCCGACTCGGCAAAAAAATTTCGGGTCAAGGTCAAAGTTCATCAATAATTCCCCTTAGACATGTTTGTCTAGTGCGACGAGTCCGAAAATAACGTCCGTTTCGCTCTACGACGCACCGTTTCCGAGATATCGACGAAAACGAAAAATGCCGACTCGGCAAAAAAATTTCGGGTCAAGGTCAAAGTTCATCCATAATACCCCTTAGACATGTTTGTCTAGTGCGACGAGTCCGAAAATAACGTCCGTTTCGCTCTACGACGCACCGTTTCCGAGATATCGACGAAAACGAAAAATGCCGACTCGGCAAAAAAATTTCGGGTCAAGGTCAAAGTTCATCCATAATACCCCTTAGACATGTTTGTCTAGTGCGACGAGTCCGAAAATAACGTCCGTTTCGCTCTACGACGCACCGTTTCCGAGATAACGACGAAAACGAAAAATGCCGACTCGGCAAAAAAATTTCGGGTCAAGGTCAAAGTTCATCAATAATACCCCTTAGACATGTTTGTCTAGTGCGACGAGTCCGAAAATAACGTCCGTTTCGCTCTACGACGCACCGTTTCCGAGATATCGACGAAAAAGAAAAATGCCGACTCGGCAAAAAAATTTCGGGTCAAGGTCAAAGTTCATCCATAATACCCCTTAGACATGTTTGTCTAGTGCGACGAGTCCGAAAATAACGTCCGTTTCGCTCTACGACGCACCGTTTCCGAGATAACGACGAAAACGAAAAATGCCGACTCGGCAAAAAAATTTCGGGTCAAGGTCAAAGTTCATCAATAATACCCCTTAGACATGTAAAACGTCCGTTTCGCTCTACGACGCACCGTTTCCGAGATATCGACGAAAACGAAAAATGCCGACTCGGCAAAAAAATTTCGGGTCAAGGTCAAAGTTCATCAATAATTCCCCTTAGACATGTTTGTCTAGTGCGACGAGTCCGAAAATAACGTCCGTTTCGCTCTACGACGCACCGTTTCCGAGATATCGACGAAAACGAAAAATGCCGACTCGGCAAAAAAATTTCGGGTCAAGGTCAAAGTTCATCCATAATACCCCTTAGACATGTTTGTCTAGTGCGACGAGTCCGAAAATAACGTCCGTTTCGCTCTACGACGCACCGTTTCCGAGATATCGACGAAAACGAAAAATGCCGACTCGGCAAAAAAATTTCGGGTCAAGGTCAAAGTTCATCCATAATACCCCTTAGACATGTTTGTCTAGTGCGACGAGTCCGAAAATAACGTCCGTTTCGCTCTACGACGCACCGTTTCCGAGATAACGACGAAAACGAAAAATGCCGACTCGGCAAAAAAATTTCGGGTCAAGGTCAAAGTTCATCAATAATACCCCTTAGACATGTTTGTCTAGTGCGACGAGTCCGAAAATAACGTCCGTTTCGCTCTACGACGCACCGTTTCCGAGATATCGACGAAAAAGAAAAATGCCGACTCGGCAAAAAAATTTCGGGTCAAGGTCATAATACCCCTTAGACATGTTTGTCTAGGGCGACGAGTCCGAAAATAACGTCCGTTTCGCTCTACGACGCACCGTTTCCGAGATATGCAGGATGAATCAAGGATGACTCAGCAAAAAAATATTTCGACCTCTAGGTCAAAGGTCGTTTGAGGTATCGATCCCAAAATCAATAGGGTTCTTCCCTGGTGATATATAAACCTCCGTGCAAAATTCTGCAACTATTGCCTGAATATTTTTTTGAGTTATCGTCCGGAAACCAAGTTCCTCGATTTCATCCTCACGGACCTCACGGACCTCGGAGCCGGATCAAAAAAAAAAGTACACCCTAGAGATGTTTGTCTAGGGCGACGAGTCCGAAAATAACGTCCGTTTCGCTCTACGACGCACGGTTTCCGAGATATCGACGAAAAAGAAAAATGCCGACTCGGCAAAAAAATTTCGGGTCAAGGTCAAAGTTCATCCACAATTCCCCGTAGACATGTTTGTGTAGTGCGACGAGTCCGAAAATAACGTCCGTTTCGCTCTACGACGCACCGTTTCCGAGATATCGACGAAAACGAAAAATGCCGACTCGGCAAAAAAATTTCGGGTCAAGGTCAAAGTTCATCAATAATTCCCCGTAGACATGTTTGACTAGTGCGACGAGTCCGAAAATAACGTCCGTTTCGCTCTACGACGCACCGTTTCCGAGATATCGACGAAAACGAAAAATGCCGACTCGGCAAAAAAATTTCGGGTCAAGGTCAAAGTTCATCCATAATACCCCTTAGACATGTTTGTCTAGTGCGACGAGTCCGAAAATAACGTCCGTTTCGCTCTACGACGCACTGTTTCCGAGATATCGACGAAAACGAAAAATGCCGACTCGCCAAAAAAATTTCGGGTCAAGGTCAAAGTTCATCCATAATACCCCTTAGACATGTTTGTCTAGTGCGACGAGTCCGAAAATAACGTCCGTTTCGCTCTACGACGCACCGTTTCCGAGATATCGACGAAAACGAAAAATGCCGACTCGGCAAAAAAATTTCGGGTCAAGGTCAAAGTTCATCCATAATACCCCTTAGACATGTTTGTCTAGGGCGACGAGTCCGAAAATAACGTCCGTTTCGCTCTGCGACGCACCGTTTCCGAGATATGCAGGATGAATCAAGGATGACTCAGCAAAAAATTATTTCGACCTCTAGGTCAAAGGTCGTTTGAGGTATCGATCCCAAAATCAATAGGGTTCTTCCCTGGTGATATATAAACCTCCGTGCAAAATTCTGCAACTATTGCCTGAATATTTTTTGAGTTATCGTCCGGAAACCAAGTTCCTCGATTTCATCCTCACGGACCTCGGAGTCGGATCAAAAAAAAAAGTACGCCCTAGAGATGTTTGTCTAGGGCGACGAGTCCGAAAATAACGTCCGTTTCGCTCTACGACGCACGGTTTCCGAGATATGCAGGAAGCCTCAAGGATGAATCAGCAAAAAATTATTTTGACCTCTAGGTCAAAGGTCGTTTGACGGATCGATCCCAAAATCAATAGGGTTCTTCCCTGGTGGCATATGAACCTCCATGCAGAGTTCTGCAACTATTGCATAAATATTTTTCCAGTTATCGTCCGGAAACCAAGTCTTAAAATTAGCCTTGATTTCATCCTCACGGACCTCACGGACCTCCGATCCGGCTCAAAAAGAATAGGGTTCTTCCTCATATCATTTCTGACTTGCGGTGAAAATTTGACAAGGATCTGTCAAGGCAATCTAAAGTTATCGTCCGGAAACCAAAAGTGGCGGAAGAAGAAGAAGAAAAAAAAAAAAAAAAAAAAAAATTCTGCTAAAACCATAAAGGCATTTCTGCCGAAATGCCTTAACTAATCCCAACAAATGCACACACAAAAATACAAAATAATCCAAAATTGTGACCTGTAGTGTGATCAAGAGAAACCTACAAGTTTGTGGATGTGGCATAACACCACCAAAACCATATCATCTCTGACACGTCACAGGGAAATACAATACAATAGATAGCAACACCCAACAGGCCTGAGCAATATCTTCATTGTTCATTGATAATCGACCCTCAAGAGCATTGAAAAACCATGTGTCCCAAATTGGATCATTCCAGGGCGTTTGTGTCGAGAATTGGACATTTTAGTTGTTATTTAGTAACCAAAATTATCAGGGGTTATGCTTTTTATTACCACCATACATTTAAATGTATATGTGTTTGACTGTGTACATGTATATATCCTTACAAAATGATGGGGATCAATTGAAATCTGTGGTCTGTAGAGCTGCTAGAAGTCCATGTCTATGCCCATGGTCATGGGGCGACGATCACAAACTTTCCTTCGAGATATACAATTGCTAGAAACATGGAGCCTCTGCAATACACACCGAGTTAGATCCGGGGAAGTCGTACCCGCCCATCACTTTCATGTACGCTTTCTCAAGCAGGGAGACCCACAGTTCATTACGGTTCGTTGAGTATGAACAAAGCAGCTCTCCTTGACTAGTCATTGGTAATGTGTCATCTATGATCACCTGCAGTACATAAATACATTGTTTTACTTCGAACCTGTGTGTTATAGGGTAAAAGTTTATACTCCAAGTTCTCACTGTCAGGACAGTCTTGTCATCTCTTGTGTTTATGAAAAGCTTTGATTATGAAAGATGCAAACTGAGCACTGGTATAATCATTGCCATTACACATGTTACATGTAGATTGTTAGACTCAAATCTACATACCTTTCTGTGCACACCATTTAGATTCAACTTGATCATATATTTGCCACAAGGGTTGTATTGGGGATCACCGTTTCTATTCTGTGGATATATGATGCTGAAATATGGAGAAAGAAACAACATGTTTGGGAGAGAAGCTTCATTGGGGCATATGGTAAATACAAGTGACCTCTCACTGTAATGGTGCTAACTAGCAGGTGAATACATGTACACATTGGAAATGGTAATCATAACTGCATTTACTAACAAATGGTCCTTGAACCAACCTTGTGATAAGCTTTTTCCGGAAACGTCTTTCATACTGAGCCGAGATTGCAAGAGATGCAACGAATGAGCAGTCAGACACGATCGTCTGTAACATGCAAGCAAGTCACACATGCTATATTGTATCACATCCTTGAATCATGATCCGTCCAAAAAATGTATATCTTGTATATGGGCAACTACCTATGAAATCTATTGAAAATGTAATATGAAGCGGATAACTACTGGGTACTGGGAATGAAATTTTGTTCAAATGTAGTCAAATTTAAATGTTTATCTGAGGAACAGTCTGCACTGACCTGCTTGATACTGAAGGAAGACACAGCATAGATCATTTGTGGATTGTTACAGAACTCCTCCGGTCTCGACCACCGACCCAACTTCTGTCGTTGTTTCGGCGACAACACCAGCGTGCCGTGTTTGTCCCTGAGAAGTCAGAGGGGGCCATTATACTTTCATATCTCTCAACAGTCAGGGACATTTCTTATTGGGAAATTTGTCAGATATATATATTTATCATTTGCCGGTGTTATTATCAGATGATTTTAATCTTGTAGCTAGGAGTGATGATGTTGTCTTATTCAGGTAGTGGCTGGAGTGTTTTGTGTATTCTACCCTAGAAACAATCCATATTCCACCTCTGATCTCATTCATCAAACATCATTCTCATTCATAAATGTTAAAAACTGAAATAAGTAAACCATGTGCAACATTACGTCTATGTAGCATAATATCAGCTAGCATGATAAGTATCATGATATCATGATAAGTAGATGCTCTCCAGTCTGAGAGTGGAGGATACTGTGAATGTATCCTCTTGATGATATATAATACCTTTTGCTCAAAATATGTTAATACAGACAAAATATTATTTATAATAGATTGCTGCCCCGAGGTGAGGTACAATCTTCTCTGGAATCCAGTCAGGGTCTTTCATCAATGTCATTAATCAATGTTAATAAATGTTTCAGATGTCAAAGTAGGATAATATGTTTTGAAATTGGCTAGCATGTTTTCAATTATATAGAACTTTTACATCCTCCAAAATTTGCTCTCATGACCCTGCAGTGAGGTTTAAACATACAGAAAATATGCATGATGATAAGGAAATTTTTACCTCTGCAATGACATAAAACATGTAAAACAAAGACATGAATTTTCATATATTGTCGTTATCTGCAACAAAAAAACCCCTTAAATTGAATACTTTGGGTTTCATCACTATAATATACCATACATTCATGAGTTACATGACTGTATGAGAAATTGAACTGTGTGATTTTCCAAACTGTGTCATTTTGACCCCAAATTTGTCAAGAATCATTAGATTAGATCATTAGAATCATTAGATCATTACATCAAGAATACATGGGGTAGGCCAGTTCTGATTAGATGCAGGAAACCTACATCCACACAACTTCCGGGCACTCGACCAAATCATACTGGTCAACGATCAGAACATACTGGTCAACGGCCAGAACATACTGGTTAACAAATTCCTCTCAGCTTTGGTAATTATGCAAAAATAATTGATACGCATCATGGTCTTATCATGTGTTAGCACACACAAAAATTTTGACGATCGGTCAAAGGTGTGACCCATAGAGTGATCATCAGCAAGTATCTACGGACAAGGCAGTAGCTAGGGGTCTATCATAAATCCACAGTATCCACCGACCTCCCACATAGGCTGTCCTGATTGCCTGTGACAAGTGAGATGTGCTGTCATACCTCTAGTACAGGACACTCACGTGAAGGGCAGTGGGTACGCAAATCTTTCCTTGACGTCCACCGCCATGAAAGGCACATATTCTCGGCCATTTATGTACGAAGTTGTCCTGAAAAAAGTCATGGTACTTTCATGGGCGTAGCATAAAATTTTGTGGAAAAGTTGAACTTGATCACAGGTAGTTGGATTTATACGTAATAAACATAAATACAACTACATGCCCATTCCTACCCATTAAAATCAGCTGAATACTGCATAACCCATGAGAAAAATTAACCAGAGTGTATGCAAATAACTACCAGTCTGATATACATGTTACTGGTCAAAATACTGCACAGTCTGGAATCTTATTTTTAGAAATGTGCGAGACCAAACAGAAGATATGAACAAAAGAGACTGAATACTAACCTGAGGACCATGATTTCCTCCTTAGTGTAACCACCCGACCCCCCTGTACCTGTGGGTCTGGGTGCAGGTGGCCCACCCTGTGCCCCCCGTCGGGCGGTGGAGGAGGGCTGGTCCAGGAGGGAGTCACCCAGGGGTCTGTAGTGGGCTCTCCTGTTTCCCGCTGGGGATCTGCATCAATAACTCCCAAGATTAATTTGCAAAATTTGTCAACTATCGCTCTTAATATTTCATGATCTGAATCCAAGTACGAACTTGCAATAGTGTCAATACTCTAAAGTTAAGTAGGAGAATCACTGCTGGTTGATATATACTTTATTCACTATGTATAAAGTCATGCACATAAATGTAATACACCACAAAATCACAATAGGGGAGGTGGAGCCATACCTCGGAGGGTGTGAGTCAGTGGGCTTGACATGTAAGCCTGTCCCAGTGCTGCTGGTCTCTGGCAGCCCACTCGGCGGCTCTGGACCTAGGTTCAGTGTGTCCACCTTCTTTAGCACCTCAGCACTTGGAAAACACACGAGCATTATACTAAAAACAATTTTAGCAGTAAGTATGCAATGAAGCACTAGTTTTAACAAACATCCTACCAGTATATACATAACCTTTACATATCAAACCTCGATATGTACATGCACATGATGTATAATAAACACGAGGGTAAATTCAGAAAACCCACTGTTTTATGCTACGTTCTGAAGTACAAACGTAGAGCAAAGCCGAGTTGTCATGAATATATATTGTGTTTTAGTTGCCTTGCGAACACCCACAATGCCCCCTGCACTAACAAGCAAGTTCCAGGGGACACATGGGAGTCAGACATTGAGAAGTGGGTAGTACTGACATCGCAGCGGAAATACATGTATCTTAACACAACTTGAAAATATTGGAAATTGATGATGGCACTTTTGCCTATACTATTCTGTGGAATATTATTGTTTATGGCCAGACTTAGATGTGTGTATTATCATGATTATTGCCTGGGGATCGTCAAATCACCACAATCCCTCTGTGGACACGACTTACCGATCCAATGCTTGTTGAGCCAGTTTTGTCACTTTAGCCTGGATGTCCTTGTCTGTGGTTTCTTTGCACTAACAATAGGAGAAAAAACAGCAGATGTATTAACAGCAAGCGAATATTTCGTACCTACCTTACTCCTACCTCTATAATATATAGCAGCAATAACTAGGCGTCAAGGCCTAAAGACCTTGGGGGTATTTTGGTGTGAAGCTTTTAAAAAAGTTTAAGATCGAGGGTAAAGATATGCCCTGAGGTCGAAAATAATCTCCATTTCATTCTCTGACGCACTGCTTCCGAGGTATTGACGAAAACAAAAAATGCCAACTCAGCAAAAAAAAATTTCGGTCAAAGTCGAAGTTCAACCCCAGACCCTAAGACATGCTTGTCCAGGGCGACGTGTCTAAAAATAATGTCTTCTTCATCCTAGGAGGCACTGTTTCCAAGATAGCGACAAAAATCAACAATAATAACTCAGCTAAACAAATTCAAATCGACGACAAAAAACACCCTACATACTCCTGAGACATATTTCTCTAATGCGATGAGGCCAAAAATAACATCTGTGCCGCTCTACGATGCACCAACTCTGAGATATCGATGAAAAAAAAGACGAAAAAAAGTATTCCTAATACCTCTAGAACATGTTTGACATTACATGTTCTCGGGCTGATAGTTGGCATATTATCAGATTATGACATCATCTTAAACTGTTGGTGGTCAGTATTTAATCCAGGGTTTAGCATAAAATTTTTTTATTCCATAAGGAACATCCAAAAGCCATTTCCCCATGGGAATATTAGTTACAAACTTTGAAGCACCCCAACTTGACAAAGCAGTTTTTTTTTATATTTCTGGAGCCCAGTAATTTGGAAAATAAAACCCAATTCCAATGAGAATCTCTTGCCTCATGTGTATCAACACTGAAAAATTATCCATAAAATTCATATTGATACCCGTTTCTGTCACATTACATATTACATTACATCATGTACATAGTATTTTTGAGATTGTCACACCATTGATATTTGATGTTATCATTGATATATGCATTAGAAATATATTAAAGTTACTAGGACATGTACATCAGTACATATGCATAAGAAATGTAAATGTACAAGTAATACAAGTCATGGAATCCCACCAGTCTGAGGCACATGTCCGCAGCCTCAGTGTACAACTCAAATGCATCCGTTTCGTTGCCACTGCTATCCTCTTCCAAAGCTTGTTCTACCAGGAAACGCGCGCGATCCAAGCCGAGCTGTCAACACGAGTGCTACAGGTATTGAACTATTCCTACCATTAGACATGAGTATCTAGACTTATCTTCCACTAGAAAGCCCAAACTATCTTGGTCATGTATGTGTGAGAATAAGCAAATAAAGTCAGTGTGACTTACTTGTTGTTGTGACTTGACCGGTGCTGTGAAGGCTGTTACAGTGTGTCCTGGTTCATACACCAAGAAAACAGAAAACATGCAAAAGTTCTACTCCCACTATTAGTGTCACATAAATATATGATATATTTGTGTGTGTGTGTATAGAGATGAAACAGGTATGTTCTATCAGTAAAAGTTGTGTACAACTGTACACTTCACAATGATGCCCAGTTACCATGACTACACGATACCCACCAGTTTGCTTGAGTTGCTCAGATCGCCTGAGATATTCGTTGCCTTTCTCTCTGAGATCAGGGAGTCTGGACCCCGCCATCGCTGCTGACAGCAGCGCCTGAGCGGCCTCCTGGTGGGGACAGAAACAACTACATCCAGATAACACAGTTAGGATTTGTCAGATATAGAATTGACATGTGCTCGGTCAGTTATTGAACTTCAAAGAAAGGTCTAGAATCAGCAATCTGGTGGAGGTGGGGGGGGGGGGGGATTAACAGTCTCAGCCCCCTTTAGTCCAACACTCAGCATTGCTGAATGTTCATGTACATACACTGTAGTAAAATATAGCTGTATCCACGAGCCCTTCTTGATCACATCGCACTGCTCGCTGTGCGAAGTTGAAAGCATCCTGTTCTAATGCTGTAGGATCAGCCATCACACACCACTATAGTACTTGTAATCTGCACAGGAAAATAAGAAGTCGTTAACATGGTTAAGCTGCACGGCTCAAACAGGTTTGAAAAAAATCAAGAGTATACATGTTTGTTAAATCTGTTTACACAGTTTTAGCCCAAAATTATTTGATACTTTAGTTCAAGTTGTTATCTCGTAACAACTCGGCACAATTCACCTAAGAGTGGAGGCAATTTTCTGACTAATATCTCTAAAATAAAAATTAGGCCAAGGGCCAAAGATAGGTTACCGGACAATGTTTAATATTTTAGGTATTAGCCAGGTCACTGGTTGAATTCAAGGTCAAGAGAATATTCAGCATATATAACATTAAGCATATATCATGTCCACAGTTGATTGCTAAGCTGTAAGTTCAATAATCAGAGAGAGATTAGCAATTTTATGCTGTAGCCTTGAAAATGAAGGGGCAAAGGTCAAATTCAAGGTCATCAAAATATTCAGTGTATATCATTTTCTATATCATGTATATCATGTCCACAATTGATTCCCAAGCCATACAGTCAATAGAGGAGCAAGATATGAGCCAGTTTGTCCTTGGACCTTAGAAATGAGGTCAGAGGTCAAATTCAAGGTCACGAGAATATTCAGCATATATCATTTCCTATATGTGCACAATTGATTCCTAAGCTGTAAAATCGATAATAAGTGAGATATTAGCCATTTTGTCCTGTGACCTTGAAAATGAGGTCAAAGGTCAAATTCAAGGTCATGACAATAATCTGCATATATCATTTCCTATATGTTCATAATTGATTGCTAAGCTGTAAAGTCGATAACAAGCGAGATATTAGCCATTTTGTCCTGTGACCTTGAAAATGAGGTCGAAGGTCAAATTCAAGGTCATCAGAATATTCAGCATATATCATTTCCTATATGTCCACAATTGATTCCTAAGCTGTAGAGTTGATAATAAGCGAGATAAAAGCCATTTTGTGCTCTGACCTTGAAACTGAGGTCAGAGGTCAAATTCAAGGTCACGAGAATATTCAGAATATATCATTTCCTATATGTCCACAATTGATTCCTAAGCTGTAGAGTCGATAATAAGCGAGATATAAGCCATTTTGTGCTCTGACCTTGAAAGTGAGGTCAGAGGTCAAATTCAAGGTCACGAGAATATTCAGCATATATCATTTCCTATAGGTCCACAATTGACTCCTAGTCTCTAATCTCAATATCAAGTGAGATATTAGGCATAATGTGTCCCATTATAAAGCATAGGAGAATTTAACATGGGAAAGTCCCATTTGAGCCGAGTTTGGGCCAAAATGGCCCACTTCGAGCGATTCAAGCGCAACGAAATTTATAGACATCATAGCAGTACATATGAGGAGTGTTATTTATCAAAAAGAAAAAAAGTTACTGAACAGATTTTGAGAAAATGGCCGCCAAAGTCCAAAATCAGGCATTTTTCGTCGAAAACGGCCGCCATTTTGAAAAAAATGCGAAAATCAAAAAACTAAAAAATACCTCCTTCTTGGATTATTTTTAAGTATTTTTGTGCAAAATTTCAGAAATATTCGCCTGTAAACAAAAAAGATAAAAATGTGGACGACGACGACGACGGACGACGACGGACGACGGACGCAACGCCATGCCAATAGGTGCCGGTAACCTAAAAATGGCAACGTTTCAGCTTGAAATGGGTCTCAGGAATACGAGCAAATTCAGGAATTCTGTTTGTTCGTTAATTAATATGTTCATATCCACAACGAAATGGAAGTATTATTGTAATTGAAAAATTAGGCCAAGGGCCAAAGACAGGTTACCGGACAATATATGTTCAATAATTTAGATGTTAGCCAGGTCACTGGTTAAATTCAAGGTCAAGAGAATATTCAGCATATATAACATTAAGCATATATCATGTCCACAGTTGATTGCTAAGCTGTAAATTCAATAATCAGAAAGATATTAGCAATTTTGTCCTGTGACCTTGAAAATGAAGGCAAAGGTCAAATTCAAGGTCATCAGAATATTTGGCGTATAACAATGATAACATTTCCTATATGTCCATCATGATTCCCACACTATGAAGTCAATAAGCGAGATATTCGCCATTTTGTCCAGTCACCTTGAAAATCAGGTCAAAGGAAACTTGAAAACTAGACGCTTCCGGTTGCCTACGACCGCTTGGGTGTATCCCCCGTAGCCCTATCATCTCTGTTGCCCCAAATATATCGCTGTCAATTGTGAAAAACTAGAGTAAGGGCTAAAAAAGATTACCAGAGAAATGTTAAATCTCAAGTCACAACTGTTTTCTTTTCCCCACCAAAATTGCTGCACTGATTTTCCGAGGTTATTGAAGGTCGAATTCAAAATCACCACTGAAATCTCTTTATATGAATTTCCATTCGACATGTTTGATAAAATAACGAAAATACAGATAGATCAATCTTTTCACCTATTTATATTTCAACTCAGAATATTTTACAAACTTGGTTCCAAGTTGAAATTCAAAGTAAAATTTGACCAAAAATGCATTTCAAGATGACAACATTGGAGCTAGATTGAACTTCTCACCATAAGTTATATTTCGATCCATAATACATGTATGTGCCAAACATGGTTTCAAGTTGAAATTCAAAGTAAAAGGTAATCAAAACTGCATTTCAAGATGACAAAATTGGAGCCAGATCAAACTTTTCGTCATGAGCTATATTTTAACTCATAATACCTGCCCAACTTGATTTCAAGTTGAAATTCAAACTAAAAGTTTACCAAAACTGCATTTTAAGATGACGAAATTGGAGCCAGATAGAACTTTTCGTCATAAGTTATATTTTAACTCATAATATGTGCCAAACTTGGTATTAAGTTGAAATTCAAGCTAAAAGTTTACCAAAACTGCATTTCAAGATGAAGAAATTGGAGCCAGATCGAACTTTCCATCATAAGTTATATTTTAACTCATAATATGTGCCAAACTTGGTTTCAAGTTGAAATTCAAACTAAAAATTGACCAAAACTGCATTTCAAGATGACGAAAATGGAGCCAAATCGAACTTTTCACCATAAGTTATATTTCGACTCATAATATGTGCCAAACATGCTTTCAAGTTGAAATTCAAAGTAAAAGTTGACCAAAACTGCATTTCAAGATGACAAAATTGGAGCCAGATCGAATTTTTCACCATAAGTTATATTTTAACTCATAATTTGAGCCAAACATGGTCTCAAGTTGAAATTCAAAGTAAAAGTTGATCAATGTTTTCATAAAAAGCTATTGTGATCAATAATAGACTTAACTAGCAAAAAAATAATGTTGACTTATTTGGTCACAGCCATAAAATCTCTACTGGACAAAGCCTTCACCTTGTTGAGCCCAATAATAAATATTTCTTGTCTTAACTATTTTCATTGTCGTCACTTATAGACTTAACATGTAAAAATAAAGTTAACATATTCGGTTACACCCAGAAATTTCTACCGGACAAAACCTTAACCTTGTTGAGCTCAATAATAATTGTTTCTCATCTTAACTATTTTTATTGAGGTCAATAATAGACTTAACTAGCAAAAAAAATGTTAACTTATTTGGTTACAGACATAAAATGTCTACTGGACAGAATCTTTACCTTGTTGAGCCCAATGATAAATATTTCTTGTCTTAACTATTTTTATTGTAGTCAATAATAGACTAAACTAGTAAAAATAATGTTAACTTATTCAGTACACCCATGAAATCTGTACTGGACATACTTTCACCTTGTTGAGCTTAATAATAAATATTTCTCATCTTAACTATTTTTATTGTGGTCAATAATAGACTTAACTATTTTTATTGTGGTCAATAATAGACTTAACTAGTGAAAATAATGTTAACTTATTCAGTTACACCAATGAAATTTGTACTGGACAAAACATTTACCTTGTTGAGGTTAATAATAAATATTTCTTGTCTTAACTATTTTTATTGTGGTCAATAATAGACTTAACTATTAAAAATAATGTTAACTTATTCAGTTACACCCATGAAATTTGTACTGGACAAAACCTTTACCTTGTTGAGCTTAATAATAAACGTTTCTCGTCTTAACTATTTTTATTGTGGACAATAATAGACTTAACTAATAGAACTAATGTTAACTTATTCAGTAATATTGTCCTGTTTTCACTGGAAACTTCAGTTCTCCATTCTGAACAAGAAACCAGTGTCATTACCTTCCACTGTACAGGCTATTGGAATGATCGTACATGTCAAAATGGATATTTCAAAATTCTGTAATAAGTTAGGCTGTTAACATATTAATATGTATATGATCATTCTAAAAAACGATTGGTTTCGTGTGACAGCCCTTCCCAACAACACTTCCAAATATTATCGAGATTCGTCAAAAATTGCCATCTGTAGAGCGTTCACAAGCCATGTGTCTCAAACAGGCTGTTTTCAATGCAAAATGTGTCCCCAAACGACCAATTCAGTTGCCACGGCAACCAAAATCGATTGGTGTCGGGATCTTACCATAATATATGTGCCTGCGAAAAATAATGGTGATCGGGTGAGAATTGCGGCCTATAGCGCGTTCACAAGCCATGTGTCTCAAACAGGCTGTTTTCAATGCAAAATGTGTCCCCAAACGACCAATTCAGTTGCCACGGCAACCAAAATCGATTGGTGTCGGGATCTTGCCATTATATATGTGCCTGCAAAAAATAATGGTGATCGGATGAGAATTGCGGCCTGTAGCGCGTTCACAAGAAAATCTCTGCGGACGCGGACACGGACGCGGACACGGACGCGGACGCGGACGCGGACGCGGACGCGGACGACGAAGCCAAATCCATAGTATCCGCCGAACTTTGTTCGGGGGATACAATAAGGTCATTGGTCAAGTCGAGGTCACGAGAATATTCAGCATATATCATTTGGAGTTTGACCACAATTGATTACTAAGCTGTGAAGTTGATAAGTGAGGTATTAGCCATTTGTGATCTGACCTTGAAAATGAGGTCAAAAATCAAGTTCAAGGTTATGAGAATATTCAGCATACATGTGTATCATTTCTTGTTCACAATTGATTCCTAAGCTGTCAAGTCGATAATAAGCGAGATATTAGTCATTTTGTCATGTGACCTTGAAATTTACGTCAAAGGTCAAATTCAAGGTCACGAGAATAATCTGTATATGTCATTTCCTATATGTTCATAATTGATTCCTGAGCTGTAAAATCAATAATAAGCGTGATATTAGCCATTTTGTCCTGTGACCTTGAAAATTAGGTCAAATTCAAGGTCACGATAATATTCATTATTATATGCCTACGAAAATGCTACAATGAATTACACAGAGAGCAATCAGTCCGATATACTGCGTTATTGACCTCCTTCATATTGACCTGCGTCGCGCATAGCAACCGACGTTCTTTCGACGATTTAGGTATTCATGCGCTGGTGAAATGACGCTTTTGGTTTTGTAGTACATGAAAATGTCCATAAAATTCTTTGCTTTCAGGGCCTGAAAAGCCTAGAAAATGTCAGCATTTGTAATCATAGCTCTCCCGATGGGTGTACATATCATGGCGCGGCATATAATAATAAGTTAATCGGCTGGATACAGTGTTTGAGGCCTCAGTCGTGTCTGTGCCGCGGACGCACTCGCAAGCTCGAGAAGACACAACCTCGGGCCTCAAACACTGTATCCAGTCAATTACCTATAAGAATACATCATTTCCTATATGTTGACAATTGATTCCTAAGCTGTAAAGTCGATAATAAGCGAGATATTAGCCATTTTGTCCTGTGACCTTGAAAATGAAGTCAAAGGTCAAATTCAAGGTCATGAGATTATTCAGCATATATCATCTCTTATATGTCCACAATTGATTCCTAAGCTGTAAAGTCGATAATAAGCGAGATATTAGCCCCGTTTTGTTCTGTGACCTTGAAAATGAGATCAAAGTTCAAATTCAAGATCATGACATTATTCAGCATATATCACTTCCTATATGTCCACAATTAATTCCTAATCTGTAAAGTCGATAATAAGCGAGATATTAGCCCCGTTTTGTCCTGTGACTTGAAAATGAGGTCAAAGGTCAAATTCAAGGTCATGATATTATTCAGCATATATCATTTCCTATATGTCCACAATTGATTCCTAAGCTGTAAAGTCGATAATAAGCGAGATATTAGCGCGTTTTGTCCTGTGACCTTGAAAATGAAGTCAAAGGTCAAATTCAAGGTTATGAGATATTTCAGCATATGTCATTTCCTATATGTCCACAATTGATTCCTAAGCTGTAACGTCAATAATAAGCGAGATATTAGCCCCGTTTTGTCCTGTGTCCAAAAAAATTTTCAATGGCCAAAAAAAAAATGGAAATGTCTCAAAACGAATAGTTCCTATATGTCCACAATTGATTCCTAAGCTGTAAAGTCGATAATAAGCGAGATATTAGCGCGTTTTGTCATGTGACCTTGAAAATGAAGTCAAAGCTCAAATTCAAGGTTATGAGATATTTCAGCATATGTCATTTCCTATATGTCCACAATTGATTCCTAAGCTGTAAAGTCAATAATAAGCGAGATATTAGCCCCGTTTTGTCCTGTGTCCAAAAAAATTTTCAATGGCCAAAAAAAAATGGAAATGTCTCAAAACGAATAGTGACTTGATTTGTGACTTGATTTTTTTCACCGACCCGGCAAATATTCAAAATGGCCGCCACACGCAGACCGGCGATTCAAAGGCAACGAAACTTATACATGTCATAGAGGTATATGAGAGGAATGTTCTGAAACAAAAATCTCAAAACTGATCAGACAGTTTTTGAGAAAATGGCCACCAAAGTCCAAAATTGGCAATTTTTCGTCAAAAATGGCCGCCAAATCGGCAAAAACGATTCAATCAAAAAAATTAAAAACGTTTTTAGATATTGGCCTAAGGCATGTTCTGACAAATTTATCATGTTTATGGGGAAATTCATCATGCCAAAAAAAAGTTACAGACCCAGGACGGACGACAGATGCCGGACGAAAAACACGATAATAGCTTATCGGCCCAAAGGGCGACGACGACGTGGACGATGTGGACGACGACGACGGACGCAACGCCATGCCAATAAGTTATCAGACCATAGGTCTGGTAACCCAAAATTGGGGACAATTCCAATTGGGGGCTCAGGAGGGGGGCTGCTTTGATCGTGGGGCTCACACCCCCATGGACTGGTAGTCTCTCGCCCTGGGTTGGTGCGACACAGGCTCTTGGCAGACCGTCGGGCTATCTGGGGTTCTATCCCTGTGGCAGACTCAGCAGTCTCAGAGCGAGCAAGGCGAGAGGACGACGGTGAGCATGGCCATGCGCTCCCAGTCCCCTTTTCCTGGCTAGAGGGTCCACTAGGACCCCGGGGACAATTCCAATTGGGGGCCCAGCTTTGATCCTGGGGCTCACACCCCCATGGATTGGTAGTCTCTCGCCCTGGGATGGTGCGACACAGGCTCTGGCAGACTGTTGGGCTGTCCGGGGTTCTATCCCCATGGCGGATCGTCGGCTAGCTGGCCAGCAACACGCCCAAATGCACAGGCAACATTGTGATGCAAACGCTCTGTAGCCATTGCGTGTATAGTTTTTTAGTTATCGCACGGAAAAAAAGTAAAAAAATTGACATTATATTTCATCCTCATGGACCTCAGATCCGGCCGAAAACTAATAGGGTTCTTCCACATATGTCTGACCAATGATGGAAATTTGGCGAAGATACATCGAGGCAAACTAAAGTTATCGGTCGGAAAATGGCGGAAAAAAAAACCCATGAAGGCATTTCGGAAGAAATGCCTTAATACCTCACAGACAAACCGTCTATGCCCTAATAGACGCACCGGTCCTAATAAACGTGCCCCCCTCTTTTTCTGACAAAAATAAACAATATTTTCGAACGTTCCAGAGGCTTCGAGTCGGCAAATATATCATAATGCACACAAATGTCGATCGTTACAAAGGTTAATTTCGAGTCTGCACATATATACGATATCATCCCTGCACCATTCTTGTACACGCGGCCTATCCAACTTAAAACTCTTTTGCTGTTTTTGCTGTGCGTTTTTGCATAGTTAACCACTATTAGTTTGAAAGAAAAATCATAAGATATTTTAGGTTTCTCCATGATGGAACTGTAATCAAATCTCATGATTTCCGGCAAACGCATGCGCACTGCGCAGCGCTAAATATATCTACTGGCATCATAATGTACCAGTGCATCGCCTGGCAGAACCCCAACAGGAAGCGATTTTGCAGTGTATGTTTGCACTATGATGTCAGTAGATCATTATGGTCACAAGGCCGACGTATGAATTTCAGGTATATCGTAACATAAAACCTTCGCTTTTGCAACGCGCCCGGTGCGTCTATTAGGACATACACGGAATTCTATTAGGGTGATGAATCCGAAAAAAATGTCCGTTTCGCTCTACGACGCATCGTTTCCGAAATATTGACGAAACAGAAAAATGCGGACTCGGCGAAAAAATTTGAGGTCAAGGGCAAACGTCATTCCTACTACCCCTTAGACATGTTTCTCTAGGACGAAAACGAAGATTGCAGAATGCAATATTCACACGGCATTAGGGCTTCTATTTGGATTACAGCCTTTTATAGGCAAGGCAGTATTCATCGACACCTTACGGCTGTATTTCCACATTCAGGTGTTCCATTGGCGTTTTCAATCAGACAAAAACAGTATTTAAAAATAATTTTCTGTAATCAAGTTGTAATCAACGACCCCTGTTGGATAATAATGAAACTGCATATTGAGCTCATCAAACCTGACCAAAATAGTAAATATTCAATGAAACAGGCATTGTCTCCAACAGGCACCAACAACTCGATTGAGAGGGGTCGATGATTAAAACACGACCATAGGTTTTCATGGAAATAGGGCCTATTGTCATGCTTCATTTTATGAATAAATTGATTGATTGATGAGACCAATCACATTGGTGAGACAATGACGAATGAGTATGACTAGAATCTATGTCTGACTTACTGTGCACAGCGCTGTATTGAGTGTATACATCAATACAGCGCTGTACACAGTAATGACTGACATGATGTCTGATAGATCTAGAGTCTAGATCAGATAGGCCTAGCCTATGCCCTTAGATCAAATTTCAAAATACTATAAATAGGGGAATAGTCTATTCAATTCAATAGATCTACATTAATACTGCGAAAGTATAGATCTGCCATAGTATGATGTATATTTACCAATTATTTATTACACTGTCAATGATACACTGTGCAAATACATCTTACACCTTATATACACGATAGACTCAATTATATGTTTTGATAAATAATATTTCAATACGACTATCGACTATCATGTTCTACTGTTGTACTGCTGATGCATTCGCTAGGTGGCTCTGTAATTTTGCCACTGACTACCGTAATATCGCGCATGATGCATCGACCCAATAGGACGGCCATTCAATCAAGCAATGATAAAAAGCCCAAATTCAAGTATTCACAATGTAGACATTTTTTGGCCTGGAATCCCGGGGACAATTGCCAACCCCAACTGTTTTAGCGTCACTTGACTCTCTATTGGTCGCTTTCATTGTTAATTGATGTTGTGTTGATTCTCGAGTTCACGCGTGTACACTAATAAAGTTCAATGTTCACACGATACGCGCCTGGATGGAACACGGCAGGAGTTCTCGTCTCTAGGTTTTTTCAAGTTATCCTATCAATGGAAGACACACTCGAATACAGGGTTCTCGATGGTCCATTCACGCCATACGGTATTCCAGTCCTTCGAATCACAATTATTAATATCCTCTAATCCCCGATACATGGCATATTACGGTAACTCACTCAGGCAATCAGCGAGCGTCACCTCACTTAGGCGATTTAAACCGGACAAGTGCGTGGCCATCAGCACCTATAATTTCGGGTATTTTCACCCTGGGTCCATTCAAGGCCGAATAGCAAAAACTCCCATGTGTCGTCAAATATATTCATGCTTATCACGCGATGTCCAATACATACCATAGTGGTTAGGCTGGGATTTTTTTTAGAAAGGTGCTATGGACCACCAAAGTAAGACCATTTAACATTGAGTTGAATGGCCAATTCAGTTACCATAATATGCCCTACACGCTGAATGTCTGAGTCCAGTCCTGGTAATGTTATTTTCTATAATCAACAATTAATGTTCACAAATAGACGTATCAGTACACTCTTTCCTAGAGGTATTCCAGAAATTGTGTTACTTCGTTCAGCGTCTCTATAGGCCTAATCCAAATGCAGGGCAAAGGGTCTGGGCGTCGTCTGTATGTCTGCTCATGCGACCTGTCTTTAATTGTCTAGGGGGATGGGACTGGTACGCGAGTCCCATGTACTCTGCCTAGTACAGCGCACACAAGTCTCTCTGTCTGTTAGTGTAAGTTAACGTAAGCCGTCAGTCACAATCAGTGTGTGCTAGTCTCGTAGGGACGGGGGCGGAGACCATGGGCGATTTTTCTTTTACCTGTCTCAGTTGTCCGTCTATAATCGCTACACTACATCCCTTCCCTAAAGTGCTGACCTCAGTGCTTACCCTGCTCCGCACCTAGCGTCACTGTCGAAGAATCCCACATTCACACATGAATCTAATGTAGAATATTTATGACTGTAACCACCCAAAACCTCCCTTACACGTTCTCTCACTCCACATACACGTCACAGAATCAATACCAATCCATACTTACAGATTACGTCACCCGTACATGTGCACCACATCCACTGCACCCTCCCCGATCATGTGCAAAGAACATGGCTCTACACCACACAGCCAATCAGCATACTCCCAGACATCAACAACACGTGAACTTAGACATGACATCACATCTGACGAATCAAACACAACTTCCGCCCCACAAAGCGGGAAACTTGCAGACACTTCATGGAGAATCCCCGCGCATTCTAGGAGTTGATTTTGAGAAGTCTGTGTGCATGGACGTGTTATTGGATTACTGAAGAAGAGTTTTAGAATATCTGTGATAAACTGTTGACACTGTCAACGTGATTAGCGGACTATAGATCAGACTTATCGGGAAATAGTGAATGTGGCCGTAATCGTATCATCGGACTATTCATCCTAATAAAGTTGGATAAAATGAATTCAGACTGGTTTGTGATATTCAAGCACAACACTATCGAACACTCTGCGAAGTTATAGGGTTGATCGGTCCCTGAAGAACGCTAATATTCGTCACACTAATATGATAAAAGTAAAGGTTACAATACAGGACATAGTGTCCCAGTAAAGATGAAGTACATACATGTTAAAACATATTATGCTAATATATAAAACATATTAATCAATTTTATCAGACATGTTTTCACGGTCGTTGGTACTCTCGGATGACTGTCGTGGTCGGGTTGCCATGAGTACGGTATTCCGATCTGTTGGTCGGTGACGGTTGTCGTAGCCTGTCACGGGTGTGGTCGTGATGGTCGCGAGGGTCGTACGTGAGGTCCCAGAGGTCGCAGGAGTCACGACTATGGTCGCTTGTGTGGGTTGTACACGAGGTCGCCGAAATCACTGATGAATTCACGACCGTCTTGTAGGTCGCGAGGATCGTACTCGAGGTGCTGAAAGTCGCGATGACCACGTGTGTGGTCATAATGGTCTCGAAGGTGGTCGCGATCGTCGCGGATGTGATCGCGAAGTTCACGAATCTGTATGTGGCAACAGCATTCTCGCGATCATGGTTTTTCACGGAGCAGATTCACTAGGTTCTCGCATTGTAATCCGACAGATCACGGTCCTCTGTTTCACAATGTCTGGGGCTAGTCCAAGTCAATATCCGATTTATTCCGAGTTATCCAAGTAGTGAGTTTCATTTCCTTTTTGTTTTGTGGTAAATTTTCAATTCTCGACAACTCAAAGCTTGCATCTGTACACATGGTGCTGACGTCCGCAGGTTTGCGCAGGCCTTTTCCTTCTTCGATGTTTCTCACGCTAAACACCTCTGGTGAATTCTCGACAAATCAGAGGGTGACACAACTGTTGACCTCAAGAGGGAATGGTCTGACCTCAGAGGGTGACACAACTGTTGACCTCAAGAGGGAATGGTCTGACCTCAAGCTTCTCAGAATCGCGGGTATCCATCACCACCCCCTGTTCGCGGCACAGCGGTGAGTCAATTTTTGACGTTATCGGTTCTAATTTTTTGACGTTATGTGGGAAATTCTTGATGTTATGTAGGAAGTCCTTGACGATATATATTTGTGTAGCCACAGAAAGGACCAATGAGTACGTATAATAATAAGATAAAGCTTATATGGAACAATTAATATCGTGATAGTTCTGCACACTGTGCACAGATATTATATATCAATCAATCAATCAATCAATCAATCAATCAAGTTTATTGGCGTAAATGTACAGGGTACATAATAACCAACATACAGACAAATATTATACATGAGATACGTGTAAATAAAAAATGATACAGACAGAACATGTTACAGACATGACCATGAGCACCGATGGTGTTATAAGGGCCTACTCTTTTAGGATCACCTGCATTGCTTTAATATAGGAAGTTACTAACCTTATAAATTGTTGATACTTTTCTTTATTGCAACATTTGTCTGTCCTTAGATCTAAAATGGTGAATAACTTCTCTTTGTCAGACATACGTTCGTAATTTTTTATGAGTTTTTTCATATCATGGTCAAAACCGTTTCTTAGATTATATACTTTGACAGTTTTACAATGCAAAAATACATGATGAAGGCCATTGTTAACATTTGAGGAACACAGGGGGCAACTGATATCACTGTTTCGAACATATTTGTGTATATTCCCTATTCTAAATTTTGTGAATGTGCTTCGCATCGATGGCGATTGAATGATAGAGAGGTAGTTACTAAATATGTATGTATCCTTAATACCATTCAAACCGCAAGCATCATACGGCTGGTTTGCAAAAAAGTTTTGTACATATTGATCACAAAGTATATGCTTAATTTTGTGGTAAATGTATTTGTTTGTTATAGATAGGGGATTTTCCCACACGTAGTTCATACCAGTCATTTTAATGACGTACTCAATCGACTGTAACCACGCAGATGGTCTCTCGTTCGTGGAAGTATAGGCGGCTACTAAGAGAGCATTCGGGGTGTTGCCGCACGCAATCTTGTGCCAATATTTTACACCCAAGGACATTGCTTTGATAGATATAGGGAATCTTCCGAGTTCAGCCCTGACAGCCGAGTTACTAGACCATTTATTGACTCCTAAAACGAACTTAAGATATTTAGAATGCATTTTCTCGTAAGCAATTTTCTCAGAGCGAGAATCGTAATTTACAACGTGGATGTTATCCAATGGCGAGTTGTTGAGTAGTAACAGTTTGTCTTGCAAGCGTCCTACATTAACTAATATAGGTCTCGGCGTGTTAATATCTATTTTTCCTACGCGTTTGGCCGAGCAAAACTGGATATGTTGCCCGCTAATTTTATAGAAAGCATTATTCGTGGCAGCTCTGGTGTCTCCCCCTTCCTGTACACCATTTAAGTATATTAAATTATTGGAGGTAGGCATCCCCCATATACTGCATCCATATAGTAGGATTGGAGATATAATTTTGTCGAAAAGACTAATTGCAATATTTACATTTATACTAGAACTATTGGAAGACATGATGGCCTTTCGAAGAACAAAGGAGGCACGATTCGCTTTCAGGATCCTATCGTCCATCATAGCACTGTGACTCATATTCGAAGTTATCACAAAACCAAGATATGTTGTTTGCTTAGTGTTCTCCAGTACAGACTCGTTCAGAGTAAAAGTGGGGCAGTGTTTACATTTGCCCTTCGACATAACCATACATTTGGTTTTAACTGGATTAATATTAATAGCCCATTTAAAGCAATACTTATAAAGAGCGTCCAAGCAATTCTGTAGACCAGCTGGAGAGGTCGACAAAAGGACAAGGTCATCCGCCCAAGACAGAGAGTTGAATTTATGAGCACCAAGAGATACAGGGTGACAAGAATCACCAAAGATGTCGTGTATATCATTTTGATATATATTAGAGAGCGCTGGGCTCAAATTGCAACCTTGTTTCATACCAGAAGACGATCGTATTTTGTCTGTGATTCCATCATCACATTTGATATGGTAAAAACAGGAAGCATACATCGACTTGATAACATTATATACATTGCCGGTTATGCCCATTTTCTGCAACTTGTAATACAAGAAGTCTCTATTAATTGTATCGAAGAATTTACGGAAGTCAATAAAGGCAACATATAATTTATTGCCCATTGATTTAACGTATTTGTCGTACAGGGATTGTAGGATGAAAATATTATCCTCCGTACGATGATCTTTTTTAAAGCCGTTTTGGTTAATTGAGATCATGTTATTTGTTTTCAGAAAGGATTCCAGTCTGCTATTTATTAATGAGCTAAATAGTTTTCCCAAGCAACTGGAGATGGCAATTCCTCTATAATTGTCGGGGTCAGTTTTTGCCCCGGATTTTAATATTGGAACAATGATGTTAGACTGCCAAGAGGATGGGTAACAACCTTCAGATAGTAGTTTGTTAAAGATGTGAAGAATTGTCTGATGCAGACATAATCCGCCATCAAGTAGCATATCGTTTGTGATCGAATCTATACCGCTCGATTTACCCCTTCTGAGTTTTTTCAGGGCTGTTGATAGCTCTTCTTCGGTCAATGGGAAATCTAAAACACCCGGGCTACTTGAACAATTTTCAATGGTACTTAGTCCCGATCGGACGTATTCCTGGAACTGGGTGTCGGAATTATCTGCCTGTGAATTGAGTAATGTTTTAAAATGAGATACCCACTCCTCAGGTTCGACCGGCTGTTGTTCCTTCTGGTTTTTCCCCAAAATATGGTTAACTTCTTTCCAGAATCCCTTAGGGTTATCTTTTTCCATAGATGCTAATTTATTCCAACAACTAGACTTAGAGTTACGCTGGAAATTCTTGATAGATTTTTTGTATTTTTTCTTAGCATTCAAAAATTGTTGTCGTTTATCAAGACTGGTGGGATCCTTATTGAATATATGTCTTGTATGTTTGAAATACTTCTTTGCATCGGCAGTTTCCGAATCGCGAGACCATTTGCATGGGTATTTGTTTTTACTTTTAGCTATGGGGTTCATAGGTTTCAAGCTTTCCTCTGCGAAGGAACGAATTAGGTCTGTTAATTTAGACACTGCTTCAGAACCGCTCAGGTTAAAGTTATTGACAATGCTATTCATGTCACAGATCGCGTTATCAGAACGAGATATCCTAATATATTCTTGTTTACCTTGCTCGTCCCATTTATATTTTAGTGGAGGGTTGACAAGGTTACATCTGCTCGTGTTATTGTTAATGATACCAGTCGACATACAAAGTCCTATCGGGGAGTGATCCGAAAACCACGGGGTGTCATAAACTTTGAAGTATTGAATACGGCTATATATATCTTGATATGCAGTCCAAATGTGTATTCAAGCACCAATGTGAGTAACATAAAATGGACGTTCAATTATTAACCCTAAATATTGTTCCCCAGTGCTTAAAAACGCAAAAACGGTCAAAAACGGTCATTAAGTATCTGTAATGATTATTTGATCCATTAGTAATTTATGCAATGATGTTACGTGCAAAGTGGTTATTATTAGGAAAACCTACGCATCCCCATTTTTGCACGGCGCTAAATTATTGACGTTATGCTTAAACAAGTTCATCACACTTGAGAAGTTCGTCATGCTTGACGATGTTGGTTTATATTGATTTAAAGAAAAGGCATCTTTATAAAAGAAAGAACAACTTAATTGTAGCACAAAACTGTATTATTGTTATGTATTTAATATATGTTGACGTTTAACCTGTTATAAAGCACCATGGTGCTACATATCAACCGTTTGCTCATTCCCAGGCCTAGAAATCTATTATGTACGTGTTTTTTCCCATCGTGAAAAATGTCCTTTTCGGCATATGTGATTGACTGATGGTCGTTTTTTTTGGTATATGTGATTGACTGATGGTCGTTTTTTTTGGTATATGTGATTGACTGATGATCACCCTATATGTATTTTTTTGGTTTTCCTACTTCTCGGACGACTCTTTTAGATTCAGCAAAGGCCTACATTGGTGTAGGTTCCGCGAATTTGCGATAAAAGCTGATACATTCCGGTAAAATGATACAAAAATAGTGCTTATATTAATGCCTTAATAGCATCAATTGGGTGACATAATTTAGCGCTGTTTTAAATTAATTTGCGGCTGGTATGCGCCAGTTCAATTACCTTTTCTTCTGCCAGTTATTTATTTCTGACCTCTCCATGTATAATCACTATGCGTTATATAACTACGCCAACAAGTTACCACTAGAGCTGTGTTTTGCCCCAGAAGCATTTCAGACAAATTCTTAAGCCGTGCGTTTTGTCACGGGTACATAAACCACAAAAAGTCATTGAATTAATCAGCTGTTAGGCCTAACCGTTATTACTATTTTTTATAAACCCACCTTTGGAATTTTGTATATAGGGCAATGGTCTCGGTGTAAGGAACTGTCAGACATCTACATGTATTCATTGTAATGCACATGTTCATCAAACCTGCCACTTGATTCGGACTATTGAAAGTGATTACAAATTTGTGTTTATGCATCTCACTGGTAGACTGTTATCTTGTACTCCTGCGGGAGAGGGTTAGCCCTGACGATGAAGGACACTTTGTCTGTACCTATAGTGAAGTATGAAGGATATTAGTAATGTGGGATGGTTAAAATGAAAGGTTGGTTCAGGATTCTGGGGCGACTTATGGAGAATGAATTTAGTAGGATGTTTTTTTCAAAAACAGAATTACGAAAGCTTGGGGCCAAAGACCAGTACTGGTACTGGCATTCTGGCAAGGACACGGCAAGGATACGGAATTTTGTTTAAATTGAGCGATTTACTAGTAGTTGCTTTCCCTCCCCTATATAGAATGCTGCTGTCAGGGTGTTTATTACTTGCATGTTGTAACACGTCATAAATGTTTTCAAATTTGTTTTTACATATGTAGCATCGTATATTTGCCATTTTGAGTATCTGCAAGAGGAAAACACTTTTTCATTCATCACGTGACCAATCTTCCTGGCAGAAAAAGTTCAATGGGGACAACGCTAACCTGGAGGACTACTTGCTTCAGGTGTGGCGGACGGCGATGTACGAGGGTTGGACCCAGGAAGAAGCTGGGCATATCCTCTCGGGGAGCCTGGCGGGTAAGGCTCTCCAAGTAATGCCGTGTTTGCAGGAGGCGAATGCAACGTTCGGGGAGGTTACCAAGCAGCTTCACCTGTTGTTTACTCCGACAACAGACAGGCGGATGTATGAGAAGGAGTTTAAGACTCGATTCCACCTGGCGACAGAGTCTGTGACCGAGTATGCATTTAACCTGCGTGTACTCGGCCGGAGGGCCTACCTGGATATACACACGGGAAGGTTTGAGCTGATGCTGATCGACCAGTTCATCGAGGGGCAGCCTACCATATATCGTAGGCCTTGGTTGCCCACAAAAAACGGTCAATGGAGGATTTGATCAACTCCACGCTTGCAATAGAGGTGGCTGTCCGGAGACAGTTATCCAGTGGCACCCGTAGCTGCACCACCTGTGGACAAGCCGGATGATGCGACTCTGTAGCGGAACCCAGTGCCCGGGTGACTCCGGTCATCCGTCATGCGCGCTGGTGAGGGATCCATGCTGGTACCTGCTCTTGTCTTTTGGGCGGGAGCTGGTCTGGTTTTTTGTAGATTCCGACTCAGAGGTTACCCTCGTAGCCACAGGGACGTTCAAGTGGGAACCCGCTCTCCGAGACCTTGAAATGCGGGATCCTGGCCGTTACAAGCTCTTAGGGGCTGGTAACAACTGCATCCATATCCATGGCATCATCGATCTGCCTATTACCCTTGGGGACAAGGTGTACACAACAGAGGCAATCGTTGCGGATATCGGAGCGGCCGCGATCATTGGAATGAACTTTCTCCGGATCTAGCCGGTGATCATCAATGTTCAGGCGAGCTCCAGATGGGAGAGGACACACATTTCCTCTTCTGATCGGGTCTGACTCGTTCCAGCGCCGCGTGACGCGCACAACCACTGTGCCGCCCTTCAATGAGATGATCGTTGAAGCATGGCCGCGCCACCTGTGCATGCCCCTCGACGGTCGTCCCTGTATAGTGCAACTCGTGAGCAATTTCGCCCGGGATATTGGACCCGCGCTAGGTGGGGCTCTGGTCGAGTGTAACTCTAACTCGATGCCTATCCTGTTGGTGAATGCGACTAATGCTCTGGTTGTACTGCATCACGGGAGTGTAGCAGCCATTTGCACACTCGTGGCGTCTAGTAGGGTGATCCCCGACGATCCTGTGTGCCGCGTGGCCTGCGTGGAGGCGGCTGCCGGAGATGACCCTTTCACCCTGTCGAACCATCTGGAATGTCGTGTTCCGAAGGACTGGCTGGATGAAGATCAGCGTCAAGCTCTCCGCAAACTGCTCCGGCAGTATGCAGATGTATTTATGAGTCCTGGTGGTGCGGTTGGCAAGACAGACATGGCCAAATACCGCATCGATCTCCTGGACGAGCGTCGGATCAAACAGCGTCTACGACGAGCAGCTATCGTGCACCAAGAGGTCATTGACCAGGAGGTTCAGAAGATGCTCAAGCTAAACATCATCGAACCCAGTGATAACCCTTGAGCCAGTCCTGTGGTTATGGTGAAGAAGAAGGACGGCTAGTGGAGGTTCTGCATGGATTATCATAAACTCAACGATGCCATGCGGAAGGACTCATTATCCTCTCCCACACACCTTCGATGCCCTGGCCGGATCGCACTACTTCTGTGCTCTGGATCTGGCCTCTAGGTAGTGGCAGGTCGAGATGGACGAGAGTGATAGGGCGAAGACTGCCTTTGTTACCAGGAACGGGCTCTACCAATTCAAGGTAATGCCATTCAGGCTCTGCAATGCCCCGCGACGTTCGAGTGCCTCATGGAGATGGTCCTAAAAGGGTTCCTCTGGAAGCGATGTATGGTCTACATCGACGATGTTGTCGTGTATGGCCAGTTGTTCGTATAAATCTTCACCAATCTCCAGATGGTGCTCCATCGCATCCACGATGCAGGCCTTGAGCTGAAGCTGACCGGACTCCACGAAGATCGAGGTCGTACAGCACTGGCCCTGGCCTTGTAATGTGGCGGACATGAGGTCCTTCTCGGGCTTCGCGAGCTACTACCGCTGGTTTATTCGAGGCTTAACGGAGATCGCATGCCCCCTTACTATCCTTACGGAAAAAGGGTGTCGATTTTGTCTTGGGACCCTCTCAGGAGATCGCCTTCGTGGATCTCCAGAAAGCCCTGGTGGCAGCACCTGTGCTGCGGCACCCTCATCCAGATTGTGAGTTCATCCTGGACACTGACGCAAGTAACTTGCGCTCGGCGGTGTCCTCTCACAGATCGTGGACGGGCAGAAGCTTGTAGTAGGTGTGGCTCTTATCCGCTCTCAAATGAGCTATTGCATGACTCACCGCGAGCTCCTCGCAGTTGTGACCATGACCAAGCGGTTCCAGCAGTACTTGTTGGGGCGGCATTTCCAGCTGCGGACTGACCACAGTTCGCTCCGGTGGCTTCTCAACTATAGTGAGGCCGATGGCTTGGTGGCCCAGTGGCTCGTCAAACTCCAGGAGTATGACATGCAGATTGAGCACTGCGCCGGAAAGTTGCACAACAATGCTGACGGACTGTCACGTTGTCACAAGTGCAAGAACCCCGACTGTGCAGCAATGACCCCATTCCAGCATGTTGACGATTCCTTTTCAGATTC
Organism: Terebella lapidaria; assembly: GCA_949152475.1. NCBI lineage: Eukaryota > Metazoa > Annelida > Polychaeta > Terebellida > Terebellidae > Terebella > Terebella lapidaria. The sequence continues at coordinate 31,948,465 of OX424560.1, forward strand.
GGAACTTGACCTTCCGGGAAGACCGCAGGCCACTGATCCCTTTAACAACACGGCAGCTCAGGCCACAGGAGCCCACCCCCATATGCAGACCTGCCGTTACCAGTGCTAGCATCCTGCGTTTGAACCGGAAGTTCAATGAGGAACTGACCTACTTAGGCGACTACTCTCCGGCGCAACTGGCTGCTAAGCAACGAGCTGACAGTGCTCTGGCAACGGTAATAGAGGCCCTCGAGGCCAAACAGAAACCTTCCAAGGCTGACCAGAAGACCTACAAGGAGGGGAAACTATCCTTAGTCTCCTAGTGGGAACGCCTCGCTCTTCGGGGTAGGATCACTTTACCGGTGTTATGAGCCATTGAGCCCACTGCCTCCCACTGCGCAGAAAAGTACTCCATCAACTGCATGACCTCCGGGTGCCTAGCCATCTAGGCATCCGGAATACCATCCACTGGCTACAACAGCGCTTTCACTGGCCTGGTAGCGGCTTGGATGTGCAGCGATGGTACGCCGCTTGCCCTCGGTGTCAAGCTCGGATGGTGCTCCAGATGGTGCTCCATCGCATCCACGATGCAGGCCTTGAGCTGAAGCTGACCGGACTCCACGAAGATCGAGGTCGTACAGCACTGGCCCTGGCCTTGTAATGTGGCGGACATGAGGTCCTTCTCGGGCTTCACGAGCTACTACCGCTGGTTTATTCGAGGTTTCACGGAGATCGCATGCCCCCTTACTATCCTTACGGAAAAAGGGTGTCGATTTTGTCTTGGGACCCTCTCAGGAGATCGCCTTCGTGGATCTCCAGAAAGCCCTGGTGGCAGCACCTGTGCTGCGGCACCCTCATTCAGATTGTGAGTTCATCCTGGACACTGACGCAAGTAACTTGCGCTCGGCGGTGTCCTCTCACAGATCGTGGACGGGCAGAAGCGTGTAGTAGGTGTGGCTCTTATCCGCTCTCAAATGAGCTATTGCATGACTCACCGCGAGCTCCTCGCAGTTGTGACAATGACCAAGCGGTTCCAGCATTACTTGTTGGGGCGGCATTTCCAGCTGCGGACTGATCACAGTTCGCTCCGGTGGCTTCTCAACTATAGTCAGGCCGATGGCTTGGTGGCCCAGTTGCTCGTCAAACTCCAGGAGTATGACATGCAGATTGAGCACTGCGCCGGAAAGTTGCACAACAATGCTGACGCACGTGCTTCGAACGTTACACAAATACAATGTTAACGTTTACTTCTGTATAGAGGGGAAAATATAGAATACATGCATTTCCTTCAGAACAGATTTCATTAATAGCGCCGGCCACTCGAAGCAATGATGAAAAGCCCACATTCAAGTCTTCATAGATCCGTCCCAGAACGAGATAAACTTTGGCAGCTTACATATCAAGCTAGCTAATTTTTTTTACTCATCTCACCATAGTAAACAAAACATAGGTTGAAAAATTGGATTTTTGGCTACAGCTCGAGTTCTGAGGGTACCCCCTTAAAACGACTGATTTTCATGCCTGACAACCCATATATATCCCTATGGAAATACCCTATGGAAATATTGGTATGCACTGTACCAGCGTACCAGCGTACCAGCGTTTAGAAGACATTGCTTCTCCTAAATGTAAAATCTTTTTCTGTTCCGTGAAAATACCGCCAACAGTCAGTTAAATTAGTATTTTCTATTAATCCGCTAAATGCTTCGATTTCACATTTAGGATGGGGTTCTCCACTTACGGTATCAACATCAGTATTGATCACACAGTTGAAATCTCCACATATTATCACTGATTCATTCACGTTACACATATACATATTGAAATATTCACCTATATCGTCAAAATTTTTTAACTTTTCTCAGGATTTATTCGGAACATACACACAAAATACATTGAAACATCTGATCTTGGAATTTAAAATTTATACCAAGCAGTCTTTCTTCTGATATTATCACATTTATATCATCACAAGCAAAGTTTGGATTTATGAGTACTAACTCCCCTTTCGAGTGGACCGACCCTGTATTGTAATAAATTTCTCCTCCCCATTCTTTACTCCAATAACTGGAATCGTGTTCGGTTATATCAGTTTCCTGGAATCACAAATGTCAAACTCCATTTTTTTCATTTCATTAAAAATAACCCATCTAGTTTTCCGTTTTCTCATACCATTCACATTCAATGTAAGCAAACTAATTATTTAATCATCTGTTTCAGGTTTTGTGGGGCTTTTACTAAAGGACCTAGCTAATGTTCGGATTATGTTATCTTGTCGCGGCTTCAAACGCTTGTCGGCATTGTCCAGGGGGCTCGATGCTGGTCTTTTCACCGTTGCAATAGTAGGTGAAGTTGGTATTGTTTCCTGCTTGTTAGCATCTGCGAGCTTCTTGAGTGTGCAACGTTGTCAGCATTCGAGAGTAGAGTCGGCGAAGGAATTTCTTTCATCACACTACGATCCATGGTCCTGTCTATCAGTGTCACTGCCATGTCGACTCCGGACGACGGTAGTCCAGTGGTCTCTTGGGTATTAGTAGTTGAGGACGACACCTCGTCATTCTGTTTTAGAATTGACTTCTCTGTCGTGTTTGACAAGATGGCACGCAGTTGCATGTGTAACTTGTCGAGCATGTTTCTACTCGGCCATTTGTCTCGTGGTGTTTGGAGAGTATCCAAGGGCTTCAGTCCACTAGTCCAGAAGCAGTCACTGGTGGCTTTTGCTAAAAGTTTATCGTCTGAGTTGTGCAGTGCCTCTCTGTATGCTTTACACTGTTCAAACTTTGTCGCCAGACAATTATCCATGGCTTTGACGCTCGAGTCGCAGTCTGTGGCACCCTACGTCTCTGTGTCAGCAGGGATAGAATCGCTAATGTCCTTGACCTGTTTTGGGTGTGACGCTTCTAGGATGAGATCGGCTTTCTCGTTGTCTCTGTGGTGTATGGCCTTCTGCCATTGGTACACGTGTTCAGAACTTGGAAACGTGATGTCGTTGGACTCCAGTGCACAAGGGAAAAAGTTCGACAGAGGTTCGTCCTTTCCCCTAAAGGTAAGTACTGTGTTTTCTGGACATTTCAACAACTTGTGCGATGGATCACCACAGTTGTGACATTTTGGTCTACCTGCAGAGCATGACGAGTAGTGATGATCGAGGTCACCACACCTGCTGCAGCTCACGATCTGGTCTGGAGAATCGACGTATATTGTGATTTTTACCGTAATAATGTCATCTGGGATCAATGGATTGCTCATGTCGTAAGTAGTATACCTTGGTGGACAATCCCACACTTCACTGATGTAACAAAAACGGTTGCCATTACCGACTGGATCAAGCTTACAACCTAGAGGTCGGCGTTTCATGTTCTCTTTGGCCCGTTCCACCCTTGTCATACGCACAGCCCAGGAGTCTACCCAAGACTCCAGTTCCGTCTCTGTCACGCTCAGATGGAGATCATGTATGGAGACACGCATTCCTTGTGGTTTCCTTATGTTCAGTTTTCAGATGTCTGTGATTTCGAACTGTCTACCGGCAAGAACCAGTCTCCCCAGTGCCAGTAACTGGTGTTTCACCCACAAATATGCCGGATATTTAACCAATCTGATACCTGTCTCCAATAACCCACAGCAATCAGATCTGCTTCTCTAGTGCTGTCAATTCCCAAGCTCAGTTATTGTTCATAGATAGCATTATACATGTATATATCTCACTGTCTAAGTTTTTTTAATCCTGGTGTGGCTAACTTCACCCACAACTTTGGATCACTTCCTGGATCAATAGCAGCTGGTTGCTCAGCCATGATTATGTGATAATGTCTTCTCCCTAAGGGGTATGTGTGCAGATGCTCATAGGGTCTCCAGTTGTGTTCAGTTGGTAGTGCCACGTTGAGGCATCATAGAGGTATCAAAAAAGCAAGACGAAGTATTCCCTAGATGGCGCCACTTGCTATGTTTGACGTAACCCTGGGGTGTTGTTCTACCTCATTTGTTCTGTGGATACCTTATGACATCATAGTGTTTATTTACTTGGGCGATAATATGAGATAAGTACACATACGAGGTACTTTATTGCACAGAGTTCATGTATTCAAACCTTTTTGGGTGGTGAAAATATATTATGTGTCCTTATATGCACGTGAGTATAGTAGATAACCTTATCCTGGCAGTTATTATAGTCCATTTATATGAATTTAGTGGAACGTATTTTGCTGCATTGTCTTGCTAGCATAACAAACCCTACATACAGAGTTACCCATATACAATTTCCAGGCTATATTGCTTCTGCTAATGCCTTTTTCATTGACTAGAAGACCTCAGCACAAATATGCCTTCAGGTGAGCGATATATCAAAGGAAAACTCAACCGATGTACCATGGGGGTCTACGACAGAGTTTCTTCAGAGTTGTAAACAAAGGTTACATTTAACCAGTTATACAGAGATGAATTTTTATAGCAACTGAAATATAAACACATCAATTGACAGATAATTCAACTACCTGTTATATGCTGCATGGCATAAGATTTTCGAGGTATTGAAACAGATGTAGTTGCCCATAAACCAAGTATACCCCTTTAAATAATTTGATTGAAAATTGCGAAATGTCAATTTAGGGTTACACATGTTTACAAAATGTTACCATGGAGTTTGTGGCTATATTGTTTGTTTTAATGACTTTTTCCAGCCTTGGAGCCCCCAGTGGACAGCAATTTACTAGTGGGTGAAGAATAGTTGAGAGATTTCAGGGGATAACTGAACCCTGTCACCATAGGGGTCTTCGGCCGAGTTTCTTTAGAGTTGGCAACAAAAGTTATATTCTATTTACTGTTCTATTTATAGAGAGAGGAATTTTTATTGCAACCGCAATGTTAGCATATCATTGGATTGATAATTCAATTACCTTTCATTTCATATGTGAAATATGCTGATTGATCCACTAAAACTCATGCAATGGCCGAAATACCAACTATACCCTTTTAAATAATTTGCGCGAAAACAACATACTTGACTTCGAGAGGACTCATATAGAATTTCAATTTTCTCGTTTAGTGCCGGAGTACCAGATGTCTACTTTGGTTAATATATTCCCTGAAAAGCCCCAACTTACATATCTGAAGTCGAATTTAGGGGACATCTCATGCACACATACACCCCCTGAGCCACTTGACTATATGGAGTAATCTTTCTTGGAAGTGGTTGGATGGTCAAGCTCGGATGAGGGCGTTCTGAAGACTCTGCCAAGCTCGTCAATGTTGGGATCTCCATGTCAAATGGCATTCACCGCGGGTCCGAACGGTAAGTGGTTCAGCCATTTCAGCATAGTCTTTGATTAATCATTGGTGGTAGTTTGCCAACCCCACTTTTAGTTTGATGGAAATGGGTGGTGGCATCAGAGTTGCCTTTGGAGCCGGGTTCATTGGCGGAGTCGGTTCTGATCTTACCTGATCTGTTCAACTAATGATTTTGACACAAACGGTTTCAATCGAAAGCATTTCATCTTTTTGCAGAAAAAGAACTTCGTACATGACCCTGGCGGCAGAGGTTTATCACCGCAGGGAGCAGCATTCACACAGAGGACAGAACCAACGCCTCTTGAGAATAGTGTCCTTGCTCATCACTCACTCACTTACTCACTCACTCACTCACTCACTCACTCACTCACTCACTCACTCACTCACTCACTCACACACTCTCATCACTCTAATCGCTTCGGCTAACCATTCGCGAGAGCACTTCGTTATCTCATTCGTCGGATGGGCACGGGGATGACTTCGGATGGACAACTGCAGGTGGGCAAAGGCCACGTCACCAAGCACGTGCGCTGTCATGATATGAGTGGGAATAACATCCCACTCATGCAGATGTGTGTGTGGTATCCATCTATTACCCCAAGGATGGATTTTAGGCTGTTCCGCAAGGATCCGGACGACTTCATGCCCTGGTCACAAACACCTTTGTGTCGTAATGCCGCCACTCTGCATCTGCCCTCCCATAGTTACCTCTCCGCATCATGTGGACTGCTGTCCAGTGTAGTTAACCCAACGCCTACGCTGGCCGGACCACTTTTGTGGATTTGCCGGACGCCCATTGGTCCCGGAACAGCCTCTTATATGGCCAGACTGAGGCTGGGGTTTTTCGTCTTCCCACGGTTATGGGAAACTGTCTATGGACATGGGGATAATGTCCAGATGTGAGGACTGATGTCCACGGTTTGTCCGCGTGACTCGTCTGGCACTCCAGACGCTTTTGTGTGACATACTTCGGTGTGTCATCACCCTGTGTCATCACCCGTGCACCACTACTTTTCAGTTTAAGGTTTCTGACGGCAGGAAACCTTTTTACCATTATTTTTAATGGGCGACTGTTAAGTCCGCACATGCGAACCAATGGCGGCAGTGGGTGGACGCTCATTCTCGTCCGGATTTCACATTACATAACGCGGTCCGGCCGGAATCACCAGAAACCCGACCCTATTCGAGAGTAGAGTCGGCGAAGGAATTTCTTTTATCACACTACGATCCATGGCCCTGTCTATCAGTGTCACTGCCATGTCGACTGATGGCTTCTGCTAGAAGTTTATCATCTGAGTTGTGCAGTGCCTCTCTGTATGCTTTACACTGTTCAAACTTTGTTGCCAGACAATATTCCATGGCTTTGACGCTCGAGTCGCAGTCTGTGTTACCCCACGTCTCTGTGTCAGCAGGTATTGAATCGCCAATGTCCTTGGCCTGTTTTGGGTGTGACACTTCTAGGATGAGATCGGTTTTCTCGTTGTCTCTGTGATGTATGGCCTTCTGCCATTGGTACTTGTGTTCAGAACTTAGAAATGTGATGTCGATGGACTCCAGTGCACAAGGGAAAAGTTTGACAGAGGTTCGTCCTTTCCCCTAAAGGTAAGTACTGTGTTTTCTGGACATTTCAACAACTTGTGCGATGGATCACCACATTTGTGACATTTTGGTCTACCTGCAGAGCATGACGAGTACTGATGATCGAGGTCACCACACCCGCTGCAGTTTACAATCTGGTCTGGAGAATCGACGTATATTGTGATTTTCACTTAATAATGTCATCTGGGATCAATGAATTGCTCATGTCGTAAGTAGTATACCTTGGTGGACAATCCCACTCTTCACTGATGTAACAAAAACGGTTGCCATTACCGACTGGATCAAGTTTCAGTTTTCAGATGTCTGTGATTTCGAACTGTCTACCGGCAAGAACCAGTCTCCCCAGTGCCAGTAACTGGTGTTTCACCCACAAATATGCCGGATATTTAACCCATCTGATACCTGTCTCCAATAACCCACAGCAATCAGATCTGCTTCTCCAGTGCTGTCAATTCCCAAGCTCAGTTATTGTTCATAGATAGCATTATATATATCTCACTGTCTAAGTTTTTTTAATCCTGGTGTGGCTAACTTCACAATAGCAGCTGGTTGCTCAGCCATGATTATGTGATAATGTCTTCTCCCTAAGGGGTATGTGTGCAGATGCGATAATATGAGATAAGTACACATACGAGGTACTTTATTGCACATAGTTCATGTATTCAAACCTTTTTGGGTGGTGAAAATATATTATGTGTCCTTATATGCACGCGAGTATAGTAGATAACCTTATCCTGGCAGTTATTATAGTCCATTTATATGAATTTAGTGGAACGTATTTTGCTGCATTGTCTTGCTAGCATAACAAACCCTACATGCCCATATACAATTTCCGGGCTATATTGCTTCTGCTAATGCCTTTTTCATTGACTAGAAGACCTCAGTGGACACAAATATGCCTTTAGGTGAGCGATATATCAAAGGAAAACTCAACCGATGTACCATGGGGGTCTACGACAGAGTTTCTTCAGAGTTGTAAACAAAGGTTACATTTAACCAGTTATACAGAGATGAATTTTTATAGCAACTGAAATATAAACACATCAATTGACAGATAATTCAACTACCTGTTATATGCTGCATGGCATAAGATTTTCGAGGTATTGAAACAGATGTAGTTGCCCAGTATACCCCTTTAAATAATATGATTGAAAATTGCGAAATGTCAATTTAGGGTTACACAAGTCATGTTTACAAAATGTTACCATGGAGTTTGTGGCTATATTGTTTGTTTTAATGACTTTTTCCAACCTCGGAGCCCCCAGTGGACAGCAATTTACTAGTGGGTGATGAATAGTTGAGAGATTTCAGGGGATGTCTGAACCCTGTCACCATAGGGGTCTTCGGCCGAGTTTCTTTAGAGTTGGCAACAAAAGTTATATTCTATTTACTGTTCTATTTATAGAGAGAGGAATTTTTATTGCAACCGCAATGTTAGCATATCATTGGATTGATAATTCAATTACCTTTCATTTCATATGTGAAATATGCTGATTGATCCACTAAAACTCATGCAATGGCCGAAATACCAACTATACCCTTTTAAATAATTTGCGCGAAAACAACATACTTGACTTCAAGAGGACTCATATAGAATTTCAATTTTCTCGTTTAGTGCCGGAGTACCAGATGTCTACCTTTGTTAATATATTCCCTGAAAAGCCCCAAATTACATATCTGAAGTCGAATTTAGGGGACATCTCATGCACACATACACCCCGTGAGCCACTTGACTATATGGAGTAATCTTTCTTGGAAGTGGTTGGATGGTCGAGCTCGGATGAGGGCGTTCTGAAGACTCTGCCAAGCTCGTCAATGTTGGGATCTCCATGTCAAATGGCATTCACCGCGGGTCCGAACGGTAAGTGGTTCAGCCATTTCAGCATAGTCTTTGATTAATCATTGGTGGTAGTTTGCCAACCCCACTTTTAGTTTGATGGAAATGGGTGGTGGCATCAGAGTTGCCTTTGGAGCCGGGTTCATTGGCGGAGTCGGTTCTGATCTTACCTGATCTGTTCAACTAATGATTTTGACACAAACGGTTTCAATCGAAAGCATTTTATCTTTTTGCAGATAAAGAACTTCGTACATGACCCTGGCGGCAGAGGTTTATCACCGCAGGGAGCAGCATTCACACAGAGGACAGAACCAACGCCTCTTGAGAATAGTGTCCTTGCTCATCACTCACTCACTCACATGCTCTCATCACTCTAATCGCTTGGGCTAAACATTCGCGAGAGCACTTCGTTATCTCAAGTTCACCACACCCTTCCAATCCAGTAGTGTTACTATCTTCTGGGTTGCAAAACGCAGCGACCTGATCAGCTGTTGAGGTGCACGAGGTGTTAACTTCATTCGTTGTGTAGGAGTATCATTCGCTAAGTCGTTAAGTCAAACGCCATATCACACACCCGAATTAAATAAATAGCAATATGGTTTGGTTGACCATTCATTAATGTCGTAAAACTAAATTAATCTCGGGTAAAACGCGCCCTCTATCAACATAAACGATAGCTCACAGACAGGTTTGGGTATTGCACCAGGAGACATGGTACACTGTCATTGGTTAGTGGCCACATGATGGATACTGTGTATTAAATGTCTGCAGACTGGAAAATTGACGATTTCATATTGTAGCATATTAATTCAGGTTTCACTCCCCCAAAACCTAACTCCACCCGCATTCACGGGAACACATCCCAAACTTATACAACACTTTCTGCCCACAGTATACTTCTGCATGCATGTGTTCCACAATCCTCATAGCAACGACCTACTCATGAGACCCTACAACCAATCATGATTTATCATTCATTTTAGCTCGACAAGAAGCACATGTTGTAGAGTTTCTAAATGAACAAGGAGGCAGAAATGACCGCCATTGCTGTCAAAATCTAATCAGGCCAGATACGTAACGAGAGGAATATCAAAGTCAAGTCATAGTTATATCAAGTCATATCAAGTAACGAGAGGAATATCAAAGAAGGACTAGTAGAAATATTGTGAAGGACATATAGAAGATTAATAGAAAATTATTGGGGACAGACTCAACGATTTGTGTGTATAACTGGACGTGTGAGTGATCCTTCGGACTATTCACCTGTTGTGGATAATAAACGGTATTGTGAACTCAATGCTACGAGTCGGTTTGTACAACAATCTAGACATTACGATCCGACAAGGGTTCATATTTTTCACGACGTAAAAATATATCACATTGGCGCCGTTGACCAGGATCGGATCAGTTTCGGCTTTGTGTAAGCATTGACTTGAATGACTGACGGACGCCATCGACATCCCAGTCAGAATCTGGAGCGGGGCTCTCTGTGATCGCATCATCTGATGGAATAGTGACATTTCCGCGATTGGCTGCCATGTTCGGAGTGAGAACTGCTCAATAAGATGATGCATCATCAGGTTCTTCTGGTGTTACGGTCCCGCTATCGTGCGGTATGCCACCAGGGTTTGGACTGTACAGGACGCCCCAAGATAACACGTCGTAACAAGGTGCATCACCCACATCGCAGCCAGGCGCATCACACCCCTACTCGACAGGAAGCCTTGACGAAGACGCATTCTTACAAGTGACACGGGCAGGTTGTGGCTATATTGTGTCAGGTGACTCTTACGTTGCGGATATACATCTGGTTACTTTGGCGACAGCCCACCGGCGGGAGTCGGAACAGTCGCTATGTTATTCCGACATGACAGAAGATCTCCTAACAAGAATCCGACGCAGTGTACAGATCGACCGGGACATGACGGGAGCCAACCCGTATGCCGCCATAATCGAAGCACTGATTAGCATGCCGCTCGCACCGCCTCAACAGTTTCGGCCAGATGCCACCACTGGCATACACGGCGACGTTCGACCCGAACGCGGTACAGTCAGGAGTGTACCAAGAGCCTACAGTACATGAAGGACCCTCAGTGTTTGTTCCACCTCACGAGTACGCAACGATCCCAGAAGGCGTACGTGAACAGTATGATTACCGACCATGTTACATGGTTGGTGAGCGGCCTTCAGTGTCGCCAGTTGTGAGTTCAAGAGACAATATGCCACAAGTTCAAAACGGATAAAACGAAATGGTTCCCCAGATGACATTCCAGTCATTTCGTCCAAGATTCGGCACGCCACCTGCGGCTCGGCAACCCCTCGCCGCCTCGAACTCACTGTCGCTACCGAAGTATGCCAATGCGTGAGTGCCAACAGTTTCCGCACCTCAACGGAGAGCGCCCTCGGTCGTCACCGACTGCCAGGCATATGCACCCGCACCGATCATGATCAACGGAACCACAGAGCCCCTGGAGCCACAGGTTACCGTCGCTATGACCCCACCGCCAACTTATGGTATGACAGACATCGGAGTACTGATCTACACGACGATGCTGAATCGCCATGTTGCACCCGATGCCGGAGTACTGATCATTCCAATGGCCTCAATGGGATACCCTATGACATATGCAACACACACCACACCACATCGGTGTACTGATCTCAGCACAGGTCGCCCCCTCCGTGGGAACAGCTCACTTTTCGGGAGCTTCACAAGCAACGTCTTCACATTCATCTATGCTGCCACGACACCGGACCGCGCCGGCAAGCACTCCAATGCAGATCAGTATACTGATCTCAAGAGAGAGCCAGATACAAGCCACATCGCCTGCACCAGTGCCCACTACGATTTCCCCGGTTGCCAATGCCAACCTACCGGGAATCACTACCCAGGCAATCACGTCCGACATGACTTCCGCAAGACAGCGGCAGGACCCCTTGTACAAAACCGACTCATTCCGAGCAAGTCTGCGCAATGGCGCGCAACATTTAAGGAGGGTAACTCGTCCCAATATATTCAGAGTTATGAACAATTCAAAGCAGCATTTGACTACTCTGACTTGAACAAAACCGCAATGTTTCGCAGCACTCTACGAGGACGAGCTGAGGCCTTGGCTTTAGACATTCCTGTTGCATTTTTCTTGCAACATCTTGGGAAACATTCCGTGACAAACTTCTGGAAAGTTGGGAACCAGCGCCATGGCGACAATCAAAATGAAACGATTTTCCATATATTTGCTGGGAACGGAAGGAGGACGCTGAACAGTTTCTAGAGCGACTGCGAGCCCTGACTGAACAGATTTTCATGGCTGTGTCTCCCGAGTCATGAAAAACGACAATCATATCTCAGTTTGTGAATGGTCAGCCTGACCATATCGCCGACAGGGTGTGCGCAATGACTTTCGATTCATACAGTGACACGCTCACGGCAGTGCTAAAAGCCGAGAGTCGCCATGCCCTCACTCAAAGAGACAAATCACGAACGGTACGGTGGCTTGACACTGTGGGATATGTCGGAGAGAGTGAACTGTCAGAAGACTGTACTCATGCTGTGAATGAAGCTAGCGCTTCATACATTCTGACTGCTGATCAAATCGCTGCATATTACGACCCGGAGGATAGTGACACTAATGGACTCCAAGGTTGTAGTGAGCTGGATATTCCGAAAAGTTCACGTGGATGGGTGGCTCAGGCATTCCAAAGTTTCTTTTGCAAACAACCTGGACATCGATGGGTAAAGTGAATGTTTCGGTTGAGAGACATTCTCGTAAAGAATGGTATGAAACCCTTCCAGTCGAGTCCATTCGGTAATTCTGATCGAAGGACAGATCAAGATGGGTCAGAACTGAACCGACAAGTCAAATCGCCATCGGTGAACAATCCGACACCGACACCGACACCACCTGCATCAAACTAAATGTGGGAGATACTGCAGAGCGAGCGTCTTCCAAGAAACCTCCGGTCACTGCCTCAACTCCGATTCAGAAACACGTCACACCGACATCGCCAGTTTCGCCTAGTACACCATCGCTCCACGAAGGGGTGTTGGTACCACAACCGGCATTGCCCCTACCTCAACGTCCACCCCGTGAGCCAAAGCGCCACAAAGAGGTGTTGCCTCTATGGAAAAATAATTCTTCAGGGGAAAGCACCCCGGAGGCCGAGTGGATTTCAGACGATGGAGGACTGTTCATCTACCCCAGCGGACAAAACCCACCAACGTCACCACCGACCATGCCGTCACTGCCAGACCCGCTCGAAAGGTATGTCTGCGAACCGCTAGTGATAGACGTTTGTCGACCAACAGTGGAGTGTTGGAGACTACCAGTACAGTACGGAGGGTATTCCAATAAAGCTATCCTGGACACTGGAGCCCAGATCTCTCTCCTGCGACTAGTGCTTCAGTACGAGATGTGAACGGTGGCGTTAGCCCTATCGATGGAGTAATAGAACTTACCATAAAAATCGGTACGGAACTCATGATTACGTTTTGTGTAGCCCAGATTCATGACGAAATGATTCTGGGAATGAACTCCTTCGTCAAGTTAACGCCGTCGTGAATTTCGGGGGAGGGACCATTGTGATAAACAAGGAGGTCCTTGACCACTTCTAAGATTCGGATACGAAAACATCCTCGAATCGTGCAACCCATCACAACGTTTCCGGAACAGACCGACCTAGTCATGGGTTGTACACTTAGGTCCTTGGATAGAAAGTGTATCAAAGTGACTGTGGTTAAACCAGGTCGATGCGCCACAACATTGACTCGTTCTGGACCAATTGCAATAGCGAGTCAAGTGGAGAGTATAGTGGGAGCCCTACCCTGTCTTGGAGAAGAAATTGACTTTCTGACCAGTATGACAGATCGGTATACCGATCTCCCGCCCTGGCTACAAGAGATGGTAGATCATGCCGGACTGTCTCCGGATCAATACAGACAGTGTGCTAACTTGGTCTATCAATATCGGGACACTTTCATGGCCCCAGAAGGACAACTTGGATGTACCGACGTGATTCAACACCGCATCAACACAGATACTTCCGCCCCGATCAAGCAACCCCTGTCCCCAAGCGCAACAATATATAATCAATGAAGAGATTGACAAAATGCTAAAACTTGGGTGTATCAAACCGTCAGACTCCCCCTGGAGTTCTCAAGTGGTATTAGTTCGAAAGAAGAATGGACAAATTTGTTATTCTAAGGAACTTGAAATTAAGGATACTACAGACTCCGCTAATTTTTCCAACTATCTAGACCTGAGGTTGGAGATTGATAATGAATCTAACCTGTCAACTAGATTATATGACAAACGTGATGGTTTCAATTTTCAATTGTCACCGGCATATGGTGTGTTTGTTTCTCAACTTATACGCTATTCCAGAGCTAGTTGCAAATATGAGGACTTTGTCTATCAAAGTGCCCAGCTAGTCTCTGAACTGCTGCGACAAGGATATGTTTTACCAAGATTATAGCTGCGTTTAAGAAATTCTATGGACGTCATCATGATCTGGTTGATAAATACACCAAATCCATGTCTGCCACGCAACTAGATCTATTTTCATGTTTATTTAGGTGAATTCATGACGGGTGAAACTAGTGGGGCAGGAAATGCTCACTCTTTCCCAAACACCTGATTTCACCTCCTAACGGCCATTTTGGGGGTTCATGAGTTTCCCTGCCATTTTTGTTTTCTCTCACTTCGTATGCCTGATATGACTTTCTGTCCCCGGACTATGAGATTGGATAACGTACCCTGTTTTGTTTGCTCGGAATACTTAATACTGGGTATTGATTCCACTTCTATCGCTTTTGTGTGGACTATCGTCAGTTAAACAACGTAACCCGCAAGACTCTTACCCCCTCCCGAATATACAAGACACTCATGATGCGCTCGCAGGCACCGCCTACTTTTCGGCACTTGACGTAGCATCGGGGTATTGGCAAGTTGAAGTGGATGCAACTGATCGTCCCAAGACCGCCTTTGCGACAAGAAGAGGGTTCTATCAATTCAAAGTGATGCCCTTCGGTTTGAGCTCCGGCTACATTGAGCAGTTGTTGGAGACTATCCTTTGCGGATATCTTTGGACTCGCTGTATGTGTTATCTCGACGACCTGATCACTTACGGAAAAACATTCGGACAGGCTCTCAACAATCTTGAGGCTGTTCTTGATCAAGTGCTGGCCTTCGACTCCAGCCGAAGAAATGTGAACTTTCCCAAGGCGAGATCTTGTATCTCAGGTTCATCGTGAGCAGACAGGGAATTTGTGTGGATCCGAACAAGGTCAGTCCTGGAGCATATGTTACAGTTTGAGGTTCCGATTTTTTTCTCTGTAAATTCTTGGCACCAAGCATTTTCTCAATCTTCAGTCATCCTAAAAATGAAAAAGTTTTGGTGCCATTTTTTTTTCATAAACCCGAAAATGCATTTATGGCCCCAAAACGAGGCCGGGGGTGAAAACGTTGGTGCAAATTTTGAAAATTTTTCAAACATGTAAGAAATATGTCGTGTGATATACCAAACTGACCAGTGAGACCCCCAGAATAGAACTAAGATATAATAGTAAGGTTATGGATGCTATAACTAAGTAAAGACCCCAAAACGTGGGTATGGGTAAAATTGGTGTCAGAATATATGGAAATTTGTTATAGTCAGGCATGTGTAATATGTGTGCCTGAAGCCCCTCCAGTATCGTCCTAAACCAACTTTTTAAGTTCATTTATATGATACTTTGGAATATTAGTTCTGTTTCTGGAGGCCTATATATGGGAAAATTGGTTTCTGGGCCTCATTCAAAATGGCCACCGTTGAAATTCCAAAATCATGCTTTGAGCGATAACTCAACTTCTATTGCAGATAGAGGTATGATTTTGGTGTCTGTACCCATGTTGTTGATAATGGGGAATGCAATGGTGTCAGTGCTGAATACCTGTGACTGTTGGTTGCCTCAAAATTAAAAATGGCTAACAATGAAACCTGCGGAAATCACATTTCCGGTCATGGTGCAACTGATATGTGAAATCCTGAACGGGGTCCAGATTGATGGTAAAAGCAGTTTCTTGACCACATAGCAAGCTTAGCACATAAGAAGTATCTCACTGAAATAGTTCCAAGATGGATACCCCTGAATTCTTGGATATACGACCCAAGAAATGTCCTGCCGCCTGCTGATTAGGGATGGCAATACAAGGTGGAGGACAGGGCTGTTGCTCCAGAGAAAGTGCTAAAAATGGTGTCTTGTTCATGCAAAGTTGGGTATGGCAAATCATGTGGCTGTTATTAGGCAGGCTTGGAGTGTACCGCATGTGTACGGTGTGCAGTAGCCACAATTGCAAAAATTCCACTGTTGTCGATGAAGAAAATGAAACAAGTACAAAAGTGTGACATAAATCACATATTGTTTGTGTATTATTGTGTATTATTGATGTTGCTAATTTTGTAATACATATGTGTGTGCATTAAAGAATTACATATGCAAAAGTATTTGTTTGTTGTATTTAGTGGCTGATTACGCCCTCGTTGGAAGCCAAATTGGGTTCAGGGTGATTAGATGAGCTCCAAATAACATGGATATGGCTTTATCGGATTCGGCACACCCAAAAACATAGGTGTAGACACCAAAATCATTGTTCTATGTCATGTGGTTGAGAAGATATTAGCATATTCCTGTTTCGGAATCTATCGCGATATACGGTGGCGGCCATCTTGGATTTTTGAAAATGCCACAAGGTAGAACTCGCAGAACTTTGCATTATGGTAATGTATATGTCTCTTTGAAGGTTTCCTGAAAAATTCAGCTTTCTACAATTTTTTTCCAGGTTACAGCCTAATACTCTTGTACTATTGGGTGGGATTCATTACACATTCCTGGTCTTGTGATGACGGAATGGAGTCAACGTTGATGTCAGTGATAGGACCATGGCCACGTAGACATAGCCAGATCTGACATCACGTCCTCCTTCAAATTCGAGTGTCCCCAGAGTTGAGAGAAGTGATGATACATTTAGTATATAAGATATTCTTTGGTGGATCTATCACCAATGACAGCAACTTCGGCCTCATTTGGATAGAGGTTCCCAGTCACAAGACTATGACAGGGAATGTGTAATGAGTTCCTCCCATAAGTGATGGTAATTGCTCCCCAAGCGACGCTAACACCTCATTAGTTAGAGCCCATGAAGAATTTGGAGCTTTTCAAAACTCCAAAGACCATGGACAGGCTGAGAGAAGTGACTCAAGTATGTGCACAGCAGATGTAGTTTTGTTGGGTAACAGGTATTGAGACTAGATGTCAAAGTTATCATTGACGCTCATCAATTGCCTTGAACTACTGCTTTTCTTTCAATTCACTGTCATACCAGGCTGGCAAGAAAGCACATACTAATATAACATGACTGTATCATACCAGGTGTGATGAGTTTTGAGTGTATTCAAAACACCATCACGGTCATGCTACTATATCAACAAGAAATCTCTTCTCCAATTAACATGCTTCATTTGCCACACAGATCAAATTATGTGGGCTTTGACACTGAGGTGGGAATATTCCACATGTTCATGGCAGTTAATAAAACAAGAATAAAAGTAAACATTACTGGCTTGCCATAGTGCCTCGATTCCAATGCATTAGAATGGAAACTCCAAGTACTCTGTGGTCTGTCATTGGATTGTTTTATTCATCATTACATACCTGCACTTTTTAGGCAAAAGTGTTTCATTATCCAGAAAGTATATGTTGGCTGTGAGAGTCATCTTAAGGATAAGGATTTCCCTTATTTCTGTGGAGATTAACACCATTGCCTATCAACCACAACGAATAGCGATGGTTTCTGCAGATTACAATACTTTTATATGCATTATTCGCCATTTTATTAGGTCAAAGGACAACAAATGGCTAAATTTCACAATGGCCAGACACAAGCGTCACGTTCATCATCAGGTCGTATGTCCAGGAATTCAGCGGTATCCATCTTGGCACTATTTCAGTGAGATAATTCTTATGTGCTAAGCTTGCTATGTGGTCAAGAAACTGCTTTTACCATCAATCTGGACCCCGTTCGGATTTCTACACATCAGTTGCACCATGACAGGGAATGTAATTTCCGCAGGTTTCATTGTTAACCATTTTGAATTTTGAGGCAACCAACAGTCACAGGTACCCAGTACTGACACCATTGCATTTCTTGTTATCATCAACATCGGCATTGCCACCAAAATCATGCCTCTACCTGCAATAGAAGTTGAGTTATCGCTCAAAACATGATTTTGAAATTTCGACGGTGGCCATTTCGAATAAGGCCCAGAAACCAATTTTCCCATATATAGGCCTCCAGAAACAGAAGTAATAATCAAAAGTATCACATAAATGAACTTAAATAGTTGTTTTAGAAGGATACTTGAGGGGCTTCAGGCACACCTATTATACATGCCTGACTATCACAAATTTCCATATTTTCTGACACCAATTTTACCCCTACCCACGTTTTGGAGTCTTTACTTGGTTATATCATCCATAACCTTACTATTATGTCTTAGTTCCATTCTGGGGATCTCACTGGTCAGTTTGGTATATTACACAACATATTTCTTACATGTTTGAAAAATTTTCAAAATTTACGCCAACGTTTTCACCCCGGCCCCATTTTGGGGCCAAAAATGCATTTTCGGGTTTATGAAAAAAATGGCACCAAAACTTTTCCATTTCTAGGATGACTGAAGATTGAGAAAATGCTTGGTGCCAAGAATTTACAGAAAAAAATCTCGAAATTACATATGCCCCTGAAGTATCAAGGCTGTCCGGGAATGGCCAACACCCTGCGGAATCACAGATGTCAGATCGTTTCTAGGATTCGCTAACTACCACCAGCGATTCATCAAAGATTATGCCGAGATAGTGGAACCCCTCACCGAGTTGACACGCAACGAATGCCAGTTCACATGGAGCCCTCGACAAAAGAAAGCGTTCAAACGTCTTCAGTACACTCTGACACGGGCTCCCAAGCTCGCACATCCCACCACATTGGCAGAGAACTACTTTATTCTGGACACGGATGCAAGCGGATTTGCTATCGGAGGTGCCCCGTCGACGCAGTGGTCAATGGAAAGGAAGTTCCCATCGGTTTTACAAGCAAAACACTATCCAGAACGCAAAAGAACTACTGCACGACGAATCGTGAATTGTTGGCCGTGGTCGAAATGGTCCAACACTATTGACACTACATGTGGGTTAGACACTCTCGCATATACACCGATCATAATTCACTTTGATGGCTCAAAAACTACAGCGATGCAGACGGGATGCTCGCCAAACTTCAACAATACGATTTTCCGCATAGAGCACAGAGCTGAATGGTTTGTTCAGATGCCATAGTTGCAAAAATCAGGACTGTCCAGGACGATTACAAGTACCCACTACCGAGTCAGAAACCAGTTCGGGAGAGTTACCAGTCCTCCGACTGCAAATAATCACAACACCAGTTGATGAGACCATCAAACTTTCGGTCTCAAGGAAAATGATGTCGCCATGACAATCAGCTCGAATTTGCCAAACGGATGTTGCTCTGGAGGGCCAACTTTGGTTATCTGACTATACGATACAGAACATTGTAGCCGCTCAGACTGCAGACCCAAGCGTCGGAAAAGTCTACCAGTGGGTTAAGGCTGGAACAAAACGCACCACTAAAGAAGTCGCCCGTGGAGGCGAAGAAGTCAAAACGCTTGTCGCTAGATGGTGTTGCCTAACTCTACAAAATGACGTCCTCATTCGTGTCTTGAGACCCGACACTGCCGGTCTCCCCGTAACTCAAGTCATGTTACCCACAACGCTGAGATCTGTGGTTCTACGTCAGCTCCACAACTTACGAATCGTAGGACATCTGGGAAAGCATGGTAGAGCATGTGAAACGGCGATACTACTGGCCTGATTTGGCCCTAGATGTTGCGCGTTGGTGCACGCGATACCCACAATGTATGACACGGAAAGGAAAACCCGCACCGAGATGTGTACCACTCACACAGTGCCGACGGGAGCTCCATTTGATTGTATCGCAATGGACATTTTTGATACGCACGAGGTGACGAGTCGGGGACACTGGTACATCTTAGTCATGTCAGATCACTTTTCGAAATACACAGACACCTTTCCACTTAGACGCCACACCACAAAGACTGTCGCTGATGTGCTAGTGTATTGCTGGATCATGTACCATGGGGTACCGAAGGTGGTTCATAGCGATCAAGGAGCAGAATTTCAATCAGCTCTGTTTCAGAACGTGGTACGACTTCTAGGTGCTAGAAAGATCAGGACGACTTCATATCGACCCCAATGCGATGGACAAGTTTAACGGTTTAACCGGACTCTCTTGAATATGCTTTTGTCTGTGACCGAGGAAACGATTGGGACGTTCATCTTCCGTTCGTCCTCATGGCCTATCGGACATCTGTATACTCATCGACTGGATGCACACCACATCTCAAGATCTATGGACGTGAGCGAATCTCGTTGACTTGATGTTTCCGAAAGGTAGCCCAGAACCTCTGCCTCCCTGTGGACCAGAGTACGTGGAGTACTTACCTCAGACAATCCGAGCAGCTCACAATTTTGTTAAGGATCACTTGAAAAAGTCAGCAGTTTGACAAAAGATGGGCTACGATGCACATACCAAGAAGAGACCCCAGTTCCAACCCAGTGACTTAATGAGGTATTACCACCTGCCACTGAGACAAACAAACAAATTCGCTGGCCAGGACAGGACCGTGACGAATACTGGAACGTGTCACCGACATAGATTACCGCCTCGCAAGAGAATCCAATCCGCAACAGACTCGAATAATGCACATGGACATTCTCAAGTTGTACGAAGGAGACGCACAGTTACCTCCTTTGTATCTGGACCTCAACGCTAATCATCCCAGCACCGCACCGGGAACAGCCACTGATGACGATCCCATGGAGCAAGTTCAGAACTTGTATCATCCATGTACTGTTGTAATTGAAAACACATCGGAATGCACAAGTTTGTCCACTGATGACGAGTCATCAGCCCTCACTGTGAGAGTGTCGCCCAGAAAACGCCCAGTTCCTCACGAAACATCCCCTGGTCTGCGTCACCCCAGAAGAACAAAACGGAAGCGCACCCGCGCTAAAGACACTGGCTTTTCGAATCGCCCTGCCATACAGCTCCCTCTGCGACACCAATCCCTCTCTAGAGATCCGCCTAGCAGTGGGACAGAACAGACCGATCCGCTTCTAAGACGTTCCACCAGAAAGCACCGCAGACCCGCACGCTTCAGATAACGATAGTGAAATAATGAGACTGATACCGCCAATGATGAAAAATGCCTGTCCATGGACTCTCTTGTGTCATAACATATTCATATATAACAATTATATGTACTTATCTTCAATCATTATTATTATTATTATTATTCATATTACTTATATATATATATATATATATATATATATATATATATATATATATATATATATATATATATATGTACACTAAATGTCAGTGAGGCAAAAACGGTATCTATCATAATATATTCTAGACACAGAGAAATGATGGTTGCATAATGATTTGGTGAAATCTCTGTGAGATCTGTGTGTGCCCTGATTCATCATAGGTGGTAGGTAGGTGTTATGTTTTGCATTCATTCTGCACAGATTCCAGTCATGAAGTATGCAAAGCTACTTCGTCGTTGAACGTGCGTCAGGGTGGTCAACTCCAGAACAAGTTTGCAGTAATGGACCTCTGCTCGCCTGAAGAAAAATTCCAGTGAATGCCATGAAGTGGGACGAAACCATGTTCAACCTTACGCTAACTAAAATGCAGCCTGTCATCAAATACATTTAATCATATCTCATTGCGCTACTTCATGGCCAACCAGCAATTCCATTGAAAACCCTCATCAAATAGTAACGTGTCATTCTCTGAGTAACAGGATGGAAATGCATGGAACGAAATAACCCTGAGAGCCTGACATTTATGTCATGTCAAGTACCCGAGTGTCATCTGATTCGTCAAGTTGACCATCCGTTTACAGCATGTCAGTGGTCGAGAAGGAAAGTTAAAATAAAAAAAAACAGAGTTCATAAGGAAAACCTGGATGTGCATAAACTTATAAGCCACCCACGGCACCCACATTGAAATCCCTCGCTACAGAAATAGAGCTTGGCCAGACAGAAAAGTCCCGTAATTTGTATATACAGTGATATGAAAGGAGTGTGGAATCCAGGGATTGTACAGCATATGAGGAAAACTGGCCGGAGAGTGGCTATCCCCCACTGTGATGGAATGGCAAGTAAGCCAGAGAAGGAAGACCGCGCATTGCCAGGACGACGACATGTCTAATTAGGCGGTCATACAACACATACAGACTTCACACAGTAGAACGTAATTACGCTTCCCCCGCTGTGCACTGATACGCTATAGACAATAGACTGCATACAGTGAATGTAGGTCTTTCTGAAGAAGTTTTTCAAGGCGATAAGACGGATAACTGTTGCGGCTTATCTATATTTCTTCAATTGCTGTTAAAAACATTGTATTTCAGAGAGATAAACAATACGAATGGGATATTACTGATCGACATTGAATAGACAGTTTGATCGTGAAGTTGTGGAGAAACTGTTCGTGAGTTAGTAATTACAAATAATCAAGAAACTGAACGAAAGTGAAAGCACGCAATGGCAGCTAAAGACGATTCGAATACTGTCGACTTAACGGCTTCTCCCGAGCAATCAGTTACGATCGGGGGAGAGAATCAAAGGGTTAGGATACAAGTTGTGACTAGAGGAGATGACCCCAGTGCTCTGATTATACTGGACGACAATGTTGAAGGTGCCGTGGGCCTGAAGTAGTGGCAGAAGCAAAGCCAATAGACCAGAGTAAAGAGGAGTTTCAGGTCGTCCTTAGTGAACGTCTGGCCCGCCATGGTAAGCGACATGTTTCCGGTTTGAGCAAGGACAACGCTGTCCCGGAGCATCCTAATCGATTTGATGCAGTCGCCGAAGGGGCCCGCATTGTGGCGCAGGCTCCAGTCCATCAGTCTGTAGCTGTGTCAGCACCCAAAACGTCTGCTTCACGATCGACTCTGACTCCGCCCACCTGCTCATCTGCTTGCACAATCGGGGACAAGGCAAGCTTCCCCTGCCTCTTCGGGAGGCTCCAATCGGTCTAGCTACCAATCACACCAGGTGGCTGAACTTATGGAGACCGTAAGACCACCACTCACACCGCCTGGAGAAGACCCCATCGACTGGTATAGCATTCCGCCTGCGCATCGAAACCGCACCTATGGGTATGGACAACGACACGACTTTGGCCTCCCATTGACTATGTCTCCAATCCAGATGATGATCCTGGAGCCGCTTCATCGACGTGGACTGTACGAGTGCCCATTCTGTACCGAGGTGCCGCCCTCACCGGATCGGGTTTGGGCCGAGAGCAAACCAAAAGGACCATTTGTGGGCTTCAGTGCCTTGGACGCCCACATCTTATCGTACCACTATCCATTCATCCAGTACTACGTTTGTTTAACCGGCGACGGACATGTAGCCCTATCGAAAAACGGAATGGGTTGACATATTCTTGAGGAGACTGACCGACACCCAAGAATTTTTACCGTTTTACTCCGGCATCGAGTACGCCCCCGACGACAGCTTCATCCGGCTCTATGTTGGACGTTGTGCGGTGGGTATGCAGGTAAACCCACACTTCCTGCCGCCCCGAGTCCCCGCATCGCTACCGATACTATGACGACCTGACAGGCCGACATTGTCCTTTGCTATGTGGCCCATGCACTTGGACATTTTCCAACAATACGCTCTGAACCATACCCGACCTGTCCAGATGGTCGAGTGTAATGTATCGAGGGTTAAGACAAAGTGGCCGAGAAAAGGATGGAGAAACTTCCCGGCGAATTATCCATCAGCAACCCGATGGTGCGCCTTAAGAAGCCACATACGATCTATTTCAACACCGAGAACACTACCGGCCGTTCGTGGCCGACTATAAGCGGCCATCGAACTCACTTGCCGGAAAGCGGTATTCAGATATCGTGTCCCGGAAAGTAGTGCTGGAAGTCCCCAACGAGCCGCAGTACACAGACTATCATGTACGGGAGGGACTCATCCCCAAAACGGACGAGGAGTTCCCCGCTTTACGTCCACGTCAGGAAGTCCCGCAAGTAGAACCTCAGTGACAGGAACTTCAGCTTGATGAACCCCAACACACGGAACCAGATCGACAAGGCACCGGCGCTCGGCTGGAGGAATTACCTATTCCGCCTCGCGCCGAGAGTGTGGACTCAGACGCAGTCCACCACCACTACGAGACGAGCCTTACCCTGTTCCCCCGGATGAATCGATTTATGACATCGATGAATCGCCGTTTTTCAAGCCAGGTACCTGCCCAGAGCCTCCCCGTAGCCTACCAGTCAAAGACGACCAAGAAACCTCAACGATCGCTATAGCTAACCACGACAACTCAGAACCTTCACATCGTGAGCTAGCCCGCGGCCTACAGCTACACGGCGCTGGCGAATTCAATAGCGAATAGGTGTTCCGACGCGAATTAAGTCGCCGTTTTCTCAGTCGATGCTTCCCTGGCTTACAGCCTCTAATCGCTGAGAACCCCGACACGAAGGAGTTCATACACTTACCAACAACCGACAAGCTTCCCGATGACATTGCTTCTCATGAATGTTGGTGGAATTGGTATCGCCATCGAGCCGCCAACGGAGTGGATCTCCTCACTGCACCGCTAGGACCCGAGGCTCAATTCCCGTCGATGGACCTCGCCCACGCTGATGACATGTTCCGCCAGTATATGAAGGCCGTCTGGGCTGAATATGTCCACGCCATGGACTCACATATACGACAGGCGGAATACAATGCCTACATCGCCGGATACACCCTGGGCGTACTGCAGAAACGCCGAACAGTTGGCGAGTCGCTTCGTTAATGAAATGAAGAGCTCTTGGAGGACCTCGATGTTTCGTCCACCCACATCAAGGAACTTTCAGAGCTCTTAAAACAGCAACCACAGACTGTTAGTTCAGATCGACTGCTACGGAATATTGGCAACATTGTTCCACATCTTGACACCGATGTACGAAACCGCGTCATGGGCGCAGTGTACGTGACAGAAAAGAAGGACACAATGACAAAGAAACCGTCCTCCAAGGAAAAAGAGTAGAACTCATCGTAATGTTGGATCCTGGTGACACACCGTGGATAGTGTGGCTAGGGGCTAAACGAATTGTATACCCATCGGGATGCCAGGGTCTGTGTGGCTAAGTTAGAACTGGTGATTCAGGCCCTGATCCATGTATACCATGTCCTTATGTTTTATAGTTTGTTTGTGAACACTCATCGGTTTAATGTGGTGATGGACGCATATATATATACATGTTATATATGTACCTCGCTCATCTTAGCTTGACGGACCGACACTGACGATCTATTTGACTAGTTAGGGAATCAGTTTTATTGTATATAGTTCTTTCCTCATTGTTTCGCACGGCGAGTGTGTGGGTAGACTTTGTAAGACTTTTAGCTTTCTGTTATGATTTTTAACGGACTTAGGTTTAGGGGAAGGGTCGACTACGAGGGCGTAGCCGGACGGAGGGGTGTAATTGTAGCATATTTATTCAGGTTCCACTTCCCCAAAGCCTAACTCCACCCGCATTCACGCAAACAAACACACGCTGACACGTCCCAGACTTATACAACACTGCAACACTTTCTGCCCACAGTATACTTAGCAACGTATACATAGCAACGACCTACTCACGAGACACTACAGCCAATCACGATTTATCATTCGCACCACGTGACACCCGTACATCTGCGTCAAGATGTGGAACAATGTTACCAAGTGACACTCAGTGCTCCCCCCGCGACGATTTAGCTCGACAAGAAGCACATGTTGTAGAGTTTCTAAATGAACAAGAAGGCAGGAATGACCATCATTGCTGTTGAAATCTAATCAGGCCAGATACGTTAACGGAACGAGAGGAGTTCATATCAAAGAAGGACTAGTAGAAATATTGTGAAGGACATATAGAAAATTAATAGAAGATTATTGGGGACAGACTCAACGATTTGTGTGTGTAACTGGACGTGTGAGTGATCCATCGGACTATTCACCTGTTGTGGATAATAAACGGTATTGTGAACTCAACGCTACGAGTGGGTTTGTACAACAATCTAGACATTACGATCCGACAAGGGTTTTGTATTTTCACCGACTTCGTAATGTCAACTTTAAAAATGGTTGGATCTGTGAATTTATGTTTGATTCATACGGCAGTGTACGATCCAAATGCTGTGCAATCTCACCCCTACCGGGAGCCAGTCGTACATGTATGAGGAGATATGTGTGTATTGTCAACAATACACACACGATTGACCAGCCCAGCAACCCGCACCGACAACTGATCGCCACCAGCACTCACAAGAGACCTTGGAATACAGATCCATGATGCATGCGATGGCAGGTTCATGCCACCTGCGGTACCTCCAGCAACGACGACTACGACGGTCCTGATCGTCATCACGCAGGTTGAGGGATGATGCCACCTGCGGCGCCGTTCATCCAGCGATGAACGTGAGGTCACAACAGTCATCGGGCGTTTGGCAACGACATGAGAGTCCATAACATTAGAGTACGCTACACTGGGTCTATTCACTGACTGAGTCAGCTGGAGTAGTCCATGCTCATCATAGCTTAGTAACGAATGAGGTGTTGACGTATATTATGACGACGGGTCCTCCTGAGGTGAATGGATGGAAGAGCTGATATCCCGACGGAGTGTCGCATGGCAGGGTAAACATCACACTGGAGGTACCGAACAATGAGTCATGTTCCCGGGCACCTGGCGTCTGGAACACAGCGGCAATTCGTGGACGTCACCACTCCATCAGACGACACAGTAACGCGAAATTGGGGCTTGGCCGCATGACTCGAAGGGATTTTCAGACTCGATGAAACGATGTCCTTTCATTTGCACAGTTATTCACCTATTCGTCAGGAATCCCAGTCGTAGCAGTCACTTCTAATCCTCTCGTTTACTTGGTCATATTTTCTACATTTCCTGAACTTTCTGAATTGTAAGATAGCTGCTTCTCCCGCAATATCTTCTTTAAAGACTGTGTGGTAGGGCTTGAATAGTTGTCACATATGTACTCTGCGAGTCGCGATTGGCTGTAAATGTCCTGCTTGATGATCTCGTGCTTGCTTGGAGATTTAGGCCTATGCGGGCTGTAGAAAGTGTGCTGTAATGATGTATAAGTCTGTAAATGTTCATGTGATTCTTTATCGGTGTGTGTATGTTTTGCAGTAATTTGGGGGGAGTGATAGAACGATAAAAAATTCTACGTACATTTACAGTGGAGTTAGCAAAATGTCATGCGCATACATGTAATGAAAGCCTTATAAATATGTTTAATGAAAGCGTGAAGTTTAATGGTGTAGGTCTGCTAGGTTGTTTATGTCGTTAGCCTCATTTGTTTGTCAAATGTTTTCGTTATATGAAACAGCACGCAGGAAATCCAAGAAACATTCCGGAGTTTGTCAAACACAATAGCGAAGTATGAGGTTTCATGCATAAACCGTAACGCCGAGCTTTGAGCAGAGTCAGTGTATAGGATTACATTTCAAGCGAGGCCTTTGTAAATCGACCTAGTAGTAAAGTGTACGATGTCTCCTCATGACATGGCATTTGCATTTCAAAATTCAGAGCAAACAGCGTGTCAATGTATTGAAGTACATTTGATAGACGGTCGAGATGCAGAACACGACAAGTAAACACCGTAAATTTAAGCACATAGAAAGTCGTGTATGCACCAGTCGTTGCCTCTGGCTGTGTTAGGCAAAAGACGTCAGTTTTGCAGCCTCATTTACTACACGCCATTTTTTGGGATGCAAAAATTCACTGTAAACTTATCTCTGAAGCATGCGAACACTTCAACTTTGTATGGAGTACGTCAGCCGACGATTACTTGTAAAACGTATACCTAAAGATAAAATTTATTAAAGGACAACACGAGTTTTTCATACTATAAACGAACAGGGTCTGATCATAAACATATCGTAGCAGTGTCGTGAACATAAACATATAATTCAACTTGCAATTATTTTTGGGTCACCGATCATAATGGTAAACGATTTCGGACACAATAGAAATAGTGGTATAATACAGGTGTACGAACAATATACCCAAATCACAGATTTTGTGATTGGTTTTATAGAAATTGATTTTGGCTGACCCATCAAGCCTGAAATTGGAAAATTGACTTCTGGAGACAAAATACTCGGAAATCGAACTTAGGATTGTCTTATGACCAAATGAAGGATGTTCGGTGGCTCAATCTAAATTATGTCACATATGAGCCGCCGTGGGAATGATACATATACTATATCTTTTAGAGAGTTTGAAATTAACCTGAGATGCCCCTGGTTCAAGGTCATGTCCGCCGCGAACTGCATGAATCCGTCATTGGAGACTATACTTATTTTTTGTTATGAAGCTTGTTTGTGAAGACATAAGACGTTATTCATGACACAACTTTGGTGAACTTGAACCTTTAGTGTTCAATCTGAATGTTTTGTCCATCACAAAATGTGTGTTTTTGGATACAAAACTCTTGAAGATCCTTCAATGACTTTGCACTTGAGCTCAATTGACCTTGAGATCAACAACTCGTCCTGATTATCAGTTTCGACTGATGAACATTTCATTATTGATGCTTGTCCGGAAATATGATAGATGATGATATCACGATTCATGGGCTATTGGTGAAATATTCAGGCAATATGTAGGTCAGCTACGGGACAATTGATTCATGAATTTTGTGCTTCTAAAATTAATTGGAAATACAAGAATGTAATATCACATGTCCAGCAATAGTTTCAATGAATAAAAACGAAAGGGTGTATAATATTATTATTATTCGTATTGAATGTTTAGATTCCTTTGTCAACAACGTGTATTCAATTCACGGTGTCAAGGACAACACAAATATATAATGATATGTAATGTCGAATGGTCAACAAACTGCCGATCTAGATAATCATGAACATAATTGTGGATGCTTTGGCAATTGGATTTTCGAAAAAATAATTTTGTTTCGCGAAAAATAATGATGATGGCATATATGCCATCTTGAATGTTATAGAGATTCACACAAACACACACATACTACCATCGTGCATGACAGAGAACCTGTTCTCGCCACCCCTCCTCGGGGTCCCTGTGGTTGATGGCCTGGCAAGTTGAACGATGACAATCCACGGTATGTGTGGGTCAGAGCCAGAGGCTAACTTCACCAGGCCAGCAGTTAAAGTCGCCAGCTATCATATAACGGGCCAAAGCCCCAGACTGTCATAACACAGGAGGACTCTCGCCAGTCATGTCGAATAGAGAGACTGGCTTCAGCGACTTGAACGGAGCAACGGACATGGCTAAATCTGCGGATAGAGAGCACCATCCGGCCGGATGTTACCTGTCCACCGCCAAGGCTTTTATCCTGACATTCCTGGCACTAGCTATTGCTGTACTGGTGGGAGTTATCGTCCACTTCGCCTCCCCACGAGGCAGTATCGAATGCAAGTGTGTGCTTCCCGAAGTCCCTGCGCATCCCAGTGAGGCCGAAAGGTTGCAGCAGTGTGTGGATCTGGCACTGCAAAAAAACGTCTGTAAGTTTCCATATGTCAATGTCCAAAATGTGTGATAAAAACCACTTTCTCAACACCCAATATTAGAAGAAAACGGACTGAGAAATCGATTTTTCTCCCAATTGCATATGATTATGTCTTTCCAACCTTCAGAAGTTGAAGGTCCAGGGCGCGTTCAGGTCTAACTTTGATTGTTGTGACGCCAAGTTATGTTTGTGAGATGTTTTGTTCACACACAGGTCTAGGTGCGCCCGATTGTTCCGGGTCAGGTGAGATCCCCACGACAAACTCGGCCTCCTCTACCTCGACCTCGCCTACCGTGGCTCCAGACGTGCGACTCCCTTTGAAGGTTGAACCATTCCACTATGACTTGGAACTGACTCCAGACATCTACACTGGAAACCCTGACACATTCACTTTTTCGGGCAAGGTTCAGATCCACGTGAGGTGTCGCGAGGCTACAGACCTGATCACATTGCATATCAACAAGTTGGAGCTGGACGGCGCTGTACAGCTGTTGGATGTGGGTCCGAGCGCAAGAGTGCCATTGGTTCAGCAAACGTCCATCGACACCGAGCGGCAGTTCTTACTTATCAAACTCAGTGACCATCTCAGTCCCGGAATCAACTATACGCTCGATATCTCTTTCCACGGGCCTCTCAAGAACGATCTCGTTGGTTTATACTGGAGCTCATACAAGGCCGGAGCAGAGACCAGGTAAAAAATAACACATACCGCAATCACACTGCAAGAAACAAACTAGAACACGAACCAAGTAACGGTGCTCTAGCCTCATACACATACTACCAGTACCAGACTACAGACCAGGTAACAGTGATCTAGTCTGTCACACATACCACCAGTACCAGACTAGAGAGCTTTTGCCATGATGGGCGTTGCTCTTAACCTTAGCAAATCCGATACATACACATAGTAATTAAATTTACATGTATTTAGTTTGTTTGAACGTTTTTCTTTTAGATATTTGGCAACAACTCAACTCCAGCCAACGGATGCTCGTAAAACCTTTCCTTGCTTCGATGAACCTGGTGTTAAAGCAACTTTCAGCACGACTCTGCTCAGAAAAGAAAACATGAAAACGCTCTCCAATATGGACATAATCCGCACAGAAGATAGGTGAATACATAATCCGCACAGAAGATGGGTGAATACCTTAATCTATATATTCGGGAGGGATGACTAGAAAGCACGCAATACTGATAAGTGCTCACATTGCACGGGTTTTCTACAGACGCATTGAGTGACAAATTCTTAAAGTGATTCACTCTACAGGCTTTCTGGGTTTAAGGCTTATATTGACAGACAAATTGTTGATGTGTCTACACAACTTTCAGCAGTGGCGTCACTAGGGGTGGGCACAGGGGGCACGTGCCCCAGATCTTTTCATGTGTGCCCCGGATCAATTTCGAGCAAAAAAAAAATCTTGTATAAAGCTGGTATAAATCAATACAATTGTGCTGACCCAACTAGATCTACTGGTATTTCTGAGGCCAATATGTTGGGAGCGAAATTATCAAAACCTGCAAGTCATTTTGACATGTTAGGGGTGTCTAGATGTGCTTTAATTGGTTGTTCGAGAGTGCAAAATAAAAAAAAAACCGGGGGCTTACGGCGCCCCCCGAACCCCCAGACCGGTTTAGCTACTCTCGCTCCGCTCGCTCGCACCCACGCCTCCAAAATAACTGTGCCCCCAATGTTTCATTTCCTAGTGACGCCCCTGACTTTCAGGTCGGGTGGTTTGAAGGCAGAGGCCGTATACTGCAGGACAAATTGTTGATGTGTCCACAAAATTTTTCAGGCCAGATGGCTGGAAGGCTGACATTTACCGGCCAACTCTGTTTGAAGGCAGAGGCCGTATACTGCAGGACAAATTGTTGATGTGTCCACAAAATTTTTCAGGCCAGATGGCTGGAAGGCTGACATTTACCGGCCAACTGTTAAGATGTCCACCTACCTTCTGGCATTCATTGTCTGTGATTTTGAGTTTGTTGAAACTCGGACAAGCTCCAACACTTTGGTGAGTCCATTGATATATATGTGACATTCGTACTGATAAGCTCAGAGGAACCATTTCGCTACGCGTTTGCGTAACGCGTGTACGGGAATGTTTCTGACAGTCAAAATTGAGTCAGTTAGTCAGTCAGTAATTGGGGTACCAATTCGGTTTTCATTATATTTCATCCGTTGAATACCTAATTGTCTCATGTTCCTTGCCAATTGAGTTTCGTGTCTGGAGTCGTCCTGAAGCTATCAGCCAAACGCAGTACGCATTAGAGAAAGGAAGAGCAACTATCGAATACTTCGAGGAGTACTTTGGTATCAACTTTCCCCTTCCAAAACAAGGTGAGAACGACACTGGCAGTCCTCGGAAAGCTGATATCAAGATGATAACAATAAACATACAACTACCGGTATGTCCAATCCATGCAAAATAACAACTACAATTTTGTTTAAAGTCACAACGACAATAATTATTGCTGTATGATATGAGGTGTATTCTGAAAATATTAGTACCATTCTATTGATTGTGAAAGCGGCTAGTTCTGGTGGCGCATCATTTACCCGTTTCATCTGTTTGGAATTCATCATTTGTTCTTTCAGATATGATTGCAGTTCCGGATTTTGCCGCTGGTGCAATGGAGAACTGGGGCTTGATCATCTACCGCGAGACAGCTCTCTTGTACGACACTCAGCTGTCATCTGCTGGTAACAAACAGCGTGTGGCCGAGGTTGTGGTACATGAACTAGCGCACCAGGTAGACTGTCGCTGTCTTGTTGACATGGTCTTCATGTGATTGAATTACTATGACGCAGGCTGTCTATGTAAATGGGACGAGAATCTATCAGTATACTATCTAGGAACTATGTTGCTTTTGTGTTGACAGTGGTTCGGGAACTTGGTGACACCGGTGTGGTGGGACGATCTGTGGCTCAACGAGGGCTTCGCCAGCTACATGGAATACGTCGGGATGGACCACATCGAACCAGAATGGCACATGGTATCAATTCATCATTGTTGTCGATGTTGTAATCTGTTATTATCGCTGTTGTTGATGACGCCGATGGTGATTATGTTGTTATTGTTGTTGCAGCACGACCAGGTTGTGGAGCGAGATGTACATGCTGTGTTCCTGATCGACAGCCTCAGCACGTCACATCCTATCTGGGTACCTGTCAATCATCCTGACGAGATCAATGAAATATTCGACAGAATCTCGTACCTCAAGGTCAGAACAACGCCAAGTACATTACGTTTCACAATTAATTACAACCAGGTACTTTTTGAAATTGTTTACAAACTTTATTTGTATCAACTTTCATTTCAGGGTGCATCGATCATACGCATGATGAATTTCTTTCTTGGGAATGACACATTCACAGCAGGACTAAATGTATGTGCATATTCGAGGCCGATCAGATTAACACATGAATGCAGTTGATATAATGGTAGAATGGGAGAATACTTCAAACAGTTTGGCTTTTCACCGATTTGATACCATTGTATTGGCATATATCGCATGCAAATATAAGTAGAAAACTTGACATAAACTGACCACAAAACAATGTCTTTTAGATAAAGAATATATTAATTCTGAAAAGAATTATGGGTAATAAAACTTCTTGGTAACTGGCTGAAAAGGGGCTTGAATATTTTGTGAGAATAGCATCAAGGGTAAATTGCATACATAACAGTTGTATATTCATTGTCTTTTTCGCAGAAATACTTGAACGCTTTCTCGTATGCTAATGCCGACCACACAGATCTTTGGACTTATTTGGGTCAGGTATGAATCATGACTTTCGCTCAAGTTTCGAATTCTTATCGTGGAAATTCTTATGGAAATTTCCTTTGTGTG
Source organism: Terebella lapidaria (assembly GCA_949152475.1). Lineage (NCBI taxonomy): Eukaryota > Metazoa > Annelida > Polychaeta > Terebellida > Terebellidae > Terebella > Terebella lapidaria. Next base: position 31,981,725 of record OX424560.1, read on the forward strand.
TAGCAAGCAACAGAGGACGGACAGACATTAGATGTGTCTGGTGTGATGAACACCTGGGTCAGACAGATGGGTTACCCAGTCGTAACGTTTGACGTTCAGGGTACTCGCGTCACGATCACTCAACAACACTTCCTAACCGACCCCAGCAAACCGCCAGTCGATCAAAAGTTTCCGTCGCCTTATGGGTAAACACATCACCTGTCAATTTTAGTCGTCTCATTGGTAAACAAAATACTAAACTTACCTTATAATGGAAGTATATGAGAAACCTATCGAAAGAAGTAACCTCTACATTGTTCCCCTCATACTTCATATAGACCAAACCCAGTCGACGAGAAGTTCGACTTGCCTTATATGTATGAGTTTTAATTCATCTCCTGTGTGAACTGTTGCCCAGGCAGTAGCAATTTAGGCCCATGTGATTGTAGTGAAGTCTCAGGCGATGATAAGTTAGTATGGTCGCTTGCTTGCAGGACGCAAGATAAAGAATCAAGTTTATTGAATGTAATAGTCCACAGGGCACCCCTAGGACTCTTTCCTATAAATACGCTTTTGAAACGATAGCCCTCAGTGTATCTGGACACCATCCCTCACAGACTTGATATCCTGGGATAAACTATCCAACGAGACGACATTGGCCTAGAGCCAAAACTTGTCTCAATCGGGGCGGGGCGGAGGGGGAGGGAGGGGGGGGGGGGGTTACTGACTATTCGTCAACCCCGAATTTGTGTATTGCGGAACTACGTTTAAGATGTCATACGGAAAGTTAATCATGGCGGGAGAAAATCAAACATAACCTGCCTTGATCAGAATTGAACGAGCTTTCCAATGATGTAATCCATTCCACTCTAGGATAAAAACTCACTAAGATGCCGTCGTATTTCGAAAATTGACGGGTGACGTTATGGTATCATTGACGTTCTTCGTACATGTAGCTCGTTGAAACTAGGTAAATAGTTGGATATTGATGTTCCACATATATTATCAAAATTACGATAGAATAGCTTCAAATTTGAGTGCAATGTAGAAGTTTGCACGTTTGCTGAAAAATATGACGGGCCTTATATTACGTTTAAGACGTCGTACCAAGAAATTTATCATAACGAGATCGAGATACAGCTGTATTTCGAAAATTGACGTTTTACGTCATGACGTCATTGACGTTGCACGTAGCATGTTGAAACTCGGTGTATGGCTGGGTATTAATATTACACATATGTTCTCATAATACCAGTCCATTCCATAAAATTTTAGTGCCCTGTGGATGTTTTGAAAATTTACTGAAAAGCCGAAAAATTGGTATGAAAGGTCTTACGTTTATGACGTTGTAGCGGAAAAACCATCATGGTGGAAAAGTATCGGACAGTACCCTCTTAAACCAGATTTCAACGAGCTCCAATGCTGCAATCCGCTTCTCTGCACGACAAATACTTTCGGATATATAGCCCCATTTTGAGAATTGACGTTTTACGTCATGACGTCATTGACGTTCAACCGATCCGCGTACAATTTTGAAGTTTGATGGAAAATCTATCATGGCGGAAAAGTATCGGACAGTACCCTCCTAAAGCAAAATGAGGTTCTTTTCGCTCTACGGTCAATATTAAGCGAGTTACACTGTTAAGTCATAATTAATATATTCATTAGGCCATAACTCTCCAAAAGAATTGTCCGATTTCAAAAATTCTTTCAGATATATACACTCTACAGTCCAGGCACCATTTTTGAGAAAGTAGGCCAAAGTTCAGTTTGGGCCTGAAATTAGGCCACAGTGACCTGATTGACCTAATTACTAGTAAAATGTTATTTAATACATAGTTACTTGGGCCGAGTCCGAAAATAAGGTCCTTTTCGCTCTACGACCAATAATAAACGAGTTACAAGATTCTGTAATAATTAGCATCTTTATTAGGCCATAACACCAAATCCAGCTACATGTATAGCAGTATATGTATCAGCCAATAGTTGTTTTAGAATGATGACCAATTTGACCGATTAAGGATTTATTGACACTGTATTGGCATAAAACCGTACTTAGGTTTACAACATTAAGTCATCTACAAACACTCAGTTTAAACATTGAGTCATCAGCAATCGCTCTGTCAATAAATAATTCATCAGTAATCACTCAGGTAAGAACATTATGTCACCAACATTCACTGAGTTACCAACATCACCTCAAGTCATTTTTTACCACATACCACTCAATTTAACAAGATAAGTTACCAAAATTCTTTCGCCAACATTCACGGTTTTGCCGCGATTGTGTATATAGCCGAATTCAACATATTTTGTAGCTTTTAATGCGTTCGGACATTGCTATTCCCACCACTATTATGAATACCAGTAGCGATATTTTATTGAATACCGGTAACATGCATTAAGACACATAATTGGTGATAATGGCACACAGTTCTTTAAAATATTAAAGGCTTAGAAAAAAATATGACAAAATGTGCGATTCCGATGGCCATTCAACTCAATGTTAAATGGTCTTACTTTGGTGGTCCATAGCACCCTTCAAAAAAATTCCAACTAACATCTATGCTAGTTTCATCAACTGACGACACATGGGATTTGCTATTCTGCCCTGCATGGACCCGGGGTGAAAATACCCGAAATTTTGGGTGCTGATGGCCGTGCAAAAACCCCTGTGCTTGCCCAGCTCCTGAAATGAACGATACAGAGATACTGCCTTGAAAACCGGGTCATTATATGGGTCATTATATCCAAGTAGTGTATTCTTTCCGATGAATATACACTCGTCCAGAAATCTGGCATAAGAAAAATATATGAGGTGATGCTTCAGAACAGTTTCCCACTAATTTGCGGTGAACGTTTGCTGATTGGCTGAACGGTTTACCTTATCGTGTCATTCATGCTGAAGTGATGCATAAGTAGTCGAAAACAAATTTATTGCATTCCTTGACCTCTAAAATCTAGGTTTAGGTACCAAATATGTGTCTATGTGACAATCAGGGGCGAAGATATACAGATTTCTTTTTCAAGAAATCTTTTGGATTTGATGTCGGTCATTTCGAAAAGCCGCAATACTGGAAAGTTCATCTTAGGATATCGAGTGTTAACAAGTGGATTGTGAAGCACAAGTGTCCCCTGAAGAGAATGCCACTCCTCGTGGGAGTCAGGGGGGGGGGGGGGACACGGTGGACCCCCTGGGGTCATGGACTAGTCATGTAATTAGTTCTAGCAAACCGTAGACGAATATCTTGATTGATTTCGGTAAATTTAGTCGTTGTCTTTTTTAAAAGCTTCGATTTGGCTTCGAGGTTTTTTTTTCATGGTAGCCGTGATGAATTGTGCATTGTGTTTGTTGATAATAATGTTGTTACTATGTTTTCCAAAGGTATAAATGGAACATACCCCTGACATTTCGTCAAAGCACGGACGCGAGCTCGTGGAATGAGCCTACGTTGACATGGATGATGGCTGACCAGCGTAAGTCTCAGATGCAAACAGTTGTAATTTCAAAATGTCATTACAATACATAACTATTCTCGTTCTTGGGTTACCGACCTTTGGTCCCATAACCTATTACCGTGGCGTTGCGTCCGTCGTCGTCCGTCTACATTTTTATCTTTAAAGTTTACGGTCGAATCTTCCTGAAATTTTGGACAAAAATACCCAAAAATATTTCAAGAGGGAGGTAGCTTTTAGTTTTTTTTTTATTTTCGCAATATGTTTCAAAATGGCAGTAATTTTTGATGAAAAATTTCCAATTTTGGACTTTCGCAGTCATTTTCTCAAACACTGTATGACCACTTTTGAGATTTTTGTTTCAAAAGATTCTCCTCAATTCCTCTGTGACATGTATAAGTTTCATTGCCCTTGAATCGCCGTTTGCGTGTGGCAGCCATTTTGATGTTTTCGACGGGTCCCAAATGGGACTTTGCCATGTTGAAATTTCCTATGCTTTATATTGTGCAAACATTTTTCCTGATATCCCACTTAATATTGAGATTAGGAATCAATTGTGAACATATAGAAAATGTTATATGCCAAATATTTTCGTGACCTTGAATTTTACCTTTGAAGTAATTTTCAAGGTCACAGCACAAACTGGTGAATATATCGCTATTATCGACTTTACAGCTTAGGAATCAATTGTGGACATATAGGGAAAGATATGTGCTGAATTATGTCATGAATTTGGACTTGACCTTGACCTTATTATCAAAGTCAGAGTACAAAATGACTAATATTTTGCTGATCATTGACTCTACAGTTTTTGAGTCGATTGTGTACATATATGTACAAATCTTCTCATAGCCTTGAATTTGATCTTTGACATTATTTTCAAGGTCAAAGCACAAAATGGGTAATATCTTGTTTGTTAGCAACATTATGGCTTAGAAATTAATTGTGTACATATGAAATGATATATGGTGAATATTGTTATGACTTTGAATTTGACCTTTGATATTCTTCCTTGATAATGGGAGCTGCATGGAGTAAACTCCTCGAACACTTCAAGGTAGAGCTTAAATATTGGTAGTATCAAATGGGATATAATATATTGCAGTTTCAATGGTGACCGTAAATTGGATCTTGATTGACCTTGAAAGGTCAATACGGCAATTTTTATGATTTTAACATTCTTCCGGTTACCTTTCTTAGTCTTAATTTTTTCATTTTCGGCCCATATTGTGGCGACAGAAAAAATGTTTAGTCTTGATGGATTTACCACAAAATTTGAATTTACCACATATCATTATTTATACTCGAGCAGCGGCCTGCTGCAACTGTCTGTAACCTACATCATACACTCTTGTCGCTGTTTTGAAACCGCATGATCTTTTGCTTTGCACGATAGTTACATAGTATGGTCTATTAGTATTCGGCGGACGCGGGCACGGGCGCAGGTATGGTAGGGATGGCGGGCAGGGGCACGGTAAAACGCGGCAACGAGCGGCCGTGTCGTTTTCCTCAATCATAGTCAATGCGAATCACATACAAATGGATGGCTTGTTACCCGGCTCGTACTAGAAGTTGCTCTTTTTAACATCTGGATGCAGGCTGAGTGGCTCCGGTAGCAAAACAAAGTCGACTGGGTCCGAGCAGCCGGCCCAGCATGTGTGTGTGTGTGGGTGTGTGTGTGCGTGTGTGTATATGTATAGGTGTGCATTATATATCAATGGCTGTTGTGTACTCGTCAGGCAAGTTAGGAATCTCCAAGATGATACCATGAATACATTATCTTATATGTATATTATGTATATTATTATTGTACTTATAGTATATCATTAGATATAGGTTACAATTCACGGTATGAAAACTACCGAAATTTGGCTAAAATCAGTGAGATCTACTGAATTTTGTTAAGATCATTCACCGCATTTAATTTCTAAATGTTCCTACCAGCAATTTCAATACACCCAGTCGTATCAGTACAAATGTATAGGTAACTGCCACATTTATCAGTAATTATTTACATATACACATAGAAAACATATATTATTAAGTCACTGCTTCTTGACTTTACATGCAAGGATATTTTTTTTTTCTCTTGCCGACCAGGTGCGGTGTATCTCATTTGACAACGTCCTTGTTGTTTTATAAACTTCTACTGATGAAACATCTCACAGCAAACCAATTCGCAGCCAATCCACAGCCTCTCTCACGCTCTCTGGGATTTCCCTCACATCTGAACAGCGGAAAGGACTGTAAAATAATTCGTTATCCGGAGACGAGCAGAACACGCCTCTGTATCCTTTACAATGGGGCTGGTTTTTCAAGGGCGGTTTTCAATAGCCTACTTAAAGCCTGTTTATTTTGCAAAAGGGCTCACCCTATGACAATTACAAATATTGTCTTAGAATGTCTGATTTGTCACAGTCTATACACGTAGATACAGCTTGTTCGGGTTTGGACGGGGCACCGAAATAAGTGGATTTGGATAAAACTTTGTTTCAACGATTTTGCCGCCAGATATTTTAATTCTGAGGCATATTTTGCCATACATAACACAGCTTCATATTTTCGTTATGTTAGTATTTCACAAAACAGATGATTTTAACGGAAAATCGCGATTATGTGGACGATAATACGGTTGTCACCAGCCTTGACGCCTTTGATAGTTTTTCATTAATAGTATTTTTCTCTATCTTCCATTCCTCTTCCACTATTCCAGTGAAATGTGTTTTGCTCTGAAAATAACTTATTTCTAGACAATAGACGACAGAATTGCCACTGTACATCCAGGTAGTCTCTCATCTCATTCAGTTTTCTGCAAAGGAAAGATCCAGCCTGCACAAGGCATTATCTTATTGCAAACTCCACAGTTTCACATAGGGGCCTAGACCACAGGGCCGGTAACCTAGAAAATATAAAGAATCTTGATAGTGAATCATATTATAACGGGTATGTGGGGGTGAGGGTGATGCCATGGGCGGGGGGGGGGGGGATTCAGAGTGGCAATGTGGTGTGCGCTTTGTTGGACGTCTGATGCCAATTGCATGCCAGATGCTTGCTCGGGCGTTGGGCCTGCTGATAATATGCAGCCAGACATGTATTCAGTGTCAACAATCTGTACGTAGTAGTAGGTCATACCCGTCATACCCGCGCCAGTTGCTGCCGAGTAACATCCCTGCCATACCCGCGCCCGTGCCCGCGTCCGCGCCCGTGCCTGCCGAGTACTAATAGCCATAGTATGCTCAACCGGTTACGTACGGTGACATATTTCTGACACAATAGTTATAGTAATTTCGCGAAAGTTTTCCTAAAAATGCATACGGAATGTAATACTGAGCGAATATTTTCCTATGCTGAACAAAATGCAACTGAAATAAAAACCTTTTCTACATGGAATAAAATGTAAATGTTTCCTCCACGGATTATATATGTTTTCTTCGTTTTACAGAGGAATATTTGAACCTCGGAGAAAATCGTTTACTCCAAAGAGCAACGGTTTTTGCCCGCCATCATGGGAATATCCAATTCTATGTGTGAAAAATTTAAAGTAGTCCGCTCCAAACAGTGCGGTAACGAAGGGTCAAAATTTAAAAGTTATTTCTTGAATATGATCTCTTCCAAATGACCTATTTTATAGAGTATCTGATCAGCATCCTAATACTGAAAAGAAAATAGTGGGTCACCATACTGGCTTCTTCGACATATTCGATCAAAATTACAAACATATACCTGAAATGACATATTTTTTTGGCATTTTTGCAAATTTTGTTGTCCATATTCACATTTCACATCATGTTTTTCATGCGAACGGATACGGTGACTCCCTATTTTCTTTTCAGATTTAGGATGTTGATCAGTTACTCCATAAAATATGTTATTTTCACGCTCCAGATTATGTTGATACAAATATTTATTTGAAAAACTCTTTGACCCCTCCTTACCTCCCTGTTTGGAGAAGACTACCTTAACATTTACTGGGAGTGTCGTCCTATATGGATGTAGATTACCATTTGTTCTGTGAAGTAAAACCTCGCGTTCGGTCCATGTAAGAAACAGTCCTGTTGGAGCGAACATGTGCTCCTCACTTTGTATAAAAAAGCAAGACATATATGTAGCGTTATGACGTGGCGGCTACATTAGTAGTGACACCACAGTTATGGCGCGACCGTGCGGACAAGTTCATAAGACATTCACTGACACTCCAGTAAAGGGGTATACCTCTTTATCGTGGGGTCGCCTGAGCTCACATTGGTGCCTGACCTTTCGAACCACAGTGGTTTGTCTCGGCGTCGGTCCTGGGTCGGCTCCCACTGTTGACTCACATCACATGTGAATATCGGGTTCTTGGTCCCTGACCGCAGACAGGTATAGCACTTGTCTGGGGCACCCATATGGGTGATAAACTTGACCAGGGTGACGTGGCTCAACAGTGGGATACAGCTGACCTCGGGAAAGTTGACCTCAGAAAGGGGAAAGCACTGTAGCGTTATTACGTGGTGGCTACATTAGTAGGGATGCCACATTTATGGTGCGAACGTGCGGACAGGTTTATAAGACATTCGCTGACACTCCAGTAATGGCGTATACCTCTTTATCGTGGGGTCGCCGAACCTTACATATACATGAGAGTCAAACTGGCGAGTCTACCTGTTAAATATGTTTGCGCATTCTGTGGTGCGTAAACAATGGACTGGGGATACGCACACGCCACCTGGGTGTGACGATATATACATTCCTTGAAGAGAAGTTTCACACAGTGACAATGCTAACAATAATGCTCAAGAGCGAGGCTGAGTCATGCACAGACAAGTACATACAGAAAAAACGTAAAAAAGTCGGAGGCTATGCATAATGAGGTATAATGAGGTTGTATAACAATTAATGATACCGTTAATCAATTCATGCGCCGAAGTCATTATGTATGTCCCCAAGGTCATAAAAGAATTCCGTGCCTGGCATAATAGATCGGACATTACAGTGTTTCCTGCATAAAAGTCAAACACATTTGATACATGTTCTGAGGTAATGTTATAAAAGTGATGAGATAATGTTATTGTTACATTATGTTGCATGTCATATGTACGGCCCGGTACGGGTTCTGAAAAGTGATTCCGTGTTGTAGTTCCGGCAATAAACATGTAGTGGTTCCGGTCGTGTTATCAACTCTTGATGAGTCAAAATTTATTAAAGCGCACGTAACGGTTATAACACTTTTTTTCAAACAAACTTTTTTTTATATGATCTTTGAACGAGTTCGAGTGTCTTAACGCACCACAATTCTTGTTGCTATCAGGTTAATAACTTTTGCTTATAACCACAGAATTCTGGTTACATATCCCCTTGTATAGCCCATCCGCATAGAACATCTAATGAAACATGTTGTCAAAACATGTAGTATTTCAGGCTGTCTGATTGCTGGTATATTTACACCTATTGCTGTGATTCCATGCAGCTTCCTACACGCTGACGAACCTGGACAGCGGCGCGCTCTGGCTGCTGGGTAATGTTGGCCAGTATGGATACTACCGAGTCAACTACAACACTGACAACTGGGATGCTCTGATACAGCAACTGCTCAGCGATCACCAGGTCAGAATGTCATTGACCGTTCTGGAGTAATGTTTGGATCAAATGACCATTTATGTATTGTAATATGCTACAAAGACGGTGATGACTAAAGCTGCCGTCAGGCTGTATGAGTCTGTTAGACGTATATGGTCAGTTGCAGCAACTGAGTTGCACTCAAAAGAGACAGGCGACCCGGTCCGGGCGACCGGCACTGGTCACACTGTGCAATCGCACCGCATACTCATCTCTCAGTCGCACACCCATATCAAAAATTTAGTTGCAACCCTACATCCGCAGTAAACGTATGCGCACATGTTTCTGTCAAATCAAAATTTAAATTTCTCATATGTTTTCAGGCAATTGATGTTAAAAACAGAGCACAAATAATCGACGATGCTGTGAACCTTGGAAAGTGAGTAAACATCTACCGCACTGTGATAATTATGCTTGTAGTGTCAATTTACTTTATTCAGTCGATGTATTTATCCTTCCTTGATTATCAATGCAGATCTGGGTATTTGGATCAGTTGGTTGGGTTACGTGCTACTGAATATTTGACCGACGAGCGAGAGTATGTGCCGTGGAAGACGGCAGCTGATGTCCTTGCTTATTTCAACCGAATGTTGCAGTACACACAACACTACGGTGCCTTCAAGGTTTGTGCAACCACTCGGAATCTAACAAGGAGTTTAAACAAAAAAAAACCCCAATATGATCTGATTAAAATTTCTAATATAATGGCAGACTGTTCTCGTGAATTCATGGGTGTGGTGGCCATTCTCATTTTCTCGTCCCAAATGGGACTTTCCCATGTTAAATACTACTATGCTTTATAGTGGGACACATTATGCCTAATATCTCACTTAATATTGAGATTAAAGATTAGGAATCAATTATGGACACAAAGGAAATGATATATGCTGATTATTGTCATGACCTTGAATTTGACTTTTGACCACATTTTCAAGGTCAGAGCACAAAATGGCTAATATCTCGTTTTTGTCGACCTCCCAGCTTAGGAATCAATTGTGCACATATAGGAAATGATATCGTCCGAATCTTCTGATGACCTTGACTTTGACCTTCGACTTCATTTTCAAGGTCAAAGCACAATATAGACTGATAGAAAATGATACACGCTGAATATTCTCGTGACTTTAAGTTTGACCTCAGACCTCATTTTAAGGTAAGAGCACAAAATTGTTAATATCTCGCCTATTGTTGACTTCACAGGTTAGATCACAAAATGGTTGATATCTTGATTATTGTCTACTTTACAGCTTAGGAATCAATTGTGCACATATACGAAATGATATAGTCCGAATATTCTGATAACCATGACTTTGGCCTTCGACCTCATTTTTCAAAGCTCAAAATGGCTGATATCTTGAATATTATCGACTTAATAGCTTAGGAATCAATTGTGCACATATAGGAAATGATATATGCTGAATATTCTCATGACCTTGAATTTCACCTTTGATCTCATTTTGAAGGTCAGAACACAAAATGGCTAATATCTCGCTTATTATCGAATTTACAGCTCAGGAATCAATTGTGAACATATAGGAAATGATATACACTGAATAATTTGATGACCTTGAATTTGACCTTTGATCTCATTTTCGAGGTCAGGGCACAAAATGGCTAATATCTCGCCTAATATCTCACTTTGCAGCTCAGGAATCAATTATGGACTGATAGAAAATAATACATGCTGAATATTCTCGTGACTTTGAATTTGACCTCTGACTTCATTTTCAAGGTCATATCTCAAAATGGCTAAAATGGCACCTATTTTCGACTTTACAGGTTAGGAATTATTTGTGGATATAGGAAATGATATAAGCTGAATATTTTTGTGACCTTGATTTTGACCATTGACCTCATTTTCGAGGTCAGATCACAAAATGGTTAATATCTCGCTTATTGTCTACTTTACAGCTGAGGAATCAATTGTGGACATAGAGGAAATGATATATGTCAATTATTATGATGACCTTTAATTTGACCTTGAATTTATTTTCAAGGTTAGAGCACGAAATTACTAATATCTAAAATACAAAAAATTTATAATCTGGTAACCTTTCTCAGCCTTTGGACTAATTTGTTTTTGGTATTCATTAATTTTCCACTCACTTGTTTACACCATTTATGACTGATATTTTGCGATGCTATATAGATGGTTATGTAACAAGTTGTGGCATGCTTCAGTTGGAAGTCGAACGGTATTCCTCTGCCGGCTAGGGTTGCCGTAAAACCTTACACCTCAATGTGAAAAATCTTGGGAAGGGTGACGCGCGATTGTGGCGTTACGCCATAAAGCTTCATGCCACCAATACCCTGTATTGGATGTGGCAAGGGTGGCCCGCAGAAACGCCTGAATTCCGTCCGTGTTGTAGTCGACGGACACCAGTCGGCACGGGCGGACGTCGGGAATTTGACGCTATACAAAAAAACACGATAATAATGATAATAATTTGACAAAAACATGTAAACATTTACATATAGTTCAATCAATTATCTTGGTCATGGGTACTTATTCATTCCAGAGGTACATGTTGAAACAAGTGGGTCCCTTGTTTTCGATTGTTGGTTATGACTACGACCAACTGAACGAACCTCACTTATTTAGGTAAGTAAATCAATACATGCTGCACAGGCCTGGATACCCTTAGGTAATGAATCATTACATGCTGCACATTGGATACCCTTAGGTATGTTATTTATTACATGCTGCACATGCGTGAATAGTCTTGGATCAATAAATCATTACATGCTGGGTAGACGTGAATACCCTTAGGTAGGTAAATCATTACATGCTGCACAGGCCTGGCTACCCTTGTGTGAATAAATCATTACATGCTGCACAGGCCTGGACACCCTTAGGTGAATAAATCATTACATGCTGTGCAGACGTGAATACACTTAGATAAGTAAATCATTACATGCTGGGTAGACGTGAATACCCTTAGGTAAGTAAATAATTACATGCCTCACAGGCCTGGACACCTTTAGGTGACTAAATCATTACATGCTGTGCAGACGTGAATACACTTAGGTCAGTAAATCATTACATGTTGCACAGGCCTGGCCACCCTTGTGTGAATAAATCATTACATGCTGTGCAGGCGTGAACACCCTTAGATCAGTAAATCATTACATGCTGCACAGGCCTGGACACCCTTAGGTGAATAAATCATTACATGCTGTGCAGTCGTGAATACCCTTAGGTAAGTAAACCATTACACGCCTAATTTACTCCCGCGGCAATGGACGAGGTTATTGGACGACGTTGTTTATGATTACAGATACCGTCGGGCTTTGGCTTGGACACTGGCTTGCCGCTATGGGAACCAGACTTGTATGGATCGGGCCACGTCTGCTCTCCAGGAATGGATCAATGATCCCGATGACAATACGTCAGTGACTTCCATCTCCACACAACTAAATGATATGCCGATATTCTGTTGCTCATTCAGAATAGTTTTATATGTGTATTTATTTTCAGGATCATAAAGCCAGACATGAAGACCGTGGTTTACTGTAACGGAATAAGGAATGGCGGCGTCGCGGAGTGGAACTTTCTGTACCAAAAATATAAGGACACGAACGTCGCAGCGGAAGCAGACAGAATTCTGTACGCGCTTTCCTGCAGCGAGGAGCCCTGGATCTTGAACAGGTCTGATCCGCTGTCTGTCGCATGCTTACATGGACAAATTCCTCTGAGGGCTGATGACTCGCCGGAATATATTTATCTGGACCTCTCTATGTATTCGATGGGTCACGTGTCTTCGGAACGAATGACAATTATCATGTCCCAACTTATGTTGGGCTGGTGCTTTGACCTTGGTCGAGCGTTCATTGAATCGTATTAGCTTTTATCTGACGGCAGCCACATAATTATCTGGCGGCCGCTATATCAAGTGGCGCCATTTAAATATATTTTCACACCTGACAATAACGGTCTTCCGTAGTGGTTGGTATATTCAGAAAATACAATATTTTTTTAGTGTAATGTATTTTTCACGGTATCAATACGAACCCACTCTGGATCGATAGATCTTGAGTGTCGTGCAAAGACCGACACGAATGAGCTCTTTTCAAGGGGTTTATTCAAAATAACAGGCGAACTGTCGATGTACTCACTCTCGCACAGTGTCACTCTCTCTCTCTAACGAGCAATCGTGCGGGGATTGAATTTGTGGGATTGAAAAATATACTACATTTGCATCAGTATAGCATCTGTAGGAGGGAATACAATCCGACCGTATTTGTCTAACGTATATGTGACACGTATAATGTGTTTTCTTAAAAAATGTTAGGGTTCAACATTGAGGTAGATTACCAACTTGTTTTCAAGGAATTTAATATGGAATTGCCGTTTGACTTCTGATGAAATTTGTCAAGTGAAATATCATGATATCTTTTACCGTCACTGATATATTTACATTACGTACTTGTATGTGAGCATTATAAATAACCGTGTAGTTGCTTCCAGACTTTGTTAGTGTTCTGGATATTTTTTTCAGGTTCATGACATACGCACTGGATGAGAGTGAAGTCAGGCGTCAGGACGCCTTGTATATCATCTCGGACGTGGCCCAGAACATAGTGGGGCGCAATCTAGCCTGGGACTTCTTTCGAGCGCACTGGCCTGCCATCTACAGTGGGTTAGTTGATTGACGGCTATGTATTTGTGCAGCCAACATGTAGTTGGTTGGAGCCATTATCCTGCATGGCTGTACCACTGTGCTCATATCACAGCTCACTGATCACTACGGATGTAATATAATTTATTATAATGAAAAATGAATTTCGCAGTAAAGTTGTACCATCAATGTTAAACACTGTACAGCTACATGTAGCTGCTTGAGCTCGGATCCTGTATCACATTATGCTTTTCTCCAGATGGGGATCAGGTTTTTTCGGCATCTCCAATCTGATCCAAGGGGTGACCTCTTCGTTCAACACGGAATTCCACTTGCAACAGGTGTGTTTAAATCAGCTTCCGATAAATGGTGGATTGACTCATGTCATGTATGTATTCTGGTTTTGGTAGTCACAATATGTCCAATCAACTTTTACCGTCTTGAATACCCGTCATTCTTTCGAAACTCTGCGAGGGGACAGCCAGCAGAGAGCAGATGATCGAAAACAATACTTTCGAACTTCCTCTGCCTTCGATTCGCAGTATAATATTCAATGCAATTTAAGCCAGGCTCGATAATGGCAGAAAATACAGTGGACCCTGTAAGATAAGACCTCACCTTTTGCAGGAAAAATGAGATCTTATTTTACAGGAAATCTTATTTAACAGGTTCGTTTACATGTTAAATTGATCTTTGGGGAATACAAAAAAGTCTTTACAGACAGGGAAGTCTTATTTCGGAGGTGTCTTATACAGGGACCACTGTACTATATATTATATTTTCTACGAATCAATCCCCTGGAAAACTATATCGATCTGGTTAGCAGTTGTGTTTGCATACGAATATTTGTAGAGAGTATATTTCTATGTTCATTTATCACATGCTATTGTAACGTTTGACGCCCACAGCGCACAGGGCGCACGCGCCGGGCGTCGTAATCACTAGAACTACAACCAGGTAACAGTCCGTCCGGACGAATCCGGCCGTCATAATCACATCATAACACATCATCATCAACATCGTCATCATCATACAACATTCCGTATACATTAGTTATGGTAATGTAGCCGTGTGCGGAGCCTGAGATGCCATGGGAGCGGCACCACAGAACTTGCGCACGTGTAGCGCGATTTTATGTGACTTGCGATATAATGTCTGGGATGTCTTTTATCGCAAACGGCTTGCCATATTCTGTTCCCCCATGAATACGACTTAATTCCAAGTGTTGAACTGACCATTCCGTTCGATCTCAGCGCCATCTCCTATTGACATGTATTAGCCTAACCACCACCACACATGGCCAGATAATATAGAACCCCCGCAACTGTTAATTATATGCATACCGATTATGACTATATGTATTTTTTTGGAAGTTATGTCTTAGTAAGTGTCTAGCTTTCAGTTTTATACACACAATTTTGGCAAAATCTCATGTCTTTGTTGGGTATAGGCTCTTTGTTGGGTTGGGTATATTGACAACGGGAAGTCTCTGTCTGTACATTCATGATAACATTCAAAATAATGACATTTATATCACCTTGTTTATTGAATAATTTTATTTGATCTAAAAATGTTTTAATACCGATTTAAATACGACACAGCTTGACCTTATGTAATTGTGCTGTAATACATGTACGTGTCGATACCATGTATCATAATATACGTTTGATTACATAACAACTTTCATGATAATCATCTTGTTCACAACCCCTCATATAAGCGTTTATTCATAGTGGGAAGCTGAAATCAGGAATAAAAGAACGAAAGGCATCACTGGTCCGAATCTTACATAATTAGATTATCAAAATCATCATCCAAAGATCTGCAGGGTTACCTAGCTCAGCGGGGACTCACTACATGTATGAAAGGAATCAATGATTGAAAAGGCAGGGACATGTTCACAGGGTCGGGAGCCTCGGTAGAAGGGGGGGGGGGGGGAGGGTTGGTTGGTCGTGTAGTCACTCCGGGTTAACTGCTACAATAACGATAAAACCGTCAGGTTCATATAAATACTAGATTAAGAATCAAATCATTACAGTGTCAATGCACGTGCCGTGACAATATACATGCGGATATTCAATAATATACCGAGCTCCGGATTTGTGACTTGCGATTAGTGCATTGCGAACTGTACTATCCGCGTTATCCTTGGAGATATTCAGTGCACACTTTGTGTTTGTCTGACTTTGGAACTCATTGGAAGCGTGAAATATAGTGCATATACTGTTTTGTGATTTAGTTTCTAAAATTTATTGTATCGTCGCGTGTTTGACCATGCAATTCAACATGCCAATTTCTGGCTTTGTGTCTCATTACGACCAATGTTCACTTGAACAACAAAACCAATATGCAGCAATGCAGTACTGGTCTTACGGTCAGCCGTACGGATACACACCGAACGCGTATAATCCTCCTCCGCCTCCACCCGTTGATCCGGTTGATATGCCTCAGTCTGCGTCAGTGTCTGTGTCCGATGTTCCGCTTCCGCCCTCGGCAACCAAGCCTGTAGCGCCATCCGAACCTGTACCTCTCGAGCCGACCGATAGCGACACGGACAGCGACGGTAACGTTGGTGATAACATTTCAGCTATTATACAAATATTGGATGTTGAGGAGTCCAATATACAGTTTACGGGATGAAGAAATGTCATATTGGCCGAGGCGCAGCCGAGGTCAATATGACATTTCTTCATCCCGTAAACTGTATATTGGACGACTCTCAACATCCAACATTTGCTATATTATTTACCAATGAATGTAGGAGAAACCCAGAGTGGGGAAAACCCACATGTAACACACGCTCTGATTTGCTGATAAGCACCCGCCCGTCCAATATACATTTTTGCCGTCCAATATAGACTTTCGCCGTCCAACATTGAGTATGTAGGATTGTCACGTGGTACAAATCGGCCAATCAGGAGTGTCCTTATAGTGGGAATACCACCGAGTGAATAATATAGAACTATATCTAACAAGCGGTCGATATGATCCAGAGACCTCTAAAAATGACAAGCACTTGATCCGGCGACGAGCTAAGCATTTTGTCATCGACAACGGAGTCTTGTACTACGAACAAACATCGGAACTGTCTGCTAATTGTAGCGTTATGACGTGGTGGCTACCTAGTAGTGACACCACGGTTATAGCGTGAACGTGCGGACAGACAATCGGCGACACTCCAGTAATGGGGTATACCCAGGGCCTCCAGTAATGGGGTATACCCATTACTGGATGGGGTATACTCCAGTAATGGGGTATACCCATTACTGAATGGGGTATACCCATTACTGGAGTGTCGCCGAATGTAGGCTCTGGCAGACCGTCGATCGGGCTGCCCAGGGTTCTATCCCTGCGGCAGTGCCCTCGGCGAGGCTGGCCAGCAACATGCCCACGTGCCCTATTCTGTCGTGCCGCTCCCATGGCATCTCATTCTCCTCACACGGCTACATTACCATAACTATGTACTATGCATGTTGTGTATGATGTATATGATGTTGATGATGATGATGATGATGATGGTGATGAGTTATGATGTGATGTATGACGGCCGGACTCGCTCCGGACGGACTGTAACCTGGTTGTAGTACTAGTAGAGTACCACCCGGCGCCCCACGTGCGGGCGTCGAACTTTACATTGGTGCCGTACCTTTCGAACCACTGGCAGAGGCGCATCCAGGAATTTAGCTTAGGGGGCGGGGGGGGGGGGGGGGGGGCGCAAACAAGTAACATTCCGTCTGGGGTGCGGGGGGGGGGGGGGGGGGGGGGCGAGAGCATTTGGAGTGGTTTATGGAGACATTTCTGGGACTATTGGATGCTCGTATACTAATCAGGATCGGGTACAGGATTCTTGGTTCCAGGTTGTGGGTGGCGTGGAATTACGACATGACCAAATATATACTCGTAGTCTATCGAAGGTTTCATTGGGATGAATTATTATTATTGGTCCACTATAATGGCAATAACATTGAAACGTATATGGTTGAAAAAAATGAGGTGCAGAGAAACATAATTTTATTACACAAGTTAGTCGTATACGTTGATAAGCAACATTATCCGTGGATGTTTACGAACATACATATCAACAACAGCTTTAAGATTGTTTAAAAGTCAGGATCGATGCCTTATCAGCCGAATTCTGGAATGTTTTATTTGGGCTATATCTCTCAGCTTGCCAATAAATTTCGCTGAAAATTGTTCTGAACATGACTACAAGACTTGTTGAATGGCCAAATTGACGACCCAGTCGATAATCATACAGATCCTGAACGTTATACACCTCCGATTATCAAATGAAACTTACATAGGAAGCAGACAGCGTTTTAGGGCGCAGCTTCTTGACTATAGTTAGATTATTTATGATAGAACAATAACTTACTGCCTGTTTTGGGGTTTACCTCGACACTAGGTGGTAATTTGATGTTCAAAATAGCAGGTTATTCATCGTGTGCATGGAAAATACACTGAACAAAAGAAATTGATTGTCAGTTGCATTAATAACGTAGGCCTATATATCTGTTGGCATTGAGTTGTCAAAAAATCTATTGGTCTATAGCGGGCAATCAGGTATGAAAATAACATATAAAACTGCTGTTTATTTTACCTCTTCTTGGAAAAGCGTGTAATGTCTTTCTCTTCGTTGTGGATTTTCAAGTTTTTTACCCGCCCTAAAGTAACGAGTAATGAGATTATACTGGTGGAACCGACCAAGATCCGACTGTAGGCCAGCAGGCTGATCATTTGACTATAGCCCGTGCAGTAGCATACGTATTGCACAGTAGTAGGCATATATGCGGCCGCCAAAGCTAATTTGAATATCTAAGCCGATGATCATGGTTAGGCGCCTAATATAGGCGGTTTAATGAAATTAAATAACATTCACAGAGGTATGCCTAGATCAATACATTTTATATATATCATCAGCTCTTTACCTTAGATATTATGTTTATATTATCTATACATTTATTAAATCTAGGGTCTATTTACTCTCTCTCTCTCTCTCCCCCCCCCCTTTCTCTCTCTCTCTCTCTCTCTCTCTCTCTCTCTCTCTCATTTTAGGGCGGGGGGGGGGGGGGGTGGGGCGCCGGGTGCGCCCCCCTCTGGATGCGCCTATGACTGGGTTCTCTCGGCGTCGTTCCTGGGGTCAGCCCCTCACTGAGATTCACATCGCAGCCAAGTATGTGTACATAATCGGGTAGCTGCTGCGCCCTTGATCTTCAGTGCTGTGATGTGACTGGGCAGTGGGATATAGCTGACCTCGGGGACGAGGTCTCTCCGGTAAGGGGAAAGCACTGTAGCGTTATGACGTGGTGGCTACCTAGTAGTGACACCACGGTTATAGCGTGAACGTGCGGACAGGTTTATAAGACATTCGGCGACACTCCAGTAATGGGGTATACCGAGCCCCACTGTGGTGATACTGGATGCACCCCACTGTGGTGATACCCCACTGTGGCCGAACCCCACTGTGGTGATACTGGATGCACTAACGATCGTTAGTGCATCCCGCAATGGCGAACCCACTCGCGGTTCGTTTGAATTCTCTCCATTTTCCCGATAATTACGATTGTGGTCGATACACACATGCATCTGCTGATTGTTATGCGCACGAAACAACCGTTCGTTGCAAATACATCGCGATTTATGTTGGTTTGAGCCTGAAGAAATCGTCTGAAAAAAAGCCGAAAGATTCCCTAACGATTGTTTTTGTAAAATCGAAGATTCCCTAACGAACATGTGAAGATTCCCTAACGATCTTTTCTTTATTAATACAAATCTACGTTATTTAAATGTTTAAACGTGAAATAGAGTACCAATTGACATGTATTGATGTGTATAGATGATCTTCTAATACAGATTTCCTATTTTTGATGTGACATTCGCTAATTTATGTCGCATAAATCAACGAATTCACAATGGTGTATGATATGGACGTATTACAATATACACGTATTAAGCCTATATCGTTAGGGAATCTCACTTTTGTCGTTGGTGAATCTTATCGCTAATTCTTTTCCTCAACATATCTAAACAAAGAAGCGTGATCTGCTTGAAACAATTACGCATGTCTTTGACCAAAACACTAAGCTACCTTCAGAGTGTCCATTTATCACAAATGGACCTGTCATTTGATAGAGTACGGTTAAAAACCAAACTGATTGTGTTTACTGTCGGCCATTGCGGGATGCACTAACGATCGTTAGTGCATCCAGTATCACCACAGTGGAACCCTACATAATCTCGTCCGCCGTCAGGTCATCAAGAGCAAAACGAAAAAAGAAAGAAAAGAAAACCTTGTCCGCAGTTCAGGGTCGGTTTTAAGGCCAAAACCCACCACCGCAGACCGTCCGTTTTTATCGCTGACGGCATCCGTATTTCTCGAGGGTCCGTCAACGCACATGATAGAACCCATGTTGTCAATTGAGAATACTCACACTGACTGCGTGCGTACACTACATCAACGCACAACATAGAACATGTTCTATATTTTGCGCATGTCGTAGCGTATTTCAGAACATACATACATCATGGCCATAGAATCATCATAGAATATTAACAGAGGCTGATTTTAGAGATAGACTCTACAGAAATACAATATCCTGTGCAAACGTACCAACGCTAAAATGTCCATACTAAATTTTGTTAAATTTTCCCTGAATTATTCTGGCTCATTTAGTGATTGAAAGCACGAGCATCCGCTAAAACACTTAGCATGTAAGGTGATCGTTGTAATGGTCTATTTTTCTCTTGTCAACTTTTTAAATTTTTGCTATTGAAGTTTGAAATTCGGCGCACAATATTTTGTCGTTTGACTAAAAATCACGGCAAGACTGCTGAATGAATTCCCTGGGGCTAAATATAGGCCTAAAACAACTAACGGCTAATCATTTTGATGGACTTCCTGAAATTTGTGTACTGCTTCTCAGGGGTCAGCTCAAGTAACAGGTCAACAAATTGTTCTTATGTTTAGCCGAAAATATTGGCTGAAATCCAGAATCTCTCTCGATCCTGCCGAAATTGTGGATACAATTTCTTAAGTATCCCATGCACGCCTTCGGTTTTCCGAACGGGTAGAGTATCTCCGACGTCTTGCATGCAAGCATCAACAGATACATGTATAAAACCATGCGAGTGTGTTTTCCGCAAAAAGATATCGGTCGAGTTTGTTCTGGCGGATGAATTCAGGAAGCACGAGTCGGAAGGACGAGTGTATTCTGTGTTCATCCGCCAGACCAAACGAGACCGATATCTTTTTGCGGAAAACACACGAGCGTGGTTTTTATTTTATCACACACTACTATTCAGACATGATAATAAATACTGTCGTTATCATACGAACATTGTAAATGATCATTAATAAATAAGTTCTTTTACGCAATAACGGTCTTTACGTAATCCGCGATGAAAAGTAGTTTCGGCCCGATGGGTCAGGGTCAAGCCAGAACCACGGGAGCAAGCATTATATGACTTAAACAACATTAACGGGATCGTTAATTTATCAAACAGTCCACTCCGAGTTCAACGCCAAAATCGCCACACCCAGCCTCTCCTGCGCAAGCCTCTCCTACCTCTCCTATGCCAGCCTCTCCTACGCAAGCCTCTCCTACCTCTCCTATGCCAGCCTCTCCTACGACAGCCTCTCCTACCTCTCCTATGCCAGCCTCTCCTACGCAAGCCTCTCCTACCTCTCCTATGCCAGCCTCTCCTACAACAGCCTCTCCTACCTCTCCTATGCCAGCCTCTCCTACGACAGCCTCTCCTACCTCTCCTATGCCAGCCTCTCCTACGCAAGCCTCTCCTACCTCTCCTATGCCAGCCTCTCCTACAACAGCCTCTCCTACCTCTCCTATGCCAGCCTCTCCTACGCAAGCCTCTCCTACCTCTCCTATGCCAGCCTCTCCTACGACAGCCTCTCCTACCTCTCCTATACCAGCCTCTCCTACGCAAGCCTCTCCTACCTCTCCTATGCCAGCCTCTCCTACAACAGCCTCTCCTACCTCTCCTATGCCAGCCTCTCCTACGACAGCCTCGACTACCTCTCCTATGCCAGCCTCTCCTACGACAGCCTCGACTACCTCTCCTATGCCAGCCTCTCCTACGCAAGCCTCTCCTACCTCTCCTATGCCAGCCTCTCCTACGCAAGCCTCTCCTACCTCTCCTATGCCAGCCTCTCCTACAACAGCCTCTCCTACCTCTCCTATGCCAGCCTCTCCTACGCAAGCCTCTCCTACCTCTCCTATGCCAGCCTCTCCTACAACAGCCTCTCCTACCTCTCCTATGCCAGCCTCTCCTACGACAGCCTCTCCTACCTCTCCTATGCCAGCCTCTCCTACAACAGCCTCTCCTACCTCTCCTATGCCAGCCTCTCCTACGACAGCCTCTCCTACCTCTCCTATGCCAGCCTCTCCTACAACAGCCTCTCCTACCTCTCCTATGCCAGCCTCTCCTACGACAGCCTCTCCTACCTCTCCTATGCCAGCTTTTCCTACGACAGCCTCTCTTACCTCTCCCACGCCAGCTTCTCCTACGCAAGCCTCTCCTACCTCTCCTATGCCAGCCTCTCCTACGATAGCCTCTCCTACCTCTCCTATGCCAGCCTCTCCTATGACAGCCAAACGAACACCTAGGATGCCTTCTGCACGGATGACTTCTGGATACAGGACTTGAACCTCAAACACACAGACTGACACATTCTTGAAACTGGACTGGAGCTGAATGACAAACTGATGGACCCCGCTTCTGTATTCCTCCGACGGAAATTTCCATCTATAACAGGACTGCAGTCCACCTTGGTGATCGACAACGCGGAACACTGTCAGATGCTTGGTTCCGACGTTAACAGCGCTGCTGATGCACCAACGCACGCGCAATCACTGGATCAGGAGTGCCATGATCGACCAGCAGTTGTACATCTGCGACATCATGCAGCCAACGATCTGCGCACAGATTACGCCCGAAACCAAACAAGCAATTCAGAACATCTATGGCCCTGTCGATAATTACATCACCACGGACGTTCCACAACAGACAGGGTCAGTTGACTGCGGACTCTTCGCCATCACTTACATAACGACCGTGTGCCATGGACACAAACCCGAACAATTTCGTGTGTCACAGTCCGAGCTGAGGACACACTTCGCGCACTGTTTAGAGAAACAGCATATCACATCCTTCCCAGCGTCACGGAAACGCAAACGTGCTGCACCAGTCCGCAGATAGATCCTAGTCTGATAACCGATGATGATTTCATGACATCATTTTCACACTATACATTTGCTGACCGATCATGAATCCTTACAACATATAAAATTCTTAACCATTGCACATGTATAGAACATCGAGCTCATCTATCAACCCTTACGAATCCAGAAAGCATGACAGATTTGGCTATTTTGCACCCTCTATAAAGCACCCTCTGTAATTGTATTGAAGGGGATACAAAATCTCGCAGCGATATTTCGTCTCCCCTAAAAGATCAAAGGGGGGCGGACAGTATTTCGCAGGGCGACAGTTTTTCGCGTTACACGGGCCTCGCCGACGGCACTGCCGCAGGGATAGAACCCTGGACAGCCCGACAGTCTGCCAGAGCCTGTGTCGCACCATCCCAGGGCGAGAGACCGGAGATCACAGGGACGAGCCCCGAATCATCACGGTCCCCCTCCTGGGCCCCCAATTGGAAATCGTCCCCAGGGCCCTCGCGGCCCTTAGCCGGTGAGATGGGACGTAGAGCTCATGGCCGAGCCCTCCGTCGTCCTCTCGCCTTGCCAGCACTTGAGACAACTCCACTGAACAAGACGGCTTCAGAGTATTTATAACCCCTGAAGCACGAGACACGAGTGATGACGTAAGACCATTGCTACAGTACAATGGAGCGAGAGGATTTTAGGGCGTTGCTATGCAGCGCACGTGTTTCGAACACGAAGCGTCCAAAACAAGAGTAGTGTGAAGCCCAGATAGGACATTTACCCCGATAGTTTATCTCGCCTCGGCGAACTGTTATCTCGCCTCGGCGAACTGCTAACTCGCCTCGGCGAACTGTGGCTGCCGTTTGTAAGGATTACATAACTGGCAACTTAGTAGTTGGCCTCGGCGAACTGTTAACTCGCCTCGGCGAACTGTTAATTCGCCTCGGCGAACTGCTAACTCGCCTCGGTGAACTGTGGTTGCCATTTAGGTGTGTTACACAACTGGCATTTTAGTAGTTGGCCGAGGCGAGTTAGCAGTTCGCCGAGGCGAGTTAACAGTTCGCCGAGGCGAGATAACAATTGGCCGAGGCGAGATAACAGTTCGCCGAGGCGAGATAACAGTTCGCCGAGGCGAGAAAGCAATTGGCCGAGGCGAGATAACAGTTCGCCAAGGCGAGAAAGCAATTGGCCGAGGCGAGATAACAGTTCGCCGAGGCGAGAAAACAATTGGCCGAGGCGAGATAACAGTTCGCCGAGGCGAGTTAACAGTTGGTTGATAAGAGACCAGTTAGTATTTCGCCGAGGCGAGTTAGCAGTTCGCCGAGGCGAGTTAACAGTTGGTTGATAAGAGACCAGTTAGTATTTCGCCGAGGCGAGTTAGCAGTTCGCCGAGGCGAGTTAACAGTTGGTTGATAAGAGACCAGTTAGTATTTCGCCGAGGCGAGTTAGCAGTTCGCCGAGGCGAGTTAGTAGTTCGCCGAGGCGACTTAGTATTTCGCCGAGGCGAGTTAGTAGTTCGCCGAGGCGAGTTAGCAGTTCGCCGAGGCGAGAAAACAATTGGCCGAGGCGAGATAAAAGTTCGCCGAGGCGAGTTAACAGTTGGTTGATAAGAGACCAGTTAGTATTTCGCCGAGGCGAGTTAGCAGTTCGCCGAGGCGAGTTAGTAGTTCGCCGAGGCGAGTTAGCAGTTCGCCGAGGCGAGTTAGCAGTTCGCCGAGGCGAGTTAGCAGTTCGCCGAGGCGAGTTAGTAGTTCGCCGAGGCGAACTTAACTTATGGGGCAAATGTCCTATCTGGGCTTCCGTAGTGTACAGTTTACAAAGAATCTCCTGCCGTGATCTTTGGGCGAAATCGCCACACTATGAATTTATCTTAAACTACAAATAGTAGGAACACACAGTGATTTCCGACAGTGTGATAACCTTTGCCGGGAACATCGTGTTTGCACTACTTTTTCTTCACATTTTTGCTTCGCACATTGTGTGTTTGTGTAGGCCCATGTTTTATTATTTTTCTCTGCATTAGATATGAAAACTTGCTTATGATGAAGTAATTTTGTGAATTAATCTATGAAGTCAGAAATATTTATATATGATGTTATCTTGAGTGTTTCTGACTTTACTAGCAGAAATACATAACGGAAGATTTCTGGCACTAGTAGTGTACTAGTACGCATTATGAGTTTTACCCTGTGACATCAATTTGTCTTATTATCAAAATCTGTCCTATTAACATGATTAATGTATGACAAATACATATTTCGTTGCTTATTTATGTTATCTTGATATTTCATTCCGTCACAGTGGTTCAATTTGTTGAGTCATCCGTCTCTACCATAATCTAGATTGACTGGTGAGCTTTGCTCATTTCAACGCATTAATATCTCATGTATATATTTCATGACCTTCAGATAAACATTAAACACATGTTGTTCGCAACAGCGCAGCTCAATTCCACCCGGTGACAAGTATGTGGCAAGTCGTATGGTACCTTGACCTAGAATGATCAAACTCAAAATCGAGTCTTGCACAAAATGTGAAAATTATTTTAGCAATTTGAATTTGATACCACTGTATGTAATATTTGCCAATATTTGATGGTGTAAGTTATATAATAATACTATAAACGTTAGGGGTGTAAAAACTTACGTACAATTGCTGGAATATTAATGTAAAGTGTCTGTGAGCTACAGGACCATTGGTCTTATGTTCGTTTTTCAATGGCGTGGTCATGGATGCGTAGCGATAGCGCTCTCAGCCGCAATGCCCCAAGGCAGGTTCTGACGCGGAGATGATATCGTCAAGAATGTCATGCTTTGTAATCGAACTGAGCTATGGATGTTGAGTTTTACATATATATTTTTATAATGAATTTTTATTTTGCCGTTTGGTATTTGTAATCTATGTTAATTGCTTTCGCTGCAGATGCGTGAGTTCAGAGAAGCGTACCCCGACATGGGCTCTGGAAACCGCGCATTCGATCAAGCTCTCGAGTCTGTGCAGAGCAACATCCGCTGGATGGAGAGCAACCTGGACAAACTCGGAGCCTGGCTACAAACCGTCTGAACACACACATCTGTGTCAGTGTGATGTCGCAGACATACTTGTAATAACAACACAATTTGCTCAACTCTGGAAGAAAATCAATATAGAAGTGACAATGAATATATTTAATTCTGTGTATGGTACGAAAACAGAAAATATATCTGAAACTGAATATTAGTATGCTCGAATTTACATGTAAATTACATGAAATTTGTGATTTTACTCACTAATGTATACTCTGACTAACCAGTTTCAGCGACACCAGAAGATATTTTCATGTTAAACGCTTCACCCGGGCCGACAAATGCAATTTTCTACCTTACGTCTGATTCCTATCCCCCCAATACTAATTTCAACCCGAAGAGGGGTCGCAGGACAAATCGAATTCCCTTGGGTAATATATACATCCAGAAGGGATGGCATTTTATGAGCTAAGAGACTAATTTTGGTATATTGTAGTCGAGTGTTCTCGTTTCCAAAGAATGCACGACAAAAGAACCGAACAAATGCAATAATCGTGTTCCGCGGGGTGTGTAAGCAGGTTAAAACCAAAGTATAGATTAATTTAAACAGTAACAGGATATAACGTTGACATGTACAAAGATTATTAACAAACTTAATAAAACCATCATTTAATGGTCAACACAGTGATGAGTATTAATTTTGAACAAATACAGGTATTTGAGATCCAATCACCTGTGACGTATTCCATCAAGGCGGTTGCTGTTCCCTGCTCCACTAAAGCAACATTCATTTATATCAATGTTAAATGACCCCACTTCGGCGGCTCATTCTGCGGCTTCCAGAAAAGAACTCCAGCTTTTATAACATATTGTTTTCAATAATTTTCCAGCTGTTATGATATTTTAATACCTCAAAGGTATGTACGGTGGCTTATTTTTGCCACAATTATATTAAATTCGTTTTTTTTAAAGTTCAGTTATAAACATTTTAACTAGACGCTTCCGGACCGCTTGGGTGTATCCCCCATAGCCCTATCATCCCTATTGCCCCAAATATATTAATGATAAGTGTGAAAAAACTAGAGCAAGGGCTAAAAAAGTTTACCAGAGAAATGTAAAATCTTAAGTCACAACTGTTTTGTTTTCCACTAAAATTGCTGCATTGAGCTTTCAAGGTTATTGAAGGTCGAATTCAAGATCACCACCGAAATCACTGCATATGATTTTCCATTTCGACATGTTCGATAAAATAATGAAATAACAGCCAGATCAAACTTTTCACCTAAAGTTATATTTCAACTCATAATATGTGCCAAACTTGATTTCAATATGAAATTCAAACTAAAAGTTGACCAAAACTGCATTTCAAGATGAGGAAATTGGAGCCAGATCGAACTTTTTGCCATAAGTTTTATTTTAACTCTTAATATGTGCCAAACTTGGTTTCGAGTTGAAACTCAAGCTAAAAGTTGACCAAAACTGCTTTTCAAGATGACAAATTTGGAGCCAGATTGAACTTTTCACCATAACTTATGTTTTAACTCATGATATGCGCCAAACTGGGTTTCAAGTTGAATTTCAAAGTAAAAGTTTTCAAACTGCATTTCAAGATGACAAAGTTGGAGCACGATCAAACTTTTCACAAAAACTGTTTTCACCCAAGTATGTTCCAAATTAGATTCGAATGTGGAATTCCAATTTCTTAGTTCAGCTCAATAATGAATAGTTCTTGTCTTAACTATTTTTATTGTGGCCAATAATAGACTTAACTAGTAAAACAATCTTAACTTTTTCGGTTACACCCGTGAAATTTGTACTGGACAAAACCTTTACCTAGTTGAGCTCAATAATAAATGTTTCTCGTCTTAACTATTTTTAATGAGGTCAATAATAGACTTAACTAGCCAAAATAATGCTAACCTATTTGGTTAAAGCCACAAATTTTTTACTGGACCGAACCTTTACCTAGTTTACCTAGGCGGTGCAACGGAGACAAATCCATAGTATCCGCCGAACTTCGTTCGGGGGATACAATTACACATGGAGCAAATATTTCTTTCGCGAAGCAAACGTTTCCTACACGAAACAAATAGTTTCCTACGCGGAGCAAACGTTTCCTACATGGTACAAATAGTTTCCTACACAGAGCAAATGTTTCCTTTGTGAAGCAAACGTTTTCTTCATGAAGCAAATAGTTTGCGTGTAGAAAACTTTTGCTTCACGAAGGAAACATTCGCTCCAAGTGTAATTTAAATACTAGTATTCATATCTGAATTTTTTTTGAACGAAAATAATCAAATTGTGCAGAAATTAGCCACCGTAGATATGAATATAGGGCATAGGTTATGGGAATTTTTCTTATTTTTTACATGAATTGACCTGAAGTAAAAATACAACGGTTTTCTGATTCTGTCGCTATCTCAACAAATATTTGCATTTTTAGCTCCTCGAACAACATTTCATCGAGCAACATTTCATGCAAACCTGTCCATTGCATCTCAAAATTGTAGTCTTCAAGAGGAAAATATGTAAAATCTCCATGACTGTGACGGCCTGTAACCCTCCACTGTAACCCTTACACGTGCTCGCGTCGTACATACACAGCACAGAATCGATGCACTATCGATATATTCGCACCACAGTATGCGCGCACTTTTCAGTTCCAAGAAGCTCACAAGACACGCACCAGACATGACACGACACGCTCAACCAATCAGACACGTCACCACAACTTTAGGCGGGAAAATCTCAGACATACACAGACATGCAGACTTGCCCCGTTGTTTTGAGTTAGGATTCAATGAGAGAGAACACATCTTGTATACTGTAGCTGTAGCGTTATGACGTGGTGGCTACCTAGTAGTGACACCACGGTTATAGCGTGAACGTTTTACTGGAGTGTCGCCGAATGTCTCATAAACCTGTCCGCACGTTCACGCTGTAACCGTGGTGTCACTACTAGGTAGCCACCACGTCATAACGCTACATAGCGTTATGACGTGCTGTGCTGACACCACGGTTATGATGCTGCAGTGTGGGCGGATTTATAAGACATTCGGTGACACTCCAGTAATGGGGTATACTTCTTTATCGTGGGGTCGCCGAACCCTACATATACTTTGGAGATTTATCAGTGATTTAGAAGGGGAATAAAAAAAGTGGACAAAATTTTACGAGACTTGGGATATATTAGAAGGACATCAGTAGCAGTGTGAGAGAGGCCGTGAAAAAGATACATTTCATTCATGCAAATTGATCTGCCGTGTCAATAAAGGTGTGTGCTTCAAGTCGGACTTGTGTTTACATAGCGAATTAGTGCTAGTGACCTGAGGAACTCCTATTACTTCACATTGGGGCCGTGACCAGAATCCGGAGGTCCATCAGATTTCGAGCTAAAACACTAGGTATGTTGAGGCCTCCAATCGTGCCTCTCAGCGAGCCATCACCGCTGTTTCATAGAAAAGTCCGGTGCAGTGATGAAGTGACACTGACTTACCGCCCGCTGGGCTACCAGTCAATGAGGACATGTTCAGCTATGAGTGATACGATATCCCAGGAACAACCGCCACGCCAGATGTATGAGATATATTGGATAACTGTTCGTCCCAGCCGGAGTCGTTTGACAGACACATACGAGGTTTCCTGGACGAAGACCCGCTCGAGCCGTTACATACTGTGAGTGACGTTCTAGATGCCCATGCTCGGTCGTACTCCGCCACCCCAGCGATACCAATTCTGTCGTTGCTTCATGAAATTGACGTTACGAACCATACTCACGACTGCAAACGAGTACAAATAAGCACGCTCAACTGGACTCTCATACGGTCAATGTACGACCAGCGAACTTGGATGACAGAAATATGTTGTCAGGAATAGGTGTGCAAATTCTCATTAGGCCTACTAGATTAATCAAATCACATCCGAGAAAAGATTCATATAAAGATAAATGGCAAGACGAATTATCAGAAATTTATGACAATAATAATTGGGGAAATATTTTAACACTTGCCTAAAAAATCAGTCATAACAAAATCATTCCAAGCTTTCAGTACAAATTACTACATCGGATTTTCCCAACAAATAAACTGCTTCATACTTACACATTGAGGGATAATCCTTATTGTGACTTTTGCCAAAATATGTCACATAAATTCTAGCACATTTCTTCTACCTTTGCCCAATAAAGCAAAAAACATGGCATGGAATTGCAGGGTGGTTGATGCCGGAAATAGATTTGTTCCCCTATATGAATATTGAGAATATTTTATTGAGAATTTTTCAAGAAAAAAACCCGTTAGAAAATACGATAATATTAACTTTGAAGAGGTATCTATATAGTAGAAAGTGGATCACAGGAATATATAATATTCTGGATGCAAAAGCATATTTAAGAAATAAAATGAAAATTGAATCGAATTTTAGTAACACGACCCAGAGAGTGGAAAACACAACAAAATGGCCCCCATTAAGGCCAAATTTGATTAACGGTTACAGTTATGTAACGCTTGACGCCTGCTACCTAGGGCGCAAGCGCCCCGCGCGGTGGCACGGTCACGGCGGGCGTCGTGATTACTGAAACTACAAATAGGTAACAGTCCGTCCAGACGAATCCGGCCGTCATAATCACATCATAACACATCATAGACATACAAAATACATTATACATCAGTTATGGTAATGTAGCCCGTTGTGTGGAACCTGAGACGCCATGGGAGCGGCACCCCAGAATCCGCGCACGTGGGCGAGTTGCTGGCTGGCCTCGCCGACGGCACTGCCGCGGGGATAGAACCCCGGACAGCCCGACGGCCTGCCAGAGCCTGTGTCGCACCATCCCAGGGCGAGAGACTGGTGATCCACAGGGCGTAGAGCCCCACGAATCAGCACAGTCCCCCTCCTGGGCCCCCCGATCGGATATCGTCCCCGGGGCCCCTAAGAGCCCACTCTAGCCGGTAAAAAGTGACTCGGAGAACTCGTCGTCCTCTCGAGTAAACAAAGCGGGCCAGCCAGCGAGCCCGAGGGATGACGTAAGACCATTGTTTCAGTATAGTGGATAGAGAGAAGGACGGTGGGTTGTGTTTTGTTTTTTAGTGCGAATGTATTATCTGTGTGAACGAATGTGTCACTCTTGAATGTATGGTTTTTGACATAAGGAAATAAACGTATCGAGATAAAAGAACAGATGTTCTTCGTGGAAAACATGCCTGTTGTTGTGTAGGGCTTTGTTCAAATTTGATCGATCCCAATTTTATTATCATTTGGAATTTCGAAACACGTAAAAGTTTGTGTGCGAACATCTACGTGAAAGTAAGTATCAATCTATTACCACCAATTGTATTCATTGGCAAGCCAAACTATAAAGTCCAAACGTCTATTGCACTTTGATTGGAATTTTGAATGCCTCTTGTCCACTGTATCATCATCATTTATAGTTTCAACAAATAAATCATGACACCGTGGTAAATCTAGCGGTAAAGCGTTTATTGACAACAATCAAGTTCAAATGCACGGTTAAATGCTCAGATGTATATATCACAGCTGTTGCGATGAACATCTTGTTCATTAATAACTGTATTTCCATTAATTATTAATTTGGATCATGACAGTGTTATTATTTCACCTCCATAGAAGCTCAGTGAGTCTACATAAAGAGAATGGGTCACACAAAGAAGAAAGGCGCACACGAAATTCATAAATACAAGATTTCTGAGAAATGCAAATACTGATCTTCAGCTAAGGTAAATATCGATAGTCTACCAGAGACTAAATACAGAAGTTGTTTCTCCGGCTGCAAAATTGCAATTGTACTTCTGTGTACTGCCAGATGGGCACTTGGAGGATAGCCTCTAGTACGTCGGCGGTGGACATGCTGCCTCCAGTGCCTTCGGGTCAAGTCCTGCAGCCGAAACAGAAAACTGATGACTAACCTCGTGTCGTGGTTATAAACATTGCTACATGCTACACCTGCATGTAGTATACATATACAAGTACTAGTCAATGATATATCGTGTTGGTAATTGACACTGACCGAGAGCTTCTTGTTCCTTGGTGAGGGGAAACACGGGATTAGCAACGATGGGGACCTTATCGTCCACGGTGACCACCGGACCCTCAGGGTAGGCGTAGTACTGTCGGGGGCTCACTGGAGCCTATCATGTTAGTTCAAACACATATCTTAGAATATGCATTGTTAAATATAATAACTGCTATAATAACTGATGATTTTCGTTATCATCACCACCATCAACGACTTCCCTTATTACAACAAGCATTAATAAATAGGCATCGTACAGTGGCTTATTTGTGCCATATTTATTTTTTTTACTTCACAGAAAATAAATTCCAAATTATCAAGCAACGGAAACATTTTCGCTGCAGCTAAAACTATTTTCGCCCCAGCTAAAATATTTTCGCTCCAGCTAGAACTATTTTCGCCCCAGCTAAAACATTTTCGCTGCAGCTAAAATATTTTCGCTGCAGCTAAAACTATTTTCGCTCCAGCTAAAACATTTTTGCTGCAGCTAAAACTATTTTCGCCTCAGCTAAAACATTTTTGCTCCAGCTCAAACATTTTCGCTGCAGCTAAAACTATTTTCGCCCCAGCTAAAACTATTTTCGCTGCAGCTGAAAAATTATCGCTGCAGCTAAAACTATTTTCGTTCCAGCTAGAATATTTTAGCTGCAGCTAAAACTATTTTCGCTGTAGCTAAAATATTTTCGCTGCAGCTAATACTATTTTCGACCCAGCTAAACTATTTTTGCTGCAGCTAAAACTATTTTCGCCCCAGCTTAAATATTTTCGCTTCAGCTAAAATTATTTTCGTCACTTGAAAATCTTCAAAAAATCTCCCAAACCTCCTATAAATCTCCCCAAAATCTGAAAAAAATGCTCTAAAAAACATGAATGACACTGCGAGAATGTTTAAGCGAAAATAGTTTTAGCTGCAGCGAAAATGATTTAGCTTGGGCGAAAATAGTTTCAGCTGCAGCGAAAATGTTTTAGCTGGGGCGAAAATAGTTTTAGCTGCAGCTGAAATATTCTAGCTGGAGCGAAAATAGTTTTAGCTGCAGCGAAAATGTTTTAGCTGGGGCGAAAATAGTTTCAGCTGGAGCAAAAATGTTTTAGCTGGGGCGAAAATAGTTTTAGCTGCAGCTAAAATATTCTAGCTGGAGCGAAAATAGTTTTAGCTGCAGCGAAAATATTCTAGCTGGAGCGAAAATAGTTTTAGCTGCAGCGAAAATGTTTTAGCTGGGGCGAAAATAGTTTCAGCTGGAGCAAAAATGTTTTAGCTGGGGCGAAAATAGTTTTAGCTGCAGCTAAAATATTCTAGCTGGAGCGAAAATAGTTTTAGCTGCAGCGAAATTAGATTTAGCTGCAGCGGAAATATTTTCTTCCTTGATAATTTGGAAATAATTTTCTTTGAAATAAAAAAAAATAATATGGCACAAATAAGCCGCCGTAGCATCGTCATATTACCGTAAGCATAGACTACTCAGTACGTTGTGAAGTACGGCAATATATTTGTTAGGGCCTGTAAGTCACGTGATTTCATGGTGTGATTTCCGGTGACAAACAAACATACACCTTTTGTTTAATATGAGTAGAACTCAATTCAAAACCCAAAATACTCAGGTATCACAAAAGGTGTATGTTTGTTTGCCACCAGAATCACACCGTAACGGCACGTGACTTACAAGCCCTAATGACCAGAATACTCTACCAAGCGGCAAGTGTGACCAACCATTTACGTGAGCGATTTTCAACAATCAATACGTACAGCGCGGGCACCACAGCAGACAACTTTGCAGGCGAGAGCTGATCCCCAAATCGTCACGATAAATTCGAGTAAGACCAGGATCAGTGCCGTGATACCGAGCCCTTGGCTGATCTAGATAGATAAAGTACAGTGGAAAAATAAATACAAGTAAGAACACCACCACCAAAGTTGAACGTTTATTATCCAGTGGTGGTTAATTATTTTCGTGGTTTCTTTCAACACTACTAAACAACAACTACGACGGAAGCTGTACCACCTTGACGCGTTCTCCATCGGAGTAGCCAGCGAAACAATCCATGAACCAGTAGTCAGAATAGTCCTCCCCAGAGGAGCTCCAGTCTGAGGTACCGTCATCCCACTCAGAGGAGCTACCCTGGCTGCTATGACCCTCGCTCTCGACCGATTCCCATGTCCAATCGTCATCAACGTGTTTTCCCCTTCCATGGTGACCTCTACCCCGACGTCCTCTTCGTTTGTTATTTCTGCTATGGTGGTCATCACGATCTCTGGGGTGGCCGCCGTCACGATCTCTGGGGTGGCCGCCATCACGATGCATCTCACTGTTCTCGTCCATGTGTGGCCCCGCCTTGTCTGGAACGTCCTGGGGACAGTAGCATGAATAACACATATTTTGGCATTAATCTCTGTAACGTGGGGTCTGCTTGTGCAGATTTGCTTCGCACAATAAAATTTTAATATCAATCGCCAGAATGAAAGTACCCATACGATACGACAGCCAGCTGTTCTGGAGAAGCGTATGGGACTATCGATCTGAAATCTGTTACCATGATAACAGCCACTGTTGGTTGTGCGGATTTTCCCCTAGTAAGGACTAAAGGTGTCAGACGATTGAAATGGTATGTCTTCAATGTACGAGTAGTATTAGAGAACAGTGCGAGCTGCTTGGACGAGATAGCTTTACAGTGAACAAGGTCCCTGCCAATTTTTAAATTATAATTTTGGAATATCCTAAATATGTGGGTCGTTGTATTGTGTGCACTGGGTAAAGTCACTTCACTCTGGGGTGGACGGCGGGTCGGGCCGTCCATCCCAGAGTGAAGTTACTTTACCTATGTGTGCACCACACAATACAACGGCCCACATACAGTGTGGAGGATTTTCACGGGTTGATCCAAACACTGACGTTCTAAATTAGTTTGTTAAAGAACACGCGACCTCCGACTCGGTTCAATAGTTTATTCCGAACGACAATGGATGGCTGGCCGATGGCGCAGTCGTTCTCACATATAGTCTGTACAACAAGCGGCCGTACGGCGATACCCACACACAAATATTCCTTCTTGTTATCGTATAATAAGCATCACAAAAACAGAACTTAAGGTTATGTGTGCGGCCACTACGGAAGCGTACAGAAGTGCATTCAGGACCTGGAAGAAAAAAATATTAATCCGCCCAGGCGAAATACTAATTCGCCCGAACAAAATAAAAATTTGTTTGGGCGAAATACTAATCCGCCCGACCAAAATGAAAATTTGTTTGGGCGAAATACTAATCTACGGGCGGATTAATATTTTTTTCTTTCATGTCCTAAATGCACTACCGTACTAATCCGCCAGGGTCGCCCAGGCAAATAGTAATCCACCTGGGCGAAATACTAATCTGCCCGGGCGAAATACTAATCCGCCCGAACCAGGTAAAATTTGGTTTGGGCAAAATACTAATTCGCCCGAACAAAATAAAAGTTTGTTCGGGCGAAATACTAATCCGCCTGAACCAAGTAAACTTTTGTGTTTGGACGAAATACGAATTGGCCCAACCAAAATGAAAATTCTTTTGGGCGAAATACTAATCAGCCCGGGTCGCCCAAAC
This sequence comes from Terebella lapidaria, assembly GCA_949152475.1. Classification (NCBI taxonomy): domain Eukaryota; kingdom Metazoa; phylum Annelida; class Polychaeta; order Terebellida; family Terebellidae; genus Terebella; species Terebella lapidaria. The sequence goes on from OX424560.1 coordinate 32,017,166, forward strand.
AAAATTATTTCGCCCAAACAAAAGTTTATTCTGTTCGGGCGACAGTATTTCACCTGGGCAGATTAGAACTCTGCCCAGGCAGATTACTATTTCGCCCGAGCGATTATTATTTGTTTTTTTCCATGTCCTAAATGCACTTCCTTATAAATGCGCTTACGTAGTAGGCTACAGTATATTAACTATTTAGGCCATTCAACTCAATGTTAAATGATCTTACTTTGAGGGTCATAACACCTTCCTAAAAGAAATCCCAGCCTAACCACTATGCTATTTTTGTCAATTGACGTATTGGGCATCGCGTGATAAGCATGAATATATTTGACGACACATGGGATTTTTTGCTATTCTGCCTTGAATGGACCCGGGGTGAAAATACCCGAAAATGTGGGTGCTGATGGCCATTCAAAACCCCTTTGCTTCCTCATCTCCTGAGAAAAACGATAACAAATACTGCCTTGAAAACCGGGTTATCATTTCCCAGCAGTGTGTTCTTTCAAAATAATATACACTCGTCCATAAATCTGGCATAAAAAATATATGAGGTGATGTCACACAATAGTTTCCCTTTAAATTGCCTAAGTGAGGTGAACGCTCGCAGATTGGCTGAGCGAGTCACCGTACTATGCCCAGTAATAACTCTCTCACCGGAAGCAGAATTAACTCTCACATAGATCATTTGCTGGTGAATATTCCTCACTACCCTAAATACCTCCATTACTTGGGTGGAGCTTGTCCATGCGTAAAGTGATTCTCACCGGCAGTTTTATCGAGTTGCCCATTACACTTGCGGAAAATGTGTTTAGTTGCACTTTCCACAAAGGATCATGGTGTGTTTTCTTGCACAATATTCTGAGTTGTGTTGTAATGTGAGTTTGCATAATAAATTGGTAATGGCATCGCTGGTTTACCTCGGAAGCAATTCAGTCCACGTATGGGCAAGCTCCTCACCCGTAGCACCATGGGGCCAAAATTAAACTAACAGATATAGTTAGGGTAATCACACTGGGGGTGAAGATCATGTACTGATGTCATGTACGTATGACATTGTCGTGATTGATCTAAAGCGAGTACTGGGGATAGACTGGGGATGTACTGGGGATAGATTTTGGAGCTGGGTCCTAACGAAAAATATATTATATAGTTCTGAGAAAAACATTGCATATTTTCGCTGTCATTTGCTTCGAGGTAAAATCGTGTCGAATCAGGACTTTTGTGGTCGAATTGTCATCAACAATGTAACAAGAATCGTTGTGTCAAATCGGGGATGTGGAACTGGAATGTCATACGGTAACTGGAGATCATACGGTAATGACACCGGATCGCAGCATTATCAAATTAGGGATACTCATTTCACGCAGATAAGAAGAGTAAGTAAGTGAATGAGTGATTCTTATCTATGAAATTGTACGGATACTAAACACATAACTAGATGCCTCGCGGCCTGGGGAGCTTAGGTACATATATCTGTGGATCAATTCACACTTTCAAGTTTGCTCGTAGCCTCGAGCTTGAGGTCCTTCTGCGGTCAACTTCAAAGCCACCGAAAGATTTGCCTTTTTTGAGTTCTTTGAAATGTGTGATGTCTTTGATGTTCACAATACACCAAGGCTCTACATGCAGACGTTTCATACGTAGACTTCAGTATATACATTTCAGTTTGTGTGACCTTGAGATTTATCACTCAAGGTCATATGAGGTCAACTCCCAGACCGCCAGAAGATCCACAACAATGGCTTAAGGATGTTCGCTCCCTTTGGACCCAAGCAGAGGGGCTAAAATTTGAAATTCGTTTGATGATTTTCATACTTTTAAACAATCATCAATATGATATTGTGCATTCGAAAACAAAATATGCGGATCAAATATTCTCTTCAGTGTGGAATTATGGGTAATTTTACCCCCAAAATACCAGCAAAATGGGTAATTTTTGGCCATTTTCACTAAAATCAATATTTAATGAAAACCTGAAAATAGATTTCTCTAAATTTTTGCTTGTTTATCAACAAACCGATATGCATGTTTGTGATAGAAAAAAATATGGGGGTCACCATGCTATTTTTTTTTGTTACAGGTTGTCATATTTGTGAATGTCAGTGAATTTTATCAAAATTTCAACAAATTTAGGTAAATTTTTCTGTTCTGGACTCATATGGATGCCTGTAGAGGGAAAATTAGCATGGTGACCCCCATATTTTTTCTATCAAAAACATGCACAGCAGTTCGTTCATAAACAGACACAATCTCAGAGAAATCTATTTCCAGGTTTTCATTAAATATTGAATATAGTGAAAATGGCTCAAAATGACCCATTTTCCTGGTATTTTGGGGGTAAAATTACCCATAATTCCACACTAAACAAAATATTTCACCCGAATTTGCTGTTTTGGAATGCACGATATCATATTGATGATTGTTTGAAAGTCTGAAATACATTAAACAAATTTCGAATTTTAGCCCCTCTGCTTGGGTCCAAAAGGAGCGAACAACCTTAAGCACGAAATACAAACTTAACTCTATCTGCGTTTTTTTCACATGCAGAGGTCAATTTACAAACCTAAATTTGGATACGACCTTGAGATTTACCATTCAAGGTCATGTGAGGTCGAGTTCAAAATAATCAACAGATGTGCCACATATGACTTCCTATCCAAGCTGTATCTACAAGTGTTTTGTTTCCAGGGGCCTGTTTGTGCATTTCAGCATATTCTGGGCCATTTGGGATTACATTCCGGGCTTTTCGAGTTAAGCATTCCGTTTTATACAAAAGATGGACAGTCCAAAATGTTATCCACAGATAACCACAGAGCTAGCGGGAAAGTGGCAAAGAGGGGACTTTTGGTCCTTTTGGGCCTACGCTTCAGGCCTTTCAAGTGATCCAAAGCCTTCCATCCTTATACACCGAATAGAGGGCCTAAATGTCATGCTTGTGCAAATTTTCAAAAAAAAAAAAAATGAAACGGATTTTGAGAAAACAGCTGCCAAAATCAAAAGTTGGCGACGACGGCCGGACGCTGGACAATACATGTATTTTATTCTGATATTGTGTTCTTAATTGTTTCTCCATTCCGATGCACAAAAATAACAGTTACGGGCGTTCGTGACTTAACTGTCCCGTGCATGCCTCGTTTCAATAGGATATAAAAACCATCGGTCGTATTGTACATTCCATACATGTATGACATTGTATCAGTTATGTAGGGTGGCTCTGAAGGGAGATAATAATATGGTCGAGCGCTCAAGATAATATTTTTTCAAACACAGGTCCCATCTCACCATCATATCGTCCAGATGCTTGTCGGCATGTTTCCCCTGACGCGCCTTTCCGTACTCCATGTAGTCATCGAAGGCGTAGTCTACATAGTCGCCCGTGTCCTGTGTGTACAGAACACTCGCAGGGGACGTCACCATGCTCCAGCCCAGGAATATCGCCATCAGGATGCAGAGAACCATGTGAGCGATGATCATGCAGTTGGTTCTGGACTTGGCCGCACCGACTCCAACACCCCCGGTGATGATATGCTGGAAAGGAAATGTACATTATGTAACTTGCAGTATTTTGCAGCGATGGTGTTGACTTCGTGAGGGTATTTGTTGTTCTGGTTTATACGGAAGAATAGCATAAAGACAATTAGGCCTGTTGTCGCTTGTTATTGCATTCTGATCAACTCATATCGAAATTTGTGGATGTCTTGTATTGAGTGATCAGTGAATACTGCACAGAGCTACGAGGATGAACCAATCAATAATGGTTAGTAACTATATAAATACCAGTAGAGAGATAAAACCCACTCACGAAGACCATGGCTGCCACACCGAAGGCCACCGAGACGATCCCCTGTGCTTCTCTCGCGCTGCCCAGCAGAGGCAGGCCTGCGCCGAGACAGAAGATGAAGATGAGCACCCCTCCGGTAATCTGGATGGCTGAGAGCGCCTTGACGGACTTGGCCCTGTACGTGTCACGGACCTTGCCGCTGGACGGCCGAGTGCGGGGAATCTGGAGTGGGGGCAGCCGGGGCGTGGCCGGGTACACGGGCGGGGGTAAACCTTGTTTCTCCTCCATCTTCTTTTAGATCGCACCTTCTCGATAATGACAACCTAAAAGGTAGAAAAAAGCAAATGTTACTAATATTGCTTTTTTGGATATAAGGTTCTCAAATATAGATTTATCGAGATAGCCATATGTTCAACTAAATTGATCACTCTAGCCCTATGTAATGAGTACGCATGGTTCATACAAATCGAATCTATATCGTGAATGATTCTTAATTATATGTAAGTAGTTATATATTTTGATGCTTACCTTGCTTGCTATCTAGTGATATATGTGGTGGCACACGGTTCTGTGCTACATTGATCAGCAGACAATGTCCACAACAAATAGACCATGTCGCCCCCACCCCCGCCCCCTCTGGCGCAGCTAGGTACCAGCAAACACGGCCGTTCCACGCTGTTTGGTTCCAATACAAGCGCGGGCTCTTACGCACTCGGGTCCTATGGTACCATCATAAATATTGACGCTATACATTATTCGCTGAACGTACCCTAGATTTTGCTACGTCATGGAATCAATGACATTGCTGAATCGATTATTTCATATAAGTTCAACTTTATGGTTGTCTACGGAAGCGTATTCGGTATATGGGAAGAATATTTTTTTATTTCGTTCGTACAGATCAATAAGTCGTACGTAGGGATTACTAATTTGTTGCTAATTTGTAAATACCATTTCGTACGTACGGAAAAGCCACTAGTACGTACAGAAAACTTGTATACAGAATACCAACCACAAAAAATTAATGTCTTTGTGTGTATGTGTGTGTGTGTGTGTGTGTAGGTGTGTGTGTGTGTGTGTGTGTGTGTGTGTGCACGGATCACGATGTATACGGTCGTTAGTACGTCTTAGTACGAGCGTTGGGGGTGAAGCCCCAAACTCTCTACTTGTCTATGTGTTGGCTTTTTTTAGGGGCCGGTCATTAGTCATGAGGTGGAGTTGGGTAAAAACTAGGGGGGGGGGGGGGGTCACACCTTTATTGTCAACATTATGGGGGGGGGGGGGGATCGGAGTTTGGAAAAATCGTAGATTGGGAAAATCTGTATGTTGAAATAGTGAATTAATAGCTGAAAACAATCCACTCAACATGGACTGATGGTTCTCACTGGAGTATACTACATGGGGAATCCATCACTTTGTCAAATTATCAGTGAAACTATAATTCGTGAAAACCAAATTTGATCAATGAAAACCAAATTTGATCCTAGAACGGACCATCCAGGAACATCCAGAATTAGGAGATGTCGTGATACATGTGAATCGACAACCGCTCATCACCCCAGACTGAACATTGTCACCAAGGATCAACTATGGACCTTTAGTAGAACACAGCAGCACTGCTGAATATGGTGCCAGCTACTATGATCAACATGCAGGACACTGTCACTGTCACCATGATGACCAACATTTCATAACATCCAATGACCCCGAACAAACGTGTCAAAACCAGACCGATTTTCCACTAAACACGTTGCCAACAGAAGAACCCCGGCCTCCATGAGCTCAGGACTGTCTTGGACCACCATGAACAAAACATGGACCTTTTCACTCAGGATCTCAAAATAGTCTTGGATCGTCCCGGATGACGCTATAGTGAATGAATCGGATGTACCTGACTTCCCTGGTGGCTAGGAATTTGATAGACAATCGCGGGTCATCACGGAACATTATGAACCCACCATGGAGCCAATACAGATTTGATTCAAGGCCGGAAAAGTACCAGTCCAGGATGGCCTGATTTCATCAATGATATGTCGAAGAGTCATAATCTTTCCGAGTTCGCTCTGGGGTCTAGTTATTCCGTAAGGAAGATATAAGATTCATGGAATTTTTTCATTCCTTCAACAAATTTCAGAGCCAATGAATGAACCGAATGACCTTCAACCCAGGTCTCGAGTGTTTCAAGAGGGCTTGGAAACGTGGGGTTTGGAGTGATAAAAAAGGATTCCAGTATTCTGTGGAACATGATGCTAGACACAGGTGTCTTGGGGGGGGGGGGATTCTTGCCATCAACGCCCAAGCGGAGGCTGTCAATAACATACCGATATAATATGCCCACAAATAATAATTGAATCAGTGGTAATGGCAGTCACACTTGAAGCAATGGACATGGTGGACACGCGATAATGATGTGATAGAGCCCTACTGCAGTGTCTCGCAGTTAGCTGCGTTTTCTTGTTACCCATACCACCACCGCGTGCTTTATTTAATCACATGTATGGTAATATAATTTTGTAGTATGCATGTAGTATGCATATTGCCCTCCGGCCCGGAGAGGATATTAAAATTGGTGCTGGGTGAGCATTACGGTTGTTGCATCGGGAATCTCAGCGGTGGTGATGGGGAAGCTGATATATATATGAATGGGCATTCGATTAAGCGCCTTTTCCAAGGTTGCTCAAAAGCGCTGATATATGTAACCTGATCTGCTTCAGGCCGCTATAGAAAGGCTGGCAATGCAGTGCACACACCACACAAAACAGGACCCCACTGGAAATATAAGTGCGTGTACTTTCGTGGGTTATCCCTGAATAAATCCAATCCAATCCAAGCCAATACAGGTAGTTTGTTTGTACCAGTTGCTTTTCCGCACGAATGAATTGGTATTTTGTACGTAAAAAATTAGTAAAGTGAATCTACAAACTGTTTGTCTGTTCGTTCAAAATAAAACAATGTTCCCTTCATGTCCTAAATATGCTGCCGTAGATGTCTGCCTGTCTCTGAATAAACATGATGTTCTTTTGAAAGATTTGTTTTTGTGGTGATCTCCTGAACTGAGACGCGGTCAAATATTCATTCTGATCACGTGCAAACACCATGCGAAATATACTTTTCTTCACCGCACAACAAGTACATCAAAATTAGCCCAAAGGCTCAGAAACGTTACCGGAGGAATGTAAGTATAGTGTCCAGTCGCAACTGTTTTTTGTTCTCACCAAAATTGCTGTTTTGGCCTTTAAAGGTCACTGAGGTTAAAATTCATGGTCATCAGTGAAATCAATGTACGTGACTTTCCATTTGATAGTGCCAATATTTAAGCTCTAACTTGAAGTGTTTCAAGAGATTAATCCATACATCTTCTATAATGAAGGAAAATTGTGTGAAATGTTTAGTCTAAAAAAAAAAAGTTCTTGGCTGGAGATATAATAGCTCAAAACGAATTGTGACTTGATTTCGGACAAAAACATATATTATTTTTCCGACCCGTCGAAAAATCAAAATGGCTGCCATGCACAGACCGGCGATTCAAAGGCATCAAAACTTATACATGTCACAGAGATACATATCTATTGGGAAAATTTTAAAACAAGAATCTCAAAAGTGGTCATGTAGTTTTTGAAGAAAGGCTGCCGAAGTCCAAAATTAATTGTTTTTTATTTGTCAAATATGACAAAATAAAAAAAAAAATAAAAATACCTCCCTCTCGAAATATTGTTAGGTATTTTTGTGCAAAATTTTAGAATGATTCGACTGTCAACTTAGATAAACAAAGTGGACGACGACGGACGACAGACAACGGCAACGGACAGAAGATACGATAACCTAAGAAGTAATTCATGTGCATCGACCTCCTTTCTGTAAAGTAGCTGATGTGAAAGCTAATATAGAGTATGGATAATTGCCAAGAATCGTGAGATGGGGGACAATTTTTCATGCTACAATATCACAGGGAGGAACCGTTTGTCTAATTCTCTGAGTGGTAATACGTCTGATTTTTGAACAAATTGTCTGTTGCTATGTCAAATAAGGAGTACAGCGGTGGACCACCAGTAAGAGATGTTGGATCAACAGCTGATTTTGTCAGCACAATCTGATAGCATTTTGTGAAAACTCCCAATCAGACGTATCGCGCATATAATGTCTGTGATCGATGTGTGGTTAGCCACGACTCCAGTGTTCAGCAAAATATCCTTTATTGGCCTCTGCACGAGTGAAATGTTCAGCACTGCCGGATCAACAGCTGATTTTGTCAGCCCAATCTGATAGCATTTTGTGAAAAGTCCCACACCTATCGCTGCTATATTACCGCCTAATGTTGCGGTGTCGTGAGTGATTGGCTAGAGTGATGTGATATCATGTTCTGTGCACGTGATGTCTGAGTGCGGGGTGAGGGCCGTGTGGATGTGTCGGTCTGTAAAGTGGATGTATGGCGCAACTATACTAAGTAGAATGTGGGTCATGTTTACGCACGTAATTAAGAAGGAGAGGTATTTATAGATGGTGATGTAAGCGTGTGTGTGTCAAGTGAAAGTACATGTGGGGAGGGTTTTTGGGACGTCACAGTCATAAAACTATTCCACACACTTGTTCTATTTACTTCTAAAATGAATGTTTTGTTTTTTATATGATGATTGTTGTTGTTGTTGTTTTTAAAAGCCTTCACAAAAAATCATGGGGAAAATATTCTCAAAGTTATTTTTCTGTCTTTTATTTATCATGGCCTTTTACCGTCATATGTTTATTTACTTCAGATCTTTATTATTATTCCGATGAATATTTACATGTAGAGAACGTCGCTGTGAACTGCTGTACACCTTTAATGTTCAAATGTTTCTTCATGAAAGGTTCCCGTGTATATTTTTTATATACACTTTATATGCATTATATATTGGATCTATCATGTCCAAAATGTCTCCTCATGCCAGTGAGATGTACATTACATTTCTTTAGGCAGTTGATGATATTGTGTTGGCAACAACAAGGATGGATAAAGCGTTTGATAGACGAATATGACAGTAAACGTTTTTGTTTTGTTTTGTGAACTTTCGCATGAGCGTTTCGTGTTCGAGAGTTCGTATCGCTGAATTGAATTCTTTGCGTGTTGAGGTGCATGTATGGTCCTATCACTCTTCCGAAACAGGCTAATATGGCCATGCCCCATGATGTTTGAACATATAAATACCTACAATATAACAGGCGAGAATTAACGAAAAAGTTTATTTTGGTGTGGAAAAGCGGTAGTATCATTGTAACTTGTGAAATTAGTTACGTGATCCAAACGAAATTGGTCATAGATTAAAAAACACAGAAACGACTCTGATGTAGAGCATGCGTGGGAATAAACGTATCATTGTACAAAGTCCAAATCGCACGTGGTTTTCCAATAGTTCATTCTTAATCCAATTCGATGAGATTTTCATTTCTTCTACTCTCCTTGATTGGCCATGTTTTCACTTTCTGTAAAGTCTCTGTTATTCAGGATGGCTGCTTCTTCATTCAATCCTTCTCCAGAACTGAGTGGTCAACGGTCTCAGTAGCTGTCATCTGTGAGCTGATACCATGACACCATCTACATACCTCTGTTCGACACAGGCTATTTTTCTTGGAGGTTCACATCGTTGGCTGCAGTCTTCCTGCTGTCACATGAGATGGTGTCCATTAGATTTTATGGGTATGCTGGATGTTTGGTGTGTATTCGAAAACATTTTCCTTCAATGATACGTGTATGCCATCCTCGGTCGGCTGACACCATGTTGATGCAATTCCCTTTCCATCCCATTACTTGGCAGTACATACGGAGGTTGTGGTACTTGGCTCTTGCCTCAAAACTCTCGGTATTTCTATTAGTCAATATTCAAATTGTCAGCACCCCGAACAACGATAGCAATGCTTTCTCTCCCATGTCTTTCTGTATTTGGTTCGGAGCGATGCATATTTTCACTTGCTCGAGATGTCAAAATTTATTTCGTGTTCCTTGACTGCCAATTACTTCAATTCAAAGAGGTGGGTTGTGTCCTTGGTTGAATGAGTGAACAGCAGATGGTCACATATTGATGTATTTGGACCCAGCAACTATCGAAAGTCCATCATGGACCATCTCAGCATTATGAAGAAAATTCAACAAATCAATGTAATCATTATTGAGTCCTATCGAGTTTTTAGTTGAGCTATCAGTGTGCCTGCATCTTACATGATACATGTTGCAACCAGCTGTGCCAATCATGAGATGTATAAAGCACAGCTTGTTGCCTGGATCTTTCAAGATTTCATACTTTTTCGACTGATTGATTTTTCTTCGATCAAAATGCACTGTTGCGCAGATTTGGATGCTGTCAGATAAGTAGCATGTTGGTTTTTAATCGGTTCGTAATTATTGAACACAACAACGGCAGATCCGTGCTTCCGAGTAGATTTGAGTCCGAGTTGCCCAGTAAATTGAGATTCGAGTCACGTACTGGGAATGCACTCAAAGACCGTCAAATGTGGAACCTGAAGGGCAGGGTAAACGACGGAGTACGACACCTGTCAGTTGTGTTCCCTGACTCGATAATCGAACTCCCGATCAGGAGTGTAAAGACACTCTGAGGTCAGATAAGAGGCGGGGGCATTAACAAGACCCAACGCTTACTGTATGTTCATGGCTCAACTCAGCAGTAACCATATGAAACTAGTGAACACAATGAAGCTTCATAGTCTAGGCAAATGAAATGTTTTAGATACCTAGAACATCACTGATTATCTCAAAGACAGGGATTCGTATAATAGCAATGTACATCATTTTTCAACATTGGTATGGGCTGACAGCTAGAGAAGGGATCAATGTTGGAAAATTAAGAGAAATTGGTTTTAAAAATTCTGAAGTTGAGGGTTTTGGAAGAGAGTGAAGAGGAAAACGGTGACCAAGCCATAATACTTTCCTCTCGAACAACCGTGAAGAGCAAGGATAAGATCAGAGGCTGGTTATTGTAAGAGAATGCACAGAAAGGCCGGCAATAAACAGTGCTTCATACATCACCGAGGTAGCACATGGGTAGCAATCCACGATGCAAATACACTGACAACTAAAACATAAATCTCTTCAACTCGAGATCAGGACTCAATAGTGACAGGGGATGATACCAACTTCTTGATACTGATACGTCGTGCTAAAATGAGGTGCTTGGCCAATTGAAGATATTCCTGGAACCCATCTGGTGTTCATCCTCTCAATGCCTCCCACATCCCACGTGTGGATGAGACTGGGAGTCAAAAAACAAATAAAAAGTACAATATGTTTTCTGTGAAAACTGTGATTATATTGACTACTCTAGACCAAACAAAGGAAACCATAACAATTTCCATAAAAAGAGAGAAAGCCTTCATTGTAGGGACGTGCTGGAAATGAAGGGATTGGCAAGTTGGGATACCAATGGTTTTGTGACATGGTACCAGAGTATTCCTGTACTGGAATCACGAGTGCAATCCACCAACTGCCACAATTACCACGGAGTTCATGTTTACTATCAATGAATGGAATGGACATGAACTTGCTAACACGTGAGGTTAGCTGATTGGGAGTGGCAGGCCCATCAAATCCATTGGATACAATCTTGTGTGACTTCAATGACCTTGAAAGTTGGGGTTAGTAAATAATGTGGTTTAACACCAAGCAATCATCAGGTGAACTTTCAGGTTTGTTTGGTGGTAATAGATTGACACTTACATTCAGTAGCCTATTGGCTTGTGATTGGGAACTTATGTACTTGTCATACACACATTTCACGGCTTTGTTTTGTGTTTCAAAATTGTTTTAATAAGTTGTTGGGTAGTTGTGCACTAATTCCGTCTGGTGTACAGTAGAAACAACTATAATTACACACTGTCTGCCCCTGATGACACCAGTGTGATTTCAGATATAAATGTTTGGTCGGGCTTCGTTTCTATTTCCAAAATGTTTGATCTTAGGTTTTTATTGACATCTTCAAAATCTTGACATAAGCGGTAATAGGTTGATACATACATTCTCATCCCTTGGACTAAAAGTTTTATGATTAATCTTTTTTACAACAATATTTATCAAAAATTAAAAATAACTGATTTCACAATGAGAATCGATCAAGTTTGAACTGTGATTATCGATGTCGAGATGTCAGGGTAGGTCACTGGGAATGCTTTGTATTTGGTGGCCTAACTGCTCCACAGCCTGGCCGTTCCACTTGAGCGACAAAACTATGAATAACGGCTAACACCAAATAAGAAATTGAACATGTATGATTTGAGGAGTGATTAGAAATTCTTGATAAAGCCCCACTGCTTATCTGCTCATTTGCCCATATAAACAGACAAGTGCTCACAGAATCACAATTTTGTTGTTTTCTCGAGAAATGAATTTGATAATTCAACGAATTGATACGGTACTCAAACAAAAACTTCTAGACCCAATGTGCCTCTCAGTGAAATCATTTCAATATCTCTTGTATGTGGGTAAATCCTATGTCATCGAGAGTTGCGTTTTGTTACTACCTCTACTCATCTTGAGCTGCCTTTCGTTTGTGTTTTCGAGATGTATTTGTTATTTCAATGTTCACGTCTTCGTCAATATTTCTAGCACTTCCAGTTATGATATAGTAGCAGAAAAAGGAGAACATTCTGATATATGACGAAAATGTTCAATAACCATTAGATAGTCTTGTGGAAAAACTTCCCAAAGTCACAGATACCAAATTGATTCTGATTCCTATAAGCGCTTCTGATAATAACTTAAATTGAAGTGATATTGGCAGAAAGTTATGGGTTTTGCCATATCTTTCTGATTCAACGAAGAAGACATAAAAGTTATATATCTGCCCAAACAGATGCACATTTCTAATTGATTTCGTTGCGAGTTTCTGGTGGATAGAGTTTGTTTTGTATCCCTTGATGCAGTGCGAGTCCAGCTCACTCGTATATGTTTGAGCCAGTCGAGCGTGAAATAGGTTAAGTCAGAGGTAACTTTGAGTGGCGCATAAAACAAAAGAAAAGCGGCTACTAGTATTGTCAAATGCTTGATTTATCCATCTGATCGATCATAGTGTGTTTTGTAACCTATTTTTCTGATACCACAGGCATATATGTAATTGATTTGGAAAAACATAAGTTTTTATGCCAACATCACTTTAAAACCACGTGCTGGTGGAAAATACAGGGGCTACAGCCTTGTATAGTCAAGGTTTCTTCATGATATCAAATTATGTGTTCAGTATCAACAATTTCGCAGAGTATACTGCACACCACGTTCAATATTTTGTTTGAAAATCTTCAGTATTTTTGCAACGGAAACTATTTGAAATATCACAAAAATGGTTATTTCAGCAGATGACCCTCAAATATTCGACATTGAGCGATTGTGAGTAATTTTGTCATGTGATCATCAATCATACTTGGACTGATGAGGGATTGATCAATGAAAAATACGCAAGATATACGGAGTATTTACGAATATAAGTGTATATAATGTGTATATATGTCTATTGCTGTGTAATTTGTTGGGGCGGAAAACGAATATATGTAATTCACTTCACTTCATGTGCCGGTAATTCATCTATGATGTCATAATATCTGTAGTATCAGTGATTAATATAACTTTATCCTTTGTGCCAGAAATAATATAGAATTCAAACAGAATCATTTGCACATTGCAATACCATAAAAGTCATCTAGTCAAGTCAACTGTACACTGTCAGACACTAAATGCTGGACTCTGCTCATTTGAGTTAGACTACTATGACTAAGGTACAAGGCACACACAATACAGTGCTGGTCAAAACATTATACTGTAAGGTTTACCATGATGGCACAGAAATATACACAAATGACAAAAAGTGATACAACATAGAAATTCGACAGTTACATTACCACCTACCAATTGAGCGACATGACACAATTAAACACACATCTTCAACTGTATGTGCATTATAAACCATCAGGAACTGAATATTGTGAATTTGCAAATGTTCGTCATCAAATGTTCATACTTGTTCAGATAAGGCTTCACCCTGAATATGTTGTGTATCAAAAAATATTCCAATGAATGAGAATGTCTTTCCCTACTCAACTTACAAACATACCTATATAAAGATATAATTGATGAAATCTATTGTATTCTTTGCAAATAATCAACACAGTGAGTTTGTAAGGGTCAGCCCGACTGATGTTTGAAACTTCCCAAATATTTCTATATGCTGTGTACAAGATTGAAATGATATAGTTTGACACAAATAAATGTCCATATTTCCAAAATATTGATATTAATAATTGTATTTACAGGTACATCCTGCACTAAAAATAACAATGTATTCATGCCAAAAATTTACTCACACTGCACAATGGGTATCCTGCTATAGCGCCCGAGTCTCAGTTTTTCCATTATCCAAGGCAGTATTGCACATTTTCAGTGCAAAGGTGACACTATTTTGCTCTTTTACCAAAATCTCAAAACACATGGCTGCACTGATTTTCTGGTCCACATTGCAGGTTTGACCCTTTCAACAAAACAATCAAGCATCACTCAATGCACAAAACTCAGACCTCCAGACCGGTGGTCATGCACTGGTGACTCTGCAGGCAGAGGGTCAAGCAAAGTGGACCAAAAAATCAATGCAGCCATGTGCTTTGGAATTGACAGCAAAATTGTGTCAACTTTGCGCTGTAAATGTGCACCCTCACTTGGATAATGGATAATCTAAGACTCGGGCGCTATAGCAGGATTCCTATTCCACATTGTGAGTATGTTTTCAGAATCAATTCTTTGAGAATTTTTAGGCAGGATGTACCTGAAAATATTGTTAATAATTTTCATATTTTGAGAATAATAATATTTATCTCTGACAAATTATATCCTGATAATCTTCTACACGGTATATACAATGTAGAGATAGTTTAGGAAGTTTCATGCCTGTACATTAGGCGGATTTTTTAAAATTTCAGTTTGAACTTTTGAGGTAGACCATGACTGACAGGGAACTTCTGCAGTAATGATGCCCCTTAAATACGCACACAAAATGTGAAAATGAACGTCTCCAATAACTGATCTGGGGATTCCACAATTGTGGGCAGCATTTCGACGCTGGGCACTCAAAAATATATCCAAAGTGATCTACAGAAGATGTACTACAACATCCGAGCAATATCTTGTCATATCTCAACAAAATCACTGTCTATTCTTCCAAAAGTGTCACTATTTCAGTCTAGGGCAAACCTCAAATTCCATATGGCCCGTTAAAATCAAGTAAAACTACTTTTATTTCCTCAATTTAAAGCTGTAAACAGGTTATGAAAACACGCGTACTGTAGTTGTGTGCGATGCAGGAGGAGCCATTGGCCTAGGCAGGCCCTGGGATTACTGGGTCGGAGGACACAATACTCATTTAGCACAGAATTTCAATGTGCGTGCGGGTTGTGGTCCTTTTGGATAATATATTGCGATGTTTGTCCTGATTACACCTTGTTAAAAAGCTAATATTGCATCACTTTTGGCAAATAATATTTTGAAATATATTGCATAATACCATGTCTGGCAATTAATTTGATTGCGTCCATATCTATGCGCGTTCTATTCTTAGTCCATGGACCAGGGATATATGTACTCTTCCTGTCCACGCGCGAAGCCCTAGTTCACTGTCGATACACAGGCGATTACTCTCATGCTATTATAAAGAAAATTTTCCAGTATTTTCTTTAAAGTGTTCGAATTCTTCGCAAATCAGTACCAAGCAGTTGGCAAGGTAATTGAAAGCCCTCACGTACGTTTCAATCATTTGAGAGACTCTCTCGCGATTACCGTTCGCAGTTTGTTTGCGAATCCAGTGTTATTGCAATTTGCCATTCAAATCAATGAAATAATTTTTGCCACTGCGCAAATTGAACTTCATCGCGATACGGGTGATAGTACTGTGTAAACTGCACTAAGCTATGAATTTGGAGCAGGTCTATATGTACATGCCATGGAAGCACAGCAGATGAACGCATGTTAACGCGAATTAATGCATTATACGTACATACGAGAGCGGTGAAACTGACTGAATATGTAATAGACACGTGAGATATTAGGAATTTATACTGCATTACCACTGAATCCATATGACATACTCAAATGCTTAGACGTATGCTTGAATTTTTTCGTCTCTGTCTCTTCGTCGGGCATGTTACATCCAGAACTAATGAACTTGATCCCGCCCACTCATCATTTCGTGGGCAGTACAGAAAACAATGCATGACAATGCATGACATTCTATGCCCAGCTTGAAGTGTGACCACTCTGTATAATAATACTCAACTCGTGGTAAGCTCAGCCAGCCGTGTCGATCACCTGACCGTTTTCACGTACGTGAGACATTGTGAATATTGTTGACAATACATACAATTGAGTATTAGTCCTTCCCACTTGACTCCATGGACCTAGGTCCATACATATAATGTATTATATTCCCAAACAATTCGTCCCACAAATCTCACATTATATCGTGACTATCTATTAGAAATGTGGCCTACTCACCTGTGTTTTACCGTACACAGATGTACATCAGTCAAATTAGGTCATATTTTTGTTCAATTATTTCGGCTTATTATGTGTTCATGCAAATGAATCCGTGCAACATCTGGTTACACGTGGAGCTCCTGGATTGTTGTCACACGCAATCCTATACATTGGAGAACAAAAATTTCAGTTCCTGAAATATGATATACAAGAACATGGATATATTGAAGGAACATACCATTTGATGGCTGATTTGATGAAGACACTATCACCGCTTTTTTTTATTGGAATCGTTCGGTAACTTTTGGCCATCAACTCTCCAAGCAACCCGGTTACAACTGGTCAGTCGGCGCCATTTTTGTATATTTTGCTCTCAGTCATGATAGGGTTGGTATTTCAAAAATTATGTATAAATGTCGAATTGAACTGTTACTATAAATCAACACTCGTACATTGTGGCCATAACCCCAGTAATGATTTATTACATTTTAAAACCAGCCTATATTGGCTGTAACATAGGCATTTTTGGGAACCCCTAACCCTGTATGTCTGGATTATAATTTAATATGGAAATGATCGGTTAAAATGTCCAATATTTTCGATCTTTTGTCCCCCAGTATCCATAGATTTAGTTGGTATGTCATTTGTAACAAGCCAGTACCCATTTCATAGTGTTTTTGGGCGTACCAATTTTCAATATATTTACTGCAATATTTCAGCTTCCGGGGCGTGCTCTTCGCTCATCTGCTTCCGGCAGTGAGCATAGTTTGCGTAGGTCTCTGGAGCATGCTCTTCCTGGTAACCAGGGTCACAACCCTGGCAAGTCCCTTCCTGTCGTGATGAACATCAAAAACACGTCCGATATCCCATACATTGCTAGGGGTGCTTTCTATCACATGCACCAGGTCTCCAACAGAGTTCTGTAATAAGGGCACATAAGGGCACTTGATCCACCTCGACCAAAACAGATTGACAATGTGTTGTACATGTCTCCATCTCTGTTTGACGTAGCTGTCATTGGCAGTGAATTCCCCTGGTGGCAGACTTATATATCCTCTGACCAGAAGCAGGTGGTTTGGCGTGATAACATCGTCATCATTGGGACCACTCGACATTGGCGTTAGTTGTCTACTGCTTAGGATCTGCTCCACTTCGCACATAACAGTGCACAAGGACTCGTCATTTAGCGACACTGACTGATCCCGCAACAGCAAATACAATACTTTCGTTGCTGAACGATTTAACCTCTCCCAGAAGCTGCCAAAGTGTGAAGCACTCGGAGGGGTGAAGTGTCATGCAACATGTTGTTGCTGCAATGTTTTTCCCAACCTTGCTTTGATTCCAGCAATCGATTTCTCGCCTCGAGTCTGCTTCTGGGCCCACCAGGTTTGTCCTATTGTCTGATCTGATAGACATGACTAGAACTCAACGACACAAGAATCTTCGAGTAACATTGAAGGTTCTTCATATGTAACTTAACATTCGAATAACATTTAACCTCTTCTGGGAGAGGTTAAATCGTTCATATATGCCTGATATGACTTTCTGTCCCCGGACTATGAGATTGGATAACGGACCCTGGTTTGTTTGCTCGGAATACTTAATACTGGGTATTAATTCCACGTCTATTGATGCATTAATATGTAGTGAGTGATTCAGCTATTTCCAGGTGCACAGCTAGAGAACTGGTACAGGTGAATATAACACCATATCTTTTGGGGATGGTCCGGCCATGCTTCTCCTCCAGAGGGCCGGAATAATCCACCCCAACATGGCTGAAAGCTGTCACATTTCTGGTATATTTTTCTTCGGGAAGGTGAGCCATCTTCTGCAGCGCATGGCGTGCTCTGTATCTTCTGCAGGTCACACACTTGGACACAATGTGTCTTCCCTGCTCTTATAATACACTAATATAATACACTAACTTCCCTGCTCTTATAATCCAGTGTTTCTGCTGCAATTCTGACAGAATGTAGTTCGTGCCTTCATGTTCAATTCTCTTATGTATATCTTGCACTATCAGAATAGACAATGGTTACTGCTTTGGCAGCAGGATGGGATACTTTGCGTCATATAGCATCTCGCCTTTTCTGATTCTCCCGCCAACTCTCATCATTCCATCTGCCATAAATAATTCCAACTTGTAAGGGCTGCTTGAGGCCTTGACTCCATTGGCTTTTCTGGGACATTCAGATGCTCTGAGGCTTTTGAGCTCATATGAATAATGTGTTTGCGGCACATGCTTGACAATTAGGACTTCAGCTGCCTGCAGTATTTCCATTGGCACAACAAGAGACTTGTGCGACTGTGTGCCCACTGTAGTTTCTGGTTTGGCCTTCTTAATGAACCACAACACCCAGGCGAGGATTCTCTTCAGTTTCATGACGCCAGAATATTTGATGATCAACTCATCAGCCATATTGTTGCCTGTACTGGTAGATGCTGTATTCACTTGCTTGATTTCTAGATCTTCTACGAGTAATGCAGAAACTGTGTCTAAAATGGCTGGCCATGATGTGGGTTGTTCCAAGAGGAACCAGGGTCCTCTCAACCATACCTCAGTTTAACCACTTTCGTTGATGCTGATACCCCTGGTAACCAGGTCAGCAGGATTCCTTGAACTCTCTACGTATCTCCACTGGTCTACTGTTGATTGACCACGAACGTGTGAAACCTGCTTGAGTCGTTCAGAATGTACCTGATCACAACCATGCTGTCTGTCCAGTAGAATGTGCTGTTGGCATGTATCTGGTACTCATTCTGAATCATGTGATTCAATTTGACTGCTGGAGTTGCCGCAGTCAGTTCCATTCTCATGATTGTGACCTTTTTCAGAGGTACCACTCTGGCCTTTCCTAGGAGCAGTGTACAGGAGATGATACCAGTGGTGCTTTCGAAGCAGACATAGGATGCTACTCCGTAGGCCTTGTCCGAGGCATCACTGAAGTGATGAATCTGTACTTGATTGATCTCACCAAAGTCACTCACTGATGGATTCATGTATCTTGGTATCTGTAGACATTCCAGGTTCTGTAGGGTGAACACGAAACGATTGCAGGTGTCAGTTTCAGTTTGTGACAGCTCTGTGTCCCACTCAGTGTTTCGACAGCACAACTCTTTTAGCAACAGCTTCCCAGGCAAGACAAATGGACTTGCCCAACCCATCGGATCCAAAACTGCACTCACTGTCGATATTATACGTCGTCTGGTGGGTGTCCGTGATTTGGGTTCAACTTTGAAACCCAGGGAATCCAGTGGTATGTCACAGAACATTCATAGTGCTCGACCCGTGAGAAATGTTTTGAAATCCAATTTGCAGACATCGGTTGCTCTTCCGCTAACTGTAACACTCAGCAGCAGGGCATGATTATTTTGTGACTCTAAATCCTCCCAAACGGTATAGTTCTGTCACATCTCTCATCAAGTTGGAGTTGCCGCAGTCAGTTCCATTCTCATGATTGTGACCTTTTTCAGAGGTACCACTCTGGCCTTTCCTAGGAGCAGTGTACAGGAGATGATACTCAGAGGGTTTAGAGCGCAGGAAGTCATCAACGTAGAAACCTGTTCTGGCTAGTTGAGACGTGGTAGGTCTGAATTAATGTATTCACCTGCTCGATTTCTAGATCTTCTATAAAGGCATGTGCCTTGTTTACTTGGACGATGTCATCTGCATCCAAGCCAACATACCGGTTGCGATGGCCAACCTCCAGCTGGTATTTGAATGACTACGACAGGCGGGTTTGAATCTGAAACCCACCAAGTGTTAACTATTGAGGGAAAATTGTTTTACTGGGAAACGTTCTGTCAGAAAAGGGTATCAAATGTGACCCTATGAAAATTGAGACAGTACAGAAGTGACAAGTGCCGGCCTCGCTAACGGATGTAAGAGAATAATTAGGATTCACATGATATCACCAAATATTTCACCAGAATGGGGTACCTGCTGATGCCATGTGCTTTTGGGGCTCTAAAACAGTCTATTATGCCCAAGAAGTACAAAAAACGTCATGTCCATTGTCTGCATTATGCAAGAACAAACATGACAGAATTTAATTTACCATTATGACGTTTCTGTATGTCTTTGGCACAGTAGACTGTTTCTATGATTTATCTATACCCGAATTACATGGTGGCGATCCTGGTGGCAAACAGGAACCCCATTATGCAGCCATGGCCCCACCTCTGTTGCAGTTGTTGCAAAAGCGGACCATTTTCCACTGGGAAATTGTACAGCCGAAGGCATTCAGGTTCTCAGAGATGAACTTATCAAATATCCAGTCATGATTCATCCAGAGAGGGATGAGCATTCATCTGAGATACAAAATACAGTATTATGTTGGGACAGTGTTGTTTCAGATCCAAGAGAGGAGAGAAAAAGTCATCACATAAATATGCCAGCTACACCCTGTGGATGGCACAGCAAAACTTGCACTACAAAGACAAAATTTCTTGCAGTTGTGGTTTTGATACATCATTTCCGGTAGAACCTGCAGAGAGTATGCTTCACCTTGATGACAAACTTTGGGTCATTGAAGTGGCTGTTGAACTTTCAGGTTGCTGAGGCCAGGATTGCCTGATGGAGTGCACAGCTACCAAGCTTCCGATTTGTGATCGAGGTCCAGTATACAAACATGACAATGCAGATGGTATGTACAGTTACCGAAAATGCCAGTTGGAAGAGTGTCCAGGAATCTCAGGTGCGGCGACATGAGATGTAAGTTGGGAAGTCCAGCAGGGCTTCTAGAAGATAAGGATCTTTTGCTTGACTTGATGTGCGAAAACAGGCGCAAGCCTGACCAGGCAGATCCAGACTCGCGGGTAGGACTTGATATGGCAATGCTCAATATACAAGATATTACTCTGCCTCCCCAGGGTATCTCTGCAGGAAGCACACATGTTCGACCCCGACATCTGGCCATTGTTGGAGTGGAAGGAGCAGGACATGGAAAACCCCTATGGGTGGAAGTTAGACGATTTCGGTTATTTTTTCCCAGCGACTTGTCTTCGCTTGTAACTCAAAGACAAACTGTTTTATCGTTCTGAAATTTATAGGACTGAAGCGCTATGATAATGGTTCGGTCTCCGTCATATTCTGTCAAAATCAAATGAAAGCAGTTGCCATGGCAACGGAAAAGGTGAAAAATCACATAATTGGCTATAACTCCGGTTCTACTTGATATTATTTTTTCCAACTTTTTTTTGTATATTACGTTGGCCAATTCCAGATCGTATGATGTACGGTCGATGGTCGTACGACGAAAATTTTCCATTATCGCCCGATGTCTAAAAATTGGGTGTTCACGATTTCGGTTATTTTTTTGCCAGCGACTTTTCAGTGCAAATGTCTGCGCTTATAACTCAAAGACAAACGGTTCAATCGATCTGAAATCTATAGGAATGAAGCGCTATGGTAATGGCTGGCTCTCCGTGAAATTTTGTCAAAATCGAATAGAAATAGTTGTCGTGGCAATGGAAAAAGTGCGAATCACATAATTATCTATAATTCCGGTTCCACTTGATATTAATTTTCCCAACTATTTTTGTATTTTTCTTTGGCCAATTCTCGATCGTATGGTGTACGACCGATGGTCATAAGACGAAAATTCCATTATCGCCCGATGTCGAAAAATTTGGAGTCACGATTTTACGACTTTTGAGTGTTCTGAGACTCACTACCATTTATCGTGAAGCTAGTTTTCAATCGTTTTAACCCATTTTCGTTCAGGAGATGTGCCTGGGTGATAGAAACAATACTCTGAAATTTTACAGCTCAATATTGAACGACAAGGTCAAGGTCAGATAAAAGATCAAAATCGAAAAGTTGCAATAACTCTGCTTAGATATTAGTGATTAATTTCCCTTATTAATTTTGTATTTTTCAGTGCTCAATTCCCATCATTTGCTGTATGACCGATGGTTGTATGATCAAAATCCCCCATTATCCCCCAAGATTCTCATCTACGAATATACACTTTCTGAGATACCTACCAAATGTGGATTATGCATCTAGGCACAAACTGTAGATTTAATGTAGATTCTGATCTACGAATATTCACTTTCTGAGAGACCTATCAAATGTACAGTTGAAACAAAATAGTGACGTCACAGGTATAGTTTAATGACGACGAATCACTTCTTCTGATTACATATTCTTATGGCGTCCGTTGTTTGTGACGAAATGGGACAATCTTCGTTGTCATGGAAGCAAGTTCGTCCAGAATTTCTAGAAGATTGGATTCGATTTCGTTGACAATATCGTTCAAATTGAAAACCTTGTCAAAATACAAGTCGTCGATTAACTTCTTAAACATAAATGTAGTGTATATCCATTAGTTTTTAATCCATGCCTTTTTCTGAATACAAATGTCACGAAAATGCACGTATGTCTGAAGATACGGAGAAAATTGTATTCTCATAATTTTACGATGGCCATCTTATTGCTGATGTATCATCATCATCTTCATCACCCCCTCCTCCCCCTCATCATCGTCATATTATTATTATTATTATTATTATTATTATTATTATTATTATTATTAAACGTTTTGGTCGCGATTTGAACACTTTCAGTCGTCACAATTAAATTCGCAACGAAAACTGTTCAGGAAAAAAGGCATTATGGCATGAATCAGCCACCGTATACATGCGATATTCAATACACCCTGCAGCTAGCCACCGAACGTTATATGACCCAATAACATAGCTCTGGGGAGCTGGATTATACTTCACCAGGAATACAAGCAGGATTTGGATATGTTCGGCTATCGCTGGAGCCAAATTAGTCTTAACATCTTGTAAAAAAGATGAAAGTCTTCGAACATGCTGTATTGGTAATGTTTTTACGATAATGCCTCGAAATTTATAATACTAGCATGAGCGTATCACCTAATTGCTGTTGATTTGCTCTCATACGCAGTAGAAACAAGACTGAGCTTTGTAGCGGTTTTTTTTTTATTAATACGTGTAGCTTCAGTTGTGGTATACTGATCTCGGTACACACGATACACACGATACACACGAGAAGATTTTAAAGAAATCCAGTCGGCTCCTCGCAGTCCCGTCCTTCCCAGCCTGAAAGCCAAACTAGCATTTCATAGATTCGCTGTATTCCACTCAAAATACACGATGTACGAACAATGTCATAACAAAATATCAAAGAACATCATCCACAAACGCTCTACCAACCTACGAACAACTTGCAACCTCATCCGTATTAAATACCCCTCCATGCTAGTATAGACACGGTACCTGTAAGACAGACTCGGCTCCCATCAGGTGCACACTCGTAACGCCCCTGCTCGGGCTGACAGCGGTCGGCACAGAGAGCTCCATACCAGCCTGGCTCACAGGTCACAGTGACGGCCACAGTCAATCTAAGGCATAATATCAACACGAGCCATTCGCATATAATAATTGATAACCTACCACATGAATGTTATCTATTATCTATCAGATAGTATCTATTTGGGACCGTTACCAGTTCGAACACACGTGTCTGCAGCAAGCAACAGGTGATTTATAGGACGGATTGTATCCGAAAATCACACCCACGACACGAATGTCTATGGCATGAGCTAACGTACTTTGACAGCCGACCACTGCTGGAGGTGGACTCGAGAGTGTACTGGTGTGTAATGGGGGAGTCTGCTGGCTGTGGCACTGTCACCAGCACAGCCAGGAAAATATCCACGAAGTCGTCGTCATTGGACGAGTCATTGTCCCAAACGTCCACTTTCACGAACAGTCCATTCTAAGCCAGATTGGACATCGACCGAAAATTACTCTGTGTACGTTTAAATGTACTTTATATTGAGATAATTAGGCCTGTATTATGTGACTTTCGGAATTATTTGGGACATATGACTTTGAAGCCTGCATGCATCTTCTTCCATTTCAGCAAATGTATATTTTTAGTTTCAAACATTAACAAACAGTTCAATGGATACACTTTCTGTGTTACGTTCACATCATGCCGACACTCTACGGGTGAAACGCCAAATGAACTGATGATATTTATTAGTGATGATAAAGGCCTAAACATGCTTGCAATGTTCGCGTGAAAGCTGTGGTATTTCCTCGTCCTACAGATTCATTTACAACCACAATCTACATCCATTATGAATTAAACTATCTACAATTGAAAAAAAGGAAACAAATCAATAATAACTAATTGATAAATACAATATATATTTGTAGTACAGATAGATGCTGTACTGACCTCGTCCCATTGTGTGAAGGGCAAGACGACTGGATTGTCCGTGCCGCCGATACTGGCTCCAAACTCCACCTGATTCTCATTAGGCATCACGCCGGTGTAATGTGTGCCCAGCGGGCAACTCTCAAGCGATTCAGGCCTGAAAGAGAGAACACAAAATCTCTAATAACGAGCCACTGTAACGAGGACTTAAACAGATAGTGTTATGTAGAATATTTACCCCCCCCCCCCTCTCGATAGGGGGAGAGGGTATATTGCATTTGGGTCTGTCCGTCTGTTTGTCTGTTTGTCCGCGCGCATAACTCGAAACCAAATGGTTCGATCGACTTCAAACTTATGGATATGAAGCGGCCGTGGCCGTGGCTCGGTCCTCCTCAAATTTTCTTGGAATCGGATAAAAACGCTTGCCATGGCAACGGAAAACGTGAAATCACATAGATGTCTATATAACTCCGGTTCTACTTGATATTAATTTTTCCAACTATTTTTGTATTTTTCTTTGGCCAATTCTGGATCGTATGATGTATGGCCGATGGTCGTACGACTAAAATTTTCCATTATCGCCCGGTGTCGAAAAGTTGGGGGTTCACGATTTCGGTTATTTTTCGCAAGCGACTTTTCAGGGCAAATGTCTGCGCCTGTTACTCGAAGACAAACGGACTTATAAATATGAAATTTATAGGACTGAAACGTAATGGTAGTGGCTCGGTCTCCTTCAAATTTGGTCAAAATCGAATATAAACTGTTGCCATGGCAACGGAAAAAGTGAAAATCACATAATTGGCTATAACTCCGGTCCTACTTGATGTTAATTTTTCCAACTATTTTTGTATTTTTCTTAGGCCAATTCCGGATCGTACGGATGGTCATAACGAAAATTCTTCGTTATCGCTCGATGTCGAAAAATTAGGGGTCACGATTTAACGACTTTTGAGTGTTCTGAGACTCAAGGCCATATACTGTGAGGCTAGTTTTCATTCGTTTTAATCCATTTTCATTCAGGAGATGTGGCTGGATGATAGAAACAATACTCTGAAATTTTACAGCTCAATATTGAACGACAAGGTCAAGGTCAGATAAAAGATAAAAATCGGAAAGTTGCAATAACTTTCCCTCACTAATTTTGTATTTTTCAGTGCTAAATTCCCATCATTTGCTGTATGACCGATGGTCGTATGATTAACATCCCCCATTATCGCCCAAGGTAGAAAGTGTAAGGGTCATCAGTCGAAATCACTGATTCGTAGTATTTCGAGGTTTGGTAATTCCCAATACGACGATATTCAATAGAATGTTGAATTACAGTATGCAGTATAAAGTTGTGATAGCTGGCGAAATTTGTGTGTTTTCAGTATCAGGTCGAGAATATGTTCAAGATAGAAGAAAGAAATAACTCTACTTTGATTAATGATAATTTCTCCCATGATTTTTGTATTTTTATGGCCAATTTCCGACCAATTTATATATATGGCCAATGACAGTACGACCAAACTCCCCGATTATTATCCAGGCAGAAAATGTAAGGGTCATCAACTATATATTTTTAATAAAACTAAATCTGGAAGGGCGAGGGTCTGCAATCTCTGATTGTTAGCGACTGTTAGCGACTGTTACGGCCCCCCTCCCCGCAGTGGCCCGCACACGTACTATTCCATGACATAACACTTTTCATTTAAGTCAATAAGAAGCGAGATATTAGCCATTTTGTCCTGTGACCTTGAAAATTAGGTCAAAGGTCAAATTCGAGGTCATCAGAATATTCGGCATATATCATCTCCTATATGTCCATAATTGATTCCTAATCTGTATAGTCAATAATAAGCGATAAATTAGCCATTTTCTGCTCTGACCTTGAAACTGAGGTCAGAAGTCAAATTCAAGGTCACGAGAATATTCAGCATATATAATTTCCTATATATCCACAATTGATTCCTAAGCTGTAAAATCGATGATAAGTGAGATATTAGCCATTTTGTCATGTGACCTTGAAAATGGGGTCAAATGTCAAATTCAAGGTCATCAGAATATTCGGCATATATCATTTCCTATATGTCTACAATTGATTCCTAAGCTGTAAAGTCGATAATAAGCAAAACATTAGACTTTTGTGCTCAGACCTTGGAACAGAGGTCAAAGGTCAAATTCAAGGTCATGGCAATAATCTACATATATCATTTCCTATATGTTCATAATTAATTCCTAAGCTGTAAAGTCGATAAGAAGTGAGATATTAGCCACTTTGTTCTGTGACCTTGAAAATGAAGTCAAAGGTCAAATTGGAGGTCATCAGAATATTCGGTATATATCATTTCCTATATGTCCACAATTGATTCCTAATCTATAAAGTCAATAATGAGCGAAATATTAGCCATTTGTGCTCTGACATGAAACTGAGGTCAGAAGTCAAATTCAAGGTCACGAGAATATTCAGTATATATCATTTCCTATAAGTCCACAATTGATCCATGATCTGTAAAATCGATAATAAGTGAGATATTAGCCATTTTGTCCTGTGACCTTGAAAGTGAGGTCAAAGGTCAAATTCAAGGTCATCAGAATATTCAGCATATATCATTTCCTATATGTCTACAATCGATTCCTAAGCTGTAAAGTCGATAATAAGCGAGATATTAGACATTTATTTTGTGCTCTGACCTTGAAACAGAGGTCAAATTGGAGGTCATCAGAATATTCGGTATATATCATTTCCTATATGTCTACAATTTATTCCTAAGCTGTAAAGTCGATAATAAGCAAGATGTTAGACATTTTGTGCTCTGACCTTGAATCAGAGGTCAGAGGTCAAATTCAAGGTCACGAGAAAATTCAGCATGTATCATTTCCTATATATCCACAATTGATTCCTAGTCTCTAATCTCAATATTAAGCAAGATATTAGGCTTAATGTGTCCCATTATAAAGCATAAGAGAATTCAATATGGGAGTCCCATTTGGGCCCAGAAAAGGGCCCACTTCGAGCGATTCAAGGGCAACGAAATTTATACATGTCACAGGGGTACACATGAGGAGTGTTAGGCATCGCTAAGAAAAAAAGTTACTGAACAGATTTTGAGAAAACGACCGTCAAAGTCCAAAATTGGCCATTTCTTGACGAAAACGGCCGCCATTTTGAAAAAAAAAACGAAAATAAAAAAACTAAAAATTAGGCCAAGGGCCAAAAATAGGTTACCGGACAATGTTTAATATTTTAGATGTTAGCCAGGTCACTAGTTAAATTCAAGGTCAAGAGAATATTCAGCATATATAATATTAAGCATATATCATGTCCACAGTTGATTGCTAAGCTGTAAATTCAGTAATCAGAGAGATATTAGCAATATTGTGCTGTGGCCTTGAAAATGAAGGCAAAGGTCAAATTCAAGCTCATCAAAATATTCAGTGTATATCAGTTTCTATACGTCCACAATTGATTCCCAAGCCATTCAGTCAATAGAGGAGCAAGATATGAGCCAGTTTGTCCTTGGACCTTGGAAAAAAGGTCAGAGGTCAAATTCAAGGTCACCAGAATATTCAGCATATATCATTTCCTATATGTCCACAATTGTTTCCTAAGCTGTAAAATCGATAACAAGTGGGATATTAACCATTTTGTCCTGTGACCTTGAAAATGACGTCAAAGGTCAAATTCAAGGTCATTAAAATCATTTGCATATATAATTTCCTTTATGTTCATAACTGATTCCTAAGCTGTAAAGTCGATAACAAGCGAGATATTAGCCATTTTGTCCTATGACCTTGAAAATGGGGTCGAAGGTAAAATTTAAGGTCATCAGAATATCCAGCATATGTTATTTCCTATATGTCCACAATTGATTCCTAAGCTGTAGAGTCGATAATAAGCGAGATATAAGCCATTTTGTCCTGTGACCTTGAAAATGGGGTCAAATGTCAAATTCAAGGTCATCAGAATATTCAGTATATATCATTTCCTATATGTCCACAATTGATTCCTATGCTGTAGAGTCGATAATAAGCGAGATATAAGCCATTTTGTGCTTTGACCTTGAAACTGAGGTCAGTGGTCAAATTCAAGGTCACGAGAATATTCAGCATATATCATTTCCTATATGTCCACAATTGATTCCTAGTCTCTAATCTCAATATTAAGTGAGATATTAGGCATAATGTGTCCCATTATAAAGCATAGGAGAATTTAACATGGGAAAGTCCCATTTGAGCCGAGTTTGGGCCAAAATGGCCCACTTCGAGCGGTTCAAGCGCAACGAAATTTATGGACATAATAGGAGTACATATGAAGAGTGTTATGTATCAAAAAGAAAAAAAGTTACTGAACAGATTTTGAGAAAATGGCCGCCAAAGTCCAAAATCAGGCATTTTTCGTCAAAAACGGCCGCCATTTTGAAAAAAATGCGAAAATAAAAAAACTAAAAAATACTGAAAAAATTCACATGTGCAGTGATTTATTTGTTTGAACAGTCGAGGATATCAAAAAATTGGGATAACAGGTTAGGAGCACCTTGACCAACTTCGAACTGCGATGACCCTTTGTACTTAACTTACAGTTTTGCCTCGAGAGTATTCTGTAATTGGCATCTTGAGAGCGAGGCAGGAAATCAATTTTAAAATAAAATCAAAACCAATTTTGAAATCGATTCTGATGATCTTTTCGGTGACTCCGAACATCATCTCGGAAAACCATCAGAACAATGGGTTAACGACGACTATTGCAAATTGGTTATTGTCTATCTACATGTATTACCTGATTTTTCCAGTATGTGACCTGGCATTTGCTCGAGATCCCGAGTATTAGCCCGAGGCCGAAGGCCGAGGGCAAATGCCGGGATCAAGGGCAAATATCGGGGCACATGCTGGAAAAAAACCCGGTTTATGTTGTGTTTATCATATGGCCAAAAAAAAAAATTCTATGTTTCTGGTTATCGCGCGCGTCACTCCAAACCCCGCGCATCATTTCCTTTTTTAAAAAAAAATCACTTAAAATACTTGAAAATACCGCGCGTCACCGCGCGTCAAAAGTTCATCAATACATAAAGGTAGCCGTATTCGTGTTGTGTTGTGTATCAGCTCAAATATCACAAACGATGATATTAATAACAATGTAGATTTAGTCGGTGCGGCAATTTGAAAGCAATAATAATGTCGAGTGAGTAACTGTGCGGTGTAATCGTCAATAGTTTGCAAATCGCGGCTACGAACGGGTAACAAACTGTTTTATACGTGCGCGGCCGGCAATACTTACCTGTTATCACATCCATGGGATGAATGAAATGCAGATGCAAATTGGTATGAATATGGACGAAAGGAATTAATAAAACACGGAAGCAACTTGGACAACCTTATGTACAACACGTGCGTAATGCTACAAAGCATCAGGGCAACATAAAGCTTAGGTAATATGAAGTTTATCAAAGAATACAAATGTTTTGTTTAGAATATAAAAAAACCAGTAGGATGTTCTATGCACATAATATATTTAACATAGATAGGTGTTTTACTGAGGCAAATGTAGCTTTCATGGATTCGGTTAACACGACTCGTGCCGATTTAGGAAAAAAAAAAGAAAAAAAAAATCGCATCACCGCATCACTGTTGGAAGACCATTGTAACCAGAAACATAGATTTTTTTTTTTGGCCTATAGCATGAAAAGAATAGCGTAAAGGACAACACAATACGTGCATTTGTTGTTATGGCAACATTATTCGATGCGCATGAGCGATCGTTGACAGCGGGGAGACTACCGGCCAGTATTTGCCCTGAAATTTGCCCGCTGAGCGTTGTTATCTTACAGGGTTATGCGGACAAATAACATCGCCTACATATAATAAATGTCCTGTCGTTTTTTGTGACCTGCTTAATACCGAATAATTCGGTCCAATAGACACGACATATACCTCGTTCTCTTGCACAACGATCAGCATGTCATACTGACCCATCAGACTGGTCCAGACAGACGTGGTAGTAGGTGTCACAGCGTGACGTGCACCAGGAGAAGCCGTCACAACAGTTGCCGTTGTCTGCCGTCCCGTCAGGGTTGTGGTACGACACCAGTCGCAGAGATACCTGACCATGACTTTCCACCTTAAGCGTACATGTAAATAAAATGCATTATTCTAGCTTTTATGACAGATGTTTTTGTATGTCATGATACTTTTTGGTACGTGTAGTTTGAAGGCTGTTTTGTTGTCAGCGTTTATGTTTCTCAAGTTTGGATTTCGGTTGAGGAATCCCCGGTGTACCTCACCTGCTCACCTCTCGATCTCGCGTGCTCGGTGCAGTGTGCCCGAGTGTACCATATCTCTTGCAGTCACCCCCAGTTTGCCTCGATCTCACCTGCTCGGTGCAGTGTGCCCGAGTGTACCATATCTCTTGCAGTCACCCCCAGTTTGCCTCGATCTCACCTGCTCGGTGCAGTGTGCCCGAGTGTACCTTGTCTCATGCAGTCACCCAAGTTTGCCTCGATCTCACCTGCGCGATGCAGTCTGCCCGAGTGTACCATATCTCTTGCAGTCACCCCAGTTTGCCTCGATCTCACCTGCTCGGTGCAGTCTGCCCGAGTGTACCTTGTCTCAAGCAGTCACCCCAGTTTGCCTCGATCTCACCTGCTCGATGCAGTCTGCCCGAGTGTACCATATCTCTTGCAGTCACCCAAGTTTGCCTCGATCTCACCTGCGCGATGCAGTCTGCCCGAGTGTACCATTTCTCATGCAGTCATCCCAGTTTGCCTCGATCTCACCTGCTCGATGCAGTGTGCCCGAGTGTACCTTGTCTCATGCAGTCACCCCAGTTTGCCTCGATCTCACCTGCTCGATGCAGTCTGCCCGAGTGTACCTTGTCTCATGCAGTCACCCCAGTTTGCCTCGAACTCACCTGCTCGGTGCACTGTGCCCGAGTGTACCATTTCTCATGCAGTCACTCCAGTTTGCCTCGATCTCACCTGCTCGATGCAGTCTGCCCGAGTGTACCTTGTCTCATGCAGTCATCCCAGTTTGCCTCGATCTCACCTGCTCGATGCAGTGTGCCCGAGTGTACCTTGTCTCATGCAGTCACCCCAGTTTGCCTAGATCTCACCTGCTCGATGCAGTCTGCCCGAGTGTACCTTGTCTCATGCAGTCACCCCAGTTTGCCTCGATGTCACCTGCTCGATGCAGTCTGCCCGAGTGTACCTTGTCTCATGCAGTCACCCCAGTTTGCCTCGATCTCACCTGCTCGATGCAGTCTGCCCGAGTGTACCTTGTCTCATGCAGTCACCCCAGTTTGCCTCGAACTCACCTGCTCGGTGCACTGTGCCCGAGTGTACCATTTCTCATGCAGTCACCCAAGTTTGCCTCGATCTCACCTGCGCGATGCAGTCTGCCCGAGTGTACCATTTCTCATGCAGTCATCCCAGTTTGCCTCGATCTCACCTGCTCGATGCAGTGTGCCCGAGTGTACCTTGTCTCATGCAGTCACCCCAGTTTGCCTCGATCTCACCTGCTCGATGCAGTCTGCCCGAGTGTACCTTGTCTCATGCAGTCACCCCAGTTTGCCTCGAACTCACCTGCTCGGTGCACTGTGCCCGAGTGTACCATTTCTCATGCAGTCACTCCAGTTTGCCTCGATCTCACCTGCTCGATGCAGTCTGCCCGAGTGTACCTTGTCTCATGCAGTCATCCCAGTTTGCCTCGATCTCACCTGCTCGATGCAGTGTGCCCGAGTGTACCTTGTCTCATGCAGTCACCCCAGTTTGCCTAGATCTCACCTGCTCGATGCAGTCTGCCCGAGTGTACCTTGTCTCATGCAGTCACCCCAGTTTGCCTCGATGTCACCTGCTCGATGCAGTCTGCCCGAGTGTACCTTGTCTCATGCAGTCACCCCAGTTTGCCTCGATCTCACCTGCTCGATGCAGTCTGCCCGAGTGTACCTTGTCTCATGCAGTCACCCCAGTTTGCCTCGATGTCACCTGCTCGATGCAGTCTGCCCGAGTGTACCTTGTCTCATGCAGTCACCCCAGTTTGCCTAGATCTCACCTGCTCGATGCAGTCTGCCCGAGTGTACCTTGTCTCATGCAGTCACCCCAGTTTGCCTCGATGTCACCTGCTCGATGCAGTCTGCCCGAGTGTACCTTGTCTCATGCAGTCACCCCAGTTTGCCTAGATCTCACCTGCTCGATGCAGTCTGCCCGAGTGTACCTTGTCTCATGCAGTCACCCCAGTTTGCCTCGATGTCACCTGCGTGGTACATTGTGCCCGAGTAGTACCGACTGTCCCATTGTAAACTCTCACACACTCACCTCCTCACTGCAGGTGATCCCGGTGTACCCTGAAGGACATTGACAGATGAACGATGTCCCTGACTGCTCACACTCGCCATCATTCTCACACGGACCGCTGTCACAGGCATTCACTTCGTCCTCACAGTTCACACCTGGGTATACATTCTATCGTAAGATTGTATTCTACAAATATACTTAATACAAACCAGGTGCAACTTACCGGGGTACATGACTCTTGCTGGACCGAATGTAAGTATCAATCTATGTGATATACACAATGCACTATGTGACATACACAATGCACTTTACAGAATCGATCTATTTACGATGATTACACACCTTGATACCCCCGAGGACAGGCACAGATGTACTCCATACCCTGGCTCTCACACGTGGCGCCGTTGAAGCAAGGCTCGGTCACACAAATGTCTGTGACTACTTCACAGTGAATGCCTGGGATGATTTTTTACATACACATGTATTCATGTGACTCATAATAAATTTTATTACAACGAAAACAGTTGGATTAAATGCAGCATAGTAATTATTTCGGCAAAATTATAATGATGTACAAAATAAAGGCGAGTAGCTATGTGCCTTCTTATTTGTCTGGTGAACTTTTTTCCTAGTTGGTAAGCCTATGCTGTTTTTTTTTAAATTGTATATTAGGTTAAATCTTTGAATATTTCTCAAGTTCGTGCGGTCATGGCGTCATTAAGAACTGGTTACTCACCAGTGTACCCGTAGTGACAATGACACACGTATCCGTCGACGAGATCCTGACATTCAGACATGTGTTGGCAGGGGTTACTTGCGCACTCATTGACCTCCTCTGTACAGTCCGCAGTCCAACCTGCCGGGACAAGTGTGAATATGTGAGAGCACCACATCTGGTCAGAACACCTGTTTGTATCCAACGTCATCGCCCACCTTTTCATTTTTAAGTTTACACGCGAATCTAATCTAAACAGAGTGAATGTATTTTTTTAATTTTCAAAATTCTAGCCGTTTTCGCAAATCACCAATTTGGGATTTTGGCGGTCGTTTTCACGAAATTTGTTGAGTAATTGTAACGTTTGACGCCCGCTACCTAGGCCCGCTACTGGGGGTGAATAAAGGTCACGGCGGGGTCGTAATTACTTAACTACAACCTGGTGACTGTCTGCAAAACGAGTCCGGCCTCGATACACCACTAAGATATTACATCATATTAAAAATGTAGCCTGGTGTGACGAGCCCGAAAGCCATAGAAGTCAGCAGCCTGCCCACCCGCGCCGAAGGTCCACCACAGGGATAGAATCCCCGGATACCCCGATGGTCTGCCAGGCTTGAGCCCCAGGATCAAAGCAACCTCCCTCCTCGGCCCCGACTGGATATGTCTCTGGGATCCTCGCGGACCCTCTAGCCAGACAAAGGTGACAAGGAGCACATGGCCGTGGCCACCATCGTCCTCTCGTCTTGACTGCTTTGAGACAACTCAAAGGAAACAAAACTGGCTGCTAGCTATGGAGTATGGTGTACGATAGCGACCATATTACATTCTGGCTGTCTGGCTGTGAGGTGAAGGCTAGTTGGGGGTTCAACTAGGATTGGCGAAATCATAGGCTTGGAGGCTGGGCATACAGCCGAGTAAGCCAGGAATCACATACCACGAGAGTGACTGAATATATATGTTTGTTTGCGGATGAGAGAGTCGCATCCCTAGCAGCAAATAACATCCTACGTGTTTGTCGTCATCTGTATTCGACTGTAGCCATAAGAACCATCTACTTACACAACTAGAGTGAATAAAGGTGTAGGTCATGTCTCTGCAGTGGAACTGATAGGCACCAGTCGTTACACCAGTCGTTACAGCACAACAGGCATACTGCCTTAGAAGCATCCTGATGACGAAGACGGACAAAACGAGAAGTTATCGAGACGGTAGCAGAACACTGCAGGAGTTAATAATGGGTGTCGGAGAAGAAGATTCAAAACTGTCCACGTCAGGGTCAACCTCAGTATTCCAAGGCCTGTTCAGACCATCTCAGCGACATGATGAACGAGTTGATTGAGATCCTGGAAGCCTGGGCCTGGGAGAGTCAGACAGGAAGCTGAAGAAAGAAAGATGTTGGTTGGAAATGTCGACCTGAACCCTTGCGCAGGGGCTTGGCTTGATAGGGTAGACAACTGGGGATGAGCCAGGCCGGAGTCCTGCTGGGAGAGCAGGTGGAATCAGAGCTGCTGGGGGTACCTGGCGGCCCTACCTAACTATCGGGAGTGGCGGGGTCCATGATCGGAATGGAGGTGCAAACCTGCTAGCTGAACGTGCCCCTACGACAAACCTCTTGAGTTCGACGGGAAGGCAGATTGGACGGAGTATTTGAAGCAGTCACTGCCCGGTTGAACCAGTGGGATGATCAGAGTAAAGAACTGCATCTGGTCAGCAGTCTAACAGGAATGGCTTTTGGTGTGTTGAACAAGTTGGTCATGGACCAGACGGCCAACTGGACCAAAATGGTACAGCAGATGGAAAGAAGATACAATGGAGCCGGGTGGGAGGCAGCATTTAAGGCAGAGCTTTGGAACGCCAAGAAAAATCAGACACAGACACCTCAGGAATGGTTGGCTGAAGTCTCCTGGTTGGTTCACTGGGGCTTCACCCGAACAAAACTGCGGCGGCAAAGATGACCAAATCAAAGACAACTTTCTATGGAGGTTACCGGACAGGCCCATTCATGTGTCGCCTGAGAAGAGTCGAAGATGTTGGATGGCGTGGTGAGCCATATGCTGTGCAATGAGAGTGCAGTAAATCAAGGGTCGAACGCGGTGGCCAAGACAAAGATTTGCGGCAAAGAAGGGGGATCCTGACGATGGAGTCCATATGCAGTCATTGTGAAGATAGCCAACGCAATGAAACTGATGGCCCAGATGATTAAAAAAGGTCAGAGCCTAATCAAAGAACTACAAGAGAAGTCTGGCGGAGGGCCGAGGGAAGGAGGGCGGGACTGCAGATATGGAGGAGGGACGAGCCTAAAAGTCGAGGTCCTGTGCTGGAGATGCCATGAACGGAATCACTTTAGAAGGGAGTGCCCCTCAGCTGGAGGTCAATTGAAGGCACCTGCTGGAGGAGAGAACCAAGTGAGAGAGACGCGAGATGGACAGAGGTAACTATATTTCACATGCTGGTTGGACAGGTGTCCACACGAAATTCTAGGAGATACAGGCTGTTCGGTCATCATAGAGATTACAAAAGAGTTCCTAAAACAGGAGAATGACTTTACCATGACTGGTATGGAACAGGAGATCTGGACACTCTTTCTGAGAGTACCTCTTACATTTGGCCAACCGGTGACATTCCATGCCAGCACTGTGTGTGTGGTTACCAGTAGTCAGGCGCCTGTTCATTCATAGTCACCCAGCGCAAAAAACATGGCTATGGCTCTAACATGTTAAATCTCCATAACAAAATGGACAAATTGATTTTTGTTTCAAGAATATTGTAGAAAATTTATGACTGTGACGGCCCGTAACCCTCTCTTAGACGTGCTCGTGCCATAGAATCAATATACGATCAATACATTTACACCACAAATACGTACACATATATACATGTACGTGAACCACTCACTCGGACACCACTCAGACATCACGTGCACAGATCACTTATGTCACAATCCACCAATCACACACGACACTGCAGCTTTAGGCGGGAAATTACCAGACACATGCAAACACCCGCATTTGCCGATTTGTTAGTTGGGAGTTTGACGTCCTAGCGAAGTTATCAAGGCAATCATAGTGGATAGAGAAGACAGATATATAGGACTAAATTACAGAAAAAAATGTTGGGAAGGACATGGACGGGGCTTAGTAGCGGTGTTCTAGAACAGGAGTGCAAGGACCACCTCAATCGCGCCTCGATAAACTTGTCGTGCCACAATAAAGGATTATTACTGAAGACGGGCTTCGATCTTGTACAATGCTTTCGTGCTATATAATACGGTCAGGACGGTCTAGTAGGGACCAAAGAACCCTATTCTCGTCACAATAATGATTTCACCAAATCATTAAACTCATTAAATTAATTTGGTTTTAATCCCGTTTTCATTTTGAATTCCATTTCAGAGCAAATATTTCCTTCTCCACGGTTCGATCCAACACAAGAGCAAATATACTAAATGAATGGACATACACGGTGATTTTACAGTACAGGGGCCTCTAACTCAAAGCACTCTTATCGTTACGTTAATACTTTCGACAACCTTAAGATTTTCTCCCTGTAACTCGACACTGTCTTGGCTGAGATTGCAATTTCATAGATTTTTCATCTTAACGTGAGGGAGCTTGGGAGGTGGTGTAACGCCATCTTAGCTGAATTTGCAACGAGCTCTGCTTTCAAATGTTTCACATAATTTTATTGCAACGACGTGAAAATCGGGGAAGTAGGAACCCTTTGGATTTCAGGATGATCATGGAACTACAGGTTGGACAGGTCTAAAGTTAAGTTCAACACACAATTTTGGAATGATTTAGCCATATCATTAATTTGGGTCGTCACTTCAATTTGAAATTGTATTTACTTGACGTAAACCATATTTTTGAAAAACTTATGACAAATTGCAATCTACTCCAATGTTAAATGTCGGCCGCAAATATGATCACGTGAATTCGAGAAAATTTAGGGATTTCATGATGTTTGTTTGAGCCCATGAGCAATGTACAAATTGTGAGGTTTTTATGACAGAAGACTACAAGTGTATTCTGATCAAATATCTTCTTGCCAAAGCACTGTACAATTCAAACATCCATTAACTTGCCAAATTGTGCTCAGACTAGCAAAATTCATGTTTAAGGTGAAATTTATCAGAGTAGATTATTAACTTTTTTTTTCTTTCCGGTTTGAAGATAAAATGAGGTGGAAATAATATGTCATTGAGTTACCTAGGTATTTAGATATATCTGCTTGGTGTGAATGAATGAACTATGATGTCAACTTCAGAAATGTAATTTGTGGAGATAATATTATCCGTTTCCGTCTCCACGGTTTGATCCAACACAAGAGCAAATATACTAGATGAATAGACATACACGGTGATTTTACAGTACTGTTATTTAGGTATCAGCTTGATGTCAATGAATGAACCATGAACCATGATGTCAACTTCAGAAATGTAATTTGTGGAGATGAAATTATCGATTTGTAATGGAGACATATCAGTCCATGAACAACAAGCACTTCAAAGCTCAACTCTGCCAAACACACCAGGTGTTTTCACCTGATAAAAGTATGCACATATCCTCGATAGACATTAAATCCATCCATTGATATGGTTAGATTAGCCGGGTGATAAACCTTTCTTTTGTAAGTTTCTTGGGTAAACCGTCCTTTTGGTACAGTGGCCACCTCGAGAGTGGCATCATCACAGGCGTTCAATAGGCGACCTTTTTGCTATGACAGGCGACATGTGTCTATAACAGGCGACATGTGTCTATAACAGGCAACATGTGTCTATAACAGGCAACATGTGTCTATAACAGGCGACATGTGTCTAAAGCAGGCAACATGTGTCTATAACAGGCGACATGTGTCTATGACAGGCGACATGTGTCTATAACAGGCGACATGTGTCTATGACAGGCGACATGTGTCTATGACAGGCGACATGTGTCTATGACAGGCGACATGTGTCTATAACAGGCGACATGTGTCTATAACAGGCAACATGTGTCTATAACAGGCGACATGTGTCTATAACAGGCGACATGTGTCTATAACAGGCGACATGTGTCTATAACAGGCGACATGTGTCTATAACAGGCAACATGTGTCCAAAAACACGCGGGCTATAATGCTGAATCCTCCGTCTGTACTCTCCAGACATATATTTCAAAATAACATCAGAATGTTCAATTTGATTAGATCGATAAATTTTACCTATATAACTTGAAGAAATACAGAAATGTAACATTTTAATTATATGCTCCCAATTCGTGTTACACTGGGGAAACACATTAAGATAACTGATTGCAATGAAACTGATGTCGACCAACACACAATCACCAACCATATTGCACCCGTGATATAATTCGCATTCCACCATTTTTTTACATGCAATATAAAAACATTCAAATTTGGTGTTTTTTGCCCAAAATTATTCAAATATTCTGATGTTACACAATTCGGCATTTTGAATTTCTGATGTTGTTTGTGTATACAATCATGAAAATGACTGAAAGAACAAATAACAGATAACTTAGATGATAAATCTAAATCTAATAAATCATATTTTAGTGATAGGTTCTCAAAAAGGTGAAATTTTTACCGTGGTCTAAGACTAAAGGATCCCACTGTAGTTTACCTAGGCGACAGACCCCTTTTTGCAATGTTTCAAGTGGGTTACTTGGAGACAAACCTTCAGTCGCTGGATTACCTGAGTGGCAGACCCTCTGGCCGTTGCTATCACAGTCGTAGTGTCCATCTATATCGTCATGGGACCGGCAGAAAACGGAACAAGTCCAAGTGTAGTGATCAGGGTCACAATACACACGCAACACGCCATGCAACCTCGAGAAATTAATAGAAATGGATAGATTGAGTGATAAATTTGATTATATAATGATAACTAGATCTCGTAGTGAAGTAGCCTAGCGGTACCAGCAACGGCAGACCATTTTTTTTTTGCCACCCAACCTCGTTTTCCCACCCAATCGGCTCTGAATTTGCGCCAAATTGCGGCGCAGCGTAAATTCATTTGTGGTGTAGTTACTGCGAACCTGGTACAGCGTAGCTCGTTGTATTACAACACCCACACTGCATCAACGGTGTGAGTGAACCAGCAGTGAGAGGGGGAGCCGCACGAGTGCAACAGCAGCGAGAGGGGGAGCGGCGTGAGAGAACCAGCAGTGAGAGAGGGAGTGGCGTGAGTGAACCAGCAGTGAGAGAGGGAGTGGCGTGAGTGAACCAGCAGTGAGAAAGGGAGGAGCGTGAGTGAACCTGCAGCGAGAGGGGTAGCAGCGTGAGTGAACCAGCAGTGAGAGAGGGAGTGGCGTGAGTGAACCTGGAGCAAGAGAAGGAGTGGCATGAGTGAACCTGGAGCGAGAGGGGGAGCAGCATGAGTGAACCAGCAGTGAGAGGGAGTTTCGTGAGTGAACCAGCAGTGAAAGAGGGAGTGGCGTGAGTGAACCAGCAGTGAGAGAGTGAGTGGCGTGAGTGAACCAGCAGTGAGAGAGGGAACAGCGTGAGTGACCAGCAGTGAGAGAGGGAGTGGCGTGAGTGAACCAGCAGTGAGAGGAGTGGCGTGAGTGAACCAGCAGTGAGAGAAGGAGTGGCGTGAGTGAACCTGGAGCGAGAGGGGGAGCAGCGTGAGTGAACTAGCAGTGAGAGGGAGTTTCGTGAGTGAACCAGCAGTGAGAGAGGGAGTGGCGTGAGTGAACCAGCAGTGAGAGAGTGAGTGGCGTGAGTGAACCTGCAGCGAGAGGGGGAGCAGCGTGAGTGAACCAGCAGTGAGAGAGGGAGTGGCGTGAGTGAACCAGCAGTGAGAGAAGGAGTGGCGTGAGTGAACCTGGAGCGAGAGGGGGAGCAGCGTGAGTGAACTAGCAGTGAGAGGGAGTTTCGTGAGTGAACCAGCAGTGAGAGAGGGAGTGGCGTGAGTGAACCAGCAGTGAGAGAGGGAGTGGCGTAACTGAACCAGCAGTGAGTGAGGGAGTGGCGTGAGTGAACCTGGAGCGATAGGGGGAG
Source organism: Terebella lapidaria (assembly GCA_949152475.1). Lineage (NCBI taxonomy): Eukaryota > Metazoa > Annelida > Polychaeta > Terebellida > Terebellidae > Terebella > Terebella lapidaria. The sequence goes on from OX424560.1 coordinate 32,057,618, forward strand.
CAGCGTGAATGAACCAGCAGTGAGAGGGAGCAGCGTGAGTGAACCTGCAGCGAGAGGGAGAGCAGCGTGAGTGAACCAGCAGTGAGAGAGGGAGTGGCGTGAGTGAACCAGTAGTGAGTGAGGGAGTGGCGTGAGTGAACCTGGAGCGATAGGGGGAGGAGCGTGAGTGAACCAGCAGTGAGAGGGAGTTTCGTTAGTGAACCTGCAGCGAGGATGGGAGCAGTGTGAGTGAACCAACAGTGAGAGGGGGAGTGGCGTGAGTGAACCAGCAGCGAGAGGGGGAGCAGCGTGAGTGAACCAGCAGCGAGAGGGGGAGCGGCGTCAGTGAACCAGCAGCAAGAGGGGGAGTGGCGTGAGTGAACCAGCAACGAGAGGGGGAGCAGCGTGAGTGGACCAGCAACGAGAGGGGGAGCAGCGTGAGTGGACCAGCAACGAGAGGGGGAGCAGCGTGAGTGAACCAGCAACGAGGGGGGGAGCGGCGTGAGTGAACCAGCAACGAGAGGGGGAGCAGCGTGAGTGGACCAGCAACGAGAGGGGGAGCAGCATGAGTGAACCAACAACGAGAGGGGGAGCAGCGTGAGTGAGCCAGCAGCGAGAGGGGGAGCAGCGTGAGTGAACCAGCAGCGAGATGGAGAGCACCGTGAGTGAACCAGCAGCGTGAGGAGCAGCGTGATTGAACCAGCAGCGAGAGGGGGAGCAGCGTGATTGAACCAGCAGTGAGAGGTGGAGCGGCGTGAGTGAACCAGCAGTGAGAGAGGGAGCAGCGTGAGTGAACCAGCAGTGAGAGACAGAGTGGCGTGAGTGGACCAGCAGCGTGAGGAGGAGCAGCGTGAGTGGACCAGCAGCGAGAGGGAGTGGCGTCAGTGAACCAGCAGCGAGAGGGTGAGGAGCGTGAGTGAACCAGCAGTGAGAGAGGAAGTGGCGTGAGTGAACCTGCATTGAGAGGGAAAGCAGCGTGAGTGAACCAGCAGTGAGAAAGAGAGTGGCGTGAGTGAACCTGCAGCGAGAGAGGGGAGCAGCGTGAGTGAACCAGCAGTGAGAGAGGGATCAGCGTGAGTGAACCAGCAGTGAGAGAGAGAGTGGCGTGAGTGAACCTGCAGCGAGAGGGAGAGCAGCGTGAGTGAACCAGCAGTGAGAGAGAGAGTGGCGTGAGTGAACCTGCAGCGAGAGGGGGGAGCAGCGTGAGTGAACCAGCAGTGAGAGAGAGAGTGGCGTGAGTGAACCTGCAGCGAGAGGGGGGAGCAGCGTGAGTGAACCAGCAGTGAGAGAGGGATCAGCGTGAGTGAACCAGCAGTGAGAAAGGATTGCTAGGGTGTTCAAGTTTCTACTTCACTACTTCGATCAATTCACAAAACTGCCCATTTTCCTGCATCACTTATTGCTCTATGAAGACAAGTTTTCACTACTTATCTATGGATATTAGCCCCAGCACTGAGTCCAAACAAGTTTGTCAGCAGACACAATATGGAAGCGTACTGTACAGCAATGCCGCGGTAGTTGATTGGGACGGAAACGGCTTCCTCAGCTGACGGCGCCGGTGTTACATCTAGTCCCATTGCTGCGGATTCTATCAAGTCGTCATCATTTGTGTCATGGTCCCACACGTCGATCGTGACACCCACACCACGCTATAAAATGGCACGATACATGAACCTGTGTGCGTTGTTTGTTGTAAACTGTAAAGACTTGTGCAAATGATAATAAGAATATACAAATAATTATTCTAAAACTGAAATATGTGTTCTATATAAGTTTATAGTTAATCATTAAAATATATGTCCTAAATTATCGCAAGTGAGTATACACATCAATTTGAACTGAATATCGAACACAGCAACCAAATTTATACACTTTATTTGTGGAAATGTAGGTTGATTTGCAATATTTGCGAACTTAAGGATGGACTATATGTAACAAACCATAAACTGCTGTGAGACACGGAACAAACCATAAACTGCTGTGAGATTCACTTGCAATATGAATGTAAAAAATTCACGAAGGCTGCGCAAGCCCTATTCTCAGAATTTTTATTAGAGACATGTATACCTATGGGTAATGAACCGATTCCTGGTTTCATGAATGGAAGTGCATGATATTGGAAATTTCCCATGACTCTCAGCGGTCATATCCATTATATATATGTAAGATGCTGTTGGAACCTTCATCTTGTAAGCCATGTTTGCTCAGGGCAAAACACCTGGACGATATGTTAAGAAAGGTTACCGGATAAATACAGTGTTAAGCCCTAACTGTTTTTTTCTTGTGTTTACGTTGAAGGTCACTGAAGAACAAAAGTTTTGGAACACTGTCGAAAATTCAAAATGACCACCACATGCAGACCGGCGTTTGAACGAACATAACTTATATACATCACAAAGTTGTATACTGACACAATTTTGAGAAACTGGCCGCGAAAGTACCAAACTAATAGTTTCTGGTCGAAAACGGCCGCCATTTGGAAATAATGCGAAAATCTAAAAAAAACCAAAGATAAATACCTCCTTCTTGAAATAATGTTAGATATTTGTTTACTAAATTTCAAAAAAAAAAATCGGCCGTGAACATTGAATATGAAAAAAAGTGGAAGACGACATGCCATTAAATTGTCGTTCCACATACATGTACGGTATACCCTAACACGGAGTCTGGTTAGTGACTTCTAACTACTGCAATCTCTGATGACTGTGTTATTTCATCATTGAACGGATTTGTGAAATTCATGAGTTTATTATATATATTTGTATATATAATTGGGAGTTTAATGGTTATTACACCCCAGTTTAATGGTTATTACATGTAGTCCATCCTCCTTCAAACTAGTCAAATATGGTGACTTTACCGCGCCCCACTCCTCGAACCTATAGATGATAGGACTCAGCTCGAATTCTATTTCGTTTTGGTTGTGCACGGTTCCAGTTGTCAGACAACCCAGCTCCGTTACATTGCCTTCTTCACTGTGAGGAAAACAATTAAATCAACACTCGATCTCGCAATTCGCTGCGATACACGAAATATTCTTGAATACTTACAATAGTGCGAGGTCACCAAATTATCAGATTCACCATATTTCATCTGTGTACATGATACAAACCTAAGCGTCAAGCACACACTGATCATCCACATAACCTGTTCTTCTTTCACGACTTGTCGTCACAACAAAATGTGTTGCCATTTCCTCATGACTAACCGATGGTGCTGGCACAGATATGAAAGTACGGGTCACGCTTGGAGAAACACAAACCCGCCATCTTGTCATGACTTACCCATGGTGCTGGCACAGATGTGAATGTACAGGTCGCACTTTGAGAAATACAAACCCGCCATCTTGTCATGACTTACCCATGGTGCTGTCACAGATGTGAAAGTACGGGTCAAGCTTGGAGAAATACAAACCCGCCATCTTGTCATGACTTAAACATGGTGCTGGCACAGATGCGAAAGTAAGAGTCGCACTTTGAGAAATACAAACCCGCCATCTTGTCATGACTTACCCATGGTGCTGGCACAGATGTGAAAGTACGGGTCAAGCTTGGAGAAATACAAACCCGCCATCTTGTCATGACTTAAACATGGTGCTGGCACAGGTGGGAAAGTATGAGTCGCACTTGGAGAAACACAAACCCATCATCTTGTTATGACTTACCCAAGGTGCTGGCACAGATGTGGAAGTACGGGTCGGACTTGGAGGAATACAAACCCGCCATCTTTTCATGACTTGAACATGTTGCTGGTACAGATGTTAAAGTACAGGTCGCACTTGGAGAAATACAAACCCGCCATCTTGTCATGACTTAAACATGTTGCTGGCCCAGATGGGAAAGTATGGGTCGCACTTGGAGAAACACAAACCCGCCAGCTTGTCATGACTTACCCATGGTGCTGGCACAGATGTGAATGTACAGGTCGCACTTTGAGAAATACAAACCCGCCATCTTGTCGTGACTTAAACATGGTGCTGGTACAGATGTGGTAGTACGGGTCGCACTTGGAGAAATACAAACCCGCCATCTTGTCATGACTTGAACATGATGCTGGCACAGATGGGGAAGTACGGGTCGCACTTGGAGAAACACGAACCCGTCATCTTGTCATGACTTAAACATGGTGCTGGCACAGATAGGAAAGTACGGGTCACACTTCGAGAAACACCAACTCGCATCTTGTCATGACTTACCTATGGTGCTGGCACAGATGTGATTGTACAGGTCACACTTGGAAAATCACAAATTCACAATCTTATCATGACTTACTGATGGTGCTGGCACAGATGTGGAAGTACCTTCGTACTTTGAGAAACACCAACTCGGCATCTCGTCATGACCTACCCATGGTGCTGGCACAGATGGGGAAGTAGGGGTCACACTAGGAGAAACACAAACCCGTCATCTTGTCATGACTCACCCCATGGTGCTGGCACAGATGTGGAAGTACGGGTCACACTTGGAGAAACAAAAACCCGCCATTTTGTCACAACATTCTCCGGATTCCGTAATCCCGTCCTCGTTCAGGTAAGAGTACATATTAAATGCCACCTCACCGCCTCCATAGCCCTGAAAAATTGAATGCTCTTATCATGAAAATGTATATATGTAACTAGAATAAGTTTAATTTTAGTATGTGTAGCATATTTTACCATATACCTTCATTCAATCCCCCAAAACCTAATCCCTACAGAGACTCGCACAGAGACACACACGCGCCAAACTACATGACATTCTGCATACTTATTCAACGACACAGTACAATTTTTTCAAGCAGCTTACTCCTGCGGTCAGACATAATCATTCACCTAGGTCACACATGACGTGCGCAACTTTACAGTAAATCTGTACAGTACTCGCATCACATGGCACTCTCTTGCCCAGTTACGAGGAAATGTTGAAGCTAGATACTTGAGTCGACAGCAGCCATATTGATTTTCAAGAAGAACTTAGAAAAGTACATGGAGAAAGATAAACAAGCGGACTAGAAGTGTAATTGTGAATAATAATAATAATAATAATAATAATAATAATAAAGTTTATTTCAGACTCCAAGTCCATATGGTTTATAACATGCATGTAAAAAAGTAAAACAAAGTAGACATATAATACAATGTAAAACAACAACAATATTAAAACAGAGCTTTGCACCAAGAACTCCACATTGGAGATGTGTGCACCACAGATGATGTGACAACCCTTGCAATGACAGAATTTTCAGATTTCTGAAGCCTACAAATAAAATTAGCTATGTGCTTTCTATTTAGTTCACCAAAAGAAGGAATTCCCAAATCAACAAACATTTGACTAGCACTACAATGCCGATCTAATTTTAAGAGACGTCTTAAACTGTTGTTGTAACTGACAGATATTTTCCTCAGAAATGTCACTGAGGAATTATACCAAAATTGAGAGCAGTAAAGATTGGTACAATATGCTCTGAATAAATGTGTTTCAACAATATCTGAACAGAAACTGAATTTCCTGAGCAACATATTTGCGTTGGCATAAAACTTACAAAGTTGTCTTCTCATATCAGCCTTACAGGAGTTAGATTCGATTTTAACACCAAGGTATTTACGTCGGTAAACTCCAACTTACTCCCACATAAAGTAATGGACGGATCACACATTAATTTCAGAACTTTAGGTTTGAATAACATTGTGGTGCACTTGCCACTATTATAAATGATGTCATGTTCATGAAAAATAACATTGTGAAGATATAGAGGAACCTACTGGACGAGTTATAAGAAACAGTTCGTGTGGGGTTGACTTTACGCATTAGGCGAGTGACAATGTGAATCAAAGAATCATCTCTCCTTGTTGAGTCATGAATGAACGGATTGAAAAGCCACCACGCATCGGATATTGCACGACACTTTAAGAAGTAAGACCCGATAAAGGTTCGTATCTAGGATCTGAGAAAAATAGGGTACACATGAATGTGTGTGTCGAATCAGCGTTTTGTTTGTTCACAAACCCTCAATAGCACGCATAATGCATCCATATTCGTATCCCTGGGGCTGTTCCCTATCCAATGATACCAAATTTGTTCGTATAGGTTTTAGTGCAAACAGAATTCCTAAATAAGGCGTTTTTGGAGAGTTGGCTCCCAGACAATAATATAAAACAGTAAATATGTGGGAAGAAAAAAAGGGGAAACTTAACTATCAGTGCACAATCTGTCGACAATAGACATGTTAAAGTGCATGAGTATAGATATCTCCTGACTTGAGATAATTGAATTGATTCTGTGCAGCACAGATATTTTAATTGATATAGCTAGCGTTGTCCTGAGACACATCGAATATATAACAAATTTAAATGTTCAAATTGACATTCAACTAACCTTGTGTAGACCTGCTAGACACACTATTACGATAAACTGAGCATCCATAGTGTCGCAGCTCCGAACAAATTCCTTTGTGTCCACCCGCAATACAAATGTTTGATATTAATATTTCATATATACGGATTTATAGGTTCTATAGGATTTCTCTCTACTTGCTAGATGTCAACTTTGACGCTTTTAGTGACATAGCAATATAATATCTATTGTAGGAATGTCAGGCATATCCACCGCGTATTGAATTCCCAACATATTTTATATACATACTGGCAATTTGAGCTGCCATGCTTTTGCATATTTGGGTTAACAACCCATTTTGTGTCATTGAGTTAATCGCTGCCTTTGTGTTATGTATCAGTTTTATGTATAAGTTTTATGCCCATCTGACATCCGCTTCATTGGATCGGCAGAGTGAAAAAATAGTAGCATAATTTTCGTCTGTAATTGCGTTAAAATGGCTGGTTATTCAGCGAGTGCTGTATATTGTCACCATATAGGACAAAAACAAGTTATTATTTTTCGTATTTTTTTCGCTTGTAGTTAACCGTTCGCATATCACAGAATATGCACATAATGCGTTATTCTGAGCTGCCCGAGGCGCTCCGATCACACAGAGAGCTAGGTGTTTAGAGTGGGCAGGAGGCTGTTGGCGTCCGAATTTTGCTTCAAATCTAACAAATATAACAAGTACGGCGGTGGCCATTTTTCGATTTGGGGTTTTCGCCTATGAAAAAAAAAAACGAGAACGATAAAACACGAACCAGAAAGTCGAAAACACGAAGTTAAAACGCGAAAACACGAAGTGAAAGGCCAAAATTGAATCGGTATTTCGCTTCGATCGTGTTTTCGCGTTTTCGACCTCGTCTTTATTCGGACCCAATTCTTCTTGTTCGTCTTTTCACCAGTAATGTAGGTGCGGGTCCAGAATTTGTATTGGTTTACATAGATCACGTATAAATGAGTGTAGACTATTCATGACCGTTATCGACCCAAACCCTTCCTTACACGTTCTCTCACTACACATACACGTGATAGAATCAATACAGATCCATACTTATGTGGCGATTTTGCCCAAAGATCGCGGCAGGAGATTCTTTGTAAACACTACTCTTGTTTTGGATGCTTCGTGTTCGAAGCATGAGCGTTGCATAGCAACGATCTCTAATCCTCTCGCTCCGCTATACTGTAACAATGGCATTACGTCATCCCTTTTCTCTCGTGCTTCGGGGGGTTATAGATACTCTGAAGCCGCGTTGTTAGTTCGGAGTTGTCTCGAGCAGGCAAGGCGAGAGGGCGACGGGTGAGCTCATGTCATGAGCTCCTTGTCCCTTTTCAGTTACGGGCCTGTAAGGCCACAGGGACGATTTCCAATCGGGGGCCCAAGAGGGGGACCGTGCTGATTCGGGGCTAGCCCCTGTGATCACCGGTCTCTCGCCCTGGGATGGTGCAACACTGACTCTGGCAAGACCGTCGGGCTGTCCAGGGTTCTATCCCTGTGGCAGTGCCATTGGCGAGGCCGGCCAGCAATACGCCCACGTGTACATGCTCTGTGGTGCCGCTCCCATGGCATCCCAGGCTCTACATACGGCTACATTACCATAACTGATGTATAATGTATTTTGTATATCTATAATGTGTTATGATATGATGTATGACGGCAGGATTCGTCTGGATGGACTGTTACCTGGTTGTAGTTCCAGTAATTACGATACCCGCCATGACCGTGCCTCAGCGCAGGGTGCTCGCGCCCTAGGTAGCGGGCGCCAAACGTTACATTGGTGCCGTGACCAGGATCAGTCCAACGGCGTCCCATGGAAGCCTACTGTCGTAGTGTTTGGGTTCCTTAGTCCCTGGGGACCGCCTGTTCTCCTCTGGGATAATCTGAAAATAATAAAGCAAGACAATGCAAAGTAATGATAATGTCTCCCAGAACACCCACTCCCATGATAACCGGGAGCTGAGCCAGGATGACTCCGGTCATCCGGGAGGGCACACGGATGATCCGCAGGACCGAAACCAGTCCGCTGAGACATCTCTGGCGTCCTCGACTCCGTCCCGGGTGAGTCGAACCCTGCGGGGTTGCAGCAAGTGGTGCCGCAGGATGCCTCATCCCGCGTTCAAGGTGCCACGGGCGGGTCTGGTGACGAATTCACCCCAAGCCTACCCATGCCTGGAATGACATGTCGTGCGCCGCTCTTCCCTCAACAGTCTGCTGACGTGAAGATGCGAGCGCCAGACACCGCGCTGACTTCTGGGCACATGGATAATCTGTTCCGACTTCCCAAGCCGGCCAGGTCGTTTCCATTGCGGAACCCCGGTCTAGCCATGGGAGGCATCGGACCAGCTATACGAGGAGCAGTAGAACAGCTCACTCACTTGCTTGATGAGTTGGCTCCTGATGGCCGCTATGACCATGGCCAATCGCCCCACCAGGATGATCAGACCGTAGGATGCGCCCGCCCTCTCCGCGACACCGGCCCTCAGCTGAGCAGCTGTCGGAAAGAGAGTGGCAGCTGATACAGAGTGCGCTCGACGAATATAAGCGCACTCCAGCGGCCGCTGTGCATGTCATTCCTATGGTCGCCCCCACACCGGTGGTGACCAGTCCGTCAACCTCATCGCTGGTAGGTCCAAGCCCGCCGGTGCCGGTTTCCCATGTCTTGGGGCCCATGCCTGTGCCGCGGCTTGGAGGGACCACGCTAACCACCGCTTCTGCTGTTCCGGCAGCGGGAGCCCAGGCTACGTGGTAATATCCTGCTCCGTATATTGTTCTGGGAGCGAGCTGGCGACCGGCGGTTCTGGCCCCCAGTTACGTCGGCAACCCCGCTTCGCCTGCGTCCTATCCATTAGGACCAGCGGGGTCTCCTTCAGCAATGAGTCAGAGCGGGATGTTTGAAGGGTCCTCCCTGCCGGCAGCGCCAAGTTATCCGGCACCCGCGCCCATGACCTACGGACCTCATGGTGTAGGTTTTGTCATGGGTCGGGCCGATACTTGGGCTGCCCCCTCGTACGCTACAGACTCTGGGTCTGGATCTGATACCCGGGAGCGCTCTTTTCGCGACCGGAGGCTGGAACAGTCCTCGTGGTGCAAGCGGTTCAACGGGGACAACGCTGATCTGGAGGAATACCTCCTCCAGCTCCGGCGAGCCGCTGTATACGAGGGATGGACTCAGACCGAGGCAGGACACATCCTCTCTGGTAGCCTGGAGGGCAAGGCTCTCCAGGTGATGTCCTCTTTGCGGTAGGTGGATGCGACGTTTGACGAGGTTGCACAGCAACTTCGCTTACTGTTCACCCCCATGACAAACAAGCGGATGCACAAGAAGAAGTTCAAGGCTCGTGTCCGCTTGCCTAATGAGGAGGTGATCGACTACGCATTCAACCTGCGTGTGCTCGGCCGCCGAGCCTACCTGAAAAACCGGCGAGTAGGTTCAAACCGATGCTGATCGACCAGTTGATCAATGGGCAGCTGTACCACACATCTTACAGCCTGGCTACCCAGGAGAAACGGACGATGGAGGAGGCTATTAACGCCGCCCTAGCGATAGAGGCATCTGTCTGCTCCAAACAGATGCCTCCGGCTCCGGCTCCAGCTCCGACAGCGGCTGTCCCCTCACAGGCGTCCGCGCCTTCTCCTGCGCAAACATCGCAGGTGGTTCCACGGACACTCCCAGCCAGCCGGGAACCCATCCAGGAACCAAACCCTCAATGGGTTGGTACATCCGCATGGTCGATGATGGCGCCAGTGCAAGCGGCTCCGGCCGCAGCTCCATACTCGCCTCCGGACGAGGGTGAGGTCGATGAGTACGATTTCAGCACTGCAGTGATAATCGCGCACTGCACTGGGATCGCAGCTCTGGGGCTCCTCGATTGCTGCGCTTTCACCTCTGGACCTAATGCCAACCGGCCCTGCTACTTCTGCGGAAAACAGGGTCATTTCTGGCTACAGTGTCCGGAGTCGCTGGAACGCCTGCAAGCCAACTGCTTCCAAGGCAAGTTGCCGGGAGCCCGTCTAAGGAACCCCAACTTCCGACCGGTCCCCCGGGACAGAGGCGGCAACCCTTTCGTGAGGGAAACTGAAGCCGGACGTGGTGGCGACCAACACTATGTCTGGGGACAGTTGTCCTGAAGCACCTGCAGCTGCCCCACCCGATTCTTAAGTAGATATAACTCCTCCGAAAGTGGTCCTTGAGGATGTGTCTGGCTCCTCCGTGGCTGAGGCAGATAACGAGGACTCTGTATCGGAAACCAGTGCGCCGGGTGACCTCGGTCATCCGATGTGCGCATTGGTTAGGGACCCTTACTGGTACTTGCCCCTACCATTTGGGCGGGAGCCGGTGCGGTTCCTTGTCGTCTCCGGTTCAGAGGTCACTCTCGTCGCTACTGGGACATACAAGCGGCACCCGCTTTCCGCAGCATGGAGCTGCGGGATTCTGGCAGTTACCAGCTCTACGGAGCGGGTAACAACCATATCCATATCCATGGACTGATTGACCTTCCAGTTAAACTCGGAGGTATCACCTACACTACAGAGGCAATCGTCGTGGATATCGGGGCAGCCAGGATCATTGGGATGAACTTTCTATGGAGCAACCAGGTGGTTACGGACTTCTGTACCAGCGAACTCCGGATTAGAGGAGACACTCATTATCTCTTCTGCCAGGGTCCGTCCCGATCATTCCAGCTCCGGGCGGCACGCAACACGGTAGTGCCGCCTTTAAGTGAGATGATCGTCGAGCCAGACCGCACCATCTGCGCTCGGGATATGGGACTTGCGACTTTGGTCAAGTCCGATACTCGTGCGATGCCTATTCTCATGGTGCATCCCACTGATGCTCCAGTTGTACTGCACCGCGGGAGCATAGCAGCCATTGCTACCCTCGTAGCGTCTAGCCAGGTTATCCCTGACGACCCTGTTTGCCACGTGGCTTGCGCACAAGCAGCCGCTGGGGATGATCCGTTCACTCTGCCGGACCATTTGGAATGTCGCGTTCCGAAGGACCGGCAGGATGACCGGCGGAGATCGCGTGCCCCTTACTTTCCTCATGGATAAGGGCGCGGATTCTGTCTGGGAGGCTTCCTAGGAGGTTACTTTTGCTTCCGGAAGGCCCCGGTGGCAGCACCTGTGCTCCGGCACCCTCTTCCCGACTCTGAGTTCATTTTGGACATGTCACAGATCGTGGATGGACAGGAGTGTGTGGAGCTTTTGCGAGTGTGGCTCTTAGCCACTCTCAAATGAATTACTGCACGACTCACCGCGAGCTCCTCGCGGTTCTTACTATGACCAAGTGCAAGAATCCTAATTGCGCAGGAATGACACCACTCCAGCGTGACGAGGATTCCTCATCAGACTCGGACCTGGACCTTGCAGGGAGACCGTAGGCTGCCGAACCTTCACAAACATGGCGGCCCGAACCACAGGAGTCCACCCCATCTGCGGACCCGCCGTTAAAGGCACTGGCGTCCTGCATTCGAACCGGAGGTGCGGCTCAGCTCCAGCGAGTCTTCCTCGAGTCCGTCGGTGTACTCTTCGTGGGTACGAGCGGCAGTTACCGCCTGTGGTGATGGCCCCTGGTATGCAGCAGTATATAACAGATGAGGAACCAACCTAATTACTTAATAGGCGGATACTCTCCGGTACAACTGGCTGCTAAGCAACGAACTGACAGCGCTCTGGCTCCGGTCATAGAGGCCCTTGAGGCCGAACAAAAACCTTCCAAGGCTGAGCAGAGGACCTACAAGGAGGAGACCCAATCCTTAGTCTCCCAGTGGGTACGCCTCACTCTCTGGCCGGTGCTATGAGCCACCGAGCCCACTGCCCCCCATTTGGCAGTTGGTGTTTCTGGCAGAGCTGCGCAGAGAAGTACTCCATCAGCTGCACGACCTCCGGGTGACCGGCCACTTAGGTATGCAGAGGACCATCCATCAGCTACAGCAGCACTTTCCCTGGCCTGGTAGCGGCTTGGATGTGCAGCGGTGGTGAGCAGCTTGCCCTCGGTGTCAAGCTCGGAAAGGAGTTCTGGCTCCTGGCTACCACCCCTCAACCACGGTTAAGGTTGGCTCACCTTTTGACCGGATAGCCTTGAATATTCTGAATACTCACCGGGTTACTTCGCGTGGGTACCGGTATATTCTGGTGATCTCGGACTATTTCACCAAGTATACCGACGCCTACCCGCTGCACCACCAGACTGCAGACGAGGTAGCTCGGTTACTTCCACTCGGATCAGGGCACGCAATTTGAAAGCAACCTGTTCCGGGGCTTAGCAGAGGTGCTAGGGAGCACCTAGGTCTGGACCATCCGTTACAGGCCACAGTCTGACGGACAGGTCGAGCGGTTCAACCGATTGATCCTGGGCATGCTGTTGGCTTTCGTAAACAATCGTGCAATTGACTGGGACGACCATCTCCCGTATGTCTCAATGGCGTACAGGTCGTCGGTTCAGTCCTCTACCAGGATGACGCTGCATGCAATGTTTTTCGGCCGGGAACTCAATCTGCCTGTGGATATCATGTATCCAACTGCGGCGGAGACCGGTCCAGTACCCCAGTGCGGTCCCGAGTACATCAAGTTGGTTCATCGCATCAAGCGAACGCCCACGAGGCCGTGGCCGTTCACCGTACTGAAACAGGTGATAGAAGTGTACTACCGGATACGTCGGGATTCCGATCCATACAGGGTTCTGGTGGTCCATATCAACAACCTGAATAGTATAAGTGTTCGCTCGTCATGGATCCGCTCATTCAGGATGCCGATCCGGATGATTTTCCTCTTTTGGACGCGTTCGGACAGTATCCGCGGACGCCGGACGAGTGTATACCCCGTATGGTAAGTCTCCCAGACTCGTCTGATTCGTCAGATGGGCAAGCGGATGACTTCAACCACGTTTGTGGTGACAGCAGGTTCCCCCATCACCTCCTGGACCTGCAGTTGGGCAACGGCCACGCCGGGAACCGCATGCGCAATCCCGATATGGGTGGGAATAACATCCCACTCATGCGGATGTGGTTGTGGTGTCATCTATCACACCAAGGATGGATTTTCGGCTACTCCTTGAGGATGCGGACGACTTTACACCCTGGACTCTCACTTGTGGGGATATCCAGGTGGGAGGTCTCCGGACATCTTTGCATAGAAACGCCACCACAGCACATCCTTCCTCCCGTAGTTTCTAGCACCAGGGACGTACGGCAAGCCTTTCCGCATCATGTGCACTCCTGTCCGGCGTAGTTAACCCAATGCCTATGCTGGGCGGAGCACTTTTGTGGATTTGCCGGGCGCCCAATGGTCCCGGGATAGCCTCTTATATGGCCAGACTGAGGCTGGGATTGACGTCAGCTATGGGAGAAGCGCCTTCTCACGGATTTGGGAAAACTGGCTCTGGACGCAGTGGTAGTGTCCGGATGTGAGGTCTGCGGTTCATCCACGGAACTCGTCCGGCTATCCGGACGCTTTTAGGTGGCATACCCCAGTGTGCCACCACCCGTGACCCACTACTATAAGGTTTTCACGATAGTAGCATAAGGATTCTAACGGTAGGAAGCCATTTTACCATTATATTCAATGGGTTACTGTTTAGTCCGCACGTGCGGACTAGTCGCGGCAGTGGGTGAATTTCGTCCGGATCGCACGTTACATATCGTGGTCCGGCCGGAATGACCTGAAACCCGGTCCTACTTCTAACAAGGGGGTCGAATGCTACATGCGCAGCATACTTTGTGGTTTCTAATCCCTTTCATATTGTTGGATAAAGTCAATTGCTTCGTGGCCTTATTGTATGTTGGGGCTGCTATTGGGCACGTCATAAACGCCCAGAGGGCGCCCAATTGTCTGTAGGGCTACCATGGGCATACACGTTCACCTTGCAAGTGTATTTTCGGCTATGAGGAGTGGTTTTATTTATTTTCCATCTTATGCTGTAATTTTGAGTGCAATATTTAAACAACAAGTATGGGATAATTCCGTGGAAATGCTATCCTTTCTCATTTGATCATGCATTGAGATAAGATCAGTGATATATTTCTTTCCTGCTGCAATAGAGAGTTAGAAATCAGGAGATTTCTGCCTTCGAAAGAGGTATGTAGGAGATTGTTTTCATACTATCAGTAGCTGTTTGCCGTGCTCTACGAAAAAATGTCTGAAAAGTGGTGGTAATTTATTTAATCGATGCTTTTGGATTGTTGTTATTTGTGACATCCACAAGTAGATGGACTAATGACTTTTATTAATTAATGTATTTGATTGCAGGATCCAACAGGCTGACCTGCTCAAACTTTTGGTCACCCGTATACAAGGCGTGATAGGAGTCACTGGGGGAGGGGGGGGGGAGATGCGTGTTTGGACATTGTTTGTTGTACTGCATCGATCGATGCTAAGAATAGACGTTTCCACAGAGACGCGTTATACAACCATTGTGCGTGCAGCATTGCTGCCAGTATCTCTGCTGTATAAGCAATGTAGCCAGCACTAGCTGGTCATTCAAGAGCTCGGCACTGGTGAAGACACATCTACGGATCTCGACTCCCAGTGCTTAAAGTGACTAGAACGCTTGAATATGTCAGAGCATTCTGACGGGGAGGATAATGGGAGGTTTCCCCCTGATCGGGATGCGAGGTTACATCTAGGGATGAGTCCCTAGAGAACGGTTCGCTGCTTTCGGGACGCGATCACCCGAAGGATGATGGCCGCACGGCTGTCTCCGAAGGGGTGAGGGTAATGATCTTGTGAGATCCAGCGCCGGTGGCAACGTCGCGAGTGATACGGGTTCGTACGAATTCGACTCCGGTGGCGACACCGAGAGTGTGATCAGCAGGATCGACCATGTCATTAGTGACTTGCTCGATGCCACCGCAGCGCAGCTAGGTGCCCGCATCTTTTCTCACGAATGAGGAATCTCGTCCAGAAGCCCGTCTGGATGACCGCAGTCGTCCGGACACCATATCCGGTGAGAATCCTACGGGTTCTGCAACTCCGGGATCGAGTCCGTCTGCTGACAAGACTTCTGCGTCCTGGTCTGATCAGGTTGATGCAGAGCAAGCTGCTTCCCAGACCGGTCCGGAAAAATAGGAGGTCGGTCCAGACACGCACGGTATGTCGGGGACTAGCTTTATATCGCCGGTCTCCAAGCGCATGTGTGGCCGGGCCAAAATGGTCATTAAAGCGGTTATTCACAAGCTCAAGGAAAGTCATCGCGTGAGCTTGAAGCTGCTGACCACGAGTGGCTTCAGTCCATGCCCGGCCATGGTACGGATTCCACTGGGAAGAAGAAAAGTACCGCACGCGCTCGAAGGCCTCGGCCTCGCACCAGCGGTTTACATCTCCTGGCTCTGGACTGCAATCTATGTGCCAATGCGCCGCACTCCTCGCGAAATGGTGTGGGCGGCACCTCCAACCAGTTTGGGGGTGCTAAGGTGCCAAATCCTTCAGGAGGCGGTGCGAGCAGCGCCCCCTCAGGGTCCGGCCAGGGATCGGGGGGTCCTCGCCAGTGGTCGCCTATCAGGGTGCCCCCAGGATCTTCCTCCGCCGGTCTCCGGTCAGGCTAAGCAGCCTGGTGGAGTTCCTAGTGGAAGTACACTGGCGGTTAACTTGTCGCGACTGCCCTCCGGACAGCCAAAGCGGACAGATCGAGATCTACGAGTTGTGAAGTTTCGGAGGCAGGCTCGGGAGATGGGCCAGGAAATCCTGTCCGACAAGGCACTGCTGGCCGGCTGGGCAAACCTTCAGAAGAAGAGGGATTCGTCCACCGGGTGCGTGAACAGCGCACCTGACCACATCCGGTCACAGTTCGGCTGGGGGGATCTTCGCGGCCTCTCAGGATGCAGCCACCATTTAAAAGGCTGCGGGCCAACATAGGGCCCAGAACTGCCGGGTATGCGTCAGAGCAAATTGTTCCGCACACGTTATGTCAAGGAGTCCTACTCTCGCCGCGCAGCGGGAGAGGGAGCATCAGCCGACATTCCATTCACGAGACTCCGTGGTTTGACAGACGTGGAGACGAGAGGGCTGGCGGCTCCGACAGAGCAGGGGATACGCTGTCCCTTCTGTTCGGAGTTCCTGGACGGGTATGAGGACCCTCACGATGCCCTCAGTTCAGTCGGTGGTATCCCACCATCGATCATCAGAACTGGCATGTGAGTGCGTACCACTACCCCTGGGTGAAGCTATTCGTTTGCCGCAGGTGCTCCAGCCGGAGCCCGGGCGATCGATACTTCCCTAGTTTGGAGGCCCTGAACGCTCACCACTTGAAAGCGCACCGCGGTGATGCTTTCCACATTGAAGGTGAGGAAGCAGGACCTGTGTTCAATTTAGATATATTCCACCTCAGGTGGCTCCATCCATGACAACAGCAAGGACGAAGAAAAACCAGATCTTTCACCACGGTCCATGGCACTTAGCACAGCGCATCATGGATGATAATTGGAAAGAGTCTGGCTTAGTTTCAGCGGATTTGAGCTTTGCGGCTCACCTGTCGGCCACCATGAGCCAGACTCCGAGGAAATACACGTTGGCAACAGAGGCCGTCCGCCAACCCCCATTAAGCCAACCTGGTGAGGACCGGCCGCGGATCACCACTGTGGTGTCCATGATGCTGCACATTGTGGCACTGACCCGCATGGCTTTGCACAAGCAGCACGCCCAACCAGCCACCACGGGGAAGAGCCCGTCTTTTGGAACTGCTCCGAGGACAGAGGCCCCTTGTCAGTCACCGGGTGCGCTCACAGATGAAGCGTATCCATGCTTGTTTGAAGTGACGGTACCCTCGGGTCCGTCAGAGGGACGTAAGGTGGTGGACATTACCTCTCCTTCGAGCTCGATGCAGAGGGCACCGTCAAAGATCCCCAGCGCGGCTCCTTCAACAAGCGATTCTGGACGTGCTACACCTCTCTCGAGGTCCCCGTCCACTTCCTCCATGGGAGCAAGCGGTACGGCTGTGGGTTGGCAGAGCACCGCCACCCTGGCCTCAGACGCCATGGATCCCGTGAAGGAAATCCTCCGATAGCACGGCTCCAAGACCGCAAGGGCCTACGAGACTTTCCACGAGTCTGTAGGCCATGCTTCCGGCCACCGCCAAGAAGGGCTGGAGCGGATACCGTCGGAGGCAGCGCTACTAAACCTGCCTGTACCCCGGGCTATCAATGAGCTTGGGAACACAGGAATAGGAGCGCTGGCGTGCGCACAAGATGAGTTCCCCTGGGATCACCCCCAGTGGGGAAGGCTCACTCGTGCCGTGGAATATCTCGTGGTGGAGATGGACCAGTCTCTAGAGCGGCTCAGCCGGTACCGAGCTGAGGCCTCCTGGGCCGCGTGCCGCATGTCGCACGACCAGGGCCTCATGGAAGGTACCTGGTGGAGTCTGGAGAGTTATCAGACTCTCGCAGCTGATCGCGAGCATAAGGCCTTCGAGGAAGGGATGGCCTTTGCTCGAGCTGCGGAGGCCGAAAAGAGGGCCACTTCCAGCGAGATGATCACTGAAGTACACCTACGTGACTATGTGACGCCGAAGCTGCTCAGACTCGCCTGCAACAGGGCGTAGATGACTCAAGGTCATCCACGTTCGTGCAAGTCACAGTACAGCGGTCGGATGACGCGGTGGAACGGGCATCTACCCTGTATTATTCCGGATATGGGGGCGCATACGCCTGAAGCCATGCACATCCAGGATTGGATAGACATGTTCACTACAGTCGCAGCGCTCGGTGCATCAGGTCTTCCGGCCTATATTTTGGTTGCTGCCCCACTTCGGGAAGGAGGGTTCCAGCTGTCCACAGAAAAGAAGGATGGCGCGGACAAGCAACCTATGGAGGAGGGTCAGGGCTAGTGTAGCAGGGACGATTCCCAATCGGGGGCCTAGGAGGGGGACCATGCTTATTCGGGGCTAGTTCCAGTAGACACTGGTCTCTCGCCCTGGGATGGCGCGACACATGCTCTGGCAAGACCGTCGGGCTGTCCAGGGTTCTATCCCTGTGGCAGTGCTGTCGGCGAGGCCGGCCAACAATATGCCCACGTGTACGTGCTCTGTGGT
The DNA here is from genome assembly GCA_949152475.1 of Terebella lapidaria. Taxonomy (NCBI): domain Eukaryota; kingdom Metazoa; phylum Annelida; class Polychaeta; order Terebellida; family Terebellidae; genus Terebella; species Terebella lapidaria. Next base: position 32,075,973 of record OX424560.1, read on the forward strand.
GCAGCTCCCATGGCATCTCAGGAGCTCTGCATATGGCTACATTACCATAAATGATGTATAATGTATTTTATATATCTATGATGTGTTATGATGTGATGTATGACGGCCGGATTCGTCTGGACGGACTGTTACCTGGTTGTAGTTCTAGTAATTACGACGCGTGCCATGACCGTGCCTCAGCACGGGGCGCCAAACGTTACACTTACATCTTACGTCACACGGACACGTGTGCCTGCACAGCTGCCACGAACCCTCGAACACGTGCTCAGAACATGACACTGCACCACTCAGCCAATTAGCTTATTCCCAGACATCAACATTACATGATTCCAGACATGACATCACATCTAACCAATCACAAACAACTTCCGTTACTCGAGGTGGGAACCTTTACAGACATCACAAACAAATCCCACACTTTTTGTCAGTTGGAAGAAGTATCTTGAAGAAGCAAGAGCTGTGAAAGATTATAGAAGAGTTATACGAAGATTATATAAACTGTGATTACGATTGTATATCAATTGTGCCGGACTAATCTGTGATACGGACTAATAGTGATATCAGACTTATCCTGGTGTGAGCGGGTGTGATCGTCATCGACTAGTTCATTGAACGAACTAGTCAAGCCATGTCAGCCTCGAAGATCGCTTAGGTCGGAATCTGAGCTGCTCCTCGAGGTACCCAGAACACGAACTGTGACCTATGGAAACAGATGTTTCAATAAGGCTGCTGCACATCCGTGGAACTCTACACCATTGCCTATAAGAAAATCCAAGAACTTATAGACACTTTTAAAATGAACCTGAAAACTTATTTGTTTAAAACTGCCCATTTACTGTAATTTTAATTTGTTCACTTTGCAATACTGTCACTATTACTACAGTGCATCCATTTTGTTTTTGTTCATTCTCTTTCACAACCATATATGTTTACCTTTTCTCTTATAGCTATTATCCTTGTTTTTATCTTTGTGAAGTGCCTTAGAGTAGGGTTATTCTTATATAGGGCGCTACATAAAATTTTATATTATTATTATTATTATCGAATTTATCATCCCAATGAAGTGAATTAATCGGCATGTCGGACTATTTTTGTGTCTCAAAGCACAACACTAACGTACACTATACAATGTTATAGGGTTGATCGGGCCCTGGTGAACCCGATTCGTCACAGTAGTTAAGTTATTTTTCACGCAACTTATAACGAGGGATTAAGGCGGGAGGGATTAAGTGGGAGGGATTAAGTGGGAGGTGGCAATCAATCATCTATGCTGCGTGTAGGGGTATGAATTTCAGACTAATTGCTATAAAATAAATCTCTGTATAAAACAAAATTACATTTCAGTGATTATTACAAATAATATATCGTGATGAATTACTCCAATTATGATAATTAGGGCCAAAATTATCCTATTAACTTTTTGAAAAAAAGTTTCGTTGCAAAAGACAATTAAAAAAAAAGTTAATACGTTAATAAATAAGTGTAAAGTTTTAACGTCGTCTGCTATCCGGGTTCCTCGAGGATAGTCCTCTCACCATGGGTCACGGCGGATGCACGCCCACTATCCTCGGATCCTCGAGGATAGTCTGCTCACCGAGGGTCACTGCGGGCGCAGTGCCTACTTATCATCAGAACGTTAACCAGGTAGCAGCCCGCCTAGCGAGCCCAGTCATGCGGACACCACTCAGATACAAGATCATCACCGTAGTGTTAACGGTAAGGCCGGCTCTCCACGGTCTGCCGCGAGGGGATGGAACCCCGGACAGTCCGACGGTTAGCCAGAGCCTGTGTCGCACCATCCCAGGTGGGAGACCGGTGATCCAGAGGGCGTACGCCCCCGAGTCATCAAGGTCTTCCCCATCTGGGCCCCCAATAGAAATTGTCCCCAGGGGCCCACTAGGGCCTTAGCCAGAGAGCGAGGACGTAGAGCTCATGGCCGAGCCCTCCGTCGTTCTCTCGCCTTGCTCAGCTCTGAGACAACTTCCAGAGAACAAAACGGCTCCAGAGTATTCATAGTCCCTGAAGCACGAGAAACGAGGGAAGTGACGTAAGACCATTGTTACAGCATACTGGGCGAGAGAGTTGGAGGGCGTTGCTAAGCAGCGCACGTGCTTCGAACAGAAGCGTCCAAGACAAAGGCCAGAAACAAGAGTATTTAGAAAGAATCACCTGCCGCGATCTTCGAGCAAAATCGCCACATAAGCTTATATGCAAACATTTCGAGAACAATGAAAGAACTTCATTTTGAGAAAAAGAAGAAGTATCAAAGCTCGTTTTTGTGTGAGCGTGCACGCAACATATCAATATCATCGCAAAATCATCATCCCCATTTTCGCCACAGTCGTGAGATGCCCATTTTCTTTCTCAAATCATCCGACAAGACATTAGCATGAAATAGTCAAATTTAGGAGAAATTTTGATTGATTACGTGACGTTAATTATCCTGATTTAAGGATGAGCTCTAGTGAGGGACCCGCTCAGAGGGGATTAAATGTGAAATTCCTTTCATTGTTTCAAGACTTTCCAACAATCAGGAATATGATATTATGCATTTGAAATTTGAAAACATTTTTTTTTCATATAATGACAAAAAACATGCACACTGGTTCGTGTTTAAATATACAAATTTATAGAGAAGTCTGTCTCGTCGTTTCCGTTAGAATTTGACGTTAGTGAAAACGGTCCAAAATCACCAATTTTGTAAGAATTTTGGAGGCTAATTTACCCATAATTCCACATTGCAAAAGATATGTCATCCAAGTTTTCAGCTGCACCATATATCATATTGATGAATAATTGAATGTTTTAAAACAATCTAATGAGTTTCATATTTTAGCCCCTCTGAGTGGGCCCCTCATTATTCTTAATAACTGCCACAGTGTATGGTTGTAATATTGAAGTATAATAGCATTTTCAAGTATGTCGATGTTTTCACCCCCAAACACATGGCATACCTCCCGCCCACGTCCTTAACCGACAGAAGTCGGGTGGGCAAGAGTCCGGTGGACGCCGCACGAATTTAGATGAAATTATTCGGTTAAAATCGACCGAGTGCCTTCTGGTCCTGAATGTGTAAAGCACAACTATCCTATACAATAGTCCCTATGGTCTCTCAATGGTCCATGGTGATAAAAGTTGAGGACCACGAGAGGCTGCAGTGCGGGATCCCCACATTTCTGCCTTGTTATGTGAAATTTGTCGTGCGACCATTGAGCGGTGTCAGCGACTCATGAACCTGCCGGGTGTCTCTTTCTGAAAGGTGAATATGAGATGACCTTGAGTGCTAATGTACTATACATGTACTGTCGTTTGGTGTTATTATATAAATATAAACATAACTAATACATATATGCCAATGCCAATATTCCGTTCAGGCGCGCCGAACTGCGTCTAATGGTATTGCATGTGTCCGAGAAACATCAAAGCAGCAGAAAGTAGAGATTGACCAACTTGATATGTGAACTACTATGGACAGAAATTCTTCGTTCGCCGGAAGTTTGTTTGAAGTTTGATTTTTTCGGCATTCACCTCATATTTTTTGCTTTTCTCCCCCCCCCCCCCTGTTCTTTCTCAGTTCAGATTTCTCCTTATATATTAATCAGAATGGACAGAATACGCAATATGGGAAGTTAATATTACGATTGTAATTATTCTTCACGTTTGAAGACCAGCAATTTATTCACTTATATACAATGTATTAATTGCCCTGATGAAAGCTGATTATTGACTAGCGATATAAATGCAAATTGAAAATTCTACCGAACATGGAAGTTTGTCATTATAGAAATTGATAACGTCCTATAGCAATTCGGTCAAGACCTTATTGTGATACGTTTTTACAAATAGATCGCAAAACGTGTTGAATTATTTATTGTACGTTAAAATAGCGAAACGAGTCAATTATCGTCTCAAATTAGATTTTCATGAGGTCACATAATGCATCACACACGATATCGTAAATTTGCATAATTCGCGAATTTGCATAATTATCCGATGTTTCGGATGTCGTTTTCGAGATAACAGAAATCCGTGTTCTTTACGTGTTCATGTTTGTTTCCTAATTCAAGACCCCCGTTCCAAAAAATGTTTTGTGGAAGGAATCCCCCGCAAAATGACCTCGAGTCTCAGTCATTCACACAGAGCTGGAAGTTAAAGGGAATTTTCTCGAGGTAACTGACATATTTCATGTCCTGTATGTTCGCGCGGCGAGGTGCCAGATTTTCGATGGGCTGTCAATTTTTGCTTTGGATGTACAATATAAAAATTCTTAGCATCTTATGGTTGGTAAGAAATAGGAAACATGTGTAATGTATTTTGGACTGGACCGAATACGAACCACTCGGGTTGAATAGTTCTAGATCGTTATGCAAGAGTCGACACGAACGGATCATTTTTCATTCAGTTTATTCACACATTAGGCGACTTCTAATGGTGCCTCTCTCTCTCACGCACAAGACAATGTCCCCTCGTCGAAATATGTCCTATAACACGTCCGAGGTATTTCTTTATATTATGACAATGTTTTAATCCAGATAGTACAATTCAATCCTCTCGTTTACTTTGTTACAAAATTGTAACATCCTTACATTATGTAATAACACCGTATAGTGCTGACACCTATATTGAAATATCTGTATCTCACAACTTGTACTATCCGGTATCCGGCTAGACAACACACAGAGCAGAGGTGCTTTATAGAGAACATTACCACAATCAGTTTGTCTTCTTACTCTTCTGAAATCAATATTACGAGGCCGCTCATTTCTAATCACGTGCTTCTTCCTCGGAACCTGGGAGAGATCTCTGGGATGTCATGTGAAGTCCTGTACGAGTCGTGTTGCTTGTGAATGTATGCGGGTCACATGTTGCTAAGGATATTGTAGTATGGTTGGCCATGTAGATACGCTCGTATACTGCTTGTAGAAAGTGAGGTGCGTGTTGTATAAGTTGTGACATGTCTGCGTGAGTCGGCGTGTATATGTTTGCATGGGTCCGTGCGGGGATTAGGTTTTGTGGGAGTGAAACTTACTAAAATATACATGGTAACGAAACATGTATTCGAAAGTCAGAGTGTACATACATGATCAGTTAAATCAACGCCTCAACTGTGAAGATAACACGAGCAGTCAGTACCGTCAAGATGGGCTTCGTATTTTCGGGTTTGTGCTTCGTGTTTTCGCTTCGTACATTCGAGTTTCCGCTTGTATTTTCGAGTTTTCGCTTCGTGTTTTCGTTTCGTTTCAATTCTTATTTTCGCTTCTTAGTTCGTGTTTTTGCTTCGTACTTTCACTTTGTATTTTTCAGTTTTTGCTTCGTATTTCCACGTTTTCGCTTTGTGCTTTCGAGTTTCCGCCTCGTGCGTTCGATTTCCAATCCCCTTATTTCTACGAAGTGAAATGGCGGAACAATGATGTTCTCGGGGTTTTTGCTTCGTTATTTCAACTTTCCGCCTCGGATTTTCGACTTTTAGCCTCATTGGCCTCGTTCGACTTGTCGCTTCGTATTTTCGACTTTTCGTTTTGCTCGTTTCAATGTTTTGTTTTCGTATCTTTTAGACTTCGAGTTTTCGTTCCATACTGTCATGTTTTTGTGTTATCGCCCTGATTTTTAAGACAAAAACCCGATGGCCGCCGTTGTACACCATATTAATTTAATGTATGTTCTAAGATGCGGGTAATAAGTCATGTAGAAAATGAGATGTACTGGTAGAAATTGTCATGTTTCTAGGACGTATGGAATGTACACTCCTTCTTCTATACAAGCCTTTTGAGTTATTGTTATATATCTTTCAATTATTTCCCCCGGTGGGGCCTTGTGCCACGCGCCGTCCAGATATGACATCCGGCACTTTATTCCGAAACGTGTCAAAATATCACCACGAAACGTTTTGTACACAAACATCATGCCCTGAAGTAGGTTGTTATCGAATTTCAACCAAATCAGAAAAAACAAGATGGCCGCCACAAGAAAAAAAAAACATTATTTTTTGGGGGGGAAAACGGCGTAACACACTGTAGGCCAAAAAAGTATTATGGTTCTGGTTATTGGGCTCCCCGAGAAAGTGATGCGATGACGCGTTTTTATTTTTTTATTTTATTTTTTTTTGCTAAAATTGGCGGCCGATGACTGATCTGGTCAAATGTGACTCATTTGGCCACCATTTTCCCCTAAAATTGTCTGTTGATAAGTGACCCGGTTGAATGTGCCCTGTTTGGCCAGCCATACACCAAGTTTTGCAATGTCAAAGACACTCCGGACCATTTTACTTGATCATTATCTCCCCAAAATCGATGTATGAGTGTCAATTTACTAAAAAAAAAAGAAATTCAGCTCTGAAAAAGTGATGCGCGCGATTTTTTTTTTTATTTTGATGCGCGGGGTTAACCCCGAGTGATAAGCGGGGTTAAAACTGACGCGCGCGCATAACCAGAACCATAAGACTTTTTTTTTTGGCCTTATGCCGAAACGTACCCGGGGGACTGCCTCTCCCGACCGTCCTCTAGTTTTTATTACTTCTATACAGGTTATAAAACTCATAAAACTTCTATGACTAGCAGTGGACAAACAAAGCAGAAGAGGGAAATATTTCCCATGCAATTATACAAGATAAAAACTGCTGGTTGTTTTCACAATTTAATAAGGAAAATTCCATTTCAAATATTCTGATCACATCATTTTATTGGTGATAATGGTCCCACATATCCAAACCCGATGCCATGCATTTTATAGTTAAAGCAACTGCTTTCGAATGTAAACAATATTTTTTTGAAAACTAAATTTTGGTGAAACTCATCTGATACAAGACAACAAAACATGTGCACGATGTTTTTGCCGATAACAGTCCGTCCGAGTTGTCGTTTCATCCGTTTTAACACAAATTTTATGCCAGTTTTGTATATAAACACGAAGTGTATCCATCAAACTCGAATGTAAGTACATGCCTAAATTGCCCTTAAAAGTCCGCACCGAGTACATTTCCCACTTTGTATCTGTATATATATATATAGTGTAGTTATGAGAAAATAGTCAGTGATATCAGGTGGTGTGCGTGGAATTGTCAGTCCATCTTGCACTTTTATGTTTTGTTTACATCTGTTTGTGATGGATACAGGTTATACGTGTGAACCGTCCGTTCAAATGAGCAAAATTTTACAAAGGACTGGATGCAGTCATAACATTTGATGTGAGTACGTCTCATTGAGTTAATTTCAAATGTTTAATATGAAATCTAGTTTTTTAAAAAAAAAATTGCCTGTTCCCGAAGGCAGTTGCTTTAAAGCAGAAAATGTTTTCCCTAGAAGCGTCCGTAGGCAGTTATGCAAACTAATACTATACACTACTTTGAAGCATTTTTTACATTGTTCCAAACTGTGAAAGCTAATATGATTCATCCCCTGACACTCAATTTGGTATTTTTTCCTCGTTCTGTCCGGATTGGGTGTCCCTCAATATTCCAGCGAGGCGTGTGCTGTCCACTGAGTGCCAAGCAGTACTGGACAAGTGAACGTGCTCCCCATTTCCCTCAGTTCCTCCTCGCCGCGACCTTCCCAAACCACGGCGGCGTTCTCGACAGGAGCCACCTGGAGATCGAGCACTGGAAAGACAAGCGTGCCTCCGTGGGTCGATTCGCTTAGGAATATGTGGTAGTTAACTTTCTTCGTGCGTCGTTTGTATCGAGATTGAAAATATGTCGCCATATTTGGTTTGCTACTGGAGATCAATTTCATTTCATCGTTTATACCGATCCCGTGATTTCGCACTGATATTGACGGTAGTGTAACGTTCGAGATATTCGAGGTTCCCCTCCAGTATGTTATGTTCTTGAGACGTAGCGAGTATCTTTCCATCGTAGCATCTTCACCTGTGAATCTTACATTCTTTACACTAGATCCCGGCTTGAATGCCGTGATGTGACTCTGTGTTGTGTCCCATATATTGTCTGCAGCTTTTTCGACCAGATGCCGCAAGTCATTGCTATCAAAGATGTCGTGAACCAGCACAATGTTCGGGCTTTTGTTCAAAACCTCGATATTTAAAGTTCTGTTCGCAATTGTTGACTCGTAACAATTCATGTTCTCATGCGCGTTGTTGGACATTATCAAGTTGCGATGACACTGTTTGTTCAGTAAAGCCGTATAGTCTTGATTGTACGATCGATAACTCACGTCGGCGACGCCTGGTGACCCTACTCTCAGCAGCTCAATGAGCCGCAGGTTGCTTTCGGAAGTTCGCTCCGTAGTCTCCGACTGTGACAGGTCCGTGTAGACAGCTTTAGCATCATTCAGACGACCCATTTGCAAGTATGTGCCAGCTAGCATGCTCTGGTACTGTAACTCCTGGGTGCCGTCTATATCGCAGTGACGCCAACCCGCCTCCAGCCAAGAAAGCGCCATCGCATGGTCGCCAACTTCATTCGTCGTTTCAGCCATCTTTAAAATCTCAGTTGATGTCATAGCACTGATCTGGGATGATCCAAACGTCCCCTTCGCGAGCCTGTTGATCGAAAGTTCGTATATCGTCATGAGCGATATGATGTTTTCAACTTCTGCCGTCATGTCAATGTTCGATATGGCTTCTACCATCTGGTCTAACACATTCCTTAGCTCTTTATGCCTATAAACTAACTCGCTATCCCTCAACTGATCAAGAATGTCCGGCCACTCATCATGTAACCACATCTGGACTTTGAGCATGGCAAGTGGATTCTCTATGATTGCATGTTCATTCTCCATGTATTGATCCTGACGAATTTGTGCCCTATCAAGGAATTCGCCAATGTCCGCTATGTCAAGTTCATCGTCCAATTCCTCGGTTCCAACAAATCGCTGACCGTTGTTTAGAAGGCGACAGAAATCTACCATTTGACCATGCAGGTGTAGGAGTTGCTCGTTTTCTGGTTGACATGGAAAATGTCTTGCTGTCGAAGCAGACATCCAAGCAAAGGCAACACATATCATCCAGGCGAACTGCATTCTGACTGAACAACCCATCGTCATCCCCGTGTGTCTACCAAGATGTATGAACTATTTTCTGTGATGTGCACCGGAAATGATAGGTATTAAATACGCGGCGAGGAGATGCGAATGAATTCTCCAGTAATCATATCACACAACTTTGTGAACGTGGCACTCTCGATAAGTTTCGTGCGCGCTGAAGACGGAACCAGCTGTGCAATATAATGTGACACCAACCAAATAGAGACCACGTTGTCATAATTTCTCACAAGCCAGGGTCACATGCGACCAGTACACGGTTACATCTTGATCGATTACTGGTGGTTACAAGTGGTAGCAGCCAGTCACAAGCATCAGTGGATTTTTATTGTCGTGCAATTAACGAAAGGCATATCGATTCGACAATCTTTGTAGCGTTTCTCTAGCGATTAGAGCAGTTTGTTACGTATCGGATTGACCAAAAGCAAATGCGCGCTTTTCCAATAATTATTGCTAGACTTTGTGCTAGTGCGGAAATCATGCGGAGTCACGTGAAATATGATTATGCACAGCAAATCGAAGCAGGAGTTAATGAGTTACGAAACGTTCACACTTTTGACTTTGGGCGATGATATGAAGTCTCATTTGTTCATTGCTATTTACCAAGAACCCCCCCCCCCCCCCCCTCAAAAAGAGAGAAAAAAAACCCAGAAATTATTTGGAACAATAAAATTGGAAGGAAAACGGGGTTGTTGCGATTTTAGGATTCGACCCTGACTTGAGAAAGGTTGTGATGGCTCGTCCGATCCGGGTAGTGGCAAGATTATTCAAGATCCACATCAGAAATGTGTTTATTTTCATATATTCATATCTGTATCTTAAATGAGTCAGCTTTTGTTTTGTACCAAATTCACGTATTGAATTGTGATCTTATGAAATGATGGAACCCACATCAATTTTTTTTGAAGCAGCTCTTTCACTTTCTTCCACTTCCCAGAATATTTTTTGGGCCTATGCATATTTTGAGTCCTATAAACTGATAGACATGTCAGTTGCAAAATAGTGACAATAGAAGCTAAAATATCGAGGGATTTCCATGCGTGATATTTGCATATTCATGAGCTTGATGAGACGGTGTTGATGTCTCACATACGGTGCCCATTCATCTCGCGTTGTTGATAGTTTAAGAAACGAATTCCGCGCATTTTCAGCAATGTCATGAAAAAATCAATGTTCCGAGAACCTGGTGTTGTACACCAATATTCTATGTATTAATTATCACACTTTACCAGGACCATGTTGGAACGTAGGCGCATCCAGTGTGTTTACAATGACACGGACCTAAACCATACTAAAATCGATATCTTACCAGCAACATTGCGGAACGACTGGCCACCGTGGTTGAACGTGTGACGTGTCAGGGATTCCTCTCTCAAAGACATGATTCCAATGTTAACATAAACATAAACTTTGCGCCTTTCAATCTTGATGTGAACACCACTTTCAGCCTTCTGTAAAATAGCGCATAGCCATGTGATGCGATTTTGGGGATCATGCTTAATTGTTTTGATGTAATTTTGTCAACTGAGCTGGTTTTTCGATTCGAACATATATTAGTAACTAAGTGCAAATGCCACTTTAATCTTATTTGCAAGAAAATTGTCTTGTTCATAAGCATCTAACCTCATACTTAGTGCATTCTTCATCTTGTATTTTCAATCTGGTAAACACTGTGATCCAGAACAAACAACCCATTGCCAAATTGTGCCAACAATAGATTTATAATTCATTTTTCAAATGTAATATCTCAACAACACGCAACAGCAGATACATGAAACTTTACAATATTGAGCGTCATTATGCCATCTACCACCAACAATGTTCATATAAGGCTGCACCATGAATATGTTGTGCATCAAAAAAATATTACAATGAATAAAAATGTCTTTCTCTACCCATCCAACAAACATACCTATATAAAGATATGATTGATGAAATCTATTGTATTCTTTGCAAATAATCAACACAATGAGTTTTTTCACAGTGACGTGTATCGCGTGCGGAATGTCTGATACTTATAATCATATAAGTCGTCCAATCGTCGTCTAATTGGATGAAAAGATTGTTTGTTTCTGTAACTATTGCTGTCTGATCTTGTCTGAACAAAAGTTGTCTCTGAGCAAGGCGAGAGAAACGACGGAGGGCTCGGCCATGAGCTCTACGTCCTCACTCCGTGGCTAAGGCCCTTGCGAGCCCCTGGGGACAATTTCCATAGGAGGACCAGGTGGGGAAGACCTTGATGACTCGGGGGTATATGCCCTCTGGATCACCGGTCTCCCACCTGGGATGGTGCGACACAGGCTCTGGCGGACCGTCGGGCTGTCCGGGGTTCCATCCCCCGTGGCGGACCACGGCGAGCCGGCCTTACAGTTAGCACCACGGTGATGATCTTGTATCTGAGTGGTGTCCGAATGTCTGGGCTCGCTGGGCGGGCTGCTACCTGGTTAACGTTCTGATGATAGAGTAGGCACTGCGCCCGCAGTGACCCATGGTGAGCGGACTATCCGCGAGGATAGCGGGCATGCGTCCGCCGTGACCCATGGTGAGAGGACTATCCTCGAGGATCCTGGATAGCGGACGACGTTAAAACTTTACACATGTAATTCATGAAATCACTCCCAGGTGCCCCGGGTTGAAATGATACCTTCTGCAAACGGTGCAAGACCAAAGCTTTCTCTTCAATGCTGGATCAGATGGTTTGACGCTCAAACACTTGAAGTGGAACCATTTTTGGCATTTGTCACATCCCACACATTGTGTCACACACTCCTTCCCACAAATACCAGATGGCCATTCACGGTCATCATCCAACCTGGGTTTCTTTGCCTGTGGTTTTGGACTCGCAACTGTTTCATCTAGGAAAACAATGCAAATCAAACACAAATTTAATAGTAATCCTTCTTTTCAATGACCAATTTATGTCTCAAGAAATTTATTATCGATGATAATTTTGTGCATCAAACAAGACGTTGTAATGTAAATATTCATTCAAATATATTGTACATTATATGGCATACCAGTATGTGTGTATATTATTATATGCTGAAATGAATGCAGACATAAAAGATCTCATTACGAAGTCAATGAACTATAGACATAACATTGAATCTATTCTTCATGTGCACATAACATTCAAGTTAATGACGTTGAATCCCTGGTGGATGTAAATCTTTCAATTATTGTGCGCACACATCCATTAGTTAATTGCTGTTAATTCGGAGAATAGTAGTATGTTATATTCATACAACGTGGTGCTTTAATGAAATTAGCCTTTGGTTCTGATCAAAACAGTTGTAAAGTTCGGGGCCGGCTTTTTAGGTCATATGACTCATGTACGCATCGCTGAGCGGCAGCATGGTCATCGATGAACACTCCTACCCAGATGTTGGTCCTTTGGACCAGGTCTGACTGATACAGTTAATGGCATGATTTAGTACAAATTAGAGTCATGTGGTCTGCCCAATAGCCGAAACCGAGAGGCATGGCGACTCCGAGTAGCCGAGCTTGTGGGGGTGTGGCTGACAGGACCTGCTGTTGCCATGAAAACAATGCAAAGCGGGTGTGTTTTAAGATGATTAATTGGTTGGTTAATCTGCTCAGCCAAAAATTGCAATATCTTAAAAGACACATGTTTTGACTTGTCTTCATGGGTACCCGATGGTCGAAGGAGGGGATATAACCCTTGTACCTGGATGGACTGCACGAGCCTGTATGTATCATGTCAGGGGTTAGCCATCATCTCAGGTGACCACCGAGCACAGGAATCATACTTGTGAAATGTGACCTGCAGGGCTCTCACATTCATAGGCGCTGTCGTTTTTTAGATTGGCAGCACACGAGCATGAGGGAAAAGGTCACGAACAAGAAGCATTGAAAGCAGTAGATTAAAGAACAATATGTCCATGGTAATGGGCCTTCCGAACCCAGAGCATCCAAAGTATGGGGAAGTGTAATGTGCATCAAACCACCTGTCATGATCCATTGGATAAATTGCCACACACTAATGTTGTATAACGTGGTATTATTGCTAGTTGCATGAACACAACGTGGTAAAATGATTATAAATTCATGACAAAAATAAGGTGGACGTGCATGAGTGCACTAACGGTTATTGTCCTCTTCTGCTGTGCCAATTGTCTTACTCTATTCATGTGTATTCCCTTTGCAAGTTTTATGAATTGTGCCAGGCGGTATTGGGTGTTCAGTGCCATTGGTAAACAATCACCTTCATCGTCTCCTCGCCAGCCAGGTGCATCTTCAGTTTCCAGGATACATTCACCGAGACGTTGGGCAATGGTACCTTTCCTTTCATTCGTTTTGTATGTCACTGAATACACTTGGCAGAGTTCAAACAGATGTTTCTTCGTGAATTTCTCCATATTCATATTGTTCTTTACAAGTTCACTTTGAAGTCGTTTGTGGGAGCTAAGTTCGTTGGCAGAATCATCTTGCAGAATGAAATTGAAATCACATGTTGTTGAATCTTTATTAGCTTTAATTTTAATTTGTTTTCTATGAGCCTCTTCTTTTTCACGCTTCAGATCTTCCAGGTGATCCTTGCTGAGTTGGGCCACTGACATCAGGCAATATTTCTTTGTGATCTCATCATACAACTGCTTTAAATAATCAGTTTTATCAGATTGGAATAATCATACCATTGGCTTCTGAGAACTGCATTGTCAATTACTTCCGTGTAAATATGTTTGAAGATAGATGCACCAAGATGGTTTATTTCTGTGGGTGTTTGGTTTTGTCAGATGAAGGAGTCCAAGGCTTTAAAGAATGTGAACGCATCATTGGTTATGTGAGTGAGACTTCGTCTGATGTTCTGTTTCCTTTCTGTAATCTCCAATGTTTTCTTATAGTGAAAATTATGGATGGGATCGTCATAGGATATGGTTACATTTTCTAGCAATGTTTCCAAACAGTAGTCATGTTGCCGTTGTAATTGCATTTTAGGCTTGTACATTTTATTTCGGACAGATTGGTGTTTATAGTATTTAACCTTCGCAATTGCCCAAGCGCCAATATATCTGATGACACCATCCCCTGCAGGACAACTGGGAAAAGGTGGTCGTTCCTGTTGATTAACGTGCGTCACGATGCTTGACGCCCTTTGTTCCACTGATTTACATCTAATGAACTGAAATATGAGGAACCCGACACGGTAATTATGGGATTTGTTCTTAGCTGTTTCTTGGAGTCCAAAGAGATCTGACACCATTTGTTTGTACTTCGTTGTTGTCAGGAGTAGCATGCATTCTTCGATGAAGCGAGTTGTTTGTTGGTTCTGAACTGGAGATAACAAATGGTTATCTGCAACTTCCTTATAGTCCATGAGCCCAGGGGGTCCACCGTGCACCCCCCCCCCCAGGACTCTCCGCGAGGGGTGTCATTTTGTTCAGGGGACCCTTGAGCTTCAGAATCCACTTGTTAACACCCGATATCCTGGGATGACCTATCCAATATGGTGGCTTTTCAAAATGGCCGCCATCAAGTCGAGACATTTCTTGAAACACAAATTTGTATTTTTCTTCGCCCCTAATTGTGCTAGAGACACGAATTTGGTACCTAAACATATGTTTTAGAGGTCAAGGGATGCAATAAAAATATTTCCAACTACTTCAGCCTATCCCTTCAGCATGAAATCCAACATGGCGGCCCTCCGATTCGCATATGTCTTATTTTTTCTAAAACTTTAATATTTTGAGGAACTGTGTGGCCATTATTGACAATTATGTGCCCTAATACATGCTATTTGTACTTGGTAACATCAGTGGCAAAAATAACAATTTCCCCAATGCCCTAATTGCGGAAAAATGCGTTGAATATAGCAATAAACACAATCGCGGTGAAACCGAATTAGATCAACAATAAACACAAAGTTGTATATATCTTTGCCCCTAATTGTGAGACACAAAGTTAGTACCTAAACATATGTTTTAGACGGCAATGAATCCAATAAAAATATTTTCAACTACTTCAGCATACCCCGTCTGCATGAAATCCAAGATGGCGACCATCAGAATCGCATATTTTGTCATATTTTTTTCCTAAAACTTCAATATTTTATGGAACTCTGTGGAGATTATCAACAATTTTGTGCCTTAATACATGCTATTGGTACTTGATAACATCAGTGGCAATGATAACAATGTCCCCAATGCCTTAAATGCTAAAAAAATACCTTGAATTGGCAATGAACACAACTGCGACAAAACCGAATTTAATCAACAATAAACCAAATTGCATAAATTTTTGCTACTAATTGTGCTAGAGACACAAACTTGGTGCCTAAACTTACGTTTTAGAGGTCAAGGAATGCAATGAAATTGTTTTCAATTACTTTAGCATAGCGCTTCGGCATGAAATCCAAGATGACTTCCATCATAATCGCATATTTTTTTCATATTTTGTTCATGAAGCTTTAATATTTTAAACAAATGTGTGGTCATTATCACCAATTATGTGCTCCAATACATGCTACTGGTACTTGAAAACATCAGTGGTAGAACTAATAATGTCCCCTATGCCTTAATTACTCAAGAATATGTTGACTTTGGCAATAAACACAATCGCGATCAATAATAAGCACAAAATTGCATACATGTATATCTTTTACCCTAATTGTGCGAACTTTGTACCTAAACATATGTGTTAGAGTTTAGGAAATGCAATGATATTGTTTTCAACTACTTTAGCATAGTCCATTATCATGAAATTCAAGATGGCAGCCACCAGAATGGCATATTTTATCATATTTTTTTTCTAAAACTCTAATATTTTAAAACAAATGTTGGCCATTATCACCAATTTTGTGCCTTAATTACATGCTGATGGTGCTTGATAACATCAGTGGTTAAAATAACAATGTCCCCAATGCCTGAACTGCTAAAACATATTTTGAATTTGGCAATAAACACAATTGCAGCAATTTTGAATTAGACCACAATCAACAGTTAAAGTCATGTAATGTGCATAAACGTGACGTTAAATGTCATTAAGTTAGTTCATTTATCTGAAATATGCACATGTACATGTACATTACAAAAGCCATTTCCAACAAGCAAAGCATTCATCATGGGAAAAATCCAAGAAGGCCACAAGTGTGCATAGCTGAACGAAGATAATGTACTCTCGTCACTGATAATTGGTCTAGAATTTGATTTATTCTTATATTTCCATGTATGTAGATTTCAAATATGTACTTAATTTGGTATGAAATGAACTACTGCTCCTGCAAAAGTACATATAAGGTCAAAATGGTTCTATGGAATGCCAAATCCAGGTACATATATTGTAATATGCCAGTGAATGTTTGTTATAAGATAACGACTAATATGTCCATTGCTAAGTTTCACACATGCAGGATATAACGACACACATGTATTGGCAATTGTCTTTATCATTGTGTCAGAAGTCAGGTTTACAACATTAGGTCGTCCACATTCACTCAGTTCACACCATTGAGTCATCAGTAGTCAATCAGTCAATAAATATGTCATCAGTTATCACTCAGGTAAGAACATACCAACATTCACTCAAATACCAACATTACCATAAGTATTCTGTGACCACATAACACTCAATTTAACTACATTAAGTCAGACAAAATTCTTTTTTTGTATGATCTTGATTTTACTCAACGATGTTACCTAAGTTTTCAGTAACTGTCCAGATAACAACATATTCAGTGGTATGTGGTAAAAGATTACTTACGGTAGTTTTGATATATGAGTAGATGTTGGAGAAATAATGTTCTTACCGGAGTGATAACTGATGACATTTATTGACTGATTGACTACTGGTGACTCAATGGTGTGAACTCTAATTATTTTTTTCACGTGTAAAGCGCCAATGAATGCGTATTTTCTGCAGTATTGAGCGCTATAACAAATTAAATAAACTTAAACTTAAACTGAATGATTGTGGATGACTTGATGTTGTAAACCTGAGTTCTGAAACAGTGATATATATTTCCTTTTTTGCCAATACATGTGTGTCGTTATATCCTGCATGTGTGAAAACTTATTAGACATCATTCTAAAACAAACATTCACTGAAATATTACAATATAATTTACCTGCATTTAACATTCCATTTTGACCTTATATGTTCTTTTGCAGATTCGAAACCAAATATCCGTGAAGAAAGTACATTATCTTCGTTCAGCTATGCAAAATTGTAGCCATCTTGGATTTCTCCCATGATGAATGCTTTGCATAGACGTGGAATCAATACCCAGTATCAAGTATTCCGAGCAAACAAAACAGGGTCCGTTATCCAATCTCATAGTCCGGGGACAGAAAGTCATATCAGGCATACGAAGTGAGAGAAAACAAAAATGACAGGGAAACTCATGAACCCCCGTAAATGGCCATCAGGAGGTGAAATCAGGTGTTCCGGAAAGAGTGAGCATTTCCTGCCCCACTAGTGGCACCCGTCATGAATTCCCCAAAATTAACATGAAAATAGATCTAGTTGCATGGCAGACATGGATTTGCTGTATTTATCAACCAGATCATGATGACGTCCATAGAATTTCTTAAACGCAGCGATAAGTCTTGGTAAAACATATCCTTGTCGTAGCAGTTTAGAGACTAGCTGGGCACTTCGATAGACAAAGTCCTCATATTTGCAACTAGCTCTGGAATAGCGTATAAGTTGAGAAACAAACACACCATATGCCGGTGACATAGGAATGTTGCTGCTTAGAAAAGGGAAATTGACTATGGAAAAATTGAAATCATCACGTTTGTCATATAATCTAGTTGACAGGTTAGAATCATTATCAATCTCCAACCTCAGGTCTAGATAGTTGGAAAAATTAGCGGATTCTGTAGTATCCTTAATTTCAAGTTCCTTAGGATATATGATATCCAAATAATCACCAAACTTGGGATTATTTAGCGACAATACATCATCTATGTATCGGAAAGTGAAATTAAAATTACATGTTAGTTTCTTAGAACCTCCTCTTTGTAAATGTTGGATAAAATCTGATTCATATGAGTATAAAAACAGGTCTGCCAATAATGGTGCACAGTTTGTACCCATGGGAATACCAATAGTTTGTTGAAATATTCGACCACCAAATTCCACAAAAATATTATCAATCAGAAAATTAACCATATTTACCACATCTATTTCAGTATATTTGTATGGGGCATCAGAGTCGCCTTTAACAAAATAAGCGGTATTATATTTAACTACAATATAGTGGTACCGACGTTGTCCCTTTTTAGAGAAAAATGAATTATTGATTAGTTTTTTAAGCTGAGATTTCAGTTCAGAATGAGGTATAGTTGTGTACAAAGTGGAGAAATCAAATGTTTTGATAGACGTTACTTTTGAAAGTGTGTGCGCATGTAGATATTCCAATAAAGATTTGGAATTTTTTAATATCCACATTTGGTTTATACCACTTCTAGAATAGATGGTTTCAGAGTACTTTTGGAGACCCTGTTTAATTTTAGACAATATAGTAGTTAATATTTTAGAAAGGGCTTTGGTAGAACATGATGCTGAACCTGAAATATATCTTTGTTTGTGTGGATTTTTGTGCAACTTTGGGATCCAATATAAGTTCGGTAGATTAGAATCTTTACATGAGGTAGTAATACCAAACGAATGCAATACAGACAAATGATTTGATAAGATATCCTGTTTGGGCACGGTAATGGCTTGGTATGTATTATTGGGATTAGTATTGTTGGCAATACCCAGTTCGTCAAACAGGCACTGTATATAGTATGCTTTACAAACAAAAACAACATTATTAGAAGCTTTATCTGCAGGGACAATGACGAACCTTCTTGAAGTTTCAACAAACTATTAGTAACCACGGGATCATTGAAGACAGAGCTATATTTAGTACTAACTGACTTTGACAAAACATTGATGCGTTTGTTTACCAATGACCTAATCTGTTTGACCCATTCTGACAGAGAATCAGTTTCTGCCTTTTCTCGCTTTGTCCATTTTCTGGCATGCTCCTCAACTGCATCCATGATTAACTTAAAATTGTATCTCCATGAAAACGACGTGGGCTCTCTATATTTGGGACCTTTGGACAAAATGTCTTTCAATGATTCATTCTCCACTATATTGAGGTCGCCTGAAATAACATGCCCAACTGGATCGTGTATGAACGGAGAGTTAATGCAAGTGCAGGAGGGTGGGTTATGTAAGAGATCATCAATATCCAAATCATTCAATGTTTGTTTGTAGTTGAAAATCTTGGAAGCAACAGATTTGGTATATGAGTAGGATACAGATGGAGCAGCCGTGTCAGTGAAGTATGATGGTACCTGGGACTGAACAGACTTATGATGTAATATATTACCGATGTTAATTGCATCAATACCTTTATTGGCAAATTTTATCTTCAGAAAAGACCGTTTGGGTGGTATATATTCGGAATTCTGTGTTGGCTTATAAAGCCGATGATAAACAATATCCATGATAATGGAATACAGACGAAATTCATAGCTATTGGTATTTCTGATATAGTGGGTAGGACATTGGTCCTCTAGTTCTTTAAGTTTAACATGAGGTATGGCAAATAATTTAGTGCGAACATAGTGCAGTCCAAGTGGTTGTTTCAATATTTCGAGTAGACCATCAAAGGAAATATTATGAATAGATGGTCGATTATAATGTCGTTGTCCATGGCTTCGTTTCCTACGTTTAAATGATGTAAATAAATTCATTACATTGACTGAACTGCATCCTGGGCTTGTCAGGTTTCCCACTGAACTGATATTATCGTTACAGCCATAAGGTGTAGCTGTGCCTAGTTCACGTATCCAATGTTCTTCTCGTTTCCTGCGGGTGGGTGTACTTAATGAGGGACTATTAGTATGGTGGTATATTTTTTCTATGACTCGAACTTTCATTGACAAAATAGAATGGTCATCCTGATTAAAATGTTGATAAAGTAGTTGATTAGAATTATTATTGATGTTGGAACGATGACCATTAACTCTCTTGTTAAGCTGTCCTTTGGTTTCTCCAATATATACGAGACCACATATAGTGCATTCAATTCCATATACGATATTGCTGGTCTTGCAATTGATGTTTTCATAACTTTTACTAGTATATGTACGTTTGGTAAGTGAACTTGTGAACTGTGAATCTGTAATTAATATATCACAAGTTTTGCAGTTTTTTGCTCTACATTTATTAATACTATATTGACAATCATCACCCTCTGCTTTCATTATATCTGGAAGTTTGATTTTGCAATCTCTAATATTAATAAAATTACCCGAGTTGTTGTACCATAGGGAACGATCAGAAGAGACTACGTATGATGTTTTCATAATATCTGATATGATGAGTCTAGGGGCACCTTCTGAGGAAGCTGTGACCGTGCCCTTGGACACAGCTTTTTGACACCTTTTTATACTGGGCGCCGTGTCAACCAGTTTGTTTCCGTTGTCTTTGTACTGCATAGTCATTTCAAATACTAGGTTAAATGTTGGAAAATGTTGGAAATGGCTTTTGTAATGTACATGTACATGTGTATATTTCAGATAAATGAACTAACTTAATGACATTTAACGTCACGTTTATGCACATTACATGACTTTAACTGTTGATTGTGGTCTAATTCAAAATTGCTGCAATTGTGTTTATTGCCAAATCCAATATATCTTTTAGCAGTTGAGGCATTGGGAACATTGTTATTTTAACCACTGATGTTATAAGGCACCATCAACATGTACTCAAGGCACAAAATTGGTGATAATGTCTACACATTCGTTTCAAAATATTAAAGTTTTACAAAAAAATATGACAAATCATGCCATTCCGTTGGCTGCCATCTTTGATTTCATACTGATGGACTTTGCTAATGTATTTGAAAACAATTTTACTGTATATCTTAAACTCTAACACATATGTTTAGGTAAATAGTTCGTGTGTATGGCACGATTAGGGTAAAAGATATACATGTATGCAATTTTGTGCTCATCATTGATCAGTTTCGGTCTTGTCGCGATTGTGTTTATTGCCAAAGTCAACATATTCTTGAGCAATTAAGGCATAGGGGACATTGTTAGTTCTAACACTGAAGTTTACCAGTAGCATGTTTTGGAGCACATAATTGGTGATAATTACCACACATTTGTTTAAAATATTAAAGTTTCATAAAAAAAATATGCGATTTTGATGGACGCCATCTTGGATTTCATGCCGAAGCGCTATGCTAAAGTAACTGAAAACAATTTCATTGCATTCCTTGACCTCTAAAACGTAAGTTTAGGTACCAAGTTTGTGTATCTAGCACAATTAGTAGCAAAAATTAATGCAATTTTGTTTATTGTTGATTAAATTCGGTTTTGTCGCAATTGTGTTTATTGCCAATTCAAGGTATTTTTTTAGCATTTAGGGCATTGGGGACATTGTTATCATTGCCACTGATGTTATCAAGTACAAATAGCATGTATTAAGGCACAAAATTGTTGATAATCTCCACAGAGTTCCTTAAAATATTGAAGTTTTAGCAAAAAATATGACAAAATATGCGATTCTGATGGTCGCCATCTTGGATTTCATGCAGAAGGGGTATGCTGAAGTAGTTGAAAATATTATTATTGCATTCATTGCCGTCTAAAACATATGTTTAGGTACTAACTTTGTGTCTCTAACACAATTAAGGGCAAAGATATATACAACTTTGTGTTTATTGTTGATTGAATTCGGTTTCGCCGCGATTGTGTTTATTGCTATATTCAACGCATTTTCCAGCAATTAGGGCATTGGGGACATTGTTTTTTTTTTGCCACTGATGTTACCAAGTACAAATACCATGTATTAGGGCACATAATTGTCAATAATGGCCACACAGTTCCTCAAAATATTAAAGTTTTAGAAAAAAATATGACAAAATATGCGATTCGGATGGCCGCCATCTTGGATTTATTGCTGAAGGGATAGGCTGAAGTAGTTGGAAATATTTTTATTGCATTCCTTGACCTCTAAAACATATGTTTAGGTACCAAATTCGTGTCTCTAGCATAATTAGGGGCGAAGAAAAATACAAATTTGTGTTTCAAGAAATGTCTCGATTTTGATGGCGGCCATTTTGAAAAGCCGCCATATTGGATAGTTCATCCCAGGATATCGAGTGTTAACAAGTGGATTCTGAAGCTCAAGGGTCCCCTGAACAAAACGACACCCCTCGCGGAGAGTCCTTTGGGGGTGCACGGTGGACCCCCTGGGCTCATGAACTATTAATCATAGTCACAGAATCAGACATTAATCTACAGAGCTGTTCTTTACGTGACAGGATAATTGATTGTATAGCTACATTTAGTTGGGTTTGCTGTGAAGTACGCGGGTTGTCGTATTGGTAGCTTCGGAGATACTTAGTTAAGGCTTCGCTGTCTGTCAGTGACACAGGTGAGTCATGATTGTTGGTAGTCAATGCATCTTGTGAGGGGGTTGGTCGTGTTCGTCAGTTGGTGCTTCCAAGTTATTCAGGGCATTGATAATATCAATGTCACCCACTTCAGCAAAATCATGCCCACAATCACTGTCAATATCGACATCCGTTTCTACCGGTGGACATGTAGGTACTGCTGACATGTTTGGCACAGCATGTTGATATATGTTGTGGAAAATTTATTTTATGTAACACATCAAAATCCACCAATGCACGAGGATGTGATATGATATGCTTCTTATCAAAGTTCAGAATTTGCAGTCCTTTTTTCTGCGACTGATGGCCACTGCCAGTTGACCTGCACTGATCATATGCCTACAGTCAATTTGGGCTCTTTCCACTGTGATTCCTTGTGCCTCGTGTACTGTCAGAGCATAGGAATCTGATAACGCACTGATAACGCGGTGCTTCTCAAAGACAACTGTGTCATTAAGTGATGTGAACACTGAGTGTAGAGTCACTAACACCAGTCACATTCCCCACCAATCCATTTACTAAGGTTGAAGATATATTGCGAATCAAAATGATAGGTGCGTTGATTTTAACGTGTACTGTTTTCATTGCATTACAATGTGTCAAAAGCCTTTATGTTACCCTCGTCTTCTGCAGTATACGTTGTCATTTCACCTGAAAAGCAACATGTCCATACTAAACACCTTTGTGATATATACTTTACACATGTAGGCAAACTAACTGTACAAGAAAATTTATATTTTGAAATCTTTAACTACATGTTGGTCCAAAATGTGCAGGAAGATGCCGATTCTCGGATACGAGGAATTGTGGGGGAATTGTGGGGGAAATTGGGGACCTTCTGTGGTGAAGAGGTAAATCGCGTTCTGGCAGGAAGGATACTGAGACGCATTTTTCCTCGAGTAAAGTTCACAAACAAGAGGAGCAATGGATCACAGATACAATCACAGATACAAAATGTTTCGTGGATTGACATGGGCCCGTCACACATTCACAGACATTGACGTGAACTCCGAGATTGTCTTGGTGGGAGGGCGTGTTACCGTGCCACAGAAGATGCATCATTGTGTTGCTCATGCCATCCGATGTCCTCAAAGAAACATGTCTAACGTGTCAGAGACATTTTCTGTACTTGAAACGGTCACATGCTCCACCATCAACTAGCAAGAGTGATGATGCAACCTCCACCAAGAAAGTGGAGAACAGCGACACGGATATTTGGTCCTCGCAAGCACAAGATGTGGTCACCCATACTACAAACTCAAGTGCCTGTCAAACAGATGTTGTTGAACTATCACCTGAAGACCACGCTGATATTACAGCAATACTTCACGAAGTGTTCCCTGGGGCCTCCGACGAGATGAAACTGTTGCTGAAAAGTCAACATGATGCACTTTCTGCAAAGTGCCCCAACTCTAGGCGATGGGATCCAGCAGTCATTAGCACATGTCTCAGCTTATGGATAAGGAACCCACAGTCATATCAACAACTCAAAGAATCTGGAATGCTCATCCTTCCATTTGGACGACAACTTCGACGCTACAAAAACTGTGTTCAACAGTCTAGCGGCATTCACCGTGAGGAATGTCTATGTTGTTGTGCAAATAACTACTTCCATTACGTCACATACACCTAAATGTTGCAATGAATTGATTGATATATATTTCATGATGTACATTTATTAAATCGTAAATGTAAAACATTCAATTCTTTACAGGTTCTCGACTGGATTTTGAAGTCAGCGAAACAGGCCAGTGTTCCAGACTGTGGAATGTCCGGAGGCATTAGCATGATGAAGCCAAACTGCAACAGGACCTTGTGCTCACCTACTACCAAGGATGTCCTCACATCGTGGGTTGGGTCGATACAGGTACAATGTGTACATCCATATAATTGCATACGTGTTTGAAACTCAAAAACTTGTCATGTTGCATTTTCTACCACAACACACTTGAAGAAGTGTGTGTCATGTTGTATTTTCTACCACAACACACTTCAACAAGGTTACATATATGTATATTACAGGAGAGGAAGGACAGCATCTCCGCACTCTCAAGGAAGGGAATGCAATACAGACTGTGGCCACCCAGGTGTGGCAAGTGTCCTTCATCGGTTACACCGGATTCGATTCCCTCTGTGTCATTTTCCATGTCAAAGCATGAAAGCTTCTGAAATGAACATTATGTTATGGGATCTCATCGGCCAGCTCAGTGACTTTGGTTTCACTGTCGACTTCACTTTGCAGGATGGAGGAGAGAAAAATAGACAGTTCATTGATTCACAGTTTGCCACACATCCAACTGATGCCCATTATGTAGCAGTGAACTTCGTAGATTCCAGTCAACCAATTGTACATTGTCAAGACTATTCTCATGTCATGAAGAATGTCCGCAACAGTATTCTTCACAGTGGCAACTTGAAAGGAGTTCATATGAGGCTTCTTAAGAAGAATGGGAAGTGTATCATCTGGAAATTCTGGGAGAATGAATCATTTGGAAATTCTGGGAGTCAGAGCATATCAATCCGGATGGTCCCCAGAAGATGAGGAACAAGTTGGCCGAGGATGTGTTGGACAGAGATATGTTGTACCTCATGAAATGTTACCAGCAATTGGGTGCAAGTGATGATGACCTTTCAGAGACCATACAGATACTAGAGCATACGGCCCGAGTAGCGCACCTTACTCTGTTAATACTACTCACCCACTGAATGTATACCATATTTAATCCGTCTGGCACATTTTTAATCTTAATTGAATTTAGAAGAAATAGTAAGCTGCGCTACATGGGCCGAGCAGGGGAACATTTTGGTGAGAATATTTCGGGATCACAGACCTGTAAAGTCCATCGATGACACCAGACTCAAGGAATTGACTAACGTCCTACAGTGGTTTCACAAATGGGAAAAGGAGATACATAACCAGAAAGGACTAAGCAAATCTGCTGATCGTCAATGCTTCCAACCTGAGAATGTCTAAAGGATCTGGTATGTCTGCTCATGGCTTTCCCCCAAGTTTGTCGTCATCAGCTCTCCAAGTTTCCATCTAGTGCAGTTGTTCCCAGCTGATTCAACAGTGATCTAGTTGAGAACCAGTGCTGCCAGATTCGAGGCCTTTTCAATGGCAACATGACGAATCCCAACTACTCAATATATTGCTCCACTGTAAAATTCAATCATTCTTGGACAGTCCCTGAAATCACGAACCACGAAATCAAACGTTGGGATAGCCGCTGCACAGCCATATAATTTCTTCGTTAAAAAAGTGTTAAATGATTTCCATCGAAATGACTCATTCCTTGCTGTGTGGTCTGTCATTTTTCTAATGATGTAGTCAATAAATCCTAATGTATGTACATCTGTCACATAATATATTTTTGTAACTTCCCTTAAAGTGATATTGGCAGGATAACTATTTTTCAAAATGAATAACATATATGCCTGTGTGCTCAAAAGAAAACAAACTATGCTTGACCGGATGAATAAATCAAGCATATGACAAAACAGTACTAGCAGCCGCTTCTTTGTTTTGTGCGCCACTCAGAGTCACCTACGACTTTACCTATGTCACGCTCGATTGCCTCGAACATATACGAGTAAGCTGGAATCGCACTGCATCAAGGGATACAAAACACGGAGAATGGCGGTGATGTAAAAAAACCCTCAAACTATTTCCACCACAAATTTCTAACAATATCAATCACGATGGGGCGTCTGTATGGGCCTACAAGTGCACATATATAATTGTTATGTTTTGTTCGTTCGATCAGGAAGGTCTTGAAAAAATACCTGAGTTACTGCCAATATCACTTTAATTCGTGAAAACACAATGTTAAAGATGGCTTTCACGTCTATGCCTCATATTATGTTACTTTAGCATCAAAACCCATCATATGCACAACTATGAATACATCCCCATTTCTATACATTTTTCCAAACACCTATTTAGATCGCACAATCATATGAAAATTCAATGTAATGAGTGTAGCGCTATGATTGTATTCACCTACCGTGCAAATATACGTAGAGGTTCCGAACCTGGAGGTAGTGGACGTTGCAGCCTAGTCAGTAGGTTAACTGATTCTTCATCGACACTTCCTCGACTTACAGATGTAATTGCTTTGATGAGGTCAGCTGTAAAAAATATTCCAAACATAATAAATACATGGCAATATGCAATACCTTTTGCATTACCCTTCGCTACTGATAAAGCCTGTTTTGAAATTTCATGTGCAACACATGGCACAATGTACCTTCACATTGCCTGAAAACTGTCATCAGCGTGCACGAATGTGGAGTATGTACAAAACATCGGGCGGGAAAGGAATACTGTCCAGGGTCGTTGTACAGCCATGGCATTGGGTACTGGCTTCAGTTGGTAAACATCTCCACAAAGAACATTTTGTATTCCACCGAAAGGTCTACAGTTTTGACGGACACCTCTTAACACCTGTTGACATAATATAAACACATAACGATTGACCCTTTATTATTTTTTTATACAACGCTTTTTACATTGATACGTATATTAGTGAATTCGTTACTTGTTCTATAAGATCCAGGATGTTTGCAGACAGCATTGAAGCCTCGTCTATTACAAGAACATCTGTACAGCATATTCTTCTCATTATATCAACATTGTCGTCATTATGCAACACATCCTTCACAATCTTTTCGGATTTGAACCGGCCATCTAGTATGCCAGAGAATCTGTAAATTGCCACATGACTGGTTACTGCAGGGTTATTTGTGACAGGCTTGGTCAGCGTTAGCTGTAAATTTCATTGAATATTTAACAACAATTTTACCTGTGAATAGTAGTGCTTCCTGGTAAGTGAGTAGAAGCAATGCCAGTTGTTGCAGTGAAAGCAATAACTTTCCTTGGAAGGTGCTTGCCTAATGATTTAACAAATTCCGCTTTGCCTGTGCCTGCGCCTCCTTTTACAAGGACATGGTGCCCATCTTCAATAACAGACAAAATTTGTGTGTGATTATCGCCTTCCATTCTCACTCAAATGACAGGTAAAATGATGTGGATTTCTCATGATGCAACAAACAAGTAAAAACACTCAATAGATGGTGCCACTAACGGATTTAAGGGTCAGTGTACACAGTGTCCTGCCCAGCCGCCATCCCACCCCCTTATACACACCGAAAGGGAACAAAAAGTGGAGAAGAACCCTATTAAACAGACAGAGACAGAGAGAGAGAGAGTGAGAGAGACAGACACAGAGCCAAGGCGACACAGGTACAAAAATCATACTTTCAGGGCTTCATGTTCATGTATCATTTCTCTTATAGTACCCGCTTAGTGTAAACTATTCACTCTGACAAAGATGGATTTATCACATGCGTGAAATTCTCCACACTAGTTCCCAATTTCACATTTATCTATATAATCTTCAGAATGCACAGTTTCATTCTCAATCAACCATACCTGATATGTGTATAAAGAAAAAACAGAACGTGAAGTGTCATAACGTTATGGAGTAGGCCTATAATATAGTGGTGAAATACATGCATATCAATTGTAATATTAGGCCTAAAAAATAGATGCTGTGTTTAGGGTCAAGTGCCTAAAAAAATTAGAGTAGATAGGTAGGTGAGGATTTTTTTTTATTTTATGAATTTTTTTTATTCTTTAACATCCGACAATGGACGTGTCTAAACGCAGAAAAGAGGAACCATGTTTAGAAATATTATTATTAACAGTTCCAAATGCTATGTCTAGTAGAAACAAAATATGAAAAAATATATTGAATGAAACAAAGACTTCAATGAAATAAATTGATGTTAATCTGGGAATCAATGGTAACAACTTGACCATTATAGCTGATTTACATGTACATGTAGGTCCACTGCCACTGTGAACTCAGGGCTGCTTCTGGATCTATGCACCTCCCGTGGAAGCAGCACTAAACCCTCCCTCAGAAGAGTCTACAGTGTAGTGCTGTATTTGTTGCCACTGCCACTGCAGTGTGCCACCATCGTCCCCCCCCCCCTTGTTGATGTCTTTTCCAGTCAAGCTGTCGTGCTGTATAAAAAAGACCCATGTTTCAAAGTACAGTACTCTGCCAGCAGATGAGAAATTTATGTATTGTATATATTTGACTTGCCACCAAATTAATTTAACAGTGAAATGCCAGAACAGGTGGCTGCCATGCTGATGCAGATTAGTCAGTTCCCCATCGGGGAGGTCACTATCATGGATGGGGAGTCAACTTTCTCTTTTCTTGAAAATACATTTATGCATGATATTTAAACATTATATACTGGTATGTTACTACAGGTATTCACGAGTATTGACTGCTTTCGTCATTAATCGGTGTCAGAAGAAAGCCGTGTTCATGTACACACACGTGCACTGGGAAACACTGGACAAGGCACCAGACAGAAATTGAGCGGGTGTGACACCCCCAGAGAAAGCTATCTAATTTTACGACTTGTGATGGAACCCATTGTTGACATTGGGTTAATGCCGAAATTGTTTCGCTCCCGATAGTGACAGCCTGGAAAATTCACTTTGAGTGATCCACTTAGATGTATTCATTAAAAAAAAATAAATAAAGAGTCGGGTGCTATCAGCTAGAGTCGGTCGGAGGACCCTAAACACAGCAATTTTTTTAGGCTTTATAATATTACAACAATGATATCATGCGCATTAGAATACCACATTGGTGAAAAGCACAGTCCATATCTATTATTCACTTACGTGTACTGTATGTCTATGAGTGGTACAAGGAATGCGTATGATAATATATTCCAATTTGTCTGATTTAACAACGAATGTTATACTTTCTTTATAACGAAAATACCACCCCCGCACATTGACATGATCAGTGAATGACATATCCCTCCCGAAAGTTGTAGCCAATCAGAAGCCGTGTTGCCATTCATTGTGTATACTCAGCACCTGCTTCGAATACGTCAAATATCTGAATATTGGAATAATTTGAACGTTCATGGTAATTATATGCTCCGTAATCAACGCTACACATGTATGTGGTCCATATCATGCAAAATACCTGCGCTATTTTATGCGATTGGCCATTTTGAACACTCTACATAATGACGGTCAAGTCCGTGTGTCCTCACTTGTGTTATTATTATTACAGGTCCATTCATCATTTCATGCTACAGGCCACTGTGAGTTTTTTTAACGTAGTCCGCTACAAACAGTGAGGTAACGAAGAGTAAAAATTTAAAAGTCATTTCTTGAATATTATCTCTTCAAAATGACATATTTTATAGAGTATACTGTAAATGATCAGCATCCTAATATTAAAAAGAAAACAGGGGGTCACCGTGCTCGTTTCTTCTACATATTCGATCGAAATCACACACATTTACCTAAAATGACATAAATTATGGCATTTTCACACATTTTTTCGTCCATATTCACATCTTGCATCGTGTTTTCCATGTGAACGGATACGGTGACCCCCTATTTTCTTTTCAGTTTCAGGATACTGAATAGTTATTCTATAAAATATATCATTTTGAAGCTCTAGATTATGCTGACACAGTTATTTATTTTTAAAAAATCCATTGACCCCCTCCCCTCACTGTTTGGAGGGGACTACCTTAAATAGCCACACAAAATGTGAAAATGAACGTCTCCAATAACTGACCTGGGGCTTCCAGAATTGTGGACAACATTTCGACGCTAGGCACTTAAAAATATATCCAAACTGATCTACAGAAGATGTACTACAACATCCGAGAAATACCTTGTTGTTATACTTCAACAAAATCCAAGTATATCCTCCCAAAAGTGTCACTACTTCAATCTACGGCAAACCAAAAAATCAATATGGCCCGTTGCAAATCAGGTGAAAGTACTTTTATTACCTCAATTTAAACACTCCCCGCAAACTGTTAAAGCGCTGGATATGCATGTGTGAAAACGGACACGACACATGTGTGAAAGATATGATGCATGTGTGAAAAGATAGTACATATGTGTGAGTAATTGTCATCCAGCATGGTTCCATTGCCAGAAAATAGTGGTATACCTAAAACAGGACACTGGAACCAGAAAGTAAGAAGTTGTGTCGTATTATATGTTTTATAATATGCTCTGCAGTAATGTAGACCAGTTCTATTGGAACTAAAAACGCATACAAGTGTTACGATGACAGTTTATGTTAAATACGTATGAAAACCTGTTGATAATCCTCAATACGTAATTTATGGTACACGTGAATAACTATTGACTGGCCCGATGGTGAAAATTGCTGTTTATTTGCATTATTCACGCAGTTTTTTGGTCAAAATAATATCACCATGCCAATACACATGTGTGAGAAGATAGTACATATGTGTGAGGAGATAGTATGCATGTGTGAGAAATGATATGATATTTTGCTGCATGTGTGAGGAGTGTCATTCATTCAAATACACATTTTGAATATGTTTTAATATATTCCCGGATCTCCTGTTCCCGGGAAACGGGAATAAGAAATGTTCTTTCCCGGGTACTCGGAAAGGGAACCGGGAATGAGAACATTTCCAGCTTGTAACCTTTAAAATATCACATGTAACCTTCAGTTGCTATCAAACACATCATAGTGATGGTTCTATGTAGAAATTATCATCTTACCAGTTTAGGGTCAATTTGTTTAAATGATTATGCGAGAATATTCATTTCATTCATCAAAATAATCATCTCATTTACCAATCAATTACCAACATGAATATTACTTTGAGAGGCGGGTGCTGTCGTGCATAAAATCTATCCTAGTACTTTGGCGTCCTATCGGTTGTAAGCTGTGAACATATTATAGGGTTATTGCACAATATGGGGTTTTATGTATAAAAGGTAGGCTACTGAACGATCTTGGTGATATTTGAAAATACACTACGAGTGAGTTTGCCCAAATTATTTAGGGTTGTAGTTGGCAGCTAGGCTCATCGACTAAGTTATGCGGTAATATTGTTTGGCTTTCGACCACATCACACGCCGTCAAAGCAGCCACGAAATCTGCGTAAGGTGCATGCAGCATGTTTCAATTGAAAATGCTAGCATGCTTGAAAACCATTACACTATTTGTGACTAGGTGATTACAGCATGGACCGAGTGTCAGAAGTGATGGTTAAAATTAAATTTTGCATGATGATAAAAGGATATCACGCTTATAGAACAAAGACTGCTTTGGGGGAATTGATGTACGTTGAGCCCGATGAAAACATCTTATATGATAAATAAATCTTCTTGGTCGTGGTACATGTCCGAGCAAAACTTGTGGCACTGAACAACTGCTTCTGTTTGTCGCTTTGTGTTTTTATAACATAAACTATAAAATACCCTACTAAAAATTGGATGGTATGTACGAATGATATACCTTGACTCTTGTTATCTTGTGGCCTATAATATTTAACTGTCAGCTGTTTCAGCTCCATTGTCTCTGCACCTCTAGGGTCTTTCAGGTCACCTAACTTATCTAATCTCTCGATTTGCTGGCACACTTTTGTAAGTGATTCTACACTTACCTGTACATCATTCAATATACTGACATGTCGGTGTATTACTAGAATACAACAGGATCCTCGGTCAATTTATTTATATGCTTTTATTGTAGTTTCCTTTATAAAGATGATAATTATTTTGCAGTAAATTTATGTGGTGTATATATATGTACTTACTATTACCACAAATTATGTTCGTCTGCTTATTTGGTTGGACAAATTAATGTACTACAATCATGTCTTTGACACTCCACATTCAAGACTGGCTCTGTATGCTGCAATTTGCGTACTCTTCACAGCGGCAATAGCATTAATTGTTCAAACGTATTTATTCGATATGGTTCCACTTGATTTAATCCACATTTACTAGCCACACGGCACCGAAGGCTCTCTATACACTTTAATGATGATAAATTTGTACACATATCTTATTTTCATTATTACTAGCAACAATCAGAGCTTCCCCGTGGGAAAATTTAAATAAATCAGTAATACTGTAATAAATAAATCATCTCATAACGCTCCATTATGGCTTGCTTGGGTCGGTACTTACGGATATTGCAGCTATCATGTATGACTTACATGACTTATTTCTGTTTTCAGTCGTTTCGCTATGTAACCGTCTGATTTGTAGCAGTCTAATAGGTAAGTGCTCACTGATCATTCCAATACATTTCATCGATGCATTACTATTGGTGTTTGTATTTATAAATTTCAAATGATTATGTATGCTATTTACACTTTAAAATGGCAGACACAAAACAGTAGGCCTACTGGTGAGCCGTAAATGGATAGCATACATTACATACATAGGCCTACATCATGTAGGGCCCATACGCAGCCTATTAAAATTGTATGTGTAGATTCTACGCCGATCGCTTCGGCTTACTGTCTGGAAATTACGATGCAGAGTGGGACATATGCCGGATGCAAATCTTGGTGATCATGTTATCTATATGACCCATTGTGGGAAACAATCCTGTATTACTGTATTGGCAACATTCCCAGTCTATTCAACCCACCTCTGGGTACCTGTCATGCTCGAGCCTCGGAAATATCTGTATCCTAATCATAATAACAGGCTGCAGGTTACGCTATTAGGTTTAGCACACACATACCATAATTTCTTGGTTTCTTTCTTGTGTTATGTGATCACACATGTGTACTATCCTCTCACACATGTGTACTATCCTCTCACACATGCATCATATCATAGCGAATGTTCCTCACACATGCATTGTATCATTTCGCACTAATATCATCAAATAACGTTAAATTTTAGACGTAATGGTGACGCTACATGTGTGATTTGCTTTTCAATGGTATTTCTGTGTACACTTTTGCCACCAGAACCGCGAACTTTTGCAATATATAGCAGTTTACAACCAAAACAAGCGCAACATGTGTGACTTACTGCACTAAATTAATTTGTGCATACCATTTCCGCTGCTTGGTTTTAAACGATCGATATTGTTCCCATATATAATTGTAGGCTGTTGGTTCTGTGCTAATTCGTCTTAACCACACAATAATGATATAATTGTGTTCGGGCCTGATTTACTCACACATATGTACTATCTTTTCACACATGCATCATATCTCTCACACATGTGTCGTGTCCGTTTTCACACATGCATATCCAGCGCTTTAACAGTTTGCGGGGAGTGTTAAAGCTCTAAACAGGTTGTGAAAACACGTGTACTGCGATGCAGGAGGAGCCATTGGCCTAGACAGGCCTTGGGATTACCGGGTCAGAGGAAACCATACTCATTTAGCAGAGTTTCAACGTGTGTGTTGGTTGTGGCCCTTGTGGATAATCTATTGCAATATTTGTCCTGATTACACCTTGTTAAAACGCTAATATTGCATAACTTTTGGTAAATAATATTTTGAAATATATTGCATAACACCATGTCTGGCTATTACCGTTCGCAAATCCAGTGTTATTACATTTTGCCTTTGAAATCAATGAAACATTTGTTGCCACTGTGCAAATTTTTCGAAATTTGAGCTTCATTGCGATACGGGTTTTAGTATTGTGTCAACTGCACTAAAGTCCTTTCATAATTAAAAGACGCCAACGTTTGATGTAATAACTCCAGTCTTATGTACTTTACATTTGCCAGACTTGAAACAAAGTGGGAACGAAGCATTGACCAAACATAATTATTCGTATATCAATATTGCTTTCAATGACATGACAGTTAAATGATTATATTTAACAATTTGAATGGGATTTTATGATGATATGACGAAGGCGGGAAAGCAGGCAATAGGAAGGACAGCGGTAAATGTGCATGATGTTTTTATATTACAATGATCCATTGCTCTTCATAACCGAAACATTATTTAATCCTATTTGGTCAGTGGCTTGTTTTCATTCTGCTTTTGGTCTGGTAAATTAAAAGTGCATAAAATTGGAGATAATACAGCAAACGTTGGCGTCTTTTAATTATGAAACCACTTTAAGCTATAAATTTGGAGAAGGTCTATATTTACATGGAAGCAAAGCAGATGAACGCATGTTTAAAACATTTCTGCATTATACGTCCAGACAAGAGCGGTGAAACTGACTGAGGATGTAATTGACACGTGAAATATCACGAATTTATACTGCATTACCATTGAATCTATGTCACATGCTCAAATGCATAAACGTATGCTTCAATTTTGCCCTCTCTCTGTCTGTTTCTCGGGCATGTTAAATCCAAAACTGATGAATTTGAAGAGATCCCGCCCACTGGTCATTTCGTGGGCAGTACACAAAACAATGCATCACTATTATCGAAGTTGAAGATATGGCAACAGAGTGGATCCCTTCTACTATTTTTTGTTCATTTATACCATCCTATACCCTGTTTACAACTTGAAGTGTGATCACTCTGTATAATAATTCTCAACTCGTGGTGAGCTCAGCCAGCCGTGTCGAACACCTGACCGTTTTCACGTGCATGGGACATTATGAATTTTGTTGACAAGACATACAATTGAGAATTAGTGCTTTCTCACTTGACTCAATAGACCTAGACCCATACATATATTACATATGTATTATATTCCCAAATAATTAGTAACACAACTCTCAGATTATATCGTGACTATTTATTTGAAACGTGGCCTAGTTATCTGTGTTTTACCATACACAGGTGTACATGCGTCAAAATAAGTCATATTATTGTTTATTTATATCTGAACGTGGCTCATTATGTGTTCATGCAAATGAATCAGTGCAACATCTGGCAACACGTGGAGCTCCTGGATTGTTGTCATACGTAATCCTATACATTGGAGAAACCAATCATGCGTAGCTTTATAAACAAGATTTTCAGTTCCTGAAATATGATATACAAGAACATGGATACACTGAAGGAACATACCATTTGATGGCTGATTCGATGAAGACTCTTATCACCGCTTTCTCTACTGGAATCGTTCGGTAACTTTCGGCCATCAACTCTCAAAGCGACCAGGCTACAACAGGTCAGTCGGCACCATTTTTGTATATTTTGCTCTCAGCCATGAGAGTGTTGGTATTTCAAAAATTATGTATAAATATCAAATTGATTTGTTACCATAAAACAACACTCGTACATTGTAGCCATAACCCCAGTAATGATTGATTACATTTTTAGGCCACACTACGTTGGCTGTAACATAGACATTTTTGGGAATCCCTAACCCTGTATTTTTGGGGTAAAATTTTATATTGAAATAATCGGTTAAATTGTTCACTATTTTTGGTGTTTTGTCTCCCAGTATCCATAGATTCAGTTGGTATGTCATTTGTAACAAGCAAGTACCCATTTGGTATAGTTTTTGGGCCCATCAATTTTCAAAATATTTACTGCAACACGTATGTCCTCACATGTTCAGCTTATGGGGCCTGCCCTTCAGTATCGCGTGTGACCTAAGCCCATGGCTGCTTATATCGCCATCACACCGCGGGGCATACCCCCAGACAGGGTCCTCAAGGTGTTCAGTAAATATGACATGATTCCAGTGATGTGGTCCCGAATGGCGGTGATCCCTGGCCCACTGAAGACGTCTGTTGAACCGGTAAATGTGAAATCAACGCAAAATGTGAAACCTAACGGTTAATGTAAAGAAACACTAACGGTAAATGTGAAACCTAACGGTAAATGTAAAAAAAAACACTAACAGTAAATGTGAAACCTAACGCTAAATGTGAAAATTAAGGAAATCACCCCTAACGGTAAATGTGAAAAGAAATCACGACGGTGAATGTGAAATATCGGCCAAGGGCAAAAGTAGGTTATTAGGCGTACTCGGCATTTATTATCTTGTGACATGTAAATAACTGTGGACGTATACGCCTTGGCTACGGAAGCGTAGAAGGGCAACCCACGAAAATGATATTTTTGGAATTCCCGACTTGGTGACTCGATACTATCGACTTAGTACATCGATAATATCGACTTTGTATATCGATAATATCGACTCAAGAGTTGATCAGTCTCAGGAAGATTTATTTTTTCAAATTCCCGAGTCAGTGTCTCGATAACATCGCCTTAGTATGTCGATAACATCGAGTTATTAACTTGATAATATCGATTTAGTAACTCGATAATATGGAGTTAGTATTTCGACAATATCGAGTTAGTAACTCGATAACATCGGGTTTGTATCTCGACAATATCGAGTTAGTATCTTGATAATATCGACTCAGTAACTTGACCTAAGTCACAGTACATGATAAATATAGTCTGCATGTGCATATACATATGAGAAAACAATGCTGATTTTATATAATAAATAAACAATGCTGATTTTATATAATGTAGGGTCAAAATATTGTTGAAACTCTAATATGTAATTAATGTAATTGATATTTACATCAGAGGGGAAATTTTCCATTTTAGATATAGTTTATTTCAATGTTCACACGTGGACATATACGCCAATTGACACAGTCGTTAATGATTACCTAAGTACATTATACATACATGTACACATGGAATGGATGTAACCGTGGTTACTCCTTACATTCATTTGACATGGCTACCCCAGCATATATTCTTTTTTCATATACTAACATATCATTCATTGTTTCATTAATTGTTTTATTCATTCACTCGCTCGTTCTAATACAGGCTGGTATTAGATATTTGTCACATCCTGGTTCATGATTGGTTCATCATGGTCACGTGGTTTTGCTTTGGCGCTTCTTTGGAAGGATTGGCCTCCGTGCCTCTTTGTCAGTTGGAGAATATAGCTGCCATGTTGGCACGTCGCATTTCATGACTCATGGATATTTCATTCATATGTTCCAGGTATGTTCTTTATTGGTTTATATTTCGTCCAGTTTCCTAGGAGCTTGAGTAAAGTTTACTCGATTAAGCCTAATAGATGTTATTATAGTTTTGTAAAACACGTAGGGAGTTGTTTTCCCACCACGTGGGTTTTTTTGGGTGAGTTGGAGAATATAGCTGCCATGTTGGCACGTCGCATTTCATGACTCATGGATATTTCATTCATATGTTCCAGGCTTCCAGAATAAACGCTGTACCAGTAACATCATAGTGACTTCACGACTTCCCACCCGCTTACTAGTTCACACTCAGACACTCAACTCGTTTACATGGACAACCCTGATATATTAAGTCGATATTATCGGGTTTAGTTGTCGATATTGTCGAGATACTAACTCGATATTATCGAGTTACTAATTCGGGAATTTTAAAAAAAATAAAATCTTCTTCCTGTGCCTTTTCCACGATTAAGTCGATATTATCTAGATATCAAGTCGATATCGAGATACTAAGTCGATATAATCGAGTTACTAAGTCGGGAATTTAAAAGAAATACTTTTCCTAGGTGGTCCTCGTACGCTTCCGTACCTAGGCACTTTCGAGCATGATCAGGGTGATGATGGTGTGTTTTTAGCTCACTGGCCGTGGAGCTATTGTGATGTATTGACACGGTGTCGGTGTCAGTTGCCCCATATTTTCCTGACTCAAATCTTTCAGAATCTTCTCCGTCTAAAGTCCTATTCCTATGGTCCCCAAACTTGGAATACTGTTCGGTTATTGTGTGTTCTCCAAAAGTTTTTCAAGATTTGCTGAAATTCCGACGCTTTCTAGTAAAGTTTAGTGATTAAACACCGAATTCATCATACATGTGCTTGTGTTTATACATACGGGTTGCGGCCAGGGATCGATATCACGTTAGCGCAGACGGGGCAATGCGGTTTATCTTCGCATATCGACCAAGAAACGCGATTTTATCAAATCATACAGTTTTTAGCTTACGATTTGGCGGCCATTTTTGGCCGAAAAAAGGCCAATTTCGGCAAATCACTCCCTATATGTTCACAATTGATTCCTAAGCTGAAAAGTCGATATTATATGAGATACTAGCCATTTTGTGCGGTCAAAGGTCAAATTCAAGGTTATCAGAATATTCAGCATATATCATTTCCTATATGTGCACAATATATTTCTAAGCTATAAAATCGATAATAAGCGAGATATTAGCCATCTTGTGTCCAGCATATATCACTTCCTATATGTCCATAATTGATGCCCAAGCTGAAGAGTCGATATTAAATGAGATATTGACCATTCTGTGCTGTGACCTTGAAGATGAGGTCAAAGGTCAAATTTAAGGTCATCAAAATATTCAGCATATATCATTTCCTATATGTCCACAATTGATTTCTAAGCTATAAAGACGATAATAAGCGAGATATTAGCCATCTTGTGCTTTGACCTCGAAAATGAGGTCAGTGGTCGAATTCAAAGTCTCGAGAATACCCATCATATATCACATCCTATATGTCCACAATTGATTCTTAAGCTGAAAAGTCGATATTAAATGAAATATTAGCCATTTTGTGCTCTGACCTTGAAGAAGAGGTCAAAAGTCAAATTCAAGGTCATCAGAATGTTTAGCATATATCATTTCCTATATGTCCACAATTGATTTCTAAGCTATAAAGTCGATAATAAGCGAGATATTATCCATTTTGTCAGGTAACCTAAAAACATGTCACCCGGACATATTCTTACGCATTATATTCCTTGTATGCTGTGGCTTGTTAGATCACGGTAACCTAAAAATACAGATCAGTGATGGGAACACCTGCTTACCTGTAGAACCGATTTGAACTAGGGTGAAACGGTTTACAGTCGACCAGGCGGGAGTGGAGAAGTGCAGGCTATCCAGTTCGATGCTATCCATTTCGGGATTAGGGTAGTACTTAGTTGTTCGCACCAGTCTGATGACTGTGAGTGGTTACTAAATATATTTTCACATTTAGCGTCAAGCACATAGTTACTACATTTAGCGTCAATGCATATGCCTTGGTTTTTACATTTACCGTTAGTATGTTTTCACATTTAGCGTTGATTTCACGTTTACCGATTCAACAGACGTCGCTGGTGATGTATTTGTCTCAGCAGGGGTTTCCTTAGTGATCTCCTGGCACGATACCCAGCTCGAACCAATCGGCTGTTCACTAGTGTTCTGGATACGCGTACACCTATGGCGTTCTGTCACTGTGCTCTCAAGGCCCTGGCTGGCATGGCACTGCCACCAGTACACAGGCGAATCGGTCCTGTCTTCTTGTTGTCTTTATGGGACGTCCTGGGCGAGATCTAGGAGTAGACACACCTGGAGCCGGTTTCATGAAAGTATTTAAGTGTGACTTAAACGTAAGTGTGACTGATCGAGCTCCGTCAAGTCATACTGAAACAGTGAGTGCGTTTCATGAAAACGTGCTTAAAAGTCGTGCTAATCTTGAAGATAAGTGTGACTTACGTTAGTGCGTTTCACCAAATACATAAGGCTGCATAATTAGTCAATTTTAACGCTCAAATGCTAGACATATATGGTGTTGACTTTGAATTAAGCAAGTGGGACTTCATTTCTCTAAGAGTGCACCTGCTGCTTCTAATTTCTGGTAAATAAATTCAGTGGTGAATTGAATTTTTTTATGTGCGCTTGTTGGTACTGCGGAAATTCTACTGCGTCAGACCATAATGAAATAGGAAAGAGGAAGAGTATACAAAAGTAACGCGAAATCTACATGTAGCTGTTACGAGAAATCTGGATACGAATATGAAGTAGACGTTTATGTGCTGAACATGCGATGGTCCGTCAGACAGACCTAGTAGAGTCGCTTCACAGTAGCATTCTATGTAAGTGACGATTAAGCGGGGAGGATATTAGGTTTTGGGGGATTGTCTCACTGGCAACATCACTACAATTCAAAATCCCCACTGCTGTTTTCCATCATAATCTTGAGCCCTCTGGCACTGTGCTTTCTTTTTTGTTTGTACTGCAGTGTAAAAGCAGTCTTCACCAATTGACTCATTTCTGGTGACTGACAACTGTTTTCAAATGTTTCTCCAGATAATAACGAGATATTATCTAGATATTATCCAAGTGTGGTCGGAACTCATGGAAAAAGGGGAGACCGTGACTATAGATTATGAAATAGAGGCAACGGGCCCGCTCAAGAGCTTGCAATAAAACTAAACTAAAATATTCCACTTCAGAAAATATGGTATTGTGTAACAGAAAAATGTGAGTTTGTCCAATAACCCCATCACACCGAGAATGCGTCATTGAGATTTTCGCATCGACCATCAGCGTCCTTCAAAATTTGACATTTTTGGACACATTAAGAACGCAAGCTCTGTTTGACACGGAGCGCTTGCATGGGAGCCCACCTGTTTGTCAAAAGGCCCTTTAGTCATAAAACCCTTTTGTCAGAAAGACCGTTTAAAATTCTTTGTAATTCGAGATCACGACTTTGTAATTCGAGATCACGACTTTGTAATTCGTGATCACGACTTTGTAATTCGAGATCACGACTTTGTAATTCGAGATCACGACTTTGTAAATCGTGATCACGACTTTGTAATTCGAGATCACGAATTAGACACCTTAAATTTTTGATATACAACCTGGCCCTAATAAGCTTTCGTAGGTTACCGGACCTATGGTCTGATAAGCTATTGTCGCGGCATTGCATCCGTCGGCATCCATGATGATCGCAGCCGAACTCCACGCAAGACATCTGATCCGGATTTCTCGCCATATCGTGAATTGTTGATTGCTGAAAGTGTGTATCGGGCGAGGAGGATGGTCAGGAAGCCACCATCGACATCGGGCATCACACCACAATAAGATCTGCATTGGTGGCAATGATAACGAAAAAAAATATTTTTAAAAAACGAGTCCACAAAATACCTCCATATAACATGATTAGCGAGATCATTACCTTGGAACAAAATAATATCAGATTCGTGCAAATCCGCCATCGCAAAACTTTTCAAATGTCCCTCGAGTGACAGTACCGTTCAAATCACGTGTTTTCTGGCGCGCATTGACACAAAAGCAAGATGCTTGCATACAAGCTTCCTGACATATTTTCTATCAAGTTTTCATCATGTTGTGTAATTTGTTTTCGAACTATGGACTAAAAGATGAACCGTACTAGAATTTGTCGGTGAGAAAAAAATGTGTAGAAACATACACCATATGCGAAAACGCACATTTTTCTAGCACTATTCACATCAGAACGCCCATGTTTTGTGCAGTTATGCTGTGTGCTATTTTTCTTGACACCAATAACCACAGTTCGAAAATACACATGTTTCAAACTTTTGTTTATATACCATCCAAATCGGATGTGACGCAATTAGTACTGTGATACCACAACGCTTGTGTCATAGGTTTCGTGTTGTGTTCTGATGCCACACATGTTCGTGCACTAGTTGATGTAATGCACAGAGGACCCCTCGTGGCATCAGCCCTGGGGAAGGGAGCGGGAACTGGTGCATAATTCTTTACCATTTTTTTTGCGCACTATCAATCCTATCATTCATTCTCAGTGGTGATGGTTTTCATTGTTTCGTGTTATATGTCATTTACTCACTAAAATACAGCATGGAAATAACTAACTATTTGTCTAGTGTTCCTTATTATATTATAGCATATTTTTAGGACAGCACGGCCCGCAACCCTCCCCCACATGCACTCTCACCACGCCGTACGGTTGGGAATGGGGTTCCTGTTTGCCACCAGGATCGCCACCATGTAATTCAGGTATAGATAAACCATAGAAACAGTCTACTATGTTTCTATTGCAAAATGTTTTATTTTACGTTTGTTATTGGCATCATCAAAATCTAATGTATTTGTGGTAATAGATTGATACCTACATACATACATACAAAAACGTAATAATGTTACATTAAATTTATGTCATGTAGGGGGAGCGAGGGTATTGCATTTGGATCTGTCGGTCTAACTGTCTGTTTGTTTGTCTGTCCGCGCGCATATCTCGGATACGAAAACGGTTGCCATGGCAACGGAAAAAGTGAAAATCATATAATTTCTTTGGTCAATTCTGGATAGTATGGTGTATGGTCGATGGTCGTACGACGAAAATTCTCTATTATCACCCGATGTCGAAAAATTGGGGGTTCACCTTTTCGGTTATTTTTTGCTAGGGACTTTTCAGTGCAAATGAATTTCAAAGGACTGAGGCGCTATAGCGATAGCTCGGTCTCCGTCAAGTTTTGTCAAAATCAAATAAAAACGGTTGCCATGGCAACGGAAAAAATGAAAATCACATAATTGGCTATAACTCCAGTTCTACGTGATATTGATTTTTCCAACTATTTTTGTTTTTTTCTTTGCCAATTCCGGATCGTACGGTGTACGATCGATGGTCATAAGACGAAAACGTTCCATTATCGCTCGATGTCGAAAAATTAGGGGTCACGATTTTACGACTTTTGAGTGTTCTGAGACTCAAGGCCATATATTGTGAAGCTAGTTTTCAATCGTTTAACCCATCTTCGTTCAGGAGATGTGGCTGGATGATAGAAACAAGGCTGTGAAATTTTACAGCTCAATATTGAACGACAAGGTCAAGTTCAGATAAAAGATAGAAATCGAAAAGTTGCAATAACTCTGCTTATATTAGTGATTAATTTCCCTTATTAATTTTGTATTTTTCAGTGCTCAACTCCCATCATTTGCTGTATGACCGATGGTCGTATGATCAAAATCCCCCATTATCGCCCAAGGTAGAAAGTGTAAGGGTCATCAGCTGAAAACACTGATTCGTAGTATTTCAAGGTGTGGTAATTCTCAAACCACTGACGATATTCAATAGATTGTTGAATTAAAGTATGCAGTATAAAGTTGTGATAGCTGGCGAAGTTTGGGTAGTCAGTATCAAGAATTCAGGTCATGGTCGACAGGTCAAGAATATGTTCAAGAGAGGAAAAAGAACTCTACTTTGATTAATGATCATTTCTCCCATGATTTTTGTATTTTTTATGGCCAATTTCCGACCATTTGATATATGACCAATGATAGTACGACCAAAATCCCCGATTATCGTCCAGGTAGAAAATGTAAGGGTCATCAACGATATTTTTAGTAAAACTAAATCTGGAAGGGCGAGGGTCTGCAATCTCTGATTGTCTCGTTGTTTTTGCATGATGCAGACATTGGACATGACGTTTTTTTGTATTTCCTGGGTATAATAGACTGTTTCAGAGCCCTGAAAGCACATGGCACCAGCAGGTACCCCATTGACAAAAAATAGAATAACTAATATTGATTAAAACCGGAGTTATAGCCAAATATGTGATTTTCACCTTTCGGTTGCCATGGCAACCATTATTATTCGATTTTGACAAAAACTTATGTTTTCTAGTTATGTGCGTGAACAGACAGACAGACAAACAGGGAGTCAGGGAGACAGACAGACTGACAAACAAACAGACAAAAAAACCCGAATACAATATGCAAATGCAATCTTTTTATCGTGGCGAGCGTAAAAATCAAGGACATATATCAAATACCACAGTGCAAGATTAGATAGCAGTGGAAACGTTAAATTTCGCCAGAGGTTGGAAGGTTACCGGACAAATGTACAGTGTTAACCCACAGAGTCTGATAATGGCAGTTTGTTTTCGACTGAAATGGACTTTTTTTTATCTTTCAATGTCATTGGAGATCAAACTAATATTCAGACATCTATTGAGAAAATAGCTGCCGCAGTCCATATATGGTCGTTTCTTCGACAAACATGTTTTTCTTTTGGCTGGAAATGGCTCAAACAAATAGCGAATTGATTTTGCACCAATGTGTATTGTACTGTACACTTGTTGGATGAAGTATATAGCTGCTCGAACAACCCAAGCGAAAGAACATATCAACGAGGGTGTTGTAGCTTTCCGGCAGTCGTATATTGAGCTAAATAATTTTAATACTGAATGTATTCTGAGGTCAAGCTCAAGGTCACCAACAGACCCACCATATAAGATTCCATATCCGCCCGTAATACAAGTTACAACTAGGTAGTATAAGTTCTATATTTATTCGTTTTGTCTGCAGAGGCCATTTTACACAGTCCATGTAAAATGTGACCTTGAGATATACATATTAGGTTTATCTGAGGTCAAGTTCAACGTCAGTAAAATATCCAACATATATGACTTCCTACACGTCAAATGGATCTGTAACCTAAAACAGAATAAAGCCCGACCAAACATGATACATGTACCATTTGTGACATCGTGCCTTTATCAAGGCTTTATTGACTCGAACATTGGGCACATTCGATCAACATGCGATTATTTTCCCTGTCCGGTATCAGCTATTGTTACCACACTTCATCACTGTTATTCATATTGTCCAAGATTGCTGGTATCTTCGATAAAAAACCGTCTACGTTGCCACGCGGTGCTGAAATAAAGTGTCGAGGAAAAGCAGGAAATATAGATTAGTTATTTCCAGCTGATATAATTATGCACTGGTCACGATAAAATTGTCGATCGTCAGACAGACGGTTGATAACAACTGTTAAAACTCCCGATATAATCACATAGAAAACGTTTGTAGTTTA
Source organism: Terebella lapidaria (assembly GCA_949152475.1). Classification (NCBI taxonomy): domain Eukaryota; kingdom Metazoa; phylum Annelida; class Polychaeta; order Terebellida; family Terebellidae; genus Terebella; species Terebella lapidaria. The sequence continues at coordinate 32,120,752 of OX424560.1, forward strand.
ATCTGTGTTATCGGGATAGATTCACAACTTTGCTCCTATATTATAGACACATGTTAATCTTGTCCCACCCTTTAATAATTCCGAGTAATAGTGAGAGAATACTCATTGTGGGATTTTGTTGACTTATTCAACGTCGACAGAGGAAACAGAGAATGGATATTCGGATATTGTTGTTCTGCGTTCTTGGTAGGTATACGTGAGAATACCCCATCGCCAGGCAACTGCAAACTACAGCGATCACGAACACTATATGAAAATAATCTAACGTAAATCATAGCAATTCTGATTAAGTTTGAAGTTATATGTGACATGAATTACCATCATAGCCCGGACGAATGTAGGCTGGCTGTTCAGCTCAGAGCCCAGGCTGCGGTTGTACGGCGTCAATGACACGGCTGGTCTGGTGCAGGTCCTAGTCGACGACACTTGGGGAACGGTCTGTGATGACGCGTGGCAGGACGTGGATGCCAGGTGCGAGGCGCTAAAACAATACATCAATAAAGAAAGCGTATACCACGAGCCAAATGTTAAAGTCTTTTCATAAGACGCCAACCTGTGGTGTGATAACTCCAGTTATATACACTTTACATTTCAGATTTAGTCGTATATCGATATTGTTTTCCATGACATGACAATTAAATGGTTAGATTTAACAATTCAAATAGGATTGTATAGTGGTAAGGCGAGGACCTGAAGGTCTGCTGTTTGACATAGAAGGCAAAAGAAAGGACAGGCAAAAGAAAGGACCGGGCGGTTGCCCGGTCAGTTCGTAAGTGGGCTGACTTCTCACCAATGCAGTCGGTTTAGGCGCGGGTTCGATTCCCGGCCTCGGCAGTATGTGAGGTGGTATGTTGTCGCCAAACCGAGTGGTTTTTCACCAGGTTCTCTGGTTTCCTCCCACACTGATGACCACCCTTACGCCAAGATCCGAGCCAACAAGAGACGTTAGTATAAGCTGATGTTTGTTAATCAATTGTTGTAAAATAAATGAAGTTTCAATTTAAGAAAGGACATCGGCAATATGCATGTTCGCTAGGAAATGACCAGACGGAACTTACCACTCACGAAACACATTCACAAAAGTATAGCAGGTGGTATTTTCCATTTATTTACTTAAATATTATCAAGCGATAGTTCATGGAAAGACCGGATTTGTTACAAGCGTTCTTATTTTAAGTCTAGTATATGATGCGCGGAACAATTCTTTATAAACTAGACGTTAATGCCTAAAGATGCTTTGGAGGTATTTCGGTGTAGTGACTAACCTATGACATTCAAAATGAATGAATGACATAAGTTTTGCTCTTGACACACCATACTGAGATACCAAACAAAATCGAAATGCTGACTGAAAAAAACAAAATCCGGGTCAGGGTATGTTTCGCTCTACGATGCACCGTTTCCGAGATACTAATGAAAACGAAAAATGCCGACTCCGCGAAAAAAATAAAGGTCAAGGTCAAAAGTCATCCCTAATACCCCTTAGACATGTTTCTCTAGGACGACGAGTCCGAAAATGACGTTCGTTTCGCTCTACGACTCACCATTTCCTAGATATCGACGAAAACGACTCAACAAATATATTTAAGGTCAAGGGTCATCCCTAATACCCCTTGGACATGTTTGTCAAGGGTAAAAAAATAACATTTGTTCGCTGTACTACGCACCGTTTTCGAGATATTGACGAACACAAAAAGTGCTGATTCGACAAAAAACAATGTCAAACTTCATCCATAATACTCCTTAGAAATGTTTGTCCAGGGCGACGAGTCCAAAAATAATGTTCATTTCGCTCTACGACGCACCCTTTCCGAGATATCGACGAAAACGAAAAATGACCACTCCAAGAAACAATTCAAGGTCAAGGTCAAAGCTTACTCCTAATAGCCCATAGACATGTTTGTCTTAGACATGTTTGTCTAAGGCGACGAGTCAGAAAATAACGTCTTTTTGGTTCTACGATGTACCGTTTCAGAGATATTGACGAAAACGAAAATACTGACTCAGCAAAAAATTAATTAAGGTCAAGGTCGAAGGTTTGCACACATTGCATGAATTGGTTATCGTCCAAAAATCAAGTCTCAAAATCAACCTTGATTTCATTCTTAACGACCTCCCGGACCTCGAGTCCGGCTCAAAAAAAAATAGGATTCTTCCACATATCAATTCTGACCATTGGTGGAAATTTGGCACGGATACATCACGGCAAAAAAATCAATTGTGCATGGTTATTGGTTAGGCCTAATAAAATTAATTTTCTGTTTCTAGTCCCCGCCCGCCTGTGTTCAAAAGCAGCCTCCCGGATTTTTTATTTATTTTGCGATTCTCAAATAAAAATGGAAAGTGGTTCTGCCCCTATTTTGAGGATAGTGAATGACGGAGACATCGAATCACAGCATACAATGACAAAACTAGGTGATTGTGTTTTCCAGCACGCGGGAAAGATCGAGTTTGAACTGGCGGAAGAATACAAGAGAGCACGAGACCGAAGGTCGAGTGCTTTCTGGTGTTCTTCCGCCAGTTCAAACGAGATCTTTCCAGCGTGCTGGAAAACACACGAAACAGGTTTTGTTTTTATCACATGCTATGAATTTATGATTCTGAAATACGCATGTAAGTAATGTGGAATTGTATCAAAGATTGCAAGAACTTCTTACAATCTTTGATTGTACCCAAGGACCCTTTCTACTGAGCAGAAAACCATCATGAACATGTGTGTTGCTAGGAAACAGTATAAACAATGCAGATCACCCGGTCGTCAAGTACTTTGTATTACGACGTCACAGTTGTTGTACGTTTTTTTGCATGGTTAGAAGTTACAAGGACTGAGTCGCGCGATGTTTCATTGTGACGTCACAGAACACTCGTGCTTTCATTGTTGTTTCACATCAAGACGAGTGCATGTGAATATGTGACATGTGAAGCAAAAATGTGAAGAAAAAAATAGTGCAAACATGATGTTTCCGGCAAAGGTTATCACACTGTCGGAAATCACTGTGTGTTCCTACTGTTTGTAGTTTAAGATAAATTCATAGCATGTGATAAAACTCAGGTATATATTTTACTTACCTCCTTGTCTTTACTCTCCGCCAAATGAGACAAAAACTCTGCCAGTTTTCAAAAATTCGATGTGGTTACAACCGTTACAAATATGTAATAATACATATAAATTTGTGATCACGAATTGATAAAGGCTACTATATTTCCTCTTGTATACATCAATAGATGTATCAACTGGTAGAATGGTTTTCCAAACTTAATCATCATTGAAATAACATATTATCAGCTGACGGTTTTTGATAACAATACAACTATTACAAAGAATCATTCTGCCTGTGCTGACATAGGATGATGACACACCAACGGTGCTAAGGTGCCCGGCCAAGGCCTTTCAAGCTCAAATAAATCAGGCATTTAGAAACGAGAATGATTTCAATTCTAAAGGCCTGATTTATTTTGGCTTGAATCTGCTTGAATAAATCAAGCTGCTTTAGTTGGGCTTGAATGCCTTCCATACGTGTCGTCCTGCCAAAAAAAAAAAGCGTGCCTCCCTACCCAATTTTCTCATGAGCTGAGGACGGTATGTTTTGCGAAATAAAAAAAAAATAAGTCCCTGCCTACCCAGTTTTGAAAAAAAATAGGAGGACGAGAAGCAGAAAATCAATTTTCGTAGGCCTTATAAAAGCTTAGTCAGGACATGTGTGCGTTACAGTAATCTTAAAAATGGCGGAAGGTATGTTGCTTCGAAAAGTTTCAGGACTGTTTATCGTAAACTATCCACTATAATAACACCAAACCAACTCGGATGATAAGTTTATGTTGCACTGGATGTATCATTAGTAGGTTATGATGCTCAAGGCTGTTTCATTCAACATATGGAGCCTTTGAAAATTCTCATCGTGATTACGGTAACATGAAAGGTGACTTAGTGCGATTACCGTAACGTCAAATTCACCATAGACGAATGATAACCTTAAGATCGGATGATAATGTGGTGGTGAATGTTTTTGATAAATATAATACCAACCACCATGAACGCAAATGCAACAGTAATTGTCAGAATATCGTTCTCATATACCAATAACATGGCATGTTGAAATTACGTTTCAGTCCTTCCAAAAACAGTTGTAAAAGACAACATATCGATATACCAATGATATGAACACACTCGAGCAAAGTGCATGTCGTGTACTAACACACATGTGACAAGACGAACTTTCATTAATATAATGTGATAGAATGAACCAAACTTTCAGTGGGAAAATAAGGAGCCCCTGGTATAGCCATCACTTTGTACGCGGATTCTTCATGATTCGAGTCCCGGTCATGTCAAACCGAGTTTTCACTAAAATTTTCTCCATCTAACCAGATAATTTGTGAAAAAAAACTGTTCACTTCGAGCTATATCACTGAAATCTGGATTGGAATAATTGTGGTCACGAAGGTATTTATCGGATACCACACCATCCTTGACGAGTGTACTGCCTCGTATAAAGGACAATACAAGGTTTAGCATTATTATTATATTAAGTTATTAGTATTTTACATTTGTTACATTTTCTAAACGAATCGCATCACAGCTACAAGTAATTACCATAGGTATCGTATTTATCATGCAAGCTGCTCTATAATACGGTAATCAGTTCCTTGTATTCATTTTCACGTTACTGTAATCATCAGTACACGTTACGGTAATGAACAATGGGTTTTGAAATTGGATGTTAAACAATTCAACACGAACAATGCAATATATTTTGAAATCGGTGACAGAAGCAACATCATGAACCGCATAAGCCTCACTCGCCTAATTGTGACACCCTCAGAATAACCTGTTTTTTTCCATGAACCTATATTCGAATCGTATCATCTTCGGCCATTTTGACGACTACCGTAACGTACGTTACGGTAATTGGGGTATCTACAGTGCAACGGGGTGGAACAGTTTAAATATCGGTGTGGGCTGGTAGCTTGTTGACAAGAATTGTGCGTTGTAAATTTAGTGACCGAGTGTCACATCAGTGTCAGTGCAAACGGAATAGTAGAACATAGATTGCTTGATTCTATATATGTGCACAGCAATATGAAGCTTGGGCTTGTGTATTGTATAGGTCATCGACACACATGAGAGGCTCAATACAACATTTAAAATCATGGGATATGTTATAACATCTAAATGTTGTGTAGTTTGTTAATATTTCAAGCAATAAAAATATTTGTGATATGCCTGCGCCCAAAATTGTACCAATCGTTTGTCCAACAAATTGAATGTTACATTATCGTACCACGGGGGCAAAAGGGGAAACTATATGATAACAGCAGCCGGAAGCACCTTCCGTTTGAGACGGCCCCTTTAGGCAATCTGCATAATCGGGCTGTTCCATTTCAAGAACTGAACCTACTTTAATCAGGTTTGGTCGCTACAAATCCCATGGTAAATCTCCATTTAAAATCAAATATTTTTATATTACAATGACATATTGCTCTTTATAAGCAAAACATCATTAAATTCTATTTGTTCAGTGGCTTGTTTTCACTTTGTTTTTGGTCTGGTTAAATTAAAGTGCATATAACTGGAGATATTATCCCAAACGTTGGCGTCTTTTAGTTTAGTTATGAAGTTCAGTCAGTTCTTATCTCAATATGTCGAAGATAAAGCGATTATGTTGAGCTTGAAGAAATGAGGTGTGAGGCTTCCCGTCTTTTAGAATGCATGGTAACTTGGTACGATAATTTTCTACCCCCGTTATTCTAGCAACAATTCGATTTTGTAGGATGTTATACATTATTAGTGACCCGATATACTTTGAATGTACGTGTCAATGACGAAAACATATTCGTATATTTACTCTTGGAAATGGACGCATGTAAAGTATAACATCCGAGGATGATTTTGGAGTGGCGAGAGTATTGGACTTGCAGAAGTGTCACTTTTCTATGATCATGGTCGAAAATGACATGTTTTTATCGATATACAAATATTAGGTTTATAAATGTAATACTAGTATACTTTCCGTTAGGACCCAGCCCCAAAACCTATCCCCAGTGCATACACTCATGTACATGTACTCGTCCCCTTCCACGCTTTAGATTACCAACTTTTTCAATGGATGTTTCAAAATTTATAGAAGATTGCCGTTTGACTCTCTGGTGCAGTATGCCAATGTGTACGATGATATTTTCATCCGTTACTGAATCGCGGCCAAAAAGTTGTTTATTCAGGGAATTTTGCTCTTTGTTCTACGGCATGCATGCCCAGATCGAACATTGGTGTTCTTCAACAGTGCAGTTGTTTGTATCGGGTGATCATTCCCGGGGCTATGCACGATTTCATAAAACATGCATTTTTAGTAAAAAAAAAAAATCCTTAAATCTTAATCCCACCGAAACAAGCACATAATATTATGCAGAAATTACATATTTTGATGCATTCGATAAAAAAAGGCAGTCGGTTTAGGCGCGGGTTCGATTCCCGGCCTCGGCAGTATGTGAGGTGGTATGTTGTCACCAATGCAGTCGGTTTAGGCGCGGGTTCGATTCCCGGCCTCGGCAGTATGTGAGGTGGTATGTTGTCGCCAAACCGAGTGGTTTTTCACCAGGTTCTCTGGTTTCCGACCACCCTTACGCCAAGATCCGAGCCAACAAGAGACGTTAGTATAAGCTGATGTTTGTTAATCAATTGTTGTAAAATAAATGAAGTTTCAATTTAAGAAAGGACATCGGCAATATGCATGTTCGCTAGGAAATGACCAGACGGAACTTACCACTCCCGAAACACATTCACAAAAGTATAGCAGGTGGTATTTTCCATTTATTTACTTAAATATTATCAAGCGATAGTTCATGGAAAGACCGGATTTGTTACAAGCGTTCTTATTTTAAGTCTAGTATATGATGCGCGGAACAATTCTTTATAAACTAGACGTTAATGCCTAAAGATGCTTTGGAGGTATTTCGGTGTAGTGACTAACCTATGACATTCAAAATGAATGAATGACATAAGTTTTGCTCTTGACACACCATACTGAGATACCAAACAAAATCGAAATGCTGACTGAAAAAAACAAAATCCGGGTCAGGGTATGTTTCGCTCTACGATGCACCGTTTCCGAGATACTAATGAAAACGAAAAATGCCGACTCCGCGAAAAAAATAAAGGTTAAGGTCAAAAGTCATCCCTAATACCCCCTTAGACATGTTTCTCTAGGACGACGAGTCCGAAAATGACGTTCGTTTCGCTCTACGACTCACCATTTCCTAGATATCGACGAAAACGACTCAACAAATATATTTAAGGTCAAGGGTCATCCCTAATACCCCTTGGACATGTTTGTCAAGGGTAAAAAAATAACATTTGTTCACTGTACTACGCACCGTTTTCGAGATATTGACGAACACAAAAAGTGCTGATTCGACAAAAAACAATGTCAAACTTCATCCATAATACTCCTTAGAAATGTTTGTCCAGGGCGACGAGTCCAAAAATAATGTTCATTTCGCTCTACGACGCACCCTTTCCGAGATATCGACGAAAACGAAAAATGACCACTCCAAGAAACAATTCAAGGTCAAGGTCAAAGCTTACTCCTAATAGCCCATAGACATGTTTGTCTTAGACATGTTTGTCTAAGGCGACGAGTCAGAAAATAACGTCTTTTTGGTTCTACGATGTACCGTTTCAGAGATATTGACGAAAACGAAAATACTGACTCAGCAAAAAATTAATTAAGGTCAAGGTCGAAGGTTTGCACACATTGCATGAATTGGTTATCGTCCAAAAATCAAGTCTCAAAATCAACCTTGATTTCATTCTTAACGACCTCCCGGACCTCGAGTCCGGCTCAAAAAAAAAATAGGATTCTTCCACATATCAATTCTGACCATTGGTGGAAATTTGGCACGGATACATCACGGCAAAAAAATCAATTGTGCATGGTTATTGGTTAGGCCTAATAAAATTAATTTTCTGTTTCTAGTCCCCGCCCGCCTGTGTTCAAAAGCAGCCTCCCGGATTTTTTATTTATTTTGCGATTCTCAAATAAAAATGGAAAGTGGTCCTGCTCCTATTTTGAGGATAGTGAATGACGGAGACATCGAATCACAGCATACAATGACAAAACTAGGTGAGTGTGTTTTCCAGCACGCGGGAAAGATCGAGTTTGAACTGGCGGAAGAATACAAGAGAGCACGAGACCGAAGGTCGAGTGCTTTCTGGTGTTCTTCCGCCAGTTCAAACGAGATCTTTCCAGCGTGCTGGAAAACACACGAAACAGGTTTTGTTTTTATCACATGCTATGAATTTATGATTCTGAAATACGCATGTAAGTAATGTGGAATTGTATCAAAGATTGCAAGAACTTCTTACAATCTTTGATTGTACCCAAGGACCCTTTCTACTGAGCAGAAAACCATCATGAACATGTGTGTTGCTAGGAAACAGTATAAACAATGCAGATCACCCGGTCGTCAAGTACTTTGTATTACGACGTCACAGTTTTTTTACGTTTTTTTGCATGGTTAGAAGTTACAAGGACTGAGTCGCGCGATGTTTCATTGTGACGTCACAGAACACTCGTGCTTTCATTGTTGTTTCACATCAAGACGAGTGCATGTGAATATGTGACATGTGAAGCAAAAATGTGAAGAAAAAAATAGTGCAAACATGATGTTTCCGGCAAAGGTTATCACACTGTCGGAAATCACTGTGTGTTCCTACTGTTTGTAGTTTAAGATAAATTCATAGCATGTGATAAAACTCAGGTATATATTTTACTTACCTCCTTGTCTTTACTCTCCGCCAAATGAGACAAAAACTCTGCCAGTTTTCAAAAATTCGATGTGGTTACAACCGTTACAAATATGTAATAATACATATAAATTTGTGATCACGAATTGATAAAGGCTACTATATTTCCTCTTGTATACATCAATAGATGTATCAACTGGTAGAATGGTTTTCCAAACTTAATCATCATTGAAATAACATATTATCAGCTGACGGTTTTTGATAACAATACAACTATTACAAAGAATCATTCTGCCTGTGCTGACATAGGATGATGACACACCAACGGTGCTAAGGTGCCCGGCCAAGGCCTTTCAAGCTCAAATAAATCAGGCATTTAGAAACGAGAATGATTTCAATTCTAAAGGCCTGATTTATTTTGGCTTGAATCTGCTTGAATAAATCAAGCTGCTTTAGTTGGGCTTGAATGCCTTCCATACGTGTCGTCCTGCCAAAAAAAAAAAGCGTGCCTCCCTACCCAATTTTCTCATGAACTGAGGACGGTATGTTTTGCGAAATTAAAAAAATAATAAGTCCCTGCCTACCCAGTTTTGAAAAAAAAATAAGAGGACGAAAAACAGAAAATTAATTTTTTTAGGCCTTACAAAAGCTTAGTCAGGACATGTGTGCGTTACAGTAATCGTAAAAATGGGTTGCTTCGAAAAGTTTCAGGACTGTTTATCGTAAATTATCCACTATAATAACACCAAACCAACTCGGATGATAAGTTTATGTTGCACTGGATGTATCATTAGTAGGTTATGATGCTCAAGGCTGTTTCATTCAAAATATGGAGCCTTTGAAAATTCTCATCGTGATTACGGTAACATGAAAGGTGACTTAGTGCGATTACCGTAACGTCAAATTCACCATAGACGAATGATAACCGTAAGATCGAATGATAATGTGGTGGTGAATGTTTTTGACAAATAAAATACCAACCACCATGAACGCAAATGCAGCAGTATTTGTCAGAATATCGTTCTCATATACCAATATCATGGCATGTTGAAATTGACCTATCGCCGAACCAATTTGTCCGAGTCTTTTTACGCCATTTACGACGCATTCTGCAAAACGTTATTATTGCCCAAAGAGAAGTTTGCTGACGTAATTTGTGAAACTCGGACAACTTCTGGGGGCTTTGGCGATAGGTCAATTACGTTTCAGTCCTTCCAAAAACAGTTGTAAAAGACAACATATCGATATACCAATGATATGAACACACTCGAGCAAAGTGCATGTCGTGTACTAACACACATGTGACAAGACGAACTTTCATCAATATAATGTGATAGAATGAACCAAACTTTCAGTGGGAAAATAAGGAGCCCCTGGTATAGCCATCACTTTGTACGCGGATTCTTCATGATTCGAGTCCCGGTCATGTCAAACCGAGTTTTCACTAAAATTTTCTCCATCTAACCAGATAATTTGTGAAAAAAAACTGTTCACTTCGAGCTATATCACTGAAATCTGGATTGGAATAATTGTGGTCACGAAGGTATTTATCGGATACCACACCATCCTTGACGAGTGTACTGCCTCGTATAAAGGACAATACAAGGTTTAGCATTATTATTATATTAAGTTATTAGTATTTTACATTTGTTACATTTTCTAAACGAATCGCATCACAGCTACAAGTAATTACCATAGGTATCGTATTTATCATGCAAGCTGCTCTATAATACGGTAATCAGTTCCTTGTATTCATTTTCACGTTACTGTAATCATCAGTACACGTTACGGTAATGAACAATGGGTTTTGAAATTGGATGTTAAACAATTCAACACGAACAATGCAATATATTTTGAAATCGGTGACAGAAGCAACATCATGAACCGCATAAGCCTCACTCGCCTAATTGTGACACCCTCAGAATAACCTGTTTTTTTCCATGAACCTATATTCGAATCGTATCATCTTCGGCCATTTTGACGACTACCGTAACGTACGTTACGGTAATTGGGGTATCTACAGTGCAACGGGGTGGAACAGTTTAAATATCGGTGTGGGCTGGTAGCTTGTTGACGAGAATTGTGCGTTGTAAATTTAGTCACATCAGTGTCAGTGCAAACGGAATAGTAGAACACAGATTGCTTGATTCTATATATGTGCACAGCAATATGAAGCTTGGGCTTGTGTATTGTATAGGTCATCGACACACATGAGAGGCTCAATACAACATTTAAAATCATGGGATAGGTTATTACATCTAAATGTTGTGTAGTTTCTTAATATTTCAAGCAATAAAAATATTTGTGATATGCCTGCGCCTAAAATTGTACCAATCGTTTGTCCAACAAATTGAATGTTACATTATCATACCACGGGGGCAAAAGGGGAAACTATATGATAACAGCAGCCGTAAGCACCTTCCGTTTGAGACGGCCCCTTTAGGCAATCTGCATAATCGGGCTCTTCCATTTCAAAAAACTGAACCTACAGGAATCAGGTTTGGTCGCTACAAAGCCCATGTTAAATCTCCATTTAAAATCAAATGTTTTTATATTACAATGACATATTGCTCTTTATAAGCAAAACATCATTAAATTCTATTTGTTCAGTGGCTTGTTTTCACTTTGTTTTTGGTCTGGTTAAATTAAGGTGCATATAACTGGAGATATCATACCAAACGTTGGCGTCTTTTAGTTATGAAAGGACTTCAGCATTCAGTCAGTTCTTATCTCAATAAGTCGAAGATAAAGCGATTATGTTGAGCTTGAAGAAATGAGGGGTGAGGTTTCCCGTCTTTTAGAATGCATGGTAACTTGGTACGATAATTTTCTACCCCCGTTATTCTAGCAACAATTCGATTTTGTAGGATGTTATACATTATTAGTGACCCGATATACTTTGAATGTACGTGTCAATGACGAAAACATATTCGTATATTTACTCTTGGAAATGGACGCATGTAAAGTATAACATCCGAGGATGATTTTGGAGTGGCGAGAGTATTGGACTTGCAGAAGTGTCACTTTTCTATGATCATGGTCGAAAATGACATGTTTTTATCGATATACAAATATTAGGTTTATAAATGTAATACTAGTATACTTTCCGTTAGGACCCAGCCCCAAAACCTATCCCCAGTGCATACACTCATGTACATGTACGCGTCCCCTTCCACGCTTTAGATTACCAACTTTTTCAATGGATGTTTCAAAATTTATAGAAGATTGCCGTTTGACTCTCTGGTGCAGTATGCCAATGTGTACGATGATATTTTCATCCGTTACTGAATCGCGGCCAAAAAGGAGTTTATTCAGGGAATTTTGCTCTTTGTTCTACGGCATGCATGCCCAGATCGAACATTGGTGTTCTTCAACAGTGCAGTTGTTTGTATCGGGTGATCATTCCCGGGGCTATGCACGATTTCATAAAACATGCATTTTTAGTAAAAAAAAAAAATCATTAAATCTTAATCCCACCGAAACAAGCACATAATATTATGCAGAAATTACATATTTTGATGCATTCGATAAAAAAAGGAATTGAGCAAAATCATTAAATGTGCCGTAGGTGGTCTCCAGCGAATTGAACGTATGTGGGATACTGCGAAATCGGTAATTGTGAAAAGAAACGGGACCTATCGTTGACCATAAACACCGTCCATCACTAATTTAAAGAAAAAACAATCTAGCTGGGGATGGTGGCTGCGTTATGCCAAGTGCCAGCAGTATTCAAATGCATGCTCTTATGTAGACAATACATACGACAAATAGTATTCACCGGCACTAGCAAGGTTTATGTTTGAATATTGCATTGATTGATCCAGATCAAAGTATCAAGTATTCAAAAACTTGTGTTTGCACAGTAAGACTCAAGTTAATCGATGGAATGTGTATTTACTGAAATAATAACATATATGAAACTTTGATTTGATTCATTTAGGTTCACATACATGCACATCATTCATACAATATCATTCATTCATACAATATCATTCACTCATCATTCATTCAATAAACATGAATATGAAATTTAAACATTTACACATTTATCCTCTTGAAAGATAACGCCTACTAGGTTCTTGCTACAACACAAGCTAGAAGAAGTCTCTATTGGTTATACTCCTTACAAAGCCAAACGTTATGGCACACATGAAAATACCTGCATTAATGAGTATCTTCACAATATTTATTTTATCTGTCGGATTTTAGTCCAATTCGCTTCAGAAATGTCTGTGCTCCACATTCCGCAATTTTGAAACATTTAAATTAGCGGAAGTTCCTTGTATTAAACATGCCACTGATAAGTTGTTTCATATTTTATGGTTCATTAAAAATGCATTTTCATTAAATATGCAGTTTTCATGACAGCATATTTTATGCAACAGAAGCGGACATGTGACCTGCGAGTTAGCCTATTAACTGTGACATTCGATCTGCGAGCTATAAACTGCAACATGCGAGTCAATTTTACAAACTGCAACTTGCGTGGGAGAAAATGCAACTTGAATATTTGGTACATGTATGCATATTTAAGTATTAAACCATGGCTTACTACGGAATAAGCTATAGTTTATAGTTCGCAGATCGCATATTGGGTTGAAATTTTTCGCATGTGGCTTCTCGCATGCCCATACCACTGCACATGCGGTTGATAATTTTGAAAGCGGAGTCGGTTTACAATTTAACGGATGTGGGTTGCTGCCGGGTTTGTGCATGTAGGGATAATTTGATTTTGTTCTTTGTGGATTGACTGGCGTCACATACTAACGGTTATCAAGTCGGGAAAGTGCGTGTTCTCTGTTTAAGTTCATCGTTTGTTTCCCACACGTATCTCCACGGATTCTAACATTCGTTGTTTGCCCCTGCAGCGTGGCATGTGGTGAGCTGGGACTGGAAGGGGGTGTGGCTCTGACACGTGCTCCAGATGTGTTCGGTATCGACCCAGACATGGACGCAGTGCTTTCGCCGACACCAATCCACTTGACGGGTGTGGCTTGTGTGGGCTCCGAATCATCGCTACTGGTAGGGAAAACTAACGCACTACTTAAAAATCGGAATTCGATAAGGTACTGATGAAACTGTAAGTCAGGGGTCCTCTGTACACCAAATTTCACACCATATAGTCCGCTAGATCCAACAGGATGTGTCGCCTGGGGCCTGTCCCAAAATATGTTTTCCTTACTCGGATGAATATCCTCCGAATTTACAAGAACATACCTGGGTTATTTCCCTTTTTATTTGGTTTGTTATGAACTTGAAAACTAATAACTGCACGTCGTCGCCTCTCAAGCAATGCTACAATATCCGAGGGTCAGTCAAATATATAACATATTTTTGTAGTACGTGAATTTACTCGCACTGTTGGATCTTGAAACGTGCGTCTACTGCATGAGGGAGCTGTTAAGGTAGTCCGCTCCAAACAGTGAGGGGAGGGGGTCAAAGCGTTTTTTTGAATAAATAGCTGTATCAACATAATCTAGAGCTTCAAAATGATATAATTTTTAGAGTACTTATTCAGCATCCTAAAACTGAAAAGAAAATAAGGGGTCACCGTATCCGTTCGCATGGAAAAATCGATGGATTTTGAAGTTAGTCAATAATCATTCTTGTTCGTCACGTAAACTTGAGAGTACATCTCGAGAATGTCAGGATTTTAAATGAAAAAAATACATGAAAATTACCCAAAAAAATCACAGTTAATCGTGCATGAAAACACTGGATGAGAATGGTAAGCTTGCCAGCAATGCAAAATTCGCCGCCAACGCGGGCCCTCTGAGGACAAATTGGATGAGAGCCAATTGTGAATCTTGGTTTTGGTAATTGATTTTAGTCAAATAATTAATAATATAAAGCAATTTCTGCGTGAATTGTTTTTCCACAGACAAAATAAAGCTAATGTAGAATGAATATATTTGACGAGGGGTGGGTGGGGCGGGGGTGGAACCCGAAAATTAAGCAGATTTGAAATATTTCAGATCGGTTTCATTTCTCGAAACCGATCAGAAATATGACTGAATTCTAAAGATTTTTTTTATCGATTTTTATATGTGATACAGTCGAGTTACCGTGTACTTGCGTCAGTGTCTCAAAATGAAAAAAATGATGAAAATTAGTACAAGGGCTAAATTGGTTGCCAGAAAACTGTACACTTTTGAGCTATCAAAGTCCAAAATATTTCTTTTTGACTAAAATGGCGTATCGATCTCTCATTCCAAGGTATGGAATAGATTTGGAAAAAGTGCAAAAAGTTAAAATTCTTGCCATGTCGGCCTTTTAGGGTTGACTCTTTGGTCCTTCTGACCGATTCAAGGCCTCCCATCCCATATAACTTTCAAATGGCCCGAGATGTCATGTATTAAACAATCTTGGAGAAAACTACCGCCGTCATTACAGGACGCCAGAAACACAGCATTGGAAAATATGCTGTTTCGCACACTGGAATTTGAGCTGACATTTTAAAATACTACTTTCTAGAATTTTCAAAGTTATATTTGTGTAAAATGTCAAAAAGATTCGATCGTAAACTACCCAACAACTAATACAAACTAATGTAAACATATTATTAGATTTCTTCATATAGTAATACAAACTTCAAATATATCTGCAGACATATAGGCTGTACATTGCTGTAGGCTGGGCTATTACTGAGAACATGCAAATAGCCAAGCAGTTCACCAAATTTGGTGATTATAGGAGCAGTACTTGTTAGGAGAAGTATTGAGTTGGAAAACATGGGGCCTTCACAGACAACAGACACAGACACCTGTGTCGCTCCATCCCAATAGTTCTACGGCTTGCAGCTGATGAGTTAAAGCAGCCCAAGGGCTAAGAAGAGTTACTTGAAAAGTGTTGAGCCACAACTGTTTTCAACCAAAATTGCCGTTTTACTCTTTCAAGGTCACTGAAGGTCAAATTCAAGGTCACCACGGAAATCACTATGTGTGACTTTTGAATGTTATAATATTTTATATCTTGAAGTACTCTGAGAATTTACTATGCAGATGTCAAATTATGAAGAGGGAAGTGCATGATATTTTCTTGGTAAAAACAGTTTTCAATGACAATAAATAATTTGTTTCTGGCTGAAAATGGCCCGAAACAGACAGTTACTACAGTCTTTTTCGGGTGGTTGTTGCTGGTTCTAGGGGTAGCTTCGGCTTCAAGCTTCTTGGTTGTCTCTGGAACTTCGGCTGTAGGTCGCTTCGGGAGACTCCGGTGCTCCGGCTGCAAGCCAGCTCAGTGGTAGCATGTTCGGGTCTGCAGCTGCTGGTGTTCCCGAAGTATTGCTCACCTATCATGTAGTTGGTGTTCAAGTCCTTCTCTCGACCTCTTCCTCTTCGGTTATAAGTTCGGTTGATAGCTTGGGTTCACAACTATCTCAGACGTTATCAGCTTTGATTTCAACCCGACTGGTATTCCAGCTCTTTTCTCGTATTATTTCTGTTTACTTTACTTCTATAAATTCTCTAAGTGCACTTCGGTTGTCATTTCATCTGTACACCCGAAAAGGAGTCGTCTGGGCCGGCTCAAGGATCAACTCTCGGCAATGATTCAAGGTTTATTGACGAATCATACAGTCGGTTGAAATAGTTGAGAATTCATCTAGAGATGACATCTTCGGTTGCTCGTCGACTCTTCGGCCAATTTGACTAGTTCGGCTGTACCTCGATGTGCTCTGGTTGGTGTCCCAGGGTCAAAAGCCGCTGACTCCTGTGAGTCATCGGCATTTATACATTTCGGGGTAGGTGTCACGTGACCTACCCCAACCAATCAAAACTGACTTTTCTACCGAACTTTTTGTTATGATGGATATCCAATCAGTTACCGCCACGTAACAATGTGCATTGTTGTAAATCAGCTTCGGAGCACATTTACGTAATCGCGTATTTTGACCATCAAGGTCTGATGTCAGCCGAAGAGCAACCGAAGCCGTCGAACAATACCCGAACTTTATTAATCATACATACACACTTAGAATCAATTTAAAATTCATTTAACGACCATAAAACATCACATAACCACATATATCATTAACAAACAGGTAAAAAAACTTGGTCGAACATAATTTTCGGCTTAAAATCGCTACAATAGTTTAGCTCTACCTTGAGCTAAGGTAACAATAGTTTAGCTCTACCTTGAGTCAGCTTCATCCATGAAGGAAACATTTTTTGACCATAGTTTTGTGTTGAATTTTGGGTGTCACAATTAAGTATCACGCCGTGATTTGTCAAATTAAAGAATTCTATATTAAAAATTGAAAAAGTTGGCAATCTAACCCAATGTTAAATTTCAACCCAAAATGTGATCAAGTAAATTCCAACAAACTCAGGGCTTTTTCTGTACGTATTTATGCCCATACAGAATCAACCCACTGCGTTGATTTGCGGTTGGAAGGTATAGTTGTTGTTTATGAAGTATATGTGTTTATTCTGAAGCTATATATAACTCGTACATCGAATAAAAGTTTTTTTGTGTGTATACTCTGAAATTCCATGTTCTGGCTGAAATTTAACATTGGGTTAGATTGACAACTTTTCCATATTTTAGATTTCTGAAATTTGGTTAAATATTACGGCATACCCAATTAAGACACACAGAGTTTCAATTCGATCCGATTATTCAAAACAACTACGGCCAAAAGCGTGTTTCACTGATAAATGAACTTGACTTTAGCAGGGTGTAAACCTTTTTAGCATGGCGCAAATATTTATAGCAGGGCGCAAACGTTTTTAACAGACTGCAAACCTTTCCAACCTGGCGCAAACTCTTTACAAACCTTTGTAGCATGGCACAGCCCTTTTCAGCATGGCGCACACCTTTCTGGCAGGGCACAAACCTTTCTAGCGCGGCACAACCTTTGAAGCACAGATCAAATCTTTTTCGCGGGAATACAAACCTATTCAGGACGGCACAAACCTCTTCAGCATGGTACAAACCTTTTAAAGTCATAGTAGCAACGTACCATTATATGATTTTATTCCTGTTCACATAAAAGCATTGTGGACATTTGGTGATGAAAAAGGTGTTCGCGTTAATTGGTAACTAATAACAGCGACATATAATGGAATATTTTGACCCAGTATTGCAATCGCTTTCTCCAGCCGATGAAAGAAATAGCTTCGGCAATTTCCGTAATCGTGACGTCAGTTGAGGCAGAATGTGCTTTGATGGCTGGCCAAAAACGTAAAATACGTAATTTGTTGGCCAGCTCGAAGCAGGGAAAATCACCTCAAAATGCATGCTATTCAACAAAAAACACGCAAAAACCAGCAAATACTGGACATCTTGCAGTTCAACAAACCTCCATTCTGGGTGAATAAATAGTGCTGATTCTAAATATCAAGACAAGAAATGCCGTATTTTTGCCATCTCACCCCTTCACTTGAATTGTCAAACATAGACCAGGGGAATGAATATGCGACATGCAGTTTATCTTGCTGGCTACATGTACTTTCAGGCCTGCCTCAACTGACGTCACAAACCACGTGACCCACACTAAAATCAGGATCAAAATCTTCGGCAATTTACGGAGGGAGTGCCTATTTGGTTCAATATCTCTAAATCCACTGATTGTAAATGTAAAATTCGTTCGAATTTATGGAAAACTATTCATAATAGACCAAATGAAAAGCACTTTCATCGGCATGCTACTAGGTCTTTAAGCAAGATGCAAACGTTTATAGCGAGGTGCAAACCTCTCCAGCAGGACACAAAACTTTGTAGCACAAAACAAACCATTCTAGCATGGTACAAAACTTTTCAACACGGCAAACCTTTCTAGCAGGGCCCAGCCTTTCTAGCAAGACGGAAACCTTTTTAGCATGCCGCAAACCTTTACAGTGTGGTAGCCGGAGAATGAAGTCATGTTTGGTTATCTTATTCGGCTATAATTGTAATGTTTCATTCTACCGCTGAACGTTTATAATTTGTTACCTTCATGTTTACGTTATGAATGGAAGGTGAGCTGGTGCAATCCAGTTTTAGGATGACTACATGCAATCCACCCTCAAATATACAATATAGTTCATTCTTGATTGTGATGATTACTTTATTTTTAGCAAATATTCGTTCATTCACCGAAATATCAATTTATTTGTCAGGATTGTCCCGCCGACAAACACGACACACTCTACTGTGGCCACAGCGAGGATGCAGGAATTATTTGTCAACTCCCCGTTCCCGAAACCACCCCTGCAACCACCACTCGTAAAGCTACCACGATACAAATACACACTCAACAACCAGCGGGACCCATGGCTCTCGATAACGCAGGTACGATTCGTAACTGAATTCAAATAGGTCACCTAAGTGAAAACGCTATATTCTCGAAATAAACCTTGATCAGTATTTTCTGGTCTCAACCTATTATCGTTCACTTCTCGGCGACCTCATTTTCAACATGAATCGACAAATAACACGAGCAAAGCACATATGATTGTGATATATTTTTGCATCGGGTACAAATACTAACCCTTATCGGATCGTAACGTCTAGATTGTCATGCGAACCGACTCGTACTCACAGCGTTTGAATTTCACAAAGTTTATCATTCCACTAGGCGAACGTCCGATGAGTCTTTCACACACAACGATTAGTTCTTCCACACAACGAACAGTGTCTCAATAACGTCTGGTTGTCTTCTATATGTCCTTTAGTCAACACTTAACAATTCTTCTTAGTATTCCTCTCGTTCTTTACAGTCCTTTTTCGTCTGATTATCACTTATACTAGATGGCTGACTGCGGCCATTTTGCTAGCACCAGAAACATTTTACAACTGCATAAATTATCCATCTAGTAAACAAGCACGTCGTGGGGGGAATTTCTAGGTGTCACGTGGTGCGAATGATAAGTCGTGATTGGCTGTACGGTCGCGCGAGTGTGTCGTTGGTATGTGAACTGGGGAGCGCTTGCATGCAAATGTTTGCTGTGGGCAGAAAGTGTTGCAATGTTGTAGAAGTCTGTGACGTGTCGGTGCGTGTATGTTTGCGTAAGTGCGGGTGGAGTTAGGTTTTGGGGAATGAAACCTGAAAAATATACTACATGATGAACGATATTAAGTGTCCTTATCTGGGCAAGATCTGATACATTGTGAAACTCACGAAATTTTATTAACAGCTACAACCGAGGTTGCATTCACGAGATTGGCAAAGTTAACAACTACGAAGTTAGATATTGTCAATACTTCAAGCAAAGAAAACTTGATTTACAGCCTTGAGGTCTATAGATATTCTCCAGTCGTATGATGTCAGATCCCATAGAAACGTTAACGTCCATCAATAAGCTATATAGTATTGATAGACAATTGCGTCGATAGGACTCCCGATTCGAGAGAGTGATACCTTCTCCTCTCTTTAATGTGATCGAGGATAAGATGGGAGCTCAAGTCAGGCAAGGAATTATTGACCTCGAATGTGTTCTCTTTGTCAAATGGGCTGATTTATCATCTGATGTGGGACTTTGCTTACTGATATTATCAATAATGGTGTACATTCTTATTCCAATACAGGTGGTGTGCTTGAGTTGAAAAATGAATCCCCCGAGGGCTGCTTCAGTTGGACCTCATTCTGCACTGTGGTTGGCTGGAGCTGCATGACGTCATTATATATCGCTAGCCGATGAACAGGACATACTATTTTGGTGACGAGGCGAACGAAGTGCTTATCTGAATACGCAATTAAAATGCAAATCAAAATGCAAATGTTGATGTTCTAAACAATTATACGATTGACTTGAATGATATAAAATGAAACAAAACAAAGACAATTCGGTGATTTTTTTTTATCTCTTTCAGTAGTCGTTGCGAAAGTAAAGTTTGTCCGTAGGAGCATAGTAGGTCTCTTTAGAATACTTGCACATCAAGTGTGAACGCAAACTATGAATAACAAGAGTTGTAGTCAAATAAACATATTATTCTTGTGTTTCAATGTGTAGATTACATGGCTAATGAATTTGAGAAAATTTGGACTATATGAAGGCTGCTCATAAAATGCAATGAGAACGAGCATTTCCTGATCACATTATCCAATGGTTATTTTCGGAAATGATTCGATTCCCGAAAGATATATTATGCCCACTGCTGAATTGATTGGGGTGCTCAACCCATTACTCAACAAATAGCGTACATATCGCAATAATAGCACTGCGATTTCATGCAAGATGTGAGACAAATGATGTGATTGGTTGTGTACACGTTTGTTTTTGACAACTCAACTGGCCCAAGGGCTGAGTTTATCCACGTGCAACCCGTTGATTCCTCACTCACTAGTATAATTCTAGCTAAGTACAGCCCACTGAGTCTTCACTCAGTAGTACAAGTCTATCCACTTACAGTTCCTCACCCATTAGAATAAGTTTATCCACTTACAGAACGGTGATTCATTACCCAATAGTATTAGTCCATTAGCCGAAGGGTGATTTTTTAGGAATTGCTACCATGAGAGGGCACCAGACTTTTTGACTTGATTTTGTTAGATATATGTATCTACTACCAGAAAGAGCATGATGGACACTTCGGGAGAGTAGCTTAGCTTCAGTACAACCTTAAATGTTAGAGTGGGGTCTTAAACAGATATAAACCCTCTTCAGACGAACGCAATTCAACCCGCTACATATATCCTCTACATCAAACTGGTTTTTTTTTTTACTATTAATGTATCATAATGAAGTATACAGGTATACAGGTTATGTGGATAGTATGACAAGTCAAAATATACTGGATCTTGTCTTGGATCATATTATTTTTTCAAATTAGAGTCAATTTGTTCATAGCAGAAACCGCAGCAAATGAGATAGCACCACATTTCAAGTAACTTGTTCTATTTCGATTGTATTGATGTTAACATGTATATCAGCATTTTTTTCTATCGTTATTTCTTTCAGAAACTTATTTCGTTACTCCATCCATCCATCCAAATTATCACCCTATGTAAAAACTAGACACTTTCGGCTCACTTACGACCGCTGGGGTGTATCCTCTGTAGCCCTATCATCCATGTAGCCCCATATCCGTGTTATCAACAAGGAGGGGGGGATTAGTGCAACGGCTAAAAAAGGTTATCATTGAAAAGTGAAGTGTTAAGCCGCACCTGTTTTTTTTTCACCAAAATTGCTGAAAATTGAAGATCAAATTTAAGGTCACCACAAAAATCACTTTGTTTGAATTTCCATTCCGACATGTTCGATATGATGACAGAATTATAGCCAGGTCGAACTTTTCACCAAAACATATTATATTTCAACTCGAAATATTTGACAACGTTAACTTTCAATATAAAATTCAATATAAATTCAATATAAAAGTTGACCAATACTGCATCCTCAAGCTATATATCAACTCAAAATATTCGACAAACTTGGTTTTGAGTGCAATTTTCAAGTAAAAGTTGACCAAAACTGCATTCCAAGATTACGGAATTGGAGCCAGTTTAAGACCCCACTCTAACGAACTTTTCACCACAAGTTATATCTTCACTCAAAATAAGTGCCAAACTGGGTTTCAAGTTGAATTTAAAGTAAAAACAGAAACCCATATGGGTTTCAGCAGAAATACAGCAGAAGACCTTGGTCTTATGTATTTCTGGTTTCAGGTACTAGAAAGGTACTCAAAACTTAAAACTGGAGCCAGGTCGAAATTTTTACCACAAATTATATTTTAACTTAAAATATTTGCCAAATATACTTGGTTTCAAGTTGAAATTCGAAACAACTGTTGACCAAAACTGCATTTCAAGATAACAAAATTGGAGTTAAATCACACTTTTTTCCATATGTTATATTTTCACTCAAAATATGTGCGAAATCTGGTTTCAAGTTGATATTACAACAAAAAGTTGACCAAAACTGCATTTGAAGATGCTAAAATTTAAGCCGAAACAAAAGTTCTATTTTCACCCCAAAAATGTACCAAATTTGGTTCAAAATTGAAATTACAAGCGAATATCGACCAAAACTGCATTTCAAGATGATGAAATTGGAGCCAGATCAAAGCCAGATCGCGAAAAGCTCCATTTTTACCCCAAATATGTTCCAAATGAGGTTTGAATGTGAAATTCAACTAAAAGTTAACCAAAAGTGTTGTATTCGAAAATGATGAAAAATTATGAAGCTGGATCAGTATGTCCAATAAATCTTCTATTTCTATTCAAAATATGTGCTAGCTGAGTTCAAAGTTGTCAAATTAATGAATGGGTTCACAGCATGTTATAACTAGCCAAATCAATCTTAACTTATTCAGTATAATCTGTGGTACTACAGCCATGAATTACCTACTGAACATAACCTTTTCCCGTTGAGCACAATAATATATGGTAATAGCATCAAATATCTTTATTGTGCTCAACGAAAGACATAAACAGCAAAATTGATATTGATTTATTCAGTAATATTGCTGGTAGTAAAGCCATGAAATCACTACTGGACACAACATTTTCCTCATTGATCGCAAAAATAAATGTCACTCACCTTAATTATTTTTATTGTAATAAACAATAATAAACTTAACTAGCAAAATTAATGTCAACTCATTAGGTAGTATCAACATTATTACTAAATATCAACTGCACAAAACCTTTTCCCCATTTAGTCGAACAATAAATGTTCCTTGCCTTATCTTTTTTATTATATTCAATAATAGACTCAACTAGCCAGAATAATGTTGACTTATTCAGTAATATCGATGGTACTATAGCCATATACTCAGTACTGGACAGAACATTTTCCTTACTGAGCCGAATAATAAATGTACCCTGCCTTAGCTATTCCTATTGTGCTCAGTAATGAATATACATAAAACTATCAAAATTCATGTTAACTTATTCAGTAATATGATGTTACTACAGCCATAAAATCTTTACTGAACAAAACTTTCACATTGTTGACCCCAATGAAAATATTCCTCGCCTAAACTAGTTTTATTGTGCTCAATAATAAAATTTACTAGCAAAATTAATATTAACTCATTTACTAATAAAAATGTTACTACAGCCATAAAATCTCTACTGATCAAAACTTCTACCTTGTTGAGCCCAATAATAAATGGTCCTCGCACTTAATATTTGTTATTATGTTCAATAATAGACTCAACTAGCAAAATTAATGTTAACTTATTCTGACAGTAATATCAATGTTACCGTAAAATCTCTGCTGAAACGATCTTTCACTTTGCCGAGCCCAAAAATGAATGTCTCTTGTCTTAACTATTTTTATTGCGCTCAGTAGTGAACTAATGGAATAAGCTTTATTTGGTAATATTGTTGCAACTTCACCAAAAACATCAGTTCTCTATTCTGAACAAGAAAATCCAGTGCCATTATCTTTCATAGTACATGCAATTGGGATGATCATAAATGTCAAAATCGGTATTTCACATATCTGTAATAAGTTAGGTCGTTAACATATTAATATTGATAAGATCATTCTGAGAAACTATTCCTTCCCAACAAGATTCCCAAATATTATTAAGATTCGTCGAAAACTACCGTCTGTAGAGTGTTCACAAGCCAAACAGGCTGATTTCAAGGCAAAATGTGTCCCCAAACCACCAATTAAGTTGTCAACCAAAAACGATAGGTATCGTGGTTTTACCAATATATATGAGCCTGTAAAAATATTCCTGTGATTAGGTGAGAATTGGCCTGTAGCACATTCACAAGAAAATCTCTGCGGACGCAGATGCGGATGCGGACGACTATCGCAAATCCATAGTATCCGCCGAACTTTGTTCGGGGATACAATTGAATACCACTTCTCATACACATTGAAATGTTGAAATTGTATTCTGATATCCGCAGTGGTCACACCTTTAGCTCCGTCAATCCAAGACTAGACTGCTAGAGTGGAATTCTAAAATTTGCAAACAAAATTGTGAAACATCAATACATTGATCAAATATAATTGTTACATATTAATAGATTGATACTTACATTTTAACACCATAATATTTCATGAAATAATATTTGTTGGTTTCTCTGTGACCTTTAAAAAAACATACTTGCTGGAATGTGCATTCAAATCGCTCATTTTGTCATTCGCTATAGCATAACATACCGATATGTTCAAAATTCCGTTGAAAATTTAAGCTACTCTTCTGAGAAGTCCATCATGATGTTTTGTCATGTTGAGGGATATATAAACTGGAAAAAACAGTCAAAGTTTGGTGCCCTTTCATAGTAGTAAATTTTGGATGGGCTCATGGACTAATACTTACTGTCAAGCCATACGCTATATGTGGCGATTTTGCCCTAAGCACGCGGCAGGTGATTGTAAACATAAAAGCCATTTATGTGGCCTTTCTGTACTTGGCCTTGTTTTGACATGCTCCGTTCGAGCGTGCGTTGCCACGGCGACGTATTGTAATTTACGCTCCAGTAAACTATAACAATGGATCGATTTAACCTCGCGTGCGCCCTGCAGTTTCTGGTGTATTATATATACACTGGAAGCGACTCGTTCGAGGAGATTGTCCAAGATCGAGACTAGGACGCACATGAGGCTCGCCATGAGCTTTGTGTTCCCTGGGTCTGAGTAGTGGGCTCCTAGAGCCCTGGGGACGATTTCCGTGGGGAGGCCCGGGCTGGGAGAGACGAGTTGCTGACTCGGGGGCCTTCGGCCCTGTGGATCGCCAGCTCTCTCCCTTCCCGGGACATGTGACAGAGGCTCTGGCCAGCATGTCGGACTGTACGGGGTTCCGTCCCCGAGGCAGACCGCGGCTCGCCAGGCCCCGCCAGTTAACACCGTGGTGATGAACCAGTTTCTGAACGGTGTCCGTAGGCCTGGGAGTGTCGGGTGGGCTGTTACCTGGTTACCGTTAATGATGAAGTAGTTACCGTGTCCGCCGCGACCTCCGGTGAGCGGCCCTGCCGCGAGGATCCGGAATAGCGGATGCGCGTCCGCAAGGACTCGGATGAGAGAGGACTATCCTCGAGGATCCCGAAGAGCGGACGGTAGTCAATAACTTTACATTGGTGCCGTGACCAGGATCAGTCCGACAGTGTTCCATCGCAGCCTACCGTCACAGTGTTGTAGCCTCCTTAGTCCCTGGGGATCGCCCGCTCCTCAAGGACGTCTCAAAGAATGACAAGAGCGAAAGAGAAGGCCAAAGATAAGGCCGATGAATCCAAGGGGAGGGATAAGGGTGGAAATGTCGCGGACCACACCCGGTCGCGCGACAGCCCCCGTGAGACGTCTCCGGACGACTCCGGCGGCCGGAAGGAACGCGCGGAAACCTCCGTGGACAAGACCCCGTCCGCGGAGACGACTCCGGCGTCCCTGGCTCCGTCTTCGGACGTAGAGTCGGGCCCCGCGGGGCCGCAGCAGGAGTTGCCGTCAAGGCCGGACCTTGACGTGTTAGGCGCGGTGGGTGGAGTTGGCAACGGCTCTACGCCGCGCCCGCCCGTGCCCAGAACAGATCCGTGGCAAATGGCACCCTTCCCTAAGACGCCTTCTAGCGTCCGGAATCGAGCGCCAATGCATGCGGGTCCTTCTGGACGAGCGGACCAGTCATACCAGATGCCGCACCCGGCCGGGTGGGCTCCCTCGCGAGCCTCCGGCATGGGTTCTGGTCGGTCCGCACCGGGCAGTGTGGTGGATCAGCTCACCGACGCACTTGGCGAGCTGGCCCCCCTCGGGCGCTATGACCGCGCCCGGTCGCCCCATCAGGGACGATCAGACCGGCGGAACCGCTCCCCTTCTCCGCTGTCACAAGGCAACTCGGGGCCTTTGACGGAGAGGGAGAGGTGGCTGATATCCGAGGCGCTTGTACTGTTCAAGCGGAATCAGCTGCATTCGAGCGTTGACCCGTCGGTCACCCTAAGTCCGGGGATGTCTGGGCCAGTAGCCCCTCCCCAAGTCCTGCCGAGTCCGCAGGCGCCAGTGGCCCCCGCAATGGGACCCGCGCCTGCCCCGCGGCTCGGAGGCACCACGTTGGCGACCGCGTCGACCGTTCCGACGGTTGGAGCGCAAGCCGCGTGGTCGACTTACCCTGGCACGTACAGTGTGTCGGACGGGCAGTGGCAACAGGCGGCTTCGGCCCCAAGCTTTGCCGCCCCTTCTGGAGCCTACCCAGTAGGTTCGATGGGAGCCCCGCCCGCACCTAGCCAGAGTGGGTTTTCAGCGGGAATGATCCCGGCGGCAAACGTGAGCTTCCCTGCTCCTATGTCCGCGGCGTCGATGTTTGCTCCGGCAGACTCCGCCGCAGGCGCGGGAAGCGCGCGGAACTTGCCGCAGTACACGGACGACCCCGGAGCCGGGACCGCACGTCGGGCGCGTAGCAAACGCGATGACGGGCCCGACCACTCTTCGTGGCGGAAACGGTTCAACGGGGATAACGCCGACTTGGAGGACTACTTGCTCCAGGTATGGCGTACCGCCGTGTACGAAGGATGGACCCAGCCTGAAGCTGGACACGTCCTCGCGGGGAGCCTGGAAGGGAAAGCTCTCCGCGTGATGCCGTGTCTGCCGGTAGGAACAGTGACGTTCGGCGAGGTGGCTCGTCAACTTCGCCTGCTGTTCCCGCCGACGACCAATCGGCGGCAGTCTGAACGAGAGTTCAAGGCGCGTATCCGCCAGCCGACTGAGTCCGTGACAGACTATGCGTACAGCTTACGCATACTCGGCCGGAGAGCTTTTCCGGACATGGACTCCAGACGGTTTGAGACGATGCTGATCGACCAGTTCATCGATGGCCAGCCTTACCACCTAGCGTACGGGCTGGCCACCCATGAAAAGCGATCGATGGAGGAGGCGATAGACTTCGCGCTTGCGCTTGAGATGGCTGTCCGTCCTAGACAGTTGCCTCCAGCCTCGGCTGTACCCGCGCAGGTGGCGACTCCTCCTCCGGTCAAGGCATCGCAGGTAACCCCGTGGCAGGACCCGGTCGTCCGGGAACCCGCCAGGGAACCTACCCAGCAGTGGGTTAGTGCGCCGGCACCCTCTACAGGGGCGCCCGCACATGCGGCACCGGTCGCCGCGCCGCGCTCGCCTTCGGACGAGTGCGACATAGAGGAATACGACCTCGGCGCCGCGCAGATGATTGCGCACTGCGCCGGGCTCGAAGCTCCGGGAGCCGCAGAATGTTGCGCGTTCACCTCCGGACCAGCTCAGAACCGTCCCTGCTACTTCTGCGGAAAGCAGGGACACTTTTGGCTGAAGTGTCCGGAGTTGTTGGAACGCCTGCGGTCGCGCGGATACCAGGGAGCTCTCCCTGGCCCGCAACGGAGGAATTCCTTCCGGTCTGGTCCTCCGGGACAGCAGAATCGGAACCCGCGGCAGGGAAACTAGATCCGGACGTGGTGGCGACCAACACTGCGTCCGGGGATAGTTGTTCGGTGGCAAACGATGCCGCCCCACCCGCTGATGAGCAGGACGGACCCCAAGTGGATATGACTTCTCCGGAAGTAGTCCTTGGAGACCAGTCTAGCTCCTCCGCGGCTGAGGCGGATGGCGAGGACTCCGTAGATGAGCCCAGCACGTGCGAAAGGTATCGCCCGACCTGCGCGCTGGTGAGGGACCCCTGCTGGTACCTGCCCCTGTCCTTCGGACGGGAGCCGGTCCGGTTCCTCATAGACTCAGGCTCGGAGGTGACCCTCGTGGCCGCCGGAACGTTTAGGAAGGAGCCCGCACTCCGCAACCTCGAGTTGCGAGATCCCGGACCGTACAAGCTCTACGGAGCGGGAGACAACCGCATCCGTATCCATGGCATCATCGATCTGCCTATTACCCTTGGGGACAAGGTGTATCTGACAGAGGCGATCGTGGCGGATATCGGAGCGGCCGGGATAATTGGGATGAATTTCCTACGGGTCCACCGGGTGATTGCCAACTTTAGCGCTGGCGAGTTCCGGATGGGAGAGGACACACACTTCCTCTTCCGCTCGGGCCCGATGCATTCATTCCAGATGCGGACATCGCGCACTGTAGTAGTGCCGCCGATGAGTGAGATGATCATCGAGACGAGGCCGCGGCGTCCCCGCATGCCCCTCGATGGTCGTCCGTGTATAGTGCAACCCGTGAGCAGTTTCGCCGCAGGAACTGGGCTCGTGCTGGGTGGGGCCCTGGTCATGTCCAACCCCCGCGCGATGCCCATCCTTGTGGTGAATCCTACGGATGCTCCGATTGTACTGAAGCGCGGATGCATAGCAGCTACTGCTATTCCCGCGGCTTCGAGTCGTGTCATCCCCGACGATCCGGTCTGCCGCGCTGCGTGCGCGACGGCGGCCGCCGGAGATGATCCGTTCACCCTGCCGGACCATTTGGAATCTCGGGTTCCGAAGGACCGGTTGGATGAAGAGCAGCGCCAAGCGCTCCGCAGACTGCTGCGGCAGTATGCGGATGTGTTCATGGGTCCTGATGGTGCGGTTGGCAAGACTGACGTCGCCAAGCACCGCATCGACCTCGTAGACGAGCGTCCTCTCAAGCAGCGTCTTCGTCGGGCAGCAATAGTGCACCAAGAGGTCATAGACCAGGAGGTGCAAAAGATGCTCGACTTGGACATCATCGAACCCAGTGACAGCCCTTGGGCCAGTCCGGTGGTTATGGTGAAGAAGAAGGACGGCTCGTGGAGGTTCTGCGTGGACTATCGGAAACTCAACGATGCCACGCGGAAGGACTCATATCCTCTCCCGCACATTGAGGATACCTTCGATGCCCTGGCCGGGTCGCACTATTTCTGTGCTCTGGATCTGGCCTCCGGGTATTGGCAGGTGGAGATGGAGGAGAGTGATCGGGCGAAGACTGCCTTCGTTACCAAGAACGGGCTCTACCAATTCAAGGTAATGCCGTTCGGGCTCTGTAACGCACCAGCGACGTTCGAGCGCCTCATGGAGATGGTACTCAAAGGGTTCCTCTGGAAGCGATGTATGGTCTACATCGACGATGTCGTCGTGTATGGCCGGTCGTTCGAGGAAACCCTCACCAACCTCCAGATCGTGCTCCATCGCATCCGCGGAGCAGGGCTTAAATTGAAGCCAAGTAAGTGCGAGCTATTCGCGCAGGAAATCCTGTACTTGGGCTTCATGGTAACGGGCACCGGAGTGAGACCAGACCCCGCAAAGGTGGCGGCCGTGCAGAAATGGCCTCCGCCATGTAACGTGGCGGACGTGAGGTCCTTCTTGGGCTTCGCGGGCTACCACCGCAGGTTTATTCGCGGCTTTGCGGAGATCGCGCGTCCCCTTACTATCCTCACGGAAAAGGGCGCCGATTTTGTTTGGTCCGCCGAGCAGGCTAACGCCTTCTCGGGACTCCGGCAGGCCTTGGTAGTGGCCCCGGTGCTGCGGCACCCTCGTCCGGACTGCGAGTTCATCCTGGACACCGACGCGAGTAACTTCGCGCTTGGCGGTGTCCTCTCGCAGATCGTGGATGGGCAAGAGCGGGTAGTAGCTTATGCGAGTGTGGCCTTGAGCCGCTCTCAAATGAACTACTGCACCACTCATCGCGAGTTGCTCGCGGTGGTTACGATGACCAAGCGTTTCCGGCACTATTTGTTGGGACGCCATTTCCGCTTGCGGACTGATCATAGTTCGCTGAGATGGCTCCTCAACTATAGTGAGGCCGACGGCTTGGTGGCGCGGTGGCTCGTCAAACTCCAAGAGTATGACATGCAGATAGAGCATCGCGCTGGTAAGTTGCACGGCAACGCGGACGGCCTGTCCCGTTGTCATAAGTGCAAGAATCCGGGTTGTGCAGGGATGGCACCATTCCAGCAAGCCGCGGATTCGTCCTCAGACTCGGAATTGGACGTTCCGGGGAGACCGCCGGCCGCCGCCCCCTCTAACAACACGGCGGCCGGAGCGTCTAGGGCTCATCTCCGCGCGCGGACCCGCCGATATCGGCGAGGGCGTCCCGCATATGAAGCGGAGGTGCGGCTCAGCTCCAGCGAGTCTTCCTCGAGTCCGGCGGTGTACTCCTCGTGGGTACCCTCGTCCTCTGGAGAGTCTGAGTATGAGCGGTCCTTGCCCCCTGTGGTGATGGCCGCTGCGGCGCAGCCGGACGCGACGGATGAGGAGCCTAATTACTTGGGTGGCTACTCTCCGGCGCAGATAGCTGCGGCGCAGAGAGCTGACAGAGCTCTGGCACCGGTAATCACAGCCCTTGAGGCCGGCCAGAAGCCCTCGAAGGATGAGCGAAAGACCTACAGGGAGGAGACCTTGTCTCTAGTATCTCAGTGGGAACGACTCTCCTTGAGGGATGGCCTCTTATACCGGCGCTATGAGCCACCGACCCCACTGCCTCCAATATGGCAGTTGGTGCTTCCGGCGGAGCTGCGGAAAGAAGTACTCCACCAGTTGCATGACCTCCGGGTGACCGGTCACTTGGGAATCCGGAGGACCGTCCATAGGCTACAACAGCGCTTTCATTGGCCTGGTAGCGGCTTGGACGTGCAACGGTGGTGCGCAGCCTGCCCTCGGTGTCAAGCTCGCAAAGGAGTCCCGACTCCTGGCCGCCACCCCTTAACCACGGTTAAGGCGGGCGCGCCGTTTGATCGGATAGCTTTGGATATACTGGATACCCACCGGGTCACCCCGCGCGGTTTCCGGTACATCCTGGTGATATCCGACTATTTTACCAAGTATACCGACGCCTACCCACTGCGCCGCCAGACTGCGGACGAGGTAGCTCGGTTATTGGTGAATAGATGGGTGGTGTACCATGGGGTACCTAAACAGGTACATTCGGATCAGGGCACGCAATTTGAGAGCAACCTGTTCCGGAACCTAGCACAGATGCTAGGGAGTACCAAGGTGCGTACCACCCCCTACAGGCCCCAGTCTGATGGCCAGGTCGAACGCTTTAATCGATCGGTCCTCAACATGCTGGCGGCCTTTGTGAATGATCGTGCGAATGATTGGGATGACCACCTCCCGTATGTCTTAATGGCGTACAGGTCGTCGGTCCACTCTTCGACCGGAGTTACTCCGCACGCGATGTTGTACGGCCGGGAGTTAAATTTGCCCGTGGATATTATGTATCCAACTGCGGCAGAGACCGGCGCAGTACCCCAGTGCGGTCCGGAGTACGTGGAGTGGATTCGCCGCGCCCTGGCGAACGCCCATGATTTCGCGCGCGCGCGCCTGGACAAGTCTGCCCTCCGGCAGAAGCGAGGCTATGACGCCCATGCTAAGGGTAGGCCAGCTTTTGCAGAAGGCGACAAGGTGCGCTACTATTATCCGCCGCTTAAGCAAGGCAATAAATTTGCTAAGCCGTGGATAGGCCCGTTTACAGTACTGAAACAGGTGACAGATGTGGACTACCGGATCCGGAGGGATTCCGATCCGGACAGGGTTCTGGTTGTCCATATCGATAATCTGAAGAAGTACGAGGGCCCGCTTGTCATGGATCCGCTAATTCAAGATGCGGAACCGGATGACGCTCCCGTATGGGATCCGTCCGGTCAGCATCCGCGGACTCCGGACGAGCGTGTGCGCCGTATGGTGGGCCTCCCGGACCCCTCTGACCCGTCAGATGATGGGCTGGGTGGCTATCAGCCAGATGACGGCGATCCGCAGGTACCTCCACTCCCTCCAGTACCTGCGGATGACGGGCGGCCACGCCGGAAACCACGTGCGCCAGCCCGGTATGGGTGGGAATAACCTTCCGCCCATGCGGATGCGTCTGCGGTACCCGTCTATCATACTACGGACGGGTTTTAGGTCGTTCCGTGAGAGTCCGCACGACTTACCTCCGCGGGTGGCTACTTTGTGGCCATCTTCGGAGTTGAGGTCCGCGGAGACTTTCATGTCGTAACGCCGCCGCTCCGCATCCGCCCTCCTGTAGTTTCTAGCGCCAGGGACGTGCGGATGGCCGGTCCGCACCTTGTGGACGGCTGTCCGGCGTAATCCGTACAACGGTTACGCTGGCCGGACGAATTTACTGATTCGGCCGGACGCCCCTGGTCCCGGGACAACCTCTTATATGGCCAGACTGAGGTTGGGATTTACGTCCGCTACGGGAGAAGCGTCTTCCCACGGATTTGGGGAACTGGCTCTGGACGCGGGGATAGTGTCCGCAGATGAGGACTGATGTCCGCGGTTCGTCCGCGTGACTCGTCCGGCGTCCGCGGCGCTTTAAGATGACGCACTTCGGTGTAGTTATCCCCCGTGAGCCACTACTGTAATTGCGGTTATAGTAGATTAAGGTTTCTTACGGCAGGAAACCGACTATCCATTATGATAATGGAGCGGTTGTTAAGTCCGCGTGTGCGGACCAGCCGCGGCAGCGGGTGACGCTCATTCTCGTCCGGATCGTACCTTACAATACGCGGTTCGGCCGGAATGACCGGAACCCCGGCCTCCTTCTAAGAAGGGGGTCGTATATTACATGCGCAACACTTGTGGTGGCTTCTAATTCCAATTTCATCTTCATTGGATAAGGGCAATACGCCGTACAATGGTAGACGTCCGGCCTGGACTCCGTCCGCGGGCAGCCCCGGACGTCCGCCGGCTATTGCTTTCACCATCTTTGGGCGCCTCTAGATTGGGCGCCGGTATGAAGGGTTCGCCCCCTAACCAGTGCGGTTATGGACCATGCCGGCTCCGCGTCTAAATCTATTGGCTCCGCGCTCCGGTAGTCGTTTGAGGAGGCTCTGGGCTGGACCGGGCACCGCTCCGCGGCCGGGCAGTACGTCGGGGATGCTAGTGGGCGCTTTGCAAACGCCCATAGGGCGCCCGATTGTCTGTCCGGACGCCATGGGTATGTCCGATCGCCCTGTAAGCGTGCCAGCGGCTATGGGGAGTGATTTTGTTTATTTTCCATCTCATTTATTATTTTTGGGAGGATTATAAGCCACAAGTGTGCGGCATGTCTCTGGAGAATTCTGTTCTTGCTCATTTACTGATACAAAGTGAGTCAAGTATGTGAAATTTCCTTTCCGGTGCAATAGAGAGTAAGAAATCGGGAGATTTCTGCTTTCGCGAGAGGGGTGTAAGGAGTTGCGCTAATCTTGACAGTGACGGATTGCTGTGATATTTGAAAAGACTGGAGAATGACGATTTATTGTTGTTTTCGTCTGACATATTCGTACAAGCCACAAGTTAGTGGTTACTGTCAATTTTATGCCCAATTTCTACCTTGCTTTGGTGATTAGTTTCACGTCATTTACCGCCAGTGCGGAAGCTTTAGCTAATGACTGAT
The DNA here is from genome assembly GCA_949152475.1 of Terebella lapidaria. Lineage (NCBI taxonomy): Eukaryota > Metazoa > Annelida > Polychaeta > Terebellida > Terebellidae > Terebella > Terebella lapidaria. The sequence goes on from OX424560.1 coordinate 32,154,619, forward strand.
CTTAATTACTGTAGTTATTTGCGAGGTCCCCCGGGATAGAAATGCGTTTCTACCCGTATACATGGTTTGATTTGGAGTCACCGGAGGGAAATGACTGCCTCCGCATGAGTTTTATGGTGTTTGTATGTTGGTTCGGCAGTGTGTCAGTATGACCGGGGACAGAGTTTTGCAGCGACACCGCGTGCATTGCTGCACGTGTAGTATAGCTGTCATTTGTTACATGTATATATATGTAAAAATGTCGTTCTCGGATTTTTATTAATCTCCAGATGTGTAGCACATGTGTTTTGTGCCATCCGCATTTCGTCCGCCGATGCGGCGCTGGATTCCGCGGGATCCGCGTGTCCGGTGTTCGAGATGCGGGTGATTTTGTCAGTTGTAAACTCCCCATGCGGGCCGTGCTGAAGACGTGCGGGCGGGCGGGCGGCTGCATGAAAGTGCAGACGTCCGTCCATCTGCGTGTCTGTACACAGGCCTGTGCGGGTTGCAGTATACAGATACTGGCAGTCGATGCGGCTTGCCGCGTTGGCTTTGATAGCTGTCTGCGACAGCTGTCCGCAGGTGTATGTGTGTCTGTTAGATGTACATATGTCATGCGGGCGTGCCGGAGTCGCTTCCGCGGCTCCGCCCTGCCTCAGACCCGCTCTGCGGATCTGAGGAGCCGGCCGGCAGGGCGGTCGGCAACATTTTAGAGGTACTATCACTTTTGATCACTCGGTGTGTCGTTTTACAAAATTTCTAAATTTAAAGTCTAACCTTAAAGATATTCCAAAGACTCGACACACCGTCCTTTTATAATGGATGACCTTTCAAGGTCATCACACGGTTTTGGACCACCTCGGTCAAAATTCTAGCTTGTTTATTAGGATTTATTCAAAATTGCAAAGCGCGTTATAGTTTACTCCATAAGTCCGGGGGTAGTTCCCCATTCTTCCAAAAGGGACTCTTAAAGTCCTAGTGTTTGCGCCGTGACTTCCGGGCGTTGCCATCGTGCCTTCTTCCGGCCCCCGCCATGCGAAGCCTTCGTCGGGTTTCGAGCATTTTGGGCGCGGGCGGAGCATGTTGGGGACCAACATTGTAAGAAGGGGGTAATGTGGCGATTTTGCCCTAAGCACGCGGCAGGTGATTGTAAACATAAAAGCCATTTATGTGGCCTTTCTGTACTTGGCCTTGTTTTGACATGCTCCGTTCGAGCGTGCGTTGCCACGGCGACGTATTGTAATTTACGCTCCAGTAAACTATAACAATGGATCGATTTAACCTCGCGTGCGCCCTGCAGTTTCTGGTGTATTATATATACACTGGAAGCGACTCGTTCGAGGAGATTGTCCAAGATCGAGACTAGGACGCACATGAGGCTCGCCATGAGCTTTGTGTTCCCTGGGTCTGAGTAGTGGGCTCCTAGAGCCCTGGGGACGATTTCCGTGGGGAGGCCCGGGCTGGGAGAGACGAGTTGCTGACTCGGGGGCCTTCGGCCCTGTGGATCGCCAGCTCTCTCCCTTCCCGGGACATGTGACAGAGGCTCTGGCCAGCATGTCGGACTGTACGGGGTTCCCGCCAGGCCCCGCCAGTTAACACCGTGGTGATGAACCAGTTTCTGAACGGTGTCCGTAGGCCTGGGAGTGTCGGGTGGGCTGTTACCTGGTTACCGTTAATGATGAAGTAGTTACCGTGTCCGCCGCGACCTCCGGTGAGCGGCCCTGCCGCGAGGATCCGGAATAGCGGATGCGCGTCCGCAAGGACTCGGATGAGAGAGGACTATCCTCGAGGATCCCGAAGAGCGGACGGTAGTCAATAACTTTACACTATATAATATAGATCCTATTTAGAGGTTTAGGCCTAATGCTATGTAAGTTAATAGCTGCTTTGATCTTAATTATTGTTTAATATTATAAATATTTGAATTCATACCAATTTAAGTAAGTCATTATATTAAAGCAATTAAAGTTGGCTAGCCTATAAATTGTAGCACCCCAAAATCATCCAATCATCCAGCCATAGGAATATACATGGGGGCTAATGGTATTGCCTATGCCTAATAGGCTAGGCCGGGTTTGCACATTTGTAAGCGAGTTTCCATAGACAAGAATACCGGCGTCAGGAGCTTATGACGGCGGTTGGCTAGGATTGGCCGGTATTGCCGCCGGCGTACGAAAGCTTATGAGCGGAGGTGATGACCAGCGCTCAAGATGTTTTGATGGCAAATAGGCGTATCGGGTGTTTTAACCTACGTTTGCACGCTGTAAACACCTCATAATTATTTTGTATTTCACAGTTACTTTCCAGTTTTAGCAAAACACACATCACTTCAGACACTAGAAAAAGTTATAAATGGAAGTATACACTTCGCGAACCCCGAATGGACCCTGGCACAATATTTTTGTCGAGGAGTGTATGCTTTACACACTGGCATTTTTTTATATTTCTATGACAATGCTATTATAATTTATTTTACGAGTGAAAACACTCAATTTCGCTGGAGTCCCACCTATAAGAAATTGTTGGTTTTGATGTACCAGTCTCTGCATGAAGGGATTCTCTTCCGATATGTATCATAAGACCATAATGAGCCATTCAGTTAGAAGTTCATACTCAAACTCACAACACAGTCAAGTCTCTTATCCGCAATTATTTCGGCTGGCCAAATAAATAATTTTCTCTCCAATGTATTTGTACCACTACACTTTTGAAATGCCCTTTAATAACTTGAAATCTCTATTTGTAATACATATACCGTGAAAGAATTTCGGCGACCATACATTCTGTTCCTCGGCGACTTGTTGTATTGTGTATGAGTGAATCATTGTTTCCGCGTAAAGGATAACTTTGTTTACGGTTTTTTTTTTTGCGTTAAGAATATTCGTTTGCTTGCACACAATTAATTACTTTGCATAACCTCGGAAAGTTTGCATGCAAATAACATCACGGTCCTTTCGAGTCGTGGCTTGGTGTATGGAATTCCCGAAGATGCACAGGCATCACGAGGCGTGGTTACACGGCATGGGCTGGGTTTTGTGGTGACAGCCTGGCAAAAGTCCGCGTGCAAGTAATGTTTGGGCTAGTAATGTATCGTTGTAGCCACACAAGCCAATACAGACCTGCTATCCTGGTAAAGTGATTATTTAGGTATACATAAAAACAGCAGATATAATGGAAAATGTCTTGTTCAAATAAATAATGTGACGACAATGTACAGGGGGTGGTCACTAATCGTAGCACGATGGACATTTTGGGTATAATTCTCCATATCTGAATGAAATATTAGTTCATTTCTTAAGGAAATGGTGAATAAGGAGATATTTCACACCAATGAATACAACTACTACCATACAGTTTAAAATAGTGGTGCGTAAATCGACAATAAGCAGATTATTTCAGATTTTCAGAAAAGCATGGGCGTTGTTCCAGCACTGTAGAATTCAGGCATGGGCTTGGTGTCAATACATGTATTGTGGACTGGAAGAGAGCCGCCTCGTGTATTTGAATTTTCCTCTCATTCAAACAATTTTTCATACATTCATACATTTTCACATATGCATTCATACATTCATCAAGTTCTAACAGTATGGTAAAAATATTTTAGAAATTTGAATTCAGGTTTATTTACTATTTATATGAATGTGTAACCAACACGGTACCAGTTCATGGAAATAGATCCACGTCAAATTCAAAATTAGCTATTCGAGTTCAGCGTCGATGATCATATCATATATCAAAGTGTTAGAAATGCATCGGTCTCTTATGGGTTTCTGCTGTTATTTAATAAATAAGCCATACCAAATCACAAATAGAGTGACATTGTGATCAGGTCCAAATTAAGTTATGTTTTTTTCTTTGGCGCTTTCTGTACCGGTTATATTTTGGTCATAGACATAGAACAGAGATGGACTGCCAACTCTGACGTCACTCTCTCTGTTTGTAGTTATTGAGCTTGAGGTCAACAAAGGTCAGAGGAAGAGGGTAGTGACACTTCCGTTGTTAACCTAAAACGTCGTATTGCCATTATTCAATCTTGATGATCCTCTGATTGATGACTTCACGAATGACATTTGACGTATTTTGACAATTAAATTTTGCATGAAAACGCCAAACCGGAAATAACGTACCCCTCTTCCTCTGGACGCAAGCTCAAGGTCACTGAGTACGAGTTGGCAGTCCATCTCTGTTCTATGTCTATGATTTTGGTGAAGTCTGTTATATATACTGTTCTGTTTTTATATTTACATGGCTGAATAGCTTCTGGTGGCTGAATAGCTTCAATTCACTCAGTATTCCAATAGGCATGCCATCTCTTCAGAGATATTTTGTACTTGAAAGGCCAGTTTTGGAAAAGAGAAACAGTAGAAAAGCCTTTGTGTCTGAACGTGCGGGGGAATTGACCCAAAATATATTATGAAAATTAAAATTCCTTACTTACTGGAAATCCAACATACTATCTATTATAACGCCTAGTAGTAGATGGTTGTATGTGTATATTATACAACTAGACGTCGGTGCCTACAAATGCCTTGGGGCATTTCGATTCAAAGTCTGTTTCAGAGTCTGTTTTCTGAGATTGGCCTATGTATTAACTAAAAGAGAGCAATTCAGCAGAGTTATTGCTCCCGGCCGAGGTTGAAATTAACCCAACACACCTTAACATTTGACCAAAAATTCATCCTCCCGGACTGACCAGACATCGGAGCACTCCAGTCCAAAACAACAGGTTTCGTCTGCGTAATGAGCGTGATAACTGACGAAAATATTTTCGACGATTCGTCAAAGCGTTCATGTGTTATCATTTCGTATTGGAGGAAAAAAAATTTACGGTGTTGCTGTTTATCCGAAATCAAGTTTGAATTACATCCAGGGAGTAAATACCTGTATAATTTTGTTTATTTCTCCATTCTGCAACATAACCAGAAGTAAATACATCTTAGAAATGTTTTAAATATCATACACAGTATTAACCACGTCTGTGCATTGTAACCACCAGGCCCCTGCATTTGTGATACCACTCAAATAATCGAGTTTGTCCATTGTGGTGACTTTCTATTTGATGAGCAAGTTATAATGCCCTATAGAATAACTACTGTGACCATATTGCAACTCATGAATAAGTTAATTTAATCATGAAAATCATTAAAGTTTCAATCATTCGGTTCTTTCGGCAACGAAAAGTTGGGTGGGTAACGGTCGTCACGTTTTCTCATTCATTCGAACTTGTCGAATCATAGAGCATACATTTTCGACAATAGGGAATATTTAACTACCAGGATAGCGATACCAGACATCAATCCATAGAAAATACACTTTATAATAGAGACATTTCTCCCCATCTGTCACACGTCACTGCCATAATTCATCAAAAACCAGGTCCATGCTGGCCAACCAAGCCCATACATGACGAAACCAGGCCTATGCATCTTCGGGAATTCCATACACCAATCCGCGACTCGAAAGGACCGTGAACAAAAATATTGTTTCCGCATAAAGAACACATGTTTTCTGGTAAAGAACGTTGTTTGCACGTAAAGAACGTTGTTTCCGCATAAAGGACATTGTGTATGGGTAAAGAATTGTTGTTTCCCGGTAAAGAAGTAATGCTGGCACGCAAAAGATATTGTTACCGCGTAAAGAACATTGTTTTTGCGTAAATAACATTGTTTCCGCGTAAAAAGATATTGTTTTCATGTGAAGAATCCCTTTTACTTCACGCAAATAAATCAGTCTGAGGAAAACATTGCATGGCAGATGGAAGCCACCGAAAGAATTGATCAAGACATATAGCAAGCAGAAACCGAAACAAGAATTTATTACTTTTAAAGCAGAAAAGAGTCAACTTCAAACAACTATGATTTAGCGTAATGCGCGTACATTGCTGTACGCAGCCGCGGCGAGTGCTCTCATGAGCACCGCTGCGACTACTTCCCATCACATAACTGTCCAGAGGTTGCGCTTGTCGCCTATACCAGCAAACTCCAGCGGGTGGACGCCGACGCCTGCTGAGCAAGGCCGGCAGAGACAGTTGGTAGGAAGCATTATACGCGTGACGACTTTGCGGAAGGACGTCGCAGTTGTTCCGCGGCAGGAGAGCGACACATTGCGAGGAATCACACGCGTCTCCTGGCAACACGTACAGTAGCGCTCCATGTGTGCGTCTCGATCATCAGCCACCTATCGGATAAAGTGGGAAACATACAATCAACACCCGGACAATAAGTGAAAATCTAATAAAACTAAAAAATCATCTATTTTCAAAGATAAATATCGTGGTACCGTTCTCTATTATCGTAAAAGTTGTCCAAAGGTTTGATAGGTTACTGGAAAAACGTATCAGCATTGATTTAGTAGTATGTGCTTCACATCAAAATGAGAACGGCAACAAACGTGATATCCTACAACGTCTCTGAAATGAAGACGATGAACGAAGTGACGGGTTTGTTAACACCATGCTGAATAGGTTGTTACTCCAGATATGAATCAGCTTAAGACCAAAGACCCTGTACTGGTATACCGATCGTCCACCACTGATATATTATAGGTTGTCACCCCACATATGAAGTGAGCTAAAGACCAAAGACCCTGTACTGGTATACCGATCGTCCACCACTGGTATATTATAGGTTGTCACCCCACATATGAAGTGAGCTAAAGACCAAAGACCCTGTACTGGTATATCGATCGTCCACCACTGGTATATTATAGGTTGTCACCCCACATATGAAGTGAGCTAAAGACCAAAGACCCTGTACTGGTATACCGATCGTCCACCACTGGTATATTATAGGTTGTCACCCCACATATGAAGTGAGCTAAAGACCAAAGACCATGTACTGGTATACCGACCGTCCACCATTGGTATATTATAGGTTGTCATCCCACATATGAAGTGAGCTAAAGACCAAAGACCCTGTACTGGTATACCGATCGTCCACCAATGGTATATTATAGGTTGTCACCCCACATATGAAGTGAGCTAAAGACCAAAGACCCTGTACTGGTATACCGATCGTCCACCACTGGTATATTATAGGTTGTCACCCCACATATGAAGTGAGCTAAAGACCAAAGACCCTGTACTGGTATACCGATCGTCCACCACTGGTATAGTATAGGTTGTCACCTCACATATGAAGTGAGCTAAAGACCAAAGACCCTGTACTGGTATACCGATCGTCCACCACTGGTATAGTATAGGTTGTCACCTCACATATGAAGTGAGCTAAAGACCAAAGACCCTGTACTGGTATATCGATCGTCCACCACTGGTATATTATAGGTTGTCATCCCACATATGAAGTGAGCTGAAGACCAAAGACCCTGTACTGGTATACCGATCGTCCACCACTGGTATAGTATAGGTTGTCACCCCACATATGAAGTGAGCTAAAGACCAAAGACCCTGTACTGGTATACCGATCGTCCACCACTGGTATATTATAGGTTGTCACCCCACATATGAAATGAGCTAAAGACCAAAGACCCTGTACTGGTATACCGATCGTCCACCACTGATATAGTATAGGTTGTCATCCCACATATGAAGTGAGCTAAAGACCAAAGACCCTGTACTGGTATACCGATCGTCCACCACTGATATATTATAGGTTGTCATCCCACATATGAAGTGAGCTAAAGACCAAAGACCCTGTACTGGTATACCGATCGTCCACCACTGATATATTATAGGTTGTCATCCCACATATGAAGTGAGCTAAAGACCAAAGACCCTGTACTGGTATACCGATCGTCCACCACTGGTATATTATAGGTTGTCATCCCACATATGAAATGAGCTAAAGACCAAAGACCCTGTACTGGTATACCGATCGTCCACCACTGGTATATTATAGGTTGTCACCCCACATATGAAATGAGCTAAATACCAAAGACCCTGTACTGGTATATCGATCGTCCACCACTGGTATATTATAGGTTGTCACCTCACATATGAAGTGAGCTAAAGACCAAAGACCCTGTACTGGTATACCGATCGTCCACCACTGATATATTATAGGTTGTCACCCCACATATGAAGTGAGCTAAAGACCAAAGACCCTGTACTGGTATACCGATCGTCCACCACTGGTATATTATAGGTTGTCACCCCACATATGAAATGAGCTAAAGACCAAAGACCCTGTACTGGTATACCGATCGTCCACCACTGGTATATTATAGGTTGTCATCCCACATATGAAGTGAGCTAAAGACCAAAGACCCTGTACTGGTATACCGATCGTCCACCACTGGTATATTATAGGTTGTCACCCCACATATGAAATGAGCTAAAGACCAAAGACCCTGTACTGGTATACCGATCGTCCACCACTGATATAGTATAGGTTGTCATCCCACATATGAAGTGAGCTAAAGACCAAAGACCCTGTACTGGTATACCGATCGTCCACCACTGATATATTATAGGTTGTCATCCCACATATGAAGTGGGCTAAAGACCAAAGAGCCTGTACTGGTATACCGATCGTCCACCACTGATATATTATAGGTTGTCATCCCACATATGAAGTGAGCTGAAGACCAAAGACCCTGTACTGGTATACCGATCGTCCACCACTGGTATAGTATAGGTTGTCATCCCACATATGAAGTGAGCTAAAGACCAAAGACCCTGTACTGGTATATCGATCGTCCACCACTCGTATATTATAGGTTGTCACCTCACATATGAAGTGAGCTAAAAACCAAAGACCCTGTACTGGTATACCGATCGCCCACCACTGGTATATTATAGGTTGTCACCCCACATATGAAGTGAGCCAAAGACCAAAGACCCTGTACTGGTATACCGATCGTCCACCATTGATATATTATAGGTTGTCACCCCACATATGAAGTGAGCTAAAGACCAAAAACCCTGTACTGGTATACCGATCGTCCACCACTGGTATATTATAGGTTGTCATCCCACATATGAAGTGAGCTGAAGACCAAAGACCCTGTACTGGTATATCGATCGTCCACCACTGGTATATTATAGATTGTCACCCCACATATGAAGTGAGCTAAAGACCAAACACCCGGTACTGGTATACCGATCGTCCACCACTGATATAGTATAGGTTGTCATCCCACATATGAAGTGAGCTAAAGACCAAAGACCCTGTACTGGTATATCGATCGTCCACCACTCGTATATTATAGGTTGTCACCTCACATATGAAGTGAGCTAAAAACCAAAGACCCTGTACTGGTATACCGATCGCCCACCACTGGTATATTATAGGTTGTCACCCCACATATGAAGTGAGCTAAAGACCAAAGACCCTGTACTGGTATATCGATCGTCAACCACTGGTATATTTTAGGTTGTCACCTCACATATGAAGTGAGCTAAAGACCAAAGACCCTGTACTGGTATATCGATCGTCCACCACTGGTATATTATAGGTTGTCACCCCACATATGAAGTGAGCTAAAGACCAAAGACCCTGTACTGGTATATCGATCGTCCACCACTGGTATATTATAGGTTGTCACCTCACATATGAAGTGAGCTAAAGACCAAAGACCCTGTACTGGTATATCGATCGTCCACCACATGGATAAAATTATGGAAGGGCAACAGGTTCAATATTCTCTAGGTGCTTTGTTCTTCATTATAACATGGCTGGCCGCTATCGTCTTATACACACCTGTTTGTAGGGGATAACGTTTGTCAGGCAACAATGGCCGGGAAAAACTCTCTTTCCACACAATAACCATGTGATTTTATTATAACCACGTGGTTTTCTGTGCAATGCCTGGGAAACGACTTTTTTCCCGGGCTTTGCTGTCCTATACTCGGATTTTTCTAACTCGTTTACACTGTTTTTCGCTAATATTTGTGTGATGCTAAACGCTATCGTTCTAAAACTTGGCATACTTCACCTGGGAGTCAAACGGCAATTTTGCACAAAATTTCAGACAGCTATCACGAAAATTGAAAAAGTTGGCACTCTACCCCAATGTTTCCTGATGGATGTCAACAGGACCAATTCATCGAATATGCTCAGATTCTCGTGATCTCGTTTTGGGCTGAAATTTAACATTGAGGTAGATTGCCAACTTTTTCAATTTTCACGGTAGCTGTCTGAAACTTAGTAGAAAATTGCCGTTTACCTCCCAGGTGAAGTATGCCAACTTATGGAACGATAGCATTTAGCATCACAAAAATATTAGCGAAAAACAGTGGGTGCGTTTTGTGTGTACGGATCACAAACTTGATCCCGGATCAGGATCAGGTTTCTGATCCGTACGCGAAAAACACTTCTAACACTTAAATGTGATCATTTTGTACAAGTATTATAGATGCTTGGTAAGAACATAGCAAATGCAATACAAATCATTTCCAAAATGAAGGGAACAGTGCAACAGCAAATGCTGAGAGACCTTTTCTCAGATCTCTTTGATCATTATGGTGTTTCTGATCCCAGATCCGTACGCTTCTTGTGGGATCAGGTTTTGTGATCCGGGATCAGGTTTGTGATCCGTACACAAAAAACACACCCACTGTAAATGAGTTAGAAAAATCAGAGTATACAATGGCCTGTCGTCAAGACGTAAATTGCATCAACGTAATTTGACGTTTTTGTATAATCGCGGGTCTTCGTTCGTTTGTCTGGACAAAAACATGTTATAATCGTGTTTGATGCTAGGTATTTTGGGCATTGCCTGCCAGACACACGACATCGGGACAGTCTTATGCAATGCCTTCGGCCTGCGGCCTCAGGCATTGCATGAGACTGCCCTTGGTCGTGTCTCTGACAGCAATGCCCGCACACCCTTAAGCAATTAATCCCTATTATGGGCACCCTCAAAGTTCGGGGAGCTTCCAGTTATTGGTAATTTTGGTGCAAGTTTTCAAAACAGGCCGCTAGAAGGAGCGCGGACATAGACAAGAACAACACAAACCAGTGAAAGGAAATGAGAGCAATTGTAATGATAAACACGTGCATGTACGATGATGGATCTTTGTCAAGCATATTGAATACTAGTAAAGAATAACATGATATGTACTAGTACTAAAGATATTTTATTATATGAAAAATCTCATTGATCTGAGCAAAATGGTCTTTACGGTATATCAATATCTCTATCCGTTCAAAAGTTACAGCCATTTGAAACTGCCATTACGGCACTACATTACAGAAGCCACTTGAAAAGTTCTAGCAACTCATTAAGATGCAAATTAGATGCTAATGAGAATTCATGACGTCACGAGGGGAACAAATTTTAATTAGGATATTTCAAGCCATGATATAATGATTCTTATTGAAGGTTCTGACGATCTGACTAGTGCATATTATTATGTACCATACATAGTCAATATCCACACAAACTGTACTGTTGCTATGGTTACCAGTCGTTCCCTATAGCCGTAGTTACCCATGGTTGCCATGGCCATTAACTGCCAAGTCAGTCTATCCACAGAATTTCTGTCAATCATTTATGAAAGAAATTATTATAGATCTCAAGTTGGCACCATTTTTATTCGTGCATACCCTGTTCTAAGTGGGTTTCTGGCCCTAGCAACCATGGTTGCTATGGGACATACCAGGTCACTGGTTACCTTGACAACAACAGAAAAAGTGAAAACACTGATTATTCATATTAAAATCTGTATAGAATAAGTTTTGATGAATAATCATAACATTAAATGAATGAAAAATACATATCAAAGTACCTAATTAAAACAACTTCCCCCGATGACATTATGAATATCTCATTTGCATACTAATTAGCTAAATTGTTCAGAGAGTGTAGAATAGAGAGGTGTCACTCTGCAAATCTCCATTGTCTACCATTTTGTCTCATGGAGCCCTGTAATCCTGGCGGCTGGAGGGGGTGTTGTAGTTTGTTGTCCAAAGAAACGATCGAGAAACGTCATTTCGTTTTACTGGCATATTCTTTCATTCATAAATTCATGTCGTAGTAATAGTAGTAAACACATTCATTCATACAGCCCCTCCACACGCCAGGAGTGCCACCAGTTAAAAATACAAAAAGGTACCAGTGGAGTGACACCTCTCTATTCTACACTCTCTGCTTGTACAGTACTACTTTTGGAGTGAAGTGTGTGTTGATTTCCTGATCATTTCCTGTGTTTTGAACACTTGTAATAACTCGAATTGTGCGAGAAAATGCATGCAACATTATTTGTCGTGCGATACTGGTTTATCTCAGCACTCATCTCAGCTTCATCTGTTTACAGTGAAACATTCGTCAGATGACGCTTCTAGTTCTACCCGGAAAAGTCATTTGATATCGTTTTTCGTAGCGGTCGAAAAAACATATCATGTGATATGGTTTTTATCACACGGATTTGGGACGGCCGTCTATATGGAATATATGGAGTGGTATTATCAAATGATAACAACCCAAATCATATAATAATATATTATATTATATTATATTATATTATATTATATTATATTATATTATATTATATTATATTATATTATATTATATGCAATATAATGTTATAGCCGTACTTGATTGGTACTATGTGCCTGTAATGTTATCGTTGTTATATTAGTGTATCAATTTAAAGTAACAACACAACAACATGTAACATGTAACATGTACTCGGAATATGTGACATGATATATGTAACATTTGCAAGCATACATTCATAAATGACCAAAAATTGCACTGATTTTCCGAATCCGGGAGCCAGATAAAGCGCATATCATCACAAATGCAGAGTATCAAATAACCTGGTATTATGGTACTACATCGTTATGATACAACCCACAACAGAAGCTGAAAAACAATTGAACAGTAGAATACTCACCTGAGTATACGACAAACAGGCGCCATGACAGGCCATTGATAATAGTTTTCTTGGTTTACAGTTCTTCACAGATATTGTATGCACTATTCTATGAAGACGACATGTCTCAATTAGTCCATCCGATGTCGTAAGTGGTTCGATAGGTGGCGTGACAGTAACGTCCACTGGTGTCCATATAATCGCCAATATGGCGGACGCGAGCGCCACCCATGCGTGAGTTGAGAGCATTGCACCAGGTCCTCGGGTCCCTCTAATGCACAGCTCCTGTGAAAGTACAGAATATCAATTGACATGTACTTGCACATACCGAATACAGCCAGAGTGCTTCGTTGAATCCTTAATCTGGCCCTGATCAATACGGATCTCGAACATATGCACAACCACACACATATTTGCAAATATGTCTGGTTTCAAATTATTACTTCGATTTCATAGTCTCCACACACTGCACTAGTTCTCAATTCTAATCAAGTCTACACTCAACTAATCCATGGAATGGATTAAGCCCTGATATTCCACATCTCAACTGAATATATAGCATCAATCCCTTGACCTTCAATGGATTAACACGGCGGATATGAAGCCATTTAACTACAGTCTCTCTATGTTGACCCGCCACCAACAGTCTCCAAAATGGTCAATATCAAGGCATGTAGAGTATTAAGTAAATTTGTGTGTGGTTTCTTCACAATCACTTAATGGATACGCCCGTCTCCGTGTGTTCTTATCATCGTTTCCAGGATGATCTGCCATTTTAACATCTTGCCGTCAGACAAATTAACAACACAAGCATGAACACCTGACGCGAATCTTGCAAAGATGCCTCTATTTTTTACTTGACTCGATTCCGTCTCTTAAGTTGATAAGCTCGAGCAAATCTCGCCTCTGAAAATATTTGCCATTGCGCTTGGAGAAAGATTCGACTGAAGAATAAACCATTTCAGGGAATCATTTCTGGACTAATCAGAAACGAGGGTTTTGAATAGGTTTCATTCGTTTCATATATAACTTCGTATGATGGATACGCGCATCTATACATCACATTTACCTAGAATAAGACTAAAACTCGACTTAGTCCAATGGCTCAGGGGGTGTTTGTGTGCATGAGATTGAGATGTCCCCTAAATTTAACTTCAGATATGTAATTTGGGGTTTTCCAGGAAACATACTAATCAGGGTACACACTTGGTACCCCGGCACTGGGCGAAAAAATACTCATTATATATGAGTACCCTCTAAGTAATTTTTTCGTGGTTTTGGCACAAATAATTAAGGGGGGTATAGTTACTATTTCGGCCACTGCATAAGATTCGATTGATCAATCATCATACAATGTATATCACATATGATATGAAAGATATTTGAATTATCTGTCTAATGATATGGTAATATTACCATTGCAATGAAAATTCATTTCTCTGCATCTAATTAAATATAGCTTTTGTCGCCAACTCTAAAATAATCTGCCGAAGACTCCTTTGGTGGCTGGATCCAGTTATCCCCTCAAACCTTTCAAACATTCTTCACTCACTTGTGCTACATTGGATAAAGTCAGTAAAACAATGTAGCCACATACCACATGGTAACAGTTTGTAAACATGAGTAACTCTGAATTGACGTTTTGCAATTTCACACAAGTTATTCAATGAGTACAGTTGGATTATGGACCACTATATCTGTTTTAATATTTTAAAATAACAATAAATACCCATAATGCACACAAAAAAACATATTATAACTATTATTACCGATCAACCAAGTTTCATTCGGTGTGGGAGTATAATTTTTGTCTGTTTATTGAATAAAACAAGACAAAATAAGCCACATTCGGTGAGCAGATTACAACGCGACGTTCTTTTATGCTTAGTTCCAACGTTTGAATCTCAAATACGTTTGAACATAAAACGCGGGCGTCAAATGACATTTGAAACGCAAAACTGGGCTTCAAACGGAAAAAAACGGTAGGCGAGCGAGGGATTCAAATGGCCATGGAGGGCTTCAAGTCATCCAACAGGGGCTCAAATACCCATAATGCACACAAAGAAACATACACATGCATAATTACTATTATTACCGATCAACCAAGTTTCATGTGGTGTGGAAGTATATTTTTATTCTGTTTATTGAATAAAGCAAGACAAAGTAAGCCACATTCGGTTGAACAGATTACAACGCGACATTCTTCTGGGCTTAGTTCCAACGTTTGGATCTTAAATACGTTTGAACATAACACGTGGGTGTCAAATGACATTTGAAACGGAAAACTGGGCTTCAAATGGAAATAACGGTATATGGTATTCCGTGAACACCGACTTTGAGCAAAAAAAATAATACTGTAAAATATATCTGTGAAAATAATACAGAAACTTATTACAAAGGCTATATGTCGTAGGCCTTAGGTCTGATACGTTCTTTGCTGGCCTATTTGACAGGAACATTGAGGTACTAGACTTTTTTCGTGTCGCGGGCATTTCGAGGGTACTTCGGGGTAAAGTACCGCAGCTATCCCCTCTTCTCGGCACCCAGGGGTTTATTCAGTGTTTAAACACATGTTTTTGGCAAGAACGTGTGTCACCGTCGAGATTTGAGTCGTTTGTTATAATTCGAATTCAAATTAGATGAATTCGATATGTGAGACCAATCATATTTATATGTGAAACCGATCACGTTCTATACACGTCGGGAGGGGTAGTCATAAAGCTGATTTATATTCGCCTATGTGGCCCAAGTAGCGCACCTTAATCTGTTAATACTACTCACCCACTGAATGTATACCATATTTAATCCGTCTGGCACATTTTTAATCTTCATTGAATTTAGAAGAAATAGTAAGCTACATGAGCCAAATATGTGTCATTGGAAGTACAGACAGCTATATGCTATTCCTACGATAAATGTTGTATATCAAAATGTTTTTGGCCCTTTTGGGGGGATTTTTGGGGATTACTGAATTTTTTGGTCTCACGTTACATATGTATAGTTCTACTGACGAATGGATATCGATACAAACAAATCCATATTTTTGGATCGATTCATGGATGTTATTTACAAAATTAGTATTATAAACGGTCAAGTTCGACGAGTGATAGACATATGCCTAATGATAGCCCTGTTAATACCACAGACACATAACTTTAACCTGCACTGTCGTATGTTTTGCTCCAGATTACACTTTTCATCGTGATTTTATTCACATTGACACTTGGCTTAAAACCAGCAAAAATCTTTTGCAAAATATAACAAAATATATGATGATTGGACTATGAAATATATCAACCGATCGGGCATGTACGGGTGGTCCCTTTACATGCCCCCCCCCCCCCTCCCACGAGCCTCCAAAACCAACTTTTTTCTCAAGGTTTTTTAATACTAATAAACATTACATATGTCTCCGGTTGCGCATCCATTGCAAAAATTGGTTTTCGGGCCATTTTCTCAAAATGGCCGCCCCGCGAAATCTCGAATTTTGAGATTACTTCACTTTAGGCTGCATATGTCTACAAGATAAAATCTTTGTTACCTTTTGCTGCTTATTGTAGGGGCCTGATACATTGTACATGAGAAAACAGTGGTTAAATAAATATTTATAATATGGATATGTCCATAAATCCAAGATGGCCACCAAATTTAGATAATTTTTCACTAAAATGTCCATAACTTCGGACTGAGTCAACCTCGGATGTTCATTTTGGGGTCTATACCTAGGTTTTCATATACAGGGAATCCATTTAGACCAAAATAAATACAATTAAGCTATTTCTTTTGATGCATGCACACCTGCATACATGGTACACGCTACACATTCATTTAGATCTCTCTCGAACATAGCCCCCTTGACACCCCTATGGTCTCAATTGTGGATCTTGCTTGGATATTTCTGATAGTGACTTTTACTGATTCGCAATCCCAATACATTCCTAAACAAATAGAGATTGATTTGGTTAGTTTTGTTAATTAACATGAATCCAAGATGCCTGCTAAACACACCCCGAAAATTCAAGTTCGTAATTAATTGTGCTATAAAGATGTGTGATACTTACTTCAAGGGTATTTTGTTTGTAGATTCCATTTTTGGTGTTATTCTAGCTATATAATATCAATTTGAAATGATAACAGCATCTCATTGAGATGGAAGGCAAATAAGAACATATCGTTATTTGAATTTATTCATACACTTATGCATTACACATTACTCACCAACATGCTTGGGGTACTTTTTATATCCCAAACAGAGAACAATATTGTAGAATATCTTCATTGGCTATCTTAACACATGAACATGATGGAACATGGTACTATTATATTGGTACTGTTATATTGGATGAATTAACATATTAGAAAGTTCAATGTCACAAAAGATAGAATTCGTGTTTATCTACAATATGTACTTGATTTGAACTCTCTACGACGATTAGAACCTATGTTATAGCCACTTATATGTTTTCGACGTTTTCCGTGACCTTGACCTTGCCGTTTGGCCTAGACACACCAAACTATGTACGCCACGTTTGCGAGAAATCAGGTAGGAAATGTGGACGCTAGGCTGGACACAAACAAACAAACACACAAATCCACGAACGAATCAACATACTTGCCGAAATCTTTAGATTCCGGCAAGTAACGAGAGCCCCTAGGGCACCCACTTGCCAGAATCGAAATGACATGCATCCTTGATTATGCCAATACTTTGACAAAGGGCATAGCACAGATGAATTATGTGAAGCGAAAAGGCAAAATTACGAAGCGAAATAACGAAATCTAATTTCGACTTTTCGTTTCGTGACTTCGTGTTCTCGCTTTATTTTTAAAGGAGGACTTCCTATTATCACACACTATAAACTACAATGCTATAGGACTCCAAAAGGTGTGATAACCTTTTCTGTATCACCCTACTTCAAATATAATCTGTATGAGCCACATCGGGCCGAAACTACTTTTTTACTGCAGACTACGTAAAGACCATTATTACGTAAAAGAACAATGTTATGTACGTAAAGTAACCTAGCAACCGAGAGTTACTTTCCTAGCTCAGACAGAGAGTGTAGAACATTCTGCTTGAGGATTTTCGGACATCACGGGCATCTTCATGAATATTAATAAATTAATATTATTATCTTAATGATCATTATCAATTTTCGTATGATAACGACAGTATCTAAAATCATGTCTGAACAGTTGTGTGTGATAAAATAAAAACCACGCTCGTGTGTTTTCCGCAAAAAGATATCGGTCTCGTTTGGTCTGGCGGATGAACACAGAATACACTCGTCCTTCGGACTCGTGCATCCTGAATTCATCCGCCAGACCAAACTCGACCGATATCTTTTTGCGGAAAACACACTGGCATGGTTTTATATATCGACCAATGACTTCACGGTTAAAACTTCCATGTAGCAAATATATCTCAATGCATTTGAATGGAGAAGACTCCAAGCTTTGTTCACATATGGAATATGTATATATTTGTTACAGTACAAACAAATCGTACGGAGGATATAACACCAAAACACCGAAAATCTGCAATTTTTTTCCACTCGGCAGTGCATGGCTGACAGAAACGTAATACATATGGAGCGTTTTTAGGGTCAATATTCATTGACATGCATTGTAGATTTTCTTGTTGTGAATTATTATTTCAATCGCAAAATTCTTTATTCCACATTACTATTTCTAAACTTTCTGTGTCGAATTTACATATTCTTACTGCATAGTTCTAATTTCCATCTCCTTACTGCTTATTTCCAAGTTCTCACTGGTACTTTCTCAAGGCTTGATTCATCATGTCAAATTCTAACACCTTTGTTCATGCAAACTATTAAAAAACAAATCGCATCTGGCACAATGCATATAGGACTTAGCACATTTCACTTGGAATAAAGCACATCGCACGAAGAACAAAGCACAACGAATTAAGCATTTCATGTGCCAAAATTACTACTGCACTATTATGACGACAGACGGCGCTGCGGGTCGAGTAGCCACATTGGGAATGAGAAACTGAAGACTCCTGGATGAAGGAAAGACCTTGCTTTGATGGACCGCTTGTCCGGTGCTGTATTTTTAGCTTACCGGCCCATGGCCCGATAACTTGGTTGAATCGAAGAAAACTTCTGGGGTTTAGGGGCTTGAAAAAGCTAAAGATAGCCCCTAAACTCACTTTTTATGAGCAGACGTGTATTTGGGGGATTAATTTGGGGATGAGGGGCTCACACGGGAGAGGAAATTTAATATGGTGAAATCCCTTTAACCTAAAAATTTGGTACGTTCGTCCGTCGTCCGTCCGGCAAATAACTTTTTGTGCCTTGATGAATTTTTCTGAAAATTTACTAAATCATTCCTTGGGCTAATACCCTGAAACTACTTTTTTTTTTTCGTTTTTTTTTTATTCAATCCTCTTTGCCGATTGGCAGCCATTTTATATGAAAAGTGGCTAATTTTGGACTTTGATGGCCTTTTTCTCGAAAACTGTCTAATCAGTTTGAGATTTTTGTTTCAAGGGAGACTTGAATCGCCACTCTGCGTGTGGCAGCCATTTTGATTTTTTGACGTGTCTGCGGGAAAAAAAAAGATTTGTCCCAAATCGAGCCACTATTCGTTCTGAGCCATTTCCAGCAATTTTCTTTTTTGGCCATTGAAAAAAAATTGGGACTTTTTGGGGAATATTTTTGAGGAAATTTCACCCAATCATCTTTCAAAATGGGAGCTTTGCGGGAGTAAATTCCTAGAACTTTTCAAGATAGAGCCTAAGTATTGGCACATTCAAATGGGAAATCATATATTGCGGTTTGAATGATGGATGACCTTGAATTTGACCTTGAATGACTTTGGAAAGTCAAAACGACCTTATTTTGTCGAAAGAAACGATGATTTTTGTCTTTGGCTGCCATTTTTTCAAAAACTATTGACAATTTTCCTCAAAATGCATGAGATTCTCCCTATGTACCTCTGTGATGTGTATAAGTTTTGTTGCCTTTGAATTGACGGTCTGTGAATATAGGCCTATGTCATTATCGGAAGGAACCTTTCAAGATGTAACTTGATTTCGTATTATATTCCATACAAGAAATGTGTCTTTGGCAACATTTACGAACATGTTTTGACAACAGGTTTGAAGATCAGTGTAACAATTTATATTTGGGAAAATCAATACCTTGTGTAATTCTCATGATCTGCCGGTAAGCTGCAGCACCCTTGGTGCTACATTGTCTCTTTATGTGGCAAACAGGTAAATAAGATATATATGTTAAATCCAATACAACTACCGTAGCGTAGTTGGACTCGTGCCAAATTAACGGCATGAAGAAATTATTATCGGAGAGATCATCATATTTAGCCTTGAAGGAGATATACGGAGCCGCTGAAAGGACATGGAAGTAGAGATAGCCATCAGTTCCTGAATTTTTTTTTCACATCTCAATTATCACTGTCCTAGGGAAGCTTATTAGGGACATTCAATTTTTATTTATTTATGATTTAACTTTTTTTCTGAAGTATAATTTACTCCCTGGGAAAAAACCAGAGAAACTGGGAAATAAATATTTAAACCCGGAATTAAATATTAAAACCGGGAATTAAGTATTTAAACCTGGAATTAAATGTTCAAACCGGGAAATAAATCTTTAAACCTGGAAATAAATATCCAAACCCGGAATTAAATATTCAAACCTGGAATTAAATGTTCAAACCTGGAATTAAATATTAAAACATGGAATAAAGTATTTAAACCGGGAAATAAATATTCAAACCGGGAAATAAATATTCAAACCTGGAATTAAGTATTAAAACCAGGAATTAAATGTTAAAACCGGGAAATAAATATTAAAACCGGGAAATAAATGTTCAAACCCGGAATTAAATATTCAAACCCGGAATTAAGTATTAAAACCCGGAATTAAGTGTTCAAACCGGGAAATAAATATTCAAACCTGGAAATAAATGTTCAAACCCTGAATTAAGTATTCAAACCGGGAATTAAATATTAAAACCCGGAATTAAGTATTAAAACTGGGAAATAATTATTAAAGCCCAGAAACATTTATTTCCAGGTTCTATTATTTAATTCCCGGTTTCAATATTTATTCCCCGGTTTTAAATGTTTAATTCCGGGTTTTAATATTTATTTCCCGGTTTGAATATTTAATTCTGGGTTTGAATATTTATTTCCCGGTTTGAACATTTATTTCCAGGTTTAAATATTTATTTCCCGGTTTGAATATTTAATTCCCAGTTTTAACACTTAATTCCGGGTTTTAATATTTAATTCCCGGTTTAAATGCTTAATTCCGGATTTGAACATTTAATTCACGGTTTTAATACTTATTTTCGGGTTTGAACATTTATTTCCCAGTTTGAATATTTATTACCCGGCTTTAGCATTTAATTCCCGGTTTTAATACTTAATTCCGGGTTTGAATATTTAATTCCGGGTTTGAATATTTATTTCCCGGTTTGAACATTTATTTCCAGGTTTAAATATTTATTTCCAGGTTTGAATATTTAATTCCCGGTTTTAACACTTAATTCCGGGTTTGAATATTTAATTCCCGGTTTAAATGCTTAATTCCGGGTTTGAACATTTAATTCCTGGTTTTAATACTTGTTTCTGGGTTTGAACATTTATTTCCCGGTTTGAATATTTATTTCCCGGTTTTAGCATTTAATTCCCGGTTTTAATACTTAATTCCGGGTTTTATCATTTAATTCCGGGTTTGGACATTTATTTCCAGGTTTAAATAATTATTTCCCGGTTTGAACATTTAATTCCAGGTTTAAATACTTAATTCCCGGTTTTAATATTCAATTCCGGGTTTTAAATATTTATTTCCCAGTTTCTCTGCTTTTCCCCATTGAGAAAATCATCAGGGAGAAAAAAAGTTAAATCATAAGTAAAAAAAAGTGAATGTCCCTAACAAGCTTCCCTACTGTCCGATCTCAAGTTATCACCATTTTTGTGTGTTAATTTCAGGCCTATGTCATGATAATATCTGCACCTAACTAGCAACAGTGTATTATATTACAATGAGTATTCTTGACGTCACATTGAAAATTGATTTCAAGGAGCATAGAAATCTTAATAATAGGCTCATACTAATCATCTCTCACTATTCTTTTATTCACAGGGAAGATTGCGGGAATTCATTGGGGCCTGTGCTCAGCTGAGTGTGGCACCTGTTGGTCGCGCCAAAAATTGACGTGTCCAATGAAGGGAGGTCTTAGTTTCTCATACATCATGTGGCTACGCGTGGCCAGCGCCTCCTGTCGTCATAATGTTGCAGTAGTAATTTTGTCCCCAACAATTACTACTGTATCATTATGACGACAGGCGGCGCTAACCGCCGAGTGCTTCATTCGTTGTTCTTTGTTCATCATGCGATATGCTATATTCTAAATGCAATGTGCTAAGTTCCATATGCATTGTGTCAGATGCGAATTTTTTTTGTTAGTTTGCATGGACAAAGGTGCTAAAATTTGACATGATGAATTAAGCATTGAGAAAGTACCAGTAAGGACTTGGAAGTAAGCAGCAAGGAGATGGAAGTTAGAACTATGCAATAAGAATATGTAAATTCTACACAGAAAGTTTAGAAACAGTAATGTGGAATAGAGAATTTTGCGGTTGAAACAATCATTCACAACATGAAAATCTACAATGCATGTCAATGAATATTGACCCTAAAAACGCTCCATAAATACATGACGTAAATTTGTGTGACGTCATTGTTTTGATAGAAGCCTCGACAGGCGGCTCATTTCACTGGAACCAAAGAGGCTGGAAGTGCTCCGTTGCCCGAAGCATCATCAAAACAATGAGCTACGTTTGCTACTCATTCATTCTCCCCAGTTGGAGGGCGTGGCTCGCTAGTTTAGTTTCTTTAATTTTACATTCGATAGTAGTTTCAAAAATATAATTTCTTCGATTTTGAAGTCATCTGAATGAATACTCCATGTGCGTGAAACTCATATGTTACTATATTGCGTTTGAATTTGGAAGTCCTCCTTTAAGGGCGAGAACACGAAATTTAAATATGGCCGCCAATACATGCCATTACATGACACTATTGTTTAATCGATAGTTGAATGAGTATTATTCATAAACTTAACAATCAAACTATAGTTACAGCGCGCACTTCTAGTATTAAACGTGACATGTGCATTATTTATAGTTTATAGTTTTCTTCTGTACATTGTCATTGTCATCATTGTCAGCAATTTGATATTTATTGCATTTGAAGTGAAGTTAAGGTCCAACATTATAGAATTGAAAGTAACAGTCTACTAAAATCACACACAAAGCAAGCTGAGTATTGTAAATGAAGACATTCACATTGACATTGAACACGAAATATTTGACTATTACACATTTACTCACAGAAAATATTATAACCCAATACGGCGGAATGAGAAAAAAACTGCAGAGTGACAAAACTGCAGAGTGAGAAAAAATAAAGCTATACCGTAACTATTTACTGGGGTGTTGCTTTTTTCGGAACTCCCTTATCAAAAGTGACTATTTCAGATACGTTTATATTGGTATATATATGTGATTGAGGAGTTTTTTGTCAAGTGACAAAATATTTTTTGTATCAGAGCACACTAATCGCCATGACAATCAAGTGACAAAGCGATAATTTATCTCTTTTATCCTGAAGAGCATATCATCAAAATGCCTCAATACACAGTTCATGAACGCTCTTTGGCAGTCTGAAATCATTACAATTTTTTTAGGTATAACTCCACTGGACAATCATCTCTGGGCTTTTGTTGGTGATTCTAAACCAGGAATAATTCAACAGTTGAAAAAGTTGAATCGAACTGTGATCTCGTCCATAACTGACCACAGTCTCTGAGCCATGATTGACATTATCTGTCAGATGCTGGAACTCTGCCTTGCTCAGATTCATGCTCATCGTGAACATGCTATGTGTTCTGAACTTAGACTGTTCATCGTGTTGAAATGTCTCAATGTTTGATAATGAATTATTTTTTATTCCTTTCTATTAATAAACATCAAGCATATTTTCATGTGTATTTTGTCAGTTGTAATAGTCATAAAAAACAAAACGTCGAATAGAAGATACGTTGCTAAGGCACAACTTCTTGCAAGGTAAAAACCGAGACATATATCAAGAGTAAAGAACCATTTTTCGCTCTTTCAGAATCTGAAAAAAAATCAATGCATAAACCATAATTGCGTTAATTCCAAAGGCACATAAGCACAGCAGGCAGCTATTAACCCCGTCAGCGAACCTTGCGTGCAGAGTGAGTGGTGTTTTAAAGACACGCATCCCAGTTCCCCATTGTTCTCAGAGAGCAAGCTTTGTTTCTCAACAAGCTGTCACGATGGGCGATAAGATGGCTTTACTGAGTTTGATTGGGAGATTAGCGTTGATGAATATCGTATCACCGGAATCGAAGATTCGAAAGTATATTGATAGATTGGTATATATGCAAAGTATTAAAATGAGATAAATGACCACACTCGGTTCAATTCGTTATAGGCATGTCGAAACATGTCTATAAATTCAACGCCTATTTTACATGACCTCAAGCACAATGTAGGCATGATCTTTGATCTATGTAAGTCCCACCATGAGCGAAATTGTAAATTTAAAGCTATCCATGTGGATGTCAGTTGATCTTTTATTCATTGATATACCACGGTCGTGTGTGTGAATGAACGGTGTTTAAGGACACTGTCGTGATTAATCGGGCTGGGGAACGCATGGGACAGTGAGATGAAGAAATATATCAAACACTCTTCGTTTCATTGTATACTCTGATTTTTTAAACTCGTTTACACTGTTTTGCCTTTAGTTCAGTCAAGTAACTTTGGTCGAGTTATTCAACTGAATATTGTATGTCTGCGGTACAAACGGCGATCAATTTACACAAACTTGCCTTCCGGAACGCTATCCCAGTTTGCGAGACCTTTCCATTTTTATCTAAATGTGAACCTGTGTGTTCGCTTCCATCATGCTTATGTGAAGTCTCGCTTCGAATTAGTGCCAATACGACTTTTACAACCACATTTTCGACTTTTCCCGACCACAATCGACTTTTACAACCACCCAGATTACCCCCGTGATAATTTTGAATCGAGGCATGTTATTGGTCCATGTCGACAACGCGAATTAGAGTGACATATGTACCATATTTAGAAATTAATACTTTTACCATTACACATTGTCGTGCGTGAATTTTGATTAGTTGTTTCGAGTACGTGTTGTGGGGAATCAATTCTAAGCAACGCGTCTAAAAAACGTCGATTACGCGTTGCGAACTGGTTTTCTCTGCTACGTGTATTAATAAAACGGAGCTATGATTGGTTGTTTCGACTATGCGCTGTATTTCTCGACTACGCGTATCCCCAACACGCTATGGCCCCTTTGGCTTGCCATAGGAGAGTGATGTGTGATTGATATTCGAACTTGCAGGTATACATTCGTTGGAATAATGAGCTGAGTGAAGGTATCACTGTGGTGAATGGAACTCGCCAGGGCGGACTGTCCTTCCCTTGCCTCTTCATCTTGTTTTACTGGGATATCATTGATAGCTTGGGAACTCCCAATGACGGTATATTATTTAACGGTACTTCCTATAACGTCTTTTGTTATGCTGACGACATATTGTTGAACAGCACCACAGTCACAGGATTACGAAACCTGATTAATCGTGCCAACAATTATATCAGATTACATGATTCAATGTTTAACCCATCAAAAAAAACCATGTGCTGGGTTTGGCATGCATGCCGAGAATCCTGTTTGGTACTTGGACGGCACCCGATTATCACAGACAGACAGGATCGGGTACCTGGGTGCGATCCTCTAGCTCCGAGGACTCACATCATCATGTGGACTCGCGGATTAGTGTATGTCGTCGTGCGTTTTATTCCATGCAAGGTGAGGGACTTTGTAGTCACGGAGTCAGTCCAGACACCATCTGTTACTTGTGGCAAGCTGCAGTCAGGCCTGTTCTTTCGTATGGAGCTTCTTGTTGGAGTCTGTCTGGGAGGGCAATTAAGAAATTAGACAAATGTCAGACAAAGCTGTTAAAAGCTTCTCTCTGTCTAAAGCTGGAGCAGCCTGTACGTTTTGGGACTCGAGTGCACTAGCGACAGTGACAGAGCTTTGTCATTCTTGGTCCACCTACAACCTGTAGGTCTCTTGGCTCCCTCCCGAACTCCAGGGTTGGACCAGAAATGAACCGTGAAAGGTCAAGGCGCAGCTGTTCCATCTGAGCAACCTTAGTTTCCTGCATAAGAACAAAATGAATAAACAACAACAATTAAACTTTGAAATTCACGCCAACAATGTATCATTTTCTGGGTTTGCACACTTCAAAAGTTCCAGGCGTTTGGTGGAAATTTTCCGAAGAAATATCAAGACACACTGGAGTTGTTGCCTGATTTTTGCTGAAATGCCCTAATTATACATACAAATTTTATTGTATTTGAAATACAGTTATGTACCTGAGGGGGTTGTTCTTTCGCCTTCTCAGCCTCGGCTTCGAGGACCGCCACTCTCCTGTCTGATCTCAATTTGGCCTTCCTCAGTCGTTGGACTTGGGCTATTAGTCGCAGGATGAAGAGACTGTCAGACGATTTGCGCAGGACTGTTGGCTCTCGAGATTCTGAGGGACCAGGCAAATATTATAGTAGGCCTACGCCAAGAAAAAAGAGTTTATCTCATGATATAAAGGTCATGCTGGGGAAAGGGAGGGGGGGGGGGCAGTGCTTTCTTTAAAAGGAGGTTTATGTAATCAGGCACATGTGTACCACCAAGAGTCCACCTCATCTTGCCCTGGAAACCTGGAAGTCCAGTGGTGCATATATGATTCACGAGGGTCTGCATAGCAGCACATACATGTAAAAAAGCAAAGTTCAATCATGAATGAAACATACTCTAAAACACACCACTTGGAAAAGGTGGATTAAACGAACAACCTGCCTGTCCAGTGGCCACAGGTTCGGCATTCACCTTGCAAATGTATTATGAAATGTGTGGATAAATAATTTGAAGCTTACAATGTGCACATAAAATATCCAGGACATACTTTGGTACAATGGAAAACCATGCTTACCATTTCTACATACTACATGATCTATGTCATGCAATGTGGATCTACCGCCACCATCTACCACTACTTATAAATGCATGCAGTTAAGTAATTTACATCATTTACATGAATACTAGTAGCATAAACGATCTTTTGGTACCACCTTAAATATTAACTCGCACACTATTATATTATTAATATAAACAAACATGTTAGACACTTTCGTCAAGCATCATCATCAAGGCAATTCAATTCACTAAAAAGCACATGCAATCTAATCAATCCAATAGTGAAGTTGCATTCAGCATAAAATCCAATCTGTAACTAATGGAATCAGAATACCACCACCATGTATACTACAGATATCAAGCTTCAAATTATATAAATATTCATACCAATATTACCTGAGTCCTTTTTTCATCCTGTCTGAGCAACAACAAAATGAACCGACATAGTCGACTAACTTGCCGGAATAGCTGGCAATGACCTTGAACTTTTACCAAAGACTTTGATTTTTTTGCAAAGTTGATGCATCTGGTTATTTTAAATATGAGTAATGGCATTTTTGTAGATTTTGTATAGTTGATGGAAAACATTGAAAAAAGTATTATATTTCTTTCCTAGCATAAGCAGTTTGTGGTCATGAAAGACTGATAGGATTCGGATCTTTTGTGACGTCATCAATAGAGCTATTTTTCTCAAAATCATTCTGTCAAGAGCCATTATCCTACAGAATATCTACATCAAATTTGAAAAGAATCAAGCAACAAATGTGGACGCTATGAGTATGAAAAGACAAACAAATGAAATTTTCTCCAATTTTCCGTCATAAAAAGATCAATTAGGCCATTACCACTGCAATTATTGAACTGATATTTGTCAAATAGCTTCAGTAGGTATCCCCAATACTTACCAGAGCACCGGATCAACAATAATCATAAATGGTTTATGCATCTCATGTAAACAATCAATTGAAGTATGATAAAATCACGTTTCACGTCATATGACGTCAGATTCCAAAAATAAGAACATATATCGAAACTACTCCCGAAGACCTTTCAAACGAGTTACTACTCGATATTTTCGCGAAAGGTCAAGGTCAAGGTCATTTTTTTGGTCAACTTCGACCTCAGGCGCTTGCAAAGGCTATCGGCCATACGCCTTAGGTGTAAATACAAAAGTTGATAGGCTAAGTGAGTGCAATACTATGGATTTACTTTCGTGTCTCTATCTTGCTTGCTTCCTGAGATATAGTGACCTACATGGTTTTCACTTGCGGGTCAATATTGACCTTGACTTCCGACCTTTGACCTTGAAATTTCGCGGAACAAAAGAACTCGTCCTTGGCTATAAACAGGTGTATCATTAGATTTTTACGCACATTATTGACGCTTTTATCAGCATGGACAGCTTGAAACATGCAATTTCGCTTATAATGGGACCGATTTCGTTGCCATAGAAACGTCAATTACGTCATAACGGATTGACCGATCGCGCTAAAAATTGACATTGACCATAAGGGACCGGTCCGACATCGTTTCCAAGCATCAGATCGAAAATCGGAGGAGGTGACCTCCAAGGTCAAATATTCGACCTCAGGCGAACTTCTCAAGGTCAAGGTCAAATGTCAAGGTCAAGGTCACAAAAGATAGAACTCGAGTATATCTACCATATGCACTTGATTTGAAGTCTCTACGACAATTAGAACTGGAGTTATGGCCACTTATGTGTTTTCGACGTTTTGCTTGACCTTGACCTTGACCTTTGACCTAGACTCACCAAAAGTGTGCGGTGCCTGCCTATTATCCTACAGATTACATACCCCAAGTAACGTAACAATCACCGTACAATTGCGACCTGTAGAGCACTGACAGATAAACAATCAATCAATCAAACCAACTGACCAACATACTTGCCGAAATCTTTAGATTCCGGCAAGTAACAATACTCTTTATTCGATAGCCTTATTTGAACAGAACTGTCATGTGAATATGAGTTCAGACATAAAATGCAAACATTTGTTTGATTTATTATCAATAAAACAACTCTTTTATTATGCCCACCTTTCTTCTCTTCGACATAGCTGGATCAGGGAATACTGCATTCTCTGCAAGACATAGGGCCAGGTATATTCAAAAAGATATCAGGGCAAATCTCTGACTGATTGTCTGTGCATGAGACATTTTTGAAAAAAAAATCTGTAGCCGACCACTAATTGTCTCACCTTCAAGTCCAACTGACAAGTCCCTCCGCTGCCTCTTTGCTTGCAATGGTAGCAATCGCTCTTTAAGGGGAGGCCGCTTAGTCGCGCGTCTCTGAGCTGGTGGGTTAGGCACGTCTTCAAACAAAGTTGGCACAGCATTCCAAACCAGGCTATTACGGGAGGTCGCGTCCATAAACTGATCTTCCTCAAAATGTGTGGAACACATCCGGCAGTTCCTATTAAGATAGGCTGGATCCTTCTGGTCCAAATCCTTCCGCCTGCAGTTGATTACCCAGCGACGACATCTGAAGCATTGTGAAAAATAATCTTCAAACTTGCAGCAGCGCACAGCTCGCAGTTTCGCAAAAGGTGGCAGGGGCAGGACTAGGCCAGGTTCCCAGTAAAAAGGCTAAATGGCATTGGGGCCTAATATCTACCTGATACAGTGAATGGTCATACAAATCATACACAGCTGAGTGATAAGTGGTGATACAACTATCATGACACGTGCATGTCAATTGTCATGTAGACCTAGCTACGTCTTAACCAGCTTACTATTTTACATCTCAGCCGCATTACCTTAAAAACATTATACCAAATCAAATGAGCTACGAATATAACTAATTGTTCTCCAATATTATGCAACTGAATTGATGTGTTCGTCCGATATACACTCGTACCGAGCATGATTCAGCAGGTATCTAGTGTGAAGCAACCCTAATATCGCCCACACTAACACCACAATATTTCGAATATGATTTGACTTTTGGTGCTGGAAAATGGACTCACCTTTCTTTGTCTGCTTGGAATCGAAAAAAAGACAACTCAGGGAAATCTCTCTTTTTGCTACAACCATGCCCGGCGCAAAACGTGCCACTTGATATTGCCGACGGCATTCCTGTCAAACCAATCAAGCATCCGTTCACGGGGTGGCGCTGCAGTCGCGCGATAACACGGTGGGTAATCAAAGCTTGGCGTCTTGGTGATGGTCTTTGACTTAATTATCTGGCGGCCGCCACATAATTATCTGGCGGCTGCCACATAATTATCTGGCGGCCGCCACTTAATTATCTGGCGGCCGCCACTTATTTTTTTGGCGGCCGCCACATAATTATCTGGCGGCCGCCACTTAGTTATCTGGAGGCCGCCACTTGAATATATTTTCACACCTGGCACTAACGGGCTTCCGTACAATGGAGTTCCCAGCTTATCAACAAAATTATTTTACAACTAGTATGGGTGAGCTTATAGCAAACGTGGCATATGAACCGTCATCAGAGTGGAATTGTTGCGATTGCATTAGCGCCATGGTTTTTGATACTACGGCTGCAAACACAGTTGCGTATTATTTGTATTTCCTGCAAAAAAAACCTCATTGGTCACTATTTACTGATTTTGTATGCACTGTTCCATAATATGGTTCTCCACTTCTCTTGCTCAGTGCAAGTAACAGCAGGGTGTATTAGCACACAGAAGAAGCTGAACCGAGGATTGCTTTGGTTGGTTTGTCGACATCATGTCGATGAAATTATTTTGACCTATGTGTGGGAAGCTCTGAAAATTGAAACTTCAAAAGGGCCTGATATCACCCTGTTCAGCATGTTTAGAGATACTATCAGTATGTCATCAAGGATACATGCAGTGTAAATATGTTCATGTATCCAGATTTCCCAGTTGACACATCTCCGATCATCACGGAAATAACCACCGCTGTGTCGAGTGACAATTGTTACAGGGGGGACTTACAGGGGGACTACAGAAGATGCTTACTTTGACATTGGTTCTGCTTACAAAAACATGGATGGTTTCAAGATGCAAACATCGGGTGCTCTCCATCATACCAGGTGGATGGTGAAACTGCTGTACTCAATGAAGATGCTCCTGCTCTCTGACCAAATTCCCAAGAGTTGCCGAAGGGTGCAGTATTTGCCAAAGATCAAGTTCCTCAGCTGATCAGGCTTGTCAAGTTCGTCGTTCTCGTGTACATCCCCTGGTTGAAAAAATGTCCCGACAGTACAGATGCACCAGCTAACCATCTCTGTCTGTTGAAGAAGCTCCAATCCTGCGATGATCGTGTCAACCCA
Organism: Terebella lapidaria; assembly: GCA_949152475.1. Classification (NCBI taxonomy): domain Eukaryota; kingdom Metazoa; phylum Annelida; class Polychaeta; order Terebellida; family Terebellidae; genus Terebella; species Terebella lapidaria. The sequence continues at coordinate 32,185,742 of OX424560.1, forward strand.
GAAGCAGCAGGTAAACCATTCTCGAGACATCTCTGGTAATTGACTGGAGATCTGCTCCCTCTGGCGTTGTTCTCTGATCTGCTACTTGTGCTGATGAAAAGCGTGCGATTGCTGATGCCCTCATCTCTTGCAAAGATGATGTGGACGACTTTGTCTTCAGCAAACGATCCGGGACTGCACACGGTCGACTTGTATTCCAGAACTCCATTGACAGATCAACTTCACTGGATCATCTTGTAGGAACTGACTCATGGGGTTTCTTCAAAGTGCTTCATTTGGATTCCGGGTTCCTGCAAATCTCATTAGATGACCGGGCACCAGAATCTCATGAACGTTATCAAAGTGGCTATGTTTCTGCTAGAGTGTTAAGCTTGGAAGTGACTCCTAAAATAGAGGGCCGCTATCAGAATGTCCTTCAGGTATGTTCCACAAAGATTGATGTAATTGTCAATCTTCATTTGGCTAATGATAGCCAAACTTCATTTGGCTGATAGAAAATAATGCACACAAATCCCCCCCCCCCCCCGACTGCTAGCAGTGTTTTTATGTTTTATGTGGCAGAAAATGACAGAAAACACGAGAAAATGACATCTCGTCGATACCTATACCTGGTTCCTACACCTGTAAAAGTGGAAATTTGTCTCCTGCACACGTACTGCCACATAGTGATTGGTTGTTTATGTCAACAATGAATGTCCACAATAAATGTCAACTGCCACATCTAAACATATCTGGATTGGGCTAAAACTTTCACAGGTTGTTAGTTGGTTGATGTCCTGACCAGAAAAAAAAGGTAGGGTTATTTGAAAAACATATGGGCTCTAGCCTCACCCTAATGTATATCTGATAATTGAATTCTTTCTTGTTACTGTTTTGTTTGTTGTCTTTCTAGTTTTTTGCTATGACAGGCTGCAATTTGAAATTGAACACCAGTATTCATTACCAGGTGTTGTAAGAAGTGTAAACTGCACATGTCTATTTGTAAGTTTGATTGGCTTGATGAGAAATGTAGTGCAAACACTACATCTGTTGGTACATCACGTTATGGATGGTTTGCATATGAATGATGTTCGCCAACCTGATTTGGCAAATATTTTATATGATGATAACGTTGATGATGATCTGGGCGATGTACCGAGACTGGATTCTAATAGATATCTAACTCCTCGTAAGATATCTGAGGCTCTTAAATCATTTGATCATAACGATTTCTCATTGCTTCATTTAAATTGCCAAAGTTTACGTTACAAAAGGGATAAGTTAACAAATTTTGTGAGTGATTTTGATTTCATTGGAGATTGTTCCCTACCACTGAGTCATGTCATTGGTGTAACTGAAACATGGTTGCTTGATGACAATTTTTCTATCCTGCTAACGATTTTAATTCATTACCCCATAAAGCAGGGGTGGAATAGGAATAGTTGTACGTGAAAACCTGAATTATTTTTGTTCGTAATGAATTGTGCACCATACATGACTGTTATGAAATGTTTTCATTGAAATTGCTAACAAGTGTGAAAAGAATGATATAGTTGGTATTATATACAGAAGGCATGCTGATCAAGACATATTTGTCTCTGATTTAGAAAATACCTTGACACTGTTGAAATCTGAAAACAAAAATATCTACCTATTAGGTGACTTCAATATAGATCTAATTAGAGTAAATGTAAATATCAATGTCACAAACTTCTATAATTGTATGTGCTCATCATCACTCTGTCCACTAGTCACCCGACCAATGAGGACTGTAACTCAGAAACACTTATCGATCATATATGGTCAAATGTGCCTCATTTGTGTAAGTTATCTGCCAGTTTAATTACTGATTTTTCTGACCATCTACCCATCTTCACACCTTTAGTAAATCTACTTGCATGCAACCGAAAAAATCTGTGTACAAAAGAATGATCAATGATGTGAATACAAAACACTTCGTTATGAAGCTTTGTTCCAAATGTTGGGATAATGTCTATCTTTGTGATAATGTACAAGATGCCTATAATAATTCTAATAATGTTCACAATGATTGTTTTATTGAAGCATTCCCAGTAAGAAAAGGTTTCCAATGTTGAATCAAGTGGATACAAAAATGTCTGGATGACACAAGGTTATAAAGATAAGGTTATAAGACAAACGTTATAAAGATAATAAACATATATATTGTGCAAAAATTAGCATATGAGATCACAAACATTTATCGTATTCAAGCAATACAGAAATATATATAACAGCCTAATAAGAAAATGTAAACACATCTATTATAAAAACAAATTTGATCAGGCAAAGGGTGATTCTAAGCAGGCCTGGAGTGTTATTAATGAAGTGATCAATAAACGTTATAAACATTCAAGTACAGTGCCATCCATTAATTCGGAGCCACCAAAAATTAGTGACACATTTCAAACTGTTGCAGAGCCCATGTATGATATACTTGTTTCTTACTTTCCCCATATTCTGAGATTCTAGACTACCAATTAATTACATAATATAAATTCTGAAGTGCCATATGACTATACAGGTGATGCGGATTTGCGCATCTGGATCTAGGACTTTTATTCCTGATCTGTGGGCGAGGACGGACCTCAAATTCTTTTCATGAACGTTTTTTATTCAATATCCACATCCACCTTGAAAGATTCTGAGCAGTAAATGTTTTGAAAATGTATATATTCCCAAAGAAAAGGATTCAACGAACGTATGTTCCCCCGAGATTATGTGATATATGATCCAGAACAAGTGGAAGATCCAGTCAAATCGTTACGGCTATAACTCCTATTGTAACCCAAATGTAGCCTGTAAGTTTTGTCTTTGGGTTTATTGAGAATATACACTCATAATCATGTGATTGCATTACCAAATTGTGGTTATCAAGACCTGATTAAAGTGGCTCCAAATTAATGAATGGCACTGTATAATAAAATCAACTACTAATGAATGGTTAATATCTGATGATATATCTATTGTTGATCACTTCAATAAGTTTTTTTTGTGAATGTTGCTGCTGAAGCACATTCTAAAATCGATCCAAGTCCACGTCACTATAAAACTTTCTTAGGTCCTCAAACTAATCAGTTTATAATTTTAAATCCATGTGACAAAAATGAAATTTAGGAAATAATACTTTTTTTAGTTAATAAAACAAGTTCAGGTATCGATTGCTTCTCTACTGTCCTAGTTAAACGTTCAGTGCCTCATATCACTAAACCATTACGCCATATAATAAGTCTGGGACTTGCTACAGGAACGTTCATATTTGAGCGTATTATATACAACAGACTTATAGCATTTCTTGACAAACATTCTATTTTGTATGAGAGTCAATACGGTTTCATGAAAAACATATCCACTCATCATGCTACAATTGAAATGGTTGATTCAATAATATCTACATTTGAAGAAAAAAAGTTCTCTGTTGATACTTTCATTGATCTTTCCAAGGGATTTGATTGTATCGATCACCAAATTTTAATCTCCAAACTCTATCATTATGGAATAAGATGTAAATCTTTAGATTTGTTAAAAAATATCTGACAAATAAAAAACAATTTGTTGAACTTAACGGTATCAAATCTTCCTTTCCACCGATTAGTGCAGGGGTGCCACAGGGATCTATACTGGGCCCTTTATTGTTTCTCGTTTATAATAATGACCTGGTAATACTAAAAAATTAAATTCATCATGTTTGCAGATGACATCAGTAATATATATGATGCTACCAATGACACATCTACCACTAAGTTGAATACTGAGCTACTAGCCAGTTTCAGATTGGTTTTCCGCCAATAAAACACATCTTATTCTGTTTGAACCAAATAGTATATCGGGTTATGTTAAAAAATTCAATGTTGTCATAATTTCATATAGAATCTTGGCAAATGTATTGAACATGTTCTGAATAGTTTTTGGGACATAAAAAAGCTTGCTGCCATTTTTTTCATTTGGTCCCAATTGGTTTTGTACCACAAAGTCTGAAGTCATATCAACGGATGTGTGAGATCACTGTCAACTGGGCAGACGGATCTGGTCGTCATACACCCGGCTGATATATACTTCTATTTTACAATTTTACAATCTCTGGACATGCTAGAGTGTCTACTAAATGAATATTGGTGTTCACAGCTCAAAAATTCGTTCCACAAGGTCCGTTTGGTGGCCATCTTGGTGACCATATTGCGTTTCGCGTGAAATGGGTAAGCGATAGGACATTTGGACTGAAACACATACCTGCAAGCCCATTCTTCTGTGTATTTCATTGCACAGGTCAACATAGTTTAGTGTCATGATTTATGCAATGTGAATATTCAAAAAAACACATGTATGACAATAGGTTACTGCACAATATTGAATGTTTCTTGAGCATGAATACATATATAGTACAAAATCAGCATTCCTCACAAATATGTGTTGACAATATATTACGAACTACAAATCATGTATATGCATAATTAGTTCCACAAATTATCTGCTTGCATGCATGGTTGGTTCACGACAAACCTAGACATGAATATGTACTTGTATATAGACTCAAAAATATGTCTCTCGGAGGACAAGGAGTCAGCGAGACTTTCTGAAAGATAAAGGTTCAGATGTATTGATGTTGGATGATGAAAGACGTGGAGACGTGGTGTGGAGCCTGTCCGAGTAGTGTGCGGAAGCCGCGACCTATCATCTGGCATCAGCCAATGGGCACTGCATCAGTGGGTGACCATGTGATGGAGATGGGCTTGATCTCGAAGAGTGGCAGTCGTCACATACTGATCTCGTCTCCACATACCGGTAGGCCTTCCAAATCATTGGGCCCAGACGGTAGCTGATTTTTTCTTCATGGAGTTTGAGTTCAGATGGGGAGCTCCGCTCCAGCCCGAATCTTTTCAGATGGATCGGGAGTTCGAGACCTATGCTAGGCCATATCACCCAAAATCGAACAGCATGGTGTAGTGATTCTATACATCGCTCCTCCAGATGTTTTCCACAGTTATCTATGGCCACCACAACGACTGGAATAACCAGCAGAAATGCATGTACCAGGTATGTGACGTCTGCATACCAGGCCTCCATACATGATAGTACAGGGTACATGCCGAATTGGATGATTATTGGCAGAGGGACGACCAGTACCCTCGACCTGATGGTACGAGTAGTTTCATGGGGAAAGGAGGAAGCCTTGACTGTGAGCTCTCACGAGTACATAAAGTAGGTATGGGACGTGACTGCTGCTTCTCACAAGTATGCTCTTACGAATAACAGGGCGGCCATGATATGGCAGAAGAAAGAACATGATTTGAGGCTGCCGCTGCAGCACAGAGGCAGTTCCCAGTTGGAATGTGGATACTATATTCGTACTTCCGAATTCTCAACCAAAACTCGGGTTGACCTGGACCACGCCCTACCTGGTAGGTAGGGTGCGCTCAACTAAGCTGGAGTTTGACGATCCGGCACCGAGCACCTCAGACAGATCCAGAATGCACTGCAGAGGTTTGGTGAGTGGGTGTACTGGGTTGACGATGAGCCAATGCCGACCCAGGCCTTGACAGGTGGGACCTCTGCCTTGAGGGATGTGGCTTTACAGCCAGCATTTTTTGGTTTCTGTGGCTTCTCTACCTAGGGAGATTTCTCACGACGCTGTTGTGCTGGCTGGTGTTTCCTGAGGTCAAGGAATTATAATGATATGGTGCAAAGGGCAATCTTCGATGCTGCAGGGAAGTTGCAAAGAGGTCCCAGACGTCGCACAATAAAGAGGAGGCAGCAAACAGTGGGATCCACAATTTCATCCCGGAAATCAGTGGGAAGTCGATGGCGGCGAAGGCGGTAGATATTTGAAGGTCTAATGAAGCAGCTTCACGCTGGGGTGACAGACGTGCCTACAACTCTGGACACTGGGACGAACTTCAGTCACAAGAAAACACCATAGCCAATGGACATACGCAATGACGTGGTTCTGCTTCCTTCAGAAAAGCGAGGGCTGGATTTAGACTTCAACTGCCTCCACAATCGAAGTCAAGAATGAGACTTCACTACAAGTGATTCAACGGAAATGTCAACGGTAAAAGTGTGGGTCACCATTGCAATATCTGGTCTGGTCCTCGACCCTACAATTTCATGAACCCTGGCCAACTTGCATTGCAGCACATGACAAGGCCACCGTCTCTTCCCGTAGAGCGGAGGAAGAACATCTCCACAGGCGACGCTGACTCTGTAGATGAGGGAAGTCTGGAGGATGTGTGGACTGCGGAGTCACCAGGCTACAATAATTTTGGTTTCGTCTGAGCTATATAAATGAACAAGTTTCAAACACTGGTCTCTGCGTGTAATAATTACTCCGCAACTGCCTCCGCAGAGGGATACCTCCTCTATGGACCCACAAGGGCCAGGGCCCAGGCATTGGGAGACACAGAGCCCTGCTATAGAGGCATGACTCTGCAGAGAAGTGACCTTCACAGAGATGTGACCTCCACAGAGAAGTGACCTCTGCATCAGATGACGTCCGCATGTGGCAACAACACTACAAAGCACCAGCGACCACCTCCACATGCGGACGATTTGCGGAGCCAGGACTTCTGACCTCTGCATGAACACAAGCACAATCCTCGATTGGGTGTTACTCTGTAACAATTCTAGAATCTGTGACTTAGTCCGGTCCTAAACCCACTGATTACAGACCCCTTCATGCTTAGATGGCAAATGCAAGATAGCAAGATGTTGTCTGTGGTATCAAAGAAGCATCAGCCCCAGAAGCTGTTTTTCAAGTGACCCGATGCAACTGTGTACCCACCAACATTGATTCAACCAACAATTTGTTCATGCCAATGCTCTTGCAGACAAAATAATCTAGTCTGAATTGAGCTGTGTAATTGCCAGAACAGTGAACTATTCACAGTTGGACAAGGCATAGAACAGAACTAATATGTCATGGATCTTAGAAGTGTGCATCACTAATATCGCGAACGAACATAGTGTAACATGTTGTTGTTGAGCGGGGGAGTGTCAGGTTGGTTTTTTTTCACAAATCACAAAACTATATTGCCTAACATTAACATATTGTTCCTGATAACATTTCTTCATGTTTTCCCATTTTAAATGATGACAAACTGCACTTACCTTCAAAAATACATTGTACATGATATGTTTTTTTTGTCGCAAAATCTCATGTTATTGCATAACTTATGCTTAAATCAACCTGGGACCACACAGAAAAAATGGCAACAACATTTTTCCTGCTCTATGATGTATGAAGATGAAAATAAACATAGTTGCCAAGATTCTATATGAAAATATGGTTTTTATACACAAGCCGATACACTAAAAGAATAAAATCATCCTTGATATGGACAATATTTTGTTGAATAATGATCTGATTAGTACCACTAAACAACCAAATTTTCTTGTAGTTTTAGATGAAACATTAGATTGGAAGCCTCATATAATTGCAATTTCGAAAACAGTTTCTCGGAATATAGGTATACTGTTAAAAAAACCTAGTTCCTGAAGATATATTGGTACTACTTTATAACTCATTGATACTCCCTCTATTTAGTTATGGCCTGCTGGCCTGGGGTCGCTCTTGAAATGTTTAATCAATTTACAAAACAGGTCATAAGAATAATTCACAAAGTAAGTTTTCGTGATCACACATATCCTTTATTTAATTCCACTAAAATACTTAAACTTACTGACCTGTATACATATCAGGCCTTATTTAGTATTTGACTTTCTCCAGGATAAAATGAAAACTTACTTCAAAAACATGTTCTCACTAAAAAATTCATATCACACTCATATACCAGACAATCTTATTTGTTACACTCATGTCATCATCGGTTATATACTTCTAGCTCCTAAATTAGATTCAAATTACCTCAGTTATTGAACTCCCTACCACCCACTATTAAAAATATTAAATAAAAACCACTGTTCAAAACTAAACTAAAACAACACCCATTGAATCAGTATTAATTTTTGTTATTACTATCACCTTGTTATTATCCTATTTGTGTTATTTATTTATTAATTTATTTATTCATTTTATATGCAAGTTTAAACGATCATGTATACCAATAATTTCGTTTTCACTATATGACATTCCACAGACGGTTATATCTCCATGTAACTTTTTTTGTTAAACATTCTTAACGTCTTTTTGTCATATCATGTTTCTTTTCTAAGCAATTTCATTTCACCGTATATATATTCTTGTAATAACAAATGTATTGAAAGTTTTCTGAAATAAATATGTTGTATTGTATCTTAATGGATGCTTGTATTGTTCTACGGAGGTTATTATTTTTGTTGAATAACCTCAACGGAGGTCATTATTTGCAATAATAACCTAATGGCAGGCATCCATTAAGTTCGCCTCGAAAGTCCTTCGTTTCTAATAATGACCTGCGTCTCGCCCATTATCTAATACGTATTGTATAGGAAACTGATTATCCGAAGATATAATTATGTTTCCCAGCCAGAATGTAATGTCTATAAACTATGAAAACTAACAGACGAATTTATAAAAGCACCAGACACATTCGCAGTATAAAATTGACGTTATATAAAGTCATAATGACGTAGGAATTCCGGCAAGTGTGTGGCCTATGGCCTCTCGTTTATTTTGTTAACTGTGGCAGGGATATTGCTGTGTGATTGATATATTTTCTACTCTACAGAATCCATAGGTGCGGTACACGTATCGTATTTGGCATTTTATGGCGTATGATCACCATAATATGATGACGTAGTGATATATTCATCCATTCATTAATTCGGAATTTAAACTTTTGGGAATTCACAGATATTTGCCCTCAGTGGCCCAAGTATCATATCCTGCGCCTTCCTCTATATTCAATAAGGATTAAAAAGGTGGGAGACGGATTAAATGGTATGCTTTCAGTGGACGAGTATTATTAAGGAGCAGTGTATGGTACTTGATCTGGGTCAATCATTTTCCGGTTTCACGATTGACCAGTGTGGTTTATGAGTTTTCCGACTGTAGGACGAAAGTGAAAACAGATAGGTTCCCTAAAAAGATAACATATTAAAATGAGACATGACATATTTTAATTGCCTCACCTGGAAAAAATTAGCACAAGGGCTAAAAAGGTTACCGGACAATATATATTTTAGAAAATATGATCTTGGAAAAAAGGTCATTGGTCAATTCAAGGTCACGAGAATATTCAGCATATATCATTTCTTATATGAGCACAATTGATTCCTAAGCTGTAAAATCGATAATAAGCGAAATATTACCCATTGTGTGCTCTGACCATGAAAATTGGGTCAAAGGTCAAATTCAGGGTCGCGAGAATATTCAGCATATATCATTTCCTATATATCCACAATTGATTTCTGATCTCTAATCTCAATATTAAGTGAGATATTAGCAATAATGTGTCCCATTATAAAGCATAGGGGAATTTAACATGGGAAAGTGCCATTTCGGAACCGTCGAAAAAATCTAAATGGCCACCACACGCAGACCGTCGATTCTATTCCAACGAAACTTATACACATCACGTAGGTATCTGAGGGGAATATTGTAAAACAAAAAAATCTCAAAACTGTCTGAACAGCTTTTGACAAAATGGCCGTCAAAGTCCAAAATTGGGCATTTTTCATCGAAAATGGCCGCCATTTTGAGGAAATGCGAAATTCAAAGAACGAAAAAAATACTTTTTCGGGAATATTTTTAGCTACTTTTGTGCAAAATTTCAGAGATTCAAAGAGATGCAAACCGTAAACTTTAAAGATAAAAATGCGGACGGACGACGGACGCAACGCCATGCCAATAGGTTATCGGACCAAAGGTACGGTAACCTGAAAAATAGTCCTGTGCTACTTGCAATTATTGTGAGACACAGTGCCAGAGTAAAAGTACATGAAATGCATAGGATTGGTCAGTTGGATATCCCTCGATAATATTCAGTTTAGATTGGCATATCAACATTGATGACATGCGTGAACATGGATAGTACGCCTTTGAAAGCATGCGTGGTGGTTGTCCTGTCGTGTAGTGTCTGTGTAGCATGGTAAGTGCCAAACACGAAAAGACAATTCGTCCCTGATTATCACAGCTAAATCAATGAAATATTCACACACTGTGATTCATATCCTTCTCTTATATCAGCTTGGCAAGTGAATTGCTGATAAAATTAGGCTCACTATTTTTTGAGGACTGATTCACATCATTCGGATAGTGCCCTGCTTCGTGGCCATGTTTTTGGTTTACTTACGTCATTTTTGTATAAAACATATAACGATCAAGCATATTCGATTTAATTTGGATATCTATACATTTTTGTATAAAACATATATGACGATCAAGCATATTGGATTTAATTTGGATATCTATATCACATATCATTAATACACAATATTCAACTCACAAAACAGCAATATCAAACAAACAATGATCCGGTAATTTCCGTTTCTGAGACGGATAATCTACGGTAGTTTGGACGGTATAGTTCATAATATGAGAAGGCGAGGCAAAAAATCGCGTCGCTGTTTCGCGTCGCTATTTCGTGTCGCAATCACGTTGTTTCGCATTGCAATCTCGCAACTTCGTGTCGCAACTTCGCGTCGCAACCTCGCCGCGAAATTACGAGGTTGCGAGATGGCCACCATCGGACACCATAATATCGCAACCTCATGGCCGCGCACCGTGACTTCTCGGTCGCGCTTCGTAACTTCTTAGCCGTGCATCGTGACTTTTTGGCCGCGCATCGTGACTTCGCGGCCGCGCTTAGCTACTTCTCGACCTCGCATCGTAACTTCGTGACCACACCCTGGTTTTTCGTACGCGAAAGCCGAGTGGCCGCCATCGTACAACATAAAAACCCGACGTCGCTAATGCTGGCGTATCCGGTGCTGAGAAGTCTGCACTGTTACATCATTCAACCAGTGATTTTAATAAATATTTTGAATTAATAAGGCATTTGTGGTTTACGCATATCAGCCTGAGGGGGGGGGGGGGGGGGAGGGGGGAGAGAAAACCTGCACACTCGCTACATCATGAGGAAGCATGTGCGCGTTGTCGCGGATATCAGCCTATTATACTTAGTTTATCTAAAAAATGAAATTGAGAATGCTGGCAATATATTAATATGATAATAATTGCAAATAAAATGTTTATCACCTGATTTATTCAATGGAATAATTTTGGTTACTTTTGAATAGTCAGGAAATAGTCCTTGTTGAGATGATTCATTGGATATGTGCGCTGAAGGAACAATGATTCCTGTACTTGTCATATTGTTAGATCCTGCAGAGGTTTTAGATTTTTTGAGATATTGATATTGATATATTGATATCTTCACCAGGTTTGTTGAGGTAATAAGTTGAATTTGCATTGCTATTTTGAAGTTACCCAAATCAGTTCTGCCTAGTATGTTTATAGAATATTCATCAAAATATTCAAATATGACATTCATATTATCGAGATATTAACTCAATTCATCGAGTCGACTTATCATGATACGTAAATCGATTCATTGAGTTACTGAGTTAACAGATATTTGGTTGACCCAATCCTCGTTCGTTATATCTGTAAAAAAACATTGGCCCAAGTAGCGTACCTTACTCTACTAATACTACTCAACCACTGAAAAAATACCATATTTAACCCGTCTGGCACATTTTTAATATTCATTGAATTTAGAAGAAATATTAACCTGCGCTACATGGGCCCAAATATTTACATTTTCTTTAGGACAATAACATAAATACCTGTGTTAGTTGTCGCGTTTCATTCAGTCAATGCCACATCATGTTTCCAATGTTATATTTGGTGGGACGTATCAGTGATTTGTCAGCAGAACACGAAATCTACGAATGCTTATGACATCTTTATCACGCGTGCACAAAATTGCCCTTCCGTGTTGTCAATTCGAAGCTCAAGTAATGTAGTGAGTGACATATTGTTGCCTCATTTCCATTGCCTATCACAAGTGTCCACTATAACAGTTCTCGCGAGTAAATTTCTTCTCGAGAAACTCTCTTCGAACTCTCCTGCATGTGCGTCGTTTAAAGTTGATTATCGTTTATGATTATCGCGTTATTGCCCATGCGTGGGTGGGATATCAGGCAGTCTATTCTTGCCGAGGCAGGTGTGGTTCATTTCTGCCACTGGCCACGGCAGCCCGTGAGCTCCCGGCTGGGGTCTCCTTGCAACAACCAACGGGCGAAGTGACCGCCACTCATTGTTAATCAACTGCCGGGTAATGCACTTCTCATAGAATTTAAAAATCGCGGGGATTATGCTCGAGTGGTCACATCTGCGTCACAGGATATCCGAACGAGTGTTGAAGCCACCATACACACGGGCAAGCTAGGACAGACGATATTCCCATATTCAATGGTCCCTGGATTTGTGCCATGGAACAGTAGTGCATGACACCTAGTTACAGCATTACGACGAACTACAGACTGTGAAATAGCTCTTCGATCTCGGAGCCTGTTGGTAAGTGGATTTGATTCATATGGTAGGAACGCATGGACACAATTTCATTTGCTGGATAGTCATATTAGGTGACTCAATGACGTGCTTTGCATTGACATGTTCATTCGTATTCTGTATTGATATGAAATACTGCAATAACGCAATATCATAATTTGTATAGTGCTAGTGGTCTATTAGCATTTTCAATACTGACGGTAGGTGGCGACGTTGTGATATGTCTTCATCATCGAGGAGTGTTATTACTTGCCGGAATCTAAAGATTTCGGCAAGTATGTTGGTTCGTTCGTGGATTTGTGGATGTGTTTGTTTGTTTGTTTGTTACTTGCCGGAATTTAAATTCCGGCAAGTATATTGGTCGGTTGGTTTGTGGGTTTGTGTGTTTGTTACTTGCCGGAATCTACGATTTCGGCAAGTATGTTGGTCTGTTCGTGGATGGATGGATGGATGGGTTTGTGTGTTTGTTTGTTTACAGCCTAGCGTCCACATTTCTCATTCGACTTCCTCCAAATTTGGTGCACATATTCTCTAGGATACCGCGCAGAAAACGTCTTATTTTGGTGTATCTAGGTCAAAGGTCAAGGTCAAGGTCACACAAAACGTTGAAAACACGTAAGGGGCCATAATTCCGGTTTTAATCGTCATAGAGACTTCAAATTAAGTGCATATTGTAGATATACTCGAGTTCTATCTTTTGTGACCTTGACCTTGACCTTTGACCTTGACCTTGAGAAGTTCGCCCGAGGTCGAATATTTGACCTTGGAGGTCACCTCCTCCGATTTTCGATCTGATGCTTGGAAACGATGTGGGACTGGTCCCTTATGGTCAGTATCAATTTTTAGCGCGATCGGTCAATCCGTTATGACGTAATTGATGTTTCTATGGCAACGAAATCGGTCCCATTATAAGCGAAATTGCATGTTTCAAACTGTCCATGCTGATAAAAGCGTTAATAATGAGCGTAAAAATCTAATGATACACCTGTTCATAGCCAAGGACAAGTTCTTTTGTTCCACGAAATTTCAAGGTCAAAGGTCGAAAGTCAAGGTCAATATTGACCCGCAAGCGAAAACCATTTAGGTCACTATATCTCAGGAAGTAAGCAAGATAGAGATACGAAAGTAAATCCACAGTATTGCACTCACTTAGCCTAACAACTTTTATATTTACACCTAAGGCGTATGAGCGATAGCCTTTGCAAGCGCCTGAGGTCGAAGTTGACGTAAAAAATGACCTTGACCTTAACGTTTTGCAAAAATATCGAGTAGTAGCTCGTTTGAAAGGTCTTTGAGAGTAGTTTCCAAATCTGTTGTTATTTTCGGTATCGGAAGTCAATTGACGTCATAATGACGTCAAACGTGATTTAAGACTGATATTCAGGCCTTTTGAGTGTTAGATGTGCAAAGTTATAACATTTACTGCAGATCTAACAGATGCAAACGATGTGGTTTCTTTCTATGATGGCCTCTATCAATTTTTAGCTCAATCGATATATCCGTTTTGACGTAATTGACGTTTTTGTGGCAACAAATCGGTGAAATTTCAAAGGAAACTCATTATTTGAAGATATTATGAATTTGTACGGTGATAATATAACATATATAAACAGACTTTTATCATGCATATTCAAAAACTCCATTCACAGTAGGTTTGCAGCATAGAATTGATGACATGACCTTGACGAAGTCAAGGTCATGCAAAATGTCTAAAACACAGAGGTGGCCATAACTCCGGTTCTAATCGTCCCAGAGTCTTCAAATCAAGTGCATATTTTAGATATACTCGAGTTCTATCTTCTGTGACCTTGACCTTGACATTTGACCTTGACCTTAAGAAGTTCGCCTAAGGTGAAATTCAAGGTCAAGTACGAAGGCCAGCGCACCACATTGAGTAGTATATCGTTAGAAAGGCCTTGAGCCTCTGATTCCAATGATATTTTATTTTTGGCGCTATAACATACACTGACGTCACAGTGACGTCATAAACGTCAACTTCCCGAAATTTCAAGAGGCCACAACATCGTCAATAGTGTATGGAATCCCTTGAAACTTGGTATGCATATTGACAGCATTGACCTCTACGAATAGAAGTGCAAAGGTCAAGGTCAAAGTCAAGAAAAAAGTGAAAATATCATAAATGACAATAACTTCGGAACTAATCATCGCAGAGACTTCAAACTAAGACCATATTGTAACGTATCAAAAGGCCGTTCTTATGCGACCTTGAATGTGACCTTTGACCTTCAGAATTCCGGCAAGTGCGTCGCCTATGGCGTCTCGTTTGTTTGTTTATCACATAGCGTCCACAATTTTCCAGGTAGCATTCCAATTTTTTTTTGATGGATTGATATCTGTCGTGGGACCTGAACCTCCCTTTTTGGAAGAAATCGGTTAATTGATGACGTCACCAAAAATCATTGAAAAATCGAAAAATCCCTATCTCTCATCATTGGCGAATTTTCAAAAATTCACACAGCAGTCACATTTGAACCGATACCTCTGAAATTCAACACACGGATATATAAAGTTATCCTCCATCAAACTGCGAAGTTTTATGCGGATTGTTCGAACGTCAATGACGTCACGACGTGAAACGTCATTTTTCGAAATGGGGCTATATATCGGAAAGTATTTGTCGGACAGAGAAGCGGATTGCACCGTTGGAAAGCTCGTTGAATTCTGGTTTAGGAGGGTACTATCCGATACTTTTCCGCCATGATAGATTTTCCGCTATGACGTCATAAACGTATGGCCTGTCATAACAATTTTTCGACTTTTCAGCAAACTTTCAAACATCCACAGTGCACTCAAATTTGAAGGTATTGGACTGTAATTATCAAAACATATGTGGAATAATAATACCCAGCCATATGCCAAGTTTCAACACGCTACGTGCAACGTCAATGACGTCATGACGTAAAACGTCAATTTTTGAAATGGGGCTATATATCAAAAAGTATTTGTTGTACAGAGAAGCTAATTGCACCATTGGAAAGCTCGTTGAATTCTGGTTTAGGAGGGTATTGTCCGATACTTTTCCGCCATGATAGATTTTCCGCTATGACGTCATAAACGTATGGCCTGTCATACCAATTTTTCGACTTTTCAACAAACCTTCAAACATCCACAGTGCACTCAAATTTGAAGGTATTAGAATGTAATTATCAAAACGTATGTGGAATGATCATACCCAGCCATACACCAAGTTTTAACACTCTACGTGCAACGTCAATGACGTCATGACGTAAAACGTCAATTTTCAAAATGGGGCTATATATCAAAAAGTATTTGTCGTACAGAGAAGCGAATTGCACCATTGAAAAGCTCGTTGAATTCTAGATTAGAAGGGTACTGTCCGATACTTTTCCGCCATGATAGATTTTCTGCTATGACGTCATAAACGTCCAATATCTTCAAATTTGAAGATATTGGACTGTATTTATAAGAACATATGCTAAATAATAATACCCAGACATATACCAAGTTTGAACATGCTACGTGCAACGTCAATGACGTCATGACGTAAAACGTCAATTTTTTACAATGGGGCTATATATCGAAAAGTATTTGTCATACAGAGAAGCGAATTGCACCATTGGAAAGCTCGTTGAATTCAGGTTTAGAGGAGTGCTTATCCGAGACTTTTCCGCCATGACAAATTTTCCGCTATGACGTCATAAACGTAAGATCTGTCAAACCAATATTTTGACTTTTGAGCGAACTTTCAAACATCCACAGTGCACTCAAATTTAAAGATATTAGAATGTAATTATCAGAACTCATGTGGAATAATAATACCCAGCCATATACCGAGTTTCTACACGCTACGTGAAACGTCAATGACGTCATGACGTAAAACGTCAATTTTCAAAATGGGGCTATATATCGGAAAGTATTAGTCATACAGAAGTATCATGAGTATGCATTCCGGCAAGTGGGTGCCCTAGGGGCTCTCGTTTGTTTGTTTGTTTACAGCCTAGCGTCCACATTTCTCACCCGATTTCCTCCAAATTTATTGCACATATTCTCTAGGATACCGCGCAAGAAACGTCCTATTTTGGTGTATCTAGGTCAAAGGTCAAGGTCAAGGTCAAGCAAAACGTCGAAAACACATAAGTGGCCATAACTTCGGTTCTAATGGTCCTAGAGACTTCAAATTAAGTTCATATTGTAGATAAACTCGAGTTCTATCTTTCGTGACCTTGACCTTGACATTTGACCTTGACCTTGAGAAGTTCGCCTGAGGTCGAATATTTGACCTTGGAGGTCACCTCCTCTGATTTTCGATCTGATGCTTGGAAACGATGTGGGACCGGTCCCTTATGGTCAATGTCAGTTTTTAGCCCGATCGGCCAATTCGTTATGACGTAATTGACGTTTCTATGGCAACAAAATCGGTCCCATTATAAGCGAAATTGCATGTTTCAAGCTGTCCATGCTGATAAAAGCGTCAATAATGTGTGTAAAAATCGAATGTTACACCTGTTCATAGCCGAGGATGAGTACTTCTGCTTCACGAAATTTCAAGGTCAAAGGTCGAAAGTCAAGGTCAATATTGACCCGCAAGTGAAAACCATGTAGGTCACTATATCTTAGGATCTAAACAAGATAGAGACACGAAAGTAAATCCCCAGTATTACACTCCCTTAGCCTCACAACTATTATATTTACACCTAAGGCGTATGACCGATAGCCTTTGCAAGCGCCTGAGGTCGAAGTTGACCTCAAAAATGACCTTGACCTTGACCTTTTGCAAAAAAATCGAGTAGTAGCTCCTTTGAAAGGTCTTCGAGAGTACTTTCCACATCTGTTAGCATTTTTGGCATCGGACGTCAATTGACGTCATAATGACGTCAAACGTGATTTCAGACTGATATTTAGGCCTTTGGAGTGTCAGATGTGCAAAGTTATAACATTGACTGCAGATCTAGCATATGCAAACGATGTGGAGTCGTCCTGTGATAATCTCTATCAATTTTTAGCACAATCGATACATACGTTTTGACGTAATTGACGTTTTTGTGGCAACAAATCGGTAAAATTTCAAAGGTAACTCATCTTTTGAAGACATTATGATCTTGTCCGGTAATAATATAAAATGTTTAAACATGATTTTTTCATGCATATTTAAAAACTCCATTCACAGTTACTATCCAGTTTTTGTTGACAACAAATGACGTCATAATTGCGTAATTATTCCGGCAAGTGTGTGGCCTATGGCCTCTCGTTTTTTTAGTTATTTATTGTTGTGTATTGTTACCATGCATATACAACGCTATCAAGTAATTCCCTCGACATATACTTTTCGACATATACCCTGCTTTTTAAAAACTTGTTTACACCTGTTTTGACAATATTTTTGCAGTGCTAAGTAATATTATCGCTCTATATTTTGTGTATTTCACCTGGGAATCAAACGGCAATTTTCTACCAAATGTCAGACTTCTATCTCAAAAACTGAAGAAGTTGGCAATCCACCTTCAGAGTTTGTGGTCATCTTGGGTATTATTATGATATGATGATCGATGATTGACTTCTTTTAGATGAACATTTAGAAGAGACAGAAAGATAAACATTTCCCGCTCATTCGATCTTTTATTCCGGAAGTATCAAACATACAAAGCGAAACACACACATGCGCCATAAAAAAAACCGTTACAACGCCTATAGCGACTCACTAGGTGTCAGCACCTACAGGTCAATTTTGGTTTACCGCCAACACCCCCACTTAAACCATGAACCATAACCCCCATATACACTCATAATACCAGACAATCTTATTTGTTACACTCATGTCATCATCGGTTATATATTTCTAGCTCCTAAATTAGATTCAAATTACCTCAGTTATGGAACTCGCTACCACCCACTATTAAAAATATTAAATAAAAGCCACTGTTTAAACCTAAACTAAAACAACACCCATTGAATCAGTATTATTTTATGTTATTACTATCACCTTGTTATTATCCTGTTAGTGTTATTTATTTATTTTTTTATTTTTTTATTTTATATGCAAGTTTGAACAATCATGTATACCAATTGTTTCGTTTTCACTATATGACATTCCACAGACGGTTATATCTCCATGTAACTTTTTTTGTTAAACATTCTTTTTGTCGTCTTTTTGTCATATCATGTTTCTTTTCTAAGCAATTTCATTTCACCGTATATATATTCTTGTAATAACAAATGTATTGAAAGTTTTCTGGAATAAATATGTGGTATTGTATCGTATTGTATAGGAAACTGATTATCCGAATATATAATTATGTTTGCCAGCCAGAATGTAATGTCTATAAACTATGAAAATTAACAGACGAATTTATAAAAGCACCAGACACATTCGCAGTATAAAATTGACGTTTGCTTTCAGTGGACGAGTAGTATTAAGGAGCAGTGTATGGTACTTGGACAATTTCGGTTAAGGAGAAATGCCGAGCATTAAATATGGTATACATTCAGTGGATGAGTAGTATTAACAGAGTATGGTGCGCTACTTGGGCCCACAAATACAATTAGAGAACAGTTACGTGGACCCACTTCGCGCATGATATCCGCAGGATTTAATCACCCTGTTTTACAGTCGAACGAGTGAGAAAATCCTCCATATTTCTCAGTTCGATCTGAGCTCCAATACCACAAACATATCGCTCTAATACTCACAACAAACTATCCAACACCTATTGTTCAAATCCAAAACTCTCGGCCCAAGTAGCGCATCTTACTCTGTTAATACTACTCACCCACTGAATGTATACTATATTTAATCCGTCTGGCACATTTTAAATCTTCATTGAATTTAGAAGAAATAGTAAGCTGCACTACATGGGCCAAACTCTCCATTCCCTACTGAGAATGGAGCGTTCGAACAAAGGACCAAACTTCCGGTTGGATTTTAATAAAATTTATCAAACATGGAATCTAGTAGGGATGTCGGATTCAGAACAACAAACAGGTAAGTGTACATGATATGCGGCCTATTGACGTTACGATCAACATAAAAATACACACATACATACCGTATCCTATAGTGCAATGCGCATCGGTGAATATTCAACTAATTAGACCTACATAGTTACGCCCAAAGCGCGGGCGAGGAGTTTTGAAGAGCGGCAGTGAGATGGCAGCGTTTCGTATGGTGTCCGATGGCGGCCATCTCGCAACCTCGTAATTTCGTGGTGAAGAGCGGTCGGGAGATCTCGCAACTTCGTGTCGCAACTTCGTGTCGCCACCTCGCAACTTCGCGTCGCAACCTCGCCGCGGATTTACGAGGTTGTGAGATGGCCACCATCGGACACCATAATATCGCAACCTCATGGCCGCGCACCGTGACTTCTCGGTCGCGCTTCGTAACTTCTTAGCCGTGCATCGTGACTCTTTGGCCGTGCATCGTGACTTCGCGGCCGCGCTTAGCTACTTCTCGGCCTCGCATCGTAATGGCCGCCATCGTACAACATAAAAAAACGACGTCACTAATGCTGGCGTATCCGGTGCTGAGAAGTCTGCACTGTTACATCATTCAACCAGTGATTTTAATAAATATTTTGAATTAATAAGGCATTTATGGTTTACGCATATCAGCCTGAGGGGGGGGGGGGGGGAGAGAAAACCTGCACATTCGCTACATCATAAGGAAGCAAGTGAGCGTTGTTGCGGATATCAGCCTACTATACTTAGTTTATCTAAAAAATGAAATTGAAAATGCTGGCAATATAATAATATGATAATAATTGCAAATAAAATGTTTATCACCTGATTTATTTAATGGACTAATTTTGGCTACTTTTGAATAGTCAGGAAATAGTCCTTGCTGAGATGATTCATTGAATATGTGTGCTGAAGGAACAATGATTCCTGTACTTGTCATATTGTTAGATCCTGCAGAGGTTTTAGATTTTTGGAGATATTGATATTGAGATATTGATAACTTCACCAGGTTTGTTGAGGTAATAAATATTGATGATTGCATTGCTATTTTGAAGTTACCCAAATCAGTTCTGCCTAGTATGCTTATAGAATATTCATCAAAATATTCAAATATGACATTCATATTTGAGTTATCGAGATATTAACTCAATTCATCGAGTCGACTGATCATGATACGTAAATCAATTCATTGAGTTACTGAGTTAACAGATATTTGGTTGACCCAATCCTCGTCCGTTATATCTGTAAAAAAATATTGGCCAAAGTAGCGTACCTCACTCTACTAATACTACTCAACCACTGAAAAAATACCATATTTAACCCGTCTGGCACATTTTTAATATTCATTGAATTTAGAAGAAATAGTAACCTGCGCTACATGGGCCGAAATATTTACATTTTCTTTAGGACAATAACATAAATACCTGTGTTAGTTGTCGCAATCTATTCAGTCAATGCCACATCATTCTTCCAATGTTATATGTTTATATTTGGTGGGACGTATCAGTCATTTGTCAGCAGAACTCGAAATCTACGAATGCTTATGACATCTTTATCACGCGTGCACAAAATTGCTCTTCGGTGTTGTCAATTCGAAGCTCAAGTAATGTAGTGAGTGACATATTATTGCCTCATTTCCATTGCCTATCACAAGTGTCCACTATAACAGTTCTCGTGAGTAAATTTCTTCTCGAGAAACTCTCTTCGAAATATCCCGCATGTGCGTCGTTTAAAGTTGATTATCGTTTATGATTATCGCATTATTGCCCATGCGTGGGTGGGATATCAGGCAGTCTATTCTTGCCGAGGCAGGTGTGGTTCATTTCTACCACTGGCCACGGCAGCCCGTGAGCTCCCGGCTGGGGTCTCCTTGCAACAACCAACGGGCGAAGTGACCGCCACTCATTGTTAATCAACTGCCGGGTGATGCACTTCTCATAGAATTTAAAGATCGCGGGGATTATGCTCGAGTGGTCACATCTGCGTCACAGGATATCTGAAAGAGTGTTGAAGCCACCATACACACGGGCAAGCTAGGACAGACGTTATTCCCATATTCAATGGTCCCTGGATTTGTGCCCTGGAACAGTAGTGCATGACACCTAGTTACAGCATTACGACGAACTACAGACTGTGAAATAGCTCTTCGATCTCGGAGCCTGTTGGTAAGTGGATTTGATTCATATGGTAGGAACGCATGGACACAATTTCATTTGCTGGATAGTCATATTAGGTGACTCAATGACGTGCTTTGCATTGACATGTTCTTTCGTATTCTGTATTGATATGAAATACTGCAATGACGCAATATCATAATTAGTATAGTGCCAGTGGTCTATTAGCATTTTCAATACTGACGGTAGGTGGCGACGTTGTGATACCTCTTCATCATCGAGGAGTGTTATTTCTTTAGTTATTTATTGTTGTGTATTGTTACCATGCATATACAACGCTATCAAGTAATTCCCTCGACATATACTTTTCGACATATACCCTGCTTTTTCAAAACTTGTTCACACCGGTTTTGACAATATTTTTGCAGTGCTAAGTAATATTATCACTCTATATTTTGGTGTATTTCACCTGGGAATCAAACGGCAAGTTTCTACCAAATGTCAGACTTCTATCTCAAAAATTTAAGAAGTCGGCAATCCACCCGACGTTAAACTTCAGCCCAAAAACGGATATCAAGAATCTGAACATATTCGAGGATTTGGTTATGTTTACACTCACCAGGATTCAAAATATTGTTGTAATATTGGACCTATATTGGACTTTTTTCAATTTCGCGATCGAAGCTGAAATTCGGCAGAAAATTGCCATTTGACTCCCAGGATTTGCATGCCAGTTTATAGAACGACACTATTCAGCATCGCAAAAATATCAGCAAAAAGCAGTGTAAACAAGTTCGAAAAAATCAGAGTATTTGAGAGCGTTGGGCGCTTCACGCCAAAATCTCTACAAGTTCATGCGCTGCCTTTTTTCATGGAGGATTCGTGCCAACATATCGACGTCCGTTTTGGCACATGCCTCAAATGAAGAATTTCTTCATCTTCGGTGTATAATTGTGGCAATTTTGCCCAAGGATCGCGATAGCTTTTCGCCTGCTTTCATTCACCATAGTTTGCCGCTTTGCCTTCGAAGCATGCGTCGTCTTGACGATGGTCAAAAACATATTGACCAACTTCACTATTTCATCATTTGTGACGTCGTACTCTCGTGCTCGTGCCCGAGGAAGACAATGGCACTGTCATGAGCTGCTTCAGTCCCTTCCATTTCGAGTAGAGGGCCCTAGGGCCCCGGGCCCAATTCTAGAGGCCCAGTAGGGAGAACATACATGCTTGGATTGGTTGTCTCTCGCCCTGAGATGGTGCATACATGTTCTGGCAGACCATCGGGCTATCAGGCATTCTATCCCCGCTCTGCTAGAGCAGCTTTCAGCGACAGACAAGTGGACAGATCCTATTTCCTGCCGTCGCCAGACCAATTTGCATGGAGGGAGCGGTTCAACAGCTACAACGCTGACTACCTAAATCAACTATGTATGACTGTGATCTATGACAATTGGAGGCCAGGACGAGTGCAAAGAGGAGTATGATCTAGATGCAGCACAGATGAATGTTTTTTGCGCCGGGATTGAGTCTCCTTGCCCAGCTGAATGCCAACCGACCTTGATATTATCGCTTTAATTAGGGTCACCAAAAGGTAATTGACCTAGAGGTGCAGAAGATGCTCGATCTTGACATCATCGATCCCAGTAAAAGGCCTTGGGAGGTTCTGCGTGGACTATTGGAAGTTAAACGATGTCACAAGGAAGGGCCCAAACCTCTTGCCCATATCAAAGACACCTCATATTTCCTGACTGGGCCGCACTAATTCTGTGTGCTTGGGGTACTGGCAAGTCCAGATGGAGGAGAGTGATAAGGATGAAACAGCCTTTTTCACCAAGAACGCCCTTCACCAGTTTAAGGTAAGGCCGTTCAGGCTCTGCATTACCTCCGTCACGTTTGAGTGCTCGATGGAGAGGATGTTAAAAGGGTACCTCCGGAAAAGATGCATGGTGTTCATTGACGATGTCATCGTGTATGGCCGTTCTTTCGAGGAAACCCTGAACAACCTCCAGATGGTGTTCCAGCACAGCCGTGATGCATGGCTCAAACTGAAGCCGAGCAAGTGCAAACACTTCACCCAGGAGATTTTGTACTTGAGCTTCATGGCGACTGGGACAGGCGTCCGCTCGTACCCCACGAAGTTTGATGCTGTGTGAGGCCCCTACCATGTAACGTGGCCAACATGCGGACCTTCTTGGGCTTTGCGAACTACTGCCTCTGGTTCATCGGGGGCTTCACTAAGATTGCACATTCTTTGACCGTCCTCATGAAAAAAGGTGGTAGCTTTTAGAAAAAGTAGAAAAAGTTTGTCTTGTACTTTTGATACACATGGAAGTAAAGAAATTGGTATGTAATTGGTTGTCGGCCATTGTTTTCTAAAAAAGGGTAGAACATTCGAATATTCCCATTCAGACGGAACTTGTCCAAGAGCAAAGGACTTTTCGAACAAAGCACTTAAAAGCCTGGCAATGGATTCAGAACACTTCTTGATTTCCAACATCGTCGTGTTCGGTTGCTTTGTTGATATTTAATGTGGATACAATTTTCTTCACACCAGTTCCATTGAATTGTAAGTTTTCAGTTAAGTTATCTACGTCAAGATTATCGGTGGTTATAATATGATACTATCAGGCATACGTAAATTCGTTGTATCTACGAAAGTGATTGAAAATATCACATTTATCCTGATTATCTCTAATTGTCGGCAATCAAATCATCAGGCATGCTACTATATAACTGTTCCGTTATAGTCCAAGAGTGTTTTGAAGCGATATGGGGATTTTATAGCTTGTGATATAACCTCTCTTGATGTATCTTCTTTGCATCAGCAATTTGAGTTTCGATTGTAGTTCGTCAATGGCTGATTTATTTCTTTTAAACTTTTCGTACAATTTATCTCTTATTCGGATTAGTTTTTTTAATGTATTGTGTCATCCATGGTTTGTCTTTAGGGTGCACAGTATTTTTGCGAGACGATATATTCTTTAAATATATTATACCAATACATCAAAACCATTTTCAATAGGGGTTTCGATAAGGGAACATAACCGTGATTTTGATATATCATTATTCAGCTGTTGAAAATTTGTGACTTTATATATCTAGTTGTAGATCTTTATAGTTGTTGAAATGGTTTATCCATTTATGTCGTGGAGTTGATGCTGGTTAGGTAGCCGATAGTACAATGATCAGAAACAGCAAGTGGTGGTAACACAGACGAATTGAGAACATAGCCTGGGGCATAAATCGGTTAGCAATAGGTTAGCAATGACTGTTATTTGATCAGGGTTTTTTTACCATCTGGTATAGACTGTTTTGTGTAAAAACAGATCAGGTAGCTGATTGCCAAGTTCGCTGTCACAGTGATAGGCTTCCCAATTCGTACATTTGTCATTGAAAGATAAAGAGTCATGTTTTATCTTAGAGGCGGTTTCTCGGACAGGTATTCTGAATCAACGAAATGTTCAGCTTCGTTGACAGTATTTGGTGTCTATAAAGTACCCCGAACAGGATAATTTTATATATGACTTTTGGCTCTAACCAAAATATCTTGAGATCTCGGTGAAACAGTAAATCAATCTGTCTATGAACAAATCGTGTTGGTGCCAGTATGCCAATTCCTCCTCCTCCTCTTCCTCCTCCTGTAGTACTATGGTATCTCCGATGCAGGACCTACTTGATTGGGGGAAATTTCAAATTGATAAATATAATACGATCCCCTAAATGAGTTTCGATTATGCATACAAAATCGTTTTGCTTTTCATAGCATAAGTGATTATAAAATTCGTAAATTTTGCACATGGGATAATCAGCCGATGTAGCAAATAGAAATCTGGTACAAAAAAAAACCCGAGACAGAAGAAATCTGGTACATTATTCGTTTTGGAGAGCTTAGAATTCTCAACCAAATCATTTATTTGATCGGGTACGCGTTTGTAAATATATGAGGATGTGCATGTAGGCTATCACACCTATCGCACGTCATATAGAACTGAAGGACTGTGCAATTGTCACGAATATCCTGTATTGGCACGACAGTTTCAAAGCATGAGTTTCAAAGCATTAAGGAATGCCTCTTTCTCACACCGGTATTATGTCCAGTTACTCCCCAAAGTCTTAATGAATTTCACTGATATCTTGAACTCCAATTCCTAACTCCTATTCACATGGACGTCCAAAATTACATGCAGACATCAGACATGATTGTTAGCCGCCTGGATGCGGTCTGAGACTTAGCGTTCCTCACAAACCAACTCAAGGTCTTCCCTGTGGAAGAGGGAGTTCTGCGCCTTGGCATGTAGAGCCTCCTGCACGCAGGATAGGATAATAGGACCCATGCGAAGCTTTGGTCGAAAGGCAGCTAGAGCCTTAAACGAGAATGACTTGAGGTACGCGTTCCACTGCCATTGTCCAATCACGTAAGTCCTTGAAACTTTATGTAGTTTGGTGTAGCTGATCCTGTATGGCGATGTCCACACTACTGAGGAGACCGATTGCTGAGGTGAGCTGCTCCCGGATTGATTCCGGAGAGAAAGGCTTCCCGGGTTGACACAAGTAGCCAATCCTGAGTGGAATCAATCAAAATGGCAGATTGCAGGGCCTGTTGCACCTCCTCCAGCTGTGTGAGTTGAGTCGAGACCGAGGTAGGGGCAGACATGAACTGTAGGACCTCCTTGGAGGGCTCCATGGGTTTAGCGGAAAGTAGAGTTTGGACAGATTCAGCCGTTTCACCTTGTCTCCATTAGCGTCCAGAGCGTTCTTGCAGGGGGCACTCAGTGTGAGCTGCTGGTGTGTAATTGTGGCAGGAGCTGGAAGGCTGGACGAAACTGGGTCCACGGAGGAGGATTTATCCACAGAGGGTCCATGGGGAACTTTGACCCCAGGCGGGAGCGAACAAATAGTAGCTAATCTCGAAAGAACAAGTCTTAGCCACCTCACGCGAGGAGGTGAGACTAGAAGCCTCATCCAGTTCCTGATTCTTGTCTTCCGAGTCCGAGTCTGGGTGAAGGTGCTCCCTGAAAGCTTGTGAGGATATAGTGAAAGAGGGAGGGGGCAGCCTGGGCTAAGCCTGTAGAGCGATCTGAGCTAGAGTAGCCATGCAGAAGGATGATCAGGCTGTGGGGTTGTATCTCTGAGACTGTGTGTCTGACAGAAGCCGCTCCGGAGGAGCGACACCCAGAGGGTGCAAAGCCTGAGTACACTGAAGCGGCGTCGAAGGTTTATCACAGGTGGCTTCTTGCATGTGACCTTACTTGGGATCGTCAATTTGATTGTTTCGAAACAAATCACCATTGAGTCGACTGTTGCGTAGTCGCAGCCTTGTGTGCAGTCTGTTCGCAAGTGGCCTAATATAGACCCTTGTGGAACACCACATGTAATATATTCAGTGCTGGAAGAGGCACCATTGTAGACAGTGTATTGTACCCTGTTTTCTAGGTAACTTTGGAGCCAGTTGTAAGCTATGCCTCTAATGCCATGTCTGTCCAGTTTGTCAAGTAATATTTTGTGGTTAATAACATCAAAAGCTTTAGAGAGATCACAGAAAACGGCCAGGTTATATTCCGAAGGGACCTTGTTGTGGGAAGCTGCACAAAAATTGAGTAGGTGTAAGACTGGGTGAATAGTTGAGTGCTTAGAGCGAAAACCATATTGGTGTTTATATAATAGGTCGTTACTTTCTAGGAAGTTAATTATTTTACTGTACATAGCTTTTTCAGTCTGACTTTTTCAATGCTTTTTCAATGACTTTTTCAGTCATTGATTCCACGTCTATTACTATAACTGAGTCGGTGTCTTTGCTGGTGGATAATTATTTGTCCCCGCTGGCACCATCAGCTCAGTAAACCTAGTATAGTTAGGTTTAACCTAGTATTTGAAATGACTATGCAGTACAAAGACAACGGAAACAAACTGGTTGACACGGCGCCCAGTATAAAAAGGTGTCAAAAAGCTGTGTCCAAGGGCACGGTCACAGCTTCCTCAGAAGGTGCCCCTAGACTCATCATATCAGATATTATGAAAACATCATACGTAGTCTCTTCTGATCGTTCCCTATGGTACAACAACTCGTGTAATTTTATTAATATTAGAGATTGCAAAATCAAACTTCCAGATATAATGAAAGCAGAGGGTGATGATTGTCAATATAGTATTAATAAATGTAGAGCAAAAAACTGCAAAACTTGTGATATATTAATTACAGATTCACAGTTCACAAGTTCACTTACCAAACGTACATATACTAGTAAAAGTTATGGAAACATCAATTGCAAGACCAGCAATATCGTATATGGAATTGAATGCACTATATGTGGCCTCGTATATATTGGAGAAACCAAAGGACAGCTTAACAAGAGAGTTAATGGTCATCGTTCCAACATCAATAATAATTCTAATCAACTACTTTATCAACATTTTAATCAGGATGACCATTCTATTTTGTCAATGAAAGTTCGAGTCATAGAAAAAATATACCACCATACTAATAGTCCCTCATTAAGTACACCCACCCGCAGGAAACGAGAAGAACATTGGATACGTGAACTAGGCACAGCTACACCTTATGGCTGTAACGATAATATCAGTTCAGTGGGAAACCTGACAAGCCCAGGATGCAGTTCAGTCAATGTAATGAATTTATTTACATCATTTAAACGTAGGAAACGAAGCCATGGACAACGACATTATAATCGACCATCTATTCATAATATTTCCTTTGATGGTCTACTCGAAATATTGAAACAACCACTTGGACTGCACTATGTTCGCACTAAATTATTTGCCATACCTCATGTTAAACTTAAAGAACTAGAGGACCAATGTCCTACCCACTATATCAGAAATACCAATAGCTATGAATTTCGTCTGTATTCCATTATCATGGATATTGTTTATCATCGGCTTTATAAGCCAACACAGAATTCGGAATATATACCACCCAAACGGTCTTTTCTGAAGATAAAATTTGCCAATAAAGGTATTGACGCAATTAACATCGGTAATATATTACATCATAAGTCTGTTCAGTCCCAGATACCATCATACTTCACTGACACGGCTGCTCCATCTGTATCCTACTCATATACCAAATCTGTTGCTTCCAAGATTTTCAACTACAAACAAACATTGAATGATTTGGATATTGATGATCTCTTACATAACCCACCCTCCTGCACTTGTATTAACTCTCCGTTCATACACGATCCAGTTGGGCATGTTATTTCAGGCGACCTCAATATAGTGGAGAATGAATCATTGAAAGACATTTTGTCCAAAGGTCCCAAATATAGAGAGCCCACGTCGTTTTCATGGAGATACAATTTTAAGTTAATCATGGATGCAGTTGAGGAGCATGCCAGAAAATGGACAAAGCGAGAAAAGGCAGAAACTGATTCTCTGTCAGAATGGGTCAAACAGATTAGGTCATTGGTAAACAAACGCATCAATGTTTTGTCAAAGTCAGTTAGTACTAAATATAGCTCTGTCTTCAATGATCCCGTGGTTACTAATAGTTTGTTGAAACTTCAAGAAAGGTTCGTCATTGTCCCTGCAGATAAAGCTTCTAATAATGTTGTTTTTGTTTGTAAAGCATACTATATACAGTGCCTGTTTGACGAACTGGGTATTGCCAACAATACTAATCCCAATAGTACATACCAAGCCATCACCGTGCCCAAACAGGATATCTTATCAAATCATTTGTCTGTATTGCATTCGTTTGGTATTACTACCTCATGTAAAGATTCTAATCTACCGAACTTATATTGGATCCCAAAGTTGCACAAAAATCCACACAAACAAAGATATATTTCAGGTTCAGCATCATGTTCTACCAAAGCCCTTTCTAAAATATTAACTACTATATTGTCTAAAATTAAACAGGGTCTCCAAAAGTACTCTGAAACCATCTATTCTAGAAGTGGTATAAACCAAATGTGGATATTAAAAAATTCCAAATCTTTATTGGAATATCTACATGCGCACACACTTTCAAAAGTAACGTCTATCAAAACATTTGATTTCTCCACTTTGTACACAACTATACCTCATTCTGAACTGAAATCTCAGCTTAAAAAACTAATCAATAATTCATTTTTCTCTAAAAAGGGACAACGTCGGTACCACTATATTGTAGTTAAATATAATACCGCTTATTTTGTTAAAGGCGACTCTGATGCCCCATACAAATATACTGAAATAGATGTGGTAAATATGGTTAATTTTCTGATTGATAATATTTTTGTGGAATTTGGTGGTCGAATATTTCAACAAACTATTGGTATTCCCATGGGTACAAACTGTGCACCATTATTGGCAGACCTGTTTTTATACTCATATGAATCAGATTTTATCCAACATTTACAAAGAGGAGGTTCTAAGAAACTAACATGTAATTTTAATTTCACTTTCCGATACATAGATGATGTATTGTCGCTAAATAATCCCAAGTTTGGTGATTATTTGGATGTCATATATCCTAAGGAACTTGAAATTAAGGATACTACAGAATCCGCTAATTTTTCCAACTATCTAGACCTGAGGTTGGAGATTGATAATGATTCTAACCTGTCAACTAGATTATATGACAAACGTGATGATTTCAATTTTTCCATAGTCAATTTCCCTTTTCTAAGCAGCAACATTCCTATGTCACCGGCATATGGTGTGTTTGTTTCTCAACTTATACGCTATTCCAGAGCTAGTTGCAAATATGAGGACTTTGTCTATCGAAGTGCCCAGCTAGTCTCTAAACTGCTACGACAAGGATATGTTTTACCAAGACTTATCGCTGCGTTTAAGAAATTCTATGGACGTCATCATGATCTGGTTGATAAATACAGCAAATCCATGTCTGCCATGCAACTAGATCTATTTTCATGTTAATTTTGGGGAATTCATGACGGGTGCCACTAGTGGGGCAGGAAATGCTCACTCTTTCCGGAACACCTGATTTCACCTCCTGATGGCCATTTACGGGGGTTCATGAGTTTCCCTGTCATTTTTGTTTTCTCTCACTTCGTATGCCTGATATGACTTTCTGTCCCCGGACTATGAGATTGGATAACGGACCCTGTTTTGTTTGCTCGGAATACTTGATACTGGGTATTGATTCCACGTCTATTACTATAACTGAGTCGGTGTCTTTGCTGGTGGATAATTATTTGTCCCCGCTGGCACCATCAGCTCAGTAAACCTAGTATAGTTAGGTTTAACCTAGTATTTGAAATGACTATGCAGTACAAAGACAACGGAAACAAACTGGTTGACACGGCGCCCAGTATAAAAAGGTGTCAAAAAGCTGTGTCCAAGGGCACGGTCACAGCTTCCTCAGAAGGTGCCCCTAGACTCATCATATCAGATATTATGAAAACATCATACGTAGTCTCTTCTGATCGTTCCCTATGGTACAACAACTCGTGTAATTTTATTAATATTAGAGATTGCAAAATCAAACTTCCAGATATAATGAAAGCAGAGGGTGATGATTGTCAATATAGTATTAATAAATGTAGAGCAAAAAACTGCAAAACTTGTGATATATTAATTACAGATTCACAGTTCACAAGTTCACTTACCAAACGTACATATACTAGTAAAAGTTATGAAAACATCAATTGCAAGACCAGCAATATCGTATATGGAATTGAATGCACTATATGTGGTCTCGTATATATTGGCGAAACCAAAGGACAGCTCAACAAGAGAGTTAATGGTCATCGTTCCAACATCAATAATAATTCTAATCAACTACTTTATCAACATTTTAATCAGGATGACCATTCTATTTTGTCAATGAAAGTTCGAGTCATAGAAAAAATATACCACCATACTAATAGTCCCTCATTAAGTACACCCACCCGCAGGAAACGAGAAGAACATTGGATACGTGAACTAGGCACAGCTACACCTTATGGCTGTAACGATAATATCAGTTCAGTGGGAAACCTGACAAGCCCAGGATGCAGTTCAGTCAATGTAATGAATTTATTTACATCATTTAAACGTAGGAAACGAAGCCATGGACAACGACATTATAATCGACCATCTATTCATAATATTTCCTTTGATGGTCTACTCGAAATATTGAAACAACCACTTGGACTGCACTATGTTCGCACTAAATTATTTGCCATACCTCATGTTAAACTTAAAGAACTAGAGGACCAATGTCCTACCCACTATATCAGAAATACCAATAGCTATGAATTTCGTCTGTATTCCATTATCATGGATATTGTTTATCATCGGCTTTATAAGCCAACACAGAATTCGGAATATATACCACCCAAACGGTTTTTTCTGAAGATAAAATTTGCCAATAAAGGTATTGATGCAATTAACATCGGTAATATATTACATCATAAGTCTGTTCAGTCCCAGATACCATCATACTTCACTGACACGGCTGCTCCATCTGTATCCTACTCATATACCAAATCTGTTGCTTCCAAGATTTTCAACTACAAACAAACATTGAATGATTTGGATATTGATGATCTCTTACATAACCCACGCTCCTGCACTTGCATTAACTCTCCGTTCATACACGATCCAGTTGGGCATGTTATTTCAGGCGACCTCAATATAGTGGAGAATGAATCATTGAAAGACATTTTGTCCAAAGGTCCCAAATATGGAGAGCCCACGTCGTTTTCATGGAGATACAATTTTAAGTTAATCATGGATGCAGTTGAGGAGCATGCCAGAAAATGGACAAAGCGAGAAAAGGCAGAAACTGATTCTCTGTCAGAATGGGTCAAACAGATTAGGTCATTGGTAAACAAACGCATCAATGTTTTGTCAAAGTCAGTTAGTACTAAATATAGCTCTGTCTTCAATGATCCCGTGGTTACTAATAGTTTGTTGAAACTTCAAGAAAGGTTCGTCATTGTCCCTGCAGATAAAGCTTCTAATAATGTTGTTTTTGTTTGTAAAGCATACTATATACAGTGCCTGTTTGACGAACTGGGTATTGCCAACAATACTAATCCCAATAGTACATACCAAGCCATTACCGTGCCCAAACAGGATATCTTATCAAATCATTTGTCTGTATTGCATTCGTTTGGTATTACTACCTCATGTAAAGATTCTAATCTACCGAACTTATATTGGATCCCAAAGTTGCACAAAAATCCACACAAACAAAGATATATTTCAGGTTCAGCATCATGTTCTACCAAAGCCCTTTCTAAAATATTAACTACTATATTGTCTAAAATTAAACAGGGTCTCCAAAAGTACTCTGAAACCATCTATTCTAGAAGTGGTATAAACCAAATGTGGATATTAAAAAATTCCAAATCTTTATTGGAATATCTACATGCGCACACACTTTCAAAAGTAACGTCTATCAAAACATTTGATTTCTCCACTTTGTACACAACTATACCTCATTCTGAACTGAAATCTCAGCTTAAAAAACTAATCAATAATTCATTTTTCTCTAAAAAGGGACAACGTCGGTACCACTATATTGTAGTTAAATATAATACCGCTTATTTTGTTAAAGGCGACTCTGATGCCCCATACAAATATACTGAAATAGATGTGGTAAATATGGTTAATTTTCTGATTGATAATATTTTTGTGGAATTTGGTGGTCGAATATTTCAACAAACTATTGGTATTCCCATGGGTACAAACTGTGCACCATTATTGGCAGACCTGTTTTTATACTCATATGAATCAGATTTTATCCAACATTTACAAAGAGGAGGTTCTAAGAAACTAACATGTAATTTTAATTTCACTTTCCGATACATAGATGATGTATTGTCGCTAAATAATCCCAAGTTTGGTGATTATTTGGATGTCATATATCCTAAGGAACTTGAAATTAAGGATACTACAGAATCCGCTAATTTTTCCAACTATCTAGACCTGAGGTTGGAGATTGATAATGATTCTAACCTGTCAACTAGATTATATGACAAACGTGATGATTTCAATTTTTCCATAGTCAATTTCCCTTTTCTAAGCAGCAACATTCCTATGTCACCGGCATATAGTGTGTTTGTTTCTCAACTTATACGCTATTCCAGAGCTAGTTGCAAATATGAGGACTTTGTCTATCGAAGTGCCCAGCTAGTCTCTAAACTGCTACGACAAGGATATGTTTTACCAAGACTTATCGCTGCGTTTAAGAAATTCTATGGACGTCATCATGATCTGGTTGATAAATACAGCAAATCCATGTCTGCCATGCAACTAGATCTATTTTCATGTTAATTTTGGGGAATTCATGACGGGTGCCACTAGTGGGGCAGGAAATGCTCACTCTTTCCGGAACACCTGATTTCACCTCCTGATGGCCATTTACGGGGGTTCATGAGTTTCCCTGTCATTTTTGTTTTCTCTCACTTCGTATGCCTGATATGACTTTCTGTCCCCGGACTATGAGATTGGATAACGGACCCTGTTTTGTTTGCTCGGAATACTTGATACTGGGTATTGATTCCACGTCTATTGCCTACCTGGAACCAGACAGGGGCCTTTTCTCTATGGGGGGGGGGGGGGGGGGTTGTGCCTATTTTAGGTAGGCTGTTGGGGTTACCCGTGTAGTATTATAGAGGTAATGTTTAGGACAAAATTACATTATAAATAATTATATGGACCTCAACACCCGCGTGTATTTTCCAAGTAGTATATAATTAGTTTCAATTGTGTTCAATGATTATTTAGTTGCTTTGAACCAGTCTATGGTGGCTCATTACCGTCAATTACATTCGTGCATTTCTCACCCCGTCTATAATTATCACCTCACAATATTCATCGAGTTTATAAAATCCACCCCATCTATAATTATCACCTGATAATTTTCACCGCATTCATAATTCCCACCGCGTTTATAATTATCACCTCAGAATTATTACTGCGTTCATAATTTCCACCCCATCTATATTTATCACCTCACAATATTCACCGAGTTCATAATATCCATCCCATCTATAGTTATCACCTTATAATTTTCACCGCGTTTATAATTTCCACCCCATCTATAATTATCACCTCACAATATTCACCGAGTTTATAATATCCACCCCATCTATAATTACCACCTCAGAATTATCACCGCATTCATAATCTCCACGCCATCTATAATTATCACCTCACAATATTCACCGAGTTTAAAATATCCACCCCGTCTATAATTATCAACTCACAATATTCATCGAGTTTATAATATCCACCCCATCTATAATTGTCACCTCATAATTTCCACCATGTTTATAATTTCCACCCATCTATAATTATCACCTCACAATATTCACTGAGTTTATAATATCCAACCCATCTATAATTACCACCTCAGAATTATCACCGCTTTCATAATTCCCACCCCGTCTATAATTATCACCTCATAATATTCACCGAGTTTAAAATATCCACCCCATCTATAATTATCACCTCACAATATTCACCGATTTTACAATATCCACCTCATCTATAAATATCACCTCGTAATTTTCACTATGTTTATAATATCCACCCATCTATAATTATCACCTCACAAAATTCACCGAGTTTATAATATCCACCCCATCTATATTTACCACCTCAGAATCATCACCGCTTTTATAGTTTCCATCCCCGTCTATAATAATCCCCTCACAATTTCCACCCCGTTTATAATTTTCACCCTGTCTACAATTATCACCTCATAATTATCACCGCATCCATAATTTCCACCCCGTTTATAATTATCACCTCACTTCATGAACATCTGCAGCCATAGAGCAACAAGACACTTGTCGAAACGCCTCTATAGCTGCCGCATTGAAGCGCATATAAGGACAGGTCCTTAAATGTGGATTTGTGCATTTTCACAATATATCGAAAATTCAAACATGTTCCACCCCGTTTATAATTTTCACCCCGTCTACAATTATCACCTCATAATTATCACCGCATTCATAATTTCAACCCCGTTTATAATTATCACCTCACTTCATAAACATCTGCAGCCATAGAGCGACAAGACGCTTGTCGAAACGCCTCTATAGCTACCGCATTGAAGCGCATATAAGGACAGGTCCTTAAATGTGGATTTGTGCATTTTCACAATATATCGAAAATTCAAACATGTTAACTTATAAGGACACAGCCTTTTTCCAGACATAAAAACACCCCGTTTATTCATATATAAGGACACTATATGCACTACTATAAATTGAAGAATGGGGGTCTAATTGAATCATTGGCGCAATTAATTTTGTCCCTTTGAGTGACAGACAATTCCCTGTAGGTCTATAACACATACATTCGACAATTTAATTTCAAGACCACAAGAGCATCCGAGATTATTATGCTGAACATGGTATACGTAGTGGTACGTGCTACAGATGTTCCAGTTGTGTCATTTTTCACAACTTATAATCATCGACATGGAAAATGTCGTTTTACGTGGGTCAGATGTTTTACAGGCAGTTTCTAAAAAAAGTTCACATATAAAGGACATGTTCTTATGTCCGAATATAAGGAAGTGCACATATATGGGGACACGTCCTTATATGCGCGTCAATACGGTACACAAAATGCCAAGAGTGTTCATACTAAGAGTAAATGCACCAACTGAAATTCTGTACCCAGTAATGATTGTGATCAATTCATAATTATAAACTCTGAGGTTTTAGTAATAGACGGGGTAGAAATTATGAATGGAGTGAAAATTGTGAGGTGATAATTATAAACGGGTGGGCAATTATAAAGTGGGTGAAAATTATGAGGTGAAAATTATAGACCGGGTGGAAATTATAACGGGGTGAAAAAAATTGTGAGGTGATAATTATAAACGTGGTGGAAATTATAAACGCGGTGATAATTCTAAGGTGATAATTATGAACGGGGTGGAAATTGTAAACAGGGTGAAAATTGTGAGGTGATAGCCATAAACGGGGTGGCAATTATAAACGCGATGATAATTCTGAGGCGATAATTATGAACGGGGTGGAAATTATAAACGGGATTGAAATTATAAATGGGTGAAAATTGTGAGGTGATAATTATAAACGTGGTGGAAATTATAAACTCAATGATAATTCTGAGGTGATAATTATGAACGGGGTGGAAATTATAAACATGGTGAAAATTGTGAGGTGATAATTATAAACGGGGTGGAAATTATAAACGCAGTGATAATTCTGAGGTGATAATTATGAACGGGGTAAAAATTATAAACAGGGTGAAAATTGTGATGTGATAGTTATAAACGGGGTGTAAATTATAAACGCAGTGATAATTCTTAGGTGATAATTATGAACGGGGTGGAAATTATAAACGGGGTGAAAATTGTGAGGGGATAATTATAAACGGGCTAGAAATTATAAACACGGTGAAAATTCTCAGGTGATAAATATGAACAGGGTGGAAGTTATAAACGCGGTGACTATTATGAGGTGGTAATTATAAATGGGGTGAGAAATACACGAACGTAATTGGCGGTAATGATCCACTGTACCAGGCGGATTTAATTGATTACTCAGTATTTTAATAATGCCATCAATATTTCCATCAGTCAAATATATAGTCAATTGTACCCGAAGAGTATAATTTTAACATACTTAAAATAAAAAACAATGGACAAATGGTCGACAAGTGGTCGAATATGTTTGAAATGGTTCAGAATGTTTTCAATAGTGTTATGACATTCAAGGTAGACGTGGATGTTACATATAGGGGGCCTCAAATTTATGACATTTAGGGTATGGTGATGTTTCACATTCAGGGGACCTTTATGACATTTAGGGGACCTTATGACATTTGGGGTTCCTGTGTTATGACATATAGGGCACCTTACTACATTTGGGGTAGGTGTTACATTTAACGGCGCCACAAGTGTCGCCGTCGTGGAAGGCGCCGGCCGCCGTGTTACATGCGTCAATGTACACGGGTTCGAGAGGGCGATGGTCCACCATGTCGACAGACCCGTTAAACACCGACATATACGTAATCGACCACTGCATGTCAGTTTTCATGCCTTGCATAACGTGCGCGCGATGCCAAGGTTGGCGCAGGTTGTTGATGATGTCCAGGAGTCATCTAAGATGATACCGGCCGACGTAAATGCACTGCCATTGCCCAATTGAGGTGGCCAGCGAGGCTTTGCAGTTCACGTTTCGTTAACTTCGGCTTGGAGACGGCGGTTGAAGTTCTCCTTTCAGCGTGGCGATCCGGTCAGGGGATAAAGAGATGTTCATTTTCTCTGTGTCTAGCGTAATCCCAAGGAATGTTCTTTGACGACTTGGTTCTTCATTAGGCATCCCGATTGAAAATCGGAAGGCCTTATGTTTTTGTCATTTTTTTTTCTTCTGCTGTTTGGTTTCCGGACGATAACTTTAGTTTGCCTCGATGTTTCTTTACCAAATTTTTTCACCACTGGTCAGAAATTATATGTGGAAGAACTCTATTGTTTTTGAGCCGGATCCGAGGTCCGTGAGGTCCGTGAGGATGAAATTGATTTTTTGACACTTGGTTTCCGGACGATAACTCGAAAAATATTTATGCCATGGCTGCAAATCATTGCACAGAGGTTCATATATCACCAGGGAAGAACCCTATCGATTTTGGGATCAATCCGTCAAACGACCTTCAACCTAGAGCTTGAGAGAATTTTTGCTGATTCATTGCTTGAATGCCTTGCGATATGTCCAGCAGAGAATCCCACTGACCGATTATCTAATAATAGTATACAAGTCCAGCAAACAGTAAACTTGCCTATCAGACTGCCACTGATCTACACAATCTGTACTTGAATA
Organism: Terebella lapidaria; assembly: GCA_949152475.1. NCBI lineage: Eukaryota > Metazoa > Annelida > Polychaeta > Terebellida > Terebellidae > Terebella > Terebella lapidaria. The sequence goes on from OX424560.1 coordinate 32,223,991, forward strand.
CATCACCTGCAGTCAGTTCAGTAAGTGACAAAGCAATACCCCCTCCTCCTCCCCCACCTCCACTGTCAGCCAGTCTAACCTGCATATAAATGTAGCAATGTATCAGTGACTTGTATGCACTGCCCCTCTTCCCCCCCCCCCCCTCCTGTTTCCTCACCCCAGTTTACTATACTAACACCAACAGGTTGGAACAATGCCCTCCTTCCCTTTCTATAGAAAACAATAGGTGGTTATATAATGATGACCCAAGCTGAAGATAACAGCTTTGAAGGTCTGCCTGGGCCTTGGTTGCCAGTCAATTGTACATTGTATACAGTTAAAACAGCAATGTGTTTATTCGGATGAAACTACATGCATTGTTTTGTTTTCTAGCTGTATTTCACATGCAGTGACCAAATTATCGTTGTTTTACTAAGCCAGAACCCAGAATAATTTCCTTTTCGCTTGTATTATGAATGTAGTAATGTTCATTTGAACATCTGTCATATCTGTATATTTAATACCTATTGAGATGTCCTTGAAATATGATTAAAAGAAAATATATAATTAAAATGTACTATCAACATGATAGGCGATTCTTTAAAAGCATGTTGTTTTACATTTGGCAATAGTACCTGAAGAATATTATGGAAGCCAGGTACATACTGAATAAGTATACTCTGATATCTGATGGGCATTTGTCTAGTGAGCAACTGCTATAATTTGAACTCTCATCAGCAAATATCTGATGGGCATTTGTCTAGTGAGCAACTGCTATAATTTGAACTGTCACTCCCACCTGTGTTCAATAATCCTGGTATATGTATTATAATATCAGTCAAGTTTCACCTTTAGAAAGGAAAAGAAAAATTGGGGGATGCCACAAAGCCTATAGGCTTTTGTGTCTAGTTAAGGCATTTCAGCAGAAATGCCTTTATGATTTTGTCAAAATTTTCTTTTTCTTTTTTTTTCTTTTTTTTTTTCTTTTTTTTTTCACTTTTTGGTTTCCGCACGATAACTTCCGTTTGCCTTGATGTATCTTCGCCAAATTTTCACCGCTGGTCAGAAATGTTGTGTAGAAGAAGCCTATTGTTTTTTAGCCGGCTCTGGGTCCGTGAGGTCCGTGAGGATGAAATCAATGTTTTTGTTTTCCGCGCGATAACTCAAAAAGTATTATGGGAATGACTGTGAAACTTCGCATGGAGGTTCATATATCAGCAGGGAAGAAGCCTATTGATTTTGAGGCCGATCCGTCAAACGACCTTTGACCTAGGGCTCGAAATAATTTTAGCCGAGTCATCTTTGAGGCTCTCATGCATATCTCGGAAACGATGCGTCATAGAGCGAAACAGACGTTATTTTCGTACTCGTCGCCCTAGAAAAACATGTCTCAAGGGATGACCTTTGACCTTGACCTTAAATTTTTTCGCTGAATCGGCATTTTTCGTTTTCGTCGATATCTCAGAAACGGTGCGTCGTAGAGCGAAACGGACGTTATTTTTGGACTCGTCGCCCTAGACAAAAATGTCTTACGGGCATTAGGGACGACCTTTGACCTTGACCTTAAATTTGTTTGCTCAGTCGGCATTTTTCGTTTTCGTCGTAATCTCGGAAACGGTGCGTCGTAGAGCAAAACGGACGTGTTTTTTCGGACTCGTCGCCTTAAACAAACATGTCTTAAGGGTATTAAGGATGACCTTTGACCTTGACCTTAAATTTTTTCGCTGAGTCGGCATTTTTCGTTTTCGTCGATATCTCGGAAACGCTGCGTCGTAGAGTGAAACGGACGTTATTTTTGGACTCGTCGCCCTAGACAAACATGTCTTACGGGCATTAGGGACGACCTTTGACCTTGACCTTAAATTTGTTTGCTCAGTCGGCATTTTTCGTTTTCGTCGATATCTCGGAAACGGTGCGTCGTAGAGCAAAACGGACGTGTTTTTTCGGGCTCGTCGCCTTAAACAAACATGTCTTAAGGGTATTAAGGATGACCTTTGACCTTGACCTTAAATTTTTTCGCTGAGTCGGCATTTTTCGTTTTCGTCGATATCTCGGAAACGGTGCGTCGTAGAGCGAAACGGACGTTTTTTTCGGACTCGTCGCCTTAAACAAACATGTCTTAGGGGTATTAGGGATGACTTTTGACCTTGAACTTAAATTTTTTCGCTGAGTCGGCATTTTTCGTTTTCGTCGATACCTCGGAAACAGTGCGACCTAGAGCAAAACAGACATTAGACAGATAGTCTTGGGGGTATCAAGTTTGTCCTTCACATACATGTAATTGCACAAATGTCTCATAGGTCTCATTGGGAGCTTCACCATGTTTTTGCTGAGTCAGCATTTTGTTTTTTTCATGCTTCACCCTGAAATGCCTCCAAGGCTTTTAGGCCTTGACGTCTAGTTCTTGTTGTAATTAATCCAGAAACCCAGCTTCCTTAACAAGTGTAGTAGCGTGTTTAGCATTTCGGTGCATTCAGGCCGAGTGTGTCTGTGAGAGAGAGAGAGAGAGAGAGAGAGAGAGAGAGATTTCGAATTGATCAAAACAATTTACAATGTACACACAACGAGAAATAATATTACAGGAGACAAAAGTGTATGAACAGAGCTGTAACCATTACTATGTCTGTAAAGAAAATAGAAAATTAGATTTACAGAAGTATGAATGGCTGTTGAAAACCTGAGATATTTCCGTTATAGATGAGAGATATATCCGGGAAAGTAATTACCTTTCAAAATGTATTTACAAACGAAAAGAGTGAACAGGCAATGAAAAAATAGAAAAAAGAAAAAAAAAGAATAACCATATTATTGGCGAGTTTAACGTTTAGGCTAGAAACATACATGGTGTGTTGGTGAAAACGGGAGTAAACCACGGGAAGTCATGCGTGTCGGCCACACACGGCGACAGCAGGCGGGAGCAGGGAAATCATGACACAGCGGGCGAGGCGGCCACACCCGGCGACAGCAGGCGGGAGCAGGGAAATCATGACACAGCGGGCGAGTCCGGCCACACCCGGCGACAGCAGGCGGGAGCAGGGAAATCATGACACAGCGGGCGAGTCCGGCCACACACGGCGACAGCAGGCGGGAGCAGCGAAATCATAGCACGGCGGGCGAGGCGGCCACACCCGGCGACAGCAGGCAGGAGCAGGGAAATCATGAAACGGCGGGCGAGGCGGCCACACCTGGCGACAGCAGGTGGGAGCAGGGAAATCATGACATGGCGGGCGAGGCGGCCACACATGGCGACAGCAGGCCGGAGCAGGGAAATCATGACATGGCGGGCGAGGCGGCCACACCCGGCGACAGCAGGAAAATCATGACACGGCGGGCGAGGCGGTCACACACGGCGACAGCAGGCGGGAGCAGGGAAATCATGACACGGCGGGCGAGGCGGCCACACCCGGCGACAGCAGACGGGAGCAGGGAAATCATGACATGGCGGGCGAGGCGGCCACACACGGCAACAGCAGGCGGGAGTAGGGAAATCATGACATGGCGATCGAGGCGGCCACACCCGGCGACAGCAGGTGGGAGCAGGAAAATCATGACATGGCGGGCGAGGCAGCCACACACACGGTGACAGCAGGCGGGAGCAGGGAAATCATGTCGGCCACACAGGCGGGAGCAGGGAAATCATGACACGGCGGGCGAGCAGGGAAATCATGTCGGCCACGCAGGCGGGAGCAGGGAAATCATGACACGGCGGGCGAGGCGGCCACACACGGCGACAGCAGGCGGGAGCAGGGAAATCATGACACGGCGGGCGAGGCGGCCACACACGGCGACAGCAGGCGGGAGCAGGGAAATCATGACACGGCGGGCGAGGCGGCCACACCCGGCGACAGCAGGCGGGAGCAGGGAAATCATGACACGGTGGGCGAGTCGGCCACACCCGGCGACAGCAGGCGGGAGCAGGTAAATCATGACATGGCGGGCGAGGCGGCCACACCCGGCGACAGTAGGCGGGAGCAGGGAAATCATGACATGGCGGGCGAGTCGGCCACACACGGCGACAGCAGGCGGGAGCAGGGAAATCATGACATGGCGGGTGAGGCGGCCACACCCGGCGACAGCAGGCGGGAGCAGGGAAATCATGACACGGCGGGCGAGGCGGCCACACCCGGCGACAGCAGTCGGAAGCAGGCGGGAGCAGGGAAATCATGACATGGCGGGCGAGTCGGCCACACACGGCGACAGCAGGCGGGAGCAGGGAAATCATGACATGGCGGGCGAGTCGGCCACACACGGCGACAGCAGGCGGGAGCAGGGAAATCATGACATGGCGGGTGAGGCGGCCACACCCGGCGACAGCAGGCGGGAGCAGGGAAATCATGACACAGCGGGCGAGGCGGCCACACCCGGCGACAGTAGGCGGGAGCAGGGAAATCATGACATGGCGGGCGAGTCGGCCACACACGGCGACAGCAGGCGGGAGCAGGGAAATCATGACATGATGGGCGAGGCGGCCACACACGTCGACAGCAGGCGGGAGCAGGGAAATCATGACACGGCGGGCGAGGCGGCCACACCCGGCGACAGCAGTCGGAAGCAGGCGGGAGCAGGGAAATCATGACATGGCGGGCGAGTCGGCCACACACGGCGACAGCAGGCGGGAGCAGGGAAATCATGACACGGCGGGCGAGGCGGCCACACACAGTGACAGCAGGCGGGAGCAGGGAAATCATGACATGGCGAGCAAGACGGCCACACACGGCGACAGCAGGCGGGAGCAGGGAAATCATGACATGGCGGGCGATGCGGCCACACACAGTGACAGCAGGCGGGAGCAGGGAAATCATGACATGGCGGGCGATGCGGCCACACACAGTGACAGCAGGCGGGAGCAGGGAAATCATGACATGGCGAGCAAGACGGCCACACACGGCGACAGCAGGCGGGAGCAGGGAAATCATGACATGGCGGGCGATGCGGCCACACACAGTGACAGCAGGCGGGAGCAGGGAAATCATGACATGGCGAGCAAGACAGCCACACACGGCGACAGCAGGCGGGAGCAGGGAAATCATGACATGGCGGGAGAGGTGGTCACACACGGCGTAAGCAGGCGGGAGCAGGAAAATCATGACACGATGGGCGAGGCGGCAACACACAGCGACAGCAGGTGGGAGCTGGGAAATCATGACACGATGGGCGAGGCGGTCACACACGGCGACAGCAGGCGGGAGCAGGGAAATCATGACACGATGGGCGAGGCGGCCACACATGACGACAGCAGGCGGGAACAGGGAAATCATGACACGGCGGGCGAGGCGGTCACACACGGCGACAGCAGGCGGGAGCAGGGAAATCATGACACGGCGGGCGAGGCGGCCACACACGCGACAGCAGCCGGGAGCAGGGAAATCATGACATGGTGGGCGAGGCGGCCACACAGGGCGACAGCAGGCGGGAGCAGGGAAATCATGACATGGCGGGCGAGGCGGCCACACCCGGCGACAGCAGGCGGGAGCAGGGAAATCATGACACGGCGGGCGAGGCGGCCACACACGGCGACAGCAGGCGGGAGCAGGGAAATCATGACACGGCGGGCGAGGCAGCCACACACGGCGACAGCAGGCGGGAGCAGGGAAATCATGACACGGCGGGCGAGGCGGCCACACCCAGCGACAGCAGGCGGGAGCAGGGAAATCATGACACAGCGGGCGAGGCGGCCACACGCGGCGACAGCAGGCGGGAGCAGGGAAATCATGACACAGCGGGCGAGGCGGCCACACACGGCGACAGCAGGCGGGAGCAGGGAAATCATAACAAGGAATTGGCGTATCCAAGAAAGACTTCACTCCTCACCATTTCAGCAACACAAAAAAATCCTCCAGATAGCAATGGGGCGCACCTATGGTGTCCTAAAGTGGCCATGTCGTATCGTCGTCATGTCGGGGTGACACTAGCGATCTTACGTTAATACGGTTACGGATGCGTGAGTTCACAACCTGAATATATAATCCACCAATGGGCTAGCGAGAAGAGGACGGTCACGGTCTGATGGCGTTCGTCGTAACCGTCATGTCTCTATTTTCAATGACTGCTGAGGACTGAATATGTAAATGCCGCAAGACTTTGCTATCACGCGTGGCAAACTGTTTAATTTCTGACTGAACTTACATCTATTTGAAAACAACGCAAGAGTAGTGAGTAGACGGATACGGACACGCTTATAGGATATATTTCCCACACATCATACAAAAGTTAAACTAAAGTTGAATGTTTGTGAAGGAAAACATGCTTTTCTGTCAAATCACTGAAACATATATTTTTTCTAAAATTATAAACAAAATGTTATACGAAGCATTGCTGATTTATTGTGATGTGCTCGATAACAGACTCAAGTCAGAGAGGTGAGGGATGTTGGCGCGTTATAACAGTACTAACTGATTATGGCCACATGGGTTCGCTCAAACTTTGAATGTATGTGTCAATGACGAAAACATATTCGTAATTCTACTCGTGGAAACGGACGCAGGTAAAGTATAACATTTCTGAGAGTGATTTTGGAGTGGCGCAAATTTTGGACTTGCAGAAGTACCACTTTTTCTATGATCATGGTCGAAAATGACATGTTTTTATCAATATACAAATATTCGGTTTATAAATGTAGCATAATTTCCGTTAGGAACCAGCCCCAAAACCTATCCCCAGTGCATACACTCATCACGCGTCCCCTTCCACGCTTTAGATTCAAAATTTATAGAAAACTGCCATTTGACTCTCTGGTGTAGTATGCCAACGTGCACGATGATATTTTTATCCATTACTGAATCGCGGTCAAAAAGGAGTTTATTCAGGGGATTTTGCTCTTTGTTTTAGCGTTCTTCAACAGTGCAGTTGTTTGTATCGGGTGATCATTCCCGGGGCTATGCACGAGTTGCGCTCAAGTGAAATTGCCTCATGCATATATTCGTCACATTAGTAGAGTCTCCTCATTGAAAATAGAGACACAACGGTCACGACGAACGCCATTAGACAATGGCCGTCATTTTCTCGCTGCCCTATTGGTTGATTATATATTCAGTCGTGAAATCAACGTATCAACGTAAGATCGCTAATACGACACAGCGACACGACGGCGAGACAATACGACACGACAGTACGACGGAACGAAACGCCAGCACGATGGAAGATGATATAACGACACAATAGCGGTGTTTCAGATTTAACGTCTAAAGATACGTATGTCATATGCGTTATTGCCTAACCCAAAAGTACGTATAAGGCTCGCATATAGCAGGGGGCCGTATCGAAAGTATCGCATTCAAAGTTTGTATCATTATGTTTGTAATTGGGTTCAGAAAATTGTATACACAAGGATCAAGTGTCTGGATCTGATGCCGGATGTTGATCATGACAAAACTCTGCAACACCCCAGATATGTTGTTTTGCTCGATGATCTTGGTTGTCATAGCAATATACTGACACCACTCAAATAAGGGGAATTTTTAGCATTTGTAGCACACGCAACCGTGTCTATGGTGAACATTTCATTGCTAGGATGAAGACGTATAAGTAGCCACGTTTTTACTGACACCCATGTGACACTCAGGCAGTCATCGTGGAATCGAACACTTATCCTTGTACAGCGAAGGTGTAATATGTTCATTTGTGGACAAAATGCAGTGGTTATACACACACACAAATAAATGTTATTACTCATTAATATTAAAAAAATATTCATGGATTTTCCTCATTCATATGTTATACTTATTTCAAATCATGAGCATCATCATGAGCATTTTTATCATTGCAAATTGCTACAATGCCTTGTCTCCTCGTATATTAATTTTGAGCTATAGTTCTGCAATTCCGAAATGTATTTCGCTGAAAATTGGTGTGGTTTTTTATACATGCCCAAAAGGCTGTACCATTTGCTAAAATTAAAGACAAAGCCGGTGATTTTAGAGATCCAGCACAATACACACTATTCAGCAAATGTAAATTACACAGGAAACAGACATCGTGTTCAGTTTCTTCACCACGGTTAGATTACTTATCATAGAACAATGACCTACTTCATGTTTTTAGGTTTACCTCAACACTTGGTGTATGATGTTCTAATTGGCATATTTTAAACCATCCACAATAAAAACAATACACGAGACAAAAGAGGTTGATTGCTATCCATATTTTTACTGTAGTATAGAACACCCTGGGAACAATTAACTTTGTGAGCATCTGAGCATTGACGATATTTTTCATTCAAACTACATGTATTTACCGCTTCATTGACTTGCGGCACAAAATATTTTCAGTGAATCGCAATAGATAGACACATTCGCCGGGAATATCAATTTGGCGGGAGTATCGCTGGAATACTCATCCAAAGTATCATATACTGTGCCAAAATACTACTCGTCCACTGACAACATGCCATTTAAATTGTCTTGCAGTTTTTTTCTATCCCTATTGAATATAGACGAACTAGCAGCACACAATACTTGACCTTAATGTAAGTGTCATTATGTCAATGAACATTTAACTGTATATACAAATTTGTTAATGACATCATCAATATCATATTTGTGTTACTTTCAGTGAATACATGTTCAAATTTTCATGAAAATTTGTTACGGAACGGCCGGGATAACTGAAATTTTACATTGTATTCAACCATTGAAACTACAATAATGCTACTTGTTAATTTACGGTTACAGTCAAGTCGCTGTTCTGAACTCGGGAAATCACATCGCAGCTTTCAACTGTAACTTTTGATACAATCCCCTACTATATTCGAACCGTATACGTACTTTTGGGTTATGCGATATCGCATATGACACACGTATCGTTAGACGTTAAAACTGAAACACCACTATTACAACAACACAACGATGCAACAAAATTACGCAAAATGCCGTTATTTCGTTTCGTGTTGTCGCGATGGCGGTCCCATGGCAAGTTTCTGTGCATGCGCACATTCTCATGCAGTGAACACGTGTACACCAAGACAGAACGACACACCAAGACGACAAAACGACACGACGGTATGATACGAAACGACACCTCTATGACAAATATTTGTACGTCGTTTCGTTCTGTCGCGCTGGTGTTTTCGATTGAGATATGTACGACAAACACAAAAGAATGTGGTAAGATCCCCGCCAACGGATATGTACCTGACAGTGCTGCCATATTCAGACAACAAATACAAGCACATTGTGTATGTTTAGATAGCAACTTGTCCGAGGCCTTACGATTGTTTGTTTGGCCAGGAAGAGCTGAGCCATATGAACTATTGTTCGGTAACACCGTGCTGTGTATTGTTGTTTTGTATGTAATTGTAGACTGAGATACACGCATACATTGAATGAAATTCCTTTATTGAATTACATTTGGCTATCCGAAAAAATAATCCCCAAATATGGACTAAACCGTGAAACTCCCAACACAAATTATGCTTCCTGACTTGAACGTTCACCATATCCCCGATGATATCAATATCAACCACATATGAACAAATTACACAAGGGATGAATAAGGATTACAAAATGTATTCGCCACCGTAGGATACATGTTCTCCAAAAAACTATATAGTAAAAATCCTTAAAAGATATGTATATAGTAAAATCCCAACAAAAATGCTCCCTGACCTTCACGTTTACAATATGCCCGATACAACATTTAGGGATAAAGTGTTACACCACAACACTTGTAAAACCAAGAAAAAACAGATATGCAAATTAGATATAAGGAATTTGTAATGATTACAAAATATCTTTGTTGATCACATTGTCTCTATGTTATAAGCCCTACATGTAACTACATATTGGTGAATGTCGTGCACTGCTCGATAGCGGCCAGCATATTTTTTTTTAACGTGTCATATTCAGGGATGACTGGGATACTCAAAGTGCATGAACACGTATATGGGCTACTGGGGATCCGGTATAAATCACATCTGACGAGTCTTGGTGGAGGAACAGCACTCGGGGTTGCGACTCTATCCCAAGTGGAGGTATGCCACTTGGGACTCTATCCTTCACGACAAAACGAAGCGACGTGTAAATATCTTTAACCGTTTTGTCATGTCCTTCTGTCGCCTTGTCGTGTCGTACTGTCGTATTGTCGTGTCGCACTGTCTTGCCGTCGTGTCGTGCTGTCGCCTTGTCGTGTTGTACTGTCGTATTGTCGTGTCGTACTGTCTTGCCGTCGTGTCGTGCTGTCGCATTGTCCTGTCGTACTGTCGTGCCGTCGTGTCGTGCCATCGTATTGTCGTGTCTTACTGTCGCCCCGACATGAAGACAGAACGACATGGCCACTCTAGGACACCGTACGCACCTTCCCCTTTACGATTTTTCGCCCATGGTTTTCTACTACTGTCCATGGTTTTCGACGAAGCCCATGGTTTTCTACAAGCGGTACACAGACATGGTGAGCAATTGGTGTCATTCTGAAGCAATATCAATGAAATTGAAAGTCAAACTGCTGAAAATTCGTGTTATGTTTCAGTTAAAGTGTATACCAAATGGTTGTTGTCAGTTTAGAAGTAAATGTGCTGAGATAAAAACTCAAAGCGAAGGGAAACCCTTGCGACAACTTTACCAGCTTTGTTAGGCCACAGTTCGATCTTTCTCAGTTCATATAGCTGATAGGGTGTGTAGATAACTATGTCATGTCACTTGTTGAACAAAAATTGTGTAGTACTTTCTTCGAAATAACCAGCAATAGTGCAAATTAAAATCGAGAAAGCCCATGGTTGTTGACGGCGGCAAAGCATGGGTCCATGATTAGTGTACGACCAATCCATGTTTTTTTGCGACTCGAAGAAGAGTATAAACCCATGAATTAAGAGCATTAGCTGGTTTTGAGTGATCCTGGAGCAGGAAAAAAAACTGCTTTATATAGTGTTACCATTTATTACAGAACTTATTAGATAAAGTTATTTGTGATGATTATATTATTTGCAATGAATATTGTACACTAACATTGCATATATGCATCAGAAAGTTGTTTCACATTGCACTAGTCAGTGAGATGTCCGTGGTTGATTATTAGTACTTGTTTGTCCTTTGACAATGTTTATTCATGTGAAAGTCTAAGGCAGTTACCCTAAATGAGTGTGATAGCTGTATCAAAGTGTTGTCATCAGAATTACACTGATTTAACACTTATTTACTAATTCCTTTTCAAAACTTCCTAATTGGATGTTGGTATATACCATGTTGCCATTAGGGGCCCGTGTGCTTTCAAGCAGTCATTTTAAGGAGTGTTATAACCCTAATGGCGGCAGTGGTAAGTAGTAAGTTTTGGAAATCTTAGTGGTAAAGATTGGTTATGTGTTTCTGTCAGACACAATGGTTGGCCGCAGCAGCTTGTGTTCCTCCATACAGTGCCTTACTGTCGTGGTCATGTCCCCGACCTTTTGATCAAATCAATCAATCAATCGAATTTATTTCAAAACTATGATACATTATGAGTTATACATATAGCGTTAGGCATCGATACATTATGTACGTTGTCTAAAGTCATGAGTGAAGAGTCCGAAGGTCTGGAGGCTCAAAACGTAGTTACGGGGGAAAAATATTTCATATATATACAAATTGGGTTGAGCAACTCATAACTTGTATAATAAGATATATCAGAAAATAATAAATAAGAAAACACACACACACACAAAGAACATAGAACGGTATGTTCATATTCATGTTTCACAGTATATAAGGGTGTGGTACAAACTATCGAATTCAAACGTAGGAATCTAGGTGCATTGTGATAATAGAACCAAATAACCCCAGGGCATTGGAACGTGTGATGGCAGTAATAGCACCGAAACTGGTCCTAAAAAGCAATCATAATTTATTTACATTTTATTTTAAGTTGAAGCGGCACTTTGTATCGAATCTTAAGAAAACATGGGCTTGTCGTAAAAAGCCAAGGCATTTAGATTTATTTTCCCGGGGCTTTGTCACACAAATACACTAATAAAACAACAATCTGTTGTCTGCTTTAGGTAGATAATCCATGATAATAATGCAGCAATAACCCCAGGGCATTGGAACAACTTTCATGTCGCCCACAATACATTATTTACCAAAATATATCAATTAGTTTTCAATTAATGTTCTTTGAATAGCTTGAAACAGTTTAAAACCATGATTAATCTGGGCTTCCAAATAACTCTCATGTAGAAAACCATGGGCGTCGTCGAAAACCATGGACAGTAGTAGAAAACCATGGGCGAAAAGTAGTAAAAAACCGATTTCTGCAGGGGCAGGTGCGCCCCAGTGCTTTGGGCATGCTACAATCCATTATGAGACGCACCTTTGTGGAGTTCGGTTTTCACTGTGGCGAGACTGGATGCACTAACGATCGTTAGAGCGATGCGAGGTAGCGAGAGAGCGATGCGAGGACATGAGTGAGCAATACAATATTCACATAGATCAAACTCGCTTCCTCGCATCGCCCTCGCTACCTCGTCTCTCGTTCTCTCGCTCTCTCGTTCTCTCGTTACCCCGTTCTCTCGCTCCCTTGCTGTCTCGTATGCAGAAACTATTTTTCATGTACTAGGTATGCAGTATCAGATACTGACTAAAGATTTTAGCAGACAAATAAAACGCAATAAAGATTTCGACATGGTCAGTGCTATTACAATACTCATGGGCGTGTAACTAAATAATGGAAGCTGGGGAAGGAACACGTAATGGGACTGTACCCACCCTTCTCTGGACACGCCCCTGTCATACCAGTTTCATTGTATTACATATAAAACTGGAGCATATGAAAAGATCTGAAATTTACATCATAATTTCTACTTAACAGTGTATTCTTTGAATTACCACTGTATGCATAGGCGATTAAGTTGTAAAATTATGCAATATGAGTCCCATGCATATTGTTCCGAAAATTACAATTCCATATCGTGCTCTACTATGATACAAGTAAACGTCAGGGATCCAGAGTAGCAAAAGTGGTCGCCGCATGAAACAAATGCGTTGGCCAAAATTCTTGCTGTGAGATCGTCGTTCAAATAAACTGATAAAATTGAATAATGTTTGTGCATTTAAGTTTAAGTAACTTTGTATTTGATATAGGCCGCCGCTGAATCGGCGACCAATGATATCACAATAAACGGTAATAATTATCGTGCTATTTGAAATACGTGTATAGTATTCTTATCCGTGAACAACCACCTCCAAGCAGCCGCCCAACCCTCCCCCCTCCATCCAGTCTACACCTTCATCCGCTGCAAGTCACCTCAATGGTTATATCCACAGGCGTATGGCATCGATCGAATACGGCCATCACCTCACATCGCATATAATATAATAACAAGGCACGTAACGCCGGAGTCCCAGCTTTAATTCAAATGCTAAGAATATCGTTTGCTTTGTTCCACACACAAATGATACCTACTTTTATTCCGTATACACCATTCTTCCAAAATATGGTGTGCAAATCCACCTCTTCGTAATATATATTCCAGAATTACACTTTAAAACATGATTTCAACATTTTAGACAACCTCTGCGATTATTTTCATTTAGTTTCAAGACTCGCCAGGTAGCTCTGTTCTTGAGTACAACTCAGTTGCGGCTTGTGGTTTAGCCTGGGCTGCACAGTAATATTGAGTATTTCAAACATTGACATGAACATACTGATTGAGAGTTACTGTCTTGTGTGTCAAAACCACTGCTGCGTACATCTGTGTTGAGACGTGATGGTAACATTGTCAGCCTCGACGCCTCACTGAGTCATCTGTTCGGCTATTTATGCCATCAATTCAATCTTCACTCCTTTCACCTGCAATCACTTCATGTTTTCAACAATCAGTTTGAACCTTTCCCTAGCAGATCTGTGTCAACGAAGTTTGAAAGAACAAAACATTGTTATTACAGCCAACTAGTATTTATAATTGCATTACTTATATTTACATGTATAGTTAACTTACACTTTGATGTACGCAAAACTATAGTGAATTTACGTTTATACATCAGACTGGAACAGGAAAAATCACCTCCCGTCAAGGAGCACGCTTCACAATTATGGGGTCGCCGGAAACGAGTGCAAATCTGCTACAGCATTGCAGGCAATGTGGATACTGATCCCTGACTCTTCACAGGTAAATTGTTACTTTTAAATTCTGCAACATAAGTGATTGTATGTGGTAGCATTATACAGAGGCCCGGCTAAATATTTTTCTCCTACGCAGATCAATCTACACATTGTCTTTCAAGGAAATTACGTATTGATATGATCACTTCGAGATAGTTGTCAACATTGAGATGGTTGGTGAACGTTATTGACTCTCTCCAATTCAGGGTGATTTCAGATACGTATGATTTGAATGCACATGTATACTAATTCCATCAGGTGTACAGTAGAAACAACTACATTAAACACACTGTCTGCCCCTGATGACGCCAGTAGTCCAGCAGAACTGCAGAAAAGCATGTTTTGGCGTCATTATGAACTTTTTTTGCTAATTCATCATCTCTGAGCATTCCTGAGTCAGAATCAGCCGGGTGCCACCTTGGCACCCTTGGGGAATTTTTTCCAGAGCCGAAAAACAAAATGGCTACCACTGAATACCGCTAAATTTACTTCTTTGACAATATCTCCGCTTCTAGGCCACTTAGAAGCACAAACTTGGTGTCTACTACTAGGTTTTCATGGTCAAGGAATCCATGTATAATAATGCCAAACTTGTATATATAACAGCTCATCAGATTTTCGAGATTAACCACCCATATATTTGAAAAATCTGGTTTTGCTCAAGCGATTAAATGCTCATGCATTTGCCACTCAGTACAACATTTATTGCTGTCCACTACTAAGTATTCAGGCTCAATATATCAATGACAATAAATGTGACAATATGTTTTCCCTATTAAAGTAGGTGTTACATGAGGCAACATTACGAGTTGGTATGTTCATTGCAACAATCTGGTCAGAATAACAGGCACACAACTTTGAACGAGACATCTGTGGCACTACACAGCCACATCTCGCAGTGGAACATGGCCGACTGATGGAGCATCCACATTCGACTGTTTGTAGAATGGCGACAGTTACAGTGTATACACCAGTTGGAAGCGGGGTTGGAGGCATGTTGTGCCGTCTCCATCTGTATTCCAACCATATCGGGTCGGGTCAAAGTGTGGAAGATCTGATTGAGCAGCGGATTTATGCATAAGAATTGTAATTCTTATGCATACGATGTAGATGTACGATGTAGATGTAGATGTAGAACAAAGTCACCTTGTTTCGAGGCTAATGTTGTTCTTCACAGGATGGGGGTGAACAAACATATCATCTCATAGTTTGAAAACATGATAGGCAGCAAAAGAAGCAGTCGTTTCTGGCATCAGCTTTGTTTCATCTGCTTCTGGTTGACCAAGTGAGATTAGTTGATTTCCCCTCTTGGGGGTATTCAGTGCTGTGGCCTTTCCAATGCCAAACAGATACTGTAGTACACACTGTTACTCCCACTTCCCCCATCGAGACATGTACACCTGGCATATATTTTGCTATGCTTCAGTGTCTTCGAGCAGTTTGACGAATGTTGGAGGAAAGCTAATGTGGTCCCACTGTGGATGTGATGAAGATAAGGCGGCACTACCGTGATTTGCAAAGTGATGGAACATATTCTGGTGAGCAACCTGATGGACCATTTCGACGAACACAATGTCCTAGTCGAGTGCCAACACAGATTCCGAGCTAACTGTCCCTATGAGTCCCAACTCATCATTGCGATTCACGACCTGACTTCCCCAAACAGGTGCAAACAAGTACATATAGTCATACTAGACTTCAGCAAGACATATGATCGGGTCCTACACTCCAGACTGAAAAGCAGAACTGGACTATTATGGAATCAGAGACAAACACCTTCTATGGATTGGTTCATTTAAGGATCAGACAACCCAAAAGATCCACGTAGATGAAATCTGGCCTCTGAATGTCTAGTGCCTGCTGTTTCTACTTTTCATAGATAACATCACGATGAATTTAACATCATCCACCAGGCTGCGTGCAGATATTTGTTTGATCTTTCATGAACTCTCGTCAACTGAGAATCACATTCTGCTTCATAATGACATTGACAGACTGGTAGCCTGATTTCAATACTGAAAACTGTTACATTGTAAGAAAATCACTAACCACAAAACCTATTGCTACTTACATGTATCAATATTCCATAGGTGGCAGGACAGTACAGGATGATAACCCACAAACGACGGCGACTCGGGCACTATGCTTTCCTTGTAGAAACCTTATTCAATGTGACAAGTCATCCAAGCCAAAGGAAAAATTTCGCTCTCAACTGACCTCATTTAACATTGCTGTGTGGTCCGGTGCCCACATCAGGCCAAGCTATAAAACCAGCTTGGAAAAGTTCAGTGATCTGCGGCCAGATTTCTAGCAAACGAACCCAATGACAATCGTGATTCAGACATCATTACAGCTATTCCTAATGACCTCGGATGGATATCACTAATGTAGTGGAGAAGGAGAATGACGCTGACCCGTTTCTATCAGATGGAAATTGGATTGACCATCATCCTTCTAAGCTGTCTCAGACAAGGACCAGGCGACCGAACGATCAGCAGTTCGCACAATATCAAACAACTGTCAACATGTACCAGTCATTTATTCCGGCACAACACCTGATTGAAATGGCCTTCCCCAGAGTGTGATCAGCGCCCAATCCTTGGTCGTCTTCAAGACATGACTGGTGGCTATTCCACTGAAGTAGATGAACGGCTTCAATCGAGCCTTGTTGTAGGTTACTTTGTGAACACTTTTTGCAGAAAGAGTATCGTGTATAGACTGAGCTGATGTATTTTTATTATTTCATTTTTTACAGTCTGGCAAGATCTTTTCATTTGCTTTGTGTTGGTCTGTATCTATCAAAGATTACGTAAACCTCACAGCACCCCAAACGGTATATTATGCTGGCCATACTGTGCAATTTTGTATCTTGATATCTGCTTGTGAATGCCTCACCATTGAAGTCCCATATGGGAGGACATCGCCTCAACTAACTTGGTTAACTAGGAACAGAAGAAACAACGACTGCCTTTATTGCTGCCTGTTATTGTTCCAAACGGAGAAGTGCTCAATGTCTGTTTACCGACATTTGTACGGAAGGTGAAGATGGCAAACTCGAAGATCACATCAGCTGCAAAACTGAAGGTATTGCCCCATCACAAAATGCCTTTGCTCAGCATGTACACCATGCTCGAATGCAAGTTTTGTGAAAATCCGCTGCTCAACAACAGATGTGCTGTTCAAAGTTCCGTGGCTGTATTTTAAGCCAAGATTGTTGCAACGAATATATACAAACAAGAACCTGTTCAGGAAGGCGATAATGATGACTGCTCAAGTTATGATCTGCAAATGACCCACAATGTTGTCAAATGTAACAGTTGATGAGTTAAATAGACGTGGAATCAATACCCAGTATCAAGTATTCCGAGCAAACAAAACAGGGTCCGTTATCCAATCTCATAGTCCGGGGACAGAAAGTCATATCAGGCATACGAAGTGAGAGAAAACAAAAATGACAGGGAAACTCATGAACCCCCGTAAATGGCCATCAGGAGGTGAAATCAGGTGTTCCGGAAAGAGTGAGCATTTCCTGCCCCACTAGTGGCACCCGTCATGAATTCCCCAAAATTAACATGAAAATAGATCTAGTTGCATGGCAGACATGGATTTGCTGTATTTATCAACCAGATCATGATGACGTCCATAGAATTTCTTAAACGCAGCGATAAGTCTTGGTAAAACATATCCTTGTCGTAGCAGTTTAGAGACTAGCTGGGCACTTCGATAGACAAAGTCCTCATATTTGCAACTAGCTCTGGAATAGCGTATAAGTTGAGAAACAAACACACCATATGCCGGTGACATAGGAATGTTGCTGCTTAGAAAAGGGAAATTGACTATGGAAAAATTGAAATCATCACGTTTGTCATATAATCTAGTTGACAGGTTAGAATCATTATCAATCTCCAACCTCCGGTCTAGATAGTTGGAAAAATTAGCGGATTCTGTAGTATCCTTAATTTCAAGTTCCTTAGGATATATGACATCCAAATAATCACCAAACTTGGGATTATTTAGCGACAATACATCATCTATGTATCGGAAAGTGAAATTAAAATTACATGTTAGTTTCTTAGAACCTCCTCTTTGTAAATGTTGGATAAAATCTGATTCATATGAGTATAAAAACAGGTCTGCCAATAATGGTGCACAGTTTGTACCCATGGGAATACCAATAGTTTGTTGAAATATTCGACCACCAAATTCCACAAAAATATTATCAATCAGAAAATTAACCATATTTACCACATCTATTTCAGTATATTTGTATGGGGCATGAACAGAACCAAATTTTTTCAAGAATCGGGTTCGTCAATCTCGAAAACCGGATAAGCTGTTATATATACAAGTTTGGCAGTATTATATTTAAATTCCTTGACCATGAAAACCTAGTAGTAGACACCAAGTTTGTGCTTCTAAGTGGCATAGAAGCCGAGATATTGTCAAAGAAGTAAATTCAGCGGTATTCGGTGGCAGCCATTTTGTTTTTCGGCTCTGAAAAAAATTCCCCTGATTCTGACTCAGGAATGCTCAGAGATGATGAATCAACAAAAAAATTTCATAATGACGCCAAAACATGCTTCACAAGAAAATTGTCATTTGGCAACTGGACTACAGTGTGTCTTTGGATAAACTATTTGGTAGGGCTTTGTTTCTATTGCAAAATGTTGTATTTTACGTTTGTTATTGGTATCATCAAAATCTGACGGTATTGGTGGTAACAGATTGATACTTACATCCTGCTACATTCGTTAATTTGGGAACTATCACTGTCACCTGGGTTTATAACTTGTTCATCGCCACATTGGGACACAATTATTCCCGGACGTGCGAAAGACGGACTTTACGGGCAAACGCCATGTTAAATTTCATATCTTAACTTTCCCCGTGAGTCGTGAAGAACTCCCCGTAAAAGCGACCTGGACTCTAACATAGTTAGGGGCTATGTTCAGCTCCTCCCCCCCCCACCCCCAAACCTTCCCCCTAGATCCTCTGTGTTTGCCCGATGATTCAAATTAACAACCCTTATCAATCGATTTGAACACTAGATTCGTATCATATTATACACTTTTCAATGTGTTACAATGCTCATACTGAGCTATATGGTTTATCTACAATTCACTAAAACAAGGGATTACTGTAAACGCGGCGCGCCATCTGGCGAATCAGTCTTGAAACTGTAGGAAAATAATCGCAGAGGTTGTCCCAAAAGTTGAAATCATGTTTGAAACTGTAATTATAGAAACTACAGGAAAAATAATCGCAGAGTATACATTGTGATCAGGTGGATTTGAATATTAGATTTTGGAAGAGAGAATAAAAGTAGGTATCATTTGTGTGTGTGAAACAAAGCAAAACGATTTTATTGGCATCTGAATCGGAGCTGGGACTTTGTTGTTACGTGCCTTGTTATTATATTATATGCGATATGAGGTGATGGCCGTATTCGATCGTTGCCATACGCCTGTGGTTATATCACTGTCACGTGGTAGTGAACCTTATCCACTCACCAAGCTCTCTTACTCTATCTTCTGGGCTGTAGGGATTGGAGCATGATGCAAAGTATATGTATGTGTTGTAGAAGCCGTTAAGGATTGATTGCATGTGATCGTCATGAATCTGGCATTGACCAGCTGTCCATTCAATTATAATGTAAATATAAAGGTAACAAATTCATGAATTTACACACTTCCAATCAACGTGAAACTTTGCCTTCCTGATTGTTAGCCATCAAGGATTACTAACCGAGACTCTCTTTCTCACTAAGCAATGTTAAATTTGTTAAATTCATCGTTTTCATATGTCATTTTCCGACCTTTTTCTCAGTCTACAAAATACACTCACAACAGAGCGGGCGAAAGGATTATGCTGTGCAGCAAATAGCTAGTGAGGCCAGTAAATCTCACAGGTGATATGCACTCGGGTGCACTGAGGTGTTTGGGATTATGAATGTTCAGCTCATTGTATTCATCTCACAGAAAGTATAGCCCTAGATATTCTCATTATTTTGATGACAACAAGGAATAAATATATGCAACAGCCAGTGCTTGTCAAGCAGAACACTCGAATCTTCGTTTTGGTGAAACGTATAAAATGATTTATCTAATCATCAAATTGCACAGCTTTCGTGATATCATTTATGAGACCATGTCTCGGTTCATCATCCATGAGTATATGTGTGTGTGCTAGCCAAGTTTTAGGTCAGGGGATTGTATTGTTTTGGTGATTTTGTTACCTTTACTTTCACATTATAAGTCAATGGAAAAGTGCCTCAGTGCAGTCACCGGTAAGTTGCATGCAATCACACCTTAATGAAATCTAAATCCTTGAATGATGTACAAATATGATACATAGGGCCTGTAAGATACATATGTAATCCGACGAAATTATAATATGAATACATAAGAATTAACCATAAAATCCTCACATATTTTATTCAGATTGAGAATATTCATTAAATATCAGTAGTTACAGAAATATTATGCAAGTTCCGATGTCAGAATGTTATTTGAACGGAGATATATTTTTTTTAACTTCAATTACAACTTTGTTTTTTTATCACAATTGACACAAAATTGTTGTATGAATAACGTTCAATAAATGATTTTCTTAAAGGGGTATTTTTAAAGGGGTATATAGGTGAATAGATCGTACGAAACACCATCTTTTCATGTTAATAAATGAATTATGAATCGGTATTGAACGTCATATGTTTTGCGCTTGATTGAATATGTAGACGGAGATTTGTTTTGCCGTAAAGGATTAATTGATAATATATGACCATAGGCCATAGATAATATTTGACCATATTCACTGGAAGGCCTACATATAATGCAGCAGAGTAGACGTGATTGTTTTTCGTGTGCGCGAAAAATATCGTATTAACGAATAAATTTAGCGTTTGAACGAAAAAAAAAAACGTGATAACGAAGGAATTTATCGTGAGAACGGAGAAATTTATTGTGACCTATCATTTGAACGAGAGCGCGAGAGACCGAGGAAACGAGAGAACGAGGGAATGAGAGAACGAGGGAGCAAGAGAACGAGATTGTGAGAGAGTGAGAGAGCGAGATAATGAGAGAACGAGGGAGCGAGAGAGTGATGCGAGGGAGTGAGAGAGCAAAATAATGAGAGAACAAGGGAGCGAGAGAGTGAGAGAGCGATGCGAGACAGTGAGAGAGCAATGCGATAGAGAGAGAGAGAGCAATGTGAGATAGCAAGAGAATGAGAGAACTATGCGAGGAAGCGATGTGGATATATGTCAATATCGTATCGCTCACGCGTTCCCTCGCATCGCTACCTCGTTTCGCTCTCTCGTTCCCTTGCATCGCTCTCTCGTTTCCTCGCATCACTCTCTCGTGCACTCGACACCTACACCAAAATATATATTTTTTTATTTTATTTTTTTTTATTAATTTTTTTTATTAATTTTTTTTTATTAATTTAATTTAATTTTTTACTTATTTTAATATTTTAAATAGATTTTAAAATTTTGCAACTTAATTATGGGGTGTGATATATTTACAACTGAGGAGTTCCATTCCGGTTAGGGACTGCATGACAGGGCTATGTCACACGCTTCCTAATCCTATCATACCGTTCATGGACCTGGCATGGGGGTGTCCCTACCAGACCATGAAGCTATCCTGGTGTCAACCAGGCCCGGTAAACATAGCACCAGCGGACCCTATGGTGTAATCATCCCCATTTCTGAGTCATACCACCAGGAAGTCCGCCAATATCGTACTTGTAGGTGAGTAACTCACCGCTGAGTGGTCAGCCTACCCATTGAGCCCACAGCACACCCATCCTAGGTGGGGATCGGCCATGATAAATCCCTCAGTCACCGATGGGATTCGAACTCACGACCTCCCGGCTTTGAATCATGCAGCTTAACAACTGCGCTACAGGGGCCGGTTACCCCAAAATATATAAATACTGCCGACTCACAGGAGTCAGCGCCTTTTGACCCTGGGACACCCACCAGTACACATCGTGGTTCAGCCGAAATTGTCAAATGGCCGAAGAGTGGAGAAGCAACTGAAAGTGTCATCGCTGGATAAATTCACAACAATTTCAACCGACTGTATGATTCGCCAATAACATTGTCAAACGTCAAATGGCCCAAGATTGGAGAAGCAACTGAAAGTGCCCTCTCTAGATGAATTCACAACAATTTCGACCGACTGTATGATTCACCAAAAAACCTTGAATTGTAGCTGAGAGTTAATCTTTGAGCTGGCCCAGCCGACTCCGTGTTCGGGTATACAGATGAAACCGAAGTTGAATTTAGAGTATTTTAAGAAGTAGTCAGCCGAAGTAATAAGAAGACACTGGAAGATCAGTCGCGTTGAAATCAAAGCTGATAACGTCTGGAATAGCTGAGAACCCAGGCTATCATCGGATCATCCAAACATCCAGCCAAAGACGAAGTGGTCGATCAAAGAAGAGGACTCCAACCTGCATGATCGGCGATCCCTACTCCGGGCCCAAACTCGCTTGGAACACGCTACCACTGAGACGTTCGACGACCCGAACACGCTATCACTAAGATGGCCTGCAGCCAGAGTACCGGAGTCTCCCAAAGCACCCCTGTAACCGATGTACCAGAGTCATCAAACAAGACGGCTTGCAGCCGGAGTACCGGAGTTTCCCAAAACACCCCTGCAGCCGGCGAACCAGAGTCGGCAAACCAAAGACCGACATCCAGACATTCGGTTGACCAAGAATATTTGAAGTAGAAATCGACCCCTAGAACAGTTACAATATTACTTAACATAATATCGACACTTTACTAATACTTCAATACCAACATTTTTTTTCTTGTGCAATAAAGTTGCTGTCATTTCCGCAAAACAGCATGTAGTTAAATTTTCCATTCAGTATTCACCACACGCATTTATATTGTTTGATCCGGATAATCAACACGACCTTCTGTCACCCCTTGGTGTGCATATATACGAATTGACCTGCTCATCTTCCGTATGTCGACTACCCCGTAACTCCTGCCCGCATAATCCTACTGAACTCCATTTCTCCCCGATTGGCTGCTCCTGAATATAGGGCTGGAAAGTCACGTGACGACAGCCCTATTCGTCTATCAATCACAGCCCTCTTCGTCTATTAATCACAGTAAACAACTCGACATGAATGGGGTTGCTCACATGAAACAATGGGTGTATATTTGTTTGTAGCCAAAATCACACCGTGGCGTCATGTGACTTTCCAGCTCTATAGGGTCTGTAAGTCATGTGCCGTCACGGTGTGATTCTGGTGACCAACAAACATACACTCAGTATACGTCTTTTGTTTAATACGAGTAATACTCCATTTGGAACTCAGATTACTCAGAAAACACAATAGGTGTATGTTTGTTGGTCACCAGAATCATACCATGACGACACATAACTTACAGACCCTATTGGTTGGGTTGCTTGTGAACTCAATCAGGCGTAAAGCCCTTTCTACTCACATTTACTGACATCTAAAAAAGGATTTTTCTTTCGAGTATGTTGTTCTGCTCTTTACCTCTTCCAATACATTACTATAGAAATATGAGGTTTATATTTATATTATTTCAGTGAACCTTGGAGAAAGTGGACAGGTTATAGAAAACTACGGGTTCCTTCCTCACCAGCGTACGTGTATGTGTTTGGAGACACCAGGGGGTATAGTTGGCAGAATGACCCGTGCACCGTGTCTATATCTTGTGCTTATAACTATGGTCACAATGCCGTGGAACGTAGTTGGATCTGAGGCCGTGAACTGTCACACAGTGACTACTGACGTCATGATGCGGAAGGAAAAGGTATATACTTACAAGGATAAGAAGGTGCGGCTCACGTGCACGGGTCTTTTGCGTGTCAACAAGTGCGAGGGTCTATGCCAGTCGAGGGCATCACCGAGTGTCGTAACATTTCCAGGCTTCAAAAAGGTGAGTAGTTTTCAATGTTACATCCAATCCACTACTTAATGATATCGCATCGTAAAAGTGAATGAGATGAGAGGTTTTCAAACTATCAATTTTGTTTGCATGAGAACTCGTTATAACGAGCTCTCATGCAAACAAAGTTGATAGTCCAGTAGAAGCTCGTCCTACATACACGAGTATGCTTAGTGACATTAGTTACAAACTTGTTACAAATTTATATATAATTAATTTCGCCTAACGGCTGGAAAATCACCGGTAATAATGTAACATTATTATGCTGAAAATGGCAGTTCTCATCTTAGCACCAAATAGCGATATTAGACAGTATATGAAAAATAAACACGGAAGAGCATGGCCGGTGCGCTACTGCTTTCCCAGAAATATTTCAGTGCTATCTGAAGCCTTTTGTTAGTGTGTTTTCATGTATCCTGACGAATTTGCTCTCAACGGGAAATTTGTGGATGCCATTTATGTGACTCAAATGTTCGTTTGCTCACACTCCCTGGCCGACAATCCTTGGCCCCTTGTATAGCTCATTGTTATTTAGTCCACGGTTCTTTGCAGTAGATTATTTTTCAGAATCTACTGGGAGACGGTTCCAGGTAGAATATTGCAGTAGATTATTCTTTCCAATAATCTACTGCAATATAATCTACCGAGTGTAAAAATAACAACCGCCAGTGTATAAACTGCATCTGCTTACACAAGACGCGTTTGTTTGTGTACTAGCGAGTCGTTTTCATCATTGCCGAAACCTAATCCGTTTGGGCCCAAGTAGCGCACCTTACTCTGTTAATACTACTCACCCACTGAATATATACCATATTTAATCCGTCTGGCACTTTCTTAATCTTCATTGAATTTAGAAAAATTAGGCCAAGGGCCGAAGATAGGTTACCGGACAATGTTTAATATTTTAGATGTTAGCCAGGTCACTGGTTGAATTCAAGGTCAAGAGAATATTCAGCATATATAACATCAAGCATATATCATGTCCACAGTTGATTGCTAAGCTGTAAATTCAATAATCAGAGAGATATTAGCAATTTTGTACTGTGGCCTTGAAAATGAAGGGGCAAAGGTCAAATTCAAGGTCACGAGAATACTCAGCATATATCATTTCCTATATGTCCACAATTGATTCCTAAGCTGTAAAATCGATAATAAGTGAGATATTAGCCTGTTTGTCCTGTGACCTTGAAAATGAGGTCAAAGGTCAAATTCAAGGTCATGACAATAATCTGCATATATATCATTTCCTATATGTTCATAATTAATTGCTAAGCTGTAAAGTCGATAACAAGCGAGATATTAGCCATTTTGTCCTGTGACCTTGAAAATGAGGTCGAAGGTCAAATTCAAGGTCATCAGAATATTCAGCATATATCATTTCCTATATGTCCACAATTGATTCCTAAGATGTAGAGTCGATAATAAGCGAGATATAAGCCATCTTCTGCTCTGACATTGAAACTGAGGTCAGAGGTCAAATTCGAGGTCACGAGAATATTCAGCATATATTATTTCCTATATGTCCACAATTGATTTCTAAGCTGTAGAGTCGATAATAAGCGAGATATAAGCCATTTTGTGCTCTGACCTTGAAACTGAGGTCAGAGGTCAAATTCAAGGTCACGAGAATATTCAGCATATATCATTTCCTATATGTCCACAATTGATTCCTAGTCTCTAATCTCAATATCAATTGAGATATTAGGCATAATGTGTCCCATTATAAAGCATAGGAGAATTTAACATGGGAAAGTCCCATTTGGGCCGAGTTTGGGCCAAAATGGCCCACTTCGAGCGATTCAAGCGCAACGAAATTTATAGACATCATAGGAGTACATATGAGGAGTGTTATGTATCAAAAAGAAAAAAAGTTACTGAACAGATTTTGAGAAAATGGCCGCCAAAGTCCAAAATCAGGCATTTTTCGTCGAAAACGGCCGCCATTTTGAAAAAAATGCGAAAATCAAAAAACTAAAAAATACCTCCTTCTTGAATTATTTTAAAGTATTTTTGTGCAAAATTTCAGAAAAATTCGCCTGTAAACAAAAAAGATAAAAATGTGGACGACGACGACGACGGACGACGGACGCAACGTCATGCCAATAGGTTATCGGACCATAGGCGCTACATGGGCCTTCGTTTGATGCCATGGAACCTTGGTCGAGGCCAATATAATGTAGATGAGAAGGTGGACAATAAATGTGGTGATACTGTTGAGTCCCAATTCTAAATTCACCAACACACTGAAAGAAATACCAATTCTAAATTCACCAACACACTGAATCAAATCTAAAACCCTATTTGTATTCATGATTCATTCATAATCCGGGATTGATGTATATTCACCATATCATGCAAACCATTCATTGGATGCAGACATCAGTTAGCAAAATTTGGTAAATACCGTGTTGTATATCGTTGAAAATTACGAGAACAGCAAGTGAACATGTACTTCAATTCTCATGATATGATAATGGTGACAAAGTTCATCACAAATTCAGACAGTGTCGCCCTCTGTTCCCTAACACTGTTGAAATGTGACGATATAGTTGTACACGCAGCTTACTACTCGCAGGTGCATATGCCGGTGGAGATTTAGTTGAGTTGATGGGGAACCGAGAATTTAGTCGGATAATCGGTTCAGTGTCGCGTCTCTGGAAAATAATAGACTCGCCTTCGGCTCGTCGATTATTTTCAAAACCAAAGGCCGTAACACAAGAGTGTTTAACAAAGAATCACCTGCCGCGATCTTTGGGCAAAATCGCCACATACCAGACAATGTTTCAATGCGAGATATATATGTACTCATGACACAAATGCGTCAAGAGTTTTCACAGAACTTCAGTGTGATCCAAAATCAAATCAGTGAGATGAACAATGCAGTTGCTAACATTGAACCAAGAGTGACATCCTGTGAGGAACGGATGGGCAAACTCGAAAATGACATGGATGATCGTTTTGAGACACAGGAAGCAGCCCTGCAGTTCCTGGCAGCAGAACGCAGAGAAGAGTTTCCCGTTGTACAGGCCTGTTGGAACATCCGAGTGAAGATATCTGTGAAAGAGCTCAGGACTTGGTGGAGGTGGGTCTGGGGATGGAAAGTGTTCAAGTGGAGAAAGCGCACAGATTACAATCACGCAACTCCAAACCAGGTTTGGTTAAACTTTGTCTTCCATCTGTTGCTGAAAAAAAAAAAACCACGCGCTCAGGAACAAACGCAGACTCGCAGATACTCGCAGATACCGAGGAGTATTCATCAGATCGTCTCAGTCACAGAGTGATCGAGTAGCGCAGAAAAAACATGCAAGTCTTGCTGAATGAATTACCCAACGGTCACTTGTATCGTTTAACAGCAAATGGCAAATTGGTCCGGAAAACCAACCAGGAGAATATTGATCCAGACGCAGTGCAGGATGAAGGCGAACATGACGATCCGCCCCATGAATCTGGATTATCACGTCGTGGCAGATCCAACTCTATATCCCCTCACCCTGACAGACACGCTCAAAATCCCAGTCCTGCTACAAGCCATGACCAAGACGCATAGGGACGCGCACAGGCCCAGTGTTCAACCGTTGAACTGTTGAAACTATTAACCTGGAAAACATCCATGGTTTGAGCAGATTTCGTAATTCCTCCGATACTGAAATATATGTGTTAAACATGGATTAGTAGTGATGAGGATTTACATCGGTACCTATAAGACCACCAGAGTTACGTGGTGCACGGTCAGCGACGTCGCAGGCATGGGCGAGCTCCTGGTGGGGTGGCCGTATTCATTGATTGATTGATTGATTGATTGATTGATTGATTGATTGACGTTTTATTCAGAACTGGAGGAATTAAAACAAATTATTAGTTCACAATACATAAATAACCTACAGTTCTAGGATACACCAAAGATACAAGTATCTGTTTGTAGGTGTATCCCGTGGTGATCATTTCCAAATAAATACATACCCAAAAGATTATTAATTAAAAACGTTTGCAAGTCGATAACTCAACCACAATAAATAAGGATACGCAAGAAATATTATGGCAAAAAGTCAATGATATGAGACACTGCTACCCGGGATCGAGGAGGAAGGTCAACCATGTAATGATATGAAATATTTTTTAATTTTAATCTTGAAAGAATTGAGTGACTGTGACAGTTTGATATCATTGGGTAAATTGAGCCATGTATGTGGTGCTTTTCCTATAAAAGATCGCTTAACTTTATCAGCAGAGATAGCTGCAATATGAGGGTCTGTACTATGACGTGTATTGTGATCATGAACAACGGAGTTTTGTATATACAAGCACTGAAGGGCAGGCGGCAACTGGCAGACGCTGTGCTTATACATGAACTTAGAAATCTCAATATCATAAAGGGCATTTGTATTCGGGATATTCAGTTGCTTGAATAGGGGGGCAGACGGTGCATTATAGGAACACTTCAAAATATTCCTTACTGCTTTTTTCTGCAATGTCTGCAGTCTACAAAGTTTACTTCGATAGGCTGAACCCCATAATAATATCCCATAAACTAGGTGAGGATGCACGAGAGCATAATATATTGTTTTGAGATTTTCGCATGACAGATAGTGTTTCACGGAATTAATTGCGTATACACCGCTAGACATTTTTTTCGCAACATAACTAATATGGGAGTCCCATTCAAGAGTTTCATCAATATATATGCCAAGGAACTTTGTACTTTTAATGCGGTGTATTACTTTATTACCCAATTTCAAAGACTTGATTTGGGAGCTTAGAGCACGTGACTTCGGTCCAAAAATTAGTCTTTTGTACATTCAGCGATAACTTATTTGCACAAAACCAATAGTACAGTGTTTCTAAATCAGTTTCAATTTGTTTACGCAGCATATTCAAATTGGTTGAACTGTGATAAACAGTTGTGTCGTCGGCAAATAAGATACATTTTGTGTTTGGCAATGAATTTGGTAGGTCATTTGTATATATAATAAATAACCAAGGTCCTAGGACACTGCCCTGGTCCTAGGACACTGCCCTAGGACAGGCTTTTATTCATCAAACACAGCATCGCAAAATACTTTGATCTCCTTCATAATCTTGACTATGGACTATCTCTTATGCTAAAGATAGAGTTATTCAATCAACCTAGATCTATTATCTTGTTGTGTGTCTATATCCCGCCAGAGGGATCACCATTTTGCCTCGACAGAGGGGAAAGTAATGGGATAGTAGAGCTGGAGATTATCCTCTCTGAACTACAAACTGAGCATAGTGACTGTGGATTTTTGATAGTAGGTGACCTAAATGCAAGATCTGGTGAACAATGTGATTTCATTCGTGATGATAATATCAACTACTTACCTGAGTTGGATAAATTGTATCCGATTGATGACTTCAGCCTACCACGCCGCTCTCGAGATCAACAGACCAACCCATTCGGAAGGTCACTTCTGGATTTGTGTTGTGTATGCGCTGTCCACAGTGTGAACGGCAGATATCCCGGTGATAGTGATGGAGAGTTCACGTTCACACCCCGAGCAGGTTGCAGTGTCGTTGATCATATGCTAGCATCTCCTACTTTGTTTGACACCATCTGCGAATTCACTGTAGATAACATGACTGAGTCTGATCACTTTCCGCTGTTGTGTAAGCTGTCCATGAACTCCCCTCAGTTCTCCGTAGATAACGTAGGGTAGGAGAGACGCGAAAATTTTCGTGCTGTGTTGGAGGATAGTGTTTGTCGAACAACATTACAAACTGGTCTAACAGCGCTTGAAAATAATGAAATTGACTGTACAGTTATGCAGCTTGTTGAAGTGTTGCAGCCTGCCGGCAGTGATATGTCCCGACCAGAGAGGCGAGGAGAGCGACACTCGAGACCAGGTCGACGGAAACACGCCGAGTGGTGGGATGCTGAATGCAGCGAGTATAGAAGAAACAAAATACGGTCATTAAAATGTTATAGGGACACACGATCATACCATGATTTAGAAATGTATTTGAATGCGAAATCAAATTTTGTACATTTGTGTCGTAAAAAAAGGTGTCATCGTGATAAACTATTGCAAAGACTTAGAAAAGCATGAGAAAAGCATGTGAAAGTAAAAATCCGCGAACTGTTTGGAGAGGTATCAAGTCTTTCGATATGTGTTCACTATAAAAATGCAATATTTCTGCGGGTATGTGGTTTGATCATATTGAAAATTTACTCAATGATAACTCTTGTAACGATGACGATTCATCCGTAAGAAACTTTCTGATGTCACATGATGATAATTGTCTTCTATGTAGAGGTCAATCAGATGACGATGTATTGAATAGACCTATTTCAAGAGATGAAAATAGTATGTGTTGTCAAACAGTTGCCGAATAGTAAATCCGGAGGCTCTGAAGGAATAATATATGAAATGTTGAAACACTCACTTGATATTATTCTTGAATATTTGTACTTGTTGTTCAATAAGATTTTAGGAAATGGTTGTTTTCCTCAAACGTGGAGTGAAGCGGTAATATCACCGTTACATAAAAAAAGGTTCTTTAGATGATACGAATAACTACAGAGGTATTTCTTTATTATCGTGTCTTAGTAAAACGTTCACAAAGATACTCAGCAACAGGTTAATTCAGTGGGCTGAGGCTAATGATAAGCTCGCTGACGGTCAAGGTGCTTATCGCAGTCAACGCTCTACATCAGATAATATATTTATTTTATACTCAATGATCCAGAAGTATTTATGTAAAGCTGGAGGAAGATTTTATTGTGTATTCGTGGATTTTTCACAAGCTTTTGATTCTGTTTCATCATAAAAAAATATGGTATAGAATGATAAATGAAGGTATACATGGCAAGTTTTTTAACGTATTGCGGTCTATGTATTCTAGTCTTAAATCATATGTGTGAACGGCTGGTGGTTTGACAGAGTATTTTGAATGTACAGTTGGAACTCACCAAGGCTGTATGAATAGCCCCCTTTTGTTCATTTTGTATATAAATGTATTGTTATCAATGTGTAACAATTCTGGAAATCCGGGTATCTTTCTCGACCCTGAAACATCTGTTCGAGTTCTGATGTATGTAGATGATATTGCACTAGTAAATGATAATATAGGTAGATTGCAAGCCGGACTTAAAGCTTTAAATATGCTATATAAAGAGATACCGTACAATCCCTTGGAGCTTCTGAGACATCCCCTGAACCTTTCGTGCTGACTGGTGACGTAAGTAGGTGCCTTTGGCCTAGGCCGACCCGACCAGGGGGATTTTCGGCCGTATAAAAGGAAGGGGCGAGTGGCCAACAGTCATACAGGCATAAACAATAGACCAATGTCCTTATTGTCCGTATGTAATGTATTTCATTATGTGTATATCTATATTTCAGCGTTTATAGCATATTGGCTGAATGTAGGGTGTAAAAAGATGGGTGACATCTCTGACCGAATATTTTGTAATCATATAACATTGATAGCGTCACCCTTGATATTCTGTCCAATTGTGCATGTACATGCTATGTTATATGTATGCACCCATTGGCATGTACTCTAGGTTAGTAATATAGCATACAATGACTGACCACTGCTCAACAACATAATTATGAGTACACAATTTACCAGGTCATACAGCCTGTTTCTCCAGCTGACTGCCGTTACAGTCACACATGCTTCCAGTGCAACCAGGGGCAGCACAGAGCATGTTTCTGTCCCCAGTTCAATACAAACACGCCACCTCCCACCCTTCCCAGTCCCATAAACGTTGACCAGTTGGAGGCGTTGTTAACCAATTATGATACAGCTGAAAGGTCGTTGCTAGCGGATGGTTTTCATTTTGGCGTCAATATTCCATAATGGATCGTCCCCATCTCATAAATTATATAATCTCACTAAATTCCACCAACATTTCCGTTTCTGGTTTCACTATTCCATATAATGGCTCGTCTCCAGCTAACGAGTTATATAATCTCCATATACTCCACCAACATCCGCAAGTAATACAAGATTATCTGGAAAATGTGCTCAACCTAGGGAGATGCCGGATCCTTTCGTCCATCCCCCATTTCACGAAATGGTACTGTCGTGCATCGGTCTCGTTCCCAAGATAACACCCGGAAAATTCAGGGTCAATCACCAATTCTAGTTTCCTTAAGGTAATTCCACCAACGATGGGATCTCCGCAGTATACTCATGTACAGTATCATACCGTAGACAATGTCATCACTCAGATAGTCTCATTGGGGCCTCGTTCATTACTGGCAAAACTGATTTAAAATTAGCGTTTTGCATTCTCCCAAAAAACCCTCATGATTACAATCTTATCTCGATATGATAGGAGGTTGCCGATGGGTCTTAGTATCAGTTGCCATGTATTTGAGCGCTTCAGCGCCTCCATTCAATGGAAAGCACAAAATGTTTGTGGAAACAAACACATGTTCCATATTCTGGATGATTTGCTGATCATATGACCTCCTGAATCCCAAGCGCAACAAGACCTTTTTCAATCAGATGTCTTCAGGGGGTCCTTTCGAGGTCATCCAGACACCCTTCAGGGAGCGGAGGTGCACTGTGAAATCATTGGGGATAGGGAGTTGGCAACTCTTTGTGGAGTGGAGGTGTGTTAAAACTCTTGAGAGAAGAGCAGAAACTGGACGCGAGACGAGCTCCAAGCTTAGTGTGCTAGGTTCCTCATGGGTGCAGGTGCGGCGACAATTGAAACGTAGAATCAGATCAGCTTGGTGTTTGCGCTTGACATAGGTCGATGGAAATTATCTGCTCCACAGCTCGATGGAAATTACCTGCTCCACAGCACTTTCCTCTACTGGTTTATTGGCTTATGCATAGCTGATGGCCTATTTCCTAGAGCGGCGGCAGTGGTTTAAAGAATACAGTACAGTGATGTCAAGACTGCAGAAATGATGTTATATATGTGTCATCCTGTGATTGGAGGAGGGATGTCAAGACTGCAGAAATTATGTTATGTATGTGTCATCCTGTGATTGGAGGAGGGATGTCAAGACTGCAGAAATTATGTTTTGTATGTGTCATCCTGTGATTGGAGGAGGGATGCCAAGACTGCAGAAATGATGTTATGTACGTGTCATCCTGTGATTGGAGGAGGGATGTCAAGTCTGCAGAAATGAGGTTATGTATGTGTCATCGTGTGATTGGAGGAGGGATGTCAAGTCTGCAGAAATGATGTGATGTATGTGACATCCTGTGATTGAAGGAGGGATGTCAAGACTGCAGAAATGATGTTATGTATGTGTCATCCTGTAATTGGAGGAGGGATGCCAAGTCTGCAGAAATGAGGTTATGTATGTGTCATCCTGTGATTGGAGGAGGGATGTCAAGTCTGCAGAAATGATGTTATGTATGTGTCATCGTGTGATTGCAGGAGGGATGCCAAGTCTGCATAAAAGATGTTATGTATGTGTCATCCTGTGATTGGAGGAGGGATGTCAAGTCTGCAGAAATTATGTTATGTTTGTGTCATCCTGTAATTGGAGGAGGGATGTCAAGTCTGCAGAAATTATGTTATGTATGTGTCATCCTGTGATTGGAGGAGGGATCCCAAGATTGCAAAATGATGTTATGTATATGTCATCCTGTGATTGGAGGAGGGATGTCAAGTCTGCAGAAATTATGTTATGTATGTGTCATCCTGTGATTGGAGGAGGGATGCCAAGTCTGCAAAAATTATGTTATGTATGTGTCTTCCTGTGATTGGAGGAGGGATGCCAAGATTGCAAAATTATGTTATGTATGTGTCATCCTGTCATTGGATGAGGGATGTCAAGACTGCAGAAATGATGTTATGTATGTGTCATCCTGTGATTGAAGGAGGGGTGTCAAGACTGCAGAAATGATGTTATGTATGTGTCATCCTGTGATTGGAGGAGGGATGCCAAGACTGCATAAATGCTGTTATGCATGTGTCATCCTGTGATTGGAGGAGGGATGCCAAGACTGCAGAAATGATGTTATGCATGTGTCATCCTGTGATTGGAGGAGGGATGCCAAGACTGCAGAAATGATGTTTTGTATGTGTCATCCTGTGATTGGAGGAGGGATGCCAAGACTGCAGAAATGATGTTATGCATGTGTCATTGTGTGATTAGAGGAGGGATGCCAAGACTGCATAAATGATGTTATGCATGTGTCATTGTGTGATTGGAGGAGGGATGCCAAGACTGCAGAAATGATGTTTTGTATGTGTCATTCTGTGATTGAAGGAGGGATGTCAAGTCTGCAGAAATGATGTTATGTATGTGTCATCCTGTGATTGAAGGAGGGATGCCAAGACTGCAGAAATGATGTTATGTATGTGTCATCCTGTGATTGAAGGAGGGATGTCAAGACTGCAGAAATGATGTTATGTATGTGTCATTGTGTGATTGGAGGAGGGATGTCAAGTCTGCAGAAATGATATTATGTATGTGTCATCCTGTGTTTGGAGGAGGGATGTCAAGTCAGCAGAAATGATGTTATGTATGTGTCATCCTGTGTTTGGAGGAGGGATATCAAGTCTGCAGAAATGAGGTTATGTATGTGCCATTGTGTGATTGGAGGAGGGATGTCAAGACTGCAGGAATGATGTTATGCATGTGTCATCCTGTGATTGGTTCAAATGTATTATCAACTTTTCACTACCTTTAGAAAAAAAAATGATGATGCCAATAAGCAACCTGAAATACAACATTTTTGGAATGAATCCAAAGACCTGCCAAATAATCGCGGCCAAAGCCGAAATGAGTGGAGGGTCTTTACTGACTATAGGCTGATGAATTGGAAGCTGATGTCTGTGCACTTTGGATGCGGTTGTGGGTGTATGTGGTGGACATGTATTCGAATGGGAAGTCCCAGTAAAGCAAAAATATTATACACTCGCTGGACATAGAAGTGTCGCCCCATAACCATTATTGCAAAGTAGACCTACGACGAAACATAATTACTAAATAAAAAACGTAGAACGTGTTCAATAATATTCAGTTTTCATCAGCAAAAATATCTAATTAAGTTTTATCAACACCAAATGAAAATACATCTAAATATTTTATGTCATTTTTGAGTATAGTAGACGAAATTAGAAAACAAAGTGGTTCGTCTCATCATGCAGGGGGTGACACTTCTTTCTGGCCAGTGTGTGTACAAAAATATGATGATTGAATATCATGATGTTATATTCATTGGAACCTCATGTACAATCCGATGATAAGTCATGACGTAATATGCCATTTGATGTCCATATGACATCAGATTTATTTTTGTCTGAACATCAGGATTATTTTGTATGGCAAATCTCCATCATTTGTTGTGTGTTTAAAGGTCGCCGGTGTGTCTTTTGATAGAGTATGTCGGGCTTTGTTTCTATTGCAAAATGTTGTATTTTATAGATAAACATGGAAACAATACCCAAGTATATAGTATCCGAGCAAACAAAACCGAGTCCATTATCCAATCTCAAAGTCCAGTGTCGAGCAAAATCGAGAAAATTCAAATGAAATTTCATGAACCCCCATATATGGCCATTGGCCATAAGGGGTGAAATCAGGTGTTCCGGAATGTTTGTTGTTGGAATCATCAAAATTTGGCTGTGTTGGTGGTAATAGATTGATTCTTACATTCGCACAAGTAAATGCCAATATACCAGAACAAGCGTACATAGATTTAAACTGGTAGATCACCATTCAATCGAAAATAGCAAAAAAATATATGAGAAATGTTGTCCAAGTGTGTGCTCTAGGCGTGGATTGGAAAATTGCACGTTGTGCTTAACGGCACGGGAAGTTAACGACACTTTTGTGTTTAAGGCGACGAGGCGGCTGAGACAGAAACCAGTGAATGAAATTCTGTTATTGCTCGAAGTAGAAATTTATCAATGATCATCTAAAACTATAACTGAATCTATACTGATTAAATCTCATAGGTTAAGGTTTGTAAACTCTGATTGTTAGTGCCATTTTGGTTTCATGTGTAGACTGGTCAAACTTTTGAGTCTCCATGTCTATAATGGATTCATGGACTTTTCGCTAATTTACTTCCAGGAGTGCATGTGTTGTCGTGAGTCGAGACTGGAAGACCGGGAAGTGACTTTGTCAAAGTGTACGGATGGTGTGTCCCACATACCTGGCCAGTACACCACGATGTATGTGCGCCAACCGACTAACTGTCATTGCTATGATTGCGCCATCTAACGAAAGTCAATGTTTCTGTTGATTTGGACTCAACCCAATAGTGTAAGATGACAATACGTCACCTGATGATTTCAGTGATTTCAATTTGTATTAGTTGCCTGACTCATTGATATAATCATGTGTCATCACTGTATGAAGTTATGAGATTTGAATCAATACATCGATGAAACGGAACTAAAAAACGATTTTGTTACCATCGTGTACGGAACACGACTGCTTTTTTTTTAGTAATTTAAACAACGTGGCATAAAGTGAAGCTCAACACAAATCCTCATATGGTTTTTGGCGATAACTTCGTTTAGGATGGTCGGATCAATTTGATTTTTTGTTTGTTTCCATTTGGCAAAAAAAACGTATTTTTTTCACCAAATTTCAGAGTTTTATCTTGAAATTCAAACATGAAATTTGTGAGTCTGAACCGAACTTGGCATATCTTTCGATGTTGGCATTACATTAGACCTGTATGGTTCTTCCAAGTCAAAAATTTTCCTCATATTACATTTCTTAGCAGAAAAAAGATCATGAAATACCCAAATTTGCTTGAATTCCTGTGATCCAGTTTGTGTTCAACTTTTTTGGATGGTCGTTATTAGCATTGGGGTAGATTGCCAACTTCTTCAGTTTTCAGGATAGAAGTCTAAAATTCAGAGAAAAATACATGGTTTTGTGCCAAATAGAAACATATAAAATTTCAAATTGATCTGACCAACCTAAATGAAGATATGTCCAAAAATCATATGAGATTTTTTGTTGAACTTAAGTATAAGCATGATTTTACTACCGGAAGCAAATTGAACATGAATTTGGTCGATGGACGAAACTTACATCCCTTAGCAAACATTTCGCGATATTCTTTGCCAAAGCAACTGAGCACGAAATTCAGCCAAATAGCAAACATTTTACAATTTTTTGACAACATCAATGTGATAACTACAGCATACTTAACACGGAATTTCGTGATCACATCCAGTACACATGTCGTCTCCATATCAGCCATAACTAGAGTTTTGTCAACATCAAAATTTCGATTTTCGTCTTCATATCAACCATATTACAATTTTTGTCACGTTAGCACCCCTGTTGAAACCACAATTTGAAAATGCCTACAAATGTACAAATCTCCAAACGTGAAAATAAATTTTGTAATTCAGCCACAAATTAAAAAAAACACACCCACAAATGTGATAATTGTGTTGACAATTACCATGATTACCCACAAATGTAAAAATCTTCACCCACAAATGTGAAAATTGTTTTGTCAATTACCCACAAATGTGAACATCTTCACCCACAAATGTGAAAATTGTTTTGTCAATTACCCACAAATGTGAACATCTTCACCCACAAATGTGAAAAAAAACTCCACATAAAAATGTGAAAAAAATTCAACCACAAATGTGAAAACGGTTTCAGTCAACTACTCACAAATGTGAAAAACGAACGCAACATTGGGTTTGACAGGAGAAACGCAACATTACGTTTGACAGGAGAAAAGCCTGTAAGTCCGTTCGTAGGTCCGTCCATCTAGCTGTCCGTCTGTCTGGCCATCTGGCCGCTCTCCCTACAGTGTACTTGTGGACTGACTCAGGCGTAGTGTTGACTTGTGGGATAAATACATCACTTGTGAACTGCACCCCAGGAGTGATGATGTTCAAACGGGTAGAAATTATACTTATGAGCTGCAGCCACAATCTGGGCATTCAACCCACAAGTATTGTGGACGAAATGGACATGTCCATATTTGGGCCATACCAATCTTGCTATGGCCAAGATTGTATGATGCTGACACGTGTGGGCAAAATGGTAAACATGCGCATGGCATCATTTCATTGATCACATGGTATGTGTCAGCCAAACAGCTCACCCCACGTCATACTTCCTGTTTCACCCCACATTTCATGGTCATGTTGTTTCAACTGGGAAATTCCACTGAAGCGCAAGATGTTATTTCATTCCTTTGTAAAATTTCTGTTAATTTTATAACTTATTAGTGCATAAACATAGGTTTGTGTGAGACTGATCATATAAATGTAGGTAAACAAACTCCAAGTGCATAGCAATCAGAGATCACACACAGCTACAACCAATATGGCTAGAACTTTATCTAGTTACAGCCTCAATAATATAACCTCATCAAATGGAAACATTTTGATTCAGTCCAGTGTCATAAGGAAACACATTTAACTAATACTCTAAGTACTATGAGTAGTTGATAGATATACCGTTCAAGCCATGTGCACCTTACAACTATGTCCAGCACATCCCACTTTTTATGGTCAGGACACCTCACATTTCGTATCCAATGTTATGAGTTTAAATGTTGTACGAAATGTGCACCTTACAAAACTGTCCAGCAAACCCCACATTTTATGGTCAAATCACCTCACATTTCATGGCCAGTGTTATGAGTTAAAATTCTCAAGCAATGTGCACCCCAGAAAAAATGTCCAACACACCCCACATTTTATGGTCAAGCCACTTCACATTTCATGTCCAAAGTTATGAGTTAGAATGTCTTAAGCAATGTGAACCTCACAAAAATGTCGAAGACACCCCACATTTTATGGTCAAGTCACCCCCCCCCCCCCCATTTCATAACCAAAGTTATGAGTTAGAATGTCTTAAGCAATGTGCACCCCACAAAAATGTCCAACACACCCCACATTTTATGGTCAACTCACCCCACATTTCATGCCCAAAGTTATGAGTTGAAATTCTTAAGCAATGTGCACCCTACAAAAATGTCCCAACACACCCCACATTTTAGGGTCAAATCATCTCACATTTCATGGCCAGTGTTATGAGTTATAATGTTCTAAGCAATGTGCACCCTACAAAAATGTCCAACACACCCCACATTTTATGGTCAAATCATCCCACATTTCATGACCAATGGCATGAGTGAAAATTCTTAAGCAATGTGCACCCCACAAAAAACACACCCCACATTTTAGGGTCAAATAACCTCACATTTCATGGCCAGTGTTATGAGTTATAATGTTCTAAGCAATGTGCACCCCACAAAAATGTCCAACACACCCCACATTTTATGGTCAAGTCACCCCACTTTTCATGTCCAAAGTTATGAATTAGAATGTCTTAAGCAGTGTGCACCTCACAAAAATGTCCAACACACCCCACATTTTATGGTCAAGTCACCCCACATTTCTTGACCAATGCTATGGGTAAAAATGTTCTAAGCAATGTGCACCTTACAAGAGTGTCCAACACAGCTCACATTTTATGGTCAATTTGCCCCACATTTCATGGTCAGGGTTAGGAGTTAAAATGTCTAAGCAATGTGCACCATACAAGAGTGTCAAACACAGCCCACATTTCATGGTCAAGTCATCCCACATTTCATGTTCAAAGTTATGAGTTAGAAAGTCTTAACCCTTTCACTGCCGGAGGCGACTTTAGTCGACCAGAATTAGGGGAAATAAAAGCAAACTGACACATGACAAGTTAACCTTAAATTTATACTCCAATAGTGAAATTTTGAAACTTTTATTGTTTGAATGGTACTAAAAACAAACCCACATGATAGTTTAGTATAATTGGAAACATTTTACAGTAAATATGTCATTTAAAAAATATACTTTATAATTTCTTCAAGATAACTTGGCAACGAGAGACAGTTTCTGAATCAGTTTTTGGCAGTGAAAGGGTTAAGCAATGTGCACCTCACAAAAATGTCAAACACATCCCACATTTTATGGTCAAGTCACCCCACATTTCATGTCCAAAGTTGTGAGTTAGAATGTCTTAAGCAATGTGTACCTCACAAAAATGTCCAACACAACCCACATTTTATGGTCAAGTCACCCCACATTTCTTGACCAATGCTATGGGTAAAATTAAACAA
Source organism: Terebella lapidaria (assembly GCA_949152475.1). Classification (NCBI taxonomy): domain Eukaryota; kingdom Metazoa; phylum Annelida; class Polychaeta; order Terebellida; family Terebellidae; genus Terebella; species Terebella lapidaria. The sequence goes on from OX424560.1 coordinate 32,264,006, forward strand.
TGTGCACCGTACAAGAGTGTCTAACACAGCCCACATTTTATGATCAATTCGCCCCACAATTCATGGCCAGGATTATGAGTTAAAATGTCTAAGCAATGTACACCCCACAGAAATGTCTAACACACTCCACATTTTATGGACAAATCATTTCATATTTTATGGCCATTGCTATTAATTAAAACGTCTCGAGCCATTCGTGTCCTACAAAAATGTCTAACACATCCCATAATTTATGAAGAAGTCCATTTGCACTTTAAATTTCAGTTGTATTTTAATGTTTCGAAAATCATACACTATAAAGCCATATTGTTCATATATCTACATTATTGTGTCAACATTGTATACTTGTATGGATTTTACCCAAACTTAGTAACTGGATAAAATGTGTCTCCTCTGTTATAATCTTTTATACATGTTGGATCCATATACAATGTTCGCATTGACATACTTGTATCCAGTAGAACTCCAGTAATGTGGTCACCCTTCGGACCAATGATATTGGCCACATTATAGGAGTGGCCACATTATAGGAATCTGATAGACGACCTTTCTACCAGCTATGTTGTTTGGCTGATTTCAAGACAAGCGAAAGCCAACATATATTATACACTTTGTACATGTGTACGTGTAAAAAACATATTGTTTACATATGAATAGCATTTTTAACAAGGTTATATTATATATGTAATAATGCAAATGCAAACGCAAACACATGTTTCAAAATTCGAACTACATGTACTGTACACTGTACACCAGGAATGATATCTAACAGAAATATTCGGGTTATTCATGCCTTTGTTCCAATGATTAATCTGATACCTGTGGAAACATCTTGGTTGACATATATATTTGTGAGTGCTTGTCAGTGTTTATGTTAGTCTGCCTGCTGCTCATGTGTAATGTAAATGTTCAGCTTACCGCATCGGCGAATGATGACATGCAGACGGATGGACGGACCACGGCTGGCTGGCTGGCTAGAGGATAATGTTCAATTGACCGTATCAGTGATCGTGGGCTGGCTGGCTGACCGTTTCGATGATCGCGGGGGGTGGGGGGGGGGGGGGGTGGGGGGGTTGCTTGCTGGCCGTATTTTGTGATTTTATGGGCAATTGGGACCAGATATACTGACCGCATTGTGCCGATGCACCTGACCACAATGCATGGGTTGACCACATTTCTGGAGTGACCGCAGGCTGCAGTTCTACTGTACATGATATACGTGGCAGACAACATGAAGTGGTGTATGTATTGTAACAGGTCCTTTACGCAAATTACTGCTAGAAACCGGGAAGGGGCCGTCTCCTACGCCAGTTCGTCATCGCCAGAAGTCCTAATATAAAGGAGCCTGTTGCTTGACACAGACTGTATTCAGACATGTGTTTTAGACTTAATTATATTTGTTGGACACCTCTGAGTCAGAAAACAAAAGAAATGTTGTTTGAGATCTGCATGTGGATACATATATGATATACTGTATTACTACGCAACCGAGCGTGTATATTTAGGAGTTAACACAGATGCGTTATGATGCATGAAAAACATGATCATAATGGAACCAATGAGGCACTGTAAATGACTTGAAAAAATGTATACAGGAAATAATTAAGTATGATGACATAAAAACGACGAAGATTACTGCTGCAATATTTATTTGCTGAATTTGTACACTACGAATGTGTTGTTTTGTTATTTGGAATTAAATACGTGAACGTGTAAAGGAAAAAAAGATATATAGATAGAATTGAACCCGGGTCTGTGGATTCAAAGTCCTAAGCTCTACGCACAGCACTAACGTGGCTGGCGCTGTGAAGTCGTGTATTTCGTATAGCAATGTTATTATGGTTTTCGTGTAATGCTTTCAAGTAACGATTTTCTGTTGCCATGACAACAGTTTTAGACCTATGATGTTCCAAATCAAGAGGGTTATGCGGACGTTCCGTGCACATATTCTGTTAGAATTTCGTCACAATCACACAAGGATTGACTGCACAGCAATGTGTTAAACTGTAGACAGGAAATTCCTGACCCCCATGTATTTCACCTGGAGTTTAAATCGTCAATTTTGATTCAATCGCTGTCGGTCATGCATCAAAAGATGCAGAATTGGCCATAATAAACGACGTGAACACTTTTGAAAGTGCAGGCGGAATGAAATTGGAGTTATGACGATTTTTAATTTTTTGGTTTTTCAATGACCTTGGCGTTAATTCTTGACCTTTGACCTTGAAAAACGAAAGGATTCTGTCTACATCCTGTGTGCATACGCTTTGAGAATTTCATGATAATCCGGCAAAATTTGACGGCACAGGAATGCATGAAACTTTTGATCCAGAATTTCCCGACCCCTGTCTTTTTAACCTGGAGCAAAAATCGTCAATTTTGAATCCACAGCTGTCGGCCATACATCAAAAGATGCCGAATTGGCCATAGTAATCGGTGCAAGAAATCTCGAAAGTCCAGATAGAATATAACTGGAGTTATTACGATTTTTTATTTTTTGGTTTTTCAATGAAACGTCCGGAAAACGTAAGGCTTATGAGGAAGCTCTTTGCGCATATTGTGTGAAAAATTCATGGAAGTGCGACAAGAATTGCGCCCGCTATCGTGCAAACTGACGGACAGACAAACATACAAACATACAAATATACAAACATACAAACAAGATGACTGACCAACATATTTTGCCAAGTAATAATCAGGGCGTTAGCCGTTACTTCCATGCTAGTAGATCTAAACCAGTGTGCAATGCAATGCCATACATTCAGAATATATTTTGTCATTTTCGCCATGTAATTTCTCGTTCAAAGGTACTTTTAAGGTCATTATATTTACCATATTTAAACATACTTATACCAAGGATCGTCTATGAAAGGATGTCCAACTCTACTCAATGTGCATTTAAACAAGAAAATGCAACTAATTGCGAGAGTCGACATTAGACCATTGGGGCGCACCTGCCCCTGCAGAAATCGGTTTTTTACGACTTTGCGCCCATGGTTTTCTCTACTGTCCATGGTTTTCGACGCCGCCCATGGTTTTCTACAAGCGGTACACAGACATGGTGAGCAATTGGTGTCATTTTGAAGCAATATCAGTGGAATTGAAAGTCAAACTGCTGAAAATTCGTGTTATGTTTCAGTTAAAGTGTATACCAAATGGTGGTTACATGTAAGAAGTACATGTAATGTGCTGAGATAAGAACTCAAAACGAAGGGAAACCCTTGCGACAACTTTACCAGCTTTGTTGGCCACAGTTTGATCTTTCTCAGTTGACGGCGGCAAAGCATGGATCTATGATTAGTTTACGACCAATCCATGTTTTTTACGACTGGAAAAAAGTATAAACCCATAAATTAATAGCATTAGCTGGCTTTGAGTGATCCTGGAGCATGAAAAAAATTATAACTGCTTTATATAGTGTTACCACTTATGACAGGACATATTGGATAAAGTTATTTGTGATAATAATATTATTTGCAATGAATATTGTACACTAACACTGCATGTATGAAAGTTGTTTCACATTGCACTAGTCAGTGAGATGTCAGTGGTTGATCATTAGTACTTGTTTGTTCTTTGACAATGTTTATTCATGTGAAAGTCTAAGGCAGTTACCTTAAATGAGTGTGATAGCTGTATCAAAGTGTTGTCATCAAAATTACACTGATTTAACACTCATTAATTTTTAAAATTTCCTGATTGAACGTGGTTTATACCTATGTTGCCATTAGGGTCCCGTGTGCTTTCAAGCAGTCCTTATAAGGAGTGTTATAACCCTAATGGCGGCAGTGGTAAGCAGTAAGTTTTGGAAATCTTAGTGGTAAAGATTGGTGATGTGTTTCTGCCAGACACAATGGTTGGCCGCAGCAGCTTGTGTTCCTCCATACAGTGCCTTACTTTCGTGGTCATGTCCCCGACCTTTTGATCAAATCAATCAATCAATCAATCGAATTTATTTAAAAAAATATGATACATTATGAGTTATACATATAGCGTTAGGCATCGAAACATTATGTACATTATGTACGTCAAACTTTGCCGTTTTGTGTAATTTTGCATACGTGTTTACCTTCAGTGCACTTGTAGACATGTAATGAATCCTATCATAATTCAAAATATTTACATGTCAATAATTTGTTTTGTACGCACTAAATTACGTAAAAATGCTTTTTGGTGGATATACGCCCTTTTGCCATGCACGAGGTCAAGGGCGTATCTCCGTGCGTAAGACAACTAGTTCACTGATTGAGATAAAGACGTTTACTGCACTTCTGGTTGAGGAAATACATATCATTTCTTCTTGCAACAAAACTTAACAAGGTGCTGTGACCCGGGTTTTGCACCTAGTCCGAAGGACGATCACGCCTCCTTGCGCAGGAGGTCGTGCGGCTGGTGATGCCTGTTGCATCAGCCGCCGTTGCTCTTCGGCCGGCAGGTGCGGCAACACGGACACAATCGTGGTCCACAGTTCGTCCGGAATTCCAGGAGATTCCGGTGGTGAGGACGACGTAGTGAAGAGGCGGGCTCGGAGTTGCTGATTCTCCTCCCGCAAGTCCTCGTTCGCTCGTTCCGCAGTGCGGAGCTCCTCATGGAGTCGACGGTTTTCCTCCAGGAGAGGGTGCGGGGCCGTGGGGGTCTGTCGCTCATGTAGCGACTTCATCCCGAATCCGATCGACATGGCGTTGTATTCCGCCTGCCGGATGTGCGCATCCATAGCCAGGATATACCCGCGGCGGATGGCCCGGAAGTGTTGTTGGGCCATATCGTTCGCACTAGCCAATGCCATTGACGGAAAATGATGTTCGGCATCTTCGGCTAGAAGTAGAGGGTCCGCATCTATTGCTGCTCGCATGATCTGTTCCGACCAATAAGCCTGGTGCGGCCCAAGTCCGGCGGGGAGGCGACGGGTGTTATCGTCCTGATACGATTCCGCAAAGTCCGGATTAATTCCTGGGAGAACCTGTAGTCCAGGTAGAGTTCGTTCGAGTAACCGCTGTCCGTGTTGACGGAGCAGTTGATAATCGGCACCGAATTCACCTGATCCGTGCAGTCCGAAATTTACCTCCAATTCACGGGGTAACGGCTCCTGGTCCTCCAGGACCTCCATCCGTAGACGGGGTCGATCAGGGTCGTTGGCCCGAATGACGAGAGTTATTGTGGGCGGCAACAGTTCCTCTTCGTAATCCAAGTACAGAGGAGGGGTCCGAAATTGATCAGTCCGCGCGACGGCTCCATGAGTGAGCCCGGTCCGTTGTCGGGCGTCCGACGCTATTAAAACTCCGGCTCGTCCTCGATGGCCTGGAGTGGCGGCGGCTGGTCGCATTCCATAGGCGACTCAGTGTCCGTGGCTTGGGTTACCATCTCCGAGGGCGGTTCCTTGGGTACTGAGTCCGTTTCCTTGGCCGTTTCCACGGGTTCGGCCTTGTCCGAAGTTTTAACTGAGTCCGTCTCGGCCGTAGGTCGACTTGGCAGAGGCGGGTACTCGTCCGGAGGTGGCACGAGTCCCTCCCGTACTCTGTAGTCCGTTACATTGGAGGTCGTTGGCCTCTCGACAGTTCGCCGTTTCGGTATCGCCCTGTGGGCGAACTCCGGATGGGAGTCGAGTCCCCAGTCGCCTGTGAGGCTGAGGTCCGTAGTCAAGGTTCGGCCGCTTTCATGGCCGTAGTCCGGTAAGTGACGGGACGCTCGAAGCAAAACGCTCCCAGTAGGTTAGCACACAGCTGCTCTATTTTCTATAGTCCGTATCAAACTTCTGGATCACACAATACAAACATATCACTGTCTTTCGAGCATACAGTCAAATTTACTGCACCTTTTTCGTGCTTCCACACACTATTGTAATTAGCAAGGAAAGTTTTATAGGGGTGCCGCGGGCGGCTTCAGTGTTTATTCGCACTACTTCTATCCCGTGTGACCTCTTTCAATTAGTCCGATCCTTATCTTCACAATTAGCACACAATAAACTGTTTGATTGAGTTGTTTGTACGATCACTGTTCGTATAACTGCTGCAGTATAAATACAATGCTCTCAGAAGTTTGTTCAGTCCGTTCATTTTCATCCAGTGCCATAGATGAAGGAACCGCGATTATTATCGTGAGGGGGTGATGGGGTGATCTGGGCGGCCCGGCCGTGGCGCGTTGCGTAATTTTCAATGAATGGGATGACAGGTCGCGTGTTGGTATGCAGAGGGTTGTACATAACTGACTCCTGCTTCCTGTAAGGGCATTCCCCTGAATGGTGCGTAGGGGGAGCAGAGGCTCATATCTGACGCTTGCTCGGGAGATGGCTATCCTCTGACCTCGTCCGCGACAAAGAGACCTTGCTCACGGCGGGGCATGACGACTGACACATGGGTGGAATTGGTTAATTATGAAATATTTAGGCAGTGCGCAACAGGCGCGAGACGATAATGGAGAAATACGAAGTAATATGCAATGTGTAACATCATATACCACATTATAGTATCATAACCAGCATCAATATTATAACGTCATATCAATAGTATATATATGAAAAACGCCTCACTGACATCAGTACATAAAAATGGTTATTGCAATGAATATGTGCATAATATTATTATATTATAAAGGTATTTTGGGGGTGATATGACATCATAGTCCAATAGACAAGCGTATATTCATCATGGTAGAAATCAGTCCCTTAGCACAGCCGTGGTCATCTAAACCGGGCTGGGCGGCGAATCGTGCGTTTGAGTCGACTGTACGGGGCAGGCTTGGGCGTAGCCTCGCTTGTAGATGAGTCCGTAGCCATCGCGGGTTTGGGTCCGCGGGTTTTTGGCGCTTGCTGTGAAGCACTAGAGTTCGACTTGCGCGATCTTCGCTTCTGACGACGGCGTCGCGATCCGGTTGGGGTATTTCTACGACTGGCGGGTGATGACGTAGTACCAGTTTCGGTAGTCCGATCTGTTTCTGACGGCTTGTCTTGTATGGTGACATCCCAGGGGTAGAGGAATTCCTTGAGGAGCCCCAGGGGATCGTTAGATGGTTCAGTCTGTGAGTCCATACTGCTTGACGACTCAGGTGGCGATACGACTTGATTGTGAAAGTTCAGCAACTGTGCATCACTTTCGTACGGTTTTATGACGTCAAGATGGACGACTCGAGTATTTCGTAGATTTGAGACTAGTGCAATTCGATAGTCTACCTCAGTGACGCGTTCCAGGACTTTCGAGGGTCCGGTCCACGGTCGGGCGAATTTATTATTCTGTGCGAGATGCAGATAGTAATATCGTACCAACTCTCCCGGCTGGAACTGAGGGTGAGATTTCGCATTTGCGTCATATCCCATTTTCTGACGGGTTGCAGCCTTTTGTAGATGGTCTTGCGCAAACCCATGGGCAGCTCTAATAGCAGTTCGTAGATACTCGACATATTCGGGTCCGCATGGTGGTAGCGGTTCTGGATCCTACATTGGAAACATCAAGTCAACAGGCAAATTGCATTCATGTCCATATACCATCAGGTATGGTGTACACCCAGTAGAGGAATGCACCGAGGTGTGGTACGCCATGAGTACATATGGTAAGTGCAAATCCCAGTCATTTCCGCGATCACTGACGAATGCACTCAACATATTCAACAAAGTCCGATTGAATCGTTTGACTTGACCATCACTTTGTGGTCGGTAGGGCGTGGTCCGAATCTTTTTGGCGCCCAGAAGGCGAACAACGTGAAACGAAATAGTGACGACTCAAATTCCGTTCCCTTGTCACTGAGGATAGCCTTCAGTACTCCATGGTACACGATCCGACGATTCACTAAAACATCAGCGACATTTTTGGCCGTATGCGTCCGTGTATTTTGTCATGGTATCCTTCGACCTGGGTTTTGTACCGTTCAGTACCCACTGTCGCACGACTCCGACACTTGCTGGGCGGCGACTATATCGGCAGTGGAGTAGTCCGATAACCGTTCTTGTCCGTTCAATTTCACATCCAGCGCTCGCACACGTGCGGCTTGGCGTATTGAGATCATCCGAGACAAGACAGGTGATGTCATGGTATCACTGTCCAGGCGGTCTTTCTCGGGTACGACAGGAACCACCGTAATCCGTCTGACGGGGAGTTCTCCAGAACTCGTTTCCGGGTCCGTGGGTGGTACGACTAGGCATCCAGGGCAGTCCGAATGCTTGCAACTATGGCAACGGGAAAGTCCGTCGGCATTTCCGTGGAGTTTTCCAGGACGATGTTCAATACGAAAGTCATATTGCTGCAGTTGACCTTGTTCGGGTCCACTCTGATAACTTGTCCACTTACAATGAACCCCAGGTATAGGATTTCACGTTGAAAGAGTTCACACTTTTTGGGTTGTAGACGTAACCCGGCAGTTCGAATCCGATCTACGACCGCTTCCAGATTGGCAAGCGCCTGATCAAAAGTGCGTCCGTATGCTATCACATCATTCAGATAGCACATGCATCTGGTCCACAGATATCCGCGTAGGATAGTCTCCATGAGACGATTGAAGGTCGCAGGCGCGTTACTTAGTCCGAACGGCATGACCTTGAACTGATACAGGCCTTTCCTGGTGGCAAAGGCCGTCTTAGGTCGGTCCGTCGGGTCCATTTCGACCTGCCAATATCCTGAGGCAAGATCTAAGGCCGAGAAATAGTTCGCTCCGGCGAGTGGGTCATGGGTATCCTGGATGTTCGGTAGAGGGTACGAGTCTTTCCGTGTTACGTCATTGAGCAGACGATGGTCCACACAGAATCTGACCTGTCCATTTTTCTTTCGTACCAACACCACTTGCGAACTCCATGGCGATTCCGAGGGTTCGATACATCCGAGCCGTATCATTTTATCAACTTCCTCATCTATGATGTGTTGCTGGGCCTGGGGTACGCGGCGTTGCCGCTGACGAATTGGGGCACTGGTACCCGTATCGATCCGATGTTGTACCACATGTGTCCGTCCGAGCTGTCCATCGGGGCACATGAAAGTGTCTTTGTACCGATATACCAAGTTGGCGCAGCACCGTTGCTGTTCAGGTGCTAGTCCGGCACTCCACCATCTCCCGTAGGTGTGGCGGGAGGTCTTCGTAATGGTTAACGTTCGTGTGGGGAACTTCCGGTTCCTCTCCTGACTTCGGCAAAGCGCCCACAATACTGTCAACTGGGCTTGCTATGGCTACCGGATCTGAGCGAGTCTGGGTTACACCCGTATCCGCGGGATTCACCACAGTCACCTTAACACACTTCCGATTCAATGAGGTCAATGTGCGACCCATAATTGAGTCCGTTTCTTCAGGAAAGTTTGTCATAGGCTGAATAAGCCGGGGGTGCTGGCATACTCTGACCTTCGAGGTCGGTACAAGTTCGACTACGGCTTCACTGTGTGGCAGTACCGTAACTGCTCGGCGTACAGCCATGCGCACAACATTAGCTTCGAAGTCCTTGTGTGCGAACAAGATTTCCTTATTAATTTCGACAGTTCCTTCACCGTAGTTAAAGATTGCGCTTGTTTGTCAGAAGAAATTCATGCCCAAGATCATCTCGTCATGAATTGCCGCTACACAGAATGTCACTGTTATTTCTTTTGTTCTGACCTTAATCGTGAGGTCCAGAAGTCCGTCGATCGGGTTAGAATCTCCATTGACGTCCCGGATGGTTGCCGTGGTCGGGCATAGAGTGCTCTGTTCGGCAGGTACATGTCGCAACAAGTCCCTTCGGAGCAGAGAAATCTGCGCTCCAGAGTCCAACACTGCGTTAAAAGTCCGTTTTCCAACACGTGCCGACAGATTCCAGCACTCGTGGGCGGCCCGACTATTGCTGATGATGAGTGGTCCGTCGAGATCCTCCTCAGGTGGCAGGAGCGGAAGTTTCAGTGTCGCTGGCTTGGCTCAGGTCCCGATGGAAAGGCGTAAAAGCCTCCATCATCCGACACCCATTTGATTTCGGACATGGAGTCCGTTCCGGTTCCAGTTCCGTCGGCGGTGCGCGACGACACCCCTTCATGACGATTAGTCCGTGATGGCCTGCGCGGCAGTGGTTCCGACACCCCTTCGAAAAGGGATTCCGTACCCGAAGTTGATGTAGCACACTTGGCACACACCCCTTCACGAAGTGAACGTGTCGGTGGTGGCAGCGCCGACCTTGGTGGCACCGTATTTGCAGTCGTGAGTACAACAACTGGTGTGGAGCTATGAGCGTAGCTCGGGTTAACAGAAGGTCCTTGCTCCACAGTTCCTTCCTCCTTTAGTTTGACGACTTGGCCTGTAGTGGCTGAGCCGGAGGCGGCGCGGTAGCCGGGGGCTTAAAGCTCGAGTTCGGTATACTGATCTGTCCGTTATTTCCATTTGCGCCAGGGCGTGGCGGGAATGGTTTCATTCCGTTTCGTACTAGAATGTCCTTCAAACGGAAACACCGCATCCATCTGTGTCCCGGTTTCTTACAGAAGAAACATATTTCAGTTCGGCCTTGTGGCATGGGACGGTCTCCTCGGGCTTGAGCAGTGGCCCGTAAGACGGAATAAAGTGCGTCTTCCCCATATTGTCCGTATTCATCACTGAGAGCGCACTGGAACACTTCCGCAACCCATTCGCGAGAACAGGAAGGGACTGAATGTTCTTCACACCCTTGCAGTCCGGTCGTGTCGCTATCGGCAGGGTCGTACTATGCTGCGACCTGATCAGGAGTTGGCGAATGGTTTATTTGTCCGATTGCACAAGAAAGTTCATTATCCACTTCTCCGTCTTCAGCGTACCCGTGGTAGGTAGCGTCCGCTCGGCGGGTACCGTGTGGTCGGTCTCTCTTGGTCCGCTGTTGTCGACTCTCCGCTTTCAGTACAGCCGTAAGTACATCACTGTACGAATCAAATGTCAACACACACAGTCTATCCGCAATATGGTCAGGCTGACCATTGACAAATTGCGAAATAACAGTTCGTTGGCGGGACGCAGGCGTGACGTCATCGAACACCTGTTCCGCTATGGCTTGTAACCGTTCAAGGAAATGTTCGGCGTCTTCTTTCCGTTCGCATTTCAAAAACGGAAAGTCGTCACGTGTATATCCACACTGCTAACTCGTCGACCGCTGTTGATAAGACTGACCAACCACTCTCGGATCCCTATCGATCCGGATCTAGTCGTGTGAAGTGACCAGGCCCGTGCGAGCCCAGAATTAGGCGGATCTATCTTTAAACTATATAAATAAAATAGTGGGAAAATTCCTTCTGATTATTTGGGGTCCCTTCAGGGGTCCGCTGATGGCGAAATCCGCCACAACCAATTCCTCGGAATAAACAACATTTCTACAGCAATGTTGGAATTGCCCCGTGAGGAATTACTGAAAATAGTTTTCCGTTAAATTCTCGAAAAGTTACGACACAAAATGTCTGCAATTGATTGTAGATTGAAAGAATAATATTTCTGAACAATTTATAAAGTTTTAGCTTCTCAAGTCTCACCAATTAGTTAATATTAATAAACTGATATAAACTGTTATACAGATCTTTTAGGAATAGTTGTATCTCCGAGGTGAAATCCGGGAACATTTGGTGGTCAAGTTCCCTTTTGCCGAGGTCTTTACAAATACGATGTCTCATCTATTATCACCGAAGTTCTATGGGGCATAGTGGCTGAACTGTTTACCGGGGAAAAAGTTAACCAAAACAAAATCCAGACTTCCCGTCGGTTCAAACATTTGGTGGGGGAAATTTTAACATTTGTTGTATACTGGCTGTACAAAATCAAGGATCCACAAAATATCTAATTTCGTAGTGAAATAATAATAATTGCTGTAAGATTATGTAATTCTACAGCTATATATTACACGTGGATTTTACACACGCCCCTTTCTTCCAAGATAAAATGTTCATTTTAACTTAATTACAAAATAAATCAAATAAAATACATGGTAATATGCTGTCTGCTAATCGTTTAGATCTTAACCGAACTCCGCCAACCGCTAATTATCTTGCACGGACCTGCTAAATATATCATATACAGGGTGTCCCAAAATAAAGGGTGACGTAGCTTATTGACAATATTTCCATAACTATCAAGATTTTTCTCATACTTGCATTCGATTTGAATAGCATATTCTTTACTAATTCCAATACAAGTGAAATTGCTTTTGAAAATTGTATTTTAAATTGTAAAATCGTACATAAAGGGATTTTTGCAGGAATAACAATATGACCGTTTTTAGGTAAAACAACTTCAATCTGCTCAACCATGACCCAGATAATTACGATGGTTTTGAATATACCCAGTGATATGAGTCAATAAGCTGTTACATTGGCTCTTAACTTTACTGCCTTCAGAGCACAGTGGCCTGTAGCATGAAATGATGAATGGACCTGTAATAATAATAACACAAGTGAGGACACACGGACTTGACCGTCATTCTGTAGAGTGTTCAAAATGGCCAATCGCATAAAATAGCACAGGTATTTTGCATGATATGGACCACATACATGTATAGCGTTGATTACTAGGCATACAATTACCATGAACGTTCAAATTATTCCAATATTCAAATATTTGAGGTATTCGAAGTGTTTACATGATCATCCTACACCGGATGCAGGTGCTGAGTATACGCAATGAATGGGAACACGGCTTCTGATTGGCTACAACTTTCGGGAGGGATATGTCATTCACTTATCATGTCAATGTGCGGGGGTGGTATTTTCGTTATAAAGAAAGTAGATCTATAACATTCGTTGTTAAATCAGACAAATGAGAATATTTCATACGCATTCCTTGTACCACTCATTGAGTAACGTAGGTGAATAGTAGATATGGAGTGTGCTTTTCACCAATGGGGTATGCCTAATGCGCATGATATCATTGTTGTAATATGATAATATTACAAGTGATATTCACGTATTTCACCACTATATTATAGGCCTACTCCACAACGTTATGACACGTCACGTTTTGTTTTTTATACAGAAATCAGGCATGATTGAGAATGAAATTGTGCATTGTGAAGATTATATACATAAATGTGAAATTGGGAACATGTGTGGAGAATTTAACGCATGGGATAAATCCATCTTTGTCAGAGTTAATAGTTTACACTAAGCGGGTACTGTAACAAAAATGATACATGAACATGAAGCCCTAAAAGTATAATTTTTGTACGTGTGTCGCCCTGGCTCTGTCTCTGTCACTGTCTGTGTCTCTCTCCGTTAGGGTTCTTCTCCACTTTTTGTTCCCTTTCGGTGTGTATGGGGGGGGGGGGTGGCGGCTGGGCAGGACACTGTATACACTGACCCTTAAATCCGGTAGTGGCACCATCTATTGAGTGTTTTTACTTGTTTGTTGCATTATGAGAGTTCCACATAATTTTACCTGTCATTTGAGTGAGAATGGCAGGCGATAATCACACACGAATTTTGTCTCTTATTGGAGATGGGCACCATGTCCTTGTAAAAGGAGGTGCAGGCACAGGCAAAACCGAATTTGTGAAATCGTTAGGCAAGCACCTTCCAGGGAAAGTTATTGCTTTCACTGCAACAACTGGCATTGCTTCCAGTCACTTACCAGGAGGCACTACTATTCACAGGTAATGAAATATTCAATGAAATTTACAGCTACGACGCTGACCAGGCCTTTTACAAAAAACCCTGCAGTTACTAGTCATGTGGCAATTTACAGATTCGCTGGCATACTAGACGGCCGTTTCAAATCCGAAAAGATTGTGAAGGATGTGTTGCATAATGACGACAATGTTGATATAAGGAGAAGGATATGCTGTACAGATATTCTTGTAATAGACGAGGTTTCAATGCTCTCTGCAAACATTCTGGATCTTATAGAACAAGTAAGGAATTCACTAATACACGTACCAATGAAAAAAAGCGTTGTACAAGAAAAATAATAGAGGGTCAATCGTTATGTCTTTATATCATATTAACAGGTGTTAAGAGGTGTCCGACAAAACTGTAGACCTTTTGGTGGAATACAAATTGTTCTTTGTGGAGATATTTATCAACTGAAGCCAGTACCCAATGCCATGTACAACGACCCTGGACAGTATTTCTTTCACGCCCGATGTTTTGTACATATTCCACATTCGTGCACCCTGATGACAGTTTTCAGGCAATGTGAAGGTACATTGTGCCATGAGTTGCACATGAAATTTCAAAACAGGGTTCATCAGTAGCGAAGGGTAATGCAACAGGTATTGCATATTGCCATGTATTTATTATGTTAGGAATATTTTTTACAGCTGACCTCATCAAAGCAATTACATCCGTAAGTCGAGGTAGTGTGGATGAAGAATCAGTTAACCTACTGACTAGGCTGCAACGTCCACTACCTCCAGGTCCAGAACCTCTACGTATATTTGCACGGAAAGATGACGTTGAGAAGTGTAACTCAGACTTTTTGTTAGCACTTCCTGGTGAGTTAATACATAGCACTACACTCATTACATTCAAATTTCATATGATGGTGCGATTTAAATAGGTGTTTGGAAAAATGTATAGAAATGGGGATGTATTGATAGATCTGCATAAGTTGGTTATGATGCTGAAGTACTGTCATATGCTTGATTTATCCATCGGGTCAAGCATAATTTGTTTTGTTTTGAGTACACAGGCATATATGTAATTCATTTTGAAAAGAAATAGTAATTGTTACATGGTGCGATGTAACAATTACTGAAAAAGGGAAGACCACAATATACAAAAATCTATTATGTGACAGATGTACATACATTAGGATTTATTGACTACATCATTACAAAAATGACAGACCACACAGCAAGGAATGAGTCATTTCGATGGAAATTATTTATGATTTTTTTTAACGAAGAAATTGTATGGCTGTGCAGCGGCTATCCCAGCATTCGATTTCGTGGCTCGTGATTTCAGGGACTGTCCAAGAATGATTGAATTTACAGTGGAGCAATATGTTGAGTAGTTGGGATTCGTCATGTTGCCATTGAAAAGGCCTCGAATCTGGCAGAACTGGTTCTCAACTAGATCACTGTTGAATCTGCTGGGAACAACGGCACTAGATGGAAACTTGGAGAGGTGATGACGACAAACTTGGGGGAAAGCCATGAGCAGACATACCAGATCCTCTAGACATTCCCAGGTTGGAAGCATTGACGATTTAGCAGCATTGCTTAGTCCTTTCTGGTTATGTATGTCCTTTTCCCAATTGCGGAACCACTGTAGGACTTTAGTTAAATCCTTGAGTCTGGTGTCATCGATGGACTTTACAGGTCTGTGATCCCGAAATATTCTCACCAAAATGCTGGTATGCTCTAGTAACTGTATGGTCTCTGAAAGGTCATCATCACTTGCACCTGATTGCTGGTAACATTTCATGAGGTACAACATATTATCGTCCAACACATCCTCGGCCAACTTGTTCCTCATCTTCTGGGGACCATCCGGATTGATATGCTCTGACGTAAGTTCCTTGTGGATGCGTCTGCTGTTCGTGGCTCTGTCCCAGTTACTGGCATTCTCCCAGAATTTCCAGATGATACACTTCCCATTCTTCTTGAGAAGCCTCGTATGAACTCCTTTCAAGTTGCCACTGTGAAGTATACTGTTGCGGACTTTCTTCATGACGTGAGAATAGTCTTGACAATGTACAATTGGTTGAGAGGGATCTACAAAGTTCACTGCTACATAATGGGTATCAGTTGGATGTGTGGCAAACTGGGATTTAATGAACTGTCTATTTTCTTCTCCTCCATCCTGCAAAGTGAAGTCGACAGTGAAACCAAAGTCACTGAGCTGGCCGATGAGATCCCATAACAGAATGTTCATTTCAGAAGCTTTCATGCTTTGACATGGAAAATGACACAGAGGGAATCGAAATCCTGTGTAACCGATGAAGGACACTTGCCACACCTGGGTGGCCACAGTCTGTGTTGCATTCCCTTCCTTGAGAGTGCGGAGATGCTGTCCTTCCTCTCCTGTAACATACATATATGTAACCTTGTTGAAGTGTGCTGTGCTACAAAATACAACATATCAAGTTTTTGACCTTCAAACACGTATGAAATATAATGGATGTACCTGTATCGACCCAACCCACGATGTGAGGACATCCTTGGTAGTAGGTGAGCACAAGGTCCTGTTGCAGTTTGGCTTCATCATGCATGATGCCTCCGGACATTCCACAGTCTGGAACACTGGCCTGTTTCGCTGACTTCAACATCCAGTCGAGAACCTGTAAAGAAATAAATGTTTTACATTTACAATGTAATAAATGTACATCATGAAATATATATCAATCAATTATTGCAACATTTATGTACATTTGACGTAATAGAAGTAGTTATTTGCACAACAACATAGACATACCTCACGGTGAATGCCGCTAGACTGTTGAACACAGTTTTTGTAGCGCCGAAGTTGTCGTCCAGATGGAAGGATGAGCATTCCAGATTCTTTGAGTTGTTGATACGACTGTGGGCTCCTTATCCATAAGCTGAGACATGTGCTAATGACAGCTGGATCCCATCGCCTAGAGGTGGGGCACTTTGCAGAAAGTGCATCATGTTGACTTTTGAGCAACAGTTTCATCTCGTCGGAGGCCCCAGGGAACACTTCGTGCAGTATTGCTGTAATATCAGCGTGGTCTTCAGGTGATAGTTCAACAACATCTGTTTGACAGGCACTTGAGGTTGTAGTATGGGTGACCACATCTTGTGCTTGCGAGGACCCAATATCCGTGTCGATGTTCTTCACTTTCTTGGTGGAGGTTGCATCATCACTCTTGCTAGTTGATGGTGGAGCATGTGACCGTTTCAAGTACAGAAAATGTCTCTGACACGTTAGACAAGTTTCTTTGAGGGCATCTAATTTCAGGATTTTCTCACATCCTGGTGATCTACAGTGCTTAGACGTTTTTCCTTCCACAACGATATCTTCTGTTGGCCGATCACCCATTTCAGCTGTGTACATTGTTCCTCGGCATAACTTGATGAGTTCTACTGTGTTCAAGATACTGAGGACAGATTCCTTTGATGATACGAATGACGAATCGATGTACATCACTTCCAAGGGAACTGACGAACCTTGCACCTTCAGATCCCAATGCAGTGTCCTGAAATCCATGTTAATTTCTTTCATCACTACATTACCATTGATGGTCACATCTGATGGCATGAGCAACACACATGATGCATCTCCTGTGGCACGGTAACACGCTCTCCCACCAAGACAATCTCGGACAGAGTTCACGTCAATGTCTGTGAATGTGTGACAGACCCATGTCAATCCACGAAACATGCGTTGTATCTGTGATCCATTGCTCCTCTTGTTTGTGAACTTTACTCGAGGAAAAATGCGTCTCAGTATCCTTCCTGCCAGAACGCGATTTACTTCTTCACCACAGAAGGTCCCCAATTTTCCCCACAATTCCTCGCATGATATCCGAGAATCGGCATCTTCCTGCACATTTCGGACCAACCTGCAGTTAAAGATTTCAAAATATAAATGTTCTTGTACAGTTGCCTATATGTGTACAGTATATATCACAAAGGTGTTTAGTATGGACATGTTGCTTTTCAGGTGAAATGACAACGTATACTGCAGAAGACGAGGGTAACATAAAGGCTTTGACACATTGTAATGCATTGAAAACAGTACACGTCAAAATCAACGCACCTGTCATTTTGATTTGCAATATATCTTCAACCTTAGTAAATGGACTGGTGGGGAATATAACTGGTGTTAGTGACTCTACACTCAGTGTTCACTTCACATCACTCAATGACACAGTTGTCCTTGAGAAGCACCGCTTTGCAGTATATAGCCCTGCCGAAGAACGTGATGTAGCAGTGCGTTACCAGATTCCTGTGCGCTTGGCATATGCTCTGACAGTACACAAGGCACAAGGAATCACAGTGGAAAGAGCCCAAATTGACTGTAGGCATATGGTCAGTGCAGGTCAACTGGCAGTGGCCATCAGTCGTGTTCGCAGAAAAAAAGGACTGCAAATTCTTAACTTTGATAAGAAGCATATCATATCACATCCTCGTGCATTGGTGGATTTTGACGTGTCAAATAAAATCAATTTTCCACAACATATATCAACATGCTGTGCCAAAGATGTCAACATAGATCCAGCAGTACCTACATGTCCACCGGTAAAAACGGATGTCGATATTGACAGTGATTGTGGCCATGATTTTGCTGAAGTGGATGACATTGATATTATCAATGCCCTGAATAACTTGGAAGCACCAACTGACGAACACAACCAACCTCCTTCAGAAGATGCATTGACTACCAACAATCATGACTCACCTGTGTCACTGACAGACAGCGAAGCCTTAACCAACTATCTCCGAAGCTACCAATACGACAACCCGTGTACTCCACAGCAAACCCAACTAAATGTAGCAATACAATCAATTATCCTGTCACGTAAAGAACAGCTCGGTAGATTTATGTCTGATGCTGCGACTATGATTAAGGAAGTTGCAGATAACCATTTGTTATCTCCAGTTCAGAACCAACAAACAACTCGCTTCATCAAAGAATGCATGCTACTCCTGATAACAACGAAGTACAAACAAATGGTGTCTGATCTCTTTGGACTCCAAGAAACAGCAAACAACAAATCCCATAATTACCGTGTCGGATTCCTCATATTTCAGTTCATTAGATGTAAATTAGTGGAACAAAGGGCATCAAGCATCGTGACACACGTTAATGAACAGGAACGACCACACTTTCCCAGTTGTCCAGCAGGGGATGGTGTCATCAGATATATTGGCGCTTGGGCAGTTGCGAAGGTTAAATACTATAAACACCAATCTGTCCGAAATAAACTGTACAACCCTAAAATGCAATTACAACTGCAACATGACTACTGTTTGGAAACATTGCTAGAAAATGTAACCACATCCTATGACGATCTCATCCATAATTCTCAACATAAGGAAACATTGGAGATCACAGAACGGAAACAGAACATCAGACGAAGTCTCACTCACATAACTGATGATGCGTTCACATTCTTCAAAGCCTTGGACTCCTTCATCCGACAAAAACAAACACCCACAGAAATACACCATCATGGTGCATCTATCTTCAAACATATTTACACGGAAGTAATTGACAATGCAGTTCTCAGAAGCCAATGGTATGATTTATTCCAATGTGATAACACTGATTATTTAAAACAGTTGTATGATGAGATCACAAAGAAATATTGCCTGATGTCAGTGGCCCAACTCAGAAAGGATCACCTGGAAGATCTGAAGCGTGAAAAAGAAGAGGCTCATAGAAAACAAATTAAAATTAAAGCTAATAAAGATTCAACAACATGTGACTTCAATTTCATTCTGCAAGATGATTCTGCCAACAAACTTAGCTCCCACAAACGACTTCAAAGTGAACTTGTAAAGAACAATATGTATATGGAGAAATTCACAAAGAAACAGCTGTTTGAACTCTGCCAAGTGTATTCAGTTACATACAAAACGAATGAAAGGAAAGGTACCATTGCCCAACGTCTCGGTGAATGTATCCTGGAAACTGAAGATGCACCTGGCTGGCGGGCAGACGATGAAGGTGATTGTTTACCAATGGCACTGAACACCCAATACCGCCTGGCACAATTCATAAAACTTGCAAAGGGAATACACATGAATAGAGTAAGACAATCGGCACAGCAGAAGACGACAATAACCGTTAGTGCACTCATGCACATCCACCTTATTTTTTTCATGAATTTAAAATCATTTTAACATGTTGTGGTCATGCAACTAGCAAGGTCGATGATATTCCACGAATAATACCACGTTATACAACATTAGTGTGTGGCAATTTATCCCATGGATCATGACAGGTGGTTTGTTGCACATTACACTTCCTCATACTTTCGATGCTCTGCGTTTGAAAGGCCCATCACCATGGACATATTGTTCTTTATTCTACTGCTTTCAATGCTTCTTGTTTGTGACCTTTCCTCTCATGGTCGTGTGCTGCCAATCTAAAAGACGACAGCGCCTATGAATGTGACAGCCCTGCAGGTCACATTTCACAAGTATGATTCCTGTGCTCGGTGGTCACCTGAGATGATGGCTAACTCCTGACATGATACATACAGGCTCGGGCAGTCCATCCAGGTACAAGGGTTATATCCCCTCCTTCGACCATCGGGTACCCATGAAGACAAGTCCAAAAATGTGTCTTTTAAGATATTGCAATTTTTGGCTGAGCAGACTAACCAACAAATAAATCATCTTAAAACACACCCGCTTGGCATTGTTTTCATGGCAACAGCAGGTCCTGTCAGCCACACCCCCACAATCTCGGCTACTGTGAGTCGCCATGCCTCTCGGTGTCGGCTATTGAGCAGACCGCATGACTCTAACTTGCACTAAATCATGCCATTAACTGTATCAGTCAGACCTGGTCCAAAGGACCAACATCTGGGTAGGAGTCGTCATCGATGACCATGCTGCCGCTCAGCGATGCGTACATGAGTCATATGAGCTACAAAGCTGGCCCCGAACTTTACAACTGTTTTGGTCAGAACCAAAGACTAACTTCATTAAAACACCACGTTGTATGAATATAACATACTACTATTTTCCCAATTAACAGCAATGACACTAAAGGATGTGTGCGCACAATAATTGAAAGATTTACATCCACCAATGATTAAACATCATTAACTTGAATGTTATGTGTATATGAAGTATAGTATCAATGTTACATGTATGTCTATAATTCATTAATTGGTAACAATCTTTTATGTCTGCATTCATATCATATTATACACATATACTAGTATGCCATATAATGTACAATATATTTGAATGAATATTGACATTACAACATCTTGTTTGATGCACAAAATTATCATTGACAATAAAGTTCCTCATGCTTGACACATAAATTGGTCATTGAAAAGAAGGATTACTATCAAATTTGTGTTGCATTTGCATTGTTTTCCTAGATGGAACGGTTGCGAGTCCAAAACCACAGGCAAAGAAACCCAGATTGAATGATGACGTCGAATGGCCGTGTGGTATTTGTGGGAAGGAGTGTGTGACACAATGTGTGGGATGTGACAAATGCCAAAAATGGTTCCACTTCAAGTGTTTGAGCGTCAAACCATCTGATCCAGCATTGAAGAGAAAGCTTTGGTTTTGCACCGTTTGCAGAAGGTATCATTTCAACCTGGGACACCTGGGACTGATTTCATTAATTACATGTATCCAAACGTTCATGCCTTTATAAGGTCAAGGGTATAACTGAATAACACAAATGTGAATAGGTACATTTGCCCACATGTCAAGGTTACGGTGTTGTAATCGGGTTATTGACACTGCCGTGGGGCCTCCAGGCACAGGAAAAGTACACGCACACACACTGACACAAAATAAGGGTCTGGGGCGCCACCAAAATTCCTATTTTTTTAAAAATGGAAAACGCTCAAGAAGATGTGACACATTTTGTACCTAATACATTCATATATATTTAACCCATCAAGAACGAATGGAACCAAAATAATTGAAACATCTAAAACTGCATATACTCTAATTTTTCTAAGTTGTTTATATCGGTGTTTAGGATATTTTTGCGATGCTGAATGATGTCGATCTATAGCTTGGCATACTTCAACTGGGAATCGAACGGCAATTTTCCACCAAATTTCAGAGAACTATCGCAAAAATTGAAGGAGTTGGCAATCTACCTCCAAAACCGGATGTCAAGAATCTGAGTATATTGGGGGATTTAGTCCTGTTTACATCCATAAGAAATCCAAGTAGTATAGTAATTTTGCACCAAAAGACACATTGGGGGTGTATTGAACACACACATCGTGATTTCGAAATATTGCAATGCAACAAAACTGAGCAAATACAAAAAATTGTGTGGGGGACCCAGAAGTTAAATGACAGGGCTAAATTTAATATTGGGGTACATTGCCAACTTGGTAATTTTTTTGCGATAGAAGTGTGAAATTCTGTAAGGAAAAATTCCCGTTTGCCCCCAAGCTGAAGTATGCCAAGTTATAGAATGATACCATTTCGCATCGTAAGAATATCAGCAAAAAACTGTGCAAACTAGTTAGAAAAATTAGGCTATAAAAGTTACAAATTTGTCCCTCATCATATTGGACCCACATATGTCTCATGGTCGTGTGTGTTCTGTGTCATGCTATCTGGAGGTACCACTCATCGTCATGTGATTGAATACATCTCAGTTATAGATCTATAGGCCAACGCACTCATAAGTACACGGCATTTACAGGGTGTGATGATTTGTGGACTTGGGATGAGGTACATGACGTACGCAACACCGTATTTTGGATATCACCCCAACTCGGTAAGTCATAGTGAATGATTCACCTATATTACACATTTAAAATCAAATTTTCTTGCGTCAGTCCCTAAATACGTACCAAGAACATATGAAATTGTTTGTTATTTCCATCCTCGAAGATAACAACTTTTGTTCAGACAAGATCAGACACCAATAGTTACAGAAACAAACAATGTTTTCATCCAATTAGACGACGATGTTCGCTTTGTCTTCCAAGACGATCATAATGTTAGCCACTTCCGGTGTAACATGGTGCATCAGAAACAACAAAAATGTACGTATTTATCAAACTTCTTTATTAATAATATGAAACGTTTTCCGGTCATTAAATGACACATACACGTAACCAATGTGTACCAAGGAAGTTGTATGCGTCCAAAATGAGTTGCAAAGTACCGTATTAATGTGTGTCTAACCAAGTTATCGTCGGCTTGTCCCCGTGAGTGTCCTCACTTGTATTATTGTTATTATAAGTATCATTCCGCATGCGATACGCGTCACTGTGCTTCAGAGTATGTTTAAGAAACATTCACACAGTCTCTGTTTTGCCCAGGATCCACCGAGATGTGAGGGATATTTTGACAAAATTAATATAGTTGTGGATCCATGCTATTCGATAGAGTGGGTTGCTATGGCAACAGTTTACACCAAACTGGTCCTTTGTGGACATAAGTATGCCCGTTTTCGCATTTTCCACACTTTTTCCTCTCAAAGTTTTACAAGAAAAAAACCATCAAATCAATGGGCATGAAGTGGTCAAGATACCCACTTTTCTACGTGACCCTTTTTTATGGGACACCCTGTTCATATGCTCATTATATGAGCATGCACGTGTAAAATATTAACGCTAAATATGATCATGAATTAATGTATAATAATAGTCCTTTGTGAGTTCGGTTCACAGCTCGGCAATCTGCATACACCGTCTCTGGTAGGAATATCCGTCTTTTGGAAACATAGGCTTAACATAAAATAACACGAATTCACATTTATATAGGGGGGATCAGGGCAACATGGGTCAAGAATTGTTCGAGACTGCATGCTAACTTCAATAAAGCAAATGGCTCCGCTGAATGCAATGCGCCTAATGTTCAATAGGGTTATAGTAATAAAAAATGTATCATGACAAAAGATTAGTAATAAATATTTGTATTAACTACGATAAACCAAATATAACTTTTTGAATCACTGCGCCTTGAACGTCGGGCAAAATGGGTCATCCCTTTGGGCAAAATGGATAAGTAAACGATTTACATATATTAAAGTTAGAGTTAGATATATTACTTTCCCCATTACTGTTACTATGCTTATTCATTAACAATATATTATTATTATTATTATTATTAAGGTAAAGTTCGGCGACCCCACGATAAAGAGTTATACCCCATTACTGGAGTGTCACCGAATGTCATATAAACCCGTCCACACTGCAACATCATAACCATGGTGTCACTACTCGCGCACACCACGTCACGACGCTACAGTGCTTTCCCCTTTCGGAGAGACCTCGTCCCCGAGGTCATCTATATCCCCACTGTTGAGCACATCACAGGCCAGATCTGCACCCACAACCCGGCGGTGATGCGAGTCAACAGCGGGAGCCGACCCGGGAGCGACGCCGAGAGAAACCACTGTGGTTCGAAAGGTACGGCACCAATGTAAAGTTCGGCGACCCCACGATAAAAAGGTATACCCCATTACTGGAGTGTCACCGAATGTCTTATAAACCCGTCCACACTGCAGCATCATAACCGTGGTGTCACTACTTGCGCACACCACGTCACGACGCTACATTAATATGTTATTATGCAGAGCATAGAGACGCAGCGAGTGGAAGCTTATCGTATCATGCTGGTATAGACCGATATATGCCGTTCTACATATAGATAATTCATATTTTACACTATGCATATGATACTGATAGGTACATGTTGCAGTGCTCAAATTCATATCGAGTACCACTGGCAGTTGGTTAAAATCTTCATCACCGGTATTACTAATATGCTACAGGAAGTTAAATAGAAATAAAATTACTCATGACTTCTGACATGAGGTTTGATAGGTAGGGCTATACTAGTATTATTCCACCAAAATAATCAGTTATAATTATTAGGAAACACAAAATAGTAAACACAAAATTGTAAATACTGTTTATAACCATTGTTATTTCTGAGTCTAAAAACTTACTATATGAGAAACTACCTGGGGAGTAGAAATTGCCCAAGGCTACTGTGTGAGATTCAATGGACGACAAGAGGTGACCGAATTTCATGAGCGAAAAACAGTAATCAGAGTAATAATGAAGTTTATATTCCTGGAAAAAAATCCTATTTATCATACCCTGGTTACCCATTACGTAATTTCTGAATATAATGAATGACTAAATAAAGGAAACTTCCAGGGAGTACCAGTTGCCCATGACTACTGGCATGAGATTTGATACGACAATATGTTACCCGGATTTTCTGAGCAATTTCTGTCAATTGTGATAATCAATGATAAAAATATATCAGTAACACAAAAGAAAAACCGGGGTGTGTCATGGTGAAACATTCCTTAAAAACGTTCTTTCATAACCAATTGCTACCAATAACTATAGAGGAATAACCAAGATCAAATTTACTCAGAAAATTCATCTGATGCCCAATATGTACAATATTGTGGAAACGAAGCCTCCTCAATGACTATTATAAGTATTTGAAGGTGTGAAAGTGTTGTGAAATTGAGTGAAACACTGACCAGTTTTCTTTATTTATCAGTATTGAACACAGTTTCATGTACAATAATACGGAAAAGGTTAGCTTGTTTGACATGGGAAGTTTATATTTTGTTCAGTATGTTCACTGTACAGTGTACAACTCGGTATTGTTACGTAGTAACTTCGTCTGGATCTGAGTCACACATTCATTCCGTATGTTCACACAAAGACAAACTCCGTTGTAAGTATTAGAGTGTTTATTAACTACGGACCCAAATTTACAAAGTTACAAAGTGGAATTTACAGTACAGAGAAACAATTTGGAACATACAAATAAGAATACCTTACCTGCACTAATAGCCGAAATACCCTCCCGGTTAATTTGGAAAACCGAGAACAAAGTTAAATATCCAAAAGCACGTGCGTCGAAGTTCTAGCCTGGGGAGAGTGCCGCTCAGTCCACGGGCCTCCAGCGTTCGGCTTCAGTGAATCTGCAAAAGAAAAACACATGCATTCCCTATCCCCGTGCCGAGGGCGGTTGGGAAACAGTATTACAGAATCAATCGGCACCTAACACTCCCTCCCTTAGGGAAATAAAGTTGAAGCATTGAGACTTTATTTTTACTATATACACCCTTTTAACTTATTGTACTCGGAAAGTCCCAAACATATACATGACGCATCACTTAAACTACAGCTCTAGAGAGCGCATCGGCAATTACGTTATCCTTGCCTTTAATATGCCTTATTTCTAAATTATACTCCTGTAAATACAATGACCACCTCAGTAACCTCTGATTATTGTTTTCATCTTTGAAACGAAGGTCAGAGGGTTGTGATCAGTAAACACGACAGTGCGATGAGGAGAACAACCGAGATACACCTCAAAATGCTCAAGGGAGAGGATGAGAGCGAGAGTCTCCTTTTCAATTGTCGAGTAATTCCTTTGATGCTTATCAAGCTTCTTGGAGTAATACGAGACTGGATGAACTATACCCTCAACATCAGACTGTAAAAGGACTGATCCGACTCCAGTCTCACTAGCATCAACCTCTAGATTGAACGGTGATTTCAAATCAGGAGCAGCTATAGGACTGATTTACTGGCCAACATGGCTTTTAGAGCTTCAAAAGCTTGCGTACATTCATCCGTCCAGGAATAAGAAACCTTTTTAGCCAAGAGACGTGTTAATGGAGCAACTATCACTGAGAAATTTCTACAAAACTTCCTGTAGTAGCCCACGACTCTTAAGGACCTCAAGAGCTGTTTTCTGTTTTGTGGAACAGGATACCTCAGCACTGCCTCAACCTTAGCCATTACTGGACATACCATACCCTGCCCAACTACGTGTCCTAAGAATACCACAGTAGCTTTCCCGAAGTCACTCTTGAGAAGATTGATGGTCAACTGGGCATCTGAAACTCTATCAAAGAAGATTCTGAGCTTATCTAAGTGGTCGTCCCAGGTACTACTACATATGACTACGTCATCTATATACGCAGAGCAACCTTCAATACCACTAGTTACACCATTCATCAATCGTTGGAATGTTGCGGCAGAGTTCTTCATACCAAACGGCATCACTTTGTATTGATATAAACCATCTGGAGTAACGAAAGCTGAGATTTCTTGAGCACGCTCTGTGAGCGGAACCTGCCGATATCCCTTTAGGAAATCAAACTTGGTAACGTACTTAGCATGGCCTACAGTATCAATACAGGTGTCTACTCTAGGTATCGGAAACGAGTCCGTCTTGGTGACATGATTCACCTTCCTGAAATCCGTACAGAAACGGAAGGAACCATCAGACTTAGGGACTAACAAACAAGGAGAACTCCACGGACTGAGTCATTATGTCATTGTCCAGCATATACTTGACTTCTTGTCGCATAATCTCAAGCTTGGTCAGATTTGCACGATACGCAATCTGTTTGATAGGTGAAGCATCTCCTACATCAACATCTTGATATAGTTTAGAAGTCCTACTGGGAACATCTGAAAATATGTGTTCAAATTGTCCAATAAGTTCAATCAAACCGTGTCGTTGGTCTGGAGACAGGTGTTCCAGCTTTTTGTCCATGTTTGACAGAACATCAGAGTTGTGTAACCTGATGTCAAACACTGGCTTCAACACACGATTATCAGGTGGAGCTTCAACTACTGAAGTTGACATGATAGGTTGCTTCTGTCCTAAATCATTGGCATCATGATAGACTTTCAGCATGTTGATATGACATAATTGTCGTGCTTTCCTACGACCAGGTATCTTGATGATGTAATTCACATCATTGACCTTTTTCTCTACCTCACGAGGCTCATAGTACCTAGCTTGTAATGGCTGCTTCGGGACAGGAAACAGGACTAAAACCTTATCACCAGGCCTAAACGTCCTTTCCGTGGTTTTGGTGTCATACCAAACTTTCATGTTTGCCTGTGTTTGCTTGAGATTGTCTCTAGCTATCTCGCAAGCTCTCAAAAGTCTCTGTTTGAAATTTGACACATAATCCAATAGTGACACTTCAGAGTCTTCTGAAAGCCACTTCTCTTTATAGAGTTTTAGCGGACCTCGGACAGCATGTCCAAAGACTAACTCGAATGGGGAGAACCCCAGTGAATCTTGAACTGCCTCTCTTGCAGCGAACAAAAGCAAATGAACACCCTCGTCCCAATCTCTGGAACTCTCATGGCAGAAAGTTCTCATCATGTTCTTCAACGTCTGATGAAAACGCTCCAAAGCGCCTTGCGACTCTGGATGGTAAGCCGATGATGTAACATGCTTGATGTCAAGCTGACGAGACACTTGTTGGAATAACTTTGATGTGAAGCTAGAACCTCGATCAGATTGGATCTCTTTGGGTAACCCAAATGTTGTACAAAATTTTACCAGTGCTTTAGTCACATGCCGAGCAGTGATCCTCCGTAAAGGAACTGCTTCTGAAAAGCGTGTAGAAGCACACATGATTGTAAGAAGATACTCATTGCCTGACCTAGTTTTGGGCAGAGGACCAACACAGTCAATTAGAATGCGAGAAAATGGCTCCTCGAATGCAGGAATTGGCTTGAGTGGAGCAGCAGGAATACCTTGATTGGGTTTTCCCACCATCTGACAATCATGGCACGATTTGCAAAACTTGCTAATGTCTGTACGCATTTTTGGCCAATAGAAGTGCTGAATAATTTTGCTATGCGTCTTGTTGACCCCAAGATGACCTCCCATGGGAGTGTCATGAGCAACACTAATCACTTCCTGACGACAAGGCGTTGGCAGTACAATCTGGTGCACTGTTTGCCACTCATCCTCTGGCGGTGCGTCGAGCGGACGCCATTTTCTCATCAACAAGTTAGACTTAAGATAAAAGCATACATCATGCTCAGAGGATTCTTCCTCGGACACAGCACGGTCTATCAAAGAGGAAACATCAGAATCCTGATTCTGAAAAGAAATCAGCTGTTCTCTCGAAAGTTTATGTGACAACTTGTTACCAAGATCCACACCAAAGCCTAGATCCTTGGTAGTAGCTGGAATTATACCACCATCCTTGGCAATAAACGACTCTGACAAGTCATATGGATCATGACTTTGTTGGACTTTTGCGACCCCCTTACTTGCCATAGACCTAGTAACAGCACATGCTGGAAAAATACCAGGGACCTCCTTCTCGATATCCTCAGTGTCATCATACTCAGTCGGTTCATCATACATGCATAGTATGGGAAGGACCTTCCCTTTGGCAATGTCATTGCCCAATATCATCGCAACTCCCTCAATTGGCAAAGAGGGCCTAACACCGACTACAACAGGACCACTCACCAAATCACACACTAAATTGATAGAATGTAATGGAACAGATACATGTCCTAACTCAACCCCCTGTATTAGCACACTGACTTGTGTAGAACTCTTGTCCAACACACGGTCAAGTATCAGAGACTGACTTGCTCCGGTATCTCTGAGTATTTTGATTGACCGCGTGTTCGTATCACCTACAAGAGACACTGCGCCATCAAACACGAAAGGTTCAAATTCTTCCGGGATTACATCTTGCGCCTTTCCGGACACTGGCACCATAGGATCTGCCAGTTCAACTGTGTCAGCGACCGTAGGTCCACTCGTTCGACCTTTGTTTGATACCAATGCATTTGGCGTAGATTTGGACTGCTTTTTTTGCAAAGTCAGACAGTTTGAAATGACATGTCCCTTTCTCTTACAGTAGTTGCAAAAGATATTTGACTTGGACTCAGCCTTTATATCCACATCCGTAGCATTAGTGTTGGACTTGGTGACGACTGATTCTGAGGTTGTGAGCGACTGTGACTTTTTGTCATATGTATGCTGGCGTTTGTAGAAAGACTTGTGTGTCAATGCATAGCCATCTGACAGTGAACCTGCGTCTTTGATATTGCAAACTTTATGCTCAGCGAGGTACTTCTTAATGTCATCTTTTACAGATCTCTTGAATTCCTCAACTAGGATCAATTGACGCAGCTTCTCGAAGTCAGTGACATTTTCAGATTGACACCATCTATCAAACAACATTTCTTTTTGCCTTGCAAACTCTACATATGTCTGTTGCTCAGACTTTTTGTTCTGGCGGAATTTCTGCCTGTACGCTTCAGGCACTAACTCGTAAGCCTGCATAACAACTGTTTTGACATGATTATAATCACTGCTTTGAGTAACTGAGAGGGCAGAATAGACCTCTTGGGCCTTACCTGTAAACACACTCTGCAACAATAGTGGCCAGTGCTTTTTGGGCCAAGACAAACTAGTTGCAACCTTCTCGAAATGAGCAAAGTATTTGTCGACCTCCTGTTCTTTGAACCGAGGCACCAAACGAATCTGTTTGGCTGCATCAAATTCGTGAGTTCTTTCATGTTGTGTCTGCAGTTCAAGTTGCTTCATTTTTAACTGCATTTCATTATCCTCTCTTTTCATTACCATGTCTAACTCCTTTTCTTTCAATCGGGTTTCAATGTCCAGCTTCAAGCGAGACTCCCTCTCCATCTCAAGTTGCAACTGCTGCATCTCTAAGGCAGAACTCGAGATTGGTTCAATCTTAGGCTGTGAAGCAGGTAAGATACCTTCCGTAACAAGGTAAGCAAGAACTGCATGCTTAATGTCAGCCTTCTTCGAAACATTTTGTATGTCAACTCCATAATGACCAGCAATCTTTTTCAGCTCATCTTTTTTACAGGCGTCAAATACTTCCAAAGTGGGAGTAGATACAAACTTGTCGAGCTCAAACTCCATCCTGACCAAGACCGCAATGCAGCACGAATACAGAACGTTCAGATAGATAACCACACCAGAAAAGACATGTTACAAAAATCAATAACTGTATCAAACTTCACGACATGTGAATACGTACGACACAATTTGAGAGAATAAGAAATAACCCGCAATGAATAACACAAGATACCACGGAAATATCAAACAACGAGGTTCGAAAGTGTGAATGAAATGTTTATACAAACACGCACACGAGATTACTAGGTTATGCTTTACCGGTAATCTAAGTAATAGTACCAATGTGTGGAGTGTGTACTCAAAGACCAAGTCCAAAGACCCAACGCGAGACGAAAATAGTGAACCAAAAGTCGATACACACTAATCACACAACTGTCACAGTTTGTGACAAATCCCGTGGGATATAAAATTGATACCACCAAAACCGTCAGTTGCGAATTCTGCTCCGCTTGCAGCAGAATGAATGCGAACACTCAATGCAAAAATTATTGATATGAATGAATGAAGTTTAACGGTCGAGTTCTACTTGCTTCAGTAGAATAATGGTAAGTCACTCAATGAACTGCTCTGACAATTCACAATATTAATAGTGAATTGAAAAATATCAGGCACCTGTGATTGGTTGAGAAGCAAACAGTACAAATAATTTTACTTTGATGCAACAAATGTCAAAAATGCAAAGTTCAGATTACATTTATGAGAATATTAGTCGAAGACCTTTGTCGCATCAAAGTAAACCACCGAAATATATATTTGTTTGGTAATTAAAGTTTGTATTAGGGTTTAGAGTTTGTTTACTGATGGTATATGAATTCGATTCTTGAGCGATACAGGTTATATGTACATTGTTTTGTTTAAAGTTGTGTATTAAAGAATCTATCTCTGTGTGACACAAAGAGTGAATGTGAACAAAGATCCAAGGAACTAGTCTTCTTACCCGGATTCTCCACCAAATTTGTTACGTAGTAACTTCGTCTGGATCTGAGTCACACATTCATTCCGTATGTTCACACAAAGACAAACTCCGTTGTAAGTTTAGAGTGTTTGTTAACTACGGACCCAAATTTACAAAGTGGAATTTACAGTACAGAGAAACAATTTGGAATATACAAATAAGAATACCTTACCCGCGCTAATAGCCGAAATACCCTCCCGGTTAATTTGGAAAACCGAGAACAAAGTTAAATATCCAAAAGCACGTGCGTCGAAGTTCTAGACAATTCGAGAGCGTGTGTCGTCGGTGGCTGCCTGTATGCTTCTGCTCTAGCCTGGGGAGAGTGCCGCTCAGTCCACGGGCCTCCAGCGTTCCGCTTCAGTGAATCTGCAAAAGAAAAACACATGCATTCCCTATCCCCGTGCCGAGGGCGGTTGGGAAACAGTATTACAGAATCAATCGGCACCTAACAGTATGGATGGAATTACTCATGAAATAATGGGTTTTTATTTTCTTCCCTATACCAGAATAATTGTATTTTGTCCAGTGTATTTCAGACTGGGGCTTGGACATCTCGGCTCAGGGACAACTCTGCATGGACAGCTCGGCCAAGGCTGGATAACTCGACAAGGACGAGTCGGTATGATTGGACAACACGGCTCACGGCTCGGCTGACTGGACACACTTCTGAGGTCACTGGGAGGTTCAGCAAGGCCCAAATTGCGATCCCAAATGCCTCATGATATGACTATTAGTTTTGACACGGCACCTTCAAAACTCATGGAATTTACTGATTGGGAAATAATGAAAGCACGGTACCACATTAAGTACATCTTATATAAATTGACTTGTATTATCCCATGGTTTTTGCATGAAGGTGATAGGCCTTGTGATTGTATGAAAAGGCAATAAAGGCTAGAAACTTTTGACTCGAAAATAATGGAAACACAACAATCAATTCAATACTTCTTTTAGACATGATTTCCCTACTCGTTTTCTTGGCCCGATTTAGCTTACAATGTGCACAAAAGTGGCCTAAAACACCACTCATTCATTCTTATTGACATCACTTGTCATCGGGATATTCCAGATCTGGGAGGTGCCATGCCGGGAGGACCCAGAACCGACTACGGAGCCGGCCGAGGAGTCCATGCCCGAAGACCAGAGCCCCCCACGACTGGTGGGCCATCGGCCAGAAAGGGTGGCCATGGATATTCTGAGGCCCGGGACCATCGACAATTTAAAAAGGTGTTGGTTTACCCCTGAAACTGACGCCTGGATACACAATCCGGACGATGTGACCCCAGTCCAGACTTCCAGTGATGACAAGGGAAGAGTGGAAACCAGCCAGAATGTAGTCACAACGATGTAAAAGGCAACAGAAGCTTTCGCGGACGAATTGTTCACGAAAGTCTTCTCTCAGAAATAATTGACACGCCGATATTTGCAGACGAAGATTTTGGGAAAGTACCTGATTTTGATCTCGTCGACAAGATGAGCGACAAGGTCGACAAGCCTGACCGGAAGCGGGAACGCTCAAGGAGCCGGGAGCGTCATGAGGAGCCCCGAGGAAGCCGACGGTCCCCTGCCAGGAAGCCTTCCCTAGAGAGAGGACGACGTTGGTGCAGCCCCTGCCGAATCTACGTGACGGCGTCTAACTTCTCGCTGAGACTTCTGAGAGCGAGGTGGAGAGACAGTAGGGCGGAGTGAGAGGGCCCTCGGACGACAGCAAGTGATGAAGAAGGAAGATGAGGCCGTGAGAAGACAGAGAAAGGATCAACGGGGACGTTGATCTCCAGAAGGAGTGGAGTTGTAACGAAACCAATACAACGGAGCTCGCCAAAAATGTTCATTAGGAACGGTCACGCGATCGCAGAAGAGTCATTCGCGGAAGCACCGTTCGCGGAAGTACCGTTCGAGGAAGACTACTGGCGGAGACACTGTTCGCGGAGGTACCGTTCGCGGAAGAATACTCACAGAAGAACTGCTCGCGGAGGAACCGTTCGCGGATGCAGCCTTCTCCACGTGGCAACGATCGCGGAAGAGTCGTTCGCGGACGAGGATGCGCGTGCAGCCACCCTGGCTATATAAGGGCGAGCGGACGGCCGCTCAGTGAGCACTGCAACAGCGACATCGACTGTGGGGAGATCGTCACCGCCATAACCAAGGGACTTGACGATCTTCGTGCGGACGACTACTTCTTCAGGGCCTTTGAGTCAGCAGGATTTCGACTAACTACCTGGAGAAACCAATCAACTAAACGGGACGGGAAATTTCAACGGGACGGGACAGAGAGAAGCCTTCGGCGAAGAACTCTTTTAAGTTGTGCCCTCGTGCACTATTATTTTTAACGTGATCACACAGTGCTCCATGTCTGAACTTCATATCTGTACGTCACGTGGGTGACCGACAATTCCATTGTAAGTTGCTGATTTGATGTTGATAAATCTTCATTTATTTACGTCTGAGTTGATTCTTGCCTGAGTAAGCCGGTAAGCTACTGAGTGATGCACCGAAAATAGTGAGCACCTTTCAGTGACGGCTCTCGAATCACAACGAGCGGGAGTTACCAAAGTCTATACGATCAGGAGGCAGGGTTTTTGGGCAGAAAACAAGTCACAACAACAAGTCATACCTACAAATGACAACATACAAGTCATACCTACAAACGTCACACTCATAAAACAAACATAAGCTATGTCTACAAGCATTTTGTCTGTATAGGCCAACTTAAACATTTCCGTCCAGGCATGACCCTGAGCGTCAACCTTCAAGATTATATGTGGTCAAGTTCAAAGTCACCAAAAGATGCACCATATATGACTTCCTATATATTCTTACATTATAAACATAAGCCCAATGTACAAGTGTTTTGGCCCCAGAAGCCATTTCGATTTTAAACAGACGGCTTTGAAGTTCATGCTCATTTGGGGTCTACAAATCAGGCCTAATGCGCAATTTAAGGCTCTCCATCCTTACATGCAACATCAAGGACCCTATAAGTAGCATTTTCTGAAGAATAAAAATCTGGAAATAATTATTCCTAATTAGCATTTTCTGAAGAAGGAAAATCTGGAAATAAATGAGATTGTTTATGAGAATAGATAAACAAAGTTCAAATTTTCAATAAAGAGAGACGTTGTTTCCAAGGTTACCAGTGACCACAAAAATCGCAATATATGACTTTCCATTTGAAAATGCTAATATCTAAGCTCTATCTTTCATTGCAGGTAAAATTATATATTATATTCTAGGTGAGCAACAATTTTTTTGTCCGACTCGTCCAAATAATTGAAAAGAAAGGCCATGCGGAGACCAGCAATGCAAGGGCAACGAAACTTTGTGTACAACACAAAGGTACATAAGGAGAATATTTTGAAACAGAAATCTCACATCTGTCTGAACAGTTTTCGAGAAAATGGCCATCAAAGTCCAATATTGGCCGCTTTTTGTCAAAATGACCGCCATTTAAAAAAAAAAAATTCAAAAACTTAAAAGGCTACGGAAACGTATTGCTATCAAGTGTGTAAAAAATTGTATCTCGTACGTATGACTTACTAACTCGTATGTTTGACTTATTAACTCGTACATACGAGTATTAACTCGTATGTTCAACTTATTAAGTCATACGTACGACTTATTAAGTCATACACACGACTTATTAAGTCATATGTACGACTTATTAACTCGTACGTACGACTTATTAACTCGTTTGTACGACTTATTAACTCGTACGTACGAGTTAGTAAGTCGTACTTATGAGATACTAAGTCATACGTACGAGTTATTAAGTCGTACATATGACTTACGTACGAGATACGTACGAGATACATTTTTTACACACTTGATTACAATACGTTTCACTACGGAAGCATATTGTTATCAAGTGCGTAAAATTTCTGATCTCGTACGTAAGAGTTACATCTCATACATCCGACTTATTAAGTCGTATGTACGACTTAATAACTCGTTTGTACGACTTAATAACTCATACGTATGACTTAGTATCTCATAAGTACGACTTACTAACTCATACGTATGAGTTAATAAGTCGTACGTACGGGTTAATAAGTCATACGTAGGAGTTAATAAGTGGTATGTACAAGTTACTAAGTCGTACTACGAGATACTAAGTCGTACGTATGTGTTATGAAGTTGTACGTACGAGTTATTAAGTCGTACGTACGAGATATAAGTCGTACATATGAGATAATATTTTTTACACCCTTGATAGCAATACGCTTCTGTAAAAGGCTACCCCACCTTGAAATATTTTAAGCATTCTTGTGCAAAATTTCAGGAAGAATCCATTTGATTCTCAAGTTGTAAATTCGATAACAAACGAAATACTAGTCATTCTGTTCTGTGACCTTTAAAATGAGGTCTAAGGGCAAATTCACAGTCATGATAATATTCAGCATATATGGTTCCATATATGTTCACAACTGGATACTAAGCTGTGAAGTCGATATTAAGCGAGATATTAGCCATTTTGCGCTCGGAACTTGAGAATAGAGTTGAATGTCAAGTTCAATGTCATTAGAATATTGAGTATCTATCACTTCCTATGTGTGCACAATTGATTCCTGAGTTGTTAAGTCAATAATAAGTTAAATATTAGCCATTTAGTCCTGTGACCTTGAAAATGTGATCAAAGGTCAAATTCAAGGTCATGACAATATTCAGCACATATCATTTCCTTTATGACCACAATTGATTCCCAAGCTAGGGAGTCGATAATGAGCAATATATTAGACATACAATGCTCTGACCTTGAAAACGAGGTTGAAGGTCGAATTCAAGGTCATCAGAATATTCGGCGCATATCATTTTCTATTTGTACACATATTATTCTCAAGCGATAAAGTTGATAAGAAGCGATACATTAGCCATGTTATCCTGTGACCTTCAAATCAGGTCAAAGGTCAAATTGAAGGTCACGAGAATATTCAACATGTATAATTTCTTATATATCAACCATTGATTTTTAATCTCAATATTCAATATTCAGTGAGATATTGGGAATATTGTGTTCCTTTATAATGCTTGTGATAATTCAACCTGGAAAGTCCCATTTGTACGGAAGCGTATTGCTATCAAGTGTGTAAAAATTTGTATCTCGTGCGTACGACTTACTAAGTCGTACGTACGAGTTAATAATTCGTACGTACGAGTTAATAAGTCGTATGTACGAGTTAATAAGTCATACGTACGACTTATTAAGTCATAATTACGACTTATTAAGTCATACATGCGACTTATCGACTCGTACATACGACTTTTTTAAATCGTAGGTACGACTTATTATCTCGTACGTACGACTTAGTAAGTCGTACTTATGACATACTAAGTCATACGTACGAGTTATTAAGTCGTACATACGAGTTAATAAGTCGTACATACGACTTAGTAAGTCGTATGTATGAGATATAACTCATACGTACGAGATAAGAAATTTTATGCACTTGATAGCAATACGCTTCCGTAGTGAAACGTATTGTTATCAAGTGTGTAAAAAAATGTATCTCGTACGTACGACATATATCTCGTACGTATGACTTAATAACTCGTATGTATGACTTAATAACTCATACGTATGGCTTAGTATCTCATAAGTACGACATACTAACTCGTACGTATGAGTTATTAAGTCGTACGTACGGGTTAATAAGTCATACGTATGAGTTAATAAGTCGTATTTACGAGTTACTAAGTCGTACATACGAGATACTAAGCAAATACTGCATTGTACTGGGTTTTATTCCGCACGGGTCCTTTCACGGAGCACGAGTTTACGAGTTTATTATACGCACGAGTTTACGAGTTGATTTATTATATGTCTACAATAACGTTTTTCAGTACAAAAAGATAACGTAAAATCACAATGGGTGACGTCATGGTAACGAATTCTGACCAGTGCAGTAATGACAACAGTGCAATATGCATATTTATTGCACTCGCCAAATTACATTGAATAAGGAAGGAGCGCACTGATGATACATATAATAATAAGTCGTATGTACGGGTTAACAAGTCGTACGTACGAGTTATTAAGTCGTACGTACGAGTTATTAAGTCGTACGAACGAGATATAAGTCGTACGTACGAGATAACATTTTTTACACCCTTGATAGCAATACGCTTCCGTACATTTGTTACACGTCGTAAAAATCAAAATAACCGGCATACGCAGACTGGCGATTCAAAAGCAATTAAACTTATACACGTCACAGAGGTATACGAGGGGAATATTTTTAATTAAATTTTTCAAACCTGATCAGAGAGTTTGTGAGGGAAAGACCACTAATCCAAAACTGTACGTTTTTCATCGCAAATGGCAGTCATTTTGAAAATAATACGAAAATGAAAGAATTAGCCCAAAGGCTAAGACAGGTTACCAGACAATATATATTTTTATATATTAGATATTAGCCATTTTGTCTCGTGATTAGCAATTTTGTCCTATAACCTTGAAATACGAGGTCAATAGTCAAGATCAAGGTCATCAAAATATTCGGCACACATCATTCCCTATATTTGCACAATTGATTCCTAAGTTGGAAAGTCGATAATGACCAAAATATTAACCATTTTATGTTGTGACATTGAAAATGAGCTCAAAGGTCAAATTCAAGGTCATGACAATATTCAGAATATATTATTTCCTCTTTGTTGACAATTGATTCCTAAGCTGTAAAGTCGATAATAAGAGAGATAATAAGAGCAAATTAGGTTAAAGGTCAGATTTGATGTTACGACAATATTCAGTTAGTATCATTTCCTATATGTTCACAATTGATTGCTAAGCCGAAATGTCGATAATAAGCGACATATTAGCCATTTTGTCCCGTGACCTTAAAAATTAGCTTTGAAAAAGTTCCAAGGTCGTGAGAATATTCAGCTTATATCATTTCCAATATATCCACAATTATTCTCTGATCTCTAATTTCAATATTAAGTGAGATATTCGGAAAAATGTGCACGTAGGCGTAGGAGAATGCAACATGGGAAAGTCTCATTTATTGCAAGTAAATGTGGCCAGCAACGAAGGGGTAAGGAGTGTTATGCATTAATAAGAAAAAGGTTACTGAACACATTTTGAGAAATCGACCGTTGTCCATATTGGCTCGTCCAAGAAAGCCGCCATTTCGAAGAAAAATAGCGAAAATAAAAAAACTAAAAAATATCTCCCTCTCGAAATATTTTTGGGCATTTTTGTGCGAGATTTCAGAAAGATTTGATTGTAAACTTGTAAACTAAAGAAAAAAATGTAGACGGATGATGACGGACGACGGCGGACGACAGACGCAACACCAACGTAATAGGTTATCGGACTAAAGGTCCGGTAAGTATTAAAAACTACCTCCCTCTTAAAATATTTTAAGCCATTCTTGTGCAAAGCTTAAGTAAACTTCAAAGATAGAATGTAGACAGATGACAGACAACGAACGACGATGGACGATGAATGCAATGCCACGGCAATAGGTTATCGGACTAAATGTTCGGTAACTTAACCTAAGACATATCTCATGTTAAATATAATGTTTTGTTAGATTTTCACATAGACTTTTGTGGGCAAATGACAAAAAACCGTTTTCACATTTGTGGTTAAAATATATTTTTTTTACATTTGCGGGTGGAGTTTTTTTCACCTTTGTGGGTGACGATTTTTTTTACCTTTGTGGGTGATTTACAAAATTCGTTTTCACATTTGTGGGTTCAACAATCGGTCCACATTTTGTATCTGTAGATCGGTGGTGACATTGAAAGTGTCAATTAAACATATAAATTTACAAATAATTCAAATCTATATTGTAGATTTGTAAAAGTTCGAGCGTGCCAGGACTCGAACCTGGAATCTTCTGCTCCGTAGGCAGACGCGTTATCCATTGCGCCACACGCCCTCTAAATGCCGTACGCGAAGTACGTGTATTTATAGCTCAAACGGTCCGCTCGCCGCTGTGCTTGCTTGGCTTGTGTGATCGATATCATAACGGACACTGACACCAACGTCTGTGATCAGTTCATGTGACCCACAACGCCTTATGCCCCTCAGGCCCCTGGCCTTATGCATCACACGAACCTTATGACGTGAAACGAAATAGGATCGGACAATGGACCAAACAAAACAAACGAGACAATCAGAGATTGCAGACCCTCGCCCTTCAGATTTAGTAACTACTATTAGGCGATAATTGAGAGTTTTGGTCTTAAGACCATCGGTTGTACGCCATACGATTGAGAAATGGCCAAAGAAAAATACAAAAATAAGTTGAAAATTTAATATTGATTAGAACAGGCCTGGAGTTATAGCCAATTATGTGATTGTCTTTTTTCCGTTGCCATGGCAACCGTTTTTACCCGATTTTGGCAAAATTTGAAAGAGACTGAGCCACTACCATAGCACTCCAGCCCTATGAATTTCCATGCTACAGCACTTGACTTTGAGCTGTGTTGACTAAAAAACTGAACTCAATTTAATTTTTGAAATGAAACACGCCTTTTGGCTGTAGTTTCGCTTTGGATTATCGAATCAATTTAGAATTTCGTATTGCCTAATAATTGAGTGTCAAGCCGCACTTTTTTCCAACCTACCCCAATGATAATTTCAGCTCAAAATAGGATAGGCACGAAAATATATTGTTTTATCCCATGACATTATTGTTTATTCAATTTAATAACATTGTGTAATAACATATTGTCGACATATTAAACACGTTTAATAACAATTTCGCCTTATTCCTGTTTGGTTCGACCATGGACACGGTGGGTAGGTAGACAGTAGTCTTGCATGATTTCCGAACTCTAACTGATGCACTATGAACTCTTGCATGATTTTATGATGGATGCGGAGGTGGGGACCTCCACAAAAACACCTAATGATACGAGAATTAGGTAATATTATGAGTAACCAACCATATCACGGAACGCTTAGGGTAACTCATGTTGGTAGGGACGAATTTTCGGTAAAATTAAACAACGTTTTGTGTTGTTTAATTTTACAACACATCGCCCGATGTTGAAAAGTTGGGGGTTCACGATTTCGGTTATTTTTTGTCAGTGATTTTCTGTGCAAGTGTCTGCGTTTATAACTCAGAGACAAACGGTCTAATCGATCTGAAAATTATAGGGCTGAAGCGCGTGAGAAGTGGCTCGGTCCCTTGCTAATTTTGTCAAAATCAGATAAAATTGTTGCCATGGCAACCGAAAAAATGAGAATCATATAATTGGCTATAGCTCTCGTTCTAATGAATATTAAATTTTCCGGCGTCATTGTGTAAAGTGACGATAAATAGCCAGAAAATACTTAATTTCGTGATTCCTCACTCTGCAACGAACATCCTTGGAACTATAATTATGCAATGTTTATCCACGGAGTAAAATCCGGTCTTCATTTGTTTTATGACCACGTCATTTGCGTGTGTCCTTTCGCGAGCAGAATATTGGAATATTAGTGCATGTAGCACCAAAATCGACTAGTACAGATACACATCTACTCGTTTTCAATGCATTCTGATGCAGTCATTCGATTGTTTGACACCTGTTTTTCCCCTGAAATTTCAATTCCGGAAGCCGTATGTCAAATTAGGTTTAATTCTGTGATAATTTAATTACAATCTTGAAACAGGGTCATGATTTTGAATATCTTAAATTTTTACTTCATGCATATAAAACACCCATTTCTCAATCTACGCCGAATGGTCGAAATCCGTTAAATGTACATGTCTTCAGAAAAGTACAATCATAACACATGATAACACATAACTCTGAAGTTATTACCTTCCTAAACTGAGATAGAATTATTTCGAATCGAATTTCATACTTCTCGGAATTTATTGTGGAAGCTTCCCATCGTCTCACATGCCAGTCAAT
Source organism: Terebella lapidaria (assembly GCA_949152475.1). Taxonomy (NCBI): domain Eukaryota; kingdom Metazoa; phylum Annelida; class Polychaeta; order Terebellida; family Terebellidae; genus Terebella; species Terebella lapidaria. The sequence goes on from OX424560.1 coordinate 32,305,042, forward strand.
ATATAATCCGTTGAAATGTCTGTCCGTATCCATTGGTAGCGCAAATCAAGATATTTACTCTACTATAATAGCATTATAGTAGAGCACAAGTAAAATCGCAGATGCTAGGCATCAAGAGCAATAACCGGGGCCCATTCATGTTCGGAGTTTAAACGTGACTAACTTGAATAATCAATGTTCTTGACTAACTTGAATTAATAATGTTGGAAAAAGTAGGCCAAGATCTAGTCTATACGCTGTTGGTTGATGTTGTCAACGTATGTATTTATATGGGTTTCCCCATTTTGGAGGATCGAAATAAAATAAATAAATGATAATTTCATAGTATGAAAATTGAGCAATTCACTAATTCAGTAAGGTGTTGATCCTACAAAGTTTGACGCATTCTAAGTCTTGGTGTTTTGGAGCATGCTTCGATTACATTCCAAAATGTTACATTTATCAACCCTTCAGACTATATTGGTAAACCGAATAGATCTAAAACAAATTAATCTCCCAATGTTTCAATTTGAGTAATTGATGTCATGAAGGGGTGTATTAACAGTAAGCATATGTGAAAGTATTGATGTGTTCCAATATCGAATATTGGTTACGTGCCATATCAAGTGTTGAACAGGTGATGATCATGAACGAGTAAAATAGGCGTGCATGAATTTTATCCGTACAATGTCCCCATCTATCGAATGGCGATAGAAATGCTGGCATTTGAAGCAAGAAAAAAAATGTACGGGTTTAATTCGACCCATCGAACTTCCGAGCGATAATACCAGATTCCGGGCGATAATACCAGTTTCCGGCAAAAAATTTCAATGTTACTCCAGTAAGCCGCGGCCCTGGGGGGCCCCGGCAATTATCTACTATAGATCTAGACACGTACATGTAATGGATGCAATGACGCTTAAGAAGTTTTTTTCTTTCATCCGAAATTTTGTTTTAATCAACTACTCAAATGTCACCGCGTGGGTTTGATCTTTAATAGCGTTTTCCAATACAATCAATGAAAATAGCATCCGAGGATCAATGTTGCAACAATGAGGATTGTCGTTGCATCCGATTATGCCGTATTTTTCACAGCCAGAAAAAAATAAAGTCGACATTTCTCCCAGAAACTGATATCTCATGTAACACATGACCATTGCAGATCATACTTGATTGTCTATAAGCTATAACTATTCAGAGTTTGGGACTGATACACATCGAGGCGAGTGCACCCCTGCGATAAAGGCAGGGCGTGCAGTTATATATATGCAGTTATATCAACATACTTTAGCCATAAAATTGTAACAAACTGTTCCCTGGTGTGACCAATACATTCACACATCCATTCAGGTTCATCTGAATCGAATCCGAGGAATTGTCGCTCAGGTTCCCCCACCGGGGGCGAGACTGTGGCGAGACTGGATGCCCTAACGATCGTTAGTGAATCTCAAAATGGCGGACAGTAAATATGGTCAGTTTGGTTTTTAACCGACAGCGCCATTTGTGATAAATAAATATGTCGAAGGTAGCTTAGCGTTTTGGACATGCCTGGTTCTTTCAAGCAGATCACGTTTTTTTATTGAGATATAATGACAAAAAGAATTAGTGATGAGATTCCCTGACGATTTAAAGTGAGATGCCCTAACAATAGGTTTATGATTTTTAGAGATTCCCTGACGAATAACTTACACTGAAGTATTCCTTTCAATTTCCAGACTAGTATTCATGCGTCACTAACACTAGGGATAGAACGTAATATTTCTTGCAAAGTATCCACACGACACGTGCTCTGTAACGTATCGCTAATATTTAAAATTAGCCCAAAGGCTAAGATAGGTTACCGGACAATTTTGGTTTGGCCATGGCAGCATAGGCAAGTAACAGAACTTGAGATTTACCAATCAAGGTTCGCAGTGTGAACATATGACCTTGAGATTTACCAATCAAGGTCATCCGTGTGAACTTCGATGTCACCATTACATGTATGTGTGTGGCATTTGATATTCTATATGTTCATAATACAAAGATATATCTGGGTGGAATCGGTTAGGCCGCTTAGGTCAATTTACACATTCCGAGTCAGACATTTGGCACTCAAGGTCATCTGACGTCAAGTTCAAGGTCATCATTAGTTGTGCCATATATGTATTCCTATATGTTCATAATGCAAACATCAGCTCTATCTGCAAGCATTTCATCTATAGAGGCAAATCTGGGCATTTTTTTACCCCAAAATGGCTGTTTTGACCTTTCAAGGTCATCGAAGGTCAAATTCAAGGTCACCACATAAGTCGCCATACATGACTTCCCATTTGAAAGTGCCAATTTCTAAGCTGTATCTTCAAATGTTTTATGAGTACAGTCCTGACAGCTCCCATTATGAAGGAAAAAACTGCCGAAAATTTTCCAATTCCAAAATTTTTTTGCCTAGATATGGCCCAAAATGGATAGTAATATGATTTGGGGGGAAAATTTTTTTCGCCGACTCGTCAAAAAATCAAAATGGCCGCCACACGGAGATCGGCGATTCAAGGGCAACAAAACTTATACACGTCACAGAGGTATATAAGAGGAATCTTTTTAAACAAAAATCTCAAAACTGATCAGACAGTTCTTGAGAAAATACAGACCAGGTGCAAGTCCAAAACTTTTTTCAAAGGGTGAAATTTTTTTTGTCCTAGAAATGGCCCAAAATGGATAGTAATGCGATTTGGGGTGAAAAATTTTTTTTTCGCCGACACGCCAAAAATTCAAAATGGCCGACACACGAAGACCGGCGAATTCAAGGCCAACCAAACCTATACACATCACAGAGGTATATGAGGGGAATCTTTTGAAACCAAAAACTCAAAACTGATCTGGCAGTTTTTGAGAAAATGGCCGTCAAAGTCCAAAATTGAGCGTTTTTCGACAAAAACAGCCGCCATTTTGAAAAAAATGCGAAAATAAAAAAACAGAAAAATATCTCCTTCTCAAAATATTTTTAGGTATTTTTGTGCAAAATTTCAGAAAGATTCGATCGTAAACTTTAAAGATAAAAATGTTAACGCCGGACGGACGGACGGACGGACGACGGACGCAACGCCATGCCAATAGGTTATCGGACCAAATTAGATTTTATACTAGTATGGATATTAATATATGGCAACCGCGGTACAACATGCATAGTGTATGTACACATGTAGGCCCCTACCCAAAAAGATCTATGAGACTATACTTTGCCACGTTAGTTGATTAAAGTGTGTGATGGTGGAACAGTTGAAATAAATGGAAATAATTTTTCGTCTTATTTGAAAGTAATACGTACCACTCAGAGATGAACTCTAAACAATAGATTATAATATGTCGACATTATACACTATTGTAAATTCAATGATATATGTGGTACATTAGTAAATGCCACATTGAAAATAGATATGTAATAGATAAATACACCTATATACTTGTGTGTCAACCTACCACAAACGAACCTTCGGCTTCACGTAATGCTGAAAATTGCGATGATGTGAAACAACAAATGCAAACGTTCACACCATATAGAGGCCTACCTGCACACATGCAAACACAATAATGCACAATAGATTATGTTATTCGTAGCCGAAGTTCATTTGTACACATCATTACATGTTAATTTGTACTTTATTTCACGTATGACACTAAAACAACATGAGTTTGAATGGATATAAAATAGATCGGGAATCCTGACATGTTCGTTAGGGGATCTTTGCTTTTACAAAATCTATCGTTAGGGCATCTTTCGGCTTTATTTCAGACGAGTTTTTATGCTCGAATCGATTTAAATTGCCGCGTGTTTGCGACGAAAGGTTGATCCATGCGCATAAGAATCAGCAGGTGTATGTGTGTATTCATTACAATCGTAAGTATCACGAAAACGAAGCTAATTCAAAAGAACCGCGTATGTTGTCCGCCTTTTTGGGATCCACTAACGATCGTTAGGGCATCCAGTCTCGCCACAGTGGATATTTGAATCATAAGGGGACCGAAGGCAAAATGTATGTTATTCAGTGATTTTCTTAAATTTGACCTAATTTTTGCGCGTCCTGCTGCAGGATGTCTAGCTCTGGCTCGACGTTCTACTATTAGGACCAATACGGTATTAGGAACTTGCTCACCAGCGTGAAGACATTTTTTTTTCTGTACAATATTTGTCTTTCATTTCAAGCTACCAACAAGAGAAATCACATGAAAGTTCTTCATCACCAATGGATCATTCTCCAGGTACTGTAAAACGACTAACTTTGGCGGATGATTTTTTTGGCGGATTTGGCGGTAGGGGAAAAACCGCCAAATTAAATCGTCACCCAAATGAACTAGATATATGTTAAGAAATATAGGTGGTTTCAAAACCGCCAAATTAAATCTCCGCCAAATAACGTGGGGCTCAAAACCGCCAAATTTAAAAGCCGCCAAAATTAGTCGTTTTACAGTACAAATTGAAGCGATGAATTGGCTCAATGTTCATTCAGCATTCGCAGCCCGAGATACAAAAATTCACATTGAACCAGTTGCATGGGACAAGGCGAGCTTCATTTCATGCAAATAAAAAGAACCACGGCCACATTTCACATTTGATTTATTTACATATATATCATTATATCATATGCCCATCCGATATTTTGTCTGATATTACAATGCCTCGAGTAGCTATAGATGCAATTACATGTTTATTACCTTCGACAACCGTACTCGCATTTCAATTGCTTTCATTGAATCTCCTTGGATACTGTTCACATTTACCGTGATTATCCTCCACACTGCTCGTGCACACCTAAACAGCCAATAACATTCACCAAGATATTCTGGTACACAATGTCCCGCGATCAACAACCATTATCTAATAACATATTTGGCACAGTTTTTGTCACGGCGGCGAGTCGGATTATTCAATGAAATCAAACGTTCGCACACCAGCGGTATTGAGGGCGGACAATCGTTAGACATATCAACAGTACAAATCACTACATACATGTATACACACAAACGCACCACTAACGCTCGGCCATCTTGCATTTTTGATCGATTCACTTTCCCTCATTTTTTCGACACATATTCTCAGTACACATTCACTCTAGCAATGACAGCTCAGACACTCTCTACGTTGAGAAGATTCATCTGTAGTTGTAGGTCATAATATATATATATAAATATAAAGTCAACAAAATCTTATCACAAACGTTGCCAACTAAAACAAATAACACCCAATAAAATTCGTACGTTTGTAAGCTAAGTGAACACATAATTCCACGTAAATACATTTTCTTCGGAAATAGGAATATATAGCACCTCCTTGACAATCTTATTAAGTAATATATGTGAATATTTATATGTATAGATCTACGTGCCCTGCTAAACAGGCACAAAATGTTCTGAACCAATTATAGCACTGTGACACTGAATAACCTGAACGGAATTACAGCAAGCGAGGGTAGGTCTTCATGCAGATGTAAAAATGACAATATATCCGTTGGGTACGTTCCCACCAACTGAAGCAAGATGTCAAAAACTCCGTAGATGAAACGATTGGTTGACATGATGACCTGACAGAGATCTGAAGGATTGTATCCGATATCCAAATTTCCAGGAGTTATGACCTGTCCACGCTAACAACAGCACTATGTCTATCCTGCGCCTTATGTGTTGTCAGCTCTAGAGGCGAGTCATACCCAGGTACTTGCAAGTGGCTAGCGACCCCGAGACCTGGCAGTCCCGGCGGGGAGAGCCGCGGAGGAGATAGGGCTGCAAAGTGGGCTGGGGACACCGGCGCGAAGTGGTTCGGAGAGAGGGGTGAGGCTCGGGTTGGTGACAAAGGCGAGGGCAGACTTCGGTTCGGCATCGGCGGAGAGAAGATCGGGCTCAGGAAGTGTCGGGAGTGGAGAAAGCCAGTGGCAGGGTGAGGTGGAAACCCCGGGGGTAGTGAGTGTCGAACCATGTGTCCGGGTGTCGGGGGCACGAGCACGTCCCCACACATCAGACGTAGCTGCTCCATGGCGACAGGTGGTGGGGAGAAAGCACCAGGCGCTGTCTGGCACTGTGCTGTGATGGCTGACAGCGACGGGTGCACGTGTGTCTGGTAGATCGGGTATGGAAGCGAACTGTACGGTCGGGGGAGGGGCGCAGCTGATGTACAAGACTTAGCGGGAATAACCGTCCGGGACACGGGAAGAGTGACTGGTCTCTCCTTGAGCGGACCACGTCTAGGTGAGCGCTTGACAGAGGAGACTATCTGACGCTGGGCATTGGCCCGGGCTGGTAGAGGAGGGGTGTCTGGGACAAACTCACGAGTCATGTACCCGTGAGCATTCACCGAGACAGTTGCAGCGTGGGTGCGGTTCAAGTGTTGATTTGGAGGGGACAGTGAGCTATGAACTCCAGTCACGATGGGTTTACCTTTTGTGTGATTAAAATAGTCCATGGAAGACGTGTTTTGTGTACCACCGTTAAGATCTCCAGTATTCTTGTGTGAATGTTCCAGCTTTGGTTGTTTTAGTGCGCAACCAGACTCTGTAGTTTTATGTCTTTTCAGTGAGATTTCACCACATGGCGGGGATAATGAACTGTGAACGTTCACTGGAGCACGATATCCCACGTCTTTTTTTATTTGTATTTTCGTGTCCTTCTTGAAAACGTGTGCATTGGTCCTCGCACTAGTGAGAATCTCCCCGCCTGAAGTAGCATCATCATTGGTCCCTGTTTGGTTGTCTGAGGTCTGGTTGGTTCCCAGGATTGGTGAGTGAGTCTTAGAGAAGGAAGCATGAACGAGAGATCCAGACTCGTCCACCTCAACCAACACAGACATATCCGTCTCGACCTCGTCACTGATTGTGACACTCTGTCTGCTCTGCGGTGAAACCGAGCCTAGACTGCGGCTATCCAGTGACGAGTTATCTACACTGCCGTTGACACCAGGATGATATCCATTTGAGGGCAAACTTTTACTATCTACGTTCAGGCCAGTGTCGCTGTCCACTACGATTATTTCTGGCGGTGTATCCTCCACGACGATACCCAAGGCTGGTATAGGTTGTGGAATAGCCTCTTTGGCCTTTGAGCTGTGAAGGAGAACTTTTCCGTCCAATGACAGCTGACATGTGTACTCCTTGTGTCTGGGTTGCGAGCTATCGAAGGACGAATCCGCCTCGCTGTCGGTGAGGAAGGACATCTCCTCTGCACAAAGGATGTCGGGACTGTCTTCAGGAAAGTCTCCAAGCTCCGGGAGGCGAGATTCGAGGTCTGCAGACTGACTAGTACACCTTATCCTCTCCACAGTTTTATCCGTCGTGGAGTCTTTGTCTTTCACACATTTCATATCACATGTATTCCTGTGTGAATTAACTGAACTTGAATTTAGACACGCTGCCAAACTTCCAGTTGCCATGGATCCAACTTCAATATCTGAGTCATCCACATGTGTCTGGTCACCCGGAATGTCGGCTTCCATTTTGTTATCGACACGAATGTCGACAGATTTGTTACCAAGTTTTGGTGTTTGAGGGCTGAGGCTGTCCAGAGAGGATATGCGGTCAACGATAAGGTCACCTATCAGATCTTCCCCGGGATCTACCCCAGAGTCTTCTAGGGACCCGCTCGCACGTCCCTCCGAGTCTGGAGACCCCGAGACATCACCGCCAGATTTATTGATAGCGTCAGCCTTGTCGTCCAAGTGAAACATGTTCTCATAGGCACAGTCATCCAGTGCTTCGAAGACCGAGTCTTTGGAGACCAGTGGTGATATTTTGTCCTTTGAGATACGAACTTTGATGGCGGATCTTATTTCGCCTGTTTTGCTCTCTACATGTACCTTGGACCGTGACCGTCTGTGCTTCTTCTTTTTCTTCTTCTTCTTGTGACTGTGTTTGCGAGAGTGTTCCTTGTGTGTCTCTGAGGCGTCCTCTTGCTGCTCCAGGAAGACCGGGGACGCGGCGTGAGTGTCCAACTCATCACGAGTACACGAGTCTCCATTAGCAGTAGCTGATATATCAGAGTTCTTCGTGTCTCCTTTATCCATGTGTTTATCCTCTGCCGACAGAATACATGTACTTTCTTCAGGAGTCAGTTCTTTATCCAGGACACTGCTCTCGAAGGATGCGTTGACCTCAGTCGAGATTTCAGCAGCATCATCCTCTCTACACGTAGCTGCCAAGTCGGTTTGCGCTGCAGAATTTGCTTCGAGTACGGATTGACATTCTGGGTTTGGCCACGAGGTCGTGTGTTCTGTCCCAGACCCCTCCTCATCCACCGTTGGGACCACAATCGGGCATGATGCGGGAGATGACAGACCAAGACAAACCTCCTTTTTGTTCAGAACCACGTAAAATATCCGCAGCGGCTCTGTCTGTAACACACAATTCGAACAGCCATCAATTTCTTGTAGCATAACACAAAAATTAGCCCAAGGGCTAAGAAAGGTTACCGGACAATATATATTTTAGATATTAGCCTTTTGTCCCGTGATCTTTGAAATAAGATCATTGGTCGATTCAAGGTCATGTCCACAATCGATTCCCAAGCTGTTAAGTCGATAATAAGTGAGATATTAACCATTTTGTGATCGGACCTTGAAAATGAGGTCAAGGATCAAGTTCAAGGTCACGAGAATAGCATATATCTTTTATACTACGTCCACAGCTGATTCCTGAGCTGTAAAGACGATAATAAGCCAGATATTAGCCATTTTGTTCTCTGACCTTGAAAACGAGGTCAAACGTCAAATTCAAGGTCACAACAATACTCAGCATATATCATTTCCGAAATGTTCACTATTGATTCCTAAGCTGTGAAGACGATAATAAGCCAGATATTAGCCATTTTGTTCTCTGACCTTGAAAACGAGCTCAAAGGTCAAATTCAAGGTCACAACAATACTCAGCATATATCATTTCCTATATGTTCACTATTGATTCCTAAGCTGTAAAGTCGATAATAAGCGAGATATTAACCATTTTGTTCTCTGACCTTGAAAATGAGGTCAAAGTTCAAATTCAAGGTCGCCATAATATTCAGCATACATTGTATATCCTTTCCTATATGTTCACTATTGATTCCTAGGCTGTAAAGTCGATAATAAGTGAGATATTAACCATTTTGTTCTCTGACCATGAAAACTAGGTCTAAGGTCAATATCAAGGTCATGACAATATTCAGAAATATCATTTCCTATATGTTCACAATTGATTCCTAAGCTGTAAAGTCGATAATAAGCGAGATATTAGCCATTTGTCCTGTGACCTTGAAAATGAGGTCAAAGATCAAATTCAAGGTCACGGTAATATTCAGAATATATCATTTCCTATATGTTCACAATTGATCCCTAGGCTGTGAAGTCGATAATTAGCGAGATTTTGGCCATTTTGTCCTGTGACCTTGAAAATTAGGTCAAAGGTCAAATTCATGGTCGTGAGAATATTCACCATATATCATTTACAATATGTCCACAATTGATTCATAATCTCTAATCTCAATATTTAGTGAGATATTTGGAAAAATGTGCCCCATTATAAAGCATAGGATAATTTTACATAGAAAGTCCCATTTGGGTCGAGTTTGAGCCCAAAATGGCCCACTTCGAACCATTCAAGTGCAACGAAACTTATACATGTCACAGGGGTACATGTGAGGAGTGTTATGCATCAATAAGAAAAAAAGTTACTGAACAGATTTTGAGAAAACGATCGTCAAAGTCCAAGAATGGCCGTTTTTCGTCAAAAATGGCCGCCATTTTGAAAAATTGCGAAAATAAAAAAACTAAAAAATACCTCCTTCTCGAAATATTTTTAGGCATTTTTGTGCAAAATTTCAGAAAGATTCGATCGTAAACTTTAAAGATAAAAATGTAGACGGACGACGACGACGGATGACGGACGCAACGCCACGGCAATAGGTTATCGGACCAAAGGTTCGGTAACCTGAAAACTGATGAATCGTCCTAGAATATCGTTCCACGTGCATGTGTAGGCTACAGGTATATGTCGTCAGCGTTCATCACATACGCAAGACAGGAGCTAATGACATGGTTACTGACCCGTGACCAGCTGTACACGTAAGCCACGTCGGCGAGGGTGTAGTCATCAGCCAGAGTCTCGTCCCCGTGGTAAAAGAGCTCGACCTGACGAAAGAAATGCATCCTCCGGCTCAGTATTGTTCCATAGTGTATGTACTAATTGACAAGAGCGCTAGATATGTGCTTGAAAATGTAATTTACCTGGTAATCTGTCTGGATGTCAAATTTACACCGAAGGAACCTTTTGAGGTGCGCTATAGATAGGTTTGACGGACACAGCAGATAGCGTTTGTCTGACGTCTGTAAGGCAATATCATGGATCTGTGAAATGTGTAAAAGACAATAAGAATGTTCAACTCGTTACCTGGTAGCTATTTGTAGCTATAATATTCTATTATTGGACACAAGTTTTATACTTATGGAGCCTCTTATTGTATATGTCTTACATCCGGAATATGGTATGAAAAATTAGCCCAAGGGCTAAGAAAGGTCACCAGACAATATATATTTTAGATATTAGTATTTTGTCCCGTGACCTTGAAAAAAGCTTTGTTTTTTTTTCAATTCAAGAACACGATATTATTCGGCATATGTCATTGCTAGTATGTCCACAATTGATTGCTAAGCTGTAAAATCGTAAAATGCGAGATATTAGCCATTTCGTTCTCTGACCTTTGAAAATGAGGTCAAAGGTCAAATTCAAGCTCAAGAGAATTTCAGCATATATCATTTCCTTTATGTCCACAATTGATCCCTAAGCTGTAAAATCGATAATAAGTGAGATATTAGCCATTTTGTCCTGTGACCTTGTAAATGAGGTCAAAGGTCAAATTCAAGGTCATCAGAATATTCGGCATATATCATTTACTATATGTCCACAATTGATTCCTAAGGTGTAAAGTCGATAATAAGCGAGAAAGTCCCATTTGGGCCGTGTTTGGGCCCAAAATGGCCCACTTCGAGCGATTTAAGGGCAACGAAATTCATACATGTCACAGGGGTACATATGAGGAGTGTTATGCATCAATAAGAAAAAAAGTTACTGATAAGATTTTGAGAAAACGACCGTCAGAGTCCAAAACTGGTCATTTTTCGACTAAAATGGCCGCTCTGACCTTGAAACCGAGGTCAGAGGTCAAATTCAAGGTCACGAGAATATTCAGCATATATCATTTCCTATATGTCCACAATTGATTCCTAGTCTCTAATCTTACTATTAAGTGAGATATTAGGCTCAATATGTCCCATTAAAAAGCATAGGAGAATTTAACATGGGAAAGTCCCATTTGGGCTGAGTTTGGGCCCAAAATGGCCCAGTTCGAGCGATTCAAGGACAACGAAATTTATATATGTCACAGGGGTACATATGATGAGTGTTATGCATCAATAAGAAAAAAAGTTACTGATAAGATTTTGAGAAAAAGACCGTCAGAGTCCAAAATTGGCCATTTTTCGACGAAAATGGCCGCTCTCAGAATATCCAGCATATATCATTTCCTATATGTCCACAATTGATTTTTAGTCTCTAATCTCAATTTCAAGTGAGATATTAGGCTTAATGTGTCCCATTGTAAATCATAGGAGAATTTAATGTGAAAGTCTCATTTGGGCCCAAAATGGCTCACTTCGAGCGATTCAAGGGCAACAAAATTTATACATGTCACAGGGGTACATAGGAGGAGTGTCATGCATCAATAAGAAAAAAGTTACTGATAAGATTTTGAGAAAACGACCGTCAAAGTCTAAAATTGGCCATTTTTCGAAGAAAACGGCCGCGGCCATTTTTGAAAAAATGTGAAAATAAAAAAACTAAAAAATACCTCCCTGTGGAAATATTTTTAGGCATTTTTGTGCAAAATTTCAGAAAAATCCGACTGTAAATTTTAAAGATAAAATTATTGACGGACGACGGACGCAACGCCACGGCAATAGGTTATCAGACCAAAGGTTCGGTAATCTAAAAACAAAGCTTATCTGTGTGTACTAGTGTTATATCAGTTTGCATACATTTTACTTCAAAAGATCAGGAACTACAAGGAACTACAATTACATGTATATATGTGATGTGGTATTTGCCAGCACAATGTAGACACGTAGTTAATGTACCTACCGTCTTTGGTTTCCGACATTTTCCTCTTCCAGCGTTTGACGGCAGAGGTAACCTGAAACAGTCCAGCAAAACGTTAGACAATCGTGTTTAAAATTCATTTTACAGTCATATTCCGAAGTGTTTCATGATAACTGTTTTCTAAGTGTGATAAACATAGTACCCTAATGCGAATAAAAGAACAGTTTGCTGGAGAGCTCCAAGTGCATAATGGACTTATATGTTTATTGCGCAAAGATTGCTGCAGCAATGTTCTGGATGTTCACCTTCTGCCCCAGGCATGCCTCGCACTAATATCGCTCTTCTTATTTACACTTCTTATTTACTCGGTCACTCAGTGTGATTTACATTTTAGCCTAATGTTGGGAATGGTATATATAATTTAATGGATTGAGTATATCGAGTGATTGAGTGTAATGATAAGCATGATAAGACAGTTCCCTGTCATACTGTTACAGGACCAGGGAGTATTTCTCTGTTACCTGTCACAGTGTTACAGGACTACAGAGTATTTATCTGTTACCTGTCACAGTGTTACAGGACCAGGGAGTATTTCTCTGTTACCTGTCACAGTGTTACAGGACCAGGGAGTATTTCTCTGTTACCTGTCAAAGTGTTACAGGAATACAGAGTATTTCTCTGTTACCTGTCACAGTGTTACAGGACCAGGGAGTATTTCTCTGTTACCTGTCACAGTGTTACAGGACCAGGGAGTATTTCTCTGTTACCTGTCACAGTGTTACAGGACCAGGGAGTATTTCTCTGTTACCTGTCATACTGTTACAGGACCAGGGAGTATTTCTCTGTTACCTGTCATACTGTTACAGGACCAGGGAGTATTTCTCTGTTACCTGTCACAGTGTTACAGGACCACGGAGTATTTCTCTGTTACCTGTCACAGTGTTAAGGACCAATGAGTATGTCTCTGTTACCTGTCACAGTGTTACAGGACCAGGGAGTATTTCTCTGTTACATGTCACAGTGTTACAGGACCAGGGAGTATTTCTCTGTTACCTGTCATACTGTTACAGGACCAGGGAGTATTTCTCTGTTACCTGTCAAAGTGTTACAGGAATACAGAGTATTTCTCTGTTACCTGTCACAGTGTTACAGGACCAGGGAGTATTTCTCTGTTACCTGTCAAAGTGTTACAGGAATACAGAGTATTTCTCTGTTACCTGTCACAGTGTTACAGGACCAGGGAGTATTTCTCTGTTACCTGTCAAAGTGTTACAGGAATACAGAGTATTTCTCTGTTACCTGTCACAGTGTTACAGGACCATGGAGTATTTCTTTGTTACCTGTCACAGTGTTACAGGACCAGGGAGTATTTCTCTGTTACCTGTCGCAGTGTTACAGGATCAGGGAGTATTTCTCTGTTACCTGTCACAGTGTTACAGGAACAGGGAGTATTTCTCTGTTACCTGTCACAGTGTTACAGGACCAGGGAGTATTTCTCTTCACCCGTCACAGTGTTACAGGATCAGGGAGAATGTATATATTACCTGTCGCAGTGCTGCAGGACCAGCGAGTATTTCTCTGGCTGTTCCTGAGTCTGGAACCTGTCCGGGTCAGATTCGCCTCGATCCTCGCTCGCGTTCGGCAAACTCGGATTCGGTGCTACAATGAAAACGAATTTATAACACCTTGTACTGAAACGTAGATGATACTGCAAACTATTCTCAAATTTTTGCTCAAATTTGTATGAAAACATTCTAAACCTAGAATGAACAGACATCAAATAAAAGACCTAAAAGGCATCATTCACTGGGAGATGTTTGAGAAAACATCATAATGATTACTTGGTGTCGTTGAAATAGATAATACATTTCTTGTTATGGAGTGCGGAAATAAAGAGTGTCATGTTTGTTTAGTTTTTTTGCCACACAGGGTGGGGTCGGGAGAGGGTGCCAATGATACCATAGGAGCAATTATATTATATAGTAAGTTAGCCATTAATTATAAATATTTCTTAATTATTCATTATTATAAACATATATGTATTATTAGTTATTTCATGGTCATGTTTATATTGGTAGCTAATATTGTAATTTAGCGCAAACATTCAAAATACAAGATCATACAAGTAACATTGTATTAAAATCGCTGAATTATTATTATAGTTAGTTGCTATTGTAATTGTGCATGCATCATGGTTAGAACTTAATTGCACTTCGTTACATAGTTACCATTCATTCCTAATTGTAATTTAGCCCGTCGTAGCACGTTCAAGACAATCAGATTATAGATCATGTTTAGGCGATGCTTTAATAACCATAACACTGGCACCATGACACTGAGAGAAACAAGCCAGCTGATTGGTTGTTTTGGCTCTCAGTGTCATAGTTGACTGATGTGGATTTTTATATAAAATAGGTAGCGGTCAGACATGAGAGATTCACATACTGGAACATTACAAGCGTAATGAACTTAAACTTCAGCTCTGCCTGCCAGCCAGCAACATTAAATGTGACGTGCATACGTGAAGAGAGAGTAAACTAGTCATAAAAACTAATTCCGCGTTGTCCAGTTATTCGACAGGAAAGTACAAATGAAGTACCGGAACTTGTTACGTCCCAAGGACAAATTAAGTACCAAAACTAGTTACGTCACAAGGACCACTTGTGATAATATTTGTGGTGGGGTCCTAACCTGCATCCGGGTTCTTGGCGTAAAATTGTCTGCGTCTTGACATCTCCTCTGTCGGTCAGAATAAAGAAAGTATCATTTGGGCAATCAGAACATCAAACATAGTGCTAGATATATTAGAAAGACACTATAGTAAATGCATATCTATTATTTTCAGTCACAAATCAGGTAAGTGCACATGGTTGTGACCATGCTCCTGGTTGAGACTTGAAAAAGAAATGACAGCTGCATACAGTTTCTAGCCACCTGGTGTCATATCCTTACCTCGGTATAGGCCAGGAATCAGCTTGTAGACCAAGGTCTGCAGGCTTTTGTCCGGTCTGCCAACAAACCACCAACGTAAGCTCTCGAAATTACATAGCACAACATTTAGATCTTTTCCCCGAAAATTTCTGACAGCACCACCCCCCCCCCCCCGCCCCGAATACATCTGCCCCCTTTAGCAGAAGCCTGACGACTTCATACCCCGCCTTCGTTACCCACATCTGTTGCACATAGTCAGTCAATGGCCCAGGAACGTGCCGCTGACCCAACCTTGGAGTGGAGTCATGCATTTGACAGCACTCAAGACTGGCACACTTCCATTCAAAACATCTCTTGATGGTATTATTTCTATGCCACCTAAGGTTATTATTAATACCAGCACTTAGTGAGACTGAGACAGGAATTCCTGCCAGTGATTGATTTCGTGTTGCAGTCACAAATGCGTGTTATATGGCGGATATACATACCTGCAGATATACTTACAATGTTAGCATATACTATACATACCTAAGATTGAGCAGCGGCCGGGTTTTATGGACCTGAACGTCGCAAATCGGACAACATTTGCTGCCCTCCAAATACTTAGTGATGCAACTCCGACAGACTGGAAACATGAACACAACGCCAGGTTATAATACAGGTAGAAAATAATGCAGTGTTTGCTATGTAAATGAGCAATCAGCAGATATTCTAGTATATGTTGCTCCCATGTTCCACGAACACAATACTACGCCAATAATGACAATTCTTTCCAAAATTATCCTCACGACTGTGCAATTGAGCTAATAGAAATATCAACAGTGACATAACCACCTTAGTGACGATAACGCAATACCAACAGTGACATAACCACCTTAGTGACGTCGACTCAATACCAACAGTGACATCACCACCTTAGTGACGTCGACTCAATACCAACAGTGACATAACCACCTTAGTGACGTCGACTCAATAACAACAGTGACATCACCACCTTAGTGACGTCGACTCAATACCAACAGTGACATAACCACCTTAGTGACGTCGGCTCAATACCAACAGTGACATCACCACCTTAGTGACGTCGACTCAATACCAACAGTGACATCACCACCTTAGTGACGTCGACTCAGTACCAACAGTGATATCACCACCTTAGTGACGTCGGCTCAATACCAACAGTGACATCGCCACCTTAGTGACGTCGACTCAATACCACAAGTGACATCACCACCTTAGTGACGTCGACTCAATTCCAACAGTGACATCACCACCTTAGTGACGTCGACTCAATTCCAACAGTGACATCACCACCTTAGTGACGTCGACTCAATTCCAACAGTGACATCACCACCTTAGTGACGTCAACGCAATACCAACAGTGACATCACCACCTTAGTGACGTCAATACGATAAATACATTGGTTGTGTGTTTTTGATTCAGTTCAGAAAATCTGAGATTAGATCTACGTATTATCGCCAGGCCAATCACATAAGCAGCAACACAACCAGAACATAGAATCAACATTCACTAGGATTCTCTTAACTAGTTATCGACATTTCAACAGATTTAATCATTAACAGTAATAACTCACATGAATGGAGACACTCTATAATACATGTCGCATCTATGAAGTATCCCCCACAAAGCACACACAGGAGGTGGGGGTTAATATCTGCTATCTTCAGCCGTGTCGTCTTGTGCATCCTGCAAGTACAGCAACCCAGGAAACAATGTAAGCAACAGGGAATATCACGTAGTCATTCAGTAAGCCCCGTCATCGACATGTACCTAAGTTACAGTACGATATTACCTGGAATTGCCCGTATAGATTATGTGTGCAGCCATCAACAAACACGATATGTACATCACCAGATACACCGATATCCCCCACGACAGTCAGTTAAGTACATGTGAAGTTTTACCACGGCGTAACCGCGTCATTAAATACTTCACTCACGTGTAAACATAACTCTGTATACGTGTATATATCCTTCCTGGTACCATGACTGAACTCCGTGCATTCCGGAGCGTCAGTGATCCAGCGGAAAACAGTAGTCCATGTGTACGTCTTGGACACGCCGAGACAGCGAGTGTTCATGCGACTGTAACACGACAACTCTCGGTTAACAAACCATGATAGGTCCCCAGTAGCGGGCATTCGGTGAGCTCCCGGGCTGACGACTGATGTACGTGTGTGTGTGTGTGGGGGGGGGGGGGGAAGGGTGAGGATAACTTCCCCTTTACACATCACGTGATGATCACACCTTACAACAATACAAGGTATCAACCTTTAGTACCTAGTACTGACAATGCAATAATATTCTTATGTGATAAAATGAGCCAAAATTTAACAGAATATATCGCCTTTTCTTTGAACTGCAAAATAATCAAGGCCTGTGTTGGATCGAAAGCTTGTGATTCTATAAACCATCGATAAGTCTTAAATGGTGTTACCAAATTTTCGTTATATCACTACATAGACTTATACGGCTATACAGTGTACATACATTTATCTAATGGGTGAATTCCCTCACTCATAATATCGCCGCGCAGTGTTGGAAAGTCAGCTACGAGCAAAAACCTGGGGGAGAACAAACTTCTTCAGAGGAAGTCCGGTCCATGTCACGCCGAGAGGTGATAAAATTTCCGGGGTATTTTCTGATCATCTTTATCAAATAACTCCTGGGATTGCATTTTGTAAGGCTCGACAACTGTGTGCTCCTATCTATGCCAAGATGTAGGTTAGCCCATAAAGCCACCATATGCACATGTGAATTATGTATTCAACTATTCCTGTTATATAACCTTGAGTGTAAAGTTCTGTCATTATCAGGCGGCATATTACAAGAAAGTTGTTGCAAATATTCAGGCGCTTTCTGTCTATCACTATGTTCCAAGCCCCGAACAGAACACGCCCAAGTTGCCGAGTACAGCGATAGCTCATTTCAATTAACTTCTTCGTTCAGTGTGTTTCTTTTACCCGGAACATTTATCGCTCAGACTCCTTGGCTCGCTTCGACACCACAAAACTATTGATCTATAAAAGTGCAAAGTTACAGAAAAGAGTAAAGTTAGAAGGCTTTGCTTGATAAAACAAGATTCGAGCACACAGTGAGTGTTGTGGAGTGCTTGGAACACTTTCCAAGTTTCTGCGATCGCAGAAACTCGTCGAAACAAAGTACTGTTTCCGGGGGAGTTAGGAGAAATGTCGAAATGAATTTTCCATTTCCATTATTTCTAGCTCTCAAATCCACATGTATGCTTCAGACATGTCTGATCTCGGGAGTCCAGATACGGTTTCTCTAAAAGATTGCGGTAACCTGTATCAGCAGTCCTGTGAAGGCTCTCGCTTGTCCCTCAGGGGCCTATCCAGGTATTGGTGTTGGTGTTGGTGTTGGTGTGTGTGTGTGGGGGGGGGGGGGGGGGTGGAGGAGCCCACCGCGGCTGGGTATGGGGCTCGCTCAAGGCCCCAGTAACTAGAGACATAATTTTTTATGTTACGTGTAACTTCATTGTCTCTGCAGAAAAATTACCAACAAACTCACTATCATTACACTGTTATTATTTGGGTGGGGGGGGGGGGTGCGAGCATCATACAGTCCACTCTCAGAACCCTCATGACATCCACGATATTGGAATCCGCTCATGGAAATGCTACTTTCACTTGGTCATCTCACAGCCCCCTCCCAACAGTCACCGTCATTATATACACACACCCTACACCAAAACATGTATGTCCCATGTCAAGTTACCAAACAAAGTTGGGCTCGTACAAAATTTAACTGCTACTGGATCAGGTTACTGAATCATGGATTGGTTTGATTATGAGGAATACGGCGTACTCAGTAGTCTGACAGTCCGAGTGGACTGCCCATATCTGTCAGAGTGTTGTCAAACAAGGTTAATTTATCCAATGAAATTTGTCAATTTATGATGCAGTCAGCAAAACACAACGACATAGTTATCCCGCATATACATCCAGTCAAGATCATACAAATATTTGCCTATGTCGATGATATCACCCTCTTAATTATCATCTCCACTATATCTCAGCAATTGTTGGAGTTTGACACAGCACCACTCTTTGCATGGTTACACTCGACATCATGGGTGCGGTCTTGAAAAAACTCATTGTCTACTCAACTCAACATTAAATTAAATAATCTCGCATCACAATTGATCTTACGACGATGTATGCTTTGAGTTGTTTGTCCGACGGGATTACGATTGTTCGGCAATATTTGTCCGAGGTGTACGCTTCACGGAAAAGGTGTTCAACCATGACAGTCGTAAGGTCAATCACATCACAAGAGAAATATATCCATCGCGATGCATTTATCGCAACAAGTTACTTACAGACAATACACTCAGCTACATTCTGGCCTGGATTTATTTAAGACAGGGTATGCATCGCGTTTAAGGGAATTGGGTATAGATATAAGTTAATTTAAACAATCAGTTCCTGCTTTTTAGTTTCGTTCATTAAGGGTCAGTTCCTGATTTTCTTGGGACAGTCCACGTGGAAACTCGTTGTTTCCACCATTTGCGAAACACCGTTAGGTGCAACATCGTGTCCCCGAAAAAGCGAACAAGTTGTTGTCGTGTGCATATATGCGAGTGGATGTACACTCTGACACCGAGACACACAGACATACAGTATAGCGTGTGTACGGAGCGGCGACTGGCCTGTCTGCTGGTGTGTTCAGTCAGTGTTCCTTCACGTGTGTTTCACTGGTCATATGCCCGCTCAGCCAATGTTTGCTCCATTATTGCTTGTCAGTGAAGCGTAAACGCCCGACTAAAATCTAGGTCGGAACATTTTGTTCGGAATGAAACCGAACATTACCTCAACTGCGATAGCGAGATGAAAGAGGCTGCATGTTTCCCGCCAAAACCGCGGCTGACCGCGGCTGTAAGAGCACGTGCCACCGAGGCAAGCAGCGGTCGCTGTGGTCGATATGTGGTCTGACCTCCGGCTCACACCACAGACACCAGTCCGAACGGCACAACTTTACGGCTTGGATGGATTTGTCAGGTTCCGTCTAATTGTCTTTAATCATGCTCGCTTTATTTCATTTAATTGCGCTCGTTTTATTTAAATCAATTGTGCTCGTATAGCGTGTGCTGCTATATTTATTGGGGTGCAGAAATTGTATCCACTGCAGGGCATCTATAATACGCCTGCTTTTGTCTACACCAGATTGGGATAATAGCAGAAGATCAGTCTTCGACAACGACCCCGCTGACTGACACATGCGCAGGATTCACACACACAATAAGGGATTTTAGAGCAGCCAAGGTATTAAGCAAAGGCAAGCCATGACACTACAGGGCCGTAGCGAGAAAAAAAATTATCGGGGAGGCAACAGTGATCCGTCTGGGGGTCTGGGGCGCGGTAAGCCCCCCCCCCCCCCCCCCCCCGCCCTCCAGAAAATTTTGTGAATTCAGATGTATCTCTAGACTATCATGAGTACTGGATTTAGAAGAATTTAGGCAGTCTCAAGTAAGCGAATTTTATGCAAGACCTCCTCAGGACTCACTAACTTTTTGGGCACCAAAACTTGTTTTAGTTTTGGATCTCGTGTTCGCTCTATCCATTCATTATGGCATCAACTATAGATTGAATCATGTAGATTTAGT
Source organism: Terebella lapidaria (assembly GCA_949152475.1). NCBI lineage: Eukaryota > Metazoa > Annelida > Polychaeta > Terebellida > Terebellidae > Terebella > Terebella lapidaria. The sequence goes on from OX424560.1 coordinate 32,325,682, forward strand.
CACTGCTGAATTTTCATTTGTGTGCTCAGGGCCGTAGGACGGTGGGGGGGGGGGGGGGGGTCGAACGCACCCTTTGAAATTCTAAAAAAAAAATAATAGGGTGGAAAAAATTAGCCCAAGGGCTAAGATAGGTTACCGGACAATATATAATACCTATTTTGTCTCGTGGCCTTGAAAATAAGGTCACGGTCAAATTTAAAGTCACGATAGTATTCAGCATATATGATTTCCTATACATTCACAACTGCTTACTAAGCTGTAAATTCAGTAATAAGACATATATTAGTCATTATGTCCTGTGACATAATGAAAATGAAATCAAAAGTCAAATTAAAGGTGTCCACAACAGAATCCTAAGTTGTAAAATTGATGATAAACAAGATATTAGCTAAGTTGTCATGTGAGACCTTGGAAATGAGGCCAAAGGTCAAATTCAAGGTCACGACAATATTCAGCATATATAATTTCCTATCAGTCCACAATGGATTCTCAAGTTGCAACATTGATAATAAGCGAGATATTAGTCATTTTGTTCTTTGACATTGAAAATGGGGTCAAATGTCAAATCCAGGGTCATCACAATATTTGAACCATATCATTTTCCTATATGTCCACAATTGATTCCTAAGCTGTAAAGTCGATAATGAGCGAGATATTAGCCACTTTGCGCTCAGACCTTGTAAATCAAATCAAAGGTCAAATTCAAGGTCATCAGAATATTCGGCATATGTCATATGTCCACAGTTGATTCCTAAGCTGTAAAGTCAATAATAATCGAGATATTAGCCATTTTGTACCTGACCTTGAAAATGATGTCAAAAGGTCAAATTCAAGGCCATCAAAATATTCGGCATACATCATTTCCTATATGTCCACAATTTAGTCCCAAGCTGTAAAGTGGATAATAAGCGAGATATTAGCTATTAGCATTCTTTGACCTTGAAAATGAAGTCAAAAGTCAAATTCAAGGTCATCGGAATATTCAGTTTTTATCATTTCCTATATGTGTACAATTGGAGCTTGTCGGTGAAGCGATATATATGTGCACAATTGAAGCTTGTCGGTGAAGCGATATATCCCTAGACTTCGGATGAAGTCTAGGGATATGTAATACCTAGACTGAGGTCGACATTCAAGAAGTTGTATGGTCGACACTATGATCTGGTTGAAGGTTACGCTAAGCATGTCACACATATGATGGAGGATATCATTCCATTCTTGTAGTTTTGTGCATGTTTGCTTCCCGATTCGCAGCGGGTGTCGCATGCGGGGCAGGAGATGCTCACTCTTCCGGAGCACCTGATCTCACACTCAGCTGGCTGGGTGTCTGCGATATTCACATGGCTCTGACTATGATACTGGTAGTATCCCTCGGATTTGACCACTTACACTGAACTTGTAAACTTCGTCCATGGATTCGGTCTTGGAATTGAAATTTGTCTGTTTGTCGGTATCCATTTGTGCTTTTTGATTCCTAAGCTGTAAAGTCGATAATAAGCGAGATATTAGCCATTTTGTGCTCTGACCTTGAAAATGAGGTCAAAGGTCAAATTCAAGGTCATGACAATAATCAGCATATATCATTTTCTATATGTCCATAATTGATTCATAGTCTCTAATCTCAATATTGAGTGAGATACTAGGCATAATGTGTCCCTTTATAAAGCATAGGAAAATTTAACATGGGAAAGTCCCGTTTGGTGCATGAAAATGGCCGCCACACGCAGACCGGCGATTCAGGGGCAACGAAACTGATACACATCACAGAGGTATATGAGGACATTGTTTTTTAAACAAAAATCTCAAAACTGTCTAAATAGTTTTTGAGAAAATGGCCACCAAAGTAAGAAATTGGCCTTTTTTCGTCGAAAGTGGCCACCATTTTAAAAACAAAAAAAAACACGCGAAAATTAAAAAAAAATAAAACAAATACCCCTTTTTTAATTATTTTTAGGCATTTTTGTGCAAAATTTCAGTAAAATTTACCCATAATCTCTAAAGATAAAAATGTGGACGGACGACGCCGACGACGACGGACGCAACGCCATGCCAATAGGTTATCGAACCATAGGTCCGTTAACCTAAAAAAAACAATGTGAACATCGAACAACATGCCAAACTCTTTCAGGCTCGCAAATTTCATGTTTGACATTAAATTTAACCTTGGAGTAGAATGTCAACTTCTTCAATTTTTTAAGTTAAAAAGTCTACATTTGCTGAACAAATAGGTTACATGTATATGCCAAATGGAAACAAAAAAAATTCAAATTGATTCGACCATCCTAAACGAAGTTATGGTCAAAAATCATTTGAGGTTTTGTGTTGAACTTGGCTTTAGGCTACATGTTGTAAAATAAATTTCTCTCCGTATATAAACATTTGACGTTTTGTGACATTTGACATTTTGACCAATGGTGACATTTGTATTTCGTAAGGATATCACTACGGGAAAAAAATATCCTGGAAAAACGGGAAGGCGACCGTGCCTCAATGTAGCTACGGGCATGCACTATCATCGAATCTGCTCTCGGCGAGACATGAAAATTGTGGAATAAAAAATACCGTGACTGCGATACGGCGACATATTTACCGGCAAATCATTGACAAATCCAAACTGTCAAAGGGACAGTTTGGGACATACGCTGTATGACGAAATCATGCCTTCCGTTACAGTCAGAGGATTCCATATTTCGAAGATAAGGGAAGTCCTGAAGACCAAGTAGCGAGCGGGGATACTTTGTTCGTTGTGGAAATGAACTGGTTGAAATTTTTACGGTGGAGTCTATCTGCCATACATTCTTTTCCCGACGGTCCATTGCTTGCGCGTAAAGAATTATTTGTTTTTCACTGTTTTCGGGTGTCGAATAGAGTAGCATTGTTTTAAATAATTGTTTTCACGCAACCAAATATTCTTTATGCAGAAACTTAAGGTATTCTTCTTTACGGGCAGTGGCGTCACTAGGGGTGGGCACAGGGGGCACGTGCCCCAGATCTTTTCATGTGTGCCCCGGATCAATTTTGAACCAAAAAAAATCTTGTATAAAGCTTGTATAAATCAATACAATTGTGCTGACCCAACTAGATCTACTGGTATTTCTTAGGCCAATATGTTGGGAGCAAAATTATCAAAACATGCAAGTCATTTTGACATGTTAGGGGTGTATGTTAGGGCCAGAGCGCTCAATGTTATAATCAACCTAAATGAATATGGGTCGCTCGTAAAAAAAATCGCAATTTTTAGGGGTATGTCTTTCTCCGAAAATTGAGTTGCAGCAAAAAAAAATCCAATTTATGACATCCTACAATACATCATAATTATCATGCTATATGTATGTTGGAACGGGAAAATGAATTATCTTCCACTACATGCAATCAGCATACATGTCGATTTTGTTCTGGGAAGTAGCTGTGACATTTGGATTGGGGCGTTCAAACATTGTTTCCAATTATGGAATCTGGAGTTACCGAAATGTGGCCTGAAATCACAGCGGAAGTAGCCTGCATTCTCGGCCGTTACTCCCGTGTACCGGACTCGTCACTGACCAGGGTTTCTGGTGACCTTTGCTGTACATGTAGTTACTGGAGAACCCGTGTGGTGGCCTCGTCACGTACTGGTCAGTCACACCGGGATAAGACATTGTTTGCCAGGTATGGAGTAAACAATGGTCATAGGTTAGTGGTCAGACAGTACTGATATTTATGTAGGTAAATACGAACACTCGTCTGGCCTTTAGCAAGAAATCAAGTTGCTCCTCCACAATGCGAAACCTCGGGTAAACTTTGGCCTGAAGACCGACGATGTGGATGCTGAATATTTCATGTCCAGTGGAAACGTCAGATGTCCGACTGGACTTATACAAGCTGGCACGTATTTCGTGAAGGTGTATGCGCAGCATAATGCGGATCCAGGGGGGGGGGGGGAGGGGTGGCCATGAGGGGAAACTCGATAGGGTTATCATACTGAGTTTGTGTTGAATTTATACTCACGATAGGCCAGGAAACACCATAGAACATGCGGTGGTTATGCTATAAAACATTCTTGCCTCGCTTAAAAATGGTGTGCTTCTGCAATTTTGTTCAGAGCAGAGGCAACAAATAATGGAGGGCTTCTGATTATGACAGAATTTAATGGAAAAACGTCCATGATGTCCCGTATTGTCACGAAATCTCATTTCCCGATTGCAGTGACAGTTATATACGCAAAACAGAGTACACGGTATGCACTGGCCATACAAATAAAGCAAAACCGCTAAAAGCGCATTGTAGCAGTGTTTTTTTTTTCATTTTATATTATTAGTGGTGGTGTTTGTGCGCGAAATCGGTACCAAGAAATTGTTGGGGTTGTTGGGGGTGATGCGGTGGCGTTGTCTACAGCAATGCGCGAGTTTCTAAGCTAGCATACATTCATCAGGGATGTTGTGTTCCCATGGCGATGACTCTTCTCTTCCCGCCCCCCCCCCCCCCCCCCCTCCTCCCCAACTGATCTCCGAGTTGTTATTGGCAATATTTCCGATACGGCGCACTGTGCAGATTAGAGCCCAATTGACGCCCACCAAGTGTAGTCGGTGTTTATTTATAAGGAGTAAGGGCGGCACCAGCCGTGATTATCGCCCGCTCGATGGAGGTTTGGTATTCGGGACAAGCTGGGAATACCAAACCTCCTCATCAAACACGTGCGGTGTACGTACCGTCGACCGAAATCTCCATCAAGAACCTGAGATCAGTACAAGAATCGGGTATATATTTATAGTATATTATACTTTTTCTTAGAATAACTTTGGAGGATGAGGAGAGGAGGAGGAGGAGGAGGAGGAGGAGGGGGGGGGGGGGGTGTCATGGGACGACTTTGTTGACTCATCTCATAATTGGCACCAAAGTAGTAATATACGAGTATGGCGGTCTGGGGGTTGGGGCGAGCCTGTGACCCTTTAATCAGAGGCAGTGTGAAAGGGGGCGTGGCAAAGGTCAAAATGCGGGCTGGGGTTCCTACACGTATCCAAATCGGACTAAATAGCACGCAGAAGCATTGAGGCGCGGTGGTACTCAATGTTCGAAGGTTTTCAGTTATCATGTTTTCCTGTGTAGGCCTAATTCGTAAAAACCAGTTTATCTTTAATTTTGTTACGCTATTTTACTTTTGATCTTCAATTTTGTTTACGCTATATTATTTTCCGTACAGGTTGTTTATGAACAATCTCATCAATTGATATTCAACGTTGAAATTACGTAGGCCTAAATAAAACGAGGGTCGTGGGTGTGGCCAGGTTGTAATTGTGGCTGTTAGCGCCAACTCGAAGCACACGGCTGTAAAGTAACTGCCGCATGTGCGGCCCCCGCCAGCTCGCACCCTGATTATCGTAGAACCTGTAATTACATGTCAAAGCGGCCTGGGCAGGGTTTTTGTTCTCAACCCCGGGGCAAGATATAACTGTGTAGACTGCTTTTTTGCTCGAAACATTATCACTGAATACCAATTTATTGGTACCTATGGATTTTACACTGAATGGCGAGTTCAACAAATCGTGCTACAAAACACATTCTGAACGGGGTAAATACGGAGGTGGAAAGAACTGTCGGGGGAAAATACCAAATGGAATATCTCAATGTATTTGTGGTTCAAATTATACTTTTACGGTAGAGCTTATACCCAAAATAAGCTCTCTCTTGTTATTCTGATTTTTCTAGCTTGTTTACACCGGTTTGTGACGGTATTTTTGCGATGCTAAATCATTCTATAACTTGGTATACTTCCCCTGGGAGTCAGAAGGCATTTCTCTACCAAATTTCAGACTTCTGTCGCCCAATTTTTCTAGCTATCTACCCCAATGTTAAATTTCAGCCCAAAACGGGATATCGAGAATTTGAACATTTTCGAGGATTTTCGAATTAAGGAAATCAGATCAGATCCATCAGGATTCCATCAGAAATATCAAATATCATGTTGATTTTGACAGATTGCTCCGCTACGAAACCAATCAATTGCATATAATTCAGTGCGGACCCAGAAACTAAATGACATGGCTAAATGTAACATTAGGATAGATTGCCAACTTTTCCAATTTTCGCGATAGAAGTTTGATATTCGGTAGAAAATTGCCGTTCGACTCCCAGGTGGTGTATGCCAAGTTATAGAACGATACCATTTAGCATCGCAAAACACGTCAGCGAAAAACAGTGTAAACGAATTAAGGAAATCAGATCTATTTATATAGAGGGCCGGATGGGATGAAAATATGGGGTGGGAGTAAATCCAGCCCGGCGAGGATATTCACCCCACACCTATGACGTCACGTTTGTCTACATTCGAACAGATCATACTGTCCATTTCGGAAGTTAGCCTTCGCGGCTGAGACATGCTCTGAAATTGCCTTACATTGCTTTGCTTACGCATTTCGAACCCCCCCCCCGATATTGTGGTGTATCGAGGGAATTCGTGAGTTCTGATGTAAATTTTCCATTTTCCGCGGTTCGTGACGACGGCTTTCAGTGATACTTGGCCCCCTGCTTCCTCAAAGAAATTAGTGGCTGCAGTAAAATTGCTGTTTGATGATGAGGGGAAATTTAGCCACGGGGTGTTAGGGTGAAAGGGTGGCAGGCTGGCCAGCAGGGCCACCCAGGCTGGTGTTCGTTAGGATTGATTGACTCCAGCCCTCACCCCCTCTCAGAACCCACTACCTCCGAAATTAATCACGTCTCACGGGACAACAGGCTTCGGCTGTACAGACATTTTTCTAGCGAGACCAGGGGGAGGGGTGGGGGGTGGTATTTAATGACAGTGGTCGGTCATTTCCTCGTGATCACTTTGTGAAAAATATCTGTTTCAGAAAGAGTCCTAAATGAAAGCCATAGAGCGTAAGCGACCGTTACAGCAACCTGGATACCATTGCCATGGCAACAGGGCAACCTTGCCGACGGGTGCCACCCCCTCTCCCCCCCCTCCCCCGACCCCTATTGAGCGGTATTGATTATCACAAGTGATGTTATCTCGTGTTCGGGTCTGGTCTGCCTTAGATAAATATGACTTGACGTCTTTATTGTAGATGCTCGCCACAAAATATATTTACTGATGGTGACAAATAAATTTCGGGTGGTTTGTATCTGAGACATTACGATGGTGACCATGACTGTCCGATGTTAACCCTTATGTTCTCAGTCTCAGCCACAGCATCAGGCTGACATCAGAATATACTACGAACAAACATCCCATCCGCCCAGACCTGGCTGGGAACAACAGAATCTTGACTCGTAATCCGGCCAATTCTGACCATTGCATAAACAAGACATGTAGGAGAAAGTACATATACATGCCGTGTGTCTGACGAGGTTCGCAATCGATGGCGCGAGTATAGCGCTAAAACTATCCACTGACGCAATAAGCGGCGTGTCTCAAACTCGCACGTATATGGTAGGCCACTGATAAATAACCTTACCTGTACTGGTCGATCTGGCAGTGATTGCTATACCCAAATTATGAACAAGTACTCAGAGCATTATACTGCCGTGGCCCGACTGACACACAGCACCCCGTTCTCGCGGTCCGCTGCTTTGATCTAGCTGCGGTCTGCCCGCTCTTCAGCAACAATACACACACTGACAGCGGCTGTCAAACTAACTTCCGCGGCCCTCCGCACCACAAATAACAATAGACCTTGCTCGATATTTACGTACCTGACGCTTGTTTGTCTGATGTATCTGTGTGTATGTGAATCAGCAACAATCACCAGCGTTAGAGCTGTAATATACGGTGTACACGCAAGAGAATCCTAGTACGTCGTCCCTGTGGCCAGGCGGCCATATTGAATTCAACCTTCGCTTTAACCCTTCATGTCCTATGTGCTACGTTTGAAATTACGACGCAGATCCAACACATAATTGTGAAATTTTCGCCTTAGTTTTCAGTTCATGGTCAATTGTCCAACGAATAATCCAAGGGTAGGGGTTCAGCTTCCCGGAGATTGTTCCGCTGGTGACGTAGCAAATGCCGTATAAGCGCTATCTCGCTGAAACTGAACACAATTTTTCAAATGTGTTTATCTTTCGTCAGCTGGAGTTCGTCAGTAATTGGTCACGTGATGGCGGGCTGTGCTCCGATTGGTTAGCTGGTGCGGACTGCCATTCTTCGACAAATGGATGTTCTCTGAGGGTTGTATAGCTCCAGCCCGTGGGCGCCGATAGAAGGTGTTGGTGTTTCACAATCGACATTCTAATGCCCCCCCCCCCCCCCGACCGCAAGCCCACGTTGTTATATCTTTTTAATGACCGGTCGATGTTTGTCTGCCATGGGCCGCCTGACAAAGACCATACAAATTGTAAGACATCGGCCAGCCAACTGACCGTGCACGTCCGAAAGGGCCAGCACTGCGGCTATTTATACAGGAGGTCCGTGCGGTTTTTATATCTCGGGCCTTGATAGCTCAGTAAACACAAGCCGATACACTACAGTCACATCCGGCACCCATCCAAATCCAAATTTATTTCACAATAACGTCCTAGTCTCTCTGTTACTGGAGACTGGTGTGTTCTATCAAGGCACGTTCATTCCATCCTAGGTGCCGCCCGCACACAGCCGAGTGGCGGGCCCCCTCAAGTACCGCCACATTCCGAAAGATCCTGCCCCAGCACCTCCTCCGCCCTCAATATCCGCCCTCAATAGCCCGCAATCTTGGCAGGGGATTAGTTTTCACAATTTTGTTTGCATTAGACACGGCTCTCCTCTCAACTAAAACCCGCGGCAGAATAACGAGTGGCCAAAGCTCTCTGTTTAATTCTTCCGTTGATCAATGCACGATGACACAATTTCTATACAAGGCTGTTTTTGTCACAGTTTGGGAGTCAGCCTGGTATAATGTTGATTGGACACACACACAATCTGTTCTTGCCTCAGAATAACTGCTTTTGTGTATATTCATCGAACACAGAACAAAAACTAAATATATTGCACGCAAAAAAGAAAGTAGATCTATTTTTGTATACAAACGTGTAAATCTAATCAGGCGTATAATGATAAATGCACATACTCAGTAAAACCCTCACAGACACCATGCATAGTTCTGTACTTGATTTCCTGTGAATTCGTTATGCATTATACTATATACTGTCTCGCGCGTGTACCACAAAACACAGGTCCAAGTTTACTAATCGACAATATTTGACACGCGAACTATGATCGCGAACTATCAGATACCTCCAGTTATTGCAGCAGAATCGTAATTTCGGTGGGATTTTCCCTTCGTTCTAATTAAGACACGAACAGGAAAATACGCATATAGCAGATGTACTTCAAGGTAGTGTCCCTGATATACATGATATAATGTAACTGAAACTCGCACAAATTATGTATGGATAATTAGTGTTTTTTTTTGTGCATGCCAAGCAGGAAACTGTAGAAGTTTTGACAAATATAGTTATTTTGCTGGAAGCTATAAGTATTGCCAATTCGTGGGCCTAATACACATACACGTAATACGTATTACTTCGGATATAGCCTAATGTATGTACGTGATAGCCTATATTTCGGTATTTGTGGAGGCATTGCCGTACAACAGCGCCATGATGGGGAGCGGGCACATGAAGAACTGACCCATCAGTGTCCAGAGGGCGCAACAGTGTGTCGGTGAACAGCAGCGCGTCAGCTCAAGTAACGCGAAATAGCGTTCCCTTGCAAAATCGTGTCCCCCCTCGTCGATCCCACCGAGTAGAATCACGAACGAACACTATAATTATACAATGGACACTATAGTGAAGTATACAAGGGCACACTATTTCACAGCGAAATTATGCTCCCCGTGTGTGACTTAATTGCAATCAATGTATTTCTGTTCACTATAAGCATGCCATTGTAAAGTATATATGTTTGAGATGGGATTAGACAACGATATTCGAGATTGTGTAATGATTTATTCATTAAGGATATCTACAATATGACAAGTATATGAAAAAAAAACTAACTACAGAGAGGTTCAGAAAAACTTATGAACATGGTTTTTCTAGACAGTGCCCGTTTGGATCTTGCCTGAACAAAATGCAAATTCGTTTATACAGCAATGTGTCTCTTACATATTTCCAACATTTGTAAGACATAGAATTGTGTTTATTTCCTTATTACATATTCCAGGGTAAGGAGCATTTCGAGAAAGCCCGTGGATGGCAAAGTGCTGCTGGACATAGGCCAAGTTGTCTTTACCGATATACTCCTTATCCTATTAGCCTGCAAATCACCAGGCATCACATCCCTTGATACGCACGCTTCTCTGGGGATACGTGATAGACAACTGCTTCTTCACCCCGGACCATGGAACAGCTAAAACGAATCGCTCAGAGTCAAGACCTGTCAACGAAATCACTGAGATCTGTCGTGAACAATAACCAAGAACGGTTAGATATAAGGGTGCTGCCCCCCCCCCCCCCCCCAAACAAAAAACCCAACCGAAACAAAAATCCATTTCTGTGGTATGGTATACCAGCCTGGTGTGTCAAATGCATTAAAAATGGAGGAAATCAATAAATAAATAAGTAAGTACACACCAAAGTCATATTATATTTGACTTCCAATAACTATAAAGGTCAGCAAGCAATGTGTTCGGAGTATCCGCTTTTGGGCACAATCTCGACGCCTAATTTTCTCTATCAAAATGTTCGGAGATTATTGTCGAGTATACAAAATCGATGACTTGCTGATGCTATTCTTCAGTATCGTGATGATTCTTTGTACTGGATGTCCATTTGATGCTGGGACTATTGTTTTTCCCAATGGGCAAACTCTTGCGATATTTGTCAACAGGAAAGAATTCATCTTCCACATTGAGTTGATTCATTTCTGCTGATTCAGCATTTTTGAACTGTATGACTGATAACCTATATGGGGGTGGTTAAACTTCCCTATACCCATAAATTTCATGGGAACAATTCGAGTTACATCATACTAGAGGTGCATATCTATGGAAAGACCGTTTTTTTTTATCTCCAAGATCGATTTGAATGAAATACCCTTTATTTGAGCTTGCAAGTTTCGGATGTTTTTATTTTCTGGGCCACCCAAATGCGCTTCCGTATATACCGGCTATATATTTAAAAAAAGAAAAAAAACCACGCGTTGTGCCTTGTATTCTATGTCTATGATATGCACCGCGCACGCATGTTTTGAGAAAAATTGCGTATTGCAAACATTTTCAACCCATTATAGCTGCATTGTCTCACCAGGTGTGACGTACATGAATGAGTTAAAAAAATGAATTAAAAAAATATATATACTTGTATAGATATTAACATATAGGTACATATGAATTGCCGTCGGCTGTTCGGCTGCAACTGTGAGTCATTTTTACAAAACATAGACAATAAATCGTTTACCAAACATTTTACGAAGCAAGTCGGCGAACATTGAAATATTTAATGACATTCAACTACATATACGGGGGCACTGTTTATTTGTGAAACTAATAAGACCTATTTTTGGTATGCCTGTGTCAGAATTATAACCAAGATATCGTGACACAAATTACCGTGGATTACAGAAAAATGTATTGCAATATATTTGCAACGCGCCGTGCACTGGCCATATTTTTGGGATGGCACCATGGCAATCTCATAATCACTCGTTTGATTATGGCATCCGCAAGATGACTGATTTATGTTTGACAGACAGGGCCGAATCTGAATTACTAACATCACTTTCGTATAAAACATGCACTGAATTTCTAACATCACCTTCGCATAAAGCATGCACTGAATTATTAACATGCAACATTTTCGATGCATAGAAAATAATTTAAGATGAATATGAAACAGCATCGGAAATTATTAGGTGCATCTTAACTATGAAGTATTTTTTGACATTAGAGCGTTGGGGGCGAAGCCCCCAACCCTCTACATGTCTATGTGCTGACTTTTTATGGAGGTTTCATGCCAACCTATCGACGCACGTTTTGGCATTTAAACGTTTAGATACCTACTTTAAATGAGGATTTTCTTCGTCCTTGACATAAATTTTCTCGAATTGATGGGAAACTTTGACTATTCCACAGATATATCAGGCATGAATCGATGTGCTAGGTTTGAGAAACGTTGTGTGTGATAATACAGCTGTCGTTGTGCTGATGACATGTGCTCAAACTCTAATGTCGTCTTCCGCAGTTTGCTGCATTTTCTTGTTGCATACGTCGGAAATGTTTCAGACGCATCGGAGTGGTTTTAGACGCATCGAAAATGTTTTAGACGCATCGAGAATAGTTTTAGATGCATCGAAAATAGTTTTAGACGCATCGAAAATAGTTTTAGACCCATCGAAAATATTTTAGTGGTGTTGAAATTGATTTTAGTGGTGTTGAAATTTTAAATTTCCTCTTTGAATCTTTACTCGGTAGCAAAACTCAAAATTTTGGCAGATAGAAGCCATCGTGGGGGAGAGTTTTTTTTTTCAAAGAGATATCGATGCAAATTTAGAATACCGGTACAGAATGATATGTATATATAGGTATGCGCCTTTCATATGACATGAAATCACGCAAAAGTTGTGCGCACTGCATTAAATTACAAATTGATGTATGCTATTGAGTATAGGCCTATTATCTGAGTATTATATGTGTCTGGGTATACATTTTAAGATTATCCAAATATATGAAAGCATATTGCTAGCACATTTAGCTGTTACATGTTTCATGGCTATTCATACATATATATATATATATGTATGTATAATCCAGTTGCTGCATTATGTACACGCAAATTTACGTATTTTTCAAACGTGATCGCATGACCTGGTTGCCCGTGATTGGTTGATTGATTGATTTATACAGTTTATATACTGTATACAAATATACTGTATCTTTCAAAACACATTGAGTACACAGAATGGAAAAAGATGGATAAAGTACTAAAAATTACGAGTGACTTGCACGAGGCTTCTGATATGCGGACACTAGTATACAATTATTGAGCTCTTAGACCACCTCAATTATTACAATCAGGTCTGAATAACCGACACGCGACTCAACACATATAATTTATACAAATAATGAATTCGGTTTCTGTAGTAAAATTGAGCTACGTAAAATCAGCCTATTATTTTATTCCCAGTAAGTTAGGGATTTTAGTTTTAGTTTTTTTTGCGTCTTATATTAAGAGGTAGGCCTATGTAATGCAAATGACAAAAATACATTTTTTTAGCTGAGGTTATTGGTGCTGTAAAAATATACAGTGTTTTCCGTGCGTTTGCTATCATGTATAATACGGACATCCGGAGTTCCACGGATTTAAATCCACGTTTATTTAATCGTTTCTCTGTTCGACTAAATCCACGTTTATTTAATCGTTCCTCTGTACGACTAAATCCACGTTTATTTGATCGTTTCTCTGTCCGACTAAATCCACGTTTATTTAATCGTTCCTATGTACGACTAAATCCACGTTTATTTGATCGTTTCTCTATACGATTAAATCCACGTTTATTCAATCTTTTCTCTGTACGACTAAATCCACGTTTATTTGATCGTTTCTCTGTTCGACTAAATCCACGTTTATTTGATCATTTCTCTATACGATTAAATCCACGTTTATTCAATCTTTTCTCTGTACGACTAAATCCACGTTTATTTGATCGTTTCTCTGTTCGACTAAATCCACGTTTATTTAATCGTTCCTATGTACGACTAAATCCACGTTTATTTGATCATTTCTCTATACGATTAAATCCACGTTTATTCAATCTTTTCTCTGTACGACTAAATCCACGTTTATTTGATCGTTTCTCTGTTCGACTAAATCCACGTTTATTTAATCGTTCCTATGTACGACTAAATCCACGTTTATTTGATCGTTTCTCTGTTCGACTAAATCCACGTTTATTTAATCGTTCCTCTGTACGACTAAATCCACGTTTATTTAATCGTTTCTTCTGTACGACTAAATCCACGATTATTTATTCGTTTCTCTGTACGACTATATCCCGTTTATTTAATCGTTCCTCTGTACGGCTAAATCCACGTTTATTTAATCGTTTCTCTGTACGACTAAATCCACGTTTATTTAATCTTTTCTCTGTACGACTAAATCCACGTTCATAAATGGCGTTTATGAAAGGGATCCTAATAATGGATGCCGGGTACTCACTATACGTATATATGACAAAGCCAAACAAGACAATCTCATTTAGTCTTTCATTATTTGTATTTGTGTATTTCGAAAAGCATTAACGAAACCCAAAGTATATATCCAAAATTAACCCAAGGGCTACGAAGTTTACAGGAGAAATGTTGTTACGTCGCAAAATTGACTTTGAAGTATACCAGGAGTTTATTCCATACAGCTTCCATTATGAAGGAAAAGCTTTTTTTGGCTGGAAATACTCAAACCAGATGATGATTCGATTTCGGACTAAAATATCTTAAAAACAATTTGATCAAATTGGTTAAAATCAGACTGTTCACCATGGACAGACCGGACAGACTTTGATCTTAAGGGTACAAAATAGACCAATAAAGGTACAAAATATCGCTGCGATATTTTACACCCCATGGCCTACATCCTTTGAGAGACTGCGATAAACTTCAGGGAAACGAAACGCACACTTCACGAGGTACACGAGTGCATAAGCAGGACCTATATATGCATACATAACAGAAGAGGTTATCTGGCAGATTTTGAAAAAATGGCCTCTAAATTTCAGGATTTGACTATTTCAAAGAAAAAACGGAGGCCATTTTGAGAAAAAAAAAAAAAAAAAATCCTAAAAAAAATATCAAATAATCTTCTTCCCGAACCTCTTTTCCCCCGAATTTTCAGAAAGATTCGCCCATAAACTTTGGAGATAAAAATGTGGACGACACGACACGAACGGCTAGACGCGCGACAGACGCAACGCCAATAGGTTGTCAGACCTTATAGGGCCGGTATCTTAAACAGTGGCAAAAACATCAATTGATAAAATGAAAAAAATAAATAAATAAAATTTAGTGAAGTATTTGGATCTATGATATGCTAACATGAACATATCTCGAATGTGAAAAGCGCAATGGGCGTTCAATATTTTGAAGATTTGGGCTATAAACTACACAAAGTAAAACCACTGAGGGTATAGGCTACAATATTATATAAAATTGGATTTTAAAAATTACTCGCACTACGGAATTTTGCTTGACGGTTTGTGCAGAAAGACTTCTTGACATGAGAAGGTGATCTCCTTTATGGAAGATTCAAGAAGATTATAGAGATGTTCGGACTTTTTGGTATAATTTATTGTCTGAAAATAATATGAGTTTATGTTTTCTTCTTCTCTCGGATAGTGGGAACCAACCAAAGTGAATTATAGCATTGTTATATACAGGGCCAAACGTACGCTTAGTGAATATCGTATAATACATCTGAGAGGAATCTGTTATTAACTACATTGCTAACTGGTTGTTTTTACATGCATACTAGTATTGGATAAACCGATTCTCACCCGTTAAACCGTAGACAGTAATCAACCTACACGTATGTCAATGAAAATAATGTTTATTGTGACTGTGTTATATATGTGGTTCCTGGTAATCAATACATAATCCATTCCTATAGCCCTATTATACAAATATTGACTTTTGGTGAGGTGAATACATGAAAATATGTACCTCTCGCAAAAGACATATTCACCGAGCTTGCGAGGATTCATGATATAAACATAATACACGAAACGCCGTGACGATGTATTAGTTCCCACATTTATATAAACACGCCAACCGATAAATATACTATACATGTACTCTGACTTTTAGCTGTTGGGCCGATATATAAACAGCTATATGGTTTTACGTTCGTCGTCCGTCCGGGTCTGTTTTATTTTTTCTAACATGTTTATACATTCCTGTTTTTAGTTCATTGACACTGAACTTGACATATTTCACCTTGGTCTCAAACCAAACTTCCCAAAGCATTAAAAAAGTTGGCAATCTACCTCAATGTGATAATTTTAGCCCGATTTTAAATTTCTGGGTACACACACGATTTTTTGTCGCATTATGCCGTGCAATCCTAAGCGATCAACATATATTGAATACACCCCAATGTGTCTCTTGATCCAAAATTACAATAATTGACCCATTCCTGATGGGTGCTAACAACCGCAAATCTTCGAATATGCGCAGATTCCGGATATCCCGTTATACTTATTATATTCGCCGCATATTTTTGAAACAAAACATGACCCGTTCTCGTGGGTAAACAGAAGCCTTGGACAGAAATGATTAATGATACATTTTCAGTCACATATTTTATACAACCGGGCACGGTAACTAACATGATCGACTAACATATATTGTATATTGTAAGTATTACATTCATAAGCTAGCAATCCTGTTCCCAAACCCTGTTCCTGTGTTGTTTGCTGTACGGTGGCAGAATGCTAAAACAAAACACTGATACACCGCATACATAATATTTGTTTAATAAAATCCTTCGTTCTTCATTTCAGCAGGCACACGCTCACTAATTCATACCCAGAAAGCATGCTTACATTGGCCCAACAGTGGACTAACATACACGAAAATTGGCCCAACATTGGTACACAACATCGAGCCTACATCGTGGTGCTCATTGGGCCAAAGTTGACCCACACTTTGACCCAACGTTGGTACACAACATCGAGCCTACACCGTGGTGCTCATTGGGCCAAAGTTGACCCACACTTAATAGCCAACATAGGTCTAACATTATAAAATTCATTGGGCCAATGCTGGAACAATGAAACCTAAAAGTTCAGAATGGAATCCACGTGTAAGATTAATAGTAATGAAACGAAAACAAAATCACTCTATCATGTAACTTTGACGAGTACTTCCATATAATTGATGCCTCTCGTCAACTCCATTATTTCACCATGTTCGAATTTGTATTTTACAAAATGGCGGCAGTTGGATCTTAATTGGTTGTAGTTAGATGTTGGTCCAACGTTGTTGAACAACGTCGTTCAGACATTGGCGAAAAAATTGGACCTCCGAATGGATTAACTTCGTCCGAATTACCAACTTCGACTTTCTGAAAAACTGTTAATATTGGTCCAACGTGGTTCTGCCAATATAACGGCGATATGGCCCTCTGATGGACCGACGTTGTATTACCAACACCGACTTCCCCAACCAATCGGCAATGTCGGCCCAACGTTAGCTTGCTATCTGGGTATAGCCAGAAACCCATCTTTTATGGGTTTCTGGTATAGCCTTAGTATGCAAATTATTGATTCATACTATCACAAGCGATAATTATGCGACCCAATAATTGGTATATATGGGGAATATTATTATTCATTTATGCGGAATAAAACTACGGCGGAGGCAGCACAACGCTGCTCTACTGATTCACGCTGGGGAACCAGTCGGCTAAACCTGGGTTTGGTCGGCGCATTTTTATTTTTCGACGGCTCGGTGATTTTTTTTTTGTCCCAAATCAAGTCACTATTCGTTTTAGCCTTTTCGAGCCAAAAATATTTTTTTCCTGGACTTCTATTCTTCATAACGGGATATGCCACAACTGTTACTCATAGAATGCTTCAAGATAGAGCTTAAGATATTTGGCATTTTCAAATGGGACGTCGTGATGATTTGTGTAGTGACTTCGGATTTGCCCTTCTGAACTGTTGCAGCGGAGTGCTCAAGGCCGAGAGCCCTCTTGTAATAGAATGTAAGGCTAAACTTTTTGAAACATTTATTCATGTAAAACACGAACAGATAGTGTTCTGTGTTATTATTTATTTTTTGGTTTTGCAGTTGTGTTATATGGGGCCCAGATATACGTCGGGTGGACGTTTAAGACCAGTACATAGGGCTATTGCGTCCATGTCACTTGAATATAATTCATCTAAATGGTAATAGATTGAGCTAAAATATACAAATTTAAACAAATCGTGAATTGGGCGAAGTGATTTATTACACTAAAACTACACATATGACATAATACAATGATAAAATGCACAGAAAATATCCACACGATATAAGAGGTTTGTAATGACAGTTGTGTATAATGTGTGTATACAATTACAATTGAGACACATGATCAATACATATAACAGCATGGGATGGATGGGCGGGATAAAAATTCTAAGCAGTTGGTGCAGCCGAGCAGGTAAATGTGACACAATACAAAAAAGGACCCAGCTTTATAGCCGATAATTACTCACAGACTGAACTCACTGCTGGGACGCCCGGTGTACAAACGGGGTAAGAGAGTAGATGTGGATAGAATTATATACCTAGCAACTGAGCACAATAATAGGATGTTGGGTTTATTGAGACAAACAACGAGAAACAACCGCGGGCGGGAAAGCAACAACAACCATTTCATCAATACAACTTTGTATTACACATAATATATTCTGATTATAACAGAAAAATGCGCAAATATCAATACTACTAGTAGTTAGAGCAAATTGAATCGTCATGAATATGTTTTGATATGCCTTAAATTATATCTGTGGTAGAAATAAAATAACAGTAAGGTGTGGCACTTATTATAACCTCATTACAATAAGTATGATATTCATTACAATATAAATATTTACATAAAATATTTACATAATATAAATATTTAAAACATTTACATAATATATTTAAAATATTTAAATATATTAAAAAATTTAAATTATTTTAAATATTTAAAAATTATTTAAATATATTAAAAAAAAGTATTTAAAATATTTACATAATATAAATATATATATAATATTCTTTACAATATAATGATATTCTTTACAATATACAATATATTCTTTACAATATAATTCTTTACTTTATAAAAAGTATGATATTCTATCATAATAAGTATGATATAACCTCATTATATAAGTATGATATTCTTATGGAAAGAGTATGATACTCTTTCCGGAACACCTGATTTCACCTCCTAATGGCCATTTTTGGGGGTTCATGAGTTTCCCTGTCATTTTTGTTTTCTCTCACTTCGTATGCTGATATGACTTTTTGTCCCCGGACTATGAGATTGGATAACGGACCCTGTTTTGTTTGCTCGGAATACTTAATACTGGGTATTGATTCCACGTCTATTACTATAACTGAGTCGGTGTCTTTGCTGGTGGATAATTATTTGTCCCCGCGGGCACCATCAGCTCAGTAAACCTAGTATAGTTAGGTTTAACCTAGTATTTGAAATAACTATGCAGTACAAAGACAACGGAAACAAACTGGTTGGCACGGCGCCCAGTATAAAAAGGTGCCAAAAAGCTGTGTCGAAGGGCACGGTCACAGCTTCCTCAGAAGGTGTCCCTCGACTCATCATATCAGATATTATTAAAACATCATACGTAGTCTCTTCTGATCGTTCCCTATGGTACAACAACTCGGGTAATTTTATCCATATTAGAGATTGCAAAATCAAACTTCCAGATATAATGCCCAAACAGGATATATTATCAAATCATTTGTCTGTATTGCATTCGTTTGGTATTACTACCTCATGTAAAGATTCTAATCTACCGAACTTATATTGGATCCCAAAGTTGCACAAAAATCCACACAAACAAAGATATATTTCAGGTTCAGCATCATGTTCTACCAGAGCCCTTTCTAAAATGTTAACTATTATATTGTCTAAAATCAAACAGGGTCTCCAGAAGTACTCTGAAACCATCTATTCTAGAAGTGGTATAAGCCAAATGTGGATATTAAAAAATTCCAAATCTTTATTGGAATATCTACATGCTCACACACTTTCAAAAGTAACGTCTATCAAAACATTTGATTTCTCCACTTTGTACACAACTATACCTCATTCTGAACTGAAATCTCAGCTTAAAAAACTAATCAATAATACATTTTTCTCTAAAAACGGACAACGTCGGTACCACTATATTGTAGTTAAATATAATACCGCTTATTTTGTTAAAGGCGACTCTGATGCCCCATACAAATATACTGAAATAGGTGTGGTAAATATGGTTAATTTTCTGATTGATAATATTTTTGTGGAATTTGGTGGTCGAATATTTCAACAAACTATTGGTATTCCCATGGGTACAAACTGTGCACCATTATTGGCAGACCTGTTTTTATATACTCATATGAATCAGATTTTATCCAACATTTACGAAGAGGAGGTTCTAAGAAACTAAGATGTAATTTTAATTTCACTTTCCGATACATAGATGATGTATTGTCGCTAAATAATCCCAAGTTTGGTGATTATTTGGATGTCATATATCCTAAGGAACTTGAAATTAAGGATACTACAGAATCCGCTAATTTTTCCAACTATCTAGACCTGAGGTTGGAGATTGATAATGATTCTAACCTGTCAACTAGATTATATGACAAACGTGATGATTTCAATTTTTCCATAGTCAATTTCCCTTTTCTAAGCAGCAACATTCCTATGTCACCGGCATATGGTGTGTTTGTTTCTCAACTTATACGCTATTCCAGAGCTAGTTGCAAATATGAGGACTTTGTCTATCGAAGTGCCCAGCTAGTCTCTAAACTGCTACGACAAGGATATGTTTTACCAAGACTTATAGCTGCGTTTAAGAAATTCTATGGACGTCATCATGATCTGGTTGATAAATACAGCAAATCCATGTCTGCCATGCAACTAGATCTATTTTCATGCTAATTTCGGGGAATTCATGACGGGTGCCACTAGTGGGGCAGGAAATGCTCACTCTTTCCGGAACACCTGATTTCACCTCCTGATGGCCATTTTGGGGGGTTCATGAGTTTCCTTGTCGTTTTTGTTTTCTCTCGCTTCGTGTGCCTGATGTTACATTCTGTCCCCGGAATGTGAGATTGGATGACGAACCCTGTTTTGTTTGCTCACTTCGTATGCCTGATATGACTTTCTGCCCCCGGATTATGAGATTGGATAATGGACTCTGTTTTGCTCGCTCGGAATTTTGGGGAATTCATGACGGGTGCCACTAGTGGGGCAGGAAATGCTCACTCTTTCCGGAACACCTGATTTCACCTCCTAATGGCCATTTACGGGGGTTCATGAGTTTCCCTGTCATTTTTGTTTTCTCTCACTTCGTATGCCTGATATGACTTTCTGTCCCCGGACTATGAGATTGGACAACGGACCCTGTTTTGTTTGCTCGGAATACTTAATACTGGGTATTGATTCCACGTCTATTCCAGATACAATGAAAGCAGAGGGTGATGATTGTCAATATACATGTAGTATTAAAAAAAATCCACACAAACAAAGATATATTTCAGGTTCAGCATCATGTTCTACCAAAGCCCTTTCTAAAATATTAACTATTATATTGTCTACAATTAAACAGGGTCTCCAAAAGTACTCTGAAACCATCTATACTAGAAGTGGTATAAATGTGGATATTAAAAAATTCCAAATCTTTATCATGTTTATTGGAATATCTACATGCTCACACACTTGCAAAAGTAACGTCTATCAAAACATTTGATTTCTCCACTTTGTACACAACTATACCTCATTCTGAACTGAAGTCCCAGCTTAAAAAACTAATCAATAACTCATTTTTCTCTAAAAAGGGACAACGTCGGTACCACTATATTGTAGGTAAATATAATACCGCTTATTTTGTTAAAGGCGACTATGATGCCCCATACAAATATACTGAAATAGATGTGGTAAATATGGTTAATTTTCTGATTGATAATATTTTTGTGGAATTTGGTGGTCGAGTATTTCAGCAAACTATTGGTATTCCCATGGGTACAAACTGTGCACCATTATTGGCAGACCTGTTTTTATATTCATATGAATCAGATTTTATCCAACATTTGCAGCGAGGAGGTTCTAATAAACTAACATGTACTTTTAATTTCACTTTCCGATACATAAATGATGTATTGTCGCTAAATAATCCCAAGCTTGGTGATTATTTGGATGTCATATATCCTAAGGAACTTGAAATTAAAGATGCTACAGACTCCGCTAATTTTTCCAACTATCTAGACCTGAGGTTGGAGATTGATAATGATTCTAACCTGTCAACTAGATTATATGACAAACGTGATGATTTCAATTTTTCCATAGTCAATTTCCCATTTCTAAGCAGCAACATTAATATGTCACCGGCATGTGGTGTGTTTGTTTCTCAACTTATACGCTATTCCAGAGTTGTTGCAAATATGAGGACTTTGTCTATCGAAGTGCCAAGCTAGTCTCTAAACTGCTGCGACAAGGATATGTTTTACCAAGACTTATAGCTGCGTTTAAGAAATTCTATGGACGTCATCATGATCTGGTTGATAAATACAGCAAATCCATGTCTGCCATGCAACTAGATCTATTTTCATGTTAATTTTGGGGAATTCATGACGGGTGCCACTAGTGGGGCAGGAAATGCTCACTCTTTCCGGAACACCTGCTTTCACCTCCTAATGGCCATTTTTGGGGGTTCATGAATTTCCCTGTCATTTTTGTTTTCTCTCACTTCGTATGCTGATATGACTTTTTGTCCCCGGACTATGAGATTGGATAACGGACCCTGTTTTGTTTGTTCGGAATACTTAATACTGGGTATTGATTTCACGTCTTCTACTCATAATGGGGATACCAAAACGTAGGGACTACAAGTATCAACATTGTCCTCATCGGTTAGGTATTGTGCCACGTGCACTTCTCATTTTCCTTTTCATTTCACCGTACTGTAGTTTCACAAGAAGACGTTGATGGCTCAAAGGGTGACGGTTTGCTCATCACATTGCTCTTGCTCCTGGTTGTATACAATGTACCGAATGCTTACACCAGGTTTAGTGTTGCACAATCATATCGCTGTCGATATCCGGTTGGTTCTCACGATTTCTTCATAGATTTCAAGATAACATATACATTCCAAGTTACATGATGGGTGTTTGGACGATAAATGTACACTATTTCACAACAAATCATTGATGTTTATTTGCCGTTGGAGTGGTATTTCCATATTGTCTTCGCCTCAATGCTTTCGTCCTGGACCCAGGATGCGCGTACAATACACCCAGGATGTTCGTCGCATAACCCAGGATGCGCCTACCAAACCCAGGTTTAGCGGACTGGTTCCCCAGCGTGTTCCCCAGGTGTTTCCAAACTGCGATAAGATAATATCTGTTCTGGCCTAATCTCTGCATGGCCAGTAGGATAATATCTCCTCATACAGCTCCCGTGTCATCCCACGGTACCAAACACCCCCCCCCCCCCACCCCTTCAAGTTGCCCACACGCCCCTCCTAATCTCTCTCCCTGCTCCCTCCCCCACTGGCCCAGTGTTGGTCGAAGTAATTGCTCTGATACTGCCACTATATCTGGCCTGGTATCGGGCCGCTTTCTCATCAACACCTCGCCAGTGCACCTCCCTTGAGATGACATTCGCCCTCCCCACACACCGTTACCCTTCCTACTACCACCTCTACCCCACCCCACCCCCACCCCCAACCCCACCTCACATCGGTCACCACATGTTCATGGTGTATATTTATTGACAAAATTATTTGAACGAGCACATGTATACAAGATGGACGAGTTGGCAATATTAGTATTCACACCAAACAGGACATAATTAATTTATTATGGCTGAAACTGTATGTGTACATATTCTGGATCTATTTCGTATACAGACACAAAATTGGAATACAACGAAGAGAGGCGAAAAACACACGAATAGATAGGCGTAACATGTACCATCTGAATTATCGGACCAATATTCATGTCTCAAAGATGTGAAAACAAGCAACCATCAACAGATGTGTGACATTGGCCGCATCAAAGGACGGGCTTTGAACAAACACCCTGTGAAGGCTAACTCCGCCTGTTCTTTGTACAATGTTGATGGGGTGGGAGGGGGGGGGGGAGGCGGGTGTATGACGAGAGAGGAACAGATGCGTCCCGCGATCGCCCAGACTCTAGATAGGGCCACAGGGGGTAAATTCTCATGGTCGTGTTTGTTGTTGTACGGCCATTCTGTAATACACTGAAAAGGTCTATATGGCAGTATAGTGACTTGAACCCACAGGTATCTACAGAGAGATGTCTGCTGTCAGCAAGTCCAGCCTGGAGGAGGAACGATGTAGTCCATCGTTGTGCAGATTAAAAACATTACTGTTCTTGTTTTATTTCGCAATAAAATTTGGAATGGAAGTTTAAGCTTCCAATTCGTGAGAGATCTGCAAAAGTAATACTGCACAAATAATGTTTATTAAGTATCGAGTAAAGATTTTCATTTGTATATCGGGTCATGTTATCGTAGAGGCCAATGTCATTGGCGAAACTCATACACGTGTAAAAACACACTATGTTGGTGCAGTGGTGTACAACATACTCACATGTGTTTTCATATCAACATACAGCTAACAAAACTGCACGTATCTAAATATAACTGAGAAGTTCACACATACACACCGGGCCCGCCATTACACTGATTCATGACCAATTACAGCCTCAATCACAGAGTGTACACGCGGACCTCGGTCACTTTCTATGCATTCTCTACGGTCACGGCCTCAAAGTATATCTCCTCTACCTCTAGCACAACGTGCAGAAGCCCACCACTCACTCTGTAGTCTATACTTTACATGCTATTATTTGTGCATGCGCCTCTGGGCAGGATTCATGTGCACGGTGATATCACAATGTCGCTGATTGACACAAGAGAGAGAGGGGGGATGGGAGGGGGGTGGGGCTTCTGTGTCCGGCATGACCGCTCGAATCCCCAAACCCGATAACAGCAATAATTAAATTCGCAAATAAAGCAGAGCACGTCCAGCCCTGTAAAGTGCAAGTCAGCATGTGAGTCGATTAATGTCGTGTCTGTCGCATGTACAATTGCCACAGTCATTAGATACATTAGAAGCGACATCATGGTTAATTATATCACGTGAAATGTCCTAATACATGTCAAACGAGACAATCAGAGTTTGCAGTCCCTCGCCCTTCCAGATTTAGTTTTACTAAAATTATATCGTTGATAACCCTTGCATTTTCTACCTGGAAAATAATCGGGGATTTTGGTCTTACTATCACTGGTCATATATGAATTGGTCGGAAATTGGCTATAAAAAATACAAAAATCATGGGAGAAATAATCATTAATCAAAGTAGAATTGTTTTTGCTATCTTCAACATATTCTCGACCTGTCGACCAGGACCTGAATTCTTGATACTGACAACCCAAAACTTCGCCAGCTATCACAACTTTATCCTGCATACTTTAATTCAACATTCAATTGAGTATCGTCAGTGGTTTGGGGATTACCAAACCTCGAAATACTACGAATCAGTGATTTCGGCTGATGACTCTTACACTTTCTACCTTGGGCGATAATGGGGGATTTTGATCATACGACCATCGGTTATACAGCAAATGATGGGAATTGAGCACTGAAAAATACAAAATCAATAAGGGAAATTGATCACTAATATAAGTTATTGCAGCTTTTCGATTTTTATCTTTTATGTGACCTTGACCTTGTCGTTCAATATTTGGCTGTAAAATTTCAGAGTATTGTTTCTATCATCCAGGCACATCTCCTGAACGAAAATGGGTTAAAACGAATGAAAACTATAGCTTCACAATATATGGCCTTGAGTATGGAGCGTTTTCGTTGTATGGCCATCGGTCGTACACCATACGGCCCGGAATTGGCCAAAAAAAATACCCAAATAGTTGGAAAAATTATTATCAAGCAGAACCGGATTTATAGCCAATTATGAGATTTTCACTTTTTCCGTTGCCATGGTAATCGTTTTTATTTGATTTTGACAAAATTTGACGGAGACCGAGCCATTACCATAGCGCTTCAGTCCTATAAATTTCAGAACGATAGAACCGTTTGTCTTTGAGTTATAAGCGCAGACATTTGCCCTGAAAAGTCGCTGGCAAAAAATAACCGAAATCGTGAACCCCAAATTTTTCGACACCGGGCGATAATGAACAATTTAGTCGTACGACCATCGGCTGTACACCATACGATCCGGAATTGGCCAAAGAAAAATATAAAAATTAGTTGGAAAAATTAATATTAAGTAGAAACGGAGTTATAACCATTTATATGATTTTCACGCTTTCCTTTGCCATGGCAACCGTTTTTATCCGACTCCTACAAAATTTGAGGAGGACCGAGCCACTGACATACCGCTTCATATCCATTAGTTTGAAGTCGATCGGATGATGGACAATTTGTTCAAACTAGGCAGGAATCAATGAACCCGGATGTATGTTTATGTTAGCCCTGTGGACAGTGCTGTGATTGGTCCAAATCTTTTCACATGATAAAATACGGATTTATGTAGATATTGACTGCATGGTCAATGGTGAGATGGGAATTGGTCGCTCTATGAATTTATGAGCATTAGATACAGAAAATTTAGTAGTAGAAGCACATATTGACGGTTCAAAACACAATCATGCCTCAAGAGCATCTAAAACAATTCGCCAGAAAGTGGACGATGTCGGTTCAAAACGAATATTCGTTTACTGTAACTGATTGCAAATAATTTATACACAGGGAACGTTCGATAAAATCATTGAAAGTACTTGATAAAGATACTAAACATATATACACATTTAAACAATTTTAGTTTAGCGGTTATAAAAGTTATTATCATATATGCTATTGATACACTTCGCCTTGGGGCTCAAACAACAAATTTCTACTGACTTTCTGACTGGCATCATAAAAACTGGATAAGTTGGCATCTACCTCTGCTAATTCCTGCTGAAAATTGTTTCTCGCTGATTTGAGCGAATTCAAGGAATTGGTCACGCTTGGCTTTATATCCGAAGTGAATGGAGCGCAGTGCTGCCCCATGAGAAAAAAAAAGTCGTTTTATCGAGATAATAAGTCGATTTAACGAGAAAGTTAAATCGATTTAACGAGATATTATCTCCTTGAAACGACTTATTTATCTTGTTAAAACGACTGAATTATCTCGTTAAATCGACTCATTATGTCGTTAAATCGACTTATTATCTCGTTAGATCGATTTAAATATCTTGTTAAATCGACTTATTATCTCGTTAAAACGACTTAATATCTCGACAAAACAACTTCTGCTTCGAAAAATATTGCTTTTCGTCCCGTGTCTGCTTTAATAAGTCGATTTAACGAGATAATATGTCGATTTAACGAGATAGTTAAATCGATTAAAACGTTTTTTGTCGTTAAATCGATTTAACTGTCTCGTTAAATCGATTTATTATCACGTTAAATCGACCTAATATCTCTTTAAAACGACTTAATATCTCGTTAAAACGACTTCTGCTTTAAAAATATTGCTTTCCGCCTTGTGTCTGCTTTTTGCTTCGAAAAATATTGCTTTCCGCCCTATGTCTGCCTTCTGCTTTGAAAAATATTGCTTTTCGCCCTGGTCTGCTTTGTGCTTTAAAAAATATTGCTTTCTGCCCTGTGTCTGCGGTGTATGTGTATGCTCGTGCATTAATGCAATACTATACTGTTAAATTGAATATTAAGTTGTAGGTTCGAACATCATGTGAATTCACAGATTATAAGTAGTAGTCCCTTCCTGCATCATCATGACTTTTGACAACCTGGCGTGAGTGTCCCATAGAAGTTCAGTGTGGAATGCGTTTTCGTCGTTTATTATGTGTTTAGATGTATTATATTGTGCCTTGATGCCAAAGTGATGTCTGTTCCCTGTGTCACTATGTATTATATTGTGTCTGATTGACAAAGTGATGTTCGTTCCCTGTGTCGCTCTGTATTATATTGTGTCTGATTGCCAAAGTGATGTTCGTTCCCTGTGTCACTCTGTATTATATTGTGTCTGATTGAAAAGTGACGTCTGTTCCCTGTGTCACTCTGTATTATATTTTGCCTCGATGCCAAAACGATGTCCGTTCCCTGTGTCACTCTGTATTATATTGTGTCTGATTGCCAATATAATGTTTGTTCCATGTGTCACTCTGTATTATATTGTGTCTGATTGACAAAGTGATGTCTGCTCCCTGTGTCACTCTGTATTATATTGTGTCTGATTGCCAATATAATGTTTGTTCCATGTGTCACTCTGTATTATATTGTGCCTCGATGCCAAAGTGATGTTTGTTCCCTGTGTCACTCTGTATTATATTGTGTCTGATTGCCAATATAATGTTTGTTCCATGTGTCACTCTGTATTATATTGTGTCTGATTGACAAAGTGATGTCTGTTCCCTGTGTCACACTGTATTATATTGTGCCTCGATGCCAAAACGATGTTTGTTCCCTGTGTCACTCTGTATTATATTGTGTCTGATTGCCAAAGTGATGTCTGTTCCCTGTGTCACTCTGTATTATATTGAGTCTGATTGCCAAAGTGATGTCTGTTCCCTGTGTCACTCTGTATTATATTATGTATGATTATCAAAGTGATGCTTGTTCCCTGTGTCACTCTGTATTATATTGAGTCTGATTGCCAAAGTGATGTCTGTTCCCTGTGTCACTCTGTATTATATTGCGTCTGAGTGCCAACGTGATATCTGTTCC
Source organism: Terebella lapidaria (assembly GCA_949152475.1). NCBI lineage: Eukaryota > Metazoa > Annelida > Polychaeta > Terebellida > Terebellidae > Terebella > Terebella lapidaria. Next base: position 32,354,102 of record OX424560.1, read on the forward strand.
CTGTGCGACTCTCTATTATATTGTGTCTGATTGCAAAAGTGATGTCTGTTTCCTGTGCTACTCTGTATTATATTGTGTCTGATTGCCAAAGTGATGTCTGTTCCCAAACATCCAAAGTGATGTCTGTTCTGTGTGCCACTCTGTATCATATCGTGTCTGATTGCCAAGGTGATGTCTGTTCCCTGTGTCACTCTGTATTATATTGTGCCTCGATGCCAAAATGATGTTTGTTCCCTGTGTCACTCTGTATTATATTGAGTCTGATTGCCAAACTGATGTCTGTTCCCAAACATCCAAAGTGATGTCTGTTCTGTGTGCCACTCTGTATCATATCGTGTCTGATTGCCAAAGTGATGTTTGTTCCCTGTGTCACTCTGTATTATATTGTGTCTCGATGCCAAAGTGATGTTTGTTCCCTGTGTCACTCTGTATTATATTGTGCCTCGATGCCAAAATGATGTTTGTTCCCTGTGTCACTCTGTATTATATTGTGTCTGATTGCCAAAGTGATGTCTGTTCCCTGTGTCACTCTGTGTTATATTGTGTCTGATTGCCAAAGTGATGTCTGTTCCCTGTGTCACTCTGTATTATATTGTGTCTGAGTGCCAAAGTGATGTCTGTTGCCTGTGTCACTCTGTATTATATTGTGCCTCGATGCCAAAGTGATGTTTGTTCCCTGTGTCACTCTGTATTATATTGTGTCTGATTGCCAAAGTGATGTCTGTTCCCAGTGTCACTCTTTATTATATTGTCTCTCGATGTCAATGTGATGTCTGTTCCCTGTGTCACTCTGTATTATATTGTGCCTCGATGCCAAAGTGATGTCTGTTCCCTGTGTCACTCTGTATTATATTGTGTCTGATTGCCAAAGTGATGTCTGTTGCCTGTGTCACTCTGTATTATATTGTGCCTCGATGCCAAAGTGATGTTTGTTCCCTGTGTCACTCTGTATTATATTGAGTCTGATTGCCAAAGTGATGTCTGTTCCCTGTGTCACTCTGTATTATATTATGTATGATTATCAAAGTGATGCTTGTTCCCTGTGTCACTCTGTATTATATTGAGTCTGATTGCCAAAGTGATGTCTGTTCCCTGTGTCACTCTGTATTATATTGCGTCTGAGTGCCAACGTGATATCTGTTCCCTGTGCGACTCTCTATTATATTGTGTCTGATTGCAAAAGTGATGTCTGTTTCCTGTGCTACTCTGTATTATATTGTGTCAAAGTGATGTCTGTTCCCAAACATCCAAAGTGATGTCTGTTCTGTGTGCCACTCTGTATCATATCGTGTCTGATTGCCAAGGTGATGTCTGTTCCCTGTGTCACTCTGTATTATATTGTGCCTCGATGCCAAAATGATGTTTGTTCCCTGTGTCACTCTGTATTATATTGAGTCTGATTGCCAAAGTGATGTCTGTTCCCAAACATCCAAAGTGATGTCTGTTCTGTGTGCCACTCTGTATCATATCGTGTCTGATTGCCAAAGTGATGTTTGTTCCCTGTGTCACTCTGTATTATATTGTGTCTCGATGCCAAAGTGATGTTTGTTCCCTGTGTCACTCTGTATTATATTGTGCCTCGATGCCAAAATGATGTTTGTTCCCTGTGTCACTCTGTATTATATTGTGTCTGATTGCCAAAGTGATGTCTGTTCCCTGTGTCACTCTGTGTTATATTGTGTCTGATTGCCAAAGTGATGTCTGTTCCCAGTGTCACTCTTTATTATATTGTCTCTCGATGTCAATGTGATGTCTGTTCCCTGTGTCACTCTGTATTATATTGTGCCTCGATGCCAAAGTGATGTCTGTTCCCTGTGTCACTCTGTATTATATTGTGTCTGATTGCCAAAGTGATGTCTGTTGCCTGTGTCACTCTGTATTATATTGTGCCTCGATGCCAAAGTGATGTTTGTTCCCTGTGTCACTCTGTATTATATTGTGTCTGATTGCCAAAGTGATGTCTGTTCCCAGTGTCACTCTTTATTATATTGTCTCTCGATGTCAATGTGATGTCTGTTCCCTGTGTCACTCTGTATTATATTGTGCCTCGATGCCAAAGTGATGTCTGTTCCCTGTGTCACTCTGTATTATATTGTGCCTGATTGCCAAAGTGATGTTTGTTCCCTGTGTCGCTCTGTATTATATTGTGTCTGATTGCCAAAGTGATGTTTGTTCCCTGTGTCACTCTGTGTTATATTGTGTCTGATTGCCAAAGTGATGTCTGTTCCCTGTGTCACTCTGTATTATATTGTGTCTGATTGCCAAGGTGATGTCCGTTCCCTGTGCCACTCTGTATTATATTGTGCCTGATTGCCAAAGTGATGTCTGTTCCCTGTGTCACTCTGTATTATATTGTGCCTGATTGCCAAAGTGATGTTTGTTCCCTGTGTCACTCTGTGTTATATTGTGTCTGATTGCCAAAGTGATGTCTGTTCCCTGTGTCGCTCTGTATCATATTGTGTCTGATTGCCAAGGTGATGTCCGTTCCCTGTGCCACTCTGTATCATATTGTGTCTGATTGCCACAGTGATGTCTGCTCCTTGTGTCACTCTGTATTATATTGTGTCTGATTGCCAGAGTGATGTCCATTCCCTGTGTCACTCTGTATTTTATTGTGTCTGATTGCCACAGTGATGTCTGTTCCCTGTGTCACTCTGTATTATATTGTGTCTGAGTGCCAATGTGATGTCCGTTCCCTGTGCCACTCTGTATTATATTGTGTCTGATTGCCAAGGTGATATCCGTTCCCTGTGCCACTCTGTATTATATTGTGTCTGATTGCCAAGGTGATGTCCGTTCCCTGTGCCACTCTGTATCATATTGTGTTTGATTGCCAAAGTGATGTATGTTTCCTGTGCCACATTGCGATCCACACTCGTCAGGATGCAATGTCAGAAAATATAGTCTTTGGTGATTCTTCTCAGTAGGATGTGTCAACATATTTCAAATGAATGATATATATCTACTGATCAGGAAAAGTGATGTTGGCGTCTCGGCAACTTGCACCGCATACTATTTTGGACCCTCTGAATGATACACGCCTTATCTCGTTTTTCGTCCGATTTCGAAAACACAAAAATATTGATAAAATCGTGAAAAATGCAGCTATTACCTTGTGTTTGGTATCAAAATTTGACAAATTATACAGGCTTTAACAACAATTACCATTCATGACAATATTGAAGGCATTTATACTTTGGTTTGGTTTCACAGCGAATGTTGTACAAAAATGGCAAACACTTCACAAATATAGAACCAATTTGCTGGCTTCATGTAACAAATCCTTCCTCCAGTATTCCCTCAATACATATAATCACTGAATTGACATACTTGAGTGATAAAACTGTTCAATGCCCATATACTCAACCCACCCCCCTAATGGCAAATATTAAATAGCGAATGTATGCGATTCCGAAAAAAAAAACATTTTTCTAAGAGAATCAAGCTAAAATGAAAGAAACTCAGATTGAATGTCTTTTCTTTTAAACTATAGCACGAAAATGCACACCAGTCCTGATCACCATATATATATTTAGATATTCTGACTTTGCCATTTGCAACCTTAATATCAGTAAATGCAAACAAGAGTGTCAATCCGACAAGACAATCAAAACATAGACCAAACTGGCCATTGGAGGTATGTAAACCCCATGGTGAAGTGGAATCAGATAATATTCCAACAGAATCCCAAATTTGGTTCAATACATAAAAGAATACAATAATTTTGTTGTATTCGTGCTCCGAACTATTCCAGTATGATCCCCTAAGTATGCTAAATGTACGATTTGAGGTATTTGCTGGTACTTTTGCAAAAGCTCAACTTAACCTGCCCTGGCAGTATGAAATAATTAGTGGCGAATGTTTATATTTCAAGGAATTATTTTCATACGAAATGTTCCACGACAGCACACAAGTGGAATATTTCTGAACCGACAACAACGAGAAGACACAATAGAACCGAGCAATAAAACCCATGCATATCCCATACGCAGAATCAAAATGGCAGGCCCTGGAAAATAAAAGCTAACCTAGCTGGATATCCAAAATACGTAAGCCTTGATGAGGTGAAATCTGCTTCAATCTAACAAAAGCCGTAAATTACGTTCAATAATGCCATCAATTATGATTGTTTTCAATCTGGGTGTGGAGTTGTATTGTTGGGATTCCTGCACCAATCATCCTCACAGTCTGTACCATGAGCACATGCACACGCCCCTGTACAACGAAGTCCTGCCTTCGTACACAAGCACTGTCGGTTTCTACACTGATAACCACCTCGTGTACATCCACATGCTGACAGCTGCAAATAATCAGCAGGTACTGGCTCGTGTGTCATGAGCACAGGAAACAGAACATCGTTCTCCATCTTCCATCCACATGTCAGTGGATTCGCGAGTTGTGCCACAGCCACTGTTGCGTTGCGCCAGATATAGGCCTGATGGTTCACACGCTGTATATGCAAACTGAGGGCATCTGTTGTTGGAGGCAGAGACTCTAAGGCTTTCATGGATGTCCGGAACATTGACGATCTGAGGGATTGGATGCTGGCCGTGGCACATGTTGGTTTGTAGAGCTTGCACACGAATGCTTCTACATCGCTTGCTACACCGGGGCTACATACAGGCTCGGATCCAAGATTTTCCAGCAACTCAGCGTTTTCTTCAACACAAAATACCTTCCATGCACGCTTTTTGCCAATGCTGGAGAACTGTGAAGTTGTGTCTGATCCAGTCAAAGCATGAAACTGTAATAGCGTTTTCCGGAACTGATCTGCCAGTGGTATGTTGTGTATGGCTCTTCATCCAAATTTCTTCTGCAATTATTTCGTCTCGAAATGCCAACAACAGAGCCAAGATATCTGTGTCTCTGGCGGAGATCACAAGTTTCTGGAAGTTGGAGTGTGCAGCTTCACAAGAGTGCAAAATGATGCGAGTGACCGTTTCCTCTTGCGTAGACATCAAACTGGATACATCATGATCAATATTTGATGACACCACTTGTTTCGGATCAGAGAAACCTCCACTGACAACAAGCTCACATCCAGAATTTGGCAACACTTTACTGAGTTCGATTGACAGGAAGTTGACCAAATTTGCTTTGTTCTCATCCACCGCCAGGAAATTTTGCCAGTTGTCTGGTAACTTTGAATGTCTGCCATCAACTAGGCGTTAGTTCTTATTCCTGCCTTTACTGAGAGGGTGTCATACCGGTCAAAAATAACATCAACACGAGAACATGTGTCAGAGAAATTGGACAGGACTGTCCCCAGAAAGGTGTCTGATATGTCCCCAAACGTCACTGCACCAGAGGGCTTCCCTAACGCATCTACTAAAGCCATGCCACCAATGAGTGTGCACACCCTGAGGGGTGATTCTGTTAAAGATGGGAAGACATGACCATCTTCCAAAAGGTGTCCCAGCTGAGATTTATTTGTTGCTCGTAGTGTTCCATCAGTATTTGCCAAGGAGAGAGGAACTGGATTGAGTTCCTTCAGGAGCAAAGCATCTAGGTCAATGTCACTTCCTGATTCTATGGCAACAACAAGTCTTCGGAAAATATTTCTGTCTGTCTTGATCTGTAAGGTCTTCTGTTTCTCTGTGGTGAAAGTTACAGAATATAGTGAACCAAACGTTTTGCTGTTGACTTTATGCAGAACTTTGTGAAAACTGGTGTCTCTTCTGATCAGTCTGTCAGCTATGAAATGATCCATCTGCTCCTTTCCATTAACAGAAGCATTCAGAAGAGCATCTGTTATGTCCGAAGTTGCTACATCACCAGTCGCAATGTTGACCAAGTTGGGAGATTCCTGCGTGAACACATCACGCAGTTCTAGTTCAGCCTCAAGGATATCCTTTTCCTTCTTCCCATTGAAACAGGAATTGATTGACTTGGCCTGCAGTCTTAGGGTAACAAATGGGTCCTCACCATTGAATACTACCCAAGCTTCGAGGGATGGCAACAGGGTTCTCCACAGTGCATTTACTGTGAGTTTGTGAGCCCGGATGATACGGTTCCAACCCTTGCCTTGAAGAATCCTGTCAGCTGTATTCTCACCAAATACTCCGCTGTCTACTCATATGTCTTTCAAACCTGAACCTGAAAATTCATCTGGGTTTGAAACCCTCCAAGCATGATGATTATAACTGCTATATTAACCACTGCAACTGCTTTGCCTTTGAATACAATTGCTCGTCAAATGTAATGATGGCATACTCTTGTCCAAGGGCCTTTGCTATGTCCATGGAACGGTTCAGGACGGTCCATATGACATCATAATCATGCGCTGGGGCATTGGTGATTGGTAGGTGACCAATTCTACTCACAGGAACGTTGTTCCCCGAAGCATCAAGTGTTCAGTTGAAGGCAGTCCAGGTTGGAACGTGTTGCTCTGGAACCTTTGAAGATCTTGTGAAGAGCCATAACATGTCCTGCACTTGTGCTGAATTCTTCACATTCTCATTCGGTTTGAACATGTATATGTTCACCTCCCCTCAAAGACAGGTTCTCGTTGATTGGTGCCAATACCAGATTCCTTCAATTGATGGAATGTTTGTGGGACCTTCACGTCTCTGTTGGGTATGAATTCAATATTGAGTGGTGTCTCTTCATCGCCAATGTCAGGGGTGATGAACATGGCCGATTGTGAGGCATGCAAAGTACCTTTACCATCCAGCGTCTCCTCATTGATATCAATGTTGTCATTGGCAAACCTGACATACCCAGGGAGTTTGAGATTGGTGATATTTGATGGGATGAGCACGTTTCCATTCGTTTCATATTGCTGAAGGACAACAGCAACCAACGACGTATCAACCTGCAGCACAGACTCGTAGCTGATAGAGTGACCTGCTGAGTGCAATAATTGTACCAACTTCTTTGACCTCGTCGCCTGATGAACAGTGAGGCCCAAGGCTATATGCTTCGGTGTCTTCTTTCGCCCACCAGATGCCAAGAAAATTACGTCTTGTGCTATGCTCAGCAATCTCGTCCTCTTGATAGTCTTTTCTTCGTCATTGACATCAAGGAAATCTTCAGAGTCTTTTGAACAAATGAGATGCAGCAGTAGGTATAGACTTTCGGGAACAACATTTTCAGCATGTGCTTGATCCAGTCCTCCAATAAAATCATGACCTGGTGTAACTGCTATATCTCCACGAATCTTGAGAGCTACCCTGTATAACCAACTTAGAACATCCGCTTCAACATCAGGCACTTCATTCGTAGCATGTGGCATGCTAGCTTCTGACTCTTGGTTGTCTACCACTTTCTCTAGATGTTGAAAAGCTCTACCTGACGACATGTTGGGAACAACAAGAGGCGTGTCTTGTGCCCATGAGTTCGCACAAACTCAACACTGTCAGCCAGGAATAGAGATATCCTGGTCTTAAAATTACGGCTGTGGTACTCTCCCACTTCCCTACCAGCTTCAGCCAACAGCTCACAGTAACTTGCCCACACAGTGTCGATGGAGTATACTCCACCTCGATGAAGACTGCAATTGCTGCAATTCCTTTATTGTCATACTGAAACAGATATCTGGCATTTCACCTTTATTGTCAGCAGAATGTGTTCTAACAAATGCAGAATAGCATCGCAAGTGATACTTTCCATCTGCTGCAGCAAGATCGTTCACACCAGAAACCCTATAACTCATGATTGGATCGTTTTGTGAGAGTTCAATGATCATGGATGATGTTGGTAATGATTGAATGTCACAGAGTGCTTGACGGTATCTATCAGTCTGACAAAAGATACACTTTTCCCAAATCATAGGTGAATGTGATTGTCTGGATAATCGTTCAGGGTTTTGCTCTGGTGTGTGAGATTCAAGTGGTGCACAGGAGGTTCCTGTGATCAGGTTTTGCGCATCTGATTTATATCGTTTCTGAAGTCGCTTCACATAGGAACTGTTTGTAAAGCTTGAATAGCATGCACGATGCCACTTGATATCAGGTAGTTCCTTATCAACATCTAATTTTTGCAAGCTATCATGGAAGTCGATGTAGTCATGGTCATTGTATTTCTGACGCTCTCTAGCACGTAACCGGAGCGTTTCATCTTTTGTGCTTGACATCTTTTGTGCTTGTGCAAGGGGAGGCGTGTTCTTGACATATTATGCAATATTTTAGGTTTGTGTCCTCGTCCCGTGAACGGGTTGTCTTGGGGAGTGAGAAGGACGCATCCATGGTACATCAGTTCAACACAAATACCAACGCCATGTGGATAGAAATGATGGACAATCAGAACCGAGTTCAGATATCTGAAACTATGGATATATCAGCCAATGACAACCAGACATAATATCAAACGAAATTGCAACAAACGACCAATGCGACAAAAGGATAATCACCAACAAATGCAATAGATATCGAATGGAAATAAGCATGACCAAATAGTACCTTGAAGCGCATACCAGTAAACTGTTCTCTACAGGTGTGTCACCTATAACATGGCCACCATTATCAACATGCTGTGTAATGATCAGCTATGTAAGAAGAACAATAATTCAATCATCACTGCTTGGTTTACCCTTTAATGCAGCTAGAAAATACACAGTTTAACTAGCAATCATGGAAACGTTTGGAAAGAATGTAATTCTAGACTGAAAGCAGTCCATGAAAAGGCTCAAATAACATACTAGTAATAAACTTATTTGAATCTAGCATGATTATTAGCTTGATTATGATTATGTCTTTCCATATTGTCAAGCTTACTAGGTAACTTGCTTTAGGCATTTTCTTTATGGAATTGTATGCAGTCACTATTTATATGTCATTAGGGGGGTGGGTTGAGTATATGGGCATTGAACAGTTTTATCACTCAAGTATGTCAATTCAGTGATTATATGTATTGAGGGAATACTGGAGGAAGGATTTGTTACATGAAGCCAGCAAATTGGTTCTATATTTGTGAAGTGATTGCCATTTTTGTACAACATTCGCTGTGAAACCAAAATAATTGTTCCCGCATTTTTATCTGTTTTTGCAACTTCTGGGGCATAAATGCCTTCAATATTGTCATGAATGGTGATTGTTGTTGAAGCCTGTATTATTTGTCACCAAACACGAGGAAATAGCTGCATTGTTCACGATTTTATCAATATTTTTGTGTTTTCGAAATCGGACGAAAAACGAGATGAGGGGTGTATCATTCAGAAGGTCCAAAATAGTATGCGGTGCAAGTTTGCCGAGATGCCAACATCATTTTTCATGATCAGTAGATGTATATCTTTCATTTGATATATGTTGGCATATCCTACTAAAAAGAATCACCTGCAACCATTTCTAGGCCCCTTTTCAGAGTTTACATCCTGACCGGGTACATGACGTAATATTTGTGATCAGTCTTTCATACAATCCACCGAATATCGGAATATCATAGTGTGTTATATATAACTCAGCTATATAATAAATGAAATCCTAAGCTGTCGGAGCATCGCGTATTATTCTCACGACTAATATATGTACGTTGTGTATGTATATATACACATGCGTTTTTCTTCGTATTTCTGTATATTTGTCTGTCGGACATAAACCCGTCTTTTCACTGTAAATATTGAGAGTTCAAAGGCTAATGATTTCACCTCAGCTAACCTCTGATAAGTTTATGCACACAAAGAGAACGATGTATCTGTGTATGCTCGGATCTCTGAAAGTGGTCCGAGACGGTGATCGCGTGTGATGGGCTTCGTAAATAAACAGCGTACATACCCCGCAAACCGCGTGTAATGGGTGCGATATCAGTGTGTGTGTGTGTGGGGGGGGGGGGTGCTGCTGAGTGTTCCCACGGACAGAGCTACTAATCAAACCATACATGTGGTGTTTAATAGTTCTACAAACGGTCAGCAGATGTCAGCTCGCGAGCGATATTCTCCGGCAGAACGGCGACAATCGACAGTCCGTACTAGTGCGACGTCTAGCGGCAGTGTGGTGCGTGGATCGATAGTCTGAGGAAAACCGTGTTATGACGGTGCATACAGTTGTGTGTTGTTACTGGGCGCCGTGCACTTGACATGCGTATTGCACGGGTTTTAGCTGGTTTCTAATCTGTTGTCCGCCACAACGATTAGTCTGAGGCTTTCCGAGAAAACGTGTTCCTGTAACTCTATATATCTTTCTATATAAAACCATACTTTGAAATCAACAACATGTAGCATGTTTATTAAAATGGAAAATAACTAATATATTATTACCGCATAATATCCGACACATTTACAAGTGTAATGAATTTCTAGTGCCATATATTATACGTGTATGCAAATGACCAATCCGTTTCTTTACATATAGTTTTGATATTTTATTTAAATATCTTAGATGTTTATGATATCCGTTACTTGTCTCTAATTACAAACATATCATTATTTTCAGGTTAATAACAACGGATGTTGTCATATTTACAAGACATCTGGTATTTTCTTCTTTTGCCCAATGTACAAATGGTAATCATTCGCTTATATTATTTCTAATAGCATCAGTGGCATCATGTATACTATTAATCCCCCCCACCTGGTAATGTTTTATGAACATACTAAATTTTTAAAATTTACAAAAAAAAACAACTGTATCCCCTTTCACTCAATTCCTATGTCAACCAATTGGCCCCCTTTGCTCAAAATATGTTCTAGCTTTTTTTCAACTTATTTCATACAATGTAGTTAATGTGACAGAAGGATTTATTTTTTGCTAGATAAACAACGATTCCTGCATCGGATTTGGGGCCTAGAAGCTAACGACCTGTGGATGCTTTGCGTTGAACACTAAAGCTCTCGGTGGTTGAAAATGTGGAGGAAACATTCCATAGTACAGTGAATGTGAGCATGTGGAACGACACATGGGCAAACACATGGGCAAACATCAAACAAAAACATCAAACAACATCAAACAATTTTAAAACAATATTGGTCTTTCAAATATATTTGAGATATTACTATGTCACATACAAATGCACGTCGTACATAAAACTAAATCATATAGAGTCGGTATATAGTATGTCTTATGCACATGGGCAGGTCACACAACTATATATAATACATGAAATAGGAATAAAGCTTCACAAAACACTCACACATACCATCTCAGCATGTTTTTTTTTCTGAAATAAGAAGGCGCTCCCTCTAAATCCGCCTTTGTTCTGTGTTCACGATCTGGTAAACAAGAAATCCATAGTCATCAATCACTATTTTTGTATAGGTCATTCGTGGGAATAGTTTAAATTTCATTGGTCGATGGTTCCTTTCGTTTCCTGGGTACCTGGAATTTCATTTGACCACAATTTGACCATCATCATGTGTCGTGTTGGATCTATGCATTGGTTTGGTTTTTGTTGTATTAACTTCATCATAATCTTGCTGTACATGTACCAATATTTAGTTGTAGATATGCACGCTGAGCCAGTGTCACTACTGGTAGACGTTGTAGCTAGTTGTCCTCGACGATATCATATCATTTTTATGTAGCCTTTGCGATTATTAGTGCAATTATGTACTTATCATGCACCTATTTGACTCAGTCTATTTTGTACCCGTGATTGGCTTTAATCGTTTGGTGAATAGTTGCATGAAAAACCATTAGGTGTACAGTATAAACAATCCTATGTGGAAGTTGTTTTTCCACCATGAGGTCATGGTGGGTTTTTGGACGAATATTTGGACGCACTTTGGTTAAAGTCGTGAGGAATATCAATTGTGGTATCAATTGAGGTTGATACCTTGATTTTTTGTTTGTTTTAACATTGATAACAGGTTGGAATATCTGCATTAACACCATTCAAAACTTGTATCACTATTACTGACATGTCTTATACAGCTTCTCTAATGCGATTGGAAAACGCGTTTTGCAGATGCAATTACCTAAACTGCAGGTATGTGGGGTTGTGAGGTATTGCGTGACTCAAGGACAGCCGTTGTCCTGTCAGGTATCACTTCTAGGTATGTCAGCTTGTGAGGTGTTAAGTGATTCAAGAACAATATCTGTCCTGTCAGGTATCACTTCTAGGTTTGTCAGCTTGTGAGGTATTGAGTGATTCAAGGACAACCTTTGTCCTGTCAGGTATCACTTCTAGGTATGCCAGCTTGTGAAGTGTTAAGTGATTCAAGGAGAGCTCTTGTCCTGTCAGGTAGCATTCCTTGTTATGCCAGCTTGTGAGGTGTTGAGTGATTCAAGGACAACCTTTGTCCTGTGATGTATCATTTCGAGGTGTGCCAGCTTGTTGGGTAGTGAGTGATTCAAAGATAACCTTTGTCCTGTCAGGTATCATTTTAAGCTATGCCATGTTGTGATGTATTCAGTGATTCAAGGAGAGTCTTTGTTCTGCCAGGTATCATTTCTAAGTATGTCAGCTTGTGAGGTATTGAGTGATTCAAGGACAACCTTTGTCCTGTCAGGTATCAATTCTAGGTGTGTCAGCTTGTGAGGTATTGAGTGCTTCAAGGAGAACCTTTGTTCTGTCAGGTATCAATTCTAGGTGTGTCAGCTTGTGAGGTATTGAGTGATTCAAGGACAACCTTTGTCCTGTCAGGTATCAATTCTAGGTGTGTCAGCTTGTGAGGTATTGAGTGCTTCAAGGAGAACCTTTGTCCTGTCAGGTATCAATTCTAGGTGTGTCAGCTTGTGAGGTATTGAGTGATTCAAGGACAACCTTTGTCCTGTCAGGTATCAATTCTAGGTGTGTCAGCTTGTGAGGTATTGAGTGCTTCAAGGAGAACCTTTGTCTTGTCAGGTATCATTTCTAGGTATGTCAGCTTGTGAGGTGTTGAGTGATTCAAGGACAACCTTTGTCCTGTCAGGTATCAATTCTAGGTATGCCAGCTTGTGAAGTGTTAAGTGATTCAAGGAGAGCTCTTGTCCTGTCAGGTATCATTTCTTGTTATGCCAGCTTGTGGGAATCAAGTGAATCAAGAACAATATCTGTCCTGTCAGGTATCATTTCTAGGTATGCCAACTTGTGAGGTATTGATTGATTCAAGGACAACCTTTGTCCTGTGATGTATCATTTCGAGGTGTGCCAGCTTGTTGGGTAGTGAGTGATTCAAAGATAACCTTTGTCCTGTCAGGTATCATTTCAAGCAATGCCAGGTTGTGATGTATTCAGTGATTCAAGGAGAGTCTTTGTTCTGTTAGGTATCAATTCTGGGTATGCCAGCTTGTGAAGTGTTAAGTGATTCAAGGAGAGCTCTTGTCCTGTCAGGTAGCATTTCTTGTTATGCCAGCTTGTGAGGTATCGAGTGATTCAAGAACAATATCTGTCTTGTCAGGTATCATTTCTAGATATGCCAACTTGTGAGGTATTGAGTGTTTCAAGGATAACCTTTGTCCTGTCAGGTACCATTTCAAGCTACGCCAGGTTGTGATGTATTCAGTGATTCAAGGAGAGCTCTTGTCTTGTCAGGTAGCATTTCTTGTTATGCCAGCTTGTGAGGTATCGAGTGATTCAAGGACAACCTTTGTTATATCAGTCATCATTCCTAGGTATATCAGCTTGTGGTGTATTGAGTGATTCAAGGAGAGCTTTCGTCTTGTAAGGTATCATTTTTTTTGTTATGCCAGCTTGTGAGGTGTTGAGTGATTCAAGGACAACCTTTGTCCTGTGATGTATCATTTCGAGGTGTGCCAGCTTGTTGGGTAGTGAGTGATTCAAAGATAACCTTTGTCCTGTCAGGTATCATTTTAAGCTATGCCATGTTGTGATGTTGTGATTCAAGGAGAGTCTTTGTTCTGTCAGGTATCACTTCTAGGTATGTCATCTTGTGAAGTGTTAAGTGATTCAAGGAGAGCTCTTGTCCTGTCAGGTAGCATTCCTTGTTATGCCAGCTTGTGAGGTATCGAGTGATTCAAGAACAATATCTGTCTTGTCAGGTATCATTTCTAGGTATGCCAATTTGTGAGGTATTGAGTGTTTCAAGGAGAACCTCTGTCCTGTCAGGTATCATTTCAAGCTATGCCGGGTTGTGATGTATTCAGTGATTCGAGAAGAGTCTTTGTTCTGTCAGGTATCATTTCTAGGTATGCCTGCTGGTGATGTATGGAGTGATTCAAGAATCTTTGTCTTGTCAGGTATCATTTCTTGGTATGTAAGCTTGTGAGGTATTGAGTGGTTCAAGGACAACCTTTGTGCTATCAGCTCAGTGATATCTTTTCTAGGTGTGTCAGATTGTGAGTTTTTGAGTGATTCAAGGAGAACGATTGTCCTGTCAGGCATCATTTCTAGGTATGCCTGCTGCTGATGTATTGTGTGATTCAAGAATCTTTGTCCTGTCAGGTATCACTCCTAGGTATGTCAGCTTGTGAGGTATTGAGTGATTCAAAAGGCAGCATTTGTTCTGTTAGGTATCACTTCTAGGTGTGTCAGCTTCTGATTTTTTGAGTGTTTTGATGAGAACGATTGTCCTGTCATGTATCATTTCTATGTATGCCAACTTGTGAGGTATTGAGTGATTCAAGGATAACCTTTGTTCTGTCAGGTATCATTTCTAGGTATGCCAACTTGTGAGGTATTGAGTGATTCAAGGACAACCTTTGTCCTGTGATGTATCATTTCGAGGTGTGCCAGCTTGTTGGGTAGTGAGTGATTCAAAGATAACCTTTGTCCTGTCAGGTATCATTTCAAGCAATGCCAGGTTGTGATGTATTCAGTGATTCAAGGAGAGTCTTTGTTCTGTTAGGTATCAATTCTGGGTATGCCAGCTTGTGAAGTGTTAAGTGATTCAAGGAGAGCTCTTGTCCTGTCAGGTAGCATTTCTTGTTATGCCAGCTTGTGAGGTATCGAGTGATTCAAGAACAATATCTGTCTTGTCAGGTATCATTTCTAGATATGCCAACTTGTGAGGTATTGAGTGTTTCAAGGATAACCTTTGTCCTGTCAGGTACCATTTCAAGCTACGCCAGGTTGTGATGTATTCAGTGATTCAAGGAGAGCTCTTGTCTTGTCAGGTAGCATTTCTTGTTATGCCAGCTTGTGAGGTATCGAGTGATTCAAGGACAACCTTTGTTATATCAGTCATCATTCCTAGGTATGTCAGCTTGTGGTGTATTGAGTGATTCAAGGAGAGCTTTCGTCTTGTAAGGTATCATTTTTTTTGTTATGCCAGCTTGTGAGGTGTTGAGTGATTCAAGGACAACCTTTGTCCTGTGATGTATCATTTCGAGGTGTGCCAGCTTGTTGGGTAGTGAGTGATTCAAAGATAACCTTTGTCCTGTCAGGTATCATTTTAAGCTATGCCATGTTGTGATGTTGTGATTCAAGGAGAGTCTTTGTTCTGTCAGGTATCACTTCTAGGTATGTCATCTTGTGAAGTGTTAAGTGATTCAAGGAGAGCTCTTGTCCTGTCAGGTAGCATTCCTTGTTATGCCAGCTTGTGAGGTATCGAGTGATTCAAGAACAATATCTGTCTTGTCAGGTATCATTTCTAGGTATGCCAATTTGTGAGGTATTGAGTGTTTCAAGGAGAACCTCTGTCCTGTCAGGTATCATTTCAAGCTATGCCGGGTTGTGATGTATTCAGTGATTCGAGAAGAGTCTTTGTTCTGTCAGGTATCATTTCTAGGTATGCCTGCTGGTGATGTATGGAGTGATTCAAGAATCTTTGTCTTGTCAGGTATCATTTCTTGGTATGTAAGCTTGTGAGGTATTGAGTGGTTCAAGGACAACCTTTGTGCTATCAGCTCAGTGATATCTTTTCTAGGTGTGTTAGATTGTGAGTTTTTGAGTGATTCAAGGAGAACGATTGTCCTGTCAGGCATCATTTCTAGGTATGCCTGCTGCTGATGTATTGTGTGATTCAAGAATCTTTGTCCTGTCAGGTATCACTCCTAGGTATGTCAGCTTGTGAGGTATTGAGTGATTCAAAAGGCAGCATTTGTTCTGTTAGGTATCACTTCTAGGTGTGTCAGCTTCTGATTTTTTGAGTGTTTTGATGAGAACGATTGTCCTGTCATGTATCATTTCTATGTATGCCAACTTGTGAGGTATTGAGTGATTCAAGGATAACCTTTGTTCTGTCAGGTATCATTTCTAGGTATGCCAACTTGTGAGGTATTGAGTGATTCAAGGAGAGTCTTTGTCCTGTCAGGTATCGTTTTTAGGTATATGTCAGTTTGTATTGAGTGTTTCAAGTAGAACATTTGTCCTATCAGGTATCACTTCTTGGTATGTCCGCTTGTGAAGCACTGATATTTCAGTGTGGAGATTGAAAATGTACTCCTCCCTGTGGAAAGTGAACCCCTGGTTAATATTTCGTTGTGAAAAAACGGAATCGCTCCCTGGAATTTGGACCGGGTGGCCGGTGACAGATTGTAAATGGACCACCTTGGAAATGGATTTTTTGGGGGTCTATTTTGTATATGACACCGGCATGGGATTGGATGTGTACGGGATTGTCTTGTTTTAGAGCTAATCGATATGCGTTAGAAATATATTCAGGTCAAACAAGGGATATCTTTCATAACGTACATTTGAAATAACCTTACAGTATTTCAGGTTCTTTCTTGCAAGTATGGGTGCTTCTGGTTCGTTAGGATTTAGATCATTATATTAGCAGTTTAACAATCTGGGATAAAATGTGTAATAGACGTAGAATCAATACCCAGTATTGACACTAATTCAGCCTAATCAGTTAACTAGTAACTAATTCAGCAATCCGTATCACCGTACCGGCACCTGCTCTCAACACCTCACACGGTAACAGGTGTTCGTGCCAACGCTCACTCGCCTATTCGTACGCAGTAAAGCAATGATATGTTGAGTAGTGACAAGGATTTGAGTATAGGACGGAGCTAGTGTCAGTTCCCCTGTCAGTCTGAGAGTACAAGAGGGAGATAGTGTCAGTTCTCCTGTCAGTCTGAGAGTACAAGAAGGAGTTAGTGTCAGTTCCCTGTCAGTCTGAGAGTACAAGACGGAGTCAGTGTCAGTTCCCCTGTCAGTCTGAGAGTACAGGAGGGAGTTAGTGTCAGTTCTGTCAGTCTGAGAGTACAGGAGGGAGTCAGTGTCAGTTCCCCTGTCAGTCTGAGAGTACAGGACGGAGATAGTGTCAGTTCCCCTGTCAGTCTGAGAGTACAGGACGGAGTTAGTGTCAGTTCTCCTGTCAGTCTGAGAGTACAGGACGGAGTTAGTGTCATTTCTCCTGTCAGTCTGAGAGTACAGGACGGAGTTAGTGTCAGTTCTCCTGTCAGTCTGAGAGTACAGGACGGAGTTAGTGTCATTTCTCCTGTCAGTCTGAGAGTACAGGACGGAGTTAGTGTCAGTTCTCCTGTCAGTCTGAGAGTACAGGACGGAGTTAATGTCAGTTCTCCTGTCAGTCTGGGAGCACAGGACGTAGTAAATGTCAGTTCTCCTGTCAGTCTGAGAGTACAGGAGGGAGTTAGTGTCAGTTCTCCTCTCAGTCTGAGAGTACAGGAGGGAGTTAGTGTCAGTTCTCCTCTCAGTCTGAGATTACATGACGGAGTTAGTGTCATTTCCCTGTCAATCTGAGCTAGAGTACAGGACGGAGTTCGTGTCAGTTCTCCTGTCAGTCTGAAAGTACTGGACGGAGTTAGTGTCTGTTCCCCTGTCAGTCTGAGCGTACAGGACGGAGAGTACAGGACGGAGTCAGTGTCAGTTCTCCTGTCAGTCTGAGAGTACAGGACGGAGTTAGTGTCAGTTCTCCTGTCAGTCTGAGAGTACAGGAGGGAGTTAGTGTCAGTTCTCCTCTCAGTCTGAGATTACATGATGGACTTAGTGTCATTTCCCTGTCAATCTGAGAGTACAGGACGGAGTTAGTGTCAGTTCTCCTGTCAGTCTGAAAGTACTGGACGGAGTTAGTGTCTGTTCCCCTGTCAGGCTGAGCGTACAGGACGGAGTTAGTGTCAGTTCTCCTGTCAGTCTGACAGTACAAGAAGGAGTTAGTGTCAGTTCCCTGTCAGTCTGAGAGTACAGAAGGGAGTTAGTGTCAGTTCTCCTATCAGTCTGAGAGTACAGGAAGGAGTTAGTGTCAGTTCCTATGTCAGTCTGAGAGTACAGGACGGAGTTAGTGTCAGTTTGCTGTCAGTCTGAGAGTACCAGACGGAGTTAGTGTCAGTTCCCCTGTCAGTCTGAGAGTATAGGACGGAGTTAGAGTCAGTTCCCCAGTCAGTCTGAGAGTATAGGACGGAGTTAGTGTCAGTTCTCCTGTCAGTCTGAGAGTACAGGACGGAGTTACTGTCAGTTCCCCTGTCAGTCTGAGAGTGCAGGACGGAGTTAATGTCAGTTCTCCTGTCAGTCTGAGAGTACAGGACGGAGTTAGTGTCAGTTCCCCAGTCAGTCTGACAGTGCAGGACGGAGTTAGTGTCAGTTCCCCTGTCAGTCTCAGAGTAAAGGACGGAGCTGGTGTCAGTTCCCCTGTCAGTCTGAGAGTACAGGACCGAGTTACTGTCAGTTCCCCTGTCAGTCTGAGAGTACAGGACGGAGTTAGTGTCAGTTCTCCTATCATTCTGAGAGTACAGGGCGGAGTTAGTGTCAGTTCTTCTGTCAGTCTGAGAGTACATGACGGAGTTAGTGTCAGTTCCCCTGTCAGTCTGAGAGTACAGGACGGAGTTAGTGTCAGTTGTCCTGTCAGTCTGAGAGTACAGGACAGAGTTAGTGTCAGTTCTTCTGTCAGTTTGAGAGTACAGGACGGAGTTAGTGTAAGTTCCCCTGTCAGTCTGAGAGTACAGGAGAGAGTCAGTGTCAGTTCCCCTGTCAGTCTGAGAGTACAGGACGGAGTTAGTGTCAGTTCTCCTGTCAGTCTGAGAGTACAGGACGGAGTTAGTGTCAGTTCCCCTGTCAGACTGAGAGTACAGGACGGAGTTAGTGTCAGTTCTCCTGTCAGTCTGAGAGTACAAGAGGGAGTTAGGGTCAGTTCCCCTTTCAGTTGAGAGTACAGGACGGAGATAGTGTCAGTTCTTCTGTCAGTCTGAGAGTACAGGACGGAGTTAGTGTCAGTTCTCCTGTCAGTCTGGGAGTACAGGACGGAGTTAGTGTCAGTTCCCCTGTCAGTCTGAGAGTACAGGACGGAGTCAGTGTCAGTTCTCCTGTCAGTCTGAGAGTACAGGACGGAGTTAGTGTCATTTCTAATGTCAGTCTGAGAGTACAGGACGGAGTTAGTGTCAGTTCCCCTGTCAGTCTGAGAGTACAGGACGGAGTTAGTGTCAGTTCTCCTGTCAGTCTGAGAGTACAGGACGGAGTTAGTGTCAGTTCCCCTGTCAGTCTGAGAGTACAGGACGGAGTTAGTGTCAGTTCCCCAGTCAGTCTAATATTGCTGTACATGTACCAATATTTAGTTGTAGATATGCACGCTGAGCCAGTGTCACTACTGGTAGACGTTGTAGCTAGTTGTCCTCGACGATATCATGTCATTTTTATGTAGCCTTTGCGATTATTAGTGCAATTATGTACTTATCATGCACCTATTTGACTCAGTCTATTTTGTACCCGTGATTGGCTTTAATCGTTTGGTGAATAGTTGCATGAAAAACCATTAGGTGTACAGTATAAACAATCCTATGTGGAAGTTGTTTTTCCACCATGAGGTCATGGTGGGTTTTTGAACGAATATTTGGACGCACTTTGGTTAAAGTCGTGAGGAATATCAATTGTGGTATCAATTGAGGTTGATACCTTGATTTTTTGTTTGTTTTAACATTGATAACAGGTTGGAATATCTGCATTAACACCATTCAAAACTTGTATCACTATTACTGACATGTCTTATACAGCTTCTCTAATGCGATTGGAAAACGCGTTTTGCAGATGCAATTACCTAAACTGCAGGTATGTGGGGTTGTGAGGTATTGCGTGACTCAAGGACAGCCGTTGTCCTGTCAGGTATCACTTCTAGGTATGCCAGCTTGTGAGGTGTTAAGTGATTCAAGAACAATATCTGTCCTGTCAGGTATCACTTCTAGGTTTGTCAGCTTGTGAGGTATTGAGTGATTCAAGGACAACCTTTGTCCTGTCAGGTATCACTTCTAGGTATGCCAGCTTGTGAAGTGTTAAGTGATTCAAGGAGAGCTCTTGTCCTGTCAGGTAGCATTCCTTGTTATGCCAGCTTGTGAGGTATTGAGTGATTCAAGAACAACCTTTGTCCTGTGATGTATCATTTCGAGGTGTGCCAGCTTGTTGGGTAGTGAGTGATTCAAAGATAACCGTTGTCCTTTCAGGTATCATTTTAAGCTATGCCATGTTGTGATGTATTCAGTGATTCAAGGAGAGTCTTTGTTCTTCCAGGTATCATTTCTAAGTATGTCAGCTTGTGAGGTATTGAGTGATTCAAGGACAACCTTTGTCCTGTCAGGTATCAATTCTAGGTGTGTCAGCTTGTGAGGTATTGAGTGCTTCAAGGAGAACCTTTGTTCTGTCAGGTATCAATTCTAGGTGTGTCAGCTTGTGAGGTATTGAGTGATTCAAGGACAACCTTTGTCCTGTCAGGTATCAATTCTAGGTGTGTCAGCTTGTGAGGTATTGAGTGCTTCAAGGAGAACCTTTGTCCTGTCAGGTATCAATTCTAGGTGTGTCAGCTTGTGAGGTATTGAGTGATTCAAGGACAACCTTTGTCCTGTCAGGTATCAATTCTAGGTGTGTCAGCTTGTGAGGTATTGGGTGCTTCAAGGAGAACCTTTGTCTTGTCAGGTATCATTTCTAGGTATGTCAGCTTGTGAGGTGTTGAGTGATTCAAGGACAACCTTTGTCCTGTCAGGTATCAATTCTAGGTATGCCAGCTTGTGAAGTGTTAAGTGATTCAAGGAGAGCTCTTGTCCTGTCAGGTATCATTTCTTGTTATGCCAGCTTGTGGGAATCAAGTGAATCAAGAACAATATCTGTCCTGTCAGGTATCATTTCTAGGTATGCCAACTTGTGAGGTATTGAGTGATTCAAGGACCTTTGTCCTGTGATGTATCATTTCGAGGTGTGCCAGCTTGTTGGGTAGTGAGTGATTCAAAGATAACCTTTGTCCTGTCAGGTATCATTTCAAGCAATGCCAGGTTGTGATGTATTCAGTGATTCAAGGAGAGTCTTTGTTCTGTTAGGTATCAATTGTGGGTATGCCAGCTTGTGAAGTGTTAAGTGATTCAAGGAGAGCTCTTGTCCTGTCAGGTAGCATTTCTTGTTATGCCAGCTTGTGAGGTATCGAGTGATTCAAGAACAATATCTGTCTTGTCAGGTATCATTTCTAGATATGCCAACTTGTGAGGTATTGAGTGTTTCAAGGATAACCTTTGTCCTGTCAGGTACCATTTCAAGCTACGCCAGGTTGTGATGTATTCAGTGATTCAAGGAGAGCTCTTGTCTTGTCAGGTAGCATTTCTTGTTATGTCAGCTTGTGAGGTATCGAGTGATTCAAGGACAACCTTTGTTATATCAGTCATCATTCCTAGGTATGTCAGCTTGTGGTGTATTGAGTGATTCAAGGAGAGCTTTCGTCTTGTAAGGTATCATTTTTTTGTTATGCCAGCTTGTGAGGTGTTGAGTGATTCAAGGACAACCTTTGTCCTGTGATGTATCATTTCGAGGTGTGCCAGCTTGTTGGGTAGTGAGTGATTCAAAGATAACCTTTGTCCTGTCAGGTATCATTTTAAGCTATGCCATGTTGTGATGTTGTGATTCAAGGAGAGTCTTTGTTCTGTCAGGTATCACTTCTAGGTATGTCATCTTGTGAAGTGTTAAGTGATTCAAGGAGAGCTCTTGTCCTGTCAGGTAGCATTCCTTGTTATGCCAGCTTGTGAGGTATCGAGTGATTCAAGAACAATATCTGTCTTGTCAGGTATCATTTCTAGGTATGCCAATTTGTGAGGTATTGAGTGTTTCAAGGAGAACCTCTGTCCTGTCAGGTATCATTTCAAGCTATGCCGGGTTGTGATGTATTCAGTGATTCGAGAAGAGTCTTTGTTCTGTCAGGTATCATTTCTAGGTATGCCTGCTGGTGATGTATGGAGTGATTCAAGAATCTTTGTCTTGTCAGGTATCATTTCTTGGTATGTAAGCTTGTGAGGTATTGAGTGGTTCAAGGACAACCTTTGTGCTATCAGCTCAGTGATATCTTTTCTAGGTGTGTCAGATTGTGAGTTTTTGAGTGATTCAAGGAGAACGATTGTCCTGTCAGGCATCATTTCTAGGTATGCCTGCTGCTGATGTATTGTGTGATTCAAGAATCTTTGTCCTGTCAGGTATCACTCCTAGGTATGTCAGCTTGTGAGGTATTGAGTGATTCAAAAGGCAGCATTTGTTCTGTTAGGTATCACTTCTAGGTGTGTCAGCTTCTGATTTTTTGAGTGTTTTGATGAGAACGATTGTCCTGTCATGTATCATTTCTATGTATGCCAACTTATGAGGTATTGAGTGATTCAAGGATAACCTTTGTTCTGTCAGGTATCATTTCTAGGTATGCCAACTTGTGAGGTATTGAGTGATTCAAGGAGAGTCTTTGTCCTGTCAGGTATCGTTTTTAGGTATATGTCAGTTTGTATTGAGTGTTTCAAGTAGAACATTTGTCCTGTCAGGTATCACTTCTTGGTATGTCCGCTTGTGAAGCACTGATATTTCAGTGTGGAGATTGAAAATGTACTCCTCCCTGTGGAAAGTGAACCCCTGGTTAATATTTCGTTGTGAAAAAACGGAATCGCTCCCTGGAATTTGGACCGGGTGGCCGGTGATAGATTGTAAATGGACCACCTTGGAAATGGATTTTTTGGGGGTCTATTTTGTATATGACACCGGCATGGGATTGGATGTGTACGGGATTGTCTTGTTTTAGAGCTAATCGATATGCGTTAGAAATATATTCAGGTCAAACAAGGGATATCTTTTATAACGTACATTTGAAATAACCTTACAGTATTTCAGGTTCTTTCTTGCAAGTATGGGTGCTTCTGGTTCGTTAGGATTTAGATCATTATATTAGCAGTTTAACAATCTGGGATAAAATGTGTAATAGACGTAGAATCAATACCCAGTATTGACACTAGTTCAGCCTAATCAGTTAACTAGTAACTAATTCAGCAATCTGTATCACCGTACCGGCACCTGCTCTCAACACCTCACACGGTAACAGGTGTTCGTGCCAACGCTCACTCGCCTATTCGTACGCAGTAAAGCAATGATATGTTGAGTAGTGACAAGGATTTGAGTATAGGACGGAGCTAGTGTCAGTTCCCCTGTCAGTCTGAGAGTACAAGAGGGAGATAGTGTCAGTTCTCCTGTCAGTCTGAGAGTACAAGAAGGAGTTAGTGTCAGTTCCCTGTCAGTCTGAGAGTACAAGACGGAGTCAGTGTCAGTTCCCCTGTCAGTCTGAGAGTACAGGAGGGAGTTAGTGTCAGTTCTGTCAGTCTGAGAGTACAGGAGGGAGTCAGTGTCAGTTCCCCTGTCAGTCTGAGAGTACAGGACGGAGATAGTGTCAGTTCCCCTGTCAGTCTGAGAGTACAGGACGGAGTTAGTGTCAGTTCTCCTGTCAGTCTGAGAGTACAGGACGGAGTTAGTGTCATTTCTCCTGTCAGTCTGAGAGTACAGGACGGAGTTAGTGTCAGTTCTCCTGTCAGTCTGAGAGTACAGGACGGAGTTAGTGTCATTTCTCCTGTCAGTCTGAGAGTACAGGACGGAGTTAGTGTCAGTTCTCCTGTCAGTCTGAGAGTACAGGACGGAGTTAATGTCAGTTCTCCTGTCAGTCTGGGAGCACAGGACGTAGTAAATGTCAGTTCTCCTGTCAGTCTGAGAGTACAGGAGGGAGTTAGTGTCAGTTCTCCTCTCAGTCTGAGAGTACAGGAGGGAGTTAGTGTCAGTTCTCCTCTCAGTCTGAGATTACATGACGGAGTTAGTGTCATTTCCCTGTCAATCTGAGCTAGAGTACAGGACGGAGTTCGTGTCAGTTCTCCTGTCAGTCTGAAAGTACTGGACGGAGTTAGTGTCTGTTCCCCTGTCAGTCTGAGCGTACAGGACGGAGAGTACAGGACGGAGTCAGTGTCAGTTCTCCTGTCAGTCTGAGAGTACAGGACGGAGTTAGTGTCAGTTCTCCTGTCAGTATGAGAGTACAGGAGGGAGTTAGTGTCAGTTCTCCTCTCAGTCTGAGATTACATGATGGACTTAGTGTCATTTCCCTGTCAATCTGAGAGTACAGGACGGAGTTAGTGTCAGTTCTCCTGTCAGTTTGAAAGTACTGGACGGAGTTAGTGTCTGTTCCCCTGTCAGGCTGAGCGTACAGGACGGAGTTAGTGTCAGTTCTCCTGTCAGTCTGATAGTACAAGAAGGAGTTAGTGTCAGTTCCCTGTCAGTCTGAGAGTACAGAAGGGAGTTAGTGTCAGTTCTCCTATCAGTCTGAGAGTACAGGAAGGAGTTAGTGTCAGTTCCTATGTCAGTCTGAGAGTACAGGACGGAGTTAGAGTCAGTTCCCCAGTCAGTCTGAGAGTACAGGACGGAGTTAGTGTCAGTTCTCCTGTCAGTCTGAGAGTACAGGACGGAGTTACTGTCAGTTCCCCTGTCAGTCTGAGAGTGCAGGACGGAGTTAGTGTCATTTCTAATGTCAGTCTGAGAGTACAGGACGGAGTTAGTGTCAGTTCCCCTGTCAGTCTGAGAGTACAGGACGGAGTTAGTGTCAGTTCTCCTGTCAGTCTGAGAGTACAGGACGGAGTTAGTGTCAGTTCCCCTGTCAGTCTGAGAGTACAGGACGGAGTTAGTGTCAGTTCCCCAGTCAGTCTGAGAGTACAGGAGGGAGTTAGTGTCAGTTCTCCTGTCAGTCTGAGAGTACAGGACGGAGTTAGTGTCAGTTCCCCAGTCAGTCTGAGAGTACAGGACGGAGTTAGTGTCAGTTATCCTGTCAGTCTGAGAGTACAGGACGGAGTTAGTGTCAGTTCCCCTGTCAGTCTGACAGTACAGGACCGAGTTAGTGTCAGTTCCCCTGTCAGTCTGAGAGTAAAGGAAGGAGTTAGTGTCAGTTCCCCTGTCAGCCTGACAGTACAGGACCGAGTTAGTGTCAGTTCCCCTGTCAGTCTGAGAGTAAAGGAAGGAGTTAGTGTCAGTTCCCCTGTCAGCCTGACAGTACAGGACCGAGTTAGTGTCAGTTCCCCTGTCAGTCTGAGAGTACAGGTCGGAGTTAGTGTCAGTTCCCCTGTCAGTCTGAGAGTGCAGGACGGAGTTAGTGTCAGTTCCCCTGTCAGTCTGATAGTAAAGGACGGAGTTAGAGTCAGTTCTCCTGTCAGTCTGAGGGTACAGGACGGAGTTAATGTCAGTTCCCCAGTCAGTCAAGGAGTGCACGACGGAGTTAGTGTCAGTTCCCCTGTCAGTCTGAGATTAAAGGAAGGAGTTAATGTCAGTTCCCCTGTCAGTCTGACAGTACAGGACCGAGTTAGTGTCAGTTCCCCTGTCAGTCTGAGAGTAAAGGACGGAGTTATTGTCAGTTCCCTTGTCAGTCTGAGAGTACAGGACGGAGTTAGTGTCAGTTCTCCTGTCAGTCTGAGAGTACAGGACGGAGTTAGTGTCAGTTCTCCTGTCAGTCTGAGAGTACAGGACGGAGTTAGTGTCAGTTCCCCTGTCAGTCTGAGAGTACAGGACGGACTTAATGTCAGTTCTCCTGTCAGTCTGAGAGTAGAGTAAGGAGTTTGCGTCAGATCCCCTGTCAGTCTGAGAGTACAGGAGGGAGTCAGTGTCAGTTCTCCAGTCAGTATGAGAGTACAGGAGGGAGTTAGTGTCAGTTCCCCGTCAGTCTGACAGTACAGGACGGAGTTAGTGTCAGTTCTCCTGTCAGTCTGAGAGTACATGACGGACTTAGTGTCAGTTCTCCTGTCAGTCTGAGAGTACAGGACGGAGTTAGTGTCGGCTCCCCAGTTAGTCTGAGAGTACAGGACGGAGTTAGTGTCAGTTCCCCTGTCAGTCTGAGAGTACAGGACGGAGTCAGTGTCAGTTCCCTTGTCAGCCTGAGAGTACAGGAGGGAGTTAGTGTCAGTTGTCCTGTCAGCCTGAGAGTACAGGACGGACCTATTGTCAGTTCTCCTGTCAGTCTGAGAGTACAATACGGAGTTAGTGTCAGTTCTCCTGTCAGTCTGAGAGTACAGGACGGACTTAGTGTCAGTTCTCCTGTCAGTCTGAGAGTACAGGACGGAGTCAGTGTCAGTTTTCCTGTCAGTCTGAGAGTACAGGACGGACTTAATGTCAGTTCCCCTGTCAGTCTGACAGTACAGGACCGAGTTAGTGTCAGTTCCCCTGTCAGTCTGAGAGTAAAGGACGGAGTTATTGTCAGTTCCCTTGTCAGTCTGAGAGTACAGGACGGAGTTAGTGTCAGTTCTCCTGTCAGTCTGAGAGTACAGGACGGAGTTAGTGTCAGTTCTCCTGTCAGTCTGAGAGTACAGGACGGAGTTAGTGTCAGTTCCCCTGTCAGTCTGAGAGTACAGGACGGACTTAATGTCAGTTCTCCTGTCAGTCTGAGAGTAGAGTAAGGAGTTTGCGTCAGATCCCCTGTCAGTCTGAGAGTACAGGAGGGAGTCAGTGTCAGTTCTCCAGTCAGTATGAGAGTACAGGAGGGAGTTAGTGTCAGTTCCCCGTCAGTCTGACAGTACAGGACGGAGTTAGTGTCAGTTCTCCTGTCAGTCTGAGAGTACATGACGGACTTAGTGTCAGTTCTCCTGTCAGTCTGAGAGTACAGGACGGAGTTAGTGTCGGCTCCCCAGTTAGTCTGAGAGTACAGGACGGAGTTAGTGTCAGTTCCCCTGTCAGTCTGAGAGTACAGGACGGAGTCAGTGTCAGTTCCCTTGTCAGCCTGAGAGTACAGGAGGGAGTTAGTGTCAGTTGTCCTGTCAGCCTGAGAGTACAGGACGGACCTATTGTCAGTTCTCCTGTCAGTCTGAGAGTACAATACGGAGTTAGTGTCAGTTCTCCTGTCAGTCTGAGAGTACAGGACGGACTTAGTGTCAGTTCTCCTGTCAGTCTGAGAGTACAGGACGGAGTCAGTGTCAGTTTTCCTGTCAGTCTGAGAGTACAGGACGGACTTAATGTCAGTTCTCCTGTCAGTCTGAGAGTACAGGATGGAGTTAGTGTCAGTACCCCTGTCAGTCTGAGAGTACAGGAGGGAGTTAGTGTCAGTTCTCCTGTCAGTCTGAGAGTACAGGACGGACTTAGTGTCAGTTCTCCTGTCAGTCTGAGAGTACAGGATGAGTTAGTGTCAGTTCTCCTATCAGTCTGAGAGTACAGGACGGACTTAGTGTCTGTTCTCCTGTCAGTCTGAGAGTACTGGACAGAGTTAGTGTCAGTTCTCCTGTCAGTCTGAGAGTACAGGACGGAGTTAGTGTCAGTTCCCCTCTCAGTCTGAGAGTACAGGAGGGAGTTAGTGTCAGATCCCCTGTCAGTCTGAGAGTATAGGACGGAGTTACTATCAGTTCTCCTGTCAGTCTGAGAGTACAGGAGGGATTTAGTGTCAGTTCCCCTGTCAGTCTGAGAGTACAGGACGGAGTCAGTGTCAGTTCCCCTGTCAGTCTGAGAGTACAGGAGGGAGTTAGTGTCAGTTCTCCTGTCAGTCTGAGAGTACAGGACGGAGTTAGTGTCAGTTCCCAAGTCTGTCTGAGAGTACAGGACGGAGTTAGTGTCAGTTCTCCTGTCAGTCCGAGAATACAGGACGGAGTTCGTATCTGTTCCCCTGTCAGTCTGAGAGTACAGGACGGAGTTAGTGTCAGTTCCCAAGTCTGTCTGAGAGTACAGGACGGAGTTAGTGTCAGTTCTCCTGTCAGTCCGAGAATACAGGACGGAGTTCGTATCTGTTCCCCTGTCAGTCTGAGAGTACAGGACGGAGTTAGTGTCAGTTCTCCTGTCAGTCTGAGAGTACAGGACGGAGTTAGTGTCAGTTCCCCTGTCAGTCTGAGAGTGCAGGACGGGGTTAGTGTCAGTTCTCCTGTCATTCTGAGAGTACAGGAAGGAGTTAGTGTCAGTTCTCCTGTCAGTCTGAGAGTACAGGAGGACTTAGTGTCAGTTCCCCTGTCAGTCTGAGAGTACAGGACGGAGCTAGTGTCTGTTCCCCTGTCGGTCTGAGAGTACAGGACAGAGTTAGTGTCAGTTCTCCTGTCAGTCTGAGAGTATAGGACGGAGTTAGTGTCAGTTCTCCTGTCATTCTGAGAGTACAGGAGGGAGTTAGTGTCAGTTCTCCTGTCAGTCTGAAAGTACAAGACGGAGTTAGTGTCAGTTCTCCTCTCAGTCTGAGAGTACAGAAGGGAGTTAGTGTCAGTTCTCCTGTCAGTCGAGAGCACAGGACGGAGTTGGTGTCAGTTCCCCTGTCAGTCTGAGAGTAGAGGACGGAGTTAGTGTCAGTTCTCCTGTCAGTCTGAGAGTACAGAAGGGAGTTAGTGTCAGTTCCTCTGTCAGTCTGAGAGTACAAGAGGGAGTCAGCTCTATGTCAGTTCTCCTGTCAGTCTGAGAGTACAGGGCGGAATTCTTCTTGTTGTGTCCCGACACATCACTATGGGAAATAGTACTCCGTGTCTGGGGATCGAGAGGCCCAACAAGCAGCTTCTGATTGGCTCAGAACTTATTTCTTTCCGGGGAGATAGTATAGTATGGTTTCTGTGCTCGCCTATCTCCATTGGGGGTGTTTACAAGAGAGAGAGAGAGAGAGAGAGAGAGAGAGAGAGAGATGACAGACAGAATCCAGGCAGGGCCCTTATACAAAATTGTTTCCCAGGACTACACGGACCGGCCAGCCTCAGATATCTATGCCAACCTTCTGGCCGAAGAACTATCCATTGTGCATTTCCGAAATAGTAGTTTTCTAAAAACTCTATATAGTGTGTATATTCACAGGTAAATATATAATAACATCACGTGTGATTTTGATGTTTCATTCCATGTTAACAATGATAGCCAAACAAGGCAGACAGTGTATACCATCAGAGTAAATAATTGCAATGTACCTAATGTGGGCCGTACACTCGTGTAGCCGATAACTCACATATACCTAGAAAGAAGCTCATTAATCTCGCTATCATTTATACATTGAAGCCCGTGAGTGTAACACAACTATGACAAGTCGACGATGATAAAAAATAACAATTTGATTGATAGTTATCATCCGAGGTAGGTGTAGAGTCCCTCACACCATGTGGCGTAACTGCAGATAATTATCAAACCGTACAATATCATGAGAAAGACACACAGCGAAACATGGGTCTACGTGACTGAACAACTCTCGTCTTTTGGCAAAGTCTGTGCGCTAACTAATTTGCGCCTGCCCTCGTCAGATGAATCTATGGGAGCGTTGCTTTATTTACCAGGCTGTCAGCCTGTCATCTGCTAGGTTACAGCGATATATCTAGGATATAATGAGCCAGCCGCAGTGTCGACTTGAGCATGCGTGGGGTCTGTAAGCCTGTGCCATGTGTGTTCTTCCGCCTATTCTGTACAATTAATAAACGCTGATAGATGTGGGTCGTACATTGTGGCCTCTGTACCTCTGCTAGATCGGTGCAGTTGCGAACGCTGTACACGCCGCTAATATGGTACTCGGCTGTTTGTACCGGAAGTGACTTCGGCCCGATTCCCATGCCCAGTAAAACACGCACATGGTGAACGTCAGAGAGCGGGTGGGGTGTTACTACGGTAGGACTCTGTAACACGACGTCTGCCTACGTTCAAGTTAGTGAAATCGCTTGATGGATGCACTTTCTATTGGATAACACTGACGTCATTGGCAGGTCCGCAAATTATTTCAAAAATAAAATCTCGCGCATATGCATGCGAAGTCTGGGAAAGTTACAAAGCCGAAACCAGGATATTTCTCGAATGGAAAACCACACAGACTTTTGTGGTAGCGTAACACAGTAATCTTGCGATTAAAATCTTTTTGAAATCGGGAAAAGTCGCCAGCGTGAATTAGCGCAGATGTTATATTTGAAACCATAATTCATTGTTTGCCTCATGACGAAGAGCGCACAGGCGCCTGTGTCGAAGTTTGAAGGTTCATCACGAGCACTTTTGTTATAATGTTACATGACTAGTGATCTACAGTGGAAAATATTATTTGTGTGACTAATTAAAATGCTTTGGAATAAAAAATTCTGGGTGATTTCTGTTAGATCGAGGACTACATTCCCCCTCAGCAGTGCGCGATAATACCAGCCTTCGATATATACTCTAGCATCGAGGAAACAACTTCCGTGGAAGCAACTATTCACGCGGAAATAACGTTCTTTTCGCGTAAACAAAGTTATTTACCCCAATCGACCAAGAGAAAGATAAAAGCACGTGTATAGGCAACATTTATTTCACACACGGCAGAAGTAAATAAAAACTTTATTTACATGGGAAAACGTTGCTTATGCATAAATAACTTTATTTACGCGGAAATAACATAATATACACATAAATTATATTCATTATGTATCAGTCGTATTACTTCGAGAAATAAATAAGTTTTTTTTACAATGTCACTTAATAGCCACAGTAGGAGTAGGCATGCACCCAGCCTTCAGCATGCGTAAATAGATAAAACGGAACTGACAATGAGGGTATACATGTATTTATATTCAGATACCTGATACAATCCGTCTCTAAGTCTTGGTGATATGAACAACTGACCCATGTTCAATCGTTTAGCAGACTTTATCACAAATGCGCGAGTATTGCGTAACTTAAATAGGCTGGATCACTGCTTTCGTTATGTTACTCAGCTAAATATACCTGCCAAGTATGCTCTATGTCATCCTTGCTGATTATTTACTGCAATCAAGAATAATTATTTAACAAAATGATATGTGTAGTTCGACTTGTTCGTTGCCATGTGCACACACCCACAATAGATTCTATAAGGTGTTTCTGAAGAAAAAGTCAAACAGAAAAAATATACATGTTTTTGATTCACATTTATTATTAGTCATTGTCAGCTAGGGACGAATTAGGAATTATTTTTTATCCTTTGTTCAAAACTAATTTCGTTGTTGGATGAACCCACTTCTTTACAAAAGCTATGCGGCTTAAGTATGGTGGGTGGGGTAGAGTTCCATTCAGGTTTGGGACTGTATGGCAAACCATACCACACACTTCCTATCGTATCGTCCATGGACCTGGTAAGGGGTGTCCCTACCACACCATGAAGGTATTCTGGTGTTACCCATGTGGTGAAAGCCCATTCCCTATTTATTATACACCACGAAGTCCCAAAATATCGTTCACGTAAATTAATATTTTGCGCAATCGAGCAAATGATTCTGTGTCTTATTAAAGAGGAAAGAGTACCACATGCTATGTGAATGTTAATATTTTTAATATTGTTGACTCATTTAGAATATAAGAGGCCGTAAAGTTGGTATTCATGAGCATTGCACACTGTGTCCAATTTTTTCTTATTAAAAATTATTATTAAACTGACGAGCCTTGACATAATGCACACATTTTAAAGTCTAACTAGAGTGTATAATTTTTATGTTCTTATACCGTGGAGATGGTTTCCCTGATCATTTCGGTTTTTACAGAACTTGAAAATCTCAACCACAACCGGAGATATTTCTATTTTCGTGAATTACTTTTTTCCAATATATCAGCATTTTGCAGGACCTCATTAATTATTATAATTAGATATTCATGACGTCATATGAGTCAAGTACCATAATTAGCTATCTAAACCTCATTTATGCAAGGGTTATGATGTTTCCTATAGAAACTCATATGTTTTGTTGTAATGCATAGTCAGTATTATGTTATGCCATCATGTTGTCAAGGCTACACATTCAGAGCTAGCGCCCCTTAGCAACCAGTTGTTGGGTGGGTTGCTATGGACAATTGAACTGTTAGGACATGTGAAGGTGCTACTTTCTTTGAACATTTTGACAAAGGATCATAATGTAACAAAACTTGAGGTCCTAATGATGTGGGATTATCAGTGGTTAGCAACAAAATCTCCATAGCAACGTGGTTGCTATGGGCCATATTCCGGCTCTGGTTGCCATGACGCCAACAAAATTTATTTAAAATTTGAATATTTTTGATGTATGGAGTCATTATGTGAACAAAAATTATTTTCATGTTCTGGTTTCAATGAGCTCATTATCTCCCAGTGACTCATATGACGTCATCATTGCTCATTTGCATATTTGCATATGACCCGGATACGTCAATAGGACATGTCATAAACAAACCGCCATAACATAGTGACTATTCAAGATATTCAATTTTTGTAAAAACAGAAATGATCCCCAGACTTCCGTCTTTGACATTGACACTAAACCAAAAAAAGTTATTTTTTCACTCTAGTTAGGCTTTAAAATCTTATCATACCGGCAAACTTGATTTCGGATACATGTGACACGGGTAGTATCATTGAATGATCCCTAATTCAAGTATATATTGAATGATCCCGATTTCAAGTATATATTAATGTCATATATTTCAAGGACTTTGTCAATTGCAAGAAAAATAAAACTAGAACCCCCCCCCCCCCCCTCCCTTCTCCCCTCATTTCCAGGGTAGGGATTACGTCCAATACTAATTCCGAACCAGCATGTTACATGTACATATAAAAATGTACACCCCTTATTCCAGCACAAGATTTGCTTGTTTTACAGATACCGGTAATATGATATTTCAGAGCTAGTTCAAGAAATATTGTATTAATCTGTTTAGGCTACAATGAACCAAAGGCTTTTTGCACTGAACTGTTATGGCAAGCTATTGTTTACTATGGCGAGCAGCTATACTAGTTATGCCGCACCTATTAATCAAGATTATATGTGTGACCATCTACTTGCTAGTAATTTATTACACTAATATACAAATACTGCACTGTTGTTTTACAGGTACATGGAATTGCTAACCGAGGCAGTAACATGATGAAAACCGTGGCAATTTGTGGATGTCAAGCAAATTACGTCATCAGTGCAAAAGCTAAGTAACGTTTGGGTATATAGAGGATCTTAAATGAGTGCCCATTTGATATCAAATTTATCAAACGAGCCAAAGAACAACAGTTCTTAGCGAGTTTAATTAATTTGATATCAAATGGGCACGAATTTAAGATTCTGTTTATCACATGAAACACTATTACGGTCTTTTTACCGCATATTTACTGGTATTATCATTTTACAGTGCTTGCTGCAGTTTTTGTGCTTTGGTCCATGCAGGTTTTCCAAAGTACGTTTTGCATAATGACGTCATGTCTCCATCGTTCCGTTCTGCTTTATTACACGTGTTTAATTATACAAATACTGCACTGTTGCGCTACATATTATACACTGGGTGGGGCTTGCCCATAATTCTTGACGAGTCCACATCTGAAAGCCCATGCGACAAAAGATTTTTGCCGAGCAAAGCCCCTGCGAGGAAAGATTTTTACCGAGTCTTGACTCGTCAAGAATCATGGGCATGCTCCCACCCAGTGCTCTCAAGGTTACTGACCCGAGGCATGAACATTACCACACGAGGCGAAGCCAAGTGTAGTAATGTTTTTTGCCGAGGGTAGTAATTGCATGTACCTGCAGCGCAACAGTGCAGTATTTGTTTTACTATACAGAAATCATAATGGAGATTTCCAATATAGTGCCACTGTAGAATATAGATAAATCATATTCTACATGCGAACCATGTGCTGTCTGGCACTCTGAGGATTTCAGGCAAATAAATAACGTAAAATCAAAAACGTCATCAATACACAAGCTAAGTACCGTTGAGGTATATCAAATTACTGCATGGTGGGTAATCGATATACAGGAACGTGAACTAGTACGTACAATTGTTCAATGGCGATTGACCAATCACAGCACGATATTTTCACTTGAGGTATAGTAAATGAAATATATGCAATGGCTTTATGCCACTGTTAAACACGGTTTCATGTGATAAATCAATTTACTGCATGGCAAGTAATCGTTGCACAGGAACGTTTACTAGTACGTGAAATAGTTCGATAGCGATTGACCAATCATGATGCGGCGTTTTCGCTTGAGGTATAGTAATGACTATTAGTATTACTATTATTACCTTATTTAACATATTGTATTGAGTACTTGTCTTTTCCACATTCCGGAAATTCTAATCGTCGGATTCAGGAACACAAAAAAGTAGTTTTCTCATGAAATGATATCTTCCAAAGTTATCATTTCTTTGAATGTTTAAAGTGCCGGTACCAAGTTTATGTTTATTCAATTGCTACTTTTGTACTGTAACAAATAACATTCTGACACCAGAATTTCATGAAATTAGTGGCCGAAATAACCTTGGAAACCCGAGAACTACTTTCTGTGTGATAACATGTTAGGATTGCAGTGCTGAGGCTTTGTTGTGCTGCGACTAAGTTTTTGGCTATTCAGAGATCATTATTTATTCGGAATTGTGAATGATACGTAATGTATGAATATTCATGTTAAACACCATCTCAGTGAGAAAACAAACAAAAAAACGAGTTCCCCAGCAAAAGGAGAGTGGATCTACAGCCAACAAAGGCACAACACCAATCAATATAATCTGTTTATGCTTGTATAGTTTGCGATGAAGTATTAATTTACATCCGAATGCGTCTATTATACTTACATATTAATATATCATCGACCCACCTTATCGGTTACATTTGCGACAGAATTTCTGTTTTTACTTCATGACGGATACCAAATATTTAGAACAAGTAATAACGGACGTTAGATATCGATGGCATCCATTTTGTTAGCTGTTATTTTTTCTCTGGACTGTTCAATGGACAGCTAATCGATTGCTTACACGAACACAAACAAAATTTTATTGGCATAGAGATAGAAAATAACAAATACAAATAAAAATTGTACCCTCTTACATTCGTAAATATCTATAACACGTTCTAATTACATTTTCGAAGTTTTTCATCAAGTATTTCATATGACTCAAGATTGTACGAACATTTCACTGTAACATAAAACAAGAAAATGCAGCTAACTGCGGGATACGACATTAGAACTCGAGCATATCACCAGAACCACGAAAGCTGAATGTATTTTACACAACGTTACACCCCCTCCCCAACACCGCAAAAAAAGAAAAGAAAATTGAACCATATCCCCCACTTGATTCCAACTCATTCCCGTATATTATGATGAAACACATATGCCTACTTTAATCATATTCCTAATATGTAAACATTTATTTTGAATTCAATGAAACAGATACACCTGATAAAATGATATTGAACCTCATTAAAATATCCTTAAAATATTGGAAACTATGAGGAATATCTGCATCTGATATCATGAAATAGCTAACACATGTATACTGGGAAAATTAAAAGACCAGTTTAAAATGAAAAGGCTTCGCAATCCAGCATGGAATGATAAAATAGGTCAAATTACGGTAAATGTAGTCGTGGTATCGCAGACGAATCGTTGTGTTTACTTCATTACGCCAAAGAAGGCCACACGCAAGGTTACATTTACATGCATGCACGAAATGCTGCACAGAAAAATGTGCTTTCCAAAATACCTGTCATTGCGGTATAATTTGCTTTGCATTCTGGGAAAGTGAATTTCCATCGGCTCCGCCATTTCGACGTTTTTTCAGACGAGCTGAACATTTTGCGTAATTTTCTCAAACCTAACACTGTTGAGCCAGATCACAAGCCACATCAATCCCCACAAACATGGCGGTGATGTGAGTCAACAGCGGGGGCCGACCCAGGAGCGACGCCGAGAGAACCCAGTGGTACGAAAGGTGCGGCACCAATGTAAAGTTCGGCGACCCCACGATGAAGAGGTATACCCCATTATGTAGCCACCACGTCACAATGCTACAATATGATGTATATTGATATTGTCGGAAGCTTACGATGATATAAAAAAAAACAATATCCATTTATTTGGATCCGATTTTGTGTCTTATACCTTTCTGTTCTTATAATGGAATCCGTGAGGGGTACTTCGAGAGCAGAAGGGGGCAGCTTGAAACACCCGCTATCAAGGTGAAACAGGGGAACGAATTTGAAAACAGAGGGGGTAGCCTGAAAACGTTTTCAAACCTCCCCCCCCCCCCCCCCCCCTGGTAATTTGAAATTTGAAGAGGGGGTATAGCTTGGAAACGTTTCAAACTACCCCTCCCCGTGGTAATTTGAAATCGATTTCAAGCTACCGAGGAGTAGCCTGAAAATGGGAGTAGCTTGAAAGCTTTACACCGGGAAGAAAAATTGTACTTCAACGAGTGAACAAACACGGGGTCATTAATTACTGGCTGTTGAGGGGCGGGTGACAACCTCGACTGTAAATCCCCGCCCCTTGAGAATGACATCTTCTTATGCATATTTGCTACCAACTTGTCACCCTGTAACGTATACATGTCGTATATATGTCGGATTGCAAATGAAACCCTGCTATATTATGGACCTCATACAAGATACGTGAACTCGCCTTCCATTCATAGAAGGCGGCCTACTACGTTTGTTTATTTGACTTGTTTGTAAGTGTTATGCCTACTTACACATAAGTCAGAGAACACTGGCGAGGAATCAAACAAAACTAAAAATCGACTAAACGAGCAAGAACTGTTCCTGTGGCCTCTTATCGGCAAGATAATGAGTAGCCTTTGTTTTGTTGGCCACAAATCTGTGAGGCGGACCATAACGAGGGCGCCTGGTGAGTTATTGGGTTGTATCGCCGGCCTGAGGAGTCCGTGCCTGGCTCAGACCGCCTCCGACAGACCACTTCAGTGTTATGGCCCTGCCAGTCATTGCATGTCTTGTTACGACAAGTCCAGCTATGGCCGCCTAGTTCATATATGAATACCTGTGCTCAAGTTTATAATGCAATATTGTATTATCTATATAGAGTGATTACGAGTGTTTACTACCCACATAGTCATTGCCCGCAATGTTATTGTGCAGTGAGTTCATGCAGAGGAATTATTCTCCATGGGACTTATTGCCAAATGCGCTAACACATGAGAAGTATTCTCCACGGGACTTATTGCCAAATGCGCTAACACATGAGAAGTATTCTCCACGGGACTTATTGCCAAATGCGCTAACACATGAGAAGTATTCTCCACGGGACTTATTGCCAAATGCGCTAACACATGAGAAGTATTCTCCACGGGACTTATTGCCAAATGCACTAACACATGAGAAGTATTCTCCACGGGACTTATTGCCAAATGCGCTAACACATGAGAAGTATTCTCCACGGGACTTATTGCCAAATGCGCTAACACATGAGAAGTATTCTCCACGGGACTTATTGCCAAATGCGCTAACACATAAGAAGTATTCTCCAAGGCATTCATTATCAAATATGCTAACATACTGGGAGTTATTATCCAAAGGCATGTATTGCCAAATGCGCCACCACATGGGAATTATTATACAATAACACATCCAATAACATAATAGAGTTAATGCCAAATATGTTCACACATATGTGAATCGTTATCCAAGAGAGCTATTGCCTAGTGTGTTAACACATAGAGGAATTACTATCCGACTGATTTATTGCTGATGTGCCAACACATAGGGGAATTATTATCCAAAGAAGTTATTTTCAAATGTGCTAACACTTATGCAGGGGAATTATTATACAACTGATATATTGCCTGATTGCTAATACATTGGGGAATTATTATCCAACTTATTTATTGCCAAATTCGGTAACACATACGGGAATTATTATCCAAGGGAGTTGTTGCCAAATGTGCTAACACATAGGGGAATTATTAACCAACTGATTTATTGCCAACTTTTTTTAACACCTAGGGGAATTATTATCCAACTGATTTATTGCCAAATTTGGTAACACATAGGGGAATTTTTATCCAAGGAAGTTGTTGCCGAATTGTGCACATAGGGAATTATTATCCAACTGATTTATTGCCAAATTTGGTAACACATAGGAGAATTATTATCCAAAGGAGTTGTCGCCAAATGTGGTGACACATAGAGGAATTATTAAAAGCTGATTTATTGCCAAATTTGTTAACACATAGGGGAATTATTATCCAACTGGTTTATTGCCAACTTTGGTAACACATAGGGGAATTATTATCCATTTGATTTATTGCCAAATTTGTTAACATATAGGGGAATTATTATCCAACTGATTTATCGCCAAATTTATCCAAGAGAGTTGTTGCCAAATGTGCTAACACATGGGGGAATTATTATCCAACTGATTTATTGCCAAATTTGGTAACACATAGGGCAATTATTATCCAAGGGAGTTGTTGCCAAATGTGCTAACACATAGGGAATTATTATCCAACTGATTTATTGCCAAATTTGGTAACACATAGGAGAATTATTATCCAAAGGAGTTGTCGCCAAATGTGGTGACACATAGAGGAATTATGAAAAGCTGATTTATTGCCCAATTTGTTAACACATAGAGGAATTATTATCCAACTGATTTATTGCCAAATTTGGTAACACATAGGGGAATTATTATCCAACTGATTTATTGCCAAACTTGTTAACACATAGGTGAATTATTATCCAACTGATTTATTGCCAAATGTGCTAACACATAGGGATTTATTATCCGACTGATTTATTGCCAAATTTGGTAACACATAGGGGAATTATTATCCAACTGATTTATTGAAAAAAATTGTTTACACATAGGGGAATTATTATCCAAAGGATTTGCTGGATAACATTAAGGTGTGATTGCACGTAACTTACCGGTGACTGCACTGAGGCATTTCTCCATTGATTTATAATGTGGAAGTAAAGGTAACAAAATCACCAAAACAATACAATCCCCTGACCTAAAACTTGGCTAGCACACACACATATACTCATGGATGATGAACCGAGACATGGTTTCATAAATGATATCACGGAAGCTATGCAATTTGATGATTAGATAAATCATTTTATACCTTTCACCAAAACGAACATTCGAGTGTTCTGCTTGACAAGCACTGGCTGTTGCATATATTTATTCTTTGTTGTCGTCAAAATAATGAGAATATCTAGGGCTATACTTTCTGTGAGATGAATACAATGAGCTGAACATTCATAATCCCAAACACCTCGGTGCACCCGAGTGCACATCACCTGAGTTTTACTGGCCTCACTAGCTATTTGCTGCACAGCATAATCCTTTCGCTCGCCCTGTTGTGAGTGTATTTTGTAGACTGAGAAATAGGTCGGAAAATGACATATGAAAACGAAGAATTTAATAATTTTAACATTGCATAGTAAGAAACAGAGTCTCGGTTAGTAATCCTTGATGGCTAACAATCAGAAAGACAAAGTTTCACGTTGATTGAAAGTGTGTAAATTCATGAATTTCTTACCTTTATATTTACATTATAAGTGAATTTACAGCTGGTAAATGCCAGGTTCATGACGACCACATGCAATCAATCCTTAAAAGTTGCCAATGATGTTATTGGCATCATCAAAATCTATTTGTAATGGTGGTAATAGATTGATACTTACGTTCATACCACTGACCCCGTGTCACTGCTGGTGGACGTGATATCTGTCCCCGATGATACCATAAACTCAGTAGCCTTTTGGCTTGTGATTATGTACCTATGTACTTGTCATGTATCTATTCCATGGGGTTTGTTTCGGACTTCCAGATCAGCTTCATAGTTGTTAGGCAGTTTTATGCTAATTCCATCAGCTGTACAGTAGGAACAACTACATTTCACACACTGTCTGCCCCTGATGTATCTGATGACGCCAGTGTGTTTTTCGATATGCTACTTGGTCGGGATTTGTTTCTATTGCGAAATGTATTTTACGTTTGTTATTGGCATCATCAAAATCTAGTTGTATTGGTGGTAATAGATTGGTACTTATATTTAATGCCAAATGTGCTGAAACATAGGGGAATTATTATCCAAGGGAGATATTGCCAAATGTGCTAACACATAGGGGAATTATTATCCAAGGGAGATATTGCCAAATGTGCTAACACATAGGGGAATTATTATCCAAGGGAGATATTGCCTAATGTGCTAACACATAGGGGAATTATAATCCAGGGAGCTACTACCTAGAGTGCAAAAACATAAGGGAATTGTTAGGGAGCTAATGTCGTGTGTGCTAACACACAGGGGAATTGTTATCCATAGAGCTACTGCCGAGTGTGCTAACACAAAGGGGGATTGTTATCCAGGAAGCTACTGCCGAATGTGCTAATACACAGGGGAATTGTTATCCATAGAGCTACTGCCGAGTGTGCTAACACACAGGGGGATTGTTATCCAGGAAGCTACTGCCGAATGTGCTAATACACAGGGGAATTGTTATCCATAGAGCTACTGCCGAGTGTGCTAACACACAGGGGAATTGTTATCCATAGAGCTACTGCCGAGTGTGCTAACACAAAGGGGGATTGTTATCCAGGAAGCTACTGCCGAATGTGCTAATACACAGGGGAATTGTTATCCATAGAGCTACTGCCGAGTGTGCTAACACACCGGGGAATTGTTATCCGAGGGAGCTACTGCCAAGTGTGCTAACACACAGGGGAATTGTTATCCATGGAGCTACTGCCAAGTGTGCTAACACACCGGGGAATTGTTATCCGAGGGAGCTACTGCCAAGTGTGCTAACACAAAGGGTAATTGTAATCCAGGGAGCTACTGCCAAGTGTGCTTACACACAGGGGAATTGTTATCCAGGGAGCTACTGCCGAGTGTGCTAACACAAAGGGGAATTGTTATCCAGGGAGCTACTGCCAAATGTGCTAACACACAGGGGAATTGTTATCCAGGGAGCTACTGCCAAATGTGCTAACACACAGGGGAATTGTTATCCATGGAGCTACTGCCAAGTGTGCTAACACAAAGGGTAATTGTAATCCAGGGAGCTACTGCCAAGTGTGCTTACACACAGGGGAATTGTTATCCAGGGAGCTACTGCCAAGTGTGCTAACGCATAGGGTAATTGTTATCCAGGGAGCTACTGCCAAGTGTCCTAACACGCAGGGGAAATGTTATCCAGGGAACATCTGCCAAATATGCTAACACACAAGGGGATTGTTATCCAGGGAGCTACTGCCAAGTATGCTAACACACAGGGGGGTTGTTATCCACGATGCTACTGCCAAGTGTGCTAACACACAGGGGGTTGTTATCCAAGGGAGCTACTGCCAAGTGTGCTAACACACAGGGGGTTGTTATCCAAGGGAGCTACTGCCAAGTGTGCTAACACACAGGGCAATTGTTATCCATGGAGCTACTGCCGAGTGTGCTAACACGCAGGGGGGTTGTTATCCAGGGAACATCTGCCAAATATGCTAACACACAAGGGGATTGTTATCCAGGGAGCTACTGCCAAGTAACTCACAGGGGGGTGGTTATCCAAAGGAGTTACTGCCGAGTGTGCAAACACACAGGGGAATTGTTATCCAGGGAACATCTGCCAAATATGCTAACACACAAGGGGATTGTTATCCAGGGAGCTACTGCCAAGTGTGCTAACACACAGAGAAATTGTTATCCAGGGAACATCTGCCAAATATGCTAACACACAAGGGGATTGTTATCCAGGGAGCTACTGCCAAGTAACTCACAGGGGGGTGGTTATCCAAAGGAGTTACTGCCGAGTGTGCAAACACACAGGGGAATTGTTATCCAAGGAAGCTACTGTCGAGTGTGCTAACACACAGGGGAATTGTTATCCGATAGAACTACTGCCGAATG
Source organism: Terebella lapidaria (assembly GCA_949152475.1). Taxonomy (NCBI): domain Eukaryota; kingdom Metazoa; phylum Annelida; class Polychaeta; order Terebellida; family Terebellidae; genus Terebella; species Terebella lapidaria. The sequence continues at coordinate 32,395,646 of OX424560.1, forward strand.
TGCTAACACACAGGGGGTTGTTATCCGAGGGAACTACTGCCGAATGTGCTAACACACAGGGGAATTGTTATCCGAGGGAACTACTGCCGAGTGTGCAAACACACAGGGGAATTGTTATCCAAGGAAGCTACTGTCGAGTGTGCTAACACAAAGGGGAATTGTTATCCGATAGAACTACTGCCGAATGTGCTAACACACAGGGGGTTGTTATCCGAGGGAACTACTGCCGAATGTGCTAACACACAGGGGAATTGTTATCCGAGGGAGCTACTGCCAAGTGTGCTAACACACAGGGGAATTGTTATCCGATAGAACTACTGCCGAATGTGCTAACACACAGGGGAAATGTTATCCGAGGGAGCTACTGCCGAATGTGCTAACACACAGGGGAATTGTTATCCGAGGGATTTACTGCTGAGTGTGCTAACACACAGGGGAATTGTTATCCAGGGAGCTACTGCCAAGTGTGCTAACACCCAGGGGAATTGTTATCCAGGGAGCTACTGCCAAGTGTGCTAACACACCGGGGAATTGTTATCCGAGGGAGCTACTGCCAAGTGTGCTAACACACAGGGGAATTGTTATCCGAGGGAGCTACTGCTGAGTGTGCTAACACACAGGGGAATTGTTATCCGAGGGAGCTACTGCCGAATGTGCTAACACACAGGGGAATTGTTATCCGAGGGAACTACTGCCGAATGTGCTAACACACAGGGGAATTGTTATCCGAGGGAACTACTGCCGAATGTGCTAACACACAGGGGGTTGTTATCCGAGGGAACTACTGCCGAATGTGCTAACACACAGGGGAATTGTTATCCGAGGGAACTACTGCCGAATGTGCTAACACACAGGGGAATTGTTATCCGAGGGAACTACTGCCGAATGTGCTAACACACAGGGGGTTGTTATCCGAGGGAACTACTGCCGAATGTGCTAACACACAGGGGAATTGTTATCCGAGGGAACTACTGCCGAATGTGCTAACACACAGGGGGTTGTTATCCGAGGGAACTACTGCCGAATGTGCTAACACAGAGGGCAATTGTTATCAGAGGGAACTACTGCCGAATGTGCTAACACACAGGGGAATTGTTATCCATGGAGCTACTGCCAAGTGTGCTAACACACAGGGGGTTGTTATCCGAGGGAGCTACTGCCAAGTGTGCTAACACACAGGGGAATTGTTATCCGAGGGAGCTACTGCCGAATGTGCTAACACACAGGGGGTTGTTATCCGAGGGAACTACTGCCGAATGTGCTAACACACAGGGGAATTGTTATCCGAGGGAACTACTGCCGAATGTGCTAACACACAGGGGAATTGTTATCCGAGGGAACTACTGCCGAATGTGCTAACACACAGGGGGTTGTTATCCGAGGGAACTACTGCCGAATGTGCTAACACAGAGGGCAATTGTTATCAGAGGGAACTACTGCCGAATGTGCTAACACACAGGGGATTTGTTATCCATGGAGCTACTGCCGAGTGTGCTAACACAAAGGGTAATTGTAATCCAGGGAGCTACTGCCAAGTGTGCTAACACACAGGGGAATTGTTATCCAGGGAGCTACTGCCGAATGTGCTAACACACAGGGGAATTGTTATCCGAGGGAACTACTGCCGAATGTGCTAACACACAGGGGAATTGTTATCCGAGGGAACTACTGCCGAATGTGCTAACACACAGGGGAATTGTTATCCGAGGGAACTACTGCCGAATGTGCTTACACACAGGGGAATTGTTATCCAGGGAGCTACTGCCGAGTGTGCTAACACAAAGGGGAATTGTTATCCAGGGAGCTACTGCCGAATGTGCTAACACACAGGGGAATTGTTATCCGAGGGAACTACTGCCGAATGTGCTAACACACAGGGGAATTGTTATCCGAGGGAACTACTGCCGAATGTGCTAACACACAGGGGAATTGTTATCCGAGAGAACTACTGTGCTAACACACAGGGGAATTGTTATCCGAGGGAACTACTGCCGAATGTGCTAACACACAGGGGTATTGTTATCCGAGGGAGCTACTGCCGAATGTGCTAACACACAGGGGAATTGTTATCGGAGGGAACTACTGCCGAATGTGCTAACACACAGGGGAATTGTTATCGGAGGGAACTACTGCCGAATGTGCTAACACACAGGGGAATTGTTATCCGAGGGAACTACTGTGCTAACACACAGGGGAATTGTTATCCGAGGGAACTACTGCCGAATGTGCTAACACACAGGGGAATTGTTATCCGAGGGAACTACTGCCGAATGTGCTAACACACAGGGGAATTGTTATCCGAGGGAACTACTGTGCTAACACACAGGGGAATTGTTATCCGAGGGAACTACTGCCGAATGTGCTAACACACAGGGGAATTGTTATCCGAGGGAACTACTGTGCTAACACACAGGGGAATTGTTATCCGAGGGAACTACTGCCGAATGTGCTAACACATAGGGGAATTGTTATCCGAGGGAGCTACTGCCGAATGTGCTAACACACAGGGGAATTGTTATCCGAGGGAACTACTGCCGAATGTGCTAACACATAGGGGAATTGTTATCCGAGGGAACTACTGCCGAATGTGCTAACACATAGGGGATTTGTTATCCTAGGGAACTACTGCCGAGTGTGCTAACACACAGGGGAATTGTTATCCAAGGGAGCTACTGCCGAGTGTGCTAACACACAGGATAACTGTTATCCAAGGGAGCTACTGCCAAGTGTGCTAACACACAGGGGAATTGTTATCCGAGGGAGCTACTGCCAAGTGTGCTAACACACAGGGGAATTGTTATCGATGGAGCTACTGCCGAGTGTGCTAACACACAGGGGAATTGTTATCCGAGGGAACTACTGCCGAGTGTGCTAACACACAGGGGAATTGTTATCCGAGGGAACTACTGCCGAGTGTGCTAACACACAGGGGGATTGTTATCCAAAGGAGCTACTGCCGAGTGTGCTAACACACAGGGGAATTGTTATCCAGGGAGCTACTGCCGAGTGTGCTAACACACAGGGGAATTGTTATCCGAGGGAGCTACTGCTAAGTTTGCTAACACACAGGGGAATTGTTATCCGAGGGAGCTACTGCCGAGTGTGCTAACACACAGGGGAATTGTTATCCGAGGGAACTACTGCCGAGTGTGCTAACACACAGGGGAATTGTTATCCGAGGGAGCTGCTGCCGAGTGTGCTAACACACAGGGGAATTGTTATCTAGGGAGCTATTGCCGAGTGTGCTAACACACAGGGGAATTGTTATCCGAGGGAACTACTGCCGAGTGTGCTAACACACAGGGGAATTGTTATCCAGGGAGCTACTGCCGAGTGTGCTAACACACAGGGGAATTGTTATCCGAGGGAACTACTGCCGAGTGTGCTAACACACAGGGGAATTGTTATCCAGGGAGCTACTGCCGAGTGTGCTAACACACAGGGGAATTGTTATCCGAGGGAACTACTGCCGAGTGTGCTAACACACAGGGGAATTGTTATCCGAGGGAACTACTGCCGAGTGTGCTAACACACAGGGGAATTGTTATCCAGGGAGCTACTGCCGAGTGTGCTAACACACAGGGGAATTGTTATCCAGGGAGCTACTGCCGAGTGTGCTAACACACAGGGGAATTGTTATCCGGGAAGCTACTGCCGAGTGTGCTAACACACAGGGGAATTGTTATCCGGGGAGCTACTGCCAAATGTGCTAACACACAGGGGAATTGTTATCCGAGGGAACTACTGCCGACTGTGCTAACACACAGGGGGATTGTTATCCGAGGGAGCTACTGCCAAGTGTGCTTACACACAGGGGAATTGTTATCCAAGGGAGCTACTGCCGAGTGTGCTAACACACAGGGGAATTGTTATCCGAGGGAACTACTGCCGAGTGTGCTAAAACACAGGGGAATTGTTATCCGAGGGAACTACTGCCGAGTGTGCTAAAACACAGGGGAATTGTTATCCGAGGGAGCTACTGCCGAGTGTGCTAACACACAGGGGAATTGTTATCCGAGGGAACTACTGCCGAGTGTGCTAACACACAGGGGGATTGTTATCCAGGAAGCTACTGCTGAGTGTGCTAACACACAGGGGGATTGTTATCCAAAGGAGCTACTGCCGAGTGTGCTAACACACAGGGGGATTGTTATCCAGGAAGCTACTGCTGAGTGTGCTAACACACAGGGGAATTGTTATCCGAGGGAACTACTGCCGAGTGTGCTAACACACAGGGGAATTGTTATCCAGGGAGCTACTGCCGAGTGTGCTAACACACAGGGGAATTGTTATCCGAGGGAACTACTGCCGAGTGTCCTAACACACAGGGGGATTGTTATCCGAGGGAGCTACTGCCAAGTGTGCTTACACACAGGGGAATTGTTATCCAAGGGAGCTACTGCCGAGTGTGCTAACACACAGGGGAATTGTTATCCGAGGGAGCTACTGCCAAGTGTGCTTACACACAGGGGGATTGTTATCCGAGGGAGCTACTGCCAAGTGTGCTTACACACAGGGGAATTGTTATCCAAGGGAGCTACTGCCGAGTGTGCTAAAACACAGGGGAATTGTTATCCGGGGAGCTACTGCCGAGTGTGCTAACACACAGGGGAATTGTTATCCAAAGGAGCTACTGCCGAGTGTGCTAACACACAGGGGAATTGTTATCCGAGGGAACTACTGCCGAGTGTGCTAAAACACAGGGGGATTGTTATCCAGGAAGCTACTGCTGAGTGTGCTAACACACAGGGGAATTGTTATCCGAGGGAACTACTGCCGAGTGTCCTAACACACAGGGGGATTGTTATCCGAGGGAGCTACTGCCAAGTGTGCTTACACACAGGGGAATTGTTATCCAAGGGAGCTACTGCAGAGTGTGCTAACACACAGGGGAATTGTTATCCGAGGGAGCTACTGCCAAGTGTGCTTACACACAGGGGGATTGTTATCCGAGGGAGCTACTGCCAAGTGTGCTTACACACAGGGGAATTGTTATCCAAGGGAGCTACTGCCGAGTGTGCTAACACACAGGGGGATTGTTATCCAAAGGAGCTACTGCCGAGTGTGCTAACACACAGGGGAATTGTTATCCAAGGGAGCTACTGCCGAGTGTGCTAACACACAGGGGAATTGTTATCCATGGAGCTACTGCCGAGTGTGCTAACACACAGGGGAATTGTTATCCAGGGAACTACTGCCGAGTGTGCTAACACACAGGGGAATTGTTATCCAAGGGAGCTACTGCCGAGTGTGCTAACACACAGGGGAATTGTTATCAAGGGAGCTACTGCCGAGTGTGCTAACACACAGGGGAATTGTTATCCAAGGGAGCTACTGCCGAGTGTGCTAACACACAGGGGGATTGTTATCCAGGAAGCTACTGCTGAGTGTGCTAACACACAGGGGGATTGTTATCCGAGGGAGCTACTGCCAAGTGTGCTAACACACAGGGGAATTGTTATCCAAGGGAGCTACTGCCGAGTGTGCTAACACACAGGGGAATTGTTATCCGGGGAGCTACTGCCAAGTGTGCTAACACACAGGGGAATTGTTATCCAAGGGAGCTACTGCCGAGTGTGCTAACACACAGGAGATTGTTATCCAGGGAGCTACTTCTAAGTGTGCTAACACACAGGGGAATTGTTATCCATGGAGCTACTGCCGAGTGTGCTAACACACAGGGCAATTGTTATCCAAGGGAGCTACTGCCAAGTGTGCTAACACACAGGGGAATTGTTATCCAAGGGAGCTACTGCCAAGTGTGCTAACACACAGGGGAATTGTTATCCGAGGGAGCTACTGCCGAGTGTGCTAACACACAGGGGAATTGTTATCCAGGGAGCTACTGCTGAGTGTGCTAACACACAGGGGAATTGTTATCCAGGGAGCTACTGCCAAGTGTGCTAACACACAGGGGAATTGTTATCCGAGGGAGCTACTGCCGAGTGTGCTAACACACAGGGGAATTGTTATCCAGGGAGCTACTGCCGAGTGTGCTAACACACAGGGGGATTGTTATCCAAAGGAGCTACTGCCGAGTGTGCTAACACACAGGGGAATTGTTATCCAAGGGAGCTACTGCCAAGTGTGCTAACACACAGGGGAATTGTTATCCATGGAGCTACTGCTGAGTGTGCTAACACACAGGGGAATTGTTATCCAAGGGAGCTAATGCCAAGTGTGCTAACACACAGGGGAATTGTTATCCGAGGGAGCTACTGCCAAGTGTGCTAACACACAGGGGAATTGTTATCCAAGGGAGCTGGTTTGATGTATGACAGTCATAACCAACTGTGTATGACCTGGTCATTTGAACACGTATTAATCACATTCAGTCTGGGGACAGGGACTGAGACGAATGTGCTACAAACATCATTTTTTCCACAGAAAATGTTCAACCAACGATCAATGATCGCAATCAAATTTGGCAGGGTTTTTTCAGCATAGAATTCAATTATTGTGCAATAACTCCTTGGCAGAAATATTTATGTATTTCTATCCTTGGACAATGGATACGATCGTTTCGAGATCGTTTCTCCGTCGTTTCTCCACCGTGAGGTATTAAAGTTAAGTTTCTGTATTGTGACGTCATGAAAATATGTCATTTTATATGGTAAAATGACACCAAAACACGATAAAATCAGCTTGGTTTTCCCATAATAAACAAAAAGATCCGCAAGAAATATGAACTGTACGTGGCATTGGGCAGATTCTATTTCGAAACGGCCGTATTCAAAATGATTTCAAATTTTATTCTTTCATTAGCGGTGTGGCACATTTGAGCATTTCGTCCTGACTTTTTGATTTGACAAGATTTATTGGGTTTAAAACGCGACATACATAGATATATGAAATATAAATATGGACAGGCATTAAAACCAGGATAACACAAAAAAGTGTAAAACACTTGTTTCCATTGTGGTCCCAGAGTATCACATGACAGCCATGGCTTAACAAAGAATAGACTAAACGGTGTATAAATTGTAAATGTGGTTTTGTAAACATGTAAATAATAATGATAATAATAATAATAATAATAATAATAATAATAATAGGAAGAAGAAGAAGAAGAAAAAGAAGAAGAAGAAGAAAAAGAAGAAGAAGAATATCGATAGGGGTATGTCTGACTTTTGTCATCATCTTCTCAAAACTGTAGTTTAGTAAGGAAACGATAGTATTTCATTTTAGCTTCACTCCGTCCAAAACTCCGACCACCAGCCCTACTAGGACACCAAGGCCCATAGAAATGAATCCAGATACATTTGTGATGTTACTGAAATGGCATGACATACCCCCATCGATATTGTAATAAGAAATTGTGTAAATTATATGACTAGGAATTATGAAGACTAGAACAATAGACCACATAAGAGTTAACCGAATATAAAAGTTTGTTGTTCCTAGTAAGTGATTTGATTAAAAAAAGATGAGATCTAACAGCTTTTTAAAAACCACTACATGTCTGGGAGTCATGTAGTCTATGATGGAGCTATTTGGTCAATCCAGAATACCATGATGTACTGGAATAGTCATAGTGTCTCTGAATTATGGCAGATACAAGTAGTTTCTTCGTTTCTCGTGAGACGTGATTTGCCTGCCAAATAGAGAAATTTGAGTTTAGCATTGGATGTTTTGAGTATATTGTCCACTATGCTTTCCCCTGAGGGATTGATCTAAAGTTATGCCCATGTATTTAACATGCTGTTGACATGGTAAATTATTGCCAGCACGTTGCACCTGAACTTTAGTTTTGACGAGTTTTCTCTTCGTGGCGAAGGCAAATTGACTCAGTTTTGCCGAGGTGTAGGGAGAGCTTATTATCAATCAGCCATTCCCTGATTTATTCCAATTCCCTTGATAATCTACGTTGGATAGTTTCAGGACTCCTACCTGCCACTATTAGAGATGAGTCATCTGCATAAAGTACCAGTTTACATTGAACAGCTGAGGCAATATCGTTGATATAGATTAAAAACATTAGAGGACCAAGTATAGATCCTTATGGAAGCCCATAGGTGAAATGTGCGGGGGAAAAAAAATTGCGGTTTTTTCTATTAAAAACCTTGCACGTTCGAACGTAGAAAGTTCAAAACTACCACGTTCACACGTGGAAGTATTTAGCACTATCACGTCGCACGTGGTAACTTTAAAACTTATCACGTTCGCACGTAGAAAGGTTTTAGGCTTCCACGTTCACACGTAGAAAGTCAAAAGCTACCACGTTCACACGTGGAAACATTATATGCTTTCACGTTCGCACGTAGAAACTTTAAAACTTATCACGTTTGAACTTAGAAAGATTTAGGTTTCCACGTTCACATGTAGAAAGTTTCAAAGCTACCACGTTCACACGTGGAAACATTATATGCTTTCACGTTCGCACGTAGAAACTTTAAAACCTACCAAGTTCGAACGTAGAAAGATGTAGGTTTCCACGTTCACACGTAGAAAGTTCCAAAGCTACCACGTTCACACGTTGAAGCATTTATACCTTTCCACGTTCGCACGTAGAAAGATTCAAAGCTACCACGTTCACACGTGAAAGCATTTGATGCTACCACACCCAATTCTTTGCACGTGCGAACGTGGTAGCTCCTGAAGTTTCTACGTGCGAACGTGGAAGCGTTAAATGCTTCCACGTGTGAACGTGGTAACCTCGGACTTTCCACGTGTGAACGCAATAGCTTAAAATGTTTCCACGTGCGAACGTGATTGTGTTAAATGCTTCCACGTTCGAACGTGCTAGCTTTTTGCTGAAAAAGACATAGGAATTGTTAACGCGCATGTCACCTATGGGCTTCCGTAGATCCTTGAGGGACACCACACGTTATATTTGCTGGGTCAGATTTGGTGTTCCCCAGTTCAACCAACTGCTGTCTTTCCTGAAATTGACACATTGAGCAATAACTATAAATTATGGAAAATCAATCTCCTATGTACTGGCACAATAGCTCTTGGTGAAATCACTTGGACAAGCATCTACTATGCTACACAGTGTTTCTGTGACAAAAATTTCCACGGCTTTTAGCTCATCTGACTTTAGCTATTTCTTAGACAATACATCCTCAGATGTTCGCACATTTGGCAATAACTTAATTGGATAATATTTCTTCTATGTGTTAGCACATGTAGCAATAACTACCTTGGGGATATTATAAGCATCAGAATGTAATTTGGCAAAAATATTTCGGATAATAATTCTCCATGTGTTGACAATAATTCAGTTGGATAATAATTCCACTATGTGTTAGCACACTCGGCAGTTCTGTGCCATAGGCAGTAAAATTGGAAAACGTGTTAAGTGTTAAACTGCACAGTAACAAACCGCGTGATAAATAGATAAAAACCAACTGTGTTGGTCCATATAAGCTCCGAGCAGGACTCACGGTGTATTGACGATTGTGGCCAGACTCTTGATGCATTTATGGTGTCAAATCAATGCAGGTGTGGCACTGGTTTAAATAATTGTATTGATTTTGTGCAGCTCAGACAATTTCAAATAATCGATAACCCATACTATGTTGCAAATTATGCTTTGAGAAAGGTGAATCTGAGAAATAGTATATTCACCAAAGGAGATAAATGTGCTGCACAACGCAGACATTTAATGCCACCAAAATCGTTTGTACAGAATTTAACCAGTAATATCAGAAATACATGAGCTCATAAGTGGTAATAAGTAAACCACCGAATGCTCAGTGTGCATTGAGGACAAGAATGATGTTTCCCGTATATAGGGCATATGCCTGTAACATCATACATTATTATTCGATGAAATTATTATAGTTTCCAACAAAAAATATCCGAACTATGCTGTGAAAATCACTCGTTACTGAATGATTGGCAGAGAGAAAAATGGAAACTATTGTTGTGAATATTGTGAAAATATGCGTCCCCACTTGTGACAAAGGCCGTCACATTTCTCTATCCATGTTCCAGGCTTTTTTTGGATATATCTGATGTAGGGAGGTATTCACCAAATCCATGGTTATTTAGTGACACTACATCGTAATAGACGTGGAATCAATACCCAGTATTAAGTATTCCGAGCAAACAAAACAGGGTCCGTTATCCAATCTCATAGTCCGGGGACAGAAAGTCATATCAGGCATACGAAGTGAGAAAAAACAAAAATGACAAGGAAACTCATGAACCCCCAAAAATGGCCATTAGTAGGTGAAAGTCCCTGATCCCGTCACATACTTGTAGGTAAAATTGACTGAACTGGAAAAAAACTTGAAAAAAAACTTTTCATAGATTTTGGACGAAATCAGTTTTATATGAATATAGGAACACGTCCGCTAGTAGTGATGCACAGTTGGTACTCATATGGATGCCAATTGTAGCTAACGTTTCTTGGAGAAAATATTTTCAACGAGAAAATTCCAGAAAATTAAAAAACTGGAATAGGCAGCTTTATCGAGTTCGACCTTTTAAATTGTGGACAACATCTCTAGTATTCTGCAACTAATCTCCTTTCGAGTTCTTGGCGACAAGGAATGAAGACGGGTTAGATTCCAGGTTTATTTGACAATTAATTTAAGTTTGATAAGTATAGCAAATTTGTTCAGTGTAAACAAAGGTATTCCAAGGAACTTGTTTGAGGGCATTATTTACAGGGGCGGATCCAGGAAGATCTGTTGGGGGAGGGGGTGGGCAGGCAGATGACAATACCGACTAGAGCGATCGAGCGAAGCGAGAGAGCATTCCGGTCTGGGGGTCCGGGGGGCGTCGTAAGCCCCCGGGTAAAATTGTTTTTATAGCACAAGTTTCTGGTGTGTGTTTTAGGGGTCCTTTGGACTTCATAATGGAGCAATAATTTTATTAATTAGAATACCAAATCTTTTTTTTTCAGGGGTCTAGGGGGAGCCCAGGCCCCATGCCCCCCCCCCCCTTCCTGGATCCGCCCCTGATTATTCACATTGTCAATACCGGCAGTATGCTGTCTGGCTGTGTATATCCAGAAAGGTTTGGCCTTGACAGTTTATCACCAATATATCACCTTAATTCTTAACAAGAACGCGATTCCAGCCAGCGAGCCAGAGGGGTGGTATCGTGGAGTGTTTTGCACATTATACGGCGATTGCTAAAAAAATGATGTCATGTTTTATGATAGATGAAGTTGTTTTTGATAATTATAAATATTTCTATCATCATTTTCGATATAATTGGGAGGTATGCCAGTAATTTCTATAAACTACATAACATAGCACACTTTCGGAGTATTACAAAGAACTCTGAGAAAATATTGTAGTGACAAACACATATTGGTAATATGCTCAATTAATGCTCAATTTCCATATTTCATTCGCAGTAACCACCAGTGTAACACCAATCAATCAAAACCTGTCTTTACAACAGTGTATAACCAGCGAAAACCTACCCTCACAGCAGTGTATCACCAACCAAAATATGCCCTCTCACCAGTGTATCACCAACCAAAACATGCCCTTACATCAATGTATCACTAACCAAAACCTACCATAACAGCAGTGTATCACCAATCAAAATATGCCCTTACACCAGTGTAACACCAATCAGAACCTGTCTTTACAACAGTGTATAACCAGCGAAAACCTGCCCTCACCGCAGTGTATCACCAACCAAAATATGCCCTTTCACCAGTGTATCACCAACCAAAATATGCCCTTACATCAATGCATCACTAACCAAAAATCGCGCTTTTAACTAAGTGTATCACCAACCAAACCTGCCCTAAGACAAGTGTATCAACAATCAAAACGTGCCTTCACACCTTTGTCTCACCAATGAAAACCCAGTGTATCACCAACCTGCCCATAGGCAAGTGTATCACCCACCAAAAACCTGCTGTTACACCAGCCCATCACCAATCAGAACCTGTCTTTACACCAATGTAAAACCAGCGAAAACCTGCCCTCACAGCAGTGTATCACCAACCAAAATATGCCTTTACATCAGTGTATCACCAGCCAAAACTCGCCCTTACATCAATGCATCACTAACCAAAAATCGCGCTTTTAACCCAGTGTATCACCAACCAAACCTGCGCTAAGACAAGTGTACCACCAATCAAAACGTGTCTTCCGCCATTGTCTCACCAATGAAAACCCAGTGTATCACCAACCTGCCCATAGGCAAGTGTATCACCCACCAAAAACCTGCTGTTACACCAGCCTATCACCAGTCGAGACCTGCCCTTACACCAGTGTATCACAAATCAAAACTTGCCTCTGCTCCAATGTATCTACAGCCAATACATTCCCTTACACCAGTGTATCACAAATCAAAACTTGCCTCTGCTCCAATGTATCTACAGCCAAAACATTCCCTTACACCAGTGTATCACAAATCAAAACTTGCCTCTGCTTCAATGTATCTACAGCCAAAACATTCCCTTACACCAGTGTATCACCACCCAAAATCTGACCTTACGCCAGGGTATCACCAACCAAACCCTGCCCTCACACCAGTGCTTCACCAGCGAAGCATGTCTTTACACCAGTGTATGACCACCCAAAACCTGCTCTTGCACCTGTGTATCACCACCCAAAACTTCCCTTTACACCAGTGTATCACCAACCAAAACCTACTCTTACACCAAATTATCACCAACCAAAACCTGCCTATACACCAGTGTATCATCACCCATTGCAACCAAAACCTGCCCTTACACCAGTGTATCAACAACCAAAACCTGCCCTTACACCAGCGTATCAACAACCAAAAGTTACCCTCACACAAGTGTATCACTAACCAAAACCTACTCTTACACCAGTGTATCATCAACCAAAACCTGCCTATACACCAGTGTATCACCACCAATTGCAACCAAAACCTGCCCTTACACCAGCGTATCAAAAAACAAAACTTGCCCTCACCCCAGTGTATCACCAACCAAAACCTGCCCTTACACCAGCGTATCAACAACCAAAACCTGCCTTTACCCCAGTGTATCCCCAACCAAAACCTGCCCTTACACCAGCGTATCAACAACCAAAACCTGCCTTTACCCCAGTGTATCCCCAACCAAAACCTGCCCTTACACCAGCGTATCAACAACCAAAACCTGCCTTTACACCAGCGTATCAACAACCAAAACCTGCCTTTACCCCAGTGTATCCCCAACCAAAACCTGCCCTTACACCAGCGTATCAACAACCAGAACCTGCCCTTACACTAGTGTATCGCCAACCAAAACCTGCCCTTACCCCAGTGTAACACCAACCAAAACCTGCCCTTACACCAGTGTATCACCAACCAAAACCTGCCCTTACACCAGTGTATCAACAACCAAAACCTGCCCTTACCCCAGTGTATCACCAACCAAAACCTGCCCTTACCCCAGTGTATCGCCAACCAAAACCTGCCCTTACACCAGTGTATCGCCAACCAAAACCTGCCCTTACCCCAGTGTATCGCCAACCAAAACCTGCCCTTACCCCAGTGTATCACCAACCAAAACCTGCCCTTACACCAGTGTATCAACAACCAAAACCTGCCCTTACACTAGTGTATCGCCAACCAAAATCTGCCCTCACACTAGTGTATCACCAACCAAAACCTGCCCTTACACTAGTGTATCGCCAACCAAAACCTGCCCTTACACTAGTGTATCGCCAACCAAAACCTGCCCTTACACTAGTGTATCACCAACCAAAACCTGCCCGTACACTAGTGTATCACCAACCAAAGCCTGCCCTTACACTAGTGTATCACCAACCAAAACCTGCCCTTACACTAGTGTATCACCAACCAAAACCTACCCTTACACTAGTGTATCACCAACCAAAACCTGCCCTTACACAAGTGTATCACCAACCAAAACCTGCCCTTACACTAGTGTATCACCAACCAAAACCTGCACTTACACTAGTGTATCAACAACCAAAATCTGCCCTTACACCAGCGTATCGTCAACCAAAACCTGCCCTTACACGAGTGTATCACCAACGAAAACCTGCCCTTACCCCAGTGTATCACCAACCAAAACCTGCCCTTACACTAGTGTATCACCAACCAAAACCTGCCCTTACACTAGTGTATCACCAACCAAAACCTGCCCTTACACTACTGTATCGCCAACCAAAACCTGCCCTTACACAAGTGTATCCCCAACCAAAACCTGCCCTTACCCCAGTGTCTCACCAACCAAAACCTGCCCTTACCCCAGTGTATCACCAACCAAAACCTGCCCTTACACTAGTGTATCACCAACCAAAACCTGCCCTTACACTAGTGTATCACCAACCAAAACCTGCCCTTACACAAGTGTATCACCAACCAAAACCTGCACTTACACTAGTGTATCACCAACCAAAACCTGCCCTTACCCCAGTGTATCACCAACCAAAACCTGCCCTTACACTAGTGTATCACCAACCAAAACCTGCCCTTACACTATTGTATCGCCAACCAAAACTTGCCCTTACCCCAGTGTATCACCAACCAAAACCTGCCCTTACACTAGTGTATCACCAACCAAAACCTGCCCTTACACTAGTGTATCACCAACCAAAACCTGCCCTTACACTAGTGTATCACCAACCAAAACCTGCCCTTACACCAGCGTATCGTCAACCAAAACCTGCCCTTACACTAGCGTATCACCAACCAAAACCTGCCCTTACACAAGTGTATCACGAACCAAAACCTGCCCTTACACTAGTGTATCACCAACCAAAACCTGCCCTTACACTAGTGTATCACCAACCAAAACCTGCCCTTACACTAGTGTATCACCAACCAAAACCTGCCCTTACACTAGTGTATCACCAACCAAAACCTGCCCTTACACTAGTGTATCAACAACCAAAACCTGCCCTTACCCCAGTGTATCACCAACCAAAACCTGCCCTTACACTAATGTATCACCAACCAAAACCTGCCCTTACACCAGCGTATCGTCAACCAAAACCTGCCCTTACACTAGTGTATCACCAACCAAAACTTGCCCTTACCCCAGTGTATCACCAACCAAAACCTGCCCTTACACTAGTGTATCACCAACCAAAACCTGCCCTTACACTAGGGTATCGCCAACCAAAACCTGCCCTTACACTAGTGTATCACCAACCAAAACCTGCCCTTACACAAGTGTATCCCCAACCAAAACCTGTCCTTACCCCAGTGTATCACCAACCAAAACCTGCCCTTACACTAGTGTATCGCCAACCAAAACTTGCCCTTACCCCAGTGTATCACCAACCAAAACCTGCCCTTACACTAGTGTATCACCAACCAAAACCTGCCCTTACACTAGTGTATCGCCAACCAAAACCTGCCCTTACACTAGTGTATCACCAACCAAAACCTGCCCTTACACTAGTGTATCACCAACCAAAACCTGCCCTTACACTAGTGCATCACCAACCAAAACCTGCCCTTACACTAGTGTATCGCCAACCAAAACCTGCCCTTACACTAGTGTATCAACAACCAAAACCTGCCCTTACCCCAGTGTATCACCAACCAAAACCTGCCCTTACACTAATGTATCACCAACCAAAACCTGCCCTTACACTAGTGTATCGCCAACCAAAACCTGCCCTTACACTAGTGTATCACCAACCAAAACCTGCCCTTACACAAGT
Organism: Terebella lapidaria; assembly: GCA_949152475.1. NCBI lineage: Eukaryota > Metazoa > Annelida > Polychaeta > Terebellida > Terebellidae > Terebella > Terebella lapidaria. The sequence continues at coordinate 32,411,218 of OX424560.1, forward strand.
GTATCCCCAACCAAAACCTGCCCTTACCCCAGTGTATCACCAACCAAAACCTGCCCTTACACTAGTGTATCGCCAACCAAAACTTGCCCTTACCCCAGTGTATCACCAACCAAAACCTGCCCTTACACTAGTGTATCACCAACCAAAACCTGCCCTTACACTAGTGTATCGCCAACCAAAACCTGCCCTTACACTAGTGTATCACCAACCAAAACCTGCCCTTACACTAGTGTATCACCAACCAAAACCTGCCCTTACACTAGTGCATCACCAACCAAAACCTGCCCTTACACTAGTGTATCGCCAACCAAAACCTGCCCTTACACTAGTGTATCAACAACCAAAACCTGCCCTTACCCCAGTGTATCACCAACCAAAACCTGCCCTTACACTAATGTATCACCAACCAAAACCTGCCCTTACACTAGTGTATCACCAACCAAAACCTGCCCTTACACTAGTGTATCGCCAACCAAAACCTGCCCTTACACTAGTGCATCACCAACCAAAACCTGCCCTTACACTAGTGTATCGCCAACCAAAACCTGCCCTTACCCCAGTGTATCACCAACCAAAACCTGCCCTTACACGAGTGTATCGCCAACCAAAACCTGCCCTTACACTAGTGTATCACCAACCAAAACCTGCCCTTACACTAGTGTACCGCCAACCAAAACCTGCCCTTACACAAGTGTATCCCCAACCAAAACCTGCCCTTACCCCAGTGTCTCACCAACCAAAACCTGCCCTTACACTAGTGTATCGCCAACCAAAACCTGCCCTTACACTAGTGTATCACCAACCAAAACCTGCCCTTACACTAGTGCATCACCAACCAAAACCTGCCCTTACACTTTTGTATCGCCAACCAAAACCTGCCCTTACCCCAGTGTATCACCAACCAAAACCTGCCCTTACACGAGTGTATCACCAACCAAAACCTGCCCTTACACTAGTGTATCACCAACCAAAACCTGCCCTTACACTAGTGTATCGCCAACCAAAACCTGCCCTTACACAAGTGTATCCCCAACCAAAACCTGCCCTTACCCCAGTGTCTCACCAACCAAAACCTGCCCTTACCCCAGTGTATCACCAACCAAAACCTGCCCTTACCCCTGTGTCTCACCAACCAAAACCTGCCCTTACCCCAGTGTCTCACAAACCAAAACCTGCCCTTACCCCAGTGTATCACCAACCAAAACCTGCCCTTACACTAGTGTATCAACAACCAAAACCTGCCCTTACACTAGTGTATCGCCAACCAAAACCTGCCCTTACACTAGTGTATCGCCAACCAAAACCTGCCCTTACACTAGTGTATCAACAACCAAAACCTGCCCTTACACTAGTGTATCACCAACCAAAACCTGCCCTTACACTAGTGTATCGCCAACCAAAACCTGCCCTTACACTAGTGTATCAACAACCAAAACCTGCCCTTACACTACTGTATCACCAACCAAAACCTGCCCTTACACTAGTGTATCGCCAACCAAAACCTGCCCTTACACTAGTGTATCAACAACCAAAATCTGCCCTTACACTAGTGTATCACCAACCAAAACCCGCCCTTACACTAGTGTATCGCCAACCAAAACCTGCCCTTACACTAGTGTATCAACAACCAAAACCTGCCCTTACACTAGTGTATCACCAACCAAAACCTGCCCTTACACTAGTGTATCGCCAACCAAAACCTGCCCTTACACTAGTGTATCAACAACCAAAACCTGTCCTTACACTAGTGTATCACCAACCAAAACCTGCCCTTACACTAGTGTATCGCCAACCAAAACCTGCCCTTACACTAGTGTATCGCCAACCAAAACCTGCCCTTACACTAGTGTATCAACAACCAAAACCTGCCCTTACACTAGTGTATCACCAACCAAAACCTGCCCTTACCCCAGTGTATCACCAACCAGAACCTGCCCTTACACCAGTGTATCACCAACCAAAACCTGCCCTTACACTAGTGTATCACCAACCAAAACCTGCCCTTACACTAGTGTATCGCCAACCAAAACCTGCCCTTACACTATTGTATCAACAACCAAAACCTGCCCTTACACTACTGTATCACCAACCAAAACCTGCCCTTACACTAGTGTATCGCCAACCAAAACCTGCCCTTACACTAGTGTATCAACAACCAAAACCTGCCCTTACACTAGTGTATCACCAACCAAAACCCGCCCTTACACTAGTGTATCGCCAACCAAAACCTGCCCTTACACTAGTGTATCAACAACCAAAACCTGCCCTTACACTAGTGTATCACCAACCAAAACCTGCCCTTACACTAGTGTATCGCCAACCAAAACCTGCCCTTACACTAGTGTATCAACAACCAAAACCTGTCCTTACACTAGTGTATCACCAACCAAAACCTGCCCTTACACTAGTGTATCGCCAACCAAAACCTGCCCTTACACTAGTGTATCACCAACCAAAACCTGCCCTTACACTAGTGCATCACCAACCAAAACCTGCCCTTACACTAGTGTATCGCCAACCAAAACCTGCCCTTACCCCAGTGTATCACCAACCAAAACCTGCCCTTACACGAGTGTATCACCAACCAAAACCTGCCCTTACACTAGTGTATCACCAACCAAAACCTGCCCTTACACTAGTGTATCGCCAACCAAAACCTGCCCTTACACAAGTGTATCCCCAACCAAAACCTGCCCTTACCCCAGTGTCTCACCAACCAAAACCTGCCCTTACACTAGTGTATCGCCAACCAAAACCTGCCCTTACACTAGTGTATCACCAACCAAAACCTGCCCTTACACTAGTGCATCACCAACCAAAACCTGCCCTTACACTTTTGTATCGCCAACCAAAACCTGCCCTTACCCCAGTGTATCACCAACCAAAACCTGCCCTTACACGAGTGTATCACCAACCAAAACCTGCCCTTACACTAGTGTATCACCAACCAAAACCTGCCCTTACACTAGTGTATCGCCAACCAAAACCTGCCCTTACACAAGTGTATCCCCAACCAAAACCTGCCCTTACCCCAGTGTCTCACCAACCAAAACCTGCCCTTACCCCAGTGTATCACCAACCAAAACCTTCCCTTACCCCAGTGTCTCACCAACCAAAACCTGCCCTTACCCCAGTGTCTCACCAACCAAAACCTGCCCTTACCCCAGTGTATCACCAACCAAAACCTGCCCTTACACTAGTGTATCAACAACCAAAACCTGCCCTTACACTAGTGTATCGCCAACCAAAACCTGCCCTTACACTAGTGTATCGCCAACCAAAACCTGCCCTTACACTAGTGTATCAACAACCAAAACCTGCCCTTACACTAGTGTATCACCAACCAAAACCTGCCCTTACACTAGTGTATCGCCAACCAAAACCTGCCCTTACACTAGTGTATCAACAACCAAAACCTGCCCTTACACTAGTGTATCACCAACCAAAACCTGCCCTTACACTAGTGTATCGCCAACCAAAACCTGCCCTTACACTAGTGTATCAACAACCAAAACCTGCCCTTACACTAGTGTATCACCAACCAAAACCCGCCCTTACACTAGTGTATCGCCAACCAAAACCTGCCCTTACGCTAGTGTATCAACAACCAAAACCTGCCCTTACACTAGTGTATCACCAACCAAAACCTGCCCTTACACTAGTGTATCGCCAACCAAAACCTGCCCTTACACTAGTGTATCAACAACCAAAACCTGTCCTTACACTAGTGTATCACCAACCAAAACCTGCCCTTACACTAGTGTATCAACAACCAAAACCTGCCCTTACACTAGTGTATCACCAACCAAAACCTACCCTTACCCCAGTGTATCACCAACCAGAACCTGCCCTTACACCAGTGTATCACCAACCAAAACCTGCCCTTACACTAGTGTATCACCAACCAAAACCTGCCCTTACACTAGTGTATCACCAACCAAAACCTGCCCTTACACTAGTGTATCACCAACCAAAACCTGCCCTTACACTAGTGTATCACCAACCAAAACCTGCCCTTACACCAGCGTATCGGCAACCAAAACCTGCCCTTACACTAGTGTATCACCAACCAAAACCTGCCCTTACACTAGTGTATCACCAACCAAAACCTGCCCTTACACTAGTGTATCGCCAACCAAAACCTGCCCTTACCCCAGTGTATCACCAACCAAAACCTGCCCTTACCCCAGTGTATCACCAACCAAAACCTGCCCTTACCCCAGTGTATCACCAACCAAAACTTGCCCTTACACGAGTGTATCGCCAACCAAAACCTGCCCTTACACTAGTATATCGCCAACCAAAACCTGCCCTTACACTAGTATATCGCCAACCAAAACCTGCCCTTACACTAGTGTATCGCCAACCAAAACCTGCCCTTACACTAGTGTATCACCAACCAAAACCTGCCCTTACACTAGTGTATCGCCAACCAAAACCTGCGCTTAAACTAGTGTATCAACAACCAAAACCTGCCCTTACACTAGTGTATCGCCAACCAAAACCTGCGCTTAAACTAGTGCATCAACAACCAAAACCTGCCCTTACACTAGTGTATCGCCAACCAAAACCTGCCCTTAAACTTGTGTATCAACAACCAAAACCTGCGCTTAAACTAGTGTATCAACAATCAAAACCTGCCCTTACACTAGTGTATCACCAACCAGAACCTGCCCTTACACTAGTGTATCACCAACCAAAACCTGCCTTTACACCAGTGTATCAACAACCAAAACCTGCGCTTAAACTAGTGTATCGACAACCAAAACCTGCGCTTAAACTAGTGTATCAACAACCAAAACCTGCCCTTACACTAGTGTATCAACAACCAAAACCTGCGCTTAAACTAGTGTATCAACAACCAAAACCTGCCCTTACACTAGTGTATCGCCAACCAAAACCTGCCCTTAAACTAGTGTATCACCAACCAAAACCTGCCCTTACACTTGTGTATCACCAACCAAAACCTGCCCTTACACTACTGTATCACCAACCAAAACCTGCCCTTACACTAGTGTATCACCAACCAAAACCTGCACTTACACTAGTGTATCACCAACCAAAACCTGCCCTTAAACTAGTGTATCACCAACCAAAACCTGCTCTTACACTTGTGTATCACCAACCAAAACCTGCCCTTACACTACTGTATCACCAACCAAAACCTGCCCTTACACTAGTGTATCACAAACCAAAGCCTGCCCTTACACTAGTGTATCAACAACCAAAACCTGCCCTTACACTAGTGTATCACCAACCAAAACCTGCCCTTACACTAGTGTATCACCAACCAAAACCTGCCCTTACACTAGTGTATCACCAACCAAAACCTGCGCTTACACTAGTGTATCGTCAACCGAAACCTGCCCTCACCCCAGTGTATCACCAACCAAAACCTGCCCTTACCCCAGCGTATCATCAACCAAAACCTGCCCTTACCCCAGCGTATCATCAACCAAAACCTACCCTTAAACTAGTGTATCGCCAACGTAAACCTTGTGAGGTTGTTGTTATTTTAATACAAATCGTTGGTGTACGTTCATACAAACAAAGTTTCTGCAACTCCGTGAGTTGAAGGCTCGAGACACATCGCCCCAAAGCACTTGGTAAATGATTCTTATCTTGCTAAACATTCCCAGTTTGTATTGTATTGATATATTATGTTGCGATGCTCTTGAGAAAGTCGGCCGCTGAGAACATATACATCTAGCCCATCCATGCATGTAACAAGATTTTTCGTTCACTTATGGACGATTTACTTATTTTGACGCTAGAGCTGAAATTGGAGGTATATTGAACAAAACGTGCCGGAAGAGAGAACATGAGACAAGGAGGTCATCACCTGTCGGAGGTCAGCTCTGTCCAGCTGAACGTGGGAAATGGTCACATGCCAACACAGGCTCTCTATGACTATTCTCAGTCATTCGGCTGTGAAGACTTTCGTCTGTCCCTATATCCATCGTTGTTTCTAAAGTATTCTGATTACGGGTGTTGTCGGATAGCAAGGTCATGCAGCTTGAGCTTGGCGGAATCTTGAGCTTGGCAGTAATAAGTTTATAGAAATGATATTTATCACCAACCAAAACCTGCCCTTACACTAGTGTATCACCAACCAAAACCTGCCCTTACACTAGTGTATCACCAACCAAAACCTGCCCTTACACTACTGTATCGCCAACCAAAACCTGCCCTTACACAAGTGTATCCCCAACCAAAACCTGCCCTTACCCCAGTGTCTCACCAACCAAAACCTGCCCTTACCCCAGTGTATCACCAACCAAAACCTGCCCTTACACTAGTGTATCACCAACCAAAACCTGCCCTTACACTAGTGTATCACCAACCAAAACCTGCCCTTACACAAGTGTATCACCAACCAAAACCTGCACTTACACTAGTGTATCACCAACCAAAACCTGCCCTTACCCCAGTGTATCACCAACCAAAACCTGCCCTTACACTAGTGTATCACCAACCAAAACCTGCCCTTACACTATTGTATCGCCAACCAAAACTTGCCCTTACCCCAGTGTATCACCAACCAAAACCTGCCCTTACACTAGTGTATCACCAACCAAAACCTGCCCTTACACTAGTGTATCACCAACCAAAACCTGCCCTTACACTAGTGTATCACCAACCAAAACCTGCCCTTACACCAGCGTATCGTCAACCAAAACCTGCCCTTACACTAGCGTATCACCAACCAAAACCTGCCCTTACCCCAGTGTATCACCAACCAAAACCTGCCCTTACACTAGTGTATCACCAACCAAAACCTGCCCTTACACTAGTGTATCACCAACCAAAACCTGCCCTTACACTAGTGTATCACCAACCAAAACCTGCCCTTACACTAGTGTATCACCAACCAAAACCTGCCCTTACACTAGTGTATCAACAACCAAAACCTGCCCTTACCCCAGTGTATCACCAACCAAAACCTGCCCTTACACTAATGTATCACCAACCAAAACCTGCCCTTACACCAGCGTATCGTCAACCAAAACCTGCCCTTACACTAGTGTATCACCAACCAAAACTTGCCCTTACCCCAGTGTATCACCAACCAAAACCTGCCCTTACACTAGTGTATCACCAACCAAAACCTGTCCTTACACTAGTGTATCGCCAACCAAAACCTGCCCTTACACTAGTGTATCACCAACCAAAACCTGCCCTTACACAAGTGTATCCCCAACCAAAACCTGCCCTTACCCCAGTGTATCACCAACCAAAACCTGCCCTTACACTAGTGTATCGCCAACCAAAACTTGCCCTTACCCCAGTGTATCACCAACCAAAACCTGCCCTTACACTAGTGTATCACCAACCAAAACCTGCCCTTACACTAGTGTATCGCCAACCAAAACCTGCCCTTACACTAGTGTATCACCAACCAAAACCTGCCCTTACACTAGTGTATCACCAACCAAAACCTGCCCTTACACTAGTGTATCACCAACCAAAACCTGCCCTTACACTAGTGCATCACCAACCAAAACCTGCCCTTACACTAGTGTATCGCCAACCAAAACCTGCCCTTACACTAGTGTATCACCAACCAAAACCTGCCCTTACACTAGTGTATCACCAACCAAAACCTGCCCTTACACTAGTGTATCACCAACCAAAACCTGCCTGCCTTACCAGTGTATCACCAACCAAAACCTGCCCTTACCCCAGTGTATCACCAACCAAAACCTGCCCTTACCCCAGTGTATCACCAACCAAAACTTGCCCTTACACGAGTGTATCGCCAACCAAAACCTGCCCTTACACTAGTATATCGCCAACCAAAACCTGCCCTTACACTAGTATATCGCCAACCAAAACCTGCCCTTACACTAGTGTATCGCCAACCAAAACCTGCCCTTACACTAGTGTATCACCAACCAAAACCTGCCCTTACACTAGTGTATCGCCAACCAAAACCTGCGCTTAAACTAGTGTATCAACAACCAAAACCTGCCCTTACACTAGTGTATCGCCAACCAAAACCTGCGCTTAAACTAGTGCATCAACAACCAAAACCTGCCCTTACACTAGTGTATCGCCAACCAAAACCTGCCCTTAAACTTGTGTATCAACAACCAAAACCTGCGCTTAAACTAGTGTATCAACAATCAAAACCTGCCCTTACACTAGTGTATCACCAACCAGAACCTGCCCTTACACTAGTGTATCACCAACCAAAACCTGCCTTTACACCAGTGTATCAACAACCAAAACCTGCGCTTAAACTAGTGTATCGACAACCAAAACCTGCGCTTAAACTAGTGTATCAACAACCAAAACCTGCCCTTACACTAGTGTATCAACAACCAAAACCTGCGCTTAAACTAGTGTATCAACAACCAAAACCTGCCCTTACACTAGTGTATCGCCAACCAAAACCTGCCCTTAAACTAGTGTATCACCAACCAAAACCTGCCCTTACACTTGTGTATCACCAACCAAAACCTGCCCTTACACTACTGTATCACCAACCAAAACCTGCCCTTACACTAGTGTATCACCAACCAAAACCTGCACTTACACTAGTGTATCACCAACCAAAACCTGCCCTTAAACTAGTGTATCACCAACCAAAACCTGCTCTTACACTTGTGTATCACCAACCAAAACCTGCCCTTACACTACTGTATCACCAACCAAAACCTGCCCTTACACTAGTGTATCACCAACCAAAACCTGCCCTTACACTAGTGTATCAACAACCAAAACCTGCCCTTACACTAGTGTATCACCAACCAAAACCTGCCCTTACACTAGTGTATCACCAACCAAAACCTGCCCTTACACTAGTGTATCACCAACCAAAACCTGCGCTTACACTAGTGTATCGTCAACCGAAACCTGCCCTCACCCCAGTGTATCACCAACCAAAACCTGCCCTTACCCCAGCGTATCATCAACCAAAACCTGCCCTTACCCCAGCGTATCATCAACCAAAACCTGCCCTTAAACTAGTGTATCGCCAACGTAAACCTTGTGAGGTTGTTGTTATTTTAATACAAATCGTTGGTGTACGTTCATACAAACAAAGTTTCTGCAACTCCGTGAGTTGAAGGCTCGAGACACATCGCCCCAAAGCACTTGGTAAATGATTCTTATCTTGCTAAACATTCCCAGTTTGTATTGTATTGATATATTATGTTGCGATGCTCTTGAGAAAGTCGGCCGCTGAGAACATATACATCTAGCCCATCCATGCATGTAACAAGATTTTTCGTTCACTTATGGACGATTTACTTATTTTGACGCTAGAGCTGAAATTGGAGGTATATTGAACAAAACGTGCCGGAAGAGAGAACATGAGACAAGGAGGTCATCACCTGTCGGAGGTCAGCTCTGTCCAGCTGAACGTGGGAAATGGTCACATGCCAACACAGGCTCTCTATAACTATTCTCAGTCATTCGGCTGTGAAGACTTTCGTCTGTCCCTATATCCATCGTTGTTTCTAAAGTATTCTGATTACGGGTGTTGTCGGATAGCAAGGTCATGCAGCTTGAGCTTGGCGGAATCTTGAGCTTGGCAGTAATAAGTTTATAGAAATGATATTTGACGATATATCGCCATCCTGTGCATACACCAACATCAGACAGGGACGAATACTGCTGCATATAAATGTTGTCGCATTTTTTCTGCACTGACAATAACACGCACAGTAGTTATCGTCTCTTCTCCGCTTAGCTTGGCTAAAAATAACTGCACTCACGAGCCTGAGCAACACAGTAAAAGAATGTAGAAAAGAATCCACCATAGGAGAAGTTCTCCCCCTCTGAAACTCGAGCAATACAGAGCAATTTATTACAGCTAGCAGCCTGCACACAGGACAAAACTCTCGGTACTGCCGCATGTGCAGTGATATCGACGCGGGCTGAAACACGAACGCCAGACAAACGTACGCCCAGTTGTCCTATCGCCATCCGGGCCTTTGTTGTAGGTCACGTGACTGGGTTAGAAAGAAGAGGAGGGGGGGGGGGGTGTTGTTGAGTGATGGGTCTGTTATTGGAGTCAGGTGCGACATAAATATCTCAGCAGAGAGAGAGAGAGAGAGACTTTTATAAAGCTTGCTAGCTGTCAACAGCTCAATACTGCACTGAATCGTTTACGTTTTCTCCTAATAACAGTTGTACCAACTGTGTTGTCATGTTGTTTATCGTGAATACTGAAAGTAGACAGGATGTATAAAGTAGACAGGATGTATAGTCGGGATCTATAGCCCAGAGATAATAATGTTTCACAGCACACGACTGAATCTTTTATTGATAAATGAACTCACGCAAGCGAATACGACCTTGAGGTATATGACGTTTACGGGTTTCTGTACTGGACACCAGTCCCTCAAAGTATAGCCATTATGGGGCACTCGCCCTGTAGCTTGCGAGATGGAACCCTGAAAGCACCAGAGTAGCTACTTATCCCGCTAATGTTATGGCTATGTTGTTGCTGGCAGTAGTGAGGCAGTAAATCTTCGGCGTGACCTTCGCTGTCACAACACGAACCTCAAGTATCCCATAACTCCCCGCGTCTGCTGCTCAAGGTCAGAGGAAAGGCGAACTGCGCAGTGGAGCCGCAGTACTGAACCCAGAGAGGAGAGCTCGGAGAGCCGGGTACTGTGGAGCATAACTCATGACGCTCGCCTACCTCCCTCCCCGCCGGCTCGGACGCTTGACTGCTGTCGAGGGGAGTCCCGAGAATAGCTGGCTTTGTGTGAGCGGGGGCCACTAACCCCGGTTCATGTCAGCTGACAAGCAGGCAGACAGACCGACTGACGGACGGCCGGCCGGTCGGCCGGACGAACGGACTGACGGCGGCGGCTCGTAGCGCAGAGCCAGTCGTCTGTGTACTGCATACAACATGGCGGAGCGAGGAAACGCCGGTCAGTACCAACGACCTGACAGTGCCGTCTGAGGGCTGCAGGTGGACGGCCACCCCACGGACGTACGGCGGGATTAGCTGAGTGCATCTGAGGAGCATGTCCGGAGCAGAGGGGACGCGTGACACCCGGAGACAGGCTCTAGTCAGGTAAGCCTCGGAGTTGTTGTTGTCTGGTTGTGATACTGATACTGTTGTTTTGGTGAGGCGAGTACTGCCGTCAGCAATCTGTGTCACTCCAGCACAGCGCGATTTCCGCTTTAGGCTGTATTCGCCGTATACACCAAGTACTCGTGGTGTTCTGGGGCCGGAATCTACCCCTACCCCCTGCCTGTCCTGGCAACATCACCCGGGTCGGTAGTGTTATATAACATCACCCTACATTACAGCGCAATATTTGGGCTGCGCCTCTGTGACACAGGTGCTTTGTTGCACCGAGAATACCGGTGTACTGTAGCTGTTATGGTCCGTACAGACGTAGTGCAGCAAAAACACTGAATGATTCCGGAGTAGATCCGGACAGGTACTCCTTGTCATTTTCTACTTGAGCTCAGATGATAGGGTGCTTGAATCATCAGGCTTTACCCACTCGGAATGACCGCTATCAGTGTCTGCTGATTTGAACTGATGAGAACCGTTAATTGTAAAATTAAAAAATTTAACAACGCTATATTTTTATGTGAAACGTACGGTTCTTATTGCATTGCTATGCTAGTATGTCATTTTCATGTATTATCAGACATATTAGATGTATACTACTGGCCCTGTATCAATTTCACCTGGAGTTTTGTTATGCCATTTCTTTTTTTCATATGCCGTACTAGATGGAGTGACTCATGTCATAATGATTTCATACATTTACATACATGTAGTTGTGTTTTCGGGCAATGATTTGTTTTCAATCTCTCAAAAACTATATCCTACCTTTCAATTCAGAAAAATAGCTTTCATGATCATCCTTTTCAGTATAATGCTGCTACAGTACGCAATTATTGCATTGTTCTGGGATTTAAGTCAAGTTCAGCACGAAACCTTGAATGAATCATGCCCATACCATAACTTTATTTTGGATCTTGGGATCAATTCGAAATGTTATGTTTTCATTTAGTATAAAATCACATGTTCCCATCAAATTCTACACATGTACATCGAAAGCTGAAAACCGGCAAAGTTGTGGACAAAATAAAACATTCGAGGTTTTGTGTTGAACTTGACGCGTCTCATCTGCGACTACAACATAAACCCCTATTATACAGAATTTGTTTATTCTTAGCATTGTATTGCATGGACAAAGATATTGCAAACCCAGATAGTCCAGGTAGGGCCGAAAGTGAAGACAATAACCCTAAGGTGGAACTGTAGTTTTACTATCATCAGGACATATTTGTTGAATGGAAACAATCTGTTACCAGGGAAATAGATTCTACGTCAAAATCTTAGTATGGACAAAGATTTTTATACCATGATATAGGCCTAGTTCTCTGAGGCCAAAACGGAAGCTAACATTTGTATAGTGTCAATCCAAGCGGTGATACTGAAATTTTGATGTATCGGTATATCCCAAATAATGACGGCGGATTTCATTCATAGAACGACGTTTCTGGACACATATCCATTTATAAAAACGTAATGTAGTAATACATCAGACCACCCACCAGGGGGATTGTTCGCTTCCGTTTTGGCCTGAGTGGGCTATTTTGGTATAGAAAATCTTTGGTATGGAATATCTTTGGTGTGGGCCAACGTCTGTTATTCGTATTATTACGTTTAGGTCAAATGTTTTATTGTGTGAATATTTGATTACGTTAAATTTTGTAATATGTCAAGACCACTATGTATGAACGTGTAGTATGACGTCACAAACGGATACACACAAATGTTTTATGACAAGAAAGACGGCTGCTGTTAGGCATTTGGTATGTTTGTGTCTTATTAGTATCGCAATATATAGCTCACGCGTTTGTTGGTGGAAAAATGGACGCTCGTCCAATTGTGTTGTAAAGTTCTACAGTGACATTTATTCCAGTAAAACTACTGTTCAACTGAATATTACATTTCTATGATGCGAACGACAATAGATTTACACAAACCTGATTTCCGGGCTCATGAACGCTATTTGTTTCTTTCGAGTTACAAAATGAACAATGTCTGTTCAGGAGATGTGACAACCGACAATGAATGCAGGCCCATCATTCTCTATCGACTGTTCTCATGCACGATTAAAGGAAATTTTCTGAGTACCTCTTGTCGTACTGTGCATATTTCCTATATATTCCTGACTATCTCGAGGTGTACTTTCAAGTTTGCGTGACAAACAAGAATGCTAAATTCGGCTGATTAAAATTGATTACAACTTTAAAAGACAAGTGTATACTTGATACCCTTTGAAATGAAACTAATTCAGTTACTGGTACATTTTTCTCGCGACGCTGCGAACTGTGAATTTTTATATACTAGTAAAATGTTCAATCGAGTTTTGTACCTGTTCCAAATATTTTCCCTTTTTTCTGTTTTCTCTCCCGTGGACTGGTGGTGTTGTTAGTATATATATATGGTCCAGTGCCTTACAACGCAGTAACATTCCGCGTTTTGTGAATGATGAAGTAATATCTACGATGATGGAGTATCTAGTGAGTACGTATTACGCGAATGTGGAAGATCCGTCGTGACACTTCTGCCTGTATTGATCGATGTGCGGGACGAGAAGTGGTGGTTTATTAATATGTGTATGAGCCATCGCAATAAATCACGTGACGCGATGGAGTGCGACCCGGATGGTGGTCATGTGACTTTGTTTGATTGATATGTGAGAGACTGGAACATGTTTGGCGGACTGACAACAGTATATAATCTATATATGAGGTTTTAGGCTCCTTGGACCCGGTCTGTTTGCACGCAATATAACGAGTGTTTGCTACGTTATTTTCGTGTCAGTCCTGCTTCAGTTTGGTTTTTGTTAGGGCTTGTGTTTATAGAACTTTGAATTATTGAGTAAATATAAGTGTTGAGACTCACCTAAATTGAAGCAATAAAATTGTTTAGTTCATCAGGACATTGTCAATAATTATATAGAGTATACAGGACACGATACTTACATCTACATAATGTATCAGGGACGTGTACAAGTTGAAGATGATCCGAAATATGGTAAGTGTTTGCCCGGGGTTAATAATACTGAAGTACATGTTCAATACGGATGCATTGACGTTTATGGCACCGCCACCTGTGACATAGACGCTAAATGTAACAAGCCCCGCAAAATGTGACAACGTCCAACACTAAATGTAACAAGGCACATTTAGTGGGGCTTGTTACATTTAGATGGTTTGTCACATTTAGCGAGCCTTGTCACATTTAGCTTTGGACGTTGTCACATTTAGCGGGGCTTGTTACATTTAGCATCGATGTCACATTTGGCGGTGCCATAGACATTCACTTTTTACATTTTATGCTTTAAGATTGATGACGATTACAATTACACATATTTATAGAGTTGTTTTAGGTTAAGTAATCAGAATACTCATCACTTTAGGCATCGGACACCTGACAGCAAACCAATTACAATTAACAGTGCGAAGCCGGAGTGAAAACTGAATATAATTTCGGATATTGGATTCATCATTCATTCCATGGCTATTGCATGTAGTTTTAATCATACTTACATATATTTCTTAATATTCCTCATACATTTTCTAGTATGTTTTCTTTTCGCATTAGGATTTTTATCACATGCCAATTACATATACATGTACAATGTTTAACAATTATGGACTTTTATCGAGCTCAATATGTTTCTTTGCAGACTTGGAAGTTCCAATATTGACCGAGGCGAAGCCGAGATCAATATTAGGATCTTACAGGTCTGCAAACATACTGATCGAGACATAAAGTTCACAATTATTTTACTATATGATTTTGTGTAGAAGTTTTGTGCATATGGCAATATTAGATTTTGCAAACATCTTGAAAAATTGATTGCTTTGTCAAAATCAGGCCATTCTTTTCCACGTTGGCATATCTACAAGCAAATTCAATGACTGATACATACAATTTAGTTGTGTTTTATTCAATTATATTCCGATAACGAAAGCCCCTTCGCTGCCAAATATACTTCTCAAATATACGCACGCATACCTTGGTCTGTAATTTCGTGTTAGTACTGTGCGTTATCCAAAATATTTGTAATCTTTTCATCCATCACAAAGTGGAACCTTCCATTCACATTTTCATCCTCCTGTATGATTGCCGCTTGCAGTTGTGACTGAGAAGTCGTATGCACGAGGCCGCGTGTGAATCAAATTACCTAGGCTTACTTTCGCGCGTTCTAATTGGTGAAATTGACAATGTGACGGCATAGCAAATCAATACGGCAAATTATGGACTGGTCAATATGAATCCAAATGGAAACACGGTGGTTTTGCGATGAAGATCGTCGTTTGTTGTTTTAATTTCGGAACCTATTAGTATTCTATATCTATTATATATTTTCCCTAAATGCTACTGAGTGCCAGTTTTGACTCTGGCGTATACAATTGGTTCGGCTTTATTTCGGAAGTATCCATTCAATACACCTATTGTGTATCACGTCATCTGTTGGTCTATTTTTTGTTGTCGCACAGGAAAACTCGACCAGTGAATATATATACGATATAAATCCTTTTGATTTGCATGGCTTATCTGACGAGAATATATATATACAAACCCCTGTATGCATAAGAATGTAATAATGTGCCCAAAATATTGGTTTGTGCAAGATTGTACAGTGGGCGGGTAGGCCTACTGTTTGACGTGACTGTACAGTTCCGTAGACCTATATTGCGTCAATATTGTTCGTCCCATATAATAAGTCACCTATTTTCCGATGTATGTCTGCCGGCCGAGGTATATGCATGTATACTCCAGCCGATATTCTGAATGGCATCCACTATAGAGTGATATATACATTTATCGGACTATACTTCTGTAAAAACAAAGCCATCAATTATGTATTCTTCCCCTTCCATTCAACTCACACAATTCGACGTTTAATATTTCAGCTACAGTTGGTGTCGGGTCAACGATCAAGAAAATATCCAAAAAATAGACAACAGAATTGGATGATGACCTATTTTATTTATTTCGGCGTATTTCTGCTATATTTAAGTACACTCCTCTCGCAGAATGTTTGCGTGAATTCAAACATCGCGATAATTTTGGAAAAAAAAACCTAAGTGGGGAAGGTTTTCTCCACAAAATCGAATATATGATACTCTGTCACATACTGCGTACAGCATGCTGAACTTTATGCATTATGTTGTTTATTGTTTATTCCTGGCACGGTATGAGATTAAAGGCGGAATGTTATTATTAAAAAGGGAATTGCACACTGACAGCTAATAGAAGACTGTAAATTTAAAAGAAAAAATTCGATGCATTCTGATGTTGAAAAATACGTTTGACTAAGTACATGTATACTCGCAATACCAATGGCGATTACTCAAATACGGACACTGTTCCAGTTTTTACTTGCCATTTCTATTTTTCCAGCAAATTTTTTCATCATTTAATACGTGCAATATATTTTTTAAAATGTAAAATATATCATAAAAAATGGTGCTGTCCTACATGTATGCATGCAAATTACACGTATCTGTACACAATGAGTATTCGATGAAAAGTGTAAACCGAAGGTTATTATTAGACCCAGGAATAATTCAGGTGGTTCCTAAAACTAATTTTAATTCATGGAGACAACACTCACATTCCATGGAAATATTGTACACAATAAAACGTTTAAACTTGATTTTGCCGTGTATGTTAGTCAATAACCACAATGACATTAAGAAATAACATGTTATTTAAATATATTTTCTACATATATATATTTAAATATATTTACAACTTGGTGTTAATTTTTATAATGCCCTTATATTTGTACACCATGGCAAGAACTTATATTCAGTTGACAGCCAGGATATCAATCGTCCCGAGTAATATCGCTACACGTTATTTTAGTACCATATATCGGTGACCGTTTTAGATAATAATTTATTTTCAGCACTTAAAATATACCTGAATTTCCCTTATTGCAATTACAGGCAACGACCACATTTCAAAGTGGTAAAAAAAAACATACGGTGGTTCAGGATTTAACACTGATTAAATGTGTCTCTATAGGTCATACTGTTCATCGTATGAGTGTTCCTGGGTTGGGATTGTGTTTGTGTGAGTGTTCTTGGGTTGGGATTGTGGTTGTGTGAGTGTTCTCGTTTATGATTTTTTTTTTGTATGAGTGTTCCTGGGTTAGGATTGTGATTGTGTGAGTGTTCTTGAGTTAGGATTGTGGTTGTGTGAATGTTCTTGGGTTAGGATTGTGGTTGTGTGAATGTTCTTGGGTTATGATTGTGGTTGTGTGAGTGTTTCTGGGTTGGAATTGTGGTTGTGTGAGTGTTCTCTTGTTAGGCCATAGTTATTTGATTCGTTGGTTTACGGATTTTCAACAAAAAAATTTGGGTCGGGGGGTCGGAATCTAATAATAAATATAGTGCGACAGTTCGAAAATAAAAGTAAATAAATGTAAAAATAAATGTAATTTGACACTTTAACCAGTCGGTCACCCCAAAATAAATATTAGTTATGATCATCTTTCAAGAATCTAGAAGCTTTAGATGATCTTAAGGCTTGCCAGCGCTAGATAATTTATATATAGCATGCTAGCACTAGATTATTTTTAATTTTCTTGAGTTGGAAAGTACGGTCGGTTGCGAAATAAATATTTTGGTACTTTGGAACTAATTATATTTATTTTCCATTTTGAAAAAAAAAAATATAGTCGGGGGGGGGGGGGGGGGTCCGTAAACCAGCGAAATAAATAACTATGGTCTTAGAATTGTGGTTGTATGAGTGTTCTTGGGTTAGGATTGCGGTTGTGTGTGTGTGTTCCTTGGTGTGTGTTCCTGGGTTAGGATTGTGGTTGTGTGTGTGTTCCTGGGTTATTATTGTGGTTGTGTGAGTGTTCCTTGGTGTGTGTTCCTGGGTTAGGATTCTGGTGTGAGTGTTCCTGGGTTAGGATTGTGGTTTTGTGAGTGTTCCTGTGTTGAAGTTTTGGTTGTGTGAGTGTTCTTGGGCTAGGATTGTGCTTGCTTGAATAGTCATTTGTGAGAATTGTGGTTGTGTGAATGTTCTTGGGTTAGGATTGTGGTTGTGTGAGTGTTCCTGGATTAGGATTGCGGTTGTGTGAGTGTTCCTGTGTTAGGATTGTGGGTATTGTGTGGGTGTTCATGCGTTAGTATTGTTCGTGTGTGATTATTCCTGTGTTAGGATGGTGGTTATTCGAGTGTTCCCGTTTTAGGATTGTGGTCGTGTGATTGACCCTGGCTGAAAAATATGGTTGTGTGAGTGTTCCTGGGTTAAGACACTGACAGAACACAAACTGGAGAAATACACACTGACAGAACACAAACTGACAGAACACACACTGACAGAACACACACTGACATATTATGCCTAATATCTCACTTTATATTGAGATTAGAGGCTATGAATAATTGTGGATACATAGGAAATAATATATGCTGATTTTTGATGTGCCCTTGAATTTGACTTTTGACCTCATTTTCAAGGTCAGACCACAAAATGGCCGATATCTCGCTTATTATCGACTTTACAGCTTAGGGATCAATTGTGCACATATAGGAAATGATATAGTCTGAATATTCTGATCCGTTGAATTTAACCTTTGACCTCATTTTCAAGGTAAAAGAACAGAATGGCCCATATCTCGCTTATTATTGACTTTACAGCTTGGGACTGAATTGCGGACGTATAGGAAATGATGTATGCCGAATATTTTGATGACTTTGAGTTTGACATTTGACCTCATTTTCAAGGTCACATGACGAAATGGCTAATATCTTGCTCATTGTCGACTTTACAGCTTAGGAATCAATTGTGCAGATATAGGAAATGGTATATGCTGAATACCTTCATCAGCTCCAACTTGACCTTTGAGCTTATTTTCAAGGTCAGAGCACAAAATGGCTAATATCTCGCTTATTATCCACTTTACAGCTTGGGACTAAATTGTGGACGTATAGGAAATGGTGTATGCTGATTATTTTTATGACCTTAAATTTGACCTTTGACCTCATTTTCAAGGTTAGACACAAAATGGCTAATATCTAACTTATTATCGACTTTATGGCTTAGGGATAAATTATGGACATATAGGAAATGACATATACCGAATATTTGGATGACCTTGAATTTGACCTTTGACCTCATTTTTAAGGTCAGAGCACAAAATGGCTAATATCTCGCTCACTATCGAATTTACAGATTAAGAATCAACTGTGGACATGTAGTGAATGATATAGTTTGAATATTGTGATGACCTCGGATTTGACTTTTGACCTCATTTTCAAGGTCAAGGAACAAAACAGCTAATATCTCGCTTATTATCACTTTACAACTTGAGAATCAATTGTGAACAGACAGAAAATGGTATATGCTGAATATTGTCATGATCTTGAATTTGACTTTGACCTCATTTTCAAGGTCAGAGTACAGAATGGCTTATATCTCAATTATTATCAACTTCACTGCTTAGGAATCAATTGTGGTCAATCTCCAAATGATATATGCAGAATATTCTCGTGACCTCGAATTTAGCAATGACCTTATTTTCAAGGTTATGGGACAAAAGGCTGATATCTAAAATATATTTGTCCGGTAACCTTTCCTAGCCCTTGGGCTAATTTTTATCTTCAAATTTACGGTCAAATCTTTCTGAAATTATGCACAAAAATAGCTAAAAAAAATTCCCAGGAAATTTTTGTTTTCGTTTTTTGATTTTCGCATTTTCCTCGAAATGGCGGCCATTTTTGTTGAAATATGCCCAATTTTGGACTTTGACTGCCATTTTCTCAATAACTGTTCAGACAGTTTTGAGATTTTTGTCTCAAATGATTCCCTTTGATGTACCTCTGTGATGTGTATAAGTATGGTTGCCCTTGAATCGCCGGTCTGCGTATGGCGGCCATTACTATCCATTTTGGGCCATTTCTAGGCAAAAAAAAATTTTTTTTCACCCTTTGAAAAAAAAATGTCGGCACTTTTTTTCTTTATAATGGGAGCTGCCAGAACTGTACTCATAGAACGCCTGAAGATAGAGCTTAGAAATTGGCACTTTCAAATGGGAAGTCATTTATGGCGACTTGTGTGGTGACCTTGAATTTGACCTTGGATGACCTTGAAAGGTCAAAACAACCATTTTTGGGTAAAAAAAAATGCCCAGATTTGCCTCTATAGATGAAATGCTTGCAGATAGATCCTATGTTTGTATTCTGAACACATATGAAGACATATATGGCACAACTAATGATGACCTTGAACTTGACCTCAGATGACATTGAGTGCCAAATGTCTGACTCGGAATGTATAAATTGGCCTGAGCGGCCTAAATGGTTGCACCACGATATATCTTTGTATTATGAACATATAGAAAATCAAATGCCGCACACGTACATGTGATGGTGACATTGAAATTCACATGGATGACCTTGATTGGTAAATCTCAAGGTCATATGTTCACACTGATAACCCTGATTGGTAAATCTCATTGTCTGTTACCTGCCATTATCCAAACCAAATATGTCAAGTAACCTATCTTAGCTTTTGGGCTAATTTTTTTATAACAGAATGTAAATAAACCAAGCCACACGTCTTGTATTTCTCTTGGACCATGAGGTATAAAATCCTAGAGATAAAGGTGACAGTAGTTCGAATAATGTGCACATTTTCCTATTGGCTATGGACATGATCGATACTGGTCATGAAACCGAAATATTAACCGCACATATAATTATGTAAGAATTGTAACATTGAACATATTACTTGGCGAACACACCACTGACCAACTTAGCATCCTGACTAAAGCTGGAAAGCCTTAGCCTGTACAACACGTGTACGTGTATGAACTACATATCAGTGTTTTGCCATGAACATGTGGTTTCAGTGGAATGATTTTCAGTTGATTACAACAATCAATCCGATGTGATTCTCCATTGTTTGATGATTTTTAAACAATGCTGGACACATTAGTGCCAATCTCTAGCTGACTGTTGCACTGCAAGCGCAACTGTCATTAGACGTACATGTCCTACAGGGTCAACGAGTGACTGCACTGGTACCGGGTCACCGAATGACTGCACTGGTCCCGTGTATCACCTTCCTGTACATGTCCTACAGGGTCACTGAGTGACTGGACTGGTCCCGTGTATCACCGTCCTGTACATGTCCTACAGGGTCACCCAGTGACTGCACTGGTCCCGTGTATCACCGTCCTACACATGTCCTACAGGGCCACCGAGTGACTGCACTGGTCCCGTGTATCACCCTCCTGTACATGTCCTACAGGGTCACCGAGTGACTGCACTGGTCCGGTGTATCACCCTCCAGTACATGTCCTACAGGGTCACCGAGTGACTGCACTGGTCCCGTGTATCACCCTCCTGTACATGTCCTACAGGGTCACCGAGTGACTGCACTGGTCCGGTGTATCACCCTCCAGTACATGTCCTACAGGGTCACCGAGTGACTGCACTGGTCCCGTGTATCACCCTCCTGTACATGTCCTACAGGGTCACCGAGTGACTGCACTGGTCCGGTGTATCACCCTCCAGTACATGTCCTACAGGGTCACCGAGTGACTGCACTGGTCCCGTGTATCACCCTCCTGTACATGTCCTACAGGGTCACCGAGTGACTGCACTGGTCCGGTGTATCACCCTCCAGTACATGTCCTACAGGGTCACCGAGTGACTGCACTGGTCCCGTGTATCACCCTCCTGTACATGTCCTACAGGGTCACCGAGTGACTGCACTGGTCCGGTGTATCACCCTCCAGTACATGTCCTACAGGGTCACCGAGTGACTGCACTGGTCCCGTGTATCACCCTCCTGTACATGTCCTACAGGGTCACCGAGTGACTGCACTGGTCCGGTGTATCACCCTCCAGTACATGTCCTACAGGGTCACCGAGTGACTGCACTGGTCCCGTGTATCACCCTCCTGTACATGTCCTACAGGGTCACCGAGTGACTGCACTGGTCCGGTGTATCACCCTCCAGTACATGTCCTACAGGGTCACCGAGTGACTGCACTGGTCCGGTGTATCACCCTCCAGTACATGTCCTACAGGGTCACCGAGTGACTGCACTGGTCCCGTGTATCACCCTCCTGTACATGTCCTACAGGGTCACCGAGTGACTGCACTGGTCCGGTGTATCACCCTCCTGTACATGTCCTACAGGGTCACCGAGTGACTGCACTGGTCCGGTGTATCACCCTCCAGTACATGTCCTACAGGGTCACCGAGTGACTGCACTGGTCCCGTGTATCACCGTCCTGTACATGTCCTACAGGGTCACCGAGTGACTGCACTGGTCCCGTGTATCACCCTCCTGTACATGTCCTACAGGGTCACCGAGTGACTGCACTGGTCCCGTGTATCACCCTCCAGTACATGTCCTACAGGGTCACCGAGTGACTGCACTGGTCCCGTGTATCACCGTCCTGTACATGTCCTACAGGGTCACCGAGTGACTGCACTGGTCCCGTGTATCACCCTCCTGTACATGTCCTACAGGGTCACCGAGTGACTGCACTGGTCCGGTGTATCACCCTCCAGTACATGTCCTACAGGGTCACCGAGTGACTGCACTGGTCCCGTGTATCATCCTCCTGAACATGTCCTACAGGGTCACCGAGTGAATGCACTGGTCCCGTGTATCACCCTCCTGTACATGTCCTACAGGGTCACCGAGTGACTGCACTGGTCCGGTGTATCACCCTCCAGTACATGTCCTACAGGGTCACCGAGTGACTGCACTGGTCCCGTGTATCACCGTCCTGTACATGTCCTACAGGGTAACCGAGTGACTGCACTGGTCCCGTGTATCACCCTCCTGTACATGTCCTACAGGGTCACCGAGTGACTGCACTGGTCCGGTGTATCACCCTCCAGTACATGTCCTACAGGGTCACCGAGTGACTGCACTGGTCCCGTGTATCATCCTCCTGAACATGTCCTACAGGGTCACCGAGTGAATGCACTGGTCCCGTGGATCACCCTCCTGTACATGTCCTACAGGGTCACCGAGTGACTGCACTGGTCCCGTGTATCACTCTCCTGTACATGTCCTACAGGGTCACCGAGTGACTGCACTGGTCCCGTGTATCACCGTCCTGTACATGTCCTACAGGGTCACCGAGTGACTGCACTGGTCTCGTGTATCACCCTTCTGTACATGTCCTACAGTGTCACCGAGTGACTGCACTGGTCTCGTGTATCACCCTTCTGTACATGTCCTACAGGGTCACCGAGTGACTGCACTGGTCCCGTGTATCACCCTCTTATACATGTCCTACAGGGCCACCGAGTGACTGCACTGGTCCCGTGTATCACCATCCTGTACATGTCCTACAGAGTCACCGAGTGAATGCACTGATCCGGTGTATCACCGTCCTGTACATGTCCTACCGTGTCACCGAGTGACTGCACTGGTCCCGTGTATCACCCTCCTGTACATGTCCTACAGGGTCACCGAGTGACTGCACTGGTCCCGTGTATCACCGTCCTGTACATGTCCTACAGGGTCACCGAGAGACTGCACTGGTCCCGTGTATCACCATCCTGTACATGTCCTACAGGGTCACCGAGTGAATGCACTGGTCCCGTGTATCACCATCCTGTACATGTCCTACAGGGTCACCGAGTGACTGCACTGGTCCCGTGTATCACCGTCCTGTACATGTCCTACAGGGTCACCGAGTGACTGCACTGGTCCCGTGTGTTACCGTCCTGAACATGTCCTACCGTGTCACCGAGTGACTGCACTGGTCCCGTGTATCACCTTCCTGTACATGTCCTACAGGGTCACCGAGTGACTGCACTGGTCCCGTGTATCACCGTCCTGTACATGTCCTACAGGGTCACCCAGTGACTGCACTGGTCCCGTGTATCACTCTCCTGTACATGTCCTACAGGGTCACCGAGTGACTGCACTGGTCCCGTGTATCACCCTCCTGTACATGTCCTACAGGGTCACCGAGTGACTGCACTGGTCCCGTGTATCACCGTCCTACACATGTCCTACAGGGTCACCGAGTGACTGCACTGGTCCCGTGTATCACCGTCCTATACATGTCCTACAGGGTCACTGAGTGACTGCACTGGTCCCGTGTATCACTCTCCTGTACATGTCCTACAGGGTCACCGAGTGACTGCACTGGTCCCGTGTATCACCCTCCTGTACATGTCCTACAGGGTCACCGAGTGACTGCACTGGTCCCGTGTATCACCGTCCTACACATGTCCTACAGGGTCACCGAGTGACTGCACTGGTCCCGTGTATCACCCTCCAGTACATGTCCTACAGGGCCACCGAGTGAATGCACTGGTCCCGTGTATCACCGTCCTGTACATGTCCTACAGGCTCACCGAGTGACTGCACTGGTCCCGTGTATCACCGTCCTGTACATGTCCTACAGGGTCACCAAGTGACTGCACTGGTCCCGTGTATCACCGTCCTGTACATATCCTACAGGGTCACCGAGTGACTGCACTGGTCCCGTGTATCACCGTCCTGTACATGTCCTACAGGGTCACCGAGTGACTGCACTTGTCCCGTGTATCACTGTCCTGTACATGTCCTACAGGGTCACCGAGTGACTGCACTGGTCCCGTGTATCACCGTCCTGTACATGTCCTACAATGTCACTGAGTGAATGCACTGGTCCCGTGTATCACCGTCCTGTACATGTCCTACAGGGTCACCGAGTGACTGCACTGGTCCCGTGTATCACTCTCCTGTACATGTCCTACAGGGTCACCGAGTGACTGCACTGGTCCCGTGTATCACCATCCTGTACATGTCCTACAGGGTCACCGAGTGACTGCACTGGTCCCGTGTATCACCGTCCTGTACATGTCCTACAGGGTCACTGGTCCCGTGTATCACCGTCCTGTACATGTCCTACAGGGTCACCGAGTGACCGCATTGGTCCCGTGTATCACCGTCCTGTACATGTCCCACAGGGTCACCGAGTGACCGCACTGGTCCCGTGTATCACACTCCTCTAACATGTCCTACAGGGTCACCGAGTGAATGCACTGGTCCCGTGAATCAACGTCCTGTACATGTCCTACAGGGTCACCGAGTGACCGCATTGGTCCCGTGTATCACCGTCCTGTACATGTCCTACAGGGTCACCGAGTGACTGCTCTGGTCCCGTGTATCACCGTCCTGTACATGTCCTACAGGGTCACCGAGTGACTGCACTGGTCCCGTGTATCACCGTCCTGTAGATATCCTACAGGGTCACCGAGTGACTGCACTGGTCCTGTGTATCACCGTCCTGTACATATCCTACAGGGTCACCGAGTGACTGCACTGGTCCCGTGTATCACCATCCTGTACATGTTCTACAGGGTCACCGAGTGACTGCACTGGTCCCGTGTATCACCGTCCTGTACATGTCCTACAGGGTCACCGAGTGACTGCACTGGTCCCGTGTGTCACCGTCCTGTACATGTCCTACAGGGTCACCGAGTGACTGCACTGGTCCCGTGTATCACCGTCCTGTACATGTCCTACAGGGTCACCGAGTGACTGCACTTGTCCCGTGTATCACTGTCCTGTACATGTCCTACAGGGTCACCGAGTGACTGCACTGGTCCCGTGTATCACCGTCCTGTACATGTCCTACAATGTCACCGAGTGAATGCACTGGTCCCGTGTATCACCGTCCTGTACATGTCCTACAGGGTCACCGAGTGAATGCACTGGTCCCGTGTATCACCGTCCTGTACATGTCCTACAGGGTCACCGAGTGAATGCACTGGTCCCGTGTATCACCGTCCTGTACATGTCCTACAGGGTCACCCAGTGATTGCACTGTTCCCGTGTATCACCGTCCTGTACATGTCCTACAGGGTCACCGAGTGACTGCACTGGTCCCGTGTATCACCGTCCTGTACATGTCCTACAGGGTCACCCAGTGATTGCACTGGTCCCGTGTGTTACCGTCCTGTACATGTCCTACAGGGTCACCGAGTGACTGCACTGGTCCCGTGTATCACTCTCCTGTACATGTCCTACAGGGTCACCGAGTGACTGCACTGGTCCCGTGTATCACCGTCCTGTACATGTCCTACAGGGTCACCGAGTGACTGCACTGGTCCCGTGTATCACCGTCCTGTACATGTCCTACAGGGTCACTGGTCCCGTGTATCACCGTCCTGTACATGTCCTACAATGTCACCGAGTGATTGCACTGGTCCCGTGTATCACCGTCCTGTACATGTCCTACAGGGTCACCGAGTGACTGCACTGGTCCCGTGTATCACCGTCCTGTACATGTCCTACAGGGTCACCGAGTGACTGCACTGGTCCCGTGTATCACCGTCCTGTACATGTCCTACAGGGTCACCGAGTGACTGCACTGGTCCCGTGTATCACCGTCCTGTACATGTCCTACAGGGTCACCGAGTGACTGCACTGGTCCCGTGTATCACCGTCCTGTACATGTCCTACAATGTCACCGAGTGACTGCACTGGTCCCGTGTATCACCATCCTGTTAATATACACGCGGCCATCTACAAATAAAAGTGATAAATTGTCACTGGGAAATTCGTCTGGGTCAGAGGTGAAAGCGTATGTCGCTTTTATGGGTCAGTGAGCAAAAAGTGTTTTTGTTCATAATTGAGTTGATATCTGTTTTAAACCATTTATAAGGAAATGACAAGTTTAGTCATTGAAAAAAAAAGGTTTCAGAAATATTCCAGTTAGTTCGTGTAGAAAAAAATCATGTCTAAAAACCGTGAAATATTGCGAATATTTTGGTATTTCCACCAGGAACTCAGCGATGGTTCATTACTTAAGCACTGTTTCGAGCGATTTGTTTATGGGTATCATGAAAGTATGTATTGAGGTGGTTATGAGCGTACTGAGAGAAACTATTATAGTATAAAGATGATATTAAGTGACATTCGTTTAATGTGTGTCTATATTTCCTGACGCTTACTTATTATAATACATTTAAATCCCGAGGTTAAATCATTTATGTTCAACACATATTGTGCTAGTTATTACGGCAGTGTGTTATGGAAACTTGATAGCGATACTATTAAGCGCCTAAATGAGTATTTCTATATTTGTGAGCACATTTACTGTCCCAGCCCTGGGATATATTTATTAACAATGTTGACCAATGTGATATTTCTTTTTCTTGACGTTTGACACCAGTGACACACAATTTTGAAAATTGGATGAATCTATCCCATGATCAATCAGATGAAAATACGCAACCCCCGAACCCCCCCCCCCCCCCCCCCGTGACGGCATTTGGCAATGTCCCAACCGCAAATTCACGCGAAATTGACTGCCTGTATAGAACAGAGGTAATATCAGACAACTAAATCATACTGTTTTCGCGATCTCGAAAGTGTTTTGTTGATGATGTCATATGAGAAAATATGTCGGGTTGACACTTTCTTCAAAATAATGAGATGACTGATTGTCCCAGAAGAACTTGTCACTACGTGACACATTGTGTCATATGTTCCTGGCGGCCAATGTTTGATGAGGACCGTGAATGTATTCCGAACACGTGCTTTTTAACGGGTGTTGGAAGCCACATAAGTTTCAACCAAAGTAAGAACTTTGTCCATCATAGATTTGAAAGTGGATTTTGCGTAAATGTTCATCGCGTGCCTTTTTCCGCGTCAACTCCGTGACAGCGATTTTACCACATGTGGACACAATTGCCATGGAACAAACCAAGGTACATGTATATAGTGTACCTTCATGACATTTTCACACACTGGGCAACAGCTGACCAATATAGCGGTATACAACCGCTCTGCGTCTGTTTCCAACTAAAAATGACACTCCGTGATGGTCACTCCTTGACACTCGGTGACGCCCAGCACGTCAACTGTGACGGCGATTGTAACACTGGTGGACCCAACTGACATGAAACACACCAAGCTATGGGTGTGCCCTTATGATTTCTTTATACTTCGAGAAACGCTTGATTGACTCGAGAGTATAAGCCCAATCAGCATGTGTTTTAGTGTCAAAAAGTCACTCCGTGACAGTCACTCCATGACATTTTTCAATAAATTTAATAGCGAATTTTGCTCGTAAATATAGAAATACTCAAATACTGCTTGTAGGAAATGCGTTCGTAAAATATGGGGATTACCATGGAGAAGCCATGGGTCTATATTGCATCATCTTATCGGCAAAATATTGAAGTTGATCTCATGAACAGGTTCCTTAATTTCTATCGCAAGGCTTGTAACAGCCATAATTCAATTGTAAAATTATGTTGTAATCTATGTTCTTTCTCAACCACATCGGTGGCGGCCAATAGAAGGTTTTTGTTGTATAAATTAAACGTGAATGATGACTGTGCGGTTGATCATGCTTTGTCAAAGTTAAAGCAATGTATAACCCAGCAATATATGTGTGACGCAGATTGTCAACATTGTGGTAAAACAATTCGAGAACTATGTTTATTGAGAGATGGTTTGCTGACTTCAGTACTTGACCCTGAAGAAGTCGGGGCAATCATAGATTTTCTATGCATTACGTAATGTAGTTTCTATGTTCTACACTCCAAACAATTGAACCAATTATACTTGACAATTGTATTGCGCTTTCTGTTCCATACTCAACAATTGTATCAAGACGATGCGAAATAAATGATAGATATAAATGTACATCTAAAGATCTGTTTCGTCATCAGGCTGAGATAAGTAGCACACGTCATTGACGGTTAGAGAGAGAGAGAGAGAGAGAGAGGAGAGAGAGAAAAGTCAAGAGTTGGACTATAGCCAATGCGTGGTGCTTTCTGTCTGTTCCTTGTTTGGTCGATAGCTGTGGTAGCGTGTTGTATCGCTGTCTAAACGGGGCTATCTGTGTGATTGATAGTCCAGTGCCCTAGTGAGACAAAAACGGCAACATCCGTCAGAACCAACCGGGGGTCCGCATGGTAAGAGTGTATCGGTAACAAAAGCCCATACATTCCCACACAGACGATGAGAGAGAGGGGGGGGGGGGGGGTGGAGGAGGTTGATGTGCGGTAATGGTAGACAGTGTCTGAAGCCTGGAGTCGAGGGCAGCAGTACTTACTCTTGTCTTTTGAACTTTTGACCTCATTGGTTGAAAACTATTTACGGGGGCGTTATGTGATTGGATGGCTCGTGAACAACAAAAAAGAACGCGTGCGTGCGCATGCGCCGCACTATTTGAAGGTCAGTAGGTCATGGCTAATTGATGGAGTCTGTACCATATAAAAACTCCTGCCGCCGCTGGCGACTTGCAGATATGGTGGGTGATTCAGTGGGGGTGCCGGCGCTGCATTTTCTACCATTAAATCCTCCATGGATCCATATCAGGACCAAACCCTGTATGACAGTCTGATGGATTTATCTGCGTTCCAATGACCACACCAGCTCGTCTTCTCGCGGTCGTGTGCGCCCGCCACCCGGCTCCTACAGCCCCTGGACTGAAGTGGCAGTAAAGATAGGAGAGAGCGATTTCCCGACTCCCGTCCCGCGGAATTCTAAAGCGTTACCGTCGCTTTACGTGGGATATCGGCTCGTAAACAAGAGGCAAACGACGGACGAACCCAAGAGTTTTCATTTTTATCGGCTACTCTCGTGCCTGGCATGTCATTACTCCTGTGTATCGCGGACAAACAAACGAGAACAACAAGGATGCTGACGGTACACACTGACAGAACACAAACTGGAAAAACACACACTGACAGAACACAAACTGGAAGAACACACACTGACAAAACACACACTGACAGGACACAAACTGACAAAACACACACTGACAGAACACAAACTGACAGAACACACACTGACAGAACACAAACTGGAGAAACACACACCGACAAAAACACACTCTGACAGAACACAAACTGGAAAAACACACACTGACAGAACACAAACTGGAAGAACACACACTGACAGAACACAAACTGGAGAAACACACACCGACAAAAACACACACTGACAGAACACAAACTGGAAGAACACACACTGACAGAACACAAACTGACAGGACACAAACTGACAAAACACACACTGACAGAACACAAACTGACAGAACACTCACTGACAGAACACACACTGACAGAACACAAACTGACAGACCACACACTGACAGAACACAAACTGACAGAACACAAACTGGAAGAACACACACTGACAGAACACACACTGACAGAACACAAACCGACAGAACACACACTGACAGAACACACACTGACAGAACACACACTGACAGAACACACAATGACAGAACACAAACTGACAGAACACACACTGACAGAACACACACTGACAGAACACACACTGACAGAACACAAACTGACAGAACACACACTGACAGAACACAAACTGACAGAACACACACTGACAGAACACAAACTGACAGAACACACACTGACAGAACACAAACTGGAAGAACACACACTGACAGAACACAAACTGACAGAACACAAACTGGAAGAACACACACTGACAGAACACACACTTACAGAATACACACTGACAGAACACACACAGACATAACACAAACCGACAGAACACACACTGACAGAACACACACTGACAGAACACAAACTGACAGAACACACACTGACAGAACACAAACTGACAGAACACACACTGACAGAACACAAACTGGAAGAACACACACTGACAGAACACACACTGACAGAACACAAACCGACAGAACACACACTGACAGAACACACACTTACAGAATACACACTGACAGAACACACACAGACATAACACAAACCGACAGAACACACACTGACAGAACACACACTGACAGAACACAAACTGACAGAACACACACTGACAGAACACACACTGACAGAACACAAACTGACAGAACACACACTTACAGAATACAAACTGACAGAACACACACTGGCAGAACACAAACTGGAAGAATACACACTGACAGAACACACAGTATAAAATAAAATGGCAAAATACACACTGACAGAACACAAACTGACAGAACACAAACTGACAGAACACAAACTGACAGAACACACACTGACAGAACACACACTGACAGAACACACACTGACAGAACACACACTGACAGAACACACACTGACAGAACACACACTGACAGAACACAAACTGACAGAACACTCACTGACAGAACACACACTGACAGAACACAAACTGACAGAACACAAACTGACAGAACACAAACTGACAGAACACTCACTGACAGAACACACACTGACAGAACACAAACTGACAGAACACACACTGACAGAACACACACTGACAGAACACAAACTGACAGAACACTCACTGACAGAACACACACTGACAGAACACAAACTGACAGACCACACACTGACAGAACACAAACCGACAGAACACAAACTGGAAGAACACACACTGACAGAACACACACTGACAGAACACAAACCGACAGAACACACACTGACAGAACACACACTTACAGAATACACACTGACAGAACACACACAGACATAACACAAACCGACAGAACACACACTGACAGAACACACACTGACAGAACACAAACTGACAGAACACACACTGACAGAACACAAACTGACAGAACACAAACTGGAAGAACACACACTGACAGAACACACACTGACAGAACACAAACCGACAGAACACACACTGACAGAACACACACTTACAGAATACACACTGACAGAACACACACTGACAGAACACAAACTGACAGAACACACACTTACAGAATACAAACTGACAGAACACACACTGGCAGAACACAAACTGGAAGAATACACACTGACAGAACACACAGTATAAAATAAAATGGCAAAATACACACTGACAGAACACAAACTGACAGAACACGTACTGACAGAACACACACTGGAAAAAAAACAAAAACCCCAAATACCGGTACATAACTTTTAGAGTAATAATAACAATTTCTTGAGATGAACCTTCAGTGGATGCTTCTTCATTGGCGGATATTGCAAACGGAATGACGAGAATACTCGAAATGAAAAGCGCCTTGGGATATGGCCCAATGTTTCTTGTTAGTTTATTTCCGTTGCGTTGTGTCCCTCGTCCGTCGTCCGTCCACATTTTTATCTTTAAAGTTTACTGGTGAATCTTTTTGAAATTTTGCACAAAAAATGCCCAAAATTATTTCGAAAAGGGGGTATTTTTAGGTTACCGTACCTATGGTCCGATAAACTGTTGCCGTCGCGTTTCGTCTGTCGTCCGTCCGTCGTCCGTCCACATTTTTAAGTTACCGTACCTATGGTCCAATAACCTGTTGCCGTCGCGTTGCGTCCGGCGTCCGGCCGTTCGTCCATCCACATTTCTTATCTTTAAAGTTTACGGGCCAATCTTTCTGAAAATGTGGGGAAAGATACCTTAAAATAATTCGAGAAGGAGGTATTTCTTAGTTTTTTTATTTTCGCATTTTTCTCAAAATGGCGGCCATTTTTTTTTGAAAAATGGCCAATTTTGGACTTTGACGGCCATTTTCTCAAACACTCTCTGATCAGTTTTGAGATTTTTGTTTCAAAAGATTCCCCTTATGTACCTTTATGATGTTTATAAGTTTTGTTGCCCTTGAATCGCCGGTCTCCGTGTGGCGGCCATTTTGAATTTTAGGTTACCGGACCTATGGTCCGATAACCTATTGGCATGGCGTTGCGTCCGTCGTCCGTCGTCCGTCGTCGTCCGTCGTCGTCCGTCGTCGTCCACATTTTTATCTTTTTTGTTTGCGGGCGAATTTTTCTGGAATTTTGCACAAAAATACTCCAAATTAATTCAAGAAGGAGGTACTTTTTACTTTTTTGATTTTCGCATTTTTTTCAAAATGGCGGCCGTTTTCGACGAAAAATGCCTGATTTTGGACTTTGGCGGCCATTTTATCAAAATCTGTTCAGTAACTTTTTTTTCTTTTTGATACATAGCACTCCTCATATGTACTCCTATGTGGCTATAAATTTCGTTGCGCTTGAATCGCTCGAAGTGGGGCATTTTGGCCCAAAGTCGGCCCAAGTGGGACTTTCCCATGTTAAATTCTCCTATGCTTTATAATGGGACACATTATACCTAATATCTCACTTAATATTGAGATTAGAGACTAGGAATCAATTGTGGACATATAGGAAATGATATATGCTGAATATTCTCGTGACCTTGAATTTGACCTTTGACTCAATTTTCAAGGTCATAGGACAAAATGGCTTATATCTCGCTTATTATCGACTCTACAGCTTAGGAATCAATTGCGGACATGTAGGAAATGATATAGTCCGAATATTTTGATGACCTTGAATTTGACCTTTGACCTCATTTTCAAGGTCAGAGCACAAAATGGCTAATATCTCGCTTATTATCGACTTTACAGCTTAGGAATCAATTGTGCACATATAGGAAATGATATAGTCCGAATATTTTGATGACCTTGAATTTGACCTTTGACCTAATTTTCAAGGTCAAAACATAAAATGGCTAATATCTCGCTTATTATCGACTTTACAGCTTTGGAATCAATTGTGCGCATATAGGAAATGATATAGTCCGAATATTTTGATGACCTTGAATTTGACCTTTGACCTCATTTTCAAGGTCACAGTACAAAATGGCAAATATCTCCATTAATGTCAACTAGGAATAAATTGTGGACATTAATGTCAACTAGGAATCAATTGTGGACATATAGGAAGTGATATATATATATGCTGAATATTCTCGTGACCTTGAATTATATTTGACCTTTGACCCCATTTTCAAGGTCAGAGCACAAAATGGCTATTATCTTGCTTATTTCCGACTTTACAGCTCAGGAATCAATTGTGAACCTATAGGAAATAATATATGCTGCACATTGTTGTCACCTTGAATTTGATCTTTGACCTTATTTTCAAGGTCAGAGCACAAAATGACTAATATCTTGTTTATTATCGACTCTACAGTTTGGGAATAGGTTGTGTACATGTAGAAAATTATATATGCTGAGTATTCTCATGACCTTGAACTTGACCTTTGACTTTCAAGGTCGGAGCACAAAATGGCTAATATTCTGTTTGTTATCAACTTAACGGCTTGGGAATCAATTAACGGCTTGGGAACCCAATTCCACTTACATTGACCTACCTAACTTGAAAACATTTCCGAACTCACGTATGGGAACTGTATGGAATAAACTCGTAAAACACTTCAAGATAGACCTTAAACATTGGCAGTATCAAATGGGAAATCATGTTGCAGTGTCAATGGTAATCTTAAATTTCACCTTCAATGACCATGAAAGGTCAATATGACAATCTGAATAAAAAATGTTATGGTTTAAAACTGAACATTTCTCCGGTAACCTTTGTAAGCCCTTTTCATTTTGTTTGGTATCAGAGACGGTTTCATTTTCAGACTCATAAATAAGTCTTTAAATCGAAATGTATCCAATGTATCTTTATGCCTTGACGTCTAGTTATGGTCATGGATATATACAATGTGACTGACAGTTCTAGACCCATAAAGACAGGGATTGTGTGCGAAAACATTTTACACGTATGTGAACAAATGTATACATGTAAAATCAGAAATACATAATGTTATCTATATCTGATAAAATATACAGATTTCCCTAAAAATATTGGGAAGTCATAATTCTTTTTACTTGAGAGAGTATTTACTGTTCGGCATGCACAGTTCATGCCAATACTACACGTAGCTAACATTATGTGCGTAAACACGAGTGTACATAAATTTTGAAGAAAAAAATGGTGACTGTATATTTTTGTCAGCCCAGTGATATATGTTGATGTCAGACAGGAGTGTTGTTGTACTGATATCGAGTTCGGAAGGCGTATGTGATGCGCATGCTTAAACGATGACAGATGTACTTATTTTTGAAGCGACTGCGATCACTCTCATCGCGCTCAGTAAGCTTGCACGGGGGTGAGGAGTTTGCGTGACTGAATCCATTTGATGACTGATGGCCAATAACTGGTTCCCGGTGTCGGTACGGCCGTGCGATGTACAGATCTTCACAGGGAGGTAAATTTATCGTCAAGTAGCTGCGCATGCGCAACAAAAAACTTCCAGTGGCGAAGAAGAATAGAAGACGAAAACGAGACATAAAAACGTAACAGAGCAGGAGAAAAAGCTTAGAATGTCGGTTGTTTATTGGCTCGCTTTGCCCTTTTAAATGGACGCAGTTGGCTGGCAAACAAGCCAGAGATGGAGGGCTGCGGACGGCTCGCTGGGAGTCACTGGAAAAGGGGGTAGGGGTGTCGGGGGACCTGTGTCTGTGTCTGATGGTATGTGGCACCTTCTGCCCTCCCCCTCTCTGTCTGTCTTTCTCCCCGCGGTATTCCCACACTCTGCTAGAGAGCGATATTCGAGTCAAGCCGCCGAGGACGAAGGACTGGATGCTCGTGGGTTTCTGGGCGGCGTCCACTCAAGAACACCATGGTGTCCTTGGTTACGTCACCTCCCAAGGACACGCGCTTGCTGGACGGGAAATCAGTTTCAGCAACAGTTTCTTTGCATGCGTGAAACTTCACCTGCAACTTTCCTATCTCAACATGAAAAAAAAAAAAAACGTGTAATAATCATGGACGTTGTGTTGGAAGTGAGAACCTTGTCAGTATAATATGTGATTCCATCCAAGAACATTTGCCGTGGTGATTGTTGACGCGTGAGTAGTTTCGTGTTAACTGTACATCTGTGTCAGACATGGAACTTCGGACAAACTGACTAGGAGACGGGTCAGCGGTGTGTGACAGCTTGTGCTTTCCATGTTCCATGCTCCATCGGGCTCCCTCCTGCAAAGTGGTTTGGCGTAGCAGATTACCTTGGTATTTGCGCTCACCGGGCGGAAGGATTCAGTGACAAGGTGTGATGAGGCGGCGTAGGAATATAGTATGTCGCGGCGTGAGGTAAGTGATTGGTTCTCTGATTCACCTGCGGAGGTAATGCAGGGCCTTTGTTATACAACTTGGACGTGCACGTGTATCTGAAAGGCAGTTCGGCTATCATCACTGGTCTTGTCTGTTATATTGACATTATATACATCAGATGTGCCATACATACTATACATATATCATTACATGTGCCTATGTTATGTCACTACCTTTATAATACATGTAATGACTTTATCACAGCTTACCGTATACATATTCCTTGTTGTACTACCCTGTAATCATCAAGTTTACACCAGAATTCCGTTTTCTACACAATTTCTGCGCAGTAGGTTTCCGTTCCGTTCAGTATTTTGGCTACGTCCCAACTTGTTCCCAAACAGAAACGTAAATCACTGACACAGGCTAGGATTGTCTTCTCTGATGCCGTTGAAATTTGAATAGTAGGTTTTGTTGATTGACACATCGCTCAGTGATCATATATACAATCTGGAGCAGGATAGTAATACATCTAGCAGCGACTGCATACGACCAGCCACAGTGCTATATATGTATTTGTGCAAAACCTTGATACACGAATGTGTGATAACACACATGACCGTCATTCTTAGCTTTACCACTGTCAACTGCCTATTCATTGACAAAATGTTCTGACATCCCAGCTCATACATTGTTTGCAGTATATTTCATAACTTTTTTGACATGTCAGACCTGTCCTCGGTATATGGATTTCTTGTCAGGACTTGGCAGTTAAAGCAATTCTGTAGGACATTCGCATCACTTCCAACTAAGTTCTCGCAGTTTGATAACCACATATATCACTCCTGGATTGCGAGAGCTCCTTATAATGTATACTTTATACATGTGAAATGTAAATGTTTCCTTGTATCGTTTTGTCTAGTAAATATATATGCGTGTCTCATAACTGAAAGGTAACGTTTTACTTACCCCCACCGGCCCACCGGTACCCCATTATTCAAAGTAAGAAATATAAGAATAAAAAGCCTGCAGAGAACGAGGTTGAAATGTGGAGATTGGCCAGAATGTATGTTTGATTCATTAAAGTGGAATAATCGGTTTCTGAAATGTGTTTTAAATCAACTGGCTAGCATATATTGGATGTTATTAAACAGCTACGAGTGACGGTACCTCTTACTCATAGGAATCAACTAGAGTGTAGTCTTTTCCCACATTCCACCCTAGCAACCATCCATATTCCACCCCTGCTCTGATTTGTGTAAGATCATTTTCAATCATAAATTTCACTAACTGAAATAAGTGAACTATGCGTAAGATTACGTACAATTACGTTTCAATGTCAAATTTAGACAAATTCGTGTGCGCATTGGAACTTTTATACTATGCAGCTGTTCTGGGGACAGCTATTGATCACTTTCAACCGAAAAAACATAAACCGAATATTCCACATTAATTGCTGTTTCATAAGACTATAAGCCAGTTTGGAAATGTTTCTAGGTCAGGTCAAATGGTATAAACAAATCGTTTGTACACACTATGTTCAAACGAGGGTCACGGTAAACTCGAAGTAAACGAGTATTTAGTTTTGTACAGGAGTAGAGTGTCAGTAACAGTGACTGAACAAAGGTAGCGTGACAACACGAGGTGGCTTTGTTTATATCACTTGAACCCGACCCACTTCAGGTGACCTGGCCTAAAAACATGTCCGAACTCGGGTATTGAAGGCAACTGTATAGCCATCTGAATGGAAAGGAAACAAGTCCAAACATCACTATGAAGATCCATACTCATCAGGCCAAGAGCATGAAGTTTATAAAACATACAGTTATTCCAAGAATATACATGTACATGTACATGTAGGCTACTTGACGGAATCGGAATACTGAACTGAACCTTTAGAAATCCCCAACAGAAACCATGAGAAATATAGGCCTTGATAGGGCATGTAAGTCACGCGCCGTCACGATTATAGGGCATGTAAGTCACGCGCCGTCACGACATAATTCTGGTGACCAACAAACATACACCTTTCGTTATATCTGAGTAATTTGAGCTCCAAGTGGAATATTTCTCATCTTAAACAAAAGGTTATGCTGGCTGTATGTTTGTTGTGTTTATTGGTCACCAGAATCACACCGTGACGGCACGACTTACTTTAAAAGTACCCAAGCACAAACCAAAAGTGCGCAAGCAGTTTACTCTGGATAATTGAACATAATATAAGGATTACATGCTATGAATATACCAAAGAGTGTAATATCAATAAGAGGCCCCACTCTCCATATAGCCAAATGGGCCCAAGTAGCGCACCTCAACCTGTTAATACTAACAGCCTGTTAATACTAAATGATATATACTGAATATATTCATGATCTTGAATTTAACCTTTGACCTCATTTTCAAGGTCACAGGACAAAATGGCTAATATCTCACTTCTTATTGACTTTACAGCCTAGGAATCAATTATGAAGCTATAGGAAATGATATATACAGATTATTCTCGTGACTTTGAATTTGACCTTTGACCTAATTTTCAAGGTCACAGGACAAAATGGCTAATATCACGCTGATTATCGACTTTACAGCTTAGGGATCAATTGTGAACATATAGAAAATGATATATGCAGAATATTGCCATGACCTTGAATTCGACCTTTGACCTAATTTTCAAGGTCAAAGGACAAAACGGCTATTATCTTGCTTCTCTATTGAATTTATAGCTTGGGAACCAATTGTGGACATATAGAAAATGATATACACTTAATATTTTGATGACCTTGGATTTGACCTTGACCTTATTCTCAAGGTCAGGGCACAAAATAGCTTATATCTCGCTTATAATTGACTTTACAGCTTAGGAATCCATAATGAACATATAGAAAAATAATATATACTGAATATTTTGGTGACCTTGAATTTGACCTTTGACCTCATTTTCAGGGTCAGAGAACAAAATGGCGAACATAGAGGAAATGATATATGCTGAATAATCCTTTGAAGTTGACCTTTGACCTCAATTTCAAGGTCATATCACAAAATAGCTAATATATAACTTATTATCGACAGCTTTGGAATCAATTGAGGACATACTAGAAATGATATTTGCTGAATATTCTCATGACCTTGAAATGACCAATGACTTTATTTCCAATGTCATGAGACAAAAGGATAATATCTAAAATGTATATTGTCTGGTAACCTTTCTTAGGCCTTGGGCTAATTTTTACAAAGGCAGTGTACGAGTCTGGTACTCCCTGTGTTCTCAAGTCAGAGTTATGTTTCAAACCTTTTCAAAGTATTGCAGGGTAATTAATGACTCTGAGTAATGAAGAAATAGCATAGAGAGTGATTGGCCGCTCTTTCTTGGACTTTATCGCAGAGAAAATTCTGTGCTGGATTACTGGCCAAGGTTCGCAAGTTTGTGATTTGACAATTATTGACATTTGCCATTCCCCTTCAAAATCCAATGGTCGTTTATTGCATTAATATAGGCTACAATAAAGGATCTTCCACCATCCGTAAACGAGCGAATCGAGCTCTGAGTCACTGGTGTTTATCTGGGTGGTGCGGACTAGACCCAGATTCTGAACAGTCGTAAATAAACCCAGCGAATTTAAGATAATACAGGGCCTCTAAAATTCAGCCGCAACTGGCATCTTACACGGACGTAAATCAGAGTCGTATATTCACGGGGCTATCATGTAGGACGGAGGCAGTCTAGGCTTGGACTCTCCCTGAGGGCCGTGATACTGCCAGCAATAACCAGCGGCAATAACCACCCGGCTCTGTGCCCGTGATTGCACAAAACTGCCCGAGGTTTATGGTCTGGCTGGCTGTTACATAACAGCGGCCACCCTCCCACAACTGGGTAAGTGTCATAAATCTGACGTGCCGCTGAGTTACCGGCGCCCGCGCCAGAGCGAGATGTACATGTATAAACCCAGCCGCCACCCCGCCAACACCGCCTTATTACAGCAGACCAACGGCCACTCGACCGATGACGTCACACGAACCATAACTCTCAGACGAGGGCAGTCAGGCCTGAAGCAATCCTGGTAGGAATAGCAGCTCCCGACCATGGTCTGCGCTCGTTCATCTAACACTTTTAATGGAGAATTATTGATATATTCCAGCGGGAGCGTGGATTGCTTCTTGTGTGTTCTGCTAAAAGGTTCCTACAAATAGGCCATTTATTTGCAACACGACATCGATGATAGAGAATATATGTGGTTGAATGTGATAGCAGAATGTCTGAGTTCATGACATATATCCATTCGAATGGTGGTGAAACATTCCGAGAATAGACTAATGAACCGAAGATGACATCCTGTAATCGACTGATGTTTGAGATAATACTGAATGACTGTCATACATGTACATATATATCCTTGTCTGGTCTCACCAAACAGTCTTACCCGCCATGTATAAATGATTGGTGTATAGTGCTCGATCTCTCGTGACTCACAATAGCATATATAGTTGTAGCTTAATTGCAATGTATTGCTCCCATGGTTATTGCAAGTTATCGTGGAGATATTGCAAGACAAATTTCGGTTTGTGAATTCAGTATAGCTTTGAAGTATTAAGACTACATGTATGTTCGGTGTTGCCGTAGTGATATTCTAATAATACATGTACACATACAAAACGAATGATTGCGATCCAAAATGTTATAAACAGTTATAACTTGGCATACTTCACCTGGGAGTCGAACGACAAATTTCTACTAATTTTAAGACTTTTGTCGCAAAATTTGAAAACGTTGGCAATCTACATGTACTTTAAAGTGAATATTTCCAACCAAAAATTTTCTTGGTCCGTATGCGATTTTGTGCACTTGTTTGCTTTTGTATCTGTACAATCTGTTGGAATCAGCATGCTTGTAAAGAATTCACACCGCATGTGTGTACTTCCATGCATGTGGATGTAAAGACGGCCAAATACCGGAACTTTGGACTGAACTTTTAACATTGTGATAGATTCAACTCAGTAGCCTTTTGGCTTGTGATTAGGGACTTATGTACTTGTCATACACCTATTTCACGGGGGTTGTTTCGGATTGCTAAGTTGTTTCAATAAGTTGTTGGGCAGTTGTGCACTAATTACATCTGGTGTACAGCAAAGAGCCTCTTTGGTGTACAGTAGAAAAAAACTATATATATACACACTGTCCGCCCCTGATGGCGCCAGTGCGGCTTCATATACAAATGTTTGGTCGGGCTTTGTTTCTATTCCGAAAGGTTTTGATGTTAGGTTATTTATTGGCATCATCAAAATTTGGTTAGCGGTAATAAACATGATAAATACATTGTCAAGTTTTGAAAAAAAAATGCGTTAGAAGTCTGAAGTTTGATAGAAAAGTGTCGTTTGACCCCAACATCATGTATATGGAGCATGCAAATTAATAACATGATACCATTTAGGGTCGCAATAAAATGAACAAAATACAATGTAAATGAGTCAGAGAATAATGTTGTGTTTGTTCAAGCACCACAAGTGTTCAAGTGTATGACACTTATTAACGTTCATGTTTTCTTGTTCACGTGTTATAATAAGTGTTACACGCGTTATATGTTCCACGTTTTTAATTTACGTAGACCTATGTATATGCTAGAATATGTTATGTATATAGCATATACTTAGAGGGTTGTTACGTACAATATGATATTTCTATGATTACAGGATGCCGAAACCCACGACAGTAAAATTGACAGACATCAATCCCCACATTGTGTGCCCGCTGTGCAGCGGGTACTTGATCGAGGCCACAACAATCATGGAATGTCTCCACTCATGTGAGTAAAACACGTGACTCTGAATTCACACGAGTAATGTGTATGCAATTCTGATGACGACGACCCACCGCGTGTTACTGATCGAATCCAAAGAGCCTAAAATACCAAGAGCGGGCACTCAGTCGTATTCAACTGACCACTCCTCCA
This sequence comes from Terebella lapidaria, assembly GCA_949152475.1. Lineage (NCBI taxonomy): Eukaryota > Metazoa > Annelida > Polychaeta > Terebellida > Terebellidae > Terebella > Terebella lapidaria. Next base: position 32,453,010 of record OX424560.1, read on the forward strand.
GTGGCGATTCAACATATAACTCACAAGATATTGCCCGGCAGTGCCATCGTGAGCAGTTGGTGAGCAGGTCGCTCCTTCTCTGGCGATGTTGGTCTTTTGTTTTATTTGTCACCATGTGGTCGAATGTAAGTGCCGCCTCTTGGTATTTTAGGCTCTTTGATCGAATCTTTAATAAATTATGCAATTGGTAGTGTTCGATGTAGGCCTGGGTGTATGGTCGAATAGTAATGGGAAATGCCTAGTTGTAATTGTGATGTTATCATGATTGACGTAAGTCCGAGGTTATCTATAAGTCCATTTTATAATTTACATGTATGATACTGATACGACCGTGGCTTTTTGAAGCCCTCCTTATAGCCCTGCACTGAAACAAGCAATTCGTGAATGGAAATTGCTTGCAGGCGGTCCAGCAGTGACTGTAGAGCCAGTCCACAGAATGAGCACACTTTCTATCAAATCTAGCGGGACCGATAAGTTCGGTGTTGGTACTGATAGTGGTGCCAAATTCCTTTAATAAGTTGCGTACACTTCATAAATGCGATCACAATGGCGCTTCTAGAACCGCTTGTGGATCTACGCTGAAACTCTCATGGATTTGAATTCTAACACCATGTATAATATGGACCAAGCTGCTGTCATTATAACAACATGATTTATGACAATAGAAAACCTTTTTTTGAAATACGACTACAACAAGTAACACAACGAAGACTCTCCACACCATGGACCTGGTCCCGTCTGTGGCGAGGTACGAAGACACTGTCCACAGCGTGGACCTGGTCCCGTCTGTGGCGAGGTACTAAGACACTGTCCACACCATGGGCGTGATCCCGTCTGTGACGAGGTACGAAGACACTGTTCACAGCGTGGACCTGGTCCCGTCTGTGGCGAGGTACGAAGACACTCCACAGCGTGGAGCTGGTCCCGTCTGTGGCGAGGTACGAAGACACTCCACAGCGTGGACCTGGTCCCGTCTGTGGCAAGGTACGAAGACACTGTCCATAGCATGGACCTGGTCCCGTCTGTGGCGAGGTACTAAGACACTCCACAGCGTGGCCCTGGTCCCGTCTGTGGCGAGGTACGAAGACACTGTTCACAGCGTGGACCTGGTCCCGTCTGTGGCGAGGTACGAAGACACTCCACAGCGTGGAGCTGGTCCCGTCTGTGGCGAGGTACGAAGACACTCCACAGCGTGGACCTGGTCCCGTCTGTGGCAAGGTACGAAGACACTGTCCATAGCGTGGACCTGGTCCCGTCTGTGGCGAGGTACTAAGACACTCCACAGCGTGGCCCTGGTCCCGTCTGTGGCGAGGTACGAAGACACTCCACAGCGTGGCCCAGGTCCCGTCTGTTGCGAGGTACGAAGACACTGTCCATAGCGTGGACCTGGTCCCGTCTGTGGCGAGGTACGAAGACACTGTCCACAGCGTGGACCTGGTCCCGTCTGTGGCGAGGTACGAAGACACTCCACAGCGTGGACCTGGTCCCGTCTGTGGCAAGGTACGAAGACACTCCACAGCGTGGCCCTGGTCCCGTCTGTGGCGAGGTACGAAGACACTGTCCATAGCGTGGACCTGGTCCCGTCTGTGGCGAGGTACGAAGACACTCCACAGCATGGACCTGGTCCCGTCTGTGGCGAGGTACGAAGGAACTGTCCACAGCGTGGACCTGGTCTCGTCTGTGGCAAGGCACTAAGACACTCCACAGCGTGGCCCTGGTCCCTTCTGTGGCGAGGTACGAAGACACTGTCCATAGCGTGGACCTGGTCCCGTCTGTGGCGAGGTACGAAGACACTGTCCATAGCGTGGCCCTGGTCCCGTCTGTGGCGAGGTACGAAGACACTGTCCATAGCGTGGACCTGGTCCCGTCTGTGGCGAGGTACGAAGACACTCCACAGCGTGGACCTGGTCCCATCTGTGGCGAGGTATGAAGGAACTGTCCACAGCGTGGACCTGGTCCCGTCTGTGGCGAGGTACGAAGACACTGTCCATAGCGTGGACCTGGTCCCGTCTGTGGCGAGGTACGAAGACACTCCACAGCGTGGACCTGGTCCCATCTGTGGCGAGGTACGAAGGAACTGTCCATAGGTTGGACCTGGTCCCGTCTGTGGCGATGTACGAAGACACTGTCCATAGGTTGGACCTGGTCCCGTCTGTGGCGAGGTACGAAGACACTGTCCACAGCGTGGACCTGGTCCCGTCTGTGGCGAGGTACGAAGGAACTGTCCATAGCGTGGACCTGGTCCCGTCTGTGGCGAGGTACGAAGACACTCCACAGCGTGGACCTGGTCCCGTCTGTGGCGAGGTACGAAGACACTCCACAGCGTGGACCTGGTCTCGTCTGTGGCGAGGTACGAAGACACTGTCCATAGGGTGGACCTGGTCCTGTCTGTGGCGAGGTACGAAGACACTGTCAATAGGGTGGACCTGGTCCCGTCTGTGGCGAGGTACGAAGACACTGTCCATAGCGTGGACCTGGTCCCGTCTGTGGCGAGGTACGAAGACACTGTCAATAGGGTGGACCTGGTCCCGTCTGTGACGAGGTACGAAGACACAGTCCACAGCGTGGACCTGGTCCCGTCTGTGGCGAGGTACGAAGACACTGTCCACAGCGTGGACCTGGTCCCGTCTGTATCGAGGTACGAAGACACTCCACAGCGTGGACCTGGTCCCGTCTGTGGCGAGGTACGAAGACACTGTCCATAGGGTGGACCTGGTCCCGTCTGTGGCGAGATACGAAGACACTCCACAGCGTGGACCTGGTCCCGTCTGTGGCGAGGTACGAAGACACTGTCCATAGGGTGGACCTGGTCCCGTCTGTGGCGAGGTACGAAGACACTGTCCATAGGGTGGACCTGGTCCCGTCTGTGGCGAGGTACGAAGACACTGTCCATAGCGTGGACCTGGTCTCGTCTGTGGCGAGGTACCAAGACACTCCACAGCGTGGACCTGGTCCCGTCTGTGGCGAGGTACGAAGACACTGTCCATAGCGTGGACCTGGTCCCGTGTGTGGCGAGGTACGAAGACACTCCACAGCATGGACCTGGTCCCGTCTGTGGCGAGGTACGAAGACACTGTCCATAGGGTGGACCTGGTCCCGTCTGTGGCGATGTACGAAGACACTGTCCATAGCGTGGACCTGGTCTCGTCTGTGGCGAGGTACGAAGACACTGTCAATAGGGTGGACCTGGTCCCGTCTGTGGCGAGGTACGAAGACACTGTCCATAGCGTGGACCTGGTCCCGTCTGTTGAGAGGTACGAAGACACTGTCCATATTGTGGACCTGGTCCCGTCTGTGGCGAGGTACGAAAACACTCCACAGCGTGGACCTGGTTCCGTCTGTGGCGAGGTACGAAAACACTCCACAGCGTGGACCTGGTTCCGTCTGTGGCGAGGTACGAAGACACGGTCAATAGCGTGGACCTGGTCCTGTCTGTGGCGAGGTACGAAAACACTCCACAGCGTGGACCTGGTCCCGTCTGTGGCGAGGTACGAAAACACTCCACAGCGTGGACCTGGTCCCGTCTGTGGCGAGGTACGAAGACACTGTCCATAGCGTGGACCTGGTCCCGTCTGTGGCGAGGTACGAAGACACTGTCCATAGCGTGGACCTGGTCCCGTCTGTGGCGAGGTACGAAGACTCTCCACAGCGTGGACCTGGTCCCGTCTGTGGCGAGGTACGAAGACACTCCACAGCGTGGACCTGGTCCCGTCTGTGGCGAGGTACGAAGACACTCCACAGCGTGGACCTGGTCCCGTCTGTGGCGAGGCACGAATACACTGTCCATATCGTGGACCTGGTCCCGTCTGTGGCGAGGTACGAAGACACTCCACAGCGTGGACCTGGTCCCGTCTGTGGCGAGGCACGAATACACTGTCCATAGCGTGGACCTGGTCCCGTCTGTGGCGAGGTACGAAGACACTCCACAGCGTGGACCTGGTCCCGTCTGTGGCGAGCACTCCTGAGACTTGTGTAACACGCACTATTGCGTAATTTATGTCCGTAGTCAGGGCTCCACATATTGCGACTGGTGCTCCAATCTTGTTTCCATCTCAACAGTCATTGTAAATATCTCCAAACTACACAAACTGTAGAGTAAAAAAGATTCAAACTGTGGTTTCTGCGAACATATATATCGGCGGTTTGGGGCTGGAGGAAGGTAATTATTTTGAGTTATCCCTGGAGTGAAGCAGGCCCAAGTCTCGTTAAGGCGAGCAAAGGGGTGCTTTATGGTATTGCTTGGGATAATCGCGCTCCAGCTCTCAGCCCGGTCCATCGCCGTATAAATGGTGCTATCCCAGTTAATGGCAGATAGGGTATGGCGAACCCTGGCCTCCTGTCACACTAAATAACGCTGAATGGTGGGCCTAGTACCCAGCCCACTGCTTTCGACCTTCTCAAAAACTCAATTCCGACAAAAACCTAAGACAGAACACAGATCACACAACAGGCTCTCTTCATATCTACTCTCTTATAGCGGACAAAACTCTCTAACGTCCACCAAGTTTTGTTGTATAATTATTTTGGAATGTTCCAAAGGGTGTAGCTTCCAGTGCGAGGGAGAATAGAAGTGCCAAAAATTGACTTGAAAATATTACCACAGATTGCCAAATCCATGTGCCTGTATTGTTCCCGGATTTTTGTAATTGGGTTTAGTCACGTAGCATAATTTACCTGGTGAATTGGTTTAAAAAATGAGTGAGTGCTTATTGCTTGAGAAGTCGATTTTAGCGCTAGTCGACACACAGGATATGATTACGATATATTGTTGTACTTGATATACGCGTGCGTGTGGACGTATAATATAATATAATATAATATAATATAATATAATATAATATAATATAATATAATATAATATAATATAATATAATATAATATAATATAAAGTTTTGGAGAGTAGTGAAACCAAATAGAAATTCATCTGTCCGTATACTGTGCCATGTATATGTACTAGATTGGAATATTAATCAACTGATACAAAGTGTAATAATGTGTGCATGAACGTGTAACATTGGACTGTTATCAGACTTGCCACATCTCCTGGAAGTGCTCGGTGTGTATGCGTGGTGGTGATGGTGGTGAGGGAGGGAAAGAGGGGGGGGGGGGGGGTCCAGTCGTCAGTTGATTTAGATGTCTGTGGTCGATGACAAGAAGTTACAGGCCTGACATTGGGTGGTACGGACGGCTCGAGAAAATAACCCCCTTTACTATCGTCACAAACTCGGCTCGTAATCACAGCAAAACACACCAACTGCTTAATTTATTGGTTACTTTACATTGGGCATGTGAAGGGCTATACCAGCTAATTAATGACTGCTTACTTGTCTAGCTTCAGTTCGAATAAACACATCGGGCAGGAATAATATATATCTGATATAAATAATCGGGTGAGCGAGCTATTAGGGGGGTGTTGCCTCTTAATAAATAAATTTCCACTGAGAACATGCCATTCAATCAGTCTGACACCTTCGTAATACTCAATGCCCCAGTCACACAGACCCCGGATCAGCTCCGTCAGAGCTACGACAAAGATACGACGTTCTACTGGGGTAGAAAGATACTGGGGTGTCTGTCCACATAAATTGGGGTGTCTTCTAACATTGAAGACATGAAGACATTTGTCCACATACATTGGGGTGTCTTCTAACATTGAAGACATGAAGACATTTGTCCACATACTTTGGGGTGTCTTCTAACATTGAAGACATGAAGACATTTGTCCACATAAATTGGGGTGTCTTCTAACATTGAAGACATGAAGACATTTGTCCACATAAATTGGGGTGTCTTCTAACATTGAAGACATGTGTCCACATACATTGGGGTGTCTTCTAACATTCAAGACACCATATTTGTCCACATAAATTGGGGTGTCTTCTGACATTGAAGACATGAAGACATTTGTCCACATAAATTGGGGTGTCTTCTAACATTGAAGACATGTGTCCACATACATTGGGGTGTCTTCTAACATTGAAGACATGTGTCAACATACATTGGGGTGTCTTCTAACATTCAAGACATGAAGACATACATTGTGGTGTCTTCTAACATTGAAGACATGAAGACATTTGTCCACATAAATTGGGGGTGTCTTCTATCATTGAAGACATGAACACATGTGTCCATATACAGTGTGTTGTCTTCTAACATTGAAGACATGAAGACATGTGTCCACATATATTGAGGTGTCGTCTAACATTGGAGACATGAAGACATGTCTTCTCACATTGAAGACATGAAGAGATCGTCCACATACATCGGGTTGGCTTCAAGCATTGAAGACATGAAGACATGTGTCCCTATACATTGTGTTGTCTTCTAACATTGAAGATATGAAGACATGTGTCCTCATACATTGAGGTGTCTTCTAGCATTGAAGACATGAAGACATGTGTCCACATACATTGTGTTGACTTCTAACATTTAAGACATGAAGACATGTGTCCACATATATTGAGGTGTCGTCTAACATTGGAGACATGAAGACATGTTTTTTAGGTTACCGGACCTATGGTCCGTAACCTATTGGCATGGCGATGCGTTCGGCGTCGTCGTCGTCCGTCGTCCGTCGTCGTTGTCCGTCAACAATTTTATCTTTAAAGTTTACGATCGAATTTTTCTGAAATTTTGCACAAAAATGCCTAAAAATATTTCGAGAGGAAGGTATTTTTTTAGTTTTTTGATTTTCGCATTTTTTTCAAAATGGCAGCCGTTTTCGACGAGAAATGCCTGATTTTGGACTTTGGCGGCCATTTTCTCAAAATCTGTTCAGTAACTTTTTTTTTTATTGATGCATAACACTCCTCATATGTACCCCTGTGACATGTATAAATTTCGTTGCGCTTGAATCGCTCGAAGTGGGCCATTTTGGGCCCAAACTCGGCCCAAATGGGACTTTCCCATGTTAAATTCTCCTATGCTTTATAATGGGACACATTAAAGCCTAATATCTCACTTAATATTGAGATTAGAGACTAGGAATCAATTGTGGACATATAGGAAATGATATATGCTGAATATTCTCATGACCTTGAATTTGACCTTTGACCTCATTTTCAAGGTCACAGGACAAAATGGCCAATATCTTGCTTATTAGCGCCTTTACAGCTTAGAAATCAATTGTGAACATATAGGAAATGATATATGCTGAATATTCTAGTGACCTTGAATTTGACTTTTGACCTCATTTTCAAGGTCAACAGGACAAAATGGCTAATATCTCGATTATTATCGACTTTACAGCTTAGGAATCAATTGTGAACATATAGGAAATGATATATTCTGAATATTTTAATGATATTGAATTTGACCTTTGACCTAAATTTCAAGGTCAGTCATTTTATTTTCAAAGTCAGATTACAAAATGGCTTATATCTCGCTTATTATCAAATTTACAGCTTAGGGGTTTATAGTGATAATATAGGAAATGATGTATGCTGAATAGTTTGGTGATCTAGAATTTAACCTTTGATCCCATTTTCAAGGTTAGAGATATGGCGATTTCAGTGGTCACCTTGAATTTGACCTTCAACTTTCTCGGCTTAACTCTGTATATTTCTCCGGTAACCTTTCTAGCCCATTGGGCTAATTTTTCCAGCTACATTAAGGTGTCTTCTAAGATTGGAGACATGAAGACATGTGTCCGCATACACTGGGGGTATCATCTAACATTGAAGACATGGCGACTTGGGATGTATTATACTATAATACGGTATCAGTGGTGTATACATCTCGACTTGAGATGTATTATATTATGAAACCGTATCAGTGGTGTATGCTTGTTGACTTGGGATGTATCATACTATAACACCGTATCTTTGGTGTATGCTTGTCGACTTGGGATACTATTACACACCGTATCAGTGGTGTATGTATGTTCACTTGGGATGTGTTATGCTATAACACCATATCAGTGGTGTATGCTTGTTGACTTGGGATGTATTATACTATAACACTGTATCAGTGGTGTATACATGTCGACTTGGGATACTATTACACACCGTATCAGTGGTGTATACATGTCGACTTGGGATACTATTACACAGCGTATCAGTGGTGTATACATGTCGACTTGGGATACTATTACACAGCGTATCAGTGGTGTATACATGGCGACTTGGGATACTATTACACAGCGTATCAGTGGTGTATACATGGCGACTTGGGATACTATTAAACAGCGTATCAGTGATTTATTCATGTCGACTTGGGATACTCTTGCACAGCGTATCAGTGGTGTATACATGGCGACTTGGGATACTATTACACACCTTATCAGTGGTGTATACATGGCGACTTGGGATACTATTAAACAGCGTATCAGTGATTTATTCATGTCGACTTGGGATACTCTTGCACAGCGTATCAGTGGTGTATACATAACGACTTGGGATACTATTACACACCTTATCAGTGGTGTATACATGGCGACTTGGGATACTATTACACACCTTATCAGTGGTGTATGCTTGTCGACTTGGGATACTATTACACACCGTATCAGTGGTGTATGCTTGTCGACTTGGGATACTATTACACACCATATCAGTGGTGTATACAAAACGACTTGGGATACTATTACACGCCTTTTCAGTGGTGTATACATGTCGACTTGGGATACTATTACACAGCGTATCAGTGGTGTATACATGTTGACTTGGGATGTATTTTACTATAAAACCGTATCAGTGGTGTATGCATGGCGACTTGGGATACTATTACACACCTTATCAGTGGTGTATACATGTCGACTTGGGATACCGTGGTGTATGCTTGTTGACTTGGGATACTATTACACACCATATCAGTGGTGTATACATGGCGACTTGGGATGTATTATACTATAACACCGTATCAGTGGTGTATACAGGGCCACTTGGGATACTATTACACACCGTATCAGTGGTGTATAGTGGCCACTTGGGATACTATTACACACCGTATCAATGGTGTATTCATGGCGACTTGGGATGTATTATACTATAACACAGTATCAGTGGTGTATACATGTTGACTTGGGATACTATTACACACCGTATCAGTGGTGTATGCATGTCGACTTGGGATGTATTATACTATGAAACCATATCAGTGGTGTATGCATGGCGACTTGGGATACTATTACACAGCGTATCAGTGGTGTATAATGGCGACTTGGGATAGTATTACACACCGTATCAGTGGTGTATACATGTCGACTTGGGATACTCTTACACAGCGTATCAGTGGTGTATAATGGCGACTTGGGATACTATTACACACCGTATCAGTGGTGTATAGTGGCCACTTGGGATACTATTACACAGCGTATCAGTGGTGTATACATGTCGACTTGGGATACTCTTACACAGCGTATCAGTGGTGTATAATGGCGACTTGGGATACTATTACACACCGTATCAGTGGTGTATGCTTGTTGACTTGAGATACTATTACACACCGTATCAGTGGTGTATATATGGCGACTTGGGATACTATTACACACCGTATCAGTGGTGTATGCTTGTTGACTTGAGATACTATTACACACCGTAACAGTGGTGTATGCTTGTCGACTTGGGATACTATTACACACCGTATCAGTGGTGTATGCTTGTTGACTTGAGATGCATTACACTTATGAGAATAGTCAGTTATGTGTGTTGTCTTGTGAAGTTGGGATGTATAAAACTTATGAGTATGGATGGTTTGCAGTTGACATCATAATCCTGTTTTGAGAACAGGATCAGTATTGTATTGCCGTCCAATCAAGGTGTTGCCGTCCAGCCAATTATGTTGTTAAAAGGTGTTGAGTTGAGCAATAGTAAACCATCTATAGTCACAGATGTATGCATGTCGATTTGGGATATGTTTCAGTCTGCCGCTGTTGTATCATTCGCTACCTGGGGTGCAATAAATTTTGTCCGGTCTGCGACGTCCAGGTCCACAAAACACGTCCTCTCTCCAGTCTCAGGTGAACAACACAATTTCTCATCAATATATCAGTCAATAAATGACGCAATTAAGTCGATCCTACTCACTCAAGTACGTTTGAGATGTACGTATCAGTATCAGGATATCAGCATCATGTCACCTTCTGTTCCAGGTCGGACTCACTTCTGCAAGACCTTGTCTACAAACTTGTTCCGAACCTCTACAAAGGTTGGTTTACCTGTCACATTTTATCCATTCCTAATTTAACCTCAGAAAGAAAAGTGGCTACACCTGTGGTCCGCTAATCCATTAGCGTGTCCACATTTTTATTTTCAAAGTTTACGATCGAATCATCCTGACATTTTGCACAGAATGGCTAAAAAATTTTCCCGAAAATGTTTTTTTAGTTTTTAGGTTACCGACCTTTGGTCCGATAAACTATTGCCGTGGTGTTGCGTCCGTCGTCGTCCGTCATCGCCCGTCGTCGCACGTCGTCGTCCGTCGTCGTCGTCCGTCTACAGTTTTAGCTTACCGGCCCATAAGGTCGTGGTTGTCGCTATTGTCGTGGTTTTCGTCCGTCATCCGTCGTCGTCGTCGTCCGCCACATCATCTGTTAACATTTATTTATCTTTTTCTCGGGCTGATTAATTTGTCCATAAATTTGTGTGAATATGTATTGGGTTAATACCCCCAGACGTTTTTTTTTTCATTTTTTTGATTGAATCGATTATGCAGTTTTGGTGGCCATTTTTATGCCGAAAATGGCTGTTTTTGCATGTTTTCAAATTTTTTTTCTCGAAAACTGTCTGATCAGTTTTGAGATTTTAGTTTCAAAATGTTCCCCTCATGTACCTTTATAATATGTATAAGTTTTGATGCTCTTGAATCGCCGGTCTGCTTGTGGCGGTCATTTTGATGTTGTTCACGGGGCCCAAATAGGACTTATCCATGTTAAATTCTCCTATGCTTTATAATGGGCCACAATGTTCTTGATATCTCACTTGATATTGAGATCAGAGACTCGGAATCAATTGTGGACATATAGGAAATGATATATGCTGAATATTCTCGTGACCTTGAATTTGACCTTTAACCTCATTTTCAAGGTCAAAGCACAAAATGGCTATTATCTCGCTTATCGACTTTACAGCTTAGAAATCAAATGTGGCCATATAGTAAATGATATATGCTGAATATACTTGTAACCTTGAAGTTACCAGACCATCGGTCCGATCACCTATTGGCTAGCCGGTAAGCTACAGGTCCCTTGGGCCTATGTTTATCTTTAAAGTTTACAATCGAATCTTTCTGAAATTTTACACAAAAATGCCCAAACATATTTAGAGAGGGAGGTATTTTAGTTTCTTGCTCACCGATGGAGAGCATATGTCATGGTCGGTGTGTGTGTGTGTGTGTGTGTAGATGAATGTATGTATGTATGTCACAACGTTTTGTCTCATTTACGCCGGGGCGTTTGCGTTTTCGTTAGGGGCACGTTTGGCCTCTCGCCAGTGGTATCGTGGAATTCCCCAACAGCATTGAGCTGGAGAAGCTTGACTGATCTAAAAATAACTCGCTTAAATTCAGCAGTTGGCGATCAATATCCAGGTGCCAAGTTTTTGTGATTATACAGTCAATTTGACGAATTCCCTTCGAATGATCATGTAAGTTTTATGTGTGGAATGGTCGGGTACATCGCTGAAAGAAAATAAGTGGGCTACGTAGCTTTAATTCGACAGATACATGTGTTCGGTTGTACATTCATACTGTAATTCTCCCAATCAGCGTTATGCGGGACAGGGATCGTGCGGTGAAGGACATGTTTATTTTGGTATTGACGGGGGTGTTTTCGCTTATGTACCGATCTCTAACCTACGATTTGTTCGAGGAAAATTGAAGATGAAAGCTATTTTCTTATTTCTGTTGCACTGGATATTTCATATATGACTATCCCGAACACTCCTTATTGTTGCTAGGAAAATGTTTACTTCTTCGAGTACAACACTGGTATAGTGTGAATCACGGTCTGTCTCTTTGTTCAATTGTTAATACTTTACTTGTCAAGTTAATACTGAAAACATCAAGGCTGAGAGGCCCTAGAAACATTTTCCTAATACAGGAAAATTGATATGATATGAGCATCAGAACCAATGCATCCAATAAATATTTCATATGTAGCCACCCAATATTCACATCAAGGATGTATGCATATTGAGAAGTTCTCAGTCATGTACGATACCGATACTTGGCATATTTGTCCAAGGTCGCAATAGAAATACATCACGAGATCGAGGACATGTTCAAGTTTTTCTTTTCTATATGGACAAGTTTAATTATTTTGGTATTGACGGAGGTGTCTTCGCTTCTGTATCAGTCAATAGGCTACGATTTGTTTGAGTAAAATTGGAGATGAAAGCTAGCTTCCTATTTCTGCAATTATGTCTGTCGATTGTAGATTATGTCTGGTATGTACTGTAAGGGCTTAGCCATAGACATACTATGTTGTATGTCTATGGTTTTAGCCTTGATAATACAAGCTCACATTAAATAATCCTGAACTGAATAAAGATGACTCAAAATTATCAATTATACGTACACTAAATGCAATTATTCGTATGATGCAGTTATTCGAAGTAAACACGGTGAGCACGGTGGCCTTTGGGCCCCTTTCAAAATGGCGGCCATTTTTGACGAAAAACGGCCAATTTTGGATTTTGGCGGTCATTTTCTCAAAATGACTTCAAGTGTACATATGAGAAGTGTTATGCATCAATAAGAATGCATAACACTTCTCATATGTACACTTGTGACATGTATAAGTTTGGTGCCCTTGAATCGCTCGAAGTGGGCCATTTTGGGCCCAAACTCGGCCCAAATGGCACTTTCCCATGTTAGAATTCACCTATGCTTTATAAAGGGGCACGTTGTTTCCAAATATCTCACCTAAAATTGAGATGAGAGATTAGGAATCAATTGTGGACATATAGGAGATGATATATACTGAATATTGTCATGACCTAGAGTTTGACCTTTGAGCTCGTTTTCAAGGTCACTGGACAAAATGGCTAATATCTCGCTTCTTATTGACTTTACAGCTTGGCAATCAATTATGAACACATAGGAAATGATATATGCAGATTATTCTCGTGACCTTTGACCTAAATTTTAAGGTCACAGGACAAAATGACTAATATATCGCTTATTATCGACTTTACAGCTTAGGATCATTTGTGAACCTCATTTTCAGGTCACAGGACAAAATGGCTAATATCTCCCTTCTTGACCACTTTACATCTTAGGAATCAATTATGAACATATAGGAAATGATATACGCTGAATGTTCTGATGACCTTGAATTTGACCTTGACCTTGGACAAAATGGCTGATATATCGCTTATTATCTACTGTACAGTTTGGGAACTTGTGCACATATAGGAAGTGAAATATGCTGGATATTGTCATGATCTTGAATTTGACATTTGACCTCATTCTCAAGGTCAGAGCACAAAATGGCTAATATATCATTTAATGTCGATTTTACAGCTTAGGAATGATGTAAGCTGAATATTTTGATGACCTTGAATTTGACCTTTGACCTCATTGTCAAGGTCGTAGGACGAAATTGCTAATATCTTCCTTGTTATTGAATTTACAGTCTAGCAATCAATTGTGGAGATATGGGGAATGATATATGTATGCTGGATATGCTTGTGACCGTGACCTTGAATTTGACCAGTGACTTTATTTTCAAGGTCACGGGACAATATGGCTAATATCTAAAATATAAAATATATATTGTCCGGTAACCTGTGTTTGCCTTTGGGCTAATTTTTTGAAATTCCTGACTTAGTAATCGAGATATCGACTTACTATCTCTATAATACCGACTTACTCTCTCGAAAATATCGACTCAGTAACTGGATTATATCAAACTAATTGCACCTTGACAAATACCGATAAGCTATTGTCCATAAATTTGTGTGAATATGTATTGGGTCAATACCCCCAGATGTTTTTAGGTTACCGGACCTATGGTCCGATAACCTATTGCCGAGGCGTTGCGTCCTACGTCCGTCCGTCCGTCCATCCGTCGTCGTCGTCGGCATCGGCGTTGTACGTCCACATTTTTATCTTTAAAGTTTACGGTCCAATCTTTCTGAAAAATTATGAAAAGATACCTTGAAGAAATTTGAGAAGGAGGTATTTTTTATTTTTTATTATTTTTCAAAATGGCGGCCGTTTTCGTCGAAAAATGGTAAATTTTGACCTTTGGCGGCCATTTTCTCAAAAACTGTCTGATCAGATTTGAGATTTTTGTTTCAAAAGATTCTCGTTATGTACCTCTGTGATGTGTATAAGTTTGGTTGCCCTTGAATCGCCGGTTTCCGTGTGGCAGCCTTTTTTTATTTTTGACGGTTCGGTGGGAAAAATTTTTTTTGCCTCAAATTGCATTACTATCCATTTTGGGCCTTTTCTAGGCAAAAAAAAATTTGTCACCTTTTGAAAACATTTTGATGACCTTGAAAGATCAAAACAGCCATTTTGGGGTAAGAAAATGCCCAGATTTGCCTCTGCAGATGAAATGCTTGTAGATAGAGCTTAAGTTTGCATTATGAGCATATAGGAAATCATATATGGAACAACTGATGATGACCTTGACCTTGACCTCAGATGACATTGAGTGCTAAATGTCCAATGTGAAATGTGTAAATTAGCGAACGAGGCTTAAACACTTGCACATACAGGTTAGGATTGTGTATAAGCTTACAAGAAGTCATGTATTTATAGCACATCTCTTGGAGACCTTGAATTTGACCTTATATATTACCTTGAAATCCAAATCTCACAACCTTACCTGACCTGACATGTGTAAATTGGCCTCTATAGACAAATACTTGTTGATAGAGCTTATATTGCAGTTCACAAAGATGACCTTGATTGGCAAATCGCAGTCCTATGTCACTTGCAATGCTTGAAGCCAAAATTGTCCGGTAACCTATCTTAGCCCTTGAGCTATTTTTTTTCAATTTTTTGATTGAATTGATTACCGTATTGGTCCTAATAGTAGCACGATGAGCCAAAGCAAGACCTCCTGCAGTAGCACGTGCAAAAATGAGGTGACATTTGAGGTCAAATTTAAGAAAATCACTGTATAATATACCTATAGCCTTTAATCCCCTTTGTTATGATTCAAATAACATGAATGTGTGGATTGGAACACTCCAAGATCTTATTAGAAAGATATGAATTGTATTATAAGGTTACAAAAATCAAACATTTTGGGGCAAAAAAGGGGGCGCTCTACTATTAGGGCACGTGCCACTATTAGGACCAATACGGTATGCAGTTTTGGCGACCATTTTTATGCCGAAAATGGCTGTTTTTGCATGTTTTCAACTTTAAAAATTATTTTCTCAAAAACTGTCTGATCAGTTTTGAGATGTTAGTTTCAATATGTTCCCCTCATGTATCCTTATAATGTGTATAAGTTTCGATGGTCTTGAATCGCCGGTCTGCATGTGGCGGCCATTTGATGTTACTTACGGGGCCAAAATAGGACTTTCCCATGTTAAATTCTCTTATGCTTTTTAATGGGCCACAATGTTCTTGATATCTCACTCAGTATTGAGATTAAAGACTTGGAATCAATTGTGGACATATAGGAAATGATATCTGCTGAATATTCTCGTAACCTTGAATTTGACCTTTAACCTCATTTTCGAGGTCAGAGCACAAAATGGCCATATCTCGCTTATTATTGACTTTACAGCTTGGAAATCAATTGTGGATAAATATGAAGTGATATATGCTGAATATTGTCGTGATCTTGAATTTGTCCTTTGAACTCATTTTCAAGGTGAGAGCATGAAATCGCTAATATCTCGTTTATTTTCGACTTTACAGCTTGGGAATCAATTGTGGACATATAGGAAATGATACATGCTGAATATTCTCATGACCTTGAATGTGACCTTTAACCTCATTTTCAAGGTCAGAGCACAAAATGGCCAATATCTCGCTTATTATTATTGACTTTACAGCTTAGGAATCAATTGTGGACATATAGCAAGTGATGCATGCTGAATATTCTCGTGACCTTGAATTTGACCTTTGACCTCATTTTCAAGGTCAGAGCACAGATTGGCTAATATCTCGCTTATTATCGGCTTTAGAGCTTAGAAATCTATTGTGACCATACAGGAAATGATATATGCCAAATATTCTGATGACCCTGAATTTGACCTTTGACCTCATTTTCAAGGTCAGAGCACAAATTCGCTAATATTTCGCTTATTATTCACTTTACAGCTTGGGAATCAAATGTGGACATATAAGAAATGATATAAGCTGAATATTCTCATGAGCTTGAATGAGACCTTTGGCCTTATTTTCAAGGTCAAAGCACAAAATGGCTAATATCTCACTTATTTTCGACTTTACAGCTTAGGAATCAATCGCAGACATATAGGAAAAGATATTTGTCAAATACTCTGATGACCTTGAATTTGACCTTTGACCTAATTTTCAAGGTCAAAGCACAAAATGGCTATTATCTTGCTTATTATCGACTTTACAGCTTAGAAATCAAGTGTGGACATATAGGAAATAATATAACCAGGTATGCTGAATATTCTGATGACTTTGAATTTGATGATTCACCTCATTTTCAAAGTCAGAGCACAAAATGGCTAATATCTCGCTTATGATTCACTTTACAGATTGGGAATCAATTGTGGACATATAAGAAATGATATATGCTGAATATTCTCATGACCTTGAATGTGATCTTTGACATCATTTTCAAGGTCAAAGCACAAAATGGCTAATATCTCGCTTATTATCGACTTCACAGCTTAGAAATCAATTGTGGACATATAGGAAATGATATATATTCTGAATATTCTGAATACCTTGAAATTGACCTTTGACCTCATTTTCAACGTTAGAGCATAAAATGGCTAATATCTTGCCTATTATTTACTTTTCAGCTTGGGAATCAATTGTGGACATATGAGAAATAATATATTCTGAATATTCTCGTGACTTTGGATATGACCTTTGACCTCATTTTCAAGGTCAGAGCACGAAATGGCGCATATCTCACTTGTTGTCAACTTCACCGCTTACGAATCAATTGTGGACGTATAGGAAGTGATATATGCTGAATATACTTGTAATCTTGAAATTACCAGACCATCGGTCCAATCACCTATTGGTTAGCCAGTAAGCAACAGGGTCGTTGGGCCTATATTTATCTTTAAAGTTTACGGTCCAATCTTTCTGAAAATTTGGGAAAAGATACGTTGAAATAAATCGAGAAGGAGGTATTTTTTATTTTTTTCAAAATGGCGGCCGTTTTCGTCGAAACATGGTCAATTTTGAACTTTGGCGGCCATTTTCTCAAAAAACTGTCTGATCAGATTTGAGATTCTTGTTTCAAAAGATTCTCGTTATATACCTCTGTGATGTGTACAAGTTTGGTTGCCCTTGAATCGCCGCTCTGCGAATGGCGGCCATTTTGAATTTTCGACGGGTCGACGAAAAAAGAAATTTCGGCCCAAATCGCATTACTATCCATTTTGGGCCATTTCTAGACAAAAAATTTTTGTCACCCTTTGAACAAAATTTTGGACTTTTTTCCTTCATAATGGGAGCTGCCAGGACTGTACTCCTAGAACGCCTGAAGATAGAGCTTAGAAATTGGTACTTTCAAATGGGAAGTCATATAGGGCGACTTGTGTGGTGACCTTGAACTTGACCTTGGATGACCTTGAAAGGTTAAAACAGCCATTTTTGCGTCAAAAAATGCTCAAATTTGCATCTGGTCTGTATTTTCTCGAAAATTGTCTGATCCTTTTTGAGATTTTTGTTTTAAAAGATTCCTCTTGTATACCTCTGTGACGTGTATAAGTTTTGTTGCCCTTGAATCGCCGATCTCCGTGTGGCGGCCATTTTGAATTTTTGACGAGTCGGCGAAAAAATTTTGTTTCGCCCCAAATCGCATTACCATCCATTTTGGGCCATTTCTAGGCAAGAAAAAGTTTTCACCCTTTGGAAAAAATTTTGGACTTGGAACATTTTCAGCACTTTTTTCCTTCATAATGGGAGCTGTCAGGACTGTATTCATAAAACACTTGAAGATACAGCTTAAAAATTGGCACTTTCAAATGGGAAGTGATATATGGCGACTTGTGTGATGGTGAAAGGTCAAAACAGCCATTTTGGGGTAAAAAAAGGGCCCAGATTTGCCTCTATAGATGAAATGCTTGCAGATAGAGCTTATGTTTGCATTAACACATAGGAAGACATATATGGCACAACTAATGATGACCTTGAACTTGACGTCAGGTGACCTTGAGTACCAAATGTCTGACTCGGAATGTGTAAATTGACCCTAGCGGCCTAAACGATTCCACCCAGATATATCTTTGTATTTTGAACATATAGAATATCAAATGCCGCACACATACATGTAATGGTGACATCGAAGTTCACACGGATGACCTTGACCTTGTAAATTTCAAGGTCATACATGTATGTTCACACTGCGAACCTTGATTGGTAAATCTCAAGGTCTATTACCTGCCAATGCTGCCATGGCCAAACCAAAATTGTACGGTAACCTACTTTAGCCTTTGGGCTAATTTTCCTTCTCAGATGAGATGCACAGGCGACGTGAATTTTGGAGAAACCACCCCGATGCAGGTCCGTGCTAAGCATTTCGTAATAAAGCTATTGTGAAGTTAGTGTGATACCAAATAAAATAAATTATAGATGATTATATAATCCCGTGTACAGCTGGGAGCCACACATCACCAGAGTCGACGAGCAGAGGCGAGGTTCTGGAATACAGACTTCTGTTCTCACAGCAGGAGAAGATCAGCCTCGTCCTGCAGCACTACACCCGGTAAGGCGACCTATTGGGTCTTGGTATCCTGTAACCCTCCATGCTGTCACAAATATAATGAATATTTGTCCTAAAGAATGATTCGCGTCTCTTCTTTTCAGGTCACCAGAAAGGCACGAGCGCAAACTGCGTAACGAATGTCAAAAGGTGAGTTATCAAATCATACGTGTACAGGAAAATCCAAACGGCCTTCTGCTAATATTGTACCTGTAAAGATCAAATCAGCCATTGTTGTGGGGATATGATACTGTATCTGTCACATAGGATGTGTTTGTTTCAGAGTGACGACAAAAGGTATTTGTTGTGTCCCTCTCAGCTGAATATAGCTCATCTTCGGAAGTTCATCAGGTCTAAGTTCGATCTGGGCATAACATACGACGTGAGTTGACCAGGGATAAATTACCAACCAAACTGTGAATGTTGTGTGTGGATCTGAACAAAGTTCGGCGGATACTATGGATCTGCGATCGTCGCACCGCGTCCGAGTCCGCCGCAGACACTTTCTTGTGAACGCGCTACAGACTGCAAATCTGAACCGATCACGATAATTCTTTACAGGGACATGATTTATTGTAAGATTGCGACTTTAATCGATTTTGGTTGCCATAGCAACCAAATTGGCCGATTGGGGACACATTTTGTGCTCAAATTAGCCTGTTTAAAACAAATGGCCTGTGAACGCTCTACGAGTGGGAGTTTTCGATGAATGATGATGAAATTGCACAGGCTCGATGAGAAAGACCGTCACACGATACCTATTTTTTTTTTTTTTTCAGAATGATCGAATAAATACTAATTAAGGCATTTCGGCAGGAATGCCTTTATGGTTTTAGCAGAATTTTTTCTTCTTCTTCTTCTCCCGCCGTTTTGGTTTCCGGACGATAACTTTAGATTGCCGAGATGGATCCTTATCAAATTTTCACCACTAGTCAGAAATGATACGTGGAAGAACCCTATTCTTTTTGAGCCGGCTCCGAGGTCCGTGAGGTCCGTGAGGATGAAATCAAGGTTTTTGGTTTCGGACGATAACTCGAAAAATATTCAGGCAATAGATGCAGAACTCTGCATGGAGGTTCCTATACCACCAGGGAAGAACCCTATTGATTTTGGGATCAATCCGTCAAATGACCTTTGACCTAGAGGTCAAAATAATTTTTTGCTGATTCATCCTTGAGGCTTCCTGCATATCTCAGAAACGGTGCGTCGTGGAGCGAAACGCACGTTATTTTCGGACTCGTCGCCCTAGACAAACATGTCTATGGGTTTTTTTTTTATTCGACTCCGAGGTCCATGAGGTCCGTGAGGATGAAATCAAGGCCGATTATGAGACTTGGTTTCCGGACGATAACTCGAAAAATATTCAGGCAATAGTTGCAGAACTTTGCATGGAGGTGTATGTACCACCAGGAAAGAACCCTATCGATTTTGGGATTGATCCGTCAAACGACCTTTGACCTAGAGGTCGAAATATTTTTTGCTGACTCATCCTTGAGGCTTCCTGCATATCTCGGAAACGGTACGTCGTAGAGCGAAACGGACGTTATTTTTGGACTCGTCGCCCCAGACAAACATGTCTAAGGGGTAGTATGAATGAACTTTGACGTTGACCCGAAATTTTTTTGCCGAGTCGGCATTTTTAGGAAGAGCAGGGCTCTTCCTCTATGATGTTGGTTTTTTTTGGATTTTTGAATTTTTTCTTTTGTTTACATTCTTGAAAGTGCCACTTGGAACCACAACAGGCTATTCAACTGTGGCTAATTGGGAGGGCCCGGGGCCCGTTGGGAGGAAAATGACGCCCGTGTACCTAATCATGGTTAATGTAATAAGTTATTAGCGAAAATAATCCCAGGAGACGTGTGTTCCGACCGTTTTTTTTTTTTTGTATGTCACCGTTTCATACCCATCACCACTCCCGTTTTGATCTCCACTGGAACAGTGCTTTCTTGCAATCATATGCACTCAAAGTTTTGGATATACATTCCGCACAATATATAGATACATTATGGTATTGCAACAATGAAAAACAAGTTGATACGGCAACATAATAATTATGTGTTAGTGGTGGTATTCCATATTCCAGTGGGCAAATTCAATTCTCGTGTGGCCCCGATAAGCAGTCACGGCAGTAGGCCCGCCAGCCAGAGAGTCACTGAATTGTCCAATCGGGAAGCTGTCTTGGCGGACACACCCACATGTTTATGAAATACACGTGGATATAATAATATGCAAATGATCACGTGAGCGAGTCCCGCCAATTAGCGTACTGCCCCAAAAAATTGCTGCAGGGTCAAGGTCAAAATGCCAGCCGCCAAGAGATCGTCCAACTGAGTGCGGTATTTGTGGAAATACTTGTTACGACCCAAATAAATGGTCTTTTCTATGACTCTTTCTTACTTCACTGGTAATACTTCATAAAAATATCACCACCGAAAGCTTGTTTATGGGGGAATTTAATTAAAAATGCCATTGAAGTGAAGCGAGATTTCAACGAGATTTGACTAAAAGGAACAGTCGGAAACAAACAAACAAAACTTGGCAGATTTGCGGAGCTTTTACACGGGAAAAAACTTAGTTTCCTCCTAAAATAAGCAGAAACAAATGGATACTAGATCTAGCACTTTTATCATGTTTATGATAGTTTCATATTGCCGACGAGAATTGTCAGTGCTGATTTTGATAGCAGTCACACGAGCGGCGATTCGGGGTGGGGGGTGTGCCTGGGCTACTTCAGTATTTGGCAGCTGACACTGCACACTGACACAACATGTACGCTGATCTTCAAACCAACATTTGGGCAAGGAGAAACATGATCGCATTGATGAAAAAAGCTTTCATGCATGTCATGAATTATTGGAAATGCAGACAAGTTACTGAAATGTCTCTGCAGTACAAATCAAAACACTGAAAAAAAATCCATAAAGAAATTTAAATCTAAGACTAAAGCTCAAAAAACATTGTGCCTCCTAAATCAGAAAAACATTATCAGAACCATGAAAATCTTACACATTGGTCCCAAAAATAGTCGGGTGATTTTTAAACGTGTTCAACAAGGTAAAGCTTCTGACTTGTAGAGATTTCATGGCTGTAACGGAATAAGTAACATTAGTTTTATTGATTAAGTCTTATTGGCCACAATAAAAATAATTATTACAAGAAACATTTATTATTGGGTTCAACAATGTAAAGGTTCTGGGGCCCAGACGAGTCGACAGGTACCCAAATTCGGGGCGGGTCATACAATTACCTGGATCGGAATTTTGTTACTCGTATTTGAGAACAAATAAAGATATAGTTTTGAATATTTGTGACACTAGTAAAAGCACAAGAATGACAAGGAAATCATCAGGAAAAAAACGATAGTTTTATGAGGTCATGACATTGTGATCTTTCTCAAACTTGAAAATACCGGTAATTACTGACGAAACAAATAATATGTGTCAAAGATCAATGTCTGGCGTTTACGTGTTACAAATTGCTTCAGTGAGTATCATTAAAATTTTGCTATATATTTGGACGGGTCGGGTCAGACGACGCAGGTACCCGGTTCGGAAATTTCCGACTCACTCGGGCCCTAAAAAGTTCTATCCAGTCATGACTAACCGAATAGGTTATCATTAGTTTTACTAGTTAAGTCTATTATTGACCACAATAAAAATAGTTACATGACAAGAAAATAGTTACATGACAAATTTATTGGCCCAACAAGGTATAGATTCTGCCCAGTAGAGTTACAATATGACCACAACATATATGTACCAAATCAAATACAATATTCAAGGGTTTTTAAATAGTTCTGTGCAAACATTTTCGAAGCTCTTCCTTTGAGGCCAGTGGCCCTTGTTCGTTTTCGTCGATATCTCGGAAACGGTGCGTCGTAGAGCGAAACGGACGTTATTTTCGGACTCGTCGCCCTAGACTAACGTGTCTAAAGAGTATTATGGATGAATTTTGACCTTGACCCGAAATTTTTTGGCCGAGTCGGCATTTTTCGATTTCGTCGATATCTTGGAAACGGTGCGTCGTACAGCCAAACGGACGTTATTTTTGGACTCGTCGCCCTAGACAAACATGTCTAACTTGACCCGAAATTTTTTTTGCCGAGTCGCCATTTTTCGTTTTCGTCGATATCTTGGAAACGGGGTGTCGTAGAGCGAAATGGACGTTATTTTTGGACTCGTCGACCTAGACAAACATGCCTGTGTGGGGGGGGGGGGGTATGATGGATGAATTTTGACCTTGACCCGAAATTTTTGTTCGCTGAGTTGACATTTTTCATTTTCATCAATATCTAGCAAACGGTGTGTCATAGAGTATTACGAATTAGTCCTAACAATGCCTCCAAGGCATCTTTAGGCCTTGACGTCTAGTTAGTTAACGGACTAACTAATTACGGCCATGAAAATACTTTGACATCTGTGATCACTCCAATACTCCGTACTATGAAAGCAAATGGCACTGGATTCTTGTTCAGAATAGAGAACTGATGTTTTCGGTTAAAACAACACAATATTATTGAATAAGTTAACCTTACTTCACCAGTTAAATCTTTTATTGACCACAATAAAAATAGTTAAGATCAGAAACATTTATTGTTAAGCTCAACAAGGTAAAGGTTTTGTCGAGTACGGGTTCCATGGGTGTAACCGAATAAGTTAGCATTATTTCCACTAGGTAAGTCTAGGTAGTTGAGACAAAAAATATTTATTATTGGGCTCAACAAGGTAAAGGTTCTGTCCAGTAGAGATTTTATGGCTGTAACCAAATAAGTTGACATTATTTTTGCTAGTTAAGTCTATTATTGACCTCAATAAAAATAGTTAAGACGAGAAACATTTATTATTGAGCTCAACAATATAAAGGTTTTGTCCAGTAGAGATTTTTGGGTGTAACCGAATAGGTTAACATTATTTTTACTAAAACATTGATCTGACTCGAATTTTGTCATCCTACAATGCAGCTTTGGTCAACTTTTACTTTGATTTTCAACTTGAAACCATGTTTGGTACATATTATGAGTCAAAATATAACTTATGGTAAAAAGTTCGATCTGGCTCCAATTTCGTCATCTTGAAGTGCAGTTTTGGTCAGCTTTTACTTTGAATTTCAACTTGAAACCAAGTTTGGCACATATTATGAGTTAAAATATAACTTTTGGCGAAAATTTCGATCTGCCTCTAATTTCGTAATATTGAAATGCAGTTTTGGTCAACTTTTACTTTGAATTTCAACTTGAAACCAAGTTTGGCACATATTGTGAGTTAAAATATAACTTATGGCGAAAAGTTTGATCTGGCTCCAATTTCGTCATATTGAAGTACAGTTTTGGTCAACTTTTACTTTGAATTTCAACTTGGAACCACGTTTGTCAAATACCGGGTATTCTGACTTGAAATATAACTTCAGGTGAAAAGTTTGATCTGGCTGTTTTATAGAACATGACAAAATTGAAATTAATGTGCAGTGATTTCAGTGTTGATCTTGAATTCGACCTTCAATAACCTTGAAAGATCAATGCAGCAATTTTGGTGGAAAAAACAGTTGTGGCTTAAGATTTTACATTTCTCTGGTAATCTTTATCAGTACTTGCTCTAGTTTTTACACTTATCAGTAATATATTTTGGGCAACAGGGATGTTGGGGCTACGGGGGATACACCCAAGCGGTAGTAGGCGACGGAAAGTGTCTAATTTGGTGATGTTTTTCTGCAGGTGGAACTGCTGTACTGTGGGAAAGTCCTACAGAAGGACGTGACGTTAATGGAGATAGCTTACATTTTCGGCTGGAGCAAGGTACCATTGCTTACGTCAATGATGCTTTGTTCTGTACAAATTATCCCAATCTCCATGAGCATGAGCCGTTGTGATGTATCCCTGGTTATCACACAGGTGCACCCTCTGAAGCTACACTATCTCGTAACAGAGAAGCGGATCGAGACTGGAACCAAACACAAAATCGATCAAATGTTAACAGCCTCAAAGCATAAATTCCACAGTGTGAAAAGCCAAGGACAACCCAATGGCCGAACATGTCGAGGCAAGCAAACAACACTAACCAGCTCATCCCGTGAGAAGAAGTTGGTAAACCCCGGCACGAGCAGACATAAGAGAATCAAGGAATGGCGACATCAGAATCGTACAAAACTGTCCAAACAGGTAGACAGCTACACACGCCAGGATATGCTGGCTGTGAAATCGACAAAAGCAAAACCATTGGGTTTGCATCGTTCAGTTCGATTTAACAGAAATATTGATCAGAATATTAGAAATAAAAAGAGTGCTACAAGGACTGTACATGTACAAACAACATCCAAAAAGGATAGCAACCAGAACACAGCGACGGGTCACTTGACTTCTGAATTATGCTCCTTGGTCGACTTTGCTGACGTCATGAAAAATGAGCCGTCCAATGCTGGGCTCAACCAGATGTTGGATTGTGTTATTTTGTCTGATTCTGAGGAGGACAGCAAATCAGACGTGCCCTGTGAGCTTGCTGAGACCAGCCCTATTGTAGGACAGATAGCAGACCACTCAGTCTCCAGCAAGTTTCCAGGGAAACATTTTTCAATGGAGACTGACGACCCAATAAATATATCCTGCAGTTCCACTCCAAGTGTGTCTCGCAGTAGTGCGGACACACTCACATCGAAGAGTGAAACAATGTTTGAAGTGAATGTCACAACACCCAAACGTTCCGAGGATGTTTCCCAGTGTTCAACTGTAAAAGAATCGTGCTCTTGTGGTACCACAGAGACCAATGTTATGGATGACAAAATCACCAGAAACCTGACTGTCACTGCTGGAAAAACAGAATGCCTTTCAGATGTACATTGTGACACAGAATCATGTCATTTATCACTCCAGGTGGACAACAATAGTATTAGCGTTGAGAGAAACAACAATGACATTCCTCAGAAAGACAACTGTTTGAAGTCAAGAAGTCTTTATCAGACACCGTGCAGTACAATGCGGAATGGGCTCTACCAAACAAACGAGGAATTTACCGTTGACGACGTCAGTAGTTCACAACTCAACTCCCGGGCCTCAAGTCATGTTCCTGTTTCTGATGCGGATAAAACCGGACCGTTGCTACCATCTAAGCTTCCGAAACAATCTTTCCCAGCATCGAAGACTAAACTTGTGTTGACTACAGCCAACCAAGATAAGGCTACGCGTTCTGTGACGTCAACTGCAGTTTCAACACTAAAATATATATCTACGCAAGCCAGCAGTTGTGGTTTTCAAAAGACTTCAAATGGCCAAACGAATCTTGCATCATTCTTGCAAATACCGAAGCTGGCATTCACCGGTAGCACACCACTGAAAATTAAAATGGCGAGTAGCAAAATCAAACCCCAGAAAACCAAAACACCCAAAACGGCCATGTATGCTGGTCCTGTTAGTTTCACCAACACCGCTCCGATAAAAGTCATCAGCACTCCGGTGACGGCTTTCCTGCCAGTTTACACCAATCAGACTCTACAGCAGGTATTGCAGATTCCAGTAAAGATAACTAAAAAACCACTACAAAATCAGCCCAAGTCAGGTTCAGATGACAAAGCACTGTGCGCCGGGGGTACAAATTCATCATCACCAGGATGTGACACAGCGACATCAGCTTTCACATGCGCCACTCTCGGTTCACCCGGAAAACCGCCTCCCATAATCAACAGGACTCCTACCAAAGCCAATTCGCCGATATGTATGCTCGCACAGTTTACTCTCAGTAACTCTGACCGGCTAGCAAACGCTGGCCTCTACACTGTAGCAAATACTGGAAATGAGCTGAAAGATATCAACAGTGACAAAGTTGACTGTCAGAAGATGCCAGGGGTTACAGATTTAATGCAGGTCAATCACAATACCACGGACTACAGAATGGCAAGCAACAAATCAGCGTCATCTGTATTGTGTCCACCCACACCTAACGTGCAAACAAAACTGAAAATACCATCATCTATTGCTGCTGTCACTGCCGCAGATAACAAACATGCACAACATACATCACCAGGCAACCCAAAGCAGCGTCCCATTTTCCTGTCAACGTCACTATCAGATGTCAGAAGACCGCGATATCCGTCTACGACCATCACACCAAGTATCTCTCAGATGACCATGACGCCATGTAGAAAGCACGTTTCAAGCAGTGTGCCTCGCGAAACAACTGATGGGACTGGAAATAGAAATACAAAGTATTCCGGCACCATATCCAGTCTTGTGACATTGACCCCAAGCACAACAATAGTGAAGGCATCAAATACTTCTACGGAAGCTGCTACAATGACCCTCCGATCTACAGGTGTTTCAACCATGCATATGCACAATTCAGGCACCACATCCGATGCAAAACTGAATACATGTGTCTCGACTTTAAATTGTAATATTACCACCTCTTCTCTAATCAGTATACAACCGACTGATTCCATGGTTGCTAGTGCTAAACCTGCGACAGCTCCATCAAAGCCATCCAGACATGTTCCCATCCAGGCCAAACGTGAACCACTGCCTGATCACGAAGTGACAGAAACAGTTGTGATAGAATCAGCCGATGTGCGCCCTGTAGCCCCAAGTATTCGGTCAAAGTCTACTGTCCCAGATGATTCGACAAATCTGATGTCTGGGAGTCCACCCTTCAGTAAAACAACACCAGTAGTTGACGTCAACAAGACGCTCGGAGACTCAGGACATCTACATGACAACAAACCAGACCGCACCTCTTGTTCCATACATCCGGCGACCAGGACTAGCCCAGTGACAACTGCACAGACAGCGACTCTAAACGATACAATGGCAGAGAATTCCAGTATCACACTTGCGGCAATGAGCGACCCAAGGGCATTGACATCAAGCAGTACAGTAGTCACCTCAAGTACCATACAAGCTCCTATCCTCAAAGAAGCCTTGTCAAGACCCATAGTCAGAGCAACCACAACACAGGGCCTGCTCTCTCCGCGCAAAAAATACACACCTATGAAGTTAGGACCGAGTGGGCCAATACTACCACAAATTAAAAACTGTGTCAAACAGGAAATCGTTCAGGCAAAGACACATGCGTCACAGTTTGATGACGATCATGGTCCATTCCCAGATAATAACAGGATGTTAGGAGCAGATAAGTCCACCACAGTCCGTACAGAAAGTCAGGAGTCAATGCCAACAACACAGCCTCAATCTACTCAAATCACCAGATCAATGTCATGCGACCCCGGACAGGTCTATCCTGAAACATTTGGGTGTGTAAAACAGACACTGTCGTCAGAAGGTTCATCTGTTACAAACCTATCAGAAAGCTCTGATAGTAGTAATGTTCCACAACAGCATCATTCGCCGACAAGGAAAGTTCCTGACTACACTCGGTATCGGGAATGTGTCGTAACAACCAAACTTGCAAGCCATCGCCTTGGTAAAGAACATGATGTGTATAACAGCTACAACAGTCCAGACAAAGACGTATACAACTTTGAGGATACACCTCCTTCAGTCGCTCCAACGAGCGAAGAAGGGCGTATTTTGTGCAAGGATGACAAAACTAAAAACAAAGTTGAAAAGAAGTGTCGAAAAAGGAAAATGAAAAAATTGGAACCTTTACCCTCCCCCCAACCAAACAGTTTAGATGGCAACAATAAATATGTCACTGGCGGAGGTTCTGGTCCCAAAGTCACATTTGAGATACTTACTCCACAAGAAGCAGAAGCACTGGATGATTCACAAGTGAGGCAAAACATTGGAACCACCTCCTGGGGCCAGAATCAAAGTGTGACTACTCCGATTATCCACTCGCATGATACGGATATCTCTCAGCAAGCATATCGAGCAACCAACCAAAGAAGTTCAGTGGGGGTCATCCCAAACTCCAGCAGTTCTTCTGTTGTTACTTCCATATATTCTGGAACAAATGAAAGGCATATATGCAAGGAACGCTCTTCACCGTCCTGTAGACAACAACGGCTTCGTTATTCTGGTTCAAATTCATCTGCCATTCATGACAAGTACAAGAACTCGAAGCTGTTCCGTGCTCTGAGCCAAGGGGAATCATACGAGGCTGATCTCTGGGATGGTCCAACTGATCAAGGAGAGCACACGCGAGAATATATGAGACCACATCCTAAGGAAGGTCGACTTGAGGATGTCACTGGTGACAAGCAAGCATTGAGGACACAGCGGGATAACAATGTGAGTGTATGTATACCTCATGGTAGTCATTCAATCAATGACACTGTTGTTGTTAACAAAAGTTCAGAAAGAAATCATACTGAATCATCAAGAAAAGCACATTTTCCTACACCAATGAACTGCATGCCCATCTGTTCATCACCGAGTCAACGCCAGAATTTATGGACCAAGGGTCTGAAGGGACCTGTAAATGATATCTCAACATCACAATCCAATGTATCCAAGATAATATCAGTCCCATGTGCAACTGAACAGACCTTGCAAAGAACAACAGGACCGCACGTTAGCAGCAAGAGTGTAAGCCCACACGAAGTCTGTTATGTTGACAGGGAGACTGTTGGTGATATGAAGAATGAACATGTAAAAGAAAATGTGTCAAAGTCGGACGAGAAGTTTAAAGAACAGAGAAGTTTTAATTTGCCTCGCCCCTGCTCTGCACCACCTTTGCAAAAATCAACCCCTCTCCACAAACAGCTGTACCCTCACCCAGAACGGCTGCTTAGGAACAATATGAGAACAGAATTCAAACCTTCAAAGGAGTGTCTGATTTCAACGCGTCCATTTCATGATAGAAACAATCAGGGTAATACATATTTCTTGGAAAACCGTCTTCGTGATTCAGAAATGAACATGACGGTATCAGCAAGGGAGACGGGATGTAAATCCCCTATTGATATGTACTCTCCAGTGACCCCAGATTCGAGTCCAGGCATCCCATCGGTCACTCTAAGTCAGGATGCGGCAGCTGCAGCAGTATCTCTCGTCACGATGGGGATGGGTGGTACGCAAAAGACTGAGACGATAGTGGGCCATCGGCAGCACATAACTGGTGTATCAGCAGCATCTATGGATGTATCTTGTCACCAGCAAATCGATTCCCTTCCAAATCCTTTTCAACAGGTTAATCAGAACAATATTATTGGGACACAAGGTGTCCCAGAGAGCAGAGAAAATATCAACGGAAAACAAGACATTAATAATCAGACAAATATGACTAAACCATTGTGGATGCCACCCGAGAAGCCTGCGCTTACGAAGAGGAAATGCGGTGAAGTGGAAACTCCTCCCATCAAGAAGCTGAAACTGATGTGTAATGGTATATCTTTTGACCCGGCCGTTGAGGTGAACAATTATGGAAACAAAACCTGTCTTCCAAACACCAGATGTCGAAAGCTACCTAGAAACAACACACAAGCTACGGAATTCATGGGTATACCAAATGCAACCTCCAATGCATATGTTCAAGATATACCTGTGTCAGGCTTATACGACGGCATATACGTGAAAAGTTTGACCAATGGTCATAACTTTCCGCACGTGAACCATCATGCAACCGTGTCCTCTCCAATAACTACAACATCTTTCTGCGCGACGTTGCGGGGTGTACCATACTCCTTTTGTCAAGCGTCAACCAAGCCAATGCACGGACGTACTACCTACACAAGCGTAAGTGAGAAAATTCAACCTGTGGTCACAATCCCTGAAGCCCATCCTGTCGAGACCTTGAGGTTCTCATCATCTTTCACAACAACTCCAATACCAACCGATATCTCGCCTCCGTCCATAAGGTCTTCTACTCCGTTCAATGTTCTCCCGTCCATGAAGTGCCGCAGTGCGCTGGTCACAGGGGCCTTGGTTGGCGGGTACGACCAGCCTCTAGAACTGACGACCAAGACAGCCCAGGATCGACACAAAGAACGCCAGAACGGGAGAGACAAGTCCTCAGACTCAGTCTCACAAGCAACCTGATTCACTGACTGTTGTTACCTGAAGCCCATCGTCTCTCTATTTAATGTCCTGCTGAAATATGGTGCTGCATGTTTAGACGCTTAGACGTGTTTGGACGTGTTAGATAGCTTGTAAACACGTGTTTGTTAGCTTGTATACACGTGTTTGTTAGCTTGTATACACGTGTTTGTCAGCTGGTACACACACGTGTTTGTTAGCTTGTAAACACGTGTTTGTTAGCTGGTACACACGTGTTTGTTAGCTTGTATACACGTGTTTGTTAGCAGGTACACACGTGTTTGTTAGCTTGTAAACACGTGTTTGTTAGCTGGTACACACGTGTTTGTTAGCTTGTATACACGTGTTTGTTAGCTGGTACACACGTGTTTGTTAGATTGTACACACGTGTTTGTTAGCTGGTACACAGGTACACACGTGTTTGTTAGCTGGTACACACGTGTTTGAATTTCCAAGCTGTTTTATATTTCTTCAGCTACAATACTTACGTGAACTGGTATTTCCATCAGAAGCTGACAATTCTTAATCATGACGATTTGTTGAACTAGTATATTGGCAGATGTTCAACATCAAAACATTATGTTTATCAATACATTTTTTGCGGAAACACTCATTTTTGTACAGTTTTCTCAACACTGAGTTCCTTTATATTTCGAACAAACAACAAGCGGCATCAATCTTCACAAATAGTTTATTGTTAGCAAACAAGTCACGTGAAAATACTGCCACCATGAAATTCGTACAATATGATTTGTTGTGTTTTCAAAATCCACAATTATATTTCTTGTTAACTGTTTTGTGTGTATACGATTGTTTGGAGCCATGTGTAGGCCATTTGCTAGGTATACACACACATATCCTGAGAAAACAATACTATAATTCAGTGGATCGACTCGTGGCAAGTATAGTTGGTGGAGTGGTGATATGTCCCTCCGAGCCTCGTGTTATAAATATCATTGAACGGGTTCTGGGTGTCCGTGAACAAATCAGAATGTTGCTCTCTCCAGATGTGACAAAACTATATGATGTATATGACATGACTGTTATTTATCGGTATATTGTGACTGAAGGCTGCTATGAATGATGCATACACGTGTTGTTGTTGTTGTTGTGGTTAGTGGCTACTGCTATATTATATATTTGTAATCTCTGAGCTGCTATGAGTTAGTTGGAAGAACACAACCTTTCAATGCCTTCGCTACATAACCATGCCATGAACCGCACCCAGCAACTGCATGGGTAAATAAGTGTATATTTGTATGAACATGTCAATAATGGTATTTTAGTTATGGTCATGAAATGTTATTCGGACTGTGTAGATGTCCTGGAGTGTGGTCGGGTTGAAAGTGTCCGTGGAGGCAGTCTTTGGTATAAGTGTTGTTGCTGTGTTATATTGTGTGTCCTTCAATACATGTATAGAATTCGCCGCATTTATTTGACGACTTGCTCTTGTCTGTCCCCGATCATTTAGGCATTCATATATAACTGACGGCCAGGCATATTCTAAAACTATGTTTAAGGTATAACAATGAACCAATTATTGTGAGCCGCACATTGTAGCTTTGGTGTAACGCTTTTTGGGCCCAAGTAACTTGTGCTGCTCGTTCCTATTCTCTATTCAACATTCAATAAGGATTAAAATGTTGCGAGACGGATTAAACTGTATGTTTTAGTGACAAGTAGTATTCCGGGGCAGTACAAGTCAATTGGGCCGGGTTTTTTTTTATTATTTGTGTAAATATCATATTAATGTATTACAATTTCATACAAAACTGTTTGGTCAGGCGCGGAGTCTTATTCACGGAAACCCCACAGCTACCTAGATTTATTTGCCATGGTCGAGTTTGAGTATCTGTTTCACACTGAATAGTGTAGAAATGTAGCGACCTCCTTAATTGTGGCTTGTCACAAACGTAACCGTCACGACAGGTGCTGCCCTCTCGTGTCGTCTTACCCCATCACAATATTCAATGTAAATATTCATGTAGTTTCGTGTGATTAACTGGCAATTGTAACAGTTTGTTCCGCAGTGAAACCCACTTAGCGTATTACATGTGTGTGTGTCATTTGGAAGTGAATAAATATATGAATTGTTTTGTAAGAGGTAAGCGAAGAAATATTGTGTTCAGATATGATGTATGTATCAACCTATTACGCCAATAGTGTCGATTGGTGTCGACCCATACAATACTAATGTTGAGACACCGGTAAGACATAATTGTAATCCAGCTGTACAGATGATCTGACTAGGTCGACGTGTACCCCCGTCAATTAGTTCAGGAGTCCATCCCGATACCGGAACACTGTCAGTACGTGATCGTCAAGGCAACAGGGACGCTATAGTAATTATCGAGTGATATGAACAGGATATGTGTGGGCTCTGATCCAATCAGAATTATTATTTATTTCCATGAAATTTATATCTTGTGAAATACATTTTTGAAATTATACAAACAGAATACATAGTATTCGACATTTTTGTAAATAAACAGACTGGCGGTTTGTGATTAGTTTTATATTTCTAGATTATTGCGGTTGAGAATCGTGTGCCATGATAGGGGTAATACTGGCGTGGATGAACGATTCCATACGCGAGCTGATAGCTTGGCTTAACTTGTCTGTGATTCGCCTTCTTTCGATGTTTTATGTCAGCTTTAAGCTCTCTAACTAATGTATACATATTGTACGAGCAAGTACGCTATAATATTATGTATGACAACACTGTAGCAGTTGATGATCCTGAAAGAATAAATCTAACGATGTGTCACATGTGTTATATGTCATGCACCGGACTTGTCACTCGAATAGTGTATTGATGGGTATATTTACAAAAAAGTAGACCATAACAGCCCCACTAGCATCCACATATGCGTATCTAAGCATACAAACAGTTGCCATGTTAGCCACCTGAAAGATGCTTTCCATTAAGTGAGCACATGATTATGGTCATATTAATATCGCAAGCCATGCATTGTTTTGATTTCACTTACATCAATGCCCTGCAACCAACTTTTTTCTACTACATATACATCTATTATTTCGTACTCTCTGCTACTAAGCAATTAATTGTGTACTGGATTTCGGTTTCGAATCATTCACAGATTGTTATATAGTGATGTTGATAATATTTTTTCTGGTCATATGTACACGAAAATATTAACAAGTTAATATTGATAAATTACAGTATACGGAATTCTGCCATATTTTCATATGTGAAGAAAACCCCAATAGATACCGGTATTGTATACACTGTGTTTAAAAACAAGGTACAAATCCTTGTTTAAATCCTTGTTGGATGATGACAGAAGACATTTGGGGATAAATAAATACCGTAGAAACAGGGTCAAACTCTTATCCACTGCTGTTATCAAAGACACTTACGACACCGTGTAGTGTGGAACCGTAGTTGGTCGCCGCATCAGCGGCGGCCTATATCAAAGCGTCTTCCGGTGACGCTTAGCACAGTACCTTTTTCCACCAGCCGCTCAGCGCACGAACTGATATTCTAGCACAAACATCATCCAATTTTATTAGTTGATTTGACTGACGATCTCACAGCAAGAATTTTGGCCAACGCATTTGTTTCATGCGGCGACTTTTGCTACTCTGGCTCCATGATGTTCACTTGTTATGTTAAATGTAACAATAGCCAATGATGTATTCATATCCTATGGAAGCCCATAGGTGACATGTGCGGGAAATTTTTTTATTTTTTTTCTATTAAAAACCTTGCACGTTCGAACGTAGAAAGTTCAAAACTACCACGTTCGCACGTGGAAGCATTTAGCGCTGTCACGTTCGCACGTGGTAACTTTAAAACTTATCACGTTCGCACATAGAAAGGTTTTAGGCTTCCACGTTAACACGTAGAAAGTCAAAAGCTACCCCGTTCACACGTGGAAACATTATATGCTTTCACGTTCGCACGTAGAAACTTTAAAACTTATCACGTTCGAAAGTAGAAAGATTTAGGTTTCCACGTTCACACGTAGAAAGTTTCAAAACTACCACGCTCATACGTGGAAACATTATATGCTTCCACGTACCCACGTAAAAACTTTATAACCTACCACATTCGAACGTAGAAAGATGTAGGTTTCCACGTTCACACGTAGAATGTTTCAAAGTTACCACGTTCACACTTGGAAACATTATATGCTTTCACGTTCGCACGTAGAAACTTTAAAACCTACCACGTTCGAACGTAGTAAGATGTAGGTTTTCACGTTCACACGTAGAAAGTTCCAAAGCTACCACGTTCACACGTGGAAGCATTTATACCTTTCCACGTTCGCACGTAGAAAGAATTAGGTTTCTACGTTCACACGTAGAAAGATTAAAAGCTACCACGTTCACACGTGAAAGCATTTGATGTTACTACACCCAAATCTTTGCACGTGCGAATGTGGTAGCTCCTGAAGTTTCCACGTGCGAACGTGGAAGCGTTGAATGCTCCCACGTGTGAACGTGGTAACCTCGGATTTTCCACGTGTGAACGCAATAGCCTTAACTGTTTCCACGTGCGAACGTGATAGTGTTAAATGCTTCCACGTTCGAACGTGCTAGCTTTTTGCTGGAAAAGACATAGAATTTTTTTTACGCGCATGTCACCTATGGGCTTCCGTAATATCCTGTAAGGAGACCAATGAATCGTAACATTGTCTTTGAAATGTGTTTCCAAATAATGGCCTTGTTATCCTTAGTCAAATATTCCAGAGAAGATATATTTTCTTACAGTTCATAAATTTTGACACAAAGGAGGATTTATGCTTCATGTGGCCTGATCTCTTTCTGCTTATAACTTGTTTTTCTGCACTTCAACTCAGTATACGGTCTCGGTCAACTTCGGTATACGGTGGCTGATTTCCGCCAGTTTTGCAGCAAGCACCTGTGTAAGCGCTTACCGCATTATTACATGAAGCAATAAGCAAAAAGTACCTGTACATCTTAACGAATTATTTAGGGAATAATGAATATATTTGGATTAATTGTCGCACAATAAACTTCGAGGGCAAGGTGATAAGGTCCAGAGACGCCGAAGGCGTCGAGGGCTTTATCACTTGTCCCGAGAAGTTTATTTCGCAGACAATTACGACAAGTCTATACATTTTTTTCTATTCTAACATGGTAAATGATTAGAAATGTGATAGCGCGAGTCCATGGTTCGAGTCCCGGCCGAGTCAACTCGATTTTTCACTGAAATCTACTCCATCTCTAGACATGGTAAATGATTGTGATCCAACAAACATTACTATGGTTGCTCGTGTTTGTTTGCGGTCACGACGTTTGTGTACGCCATTGCTTCCGGAAACGTTAATCTGATATAGACCCTAGGGTCGTATATCAACTATTCTAACATGGTGACGTCAGACGGCTCTTAGCATTTCAGTCATTTCAAAAGGTGTTATATCAGTTGATATACGGCTCTAGGGCCTATATCAGATTTCGTTTCCAGGAGCAACGGCCTACAAAAACGTCATGACCGCAACAAACGTGTAGCTATGGTAACGTTTATTTCCTAACAATCGTATACCATGTTAGAATAGAAATAATGTATAGATTTGTCGTACTTTTGTCTACAAAATAAACTTCTCGGGACAAGTGATATAGCCCTCGACGCCTTCGGCGTCTCGGGACCATATCACCCTGCCCTCGAAGTTTATTGTGCGACAATTACTCCAAATCTATACATTATTCCTTAAATATATTATTTTATAGTGAAACCTTCAGTTGTCTTGGTAAGCAAAATTTACCTTGACATGCCTCGAATGAAGAAGTTGTTATGACATTACAATTTATCTTGAATTATAAATGAAATGAGATGAGCATGCAATAATGCATTATCATTACGTACTTACGCAATATCATCACGCAATAAATCGAAAGATGTCATATGATTACCTGCTTTAGAAACGCGTAATGACACAATAATATGCTGTTATAACGGGATAACACACGTAATACCCGAGTTCGGAAATGTTTTTAGGCCAGGTTACCTGAAGTGGGTCGGGTTCAAGTGGTATAAACAAAGCCAGCTCGTGTTGTCACGCTACCTTTGTCGAGTCACTGTTACTGACACTCTACTAGATTTCGCCTGTACAAAACTAAATACAATGTACTTCGTTTACTTCGAGTTTACAGCGTGACTCTCGTTTGAACATAGTGTGTACCAACGATTTGTTTATAGGCCCCTACCATTTGACCTGACCTAGAAACATTTTCAAACTGGCTTATTACAGGATATATCTTGCTCAAAACAACGCGAAATTATCATGTAAATAACACGATAAAACATAACGCAAAGTAATAATGCGATGAAGGTCTCTGCATGCTTGCTACAAAATTGGCGGAAATCAGCCACCGTAGGTAGAGAGAGAGAGAGAGAGAGAGAGAGATGTTCTGTTTTTGGGACTGCCCCATTGATATGACCCTTGCAAAGCTCGAGTTTTGGTTCGTTCAAAAAATCAATCGCTGCACTGTAAGCGGCACTGAGCCGCAGTGACGTCATAGGTCGCAATAATCGCTGCTCGCTACACAATAAATCGACAAGACGTTCTCGTTCACGGGAAACACAAAACTCGCAGATAACTCTGGGGGAAAGGACCAGTTGGTTTCAAAGAAAATGAAGAAACAGTGCGAAACTACTTGGCTGTTTTCTGGGTCAGCACTTTTTCCCTTTAATTTGTTCCACTTGTTTCACAGTAGAAGCCATACGTGTGTATATAAAAAGGCCAGAGCCGCCAGACCAGTCTAGATACACGAGAGCAACTGCAGCAGCCAGACCAGTCTAGTTATAGGCTGTACACTTGAGAGGGCTACACTTGAAATTGCACGTACTCTCGCCAGAATACTACATCGATCAATATAGTAAATCTGAGTCGGTCGTTTCCAGGAAAGGTTACCATGACAACCACTATTCCGAAGACCAGAATAATGATGATCTCCCTCCTATCACCTCACCTTCCACCCGGGCGGCTTCGGTGGATTTCCACAGTTATATTTTTGTTTATCTCAACTTCGTCTAATAAAAAGATACCAGAGAATAACATTTCATGGATTTGGATGTGATTTGACATGCTTTCTGTTGATAGAAGCTACGTACGTCACGCATTAACCCCTTGCCATCCTTGTCGGCCAGCAGACAGATCGTGACTAATGGCAATAAAATAGCATGCGTCGCCCGCGGTGTCACGTGATGAGGCTGTGGACGGTTCTAATTAATTACTGGCTGTCATGGTGACGTTAAGGGGTCGGGTGTCTGTGTGATTGGCTGATAAACCAAATCGTTCT
This sequence comes from Terebella lapidaria, assembly GCA_949152475.1. NCBI lineage: Eukaryota > Metazoa > Annelida > Polychaeta > Terebellida > Terebellidae > Terebella > Terebella lapidaria. The sequence goes on from OX424560.1 coordinate 32,491,040, forward strand.
CAGGGGTGGAAGGGCGATCTGAGGGTGGGTCATGAGCGGAGTGCCATGAGCGGGACACTCATGAAAACATCTACCGTATAAAAGACCTTGACCTTGGACACCAGTATCTCTCAGTCGAAGAGCAAGCTTCGAGCCCAGACCAGCATACATTGTCATTGTGCACTATGGTATATAACCCGGACCAGCTCATTCATGGGCCTCTCAATATTCCAACATATATATCAATGGTTTCTTGGATCATCCAAGAATTGTTGCTAGTAACTGTTTGAACTTGAGTGCAACCCTCGCCACATTTGTTGTTCTCTCGCTGAAGACAAATCTCGGTCCAGGCTGGCTCTAGGCGCCATCTACCGGATAACCTAGTCGCACCCGTCTATTCACATCGTCAAGTCGCTGTCAAACATGAAGAGGGCAGAGATTTGTGGGCATTTTCATGTGGACTTTGTTGTGATTGCCCTGTGACCAAAGTAGTGACAACAGCACACTCCAATAACACAGCCAGCGTCTTGTCCCAGACCGATCGATAAAAAACCACTCACGCATGCGCAGTTTCATGCTCACCACTACTATTTTCATGAATCTTCAACACTGCTGCTGCAGGGGCGGATTCAGGATTTTATGAAAATTGGGGGGGGGGGGGGGGGGGGCGGCCGACGAGACTAAGATGTTGGATATTACCTTGTTGACCGAGCGAAGCGAGAGAGAAAGGCGGCCGGGGGTCTGGGGCCCGCTCAAGGGCCCAGAAGCTGTAGCCTTCTAGGCTGCCAGAGATGTATTCTAGTGCCTTTCTTGGGCTCAAATCTGATATTTTTCAAGCATACATTTTGAAAGAAAATTTTTCAATTTAATGCTGCCTAATCCTGAAATGTCTTGAATACCCCCTTATATATCACTTCGCACCATATTTCGCACGTTTTCTGTATGTTTCTCAATGTTTGGCCTTTCTTTCACATCCAAGATTAAATTTTGGGGAGGTAAAACACCAATTCGGTGTTAGAACAATTACACTGGGTGTTCAGCTACATTCTCCCCGTGCATGTAAAACGAATTATCCCGTCTGACACGGGATCCCCGCCCCCACCTCCCCCATATCCCATGGATATACAATTATGTACTTGGAGAATACACATGACTGATATAGATTTACTTCCCCAAAGGCAAAGCAATGCATTGATTTGCTTGATTTGGCTTGATTATATGGTATCTCAAGATGGGGTCTGGAGCCGGATTTGTGGTGAAGGGGGGCCGGGTCGCCCCCCCCCCCCCCCCCCACCCTAAATCCGCCAGTGTTGCATTTGGATATCATAAGGTTGAATATGAAAATTCAGGAAATCGTTGCTAGCAGTGTTTTCAATCTTCCAGTCACTGTATATCAATGGCCAAATGTGCGCACATGTGATGGTCGGGCTTGTCAGTGATATGTATATACCCCGGGGATTATTTAAAGATAATTCGGACAAAACTAAATTTTCGTCAGTTTTTTTTTCAAAATTCGTCAGTTCATGTATGAAGTAGTACTAGGATGATAGGTGTAAAAAAAATATATGTGTCACCGAACTAGTTTTCGAGTTATGATATAATTTTGAACATGTGTTTTGTTTCAATTTTATAATGGGAGTGAATAGGCAAATGCAAGTTTCGATCATTCCTAATGCAATAAAAAAAAATTCAGTCGTCAGATTTCACTGATTTTTTTATGTGATTTACATCTTTGAGAAATACACGTGTAGAGAAAATTAAAAATATAGGTCACCGAATTAAATTTTGAGGCATTGACAAATTATTGATGAAAAATGAGCCAATTAGCCCCATTTTGGCGGGAAATTTCTTGTGACCGCCAGAAATACGTCTTTACGTTTTTCCGCAATCATGGTGAGTAATCGATGTCCCGAAGGAGGACGATATCGGAAGCCGTACTTATTTGCATTGATTTCACGATATTATGACAGCAGTGCACACCATTGTCAACTACTACAACAAAATAATATTTCGTTCTAAACGAATCTAATTTAATTCTTAACAACGCAAATTTCTGTGATACTACAGAAAGGTAGATTTTCATCTACAAATGCAATCATTGACTTAAATTTCTGGAGTGCACATGTAGGCCTATGCGTACACTTTATCAGGCTCAGATGTCCGAACACGTTGGTGTACTTTTTACACCCCAGGTCATGATTATATGCGGGTGTCAGAAATTTCGTGATCATCGGAACTATTATGCCTACGTCAGCACCAGAGATCTTTTTTCGTCAAATTAGAACTCAACATAGGCCTATGGTTAAGAGTGTTTAGGTCGGAACATCGGCTTACCATCTGTTATTGAAAATTTATCAGTGTTTCGTAACTTTCGTGTAGGTTTCCCGCTAATACGTGACCCTGTTGCTGGACTTTCGTATATTATTATAGTTCTAGTATATATATATATATATATTAATAGCTGAACTCAGTGGCAAACACGGTACCCAAATCTCGAGGGTCGCAAATCAACACACGGTATTACTAGTTGATAATCGCCCCTAGGGCCATTATTAGATTTGTGTTTCCAGATATTTCAGAGTCCGAGGTAAATATAAGTTTTATAGTTGATCCTTTTCTGACCTCGCCAGATGGCGCGCATCGCCCGATCACGCGCTTGGAGAGTTGTTGCCATGTGTGTTCTTGGTCGATGTGTTCATAGTTCAGTCTGTGTGGACTGAATTGTCCGCACAGTTATTAATATAACAAATATTGACATTTTAGCCTCAATATACCCTCAATTGCGTCGTGTCTTCATTTTTTGCAGGACATTATTGGTGTCCCAGCACCATGTCACAATATTCAGTGTTATATATCCAAGTACCATTCGCATAATTATCATCCGTTGTTGCACGCTTGAACATAGAAACATATAAAGCAAATGTTTAAACAGTTTTTGAACATGTGGGCTGATTTAGAACAGAAATGAAGAAATATTAATAAAATCCTAATTTGGTGTCTTTTTGGTTAGGGTAGATTAAGGTCGACCGATACACTTAAGCATTCGACCCGTGTTCACGATAAGGCAATATCATTTTTTCAGGGTCTGATGATAATTATATTACCCAAGTATCCAAACGGTCCGAACTCGAATGTTTTTATCGTTTTAATGTGAATATATTTTTGTAAAAAGAAAAATATTTTCGGATTGTTGCTCTATTGGTGAAACCTGACTGATTCAGGTTGACCGATACAGTACGTTCAGTTTGACCGATACACCAACTGATACTACACACATATCTTCGCGTCTGATAGCACAACTGTGCGAATAGCATGCAAGTGTGTACATATTTATTGACTCACAAGTTTTGGTATCCGCATGAAACCAATATACTTTACATACATGGTGTCTGTATGTATAATGACAATATATTAGACTACATGTAGGGACATGGGTATGGAGACTTTCGGCAAAGACAACGTGGAAATAACGTAATTGCATGACATTGCATATGGAACTTTAGATGATCCTTCTGTTTATCAACAGATTAAAGGCGATTGCAATATATTTACATAAAACACCTTTTGGCACAAGAGTCATCAACAAAAACAACGTGCATGTCACGGAAACACTCAAGAATACATATCATTTACCTATTTACATAATTAGCCTATAAACTACATGCACCTAAGATATAACGCGTGCCATGATCATCAAAAACTCAGTCCTCTTCGGCACATGGTACATCGAACCAGATGTTGTAGACCTTTACATACTGTTATACCACCAGTAGTGTGTTATATTTCTGATGGCGCCAATCTATAGTTTTCCCTCCTTTCTCCCGAATATGATAATAATTTTCATCTCTCGATGAAATCTATCTAGCTAAGTTCAAAGGAGAAATCAACATGTGGTATGTTCGTACAAGCCTATATACATGTATAGGCATATATATATATACCAACATGCTACATATGTATTATACAATTTTTGGTATTATTACTATTAATATAATATATTGTTATTATTACTAATATATGTTTGAATTGCTTTATAATATATTGAGGTAATTTCTATGGGGGCATAACGGGTGACCTTTAAGTGTATCGGTCAACCTGAATCATGCTGTATCGGTCAAACTGAATGTATTAAGGTCGACCGATACACATCTAAAATAACCATATTATCGCTCATTTTCATTCTAGGAAAATCATTCTTGTTGGTATCCAAAACTGTCGCCGAAAAGCTGATAGATGATATTAATTATCTTGTCCTGTATTTATTTTGAAGCAAATGACGTGCTTAGCGATAAATATCCAAGTGAAACATTGCTCGCCTGGTTTTGCCGAGCATTGTATCGCACTATTTTTGCGAAAACGTGCCAAATCGGCAATTTGATGATTTGGCGGGAAAACGCATTATCAAAACACGTGTCCCCGTATCATTAATATGTTCGCCATATAAAATCAATACTGGATTTATCGCATTTTATTTTATCGTAACATAACCTTCCGTGTATCGGTCAACCTGAATGTATCGGTCAACCTGAATCTACCCTACGTATTAAGAAACACTGTCAAAACATGGCCAGGGCATTGCAAAGGTTTATTTGGATGTGACATGCATGAAAGTCAACATGCATTCAAACAAACACACTGTAAAACAACATTTTTTCTGTCCTGTCTCGGTAAAAAATATGTCCTGAAAAACACAAGTCAATGCTTTTACAAAATGTCACGTAGTAAGGCGTCGCTATTTTAGGCTCACTACTGCCACCTAGTTGTATATTTTTGACCCATTTTGTGACACGGGGGGGGGGGGGCACTGGAGCCCACTTGTGGTTACCGCATCTAGGTGTTTACCCTAGCGCCACGTGTAATGAGCTCACTCAAGGTAAGGTAAAGTGTGGTCAGAAATTTTGGGTTGTTACATGTTAAGAACGAAATATCCAAGCATTAGCAATCGATCTTCCTGACGTTAGGTAGGTATCTGTTGATTGATGTGGGCATCTCAAATTACCAAGATACTGTTTATTAATTTGTTTACAGCGGGGTTTGGGAGATAACAGTCATACTCATGCTGATCTGTGGATATTTTCTTCGAGTACGTATCAGAGACCCGAGTATTTCATCCAGATTTTTGGTGTCCCTGTTACGTCATCAGGGAAGTTTCAATGTGTAGTCATGCAGCGTAGAAAATCAATAGCTCTTTCCATTGCTTGTATATATTAAAATGTTGTTTTTTGGTTTTGTATGGTGCGAACCTCGCAAAACAGCCATAAGACCATGAATTGAAATATTTGACTGATTATGTAACATTATTACACATCTAACTGATATTGAACCGTAACGTGCACGGTTCAACGAATCCGATATTGTCGTATGTCACCAAACAATATCAGCCCACCCGGTCTGATATGTGCCCCGCTGGTCCGATATGAGTTCGCAATGACGTTTTTATAGTAAACTGAATAACAGACCGACGCGTCATACACTCCTAGCATGCACAGTGACTTCATAATACCGAATTAGAATGTTTTCTTTCGAACACTTGACCGGAACAGATGTAATGTTATATTTGAACAAATTTCCCAACAATTAAATCTAATGGTTTCTAGTCTATTGACTGGTAGTTTCGATATGATGTGTAATAAGCAAATTAATACATGGTTAATTTCATAACAGACCGGTTATCGGGACCGCGTCATAACAGACCTCGCTGCCGCTCGGTCCGTTATTTGCCACTTGGTCCCGATAACCGGTCCGTTATGAAATTAACCATGTATTAATAGGTACTTAGCCATTATTATGCTGTCGGGTTGTGTACACGTTACATGCCCAGTTTTAAATTTGTTGATGGCATTGATGGTGTCAGAACATCATATGATTTGATAAGTTTCAAACCGGAACAAGAGTAAGTATCATGTCCTGCGATTAGCGTTTCCATAATGTTTCATTTTAAACACTGCCTCACTAATTTGCACTTGTGATGTAACTTTGAACAAGGCTGTCTAAAATCAATGTTATTGATAGACATCTGCTGTAATAGATTCAAAAGCATACATGTACGATATCACAATTTTACACCTTTTACACAAAAAGGTGAGTTTACCAACATTGCGTCATATCAGGCTCTTTTTTTCATACTTGCAAACCCATCAAGGTGTCAAATGTAAGTGAGAATCAAACATACGTAATACGTTCACTTTCTTCCCTCAGATACTTCCCAAAACGTTGACATTTAATTTTTAATATTTTTGAGGCAAAATCTGAATATCCCGAACTGATATACAGTGATTTGTGATGTAACATGGACACAAAATATCTCAAACGGCATTCTCGTCCACAATTATGAATCCATTATGTTGGTTGAATATTTAAAAAAATGTGCAAACTAATTTCCTGCGTATTATTGAAAGTTTTCATTTTTATATCGTATAGTTTAGGCCCTGAATGTTTACACTTTGTTGTCCAGTTACACGTTAAGGTAATTCGAGTGTAAATTCTATGTTTTATGATGAGTATTTCAAAATTTAATAAGACCATTGAGTAGTAAAATGACATATTACCTACAGCATGACTTTAACTTGCTCATTCCACTGGAAAACACCCAGTTTGACGCGTTCGAAAGTTAGTTTTGGTGTCTCGTTACATCACACTTTGGGAGCAGTATTAGCAATATCTTACATATCTTTCACCCAAATTTCATTTCTAAATTTTGGTGAGAGTAGATTTGTTACACTTGTGATGTAACTGAGATCTCAGTGACAGCGTGGCCTGTACCATATTACATGTGGCCTGTACATATTCCATACGTGTTTGAACTTGTTTTTCAAAATTTCCGCCACCGTTATGGGCCAAAATGTATTATCGGGTTTATGAAACAAAATGGCACCAAAACTTTTCCATTTCAGGATGACTGAAGATTGAGGAAATGCTTGGTGCCAAGAATTTAAAAGAAAAAAAAACGGAACCTAAAAGTGTGACGTATGCTCCAGGGGCCTATAGTGCACCGCCCGTGTCGTGTGCACCAAAAAGTCGCATATTGGACGTTGATCCAACGCTTAGGCGTGCCTATATACCGACGGATCGGTGCACTTGTTTGAGTCATTGTTGTCAAGGTGATCAGTTTTAACGATTAAAATGCATAGTATGTTGATGGCTGATGTAGGAAATATACGTACAGTATGATTCTGGAAAGGTATTGTGTGGACATTAAATTCTACGAACATTTATAGTAACATCTCTTGTATGCACTGCAGCTGCTAGTATCAACCTATTGAAGCCTAAATAAATCTGTGGACAATGGATGTTCCAATATATTACACACGTATTGTACTTTAGCACTGGTTAACACAAGAAGCATATATTTGCAAATGACCAACCATAACATGCCTCTTATTGGTACATATTGAGCAGTGTTATCTTTCCTAATCATAATATAGTCTCTCATATACATTGGTTTAGTGTATGAATATATCGAAGTATTTAGAAAAAATATGGCTATTTCCATTAAATTCAAAACAAATGAAATACAGTGTCATATTGTGAGCGCGCTCAAGCCAACCATCATAAATCGCAGTTGTTAGAATAATTATACTGATACACTGCAATCATTATAATTTTGATACAGCTTATTCTCAGCGCCATCAGAGTGTTATGTGAACATATCGCGCAGATAAAAAATATTTTACTCCACTCATGTTATATGGCACACGATTTCAAAGCTCTACGACCCATCTACGACCGCTCAGTAGCAGTCGCAGATTTTACGTCCAGTGACGTTAGTTTTCAACGACCGACAGCTTGGTGCAAACCAACTTTCACACCGACGCAGAATTCACGACGGACGTTGGTGTTTTCACGACGGACGTTGTCACCGACGCTTCACCGACGGCTTAGTGCACTATTAAGGCCCCAGGGCTAGGGTACAAACCAGGAATAGACTTGGGCATGTCTCACACCCCATTGAGAATTCCATTTTAAGAGACGTCATTTCGCCAGATGCACGGTTGCCTAGGGAGACCACGCGCAGCGATATTCATCCAGGTGCTGGTTTATTTTGCGCGGAAAAGCAAAAATCCCGATGGTATTTCCCGGGATTTGGAGTAGAGAAAGGTTTTGCTGTATGTATGCTAGGTCGGCAATTGCGATCTGAAAACGGACTAAATTGACAGTGGTCCTGTTCAGCGTCATTTTATAAAAAAAATGGTACTATCATGCTCGATAGTGACATAGATTTTTTTTGAAGAATTATGATTATACTGTCATACCCTATCAACCGCTAAGCCCCATTTTTGTTTTCTTGGAAAGGTGAAACGCACATCCGAAGTTGCCCAATTTAACATTGATTTAAATGTAGCGAATAAATTAGTCTGTTCAACCGACTATACATTTTCCGAGTCTTATTCTTCAAATCGCATCTTTAATTCATAACATAGCTCAGTATTATTGTGGAAATTAAATATGCACGAAGGCTTTCTGTTGATGTGTTTTGCTCCACACGTGGATTTTGTTATGATTCAGCGAGTAAGGTTACGCCGTACCGTAGTCACTAGAGCACCGTGTCACCGTGCTCCTCCGTCACCGTGAGTATAGTGATCATTGCACTGCAGTGTATGATGTATTATAAACTGTATGCCGTCCACATTGGCACCACATAGGCCTTTCTTATATCCATTCTGAATATTTCCTGATATAAACTGTGAATGTGGGGTTAGGTCGCTTGCTGATAAAACAATTCCTCATTCCTAAACAGATGCTAATTAAACCGCCAACCTTCAAGATATAACCCCCTACGAACATGTAACTGGGGATGCGCTGATGATGTAATGAAATGGCATCACGTGATGTAATACAAAGAATAGGCCTATATACGACTATATCGTGGAGTCCTACACCATTAAAAATTTTGGGGAAAAAAATAATTTTATAAAATACCAATTGGGTCATTTTGGTTTTCATTGAAACCAGTTGGATTTTTTGAAGAATTACCGTTTTTTTAAGATACCACATAGCTTAATGCAACTGAATAAACCAAAAATGGTTTTACAAGCAATCAACAAAATGGCGACCATACTTTTGACAACTGAAATACAGGTTATTTTGAGAATTGGTGAGGGGCGTTTGTTTTATGGAAGTATAATGTAAAAATAGCTACAAAAAGTCTGGCAAATTCTTTTATGTGCGAATGCAAAGATACAAGCTGATAAAGTAGAATATATATATTTTACCAAAAATCACCATTGGAACTACGAAAATTCCCATGTTTTTTCGAGAAACCAACGGACGTGGTATTTCAAACAACCATTAGTTTCAAACAACCATTTCAAACAACCATTAAAGTGGTTTAGTATAGGGGACACTAAAACTTGCATGGGTACATTCGTTGCAGCTTGAACAGCCTGTTACACCTGAATGGTTGCAGATAGAGGTGAAGTTTGTATCATGGAGGGATAGCAAATCGCAAATTATATGCTTTTAATTAATAATTTCGAATTTGACCTTAGGTCCGAGTTCGCCTGAATACGGTGATGTGAACTCTAACATCTAGGGCTCGAAATGCGCCGACTCTCAGGGGTTGGTCATATGACCTCATCAACCAATCAAAACTGCTATTTTTACCGACAAAAATATTATAAGTGAAAACCAATCAGTAGGTGCCACCTCACAATGTGCATTTAATTGTTGTACGTTAGGCAAAAAAAGTATTATGGTTCTGGTTAGGCGCGCGCGTCAGTTTTAACCCTGCGCATCACTTTTTTTTTTTTTTTTTAAATCGCGCGCATCACTTTTTGAGAGCTGAATTTCTTTTTGTTTTGTTTTATTAAATTGACACGATCAAGTAAAATGGTCCCGAGTGTCTTTGACATTGCAAAACTTGGTGTATGGCTGGCCAAACAGGACAAATTCAACCGGGTCGCTTATCAACAGCCAATTTCAGGGGAAAATGGTTGGCCAAATGGGCCATATTTGACCGGATCAGTCATCGGTCGCCAATTTTAGCAAAAAACAAAAGAAAATAAAATCGTCGCATCACTTTTTCGGGGACCCCAGTAACCAGAACCATAATACTTTTTTTGGCCTTAACTAGAACCCTCGACATTTTAACATAATGCCGCATTTTGCAGACCATGAACTAAGCTTAAGTTCAACTGACCCTGCCGGCCTATATAGGCGAGGAAAAATCCAAATTTAACTGAGAGTTTCGCCACAATAATAAACCGTTATAATAAAACGCTAAAATAAATCAATTCCTCCCTCTTGAAATATTTTTAGGCATTTTCGTGCAAAATTTCAGAAATATTCAACAGTACACTGTAAACATGAAAATGTGGACATACGACGGATGGATGACAGGCAACAGACAGATGACGGACGCAATGCCATATCAAAAGGTTATCGAGTTGAAAGCCCACTAACGAAAATTACGCATATTTTTCATTGGTATATTCTGAATGTACCTGAAATGAAACTTACCCTGGAAGCATACTGATCGAATTCCGGTCCTGTCAAAATAAATCTTCTTGCGATTTACTCGAAGGTTCAAAAACTTTTCAACCGAGAAAATTGTTTCTTTTTCTGATGGAAATTGCTCAAAACATATAATGACTTGATTTAACTGACCCTTCAAAAATATGACTGGCTTCCAAGCACGGACTGGCGATTGAAAGGCAACAAAACCTATACACGCCACGAAATAACATTTTGAAAAAAAAAAAACACTGAAACATTTGAAAAAAAAACACTGAAACTTTGAAATTTTTCACCTTGAAAATAAAGTCAAAGATCAAATTAATTGTCATCAGAATATTCGGCGTTTATAATTTCCTGTATGTCCACTTGTAATTCTCAAATTGTAAAGTCGATAATTAGCAAGCTATAGGCCATTTTGTGACCTTGAAAATATGATCAAAGCTGTAAAATCGGTAATAAGCGAGGTACTAGCCATTTTGTGCTTTAACCTTGAATATGAGATGAAAGGTCAAATTCAGGGTAATCAAAATATTTGGTGTATATTATATTCTTATAGCTTTTCTTATATGTCCACAATTTATTCTCCAGCTGTAAAATTGGTAACGAGCGATATCTAACCACTTTGTGCTCTGATGAGATCAAAGGTCAAATTCTAGGTCATCAAAATATTCGGTGTGTATCATTTCCACAAATGATTCCCAAGCTATAAAGTTGAGATATTAGCCATTTTGTCTTGTAACCTTGAGAATTAGCTCAAAGGACAAAATGAAGGTCGGTATATAACTAGCTGTAACTGACATGGCCACAGGTCTCAAAAGGCGTGTGATTTATGGGGTCGTGGTGAGCGCAAACAGTCGTTGTCGCCTGAGGCGAGGAGACAAATCTAAGCTTATTGATTTGTGGATAAAATATCGCCTTGCCTGGCCATTACCAGCACGCGTTATGGATTGGCTAAAACAACACAAGTACTGTGTTTCGCTTTCCGGAGGATCGATGAAATGTGGAGAGGTTTCAAGTGTTATCTCTGCTGCTGTTCCGCCCCCCCCCCCTTTATCCTCCCCCCCCCCCTCTCTCTCTCTCTCTCTCTCTCTCAATTTATGCAGGCCGGGCAGGGTAAGGAGGGTCGGTGTTGTGTGGATTACCATGGGGCGTGTATGCCTGGGTTTCTGTCTTTGTTTGGCCAGTAGTCGAAATATGAGGTGAAATACACTCATCAAAGAGAGCGATATTATAACTGACCCGATGGGCCCTGAGATTATGGCCAATCAGTCAGACACTGTCGCCCCCAAGCGGGAGTTGCACACAATACATACATTTAGTGATTGTTCCGCGTGTGTTTTATTGCAGACTGCTGATCGCGATGTATCGTGCAGCCTTCAGAACATCACCAGCCTTGAAGTATTATATAGAATGCCTAGGCCCCTCAGCAACCAGAGGAGATCTACATATTCAAATTGGGTGATGTTCACCTAACAATTTCATGCGTACAATTTTTAGCCTGCTTGTACAGTATGTTTGTAATTCTGTTGTTTATGTCAAGACCAGCAAGTGGCTGATTGACTTTTCGGAACCGATAAAAAAATATGACGTGCCAGTCTTCTTGACAATAGCATGGGCATCCCTTCTTCCTTCTTCGAACATCATAAAAACTAATCCTCTTTTCCCTCCATATTCCGGACAATCTCCGCCGTTGCCTCGACAACACACTGGGCCCGTCATCTGCTATACCGTTAAACTGATCCAGATGTGGGTTTTGTATAATGCTTTATGACCCGTGGGTGGATACTTGGTAGAATTGAGATTCAATGTACTTAAAATAAAGGGAAGAGAACGCAGGACAACAGGAAAACTCATTTGCAAACAACTTTCTTCCAATACAAATTGGTTCCCTGATCACCAGAATCAAATTTTTCAGTTCTAATGCATTGTTGTATTACACTGTGCGAGGCAGGAAATAACATGGTACAAATACAAGAACAGAAGTAAAATGTCCTGAGAGATATCGCCTTTATGATGTGTGTATCGCGTGTCACCAGAAGCCGTGGACGTACACGGGTCAGGCCGAAACACAAACAACCGGTCCCTCCGCCGTGAATAGAACACACGTGTAGCCGCTCAGGGCACTGAGAGGTAGAACGTCCAGTCCATGACTAGAACACACAGGTCAGCAGCAGAAGATCGACCGTAATGTCCATAGAGACATGCGGCACAGGCTGGTTGCTTAGCAACCCCGTCCACAGCAGTATGCCCCGGGTGATCATTTTCGTCTCTGGAAAATTAATTACAACCGGGGAGGGAGGGGGATAAATGTTCACATCGACACCTACCAGCACCTTATTCCGCCGAACTATACAGTGGTCCCCCCTCAGATAAGGCCTACCCTTCTGCCACAAAGTTAAGGTCTTATTTGAGGGGTTCATTTACATGTTGACGTTATTCTAGTACCACACGAAAAAGTCTCTACAGAGGGGGAAGTCTTTATTGAGGGGGGTTTTATCTGAGGGGGACCACTGTATTCATCTCCCTTTTTAGAAACCGACCACGGGGTTTTATTATTCTCCCAGAGTATCGTCCGACAAATTGTCTCTGAGCACCGCGTCTTCATGAGACAATGTACGGTCTGAGCCAATCGATACCGGCATTACCAGTAATGGCCCAGTTCCTGTCCAATACTGAATTACCCCCACCAAGTGTGGCGTTATTGTCTCCATAATAATATCGCTTTCACCACTCGCCAATTAGGGTACACCAAAGGACCGACCATATGGTCCAAGGGAGAGAATGGTGACAATTTGACGAAAGGTCAAGTTGATTATCTACAAGACTCGCAGGCCACAACCATCTTGGAGCGGGGAGTGCAGGTCCTTGTGTATCTGGGGCTGTGCAGAGCTTCCTCCCACTGGCGGAACCAGGCGAGCGTCACCCGTGCAGCGCGCATTCCCCATATTGCGCGTGTGAGAAATTTTATAAACTTCTATGTAGACATTCGCAAAAGTATCCAAATTGTGCGAGTACAGTGCTATCATCTATATTTATATAACCAACACAACTGTAACCCTAACTAATGTAACCTAAAACACTAGTAAACTGACTACACTTATACCAATAACCAACACAACAATAACCCTAAGTAATGGGCCTATGTAGCGCAGCTTACTATTTCTTCTAAATTCAATGAAGATTAAAAATGTGCCAGACGGATCAAATATGGTATACATTCAGTGGGTGAGTAGTATTAACAGCATAAGGTGCGCTACTTGGCCCAACTAATGTTAACCTAGCAACACTGAGCTAACCACGCTTAAACCAATGACCAACACAACTGTAACCCTAACTAATGTAACCTAACAACACTAAGCTAACCACGCTTATACCAATAACCAACACAACTCTAACTCTAACTAATGTAACCCAGCAACACTAAACTAACTACACTTATACCAATGACCAACACAACTGTAACCCTAACTAATGTAACCTTGCAACACTAAACATTATATGCTTTCACGTTCGCACGTAGAAACTTTAAAACCTATCACGTTCGAACGTAGAAAGATGTAGATTTCCACGTTCACACATAGAAAGTTTCAAAGCTACCACGTTCGCACGTGGAAACAATATATGCTTTCACGTTCGCACGTAGAAACTTTAAAACTTATCACGTTCGAACGTAGAAAGATGTAGGTTTCCACGTTCACACGTAGAAAGTTTCAAAGCTACCACGTTCACACGTGGAAGCATTTATACCTTTCCACGTTCGCACGTAGAGAGATTTAAGTTTCTACGTTCACACGTAGAATGATTCAAAGCTACCACGTTCACACGTGAAAGCATTTGATGCTACCACACCCAATTCTTTGCACGTGCGAACGTGGTAGCTCCTGAAGGTTCCACGTGCGAACGTGGAAGCGTTGAATGCTTCCACGTGTGAACGTGGTAACTTCGGACTTTCCACGAGTGAACGCAATAGCCTTAACTGTTTCCACGTGCGAACGTGATAGTGTTAAATGCTTCCACGTTCGAACGTGCTAGCTTTTTGCTGGAAAAGACATTGAAAATTTTCACGCGCATGTCACCTATGGGCTTCCGTAGGTCTGCGTGTGGCGGCCATTTTCATTTTCTCGACGGGTCCCAAATATGCTTTATAATGGGACATTATATGCCTAATATCTCACTTAATATTGAGATTAGAGACTAGTAATCAATTATGGACATATAGGAAATGGTATATGCTGAATAGTCTCGTGACCTTGAATTTGACCTCTGACCTCAGATTCAAGATCAGAGCACAGAATGGCTTATATCTCGCTTATTATCGACTTTACAGCTTAGGAATCAATTGTGGACATATCGGAAATGATATATGCTGAATAATCTGATGACCTTAAATTTGACTTTTGACCTCATTTTCAAGGTCACAGGACAAAATGACTTATATCTCGTTTGTTATTGACTTTATAGTTTAGGAATTAATTCTGAATATATAGGAAATGAAATATGTAGATTATTGTCATGACACTTGACCTCATTTTCAAAGTCAGAAGACAAAATGACTATTATCTCACTTATAATCGATTTCAAAGCTTAGGAATCAATTGTGGACATATAGGAAATGAGATATGCTGAATATTCTCGTGACTTTGAATTTGACCTCTGACCTCATTTTCTATGTGAAGAGCACAAAATGGCTAATGTCTCGCTTATTATCGAGATTACAGCTTAGGAATCAATTGTGAACATATAGAAAATGTTATATATTCTGAATATTGTCATGACCTTAAATTTGACCTTTAATCTGATATTCAAAGTCAGAGCACAAAATGGCTAATATATCGCTTATTATCGACTTTACAGCTTAGGAATCCATCGTGTACATATAGGGAATGATACAGTCCGAATATTTTGATGACCTTGAATTTGACATTTGACCTCATTTTCAAGGTCTAAGCACAAAATGGCTAATATCTCGGTTATTATCGACTTTACAGCTTCGGAATCAATTGTGCACATATAGGAAGTGATATATGCTGAATATTTTCGTGACCTTGAATTTGACTTTTGACCTAATTTCCAAAGCCAGAGCACAAAATGGCTAATAGCTTGCTGATTATCGACTTTACAGCTCAGGAATCAATTGTGAACATATAGGAAATGTTATATTCTGTATATTCTCATGACCTTGAATTTGACCTTTGATCTTACTTCCACGGTCAGAGCACAAAATAGCTAGTATCTCGCGTATTATCGACTTTACAGCTTAGGAATCAATTGTGCACATTATAGGAAATGATATAGTCCGAATATTCCGATGACCTTGGATTTGACTTTTGACTTCATTTGCAAGGTCAAAGAATAAAATGGCTAATATCTCGCTTATTATCCACTTTACAGCTTGGGACTAAATTGTGGACGTATAGAAAATGATGTATGCCGAATATTTTGATGACCTTGAATTTGACCTTTGACCTCATTTTCAAGGTCAGGCACAAAATGGCTAATATCTCGCTTATTACCGACTTTACAGGTTAGGAATCAATTGTACACATATAGGAAATGACATATGCCGAATATTTTTGTGACCTTGAATTTGACCTTCGACCTTATTTTCAAAGTCAGAGCACAAAATGGCTAATATTTCGGTTATTATCGACTTTACAACTTGAGAATCAATTGTTGGCATATAGGAAATGATATATGGTGAATATTGTCGTGACCTTGAATTTGATCTTTGACCTCATTTTCAAGGTCTCACAGGACAAAATGGCTAATATCTTGTTTATTATCAACTTTGCGACTTAGGATTCAATTTTGGACATACAGCAAATGATATATGCTGAATATTCTGATGACCTTTAATTTTACTTTTGATTTCATTTTCAAGGTCACAGGACATAATGACTAATATATCTTATTATTGAATTTGCAGGTTAGTAATCAATTGTTAGCTGATAGGAAATCATATACTGGTATGCGGAATACTCTCGTGACTTTGAATTTGACCAGTGACCTTATTTTCAAGGCCATGGAACAAAATAGCTATTATATATTGTCCGGTAACCTATCTTAGCCCTTGGGCTAATTTTTTTTTTATGTACTAAAATATAACCAAGTGATGGTCCATAAAGCGACCAGAATTGTTAGAAGTGTGCTAAAATAGTGTCTAGTATATGATGTGCTACACAATTCTAAACTAACATATTTAATGTGCTATCAGTCCTCGCTTTATTTGTGTATCTGGTAAAGAATTTAATTTGGGAAGCATACACCATTTATGCATGGTAATTGTTACAGCGTCTCCAAGCTCCTGTAACTTTACATCACCAAATGTACACTCCGGTCATCATCCAGACCATTACTGCAAGACAATCGGCACAACCTACAGCCTTTGGAGGTCGCGCTTTGTCCCAACCTGCTGCTCCCAGACTGCGCAACTCTTTTCCACTTCATGTCATATCTTCGCCCAGCGTCAAGTCATACCTGTTTGCTTAGCATATCCCAACATATTCATTGCTAGTATCCTGATCTGTTCAAGTGTTTTCATGTATAGCTTCACGGGATAGGGCGCTTTATATTAATATCAGTTTTATTATTGTGTGGTACAGAATCCAGAATAGATATATACAATGAGATCAGTTTTCGAACCATTTTTTTCAAATAGTATTGCAAAATGTGAAATAAAAAAGTTGTCAGATATATTTATATGATTTATAGAACAGCTGGAGCAATCAAGACATATGGCATAACATATATACTATTATATATGTGATTTGTTAGTTTGATATGGCTTCAACCGAACAAATAAATGTTCTTTTGCATATGTGGTCCCAATATTATATAGCCCTATATAATAGTCTATCGATATATTTATATAGACGATAATATATACAATAATAGAGGAATCAATGTGTTAAAGAGTTACACAGTTTGAGTTACGCATGGTATCAGGAAGTATTTGATTTCACACCAACAAAACTCAGATCGCTTCACGCGCCCTCTGATCCGGACGAAGCATTTGCAGACTTCCCAACACGAATACTCAAATGTGGAAATGCAAAAGATAGATATCTGAGTGCGGATGTATCAATGGCTAAATGACTTTAAAACCTGATGTTATGAACACAAAAACCATTGAAACACGAAAGGAGAGAACGGAGTGTAGTCTTTATTTTTTATTATTAGTCTTTATTTTTTATATATTATCGAAATATAAAATATTGATAAATAATTTTGATTATCATTTCTTTACTAATAACGATTGGTGATTTTGAAACGAAATTGCAAATATGAAGGAATAACAAAATATGACATCAATAATTTGGCCCCGATTCTGCGAGGACATGATTCTTGCTCCCGATGAACTCGCTGATATTCTAATTGATGCATCGTTTTTAGGTTACCGTACCTTTGGGCCGAAAACCTATTGCCGTGGCTTTCCGTCCGTCGTCCGTCGTCGTCGTCCGTCTACATTTTTACCTTTAAAGTTTACAATCGAATCTTCATGAAATTTTACACAAATATGCCCAAAAATAATTCGAGAGGGCGGTATTTTTTAGCTTTTTTATTTTCGCAATTTTTTTTCAAAATGGCGGCCATTTTTTGACGAAAAACGGCCCATTTTGGACTTTGACGGTCGTTTTCTCAAAATTTTCTCAGTAACTTTTTTTCTTTTTCATGCATAACACTTCTCATATGTACCCCTGCGACATGTATAAGTTTCGTTGCCCTTGAATCGCTCGAAGTGGGCCTTTTTGGGCCCAAACTCGGCCCAAAAGGGACTTTCCCATGTTAAATTCTCCTATGCTTTATAATGGGACACATTTTTCCAAATATCTCACTTAATATTGAGATTAGAGATGAGGAATCAATTGTGGACATATAGGAAATGATATATGCCGAATATTCTCATGACCTTGAATTTGACCTCATTTTCAAGGTTACATGATAAAATGGCTATAATATCTCGCTTATTATCGACTTTACAGCTTAGGAATCAATAGTTAACATATAGGAAATGATATATTCTGAATATTGTCGTGCCCTTGAATTTGACCTTTGACCTAATTTTCAAGGTCATAGGACAAAATGGCTAATATCTCGCTTATTATCGACTTTGCAGCTGAGGAATCAAAAATGAACATATAGGAAATGCTATATAAAGATTATTCTTGTGACCTTGAATTTGACCTTTGACCTAAATTTCAAGGTCACAGAACAAAATGACTGATGTCTTGCTCCTCTATTGACTTTATAGCTTGGGAACCAATTGTGAACTTATAGAACATGATATACACTGAATATTTTGATGACCTTGAATTTAACATTGAACTTTGTTTTCAAGGTCAGAGCACAAAATGGTTAATATCTCGCCTTATTATCGACTTTGCAGCTTGGGAATCCATACTGAGCATATAGGAAATGATATATGCTGAATACTTTGGTGATTTTGAATTTGACCTTTAACCTCATTTTCAATGTCATGAAACAAAATGGCTAATATCTCGCTCATTATCGACTTTACAGCTTAGGAATTAATTGCGAACATTGAGGAAATGATATATGCTGAATATTCTAATCTTTGACCTCATTTTCAAGGTGGTCAGGTCATAAAATGGCTAATATCTCACTTATTATCGACTTTACAGCTTAAGAATCAATAGTGGACATACTAGAAATGATATATATGCTGAACATTCTCGTGACCTTGAATTGTCCAATGACATTATTTTCAAGGTCACGGGACAAAAGGCTAATATCTAAAATATATATTGTCCGGTAACCTTTCTTAGACCTTGGGCTGTTTTGTGATAAATTATAATTAAACATTTTGCAACTTGATGTAATGTTCTTTACTTTATAAATTTGATTACATAAGAGTTTGATCGACTGTCTCGGGTGATTGAACTTACATGTAGGCATGTCAGATTTTGCCACAGAGCATTCACTTCAACATGAACGGCAAATCATAGAGCAGTGGGTTCATTGCGTGCTGTAACAATTGTAGCATTTTATTTAGTGTCATATAGAACAGACTCAAATATGCTGCGCCAGAGTAGAGTATGAAGCTATGATATAAAGGCATGATAGACTTATAGGCAATTCCGTGTGTCGCCTGATTCCGGTGTGGGGAATCAATTCATATTAATTCGAAACCCCTATGCACGATAGCTCGTTAATATAAATTTAAAATGCTACATAAACTTAACTCGTATGCTTAGGCTCCAATATTCACATCTATACATATTGTATTGGACTTGTAAAACAACATTTTTTTGTGTGAAACATTTCGTCAAACTGCATCGAACGAGAAAAATCGCTATAAAACATATTTTTCCTCAAAGCATTGTCAAGATTGTGCACCCTGCAGTACCGAGTAGAAAATCGATACAGAGACAGCGGTATTTTGACCACCCGTCCATTTTTGCCTGTTTTTAACTGACTGTCATAATTCCATAAAAATTGTGTAGATTTGAAGAGATTCATATGAATACAAATGCATTTATGCCCATTCTATCATGTTCAAAACTTCATGTTCGCAAGTATACTGGGTACAATGGTTGATAAGAAGGGATCCCTTACGTGCACGAATATTTGTTGACAAACTTTTTTCCCCCGACCATTATCACAATTTGAATGGTCGGTAATACCTTCTCATTCAAGAATGACATCTTATGGAACAGTGCTCAAGCCCATGATGATATCAACAAGCCATCCCCACGGAGTCGAGGAATTCCAGGGGAGCCGCTGTCTGATCGGTCAAATCTATCAAAGTACTCGCAATATTTTGCGGTTGTCAGACATGAAGAAAATTCAGGACGTTTCACAATCTAACTGGAATATTTTTAAGTGACTGTCTCCATCTGGTTCTTGACACTAAAATTTTTTGAACAAATGTTGCGGTACTATTGCAGGACCGAACCAACGCATCCACCCATGAGCCGTTTTAATCGTATTTGAATATGTCGCCTCCTTATATGGAGGCGACAATATATGTTGCTTATAGCGACAAAGCCTATAGTTCCTTAACTTGAATGTATATTCCTTATTCCAAGAAAGTCAGATAACGAATATCACTGACTCCACCAATCGATTTTCACACCTGAAAACCCCTAAAAAGGTATAACAATGTCGGGTCTAATATGTAATATAAAATGCCTCAAAATTCTCAACAGCCAATTCCGGTTGCTTCAGGAATATCTCGCATGGATTCAATGTGTCCAAATACCTCCAGGGGACCCCATAAGTATGTAAATTGGCTCATTATTAGTTAGGTTAAGAATCAGTTTGCCGGGGGTCTGGAAAGGAAATGTCCGCCAAAAGGGAGCCGCGAGGATAAAAAAAAATGGCCACGGCTATTCAACAGTCTAACGTGTAATTATCCAATTCCAGCCACAACAAACAATCAATTTCATCACAAAAACCTCCCGGGAGATGTTTCTTGACACGTCATTCGACATTATGTTCCACTGGAATATTGTGTAATATGTGTCAATTCACAATTCCAATGTGTATATTGCGAATATCATCGCCCAATGTTGAATCTTTAAGGTCGTCAGATTTACCCTGTCAGATTTCGACAAGCTTAGCCTTTCAATGGTCTCTCGTATTTGTTTTGACTGCAAATGGCACGAAACACGTAGTGACTTGATTTTGAATAAAAAAATGTTTTCTTGCCAACTGTCAGAGAATACACATCGCCGCCATACATTGGCAGACTGGCATTTCAATGGCAGCGAAACATAGACACATCACAGTATTAAGGTACATAAGGGGAGTCACACGCAAAAATTAGGAATTATGTTCGTGTGGCCGTTTGTAATTTCAAGTTCATTGCAGATCGAATTCAAGGTCACCTCTGAACTCGCTATATTATCATATTTGAGTATGTCCACTGGTGTACCTTTTGTCGTCTTGTCGTGAGGATTGTTTGCCTGCTGAATTTCAGCAAATAGCGAAGAATGTGTGAGTTTGTAGTTCTTGGAAATTCGAACAACCCATCATGTAGGCCTACCCCATATAACCATGTCAGCAGCGCGGGAATTGAACCTTGTTGACTGAGATTTAGTCTATTAAAATGTGTACAGTACTCTACGGCCCTCTTGACTCATTGTCTCATATAAAGTCAATATCGAATATATATATATATATGAATATATTCTGTCTGCAGTCAGAGAGACTAGTGTACAATCACAAAAACAAATGTCGTTATAACAGAACGACGTGCTTGCTCTATCCCGTGTACTTGTACAAGCACTGAACGTACAGAGCGTACGCGTGTACTCCGTACCGCGGCGCTAGCTCGGGGTTCAAGAGGCGACGACAAGTGAGCACAAGGCCCCTTGATTGTCGGCGGTACAATTGAGCGTGTGTGCGACCGAATGGAAAATTACAATAACTCCGTCAGCGGCTACATAGACAGCGAAGGAGAGGTGGGGGCGGAGGGGGTGAATGTCTGATCTCGCCGACACCAATAATAACACGTTGTTCTGTCATTGTGCAGTCAGAGTCTCCACGACCGGAGAATACAATTTAATGAATTGCTCGCTCGTGTTTCCAGCTCTTCTCTGTGCAATATGGCACATCTTACAATATAATATGTCGAACTGACACGCCGTATTGGATCCATTTTCAACGTTCTTAGTTTTTCCGATAGTTTTTTTTTTCTGTCTCGCACTTTGTCACAAAGATGCGGTTCGAAATGATTAATGAGGTACAGTCGAAGACTAGTTCAGTAATGTGACACTTGAGATAAACATTTGATGAAACCAACTCTTGTGGAAAGCAGTATCAAGCAACATGCATGATGCACCAAAGTGCATTGTAATGTATATCACTGAATTAATAGAGTGTCGAGATACACGTGTCTGGAAATCTGATGGCTGAACCTGGCATCTAGACAAAGCTAAATTAACACATATCCACCACTGTGTATGATATTGCAATTACAACCCTTCTACGCGTACAGACCATTATCAGACTCTGGTATATATAGCCACTGGTTTTGTCCCCTCCTGACCCCACCCTGAGCAAGGGAATCTACATAATCACGGTCGTCATGGCAGCAGAGCCAACCATTGTAAAATAAACCCAAATCCGTGAAATTCTTCGTCAATTTTTGCTAAATAATAAGTGTAAGTTTTCCTAATCGTGTCTGCAATTCGCCGTACGCGCATTTAATACTATTACTACAGAGGAAGTCTCATTAAAAACGAGTGGCAGCGGCCAAATGGTCCATATTTATTTACGAGGCCCACTGGCCACAAAGGGTTAAAATGAGTTTTGACAAAATGGCGGCACATACCGAGCGCGCCAGTGCGCGAGTGCGCGGGAAAATAACCGCGAGCTGAAAGCCGATATACGGCTGCTCAGTGGCCTACACTTGGTTGTGTTCATGTTAGATACTCAAATAAAAATTGCAATAACCGATTGAGGAACGCTCGTGAAACCATATTGCGGTGCTTCGCAGATAAAAAAAAATCACTGAGCGGTGAAATTTGCTCCCAGATCGCTAGGGGTTTCCTGTCTAAAAAAAACTTCCGGTCAAAACTCGCAGAGATGAAAATTGTGATCATAGTAGTTGGGATTCTCTTTAGTTTCTGCTGCTTTGGTGTTAATTTCTCGGACATGCAATACCATTAGACGCAGTTCGGCGCGCTTCGCGCGCCTCGCTGCGTTAAAAAATTGTGCTTGTTATTCCTACTTCAGGAGGTAAGCAGTGCACATAGGTTATAGATAATTCGATAAACCCGAAACTACCACCCTAAACGTGACATAATATAGATTATGGTGTTTCTAATTTATCAATAGGAAATCAGAAATAGCAGCGGAATGAACTCCACAATAAAACTCTCCAGCACGTGACATATTACATAGAATATTTATCAACCGGTGGTCTTATTGGCTGTTATCCTATTAATGTGTTTCCGCAAAAGATTATAAACGCCAATGTTGTACATGCAAGATTCATTGGATAATAAAGAATAAAGCGTCTTTCAACTGAATCAATCTAATTCACCATGCCTATATAAACCTACATCTGATTTTAAATGAACTTATTGAAATGCTGAATTTAACAATCATTTACAGATTATATGGTAATAAGTATAAAGGTTCTCGGACTAAGAATAAAATATTATAAGCTGGCCACGGGTTGTTCACCAAATATATCAATTAGAAAAGCATTCGCTCAGGAAATCTCTGGATGATCTGCTTGTTCAGAGGGTTACTGAAATGGAATGGGTTATTGGGAGACTCCGAGACTCATTGATTAATCCAACATCGGTGTCAAATAAATATATGTAGATATAAGTTCGCGAGAAGAATGCAAGATCAACATGTACAAACGTGCAGCAAAGTATCCGAAAATCCCATCAGTTCACCGATTTTATACATATAATAAAATCGCCAGATAAGGAAGCTGATATCTTATTTCGGATGTGTACAACAACATAATAGGTTCCACACGATGGCATCTGCTAACAATGATCAAATATGTCCGATATGTGACGATAAAAACGAACCTGAAATATTCAGCCCCATATTTTATTTGATATTCGCTCTATTTTCAATGACAAAATAAATTGAAAGATACACTTTGGCAGAATCCCGTACAAATGTATAGTGATGGTGTAAACGAATTTTGAGGTCTCATGTAAAACAGGTCCTACGGACAAACATCCCCGGGAAATTTAGTCTGTTGGATTACTATCCTCAGTAATATCACCAAACTAAACAAATGTGTTCACTTTTTAACACATTTATGAACACTTTACTGTAACACATATCGGACACTGTGTTCAAACTCAAGAAAGGGACACGGATGTTCAAAAAGCAAACACTAGCATCTTTATTACTTTTGAACATGTGAAGCGTACAAAATATGAACATATATTGGTGTTCAAACGCATGTATAACAGATATGGTGCACATTTATGTGTTCATAAATAATAATTGAACACAAGCATGGTTGAGTGAATACTGCACACTACACAAACGGACGCCTGACGCGTCGAGAAGAGGTCAGTTTATTGAATTTCAGTGTGCAAATCCATGACAGTCTGTATGGCGAAGTTTCCAGGTTGAATACTCAATAAATGGTAATAGATTGAGCTAAAATATACAAATTTCAACAAATCGTGAATTGGGCGAAGTGATTTGTTACACTAAAACTACACATATGACACAATACAATGATAATGTAAAACTAGACAAAAATGACACAGAGAATACCCACACGAGATAAGAGGTTTAGTAATGACAGTTGCGTATACAGTTAAAAATGACGAGAAGAACGCTGACTACGTTACAACTTAAATACTTAAGAATAAATAAGTATTCATAATGTGTGTATACAATTACAATTGAGACACATGATCAATACATATAACAGCATGGGAGGGATGGGGCGGGATAAAAAGTCTAAGCAGTTGGTGCAGCCGAGCAGGTAAATCTGACACAAAACAAAAGAGGACCCAGCTTTATAGCAAAACAAATCCAAAATGTTCAAAACAGTCTGTTCATCAAATGAGTGATTCTCCAAATTCATGAAATTAACTTCACTCGAATCTTGGCCTTTGCACGTTTGTGTTTCTGTTCCCATGACGACTAGTCTGAACAGTATATTCAAGATTCCTTACTAAACACATTAGATAATGGATGTGTTTAAAATAACAACACTGGTGTCCTAAAGGGGCTTAAATTAGGTGACTTTATGTATACGACCTTGTATTCTTCAGATAATGAATTAAAAGTGTTTTTGGATATTCCTCGGAACGAAAACATACCCAATTCTGGTGGTACTATTGTCTGCCTTTGGTATGTTTTATCTGTACATTTGAACACGTGTGTTTGCTCCACTGGGTATAGGCTTTCAGTACATCAGCGTTAACACCACTGCCATCGTTTCGGACACTACCGTCCAGCATATACTGAACACTTCTAGACGCGCCAGGCGTCCGCTTTGTTTAGTGTAAGGACATTGGCCCAAATATACCTCACGGTATTATTTAAATTAGATTTAAATTATACACTTTAAATCTGGCTGCATCCGGACTCCATGTCCATGTCAATGTATTGAACGCCAGCATATATCTGGGAGGACCTCAAATACACGGGATTTATTTCTCAGTTACAACGGCATGTAGACTTAGATCACAAATACAAATTGCATTGATATACATTTGCTAGCGTTAATATATTTTTCCTCCACATCTGAAAGTTCATAACTGTTAATTGTATGCCAAGCATCAATAGCATGAATCAGTGAATCTTTTTTTTTTGCACCATGTTCTGTTCAGGAAAAGTCAAGCTTTGAAACATAGTACCTAGTTTTTCCTGAATTTACGTTATACGTTAGCAAGGTATAGCGAAGAACCCCAAGGTTTATCGCGACCGGCACGAAACAAGTGATCCAAAAACACGTGTGTCACCTATGTCACGTGACCCTCCGCATGCGCAGACACGAACCACGAACACCGAGGGAATTCAAGAGGACAGGACATCGCTTCTTGTCATAGACTTCACATAGTGATTTGAAATCTGGTCTTGTTTATACACTTTAAAAAGCGACAGGACATCGCTTCTTCGCCTTCTTGTCATATACACTTTAGGGAAGGCGATTTAATTTGCAATACAAAGGTTAATCTAAAACGGATTCGTTTTAGATGTAACTCCCTGTTCTCCAGAACAGGGGCGGATCCAGGGGAGGGGGGCCTAGCCGCACAACCCCTTCCCAAAAAATCGCAAAAATATTTATATGTCGAAAAAATCTAGATTCCGCGACATATATATACACATTCACACGCAGTTTCATTTCACATGATATTTAGTAATGGAGTCTTTGTAAATCTCGTAAGTCTATCCACCAGTGTGAATCCATAGGTGGGTCCAGGAGGGGCCGGGGCCATGAAAAAATAATGTCTGAATGTCTGTTTGAGAACAGGGTGATCCTACTGCGTTTGTATGCAATTTATACTCAGGAGCAGGCCGGGAAGATACCACCGAACATAAAAAGACTGGCTATTGAGCGGGCCCCAGATCCTCTTCCGAGACGGGCTCGTTTCACTTCAACGTTTTTCACGATTATTCTGAAAACAGAGGATTCAATGGATAAAGTTAAATTTATTTATAGCCATCAAAGCTACCGCAAAACATGAAAATGCTATATAGCTTCTGGGACATTTGAGTGGGCTCCAGGCCCCCGGTCGCACACATGGGCCCACTCCACCTGAATCCTAGATCCCCCTCTGCTGCAGAACGTTATATGCTCAACTTTTAGTGTAACTGTAATTTTTTCCACGCCCATTCTTGTGTTGTTCTCTCAGTATATATTTAACATTTCAGAGTATTGCAGTAAATCAATTCAGTTGATCAGACATTGGGATAGACTGCCAACCTTTTCGATTTCCGTCATTGAAGTCTGAAATTCGGTAGAAAATTGCCGTTAGACTCTCAGGTGATGAGGTGTGCCTAGTTATAGAAAGATATCGTTTTGCATCGCAAAAATAGTAGCACAAAACAGTGAAACGAGTTGGAAAAATCCGAGTTATGTGTATACTAGTGCGGCCCAAGGTTTTATACTTGTCGTAAATAACTTGAAGGCATGAAACCAATTCCGTGATATAAAAAGCTTAAAATGATGTGCCTTGTGTGGAAATATATTGCAAAGTCAATGGCCATAAATGGCCTATGTCATGTGTGAGATAATGCCCTGATACAGGAGAAATGATATCACTCTCTGTCCGAGGCGTAGCCGGGAGCAGAGGCTGATATCACTTGGAGTGCCATCAGTGTATTATTTCACACATCACACATCAGTGTATTAATCCAAAGATCTCTATACTAAAATAACTTATGATATTAGTGGCGATGAAGTCAGATATCACACCCCTAGGAGTTTATATAATTTATATATTATAAAAATATCCATCCATGATTTTAAATTATATTCAAGAACTCGCCACGTCTGATGTCAAATCGATTCATGTATTGGAGGCGATTATGTTTGTGTGTTTACACTCGTTATGCAGGTCCAGCTGGGAACCGTGGATTTGAAAACATGACTGTTTTGAGGACTTGGGTGTGTTGGCAAAAAGTAAAATGTTGATGAATGAGATGGATCCATCACGGAACACATCTGCCAAAGGAGAATCAGGCTCATGTCCGCCCCGTCTCGGCGGCTCACCAGTCTGCTCCCCGTCTTGGCGGCTCACGCGTCAGCTCCCCGTCTCGGCGGCTAACGAGTCTGCTCCCCGTCTCGGCGGCTCACGAGTTTGCTCCCCGTCTTGGCGGCTCACGCGTCAGCTCCCCGTCTCGGCGGCTAACGAGTCTGCTCCCCG
Source organism: Terebella lapidaria (assembly GCA_949152475.1). Lineage (NCBI taxonomy): Eukaryota > Metazoa > Annelida > Polychaeta > Terebellida > Terebellidae > Terebella > Terebella lapidaria. The sequence continues at coordinate 32,518,807 of OX424560.1, forward strand.
TCTTGGCGGCTCACGCGTCAGCTCCCCGTCTTGGCGGCTCACACGTCTGCTCCCCGTCTCGGCGGCTCACGAGTTTGCTCCCCGTCTCAGCGGCTCACCAGTCTGCTCCCCGTCTCGGCGGCTCACGAGTCTGCTCCCCGTCTCGGCGGCTCACCAGTCTGCTCCCCGTCCCGGTGCCCGGTGGCTCACGCGTCTGCTCCATGTACCTGCGGCTCACCAATCTGCTCCCCGTCCCGGTGCACGGTGGCTCACGCGTCTGCTCCCCGTACCTGCGGCTCAAGAGTCTGCTCCCCGTCTCGGCGGCTCACGCGTCTGCTCCTCGTCTCGGCGGCTCACGCGTCTGCTCCCGTCTCGGCCACTCACGAGTCTGCTCCCCGTCTCGGCGGCTCACGCGTCTGCTCCCCGTCTCGGCGGCTCACGCGTCTGCTCCCCGTCTCGGCGGCTCACGCGTCTGCTCCCCGTCTCGGCGGCTCACGCGTCTGTTCCCGTCTCGGCCACTCACGAGTCTGCTCCCCGTCTCGACGGCTCACGAGTTTGCTCCCCATCTCGGCGGCTCACGCGTCTGCTCCCCGTCTCGGCGGCTCACGAGTTTGCTCCCCGTCTCGGCGGCACACCAGTCTGCTCCCCGTCCCGGCGGCTCACGCGCCTGCTCCCCGTACCTGTGGCTCACGCATCTGCTCCATGTACATGCGGCTCACGAGTCTGCTCCCCATCTTGGCGGCTCACGCATCTGCTCCCCGTACCTGCGGCTCACCAGTCTGCTCCCCGTCTCGGCGGCTCACGAGTCTGCTCCCCGTCTCGGCGGCTCACCAGTCTGCTCCCCGTACCTGCGGCTCACGCGTCTGCTCCCCGTCTCGGCGGCTCACGCGTCAGCTCCCCGTCTCGGCGGCTCACCAGTCTGCTCCCCGTACCTGCGGCTCACGCGTCTGCTCCCCGTCTCGGCGGCTCACGCGTCAGCTCCCCGTCTCGGCGGCTCACCAGTCTGCTCCCCGTCCCGGTGCCTGGTGGCTCATGCGTCTGCTCCATGTACCTGCGGCTCACGAGTCTGCTCCCCGTCTTGGCGGCTCACGCATCTGCTCCCCGTACCTGCGGCTCACGCGTCTGCTCCTCGTCTCGGCGGCTCACGCGTCTGCTCCCCGTACCTGCGGCTCACGAGTCTGCTCCCCGTATTGGCGGCTCACGAGTCTGCTCCCCGTACCTGCGGCTCACGAGTCTGCTCCCCGTCTCGGCGGCTCACCAGTCTGCTCCCCGTCAGCTGACTCGTGAGCCGCCGAGACGGGGAGCAGACTCGTGAGCCGCAGGTACGGGGAGCTGACTCCTGAGCCGCCGAGACGGGGAGCAGACGCGTGAGACGCCGAGACGGGGAGCAGACGCGTGAGCCGCCGAGACGGGGAGCAGACACGTGAGCCGCCGAGACGGGGAGCAGACTCGTGAGCCGCCGAGACGGGGAGCAGACTCGTGAGCCGCAGGTACGAGGAGCAGACTCGTGAGCCGCCGAGACGTGGAGCAGAGTCGTGAGCCGCCGAGACAGGGAGCAGACGCGCGAGACGCCGAAACGGGGAGCAGACTCGTGAGCCCGTGAGACGCGGAGTAGATTGGGATCTTGACCATCACCATCACCCCCCGTCACGGCCCGTTCCAATATTCTAATGTTGCAGCTGAGAATATTTTTCCCTCTTCACTTGAACACACCATGGCAATCATGTGACCTCGCTGAGCTCTTCATTCGAACCTTGTCTTGCTCGATTGAAGGGTCAACCTGGTCCACCCACCATCGATCTTGTATCAGCTTTGTTTTCGCTCCTTCGCCAAAAAAAAGAACAAACCTCCCAGCGGAGTGTCTCTATCCACCACGTCACCGGGTGTCCCCGCCCGCCCCCTCGAACACGGTGTGTTGTTGACCAATCGGAGTTCGCCAGAGCTCACCACTCGAGCTTACCATGCCAACATGCTTACCATGCCCGCCCACTCCACCCCCCCCCCCCCCAGACACACACACACATGCACACCCCCAACGGATTGGTGTCGCACTGATACATTCTGTAGGCCTATAACCTCCCATCCTCATCCCCCACCCTCCCCCCCCCCCCCCCCCCCCCGCCTACTATCCTGCCACTGCTCCCATCCCCTCTCTGAAAAATTCTCATTTCCTCCCGGCCGTGATTAAAAGACCCACCCCCTCCCTTCTCCTCCCCGCATGTACATCCCTCCGAATCGTGACTGGTGGGACTGATTGTCTGATGGTGAGGGTGAAAGTGTGAATGTGGGGATAGGGAATCCTGGGGTGTTATTTGCAGATCGGTGGCAGAGTGGCCCGAATTTTGCCGATCTCGCCGACATTCGCCATTGTTGGCTGTGATCTAGCTTCAAATCTGAGTTTGCCATGGAAGTTGAAATATTCGTTCGATACGCTGTATCTGATGTGTGCATGCATGCTGTATACATGTATGTTGGATACATGCGGTGCGAGTGCAATCTTTGGCCCGGTCTCAGCAACACAAGATGCCATTCATGAGTACACCCGATGCTTGCAGGGCCCAGATGTAGCAAACTACGGCACGGCAATTGGATTCAAACACATGCGTTGTTGGGAAGTATAGATCGCGCTGTGCACACGGCACAGGTTGAGAACAGAAGGGCCTGACTTATATTGGACGGGGGGTGGAGGTTGGATGATTGATTACCCAGCCCTAGGCACTCACATTTACAAGGAGGGAGAAGTTTCCTAGACGAGAGAGGGGTCGTTTATCCTGCGGCACTGTCGACTGCAGCCCGCTTTCTTATTAGCGAACAGAGCCACGCGATCCAGCGGCGCGTTTGTTTACACAACGCGAAAGCCTCCGGGCACGTCACTTGTGCGCGGCAACGGCAGGGGTTAAAGGGTTAAGGGGACTGGGATGGGGTGAGGGTTGGGGGGGGGGGGTATGAGGCCGGGCTGGGTGAAGGGATGGGTTGAAGATGGGGTTCGAATAGTGTTGCCAAGGTTACAGCAAAATTAGAAACCTAACTGCAGTGGAGTATGGATAAGTGAGTTCATCTGAATGTGATTATTTTTGGATAAAGTTGTAAAACAAGTATACTTTGCGTGTGATCGATGAGTTTACATGTGTTTATCGTGTTGTGGTCCTCGGTATATATTTTATGATTGTGTGGCCATTGACCACTTGTGACGACTTTTTGACCCCCAAACATTCCTGTATCTTCATTACGGCAAGTACCTCGAACCTGTATGTGCCCGCATGATCAGCCCGGTCAGAGGGGTCACATGCGGCTTTATTGTCCTGACAACGGTGGAGTCTTAGGGTGGCTTGGGTGAGTTATGAGCCCTGCCCCAGGTGTATGCACGGCTCGGCCCTGTCCGACTGACAGTGAGGAGTTCAGGGCGGATATGGTCTGGTATTTCTTGAGATATCTACTGAACTTCGAGACTATCTGGACCTGATCAACGTACACAATCCAACAGTCGTGAGCGCCAATCATAATCACGGACAGTGTACACATGATATGTGCTGTAACCCGAGACAGGCCGAGACCTGACGTGACCCGACAACAGACTTGTCCATCCGCATGTACCCTCCCTCCCTCCACACACACCAACCGTTATCGATAGCTCTCATACTGCCGCATCCAATAACCGATTGTTCACCACCGTTTTGTACAAACATTGTACAATGTTTGATTGCTTTCCAGACACGTGTCCCAATCGCTTCACAAACATATTACATTAATCTAATCGGCAACATCACACAAACAGCGAACATGTACAACGAACGATGTTATATTCATTATAATATCTCTCTGTTAGGTATAATATTCGATAATCAAATGTGAAAATTCCTGTAAGTGGGCTGGATTACAAAAATTAAAACTCTGAATTCCCAATTCCCTTAAATGGTGATCTCCAACAGTCACTGTAGACAAGCGGTGGCGCGGTAAAATAATTTTTAACGGGCTTGGTGATCAATTTCGAACGGTTGGTGATCAATTTCGAACGGTTAGTGATCATTTTCGAACGGTCCGCACACTGGAACAGGGTGAAAAGTGAGTAAATTGTGAAGTAATCTCAGATCTATAGACATAACCTTTCAATTTGGGCACAGAGAAAGGATTGTATGTCATTTGTAAGCAGTTGAGGGTTTCCAGGCAGACGTGGAAACACAAGTCATCTTGTATTTCCTGATGATTCCAGTTTGTTGACAGTTTGCGTAATATATAGACCAATTGTATTATCGTATATTGATGATTTTCAAAGCATAATTTATGGCCCACAACCTATATCTAAAAATTGAAATTTGGAGATCAAAGGATAAAGATGCTAACACCGTGATAAGAATATTATTGATAAGCGATCAATTTCGAACGTGCGGTGTTGATTTCGAACGGTTATTTTTTATACGCGATCAATTTCGAACGTTCAAAAAATATTTTATTCATCCTGTATAATGTTTTCTATGGGTTCCTATCGGCGTCATCATGGTCAATTTTTGGTGCTACCACTGTAAGATTCCTTATGATGACATAGAACACGCGGAAATGAGAATTAGCACAATTGAGTAAAGATAATAAAGACTATAAGCCTTGCACTACAAATGTATGGCAAAGGATATGCCAAGCGATGTTTGCACGGTTGAAGAAGGTTGACTGATACATTCAGAATAAAGACTTAAGACACAGGAAGCCGCTTGAAAAAAATACCTGAGCAAAGGTATTTGTCAACCCCCAGAAAAGTCAGATGTGTCTAAGAGACTGGTGGTTGAAGATGTACCACTGCCAATGGATGAAGATGGTGATGACTATACGGCCTTGTGGGATCAGATGTGACATCATCGTCCATTCAAAGATATTTTATGCTGGTTGAAGGCGGTATTTTTAACAGTTTAATGTTCATTAGACATATTGTCACATTCATCGGAAGAGCCTTCATATATATAATATCAGTGTTTATATGAAGAACCGAAATGAGCTGGTCCGCCACGCCGGGATACCATACACCCTTAGCCTATGTAACTTTTCGGCATGTTGCCCTGTATGTGCACATATATTATTCATGCATATACAGCTACATTTCACTACCGGATAGTGATTCAATGCTTGCGGATACCGATTATGATAATGCTTTATTCACAAAGGCCAACGGGCCCATATGCGTAGAAATATACAATATATCGTGGTCTGAGACAAATAAAATACAGCGTACATCACAAGTAATGATATTTATCACGAGTAATTTCAGCGTTATATATAAAGGCAGCTAAACTTCTGATACATTCATCTTTCTTGTGTGACATAATAAATTGAAAGCATGCTACTGTGCTACAGTTTGGTACAATGAATTTGTTTTAGTATTTCTGACTTAAATTATTATATATATAGTCATGTGGGCAAATTAGGACAAAATGACATTCATCTTCTATTAAATTGATATTATTTACTGATTTACAATACTGGCAAAAGCGTGCATCTTGTTTTGTTTTGTTGTGCCTGTTCTTCTCTATACCACGTTTATGATTTGAACATCGAAATCTGGCCACAGATATTATGTGTTTAAAATACACAAATTAATGAACAAATACTCTTCTAGAGTCAGTTCTGTTTTGTAATTTCGGTAGTAGTTTAACTTTGAATTTACAGACAATTTTGAATACCAATTTTGTTTTGCAAAATCTGTTACCCTCTGCCGAAATGTATTCACAAATAGTTCTGTATTCCTTACCCCCTGAAAATACCACACATCCCCAAACCCGTGAGAACAATATATTACCCGTAAACTTTCAATATATTATACATTGCATTTTTTAATCCTTTTCACATCTCCATTTTGGACAACACTGAGCCAGAACTTGATACATTTCACATTGTATATGTACACCGATTATGCGTTTTCCATACCTATTTTATACCCACCCGTACTACTAGACTAATCACCTCATGTACTTGGAGAGGAGAGGGGGAAGGGAAGGTGGCTAGATGCTCAACATATGCATTTAATCAATTTTACAGAGTGTCATGTACAGTGTATGTATATAATCCTTTCAATGCTAAACACCAAATAGAATTTCTGCTTGTCGTAGGCTTATCCGAGAGATAAAAAGTAATGAAAAGTAATAATGACTAACCTACTATTATTTGTAACCCCCAACCCCCACCCCCCACCCAAGAAACAGAAATCAAAAGAAATCACAACACATACACAATTTTCACGGTGAAATAGTTCAGCAGAGCTATTAACAAACCGTTCGAAAATACTCGCATGACCGTTCGAAATTATCCGCCTGTCATTCATGAGCGTTCGAAATTGACCGCATTTAAATTTTCTATATCCTTGATTCGGGCTCGTTTTGAAGAATATGCATCAATCAAACAGCATAACATGATTCACTTTAGCTATGTCTAGGTACACGTTCAATTTAACTGACTCATCAAACGTTTGCACACACTAATAACGATATTACATATCAATGACACGTATACTGCTTCTCGCCATTCAAAAATGAATAATAAATAATCATAAAAACTCCCGATGTGCTTCAAAAGCATTCCACAGGTCAGTAAAGTTTCACCGAGGTGGTGAATATAAATATTTGTGACATAAACATCAGACAAATATACTTTGCACCTACCTTAATGTGTGGACCGTTCAAAATAGATCGTCAACCGTCGCGAAATTGACCATCAACCGTTCGAAATTGATCACCAAGCCCGTTCGAAATTATTTTACCGCGCCACCGCTTATCTACAGTGACAGTATTTTCCGTAGTAAGGCTGGTCGCTAATGTCAAGGTCATCTACCGATATCCCACGCGCCTTCTCTAAAGACGAATGATTGGATTTCAGTTTGATTTGAGTCTAGTTAGTGCCCTTGTATGTTGGGAAATATAGGAGTACATGTACAATATAAAAATAGGACAAAACTCACAGATAATTATAACACATGAATGTTTACCTGGGATAGCGCAAAAAAGTCGAAAGACTTGAGTCGATTGCGGTCCCAATAGTCGCGAAATTGACCATCAACCGTTCGAAATTGATCACCAAGCCCGTTCGAAATTATTTTACCGCGCCACCGCTTATCTACAGTGACAGTATTTTACGTAGTAAGGCTGGTCGCTAATGTCAAGGTCATCTACCGATATCCCACGCGCCTTCTCTAAAGACGAATGATTGGATTTCAGTTTGATTTGAGTCTAGTTAGTGCCCTTGTATGTTGGGAAATATAGGAGTACATGTACAATATAAAAATAGGACAAAACTCACAGATAATTATAACACATGAATGTTTACCTGGGATAGCGCAAAAAAGTCGAAAGACTTGAGTCGATTGCGGTCCCAATAGGCATACAAGAGATGTAGGCCCGTCTCACTTTACCGGATATGGCCAAGGGATGTAGGCCTGTCACATTTTACCGGATGGGACCAAGGGAAGGGATATAGGTCTACCACACTTGACCGAATGGGGCTAAGGCATGTACCAGGCTTGTCAAACTTTACTGGATGGGGAAAAGAGATGTACGGTAGGCCTGTCACATCTTACCGGATGGATCCTAGGGCTGTAGGCCTGCCAAACTTTATTGGAAGGGATCAAGGGCTGTAGGCCTGCCAAACTTTATCGAAAGGGACCAAGGGCTGCAGGCCTGCCAAACTTTATCGGAAGGGACCAAGAGATGTAGGCCTGTCAAACTTTATCGGAAGGGACCAAGGGCTGTAGGCGGGGTGCGGGGTTGTGTTCCCGTGGTCTCTCTCTTCAGCGAACGGGGTTGTCTTCCCGTGGTCTCCCTCTTCAAGAAGCGGGGTTGTGTTCCCGTGGTCTCCCTCTTCAGGGAGCGGGGTTGTGTTCCCGTGGTCTCTCTCTACAGGGAGCGGGGTTGTGTTCCCGTGGTCTCTCTCTTCAGGGAGCGGGGTTGTGTTCCCGTGGTCTCTCTCTTCAGGGAGCGGGGTTGTGTTCCCGTGGTCTCCCTCTTCAGGGAGCGGGGTTGTGTTCCCGTGGTCTCTCTCTTCAGGGAGCGGGGTTGTGTTCCCGTGGTCTCCCTCTTCAGGGAGCGGGGTTTTGTTCCCGTGGTCTCTCTCTTCAGGGAGCGGGGTTGTGTTCCCGTGGTCTCCCTCTTCAGGGAGCGGGGTTGTGTTCCCGTGGTCTCTCTCTTCAGGGAGCGGGGTTGTGTTCCCGTGGTCTCTCTCTTCAAGGAGCGGGGTTGTGTTCCCGTGGTCTCTCTCTTCAGGGAGCGGGGTTGTGTTCCCGTGGTCTCTCTCTTCAGGAAGCGGGGTTGTGTTCCCGTGGTCTCTCTCTACAGGGAGCGGGGTTGTGTTCCCGTGGTCTCCCTCTTCAGGTAGCGGGGTTGTGTTCCCGTGGTCTCTCTCTTCAGGAAGCAGGGTTGTGTTCCCGTGGTCTCCATCTTCAGGGAGCGGGGTTGTGTTCCCGTGGTCTCTCTCTTCAGGGAGCGGGGTTGTGTTCCCGTGGTCTCTCTCTTCAGGGAGCGGGGTTGTGTTCCCGTGGTCTCTCTCTTCAGGAAGCAGGGTTGTGTTCCCGTGGTCTCCATCTTCAGGGAGCGGGGTTGTGTTCCCGTGGTCTCTCTCTTCAGGGAGCGGGGTTGTGTTCCCGTGGTCTCTCTCTTCAGAGAGCGGGGTTGTGTTCCCGTGGTCTCTCTCTTCAAGGAGCGGGGTTGTGTTCCCGTGGTCTCTCTCTTCAGGGAGCGGGGTTGTGTTCCCGTGGTCTCTCTCTTCAGGGAGCGGGGTTGTGTTCCCGTGGTCTCTCTCTTCAGGGAGCGGGGTTGTGTTCCCGTGGTCTCTCTCTTCAGGGAGCGGGGTTGTGTTCCCGTGGTCTCCCTCTTCAGGTAGCGGGGTTGTGTTCCCGTGGTCTCTCTCTTCAAGGAGCGGGGTTGTGTTCCCGTGGTCTCTCTCTTCAGGGAGCGGGGTTGTGTTCCCGTGGTCTCTCTCTTCAGGGAGCGGGGTTGTGTTCCCGTGGTCTCCCTCTTCAGGGAGCGGGGTTGTGTTCCCGTGGTCTCTCTCGTCAGTGAGCGGGGTTGTGTTCCCGTGGTCTCTCTCTTCAGGGAGCGGGGTTGTGTTCCCGTGGTCTCTCTCTTCAGAGAGCGGGGTTGTGTTCCCGTGGTCTCTCTCTTCAGGGAGCGGGGTTGTGTTCCCGTGGTCTCTCTCTTCAGGGAGCGGGGTTGTGTTCCCGTGGTCTCTCTCTTCAGAGAGCGGGGTTGTGTTCCCGTGGTCTCTCTCTTCAAGGAGCGGGGTTGTGTTCCCGTGGTCTCTCTCTTCAGGAAGCAGGGTTGTGTTCTCGTGGTCTCCCTCTTCAGGGAGCGGGGTTGTGTTCCCGTGGTCTCTCTCTTCAGGGAGCGGGGTTGTGTTCCCGTGGTCTCTCTCTTCAGAGAGCGGGGTTGTGTTCCCGTGGTCTCTCTCTTCAGGGAGCGGGGTTGTGTTCTCGTGGTCTCCCTCTTCAGGGAGCGGGTTGTGTTCCCGTGGTCTCTCTCTTCAGGGAGCGGGGTTGTGTTCCCGTGGTCTCTCTCTTCAGGGAGCGGGGTTGTGTTCCCGTGTTCTCTCTCTTCAGAGAGCGGGGTTGTGTTCCCGTGGTCTCTCTCTTCAGGGAGCGGGGTTGTGTTCCCGTGGTCTCACTCTACAGGGAGCGGGGTTGTGTTCCCGTGTTCTCTCTCTTCAGAGAGCGGGGTTGTGTTCCCGTGGTCTCTCTCTTCAGGAAGCAGGGTTGTGTTCTCGTGGTCTCCCTCTTCAGGGAGCGGGTTGTGTTCCCGTGGTCTCTCTCTTCAGGGAGCGGGGTTGTGTTCCCGTGGTCTCTCTCTACAGGGAGCGGGGTTGTGTTCCCGTGGTCTCCCTCTTCAGGTAGCGGGGTTGTGTTCCCGTGGTCTCTCTCTTCAGGAAGCGGGGTTGTGTTCCCGTGGTCTCCCTCTTCAGGGAGCGGGGTTGTGTTCCCGTGGTCTCCCTCTTCAGGTAGCGGGGTTGTGTTCCCGTGGTCTCTCTCTTCAAGGAGCGGGGTTGTGTTCCCGTGGTCTCTCTCTCTTCATGGAGCGGGGTTGTGTTCCCGTGGTCTCTCTCTTCAGGGAGCGGGGTTGTGTTCCCGTGGTCTCTCTCTTCAGGGAGCGGGGTTGTGTTCCCGTGGTCTCCCTCTTCAGGTAGCGGGGTTGTGTTCCCGTGGTCTCCCTCTTCAGGGAGCGGGGTTGTGTTCCCGTGGTCTCTCTCTTCAGGGAGCGGGGTTGTGTTCCCGTGGTCTCTCTCTTCAGGAAGCGGGGTTGTGTTCCCGTGGTCTCCATCTTCAGGGAGCGGGGTTGTGTTCCCGTGGTCTCCCTCTTCAGGTAGCGGGGTTGTGTTCCCGTGGTCTCCCTCTTCAGGGAGCGGGGTTGTGTTCCCGTGGTCTCTCTCTTCAGGGAGTGGGGTTTTGTTCCCGTGGTCTCTCTCTTCAGGGAGCGGGGTTGTGTTCCCGTGGTCTCCCTCTTCAGGGAGCAGGGTTTTGTTCCCGTGGTCTCCCTCTTCAGAGAGCGGGGTTGTGTTCCCGTGGTCTCTCTCTTCAGGGAGCGGGGTTGTGTTCCCGTGGTCTCTCTCTTCAGGGAGCGGGGTTGTGTTCCCGTGGTCTCTCTCTTCAGGGAGCGGGGTTGTGTTCCCGTGGTCTCTCTCTTCAGGGAGCGGGGTTGTGTTCCCTTGGTCTCTCTCGTCAGTGAGCGGGGTTGTGTTCCCGTGGTCTCCCTCTTCAGGGAGCGGGGTTTTGTTCCCGTGGTCTCCCTCTTCAGGGAGCGAGGTTGTGTTCCCGTGGTCTCTCTCTTCAGGGAGCGGGGTTGTGTTCCCGTGGTCTCTCTCTTCAGGGAGCGGGGTTGTGTTCCCGAGGTCTCTCTCTTCAGAGAGCGGGGTTGTGTTCCCGTGGTCTCTCTCTTCAGGGAGCGGGGTTTTGTTCCCGTGGTCTCCCTCTTCAGAGAGCGGGGTTGTGTTCCCGTGGTCTCCCTCTTCAGGGAGCGGGGTTTTGTTCCCGTGGTCTCCCTCTTCAGAGAGCAGGGTTGTGTTCCCGTGGTCTCCCTCTTCAGGGAGCGGGGTTGTGTTCCCGTGGTCTCCCTCTTCAGGGAGCAGGGTTGTGTTCCCGTGGTCTCCCTCTTCAGGGAGCGGGGTTTTGTTCCCGTGGTCTCCCTCTTCAGAGAGCGGGGTTGTGTTCCCGTGGTCTCCCTCTTCAGAGAGCGGGGTTGTGTTCCCGTGGTCTCCCTCTTCAGAGAGCGGGGTTGTGTTCCCGTGGTCTCCCTCTTCAGGGAGCGGGGTTGTGTTCCCGTGGTCTCCCTCTTCAGGGAGCGGGGTTTTGTTCCCGTGGTCTCCCTCTTCAGAGAGCGGGGTTTTGTTCCCGTGGTCTCCCTCTTCAGAGAGCGGGGTTGTGTTCCCGTGGTCTCTCTCTTCAGGGAGCGGGGTTGTGTTCCCGTGGTCTCCCTCTTCAGGGAGCGGGGTTTTGTTCCCGTGGTCTCCCTCTTCAGAGAGCGGGGTTGTGTTCCCGTGGTCTCCCTCTTCAGGGAGCGGGGTTGTGTTCCCGTGGTCTCCCTCTTCAGGGAGCGGGGTTTTGTTCCCGTGGTCTCCCTCTTCAGAGAGCGGGGTTTTGTTCCCGTGGTCTCCCTCTTCAGAGAGCGGGGTTGTGTTCCCGTGGTCTCCCTCTTCAGGGAGCGGGGTTGTGTTCCCGTGGTCTCTCTCTTCAGGGAGCGGGGTTGTGTTCCCGTGGTCTCCCTCTTCAGGTAGCGGGGTTGTGTTCCCGTGGTCTCTCTCTTCAGAGAGCGGGGTTGTGTTCCCGTGGTCTCCCTCTTCAGGGAGCGGGGTTGTGTTCCCGTGGTCTCTCTCTACAGGGAGCGGGGTTGTGTTCCCGTGGTCTCTCTCTTCATGGAGCGGGGTTGTGATCCCGTGGTCTCCCTCTTCAGAGAGCGGGGTTGTGTTCCCGTGGTCTCTCTCTTCAGTGAGCGGGGTTGTGTTCCCGTGGTCTCTCTCTTCAGCTAGCGGGGTTGTGATCCCGTGGTCTCCCTCTTCAGGGAGCGGGGTTGTGTTCCCGTGGTCTCTCTCTTCAGGGAGCGGGGTTGTGTTCCCGTGGTCTCCCTCTTCAGGGAGCGGGGTTGTGATCCCGTGGTCTCCCTCTTCAGAGAGCGGGGTTGTGTTCCCGTGGTCTCTCTCTTCAGTGAGCGGGGTTGTGTTCCCGTGTTCTCCCTCTTCAGGGAGCGGGGTTGTGATCCCGTGGTCTCCCTCTTCAGGGAGCGTTGTTGTGTTCCCGTGGTCTCTCTCTTCAGGGAGCGGGGTTGTGTTCCCGTGGTCTCACTCTTCAGGGAGCGGGGTTGTGTTCCCGAGGTCTCTCTCTTCAGGGAGCGGGGTTGTGTTCCCGTGGTCTCCATCTTCAGGGAGCGGGGTTGTGTTCCCGTGGTCTCTCTCTTCAGGGAGCGGGGTTGTATTCCCGTGGTCTCTCTCTTCAGGGAGCGGGGTTGTGTTCCCGTGGTCTCTCTCTTCAGGGAGCAGGGTTGTGTTCCCGTGGTCTCTCTCTTCAGGGAGCGGGGTTGTGTTCCCGTGGTCTCTCTCTTCAGGGAGCGGGGTTGTGTTCCCGTGGTCTTCCTCTTCAGGGAGCGGGGTTGTGTTCCCGTGGTCTCTCTCTTCAGGGAGCGGGGTTGTGTTCCCGTGGTCTCTCTCTTCAGGGAGCGGGGTTGTGTTCCCGTGGTCTCTCTCTACAGGGAGCGGGGTTGTGTTCCCGTGGTCTCCCTCTACAGGGAGCGGGGTTGTGTTCCCGTGGTCTCTCTCTTCAGGGAGCGGGGTTGTGTTCCCGTGGTCTCTCTCTTCATAGAGCGGGGTTGTGTTCCCGTGGTCTCTCTCTTCAGGGAGCGGGGTTGTGTTCCCGTGGTCTCCCTCTTCAGGGAGCGGGGTTGTGTTCCCGTGGTCTCTCTCTTCAGGGAGCGGGGTTGTGTTCCCGTGGTCTCCCTCTTCAGGGAGCGGGGTTGTGTTCCCGTGGTCTCCCTCTTCAGGGAGCGGGGTTGTGTTCCCGTGGTCTCTCTCTTCAGAGAGCGGGGTTGTGTTCTCGTGGTCTCCCTCTTCAGGGAGCGGGGTTGTGTTCCCGTGGTCTCCCTCTTCAGGGAGCGGGGTTGTGTTCCCGTGGTCTCCCTCTTCAGGGAGCGGGGTTGTGTTCCCGTGGTCTCTCTCTTCAGGGAGCGGGGTTGTGTTCCCGTGGTCTCCCTCTTCAGGGAGCGGGGTTGTGTTCCCGTGGTCTCCCTCTTCAGGGAGCGGGGTTGTGTTCTCGTGGTCTCCCTCTTCAGGGAGCGGGGTTGTGTTCTCGTGGTCTCCCTCTTCAGGGAGCGGGGTTGTGTTCTCGTGGTCTCCCTCTTCATAGAGCGGGGTTGTGTTCCCGTGGTCTCCCTCTTCAGGGAGCGGGGTTGTGTTCCCGAGGTCTCTCTCTTCAGGGAGCGGGGTTGTGTTCCCGTGGTCTCTCTCTTCAGGGAGCGGGGTTGTGTTCCCGTGGTCTCCCTCTTCAGGGAACGGGGTTGTGTTCCCGTGGTCTCTCTCTTCATGGAGCGGGGTTGTGTTCCCGAGGTCTCTCTCTTCAGGAAGCGGGGTTGTGTTCCCTGGGTCTCTCTCTTCATAGAGCGGGGTTGTGTTCCCGTGGTCTCTCTCTTCAGGGAGCGGGGTTGTGTTCCCGTGGTCTCTCTCTTCAGGGAGCGGGGTTGTGTTCCCGTGGTCTCTCTCTTCAGGGAGCGGGGTTGTGTTCCCGTGGTCTCTCTCTTCAGGGAGCGGGGTTGTGTTCCCGTGGTCTCTCTCTACAGGGAGCGGGGTTGTGTTCTCGTGGTCTCCCTCTTCAGGGAGCGGGGTTGTGTTCTCGTGGTCTCCCTCTTCAGGGAGCGGGGTTGTGTTCCCGTGGTCTCTCTCTTCAGGGAGCGGGGTTGTGTTCCCGTGGTCTCTCTCTTCAGGGAGCGGGGTTGTGTTCCCGTGGTCTCTCTCTTCAGGAAGCGGGGTTGTGTTCCCTGGGTCTCTCTCTTCATAGAGCGGGGTTTTGTTCCCGTGGTCTCTTTCTTCAGGAAGCGGGGTTGTGTTCCCTGGGTCTCTCTCTTCATAGAGCGGGGTTTTGTTCCCGTGGTCTCTCTCTTCAGGAAGCGGGGTTGTGTTCCCTGGGTCTCTCTCTTCATAGAGCTGGGTTGTGTTCCCGTGGTCTCTCTCTTCAGGGAGCGGCGTTGTGTTCCCGTGGTCTCTCTCTTCAGGGAGCGGGGTTGTGTTCCCGTGGTCTCTCTCTTCAGGGAGCGGGGTTGTGTTCTCGTGGTCTCCCTCTTCAGGGAGCGGGGTTGTGTTCTCGTGGTCTCCCTCTTCAGGGAGCGGGGTTGTGTTCTCGTGGTCTCTCTCTTCAGAGAGCGGGGTTGTGTTCTCGTGGTCTCCCTCTTCAGGGAGCGGGGTTGTGTTCTCGTGGTCTCCCTCTTCAGGGAGCGGGGTTGTGTTCCCGTGGTCTCCCTCTTCAGGGAGCGGGGTTGTGTTCCCGTGGTCTCTCTCTTCAGGGAGCGGGGTTGTGTTCCCGTGGTCTCTCTCTTCAGGGAGCGGGGTTGTGTTCTCGTGGTCTCTCTCTTCAGGGAGCGAGGTTGTGTTCTCGTGGTCTCCCTCTTCAGGGAGCGGGGTTGTGTTCCCGTGGTCTCTCTCTTCAGGGAGCGGGGTTGTGTTCCCGTGGTCTCTCTCTTCAGGGAATGGGTTGTGTTCCCGTGGTTTCTCTCTTCAGGGAGCGGGGTTGTGTTCCCGTGGTCTCCCTCTTCAGGGAATGGGTTGTGTTCCCGTGGTCTCTCTCTTCAGGGAGCGGGGTTGTGTTCCCGTGGTCTCTCTCTTCAGGGAGCGGGGTTGTGTTCTCGTGGTCTCCCTCTTCAGGGAGCGGGGTTGTGTTCCCGTGGTCTCTCTCTTCAGGGAGCGGGGTTGTGTTCCCGTGGTCTCTCTCTTCAGAGAGCGGGGTTGTGTTCCCGTGGTCTCTTTCTTCAGAGAGCGGGGTTGTGTTCCCGTGGTCTCTCTCTTCAGGGAGCGGGGTTGTGTTCCCGTGGTCTCTCTCTTCAGGGAGCGGGGTTGTGTTCCCGTGGTCTCCCTCTTCAGGGAGCGGGGTTGTGTTCCCGTGGTCTCTCTCTTCAGGGAGCGGGGTTGTGTTCCCGTGGTCTCTCTCTTCAGGGAGCGGGGTTGTGTTCTCGTGGTCTCCCTCTTCAGGGAGCGGGGTTGTGTTCTCGTGGTCTCCCTCTTCAGGGAGCGGGGTTGTGTTCCCGTGGTCTCTCTCTTCAGGGAGCGGGGTTGTGTTCCCGTGGTCTCTCTCTTCAGAGAGCGGGGTTGTGTTCCCGTGGTCTCTTTCTTCAGAGAGCGGGGTTGTGTTCCCGTGGTCTCTCTCTTCAAGGAGCGGGGTTGTGTTCCCGTGGTCTCTCTCTTCAGGGAGCGGGGTTGTGTTCCCGTGGTCTCTCTCCTCAGGGAGCGGGGTTGTGTTCCCGTGGTCTCTCTCTTCAGGGAGCGGGGTTGTGTTCCCGTGGTCTCTCTCTTCAGGGAGCGGCGTTGTGTTCCCGTGGTCTCTCTCTTCAGGGAGCGGGGTTGTGTTCCCGTGGTCTCTCTCTTCAGGGAGCGGCGTTGTGTTCCCGTGGTCTCTCTCTTCAGGGAGCGGGGTTGTGTTCCCGTGGTCTCTTTCTTCAGGGAGCGGGGTTGTGTTCCCGTGGTCTCTCTCTTCAGGGAGCGGGGTTGTGTTCCCGTGGTCTCCCTCTTCAGGGAGCGGGGTTGTGTTCCCGTGGTCTCTCTCTTCAGAGAGCGGGGTTGTGTTCCCGTGGTCTCTTTCTTCAGAGAGCGGGGTTGTGTTCCTGTGGTCTCTCTCTTCAGGGAGCGGGGTTGTGTTCCCGTGGTCTCTCTCTTCAAGGAGCGGGGTTGTGTTCCCGTGGTCTCTCTCTTCAGGGAGCGGGGTTGTGTTCCCGTGGTCTCTCTCTTCAGGGAGCGGGGTTGTGTTCCCGTGGTCTCCCTCTTCAGGGAGCGGGGTTGTGTTCCCGTGGTCTCCCTCTTCAGGGAGCGGGGTTGTCTTCCCGTGGTCTCTCTCCTCAGGGAGCGGGGTTGTGTTCCCGTGGTCTCTCTCTTCAGGGAGCGGGGTTGTGTTCCCGTGGTCTCTCTCTTCAGGGAGCGGGGTTGTGTTCCCGAGGTCTCTCTCTTCAAGGAGCTGGGTTGTGTTCCCGTGGTCTCTCTCTTCAGGGAGCGGGGTTGTGTTCCCGAGGTCTCTCTCTTCAAGGAGCGGGGTTGTGTTCCCGTGGCCTCTCACTTCAGGGAGCGGGATTGTGTTCCTGTGGTCTCTCTCTTCAGGGAGCGGGGTTGTGTTCCCGTGGTCTCTCTCTTCAGGGAGCGGGGTTGTGTCCCGTGGTCTCCCTCTTCAGGGAGCGGGGTTGTGTTCCCGTGGCCTCTCACTTCAGGGAGCGGGGTTGTGTTCCCGTGGTCTCTCTCTTCAGGGAGCGGGGTTGTGTCCCGTGGTCTCTCTCTTCAGGGAGCGGGGTTGTGTTCCCGTGGTCTCTCTCTTCAAGGAGCTGGGTTGTGTTCCCGTGGTCTCTCTCTTCAGGGAGCGGGGTTGTGTTCCCGTGGTCTCTCACTTCAGGGAGCGGGGTTGTGTTCCCGTGGTCTCTCTCTTCAAGGAGCTGGGTTGTGTTCCCGTGGTCTCTCTCTTCAGGGAGCGGGGTTGTGTTCCCGTGGCCTCTCACTTCAGGGAGCGGGATTGTGTTCCTGTGGTCTCTCTCTTCAGGGAGCGGGGTTGTGTTCCCGTGGTCTCTCTCTTCAGGGAGCGGGGTTGTGTCCCGTGGTCTCCCTCTTCAGGGAGCGGGGTTGTGTTCCCGTGGCCTCTCACTTCAGGGAGCGGGGTTGTGTTCCCGTGGTCTCTCTCTTCAGGGAGCGGGGTTGTGTCCCGTGGTCTCCCTCTTCAGGGAGCGGGGTTGTGTTCCCGTGGTCTCTCTCTTCAGGGAGCCGGGTTGTGTTCCCGTGGTCTCTCTCTTCAAGGAGCGGGGTTGTGTTCCCGTGGTCTCTCTCTTCAGGGAGCGGGGTTGTGTTCCCGTGGTCTCTCTCTTCAGGGAGCGGGGTTGTGTTCCCGTGGTCTCACTCTTCAGGAAGCGAGGTTGAAAAACATATTTATAAGTACCTTTTCAAGTGTAAGTTTCAGAAATAAGTTCCCACACATACAATTATATCGTTTGTTGTGCGAACACAATAGTCGTATATGTAATGTGTTATTTACAGAATTAATTGCAATTGACATACCAATTCCTTTCGGGGGATAAGTGTAGGCCTATCTGTATGCACGTAGCAGATGAGTAGATTATCTAATTGTGCGTGAAATCAGCTACAACATCCAAGCACGATGTCAAAGCGTTTGTTTAGCACATCTTGGTATAATCACTACAGGTCGAGGCCGCTTGGTTGGCTGTATAAAGTTCGAATAAATCTATGACCTTTAACAAATGATCTGATCCGTAACCTTACGGCCTGTACGATAACCAGTGTGAACAACCTCCTCCACCGCCTCCACCGATGTCCGAAGCATCTAACTCACAGTCGCCCTCAGAAGACGACCATGCCCCTACTTCACCTGAGTCTTATCATTATCATTATTATTATTATTATTATTATTATTATTATTATTATTATTGTTATTACTGTTATCACCGTAGAGGATGAATTCGTTGTGAACGGCATTTTGTTCAGCATTTTGAACGGTCTGTTCAGCATTTTGGCATGTTCGGCTTTCGAACGGCATTCATATGCGTGATGTATGGAACGAGGGTTTAGAACTGAATTGTGACCTTAATAACGTGCAGCCAACCAGGTCAAGTAATACAAACGATATTATAATATTGTGTTATTATTTCATTAAGATTAGAGAAATCGGGTGTGAAAGTAAAAATATTCATATTTTTTAGTCTTTTTAATGGTATGAACAACAACTATTCTAGTTTATCACAGGTAAAGCTGCAAAAGTTTGGCATGTTGGCGTGTCGTGTACATGCATGTCGTATAACTTGCATGTTTCGGACATATATCTGCCTTGGTACGGCGAATAAATGAAAATATTTATTTCTGATTGTCGCTGAATGTTCAGCGTTTTGTGCGTCCGATTTATTGCTGTTCAGCGTTATTGCAGGGCGTGTTCAACTTGTATACGGGCATATTCATAACTTTTGGAGTGAGTTCCAATGCAGTTTCAACCCAATGATAAATGTGTAGTGGATCATCAATAGGCGATAACTTCGGCAGATTAATCAGTGACGCTGATGGAGCTGTCGGTATAAGAGAGACGACGTCGAACCCACCTCATTGGACCAAGGTTGAGCCAACATCGCTGAATGGCCAAATGGTCGCCATGTTGATATTTCGATAATTAGCAATTTTCATAATTGGTGAAGGTCGTTTATTTTATGAAGGCAGAATGGCAAATCAGCCATAAATCCATGATTTGTCAAAAAAATTGTGCCTTAATTCAAGGAGGAAATGAATGATGAATTCTAGATATGTTAAAATAGCCTAACATCTACGTTAGACTAGGTACAATACATACACACTCCTGGCATCGATACAATAAAGGCTGGAGAATGACACACCAATGCAGTGCCATGAATGGGCCGAACGCACTGGACATTGCAACATTTTACCAGTGCCCTGCCGGGTAGATACATGTATTGTGCGATATAGTGGCCCGGTCACTCTCTAGTCCAGTGCTGGAAGTTGATCGTTCCAATATCGCAACTCTGTGTTATGTTGATCTGTAAGGACTGCATGTATGCTTCCGATTTGCCAAAGTGGGCCAATACTGGACCACTACTGGACCCGTTTTAGCATGAATTACTAGCCTGATGAGCACTGGATTGTACCAATATATTGGTCACCGATATTCTCCGAATATTGCGCCTATGTACAACAGTTGCTGGACCGATATAGTAGATGATTCCTGTAATAGGCCGATTGCAAACATGTATTGGGCCAGTACTGGACTAGTCGTGGAATGTTAGCTGGGTTAAAGTGTGTCATTTCCCGTCACTCTCGTGGTTTATGCGTTATTGTATACTTCTCAGTCTGGTCAGTCTGGTGATGGCCATGCGCGTGCAAAAGGTGCTCCTATATAATGTATTTATACTTATTGCCACAATACCAACACATAACAACACGTTCTTCTTCACAATCATGTCATTCGACCGTTTACAAGTTGAACATTACCGTTTATTACCATATACAACGCTAAACCGACCGTATACAACGCTTAATTTTTGACCACAAATATCTGATTGGTAATTGTATAAATATAGCCACGCAAACAGAAAATTAAATGCCACAAATTTCAGGATGATTATGATAGATTAATGGCCTTAATTTCTAAACTTCATTTCCACAGTTATTTCCATCAAGAGTGTCTAATAAACACCCCGAATGCCCTTTAATCATAATATACTGGGCTTTTTTTCTTTCATTAATCAATTAGCGCATATCCAAACATTCTGTTAACAAAAATAACTTCTATATATCATCTGTATTCAATATTTAGGCTTCGCGTTATCTTGCTCCTCATATTGCCATGTTTATCGTGTTTATTTGATTGTTTTATGTGTGCTGGTACTGTCCGTCGTGTGAATGCCGTTCGAAAGCCGAACAGACCGTTCAAAATGCTGAACAAAATGCCGTTCACAACGTATTTACCACTGCACAGTCCCTCTACGGTGGTTATTAATTATTATTATTTTCAGGTCGAGTGATGGCAAAGACCTGCAATTCGATGCGGTTCAAGGCGTACAACGCTAAATTGAGAGCCCGCGCTATCCCCCAAGCGCCCGTGTCCGACGCCATCGCCATCACCCAAGCGCCCGTGTCCGACGCCATCGCCATCTCCCAAGCGCCCCTGTCCGACGCCCCAGCCATCTCCCAAGCTCCCCTGTCCGACGCCCCAGCCGTGTCCTTCGCCGCAGCGCCGCTGTCCATCGCCCCAGCCATCTCCTTCACCACAGTGCCGCTGTCCGTCGCCCCAGCCATCTCCCAAGCGCCCCTGTCCGACGCCCCAGCCGTGTCCTTCGCCGCAGCGCCGCTGTCCATCGCCCCAGCCATCTCCCAAGCGCCCCTGTCTGACGCCCCAGCCATCTCCTTCACCACAGCGCCGCTGTCCATCGCCCCAGTCATCTCCGAAGCGCCCCTGTCTGACGCCCCAGCCATCTCCTTCACCACAGCGCCGCTGTCCGTCGCCCCAGCCATCTCCCAAGCGCCCCTGTCCGACGCCCCAGCCGTGTCCTTCGCCGCAGCTATCGCCCGAACGTGACAGCTCGCCCAGTCAATCGTCGCAATTTTGGAATCGTTCCCTCCACCAGTCCACCTTAACGCCGATGACCGCTCCCTCCTTACGGAAAAACAAAGAACTAAGTGATAAAGTGATGGATGCGGCATCTTCTCTCCTGAAACGCCAGTTCCCGCGTATGGCGGGCCTCCAATCAACCCTGGTGATCAGCAACAGAGAACTGTGCGTGCGTGTAGGGATAGATCAGGACAGTGTACAGCTGATTCATCAGTCTGCCAGAAACCACTGGATCACTAGTGCCATCATCGACGGAGAGCTCCACCTCTTTGACAGTTTGCAACCAACAATCTGTTCACAGTTGCCCCAAGGGACCAGGGACATCCTGGACAACGTCTACGATCCGCAAATTGAGGGGTACTTGACCACGGACGTTTCCCAGCAGAAGGGCGTGGTCGATTGCGGCGTCTTCACCATCGCGTTTGCCACGTTCATCTGTTTCGGCGAAAAGCCAGAAGAGCATCGTTTGTCACAGACTGAAATGCGACAACATCTCCTTCGCTGTCTGGAACAGGAATACATATCCCCCTTTCCCTCGACACGTAAACGACAGAGGAAACCGCACACTCGTCGCACCATCGTCCGCCTGTGAAGATCTGATCACTTTTCATCTGTGAACAATCATGTTAATATGTTAATATGAATTATACTTGTATATTTTCTTTTTCCCTGTATTATCAATTTGTCTTTACATTTACCTTTGTATTGTGCTTTTCCATTTGTAAATAATCACTGTTCATGTAGACTACACTTGTATATAATTCATCAATCATCGACTTGTCTTTCAATTTACTTTTTTTGTTGTTCTTGCAAACTTTATCTGGTGATATCGTAATAAATCGTCTGATTATAAATGGGCCCGCCGATGTTACATGTTTCTATGAATGGACAGATATACGTTGATTGCAATTAACTATTCAAAGGGGAACATAATTTGGCAGCGAAATAGTGTTTCCCGTGTAAACTCTACAGGGGAAACACTATTTGGCTGCCAAAAAATGTTTCCCCCTGAAGATCAAAGAGGGGGAACATTTTTTCGCAGGGAACATTATTTCGCGCTCCCACGGCATCTCAGGCTCCGCATACGGCTACATTACCATAACTGATGTATAATGCATGTTGTATATCTATGATGATGTGTTATGATGTTATGTATGACGCCGTATTCGTCCGGTCGGACTGTTACCTGGTTGTAGTTCTAGTAATCACGACGCCCGCCATGACCGTGCCTCAGCGCGGGGCGCTTGCACCCTAGGTAGCGGGCATCAAACGTTACACTTATTTAATTGATTTAACAACGCGGTATGTCACTAATAATACTAATACTAATCAGATTTATTTAACGACGGGCCATGATGATAGGCAATTTTGCCTGTCTTCCTCATCCCCCGTCGAGTGACAATTTTGAATTTGGAAAGCACATTCGAATGGAGAAACCTTTGCGGTGCCAGGATGAAAACTCCACCTACTTTGTGCCGGTGACGGGGATCGAACCCGCGTCACCTACCGCCTCTGAGCTTCGTTGCTTCAAGAGCCACCGGTCCAATCCACTCGGTCACAGAGGCGGTCACTACTTGCGTAGATATGTTAATTGTGAGAAGCTACCAATATATGTGTGATTTCACACTCCTGTCGGATGAGGGGCTGAGCTACAATGTATGTGGTAGAACTCAGGGGCGCCAGCCCTGAGATTTTTTACCAGATACGGACTTGAGTATAGAAGGTACGTGATAAAAACCCAGTCGTACGTTATTCTTTGATCCAGATAATCAACATGACCTACTTTTGATATCACCCCAGGGGTTCCAATTGTTTTGTTATTAGCGAATAATAATCGATACCTCTTGAACTATCAACTGTCTTCGAAAATATGTGCAGGCAATATGTTTTGAAAAATATATTTCATATTAAACACGTAAAATTACTTGAATGAGGCGTACTCACATCAAATGTTATGACTACAACCAGTCTTGGTATTTGGTTTAAAAAAAATTGCAATCGCGATATTGCTTTAGGAAGTAATGCGGCGAAGTGATTTGTTCCTCCACACCCCCCCCCCCC
Organism: Terebella lapidaria; assembly: GCA_949152475.1. Lineage (NCBI taxonomy): Eukaryota > Metazoa > Annelida > Polychaeta > Terebellida > Terebellidae > Terebella > Terebella lapidaria. The sequence continues at coordinate 32,541,152 of OX424560.1, forward strand.
CCCCCCCCGCAAATATTGGCAACTTCAGACACTAAAGTCAGGGGATTAGCCTGAGATATAATATTCAAATCTAGTGGCAAATTTTAGGGAAATCATATTATGCGAGATATATAAGGTGTTGGATATGCATGATACTAATACTACAATAACGAAAATAAACGAATCATCAAACATTTATTACTGACATGGGTGAAAACACTAGCTGAAGCCTGTATCAACATACACCAGGCCAAAAACGTTATGTCACCGACAGAAGATTTGGGATTTTTTTTCATTCAATGTTACCTATACTCTGATATATGTTGATTTGTTATTTTTGCGATGTCAAATTTCATCGTATTATAACTTGGCGTACCTCGCCGTGGGATAAAACACTATATAATTTACTGCAAAATATCACATTTCTGCTCATGAAATTGAAAAAATTAGCAATCTACTTATGTCATAACTCTTGATGCGAGTAGGGCCCATTAAGTTAGACAAGTTTCACATGTTTGAAATGAAATATATATATAATGGTCTATTTTCGCAGGCAGTCCCTTTAAATTTTCAATCTGGTGAGAATCGAGCTATTGCAATAGATATGATTGGAGCAGACATATCTGTTCAGTGTGTATTGTGTTTTTCACTCAGACGCCACACTCATTTCTCATATTCTATGAAGCAGAAAATCATGAGTTATCTTGAAAACCACTTCGTTAAAATATGATCGGCTAAATTTGATCAAGTCGCTTTTGCATAAAATTTTCCAAAATATTTGCCAGTGATTTTTTTTGGCTAAGTTTATTTCGGGCGAGAGGAATGATGCCATCAGTGGGTATAATGCATACCCATGCAGTCGTCAGCTGGGTATAATGCATACCCATGCAGTCGTCAGCTGGGTATAATGCATATCCATGCAGTCGTCAGCTGGGTATAATGCATACCCATGCAGTCGTCAGCTGGATATAATGTATACCCATGCAGTCGTCATCTGGGTATAATGCATACCCATGCAGTCGTCAGCTGGGTATAATGTATACCCATGCAGTCGTCAGCTGGGTATAATGCATACCCATGCAGTCGTCAGCTGGGTATAATAAATACCCATGCAGTCGTCAGCTGGGTATAATGTATACCCATGCAGTCGTCAGCTGGGTATAATGAATACCCATGCAGTCGTCAGCTGGGTATAATTTATACCCATGCAGTCGTCAGCTGGGTATAATGAATACCCATGCAGTCGTCAGCTGGGTATAATGCATACCCATGCAGTCGTCAGCTGGGTATAATGTATACCCATGCAGTCGTCAGCTGGGTATAATAAATACCCATGCAGTCGTCAGCTGGGTATAACGTATACCCATGCAGTCGTCAGCCATTAACGGGTTCAGCAGAATGCCCCTTGAATGTGTATTTTTCCAGTGGAGTCTTGTTTTGTGTGGACCTGTACTGTATTGTCAGAACTCCTATAGCGGCCTGAAGCATATCAGACTACAACCATTACCATCTCCAGCACCGAAATTGAGGTGCTTTCCGGGCCGGGGTAATTTCACGACGGTCTATGATCATTTCTGCCTCATCCTCATCAAATGTTAATTTGGAATTTGGAAAGCAGTCGTTGCCGGTTGTGGGATTCGTCATCAACTGCTTCGGCTCACAAAAGACAACATAATCAGGTGCCGAGTTCACCGATGAGCAAGACCCGAGATCGAACCGTGACTACTCGTTTGGAGTACACTCGTTTGGAGTACACTCGTTTGGAGTACACTCGTTTCGTACATGGAGCGTATTCTAGTAAAGTATTCTAGTAAAAAGAGACAAATGGATCGTCGTGCAGAACTTCTGTTTATTTTGTACAATAAAAAACGATAACAAGCAATGACACGCTGATGTATGCAACAAGGCGACACTGGCACTGATGACAATACACTGGCGTAAACATTGGACAACAAAACGGCATAAATACGTCACAAACCAGACGAAACACCATCCGGCAATGTGCCGAGTACGTCATGTAACGCTACAACGCAGAAAAAGTAAAAAAAAAGGAATATTTACGGCATTGTAAATACAAAAATCATCACTCCACAGTGTTACATATATGTGACAAACAGTACAAAATGATCATGCGTACACTTTGACATTGACAAAATACGTCAACTTGCGTTTGTGACAAACGGGCACCATATTTATTGTACCACACGAGTATTGTTAGTTTGAGTTCAGTTTTGAGTCATCATCAAAGCATCTCGCATACCAAATTACAACTAAACCTCACACATGTCTGGCGAAATAACTACTACGTGGACTCGATTGTAAGATTTCCATTGATAATTGGCCACAACTGCACCTTAAGTATTTACAGTGCATAATTACTCAAGTTTGTTGAGAAATGATTACTACTAGTATTACAAAAATGGCACTGATTGGGAGAGAACAAATAATTCCAAAGCATATCACGACATATCAGTCTCAAATACCACCAGAAATGACACCAGAGCGAACATAGTAAATTCAATGAGCGCGAACAAAATTTTTCCGTTTTTATATGTACACAATCAATAACCTTTGTATCTGACATTCAGTCCGTGACCTTGACACAACCATTTCTGTGACCTTGGTCACAACACTTCGCGACCTTGACGCAACCACTCCTGTGACATTGGCCACTCCTGTAACATTGGCTATATATACCACTCTTTGACCACTCACGGTTTGACGAGGGAAGGAATCTTGAGGAAGGTCGCGCCACTGGGTGGCGTCGTGTCCTCTGCCCGTTTGCGATCCTGGGCAGGTTTGGTGGTGAGTTCTAATGGCTCGTCATAACCGTTTGCACGTGGGTTGGGCTGGGTGTAGGCGGGGTAGTATGGGGCTTTGTAGTTGTGTGAGTGGGCAGGGCGCAGGTTTTCGGGTGGAGCACTGGCTGAGGCGCATGTGTGTGGCGCAGGTCGTGGGGAGAGTAAGCCATTAGAGTGAGCCACCGCGGGCGGAACACTGGTGAACTGGTCGCCTACAAGTGGCGTGTATCCGGGCCGCCGATCTGTAGCGTCAGTGTTGCCATGGAGACGTTGGTACGGCGTTGGTGGCTGCACATGTTGTGGACTCCTCATGGCTCTTGCGTCAGGGGTTCGGCGGGCGGCTGGAATTGGTCTCTGCTGTTTGTCGGTCACTGGTTTGGACCCAGGAGGTGGATACTGAATCCTCGGGTCCATGTATCCGCCCTTAGTCTGGTACGGGCTTGCAATCTGGTCCTGGAGCTGCTTTGCCAGGATGGAGTTGTTGCCGAAGCCGTTACACATCTGTCGGAGTCGCTTGATGGGTGTCGTGTCCGTGTTAGTCTGCGGCAAGGAGCGTTTCCCGGCTCGTGGTTTGGATGCCTTCTGAGGTCTGGGGGCCTTCTGTAGGGCTCCTAGGAGGAAAGAGGTCTCAGGATGTTGGGTCGGTCGCCTGCCTCGCTGGGCTCCACGGGGCTGGGTCAGCTGATTGTGGGTCGATGAAGGACTCGCACAGACCATGGTCGGGCTAGGCGAGTAGCATCCAGACATGAAAGAGACAGAAGGTGCTGGCGAGTTTGCGACAAGGTGCGCAGGGCTCGGGGAGCTTACTGTGGAGTGTGGTGAGTTTGCACTGCGAGGTGTGGCCTGAGGTTCCAAACGGCCACTCGGCTGTGGAGTATGTCGCTGAGGCTCGATCCTTTGCTCCTCAGCCTTGCTCGCTTGGGCACTCGTCTTCTGTAGCACATTTGGAGGCGGGGAAGTCTCCATTTTCTTCTGCATGCCGTGATTACGCTCCTCGATCCGTTTGATGATGGAGTTGATGGATTTCGCTTTGTCACGTGCTGAAGTGTCCGAGATTTTCCTGGCCCGTACCACAGCTGGAGCAGCAGGTTTTTCTGGAGTCGTGGCTTTAGAGTCCCGTCCTCCAGAGTCCACGGAGGGAGCTGGACTTATGCTGTGTGTGGTGGAATCAGATTGTGTTACTGTGACCTTGTCGACGGGTGATGGCGGGGAGGAGGTCCTGGGTGATGCTTCCACGTCCTGCGGTGTGTCCTCAGATTTGTAATCCTCCGGCAGCTTGTTCACATCGAGCTGTGGGCTGCTGGTGTCTGCAGGACTTGAGATCACCTCCATGCGGGGTTTCGACACAACAGGCTCCTCATCCTTGGACACAGACTCGGGGTCCAGGGGCCGCTTGCTGGCTCCGCACTGACAGGTTCTAGGCTGGGTGCTCATCAGGTTGGAGCGGACCAGGTCTGGCTGGTTGATGAGGTCGATGGAGGTCGGTGTGATGTCAGTCGTCACGACATCATCGCCGGAGTCTTGATGCAGAGTCGGGGATGGGACAGGTGTCACGGTGGACTTGGCTGGAACCACACTCTCGTCCGAGGCTGGCTTATCTACACACTTGCAATCACTGGCTGTATCCACGACCACAGCTGTATCGCCTTTTGTTGTGACATTCGACTCTGTGATAATTGGTATATCCCTAGGACTTTTGGCTCCCGGTATTGATTGGTCTTTCGCACATTCTATGTCAAAATCATATTCGTCAGCAACTTTCTGGGGTGACTCAGACTTTGGTGATGTAACGAGCTTTGAAGTTTTTGTGGCTGTTTTGGCAGATTTTTGCTGTGATTTGCGAGATTTGGTTGAGAGTTTGTTATATTTGAGAGGCGATTTGAGATGGGACTTGTTAGGTCCCGACGCTGAAGGATCGTGCAAAGTCTTATCCGAGTGTGATCTCTTGTGCTTCTTGTCCGAATCAAACAATTTCCCGTTGAGGTTAACAAGTTTGCTGGCCAACAATTTGATGGATTGTACTTTCTTTACCTTGTCTTTTGACGAAATCAACTTCTTGGCCGACGGTGAGTTGTTTGTTTGTTTATTTGATACTCCACCAGAACCTTTCGAAGCAGAGTCTGCTGTTTTCTTTGATGTTTTGTTGTCAGCACAATCCCCATCAACGATAATCACATCAGGAACCGAGTCGTTTTGAGATTCCTGCGTCGGTTGGCTGGTTTTCAGCTTGGTCTTGAGTTCAGAGAGAGGCACGTCCTCCTCTGGTGGGCCTGGTGAGGTCCTGTCCTTGCAAACTGTAACGTCTCTATCGACAGGCCCAGAGACATTCCCGAACTCTCTGATCGAGGTGGAGACCCCTTCTGATGGCGGAGGCTGGAACCGCTTAGACTTGACCAAACCTTTCTTGGGCGATTTGACCGAACTCTTGGCCGCCTTATCCAAGGGATGGTGCTTCGTGGACTTCTTGGTATATTTGCGTCGTGGCTCGGTGGATTTTTTGGGAAGTCGGACCGTGGTGGTGATGATTGGTTTGTCCGAGGGTTCCGGGAGATCTAGCGACAGACGCGTCTTGTCAAACACCAGGTAGTAAAGCCGCAATGGATCCGTCTGTTGGAGATAGGGGACAGTGTCAAATATACGGGAACAAGGTCCTAAATGCGGGTATACTCCTGCACCCAAAAATACAGGCCTTACTGGTCGAAACATGGCTGACTGCACTCACCCGTTTCCAGGAATAAATGTTGGCGATGTCCATCAAAGTGCAGGCATCTTTGAGACTGACTCTCGTGTGAAATACCTCGATCTGTACAGTAGAGACACCACAAGTAAAATATGGTTCACCTTCATATTGACACCACATGCATAGGGGACCCGAAACCGTTAACATAAAACTTTATTCCATTTACAGCATCAACAGGTGATGAACAAGCATGATTAAGCTTATATTAGCATCTGTTGTTGGCTCGGATCTCGGCGTAAGAGTAGTCATGACAGTGTGGGAGGTAACCAGAGAACCTGGTGAAAACCCACTTGTCCGGTGTGGCCACCACATACCACCTCACTTACTGCCGAGGCCGGGGATAGAACCTGCACCCAAACCGACTGTATTGGCGAGAAGTCGGTTTACACGACAGATGTATGTCAACAGGACGTACTGACTGCGCCGTTCGAGGTGACCACACAGAATGCTAATTACGCACTGGGAGTGATGTACAGATCGTGTTGTAGACACACACCTGATAGCATGCTGCCAAGTCGAACTTGTGGCGGATGAATTTCTTCAGATGACCAATCGTCAACAGCGCAGGACACAACAAGTGGCGCTTATCAGAGTCCTGGTGGAAGATACAGAAAGTACTAGTTAGATACAGAAAGTACTAGTTAGATACAGAAAGTACTAGTTAGATACAGAAAGCACTAGTTAGATACAGAAAGTACTAGTTTCAACAGCTGAGTCACTTACACACGCAGGTGCATGGTTTCGCAAAAAAAAACTCTGTAGAGCTACATGTGTACATGTAGCTGTGTGTACCTTAGATGCCTTTGGATCCTCGGCCAACGCTCCTGTACTACCTGCCTTGACGTGACTTAGGGACGGCAGTCTGCAAAATACAAACACCCAGCTCTTGTGACACTGTGGGGGTAATGGATGGCTATTGGGTAGTTGTGTATTTGTACTGGAAAACAAACATCCACATTTTTGAGACAAATTAATTATCGTTTTACTGCAATAGGCTACACATGTTACACCAGGTATACGTGGCACAGCGCGCGGCTGAAGCACCGTCCACATATATCCCCCATACCCGCCAAAATAACCGGCCCCTTCACGTGTTTTCTCCATATACTGGTTTCTGATTCACGGATGTACCGATGTACAGTCGTGAATGAGCAGTTTGCAGAGGGCCATGTTTATGGCACACGTTATATAATCGACTACCCGCCGGCAGCTACACAGCTCGATAATTCTCTGTCGCTTACATTCACAATGTAGACCTATAACGATAATGGAGTGATTCGAAATAGAGCTTACACGTATATCCACGTAAATACATCATTGCAATAACGCTCCGTTTGTCTTCTATGCAATTTCGAACCCCATTATTAAGATAAATGTATGTTTGAAGCTATGTTTCCTAAATGTTGATGCACTGATACACTGGTACAAGCATTGTGAGGCGCATTATGTACTACGTACATGTACCAGCGTACCATTGTATCAGTGTTTAGAAAACACATCGTGATAAAATTAATAACCACCCGGATGACTTCATTACGAATTCCCAGCAAAGGAAGTAACAATTCCCTATTACCAGTCACAGATATGACACCATGCACCTCGTTATAAGTCACTTGTTCATCCTGCCAATATCTACTTGATGATCTGACAATAATTTTAGGCTAATTGACTGGTCCGGCAGACTGAATCTTTACAAAATTCGAATGTTGTGCTGCCAAAACTGACACGGATATGGTTAGATAACACAACACGGATCGTGAACGTTGGAAACAGGAAGCATTTGTGTGTGTGTGTCGGGGGGGGGGGGGAGTGTTATTTGAAAACCGGTATACATGTACATTGTATAGAGGATGCACTGTGTACGCTCTCCCCTCCCCCCCCCCCCCCCCGCACATATAAACTACAAGTTCCTATAGCAAGAGTTATGGAGCACATACATGTATAGTATTGACAAACTCCTCGCATTGGACAATCGTACCGGAATATTTCGATATTTCGATTATTTTTCATTTGTACGTGACTCGATCGTGCCTCACCTACGTCTACCATTTGACATCGCACTTGTTACATTTCATGTGACATAGACATGACGACACAGATCACGTGACACTCATGTAACATGTGCATATACATGTAGTGACATCACAGGTCACGTGATATTGGTGTGCATGCCACAGTGCACATAATGACATCACAGGTCACGTGACACTGGCGTACCAGCCACAATGCACACAATGACGTCACCTCACGTGACACTCTCGTACCTGTCACAGTGCTGCAGACACAGGCTGATTTTCTCGTCCTCTGTGTAGATCAGGTGACTGTCCGCAACCGCGCCCCCGTCTTCGTCAGAGATTGGCACTGCGAAAAAAAAAAAAAGGTTCATGTTAGTTTTTTTTTCGTATATCGTTTGTTGACGTTAGACCCATCCCCACCCCAATCGTGTCACCGAAACATACCAGCAGAAGGCGTTTCAGAGTAATACTTCCGACGTCTGTTCATCTCATCTGAAAGCGCACAACATATTAGTTAATTAGCTTAATTGTCATACATATCTGGGACACTATATGCGATATAATCTGTCGCCGACATTTCGGATACAGCAGACACAATGGGCCAGGGCGTTATGTAATAAAATCCCAATAGTGGCATTCTGTGCTATAAACGGAAGACTATTGTGTGAAGAGTTAGACAGTGATTTATTTTCGGCTCAGGGTTTCAAAGACCCAGTTAGATACTAAGCACTGTCTGGTGTGTTCAGACATAGCATGCGTTAGAACTGGCGAACTGCTAGTCTACACACGTACTCTGGTATAAGCTGGGCACCAACTTGTAGACGAGCGTCTGCAAGGCTCTGTCCGGTCTGAAATACACACATACATTGGTAACATCAATGGCGTGAATAGTCGCATGTACCTTACAGTTAATGATTATTTGTGTGTACGGATGTATAATGATTATTTGTGTGTACGGATGTACATTGTATAATGGTTATTTGTGTGTACGGATGTATAATGGTTATTTGTGTGTACGGATGTATTACAGGTATTGGTTTTTACCTGAGGTTGATAAGTGGCTTCGTTTTGTGAATGACGTCATCACACTTTGGACATGATTTGTTGGCCTCCAGATGGCGCACTATGCACGATCGACAGACTGCAACAACAATGTGGAAATAAAATACATGTACTTCGCAAATAAGGAAGTCAAAACAAAGTCTGCCAATAACATATGCAGCTGAGTGGTACATGTACAACAAGACATGCACCAAATTGAAGTCATTTTTAGACACTCGGCAATCCAACTCTGAGGACAGTGCTGGACCCAGTGTTGATATAACATAGCTGCGTCGACACAGAGGAACAATTGAAAGTCTGAAATAATTGAAGTGAACACGTATCACTGAACAGAGCCGTCGTACATGTATCACTCTGTATGTCCTTTTCGTTCCATTAGCGGTGGGGTATCGCCAGGAGCTTAGATGGGAGGAACACTCTGTCTGTTCTCATACCCCCCTTCCCCCGCCACCCCCCCCCCCCCCCATACTCCACACGCTCTCACGCACAAAGGCCTCTCAGTCAGCTAAATGGAGGTATTTGCCAGTAATGGAATTATTTGCTGGCAGTAGTAGAAATGCTGGTTTTGCCTCCAAATCCCAGCAGGCCGCGCTGTGAGCGCCTCTCGATTGATGGATTGCGACTTCCAGTCTCGATGTCGCTCGCTCCATTTTCTAAACACTCGAGTGGGATTTCAAACGCCAGCGGAATTTACAGAACACCCAAAGTTTTCTGCAAGGAAAAGATCGTTTTCATTTCCGCACATACAGGCGTGTCAGAGGGAAGGTCGATTGTATTCTAGGGGAGTGAAGTGAGCAAAGACTCGACATATCACAAAGTCATCTCGGGCAGACAACTCTGTAAGCACACAGCGCGACAAGTAATTAATTCTCTCATAGCGCTCACTCTGCTGTGTAACAAGATTACAAAAACGACAGTCGCCAGCTTTGATAAACGCCAAGCTCCCTCTCACTAAATTTTCCCATCTATTTTGTTCATTTAATTTTTATCCAGGCTTCTCAAAGGACGAGGCGTTGGAGCAAGGCACAAGCGGCAGTATCGTTGTGTTCCCCTGGAAAACGTCAACAAACCCAGCGAGCGGCCTGACGGGAAGATCCAGGATTCCTTACCAGCCCCAGCCCGTACACCCCCTTCCCTATAGCGCGCTCCGTTTTCGTCTGACCTTCAACATGCACCTGATTGATTACATGCGCCAATTATGAAAAAAAAAATCGTATGAAGATTCGGTTTCATGTAAATTTCTTACTCGCGCCGTCGAGTCGTTTTGCGAACGTCCAAAATTTTTCTATCTGTGTAATATTATACTCGCCTAAACATCAGTATATCTACATGGAGCAGAAAACAAACTGGTGATTCGGTTTGACCGTTTCTGTAAATAAATCGTCGTCACTACCCTGTCGTGACTGTGCCGTTTTCAGACTGCCAGCTGTTAGACAGTGACGTCTATATTCATGTCCTGTATCGAGCAGGCAATTGTTACACGTGGCTAATTTTTCACAAGACTTCGATATTCAGACTGAGCACGTGACATAGTTCCCTGGTCACGTGACCTATTAGGTTGTCACACTACCAGGGCAGATATCTGTTCAGGTGACACAGACAGAATTAGATAAATAAACACGTGCTACTTTCGTGTTTTGGGTGGTAATTATTTCACAATTACGCGTATCTTCAATGCAAGATCGAGACAACAAGTGTACATGTATTGTATATCAGTAATGACTGAGTTTGCTGCGACAGGTTTTACTAGGGCCCAGGGTACTGTACAGCTACTTACAGGAGTGAAGACACTCCACGACGGTGGTAGCGTCCACGAGATAACCCGCACACAGCACACACACCAGGTGCTCATTCAGCTCCGTCAGCCTCAGTCGGGTTGTCTGCTCCATCGCGATACTGCAACACAACAAACACGGGATCTGATTATTTATATCAGATATATCCTGAACAAGAGGTTTGAGCGACGCAATACACACAGCTCGATACAATACAACGAAACCTTTTCAGTCTTATTTGTTCTATCACCACTTCAGACATTCAACAAATAGATAGGTCAATATATCACCCGACCCACAACAAATTGCAACAAAAGGTTTTATCGTGGTTTTCACCCCTACTGGGTATACTGATTAACAGAAAAAAAAGTCTACCAAAATCCGACCCCCGGAAATGGGTTAAAATGGCGTCATTTCAAAGATGGCCGCCGCGGGGTTACGGAAATCATTGAACAGCTATAACTTCTTCAATAATTGTGATAGAAACATAATTTTGGGTTCTAGCTCAGGGTTTTGCAGGGTGAGGAATCCAATGGTGTCAATGAAATTCATTTCTGATAAGTATACAGTCCGAAATTCATGATGGCGGCAATTAATGAGGCCGTAAACCAATGAAATCGATGGTTGCATCAAGCCCTCAACTTCTTCAATAATTGTGACAGAAACATTATTTTGGGTTTTAGCCCAGGGTTTTGAAGGGTGAGGAGTCCAATGGTGTCAGTAAAATTCAATTTTCCGATAAGTACTCCGCTTGAAATCCAAGATGGCGGCGACTAATGAGGCCGTAAACCAATGAAGTCAACTGTTCGCATCATGCCCTCAACTTCTTCATTAATTGTGATGAGAACATAATTTTGGGTTCTAGCCCACGGTTTTGAAGGGTGAGGAATCCAATGGTGTCAATAAAATCCATTTCCGATAAGTATACAATCCCGAAATCTCGGATGGCGGCAATTAATGTGGCCGTAAACCAATGAAATCGATGGTTGCATCATGCCCTAAACGTCTTCAATAATTGTGACAGAAACATAATTTTGGGTTCTAGCCCAGGGTGTTGAAGGGTGAGGAGTCCAATGGTGTCAATAAAATTGTACTGCGATAAGTACTCAGCTTTGAAATCTAAGATGGCCACCACTATAACATAGTTTCAATAGTTAAGAACATTAGCAAAAAGCCGGAAATGTTTTGATCATACATGTACATGTATTTAATCACAGGCAAATGTGCGGACCTTGCACATGTAGATACTTTGTTCGAAGAGGCCATCCATCTTACACCTCGTTCTCAAATTAGAAATGGCAAAAATCAAGAGAATCCACAGTGAGATTGCTGTAATCACTTAGCGCTGTGTCTCAGACCGACTCCTAATTATGGCGTATATATATTGACATATAGCTGGGATATTTTAAACGTGTTCTGATGTTCAGCCTGGCCGGCCGATAACATGGCCGACAGCGCACTGGCTGATGACCGTGGTGGGTTGATATCACTAATGATCGGCTACATTTAAATCAATGTTAAATTGGGCAACTTCGGATGTGCGTTTCACTTTTCAAAAAAAAAAAAAAAAAAAATAGGGCTTAACGGTTGATAGGGTGTGATAATATAATTATAGAACTTCGATAAAATCCACGTCACTATAGAGCATGATAGTACCAAATTTTCATAAAATTACGATGAACAGAACCCCTGTCAATTTAGCTCGTTTTCAGATCGCAATTGCCGACATAGCATACATTCAGCAAAACCTTTCTCTACTCCAAACCCTGGGGAATACCATCGGGATTTTTGCTTTTCCCAAAACCAGACTTCCACACGCAAAATGAACCGGCAAGTGGATCAGTATCGCTGTGCGTGGTCTCCCTAGACAACCATGCACCTGGCGAAATGACGTCACTTAAAACGGAATCCTCAATGGGGTGTGAGGCATCCCCAGGTCTATTCCTGGTGTCAAGCCCGGTGTGTCATCGGAGGTTTCATCGTCTCCGAGCGAGTTGTTAATTTCGCGCCCCGTAAAGTGACAGTTTAGTCGCCATCTCCGCTCCATCTATAGTGTACAATGTCAGCTCGTGGGTGCTTTACCAGGCGTTGTCCCTTGAGTGTTATACTACAGGCGCCTGGACCCAGCACTCACCATGGCAGTCTTTGACACATGTCAAATGTCACAGTGTTCTGTCAGTAGGCCCCCAGCGCCATCTACCGGCCGTCGAGGCAGGCAGTAATGATCAGGCTATCGTTATCAGCTAATCAAGATCACATGACACTGAGACAAGACTCCGTCTCAGGAGGTAGCCTGCGCCTGACTCGAGCAGGGCTGGCACAATACGAGCCACTCGTAAGCCATTCCAGGAACAGACAGAAAGCACGCCACCGTCAAATGTACACTTACTACATGTATTGGAAGTTTAATGTATATACGGCAGACTATAGCAAGACTTCCAACGAGCATTTCCCATCGCATGGCAACCAACTATAGCCTCAACATGTTGGGGTTTCGTAGTATTGGAAAAGAAGAAGAAGAAGAAGAAGAAGAAGAAGAGGCATATTTGTCGTTCACAATAGAAGCAGAGCCTTTGCTGAAATCAGCTCGGCTGAATTTGAATCAGCCTTGACGCGAATGGTTAACTCGAGAAATTTTGTTTCCTTTTTTGCACAGTGAGAAAACCACCTAGACACCCAAACGCCAAAACTTGGGCAGTCGCTGAGGACAGGACTTTTGTTCGGGGTCGGGCGAGGGGTTACTGGGGTGTACGGGAGTAGAAAGACCCTATTATGAGACCTCTCAGCACGCGTCAATATAACCGCCCTTTTGTGTCCAGGGTTGCCATGGCGGCGCGCGCCCGGGGTTATAATCACGTGATCGGCACGGGGCCGGGAGGGGGGGCGGGGTTACCGATGAATCTGTATGATAAACATAATTATATTAAGCATTCGTCTCTTTGCGAAAAGAAACTAATCGTGATGTAAAGAGAGGATGTGGAATATTTACCGTTGTCTGCAAATGTACACGAAAAGCACAGACAAAGACCGCGTGTTCCGGAGGGTTGTACTATGGGCGGTCTGATGGGCTGCACTGGGGCAATTGAATTTTTTTTTACGGAGAATACATCAGGAATGTTGGAGGAGCGCGGAGTGAATCTACCAATACAAAGGCTGCGAGCGGAAACCATTCCTGGAGTAGAGGCTCGGGGAGCATCGCTCGTTTGTCACCCAGGTCCGCTCCATAGACAGGCGAATATCATCCTGAGACACACAGAGACACAGCCAACCATGGCCGCGAATATCGCTTGTGAGTCAGTAATTGAGCCGCGGTGGAGCTAACCATAGGCTGATGGAAAATAACTGCAGAGGATACCCAGTTGTATTCCGGTAATTTATTTGTGTGATTACGGGGATGGATGGGGGGGGGGGTCTTCAGTACACTACAGAGACCACGTTGGTGGAGTGGAATACCGTATTCCGAGCCCAGGACTATGCCACGAGCGTGCCTCCATACAAGGGAAGACTCCTGCGGGGTTAAAGACGAGAACGCCAAGGGCTCGGTGCCGTGTGCGGATGAGAGGGGTGTCTGGGGGACGTAAATCAACCGGTGTCCCCAAGTCAGGGACGCCAGGGCGATGTGCAGACAGCGCTGAGGGAGTACAGGGCCCGCGGCCTCTGAGTCACGGCGGGGACGGACGGCTATTGTCTGCAGTATGACCGAGTCACGGGGTATGTGGAGAGAAGTCAAACGGCTCCAGCGAGTGGAGACCAGCGATCTTCTTCCTCAGAATATCGAGTCATCGCTCAGACACAGCGGTCGGCTCTCATGCATCACTTCTGTGTGGTGTGGGGTGTAGCGATACTGGGGCTCTCTCTACACACAGCGGCCATACATCATAGAGCCTGGCTCATCCATCATAGAAAACCCCATCCTCCGTCTCTGGTCCCAGTCCCACGGAGTGTGAGAGGCGGGAAGGGAGACTGACACTCCGGGCAATATATTCACGGAACATCTCACGACGAGAAGCGCTTATGTCGCTCTGCCGCTCATTGTCATGGCGGCTAACGACGATTTGGGGTTGCGTGGTTCTCATAGCAACTTCCTCCAATATAGACAAAGACTGGGGCCACTGGCCTCTCTCGGTTGCAGTCGGTGTCTGTGTTGGGGCGGGGGTATTGGGAAGGCACAAAGACGTATATGGGTCAATCTTCACACTGACAGCTGCTGACGGCTGATAGCAGCCCTGGCGGGAAACCTTACTCTGGGATTCAAGCAATCTCTCCGATACGACCCCAATATAACACAACAATAAACACTCCACATGTTTGAACCGACGTAAATTCGCAACGCATACGGTAATACTTGACCATAATCGCTTACGGCACAATGTCTACATTTCAAAGTTTCCATTCTGGTGTTTTTGTCATCACGCTTGCAGTATCACATCAGCTTCGAAAAAAAAATCTAAATTCCTGCTTTCGCATACTTGCTTCAAAATACAAACGAGCACTTCGCTTTGAATAATTTATCCCATTATTCACAGAATTTGCACAATGAAAATAGCCAGAAAGACAAGCATTACATGTATTGCAACAGCGGTGTGCAGAAATGTGAGTACTGGGCTGCATGATGGCTTCGAACATCCGCCAATCTCCACTGAGATGCACAAAGCAGACTATCCGAGTCCCGAGTCGTGTCGATTGGTGGACTAAATTCAACCTGAGACGGTCGGGAAAATGATAACCGCGGCGACACAACAAGTAGCTGCAGCAGGAGAAATGCAGTTAATTATATCAAATTTCGAATTTAATATGACCGCTTTTATCTGTATAGCAAAGAGAAGTGAGCTTCAAGTTTAAAACTAAGTGCCCCATGCCAAATGTTTGCCATTATGGGAACGGTTCTCCTGGGTTGAGTAAAATACAGACCATGTCAGTGTATAGTGTCGGTGGGGCGTGCAACACAGCAAGCCAGATCAAACGCACATACTACCTACCAGCACGGAAGCAAACATACGGATCCAGGACTATTGGACTTTACCGGACCTGTAAACAGCACCTTTGAGGGAAACACTCTTTGAAGCATATCCCGATGTCCCGGCCAGCAAACTCAATAAACTTCCCTCACACGATCTCCCCAGTCTGTAGTTACTGCGGCAGACTAATCTAATATTCCGGCCGATTGTTTGACTGAGGCAACCAGAACCAAATGTGCACCCCCGGTCAGACACCACCGGGATCATTGCAGAACTACCACAAGTCAGCGCTCCGGGCAACAACTCAAAAACCAAACCATCCACGCCGACTGTCTTCAAACCACGCGAAAGAAAAATGTTTAATATAACTGTGCAATCTGAAAATCACGAGCTAGAGAATTCGATTAAATCGCAGCCATGGATAGGTCGTGCAGGTATCACTGTTGCCATGAAAGAGGAAGTGTGGCCACGGAGATGACGGGGGTGGGATGATGGTGGTCGGGGTGTCCTGCTTTATTAGTTGCAGTAGACGGATTATTGGTCGCGGACAAAGAAAGTGATTCCGCTCTTGGCTGAGGTCGTTGCCAGGTCAAGGAGAGCCCGAGAGGTGGGGGTGGGGGTATTGACAGGCATGCCATACTCAAGACGGGATGTTGCTGAGGAACACTGCGGCCCAGGCGCACCTCATAGTTAGGATAAACCACCGGCTGAACGAAACCATGATGGAGACACGACCACAATCTTACTTTCCACAAATCATTTCTAATACAAGGAAAATGGATCAATCAATTCATGCGATTTGAAGAAAGGAGACATTTGGTAGATAACGAAGACGGGTGGCAGGGTCAGTGTGTGAGATACATGTACGTGACACTAACGACACCAAGGTCGGCATGATGACCACCGGCCGGTCAGCTCCAGGCGGCTCCGATGTACCTGTACCTGCGTGTTGGGCGTGGAAGGGAGGAAGAAGGGGTGCAATAGGCGGCTACAAGTCGCGTACAGGAAGAACTGATCCAATCAGCGACAATAGAAATGATATACGAACCTAGTTGGTATCTACCCGGGCGCTAACTCCGACCTGAGGAAGTCTTTACCCTCTCCCCCATTCCCCACCACCGCGGTGATACAATGTAGCGCCAGGAGATCGTCATCGATCCGTCCACACTCAGTCAATGATAACCCACTCATCACCACACGTGACGTCACATACCACGTGTCAGTAACCGCGTCCTTGTGTCACATAGATCGTTACCGATTTACTTGTTGGTCGGTGATAAGTTCAGTACACGTAGATACAGTAACGACAGAGAGAGATCAGTAAACTGTACGTCACCGGCTAATCACCGAGCTAAGCCTTCGAGGAAAGTACGGTGTACATTGTAATCGTCCCTCCATCCAGTCGACTCACTTGGAGAGACTGATTATAGAAAATATGCCCTGAAACATGTACGTTAATATATAATGTACGTTAATATTGTGGGTAATCATACTTTATCATAGTACCACGCTGTTATATAATTGCCATACTAAAGGTCTGATGGAGCAAATCACGGTCTGGGTTTCTCAATCGCGGTTTGCGATGAAATATAATCCTTGCTAACAGGCTTAAAAACTGGTAATTGCAAATACATATCTTTGTCATGGCCACGAATCTCTGTGGTACAGACACCCATTCGTCAGAGCTATATCGAAGGTTACTATAGGTTTGAGTCCGGGGTTCGAGTCTCGATCTCTTTCGCACATTAGTAAGTAAGGATTTTTTTTTTGCTCGGTTTACATGTATCTAAGCAGTGAGTTCATAATTATATTTCAAAATTTCAATTCTGAACAATATATGGTGGTGGATAACTACGACATGCATAGGACCTGGTGATACCCGGTATAATGTGCACACTGGGTCTCCATACACTACCCTGTATAATGTGCACACTGGGCCTCCATAAACTATCCGGTATAATGTGCACACTGGGTCTCCATACACTACCCGGCATAATGTGCACACTGGGCCTCCATACAGTACCCGGTATAATGTGCACACTGGGCCTCCATACACTACCCGATATAATGTGCACACTGGGCCTCCATACACTACCCGGTATAATGTGCACACTGGGCCTCCATACACTACCCGGTATAATGTGCACACTGGGCCTCCATACACTACGCGGTATAATGTGCACACTGGGTCTCCATACACTACCCGGTATAATGTGCACACTGGGTCTCCATACACTACCCGGTATAATGTGCACACTGGGCCTGCATACACTACCCGGTATAATGTGCACACTGGGCCTGCATACACTACCCGGTATAATGTGCACACTGGGCCTGCATACACTACCCGGTATAATGTGCACACTGGGCCTGCATACACTACCCGGTATAATGTGCACACTGGGCCTGCATACACTACCCGGTATAATGTGCACACTGGGCCTCCATACACTACCTGGTAAAATGTGCACACTGGGCCTCCATACACTACCCGGTATAATGTGCACACTGGGCCTGCATACACTACCCGGTATAATGTGCACACTGGGCCTCCATACACTACCCGGTATAATGTGCACACTGGGCCTGCATACACTACCCGGTATAATGTGCACACTGGGCCTGCATACACTACCCGGTATAATGTGCACACTGGGCCTGCATACACTACCCGGTATAATGTGCACACTGGGCCTGCATACACTACCTGGTAAAATGTGCACACTGGGCCTCCATACACTACCCGGTATAATGTGCACACTGGGCCTGCATACACTACCCGGTATAATGTGCACACTGGGCCTGCATACACTACCCGGTATAATGTGCACACTGGGCCTCCATACACTACCTGGTAAAATGTGCACACTGGGCCTCCATACACTACCCGGTATAATGTGCACACTGGGCCTCCATACACTACCCGGTATAATGTGCACACTGGGCCTGCATACACTACCCGGTATAATGTGCACACTGGGCCTGCATACACTACCCGGTATAATGTGCACACTGGGCCTGCATACACTACCCGGTATAATGTGCACACTGGGCCTGCATACACTACCCGGTATAATGTGCACACTGGGCCTCCATACACTACCTGGTAAAATGTGCACACTGGGCCTCCATACACTACCCGGTATAATGTGCACACTGGGCCTCCATACACTACCCGGTATAATGTGCACACTGGGCCTCCATACACAGCCAAGGGTTCTTGATCCATGCAACATTCAGACCTGCTCTGTGGGCGGCATCCGTCATCTTATTGTCCCACGCGGTTTCTGGGCCCGATTTAGCCTATGTATAGTGTGCACTATGTATACCGGCTGATGGTTTCTGATGTAATAAAGCAGTGTGCCTGGTGGGTTTGGAGCTGTACCTTAGCCCGACCAGACCGCCACAGAACTTCAAAGCCTCACACCACACTCAACACACACACATCTGATTAATTCCTGCTAAAAGCGAAACCAGAAGCAGCCAATCTCGTACAAGGACGGATATCTGGTGAAACACCGCTGTCTGAAATATCAAACCCGGCCAGTCTTTGTATCTACGCACAGCTCCTACCTCTCCTCGGCTCATATTGCACAATATCAATCATTTTAATATAAACTGACAGTGCCGCTTTGGTCGTGTAGCATTACGGTCCATACGGGTACACGCGGGATAACTACATACACGCACATGTACTTGTGTACGAGTTCTGATTGAGAAGCTGGCACAACTGAACCTGAATCAGGCTACACACGAAATTATCTCGAAGAGGCCAAAATCCGATTGTGTGTTGAGGAACTGACCTACACAGCCACACTGTGTTCCACACACTTGATCTACATGTACACGGATTGATAAAATTTCCGGTTACTTACGATATTATACAGGATACCTGAGATATAAAGGTATAGGAGCATTACAGTGATTGGCAAATATAACTTGTATGAGCGGGAATAGTAGCCAAAGACATGGCCATTCTAATACAACATTCCAGGCCACAGTCCAGGACAGACCAAATCTTGACCATACCACACCAACCCTAAAAGTTGAGTGAACATTGGCATAACCGATCGTTAACAGCCTACATCATAGCCTGGCTTGGTCGATCTTCATGTTTTGGTTTCCTCTTCAGCACTCAACAAAACGCAGTCAAGGATAAAGGCAGACGGTCCCCGACCACACATGCGCAAACTTCCTGTCACCTCAGTCTCACTTCGGTCTGTCTCGCATCTTCAGCTTCCATTCAGGTCTAGTTGATGTCGCAAGCCATGTCTGGTGTATGAACACACAGGACACTAACAAATGCAACAGAACACAATCTAGGCTTGTCCAGACAGTACACGACTGGTATGTTTGACGCGTGTTTATCTGGACCGTGAGGGGTTGTGTGTGGCGGTCCGTACTCGTGACCAAAATCATAATATTGAGATATTGCTCTTGTGAACTCGATCACTCCCTGTGCTAGATGATATTGTTCAGGTTTACTAGATCACTCCCTGTAGGAGATGGCATGGTTCTGGTTTCCTAGATCACTCCCTGTACGAGATGGTATTGTACTGGTGTACTAGATCCCTCCCTGTACGAGAAGGCATTGTTCTGGTGTACTAGATCCCTCCCTGTACGAGATGGCATAGTTCTGGTGTACTAGATCCCTCCCTGTACGAGATGGCATAGTTCTGGTTTACTAGATCACTCCCTGTACGAGATTGTATTGTTCTGGTGTACTAGATCACTCCCTGTACGAGATGGTATTGTTCTGGTGTACTAGATCACTCCCTGTACGAGATGGCATTGTTCTGGTTTACTAGATCACTCCCTGTACGATATTGTATTGTTCTGGTGTACTAGATCACTCCCTGTACGAGATGGTATTGTTCTGGTGTACTAGATCACTCCCTGTACGAGATGGCATTGTTCTGGTGTACTCGATCACTGCCTTACGAGATGGCATAGTTCTGGTGTACTAGATCACTCCCTGTACGAGATGGCATAGTTCTGGTTTACTAGATCACTCCCTGTACGAGATTGTATTGTTCTGGTGTACTAGATCACTCCCTGTACGAGATGGTATTGTTCTGGTGTACTAGATCACTCCCTGTACGAGATGGTATTGTTCTGGTGTACTAGATCCCTCCCTGTACGAGATGGCATTGTTCTGGTGTACTAGATCACTCCCTGTACGAGATGGCATTGTTCTGGTTTACTAAATCACTGCCTGTACGAGATGGCATTGTTCTGGTGTACTAGATCACCCCCTGTACGAGATGGCATTGTCCAGGTTTACTAGATCACTCCCTGTACGAGATGGCATTGTTCTGGTTTACTAGATCACTCCCTGTACGAGATAGCATTGTTCTGGTGTATTAGATCCCTCCCTGTACGAGATGGCATTGTTCTGGTGTACTAGATCACTGCCTGTACGAAATGGCATTGTTCTGGTGTACTAGATCACTCCCTGTACGAAATGGCATTGTTCTGGTGTACTAGATCACTGCCTGTACGAGATGGCATTGTTCTGGTGTAATAGATCCCTCCCTGTACGAGATGGCATTGTTCTGGTGTACTAGATCACTGCCCGTACGAAATGGCATTGTTCTGGTGTACTAGATCACTCCCTGTACGAAATGGCATTGTTCTGGTGTACTCGATCACTGCCTTACGAGATGGCATAGTTCTGGTGTACTCAGTCACACTCAAGGAATTGTGTACTCGCACGCGTCAGTGCCGTAAAATGATGGATCGTGTACAAGTGTCTGACATGCAGGATAAACGTATACGTTTCACGGGACAGAAAGCTGACACCGACACCCTACTTCTCATGCATAATACAAACCAGTCATTGTACACTGAATTATACATACACACTAAATAGTCGTTCATTAAACATTATCGCTGCAGGGCGCAATTCAAAGGCTCAGACTTGCTAAGCATGCCATTGTCGTGTCGGCCACTTGCTGCCGTGTGTTCGAAGGAGAGAGGGGGGGGGGGGGTGTATATTACGTAACATCTGACACCACCGGGCCTGTCTATCGGCTCTTTGCACGCCCTGTACGTGGTGCCCTGTACGTGGTGACGTGTGCTGGCCCGGGGTACAGGGTGGGGGGGGGGAACCCGTATCGATTTCCCTCCAACAAAATTATACATACAGACATCACATTGACATTGGCTTACACACACAAAAATTACAGCTTCCTTCACCCACAACAACACTGTATTTGTCAATTCGACACACCATGTATGATGTACATTTGTTAGGCCTACATGCACTGACAATATTGCAAGCTACAATGTAATAACGATATACCAGTCATCTTGCAGGAACTAATCTGAATCCATGTGCAAACAATAACAAGCAAAGTTGCCGTATAGTGCACGCCCAGCCATTGCGATATATTCACACACACACTCACACTGAATGCAAACGCTCTCAGTCGCCCCCCCCCCCCCCCTCTCTCTCTCTCTCTCTCTCTCTCTCTCTCTCGCTCACACACACCAGCCGGCGAGGCCTGCTTGGGTCTGCGTCTTACCAAAACTCACCAACTCACCACATCTCGCAACCTTTGCACACCAAATACACACGCATGCGACCGCGTGAGCCACCCACACTTTCACAACACATGTATCGTACCTTTCAACGGATCCTCCTAGACTTCCATGGGTGATCCAGTCGGATTTTGTGCAGTAAACTCCGTGAATATTGTCCCGAAATCTGACAGTTCCTTCTCTCAGGCTCTCACGACAACGTATATACAACAGACGTCAGTTGGACAGCCGGGTCCGCACAACTCGGCCGCTGATTGGCTGACAGCCCTTTGCTCGTGTTGTCACGCCGCCATCTTGCCTCCTATTTGCATGCGGCAATAATTCAAAAAGTCCAAACTTCACAATCAATTTCATTGGTTTTACTTATTAACATACGAATCTTTTACGAATTTCGTTACTATGTGGGCTTTTGATGAGGTTTATGTCACTGTGTAGTCGAGAAATAAAGTACAAAACGAGAAATCGTCGAGTAAACGAAACCCGTCGGTGTGCTCAATCATTCAACGTCACGAGCTCATTAGCATATCGAGGTCACGTGACGTGAGTTGGCTGCTGTTGGGAGCAAACGCAGGAGAGTTATCTATCATAGCACGCGGAAAAATACCGTCTGAAACAGCAGATATTCTGTCTGCATCGGCGGCCATTGCTTTGATTCAGCCGAATATGGGAAGGATGGAGTAGCGCGTGTGGATGTTTTGTGAGGGGAGGGGGGGGGGGTAGGTCGCTGGAGGCAGGAGAGGTAAGCACCGTAAGCTTACGGACAAAACACATGTGGTCCAAGGGAGGGATGCGGACTTGCCAAGCTGTCATACGAACGAGTTCTCTTCCTGTGTGCGCGAGATGTGATGGGGACATGGACGGAGCGTCGTCGCGTAGTATGGCTACATGCTGGGTGTACGGGTGGGTGCCAGTCCTGGGAGTCCCCAGAATATATGGGGCTAGCCATGGGGTCAGAGAGGAGACGTGCGTGAAAACAGAAGTAGCTTTTCATGCTGCATGGGTATGTTGAAATGTAGGCCAATAATAGACACATAGATCTGATAATAGTATCGGATGAATTATGTCCACAAGACAGCTAGTGGTTCACACGGGTAGGTGGGGGCCCAAGTGATGGGAAAACATCGCACGTGTGTCGCAGGGCGCACGATGATAGCATATATATGCATATTTTCAGAGAAAATGTTTTGGACATGTGCAATACAATGTTGCTTGTTTTGTCTTTTTTCTGAAGTTCAGCAGTGGAAAAAAGTATGTTTCCAAGACTTGGTTATCACTAGGTCCTCGCTTGAGAATCTCATTCCGGCTGGTGCTGCCCCGTGGCTCCGTGTGAGTAGATTCTCTGTTTTGACACCAGCGACTGATCTGAAGGAGACCGAGATATTGACGAATATGTGTCCGGCTGCCAAACACACAGCCACCGATCGACAGCAGTTTTTTTGTGCGTTGTGAGCGAACAAGACGACGACAGGATCGCCAGATGTGGCTGACTTCCATGTTTAATTACATAGTCTTCGAAAATATGTGCAGCTGGCTAATTAAAATGCTAATGAAATATACACGACTCTCGTTTATAAAACATTCCATGCTGAACGAAGCATGTGTTTTCGCATTACATTGATATCTTACTTGTATTGGTATTATCAGAAACCCATCTTATGGCTTTCTGGTGTTATGTATTCCCCAATGCTCATAGTCACGAAATATTGATAACTTCACGCCTGCAGGATCCTTCCTAACGGAAAACAGATAAACAATTTCGTTTTGCAAATATGCAAAGTATTAGCTTTATGTTTAAGTGAGAAATAAGTAAAAAAAAATAATAATCTCGAGCATATTTCATCTAATATATAGTAAGAAATTGCAAATACACCGAGCATTGCTATTAAACACACAACCTCATTCAGTTGGCGCTGGTCTGGAGAAGAATTTTTGTAGGATGTTATTCTTCATGTATATATACGAATAAATAGAGAGGATGCCAGGAGTTCAGTTTTCTTTCCATCCCTGTTTCGATAGAGATTTGCCTTGTGTGTGGTTCAGGTTTTGTGAACATTGGCGCGATACTGCGAGAGGCCCCAAGAAGTGATTGATGGGAGCCGTGTCTGTTTGTTGTGGGCGAGGGACTATGGGTTTGTCTCAGACCGCCCGGGGCTCTGATAACTCGAGTGTAGCGGGCTGAGGTTGTCCCTCAGTACACACTGTCTGTACTGACACAGGGTCACACTCGCGCTATCGGTATAGCCCTGTTATGGCTGTTTTATCAGAGCTGGTCGGTGTTTTGTTTCTTGGCCCACTTTCGGATAAAGAGCCGACAGCGTAATAGACCTGAGGTGGGATGTCTGAAATCTGGAGCTGTGTTGGACAGACATAGGGGGTGGAGGCGCGGGAGGGGGGAGGGGGGCGTGAGGTATGTAAATCACTCCACACTCAGCGGGTCTGACTGATGTATTCTCTCTCACGCGGCACTCAGTCGAGTTCAGTCAGTGTGAAATAATCTCATTTCCTCTCCGCGGAAGGCGAGCCCCCTGTGAATGTTCAACTCCCAATGGACCAGCTCTCTACTTCAAGTATGCTGAGAGGCTACAGTGGGTTATGTTCCACAACAAGATGTTTTGTACTTTGGTTTTCTTTTCTCAACATCGCATTGATTAATTCGTCATTAATGCCAAGTTTCTGTACCGCGCTTGGTCGAAGAAGGCATGTACATTTAATTAAATTCTGTTCGATTGGTGTAGTCACAATACTGTCGTGCACCCGAGGTCAATAGTCACCCAGGTTTGATACACACGCTGTGGCAAATTAAGAAGCAAATCATTTATTTAATGGTGAGAAATCATCTTCGAGATCTATGCATACATGTTCGCCGTCGTGTTGTACAAAAACTTTTATACAACACTAAATGGAGCTTCTTGTGAAAAGCATCAAGCAGCATACAACACAATTGTAGTTTGAAGATGACCAAGAGCTGGAAAGGACATTGTTCTAGTCTGCTGACACTTGATGCGCTAGGTACATGTATAATTATAGGTGTATCTCACTGTTCAACGACCACACTGATCGATAACACAGATCGGATGACCAACACGAGTAGACCCTCTATAATCATTCCTGCACGAAGGTGGCCCTGCGTGCGACCTGAAGGCAATTAATGATTCGAGTTTTCGGCGCCCATAGAAATTTCACAAATACATGTATATGATTGTTTAAAATGGGCAGAAATATTCAAGTATGCGTTGTTCTTGTCTGAATTTCGACATTTTTTATTGTTAGAATGACCGATTAGCGACTCACACGTCTGATTCAACTTTTAATCACAACTCAATATATCCAAGAAGTCGGAAGCAGTATCCCAATTCGCCAACCAGTCGCTCACCTAAAAACCAGTCTTTTCATTCGCCACAAAGTTCTGAACAATTTCTTGACGAATGAAAAGACTATTTTTTTTCGCTAACCTGTCTGTATTCGTTCCTAATCAGTCGCTAATGAGTTTTTAGATTCACAAGTAGTCTTCAATGCAAGGTTTGCGACCACGTCGTATATATCAGTGTGTCCCATTTATCTCATATATAAAGATTTTAGGCGAGTGCATGGCAAATAGTTAGCGACCAATTGCAGAATCAAAAGAACAGTTGACGATTAAATACATGTATAGACTAAAGTCCGACTATATAGTTCGCCTATATAGGGTTTGCTCAGAGTCGCTACACATTCGTCAGTAGATTGCTATATTAGTCGTTAATTAGTCTGAAATCAGTTGCTCGGAATTCTCGGATCATGGTTGGAATGCGGTCGCCCGTCATAACCGACTAATCAACGACTTGTGAACGACAATCATACGATTGCTCTGCGGCTATTCGTAGGCAAATCGACAACAAGACGCCAAGCGATCGTCTAATTCGTTAACAATTATCAACAGGTTGCAAACATGTCGCTGCAATGTCGTTAAAATTATTTATGAATTACGCAAAAAATGCCCAATATATATCGTCTACAACTGCAGTCGTCACAGTCGATGAACACATGTGGTCGTCGTCTAGTGAGACAATCGGTCGCAAGTCTGGTGAGATAGGCCCTTGATCGGTCGCAAGTCTGGTGAGATAGGCCCTTAATCGGTCGCAAGTCTGGTGAGATAGGCCCTTAATCGGTCGCAAGTCTGGTGAGATAGCCCCTTGATCGGTCGCAAGTCTGGTGAGATAGGCCCTTAATCGGTCGCAAGTCTGGTGAGATAGGCCCTTAATCGGTCACAAGTCTGGTGAGATAGGCCCTTAATCGGTCGCAAGTCTGGTGAGATAGGCCCTTAATCTGTCGCAAGTCTGGTGAGATAGGCCCTTAATCGGTCGCAAGTCTGGTGAGATAGGCCCTTATTCGGTCGCAAGTCTGGTGAGATAGGCCCATAATCGGTCGCAAGTCTGGTGAGATAGGCCCTTAATCGGTCGCAAGTCTGGTGAAATAGGCCCTTAATCCGTCGCAAGTCTGATGAGACAGGCCCTTAATCGGTCGCAAGTCTGGTGAGATAGGCCCTTAATCGGTCGCAAGTCTGGTGAGATAGGTTTTTAATCGGTCGCAAGTCTGGTGAGATAGGCCCTTAATCGGTCGCAAGTCTGGTGAGATAGGCCCTTTGATCGGTCGCAAGTCTGGTGAAATAGGCCCTTAATCGGTCGCAAGTCTGGTGAAATAGGCCCTTTGATCGGTCGCAAGTCTGGTGAAATAGGCCCTTAATCGGTCGCAAGTCTGGTGAGATAGGCCCTTTGATCGGTCGCAAGTCTGGTGAGATAGGCCCTTTGATCGGTCGCAAGTCTGGTGAGATAGGCCCTTTGATCGGTCGCAAGTCTGGTGAAATAGGCCCTTAATCGGTCGCAAGTCTGGTGAGATAGGCCCTTAATCGGTCGCAAGTCTGGTGAGATAGGCCCTTTGATCGGTCGCAAGTCTGGTGAAATAGGCCCTTAATCGGTCGCAAGTCTGGTGAGATAGCCCCTTGATCGGTCGCAAGTCTGGTGAGATAGGCCCTTAATCGGTCGCAAGTCTGGTGAGATAGGCCCTTTGATCGGTCGCAAGTCTGGTGAAATAGGCCCTTAATCGGTCGCAAGTCTGGTGAGATAGCCCCTTGATCGGTCGCAAGTCTGGTGAGATAGGCCCTTAATCGGTCGCAAGTCTGGTGAAATAGGCCCTTAATCGGTCGCAAGTCTGGTGAAATAGGCCCTTTGATCGGTCGCAAGTCTGGTGAAATAGGCCCTTAATCGGTCGCAAGTCTGGTGAAATAGGCCCTTTGATCGGTCGCAAGTCTGGTGAAATAGGCCCTTAATCGGTCGCAAGTCTGGTGAAATAGGCCCTTAATCGGTCGCAAGTCTGGTGAAATAGGCCCCTAATCCGTCGTGAGTCTGGTGAGATATTTACAGAGTCAAAGGGATCATGTCAGAGGAGATTTTGTTATCAATAGTTGCAGAAATCTTTTACAATATTTGCAGGTCATAATCGTGCGTTTCACACCCATTGCTGTCACTTTGTTTTGGAATCAGATTTTGCCAATAACGCAGAATTCTAAAAACACAAAGAGCGGCGTTTTTATGGTATATTTTTTGCAGGAATGTTACTGATGTCTATTATGTTGTGTACTTGGTGTATACGACACGACTTTCGAGTGAATAAACAATATTTGTATGAGAGGGTTATGATTTTCCGGGTGGATTCTCCACTGTAGTATAGGACCCACATGTTTTTCGTTCTAAAAACGATATCCAAAGATGTTTTATCCGCACGTGTTTGATCCTGGTAAGAATTTCGTTATCTGATATTTAGATGTATGTGTCCCACTTTCAATTGCACTATCTGGGTATTCCGTTTTAAAACTCACGAGGATGAGCTACCTAATAGTTTGCATGATGAGCATCATGTTCATGTTATCAATTTACTAGACAGAACAAGATATTACTTAATAAAATAGTCGAAAAGGACCCGCTGTATATGTAGAGGTGCATCAAAACGATATGACACCATGCAGCATGTGTGCGTGCGTTTAATGTTAACATGTCGAAAATGTAATAGTATTGTTTTGAAAGACATTCGACAATGGCTGATAAGTGACATTGTAAAAAAACTTATTTATTTCTCGAAATAATCCTGACTGATACATAATTAACATAATTTACGCGGAAAGTAACGTTATATTTACGCGGAAATAACATTATTTACCCCTGCGGTGTGTGAGATACTAACCAAATACTGCCTACACGTGTTTTTATCTTTCTCTTGGTAGGGGTAAATAACATTATTTCCGCGTAAATAACGTTACTTTCCACGTAAATAATTATTTCCGTGCAATAAAGTGATTTCTGCCTAAGTAAAGTTATTTCTGCGTAAGTAAAGTTTTTTTTTTGTGTGAATAAAGTTTGTAACGCGGAAATAACGTTATTTACGCGGAAATAATAACAATATTGCATTCTTAAATAGAGCATAAGAATCATTAAAACAATCTCGTGAATCGCTTAACATGAGGTAAAATATTACAATAATGATGACATAATAGAAATAAAAAATAATAGATAAGGAATAACATTATTATAGTTCGGAGCTAGGGAAGGCCTCACGGAACAGGTGGGTCTTCAGTCGCCTTTTGAAGGTACTGAGTTCGACAAGGTTGGTCAGTTCGTCCGTCATAAAAACACCAACGTCCGTCGTGGATTCTGCGTCGGTCAGAAAGTTGGTTTGCACCAAGCTGTCGGTCGTTGAAAACTAACGTCACTGGACGTAAAATCTGCGACTCCTACTGAGCGGTCGTAGATGGGTCGTACAGCTTTTGAAATCGTGTACCATACAATATAAGTGGAGTAAAATATTTGTTATCTGCGTGATGTGTTCACATAACACTCTGATGGCGTGGGAATCAGCTGTTATCAAAATTTCAATGATTGCAGAGTATCGGTATAATTATGCTAACTCTTGCGCTGTTATGATGGTTGCATTGTGCGCGGAGAAAACTCAAATTATGAAACTGTATTCAGGGGCGGATTAAACGACAGAGGAGCCTGGGGCTGGAAAATATAATTGGGCCTAATGCTATCCGGTCTGGGAGTTCGGGGGGCGCCGTAAGCCACCCGAGAAAAAAAATGTTTTTTTTCTTTTGTGAGTTGAGCAGTTTGGCGTAGGAAGAGGAAGAAATTATGAGATATTTGGACATTCAAATGGAATTAGAATTTTGAATTTTTCTCCACAAAAGGGTGAAAGGACTGAAAAAGTAATTTGGCCTAGATCTATTATTGTTAATCCGGTAGATTTCATATTTTGTGAATTTATCGAGGATTTTCAGAATAAAAAATCTAACATATATGGTGGTATATATGCACTTGTTTATTATAAACAGGTCTATCATGGAGGCCTATCATGGAGACCTACTGTAGGCCTAAGCCCACCTGAGTGAAAAGGAGAAACACTAGCACCCGCAGAAAAATATAGTTTTATAAAACCCACGGTTTCAATCTGCAGTCTACAATAGGCCTATGAGTGAGAAAAGGGGACGAATATGCACTCGCAGAAATAGGACCCAAGTTTTAAAAAACTAGTAGGAGTTAAAAATAGGTCCCCTAGATGAATTGAAACTGCATCGTTTTTTGTGAGAAATTGGGGGCCTATTTTTTTCTTCCTGGGCTTGTGGGCCTGGGGCTGCAGCCCCGATAGCCCCTACGTTAATCTGGCCCTGACTGTATTACATGTATATCATTTGTTTTATATATTTTTCCAAATACTTCGATATATTGATACACAAACTCAATGTACACGAGAGATTATATTACGATAAGGGCAGATAATACTGCTCACTATGCACCAATAGGCATGTTATGGTTGGTCAGTAGCGATTATTAACCTTATGTGTTACCCATTGCTGAATTACAATACAGCTGCAGTGCATACCAGAGTTGTTACAGTAATTATTTGAAAATTTAATGTCCACACAATACCTTTCCAGAATCATACTGTACGTATATTTCCTACACCAGCCATCCATATATGCATTTTGACTGTTAAAACTGATAATCTTGATAACCAAGACTTGAATAAGTATGCACCGATCTGTCTGTAGGCACGCCGACGCGTCGGACCAACGACCAATTTGCGACTTCTTGGTGCACACCACACGGACGGTGATTTCACGTCGGACGTTTCTACGACGGACGTAGGTCCAACCGACACTCAACCGACGCTTGTTTTACGACGATTTGGTGCACTATGGGCCCCAGGACCACAGACGGCAAGTGCCCAATCACCATATGCTTTGGTTTAGGTGCGAGGGAGGGAGGGGGGGGGGGGGAGATTTGTGACTGGATGATCTGAGGGAACGAGTTGGAGTGTAGATGGTGAAGCGCCTTGAATGGAGTAAGAATTTGAGCTCTCATTTTGGAATATATACACGTATATATATATCACGGGGTGTAGTAATGGTGACTGCCGTCACGGTACTCATTTGGGCACGGTGACGGCGTCACCGTACTCCCTTAAGCATAACATCCACAAGTGAAGCAAATAGCCCTCACAGGTCTTTTCGTGACTATTTATTGTCACAATCATGCCGGGCCGTAAGGTAGGATATAAATAATGAAACGCAGACGTTGAAGAGGTTTTTATGTCAATACGGGAAATAATAATAAAAAAAATAGTGCATGAGCACGGTGAGTCGGAGTGTCCAAAACGAGGGAGCACGGTGACAATGGTGTGAGAGCACGGTGACTGTGTCATATCAACATGTAATATTTTCCTTGTGCAATTAAAGCTCGCATTCAATGAGTATTGTCCATACAAACTACCTGGCTGTGAACGGTAATGAGGAGGATTTTATCGTAAAAATATCAGACAGCAAACATGTTTTATTGTTACCCTCGTTTATTGTCTCCCCCGTTTATTGTCCCTGTCTGCCTGTTTGTCCGCGCGCATAACTCGGGAATAGATGGTCCGATCAATGTGGAGTTTATAGGAATGAAGCGGTATGGCGGTGGCTCGGTCCTTTTCAAATTTTGTCAAAATTAGGCAAAAACGGTTGCCATGGAACCGGAAGAAGTGAAAATCACGTAATTGGCTGTAAATCCAGTTCTATTTGATATTAATTTTTCTTACTATTTTTGTATTTTTCTTTAGCCAAATCCCGATCGTATGGTGTACTACCAATGAATGTACGACGAGAACTCTCTATTATCGCCCGATGTCGAAATATTGGGGGTCACTATTTCGGTTATTTCTTGCCAGCGACGTTTCAGTGCAGATATCTGCGCTCATAACTCGTAGGCAAACGGTCCGATGGATCAGAAATTTATAGGGCTGGAGTGCTATGGTAGTGGTTCGGTCCGCGTAAAATGTCGTTAAAATCGGATGAAAACGGTTGCCATGGCAACGGAAAAATGAACATCACATAATTGGCTATAACTCCGGTTCTAATCAATATCAAATTTATTAACCTATTTTTTCTAGGCCAATTCCTGATCATATGGCGTACGACCGATGGTCTTAGGATAAAAACTCCCAATTATCGCCCAAGGTCGAAGATTTCGGGGTCAAGATTTTACGACTTGTGAGTGTTCTGAGATTCGAGACCATATTGTGGAGGCAGTTATCAATCTTTTTAAGCCGTTCTCGTTAAAGAGATGTGCCTTGATAATAGAAACATTGCGGTGAAATTTTACAGCTCAATGTTGAACGAGATGGTCAAGGTCACAGAAGAGGTCCAATCGAAAAGTTGCAATAACTCTGTTTATATTCATGAAATATTTTCCCTGATAATTTCGTATTTTTCTGTGGTCTATTCTCGTTCATTTGCTATAAGACCGATGGTCGTACGATCAAAATTCTCCTTATCGCCCAAGGTCGAGAATGTAAGGGTCATCAGCTGAAATCACAGGTTCGTAATATTTCAAGTAGTAATAATTCAGAAACCACTGAAGATATCCAATAGAATATCACGCAGTGTAAATCTGAATGAGTTTGGAGCTGGCGAAGTTTGGAAGGTCAGTGTGAATGAGCTGAATGAGCTTGGAGCTGGCGAAGTTTGGAAGGTCAGTGTCAAGATAATTTCGTATTTTTCTGTGGTCTATTCTCGTTCATTTGCTATATGACCGATGGTCGTACGATCAAAATTCTCCTTATCGCCCAAGGTCGAGAATGTAAGGGTCATCAGCTGAAATCACAGGTTAGTAATATTTCAAGTAGTAATAATTCAGAAACCACTGAAGATATCCAATAGAATATCACGCAGTGTAAATCTGGATGAGCTTGGAGCTGGCGAAATTTGGAAGGTCAGTGTGAATGAGCTGAATGAGCATGGAGCTGGCGAAGTTTGGAAGGTCAGTGTCAAGAATTTGGGTCGTGGTTGAGAATATGGTTAAAGCTATAATCACTTTTAGAATTGACAAAAAGTAATCATTCTGTGGTAGCCTTATATTGTCTACAGAATGAGATATCGTACAAATTTGGGTCTGAAAATGTGTATTACGTGCCTAAATTGAGTTGCCAAATCAAGATTCAAATCATTTTTTTCCTCAAAGCGGCCCGCCTTGCGAGGGATTTCTACACACAGTCTCATGACGTCATTGGTATTTGTCTAGATACTGTGGCAACCGGCAATTTAGGCAGGCCGATCATTCTCTATCCACTGTTTTCATGCACGATTAACGGCAATTTTCTGAGTATCTGTTGTCGAACTGTGCATATTTTCTATATATTCCTGACTCTCTCGAGATGTAGTTTCAAGTTTGCGTGACAAACAAGAACGCTAAATTTGGCTGATTTTAAAATTGATTCCAACTTTAAACGAAAAAGGCATGTTGTGGACACATGGGGAGCGTTTATTCTACAAACTAACTACACACTCCAAAATCAAACGCGCGTACAATGAACATAACATGAACCATTAACGAGTGCGTGGCATAAATGCAATTGGTACCAGTATTACATAAAATGAAATCGATATATGCAACATGAAATAATTGGCAAATTACATACCAGCATATGCAAAGTAAACTATTTACCTACATGCATTATATACGGAAGCGTATTAGGGCCACATGAGTTTTTTTATTTAAAGTTCAATTTGTCGACTTATTATCTCGATAAATCGAGTTAGTTATCTCGATAAATCGACTTAATATCTCGATAAATCGAGATACTATCACGATAAATCGAGTTAATTAGCTCGATAAATCAAGATAGTATCTCGATAAATCGACTTAGGATTCAGACATTTAAAGTACAAGTAAAATGAATATGCATCGACCATAGGCGAGCCATACCATTTCAGTGGTTACCTTGGCAACAATAGGACAAAGAAAATATACTGATTACTCATATTGAAAACTATATGGAGTAAATGATTAACAGTCATTACATTAATCTCTGAAATAATACCAAACTATACAATTGAAGAAGCCGTTACAGATAGCTTTACGAATATACCTCAATCCATGTTTAATATCTAAAGAATTGTAAAAAAAAAATTATAACATTTTCATTGATGATCATGTTGCATCTTTATAAGAGATAGTGATATAGTAACTTCACTATATTTTTAATTAGGTAGTTTGGTCTGTATTATTCAATATTTAACGTTATAATGGTCGATCATATAAGCCTATTCAACATGTGACTCTAAACATGTGACTCTAAACATATTTCCATTTTACTTGCCTAAGACATAAGTCGATTTATCGAGATAATAACTCGATTTATCGAGATAATAACTCGATTTATCGATAACATCTCGATAAATCGAGATAATATCTCGTTAAATCGAGATAATTAAGTCGATTTATCGAGATAAAATCTCGATTTATCGAGATAATAAGTCGATTTATCGAGATAATTAACTCGATTTATCGAGATAAAAAAACTTGATTCATCGAGATGATATCTCGATTTATCGAGATAACAAGTCGACAAATTGAATTGATAAAAGTCATGTGGCTCTAATATGAACTGAAGGAGTGGAGGAAGGGAGAACAAGAGATGCGATCGCGTGGAAGTTTGCGCGCTGAACTGACGCCCGTACACCTGGACATTCAAAATAATACCGTTAGCCGTTAGGGCCTGAGGGCTGTACTGCCTGTCTCCAGAACGCTGCGCTGATTACTCCCTATGGGACTCACAACGAGTACGCACTTGCCCTGCCTTTCCCGTTTAAACACAATTTATAATAAATTCCACTCAAAATAGAGATTTCGCAAGAACTCTACTTTTATTATTGATTATTTCCCCCATGATGTTTGTATTTTTCTATGGCCAATTCCCGACCGATTGATATATGACCAATTGTCATATGATCAAAATCCCCAGTTATCCCCACGTTGAAAATGTAAAGGTTATCAGCTTTAATTTTAGTGACCAAATCTGAAGGGCGAAGGTCTGAAATCTCTGATTGTCTCGTTGTTGTTTTTTGCGTGTATAACACTAATGGCCCTTGTGAGTTCAGCTAGTATATAAAATCAATCATTACTGTTTAATACTATAATTATTTCCATATATATATTATTGACTAATACTATTGAACGTAATTCGAAAGTCCAGCAATATAGTCACGGATTATGAAGAAAGGGTATATTATTAATAAAGCAAAACGAAACACTGATATATTTTCACTAGCAGGTGATAAGCCGATACAATAGCACAACAACTTTCGAATAGAAGATTCCCACGACACAAGATCATTCATGCCGATACTCCTAGTTCTGACGTTCACAACTGCTGCATCGTGACAGTGGCCCCACACTAATATATTGATGACTGTCATCATATAGGCTATACCTGTCCCAGCTTGGATCCTCTCCCGTGGGATCGACGCTGAT
Source organism: Terebella lapidaria (assembly GCA_949152475.1). NCBI lineage: Eukaryota > Metazoa > Annelida > Polychaeta > Terebellida > Terebellidae > Terebella > Terebella lapidaria. The sequence continues at coordinate 32,575,840 of OX424560.1, forward strand.
AACCTCAGCCAACGTCCGAACCGGGATCAGTCAGAGGACAGGGTCATTTTTTTCTTCTCTCAATATTGTATAAAACACTAAATCCCCGAATTATTATTTTATGAGAAATGGTTATAAGGAAGTTTAAATTTGAGATCACAAACGTGAGGAACGCACAGACACGAACGCGAAAACATCAGTCACTGTGTTCTGTAGATATGGTGAAATTGAGTCACCGTGCACCGTGTAGACGCATGATGAATGGCAATTTTCTTTCAATATCGAGGTGAAAAACACAAACCACGATCATATTTTTAATTAATTATTTTACGCTAAATACCAGGGATTCCATTGAACTGAGAAAATTACACCATAAAATATTTTTCACAGATGCTGGTGAGCACGGTACCGCCGCTACCGTACTCAATAAGCACGAGGGCGTTGAATTTGTCGTTTATTTAAGTATACCGTGACACTGATTCTTCAAAGCTATATGTTTCCATGCTATTTAATTTGAGTTTATCCGAAATTTTCTCTCCACATTTCGTTTACTCGAATGCAGAAAAGTAACATATCTACAAGGGTTAATTGTTGTGTAAAAACTACACACAAACAATGGATGTATTAGTGTCCCATTCCGAAACAAAAATCTCCATATATGCTGCAGCATTTTGAAATTGAATTCCGTTATGCACTGTATATGCACAATTTTTTGTATTATAAATAATTTTCCGTGGTACACACTGCGCCAATTGATACACCCTCTCGCCTCGAGTTTTTTTTTTTTGGTTTCGAGATTTTTTTTCTAATGTCCTACCAACATATGGTTGATTTGCACTTTTGATCTCAGTATTTTATATAACTTTGACTTTTACAGTTCATTACCGACAACCAGTTTCCAGATTGCAACTGCCATTAATATTTACATGTAAACCACGTTAGATTTTGCTCTTACACAATACATTTCTCTTCACATTTTCTTTGCAATTCTATTCCATAGCATATTCTTTTTGTCCGTCATGTAATCTTAAGTACACTTGACACGATAAGTAACTTTTGATACTGTTCTTCAAATAAGAAATATTTCGGAAAGCGTTAGGTTTCTTTGCTTCCACGATTTACAGTATTTTACATATTTGACAGAACATTTTGTAGTTATTGCTGACGCTCAGATCTCTCTGCTTCCTGATAAACCCTGAGCATTCAACTGTTTTTTTTCTTCTCAAAATGACAACCATGCACATAAATCCCTTTCGCTATTTATCAAAATGCCAACTGCAGCCAAAGTTTTCGTTCTTGTTACTATATAAGTAAGTTAACACCCAGGAGACACGACATCTCTTTGTGATGAAGCCTCGTGCCGATATCCACAAACTCTTGTCCATACATGTGCCGATATCCGATACCCCATCATATAACCTCTATATATATACATGCCTGTTTATATGACCATGCATTGATAACTTTGAATATCCATCGACATATTTGTACATCCATCGATCGATATTATATATGTTTTCATTGGTGATATAAAGACTTTCAATATGTGCTTTGGGCAGCAGTGATTGCCCGCGCGCGGGTCGACCTTCATGCCAGTAATGTTTGGCCCGTAATACAACCCCTCAAAAAACATCAATAAGCGTGACTGTCAAAACGTGTGCCCCTCCTTTGATCTATCGAGCCGACACAGTTTTTGATAGTGTGTGAGAGACATTATTAAAGTTGATGACGATCACTTTGTTCCGCCCCGTTTACGACACTGCCGTTGATATATAGCAGGCCAACTTGGACATAATGGTAAATGGCATATCGTGTTGTAAATTGGCTGACTTCACCTGAGAGTCAAACGGCAATTTTCAACCGACTTTCAGACTTCCAATGTTGGCAATTTACCCCGATGTTAAATCTCACCCCAAAACTATATATGTCAGAAATCTGAGCATAATCCAGTGTTTTGTCCTGTTAGCATGAAAAAAATGAAAGCGGTAATTGGTGTAGTTTTGAATCAGAAGACTCATTGAGGTGGATTCTACACGAAAAAATAAACGCTCTAAAAAATTGCATAGATATACGTAAGCAAGCGAAAGCAAAAAATTCGTGCACGGGCCAAGAATTTCTGATGGGCTGAACGTTGAATACCTTGCTAATTTTTCAAACAAAATTTGCCATAAAGGTCTGAAATTTGTCAGAAAATTGCTGTTTGAGTCTGATGTGAAATATGCCAAGTTATCGTCACAACAACATTAGAGTTAGAAAAGCAGGCAGTAGATTTTGTAGCATCGTAAATTTAACCATACAGGTTACAGCTATAACCACTTTCAGAAATGAGTAGTTTCTATTTGTCAATAAAATGAGAAATCATACAGAATTTGGTCTGAAATTATACCAATAAATACCGGTATATATTATGTGCGTGAAATGAGTTGCGAGATTCAAACTCGGACCAATCAATATCGGATCCATTTTTTCCCTCATAGCTGCCCACGTTGCGGGGCCAGTTCTCTGCACAGTCTCGTGACGTCATTGGTGTTTGTCTATAGACACCGTGACAACTCGCAATAGGCAGCTCATTCATCCTCCAGCCAGTATTTTTTATGCACGATTCATTGCGAATTTCTGATTATCTGTCACACAACTGTGCATATATATTTAATTTATATTTCCTTAAAATACCGATATTATACTTTCACATTTGCGTCACAAGCAAGAATGCTGAATTTGGCTGATTTCAACACGCTGCAATCTCTACCAATCTCTATTGTGTGTATTATATGTATGTATTTATATATAAATAAAACAAATAAATAATTAAAAAAAAATAAATAAATAAATACTTGCCCTGAAGTCTTGATAGCAAGTAGTAATTGTCGGAGAAATTCGGATGCAGAAAGGGCTTTATATGTGCTGTGTTATGTTGAATGTAAGATAACTCAAGAAGATTATTGTTACTTCTGGTTTTTGAACCGGGATAGATTGGGAAGGAATGGTATCCCATACAGTGGGATTGACACGTAGCGGCCCTACCTAGAAATACAACACTTCGTTATTTGATCCTATCGGAGTTGATAGGTATATTGTAGACATGACATTATCTGCACGCTGGCAACATATACTGAATGCGTAAAAGACACAGGGGTAACATTTGTTGGATGTAAGATCTCGAGGAGTGTGTCAAACATTCTCCATGTCCAAGATGCATGACAGAAAATTTTGTACTTTAGAAAATTGACTCACTTTTGCATATAAGACATCCTGACCCGTCATTACTGATAAACAATTGGAAATTATTATAGACATCGTCTTATTATAGGAATGTTCAAGTATATATTTTTCAGATGAGAATTTTAGATTATTGGTAAAAATGGCACGGGATGGTGGCGTCTCAGGACCTCTTGCTATTGTGAAACAAACATATGTGTAGACTGTTGAAAAAAGTGAGCGTTTCTGTAACTATTGTCAAACTAATGATAATGCGAATTATATCGAAGACGAGATACATTTTTTGTTAGTATGTCCGCAATAAGTCACCCGTCGAAATAAATATCTTAGTGTGTACATAAGGAAAGAACAACATTTAGAAGAGATCTTCATTAAAATAATAAAATCTAAGGTAAGGAATGTATCACAAATCGATGTAAATATTTGTACCACGCTTTTACTATGCAGAGTGAAAACCGCGCACTATTAAATGTTGCAGCACTGTGTTTTGATAATAGGTATGAACTCTTGTATTTGTATATGTGGGCATGGATTTTTATACGAAGTGATTGTAACATTTCTGATGGGAACGATCCGTGGAAAGCAATAAATTGGGATGGGTTGGGGTTAAAAAGTTATCCCAAACAAAAAGATTTCGATAGCATGCAATAATATAATGAAACTATACATTCTCCGCACCAAAATACACAATCGTTGATAAAACAGTTTGATCATATTCCGCGTGTGATCAATCCTCATAAAAATATATCGTTTTTCTCCGTATTTCGCTATGACGATTTTTCCACATAGTCAGTACACGGCTAGTAATTGTAAGTATAGAACACGATATTTAGGTTTCAGTAAAAACCTGCAAAGACCGTACAGATCAGCTGTGAATCACCGATAAACCTAGTCATTCGGCTCAGTGTGGGGTTTTAAGGCATAACACTGCCATGGTATGGGGATAGGGACAGAGAGGTTTACTTATTTCTGCAATATTTTTTTTACAAAACTGTAGGCCCAATAGGCAGTATACATAGGCTACGACCAAGATACGACCATGCTGCGATCTAAAGTTTTCCGTGTTTTGCTTTAAAACACAATTAATAAATTACAGTAATACAGTCTACAGCAATAAACACGACAGCAACTGAGCTGAGCGTTTTCGTTTTACCAAGACAACTTGGGAATACTATCTTTAATCTGGTTTTTGAGTAATAGTATTTCGTGACCATGCATCACACTAATTGTGTATATATTTGTTATAACAAGCTAATATAGTATAATTCTTGGGCTTTAGTCCCGTTATTGAAATATATTTGGAGATCTGATCTTTCACGAAAATGTCCACAAGAGAAGATATGTGTATAGATATAGAGTGAGGTTAGAGCGACCAGATTCATTTTCCCTGACAAAAACTTCAGGGTACAAAAGAGAAGCAAAAAAAATGTTTGTTTACATGCTACATTTTGTGTGGAGTGTTAGACATGTACCACACATGCTGAGATTAATTTATAATTTCAGGATTTCATTGTGAAACTCATCAAATGAAGTCGTTCATTGGTTATAGCAAAAGGTAAATAGACAATGCATCTATTTTACCATTGAAAATAATGAGTGTTTGCCATATATATATATATATATCGCTGTTCGCGAAAGCGCTCTGATGATTAGATAAATAGACTGCTCATACCGACTATGGTGACTGGTAGGTCAAGTGTCATGATACGATGAACTTGTTGTAGATCAATTGGCTAGGACATAAACCGTAGCGATGATATACATCCATCACATGCTAATACACAGCTCGGGGACGCTAAGTTAGAACACTCTGGACAATTCGCCATGTGAACGAGATTTTGTTCGTATTTTAAGATTCATGCAACAGCATGCATCGACAACATACGTATTGTTTCCGATAGGCTTGGAGGTTAATCTATGGTTAACTTTGTATTTGTTATTGAAGGTTATTTTTAATAAAAGCAATAGTGGACATTTTGCCAGAAATTGTGCACAAGTCTTGTCTGGCAGTATCTGACAGTTCAATTAACAAAATTCAACTGTTATTGCACCGGTAATTGAAACTCTATTTTCCCAATTTCATTCCCTAATTTGGACTTGTCGATGTGTATTTGAAGTGCTGTTCCGTGTAGGGAGCGCCCCTGTGGTATGTTTACGTGTACCTTTACGAGTACATAGTTCGACTAACTACATGCACACAATTTGATTTATATACATAAACATATATATCAAAACAATTGTATGTTTCACAGTTAGTCATTCCAAACACTTATGCTACTCATATTGCCACCCATAATTCACAAGGTCCACCTTATTGTGATTGGTGTATTTTTGCGAACGGACGGACAATATACCTACTATTAATACGATGTGATCGTGCATTGTTACAATTCACTTCAGTAATCCGAAAATAATATTATGTTAATATTTCGTTCATTTTTTTTGCATATTGGAATTTCCACCATCGTATGCACAAGGTGGTCTGACGTTATGGTTCGGAAATGTTCCCGCTAGTGCGCGGCAGATGGCGCCACCTCCCGAAGCGCTGTGTCAGCGGCGGCTGACGGTCTGAGGAGCGAGGCTGCTGCCACCTCGCGGGACAAAGCTCAACCACTGAGGGCTAAAAATCTGCAATCGGCCCATACATATGAAACATTATATGTCAAACACTCAATGTGAGCTCAGAAGAATTTCCCACAAATCTTGTCAATCTGTAGAAAGATCACGTGGTAACTCAGATTCATTGATACAAGACTACTCGTATATGTACTTACCATGCGTGGTAAGTGCAGCTGTTTTTAAACATAATATTTTGATTAATTCTTTGAAAAATTTCTTCCACAATTATCTGTAATTAATTTTATCTGCCAATTATTTAATGACATGTATCACTTATATATCTGATTTCCTGTCCTATACCGTTCTGTTCTCATATATTCGGGAGGGGTACTTTGAAAACAGAATGGGTAGCTTGAAAACACCGCTATAAAAGTGAAACAGGGGAGGGGGTGGGTAAACAGAGGTGGGTAGCTTGAAAACGGTCCCCCCCCCCCCCCTGGTAATTTAAAATCAATTGCGTTGCAGTATGAAAAAAACTGCAGTATGAAAAAACCTGCAGTATGTATGAGAACCTGCCGTATGTATGAGAACCTGCCGTATGTATGACAACCTGCCGTATGTATGACAACCTACCGTATGTATGACAACATGCAGTATGTATGACAACATGCAGTATGTATGACAACATGCAGTATGTGTGACAACCTGCCTTATGTATGACAACCTGCCGTATGTATGACAACCTACCGTATGTATGACAACCTACCGTATGTATGACAACCTACCGTCTATGGAATAGGAGCTTGTCGTACAAGGTATCACATCTTGTAATACGGTAACATTTTCAGGCAGCTGACTTGTCTTTAACTACCGGTAGGCTATATATTTCAGTATAGCATGTATTTACTGATATTCACAGATAAATTCTGATACAGAATTTTAGCACACAATATTGCGAAACATTTTAAAGTTTTTCATCTCTTTAATTACTATTTAGATCACGCCAGTATAATTTCCATTGTCAGATAATCCGAAAAAAAAAACAATCATTGAAGATGTAAATACCGTGAGCATGTATGCATCCTCGGTAAATCGGATTATAACCAATGTATGGCTATCAGATGCCGTATCGGTTTGTACATCGTACTGCATGGTGTATCGAATTGAGGAGTCGAGAACGTCAAGTTGTAACAAAGTAATTATACAGCAACTTGACGTATCAACATATAATTACAGCCAATAAAACCGGATTTCGATGATGCTATAATGGCAATAGATATACATTAATATATATTTCTTAAAATGGAAATAAGCTTACTCCTTCACTTACCAAAGTGATTCCAGACTTTTGAAAAAGAATATATATATATAAATATAAATATATAAAACAAATTTCAATAAAAAATGGTCAGCCTATTATATCTATTTTCGATGATCAAACTCGAATTGTATTTTTGAAAATTCAATACATGAATTCGTTGTAGGTTTTTCGGTAACTAGAAATTTCGTTAATACAGGTTTCGCTCAATTATTTCGCTAAATAAATGGTGGCTGCTGGGCGTTCGTTATGTCGTCGTTATCCGCGTCCCAGTATTTATATGTCTTACACTATATCCATGTATTTACTTGCGCACTGTAGCCTATTTTTATCGTGTCCGATGGCGGCCATCTCGCAACCTCGTAATTTCGTGGCGAGGTTGCGACGCGAAGTTGCGAGGTTGCGACACGAATTTGCGAGATTGCGATGCGAAACAACGAGATAGCGACGCGAAACAGCGAGACAGCGACGCGAAACAGCGAGAGAGCGACGCGATTTATTCTCGTTGATTCGCGTCGCTACTTCGTAGCCGCGCGTCGCTACTTCGCAACCGCGCGATCACATTTGATCGGAAATGACGAGAAATTCTGTTCACATCATGAACTATACCGTCCAAACTACCGTAGATTAACCGTCCCAGAAACTTCACGCTCACGCAACCTCTCTGGCGAGGGAGCCACACGAAGTTGCGAGGTAGCGACGCGAAGTTGCGAGATTTTTCGCGTCGCTACCTCGTTGTTCCGCGTCGCTGTCTCGCTATTTCGCGTCGCAATCTCGCAACATCGTGTCGCAACCTCGCAACTTCGCGTCGCTCTCTCGCCACGAAATTAGGAGGTTGCGAGATGGCCGCCATCGGACACCATATATTTTGGTGTATTGTTTCATCAAGCTTACCATTACTTGTATCGTCTTTTAAGCATGTTTTCTGTGACTTATGATGTATACGTCGCGCGCATTATTGAGCTTGTAGCTTTTAGTTGTTAGAATAAAGCTCGTTTTGCCCCCTTTGTTTGACTTGGCTTAATTAAATAATACGTTCCTTGGGAGAAAATGTATTAAATAATACGTTCCTTTACAACGTGATTTTGGATACACATCGTGATGTTCATATATAGTGCTTTATCACACGCAACATTTTATTCACATATTGGAAAGTTTGGTATCGGATTGATGCAAATGTTGTGCAGCATTAGATTATATGAAAACATCGAAAGGTGATAGCGCTCGTTTACTGCATATGAGTGACATTTAGTGATAAGCCCACGATCAACCTTACAGCCGTGGTGCCAAAAGAGAAGGTGTTAAGATATGTGTTAACAAAAGTTACAATATAGCCTTCCTCCAAATAATTATGATCTTCTCAAAGAGAGCCATCGCGGCAGCTAAAATATTGCTTACATACAGTAGGCCTCCGTGTACATTATAGGATACATGTATATAGACTGATGCAAAGCAATTAAAACTAAATTATGTTTGATATAAAATTTATAATTATACTTATAATTGTTTCAATGAATTCCAAAGAGCCGCCAAATTTGGCAATGACAGATCTATTTTTTGTTCGTTATACCTCTAGGTATTATAATCCTTATCATTGCCAGGGTGAAGTACAATTTTCACACCATATAGATCTATACGGTACGGTGCCGAACACGAGAATATTTTTTTTGGAACATGTTTTATTTCGTCCCGACGAATTATTATTTGGTCCAGACGAATTAGTGTTTCGTCCAGACGAATTAGTATTTCATCCAGACGAATTAGTATTTCGCCCAGACGAATTAGTATTTCCTCCAGACGAATTAGTATTTCGTCTGGACGAATTAGTATTTCGTCTGGAATAATTACATGTATCATGCATATAGTATGTTAGATTCATGGAATGAGTTATAGTTATCCATATGTGTATCCTGAGTGGAAGAACAACCCCCTCTCCCTTTTGTGCCCTGAATAGCACCTTTTGTGCCCTGAATAGCACCAGAAATACATAAAGAGAAATCTATCTCTTTATGTATTCCTGGTGGCACTGACTGATGATCTTTAGGCGTTGAGCTTTGCTGGTGATCACCTGTCGACGGATAGAAGTCCCTGACTGCTTAGATGTTTGTTGGTAGTACAGCACACTACGGTCCATTAAGAACTGTTTATCACATCGGCGGGTATAAGGGGGTATAATATATAAGGATTTTACTGTTTGTAACAATATTCAAAACCGCGCAATGCGCTACTATTTGGGTGTGCATAGGTTTGCTCCAAATGCTGGATTGCAAGGTGATCTAGGTTTGATCTAGGTTGGCTATATATATACTTGCTCTTGTCACTATAATAAACGAATGAATCTATGAATCTGAATCTGTGCATGCACTGCATTTCGCGATGTGTGTTATAACTCATTTCAATTGTATGCAATTAGTAGGTACAAGCGATGATTATAATAAACCAATTAAAATCACTCTATCTCATAAAAGCATCAATAACGAATCTCATTAAATATCTATCGTCGGTTAATATACATTTATTAAGGGTCACGGTAATTGATTGTCACGGTTTATATACATTTATTGAGAGTCATGGTAATATGCATACCAGTCGGCTGTAAAACGGATTTGAAAGTGTGTCGAATGTGCTTATCTATTGCTTCCCAATATAATGGAATGTACCGGTAGGCCTCTATCTCGATTGGATTACAGTTGTCTTATTGAATAGCTTGAAGCATACAATAACATGCGTTTGTTGGGTCATGTACTAATTGCAATCAAACTCAGGGGGTGTAAATTATCGCAGCCGACTTGCGAAATAATGTATCCCCGTGCACTTTATCGCAGCGCCTCTGCCATATTCTGAACCCCTGATACGTTATTTAGAGGGTGCAGTATTTCGCGCTACACCGGGAAGGTGCCTCGCTCATTTGAGCATGTCGACGGCGATTACAAACGGCCGTCAGATGTTATATCGTTTGCGGAGCTAGTGTTCGGGACCATGGCAATCTTGGATATCACCCACATAGAGGAGGACTCGCGAGACAGGACCTTAGGTATGATTCGCCACATATCTTTCAAATATGTCCAAAGTCATTCATAAATTGAATGACTTTGGACATATCAACAGACAACCTGGCTCCGAAAAGGAGTCACACTAGACACCCTAGTGTTTTTTTTTGACACCCTAGCAGTTGAGCAGATTCTCACCTAACCAGTCATTCATTTATTGACTTCAAAATATATCGTTTATGGGTTTCTGATACAGGTAAAAGCAGAAATACATAAAGAGAGAGAGAGATCTCTATTTATGTATTTCTGGTAAAAGATAATAAAACACAGTGACATCCAAAGAAAGTTAATATAATTTGGAAAAAAAAATTGAAGGATGGGGGGGGGGGGGGGGGTTTATGTCTAGCCTCTCGATTATCAGGTAAGGGATTTTGTCTCAGGAATTGATGTCCGGGTGGCTTTCGTCCCGGGGGGGTCTTGTCCTGGGGGATTTTGTCATACATTCGAGTTCTGACGCAGACTTGTGCAACAGGTTACCCCGTGTCTCCCAGGAGCAGCCACGCATGGCAAGTGACTTGCGATATATAATGTCCGGTTTGCATTTTATCGCAAACGGCGGCTTGCCATATTCTGTCCCCCCGTGAATACGACTTAATTCCGTGTGTTGAACTGACCATTCCGTTTGATCTCATCGCCATCTCCTATTTACAATGACCACCACTCACATGCATGGTTAGATAATTTCATGAGCATGGATGACACCAACAAGATGTGTTCTATCCTCAGTGACACAAATGTAGCAAAGCCTGCTGCCAGAACCCTATATACAATTCTAGAAATGCGAAGACTGATTTTATATGGTTAATGTGTATATATTCTCATCAATGTGTACATATTTATCAATGCAACGTTGTACTGTTTTAACACTCTCTATGTTTTATATTTGTCTAAATACGCCTGTATAGTCTCTCATAACTCTTATTAGAGTGACTGGTTCTATAATGGTCTTATTTATGTTTTGTATTTACATGTGCCGGAACCGGGTGAGACTTAAATAAATAAATGATAATAATAATAATAATATAGAGCCCATGCAACTGTTAATTAGAGGCTATGCATAGCGATTATGACTACATGTATTTTCTTAAAGCGATGTCTTAGTGAGTGTCTAGATTTTATTCTATACACACAATTTTGGCAAAACCGGTATTTCGTTCGATACAATTGATACGTCATCACACTTTAGAAGGTTTATTCGTAGCAAGTTCTTGTGAATAGTGTTTTATAGTTTTACAGTAGCCTATTTTGTAACGGATTGAAGCTTGAACTAGTTATGAGTGCATCTGTTCAATTTCCGATCGAAGTATACGTTCGGTATATTAATATTGAGAGTTTTACAAAACATATTTTCGGGTCCCCCCAACACACGTCCACCAAAAGTCGACCGATCTGGGGTGAATTTTACGGACACTTGATGCACTATTGATATGAAATAACACAAACACGATTTATTTAATTATCCGTCACTCATTTCCAAAACAACTTCAAAATTAGGTTCATATAGCTGCAATCTACTATATTGATACATCAATTGAGAGCAACATTGATATCTCATGTCTTTGTTGGGTATAGGCTCTTTGTTGGGTTGGGTAAATTGACAACGGGAAGTCTCTGTCTGTACATTCATAATAACATTCACAATAATGACAATTATATCACCTTGTCTATTGAATACTTTTATTTGATCTAAAAATGTTTCAATACCGATTTAAAACACAACGATTAAGACAGATACTGAAGTACCCAAATACGACTCAGCTTGACCTTATGTAATTGTGCTGTAATACATGTACGTGTCGATACCATGTATCATAATATACGTTTGATTACATAACAACTTTCATGATAATCATCTTGTTCACAACCCGTCATATAAGCGTGTATTCATAGTGGGTCAGCTGAGATCATTCAGCTGGTGAAACCTAGGAATAAAAGAACGCCATGGCCCTGTCGATAATTACATGACCACGGACGTTTCACAACAGACAGGGTCAGTTGACTGCGGACTCGCCATCGCCATCGGACTCGCCATCGCTTACATAACGACCGTGTGCCATGGACACAAACCCGAACAATATCGTGTGTCACAGTCCGAGCTGAGGACACACTTCGCGCACTGTTTAGAGAAACAGCATATCACATCATTCCCAGCGTCACGGAAACGCAAACGTGCTGCACCAGTCCACACAGAGATCCTGGTCTGATAACCGATGATGATTTCATGACTATCATAATGATTTCTTGACTACATATTTTCGTCAGTATTTCATAGTTTTTTCATGAATATCAATCGATCGCTTTTAACGGTATAGCCTACAGTATACACTTGCGCACTGGCCAACCATGGATCCATACAAAATATATTCATCAATGTACATGTAGAACATCAAGGTCATATATAAACCCTGATATTTGTGAATCTAACGTCTTGTACGATACCAGAACACATGACAGAATTAGCTATTTTTTGTACAAAGCGGTCGACATTCACACTGAATATACCATGTATCATGCACCGTAATTGTTATTTGCACACTCTTTGGTCTTTCTGTTCTCTCACTTTGGTTACCATCTATGTGCATATGGGTTGTGAGACTCTCATGACTAATAAGGTCATATCAATAAACAAAATATCCATACCGTATTATGTAGTGTTGTAAAATATAATTTTTGTCGTCCTACAATATTTGTCATTCTACAGTATTTCACTGCATGGTATGAAAAATAAATATAATCCATCTATATGAGCCAAAGATATAGTTACTCTATGCTCGTGATATTCCTCCACATATTCCTGATTGCAATTAATAAATCAACACTCTCACGGGGTGCAATATTTGGCAGGTCTTCGCAGCGAAAAGTGCACCCCCTGTAATTGTATTGAAGGGGATACAAAATCTCGCAGCGATATTTCGTCTCCCCTAAAAGAGACGGGGGAAGGGGGGTACAGTTTTTCGCGTTTTCGCGCTACGATCACAGCACCACAAACAAGTTCCAGTACCGGTCACCGCAACACGCCATTGACCTGATAACCCCCGGCGGATACCTTGCCGAGCTCGATTTATCACAGGCCTACCGCGTCGTCCGCGTCCACCCATCCAACTACCCAGCCTTGCAGACTGAAATAAAGTTCCGTGGTCACGCCCAAAACACTAGATTTGTGGATACAAGATTATCCTTCAGGTGTTCTCGCAGTCCTGAACTCTTCAACGCCCTCACTCAGGCCGCCCGGCTTATTATCATGATATCAAAGGGCTTCCCCAATATTACCGTTTATCTTGACGATTTTTTGATCACGTCCACGGATTATGAGACGTGCCGCCTAACGCCCTCATTTCAGTTCTCCGAAAGCTCTGATTCTGGATTAATTACAACAAAGTGGTCGGCCCTGTTCAACGCTTAACATTTCTCGGTATTGTTTTGGATACTTGCACTATGAAATTTCGGTGGTGTATGAGGCGGATCCGGATTTAGGGTATGAAACCCGGAGGCGGAGGCGGAGGCGGAGCCGGATTAACCAGGTTTGAAACCCGGATCCGGACTCATGGCATCTTCCACGGCTGTAACCATAGCTTGCACACATCTGTTCGCTTCACGGTTACCATATTATTGGGCGCAACTGTACAGGACAACTGCAATTGTATAGTAATATCCAAAATCGATGGATAGAAAACAGTATGCATCCGTCAGTTGACAAACATCAAATGGCATCTTGTGATAGTAAATGGTGATATCTTGTGATATTACATCTTGTGATAGTAAATGGAATGGAGCATAAATCTAACTCGAAATAATGGTTAGCTTAGGCCTACTGCTGGTCTGAATCAATAACTAGATTACTTCATAATAACGTAATCACAAGCCAATGTATCACATACATTTAGTGCATATATGTCACATCATTTTCGGCAATAACTTTGTTTAGGATCGTCGGATCAATTTGAAATTTTATATTTACATTTGACTTGAAACCGTACGGTCTCACCAAATTCCAAACTTTTATGTTGAAAAGTAAAAAAAAATGGCAACCTACCGAATGTTGAATGATGGTCCCAAATGGTATATGTAAAATCAGGAAAATTTGGGGGTTTCATTGTCACCACTAAGAAAATGTGGTAAGCTTTTGATTTGGATGGCACATACCGGTATACGTAGGAAAGCTTATCAGGGACATCACTTTTTTTATTCATCACGTGAAACTCTGTTCCACAGTGACATAAAACCCATTGCATATTTTTCATATTCAACACGTGTAATATCGCGTAACGTCACCGTGGTAAATTACATAATCACGGGCGGCGAAATCAAGTGGAAAACCACTAAAATCAGAGAGTGTTCTGCTAAAATCCGCTGTAAATCCAGTTAAAATGCTCTTAAAGGGCCGCATGATGTGATAAATGGAATCTCAAATGAGCGTCCATTTAATATCAAATTTATGATTAAATTCGCCCAGGCTCGCATAAAGCAAAAGTTCTATGGCTCGTCTAATGAATTTGATATCAAATGGGCACTCATTCAAGATGCTCTTTAGGGAATAACTTTTTTCTGGAGGATGATCTGGGTAAACCTAGAAAACTGGCAATTAGGCCTAAGTATTCAGAACCCGGAATTTGTTATTAAAATCTGGGAATAAATGTTCAAACCTTGATTCCACCCCAATGTTATGCCCAAAAACCATCTGACATTTTGTGTTCAACTGGAATTCAACGTAAGGTATACATATGAAACTCTTCAGTGTGTCATGTCTTTTCGGCAATAATAGAATTACAGGTATTCCCCTGTTTTCATGTGGGATTTACGACTCGACTATTGCACAGGTAGAGCCTTGGGAACTTTCGCCTAATCCGGATCCGGGTTTCATACCTGGTTAATCCGGCTCCGGCTCCGCCTCCGGGTTTCATAGGGCCTACCCCAAATCCGGGTCCGCCTCCGGCTCCGGATCCGGGTTTCATACCCTACCGAAAATTTCTTTGCCCGCGGACAAAATTCACGATTCAACTATGTGTTTGAACCAAACCCGCAGTTGCCATAAGTTACCAAGCGCGACCTGCAAAGCTCGGCAGGTAAACTAAACTGGGCAACCCAGTGCGTATATGGAGGCATTTACAAGGAGGACACTCGACCGCATCAATGGCCTTCGCAGACCATGGCATCGCACTCGCTTCACTCGCGACATGCTGGCTGACATTGCTTGGTGGTTAGGTTTTCTTCAGGTGTTCAATGGTCAGATGGAACAACGTCCGCTAACCCCCATGGTAATGGACGCGTGTGATTATGCGGCGGGAGTTTTCTACGCGGGAGACTGGATACACAATTCATGGATCCCTTGCTGGCCCGCGGTCAGCCAACTCCCGATCAACTACCCGGGCCAACTGCTTGCGCTCGAGCCCGCCGCTCGTCGTTCATCATTCACCAGCAAGCACCCCAGACATGGCCTCCCTGTCTCGCATTTACTGGCTGTCAGTCACATTCAACTTCCGTCTGCTCGCTGTATAGTTTCCTATCTCAGTTTCTACACCAAGATGATTTTGCGCTACGCTGCATATCTAGCGCAAACCCTGAAGTTTGCATCTGTCAGACAATACCTTAACATTACTCGGAATATGCACCTTGAGTGGGAGTTACCTAACCCCCTCCTGGGTATCTACCATCTGAACAGCAACCTCCGGGGCATGCCGCATCCTCGGAGATCAGCAGAGGCGCAAGCTTCCTATCACCCCGAATATTCTGCGTCACACGTGGTATACGACGGCGGCAATTTTTGGATCTCGTGCTTTCGCCTTAAAAGGTAGGGCGAGAACGCGAAAACACGAAGCGAAAACGCGAAAGTACGAAGCGAAAAGACGAAATTACGAAGCGAAAACCCGAAAACACGAAGCGAAAATTCGAAACTGAATCTCGTCTTTTCGCTTCGTGTGCTCGTCTTTTCGCTTCTTGATTTCGTGTTTTCGCTTCGTGTTTTCACGTTCTCGCCCGTTTCATAGGCGAAAACCCGAGATCTCAAAATGGCAGTCGTCGTGTGCACTCAATGCTGTATATCTGACCTGACGATTCAGTAATGATTATCCGCCAAACATGGCTGACTGATAATGAACAAATGTCTGAGATGTCTTTATTGAATGAAATGCAACTAATAATAATAGCAATAGTTGTTGTATGGTGTACGACGGCGGCCATTTTCGAATCTCGTGCTTCGCCTGAAAAAGCAGGCGAGAACGCGAAAACACGAAGCGAAAATGCGAGAGTACGAAGCGAAAAGACGAAACTACGAAGCGAAAATCCGAAAACACGAAGCGAAAACTCGAAACTGAATCTCGTCCTTTCGCTTCGTGATTTCGTGTTTTCGCTTTTTTTTTTCGCGTTCTCGCCCATTTTTATAAGCGAAAACCGGAGATCCCAAAATGGCCGCCGTCGTGTGCACTGAATGCTGTATATCTGACCTGACGAGTCGGCAATGATTATCCGCCAGACATGGCTGACTGATGATGAACAAATGTCTGAAATGTCTTTATTGAATGAAATGCAACTATTAATAATAGCAATATTTGTTTTGTGCTTTTTAGAGAGACTGAACTGATTGATATTATTTATATTAAATACATAATTTTATGGGGTATTATACATTGCATTTCAGTGTTCCTCCATCCATGATAAGCGGCCGTCACGGGCCGCTAATCATTGATGTCAGGCCATTAACTATGTTTGACGCCCTATAAAATCATGCATAAAACTGATAATCTAATTTTAATCCGTCTATCAGTACCCCTGCAACACCCTTCACGGAGCGAAAACACGAAATCACGAAGCGAAAAGACGAAAACACGAAGCGAAAAAACGAGATTCAGTTTCGAGTTTTCGCTTCGTGTTTTCGGGTTTTCGCTTCGTAGTTTCGTCTTTTCGCTTCGTACTCTCGCGATCTCGCCCTACTTTTTAAGGCGAAAACACGAGATCCAAAAATGGCCGCCGTCGTACACCATAGTTTTGTGCTTTTGAGAGAGACTGAACCGATTGATATTATTTATATTATGCATGATTTTATAGGGTATTATACATTACATTTCAGTGTCCCTCCATCCATGATAAGCGGCCGTCACTGGCCGCTAATCATTGCTGTCAGGCCACTCAATATGTTTGACGCCCTATAAAATGTCTATTAGTACCCCTGCAACACCCCTCACGAAGCGGAAACACGAAATCACGAAGCGAAAAGCGAAAACACGTAACGAAAAGACGAGATTCGGTTTCGAGTTTTCGCTTCGTGTTTTCGGGTTTTCGCTTCGTAGTTTCGTCATTTCGCTTCGTACTTTCGCGTTCTCGCCCTACTTTTCAAGGCGAAAACATGAGATCCAAAAATGGCCGCGGTCGTACACCATACTTTCGCGCAATGTTAACCTGACCGATCCCGTGTGTTTACTGCTCTTCTTCGGTCTGCTGCGCGAAGTGAGTGTTTCACCCAACAGCACGACACCCTCTTCTCATTGCCTCCACCGGAATGACATCCTGTTCTTCGACTGGGGCCTAGACGCCCACATCCACCCAACAAAGACGATACAGTTCAGAGAGCGCTCACTGCAGATCCCGCTCACGCGCCAATCACACAACCAGCTATACCCCGTACAAGCTATCTTCCGCGCCTTCTCCGTCACACCCCGGGTGCCGGGAGATTCCCCAGCGTTCATGTTGCCCGGGCAACCCAAGCCTGTACCCCTCACCGGCCGGGTATTTGCGGGCCGTCTTCAACAGTGCCTCCGCCTGTGTTCTCTGGATACATCCAATTACAGCGGCCATAGCTTCCAAAGGGGCCGAGCCTCCTTCGCCTTCCAGGTTGGGATCCGTGCGCTGGGAGACTGGAGGAGTTCCGCCTACCTCGGGTAAATCACGATACCACACGAGAAACTTTTTATGAGTATCCATTAATTAAATGCAGAAATCTTCCCGTAATTAAGTCAATGATTCTGTCCCATGAACTTTACTTTAATTGACATTATATATATCTACTCCTACCTTCTCCTACCCAAATTATTATATGTCTTACATGTATGACCAAGACCAATATTGGTCCAATACTGTTCCAAACTTCACTACTGTTAAATATTGTCCATCATCATTCCGAATTTCATCAACCTAATATATTATATAACTTATTATTAAAGCTAATTGCTTTTGGCGCGAAATTTGAACTGTTTTTCATTCGATCACAAGACCGGCAAAGGGGCAACATCATCTATGTTAATATCGTGGCACTTGATGAAAATCTACACTAAAATAAAAATATTAAGTTATGAACAACATCTTAACTAATTGGCTATACACAGACTAACTGGTATGTAATAAATTTATGAATTACAATTGGTCACAAATGAAAATACAACTAGTTAGAATATCTGAGCAGGAATATAATTATAAATGGTAAACTAATTATTAAACTCTATCGTGGCCAATATTAACATAATAGTTAACACCTACATCCCAAATACACCGTTTAGTCTGAACGCAGGTTTAGCGTAATTGCCTTCTGTGTCTTCAGGCATCAGGTCGACTACTTGGAGACGGGAGAGGTGCGAGCTGGGCTCAGCCACTGCAGGGGTAAGTTGTAGTTTATTAAATAAATAGCCTTTTGCTCGTGGAGTAATGTCCGGGCCATCGGTAGAGAAACAAACTATTGAATCATGGTTTTAATTGCAAATTATATCAGTAAATAATCAGTGCATGTATTGTAGGTTTTGCGTGTATAAATATTGTGTAATTTATATAGTCCAGTCATTGTGATTATGAATATCATTTACCAAATCCGATTGTGTACGTATTAGTACATCTTTTGAATATATATTGGAACTCATCGTCAGTATTATTTGTTGACTTTATGCCAGGTGTATGGACCAATAAATCTACGAAACGTCTGTTGTTTGTGCGTGGGCCATGTATTACACTATATCCATATATTTTTTTGCGCACTGTAGCCTATTTTGGTGTATTGTTTCACCAAGCTTATCATTATTGTATCGTCTTTTTAGCATGTTTTCTGTCACTTATATTATATACGTCGCGTACATTATTGAGCTTGTAGCTTTTAGTTGTTAGAATAAAGCTCCTTTTGACCCCTTCGTCTGACTTGGCTTAATGAACGTATATATAGTGTGTAACTGAACAACACGACTGAGCAAAAGTAACATTTTTATTTTGTGGCTCCACAACATCAAATACAATAGAAATAGCGTCGATACCAAACAATCTGAAGAATATATTGATGAAAAAATCCACAAAAACACGATATATTTCACGCCCAACCATTACCCCGATTCATATGTTTATTCATATATATCTTATATTATCACTGCTATATCGACATTGTAAATATGTCATTTGAAGCAATGTGTGTGGGTCGTTTCAGTGTAAGACATTATCCTCAAACTATTTTTTGTCTATTATATATATATTTAATTTCAGGAACACTTTTTGCTAACTTAGTAAGGGAGATATATGCAATGGCGGTGCGCTGAGATGCACTGAGATGATGAGTAATAAGTCTATTTCCACGTTTTCGAGCATGCTGTGGTCGATTCTTGTGTCTTTATAATAAAAGCAAATTGTCTCCATTTTCTACAGGAAATAAAAGGAAAACACCAAAATGTTCACCACCAAATAATGTCAAATCCAGACAGACAATTTGGAATTAATTTATTAATTTCAATTAAAGATCTACGGACCAGCGCATACGTGGCACCAGATCTCAGGAGCCAGTCATAGGTCCTCAGGGACTCCAAACACCTACCAGCTTCCCCGGGGCGTCCAACGGCCCGATCGGTAATGGCATTTTGGACAGTGCGCGTGGACAGTGCGCGTATTGCGCCTGTTGCAGCAGACAAACAGCTTTCCCACACTTCATCCACTTTAATTGTTCTGGCGTGGTATAGAGTGCTTAATGGCTTGTGTCTATGGTTCATTCCAGCCAGTCTATGTTATGGACTTCTTTTATGGCGTGTGTCTATAGGGCATTTCAGTCAGTCTATTGGATAGTGTTTTATGGCGTGTGTCCATGGATCACTTCAGCAGGTATATGGCATGAATTTGTTTATGGCGTGTGTCTATGGAACATTTCATTTAGTCTATGTTGTCATATAATGTTTTATGGCGTGTGTCTGGATCATTTCAACAGGTATATATTATTGATTTGTTTATGATGTGTGTCTATTGATCTCTTCATTCAGTCTATGGTGTGGACTTCTTTTATGGCGTGTGTCTATAGGGCATTTCAGTCAGTCTATTGGATAGTGTTTTATGGCATGTGTCTATGGATCATTTCAGGAGGTATGTGGTATGGATTTGTTTATGGCGTGTGTTTGTGGACCATTTCAGTCAGTCTATGGTATGGACTTGTTTTATGGCTTGTGTCTATAAGGCATTTCATTCAGCCTATTGTATAGAGTTTTATGGCTATTGTATATCGATCATTCCAGTCAGTCTATTGTATGGAGTTGTTTTATGGCGTGTGTCTGTGGATCATTTCAGTCAGCCTATTGTATATCGTTTTATGGCGTGTGTCTGTGGATCATTTCAGTCAGCCTATTGTATATCGTTTTATGGCGTGTGTCTGTGGATCATTTCAGCCTGTATAGTTCACGTTGTTTTATGGAATGTGTCTATGGATCATTTCGACCAACTGTATATTATTGTGTGGCGTGTGTCTACTTATGGATCATTTCAGTCAGTTCATGTGATGGATCTGTTTATGGCGTGTGCCATGGATCATTAAAAAATATAAATAACACATAAATCGTTTACAATGGCACTTTATACCACGTCACAATACCAACAAATCTGAATATGTACAATTAGTGCAACAACGTGACAGAACATAACAGTTTGACTTGACTCAAAGATTCCAATGAAATTATGTACACATTCCGTACAACAATGATATCTGTAATGTGACACATGTTTCTTCCAATGCCCAGCAGGCAGACATTCAACCTGGTACGCACTCAACACCCTCTCACAGGCAGCTCGTCCCGCCGAGGTCTGCACACAACCAAACCAGACCGGCCGGCAAGCTACATTATGAAATATCAATAGATAATTAGCTGGGTGGTATCATACACAAGATATTAAGTAGTTTGTGCAAGTATTGGAAACAAGATTGTATTGTAATCATAGAAATACCGAGGACTGTCACACCTTACTGCTCGGAGTTATCATAATATCTCTCGCATGTTCGCATATACCACAATCAAACAGTCGGTTTATTACAAACGCATTCGCCTGTTCCATGACAAAAATATTTAGTGGGAAATGAAAAAGGAGCATCAAATATCCTTCCCCCAACTCTCCCCATCTGAACATGTGACTTATATTTGACTGAGTATGAAGGTAAACATTCACATGTACAGAACATTCATTCACCCACATGGGATGTGCATAAAGTTTCAAAAATATTCAATATAATATTCATTCAAGGATTCCGCCAATGTAAAATCGCTTGTTGATAGCATAGACTGCCCGTACGAATATTTGGAATATGTATCTGCTTTAGGGGTTACTACTTGATGGACACCTTTTACCTGTTTACACACGAAATCAGTAAGTTGGATTTAAAAAAAAAATGATTTTTTTCGCACACGGGTGCTTTATTACAATAATTATCTACGGATGTCATTACAACACAGGGTGAGGCATGTTGGTTATTGCCATTACCATATCTGAAATAATGGGTGATAATAACTATAATCAACGATTAGACGACACAGTTACAAAATAACACGTCACTATTCTTGTAACAATGAACGCTCACAACACAGCAAAAGCTGATACTGAATGAGTCAAATAGCTTCATCTCAAATGTGTTTCCTATATATTATATAAACATATCATATCGTCAAATATGACGTCAGGTGGTCGATGCCACTTTATCCCATTATCGCTCACTACACCAAACTAAACAAAACGAACTTAAGCATCACTAATGCACAATCTTGTGATTGAATAAGTTCGAACTATCACTATAATTGTATTTGCATGTTTCCCGTATTTTTTACCTTTACACTCTGGCAATAATTTTTTCAAGTGTGTCACCTACGTTTTTATATTTATGAATATTGATAACGTACATGAGACTGTAAATTTGTAGTACCGAATAGTACCAAAGACAGAGTCCAGTTACGATTGGTGAGAGTACAATTTTTCAGGCTATCTCAGTTTGAATACAAAAGATATCCCTAAGTGGGCCCAAGTAGCGCACCTTACTCTGTTAATACTACTCACCCACTGAATGTATACCATATTTAATCCGTCTGGCACAAATTTAATCTTCATTGAATTTAGAAGAAATAGTAAGGTGCGCTACATGAGCCCATAAATTTATCAACTCATTCATGCAATGCTACAAGGATCGTGATATGTAAACAATCCAACTGAATGTGCAGTTGACAGTACAAGCTAACAATATCGTTTCCGTTTTTATACCGAACGCCTATCTTTTGAGATTATATATACAATGAACAATTGCACACACGACAAAATGAACGAAAGACATGACTGGAATAGGACTGGTGCGATCTGGAACCTCCATGGATTCTGTACACATATTTTGGAACTACAACAACAATAATACCACGGAGCACTGATAGGCTACAAGCACCATTCATCGCTATAGATGGATATAATACACATTAAACCAACAATGCCCAGAACACCTACAACTAAAATACAGTACATGTAAGTTAATCAGGAGTTACGTAGTACGACAAGATCGCAGTGGTAGGTGACTGGTTCAGTCGCTGACGTACAAGACGAGACCGCGTGTGTTGTACAAGGCGAGACCGCGTGTGTTGTACAAGGCGAGACCGCGTGTGTTGTACAAGGCGAAACCGCGTGTGTTGTACAAGACGAAACTGCGTGTGTTGTACAAGGCGAGACCGTGTGTGTTGTACAAGGCGAGACCGCGTGTGTTGTACAAGGCGAAACCGCGTGTAGCTCCCGTCTCAGCACATCTAGTACACGGGCAGACGTGGACTCCTTGTTTTACACCAGAACAACCATCATAGCATGCGGTGGTCAGGAAGCATGGGAGCGAGGCCAGGGAAGTCAAGGCCAAGACCCTCAAGGTTCGTCGGAGAGGATCAATCTTCGTGGTAGTAGTGGACTCAAGTATCGGTAGAATATGATAGCACCAGACACTGGGCGTTTTACATCTGGTCTAATTGTGAAAAAAACAAGAAGAGTGGATAGTACTCTGGAAACATTCCGAGTACAGAGCTCTGGGAGACCTGACATCAGCCTTCACCCTCACTGTTCAAGCTCTCAGCGCGGGACTTGTGAAGGTTGAGTGGTACCTCCTGTGGCGCCATTTTCTCAAAGACATCCGAGCGTGTTGATGTCGACGCAGAATGACACTGGTCACAGTGAACTCGGAGGTCGACAGATGATGCTGCACTCAGGTTGTTGTTTTGCGGACTGACGCCACCACTGGAGTACCCACTGGGATGGCCAGGACAAGTTGTATGACAGCCATGCCTGGAAATTACGCGGGATTCGTCACAGACCGGGGGCTGTGGGCGGCTACAGTGGGGACTTTCGTCACATGCTGAGTGACGTTTGGACTCCGAAGACTGACTTGGAATGGACGAGGAACATCTGACTTGTGGAGGACTTGCAGCACCACACAGGTTCTTCGGGGACGAGGGAGCTACTGTGATGTCCGAGGCAGAAACAGGATTATTGGGTGCCATGGACATATGGCAGGCCGACGATGAGGAATCACAGTCACTGGCTTTCTGGGGAACAACTGTATTTTTGGGCAACACCATATTCAGATCCGTATCACATTGGTTCTCGCTATAACCAACACTGGAGCATACCACCGACATTTTCTGCTTATCTTGGACCCCATCAACACTATGTGGTGATGGAACAGACGAGTGAGGTTCAGTGATATCATTTGTGTCAGTGATAATGATCACTTCAGCCACGGCTTCCGGGGCCACATCGTTGTATTCTTTGTCAATTGTTCGACTTTCAGGTGACGCACATTTGCGTTGGTCATCATCTGTGTTAACTAAGACTTCTTGCTGTCCATTGTTACTGGAGCAGTCCACAGTTCCACCACAATCGTCTATGACACAAACCTCCACAATCTCACTGACTTTAGTGTCATTGGCAGACTCTCGCTCACAGATGACGATAGACTTTTCCTCCTGGCACGACTCCTCTGGTGTGGACATTAGCTGTGGAGTAATCTCTGCGGTTGTCTGGGACTCTGTCTTTTTGTCTACCTTTGATTCTTTGTCAGTTGCATTCGCTGCAGGTTTCTGAGGGCTGGGAGGTTTAGGAGACTTCCTACAGACCTCTGGGTACGAAGGTTTCTGCATGGCCTCATAAACCATTTGAAGCTGTCCGATCACCTTGTGTCCGTGCAGATGGCGTGGGGCCCCTGTCTGTGGTGAAGATGTCTGTCGCTCAAATTTTGGTTTGGGGGCATATTTGCTTCGCGATGGACCAGGATCGCTCGACGTCACTGGCGGGATGGATTTTTCAGCGCTTGCCAAGAAACTCTTGAAAGCACCCTCGTAGTTCTTTGATGCGGGTAGAGACGAGAAAGAATCATCCTGCTTGGTAGAGAATTTGTCCTTTTTGGAATATGTCTTGATACCTTTGGGTAAAGTGGGAGACCCAAACCCGGTAAATGGTTCCTGAAATGAAGTGGTTTGCTTGTTGAGAGTTCCACTTTCTGCAGACACAGAACGGTGAAACTTGAGTCCAGATTTCTCGTGTTCTGTGAACCATGATCGAGGAGTTGGTTTGGGTGATGATGTCCTTCCCAGGGCATTGTTAGCGGATTCTTGAATCTTCTTTCCTGCCTCTGCCAACGTTGACAAACTCATCCACGGCATATGTGTTTGCTGGACTGTGGCCTGCCTATCAAGTGTTCGTTCCCGTGGGAGCGGGACACTCACTGTCGGGACCTTTTGCACTGACTTTGTGCTCTCTGATTTAGCAGTTCCAGTATTTTTGACGCTCGCGGTTCCACAGACATGATGTCTATGCTTAATTTTAGACAGGCGTGGGGTAGTTATTTTGCTTAAGATGGACTTTTTAGGCATGCTAGTAGGTTCTTTCACAGGTGTGGTTTTGGGAAAATTGGGAATTTTCATTATAGGTATTGCTGGTGGATTCCTATCTATCCCTGTAACTGGTGTAGTTTTCATCTGCTCCACATTCGAACGTGTTGTATCGTCTGCCTTTGGTGTGGAAGTTGAAGTCTTACTTGTGGTTGCGGCACCTGCCTTTATATCCGAATTTGAGTTCCGTTTGTCACTGCCTATTTCTGTTTTTTGGTGACTGTTATTTGAGTTTGCTCTGCTCTGGTCCACCTCGTCCTGAAGCTGCTGCAGGACTGGATCTCTTTGAGAAGTTTTAAAGGAGGTTGGTTCTCTGACATTGGAAGCTTCTCCTGGGCCTTCACTCCTATCCCCCGAAAAACCAGACACGACGTTCTTGAGCGGGTTTTCTTCAGAAGAGCCACGCTCAGAGCTGGGTGATGATGCTGTACTTGAAGCACTTTCTGACTTGGTGGTGTCGTCCACTGAGTCATTTGCAATTTTTTTCTCCCTAGATTTGTCCCTTTCCTCCCGCGATTGACGCCTGTGTTTTCTATGTTTATGATGGTGGTGTGTGTCTTTTTTCTTCTTTTTCCGATCCTTCTCGGAATTTGATCTTTCAAGAAGATGTTTTGGAATGGACATCACTATGCTCTTTCCCGAAGAAGAGGTGCTTATTTTGCAACCATTCGAGTTCACTTGATCAGATACTAGAGTTTCTTGAGAAGGGCACACTCGTGTCTTATCTCTATCTGCTTGTGAACCAAGACCCTCCTTCTTTGAAGTCGATTCCGGGGATGATTTTGACGTACCCTTTTTGGATTGAGAATTATCTTCTTGTATCAGGTGACGATCAGAGTTTGGTTTAGATTCGAGACTCTGAATCTTGATGGTCACTTTCGACTCTCTCAACTTTGATGATTCCGAACTTGTTTCTTTTCTGTCATGTGCATGTGACATTTGAGTTTCTAGCTTTTTAGCAGAAGGCCCAGATCCTGTCTTCGGTTTATCCTTTCCTGTGCTCGAGTTACTCTGCACTTTATTGTCTTTAGGTTTCTGCTGGCCATCTAACTTATTGTCAGGTGTTGGACATGCCAATTTCTTATATTGCAATGCGGAGCCTGATCTAGACTCTTGTGTCGAATTGTCTACTTTTGTTTTCGAACCATTGTTACACTTCATATCAACTGTTTTTGAATCCTTTTGTTTTCTCTCAAGGTCTGATCTGCTAGCTTGAGGGTGACTAGAGTCAGATTGCGGTTTGGGTCCAGTTTCTTTGTACGAGTTTCCAGGAGTAGTATTTGCGTCCCTCCCTTTCTTGGTGTGCTTGCTGCGTTTTTTGTCTCGAGAGTGTTTTTTCTTGAATGCGTAATCAAAACCTTCCTCGTCTGAGTCAGACAGTTCTCTCGTGTCTAAAATATTAGTTTTCTTGTCAGTTTTATCCAGTTTGATCGATGCCCCATCACTAGACCTACGACGGAATATGTTTCCTCTTTCTCCACTACCATTTAAATCTTCTGCTGGATTGTTCATGCAGTGACTTGGCTCTTTCACTTCTGCTGAGGGTCCGTGTTTGGGTGTTGTGCTAGCAGAGTTAGAAGTTGGTTCTCCAAGCTCCTGTCGGTTGTTTGAAGATCGGGGTGATCTGCTGGATGACCGGGACTCACTACTCTGAACATCACAGTTGTCATTCTTCAAGTGTTTTGTATGACTAGTAGATTGTTTGGGTACACTGGCATCTGATTTCTTTACACCAATATCAGTCCGGTCTGTTGGTTCGACTGCCCGATGGTTCGCGTCCACCTCGCCCCCTGAAGTTTTTGCCACCTTTTTCTGAGACTCTCCCAACTCGTCATGTGACTGTGATTTACGTTTTGCGGTCACTTTCTTCGACGATGTTTGTGTTGTCTCGTTTGGAGGTGTTTCCTCAAGTTGTGGAATGACATCAGGTTTTGACAATTCGGCGACAGGTACAGAACAATCCTGGTCGGTGATGGCAACGACATCAGACTCCACTTTTATCCTCTTGTGTGGTTTCTCAAAGACAGAGAAATAAAGTGGCATCGGGGTCGTCTGCATGCAAGAAACAGTTGAAACTGCTAGAATATAGCACAAAGTATTATCGTAGTAATATATTGATTAATTCAACACAGGCTGATATCATTATCTCTTTCTCTAGTCACAAGTGTGTGATTTTCTTGTTGAGTTGTTTGACAATACACAAGAATTATGCGCATCATCATAACAATATTTGAGAGGCTATAATTGTCCATGTGTTTCCAAACGTGTTCGCCAGATGGCAGCACTTACCTTGTACCAACTGTAAAGGTAGGCGATGTCCATCAAAGCGTAGCTGTCACTGAGCGGCTCGTTCTCGTGAAACACATCCAGCTGCAATACGAGACTACATATATCACACGCAGCTATCGACATACATATCCATTGTGATTGTCATACATATGTAATACACGTATAAGGAGCAATATGCCACTAGTCCACGCTGAGGCACATTAGTAAATGTGTTCCCAAGATATAAAAAAACAGAGTTTGTCTCTTATCAGTTCACCTTATAGTAAACAAGTTACCTCGAGATTGGGCGAAACTTCCAGTTTCATGCGGACGAACTTCTTGAGATGTCCGATTGTGAACAAGGCTGGACACATCAGGTAACGCTTGTCGATTGTCTGTGGGAGACAAGGAAGGGTCAGCTTCCGAACACTACGGGATGCTTTCATACCGTTGTTTCTTCACTCACAAATTAGCCATGTTATATACTGTGACCATAGATGTATTTGTACGAATGTGTGACCAGAAAACAACTGCAACGTGTATATGTCTCATTTACATGTAAATACACGGGTATTTTCAGACACATTTCTATCAACTTCATGTCACAACTTACATTTTCAGTACTCTGTTTGGGTTTTCTCCCGCCATTTCTACCGACAGGTGACCCACTGTAAAAAAACAAACATGCCCCTATATCATATCCCTATATGTCCCTAAACAACTACATGTACAATTGTATGTACATCTGAAAGTGTTTGTGCGGCCTTTGTAAGTTTGTACTGTGTTGCTAGTATTAAGACTGGTACAACAATGATATCAATTGAAGCCCGGCCTGATACGTCAAGTGTCACAGGTAATGTATATGTAGTAACCTAATAGCCTGAGCGAACGTGTTGCCCCGCCCAGAGCCGCATTCAATACCCCGGTCCGTGAGCCCACAGAGACATTCTAGTCGAAGAGAATGCGTTCACTGGCGTGGAACATTGAGTTCACTGATAACACGGCATGCTGGAGAGACCATTCACAATGGGGCGTCAGCACTCCGACATCGACGTGTCGGAAATTATTTCTTGTCGCTTCCATGCTTCTATCTATTCGCCAGCCGTCGAGGATAGCGAGGTCAAAGGTTACAGCGACCCCCCACGACACAGAAAACATACAATTTGTTCCTCCAGATACCGTAGACGCCTCACAATTCATGACAAGTCGTCACCTGATGGGTAAATTACCGATGTTGGGTGAAGTTATTGCCGCTGTAAGTGAGATATCAGCCATATGTCAACACTGCGGTCAGGTTGCGGTTTGAGGCACGGTGCTGTCCAGGGTTCGCTTTATACCTGACCTTAGTGGTGAGGTACAAGAGCATAAACACGCCACATACACATGGATAGTGTTTTGGAGTCAGATAAACACACCACGGGCTCGGCAAGTCATCAGTTAGGCCTACCACAACGAGATTCTCTTGCGCCTGTGAATATGTACAGAAATACCCATCATGCAAAGATGAGTACATTGTATAAACAGTGGCTGTGTGGTTTTAGGTAACTGATTATAGTTAACTATAATTGCCTAGTTCCTTGGGGTCTCGATTGTTCTGCACAGTGAACTATTCTGCTCTGGGATAGACACGACAAGAAGACAAACTGCCAACTCAACCACACGTACGTAAAGGAAACGACACGAAGAAGGCAGAGTTGCCATGACAGGCTGTCGAAATCCAATCCAACACAGGCTGTCGAAATCCAATCTCTCATCATTTAAAATTAACCATGTTTGAGATTTTCTCAATAAATAGGACTAAACGTGTAAACATACGAGCACATCTATGCAACCACAAGACAATCGAAACCAAGGAAACGTTAGGAAGAACAAAGCCATGCATGTGCCATTCTACACACTAAAGTCGGCGTCATTGGTCTGTGAGCGGTGGTTTTACGGCGATTACTCAGTCAATATTTGAGATAATCCGATGGAATTTTGACGGGTATGTTATCTTATGACCGCTTAACTAAGGATGTATTTTCGAAAAGATTGGATGCGAAGCAAAAAGGTTGGCCTATCTCGTCCATAGTAAAAAATCTGGTGAAATCGGCCGTGGACCGCCCACGATCGCCGTAGCATTTCTATAGATAACGTTTTGACGTTTTCCTATTTCGTTATATATAGGCCAAATGGGCTAACTTTTTTGTTTACCCACCAATCTCTCCGAAAATATATACCCTATTAGGCGAGTATAAAATAACACTCCTGCCAAAATTTCATCGAAATATACGAATTATTGACGGAATAATCGCGAAAAAACCACCGCTCACAGATCAATGACGCCGACTATAGACAACGCATAATTGGATATTGTACTCAGGTACACAGATAAGTGTAGCAATATGCATGTAGGTTGATCCAGGTTGACCGTCCTCTGGGAGTCTGGTCGGAGGTAGTTCACATCCACATGTATTGATTCTTACTACTCTATTTCACCAAAGGAACAGCGAAGTTCATACTTTCCCCCGAAGGTACATGTACCATTAACTCGGTAGCCTTTTTTTTAAATTTATAATTATAAATTTAACCCATTTATCATTATTATAAGATACTGACTTGTCCGAGAACTCGAGGGAGATGCTCATGGTATCCACGCCGACAGGGCGGTTGTCCACACGAGCCGTCCCTGCCACTCCAGACCCTCCAGCCGCCCCTGGTGAGCCTTCGTCTCCCTCTGTACTAGATCCGCTCTCTGCCGCCGAGTCTGCAATACAGCAGCAACCTCAGACATGCATCCCAGCTCAGACTTATATCGGCGATTGTGTGTGTTATAGTTCTGAATTGATTTAAAAAACTCAACTAGACATAAAAGCCTATAGGCTTTGTGGCATCCCCCAATTTTTCTTTTCTTTTCTAATGGTGAAACTTGACTGTTATTATAATACATATACCAGGATTATTGAACACAGGTGGGAGTGAGAGTTCAAATTATAGCAGTTGCTCACTAGACAAATGTCCATCAGATATTTGTTTTAATCTCAATAGGTATTAAATGTACAGACATGACAGACATTCATAATACAAGCAAAAAGGAAATTATTCTGGGTTCTGACTAAGTAAAACAATGATAATTTGGTCACTGCATGTGAAATACAGCTAAAAAACAAAACAATGCATGTAGTTTCATCCAGATAAACACAGTGCTGTTTTAACTGAATACAATGAACAATTGACCGGCAACCAAGGCCCAGGCAGACCTTCAAAGCTGTTATCTTCAGTTTGGGTCATCATTATATAACCACCTATTGTTTTCTTTAGAAAGGGAAGGAGGGCATTGTTCCAACTTGTTGGTGTTAGTATAGTAAACTGGGGTGAGGGGACAGGAGAGGGGGGGGGGGGGGAAGACGGGCAGTGCATACAAGTCACTGATACATTGCTACATTCATATGCAGATTAGACTGGCTGACAGTGGAGGTGGGGGAGGGAGAGGGGGGGGTGGGTATTGCCTTATCACAGGCATTACTGAGTAGGGCTCTCATATACTGCACTGGCTGAGAGGGCAGAGCCTAGCCTCATGCTGGACATGCAGGCTGCAGTCAGTGAATACAGTAGCATGGCTCAGTCACAGTATTACATCTGCATGGGGGCAGGTGAGGGAAAAATTCTAAGTCCAAAAAAAAATACACCCAAAAAATTTTTTCCCCCTGGAAATTGCCTGAATCAAATTATGACATTGACAGGAATCGCCCGATTTTTTTTTCCAAAATGGCGGCTAGCGGCCATCTTGGATTTCGGGTCTCGACGAAAAACAATAGGGGTTAGGAGCAAAGTATTTCGGATGAGCTGTGAAAATTTCGGAAAGATAGATTAAGGCGTTCAAGAGTTATGATCCGGAAACCGAACGGCGGAAGAAAAAAAAAAAAAAAAAAAAAAAAAAAAAAAAAAAAAAAAACAGACAAAAACATAAGGCCTCCCGATTTTCAATCGGGATGCCTAATTAACATTCTTGGAACTGACTTGCAGCATGTTGTCTGTAGAACTGTCGGCGCTTGAGAACTTCACCTGTGGATATAGGCAACCATTGTATCCCAATCCATTATTTCACAAAATACTAAAGCTTGAGTCAGTGATGGTCAAGACGAAAGTTGTACTCACGAGTGTACAGCCCAGGGACAAGTTTGTACACGAGCTCCTGAAGCGTGTGATCGGGTCTGAAACGACACGTGTCCTTCTTATGAAATTTGGTCATTATTCATAACTTAGTTTTGCAACTAAATCAGGAATACAACGCCAGTACGTTATAAGTCACAAACCTAATGTTGAGTAGAGGTTTTGTCTTGTGAACTTGAACATCACAAATGGGGCAATATTTACTGCTTTCCAAGAACCGCACGATGCACGTCTTACAGACTAAAACATAGGGATACAAACTCAAATATCACATATAATAGCAAACGTCATTTTAGAACAATTGTGAAAATATTCGATATAAAAATTGTGAAAATATTCAGAAATAGTCTTGCAATAAAAAATCAATATATTATACGTAACACTGCTTTTGAAAATTAGATCAAGTTGTGGTTGATGAGTTACTGACATGAGTGTAGACATTCTATGATGGTGGTAGCGTCCACATAGTACCCGCCACAGAGCACACACAGGAGGTGAGGGTTCAGCTCACTGATCCGGACACCCGCAGCCCGCTTCATCCTGCAAATACAGACAGCCAGAGAACATGTACAACAAATATATCTTTGGTTTTGTGGGTTTACTGCCGACGAGCAGACTCGTGACACACATAGGGGGAGAGAAGTCCGTCCCTAGGGTCACCCCTCTCCACCCCCCGCCAAAATCATGTTATGTTTCGGTAGAGTTTCACTAAATCAAGCTGGCAGAAGACAGCCTTGCCAGCAACATATCGGCATACGCGAAATGCTGTGCAGTATTTATCTCTGGCATGCAGGGTCGTCTCACGTCTTATGTTTTATGGACGATAAAAATTAGTACGCGTCGCGTGCCTGAGCAAAAGTTTATCATCAGCAGCGGTGAATGTTTACAATTATCACTTGCCCATGGAGCACCAGTGCATATCTATCAATCTCTACCATTGTAGAATTTGGTGTATTTAGTTTTGAAGAACAGTTCAACAAATCCTGATTCCATCTACATGTAATAATGCACAGGTGTTTCGTATATACGAACTATTTGCATCAATGTATATTCGCAGTCGAATGTTCCAGTGTCGAGGAAATTTTCCATAATTTCAAACCAGCATACATGCATCGTGACGATTTTCTATACAGTTTCAGGGGTTACTGGTTCAAACCAGACTTTAAAATACAAGTGATTTTACTCTTTCGTTTGACTTTGTGGAAAACTTCACGAACTCGTTTGATATCGTTTAGGAGTCGGGCCAATCCTCCCAATCTAATACACTTGTCTCAAGCTGGATCTGTTAACACTGTTCTTGCATTATTGATCCCAGTCGTATGCTGTGGTCGGCAACATAAAACTGACTGCTATAACAGCTCCCGTGGGATCAGCGCGTGTCTGGAGCGGGTTTGTTACGGATAAACACTCGTACTGTGTCCCGTGGCCGGTGTATTCCATGCTGAAGTGTGGTAAATAAACCTCTTCCGAGTATGTACCACCCCAATTACTACCAACAGTGTATAACTGTATGCCAGTGGCATTCATCAATGTCAGTAATAAACGTTTATTGTCATCGCAGTAATACTGTACATGTATATTCATTAACATTTTATTTCCAGAAAAGCTGTCACAAATTTGGAACCTTGCTCAATCATTATCGGTGAGTGATTTCAATATTTACATTTGCGGATAATATTACAGCCTAATCATTGTAATAAGTGAAATTAACATATTAACATATAAAATCAACATATAAATTTCATATATAAATTAACATATAAAATCTATAATGGTCAAAAGCTTTGTCATGTTTTGTCCAATAAAACATTTTGCGCAACTTAACTATTTTTATTGTGGGCAATGATAGATTTAATTAGTAAAATTCTTATTAACTTATTCAGTTAGCTAATTAACCTAATAATATTTATCCAAATTTTCCGAAATCTTGTAAAATTGCTACATCTAGAGCGCACACAAGCCATGTGACGAATTGGCTGAATCATCGCAAAACTTGTCGTCATTTGGCCATTATCGCTGTCATGGCAACCAAAATCGATAGGTTTCGCGGTCTTACCTTATGATGTGCTCATACAAATTTTTTTTTATCGAAATCGAATAAGAAATGTTACCTGTAAAGTTCTCACAAGAAAGTGTCTGCGACGGCGAGACGATTGCAAATCCATACCTGTAGCATCCGCCGACCTCCATTCGGGGATGCAATTATAACCAATATACGAAGTTTGGAAAGGGTCCATTTATTATTGAGAAAAATGGGCTATATGCTGGCGATATTTGATAATTATATTAAGTGATTCAACAACCATCATGGGTGGCTTTACATGGACCTGCGATATTTCGACAACGCAACAATGGCCCGCAAACATCAACGCCAGCCTCTCATCAGGAGTCAGATCAATAAGCCCCTTTTATTTACAGTATATGAACTTTTTATGATGATGCCTTTTCAGTGATTTAAATGTATTTTAGTTTTTTTTCACCTGCGTTTTTTACGTGTGTTCGATTTTATGATATTGTGTTGTATGTATTTTAGTCCTGTATTTAGGTGTTTTGTGTTTTATGATTATTGCGAAATACATTTTCTTTTTCAGTGATGTACATGAATTTGTATCTTCGTTTTGTTTTATGTGCGATTGGTTTTTATGAAATAACAATGATTTTTTTTTTCGCGTATACGTTCGTTCCTTTGTATCTTCATACACACAGACAATTAATAAATATATCATGATGTCATTTTCAAAAAGTGATCTCGATTTGGTCTTTGTCGACATGAAAGTATTTCTAAACAACTCTCATATATTGATATTGAGGCCTATACTCTCGATGCTACAAAAACTTCATATTAACGATCTACCATATTCAGACATACATGCATGTCACGTAACCAGCCCAAGCCGCCCCCGCACCTTAAGGCACGCTTTCTGTCAGGCTCCAATATCACAGACAACGCCATCTGGTAAGAGATTTATTTCCACTTTACAATTGCAAAATATTTATTTTTAATCATATAGTGATAATTACAGTAAAATAATTACGCGGTGGAGTTTTTGTCTAATAGAAAAGTCGACGAGAACGAATTTATTTTTTATAACGTATCAAGCTAGACAGAAATTATAACCTAAAAATCTTCACAGAATTTATTAAATTATCTAACAGAATATAGAACAGTAAAAAATATGCAATATAAAGCAATTTCACAACAATGAGACTAAGAGCGTCCAAGAAATGTGGAGGCGTGACAACTTTGATTGGTTTGCATACGGCATCCGTGTAGTGTTCATGGTGATTCTATTCCATTTAGCAGCATTACCTGATTTATCATTGTCATTTTCCTTATAAAATACAAACAGCAAGGGTACATGTATTCACATCTTTAATGTAGCCCTTATCCTTTTTCTAAATGATATTAGTCTTGAAATATTTCTCAAAGTCATCATTTCCAACATGAATTCAAAAACTTTAAAGATGAGATAAGGTTTACTTGATTGTAGGCGGGATTCATGGTTTTCATGAATTCATGATTTTTGCTTACCACACTAGGTTGATTAAGAAACATCCTACATTAGGGGGCGTAGATGTTGAATGTTGGATAAATGGCGCTCCCCTTTTGGCCCCGTGACCCCCCCCCCCCCCCCACGGACCCCAAGGGTCCAGAACACAACCGCGCCCACAATCACCCCGGCCACTATGGTGGTACAGACCGCGGTCGCCTTGGAAACGGATGCGCACGTGCCGCTTACATTAGCATCTGCAGTGCGGTTTCAGTTTTTAATTTGCGTCACACGAGAAATCGATCACAGAACACAACACAAACGCGCAACGCACACTGAAATTTTGCTGAATACATTCTTGCTGGCCAGGTTTGGGTGACATCGGCGTAATCCGCACGTGCCACACGGTGTGGGTTGTGGGAGGCGGGTGGTGGTTAAGGGGCCGACATAGACATGAGAGCCAGCGATCGATCGATCTACCGTACATGCGCGTACACACAGCGGTATTGATCACGAGTCACGACCCGCCATCAACCCTTCCCCCCCCCCCCCCTCTCCGTGATCCTTCGCCGCGGTAAAAAAAAAATACATCGCGCGTCTTCACACGCGACTCACAAAATTTCCCTGAAATAGTCTATTTTATATCGACCAAAACAACAAAAATATACATGCAGCAGCCAGACCAGGCGCTGGTTCCCACGGACATTTTGACTTGGAACTTGTCAGACTGAATACATACGAGATTGCTAAACATTAACCCCTTGCGCACCGCCTGCATATCATAATATACTTATATATACTTAGTTCCAGAAAATAAACAAACACGCAACAATACCCTGAGGCCACACTCACGACGGAACTGTTGTTTCGCAGCAAGCAGAGACACAAATTCGCAGTAGGTCTACAGATTTGCCGTGTAATATATTATGCAAGAAAATCACGGAATCCAGACACGTTAGGTTCTGCAAGTCAGCAATATCCAGGTCGATGACGGAGTAGGCGGTCTATGACCTTGTCCGGTCACATATGCATTCATAGTATACCCCATCAGTATCCGACATACACAACAGTCATACCACGAATGCAAAGTGTTAACACTGGTTAATATGGCAACAATATTGCTCAGATTGCTATACACAGCCATCGGCTGGTCGGAAAGCAGACGCCATTTTGAATTTTACGGACCGACATGAGAGCCTGTTTTCAATGCTGATTTCTAACATTTAGCAAACATGTAGCATCAAAAACTAACCAGAAATCGCGAGCTGAAACATCGGCTTTGGTCACTCACCTGATATTTATCCGTCAGGTGCCATATCCAGGACGTGGTGAAGGTGAAAAGATGGCAATACGGTTGTAAACAGGCGAGACTGGGTCTGAGGATAGCAGACATGTAGCAGGCTGCGGGCCTCTCTCTCTCTCTCTCTCTCTCTCTCTCTCTCTCTCTCTCTCTAGCCCCCCCCCCCCCCCCCTCACACACACACACACATACAGACGGACAGACACAGGCAGGCAGGCAGGCGTCACGTGACCGGCCGCCGCGGTGTGGCCTGCCCAGGGCCCGGTCTCAAAGAGCAGTGGTCAGCGCGGGTCACCCCGGGATCCCAGGGCTGAAAAATCAACTGCAAATGTCCAAGTCATCCGTCAGCATTCCTCAGCCCCACACATTCCTCATACATCCAAAGACAAAACAAAAACCATCAAAATATTCGCGAAACGCGAATCTCTCCAGTCAAAAGAAAATGCGAGGCGGCGGGAAAATGAAGTATACGGTTTTCTTACATTATTACAACATATCGAATGAAGACAGATTAATTTGAAATTAATCGAGTGCGTGAATTAGTAGTAATTGTGGGCTTGTGGCGGAGGTGTGCGATGTCAAAATCAAACTGTGATTAAGCGGCCACCATATATGTGTACATGTGGTTCGGAACACGACAGTCCACACGAGCCCACACCGACAGTTAGACACAGCCGAGAGCGAGTCCTGGAAACAAACCCACGCCATTCCACACGGTGGATACTCGGTCAAGTGAGATTATCACACCCATCATTAATTCTCCTTCCAATGTGCATGTGGTATATCTCACCAGATCGCTCAATCCGAGAGGGGGGGGGGGGGGGAGGGTCTTGCATCAATTATAAAACAATGTCCGTGTGCTGAGTTCTATTGTGAATACACAAACATGCTATGTGATGCTACTATATTTTGAGTTAGACACTTACAAATTCACAATTTTCTGCATGGTCAATCTTGCTCTCACTTCTTTTGTAAGGGGGCCTATATATAAAAATATAGGCCTTTTAATTTTATAAAACATGTAATTACTTTATATTTGCCGACACTAACAGTACGGACAATAACTCTGAGTTCAAGAATAGCCTATATACCCAGTACACTTCTGCTGATATTGTATATTCTGCTGGCAATGCAATGGGTAATTCGTGCGTCAAATCTTGGTTCTTGCGCTATACGTTTGATATCACAGAGCGTCATCAAATGACTCTCCACTTAAAAGCACACATACATCCCACGATCCCCGTCAACACCTTGTCTGGCACATGCACAGATCAGAGATCAGTGACAATATCATGCCGCAGGCCAACACAAGCTAAATTTATATCAATCAAATAATCGGGGATTGGTGAGCATCTTTGGTAGATTTTTAGGGTCAGAGGCGTTCTTTGTTCGCACCACCCTGGAATAAATGTATGTATTAATTATCAAAACGAAACGCATGCTCATATAATCATTTATATTATTTTCACAAATATCGCGACATCGAAAAATGATGCTTAGTTGTGTATGTGACATTCGGTAAACCACAAGATAAGCCATATCATTTATATGTAATCTCGCCGATAATGAAGAAAATCATCGACCGAACAAGCGCACATTTCGAGCAACATCTATTTGCGGAGCTGTGATATATCTCAATGTGCATGTAAGTAATACCACAACTCGGCTTATAGGGAATTAATAGCATGAATTGTTGCCACAGCTGACGCAGTTCACATATTATTAAGAATTCGTCATTAAATAATAAAAAAAAAATAGAAACAAAAATATAATAGGTGATAAAAAATAGAAACGTCATTCTGCCATCGGGTATCAATATAGGAATATAATATATGGTCACTGGTGAAGTATCACGTGACCGCTCACTTCGATACATAGGCCTATACATGTGAGAGAATCGAAACGCATATATGAAGAACAATCAAATAAAACTATACTTTTTTAATATGACCAAATTCTTTCTGCAGTGGAGTTTTTTGTCTATAGATGACAATTCACTCAGAAATTAGTTTGAAAATTTGTATGTGGTGCTTGGACTGAATTGCCAAAACCATAATTCAAACTCGGGCCAATCAATCTCTCAACTATTTTGTCTTCAAAACGGCCCGCGTTGCGGATGATTTCTACACACAGTCTCGTGACGTCATTGGTATTTGTATTGTTACTACAACCTGTAATGTCAGAAGGCCGGTCATTCTCTATCCAATGCTTTCCTGATGCCGTCCAATTGTACAAAATGCATATTTACTGTATTCGAGATGTACATACTCAAGTTTTCGTGACGAAAAATGTTAAAATTGGTTGATTTTAGAATCGGTTCCAACTATAAATAACCAGATGAATTATTATTTTTCATTGCGGCTACATCAACAATATATATGAGTGGCTAATTGGAAGTGTACGTTTGTATTATATTAAACTTTGGCTAGATTAAAAGTAAACACATGAAAGACTTTTCTGAGTTGTTGACAATTTCACTCTATACAAAAGTGTCTGGCTGTGAACCTGGTTAAGCCCCGCTGACATACAGCGTAGTGTGCTCTCTGAACGAGTAATCGGTCTTCCTGAGCGAACCCTCAGGCGACACTTTCAAATTGGAACTTGACGTTTCCAAAAGGTGCCGTATATAAGCAAAGAGCTGGATTGACATCAGGTCAAATTTTCGGCGGTAGTCCATGATTTAACTTCGCACAAAAATCGTACAGAAATAAGTGGACATTGTAAAGAGTTTGTTCATGCATGCAATTAGGTATCGTCATTTTAGAATGAGATTTATGTATACTTCATGTCACACGTGGGGCATACATGTATCACCCTATTGACGACAACCTTCTCATGTTTCCAGGATCAACCATGCGAAAGAGTATACGCTTGCCTGATGCTTGCCTAGCCTTTCGACATTTTGCCTATAACGCTTTTCGAGCTCTTGCTTAACGCTTTCCGAGCTCTTGTCTACACTCTTAGAAAAAAGCGGGGGGAGGGGGAGTAAAAAACCAATATAGATTTTTGGGCTTGTCCCCTATATGAAACCACTTTGAATTGCTTGAAAAGCCAAAAATGATGGTTGTTTGAAATACCACGTCCGTTGGTTTCTCAAAAAACGAAGTGAATTTTCGTTGCTCCCATGGTGGTTTTTGGTGAAATATATACATTCTACTTCATTAGCTTGTATCTTTAGATTCGCACATACAAGAATGTGCCAAATATAGGCCTACTTTTCGTGGCTATTTTTACATTATACTTCCATAAAACAAACGTCCCTCACCAATTCTCAAAATAACCTGTTTTCCACTTTTCAAAAATATGGTCGCCATTTTGTTGGTTGTTTGTAAAACCATATTTGGTGAATTCAGTTGCATTAAACCATTTTGTATATTGAAAAACCTGTAATCCTTAAAAAATCCAATTGGATTCAATGAAAACCAAAATGACCCAATTGGTATTTTACAAAACCACATTTTTCCAATTTTTAAATAGTGTATAACGTCTTCCGATCTCGTTTTGCTAGCGCTTGTGAGCTTGCTAACCGCTTTTCTATCGCGCTTGCTCAACACTTTCTCAGCACTTTCCTAACGTTTGCTTGTCACTGAACTAACGCTTCCTTGCACTTGAATAACACTTTCTCAGCACTTGACTAATATTATACTAGCGCTTGACTACACTTTCCTAGCGCTCGACTAACGATTTCCTAGCGCTTGACTAACGCTTTTTAGCGCTTGATTAACACTTTCCTACCGCTTTTCAGCGCTTGACTAACACTTTCCTTACGCTTGACTAACGGGTTTTAGCACTTGACTAACACTTTCTTAGCGCGTGACTAACGCTTTTTAGCGCCTGACTAACACTTTCCTAGCGCTTGACTAACGCTTTTAGCGCTTGACTAACACTTTCCTAGTACTTGACTACACACACTTATTTAGCCCTTTGACTAACGCTTGACTAATGTTTTCCTAGCACTTGGCTATCGCTTTACTAGCATTTGAGTACCAATATACGCTTTCCCGACTTGACTAACACTACTATAGCGCTTGATTAACACATATACCGCTTGACAAACAGATTTCCTGGCGTTCGACTAACGCTTTCCTAACGCCTTTTAGGCTACAAACAAACGTTCACATTGGACTGTCTTTTTTGCATTTCTGGGTCGGTTATTCGTACCGATGCGCTCTGTCCGTGTTTTCTCATTCACATTCAGTCAGTCAAAAGCAAAACACGATTGTGGTCCTAAATTTGTCAAAATAAAACCATATATAAAACCACACTTTGCTGTAAAATTAGTCGACATCAAAACCTTCTCGGTTTTAATTCATTTCAGGCTTCAAATTTCGTTTGAGAGCACATGATCTTATTCGTCGAGATGCAAATTGTTGCAGAATATAGCTAAATGAGCAAACTCAATACTCGAAAATATCCGACTCGGGTCATTTTAGATATGTTTTATAGTGTCGTTGGAGGCAACCTTCTCGAAAACGCTAATTAATCGGTGACATTTCCGACATGGCATAACATCTGGTAGACGATACTGGTAGAAGTGTTGCTCGTGACACAATGTATGGATCACAAGGTATGGATCATCCGCAGACAGAAAAAAAGATAATCCGAGAACAGACAGTGAAGTTGATGACGGTCATATAAACCAGCGAACGACCAATAATGACACACACCTCGTGCGGTGAATGGAACTTTCCAGTCGGCCTACTTATACTTGCTTGATTTCTCATAGGGTGTGTTCGACACCTGGATCCATACTTCCAAGCTAGGTGGTTATCAAAACTTTTTTCACAAGGAGATCCTGTGACAAAAGTCATGTTGATATAAACGCATACAGCATATAACCATTCAGGTATTACACGTGTATGTGGATCTCTAAAATTAGTAGTATACAGTACAAAGTATGATACGTATCTTTTACACATGTGATATTCGAATTGCGGTGGGCGAACATAATCCCACCGGACAAAGGCCCACTCCTCAGTGAACGAAGCAAACACAACCCTTTTGTAGATCCGAGTTGCGAAATAACGATATGTAAAGTTACTCGCGAACTAAGCAGACATGAGGAAAACCAACTGACATTCATAGATGACCATTGCTGATCAGGAACGTGTCGAATACTTTAAAAGCTCTGATTTCGCTCGGCAAGAATCGACGGCAATGACGTGCGAGTCCTCACAGAGACATTATCTGTTTTTTTCTCGTGACTCGGAAAATGCTGTCATTTCAAGTCCAGTTCATCTGACAATGGCGTATGTTCAACATTTCACATGATAATC
This sequence comes from Terebella lapidaria, assembly GCA_949152475.1. Taxonomy (NCBI): domain Eukaryota; kingdom Metazoa; phylum Annelida; class Polychaeta; order Terebellida; family Terebellidae; genus Terebella; species Terebella lapidaria. The sequence goes on from OX424560.1 coordinate 32,617,565, forward strand.
AATATGAAACAGGATCTGAATATATCATATACCACTCTCAGATTATTACAAAACTATCGACTGTCTTCCCGTGACGCCCAGCAAAATATACATGGCTATGAGTCTTATTCACAAGCGAACAATAATGATGAACAAACGAATAAATATATCAGATGTGTATAGACTTTGCCCGGAGGCAGCTTATAAAGTGGCGGGGCGGGACCACGGGAGAGTCAGGTGCTGGCAGCGTGACGCCATGAGCGGGCCCTGAATGAAAATGACACAACAACACACGCATAATGATAATTTGCTAACTTTTCAGAGAAATAACGTCTTGTCATCAAATCGACAGCGGTGTATGAACATCGGCAATAGCGCAGGTCTGATCGATGATCACGTTCAGGACCCAAGTATCGTACATCGCGCCTTAACACGTATACGCATCCACTAAATGAATACCATTTAATCCACCTGTAATCTCTTTAATCTTTATTGAATATAGAGGAAAACGCAGGATGATACTTGGACCATGTTTGGACTATCGGTACGCAATTCGAGGGCGCTCTGAATATACCGGTTCGATCTTGGAACAACTCTAACATGAGAAACATGAATTATTTATGATTAGTTCTGAAATAGCAAAATAAGGACACTGATGTATTCATTCAAGGTAGCAAATAACGGCGGACTTTACTTGTCGGAATTTCGGGAGCTATATCCTGCATGGTATCGCTATAACTTGGCATACTTTATGGGAGTTTTGCTGCTGAATTTGCTGTTGCATATTAGACTACAGCCGCAAAAAAATGGTAAAAAAAATTGCCAATCTACCCCAATGCTAAATTTCAGCCCAGATTTTGTTTTTACAATGTGTGATATTTATGGTCGATGGAAAAAGTGCATGGATGTGAGATGACTTTGTCTGAAAATTTAATATCTAGATTGGCTATCTGCTCAAACATTGATAAAGGTTTCGGCACAAATTGACACTTCACCAAAATGTATAAAACTAAAGCAGAAACTGACACACTTGATAAATTTGTGCCCTATTTAATTTTCCTCCATCGAATTATCCATTAATAGCCATGCCTGCGTGTGGCGGTTCTCAACCATCGGCCCACACAATCTAGATAAACGGTTGTTAAATAAATATAGTGTTTCTGTGACTACACCCCCCCCCCCCTACTACCTGTCTCTCGTCATGCCCTCCGCCTCCCACCCTGCCTCTCTGTCTCTATCTCTCTGACACTCCAGTGCACCCAGCCGTGGGAGGTCACGTGACTCGTCACTCGATTATTTGTACCACTCGACTGGAGTTACACTCGGACATATCATTGTCCAAAACACCGGACTCTAGCCACAACCACATATAGTACACTTGTCTGAGTACAGACGTCTGGAGGTGAGTTGTAGCACAGCTTGTGGCAGTTCTCGGTGTTCGCTGTAACTTCGGGTAATTCAAATATATAGCGCGCAAACCACACGATTTAAACAAGTACCGCGTCAAAACATTGGTTGTTGAAAACAATATGGCGGCTTGCAAGCGAAGCTTGGCAATTCGAGCAGGACTGTTTATTCCTAACTGGTACTATGTGTGAACTATTTGAGTCTGTTAATTGAATGACGTAACACGTGGTTGCTTATAGCTTAAACATACACTCCGAGATTTAGATGATATAGAGCAATTTTCGACAATAAACAAACAAATTCGTATTGGATATTGATGTTGTCAACCACGAGACGGCAGCACCGTACGGGTTGTGTTGATGGTAGTCACACATTGTCTATTCTTCTTTATTGGGCGGCTGTCTCAGGGTGTAGAGAATATGCACTAAATATTGAATGTGCCGTACATGTATTCCTAGCGGGGGAGCTGTGTTCGTTCAACTGCCCAGAGTAATTATTAGTCCCCTGCTTGCATGATACCTGGATGATCTGTTTTAGAATCGTTCGTGGACATTTATTTAGGCGTAGAAATGGATCTACTGAAATTCTGAGCATCTGTCTGGAACTGAGTACATAGATGAAAAGATATCCGAAAATCACCAGGAATACATACACTGGTAAAGTAGGCCAGCAGGTAATGTTAAGCTCAGATAATCACGTAAATTTGAAAATATTGTTAATTAGCTAAAAAAAAAAGGTAAATACGGCCAAGATATACTGCCGTGAGATGACGTCAGATAGAGGGTGGCTATAGGGGGCATCACATCGTCTCGATCTGAGGGACAAGTCTGTGAATTCTTTGTACAAATGTATGTGGGCTGCTCTGTGAACCCAGAACCAGACGATCTGTAGACGGCTTGTACCCAAAAACCAGGCGATCTGTGGACGGCTTGTACCCAAAACCAGGCGATCTGTAGACGGCTTGTACCAGAACCAGACGATCTGTAGACAGCTTGTACCCAGAACCAGACGATCTGTAGACGGCTTGTACCCAGAACCAGACGATCTGTGGACCGCTTGTACCCAAAACCAGGCGATCTGTAGACGGCTTGTACCCAGAAACAGACGATCTGTAGACAGCTTGTACCCAGAACCAGACGATCTGTAGACGGCTTGTACCCAGAACCAGACGATCTGTAGACGGCTTGTACCCAGAACCAGACGATCTGTGGACGGCTTGTACCCAGAACCAGGCGATCTGTAGACGGCTTGTACCCAGAACCAGACGATCTGTAGACGGCTTGTACCCAGAACCAAACGATCTGTGGACGGCTTGTACCCAAACCCAGGCGATCTGTGGACGGCTTGTACCCAGAACCAGACGATCTGTACTGTAGAGGCTTGTACCCAGAACCAGACGATCTGTAGACAGCTTGTACCCAGAACCAGACGATCTGTAGACAGCTTGTACCCAGAACCAGACGATCTGTAGACGGCTTGTATCCAGAACCAGACGATCTGTAGATGGCTTGTATCCAGAACCAGACGATCTGTAGACAGCTTGTACCCAGAACAAGACGATCCGTAGACGGCTTGTACCAGAACCAGACGATCTGTAGACAGCTTGTATCCAAAACCAGACGATCTGTGGACGGCTGGTATCAAGAACCATACGATCTGTAGACGGCTTGTATCTAGAACCATACGATCTGTAGACGGCTTGTATCCAGAACCAGACGGTCTGTAGACGGCTTGTACCCAGAACCAGACGATCTGTAGAAGACTTGTTTCCAGAACCAGACGATCTGTAGATGGCTTGTAGCCAGAACCAGACGATCTGTAGACGGCTTGTATCCAGAACCAGACGATCTGTAGATGGCTTGTATCCAGAACCAGACGATCTGTAGACGGCTTGTTTCCAGAACCAGACGATCTGTAGACGGCTTGTATCCAGAACCAGACGATCTGTAGACGGCTTGTACCCAGAACCAGACGGTTTGTAGACGGCTTGTACCCAGAACCAGACGATATGTAGACGGCTTGTATCCAGAACCAGACGGTCTGTAGATGGCTTGTATCCAGAACCAGGCGATCTGTAGACGGCTTGTATCCAGAACCAGGCGATCTGTAGACGGCTTGTATCCAGAACCAGGCGATCTGTAGACGTCTTGTACCCAGAACCAGACGATCTGTAGACGGCTTGTACCCAGAACCAGACGATCTGTAGACGGCTTGTACCCAGAACCAGACGATCTGTAGACGGCTTGTACCCAGAACCAGACGGTCTGTAGACGGTTTGTACCCAGAACCAGACGATATGTATTTGGCTTGTACCCAGAACCAGACCAACTGTAGATGGCTTGTATCTTTGGAGGCAGAACCAGAGCCGACGTATCTGGATTTATTCCGAGGTAGGTTTCGTGAATGGATATTACATGTATACACTCATGTGTCACTCATGTGTCACACTCACATCAATGATGTAGAGTACATGTCCCTACGGTGTGGACGCCGAGTGTACATTCCTAGCACACAAATGACTTTGACTTGTGACCTTAATGTCGTCATTATAAGTTTCTGATAATATTGGTATCAGTCGGTTTTTGACAGCTTCTGGTGATATTGTAGGCGTCTTCCATTCACCCATGTCTGAACTGTGGACCCGGCAGAACAATCGTGCTTGACCTAACTCGAATGTTTCACAAGATAGGGAATTTATAATACATTGTATTCAATTGAGACAACATTTGACTGGATAAAACTTTTCGGGTTCATTGTCAAGGTGGAACGTAACAATATTTGTTTTCAAATCTGATTTTAACGCAGTAATTTTAAAATATCATTTAACAGTACATGAGTCCGTATTGTATATATAACAAAGTGGGATTGATTGAAAAAGTCAAATGAGAATGGAGGACTTTTCACTCCCTGGTGGTTTTTTTTGCATGTATCGAATGTATCCTAGAACGGGACATACTTGTTTGGGTAATGTATTTAAAGACCTTTTTTATTTATATTTTTGATTGAATCGTTTTTGCCGATTTGGCGTCCATTTTTGACGAAAAATTGCCAACTTGGGACTTTTTTTGGCCTTTTTCTGAAAATCTCTCTGATCAGTTTTGAGATTTTTGTTTCAAAACACTCCTGTCTCTATGACGTGTAAAAGTTTCGTTGCCATTGAATCGCCAGTCTGCGTGTGGCGGCCATGTTGACTTTTTGACGGGTCGACGAAAATTTTTTGTTTGTCCAAAATCGAGTCACTATTCATTTTGAGTCAATTGCAGCATAAATAAAATGTTTTAAAAAATTGGCCATTGAGAAATTTTGGCCCATGCATTGAAAAAGTTCACCCAAATTTCCCTTCATAATGGGAGTTGTGAGGAGTAAACTCATAGAACCCTTCAAGAGAGAGCCTAAGTATTGTTACATTCAAATGGGAAATCATCTATTGCGGTTGTTTAAGCAATATTTATTGGATTGATCCAATAATTGCGGTTATTTATTGCGGGTTGAGTGAGGTTGACCTTCAATGACCTTGGAACGTCAAAACGAGTTTTTTGTGGAAAAGACGATGATTTTTGTCTTCGGTGGCCATTTTCTCAAAGTCTATTCAGACAGTTTCATCAAAATCATGCATAAGATTCTATTCATGTACCTTTGTGATGTGTTTGTGGCCTTTGAATTGACGGTCTGTGAATATTTGTCATTACCGAAAAAAACCTTTCAGGACTAACTTGATTTCGTATTATAGTCCATACAGAAAATATGTTTACGGCAACATTTACGAACATGTTTTGACAATAGAGTTTAAGATCAGTGTAACAATTTATATTTTGGAAAATCAGTACTTTGTGCTACGTTCATGATGAATCGTGATGCAACATTGTGTCCCGTTGAACAGATGACGAACTAACGCCTGGCGATGAACAGTACGACCAAGTTGTCAGTGACGGATCTGAACCCGCACCTGCTGTGTGTGCTGTGCGGAGGCTACCTCGTGGACGCTACCACCATAGTCGAGTGCATCCACTCCTGTAAGCGTACCCAGTCACGTGTATATTTATCCGTGTACTCTTTGCTGTAGCTTTGCTGGTACAAGTTGTGTGTCTGATACATGTTGTGTTTACAGTCTGTCGGACGTGTATCACCCGCTACCTAGAGAGCAGCAAGTACTGTCCGATATGCGACGTGCAGGTCCACAAGACCCGACCCCTCAGTAACGTGCGCGCCGACAAAACTCTACAGACACTCGTCTACAAGCTCATCCCCGGACTCTTCAAGGGTAAGGCGACATTCTGTATTTTCAATCGCATTCAGGTTATTCAAAATGTGAATATATCTTTTCTTTATTTTGTCCATGGCAGATGAGATGCGCCGAAGAAGAGAATTCTATGCAGCAAATCCGGACAAAGACAAACGTAGGTTGGACCAGGTTCCCGTTATGTCATCGCTGTCTATTCATACCAACACAAGGACTATCGTTACACAAATCTGAGCAATCTGAGCAAAGATTTTTATCAAGTTGGTAGCCATAGTGAATCAAGACTACCAACTACATTGTAGACAGTTCTATTATCCTTGTGCTGACGTGTTCCAGCCTCGCCGTCGAGTTCCGTGAACGCCAGCGAGGAACGCGGGGACGTCAAGGACGAGGACGAACTGAGCACTAGAGGGGATGAGGAGAAGATCAGCCTCTGTCTGCAGCACTGCCAGCGGTACGTTATGACAGCTCCCAGGACACGTCATGATTGGTGCGGTGTATTAATGAGAACTAAAAAAAATCAATACTCCGTCACTACGTTGGTGCATGTATCTGTGCAGGTTACCGCCGTACAGGAATGGGAGTCTGGCTGTCGTGAAGGAAGACACGAGGGCGGACCGACGATACCTGCTTTGTCCGGCCAGTGTCACAATCGCACACCTCAAGAAACTACTCCGCATCAAGTTCGACTTGCCTGCCCATTACCGGGTAAGAATCTGACACTATACATGTAGTTGAGCACAAGTCCCCTGACACGGTATGTGACAAGGTTATATTAATCACTTCCATCAATGCAGTAGCCTGTTGACTTTTGCCTGGGTATATATGCCTGCAACTATTTCACAGAGGGCTGTTGCCATCAGATATGCAACTGCTAAATAACAAGATACAACTTGATGTAGTGGTGATAGTGAAATACATACTTTCAGGTGGATGTGTTTTATTCGGACGAGAGTTTACGGGATGTCTACACACTGTTGGACGTGGCAACCATTTACTCCTGGCGACGGGTATGTGTAAGAGTCGTATTCATGTCATTAGTAATGTAATGATGTGTGTAGAAGTTGTACTTGCACCCTGTACTTTTTGCTGCAGATAGAGCCCCTTAAGTTGTACTACATTGTGTACGACCAGTCAGTGACACAGCTCCACCTGACGCCACCTAGTGTGCGTGCCAGACAACACGATACCACGGCAGAACCCTCACAAACACCGACGTCCTTTCAGAACTACACACTCAAGTTGTCTCCTCGCAAGTCTAGTCCGGACTCCATGGAACGAATCCCTGAGATGTTTAGCACAGAGTATGCTGAGAGTGACCCCGGCTCGCCCCAGGTGCCGTACCAAGGAGCCCCAAGGGATCTCATACCGGAGGCAAAGTCCTCCAATACAATGAGGACTGAACCGTGCCAGTCAGAGGTTGTTCACAGTGTGGATCGCCCACCGGCATCTTCAAGTTCATCAGCTCCAGGCGAGCTCAGTTTCCAGCTACTTTCTGGACCCAAGGAGTTGGATCTCAAGGAGCCTGGTCCCGAAGAGACTGGTCCTGAGGAGGCCAGTCCTCGCCCAGAGACTGAGAGCTCCCGTCCATTCCAGTCTGGGAATGTGCTTGTCTATGCACTGTCCGACGAGGATGGAACAGTATCAGAAGGGGTAGATGACAGTCAGTTCATCCCTGGAGGATCAGAACATACCATGGCTGACCCGTATGTGCCTCGGACCTTGGAGAACACTGGCCCAGATCAACATCCGAGCAGTGTGTTTGTGAATTCGCTTGGTGATACACGAGACACAATGTGTTTGAGCAGTGATAGGTCAGATAAAAGTAATACACCTGATTGCTTGGATGAAGGAGCTATTCAGCACGAGTCTTTCTCTGAGACTCGAGCGTTCCCCACACGTGATTCTGACAGGGCAAGTCAAATTCAGCGAGATATAGATAGTTATCTCCCAGATAAAGCCACAGACCAGTCATCTGATACCATCAAACCAGTCGTTGACAATCCATCTTGTTCTGTCCGTGAAGGGACTTCAGACGAAAGCAAACATTCCGTGAGCCCTGAGCAGAAGCGGCCAGGAAGTCTGACAGAAATCGTCAGTAACACCGGAGGTCCTATTGCTCGTGGTCCGACCCCCACCATAGCCATGGATACGACAAATCCTGATAATGCTTTTAAAGTCGCAGGTAGTCCGAGTGAAGGAGTCGGTCAAATGTCGAACCAGTCCACAACCATGTCCGCAACCAAACCAAAACCGTATCTGCCTGACAATTATTTTTGTGCTGGATCCTCAAAAAAACTAAAATTGGGGGTTAGTCCAAATTTATCCGCACCCAATTTGAATAAGGTAACATCCATGTCAAGAACAAAAAATGCTAACGTCAAACGGCATCTGCACAAAACTAACAATAATAATCGTGTCAAGAATCCACCACAATCCACGCACAAGACTTCTGCGACTAAGAAGAGACCGGTGCAAACCAAAACGGAACCCGTCAGTAACCAAACCACGATCGATCATGGCGACCCCGCGAGCAAAAAGTGCAGACTCGACAACTCTCCGCTCCTTGGTGAGAACTCTCCGCTCACACACGGCTACCAGTGCGATACCGTCACGGTCAAACTAGAGGCCCTGTCTGCACATAAACAGCACGTCATCGCCATCAGCTGACGTCACAATACACCAGTCACGTGATCTGTCTTTTTTTTTTTCATTGTTCCGATCACACCAATTTCCTTTCAAATGTGTAAATTGTTACTGGATTTGCCACAGCTCATCCAGTAACTAAATCCATATAGGTATATTATGTAGATATATATAGACTGTGCAGGTCAGGAGCACAGTAGTGTGATCTAGATACAAACTTGATGATCGTTCTTGTTACATTACACAACAAAAAAACTTGTAAGTGTAAGAAATAGGATACATACACCGCACATCATTAGTGAACATGTAAATGAAGAGTAGGAGTTTATGTCTTATACATTCTGGGTATGTACTCTGTGTTAATGGCTTGTACCGTATAGTGCTACATTTCATGCTATGTCACTTGACTGCTGCTTGTGCCTTTTCCTTTATTGTGTATTTTTTTACCCGTTCTTGACAACGAATGTAGATTGGTGCTGCATATTCAAATAAACTGATATATACTGGTTTAATATTGTGTGCGTTTAGAATAAAGTATTTGCTAGCAATCATTATCGTGATACATTTCGGCAGATAAAGCTGATTATTGACTGTACTACACAATAGCGCTCCACTGACCCGCGGCATGAGACATTTTCAGTGGATCGCAATTGATACATATATACATCAATTTGATGGGAATCTTGTATTGGATGAGTATGCTAATGATCAGAGACATGTGCACTCGCCCTAGCCAAGAAATTTCATCAATAGTGATTCCTGTACACTATGTTAGTTACATTCGTTCAATCAACATTCAACTGTTATTATATGTGATTTGTTTTTGGTATTGAATGGCTGTCAATAACATATTTATTGTGTCATTTATGTTGTCCTCCTAAATTTTTGCAGACTATACATGTATATATTTAGTTTTCATGAAAATCTGTTGCCAAGATAAGAACTAAAACTTTACGTGGTATGAAACCATTGAAATTACAAAAATGCTAACTCTGACCTGTAGTAATGCAGTTTTTACCAAATTTCTGATAAGAATTTTATCGCGAAAATTTAGAAAGTTTGTAATCTACCGCAATGTTAAATTTCAGACCAAAGCGGGATCTCAGGAAGCAGTACATATTCTGGTATTTAGTCGTGTTTTCATTTATCAGGAAAGGAAGGATTGTTCTGATTGTGGGCCAAAATACACTTTGGGAACAAACGTGCTGCTCTCAAAAGATTACTCTGTTACAGAAGCAAGGGAATGTACAAATCTTGTACTGACTAATAATTTTCATGATGAGGCTGAGATTATTTTCTATAAAAAAATATTTATTTGGATTGATCAACAGGACATGCCTATACAAAGATCTCTCCGCTGAGAGGTGAAAGTTAGTGCATCAAATGCACAAAAACATTTCAAAACCATCACAAACCCACCACCACCACATAGCTGCCAGTACAAAAGTAACTTCGACGTCAATATAAAACCCCAGACAGCTGTTTATACACTTGTCAGATCAGAATAACATTGTGCATTTACAAATACTAGTGCATGAACCAAAATTATAATTGACCAGTTAGCAGGAAATGAGTCGAATAATAAAAAAATAACAACAGGTTATTGTTCTATAATGCGTAACGTACATGATATGTATCTCAAAAGTCCTCAACAATTTTGCCTCCCTTTTGAGCAGCTTTCCGTATGTATTCGAAAGCGAACTATGGTACAGCAGCCTGACCGCTGTGCGTAATATCAATACGAAACATTGGATACATTCCCGGACACTCGGCAATATGCAGGATGTGATTAATAATACATTTTGCCAAACACGCACAAAGGTTATCGCCTAGGCACAAAGGTTATCGCCCAGGCGGAAAGTGAACGTGGTGGGAAACTTTTTTTTCGTTTGGCAGTAATGAGCCGCCGTAAAACACAGACATTGCATGGATTATTCTGCAGATAGTCAAACTTCATTGAGTCATCATGCAAAAATATTCGAAAAATATTATGCGGCGATTTCGGCCAAAGATCACGACAGGAGATTCTTTGTAAACACTACTCTTGTTTTGGCCGCTTCATGTTCGAAGCACGTGCGCTGCATAGCAACGCCCTCTAATCCTCTCGCTCCATTGTACTGTAACAATGGTCTTACGTCATCCCTCGTGTCTCGTGCTTTAGGGGCCGTCTTGTTCAGTGGAGTTGTCTAAGTGCCGGCAAGGCGAGAGGACGACGGAGGGCTCGGCCATGAGCTCTACGTCCCTACTCACCGGCTAAGGCCCACAAGGGCCCTGCAGACGATTCCCATAGGGGGCCCAGGATGGGGACCGTGATGATTCGGGGCTCGTCCCTGTGATCACCGGTCTGTCGCCCTGGGATCGTGCGACACAGGCTTTGGCAGACCGACGGGTTGTCCAGGGTTCTATCCCTGCCGTAGTGCCGTCGGCGAGGCCGGCCAGCAACATGCCCACGTGCGTGAGTTCTGTGGTGCCGCTCCCATGGCATCTCAGGATCTGCATACGGCTACATTACCATAACTAATGTACATGTTGATGATGACGTTGATGATCATGTTGTTGATGTGTTATGATGTGATGTATGACGACCGGACTCGTCCGGACGGACTGTTACCTGGTTGTAGTTCTAGTAATTACGACGCCCGCCGCGTGTGCCCTGTGCGCCGTGGGCGTCGAACGTTACAATTATTTAAGTAGATACATACATGAAAATAAAGATTTGTCACTCCTCTATGTTGCAGAGAGGCATTAAAAAAACCTCATTTGCAACTGAGAAATGAAAGTTAAGTATTTAAAAAAAAAACCTATTCGCTTTCTCTTCCCTCCTTCAACCATCATACAAGTGCGAACAATCAACTATTTTATGACCCGATCGCTTTGGGCTTCTTGCGGAAGCCCATAGGTGACATGCGCGTACAAAAATTCTATGTCTTTTCCAGCAAAAAGCTAGCACGTTCGAACGTGGAAGCATTTAACACCATCACGTTCGCACGTCCGCATCAAGTCCGAGGTTACCACGTTCACACGTGAAAGCATTTAACGCTTCCACGTTCGCACGTGGAAACTTCAGGAGCTACCACGTTCGCACGTGCAAAGATTTGGGTGTAGTAGCATCAAATGCTTTCACGTGTGAACGAGGTAGCTTTGAATATTTCTACTTGTGAACTTAAAAACCTAAATCTTTCTACGTGCGAACGTGGAAAGGTATAAATGCTTCCACGTGTGAACGTGGTAGCTTTGGAACTTTCTACGTGTGAACGTGGAAACCTAAATCTTTCTACGTTCGTGATAAGTTTTAAAGTTTCTACGTGCGAACGTGAAAGCGTATAATGTTTCCACGTGTGAACGTGGTAGCTTTTGACTTATTACGTGTGAACGTGGAAGCCTAAAACCTTTCTACGTGCGAACTTGATAAGTTTTAAAGTTACCACGTGCGAACGTGATAGCGCTAAATACTTCCACGTGTATTTTTTTTTGTTTTTCTACGTTCGAACGTGCAAGGTTTTAAATAGAAAAAAAAACACAATTTTTTTCCCCGCACATGTCACCTATGGGCTTCCATAGTTCCTCGTGTTATAGATTCTATCATTCTAGGAATGGTGTTAGTGATGTCCATATGTAAGCAGAATCCAAGTAATACCACAAGTTCCTGTATGCCTCGGGCACATAATATTATTCACCGCTAAATTACACCACTAATCACCGCCGTTAACACTTCAAGTATAGCCCACATCAAAGACCCTCAACACCTCGACAAATTTGAAATTGAAATTTTTATTAGAGGGCACCATGATTATGTATGGCGCATAGTGCTGTACATCAACACGACTCCGGGCCTTGATTGACTTCAAATTGCCTCGGATTCTCCTCGCTATTGAGATAAAACCATTAGCGGAGACTTCTATTCGCGGACCGCCAACCTGGAAACATTTCAACCGACCGCACGGTAATAAAACCTCCAATATGTACGTTCGTCAAAAGAATATGCTGATTAGCCTTGATCTGTTTTGCATTTTCAACACTGAATTTTAAGACATTCGTGGAGAAGTGTTTCAGTGGCCATGGGATCAGTTACGGTACCTTGGTAACCACTGACTCAGACAGGAGGTCGGAGGTCTGCTGGGTTTATAGCCCACTCCTAGTGTCTCGATTGAAGCTCAAACAGCTCCCGTCATATCGCGCAGATGTAACAAGTATAATACGGATATTTTACATTATGTCTACACACACGATACACGACTGGTAAATTGAATCAGTTGAGTTTATCGACGCTATATGGACGTTTTATGGATATTTCATTTGGCGGCTTGTTTCAATGAACTATTTCGCCTACTTTACCAGCTTGTATGACGACCTTTTGCACAGCAAACCTGAACTCACGATTTAAATTGAGATGCAACTTCTTGCCACAAATCAAACAAATCATGTAACGCATAGCCGCTGCTATGATACGGAGGGTTTCTGGATGTGTATAATGATGATGGACAAAACGCTCATGGAATTGTTTGCCTCGGAGCACAATCTTCGCCTGTATTCATACCATAAGATTGATTTTCGGATGATTTATGTTCCAAAATCAAACAATTCTCAGAATCTGTAGCGCATCTGGAAGTATGACGTCATACAAGGTCAAAGTCACTGACGTGAATCCGCATATAATCTGTGTTTTATGCGGTGGATATTTTATTGACGCCACCACGTTGACTGAATGTCTTCACACATGTGAGTAGCAAACATATCTGGTGTGTATGTCTGCACACAAGTGAGTAAGATCCATATCTAACGTGAATGTCTGCACACAAGTAAATAAGATCCATGTCTGGTGTGAATGTCTGTGCACAAGTGAGTAAGATCCATGTCTGGTGTGAATGTCTGCACACAAGTGAGTAGGATCCATATCTATTGTGAATGTCTGCACACAAGTGAGTAAGATCCATATCTGGTGTGAATGTCTGCACACAAGTGAGTAAGATCCATGTCTGGTGTGAATGCCTGCACACAAGTGAGTAAGATCCATATCTGGTGTGAATGTCTGTGCACAAGTGAGTAAGATCCATGTCTGGTGTGAATGTCTGTGCACAAGTGAGTAAGATCCATATCTGGTGTGAATGTCTGCACACAAGTGAGTAAGATCCATGTCTGGTGTGAATGTCTGTGCACAAGTGAGTAAGATCCATATCTGGTGTGAATGTCTGCACACAAGTGAGTAAGATCCATATCTATTGTGAATGTCTGCACACAAGTGAGTAAGATCCATGTCTGGTGTGAATGTCTGCACACAAGTGAGTAAGATCCATATCTGGTGTGAATGTCTGCGAACAAGTGAGTAAGATCAATATCTATTGTGAATGTCTGCACACAAGTGAGTAAGATCCATATCTGGTGTGAATGTCTGCACACAAGTGAGTAAGATCCATATCTGGTGTGAATATCTGCACTCAAGTAAGTGAGATCCATATCTGGTGTGAATGTCTTCACACATGTGAGCAAGATCCATATCTGGGGTGAATGTCTGCACACAAGTGAGTAAGATCCATATCTGGTGCGGATGTCTGCACACAAGTGAATAAGATCCATATCTGGTGTGAATGTCTGCACACAAGTGAGTAAGATCCATATTTGGTGTGAATGTCTGCACACAAGTGAATAAGATCCATATCTGGTATGAATGTCTGCACACAAGTGAGTAAGATCCATATCTGGTGTGAATGTCTGCACACAAGTGAATAAGATCCATATCTGGTGTGAATGTCTGCACACAAGTGAGTAAGATCCATATTTGGTGTGAATGTCTGCACACAAGTGAGTAAGATCCATATCTGGTGTGAATGTCTGCACACAAGTGAGTAAGATCCATATCTGGTGTGAATGTCTGCACACAAGTGAGTAAGATCCATATCTGGTGTGAATGTCTGCACACAAGTGAGTAAGATCCATATCTGGTGTGTATGTCTGCACACAAGTGAATAAGATCCATATCTGGTGTGAATGTCTGCACACAAGTGAGTAAGATCCATATTTGGTGTGAATGTCTGCACACAAGTGAGTAAGATCCATATCTAATGTGAATGTCTGCACACAAGTGAGTAAGATCCATATCTGGTGTGAATGTCTGCACACAAGTGAGTAAGATCCATATTTGGTGTGAATGTCTGCACATAAGTGAGTAAGATCCATGTCTGGTGTGAATGTCTGCACACAAGTGAGTAAGATCCATATCTGGTGTGAAAGTCTGCACATAAGTGAGTAAGATCCATGTCTGGTGTGAATGTCTGCACACAAGTGAGTAAGATCCATATCTGGTGTGAATGTCTGCACACAAGTGAGTAAGATCCATATCTAATGTGAATGTCTGCACACAAGTGAGTAAGATCCATATCTGGTGTGAATGTCTGCACACAAGTGAGTAAGATCCATATTTGGTGTGAATGTCTGCACACAAGTGAGTAAAATCCATATCTGGTATGAATGTCTGCACACAAGTGAGTAAGATCCACATCTGGTGTGAATGTCTGCACACAAGTGAGTAAGATCCATGTCTGGTGTGAATGTCTGCACACAAGTGAGTAAGATCCATATCTGGTGTGAATGTCTGCACACAAGTGAGTAAGATCCATATTTGGTGTGAATGTCTGCACACAAGTGAGTAAGATCCACATCTGGTGTGAATGTCTGCACACAAGTGAGTAAGATCCATGTCTGGTGTGAATGTCTGCACACAAGTGAGTAAGATCCACATCTGGTGTGAATGTCTGCACACAAGTGAGTAAGATCCATATTTGGTGTGAATGTCTGCACACAAGTGAGTAAGATCCACATCTGGTGTGAATGTCTGCACACAAGTGAGTAAGATCCATGTCTGGTGTGAATGTCTGCACACAAGTGAGTAAGATCCATATCTGGTGTGAATGTCTGCACACAAGTGAGTAAGATCCATGTCTGGTGTGAATGTCTGCACACAAGTGAGTAAGATCCATGTCTGGTGTGAATGTCTGCACACAAGTGAGTAAAATCCATATCTGGTGTGAATGTCTGCACACAAGTGAGTAAGATCCATATCTGGTGTGAATGTCTGCACCCAAGTGAGTAAAATCCATATCTATGGTGAATGTCTGCACACAAGTGAGTAAGATCCATATCTATTGTGAATGTCTGGACGCAAGTGAGTAAGATCCATATCTATTGTGAATGTCTGCACACAAGTGAGTAAGATCCATATCTGGTGTGAATGTCTGCACACAAGTGAGTAAGATCCATATCTGGTGTGAATGTCTGCACACAAGTGAGTAAAATCCATATATATGGTGAATGTCTGCACACAAGTGAGTAAGATCCATATCTAATGTGAATGTCTGCACACAAGTGAGTAAGATCCATATCTGGTGTGAATGTCTGCACACAAGTGAGTAAGATCCATATCTGGTGTGAATGTCTGCACTCATGTGAGTAAGATCCATATCTGGTGTGAATGTCTGCACACAAGTGAATAAGATCCATATCTGGTGTGTATGTCTGCACCCAAGTGAGTAAGATCCATATTTGGTGTGAATGTCTGGACGCAAGTGAGTAAGATCCATATCTGGTGTGTATGTCTGCACCCAAGTGAGTAAGATCCATATTTGGTGTGAATGTCTGCACACAAGTGAGTAAGATCCATATCTAATGTGAATGTCTGCACACAAGTGAGTAAGATCCATATCTGGTGTGAATGTCTGCACACAAGTGAGTAAGATCCATATCTGGTGTGAATGTCTGCACTCATGTGAGTAAGATCCATATCTGGTGTGAATGTCTGCACACAAGTGAATAAGATCCATATCTGGTGTGTATGTCTGCACCCAAGTGAGTAAGATCCATATTTGGTGTGAATGTCTGCACACAAGTGAGTAAGATCCATATCTATGGTGAATGTCTGCACACAAGTGAGTAAGATCCATATCTGGTGTGAATGTCTGCACACAAGTGAGTAAGATCCATATCTATTGTGAATGTCTGGACGCAAGTGAGTAAGATCCATATCTGGTATGAATGTCTGCACACAAGTGAGTAAGATCCATATCTGGTGTGAATGTCTGCACACAAGTGAGTAAGATCCATATCTGGTGTGAATGTCTGCACTCATGTGAGTAAGATCCATATCTAATGTGAATGTCTGCACACAAGTGAGTAAGATCCATATCTGGTATGAATGTCTGCACACAAGTGAGTAAGATCCATATCTGGTGTGAATGTCTGCACTCATGTGAGTAAGATCCATATCTAATGTGAATGTCTGCACACAAGTGAGTAAGATCCATATCTAATGTGAATGTCTGCACACAAGTGAGTAAGATCCATATCTGGTGTGAATGTCTGCACACAAGTGAGTAAGATCCATATCTGGGGTGAATGTCTGCACACAAGTGAATAAGATCCATATCTGGTGTGAATGTCTGCACACAAGTGAGTAAGATCCATATCTGGTGTGAATGTCTGCACACAAGTGAATAAGATCCATATCTGGTGTGAATGTCTGCACACAAGTGAATAAGATCCATATCTGGTGTGAATATCTGCACTCAAGTAAGTGAGATCCATATCTGGTGTGAATGTCTTCACACATGTGAGCAAGATCCATATCTGGGGTGAATGTCTGCACACAAGTGAGTAAGATCCATATCTGGTGCGGATGTCTGCACACAAGTGAATAAGATCCATATCTGGTGTGAATGTCTGCACACAAGTGAGTAAGATCCATATTTGGTGTGAATGTCTGCACACAAGTGAATAAGATCCATATCTGGTATGAATGTCTGCACACAAGTGAGTAAGATCCATATCTGGTGTGTATGTCTGCACACAAGTGAATAAGATCCATATCTGGTGTGAATGTCTGCACACAAGTGAGTAAGATCCATATTTGGTGTGAATGTCTGCACACAAGTGAGTAAGATCCATATCTAATGTGAATGTCTGCACACAAGTGAGTAAGATCCATATCTGGTGTGAATGTCTGCACACAAGTGAGTAAGATCCATATTTGGTGTGAATGTCTGCACATAAGTGAGTAAGATCCAAGTCTGGTGTGAATGTCTGCACACAAGTGAGTAAGATCCATATCTGGTGTGAAAGTCTGCACATAAGTGAGTAAGATCCATGTCTGGTGTGAATGTCTGCACACAAGTGAGTAAGATCCATATCTGGTGTGAATGTCTGCACACAAGTGAGTAAGATCCATATCTAATGTGAATGTCTGCACACAAGTGAGTAAGATCCATATCTGGTGTGAATGTCTGCACACAAGTGAGTAAGATCCATATTTGGTGTGAATGTCTGCACACAAGTGAGTAAAATCCATATCTGGTATGAATGTCTGCACACAAGTGAGTAAGATCCACATCTGGTGTGAATGTCTGCACACAAGTGAGTAAGATCCATGTCTGGTGTGAATGTCTGCACACAAGTGAGTAAGATCCATATCTGGTGTGAATGTCTGCACACAAGTGAGTAAGATCCATATTTGGTGTGAATGTCTGCACACAAGTGAGTAAGATCCACATCTGGTGTGAATGTCTGCACACAAGTGAGTAAGATCCATGTCTGGTGTGAATGTCTGCACACAAGTGAGTAAGATCCACATCTGGTGTGAATGTCTGCACACAAGTGAGTAAGATCCATATTTGGTGTGAATGTCTGCACACAAGTGAGTAAGATCCACATCTGGTGTGAATGTCTGCACACAAGTGAGTAAGATCCATGTCTGGTGTGAATGTCTGCACACAAGTGAGTAAGATCCATATCTGGTGTGAATGTCTGCACACAAGTGAGTAAGATCCATGTCTGGTGTGAATGTCTGCACACAAGTGAGTAAGATCCATGTCTGGTGTGAATGTCTGCACACAAGTGAGTAAAATCCATATCTGGTGTGAATGTCTGCACACAAGTGAGTAAGATCCATATCTGGTGTGAATGTCTGCACCCAAGTGAGTAAAATCCATATCTATGGTGAATGTCTGCACACAAGTGAGTAAGATCCATATCTATTGTGAATGTCTGGACGCAAGTGAGTAAGATCCATATCTATTGTGAATGTCTGCACACAAGTGAGTAAGATCCATATCTGGTGTGAATGTCTGCACACAAGTGAGTAAGATCCATATCTGGTGTGAATGTCTGCACACAAGTGAGTAAAATCCATATATATGGTGAATGTCTGCACACAAGTGAGTAAGATCCATATCTAATGTGAATGTCTGCACACAAGTGAGTAAGATCCATATCTGGTGTGAATGTCTGCACACAAGTGAGTAAGATCCATATCTGGTGTGAATGTCTGCACTCATGTGAGTAAGATCCATATCTGGTGTGAATGTCTGCACACAAGTGAATAAGATCCATATCTGGTGTGTATGTCTGCACCCAAGTGAGTAAGATCCATATTTGGTGTGAATGTCTGGACGCAAGTGAGTAAGATCCATATCTGGTGTGTATGTCTGCACCCAAGTGAGTAAGATCCATATTTGGTGTGAATGTCTGCACACAAGTGAGTAAGATCCATATCTAATGTGAATGTCTGCACACAAGTGAGTAAGATCCATATCTGGTGTGAATGTCTGCACACAAGTGAGTAAGATCCATATCTGGTGTGAATGTCTGCACTCATGTGAGTAAGATCCATATCTGGTGTGAATGTCTGCACACAAGTGAATAAGATCCATATCTGGTGTGTATGTCTGCACCCAAGTGAGTAAGATCCATATTTGGTGTGAATGTCTGCACACAAGTGAGTAAGATCCATATCTATGGTGAATGTCTGCACACAAGTGAGTAAGATCCATATCTGGTGTGAATGTCTGCACACAAGTGAGTAAGATCCATATCTATTGTGAATGTCTGGACGCAAGTGAGTAAGATCCATATCTGGTATGAATGTCTGCACACAAGTGAGTAAGATCCATATCTGGTGTGAATGTCTGCACACAAGTGAGTAAGATCCATATCTGGTGTGAATGTCTGCACTCATGTGAGTAAGATCCATATCTAATGTGAATGTCTGCACACAAGTGAGTAAGATCCATATCTGGTATGAATGTCTGCACACAAGTGAGTAAGATCCATATCTGGTGTGAATGTCTGCACTCATGTGAGTAAGATCCATATCTAATGTGAATGTCTGCACACAAGTGAGTAAGATCCATATCTAATGTGAATGTCTGCACACAAGTGAGTAAGATCCATATCTGGTGTGAATGTCTGCACACAAGTGAGTAAGATCCATATCTGGGGTGAATGTCTGCACACAAGTGAATAAGATCCATATCTGGTGTGAATGTCTGCACACAAGTGAGTAAGATCCATATCTGGTGTGAATGTCTGCACACAAGTGAATAAGATCCATATCTGGTGTGAATGTCTGCACACAAGTGAATAAGATCCATATCTGGTGTGAATGTCTGCACACAAGTGAATAAGATCCATATCTGGTGTGAATGTCTGTGCACAAGTGAGTAAGATCCATATCTGGTGTGAATGTCTGCACACAAGTGAATAAGATCCATATCTGGTGTGAATGTCTGCACACAAGTGAATAAGATCCATATCTGGTGTGAATGTCTGCACACAAGTGAGTAAGATCCATATCTGGGGTGAATGTCTGCACACAAGTGAATAAGATCCATATCTGGTGTGAATGTCTGCACACAAGTGAATAAGATCCATATCTGGTGTGAATGTCTGTGCACAAGTGAGTAAGATCCATATCTGGGGTGAATGTCTGCACACAAGTGAATAAGATCCATATCTGGTGTGAATGTCTGTGCACAAGTGAGTAAGATCCATATCTGGTGTGAATGTCTGCACACAAGTGAATAAGATCCATATCTGGTGTGAATGTCTGCACACAAGTGAGTAAGATCCATATCTGGGGTGAATGTCTGCACACAAGTGAATAAAATCCATATCTGGTGTGAATGTCTGTGCACAAGTGAGTAAGATCCATATCTGGTGTGAATGTCTGCACACAAGTGAATAAGATCCATATCTGGTGTGAATGTCTGCACACAAGTGAGTAAGATCCATATCTGGGGTGAATGTCTGCACACAAGTGAATAAGATCCATATCTGGGGTGAATGTCTGCACACAAGTGAATAAGATCCATATCTGGTGTGAATGTCTGTGCACAAGTGAGTAAGATCCATATCTGGTGTGAATGTCTGCACACAAGTGAATAAGATCCATATCTGGTGTGAATGTCTGCACACAAGTGAATAAGATCCATATCTGGTGTGAATGTCTGCACACAAGTGAGTAAGATCCATATCTGGGGTGAATGTCTGCACACAAGTGAATAAGATCCATATCTGGTGTGAATGTCTGCACACAAGTGAGTAAGATCCATATCTGGTGTGAATGTCTGC
This sequence comes from Terebella lapidaria, assembly GCA_949152475.1. Lineage (NCBI taxonomy): Eukaryota > Metazoa > Annelida > Polychaeta > Terebellida > Terebellidae > Terebella > Terebella lapidaria. The sequence goes on from OX424560.1 coordinate 32,638,230, forward strand.
ACACAAGTGAATAAGATCCATATCTGGTGTGAATGTCTGCACACAAGTGAATAAGATCCATATCTGGTGTGAATGTCTGCACACAAGTGAATAAGATCCATATCTGGTGTGAATGTCTGCACTCATGTGAGTAAGATCCATATCTAATGTGAATGTCTGCACACAAGTGAGTAGGATCCATATCTGGTGTGAATGCACACAAGTGAGTAGGATCCATATCTGGTGTGAATGTCTGCACTCATGTGAGTAAGATCCATATCTAATGTGAATGTCTGCACACAAGTGAGTAAGATCCATATCTGGTGTGAATGTCTGCACACAAGTGAATAAGATCCATATCTGGTGTGAATGTCTGCACACAAGTGAGTAAGATCCATATCTGGTGTGAATGTCTGCACTCATGTGAGTAAGATCCATATTTAATGTGAATGTCTGCACACAAGTGAGTAAGATCCATATCTAATGTGAATGTCTGCACACAAGTGAATAAGATCAATATCTGGTGTGAATGTCTGCACACAAGTGAGTAAGATCCATATCTGGTGTGAATGTCTGCACACAAGTGAATAAGATCCATATCTGGTGTGAATGTCTGCACACAAGTGAATAAGATCCATATCTGGTGTGAATGTTTGCACACAAGTGAGTAAGATCCATATCTGGTGTGAATGTCTGCACTCATGTGAGTAAGATCCATATCTGGGGTGAATGTCTGCACACAAGTGAGTAAGATCCATATCTGGTGTGAATGTCTGCACACAAGTGAGTAAGATCCATATCTGGTGTGAATGTCTGCACACAAGTTTGAGTGAGATTCCTAAAATATCTGTGTGTACAAAAATGTGAAGCAATGAAACAATGTACATTTGGATTTTGTGTCTGCAGTCTGCCGTTCGTGTATCGTGCATTTCTTGGAGAATTGCCTGTATTGCCCAGTCTGTGACACACAAGTCCACGTGCATACCCCTCTGTTGGGACTCAAGCAAGACTTCGTCCTTCAGGACCTCGTCTTCAAACTCGTCCCTGGTCTCATCAACAGTAAGTATGGAACTTAGACTACATCAATCTTCCAACCAACAGAACAAATATGGCTCAAACTGCATCAATATTCCATCAACAATACATATATGGTTTAAACGATATCAATCTTCCATAAAAAACAAGATTGCTTCAATTTACCATCAACAGTACAACTATGGCTACATCAATCTTCCATCAACAGTACAAATATGGCTCAAAATTCATCAATGTTCCGTCAAATATACAATTATGGCTCAAAGTCAAACTGCATCAATCTTCCATCAACAGTACCAATATGGCTCGAACTACATCAATTTTCACAATAACAGTACAAAATATGGCTCAAACTACATCAATCTTCCATCAACAGTACAAATATAGCTCAAACTACATCAATGTTACATCAACCGCACAAATATGGCTCAAACTACATCAATATTCCCAACTGCAATATGTGTGTTGCTCAAACTAAGCCAACCGTCAACACTGTGTCTAAAATGCACCAATTTCTCATCAATAGTACTCGGATGTTCGGAGCTACATGGATTTTAACTTCCCAAACAACATGTTTAACAACATATGTATTAACCTATCAATAGCATAAAGATGGTCTAGGAAAATTGTGTCAATATGGATTAATAACATATAAACATATGACATAGGTTTTTGATATATTATTACATGCATATGTACAATTAATCACTTTAGGAATTCGCCCCCCCCCCCCCCCATCTTATGTACCTTTAGAAGAGGTCAATCGCCGTAAAGAGTTTTATTACCAGCATTGTCCGCCAGGCGTCAGCACGTGCCCGGAGCTGCTGGAACATTCTATTCACCGACAACTAACCCATGGCGAACTCTTCTATACGGAAGAAGAAAATATCAGTCTCTGTCTCGAGTTCAGTGCAAAGTGAGTGTTATCTTGATCTGCAGGCCCAACGAAGATTTAGTGGTACTACATACTCTTAATTATATGTACATGTATGAGTCAGTCCCACTTGCAGTTGGACTACAGCTATAACCAGTAGGGAATTTGGCCAATTTATTCGATCATTTAACTATATGTTCTGCTTTGTCTATGTTCAAACACAGGACGATATAGCCAAACAAAGGATGGTTTATCAAAAAACGTCTCTGATATTAGAAATATGGGGGTCAGCATGATTGTAGGGCCTACTATATAAATGATACTGTCGAGGTTTTCTGTTTCAGTGGAAAACCAAAAGACGATGAACAGGAACTATCAATAGACCAAAATAACAATTTTCCCGAGGTAAGTGAACATTATTTTTTAATATCTAGGCCTATTCGTGTTGTTTACGCATTGTTATAGCATTGTCCGCATATTAGCAATATTCACCCATATTATAGTCATGGAATATGTGGTAGGCCTAGATGTAAGGCATACTAGTATATCCGCGTGATACGGCGGGATACATGGGGATAGTAGCCTAGGCGTATGCCGCATAATATTATCTAGGCCTATAATAGCTTATAATATATCGTTTATTTTAATTAAGTCATCGTAGTAGTATGAGGATATTGTAATGATGTAAACGAGCCTGAAAAGAATCCAGGTAGGGTAATCATGAATTCAACAAAAAAGTGGAAAAAATCTTGCATCGGCCGGGAATCGAACCCGGGTCGCCCGCGTGGCAGGCGAGCATTCTACCACTGAACCACCGATGCTGTATGAAATTCGCTGATTTGCCAAGGCTGTGAAATTTCGAGCAAAGGCATCGGTTTCTCGTTTGACATTACATCTATGAACTACCTAGAGATCTAGAAATAGCCTAGAAAGATTTAGAGGTAGCCTAGTAGAGATGGGTTAAAATTGGAAATTCCTTTGATTATTTTCAGATTTTCAAGCAGTGCACTTGGAAAGTGTGATTGAATAATCTCTTCAATTGAGGGCAATTTCAACACAAAAATTCCTGTAATTCCTGCAATTTTCTTTAAAAATTTTTTTATTAAAAACGACGATCAAGTGTGCGTTTGATATGAGAAAGTATGGGGGTCAACATGATTTTGATTAAAAGGCACAAATTAGAACCACCAAAATAGGCGGTTTTTATTAAACCTCTGAGTCAATGTTTCAATGATACATAGTGTGGCGATTTTGCCCTAAACACGCGGCAGGTGATTGTAAACATAAATGCCATTTATGTGGCCTTTTCGTACTTGGCCTTGTTTTGACACGCTCCGTTCGAGCGTGCGTTGCCACGGCGACGCATTGTAATTTACGCTCCAGTAAACTATAACAATGGATCGATTAGACCTCGCGTGCGCCCTACAGCTTGTGGTGTATTATATATACACTGGAAGCGACTCGATCGAGGAGATTGTCCGAGAGAGAGTGAACAGGACGCACGCAAGGCTCGCCATGAGCTTTGCGTTCCCTGGTCAGGAGTAGTGGGCTCTTAGAGCCCTGGGGACGATTTCCATTTGGAGGCCCGGGCTGGGAGAGACAAGTTGCTGACTCGGGGGCGTAAGCCCTGTGGATCGCCAGTTCTCTCCCTTCCCGGGACGTGTGACATAGGCTCTGGCTAGCATGTCGGACTGTACGGGGTTCCATCCCCGAGGCAGACCGCGGCTCGCCAGGCCCCGCCAGTTAACACCGTGGTGATGAACCAGTTTCTGAACGGTGTCCGTAGGCCTGGGAGTGTCGGGTGGGCTGTTACCTGGTTACCGTTAATGCTGAAGGAGTTACCGTGTCCGCAGTGACCTCCGGTGAGCGGCGCCGCCGCAAGGATCCGGAATAGCGGATGCGCGTCCGCAAGGACTCGTGGTGAGAGGACAATCCTCGAGGATCCCGAAGAGCGGATGGTAGTCAATAACTTTACATTGGTGCCGTGACCAGGATCAGTCCGACAGTGTTCCATCGCAGCCTACCGTCACAGTGTTGTAGCCTCCTTCGTCCCTGGGGATCGCTCGCTCCTCACGGACAACTCAAACAAAATGAGTGAGAAAGATAATGGGAGGGAAAAGTGAGGAAACGTTGCGGAACGGACCCGGTCCCACGACGGCCGGGAGCCGCTCCAGGGTGGCTCCGGCGATGGTGCGGAGCGTGCGGAGCCCTCCGCAGACAGTACCCAGTCAGCGGAGTCGACTCCGGCGTCCGCGGCTCCGTCTCCGGACGTGGAGCCGAGCCCTGCGGGGCTGCAACATGTGTTGCCATCGAGGCCTAGTCTTGATGTGTTAGGTGCGGTTGGCGGAGCTGGCAACGGCTCTACACCGCGCCTGCCCTTGTCCGGACGACGTTCGTGGCAGGCGGCGCTCTTCCAGGGGACGTCTCCATACGTCCGGAGATCCAGACATTCGGAGATCCGGACATCCGGAGATCCGGACATCCGGAGGTCCGGACATCCGGAATAGAGTGCCAACTGCTGCAATCAACTCCGGATCTGCGGACCAACTCCTCCGGTTACCTAACCCGGCTGGGTGGACCCCCTCGAGGGTCTCCGGCCCGGATACCGGACGGTCCGCACTGGGCGAGATGGACCAGCTCACCAACACACTGAGTGCGCTGGCTCCTCTAGGGCGCTATGGCCGCGCCCGGTCGCCCCAACAGGGACGATCAGATCGGCGGAACCGCTCACCCTCTCCGCGGCCACGGAGCCCTTCGGGGCCCATGTCGGAGAGGGAGCAGCGGCTGATAAACATGGCGCTTGACCAGTACAAGTGCAGTCAGCCAGTTCCGAGCGTGGATCCGACGATCCCTTACAGTCCGGGGATGACTGGGCCTATGGCTCCTCCCCAAGTCCTGCCAAGTCCGCAGGCGCCAGTGGTCTCAGCAATGGGATCCGCGCCTGCTCCGCGGCTTGGAGGCACCACGCTGGCTACCGCTCCGACCGTTCCTGCGGCCGGAGTTAACGCCGCGTGGTCGACTTACCCTGGTGCGCCAAGTGTGTTGGGCGGGCAGTGGCAACCGGCGGCTCCGGCCCCGAGCTATGCTAGCTTTGCCGCCCCATCTGGAGCCTACCCCGTAGGTTCGATGAGAGCCCCGCCCGCACCTAGCCAGGGTGGGCTACAAGCGGGAATGTACCCGGCGGCGAGCGTGAGCTTTCCTGCTCCTATGTCCGCGGCGACGATGTCTGCTCCGGCAGACTCCGCCGCAGGCGCGGGTAGCTCGCGGAACTTGCCGCTGTACACGGACGACCCCGGAGCCGGGACCGCACGTCGGGCGCGTAACAAACGCGATGACGGGCCCGACCACTCTTCGTGGCGGAAACGGTTCAACGGGGATAACGCCGACTTGGAGGACTACTTACTCCAGGTGTGGCGTACCGCCATGTACGAAGGATGGTCCCAGCATGAAGCTGGACATGTCCTCGCGGGGAGCTTAGAAGGAAAAGCTCTCCACGTGATGCCGTGTCTGCCGGTGGGAACAGTGACTTTCGGCGAGGTTGCCCGTCAACTTCGCCTGCTGTTCACGCCGACGACCAATCAGCGGCAGTCTGAACGAGAGTTCAAGGCGCGTACCCGCCTACCGACTGAGTCCGTGACAGAGTATGCGTTTAACCTGCGCATACTCGGCCGGAGAGCGATCCCGACGATCCCTTACAGTCCGGGGATGACTGGGCCTATGGCTCCTCCCCAAGTCCTGCCAAGTCCGCAGGCGCCAGTGGTCTCAGCAATGGGATCCGCGCCTGCTCCGCGGCTTGGAGGCACCACGCTGGCTACCGCTCCGACCGTTCCTGCGGCCGGAGTTAACGCCGCGTGGTCGACTTACCCTGGTGCGCCAAGTGTGTTGGGCGGGCAGTGGCAACCGGCGGCTCCGGCCCCGAGCTATGCTAGCTTTGCCGCCCCATCTGGAGCCTACCCCGTAGGTTCGATGAGAGCCCCGCCCGCACCTAGCCAGGGTGGGCTACAAGCGGGAATGTACCCGGCGGCGAGCGTGAGCTTTCCTGCTCCTATGTCCGCGGCGACGATGTCTGCTCCGGCAGACTCCGCCGCAGGCGCGGGTAGCTCGCGGAACTTGCCGCTGTACACGGACGACCCCGGAGCCGGGACCGCACGTCGGGCGCGTAACAAACGCGATGACGGGCCCGACCACTCTTCGTGGCGGAAACGGTTCAACGGGGATAACGCCGACTTGGAGGACTACTTACTCCAGGTGTGGCGTACCGCCATGTACGAAGGATGGTCCCAGCATGAAGCTGGACATGTCCTCGCGGGGAGCTTAGAAGGAAAAGCTCTCCACGTGATGCCGTGTCTGCCGGTGGGAACAGTGACTTTCGGCGAGGTTGCCCGTCAACTTCGCCTGCTGTTCACGCCGACGACCAATCAGCGGCAGTCTGAACGAGAGTTCAAGGCGCGTACCCGCCTACCGACTGAGTCCGTGACAGAGTATGCGTTTAACCTGCGCATACTCGGCCGGAGAGCTTATCCGGACATGGACTCCAGACGGTTCGAAACGATGCTGATCGATCAGTTCATCGATGGCCAGCCTTACCACTTAGCATACGGGTTGGCCACCCATGAAAAGCGATCGATGGAGGAGGCAATAGACTCCGCGCTTGCGCTCGAGGTAGCTGTCCGCCCTAGACAGTTGCCTCCGGCCCCGGCTCCGGCCTCGGCTGTTCCCGCACAGGCGGCGACCCCTCCTCCGGCCAAAGCATCGCAGGTAACCCCGTGGCAGGACCCGGTCGTCCGGGAACCCACCAGGGAACCCACCCCGCAGTGGGTTAGTGCGTCGGCACCCTTCACAGGGACGCCCGCACATGCGGCACCAGTCGCCACGCCGTGCTCGTCCTCGGACGAGTGCGACATGGAGGAATACGATTTCGGCGCCGCGCAGATGATTGCGCACTGCATCGGGATCGAAGCTCCGGGACCCGCAGAGTGTTGCGCGTTCACCTCCGGACCAGCCCAGAACCGTCCCTGTTACTTCTGCGGAAAGCAGGGGCACTTTTGGCTGAAGTGTCCGGAGTTGTTGGAACGCCTGCGGTCGCGCGGATACCAGGGAGCCCTCCCTGGCCCGCAACGGAGGAATTCCTTCCGGTCTGGTCCTCCGGGACAGCAAGGTCGGAACCCGCGGCAGGGAAACTAGATCCGGACGTGGTGGCGACCAACACTACGTCCGGGGATAGTTGTTCCGTGGCAAAAGATGCCGCCCCACCCGCTGATGAGCAGGACGAACCCCAAGTTGATATGACTTCTCCGGAAGTAGTCCTTGGGGATCAGTCTAGCTCCTCCGCGGCTGAGGCGGATGGTGAGGACTCCGTAGATGAGCCCAGTGCGTGCGAAAGGTATCGCCCTACCTGCGCGCTGGTGAGGGACCCCTGCTGGTACCTGCCCCTGTCCTTCGGACGGGAGCCGGTCCGGTTCCTCGTGGACTCGGGCTCGGAGGTTACCCTCGTAGCCACAGGAACGTTCAGGAAGGAGCCCGCGCTCCGCAACCTTGAGTTGCGGGATCCCGGACCTTACAAGCTCTTCCGGATGCTTTCCGCAGCTTCTACGGAGCGGGTAATGACCGCATTCGTATCCATGGCATCATCGATCTGCCTATTACCCTTGGGGACAAGGTGTACCTAATAGAGGCAATCGTTGCGGATGTCGGAGCGGCCGGGATTATTGGGATGAATTTTCTCCGGACCCACCGGGTGACCGCCAATTTCAATGCTGGCGAATTCCGGATGGGAGAGGACACACATTTCCTCTTCCGCACGAGTCCGGCGCATTCATTTCAATTGCGGGCGGCGCGCACTACAGTTGTGCCGCCGATGAGCGAGATGATCATTGAGGCGAGGCCGCGTCGTCCCTGCATGCCCCTCGATGGTCGTCCGTGCATAGTGCAACTGGTGAGCAGTTTCGCCAAGGGAACTGGACTCGTGTTGGGTGGGGCTCTGGTCAAGTCCGACGCCCGCTCGATGCCCATCCTTGTGGTGAATCCTACGGATGCTCCCGTTGTACTGCGGCGCGGCTGTGTGGCAGCTACTGCTACGCCCGCGTCGTCGAGTCGTGTCCTCCCCGACGATCCTGTCTGCCGCGCTGCGTGCGCGGCGGCGGCCGCCGGAGATGACCCGTTCACCCTGCCGGACCATTTGGAATCTCGGGTTCCGAAGGACCGGTTGGATGAAGAGCAGCGCCAAGCGCTCCGCAAACTGCTGCGGCAGTATGCGGATGTGTTCATGGTTCCTGATGGTGCGGTTGGCAAGAGTGACGTCGCCAAACACCGCATCGACCTCGTGGACGAGCGTCCTCTCAAGCAGCGTCTTCGTCGGGCAGCAATAGTGCACCAAGAGGTCATAGACCAGGAGATGCAAAAGATGCTCGACTTGGACATCACCAAACCCAGTGACAGCCCTTGGGCCAGTCCGGTGGTTATGGTGAAGAAGAAGGACGGCTCGTGGAGGTTCTGCGTGGACTATCGGAAACTCAACGATGCCACGCGGAAGGACTCATATCCTCTCCAGCACATTGAAGATACCTTCGATGCCCTGGCCGGGTTGCACTATTTCTGTGCTCTGGATCTGGCCTCCGGGTATTGGCAGGTGGAGATGGAGGAGAGTGATCGGGCGAAGACTGCCTTCGTTACCAAGAACGGGCTCTACCAATTCAAGGTAATGCCGTTCGGGCTCTGTAACGCACCAGCGACGTTCGAGCGCCTCATGGAGATGGTACTTAAAGGGTTCCTCTGGAAGCGATGTATGGTCTACATCGACGATGTCGTCGTGTATGGCCGGTCGTTCGAGGAAACCCTCACCAACCTCCAGATGGTGCTCCATCGCATCCGCGGAGCAGGGCTTAAATTGAAGCCAAGTAAGTGCGAACTATTCGCGCAGGAAATCCTGTACTTGGGCTTCATGGTAACGGGCACCGGAGTGAGACCAGACCCCGCAAAGGTGGCGGCTGTGCAGAAATGGCCTCCGCCATGTAACGTGGCGGACGTGAGGTCCTTCTTGGGCTTCGCGAGCTACCACCGCAGGTTTATTCGCGGCTTTGCGGAGATCGCGCGTCCCCTTACTATCCTCACGGAAAAGGGCGCCGATTTTGTTTGGTCCGCCGAGCAGGCTGACGCCTTCTCGGGACTCCGGCAGGCCTTGGTAGCGGCCCCGGTGCTGCGGCACCCTCGTCCGGACTGCGAGTTCATCCTGGACACCGACGCGAGTAACTTCGCACTCGGCGGTGTCCTCTCGCAGATCGTGGACGGGCAAGAGCGGGTAGTAGCTTATGCGAGTGTGGCCTTGAGCCGCTCTCAAATGAACTACTGTACCACTCATCGCGAGTTGCTCGCGGTGGTTACGATGACCAAGCGCTTCCGGCACTATTTGTTGGGACGCCATTTCCGCTTGCGGACTGATCATAGTTCGCTGAGATGGCTCCTCAACTATAGTGAGGCTGATGGCTTGGTGGCGCGGTGGCTCGTCAAACTCCAGGAGTATGACATGCAGATAGAGCATCGCGCTGGTAAGTTGCACGGCAACGCGGACGGCCTGTCCCGTTGTCATAAGTGCAAGAATCCGGGTTGTGCAGGGATGGCGCCATTCCAGCAAGCCGCGGATTCGTCCTCAGACTCGGAATTGGATGTTCCGGGGAGACCGCAGGCCGCCGCCCCCTCTAACAACACGGCGGCCGGAGCGTTTAGGGCTAATCTCCGTGCACGGACCCGCCGTTATCGGCGAGGGCGTCCCGCATACGAAGCGGAGGTGCGGCTCAGCTCCAGCGAGTCCTCCTCGAGTCCGGCGGTGTACTCCTCGTGGGTACCCTCGTCCTCTGGAGAGTCTGAGTATGAGCGGTCCTTGCCCCCTGTGGTGATGGCCGCTGCGGCGCAGCCGGACGCGACGGATGAGGAGCCTAATTACTTGGGTGGCTACTCTCCGGCGCAGATAGCTGCGACGCAAAGAGCTGACAGAGCTCTGGCGCCGGTAATAACAGCCCTTGAGGCCGGCCAGAAGCCCTCGAAGGATGAGCGGAAGACCTACAGGGAGGAGACTTTGTCTCTAGTATCCCAGTGGGAAAGACTCTCCTTGAGGGATGGCCTCTTATACCGGCGCTACGAGCCACCGACCCCACTGCCTCCCATATGGCAGTTGGTGCTTCCAGCGGAGCTGCGGAAAGAAGTACTCCACCAGTTGCATGACCTCCGAGTGACCGGTCACTTGGGAATCCGGAGGACCGTCCATAGGCTACAACAGCGCTTTCATTGGCCTGGTAGCGGCTTGGACGTGCAACGGTGGTGCGCAGCCTGCCCTCGGTGTCAAGCTCGCAAGGGAGTCCCGCCTCCTGGCCGCCACCCCTTAACCACGGTTAAGGCGGGCGCGCCGTTCGATCGGATAGCTTTGGATATACTGGATACCCACCGGGTCACCCCGCGCGGTTTCCGGTACATCCTGGTGATTTCCGACTATTTTACCAAGTATACCGACGCCTACCCACTGCGCCGCCAGACTGCGGACGAGGTAGCTCGGTTGTTGGTGAATAGATGGGTGGTGTACCATGGGGTACCTAAACAGGTACATTCGGATCAGGGCACGCAATTTGAGAGCAACCTGTTCCGAAACCTAGCACAGATGCTAGGCAGTACCAAGGTGCGGACCACCCCCTACAGGCCCCAGTCTGATGGCCAGGTCGAACGCTTTAATCGATCGGTCCTCAATATGCTGGCGGCCTTTGTGAACGATCGTGCGAATGATTGGGATGACCACCTCCCGTATGTCTTAATGGCGTACAGGTCGTCGGTCCACTCTTCGACCGGAGTTACTCCGCACGCGATGTTGTACGGCCGGGAGCTAAATTTGCCCGTGGATATTATGTATCCAACTGCGGCAGAGACCGGCACAGTACCCCAGTGCGGTCCGGAATACGTGGAGTGGATTCGCCGCGCCCTGGCGAACGCCCATGATTTCGCGCGCGCGCGCCTGGACAAGTCTGCCATCCGGCAGAAGCGAGGCTATGACGCCCATGCTTAGGGTAGGCCAGCTTTTGCGGAAGGCGACAAGGTGCGCTACTATTATCCGCCGCTTAAGCAAGGTAATAAATTTGCTAAGCCGTGGATAGGCCCGTTTACGGTACTGAAACAGGTGACAGATGTGGACTACTGGATCCGGAGGGATTCCGATCCGGACAGGGTTCTGGTTGTCCATATCGATAATCTGAAGAAGTACGAGGGCCCGCTTGTCATGGATCCGCTCGTTCAAGATGCGGAGCCGGATGATGCTCCCGTATGGGATCTGTCCGGTCAGCATCCGCGGACTCCGGACGAGCGTGTGCGCCGTATGGTGGGCCTCCCGGACCTCTCTGACCCGTCAGATGATGGACTGGGTGGCTATCAGCCAGATGATGGCGATCCGCAGGTACCCCCACTACCTCCAGTACCTGCAGATGACGGGCGGCCACGCCGGAAACCACGTGCGCCAGCCCGGTATGGGTGGGAAAAACCTTCCGCCCATGCGGATGCGTCTGCGGTACCCGTCTATCACACCAAGGACGGGTTTTGGGTCGTTCCGTGAGAGTCCGCGCGACTTACCTCCGCGGGTGGCTACTTTGTGGCTATCTTCGGAGTTGAGGTCCGCGGAGACTTTCATGTCGTAACGCCGCCGCTCCGCATCCGCCCTCCCGTAGTTTCCAGCGCCAGGGACGTGCAGATGGCCTGTCCGCACATTGTGGACGGCTGTCCGGCGTAATCCGCACAACGGTTACGCTGGCCGGACGAATTTACTGATCCGGCCGGACACCCCTGGTCCCGGGACAACCTCTTATATGGCCAGACTGAGGTTGGGATTTACGTCCGCTGCGGGAGAAGTGCCTTCCCACGGATTTGGGGAGCTGGCTCTGGACGCGGGGATAGTGTCCGCACGTTAGGACTGACGTCCGCGGTTCGTCCGCGTGACTCGTCCGGCGTCCGCGGCGCTTTAAGATGACGCACTTTGGTGTAGTTATCCCCCGTGAGCCATTACTATAATTACGGTTATAGTAATTAAGGTTTCTTACGGCAGGAAACCGACTATCCATTATGATAATGGAGCGGTTGTTAAGTCCGCGTGTGCGGACCAGCCGCGGCAGCGGGTGACGCTCATTCTCGTCCGGATCGTACCTTACAATACGCGGTCCGGCCGGAATGACCGGAACCCCGGCCTCCTTCTAAGAAGGAGGTCGTATATTACATGCGCAACACTTGTGGTGGCTTTTAATTCCAATTTCATCTACATTGGATAAGGGCAATACGCCGTTCTATGGTAGGCGTCCGGCCTGGACTCCGTCCGCGGGCAGCTCCGGACGTCCGCCGGCTATTGCTTTCACCATCTTTGGGCGCCTCTAGATTGGGCGCCGGTATGAAGGGTTCGCCCCCTAACCATTGAGGTTATGGACCATGCCGGCTCCGCGTCTAATCTATTGGCTCCGCGCTCCGGTAGTCGTTTGTTTGGGCTCTAGGTTGGACCGGGCTTGCTCCGCGGCCGGGCTGTACGTTGGGGTTGCTAGTGGGCGCGTCATGAACGCCCACAGGGCGCCCAATTGTCTGTCCGCCTGTCATGGGCTTGTCCGATCGCCTTGTAAGCGTACCAGCGGCTATGGGGAGTGATTTTGTTTATTTTCCATCTCATTTATTATTTATGGAAGGATTATAAGCCACAAGTGTGCGGCATGTCTCTGGAGAATTCTGTTCTTGCTCATTTACTGATACAAAGTGAGACAAGTATGTGAAATTTCCTTTCCGGTGCAATAGAGAGTAAGAAATCGGGAGATTTCTGCTTTCGCGAGACGGGTGTAAGGGATTGCGCTAATTTTGACAGTGACGGATTGCTGTGATATTTGAAAAGACTGGAGAACGGCAATTTATTGTTGTTTTCGTCTGACATATTCGTACAAGCCACAAGTTAGTGGTTACTCTCAATTTTATGCCCAATTTCTACCTTGCTGGGGTGGTTAATTATACGTCATTTACCGCCGGTGCGGACGCAAAAGCGAATGACTAATCTTAACTACTGTAGGATATTTGCAAGGTCCCCCGGGATAGAAATTTATTTTCTACCCGTATACATGGTTTGATTTGGAGTCACCGGAGGGAAATGATTGCACCCGCATGAGTTAATAGTGCATGTATTTTGGTCCGGGCGTGTGTCAGTATGACCGGGGACAGAGTTTTGCAGCGACACCGCGTGCATTGCTGCACGTGTAGTATAGCTGTCATTTGTTACATGTATATATATGTAAAAATGTCGTTCTCGGATTTTTATTAATCTCCAGATGTGTAGCACATGTGTTTTGTGCCACTCGCATTTCGTCCGCTGATGCGGCGCTGGATCCCGCGGGATCCGCGTGTCCGGTGTTCGAGATGCGGGTGATTTTGCCAGTTGTAAATTCCCCAGGCGGGCCGTGCTGGAGATGTGCGGGCGGGCGGGCGGCTGCATGTTAGTGCAGACGTCCGTCCATCTGCGTGTCTTTACACAGGCCTGTGCGGGTTGCAGTATACAGGTACTGGCAGTCGATGCGGCTTGCCGCGTTGGCTTTGATAGCTGTCTGCGACAGCTGTCCGCAGGTGTATGTGTGTCTGTTAGATGTACATATGTCATGCGGGCGTGCCGGAGTCGCTCCCGCGGCTCCGCCCTGCCTCAGACCCGTTCTGCGGATCTGAGGAGCCGGCCGGCAGGGCGGTCGGCAACACTTTTTAGAGGTACTATCACTTTTGATCACTCGGTGTGTCGTTTTACAAAATTTCTAAATTTAAAGTTTAACCTTAAAGATATTCCAAAGACTCGACACACCGTCCTTTTATAACGGATGACCTTCCAAGGTCATCACACGGTTTTGGACCACCTCGGTCAAAATTTGGGTGTTGCCATCTTGCCTTCTTCCGGACCTCGCCATGCGAAGCCTTCGTCGGGTTTTGGCAGTTTTGGGCGCGGGCGGAACATGTTGGGGACCAACATTGTAAGAAGGGGGTAATGTGGCGATTTTGCCCTAAGCACGCGGCAGGTGATTGTAAACATAAATGCCATTTATGTGGCCTTTTCGTACTTGGCCTTGTTTTGACACGCTCCGTTCGAGCGTGCGTTGCCACGGCGACGCATTGTAATTTACGCTCCAGTAAACTATAACAATGGATCGATTAGACCTCGCGTGCGCCCTACAGCTTGTGGTGTATTATATATACACTAGAAGCGACTCGATCGAGGAGATTGTCCGAGAGAGAGTGAACAGGACGCACGCAAGGCTCGCCATGAGCTTTGCGTTCCCTGGTCAGGAGTAGTGGGCTCTTAGAGCCCTGGGGACGATTTCCATGGGGAGGCCCGGGCTGGGAGAGACAAGTTGCTGACTCGGGGGCGTAAGCCCTGTGGATCGCCAGTTCTCTCCCTTCCCGGGACGTGTGACATAGGCTCTGGCTAGCATGTCGGACTGTATGGGGTTCCGTCCCCGAGGCAGACCGCGGCTCGCCAGGCCCCGCCAGTTAACACCGTGATGATGAACCAGTTTCTGAACGGTGTCCGTAGGCCTGGGAGTGTCGGGTGGGCTGTTACCTGGTTACCGTTAATGCTGAAGGAGTTACCGTGTCCGCAACGACCTCCGGTGAGCGGCGCCGCCGCAAGGATCCTGAATAGCGGATGCGCGTCCGCAAGGACTCGTGGTGAGAGGACTATCCTCGAGGATCCCGAAGAGCGGATGGTAGTCAATAACTTTACAATAGTAAAGTACAATGACTACAGTCAGCCCGAAACGAGTCCGGCCGTCATACACTACGACATAACACATGCATCTCACCAACTCCTTGACTACAACATGCATATTCCTTTGTTATGGTAATGTAGCCGTATGTAGAGCCCGAGATGCCATGGGAGCGGCACCACGGAACCCGTACACGTGGGCATGTTGCTGGCCGGCCTCGCCGAAGGCACTGTCACAGAGATGGAACTCTGAGCCAGCCCGACGGTCTGCCAGAGCCTGTGTCACACCACCCCAGGTGGAGAAGAGACTGGCGATCCACAGGGCTTGCACCCCCGAGTCAGCAACTGTCTCTACTCCAGTCCGGGCCCCCAATGGAACTCGTCCCCAGGGCCCGCGAGGGCCTTACCCAAGACACAGGGACGTAAAGCTCATGGCGAGCCTCTCGTCCTGCCTCTCGGCTTGCTCTGGGACAATCTCACAGGCCAAGACAATGCTTGCGTATATATCGAGCCAAAAGGCGGGAGGAGAAACTAGGTCAAACCATTGTTATAGTTTACTGGGCCGCGATCTTTGGGCAAAACCGCCACAATTATCCAACTTGAAGTTCGGTGTTTCTTGAGAATAACAAAAAGTTGTAAAAAATGGGGGTGGGGGGGGGGATGGTCGTCTTGTGTTGTTTTGTTTTTACCTGCCAGCCGACGGAAACGAGTGTTGACTACAAATTTATACAGAGTTTGTCCTTTTCAGACGTTTGGGAAGAGATACCTGCTATGTCCGGCACGCTTCACAATTCGGCTCCTGAAGAAATTCATCAGAAATAAATTCGATCTACCCATCTTTTACAAGGTTAGTACTTAACACCGTGTTCACGAATTGCCATGCTTACGTCCGCAAATCGGGAAATATTTTTTAATATAAAATATTATTTTGGTACAAACCTTAGAACGTTCCGCAATCTATGCAATGTTAAATTCAGCCTCACCGACATTTATGCAATCGCTTCATTCATGGTTCGTATAACATATGGTCCGACAACCTATTGTCATTGCGTTGCGTCCGTAGCCTGTGGTCCGTCCGTCCGGGCATACCAGAAGGGTTTACCGGGATTTCTTAAGGGGAAAAAAGCTGAAAATGCCCCACAACCACAGTTTAAGCCAAAAGTGCGGTCTTACGGGGATTTTTCAGGACTTACGTTGAAAGTTAAAGATAATATGGCCGTTTCGAGATACAACCTGCCCAATGCCAGGTACTGTTAATATTCCCTGCGGTCTTAGTATTTGCGGATCTTTTTGTTTATTATGGGATAGCCAAGCTGGTTTTATCGTGTTTTGGTTTCATTTTGCCAGATAAAATGACGTATATTCATGACGTCACAATACAGTAACTTAACTTTAATACCTCACAGTGGAGAGTTCTAGGGTCCGCAAATTGTATCTCGAAACGACCGTATTCGGACAGGGCCCAGAGGCGCCACCCAGCGAACGATATTACGGCTATATTAAAACGTCATGACGTCAGAAAGTGACATAAAATGATCACGCATAGTAACCAGCAATCTAACAAACTGCATTATAAGCCGGAGCTGAAGTAGGCTATATTTGCCGCTATAGGCCTACAATAAAATAAAATAATATGCAGATTTTAAAGTGAATAATGTGATGTAGGCCTATAGTCGACGTCATTGATCTGTGAGCGGTGGTTTTTTCGCGATTATTCCGTCAATAATTCGTATATTTAGATGAAACTTTGGCAGGAGTATTATTTTATACTCGCCTAATAGGGTATACATTTTCGGAGAGATTGGTGTGTAAACAAAAAAGTTAGCCCATTTGGCCTATATATAACGAAGTAGGAAAACGTCAAAACGTTATCTATAGAAATGCTACGGCGATCGGGGGGGCGGTCCACGGCCGATTTCACCAGATTTTTACTATGGACGAGATAGGCCAACTTTTTTGCTTCGCATCCAATCTTCTCGAAAATGCACCCTTAGTTAGGCGGTCATAAGATACTATACCTGTCAAAATTCCATCGGATTATCTCAAATATTGACTGAGTAATCGCCGAAAAACCACCGCTCACAGACCAATGACGCCGACTATAGTCACCGTGCTTGAGCATGTTAACGGCGTCACCATACTCACCTCTATAGCTAAGAAATCACAACAAAATTTACGTCTGAAGCGAAACCACCACATAGGCCTATAAGTCTTGTCGTGTACACATTTGATTGCCACAATCATGCTGAGCTGTATATACGAATCGGGTTTGATTATAATAATAAAACACTGAAGTTGAAGAGGCTTTCATGTCAATAGGGCCTATAGTGCACGAGCAAGTGACTCGGATTGAAAATGTATAGGAGCATATGGTGACGCTGGTGTGAGAGCACGTGACTAGGCCTAATCTGTCCTATCTTGTGTAGGTAACGCTCACATTCAAACAACAGTGTCCCGACAAACTAAGCGTCGGCCTATATGGGTGTAATAGGTAGGCTTTTACTGAAACGAAATTCATCGTGAGAGCACCAGTTTGCATGTTATACGTTTTGAGATGCGTGCCGTGTAAGACCTGTGTCCCTTGAGTTGGGCCTAAATATCTATGAATGTCCAGCAATAGAGTCACGGATTATGGGTTAACAGCTATTCAATAATAACCCAGACAAAACATTTTTTTTCAATAGCAGATGGTAAGCCGCGAATATGAGCTTCCGTACTATGCTCCGATCCAATCACTCTTTACCTTATAAGTTCTGATTTTAACCAAAAAAGCCTCTAATACCGACGTAATATTTCTGATGATCACAAAAGTTCTGACACCCGCATACAAAACCTCGGGTGGTAAAAGTACACCCACGGACATATGAGCCTGATAAGTGTTGCTTCGCGGATCAGCGGAACGAATCGTACAGCACAATAAGATTTCCGGGTTCAAAATATCAGAGCAACGGTATGAACATGTAATATGTCCTAACAATCGTTCAAACACAACCGAACGCGCATACCACAGTCTCTGTGATTTTTAATAACAATTGTCAAATCATCAATTAATGATCTTCTCCAATGCTGATACACTTGCTTACAATACAACATAAAAATATTGATGGACAGGCACGTTCAAAGATTTACTGATACAAGTAGGCCTGCCTGACCGTCATTGATTATCGTCCTGTGTATATTGTCGAAAATTGCGATAATTCTATTACGGTGAATTATTTGAGATTCACAGCAGTTAGTTGAAATCGCGACTGTTGTACAATGTAAAAATATATTGTCTGATCCAATGCACAGTATCAATGAAACTGTGGCGATCCTGGAGAAAACAAGTCGAAAACACACGTTTGTTGGAAATTCAAGTCAACGATTGACTTCAGAATCTTGTAGTCTTGCGCTATCTTGTAGATGAAGATCTAATCTGGCTGCAAAAATTCCCTTTGTTAAATAAAATAACATGGGAATTCGTTTAGAAGTTAATATTATTTCGTTGCCCGTAACGCCTAGCCGTTCGCACGTCCGTCCGTCGTCCGTCGTCCGTCCATTCATCAACATTTTTATCTTTTATAATGTAATTTCAAACAAAAACCCTGGAAATATTTCAAGAGGGAGATATTTCTGCGTTTGGCAGCCATTTTCTTAGAAACTGTTCAGACAGTTTCGAGGTTCTTGTTTCAAAAGATTCTCATCATGTAGCTTTGTGACCGGACCGGATTCGATTTTCCTTATATGGTCAAAACGAAACGAAGCTACAATATTATTTTTTAACATCAGTTTCTGCTCAAAATGCACATGTGATGATGCAGGAAGGCAAGTAATAAGTGATAAATAAGCTATCACTGGGCGGGAGCACAATTGAATAAATCGGCTCTTTATTTTGACGATTGTTTGTCGGGCTCATAACGAACGATATATTCCTACAACATACATACTGATTTCAACAGTCATATACAAGGCTGTCACATGCTAAAGAGATTGGAGAATTCCAAACAAATATTTTCCAGCAAAGCATTACAATTAAGGTGTATATGAATATTCGTGGTGTTAAAAAAAAAACATAAGTTACGTTGTACTTGGATCGTCGGTCTGTGTGTGGATAGGAATTTTTTTGGGAATGGAAGATTTCATCTACTCTTCGATTCATAATGAAGGCTGTTGGAGTGAACTTCTTGAACACTTAAAGACAGAGCTTAATTATTGGCACATTCAAATGGGAAGCCATAAAATGATTTCAGTGGTGACGTTGCATTTGACCTTCAGTGATCGAGAAAGGTCAAAACGACAGTTTTGGTGAGAAAAGAAAAACAGTTATGGCTCAAAACACCCGTAGTAATCCGTGCAATGCATACGATAATAGAAGTTAAGACATGTACCCGGATATACATGTAGTCATTGCACAGCGGCCAAATGTTTAGTTTAAATATGACTTTGTGGCAAAATGTTCTCGAAATCAATCAAATATCTACAGTACATATTCAGGCCCCCTCGATTCCATGAACACATGTATTTAATTTCCACAATAAAATGCCACAATTGACACATTTAGTTGCTTTTTGTCTTCGTAATCTGGTACATAAGGCCCTCGTCCTGCCCATTTTTCCTGTATTATCACCCTGTCAACAAGGCAAGACGCACCTTTTCCACACAAGAAACTCCCATTCTCACGAATGGGGTTATAACTTATATACTAGTATATTATATTGTCGTGGCGTGGTCCGTCGTCCGTCTGCCGTCTGTCCTATGGCCAAAATCCCCAATTCCCCATAATCACTTTGTACAATAAACGCTTTGAGATTTGAGATAGAAGACTGAAATTTGGTAAACTGCTGTTTATCTATTTGTCTCCCAGGTCAAATATTCTTAGGATTTATGACTATACATCTCGATTTTTTTAAAAATTTTAACTTCGCTGGAAACGAGCAAGAATGCCTAAGCAGTTTTTTTTTTCAATCATATTATGGCCTATATTACATTCTGCTCAATTGTATTTAGGTAGATGTATTCCACACCAAGGAAGCGCTGAAGGACGACTACTCCTTGATGGATGTCGCCTATATTTACACCTGGAGAAAGGTATATCAAATCAAATTCATTTCAAATATACGCTATAGTGTTCAAGTTTTTTTGTTCCTTTAAGACGAACGGTGTGGCTTGTTTGTGTTGCAGACGGAACCGCTACGGCTTTTTTACTGCGTGTACGAGTCCAAGCTCCGGCCCACTCTCCCAGTCCACATCAAACTTCCCGCCGGCTTAGTGAGACACGGGCGCCTTGTGACGTCATCAAGGACGTCACAGCCAGCACGAGGTGCCGCAGACCCGGAGAGTGACAACAAGGACGACATCGCCGAGCAGATTCGGCGGTTTTCAAGAATGAAGTCTCGTGTGTTCAGAAATCCTGCAGCGAGGCGCCAGAGTACGACCAACGTACATACTCTCTTCGACGGGACTCCCATCAAGCAGGAGCCGGTCACTGACGAGGAGCCCTCTGCTGTCCGCACCAGCCCGTCCAGCACCCTGCCCAGCCCTACGGTCTACACCACAGGCCAGCCACGCCGCCGGGGACGACCTCTCAAGTATCCACGCAGACCTCGTGGACGTCCGCCCAAACACTCTACACGAGGACGCCCTTCCCACAACCCTCGCCCCCGCGGCCGGCCCAGGAAATACCCCATGGCCACGACACAGACCCACGGCTCCCAGAGTCAAGTGCCAGCTTACCAACCTAGAGAGACCAGGAGCTCGCTGTACACCGAACGGAGAGCCCAGTACACGGTACGGGGATACAGGTTGCCTGCCCGCCGCCGCCGTCACTCGGCCTCCTCACAGCCCAGCACGAGCTCCGAGCCGCCCACGGACAGCTCCACGGCTCCAACCTCCTCCTCCCTCGACCTCTACAGCTTCAGCGACAACGAGGACGACTATCGGCCGCGGGCCCCAAAAATCATCCGGCGCCGCTACTCGGACAGCAGCTGGTCATCTGACCTGTGACGGACACCATGCCACTACAGACATGTCATTCAACAGCCACACGCCACAAATATAGCACATAGGCTGTTGACCGTAGCTTAGTGAGCACAGTCATGTGATGTGGTCAGCATAGTGGATATTTTCAATTCGTAGGTTGGTGTTTCAGATAAAAAGATAAGGATAGATTTCGCTATGGACGGAATTCATTATGGAAATACATGTACAATATTTACAGACATGACGCTTTATAACACTGACGCTATGTGTGCATAAGTGTTTCTTTGACAACAAAAGATGGCCCGTGTTAGGTTCATGTCAACTCGCATTAGCCGTTATCAGGCCCCAGTCCCATAAAGGCCCGAATCATGCGGCAATGCCGGATCAGCTCGGATCTAATCCGTGCTGATTCGTGCTGATCCGGGAAATATTTTTTTTGTTTTTTGTTTTTGGTTATGATATGTGACTGATGGTTATTTTTTGCCAACATGGCAGCTACACGGATTGCCCCTAAAAATCCGCCAGGAAGACGGATCATCCCGGTGGCGACACGACAGCTACACGACAGCTACACTACAACTACACGGACGGTCCGGGGCGACCCGTGTAGCTGACGTTTTGGCCTAAAATAACGTTTTCTGCCGGCATGCCGCTGACTCGAATTACAACCCGATCAACACGTGGTATCAATTTGTAAACTCGAATGCCTTTTGATATATATACCTCAAGTGCCATTTATATAATTTATGTGTCATATTTCGACTAGTAAAAATATTGACAATTTCTGATTATGTATTCATCACCACATTTAGTAGCATTTCGATTCAGGATTAGATTGATTGGTCCTGAATTAATCAACATATCCCTATTGTTCAATCAATCTATAGGAAAAACGGAAGGGTACTGTATAGAAATAATAATGTTGTCACACTACTTGTACTTATCTCTATTGCGCCTTCCAATTAAGTTTTTATGTACTGGACAGAACAGTCACTTGTAGGACTGGATGGTGTTTGTCTTTACTGTTTGTTCATTGTTGCTATTTTATACATGCATATGCGGCTATAAAAACAGGAATTTTTCATGTCCGTATCAACATCACATTCTGACTTAGATTTTGGTGAATTGGGCGACCAAAATGGTAGTATTCATAAACTATCCCTAGAATTAAAGCAATATATATAACTTACAAAATTAAAACAGATCAACACATGTTGTAGAAATAGATCACACGCTATAAGCATTTGACCGTAAGCTGCTGACACCTGGCGAATGCCTCGGAAAGCAAACCCCTCAAAAGGGCCGGTTTGTTCATTGTTTCATAAGCTCCAGTCAACACGAAAACTCGCATGTACCTCGAAAAATGCCTATTACAACTATATAAACTAAAAAAGATGTATTTTGGATGAGAAACTGTGAGTTTTTAAATTATATAGTACCTTGATGCTCCATTTTAACCATATAAAGAAATCAAATCATATCAATTTGCTGAAATATTGCCTATATACTAATGTGTGTGTGGCGATTTTGCCCAACGATCGCGGCAGGTGTCTTTCTTAAACATTCTAGTTTTACGGCCTTTGTTTTGATTGCTTCAGCTCGAAGCGCGCGTTGCCCCGGCAACGCCCTCTAATCCTCTTATCCACTGTACTGAACACTGGCTGCTGATGTCATCTCTCGTGCTCTCGCCTCTAGCATAAATACCGAGGTCACATTCTGTGTGGCCGGAGTTGTGTGTGAGAGACTGAGCACGACAGGTGAGCGCAGCCATGTACTCCTTGTCTCTGTTCACGTAAAGGCCAGTCAGGCCTCAGGGACGACTTCCTTAGGGGGCCCGGGTTGGGGGAGACCTGACTCGGGGGCGCAAGCCCTCGCACCGGTCCCTTCCCCACCCGGGATGGTGCGACACAGGCTCTGGCAGACTGTCGGGCTGATCCAAAGTTCTATCTCTGCGTCAGTGCCGTCTGCGAGGCCGGCCAGCAACATGCCCACATGTATGGGTTCCATGGTGCCGCTCCCATGGCATCTCGGGCTCTACACACGGCTACATTGCCATAACTGTGTAATATGCATGTTGTAGATAAGGTGATGTGTTATGATGTGATGTATGACAGCCGGACTCGCTTTGGACGGACTGTAACCTGGTTGTAGTACTAGTAGAGTTCCACCCGGTGCCCCACGTGCGGGCGTCGAACTTTACATTGGTGCCGTGACCAGGATCAGCCCGACGGCGTTCCATCGCAGCCTAAGGTCGCAGTGTCTTGCTCCCTCGTGCCTGGGGACTGTCCGCTCCTCCGGGACCCGCTCCGCACGTGTGCAAATGAGTGAAAGAGGTAAAGAAAGTGCGGATAAAGAGAAAGATAAGGTGTCCGACCATACCCGGTCGAAGACCGGCCGGGAGCCGCTCCAGGGTGGCTCCGGCGGAAGTTCGGAGCGCGCGGAGCCCTCCACAGACAGTACCCAGTCTGCGGAGTCGACTCCGGCGTCCGGTGCTCCGTCTCCGGCCGTAGAGTCGAGCCCTGCGGGGCTGCAACATGTGTTGCTATCGAGGCCTAGTCACGATGTGTTAGGCGCGGTCGGTGGAGCTGGCAACGGCTCTACACCGCGCCCGCCCTTGTCCGGACGACGTTCGTGGCAGGCGGCACTCTTCCAGGGGATGTCTCCGGACGTCCGGAGATCCGGACATCCGGACATCCCGAATCGAGTGCCAGTCGCCATGATCAGCTCCAGACATGCGAACCGTCAGTACCAGCTGCCTAATCCATCTGGATGGACTCCCTCCAGGGTCCCCAGGTTGGATGCCGGCCGGTCCGCACCGGGTGTAGTGGACCAACTCACCAACACACTGATTGAGTTGGCTCCTCTAGGGCGCTACGGCCGCGCCCGGTCGCCCCATCAGGGACGACCAGACCGGAGGAACCGTTCCCCCTCTCCGCAGTCACAGAGCCTTTCGGGGCCCTTGTCGGAGAGGGAACAGCGGCTGATTTCAAGTGTGCTTGACCAATACAAGCGAAGTCAGCCTGCTTGGAGCATCGATCCGACGGTCCCCTACAGTCTGGTGATGACTGGGCCCATGGCCCCTCCTCAAGTCCTGCCAAGTCCGCAGGCGCCAGTGGTCTCAGCAATGGGATCCGCGCGTGCTCCGTGGCTTGGAGGCACCACGCTGGCAACTGCTTCGACCGTTCCTACGGCCGGAGTGGCCGCCGCGTGGTCAGCTTATCCTGGCAGTCAGGGTGTGTCGGGCATGCAGTGGCAACCGGTGGCTCCGGCCCCTAGCTACATTAGCTATGCCACCCCGTCTGGAGCCTACCTAGTGGGTTCGACGGGAGTCCTGACCGCACCAAGACATGATGGGCTAACTGCGGGAATGTACCCAGCGGCAAGCGTGAGCTTCCCTGCCCCCATGTCAACGGCGTTGATGTCTGCCCCGGCGGACTCTGCCGCGGGAGCGGATAGTACACGGACCTTGCCACCTTACACTGCCGACCCCGGAGCCGGTTCCGCCCGTCGGGCCCGTTCCTCCTTCGATAAGGGACCCGATCAGTCTTCCTGGCAGAAGCGGTTCAACGGGGACAACGCCGACTTGGAGGACTACTTACTCCAAGTGTGGCGGACGGCCGTGTATGAAGGATGGACCCATCATGTAGCTGGGCATATCCTCTCGGGGAGCTTGGAGGGTAAGGCTCTCCGAGTGATGCAGTGTCTGCCGGTGGGACCAGTGACTTTCGGCGAGGTTGCTCGGCAACTACGCCTACTGTTCACACCGACGACAAACAGGCGGCAGTTTGAACGGTAGTTCAAAGCTCGGATCCGCCTGCCGACTGAATCCGTTACCGAGTATGCTTTCAACTTGCGCATACTCGGCCAGAGGGCTTATCCTGACATGGAAGCCAGTCGGTTTGAACCGATGTTAATCGATCAATTCATCGATGGCCAGCCATACCACTCAGCCTACGGGCTGGCCACCCATGAAAAGCGATCGATGGAGGAGGCAATCGACTCCGCCCTTGCGTTAGAGGTAGCTGTCCGTTCCAGAAAGATGCCTCCGGCCCCGGCTCCGGCCCCGGCTGTTCCCACGCAAGCGGTGGCACCGACTCCTGCCAAGGCATCGCAGGTGACCCCATGGTCGGCCCCGGTTCCCCGGGCACCCACCATGGAGTCCAACCCTCCGTGGGTTGGTTCACCGGCGTCTCCACAAGGGATGCCTGTTTAAGCGGCACCAGCTGTCGCGTCGTGCTCGTCCTCGGACGAGTATGACTATGAGGAGTATGATTTCAGCGCCGCGCAGATGATTGCGTACTGCGCTGGAATCGACTCTCCGGGGCCCGCGGAATGCTGTGCGTTCGCCTCCGGACCAGCTCAGAACCGTCCCTGCTATTTTTGCGGAAAATAGGGATATTTTTGGCTGAAATGTTCGGAATTGCTGGAACGTCTGCGGGTGCGCGGATACCAGGGGACTCTTCCCAACCCGCGCCGGAGTGTCTATTCTCGGCCTGGTCCTGCGGGACAACAAGTCCATCCCTCACGGCAGGGAAACTGAAATCGGACATGGTGGTGACCAACACTGCGTCCGAAGACAGTTGTTCTGTAGCGCCTAAGGCTGCCCCATCTGCGGACAAGCCGAACGAGCCTCGAGTGGATATAACTTCTCCGTGAGTGGTCCTCGAGGAGTCGTCTACCTCCTCCGCAGGTAGTGCCGCCTATGAGCGAGATGATCATTGAGGCGAGGCCGCGTCGTCCCCGCATTCCCCTTGATGGTCGTCCGTGTATGGTACAACCGGTGAGCAGTTTCGCCCAAGGAACTGGACTCGTGCTGGGTGGGGCTCTGGTCAAGTCCAACGCCCGCACGATGCCCATCCTTGTGGTGAATCCTACAGATGCTCCCATTGTACTGAGGCGCGGCTGTGTGGCAGCTACTGCTACGCCTGCGTCGTCGAGTCAGGTTATCCCTGACGACCCTGTCTGTCGCGCTGCATGCGCGGCGGCGGTCGACGGAGATGATCCGTTCACCCTGCCGGACCATCTGGAATCTAGAGTTCTGAGGGACTGGCTGGATGAAGGTCAGTGTCAGGCTCTCCGCAAACTGCTCCGGCAGTATGCGGATGTGTTCACGGGTCCAGACGGTGCGGTTGGCAAGACTGATGTCACCAAACACTGCATCGACCTCCTGGACGAGCGTCCTTTGAAGCAGAGTCTACGTCAAGCAGCGATAGCGCACCAAGAGGTCATAGACCGGGAGGTGCAGAAGATGCTCGAGCTAGACATCATCGAACCCAGTGATAGCCCTTGGGCGAGTCCTGTGGTTATGGTGAAGAAGAAGGACGGCTCGTGGAGATTCTGCGTGGATTATCGTAAGCTTAACGATGTCACGCGGAAGGACTCGTATCCTCTCCCGCACATCGAGGATACCTTCGATACCTTGGCCGGATCGCACTACTTCTGTGCTCTGGATCTGGCCTCCGGGTATTGGCAGGTTGAGATGGAGGAGAGTGATGGGGCGAAGACTGCCTTCGCTACCAAGAACGGGCTCTGCCAATTTAAGGTAATGCCGTTCGGGCTCTGTAACGCGCCAGCGACGTTCGATCGCCTCATGGAGATGGTGCATAAAGGGTTCCTCTGGAAGCGATGTATGGTCTACATCGACGATGTCGTCGTGTATGGCCGGTCGTTCGAGGAAACCCTTACCAACCTCCAGATGGTACTCCATCGCATCCACGGAGCAGGCCATAAATTGAAGCCAAGTAAGTGCGAATTTTTCACACAGGAGATCCTGTACTTGGGCTTCATGGTAACGGGCACCGGAGTCAAACCAGACCCCAAGAAGCTAGAAGAACTGGCTTCGGCCTTGCAATGTGGCGGACGTGAGGTCCTTTTTGGGCTTCGCGAGTTACCACCGCCGGTTTGTGTGAGGCTTTACTATCCTTACGGAAAAGGTCGCCGATTTCGTCTGGTCTGCCGAGCAGGCACTCGCCTTCTCGGAGCTCCGGCAAGCTTTGGCAGAAGCGCCGGTGCTGCGGCAACCTCGTCCGGACTGCGAGTTCATTTTGCACACTGACGCGAGTAACTTTGCACTCGGCGGTGTCCTCTCGCAGATCGTGGACGGGCAAGAGCGGGTAGTAGCTTATGCGAGTGTGGCCTTGAGCCGCTCTCAAATGAACTACTCCACCACTCACCGCGAGCTGCTCGCGGTGGATACTATGACCAAGCGTTTCCGGCACTATTTGTTGGGACGCCATTTCCGCTTGTGGATTGACCACAGTTCGCTGAGATGGCTCCTTAACTATAGCGAGGCCGATGGCTTGGTGGCGCGGTGACTCGTCAAACTCCAGGAGTATGACATGAAAATTGAGCACCGTGCCGGTAAGTTGCACGGCAACGCGGACGGCCTGTCCCGTTGTCATAAGTGCAAGAATCCTAACTGTGCCGGGATGGCTCCATCCCAGCACGTTGTGGATTCTTCCTCAGACTCGGAACTGGACCTTCCGGGAAGGCCGCAGGCCGCCGCCCCCTCTAACAACACGGTGGTCGCAGCATCCAGGGCTCACCTCTGCGCACGGACCCGCCGGTACCGGCGATGGCGTCCCGCATTCGAACCAGAGGTGCGGCTCAGCTCCAGCGAGTCTTCCTCGAGTCCGGCGGTGTACTCCTCGTGGGTACCCTCCGCGTCCTCGGGCGAGTCTGGGTATGAGCGGTCCTTACTCCCAGTGGTGATGGCCGCTGCGGCGCAGTCAGACGTGTCATATGAGGAGCCTAATTACTTGGGTGGCTACTCTCCGGCGCAGTTGATTGCGAAGCAGAGAGCTGACAGTGCTCTGGAACCGGTAATCAAAGCCCTTGAGGCCGGCCAGAAACCTTCCAAGGATGAGCGGAAAACCTACAGGGAGGAGACCCAGTCTCTTATCTCCCAGTGGGAAAGACTCTCCTTGAGGGGTGGCCTCTTATACCGGCGCTATGAGCCACCGAGACCACTGCCACCCATTTGGCAGTTGGTGCTTCCGGCGGAGCTGTGGAAAGAAGTGCTCCATCAGTTGCATGACCTCCGGGTGACCAGTCACTTGGGAATTCGGAGGACCGTCCATAGGCTACAACAGCGCTTTCATTGGCCTGGTAGTAGTTTGGACGTGCAACGATGGTGCACAGCCTGCCCTCGGTGTCAAGCTCGTAAAGGAGTTCCACCCCTTAACCACGGTTAAGGCCGGCGCGCCGTTTGATCGGATAGCCTTGGATATACTGGATACCCATCGGGTCACCCCACGTGGTTTCCGGTACATCCTGGTGATTTCCGACTATTTCACCAAATATACCGACGCGTACCCACTGCGCCGCCAGACAGCGGACTAGGTAGCTCGGTTGCTGGTGAATAGGTGGGTGGTGTACCATGGTGTACCTAAGCAGGTACATTCGGATCAAGGCACACAATTTGAAAGCAACCTGTTCCGGAGCCTAGCACAGATGCTAGGAAGTACCGCCTGGATAAGTCTGCTATCCGGCAGAAGCGTGGCTATGACGCCCATGCCAAGGGTAGGCCCGCTTTTGCGGAAGGAGATAAGGTGCGCTATTATTATCCACCGCTTAAGCAAGGGAATAAGTTTGCTAAGCCGTGGATAGGCCCGTTTACTGTACTTAAACAGGATACGGACGTGGACTACCGGATCTGGAGGGACTCCGACCCGGATAGGGTTCTGGTGGTTCACATAGATAACCTGAAGAAGTACGAGGGCCCGCTTGTCATGGCTCCACTCGTACAAGATGCGGAACCGGATGATGCTCCTTTATTGGATCCATCCGGTCAGCATCCGAGGACTCTGGACGAGCGTGTGCGCAGTATGGTGGGTCTCCCGGACCTCTCTGATCCGTCAGATGACGGTCCAGACGTGGAACCACTAATTTTCGGCGATCCGCAGGTACCACCACTCCCTCCACCACCTGCGGATGACGGGGGGCCACGCCGGAAACCTCGTGCGCCGACCCGATATGGGTGGGACTAACGTCGGACTAACAGTTGTTCCGTGAGGATCCGCATGACTTTCCTCCATGAGCAGCTACCCTGTGGCTATCTCCGGAGTTGAGGTCCGCGGACATCTTTGCGTCGTAACACCGCCGCTCCGCATCCGCCCTCCAGTAGTTTCTAGCGCTAGGGATGTGCGGCAACCTTATCCACATCAGGTAGACTGGCCTGCGTAGTTAACACAGTTTCTATGCTGGCCGGACCCTTTTGTGGATGTACTGTGTGTCCCTGGTCCCGGGACAACCTCTTATATGGCCAGACTGAGGTTGGGATTTACGTTCGCTACGGGAGAAGCGCCTTCCCACGGATTTGGGGAACTTGCTAATGGACACGGGGATAGTGTCCGGATGTGAGGACTGATGTCCGCGGTTCGTCCTGACGCTTTAAGATGATGCATTCCGGTGCGTTATCCCTCGTGAGCCACTACTGTAATTAAGTTTATAGTAGGATAAGGTTTCAAGCAGCAGGAAACCGTTCAACCATTATTTATAATGGACCGGCTGTTAAGTCCTCACGTGCGGACCAGCCGCGGCAGTGGAAGACGCTCATTTTCGTCCGGATCGCACCTTACAATAATCGGTCCAGTCGTAATGACCGGATCTCCGGCCTCCTTCTAAGAAGGGGGTCGTATTTTACATGCGCAGCATACTTTGTGGTTTTTAATCCCTGTCATGTATCATCGGATAAGGTCAATATGCCATTTTATGGTACTTGTCTGGATCTGGACTCTGTTCGCAGGCAGTTCCGGACGAGCGCCGGCTATTGATTTCATCATGTTTGGGATCCTCTAGATTGGGCGCCGGCATGAAGGGTTCGCCCCTCAACCATTGCGGTTATGGCCCATGCCGGCCCCGCGTCTAATCTATTGGTTCCGTGCTCCGGTAGTCGTTTGTTTGGGCTCTGGGCTTGACCGGGCTTGCTCCGTGGTCTTATTGTACGTTGCGGTTGCTAGTGGGCGTCTGATCAACGCCCATAGGGCGCGCAATTGTCTTTAGGGCTACCATGGGCATACCCGATCGCTCTGTAAGCGTACCGGCGGCTATGGGGAGTGTTTTTGTTTATTTATCCATTTCATGTTATTTACTGAGTGGATTATTTAAACCACAAGTATGCGGCTTGTCTCTGGAGAATTCTGCTCTTGCTCATTTAATGACACAAGTGAGACAAGTTTGTGAAATTTCCTTTCCGGTGCAATAGAGGGGTGTAAGGAATTGCGTTAATTTTGACAGTGACGATGTGATGTGCATATTCGAAAATACTGGAGAATGACAATTTATTGTTGTTTTCGTCTGATATATTCGTACCAGCCACAAGTTAGTGGTTACTGTCAATTTTTAGCCCAATTTCTACCTTGCTGAGGTGATTAATTTTACGTCATTGTCCGCCAGAGCGGCAGCATAAGCTAATGACTAATGTTGATTACTGTATGTAGTTTGCAAGGTCCCCCGGGATAGAAATTCATTTTCTACCCGTATATACGGTTTGATTTGGAGTCACCGGAGGGAAATGTTCGCCCCGCATGAGTTGATAGTACTTATATTTCGGTCCGAGCATTGTGTCGTTATGACCGGGGACAGAAGTTTTCAGCGACGCCGCGTGCACTGCTGCGCGCGAAAAATAGCTGTCAACATTTGTTGCATACATATATATGTAAAAATGTCGTACCCGGATTTATTTTTATGAATCTCCAGATGTTTGGCGCATTTATTTTGTGCCACTCGCATTTCGTCCGCTGCTGCGGCGCTGGATCCCGAGGGGTCCGCGTGGCCGGCGTTTGAGATGCGAGTGTTTATGCCAGTGGTGTATTCCGTAGGCGGGCTGTGTTCAGGGATGCACGGGTGGTCGGGTTTCCGCATTTACGTGCGGACGTCCGTCTATCTGCGCGCCTCTGCACTGGCCTGCCCGGGTAGCAGTATACCGATACTGGCAGTCAGCGCGGCTTGCTGCGCTGGCGTTGATAGCTGTCTGCGACAGCTGTCTGCGTGTGTGTGTATGTCCGCGCGGACTGACCGGAGCTGCTTCCCGCGGCTCCGCCCTACCTCAGACTCGCCCGGCGGGTCCCGGCAACACTTTTTAGAGGTACTACTACTTTTGATCACTTGGTGTGTCGTTTTACAAAATTTCTAAATTTAAAGTTTAACCATAAAGATATTCCAAAGACTCGACACACCGTCCCTTCTGTCGGATGACCTTCCAAGGTCACCACACCTTTTTGGACCACCTCGGTCAAAATTTTAGCTTGTTTATTAGAGTTTATTCAAACTTTAGGAGCGCGTTCAGTATAGTCCGTAAGTCCGGGGGTCGTTCCCCATTCTTCCAAAAGGGACCCTTAAGGTCCTAGTCTTTTGCGCCGTGACTTCTGGGTGTTGCCATCTTGCCTTCTTCCGGCCCCCGCCATGCGAAGCCTTCGTCGCGTTTCTAGCATTTTGGGCACGGGAGGAACATGTTGGGGATCAACATTGTAAGAAGGGGGTAATGTGGCGATTTTGCCCAACGATCGCGGCAGGTGTCTTTCTTAAACATTCTAGTTTTACGGCCTTTGTTTTGATTGCTTCAGCTCGAAGCGCACGTTGCCCCGGCAAGGCCCTCTAATCCTCTTATCCACTGTACTGAACACTGGCTGCTGATGTCATCTCTCGTGCTCTCGCCTCTAGCATAAATACCGAGGTCACATTCTGTGTGGCCGGAGTTGTGTGTGAGAGACTGAGCACGACAGGTGAGCGCAGCCATGTACTCCTTGTCTCTGTTCATGTAAAGGCCAGTCAGGCCTCAGGGACGACTTCCTTAGGGGGCCCGGGTTGGGGGAGACCGTGTTGACTCGGGGGCGCAAGCCCTCGCACCAGTCCCTTCCCCACCCGGGATGGTGCGACACAGGCTCTGGCAGACTGTTGGGCTGATCCAGAGTTCTATCTCTGTGTCAGTGCCGTCGGCGAGGCCGGCCAGCAACATGCCCACGTGTATGGGTTCCGTGGTGCCGCTCCCATGGCATCTCGGGCTCTTCACACGGCTACATTGCCATAACTGTGTAATATGCATGTTGTATATAAAGTGATGTGTTATGATGTGATGTATGACGGCCGGACTCGCTCCGGACGGATTGTAACCTGGTTGTAGTACTAGTAGAGTACCACCCGGCGCCCCACGTGCGGGCGTCGAACTTTACATGTGTATTACCTCAACACGGGAGAACACATGGTATAATTTACAAATCAACATTCAACACATGAATTTCCAAACATACCGGTATGTACACTAGCGAACAAAACAATTTGATGGATGGTTTGTGTAATAATCCTGTTGGGCTCTAAGTCGCTCCATGGGTTGCCCATGCGTCTGTGATGATGAGGCTCCCGTTTCAGGAGGTGTTATCAGGGAGAGGTTCTGGAATTGTGAATCCAGAACGATTGTATCATCGAGCGGGATTTCTTGGAGGACATTGTTCTCCACTAGCTCTGAGAAATAGGTTGAGGGGAGGCCTGTAGCTGTCACCAATCCTTCGATGGAGATGCAGTGCCCTTCCCGTTGCAGGACCACGATTGCAGCAGCTCGGACTTCACCGATGCCGCGGACGGATTTGAGTTCGTCCACTGTGGCAATTGTGAGACTTGGTGGACATGTTGTATGTGTAGGTGGGTTTTTAGTATATAATATTGGGAGTACTTCACACAGGCTAATATCTATGGTGTTAACTGGTAATTATGATACGTGTTAATATCATTCACCACCCTACTGTTTCATTTTATTGTGGCGCTTCTGGTTAGTCCGACTGTAACAGGACAGTGAGAGCAAACCAGTTGTGTTAATTTACCTATTGTTATGTGTCAGCTTGTCTTGTGTTTATGTATGTCCTTTATCAGTTTACTTGTAGCAGTGTGTTGACTGATTCAACTAATTACCTTATACTTTCACTCGAATGTTAATGCAATCACTTCTATGAATTCAGTTTATGCTAATTTTAGCTTATATAGGACACATGCACTCGACGATTAATCCAATCACACTAATAAATTACGATCACACCACTTAATTAACATGGAAAGGTAATAATTATCAAATACAATTTTTATTATTTATTTATTTATTTATTTATTTATTTTATTTTACCGGTATGAACTGCCAAATGTTTACGCAATTATAGAAATTATACCTCCATACAACTACCACAGTATAGAAATAGGCGGCAATGAACAGTTTACAAATGGTACAGAAATATCACATCAACTCACTTTCAGATATCACCAAATTTTAGTGAAATGCACCCAACGTTGATCTAGACCAATAATAACCTCATACGTGGTAGCTTAACTGTGTCACGACAGTGTACACTACCAAACACACACTATATCTAGACATTCAGTTTTTATTATTATTATTACCGTGGATAGCTTGACTGTGTCGAGACAGTGTACACTAGCCACGCATGGAATGACACAATAATAAAACTGAGAAATATTCAAGTACTGGCCTGAGTTCTAGAAATCAGATACGAGTTTAAACTTCAAAATTTGGCTCTACTAAATACTCTAAATAGATCTATCAGTAATTTGAATGAAATAAATGACCAGATACTGAAATTATCCAATAATGAGACTTAGACAGATTCTAGACTCGGGGACAGAATATAGATTCTACTCTCCCTAATTTTTTTTCTAAGTGTGGGGCCTAGATTCTAAATTATCAAATCTAGAGAAAAAAAAAGTTGAACTAGATAATCTTAAGCTGACTAGCTATACCTAATTCTATATCTCGTGGGGCTTGCCTATTCGAATTTCTATGCAAACCTCACGTGGTGGAAAAAAAATACAAATTCAAGATGGCGGTGGCCGCGTGGAAAGTTAACTTTTCAAAGTTTCCCACGCCAAATGCTCGTGGAAAAAAAAAATACTACTGTGAGACGTGTAATACAGTTAAATCCTCCGGTTAAATCCTCGTCACCAATGTTGTGCAAGACCGTATCAGTCTCACCTTAAGACTTGCTTCAGCAGGCGCCGATGTAAGGTGTATGTTGAGTTGTTGTTGTTGTTGCTTGTCCGAAGGTTCCAGTCACGTCTGCCGGTAAAGGTGAGTCACCAAGGGCTTCGCAGTTTCCCTCCTAGGCGGCGCCACTGGATGGTGTCATCTGGCGGGTCGCTCATTCACTAGGTAGAGACTCCGTCCGGGCTGTGCGATTCCCCAGGTGGCAGGCCTGTGCCGGCAGTTCCACTACAGCAAAATCAAGTATAACCGTTACCAAGAAGTAATAATAAGCTGGGGAAAACCATTTCCCCTTCAAGACAATGAGAGAATGGAGGTAATACCAATAGTGGTCTCGAGCACCGGCTTTGGTCTGTTTGGGGAGGTTGTGTTTGGTTCTGTTTGGTCATCACCTCTAGAGAAGCCTGGGGGACATCGTCTATTTAAGCGTAAAACTAAATAATTATAGTTTTATGTATTCACAAGCATTGCATCAAAGTCAAATTTGTCATAGATTGGGAGAAAAATATATGTATTGAATGTGTGCTTCAAACAACGGTAACCGGTACACAAGGGTAACTGGCACAGGGACACAGGGACATACAGGGCTTGCACGGGGACACAGGCGAACAGATGTGAGTAGTACAGGGACACAAAGGGTTTGCGAAAACCTGTACTTGACTTGACCTCTAAAAGTAATCCAAGTTCAAACTCAAGGTCATCAGCGACGCCTGCGTCTTTTGAAAATAGTCCGAAAATGACCCGGTGGGAAAAAGAAGAAAGAATCAAGTTTAACGGCACTTTGGGCGACCAGGTGGGCAATATGGAATACGTTGCAAATCAAAATTCAAATCATATAACATTGGAAACAACAACATAACTCAGCATATTACAACATAACATAACATGTTTTCAGTCACTCCATAACTATTGAATTAAGTATAGGATAATGCCCTAGGCTGAGTATTTCTCACGAATAGAGACCGAGGCCGAAGGCCGAAGTTTCTATTCGTGAGGAATACGAAGCCGTAGGCATTATCCGACATAGTGCATGCACCCCCCCCCCCACCCTCTGTCACACACTCTTTCAGTTCATAAACAACTGTAAAGTTCGGCGGGCGCCCGCTACAGGGCGTCCGGCACTACTCTACGGAACACTACAACCAGGTACAGTCAGCCCGGAACGAGTCCGGCCGTCATACACTACGACATAACACATGCATCTCACCAACTCCTTAACTACAACATGCATATTACATAGTTATGGTAATGTAGCCGTATGTAGAGCCCGAGATGCCATGGGAGCGGCACCACGGAACCCGTACACGTGGGAATGTTGCTGGCCGGCCTCGCCGAAGGCACTGTCACAGAGATGGAACTCTGAGCCAGCCCGACGGTCTGCCAGAGCCTGTCTCACACCACCCCAGGTGGTAGAAAACCGGTGATCCACAGGGCGTGAGCCCCCGAGTCAACAACGGTCTCCCCCACCTGGGCCCCCAATGGAAATCGTCCCCAGGGCCCGCGTGGGCCTTACCCAAGATACAGGGACGTAAAGCTCATGGCGAGCCTCTCGTCCTGCTTCTTGGCTTGCTCTGGGACAATCTCACAGACCAAGCAAGTGCTCGCGTATATATCGAGCCAAGAGGCGGAGGGAGAGACTAGGTCAAACCATTGTTATAGTTTACTGGGCGCGATCAAGTACAATGCGTTGCTAGGCAGCGCACGCTCCGAACTAGAGCGATCTAAAAATAGGCCGTAAAACTGGCTAGTGTTTTGCAAAGACTCCTGCGTGATCTTTGGGCAAAATCGCCACACAACATATCACATACACTTTACGTAATTTCCTATATAAACAACAAAACAGAAATGCAACGCACAGTCCTTGCCCAATCAAACGTGTCCGTCAGGAAAGCTTCGGATCTATTACTCGCTACAGAAACGGCTTCACCACATGACTCAGCTCATAGAATTGTACATTCAACCCTAGCCTGCATTCTGTTGTTAGGCCATTATTTTTTGATCAATTGTTTTACAAACCCGCCGACTCTAGTCAAAATTGGCCGCTAATAAATAAATTTAGCAGTTCATGTTTTTATTTTTATTATCCCGCCGACTCGGAACAAAATGCGCCGAAAATAAGTGTGTTGCATCAAGATTGTATGTGGCTGAGAACTGTTGTATGGAGCGCATTGTATGTCTTCAACAATCGTACATTGATAAAGCATGAAAAGATGAAAGTATACATCAGCAGAGCTCTCTTAATCACACTGTCAAACTTTGTCACAAAATTTATGTAGTCTAGTAATTAACTAAACAATGACAATAATCCTTTCGTTTATATACATGTTTCATGTGATTTGTTATTTCTGGTCAGGCTTTCTGTTCTACTTTTGTTTTGTTTTTTGGGTTTTTTGTTGAAAACATTGAGTTTTTACCACTTTTATGTGTTTTATATGCCTCACAATATCATGAGATTTGCATTTCATGCCATTGTTGTTTTCAGAAGCCATGTACATCAAACATAATGTTGAGTGATACTTTAGAAGCGATGTAAAATCATTGCCACCATTTTATGTGCTTCCTAATACGTCTTGGTGGTATCCCACTACAAAATGACAGGAAGGTGTAGTAATATTGTACAAGGAGGTCACCAGAGCGGAAGTATGAGCACTTCAGCATGTATAGTATTGAATTTGTTGTCCAAAATTAATTTGTATTTTTTTTACCCGACCGACCACATATTTTCATCTACATTTATTATTATTCGCTCCTACCGACCGACTGTAAAGTTTGGCAATTTTTTTTTTCGTAAAACAATTAAATAAAAAACGATGGCCTTATGGCTACAGTATACATGGTTCCAATTCAGTATGTTTTTGGTGGACTCGCACTGTGCCTTTGAGCTGTTTTCTCCCCCTAGTAACGCGTTTGTGAGTATTGCTCAAATGGAACCTTATAAAAACAAACGCGGCAAAAGGCGCGCTCACTTTGAAACAGCAAGCTACGTGACATCAACTTTTCGTAATGAAAAATGGAACACATTGATACGATGCATGCGGATATAAACGCGTGTTCTGACGCGCTTGTTTGTTGGATACTGTTGCAAAATCTTATTCCTGGGAATGACTCAAAATTTGGGTGTAACCAGAGGCAGTACATGAACAACATACCAGATTTGTTTAAACCGGTGAGTATTTCACTTATTTCTTTGAATTCAAAACAAAATTAGCATTTCCTCCTTCTGCATTATCTAACGGGTTGAACCCGTGTACAAAGAATTGAACCATAATTTTTGCCCGAACAAATATCTTTATCCTGCGTTCTTTCAATCCTTATAAGAAAATAAAAAACGATTTGTACACATGTATTTACAGAATTCCTCGTAAAATCAGTACGGCGATTATAAAGTTTGATCCATGACTTCCATGACTTCCATGACTTCAACGTACGACTGGTAAGTAAAAGTTTTTTTTTATGGGAGCGCATGTACAACTTAGTGGGCAATCCTGTTTCTCTATGATAATCAATTACAGTGATGAGATTATCAGTAGCACAAATTGATAAATACAGATAAAAAGAACATCTGCTGTGAAATAAAGAACACTTTTCTATCATAACCAAATTGTCATTCCATATCCTAAGTATGGGAAATAGTTGGTAATAAAACTGCCCACGTTATTGTACATCCTAGCCTTTTTGTGTGCTATTCGTGCATTTAATTTATATGGCGGAGTGAAAGTTATATTCAAATTGTTACCATGATATATATGCTGAATAGCTATAAACTAGATTTGAAGAGGAACAAATCAAACATTCATGTTTGTATATTTAATTCATGTTTGCGGGAAAATTACGTTATGCGTGATCTCTGGAGGCTTCTCTAGGATCCCGGTACATTTGCGGATGTGGAATATTGCAGGATTATTATCAAAACCTCCGGAATTTCAAGGATATTGTGGATATACGTTTTCACTGGATTTCTGCAGAATGCGGATGATTTCATGAACCAAATGTCCCAATATTAACAAAACTGTTGTGACCCATGGATTAAATCGCACACCATAACGATTAGCTGTTATGTACATCGAGTAATATAAGTCTGATACATGTATGTAAGAATCGATCTATTACC
Source organism: Terebella lapidaria (assembly GCA_949152475.1). Taxonomy (NCBI): domain Eukaryota; kingdom Metazoa; phylum Annelida; class Polychaeta; order Terebellida; family Terebellidae; genus Terebella; species Terebella lapidaria. The sequence goes on from OX424560.1 coordinate 32,675,905, forward strand.
ACCAATAGTCAGATTTTGATGATGTCAAAAACGAACATAATATATAACATTTTGCAATAGAAACAAAGCCCGATCAAATAGTTTATCCGAAGACACACTGGCGTCATCAGGGGCAGACAGTGTGTTAAATGTAGTTGTTTCTACTGTACACATGATGGAATTAGTATACAACTGCCCAACAACCTATGGAAATAATTTAGAAATCTGAAACAAACCCCATGGAATAGATATATGACAAGTACATAAGTACCTGATCACAAGCCAGAAGGCTACTGAGTTGATGGTATCCTATATGCTTGGCAATAAAAAATATAATCCCGGTGTGTTTACTGTGTCCACCAGTATATATTTATTTTCATTCAATACCTGGAATAGGTGTTCATTGGAAATAAATACCTCCCACAGAGGTATTTATCACAAATAGATACCTCCTCGAGACAATGGAATCATGCACTATTTTGTCAGAATATTTGACTGATAATAACAGTAATAATCCGTGGGCGGTATGATGTTTAATGCCATCCTTGGTCTATTTCATGGACGCATTTGGAATCCCTCCACAAGGCTCGAGTCTCCAATGTACGCTCGTATGTTAGGCGTTTAAAAAGTTGGGTATTCAAACCTTCACACAGCCCAGCGATTTTTCATGGTTGTAAAGTGTTTTTCATTCGGTCTCGTGCAATCTATTTGCTAGATCAGAGCTATTGGTACATGTGGAAATTGAGTTTTTTGTTTCCCCCACGGCAGTGTTAGTAACTCAAATAATTACAAGGTCGTGTGCGTCTTGGGTTAAGTTCATTCACTCCAGTGCACCTAACAACATACGTAATATGTATCATTCACGCCCCACCCTCCACTCTTATTGGGCACAACCCGAGACCTGTCTATGTACTCAAATATACATAGTTTACTTTATCGCTCTAAGGCTATATCGTTAGAACATACACGAAACGTCATGCATGAAACGACCGGGAACATTTCACGAATAGACATCAAAACATATCAGGTTTCAAATGATTAAACACGATATGATGAGCAGCAAACATAAGCCAGTGCCAATATTTTCCTCATCAATTTAATCGGAACAGAAATGAAAACTTGCGATGATCAGCCAATCAGCCAGCTGATCAATCAAACGTGATATGAGGAGTTGCATGTGGACAGACCAACCCCACCAGTAGGAGTCAGCCTTCGTCAAGTGTGACAGACACATGTTGGGGAATATTCATGAATACTGCCGAGTTTTTATGATATAATCAAAATGATCTAACCAGGTACGCATGTACTGAGTGTTGCCAGTGCCCTCCGTCACGTGACCAGCTTTGTCGGAACTTTGTGCCCAAAGGCACAAAAAGTAGATGATCGAGAGGAAAAACGAAGGCATCGCAAAATACATTAATATACGAAGACTAAATAAATATACGAAGACTTTAGTGAAGACTAAAGGAATAAACTAGAGTCCTGGGATGAATACGAAATTTGTCGTTGTGACTCCCAGCGTTACTGAAACACAAACAACTCGTTACTGAAACACAGACTGGCATATATGGACCTCAGTCAGCTGAATCACTTATCCACAGAACTTAATACATGATAGGGGATACTTCACTGAGTGCACGGGATGGACGAGTCAGAAGCATGGTCATGTCACAAGTTATGTTATGACAGACAATCTGAGATCAAATCTGGAGTCATGGGAAGGTATGTAAAACGTTACACCAATATATATATATATATATATATATATATATATATATATATATATATATATATATGCACATTTAAATAAATAATATCGCTGCAGTGTTTCCCACTATAACTGACGGGTCGCTGTCTGGCAGGTACGCTAATGCTTTAGTCAGGTTTCCGTACCTGTTCATCCTGTTTGATGTGCTGGCGGCAGGATTGACAGGACCTCTCACCATCTGGTTCTATGGCATCCCCGAGTTACAACCCACAAAGGTTGGTAAAATACCAGCGCACTGTTCGTAATAGTACGCTGTCACTTTATTATATAAGAGTTATAGGAATATGTAGTCTTGAGAGGTATTCACTTTCCCAGGGGTTCGATGCTCGAGGTACAGAGATCGCCGGTTGGATGTACACCGCCCAGTTTATAGAAGACCACTTGGCTAACGGTAGTCTGAGAACAGGTGATCAGCACACAAACATGTCACATCATCTCCAGGGTACACCAGCGGCTCAAGATTGGGACACAGAGTTTCCTGTTTACTTCGGTATTGAATATTTTCGGTTTTGATACAAAAATTATTTTATCCATGTTTGATAATATAATCGTTTCAGACCCGTGAATAATGTATGTTGTATTGTGTTGAAACGAGCGGACACCCGAGGCTGGTGATCAGAACTGTGGAGAAGGACAAGAGTCTGCTGTCTGCGGACACACTCCGCGCCGTGTGTCAGTTACAGCAACTGGTCGAGTCTTGGTGCCGGGGAAAGTGTCACACACTCTCCCTCGGCTCGGTGGCGGCCACACACCTCAACATTTCGTGTGACGACCTCACCACGCCAGATGTGGCAGCCGTATCCCAGCTTCTCCAGGAGTGCTCGGAATTCTTCCAAAACGGGTCACTGACAATTGACTGCTCGCACAGAGCCTGCTACAGAGTACCAGGCAAGTGTACGGCTGGAAATTTTGTTTACCAAGTATTGGATCAGCTGGCAGACAAAAGATTCATGAAGAACGGTAACAGTGTCCTGGAGTTGTCCATAATCTACCTCGTCTGGAATGGGACAGTGTCTGAGTTACGTCAGCTATACATTGATCATCTTCAGCAACAACTCAGCAACGACGAGGTCGAGGTGGTTGCTATGGACCTCAACATTGTTGAAGAATTGTTCCAATGGTTTGTTGTTCAGGATTTCGTGTGGTATGCCATCGCTATGGCTCTCGTCGTACTGATTCTACTCGCCTATTTGCGCTCAGTTATTCTGATGGTGACTGTGATCCTGAACGTAGTGTTCTCAATGTCACTAGGTTACTGGTTTTACTTCATGATCTGTCGCTTCACGTTCTTCCCGTTCATCAACATGCTAGCGGCGCTGTTGCTGATCGCTGTCGGGGCAGACGACTTGTTCATCTTCTGTGACATTTGGCGGGACCAGAAGAGGATGGATCCTGAGGTCAGTGCGCATGATGTGGTTACATCTGTACTAGAGCGAGGGGGGATCTCTGTTCTTGTCACCAGCTTCACCACAGCTGCGGCTCTGCTCGCTAACTTGGTCAATGACGTCACAGCTATACGGTGTTTTGGCACGTTCTCAGCAATATGCGTGTTCATGAACTTTGTCTTGTTCATTACTTGGGTCCCGGCGATTCTGGTTGTTATCGAGCGAAGTAATTGCTGTGAACGAGGGAACAGTTGTAAAGGTAAACAGTGTTATAACAACAGTGTCTGTGAGTTTTGTTCAACTCGTGCTAAGAAAGTGTGGTCCAGCTTGATTCCAGCTGTTGTCAGCAAAGGAGCCCCATATCTGCTAACAGTTCTTACTTCTCTGAGTTGTTTGTCCCTGGTTGGTGTATTCTGGAAGCCGGGACTTGGTCTTCCGTCCAGTACTGACCCTAGAGTTCTCATACCAAGCCATCCTTTCACAAAGTACACATGGGAAATAAAAAACCATTTTCACTTTGAGTCCCACAACTCCTTACCTTTGACGGCGAAGTATATCTGGGGAGTTGACGGTCGGGACCATGGCAACCCACTGGATGCTAACGACAATGGATATCTCGTATATGACGAGGACTTTAGTCTGAACGAACTCACACAGGTATGGCTCAAGGACTTTTGCCAGAAGCTATTATTGCAAGAGTTTATAGACCCAGATTTTGCCTCGAAATCCCACTGTTATTGGAATATTTTGGAGCACTATGCAACCAAAGCATGTGATACAAGCAATGGCACTTGCTGTGGATTAGCGTTCCCAATAAAGACATCAATGGTTTACAAGTGCATGAGGGATATGGTGTATGCGTCGCTAACCCTTGACAATATCACTAGTCAAACATATGTTATTGGTCAACCACTATTCGACAATAACGACCAAGTTAAGGTATTTCAGTTGACGTTTAAAACGAAATATTCGTGGGATTCTGACTTCAGTAACATGGACAACACCTACCAGACACTCTCTGAATTTTCCAAGGGAGAGATGAAGTCAGCCCCTCTCGGGTTGGACACTGGTTGGTTTGTTGGTGCACACATATACGAGTTTGGGTTTTACAACCTTGAATTAGCCCTGGCGGCGGGTGCAGTGTCCGGCCTTGGAGTATCGCTGGCTGTCGGCTTTGTTGTGCTGCTGCTGACAACACTCAATCTGGTACTGAGGCTGTACGCGGTGCTGACAATCTGCTTCGTGTTGGCCACCACAGCTGCGGTGCTGGTGCTGCTGGGCTGGGAGCTAGGGGTGTCCGAGGCACTGACACTCACTCTCTCCACAGGCCTGTCCATCGACGTCACCATCCACCTCGGGGTCGCCTACAAGCTGGCCCCTGTCGACACTGCCCCCCACAAGGTGCAGTACGCGCTGGATACCGTTGGACCGGCCGTTACTATGGCAATTGTTACAACGTTCGCTGCCGGTGCGGCTTTGATGATGGCGAGGGTCTGGGCCTTCCATGTATTCGGTACATTTCTGGTGGTGACAATGGTATGTAGCTGGGTGTATGGAATTTTCTTCTTCCTGGCGGTCTGTTCAGTCTGGGGCCCGACTGGCTCTGTCGGAAACCTCTTAGCCATCTGCAGGAGCAAAGAACCTGGAGATAAAATGGCACTTGTTAACAATGGAAAAGAAGCAAAAGCCTCCCAGTTCAACAGTAATAAGGATATAGTGCAGAATGGAGTAAACACTGCCAACTCAAACGAGAAGGCGTCCATTGATCATAACGCTCCAGATATGACACTGTGCAGGTTTTCCAACCAATCACACGATTTATTGTACTGAAATAAACTTCCTGATTATTGGCAATATATCAATGGATACATTTCTATCACCCATCAGGTTCATTAGCTATTTCAATGCAGATCTTGTAGCTTTATTTTACGGTGCCCCTGATAGGACATAATGACAAAAACTACTTCGTTCACACGAAGTATTTTCAAAACGAAGTAGTAAGTCATTCTCACGAAAAAGTAAGACGTTTGCACGAGATACTAAGTCGTTTGCAAGAGGTACTAAGTCGTTTGCACGACGTGCTACATCGTTTGTAATATGTGTGGATAACCTGCCCCATTTCAATCAACAACTGGTTATTTTAGTACTTCGTGCAAACGACATAATACTTCGTGCAAAAGACTTATTCCTTCGTGTGAATGACTTACTACTTCATGCGAAAAACTTACTACTTTGTGTGAACGACTAATTTCTTCATGCAAACGACATACTACTTGTGCGAATGACTTACTATTTCGAAGTAGTTTTGTTTATCGTCATGTCCTGTCAGGGGCACCGTATTATTTTATTTCATGTATTCATCCATTTTCTTTTCATGTGAGGTCAATTGTAGACGAAAACGAGGAACAATATATACAGTATGTTGAAGTAAATCGAATATTACAAATTAAACTGAGTGATTGTTTCGTTCATAAAAAATGCAGTCAAGTGGCACAGAAGTCTCATTGTTAAAGTCGGAACCAATTTTAAAATCAGCCTTAATTTTGTCATCTTTTTGTCACGAATACTTTGAAGTAGCCTACATCTCGGGATTGTCACGACGTAAGAAGTATACACAGTTCGAGGACAATTACTAAGATTATAATGGTTAACCGTATATGAAAAAAACTGAGTAGAGAGTGATTGGCTTGTCGACAATGCTGGTTGCTACAGTATCCAAACGAAAAAATAATACTGTGTGGATACTGAGAAAATGACTTTTAAAATTCGAAAATGTGTCAAATGACCAAAAACGATTCAATGAAATATTATAACATGGCATCAGCATCCAGACCCACGATGCGGCAATGTTTGAGCAGCGAAAGCCGGTCTCTAATTTAGGGATTGAGTCTGCTTTCGAGGGCATTGCTGTCCTACAAACAATCGAGGGGAAAATGACAACGTCAATAGCCCGACGGAGCAAAGCGACGGAGGGCTTTTGACATAGTCATTTTACCCGAGATTGTTTGTAGGACTGCAATGCCCGAGAAGGCAGGATTAATCCCTATTATAACATAAACCACTCCTTCTTGATTTTATGCCTGACAAAACAAAGAGAAGAAGAAAATACAACCGATTTTGGGCAGAAATACTCATAGAAGAACCAAAAAATCGTTGAATTCTCCGCTACGATCAGCATGACCGCACCAGAGCCGGACCGCTAGCCAGAAAACGTAATAACGTAGAATTATTGATCGACCGTCAAGATGCAGCTGTTCCATTTGACTCCCCCTGCCGCCTGGCAATGCAGCATTGAGGGATCGCTTTTCATCATGTGGATATTTACAGTCGAAATTCAGCAAAAATACGAGCTGTCATGCGGTTCTGTATACACCAAGAGGAAATAGAGTGTATGGACATGTTCAAAGTGTTTTAGTTCCACTGGAAATCGGAGGGATCATGTATATTTTGCGTGACATTTGTTGCATGCGTGTGCACACCGTTCCGCGGCATTTGGAAAGATGTCGGGTCCGCGCCAACACTGGCCGATGGCGATGGCCGGTATGATGCTCGAACTTCGAAGACGGCTAAAAAGTTTTAAAAACTGGGCTTCTACAGATGATAAACACATATGAGGTTAGTATTCTTGAGAAGACATTATGTAGATTTTATTCTTCGATTAGTGTATATGAAACAGATATTATTTTGTTCGTACTGGCGCCGCAAATTATATACATTTCCGCATGCATGTCGAATCGTACACCTACGTCGCCATGATATTTATGGATCGATTTTCTCTTTCTAGGTCAGCGCGCGGATCTCCAGGCGGATCTGCTTGCAACATGGACCCGAGCTACGACTTCCTCGTCGTCCGTGGAGTCGCAACAATTGTTGTTGTAGACATCTACGGCACATGCAAGTAATCCTGTCTCAGGAAGTCCAGTTATAAATCTTCATCCGCAATTCAGACATTTCAGGACAAGATCATCAGCGCTGGCAGCATGACAAGTGATCAGCCTGCTTGCTCCATACCTTGACTTGGCCCGTTGACAATCGGCACGGGAATCACCAATGTTTTGTGACAGTGTACAGTACGGACTCCTTGCAAATATATAACACAAGGTTAAAAACACATGTCTAGCCAAAATCTCAGGATGGAAAAGTACATAGTGACTGTTGTGTCATGTGTGTCACAGTGATTTTGCTTACTTGTTCACTGCAAAACTGTATAAAACCCTTAATTTTTTAAAATAAATTATATTTTTATTGATTCTCAATCATTCTGCCCAGTCTATACTATATAGATCTACTTACATTGAAAAAATATTTGAAATATTCTGTTTTCAGTATGGTTTACAAAATATTCTGGATTTAGGAGGGAGGTAAACGGAACGGCGTAAACAAATCCAGGAGGGCTTTCGATGGGATCGAAAAGCCCTAGGGCTTTCGATCAAATCGAATGCCCGGTTGAATGTATATCAATGCTAGAATGCTTACAAGGCATTGGTTGTCTGACAAAGTCTATCCTCATCAAACTACTGTGTATAAGCAGAGATTGACCATGTATGTTATAATAAGTGTTAGAGACCGGCATTTGAGACCGGCTGCTGGTTGCCATGACGTCGTTGTTTTGTTTATGTAATACGCGCTTCTGCGCGTGCGTTGTCATGGCTATTTCATGGATCTTTTTCTTTCCGGACCGAAATTTTGGGCCTTTTCGAGGTTGAAAATTTTGCAGTTTCATTCACTTCGAAGGCAAAATAAGCGTTATTCCAGCTCAAAAACATATGGAAATCAAGAGGGACACAATTAGAATTTAATGCCATGTCATAATCGGGATAAAAAACCTGGGACTGTGCCGCCACATTTGAGACCTCCCCTTCGGGTCGGTCTCAAATCTGCGACACAGTCCCTCGGGCGTTTCTAATCGTCACAAACGTCATGGCAAACCAGTTTTTAGGTTACGGGACCTATGGTCCGATAACCTATTGGCATGGCGTTGCGTCCGTCGTCCGTCGTCCGTCGTCCGTCGGCGTCGTCCGTCGTCGTCGTCGTCGTCCACATTTTTATCTTTTTTGTTTACGGGCGAATTTTTCTGAAATTTTGCAGAAAAATACTTAAAAATAATTCAAGAAGGAGGTATTTTTTAGTTTTTTGATTTTCGCTTTTTCTTCAAAATGGCGGCCGTTTTCGACGAAAAAGGCCTGATTTTGGACTTTGGCGGCCATTTTCTCAAAATCTGTTCAGTAACTTTTTTTCTTTTTGATACATAAGACTCCTCATATGTACTTCTATGATGTCTATAAATTTCGTTGCGCTTGAATCGCTCGAAGTGGGCCATTTTGGCCCAAACTCGGCCCAAATGGGACTTTCCCATGTTAAATTCTCCTATGCTTTATAATGGGACACATTATGCCTAATATCTCACTTGATATTGAGATTAGAGACTAGGAATCAATTGTGGACATATAGGAAATGATATATGCTGAATATTCTCGTGACCTTGAATTTGACCTCTGACCTCAGTGTCAAGGTCAGAGCACAAAATGGCTTATATCTCGCTTATTATCGACTCTACAGCTTAGGAATCAATTGTGGACATATAGGAAATAATATATGCTGAATATTCTCGTGACCTTGGATTTGACCTCTGACCTCAGTTTCAAGGTCAGAGCACAAAATGGCTTATATCTCGCTTATTATCGACTCTACAGCTTAGGAATCAATTGTGGACATATAGGAAATGATATATGCTGGATATTCTGATGACCTTGAATTTGACCTTCAAACTCATTTTCAAGGTCACAGGACAAAATGGCTAATATCTTGCGTGTTATCGAATTTACAGCTTAGCAATCAATTATGAACATATAGGAAATGATATATGCAGATTATTGTCATGATTTTGAATTTGACCTTTGACCTCATTTTCAAGGTCACAGGACAAAATGGCTAATATCTCACTTATTATCGATTTTACAGCTTAGGAATCAATTGTGGACATATAGGAAATGATATATGCTGAATATTCTCGTGACCTTGAATTTGACCTCTGACCTCATTTTCAAGGTCCAAGGACAAACTGGCTCATATCTAGCTCCTCTATTGACTGTATGGCTTGGGAATCAATTGTGGACATGATATACAAAATGATATACATTGAATATTTTGATGATCTTGAATTTGACCTTTGCCCCTTCATTTTCAAGGCCACAGCACAAAATATCTAAAATATTAAACATTGTCCGGTAACCTATCTTCGGCCCTTGGCCTAATTTTTATCCCTTAAACGGAAAAACGTCTTGAGATATTGACCCAAAGTATGTTCCGGCATATCGATAGGAAATGTCATCACGTCATAAAATACTACAGACCCGGGTGGACGACGGGCCAAAACTAGGACAATGCTGGTAGAGGATTCCACTGACTCAGTAATCTTCTCGCTAATGATCAGGTGTTACGTGTGTGCTGAAACGTATTAGAATCACATTGCATATGAAAAAAATGTATAAACTCAAATCCTGATCACGTTTTATCAATCGTATCCAAGTACAAATGAATGAAATTATAATGTGCGCTCGATAAAGAGCTAAATCGGCAGAAGGCATTTAGCTGAGGACACTGGCGATTTGACCAATTAGTCGGGCATGTACGGGGGGTCCCTTTGCACCCCCCCCCCCCCCCCATGATCCTCCAAAACCAACTTTTTTCTCAAGGTTTGTTAATACTAATAAACATTACATATGTCTCCGGTTGCGCGTCCATTGCAAAAATTGGTTTTCGAGCCATTTCTCAAAATGGCCGCCCCGCGAAATCTCGAATTTTGAGATTGCTTCACTTTAGGCTGCACAGGTCTACAAAATAAAATCTTTGTTACCTTTTGTTGCTTATTGTAGGGGCCTGATACATTGTACATGATAAAACAGTGGTTAAATAAATATTTATAATATGAATATGTCCATAAATCCAAGATGGCCACCAAATTTAGATAATTTTTCACTAAAATGTCCATAACTTCGGACTAAGTCAACCTAGGATGTTCATTTTGGGGTCTATACCTAGGTTTTCATATACAGGGAATCCATTTAGACCAAAATAGAAACAATCAAGCTATTTCTTTTGATGCATGCATCCAAGATGGCCGCCAAATTTAGATAATTTATCACTAAAAGGTCCATAACTTCGGACTGAGTCAACCTAGGATGTTCATTTTGGGGTCTATATCTAGGTATTCATATACAGGGAATCCATTTAGACCAAAATAAATACAATCGAACTATTTCCTTTGATGCATGTACACCTGCACACATGATACACACTACACATTCATTTAGATATCTCTCGAAAATAGCCCCCTTGACACCCCTATGGTCTCAATTGTGGATCTTGCTTGGATATTTCTGATAGAGACTTTTACTTGCAATTGCAATCCCATGCAATCCCATGGAAAATCCCATGGATAGTTTTGGGGATGGGAACTTGTACAATTGCTCGAAGACAAAAAGAAAAACATTTTGCGCTCACGACGACTTTGTCACAAATGACGCCTGACAGTTCCTACACTACATTTCATACTTTGTTTTTCACTTCAGCCTCTGGAATCCAAGTGTTAAATTTTGAATGCCACCCGTCCCACTTTACGAATACTTCTTTACGACCGTTTCTCCTTCTACGCTTCAGTATCTTCTCTATTTTGAACAATTCGTTAACACCTATTCGAACCTTCTGCAAGTTTGCCTCATAAAACGAGCCTCTGATTGGATCATTGTTGTAATCTTTTATAGTATATTGGGGAATGGTAGCTTTAGTCAGACGTTCGGTAATTACAAAATATTCGTCAGTCCATTTTTCGTCGTATTCTCTACTAAACTTAGTTCGATTGAAACTCAACTTTACAGTATCACCCACGTTAAATTTATAGTCTTTTTTCCTGCTATTTAATTTAATTCTATTGACATCGTTTTGTACGTATTGAATTTTCCAGAGTTCCGTGTCGCTGCTCCGGAGTGCCTGTGCTGGAGTCATTTTGATGGAACGGTGGTATGTATTGTTATAACTCTCGGTAACTCGAGACAAAACATTAACCCATTGAAAACTTTCCTCGTGATGCATATACTTTACAATCTTCCCCTTTAGGGTTTTGATAAATCTCTCGGCACAGTTCGCTTTAGTGGTATTTGTAGTTTGGAAATGGTGAATGTTTTTCTGTTTGAAATAAGTCTGAACTTTATCGTTGATGAATTCACTCCCACCGTCTGTACGTATCTTTTCCGGTACAATTTCTATAGTTCTCTTCATCGCCCCCACCATTTCTTTCCCCGTAAGAGATTTCAATGGACACGTCCACGCGTATCTACTCAGTATGTCAATGAGAACTAGAATATAATTGTATCCATCATTATACTCTTTATAACGCACCATAGATACGCTATCTCCATCGAATTGATAAAATTTCTTGGGTACAATAACTCGAAGTCTCTCGAACTTTTGTCTAGCCGGTTTATGTCTGACATATACATTCTGTGACGATAACCACTCTCCGATAACTTTTCGTGAAAGTTTCTTGCCATCTCTCCTGCTGTATTTGTATAATTTGTCTATACCCCCGTACCGGGCCGGATGAAGGGGGTCGTAATATATTTCTTTCAAGTAAGCATCTATTTCAGGCTCTGCCAAAAACTGTTTCCAGGTGCCTACTTTATCTTTCCGCGACGATGTTTTCTGCTCTGGAATCCCTGTTGGTGGTGTTGGTGGTGGTGGTGGTTGCTCGTCTCCAGATCCGCGTTCTACTGGTTTCTTCTTTTCCGGTATTACATCTCGTTCCACATCGTTTCTCCTTGACACGTGTTCGTCTTCTTCCCGATTTCTCTTCAAAATTCGTTCGTATTTGTCGACAGGTATCAGGACGCACTTCTTTGTATACTTCATTCTAACAGAGAGCTGAGCTCGCCCTTTACAAGCTGTAGAGTAGTCTGAATTTGTTTGTAGTGGTTTTGAATGAGAGCGAGTTTCTTCTGGTAGGGTAGGGTTTTGTCTGTGAGTTTCGAGTACAAAGATTTTCTCTTCTTCAGTTCTTTTATCACTCTTTTAGCCACTGGCAGACGTTGTGAGTTGAGCAGTATTTCGCAGAGTGCGGCTGTCTGTATTGGGGTCAATGTGTAAAACAGCGCTCTCACTTGGTCTTTCGTGGTGTTCAGTAATAGACGCAGAAAATTTCCAACTTTACGGAGTTTCTGGTATGACATGTTGCTCGCTTGACATCTGGAAAGGTTGTGACGTCTCGCTCCGCCCTCCACTCTCTTTATACCAAGGAGTCTTCATGGCCCCCAGGCGCCTCTTGACATACGTCGCAAAAACAACTACGATTATGGAAGGGATGAGAAGTATTAAATTCCAAAGTTGCGTTGTCGCGCTTTCATTCAGATTTGGAAGTGAAGTTGGTTCCGTGTCGTCGCAGTCGTTGACTATTAATACATTCGGCGTGCGTGATTTCAGATTCAAAAGGTTCTCGCAAGTCAACAGTTTATTGTCCTGTATGATTACAGAGTATAGTTGCGTCCATTTGATCAGTTCATCTAGGGACGTTATATTTGTATGTACAATGTCTATATGTTGCACCCAAGTATGGTTATTCAAATGAAATATTTCTGTAACGTCTTCGCCGTAACAAGAGACAACATTTTGCCACTCGGTGCATATACAATCACCACACGGATAACATAGACACGTACTGGTGCAAACGCACAGCGCTATTAGGAACAGCATGTTCCCCATTGACATCTTTTCTAAGAATGAATTAATTACACGAATCATTCGATTTATAAAGGTTTATAGACAATCGTATTTCATCTGGCATGATATTGGTCGTGAGTCTGAATGCGTGATTGCTATGGGGTGATAAATCTCCCAAGAGATAACCGTATGGTATCGCAGTACTGTCTTCGAAAGCTTCCTTCAAACGTTTGCCCATTCCCGTTTGCGCTCCTAGTATGGAGACCTGAGTGACATCTCTCGGGTTACGTAGTAGAAACATGTAATGGGTATTTATGTTCATGGTTCTGGCGTGTTTGCCTTGAGCGAACATATTTTGATTAATGTATATGACGGTTATATTTTTGTGGTGTGAACCACGGGTGAACAAGTGTTGAATTTCCAGATTTTGTACCACTTGATCTTGTAAGTCGTCAAGTATTATTATGTTGTGATTTCCATCGGCGAAATTTTCTATATCTTCTGCACTCGGAATACCCGCATGGAAGTCTATTTCACCATCTTTATCTTCGGAGGCCTGTTGCCAAACTACATAACGGTACAAGACTTTGTGTGGACTTTTGTCAAAAAGTTTGAATTTATTTCTCAAGATGCGGAAAAGTAAGGATGTTTTCCTGCTACCAGTTGTACCGCTTATACTTATTGTGGTGGGACACGTAAAAACGTATTCGTTGCACACTGTGATGTGTTCCTTCCCGTGCGGCGGCGGCGTTTCTGCGGCGTTTTGCGGCGGCGGCGTTTCGGCGGCGTTTTGTGGCGGTGACCTGTGCACTATATCATGGTTTTGCGGGTGTTTGTCTCTCTGGTGTCTCTTTAGATCGTGAGATCTAGTATAAGTTTTCAAACAGTCGGAGCAACGAAACATGTTTACCCTCCTGATGATCAATTGCAAATGAATAGAAGACCCTTTTTTTTCTTTCATTTAAAGGATGACACAACACGTTTCATATGTTTGTTCTTATTTATTATCGAATAACAATTGTAAACATTGTACATGTAGGTATATGGGTATTAACAAACATATAAAAACACATGAATTAAAGAATACATTTACATGTAGATACGACTCATTCTTTCCTGATATCAGTAATGTTACCTAAAATATTTGGTGCAGGATATTTTTTAGGATCAACCATATGTACAATTTTTTCTGACAGGCCGCATGACCAATACTTATCATATGTATCTACATACACAAACTGTTTAGTGTCTGGAAAATTATCCAGAAGTCTTTTTACACCGTTCACCTGCAACATCTTGACTCGCATGACTTCTTTCATCACATCCTGACATACATGATACCATTTATAATTTGCTTCACATTTACTGCCCAACTTTGCCACAGCTGTCGGACTATTGTTTGCAAGAATATTCTGGGACAAAGTGATTTCTTTATGAAATACGGCTTTGTCGTACTCGTACATTTGAACTGCACTGTGGAAAACGAGGTTTCCTTTTGTCATTGTACACTTGTGCAAAAGCCCGAAACAATGGAAAGCGTTAAAAATTTCGACTTGGTGGTCGGGCCATGGACATAAGATGAGGTCCAGTGGGGATGTGTGCACACCATCATCATGCACATATCTCTTACAATAGAAATAGGCGAATCCTGTCTTGTTTTGTTCATATGTGAAAACTGTATTACTTTTGGCTCTGAAGCCAACATTATTTGTGGAAATTGTTTTCTTTTCGAATAGAGCCTGTTTGAATATGGTAGTTGGATGTTTGACTGAATTTTTATTCACACCTTTACAACTTAATTTAAAAGAGTCGTCAGTGTTTAATAAATACGTCTTAGATGATAAAGCTATCATTTCATGGCCGCTGGCTTCAAGTTTAAAGAGACCGGGTGTCCTTTTGTCAAACTTAGAATGTTTAGGACAACACTGACGCGGAAACCATCTTAATCTGTCCCCCACATACTTGTCTGTGTTACATGAAGAATTTATTCTTTGTTGGAAATCATTCTTCAGCTGGGGTTTAATAACGTCTTCTAGTCGTTGAGCACTTATGGCGAAATAGACGCTGTCAGTATCCATTTCGATATACTCGAAACCTTTTCTGCTGACATAGTAGTCTAAACAGTCATAGTAAAACTCTAGCATGCGTAACTTTGCGTACTGTAAAACGAAATAGCCTAACACAATGGGTAAATCTAAATTAATAGTATTCTTCGAAGATACAATTTCGTACATCTCGTCACCTAATTCTGTCATGGTTTGAAAGTTGGGATTATTTATAAACATTTTAGCTTTTGCTTCACCCCGAACGTAGTCGACTTTCTGGTGCCTTTCCTTGTCCATGATCATGGACCCGTACGCCGAATTGCCCAAGAGTTTCATCGTATCAGCTATTATCGACTTAGCTGGATCAGTATCACCTAATCGTCTTGCTTCGCTAACTTTCTCAGCGAATGGTTTGAAGCAAGCATTGGGGACATATTCGATAATTGTATATATTTTGGTGACCTGTAAACCGTGCTCTAAATACCATTTCAACAAGGGGGTTGCGATTAAAATCTTCTTGGCTTTCATACCACCGACTGAAAGTTTTCGTTTCGCAGTCGACAGATTAGCCTTATTCACATGATCTTTCATTATTTCCGAAAAGTTCTCATACCCTACCTCACTTGTGCAAAATATCGGAGACATTTCCGAAAAATAATCGAATGGCTGTTGCTCACGTTCGTACCCTGGAGCCCACGTGCCTGGCACCGCAACATCGCATTCAACCATACCGAATAATTTTTCATCTCTAACTGAATCAAGTATATAAGGAGAATCCATTCTCTTTCCTTTGTGAGATCTCGCGAACGGAGGGAGATACCGCGTGTCGAACCCTGCCTTGTTTACCTCAGCTTTCACTATACGATTATATTCGCATTCCCACATTTGAATTATTTTATAACCTTTACTTTCCAAATATTTCGTCTTTTCTTCAGTGTGCCGTCGCCTGGCCCCTTGAAGCTCTTTGTGTGATTTGGCTTTGGAAGAAATCGGACAAATATTTGGATCATGGCCATGGAAATAACATCCATTGAATTCATATATAGTGTTGTTATCAGGATCGAAACCATCAACGAGATAGGGTCCAACACGTACCTCACTGCCATGATTCAACTTGTGAAAAATGCGAACTCCTTCTGATTGAGCTACAAAGTCCAACCACATATACATCGTAAGATACTTCATGTGACTACCTGATTCCACACAATGATACCCATGCTTTTCAACAATTTTCGCATATACCATTGTGGGCATTGGTTTCAAAAAGGAATCCAAGTAAAGAGCATTCGCATCGTACCCGACGATATTCTGACATATTTTTTCGGGGTTATCTCTGATAAGGGCCTCACCCGTTTTATGATATCTTTTGAAAATGATGCTAGGACCTCCTACGACATTTTGTTTCACTGTCCTATACAAATCTTCGTCCTCTCTATGAAAAAGAGGGAAAAATACATTTTGCGCTTCGGCACAGTCGAAGAGTAATTTTCTAGAAATACCAGGAGCAGAAATACATATCTTAAAAACATCTATTGACAAGTTGAAATAAAAATCTTGAAATTTTTGGACGGCTTTCACAAACGGACCAACGTCGAGGTTATTGTAATGCATTAGGTAATCTTTGAAAGTCACCATTTTCTTTTCCTGCCACAAACAAAGGAGTTCTTCATAATTTTCGCGTCCTGTTTTGGGTCTTTGTCCACATTTGCCGTTGGTTTCCCAATCGATATATTCGCTTTCCAATGTGTTCAGTCCTTTCAGTTTTGAATAAAAGGCTTGGTACTCTGGCAGACTGGTTGCGTTCAACTTATTCACGTGGTTGAACCATTCGTACGGGAAGAAAGATTTCTTTTCTTCCATCTCGTAAGCCTTCAAGAACTTGGGAGTAGGAGCTGCCTGGGGCGAGGTATTGTGAGATGTCTAAGAATCGGAATTTGTCTGATGTGATACATAGATATGAATTATTTCTTTTTACAGTGAAGCCAGTTTCTTCAAAACTAAGGTACTTGGCCAATTTAGATTTTACAAGGTTGAGATCGTAACGGGATGAATTATTGCCCAAAACTGGCAATTAAGAACAATATTGATCAAATTTTGACGTAATCGAGGCAATCTTCTCGCACATAGTCCCTCGCTCCTGTGAAAATGAATATATAATATTTTAGAATTCTGTTTAATGAAACGCGATTGATAGTTGTAGACAATGCGGAATTATATCTTTATTGTATAGATCTTCATACCTCTCTCTGATCCCTGTCTTGTATATCGCCATCATAGCCATCAATGTCACCGGAGTAATCGTCCTGCAAGAAAATGAAGGGCATATGATTATATATATATATATATATATATATATATATATATATATATATATATATATATACATTGAAGTAAGTAAGTAAGTAAAGGTTTATTCAACGCCATATTCTAGCACAAGAAACATGACAAGTACATGTAATAGACACATGGTACATACATTATGCATTACATTCCGGTATGTATAATCATTTCCAATTATGTATTTTAGTGGTTTTGACACTTTGATACACTTACAATATAACATATATATATGAGGGGAGAATGAATCGTATTTACTGGAATATACATGAGGCCCCAATCTGGGCATTACATTCCTTACAGCATCTTTTTTTGAATGGTTTTGACAAATATGCTTAAACAGGTTAATATTTTTCCTTTACTGTTAAACAACACACTCATTTTTAACGTGGACGGATTATTTATAAATTCCCTGGGAATTAAACTTTTCCTTTCATTGTCAAAAAATTTACATTGAAAAACATAATGGTATTCATCACCAATTTCGTTTGCATTACACAGCTTGCATTTCCTACCAGATCTATCTATACCTTGGAAGACCCCTTCTTCTATTGGCAATCTGTTGCTTCTACATCTAAATTGACTTACATTATTTCGTAGGTTCCGTGGTAGATCAATCAAATAACTTTCGAGTCCGAATGTGGTCTTAAATATACGGTAATTAATACATTTAGTTGAGTTGAATATTTCATTTGACCAGTGTTGTTGGTATTGATCCCTTAGTATTTGCATGATTTGGCTCTTCAGCCATTTATGGTCAATATTTAAACCTTGCATATACCACACAAAAGACATCCCCGTATTGTCGAGAATTGTTCTTATGTTCCTTACCCATTTGTTCTCATGGGATAAAAGGCTGTAAATTTTGTATGACAGTTTATTATGCTTATTGTTCATCATTTTGGTCCAAAATGAAATAGTTCTAACAGTAATTATTGTTTTCAATGGATACATACCTAATTCCCCTAATGTCATTATGTTTGGGGTTGACTTTTTTACATTAAGCAATAGCTTACAAAATCTCAGCTGCACTCTCTCAATCACGGAGATGTCTTCATGTCCCCATACTTCACAACCATACGTTAGTATTGGGACAATTATAGAATTATAAAGGTGTATCTGTGTATCAATATCAAGTTCCAACTCCCTGCCTTTATTGATGAGCACAAACATTGCTTTCGTTGCAAGTACAGTTAATCTTTTTCTGGCCTTGCCAAATGAGCCATTATAGTTGAATACTGTTCCCAGATAAGTGTATTCATTGACAACATCTAATATATTCGAGTTATATGTAATTTCAGGCTTATTCCTAATCATACCCCTTGAGAAGACAAGTATTTTTGTTTTTGATATGTTTATGGTGAGCTTGTTTTCCTCACAGTATTTCTGAAGAGAGTTAATGGCTAACTGTAAATCCGTTTCAGTTTCTGCTAACACTATTGTGTCATCTGCATAGAGTAGTGTGAACAGCCTAAGATATGTTTCAGGGTTGGTATCATTGCTATGTTCATTCGAACAGTACAGACCTTTGTATGTTTGGGATATATGTTCTTGTAAGTCATTTATGAATAAGGAAAAAAGCAATGGTGACAGGTTTTCACCTTGTCTTACTCCTGCTCTGCATTCGAAGAGAGGAGACATGAAATCACGGTTTTTTATGCAGCTTTTCGCTTGTTTATAGAAGTTAAATATGACAGTGAAGATCTTGCCTTTAATTCCCGCGCTTATCAGTTTCTGCCATAGTTTTGTTCGGTCAATAGAATCAAATGCTTTTTGATAATCAATAAAGGCACAATATCACCTCATTCATAACGAATTGTTCGTCGCCAGTTGTCTTCCATTCATTCATGACTTTCTTGAGCTGTTCGTTGACATCCTCCCACTTTTCCAAACAGAGTGCGTGTGCTTTTTCCGCGATGCATTCTGGATGGCCAATCATTTGGAGAACGAGAGCGTCAATCTCTTCTTTCACGAAGCACTGGCTGTTTTCGTATCCGTCGACGTTTGAACATATGCTAACCGATATGGGACGGTGCTTTTGACACCAAGTCAATTTTGCTGTATTTTTCTCCCCGGCGGGTTCGAGCAGTGCCTCGAAGTCAAAAACCGCAAACCAGGGATATAGTCTGTCTGCCCGGGGTACCACAAGACCAATTTCTTCCATCTCTCGGAATATCGTTTTAGGACTACTGTACATACCACCAGGTAGATTGAATTTCGTAGCATTCGAACACGAACGCATATGTCTTCTGTTGCTGTACAGTTTGGAGAAAAGTCTTGAACACAACGGACACTGAAATTTTTTAGCATATGCTGCGAATTCTCCCACGTAACTCAAATGTTGATTGTATATATTAATGTACATATGTTCATTGTAGGCTACCGTAGGATGATGCCTTGGAATTACAGATCCGTCGACCTGTAGTTCACAAATTGTGATTTTGAGTTGAAAACAGCGGTCAAAATGGTGAACGTCGCTCAACTCGAGTCCTTTGAAGTCGCCCGGGATTGGTGGCTGGTCTCTTCCTTCTTTAGACATGTACGCCTTCCACGTTGAATAAAACTTCTTCACGGACTGCTCAATGCAGTTGACTTTCCGATGGAGGGCGAGACACCTAAATGCACAGAGTTTGTCCTTGTAAAATTTCCTCTTGTCAGAAATTTTCCTCACTAATGACACAACTGACTTAGACTTCGTTATATAGGTTGGAAGTTCGCCGTGCCCCAACGGGAACGATGTTCTATAGACACTGAACAGAACGTTAGTATACATGTACAGTTTCCAGATCGTATCAGGTCTGGTTTTCGTGCCGTGTGACAAAAAGTCTGTTTCCAACAAAAGACGGCGCAGCCTATTGATGTCAGCGATGGATGAGACGGTGAAATTTCTATCCAGGACATTTACGTTGTTTTGCGCAGCAGAGTATCTCAGGTCACCATGTACATTTCGCAGAATCCGTCCGAGGGATAGGTTGACTTTGAACACATTTTCTTCCGAATTGAAAATTCTTCGAACTAGGTTCAAAATATTGTCAATTCCATGGATATCGTTGATTGCAAAATTGTATTGTCTCTGCAACGCACCTTCGGTCCCGGGCCGCAATATGTGCCAGGCGTTGTTGGTGAAGACTCTTTGCAATGCGACATCGATAGTGCCATCGGTGTTGTTCCACGGAGCTTGTCCTTCTTCCCATGGAAATGGTTGGAGGTCTTCCGGGTCCACGTGTTGTCGCATTCTGTGGTTGTTTAGCTCACTTCGGTTCGCACACATTTCCCCGCACTGCCGACACTTTACACCTGAGGGTTTGTCTCTACGTGTTTCTAGTGTGAGAAAATAATTTGTTCATTTTTACTAACCGAGTTGGTGTACTGTTGTACATAAACCGAAAATATATCAAACGATATTTACCTCCGTTATTGTCCGCTTTATTATCGCCATTATCCTGTCTTCTTTTCTTTATATTTGACGGACCCGGTTGCGGCTCGTCATTGGGCGGTTCCTTATCTGTAATGAAATAATTACAATGTCATTGTGCTGGTATTGGATACTCATACCCATAAATTATTATGTTCACGCAAATAAACACTTACTCTTTCGGCAAGAGAGCTCATGTCGTTTCAAATTGTCGGCTCTGGTAAACTGACGAGCACATCGATTACATTGGTAGCCCTTATCGGCATCGTCGTGGGTTTTCAAATGTCGTTGCAAATTCGACCGTTTTCTGAAAGTTTTCCCACACTTCTCACATCGGTTACCCCCTTCTCCAGCTCCCACTTGGTTAGGCAGCTCCATTTCCTCATCATCATCCTGAAATAATCATTTTCCTTCAATGTACTGATGAACGCGTCGACATTACGTGATTGACAAGTTTATCTTTTTTCTCTATTTCCAGACCCACCAGTAGAGCCTCCATCAGATAGGTCGCTTCCGCGTCATCAAGTCCACCGTTGTCCACCTGTAATCAGAAGCTTTCATTAGTGATGCACGAACTGTGATACTTTTCTTGTTGCACATACGTCCAAGCTTTTTCATTTGTTATTAGTTTTCGATACTTTTGTACATTTGCACTAGTAGTTGAATATAGATATTTCAATTATATGCTGCTAGCATGTGTAAACACTAGAAGCTAGTCGAATGTGTAGTTTAGCTTTGTACAAATATCTAGTCTTTCTCATAGGAAATATGTTTATTTCTTATATCTTGTCGATTATATAGTTAGAGGGGATTTGTATAGTTGCCAAACAATTGAAATGTTCCTACATGTGTTTCTCGATGGTGCTTCATATACAGATGCTATGATACTGATTTCATAAAGCGCGGGTATAGAATTTTGTCAAATCTACATTTCCAAATACAAGACTGTGTCTTATCTTATCATTTTGTGTTGCCTGAAAATTGTCTTCCCCGATTCCGAAATAGTTGTTTCGTAGAACCTCTAAATGTTCCTGCACTGTAGGATCATGAAGACAACCGGAATCCAACGCCCATTGCTCCAAGTCATTTGCATCCTCAAAACTGAACACAAACCCGGCGAACATAGTAGCCATGATTCCGATCCGAATATATCAGAAAGATGCCAAGGAAGGATTGTAGCCTGGTTTAGGGGCCGGTCATTATTTATCAGGTGGGGGGGTTGGGTAAAAACTGGGGGGGTCACACTTTAATTTTCAACATTATTGGGGGGGTCATACTTTTATTTTCGATGGGACTGGGGGGGTCGGAGTTTGAAATTGAGTTATTTTGAGAAAATCTGAATAGTAAAATAGTTAAATAATTAGGTGGAAACAATCCACTCAATATCAGTACATGGACTGATTGGAGTATGCGATTGAATTTCATAACATTTTCAGTAAAACCATAATCTCACTGAAACCGGATCCCGCAGAGGACCATCCAGGAACACCAACATCGAGAGATGCCGCAATCCGTGTGCATCAGGGCTCAAAATTTATAATTTTATCCAGGAGCCAGAGGCTCCTATTTCGCTCCTATTCAACAATATTTAGGAGCCAAATGGCTCCTAGAAGCATATTTCAATATTACTTTACAGATTTTCATCAGCCAATTGGCTCGACAGCTCTATTGCCTGAGAGCAAATCTGAAATGTTATGGGCTTATGGCAACCCAATTCTGAGCCCTGATGTGCATTGATCAACGCTCATCACTCAGATCGAAACATTGTCACCAAGAATCAACTTTGGACCTAACGGAGCAGCATTACAGCTGAACACGGTGCCAGCAAGGACGAACCCAGATCAGCAGGGTCCTGTCACAAACAAACCACGGATCAACCAGTCCATACCACCCTGAGCAACATATCATCCCTTACAATGAACCCGAACTAGCATGCCAGAACCACAGACTGGTTTTCCACTCAAAATTTTGTCAACACATGACCCCACTGAGGATATTCCCCGAAGACCTCAGGACTATCACACCACCATGTAAAAGACATGGACCTTTTCACACAGAATGGCAAAATAGTCCTGGATCGCCCCGGATGACCCGGGTAGTGAATCTGACTCACATGATTTGGATGGTGGCAGATCTGTTCAACACAGACCTGATTCAAGACTAGACAAAAACCAGTTCTGAATGGCCTGATTCACCAATTCTTCCCTGCTCATCAATGATATTTGGAAGAGCCCTGTATTTTTCGCGAGTTCGCTATGGTGTCCAGTCAGTCTGTGAGGGTTTTCATACATTTTTCCATTCCATCAAACATTTCGAGTCAAGGAATCAACTGAATGATCTTTGACCTAGGTCTCGAGTGTTTCAAGTGGGCTCCGAAACGATGGCTTGTGTAGTGAAAAAGAATATGCTAGTATCATACAAGTAATAATTGTTGTAATGGCATTCACACTTGAAGCGAAGGAATGGTGGGTACACGGAGAGCACAAATCATAATATTCACTGACCTCATAGTATCATAAATTTGCGACAAAAGTCACAATTGTTTCAATAGAAATGTAAATAAAGCATAAAAAGCATTCAAGTATCATATATATTATGATACTGTTCTGTTGTAATTATCATCAATTGTGAAGCATACCCTTATATTCATACATGGGGATTGGGGGGGTCATACTTTTATTTTGGATCTTGGTGGGGGGGTCATAGATTGGTTTTCGATATCGGTGGGGGGTCAAACTTTGAAAACTCGTTTCTCGGAAAAAGCATCCAACCCCCCCCACCCAGTAAATAATGACCGGCCCCTTATATAGACACGGAGCGTGACATTCTGAGCAAGGCCGCCCAAAATGGGATTTATTCATACTATTTGATCAATTTGACAAGTTGAGCAGTTATTTATTCATGAAAATGAGGCATTGTGCATAAACAATATTGGCCGCCGTATACAGATGCTAAGGTTTTTTCAATTCAACCAGAGGTATTGAACCTAACCAATAAGTCACAGAGTCAAGTTAGGACTTGCTGTACAAAAACATTAAGAAAACATTGATGCACAGGAAGCATTGGACGCTAATAGTTCACAGGTACAAGTTACGACTTACTGTAAGATCAAACATTTGACAAAACATTTTTGCTTTGGAGCATTCAGTTGATGCAGTGAGTTACCGTTTCATTAAATTTGTAACCACTGGACCGTTAAATTGAATTGATTCAGAAACCATTGTTGCATCATCAATTGTGACAAAGCATCGGACCGTTAAATTGAAGCACTTTTGAGTTTAAATGTCAGAGATATTCAATTGCACTCGGTAACCACTGGGTCGGTAATTACCCTCATACAATATTGTTGCTTCATCAATTGTGTGAGATTCATCGACATGTGATTACAAGTATGTGATACCAATATCAGGTAACTGTAATAACAACAATTTTATACCAACATACTGCATCAACAATTGTGAAAATCATTGAACCGTTAAATTGAATCCCTTTCGAGAATAAATGTCAAAGATATTCAATTGCACTCGGTAATTACCCACATACAACATTGTTGCATCAACAATTGTGAAAATCACTGGACCGATCACTGAGACAATCGAATCCCACTCAATTGCCCACATTTGAGGAATCCTCACTTCACATTTGAGAAATCCTCCGTACATTTGAAAAATCCTCCGTACATTTGAAAAATCCTCAAGGCTCCTCAGGCTCCTGCGCCTCAATACACCCTATAATGCCCCTCCCCCCTCCTATACTACTACTGTCCTGTCAGCCATCACACACTCATATTGTCTATCGAAGTGCCCAGCTAGTCTCTAAACTGCTGCGACAAGGATATGTTATACCAAGACTCATAGCTGCGTTTAAGAAATTCTATGGACGTCATCATGATCTGGTTGATAAATACACCAAATCCATGTCTGTCATGCAACTAGATCTATTTTCATGTTAATTTGGGGGAATTCATGACGGGTGCCACTAGTGGGGCTGGAAATGCTCATTCTTTCCGGAACACCTGATTTCACCTCCTAATGGCCATTTTTGGGGGTTCATGAGTTTCCCTCTCATTTTTGTTTTCTCTCCCTTCGTATGCCTGATATGACTTTCTGTCCCGGGACTATGAGATTGGATAACGGACCCTATTTTGTTTGCTCGGAATACTTAATACTGGGTATTGATTCCACGTCTATTACTCCAACCATGACATGGCATCTGCGACGCATCACATGTATGCTTGTCGAATCCGATGTGGTCAGTCGATCCAGGAGTACAATGCCGACGATGGTGAATATGGGGCATCAATTAAAATTCTCCAAGTCCTGAGGGACAACGACGTGACAAACGTCCTCGTGGTTGTGTCGCGGTGGTACCTCGGCTACCAGCTGGGAGGTCGACGATTCACCCTGATTACACAGAGCACAGATGAGGTTTTGCGCAGTGCTGGTCTAATCATCTCTGCATAAAAAATAATCCTAAACCTCGAATCAAAACGCCCCAAGCATAAAGCGAGACGTCCTGATCCTGATCATCGGTCTATCACCCCACTGGAAGCTCGCACTGGCTATCACAAAGCATCGATGGCATCCTGGGTAACGACGACTCCGTTCCGTGTCCAGCTGCCGCCAGACTTGATCGATGACGAGGAACCCACTGGGTCACGCACACTGACGTATAAGCGCAAGGCTGGACGATCTCTCACCCTTAACTCTCGTCAAAGTAAGAACACTGGTCCTGACACTGATACTGACTGTTCCGAGACAGAATATTACTAATGTCACATAACTGTCACTGTTCCTTTCCTCACTAATGTAAATATGTTTTACATTATTGGTTTCCAGCTAGACCGACAGACAAGTGTCCTGTGATATATTTACACGAATTTACATCCACATTTAAGTATATATACATTTATAATCAATTTGCAAATTGTAAGCTATTACAGTTAACATACCATTATCTGTGTGGTGTCCAACTAGATTGTCGGACAGGTGTCATGTGATGTGTATACATGAATTTACTTTCTCATTTAAAAACATGTACATATCAAATTGAAAATTGCATAATGTGACACATTTGAATTTACATTCACATTTGAATAAATGTATATATAAAATCAATTTGCAAATTGTAAGCTAGTACAGTACAACCTACCACTATCTGATTGGTTTCCAGCTAGGCTGTCAGACAGGTGCCATGTGATGGTTTTACATGAATTAACATTCACATTTAAACATGTGTACATGTAAAATTGAAAATTGTTAATACATTACAGTTATTACATTACAGCCTACCATTATTTGTGTGGTGTTCCAGAACACTGTCAGATAGGTGACATGTGATGTATTTGATTGAACATACATTCATATCTACATATATGTACATATCAATTTCCAAATTGTAAGTTAGTACAGTATAACTCACCATTATGTGTGGGATTTCCAGCCAGACTGTCAGACAGGTATTATGTGATGTATTTACATGAATTTACATTCTCATTTATACGTGTATGTATATTGATGTATGTGTATGTATATGTATGTATGTATATGTGTGTGTATATTTTGTGTGTGCATGTATGTGTATTTTGTATGTGTAATGTACATTTACAATATAATTGCAAATTTTAGGTTAGTACAGTACAACCTACCATTATCTGTGAGGTTTTCAGTTAAACCGTCAGTCAGGGCCATGTGTTGTATTTACCCGAATTTACATTCACTTTTATTATGCATCTCCCACTCATCCATTATAGTGAACCTTTATTATTTATCACTCATGTCCAATCTCTATCATAATTGTAACCAGTACATCATGTGTTGAAACCGTTGATATCATTAATTCTGCTTGTGTAAAATGACTAGCACTAGCATTTTGTTCTCCACATGTCTTCTCAATATGCGCTGGCCCAAACTGAACTATTGTAATCATGAACATGACCACCTCTGTACCTGTAAGCCGTCACGGTTCACAACAATGCCTGGGTTCAAAACTAAATCATGTTTTTCCGCGCTCATCTGTTAACCCATTTTTCACTCATTCCTCCCCCAACTTTGACAACTTTGTCTATGTTCGATGCATGTTCTGTTCCCGACCCCCCCCCCCCCCCCCCACGCTGCTATATTTTGACCCACTATGTTTTTTATTTGACAAAACATATTCACTGGTTTTGACTGGGGACAAGGCCATCATTTATACTGGCCCTCTTCCCAATATTGTTCGCGAATGGTCTCTGCTTCCAGATCTGCAAATGCGTGATTTCGGTACCTCAGATAGTCTAATCAGGTCTAATAATGTAGTAATTTTAGCGACTGTAACTCCCGTCCCTCCCGCGCACTACACATTTCCACAACAAACATTCATTCTACATGACTTACATACAGGACAAGTACACACTATACGATCACAAGCATAAACTCCATGTAGTCATGGTTACACACACAGGTCAAACCACGCACCCGCGGCCCCATTTGTTCGGTACACTCGACCCAATATACTCGGCCTTGACCTTCACATGCACTGACTTCTAAACATAGAACTTGACACACATACCCCACGCATCACGTGCACAGTTACAGTCAATACAAGTCTTGACACGCGCCGGGGAAACCCACTTTCCCGGTGAGATCAGCGCATACCAGCATACATCCAACCAATCACAACACCGCATGCACTTGGCGGGAAATTACACAGTCACATGTTCCCCCGGCCCCATAGAATCTGCGCAGTGGAGTAGAAGTATTCAGAGGAGACGGTTGTGTTAAATATTGTAATCAGAAGAGCAGCCGTGAACGTATAAGTGGATATATAAATATAAACTACGATATAAGGATACCATTGTGTAAGAAGGACTATAATATATAGGAGTATAATTCGACCCGGGAATTCACCGACGTGGGTGTGAGCGGCCCCGATTGTGGTGTGTGTGTGGACATTGAGTAATCACCACAATAAACAGTTTGAATTTAACTGCCGGCTTCTTGGTCTGTTTGCACGACATCACAGACATTCGGCTTGATACGGGCCAAAGAACCGTATTCTTCACATTGGCGCCGTAGACCAGGATCTGAGCTAGTCTCGGATCTTCGACCCAGACCTGACCGGCATTGATGGCATTGGCCCCGGGAGCCTCCCGCGGTGAGCCACTCGACCCCACGGATGATGAAGTGACGATCAATCCGAACCCGGCCTTCTGACCTTCTGCCCCTCGCTCAGTTGTCATGAGCGATACGGTCCCGCTGTCGCAGGAGCAACAACCAACCGGCCTGTTCGACTCCTTCGGTGACCATTCGACCCTGAGATCGTCTTCGCCGCCCGCCGACCTGGTGCAGGAGTTCCTCGACGAAGACCCGCTCGCGCCGTCACACACAGTAAGTGACATTCTGCGTGCACACGCTAGAGCGTATTCGGCTACGTCGGCTAGAACGACCCAGAGACTATCAAACTCTGCCGACAAAAATCGTATCGACCCAGAACATTCAGTGATAAACGTTCGGCCCGTAACCATAGATAGGTCGATGGTTACGCACCCACCAAGTAACTCTCGGATACGACAGTGGGTTTGTCAGTCTGACAATGTTCCGGAACTGATCCCGCCGAGCGCTTATTCGGCGAATCGACCCCTGGCGCCGCCCATGACGCCGAGACAACACGACCCCGCGCCAGAAATGTACTCACGCATACCGACCGAGCTAACGGTGGTAGAGTACACACGACCCAGCCAGGCGAGAGTGACAGCCGAGAGCATCCCGGCGACGACCGCTACCCGGATCGCGACACCTCCACGACCGCAACGACCCCGCGACGCGACGACAGAATCTCGCGCCACCACACGGCAAGCGCGACCTCGGCAAGTACCGTCGACGTCAAGTCGCCGACCCTGCGACCCCGACACGTCGACCTCTGACACACGCGCTCCCGCGCCGACCACGCATCCACCGTCGCCGACTACCGGAGAACAACCGCGCTTCGATCCGTCGCAAGATCAAGTTGTGTCTGCTCCGGCAGAAAGTGTTGTGCCAATGATCGGATATCCGATCTCACAATCAGTCGGAAACAACAACGGATATGGTGTACCACATGACTTACATACAGGACAAGTACACACTATACGATCACAAGCATAAACTCCATGTAGTCATGGTTACACACACAGGTCAAACCACGCACCCGCGGCCCCATTTGTTCGGTACACTCGACCCAATATACTCGGCCTTGACCTTCACATGCACTGACTTCTAAACATAGAACTTGACACACATACCCCACGCATCACGTGCACAGTTACAGTCAATACAAGTCTTGACACGCGCCGGGGAAACCCACTTTCCCGGTGAGATCAGCGCATACCAGCATACATCCAACCAATCACAACACCGCATGCACTTGGCGG
Organism: Terebella lapidaria; assembly: GCA_949152475.1. Classification (NCBI taxonomy): domain Eukaryota; kingdom Metazoa; phylum Annelida; class Polychaeta; order Terebellida; family Terebellidae; genus Terebella; species Terebella lapidaria. Next base: position 32,704,934 of record OX424560.1, read on the forward strand.
GAAATTACACAGTCACATGTTCCCCCGGCCCCATAGAATCTGCGCAGTGGAGTAGAAGTATTCAGAGGAGACGGTTGTGTTAAATATTGTAATCAGAAGAGCAGCCGTGAACGTATAAGTGGATATATAAATATAAACTACGATATAAGGATACCATTGTGTAAGAAGGACTATAATATATAGGAGTATAATTCGACCCGGGAATTCACCGACGTAGGTGTGAGCGGCCCCGATTGTGGTGTGTGTGTGGACATTGAGTAATCACCACAATAAACAGTTTGAATTTAACTGCCGGCTTCTTGGTCTGTTTGCACGACATCACAGACATTCGGCTTGATACGGGCCAAAGAACCGTATTCTTCACATTGGCGCCGTAGACCAGGATCTGAGCTAGTCTCGGATCTTCGACCCAGACCTGACCGGCATTGATGGCATTGGCCCCGGGAGCCTCCCGCGGTGAGCCACTCGACCCCACGGATGATGAAGTGACGATCAATCCGAACCCGGCCTTCTGACCTTCTGCCCCTCGCTCAGTCGTCATGAGCGATACGGTCCCGCTGTCGCAGGAGCAACAACCAACCGGCCTGTTCGACTCCTTCGGTGACCATTCGACCCTGAGATCGTCTTCGCCGCCCGCCGACCTGGTGCAGGAGTTCCTCGACGAAGACCCGCTCGCGCCGTCACACACAGTAAGTGACATTCTGCGTGCACACGCTAGAGCGTATTCGGCTACGTCGGCTAGAACGACCCAGAGACTATCAAACTCTGCCGACAAAAATCGTATCGACCCAGAACATTCAGTGATAAACGTTCGGCCCGTAACCATAGATAGGTCGATGGTTACGCACCCACCAAGTAACTCTCGGATACGACAGTGGGTTTGTCAGTCTGACAATGTTCCGGAACTGATCCCGCCGAGCGCTTATTCGGCGAATCGACCCCTGGCGCTGCCCATGACGCCGAGACAACACGACCCCGCGCCAGAAATGTACTCACGCATACCGACCGAGCTAACAGTGGTAGAGTACACACGACCCAGCCAGGCGAGAGTGACAGCCGAGAGCATCCCGGCGACGACCGCTACCCGGATCGCGACACCTCCACGACCGCAACGACCCCACGACGCGACGACAGAATCTCGCGCCACCACACGGCAAGCGCGACCTCGGCAAGTACCGTCGACGTCAAGTCGCCGACCCTGCGACCCCGACACGTCGACCTCTGACACACGCGCTCCCGCGCCGACCACGCATCCACCGTCGCCGACTACCGGAGAACAACCGCGCTTCGATCCGTCGCAAGATCAAGTTGTGTCTGCTCCGGCAGAAAGTGTTGTGCCAATGATCGGATATCCGATCTCACAATCAGTCGGAAACAACAACGGATATGGTGTACCGCCAGTCGGATACCCTGGCGCAACAAGCGGTGTTCCAAATGGAGTAGCTGTCGGATACTATTCACCGCATGTCGGCTACGTGAACCCACCGCCCGGATATGGTGGCGTTCCCAGCGTGATAGCTGACACCGGCTATCATGGTGCACAACCCGGATTAGTGTACCATGGTGTAGGCCCAGATGGATCGGCATACCGATATCCACCACCGGCTGTATTCCCACCCTCAGTCGGGATACCATGGGTGACGCCTCCATACAGTCAACCGGCCCCCGCTGCACAAGCACCACACGACCCCAGTCACACGACGGCACCACCCGCTGCATCGCTCGCCGTCTCCGCGACGACAGCACCAACCGCCCCCGCTAACGCGACCCCGATCGGCCCAGATACAACGGCTCCGGCGACTTCGGCTGTTCCGATCCCGACGGCCACTGCAGCGACTACACCAGTTGCGGTGAGTGTTGACACGCCCACGCCACAGAGACTCACGTCTGAGCCCCAAACGTTGGCTACGGCTAAAACGGCTCAATGGCGTGCGACCTTCAAGGAGGGCAATCTCACCCAGTATATTCGGAGTTTCGAACAATTCACTGCGGCTTTCACTTACTCCGAACTCAATAAGACGACGACCTTCCGGAGCACGCTGCGCGGCCGCGCTGAAGCGTTAGCTCTGAACATCCCCGTCGCTACTCCCTGGGAGGAGTTCCGTCGCCAACTCCTGGAGGGCTGGGAACCCGCGCCCCGTCGGCAGTCCAAACGGGACGATTTCCCATTCCTCAAGAGGGAACGAAAGGAGGACGCGGAACACTATATGGAGCGACTCCAAGCTCTGGCGGAGCAAGTGTTCGATGACGTCACGCCAGAGTCGCGGCAACGAACTGTAATTGCCCAATTCGTTAATGGCCAACCCGACCCCATTGCCGATAAACTGTGTGTTCTCACTTTTAACAGCTACAGTGAGGCACTAACGGCCGTTCTCAAAGCAGAGAGTCGCCAGCAGAGGACAGCCAGAGATCGACACCGAGGCACGCGACGTGCCGACATTTCCGTGAGCGGATATGCGGAAGACGACCCCGTTAACGGAGAACTGTCCTGTGCCATGGGACAAGTCACTCAGGGGGAACACCAACCCCGGAGCAAATAGCGGCCTATTACGACCCCGCGGACAGCGACACCACCGGCCTACAGGGTTGCGACGAACATTCAGTGCCATCTAGCTCACGCGAGTGGGTGGCGGAAGCCTTTCAGTGCGTCCTTAGTGACGAGAATGGACTATGTGAGGAGGCGGTCATTTACTCTGTCCTGCGAACTACGGCCCCGTCTAAAGGTGATCGACCCCCGCAACCCGGACGACCCATGGTATGCTTCTTTTGTAAGAAGCCCGGCCATCGCTGGATGCGGTGTTTTCGGCTTAAAGATGTGCTAGTGCGTAACGGCATGAAACCGCTAGCCTTTCGGCCCAATGGTCCCGGTACTGACAGAAGGACAGCTCAAGTGTTGTCAGTACCTAACCAAACCGGTGACCAAACCAAACCGGCCCAACCAACGCCTCCGACCCAGTCGTCAAACCGGTAGTGGAAGGTACTGAGGAGCAAGAACCTTCCGGACAACAGAACCATGTTCCCCGCTCCACACCCGCGGTTGCCACGACTACCGCACCGGTATCGACACCAGTAACGACCCCGCAGCCGGCCCAGCTCACACCTCAGCTCTCTGAAGGGGTGTGCACCAAGTGTCATCCAACGGCCCCAGCGCCGGCTTCTCGTCAGGAAGGGGTGTCCGCACCACGTCCGCAGCGACCTCCACGTGGAAACCGTCATCCTGAAGGAGTGTCGCCCCCGACCGCCAACGGCACCGGAACCGACAGCATGTCCGAGGTGGAATGGATCTCCGACAATGGAGGATTCTACGCCTTTCCGAGCGGACCGGAATCTAAGCTACCGCCTCTTCACACGCTTTTCAAGCCGCCGCCAGACGACCCAGAAATTCCGCCCGTCATCAACAACTCCAGCGCCACAAATCACAAATGCTGGAAGTTGCCAGTACGTGTTGGTGAAAAGACAATACAAGCTGTACTCGATTCCGGAGCGCAAATCTCCTTGCTCCGTCGCGACCAGCTCCGGCATGTTCCCGCCGACCAACGGCAACTACGACCCACTTCGGCCACGATTCGTGACGTTAACGGACAGTCAAGCCCCATCGATGGACTAGTCGACCTTCCGATCCAGGTCGGAACCAACCATATGGTCGTAACATTTTGTATGGCTGACATACATGACGGCATGATTCTAGGAATGAACTTCTTTCGGCAAGCTCACGCTGTGGTGAACTATGGCGAAGGGACAATACAGGTCTTCAAGGAGATCCTGTTCGCGCACAAGGACATTGAAGCCAATGTTGTTAGAATGGCTGTGCGCCGAGCAGTCACCGTCCCTGCACGCAGCGAAGCGATAGTGGAACTGGTTCCAACTTCCCGAGTTCGAGTCCGTCGACACCCGCGGATAATCCAACCACTAACGGCCTTTCCCGAGGAAACTGACCTCATCATGGGGAGAACACTTACGACCCTGAATCGACAATGCGTAAAAGTGTCGGTAGTCAATCCAGCAGATACCGGCATTACGCTTAACCGCTCCGACCCTGTTGCAATAGCCAGTCCTGTCGAGAGTGTCGTCGGAGCTCTACCACGACCCGGAGAGGAGCCCGACCCAGCCACGATAGACGCCAGCCACTACCGCGACCTACCGCCACATCTACAAGAGATGGTGGATCGCGCCGGACTAGCGCCGGAGCAGCACCGGCGTTGCGCCAACCTGGTTCACCAATACCAGGACACGTTCATGCACCCAGACGGCCAACTGGGACGGACCCAAGTCGTCCAGCATAGAATCGACACTGGCAACACGGCCCCGATTCGGCAACGACAGCGACGCGTCCCTCAGGCGCAGCAAAGCATCATCGACGAGGAGTTCGACAAGATGCTCCGCATGGGGTGCATTGAGCCATCGGATTCGCCCTGGAGCGCACAGGTGGTGCTCGTGCGTAAAAAGAACGGCCAAGTGAGGTTTTGCGTCGACTATCGGCTCCTGAATGACGTCACCCGCAAGGACTCGTATCCCCTGCCCAACATTCAGGACACTCATGACGCCCTGGCAGGCGCCAACTACTTCTCGGCCCTAGACCTAGCCTCCGGCTACTGGCAGGTCGAAGTCGACCCTAGCGACAGACCGAAGACTGCCTTCGCCACAAGGAAGGGACTCTATCAGTTTAAGGTCATGCCATTCGGCCTTAGCAACGCCCCGGCAACCTTCGAACGGCTTATGGAGACCATACTCCGTGGCTACTTGTGGACCCGGTGTATGTGCTATCTCGACGACGTGATAGCTTACGGCAGAACATTCGATCAGGCACTCGCAAACTTGGAAGCGGTCCTGGATCGGATCAGATTGGCAGGCCTGAAACTTCAGCCCAAGAAGTGCGAGTTGTTCCAACGGGAAATCTTGTACTTAGGGTTCATAGTGAGCGGCCAAGGAATTCGAGTCTACCCCAACAAAGTCAAAGCCATCAGGGAATGGCCGACCCCGTGCGAGATCACCGACGTCAGGGCTTTCCTTGGTTTCGCCAATTATCACAGGCGATTCATCAAGGACTACGCTGAGATCGCTGAACCTCTCGTAGCGCTTACCCGAGGTGAATGCCACTTCACTTGGGGACCGGCCCAGCGACGAGCTTTCCAGCGACTCCGCGACGCCCTCATCAAGGCGCCAAAGCTCGCTCATCTGACCCAGAATCCGGACGACTACTTCATCCTCGACACGGATGCAAGCGGCTTTGCTGTGGGAGGTGCTCTCTCGCAAAGGGTTAATGGGAAGGAGATCCCCATCGGGTTCGCCAGTAAAACCCTTTCCCGAACCCAACGGAACTATTGCACCACCTACCGGGAACTGCTGGCAGTAGTGGAGATGGTGCAGCATTATCGGCATTACCTCTGGGGCAGGAAATTCCTCCTCCGGACCGACCATAGCTCGCTGAGGTGGCTGAAAAATTACAGCGACGCCGACGGCATGCTCGCTAGGTGGCTCGCCAAGCTACAGCAGTATGACTTTCGGATAGAGCATCGACCCGGAAAACTACACGGTAACGCCGACGGCCTGTCACGGTGCCACAGTTGTAAACACCAAGACTGTCCCGGACGACAAGTTCCGGAGAACTTCCAGTTCGTCGGATAACTGTTGTTCCGACCCAGACAAGGGCAGACCTCCTGGACAGTGATTCTATGACATCACCGGTCTTGCCCCAACTAGTTTCGGCACGCCAAGTTGTTCGAGTCCGTGCTTTGGACGCCACACTTGATGGACAAAAGTGGCTTTCGGACTATTCGACCCAGGACATTGTCGCGGCACAGCAAGCCGACCCCAGCGTCGGAAAGGTGCGACAATGGACATTAGCCGGCACCAAGCCCGACTCTAGAGAAGTCGCTCGCCAAGGAGAGGAGGTAAAGACACTTGTTTCCCGCTGGAACCTCCTGGCGCTACAAGACGGAGTGCTGGTTCGACGTGTAAAACCCGACCCTGCTGGACGGCCTGTGGTGCAAACCGTGCTCCCTGTAGCACTCAGGACACAAGTTCTGCACCAACTACACGACCTGAAGATTGTCGGACATCTCGGCATACAGCGTACCATTGAGAGAGTCAGGCGCCGATTCTACTGGCCCGGCTTGGCGCTGGACGTCGCCCGCTGGTGTGCCCGCTGTCCGCAATGTGTGACCCGCAAGGGTAAACCGGCCCCAAAAAGTACACTCGTCCACGGGATGCACCCCGCATCTGATGGTGTATGGACACGAGTGTAACTTGCCAGTCGACCTCATGTTCCCGACTTACGACCCTGAGCCTCTACTTCCGTGTGGTCCGGAGTATGTGGAGTATTTGCGGCAAGCCATCAGGACGGCCCACGGTTTCGCCCAAGACCATCTCGAAAAAGCGGCAATTCGGCAAAAGATGGGTTATGACGCCCACGCAAAACCACGACCCCAGTTTCAACAAGGCGAACTGGTCCGGTATTATTATCTGCCACTCACGCAGAATAATAAGTTCGCTCGGCCCTGGACTGGTCCCTGGAGGATCATCGACCGTGTAACCGAGGTTGATTACCGAATCGCCCTGGTTTCTAATCCTCGGAAAGATCGCCCCTGACACAGCTACCAACAGGAGCGCCGTTCGACAGAATAGCGATGAACATCCTCGACACCCACAAGGTCACGGGAAGAGGCCATCGGTATGTCCTAGTCGTGTCGGACTAATTTACGAAGTACACTGACGCTTTTCCGCTACGGCGACATACGGCCAAAAATGTTGCCGACACCCTGGTGAATCGGTGGATAGTCTACCACGGTGTCCCCAAAGCGATCCATAGCGATCAAGGTACTGAGTTTGAGTCGTCCCTGTTCCGGCATGTTGTGCGTCTACTGGGCGCTAAAAAGATTCGTACGACCCCATATCAACCTCAGAGTGACGGCCAAGTTGAGCGATTCAACAGGACATTGCTCAACATGCTGAGTGCGTTCGTCAGCAATCGTGCAAACGATTGGGACTTGCACTTGCCATATGTGTTAATGGCCTATCGAACCTCAGTACACTCGTCCACGGGATGCACCCCGCATCTGATGGTGTATGGACACGAGTGTAACTTGCCAGTCGACCTCATGTTCCCGACTTACGACCCTGAGCCTCTACCTCCGTGTGGTCCGGAGTATGTGGAGTATTTGCGGCAAGCCATCAGGACGGCCCACGGTTTCGCCCAAGACCATCTCGAAAAAGCGGCAATTCGGCAAAAGATGGGTTATGACGCCCACGCAAAACCACGACCCCAGTTTCAACCAGGCGAACTGGTCCGGTATTATTATCTGCCACTCACGCAGAATAATAAGTTCGCTCGGCCCTGGACTGGTCCCTGGAGGATCATCGACCGTGTAACCGAGGTTGATTACCGAATCGCCCTGGTTTCTAATCCTCGGAACACTCGTGTTGTTCATCTGGATGTGCTCAAGCCATACGAAGGTGACAATCAAGCGGCCCACATCTACTCCGACCCTGTACGACCCACAACGTCGTCAAGTAAATCCGACCTAGAACAGTCGCCCGACCTTCTCAAGGAGTTCTATTACCCTTGGGAGGTAACAGTCCAAGATCGGCATACCGATTCAGACCAAACAGCTGAGTCTGATTCGCCCACGACCCAGAATCGCCAACCGCGATCTCCGACCTCATCCGGCTCAAGTCGACATCGGCAACGGAAAAGATCATGCAGATCAAGTTCCGACACTCCAAAACCGGCACGCAAGACACGCAGGCAAAAGCCTGTGGTATCTTCCGACCCTGAGACAAGCGAGGCTACGCCCCCGCCTGCACGACCATGTCGACCCAGACGCAACGCACGCAAACCGGCCCGATACAGATAACCCCGGCCTTGTTATCTGATTGATCTCATTGATGATGAATTATGCATGTCTAATGGACTATGATATCATGTCTTTCCCCATAATAATATATTATATTACAATAACAATATATGCATTTAATATGTACAAGATGTCAATGAGGCAAATTCGATATATATACACTAGATATGATATTATAATTATGATGCTGGTGAAAAATTGGTTGCATTATGATATGTGTTTCGACCCCGTATAACATGTACCATTGATCAAAGCGTATGTTACGCAATGACTAAAAATTATCATGTAAAGCTTCCATCCATGTGCCAGCCGAAGAGGATAAAAACCAGTCACACCGTGAGTAAGGCCACTTAGTTGTCGAAGAGGTGATAGTGTGATTCGTTCTGGAGTATGCGTCGACAGAGCCTCTACTCACTCCATGTAATATTCGGAGGAATGGCCCAGTGGTACGGGAACCAGTCACTACATAGCTATCATACCAAGATGCGGCCTGTCACCAAATTCATCACCCAAAATATTCAAAGCGCCGCAGTGTGACCGACCCAGTTCATTGCAATTTCGACCCCTACAATATTTGCGGCCCCGTCGTCTTGTGAACTGGCTGAAAATGAATGGAACGATGTCCGCCCCTGTGAGTGATTGATATTCATATCTCAGCCTTTAATAACTGTGTGTCGTCTGTGAAACAGCAACTCGACCCCGTAGTTTATTGTGCGCTAACTTGTGGGAAAAGGAATGATAAACTGTTTAGTTCACAAGGTACGCACGAGCGCAGATAGACAGTTAAGCTGTTTACAGCACCCACATGAAATCTCCCCTGATAAAGACAATAGTGAGTCGTCGGGCAAAAAGAGCCCAGTAATTCAAACAGTCGATTAGTACAGTTAGACAATGTTTCGGAACGTGTTATCCAGGGGACGGCAGATGGACATACGGAAATCTGGACAGTGTGAGGACACCCCTACTGTCGTAATGGACTGACCCAAATAGGTCAGAGAAGGATCGCCCTGCGTTTCCTTGACGACGGCCCCGCCTTGGTGTGTGTACGCTTGGAACAATGATACATAGCGTAAAGACGTTTTCTATACAGATAGAGAGCGCCCCCCGACCCAGTTCTAAGAATCGAGATGCTGTCAGCATCTTTGTGTACGGCTGAAGTGATTAGCGGCAATCAGGTCATTTGCGCCTGAGACTTTGGAGAAGAAGGACTGTTGTGAGAAGTTTCGGATATCAAAATACGGACTATTGTTACATAAACTGTGATAATCGAATATATTGTCGGCTTGTGAACTTTGATACTATTGGAATGCTGGTCACAAGACTTTGGGAAATAATTCGGCATTGTTATCGGCATCTAAACTAGGCTGGTTCTGAAGAAATCGGGACTTAGTTACAGCCAGCCTAGTTAGTACTTGGGAGTATTTCGGCTCAGTTTCGGCCCGTCAGCATGGCTGATAAACCCGGGGATGACCGGGACAAAGGCGACCCAGATGATAATCGGCCCCGCACCGAGAAAGTGGACGGCGATAAAATCACCGTCCAGGTAGTCGACCAGGGTGAGGAATCGGATCACCCGATAATCGTCCCCGACGATGATTCCACGTCCGGCCCCGAATTCCAAGCCGAGCAACCCGCTCAGAGCGGCCCAGGAGATGTCGCGAGTGAGACGGAGAAAGGAGCGCGACCCAAAACGGCCCGGGACAAGTTGGCGCAACGAGGAGAGCGCCATACACCAAGTCCGACCCCGGACGACATCTTCAATATCGACCCTGAGCGCTTCCGCCGACTCGAGGAAGGCGGGAGTATTGTCCAGCGAGCGATCGAGGCGCGACAAGCGGCTCAAGAGGCTCAGCGAGTCGCCGCGGCGAGCCGCCAACCCGACCCAACAAATCAAGTGATCGCCCCGATCACTCCGGCCCCGATCTCACCAACTACCAGCTCAGCGGTAGTGCGACCCTCGCCCCCCACGTTTCCGAACAAGAGGACCTACACTTCTTTTAAGAAGAAACATGGAGCGGGAGCCCGTTCGACATCGAGCAGTTCGTCGCGCTCTAGTGGCGGATCTGCTATTTCGGCCCCGACCTCGACTTTGCGTCGGCAAGTGGCGGAACTGATGGAACTGGTGCCACCTCCCGTGACACCCTACGGAACTCGGCCCATAGACTGGAACAAGGTTCCACTCGGCAAACGGAATCGGAGCGCTGGATACGGCCATATCCATAACTTTGATGAACAGTCGACCCTGTCGGAGGGAAACCTCCTCACGTTGGCTCCGCTACAGCGTGGAGACGGTCGCTACGAGTGCCCCTTCTGCATCAGCGAAGAGGAGGAAGCAGGAGAGCGACAGTGGTCCTCCGTACCACGACGCGGACCTTTCCGGACGGCCCAGAACCTCGACGCGCACGTTTTGGCGTATCACTTTCTGTTCATACGCTTTTTCGTGTGCCCGGCCCGCGACAACTTCCGGACATTGGCCCAGGAAGAGATGTTCCGGCACCTGTCTCAAGCGACCCCGCAACATGTGACGTCGTTCCCGTTCTACCAGGAAGGACGACTGTCGGCATCCGGCCCCATGCTCGTCAGGTTCGCGCTACGCTGCAGAGTCGACATGCAGCTGAACCCGAATTATCGACCCCCAAGAGTTCCGGCCAACATCCCGATCTTCAGGAGGGATGTTAACACCGTCCTGACTTTCGGCATCTGGCACATGGCGCCAGAACTATTCGAGCAGTATCCGCCCAATTCGGCCCCAGAAGTGCAGCAGGTACTCCGTCGACTTGAGTACAATCGTGCTACGACCCCGGCAGACGAAATTCGGTTAACCCGCATGGTCAGTGACATCGAGACCATGAACACGCGGGTTCGAGTACGACGACCCAGTACAATTTTCTTCGTCCGGCCCATCAACTACCAAACAACATCGGTGAGCACGGCGGAGGAAATCCCGACAACGACCACCGGTGTTTCGGCCTCGGCAGTCGTCACTACGGCTTCCTTTGCGTCGGTAGTAGCGCCGGCGATATCTCGACCTGTCACCACAGTGACGTCTTCGACCCCGTCCAGAGTTCGGCCTTCGGACATCATACCCAGGCGGATGGTTGTGGAGCGACCCACGGCTTCCAACGTCACGGACTACCGAGTCCGTGAGGGATTGGTTCCTCCACCTGAGGAGTACCCGCCACTCCAAAGTCGACCCCTGAACACGACACCGGCATCCACATCACCCGGCAAGGAGACTCCTGAAGCAAAGAGTCCAATTGGAGATCAGCCACCCCCACTCAGGGAGATCGCACCCGGGTCTCCTATACGTTCGTCCCCAACACAATCATCGACCCCGGAGTCTTCACCAGCGCCTTCACGACGGATGGTGGAGCCCGCCCCGCTACCACCGTACCTCACGGAGGAGGTGGAGCCTCTGCGCTCCGTCCCGACACGCGGCACTGACGGAGACCGACCCCGACTTCAAGTGGACGACCCTGGACAGCTCGAGTCGCTCCACAGGGATCTCGATGAGCGTCTCCCGTTCCATGGATCCGGCGAATTTGCGGCAGATTTCCAGTTTCTGCGACAACACGGCAGACGTCTGGCGACCCGCTCGCTTCCCGGCCTGCAGGCACTACCCGGCTAGAACCCCGACCTCAGGGACTTCTTACGGGATGAAGACGCCCAGCGGCTCCCGAACTACCTCGGATTCCACGAGGACTTTTGGATGGCCCGTCTCGAACAGGCCGCCCATAACGCCGACCCCTTGCTCCTGCCCTCAGAACCGGAGGAGCATCTCCCGACCCTGGCTCTCGCCCGCGCTGATGACTTAGCACATCAGTACCTTCGACTAATTCGTCGGGAGTACATGTCGGCCCTGGATCATCACATCAGACAGGCGGAGTACAACGGCCCGTCTGTCGGCTTTGGGATGGGAGCTCTGCATGAGCGCCACCAGCCCACGTTCCCGGACACCCTGTCCGAGGAAAATCTTCGGCTTCGAGTCTGCGTGACTCAGTTGGAGGATCAAGTCGCCCACCAACAACAGGAGATCACTCGGCTTCAAGCGACTTCGACCCCGACGCCATCGGAAGCACAAGCTCCGTCGACCCCGACCACACCGACCATTCCGGGGGAGTTGTTGGCCACGATCGTGTCCATTTTGCCAAGACTACCCCCGGACGAGCAGCTTCAGCTCATGCGACAAGCATCGCCAGCGGCCCCGCCTCCTTCCGCCAGCAGGCGTGAACGAGAAGAGAAATAATGTCGACCCTGAACTGTTCGGCCCCCTTTGATGCGGCCCAGCGGTGGCCAACCATCCTGGTCACAGGTTCATTTGTGTAAATAGTTGTACATATATACATTATCCTAGTCACGGCATTTCATTTTAAGCATGTTAATTAGTTAAGTTTAATCATCATTTTATTTCAGTTCAATAGACTTTAAATAGTTTCCGTTTCATTATGAAACGTCGAGGAGTTTTGTTCATACATTCCATATAATTCATTCCATTCATTGCTGTGCATGTATTTGTAAATGTATCATCGTAGTGACTGATTGACGGACCGACTGCTGACGTTTATTTTGACGGTTAGGAAATTTTTATTGTATGAAGTGCTTTCTCATTTCGCGCGGCGTGTGTGTGTGAGTGTTTTTGGGTTTTACCTTTAGAACTTTTTAGCTCTTTTTATTGTTTAGTTTTTGGCGACGGTAGGGTCCGGGGAGGGTAATCCCGAGGGCGTAGGATTAATGAAGGGGTGTTATGTAGTAATTTTAGCGACTAACTCCCGTCCCTCCCGCGCACTACACATTTCCACAACAAACATTCATTCTACATGACTTACATACAGGACAAGTACACACTATACGATCACAAGCATAAACTCCATGTAGTCATGGTTATACACACAGGTCAAACCACGCACCTGCGGCCCCATTTGTTCGGTACACTCGACCCAATATACTCGGCCTTGACCTTCACATGCACTGACTTCTAAACATAGAACTTGACACACATACCCCACGCATCACGTGCACAGTTACAGTCAATACAAGTCTTGACACGCGCCGGGGAAACCCACTTTCCCGGTGAGATCAGCGCATACCAGCATACATCCAACCAATCACAACACCGCATGCACTTGGCGGGAAGTTACACAGTCACATGTTCCCCCGGCCCCATAGAATCTGCGCAGTGGAGTAGAAGTATTCAGAGGAGACGGTTGTGATAAATATTGTAATCAGAAGAGCAGCCGTGAACGTATAAGTGGATATATAAATATAAACTACGATATAAGGATACCATTGTGTAAGAAGGACTATAATATATAGGAGTATAATTCGACCCGGGAATTCACCGACGTAGGTGTGAGCGGCCCCGATTGTGGTGTGTGTGTGGACATTGAGTAATCACCACAATAAACAGTTTGAATTTAACTGCCGGCTTCTTGGTCTGTTTGCACGACATCACAGACATTCGGCTTGATACGGGCCAAAGAACCGTATTCTTCACAATAATATGTTGTATCTATGGCCACCACTTTTGCTCCAAGTTTTCATGTCTTTATTCAGGTGCCCTATTGCAACATGTATACATCCCTTTTGTCTCCATGCAGACTATCTTCTACAACGTTGTGGTGATATTGAACTGAACCCAGGACCCAAAACATTTTCCTGTGCTCTTGTACACTCACGAGGTTTGTTTGCAAACAATGACGATTCGAAACTGGGACAGATCCTATGTCAAGCTCGTGAGCTAAGTTGGCAACTAATAGGGGTGAGGGAAACTTGGCTTGAAGCTGTAAGTGTGTTATAAATAGATAAACGACGATGTAAAAAAATATTATGATAACAACCACGATCTCTCCCGACAGAGGCCAGAGGCAGTCGGCTGTAACGGCGAAGTGGTATAAAGTCATGTCTGCACTATGCATCGATGATCATTTGACATGTTCCCCATAGCACAGATGTCAGAGAACACACAAACTGCAAAGTAAAATTTCAAAATATCCATACGTGCGCACAATTCCTCATATAATATTTAGGGCTACTTATTTCCCTCCTTAGCCATAATGCACATATTATCTATTGGTGTGACGAATTTGTATGGTTCCCAGTAATTTTCCTGTGCTCATGTAAACTCACGTAGTTTGTTTGCAAGTAATGACGATTCGAAACTGGGACAGATCCTATGTCAAGCTCGTGAGCTGATGCTGCGTTCAAGCCAACTTGTGGAGAAGGTGTTTCCCAGTTCACCGCCAGTGATTTGCATTCAAGCCACGTTACCAACGGTGTTCACTAGCGGTGAAGTGGGAACTTTTCTAGCGCCTCCATTTTCACCGTCAGTGAATTAGCTGGCGGTGGTTAATGATGCTGCGTGCAAACCAACAGTCACCGCCTGTGACAGTAGACATCACCGGCGGAATACACCATCTTCACAACTTGGTTTGAACGCAGCATAAGTTGACAACTTATAGGGGTGAGCGAAACTTGGTTTAAAGCTGTAAGTACTCGGAAACAAATGACCCGATCGATGTGAAATTTATAGGGATGAAGTGGTATTGCAGTGGCTCGGTCCTCCTCAAATTTTGTCTAAATTGAATGAAAACTGTTGCCATGGCAACGGAAAATCACATAATTGGCTATAACTCCGGTTCTACTCAATATTAATTTTTCAAAATATTTCCGTATTTTACTTTGGCCAATTCCGGATCGTATGGTGTACGACCGATGGTCGTACGACGAGAATTCTCCATTATCGCCCGATGTCGAAAATTTGGAGGTTCACGATTTCGGTTATTTTTTGCCAGCGGCTTTTCAGTGAATATGTCTGCGCTTATAACTCAAAAACGAACAGTCCTATCGATCTGAAATTTATAGGAGTGAAACGCTATAGTAATGGCTCTGTCTTTTTCCAAATTTTGTCAAAATCGAATAAAAATTCTTGTAATGGCGACGGAAAAAGTGAAAATCACATAATTGGCTATAACTCTGGTTCTACTCAAAATTAATTTTTCAAACTATTTTTGTATTTATCTTTGGCCAATTCCGGATCGTATGGTGTACGGCCGATGGTCGTACGACGAAAACTCCCCATTATCGCCCGATGTCGAAAAATTGGGGGTCACGATTTTACGACTTTTGAGTGTTCTAAGACTCCAGGCCATACTAGTATTTGTGAAGGTAGTTTTCAAACGTTCTAGCCCATTTTCGTTCAGAACAATACTGAACAATATGAACAATACTGTGAAATTTTAGAGGTCAATATTGAACGACAAGGTCAAGATCAGAGAAAAGATCAAAATCGAGAAATTGCAATAACTCTGCTTATATTAATGATTAATTTTCCTTATTAATTTTGTATTTTTCTGCGCTCCATTCCGATCATTTGCTGTATGACGGATGGTCCTATGATCAAAATCCCCCATTATCGCCCAAGGTAGAACGTGTAAGGCTCATCAGCTGAAATCACTGATTCGTAGTATTTCAAGGCGTGGTAATTCCCAAACCACTGACGATATTCAATAGATTGTTGAATTAAATTATGCAGTATAAAGTTGTGAGAGTTGGCGAAGTTTGGTTTGGTTTGTCAGTATCAAGAATTCAGGTCGTGGTCGACAGGTCGAGAATATGTTCAACATAGAAAAAGAAACTTTTATTGATGATTATTCCTCCCATGATTTTTGTATTTTTTATGGCCAATTTCCGACCATTTGATATATTACCAATGATAGTACGACCAAAATCCACGATTATCGTCCAGGCAAAAAATGTGAGGGTCATCAACTCTGTTTTAGTACTAAAATCTGGAAGGGCGAGGGTCTGCAATCTCTTATTGTCTCGTTTGTTGTTTTGCTCAGCATGTGGGCGGGTATATGCACTGGCGCGATTCAGGCAGCCCACGACAGAGGCCAGAGGCAGTCGTCTGTAACGGCGAAGTGGTATAAAGCCATTTCTGCACTATGTGTCGATGATCATTTGACATGTTCCCCATAGCACAGATGTCAGAGAACACACAAACTGAAAATTATAATTGCAAAATATCCATACGTGTGCACAATTCCTCATATAATATTTAGGGCTACATATTTCCCTCCTTAGCCGAAATGCACATATTATTTATTGGTGTGACGAATTTGTATGGTTCCCAGTAATTCGCGTGCATGGATATCTCCCGGTAATCCACCCACATCTACAGTATAGTTAGCCTATCATACATACTTGTACACAACATACAAACAGGCTGTGTGACCTGGCTGTACTCATATGTTGTTGAGCAGTGCTCAGTCATTGTATGCTATATTACTAAGCTAGAGTGCATGCCAATAGGTGCATACATGTAACATAGCATGTACATGTACAATTGGACAGACTGTCAAGGGTGGAGAAGGTGCGGTATTCGACTTTCGCCATGGTGATCTAACCCCCCTCATTGGCTAGATAGGCCCCTAGCACCAACTCAAAAATACCATAGCTCACTAATGTGCTCATACCGCACCTTAAACGAAGGGTGACGCTATCAATGTTATAGGAATACAAAATACTCCGTCAGAGATGTCACCCATCTTTTGACATCCTAAATTCAACCAATATGCTATAAACGCTGAAATATAGATATACACATAATAAATGCATTACACACGGACATAGAGGACGATGTGTACGCCTCCTTGGTCTATTGATTAGGCTACACTGTTGGCTAGTCGTCCCTTCTTCTATACGGCCAAAAATCCCCCTGGTCGGCCTAGGCCAAAGGCACGCACTTACGTCACCAGTCAGCATGAAAGGTTCAGGGGACGTCTCAAAAGCTCGGAGGGATTGTACGGTATCTCTTCATATAGCATATTTACAGCTTTAAACCTGCTGACCCTTCCCATTTGAGTAAGGTATTCGACTTTCACCATGGTGATCTAACCCCCCTCATTGCTTAGATAGGCCCCCAGCACCAACTCAAATATACCATAGCTCACTAATTTGCTCATACCGCACCTCAAACGCCATTTGCTGATGCATGACGGATTTTCTCTCCCTGAACGCCGCGACACCGAGTCTCGGGACGCGGTGGCGGAATTCTTGTTTATTGCTCAATATCTGTCACCTACAAGCGTCGGCAAGACCTCGAAAAGCAAAACATGGAATCAGTTTGGGTCGAGGTCATCTGTCAGAAAAAATAGGTCTTTATTATTTGGCGTCTTCTATAGGGCTCCGAACCAGTCGTCTGAAGAACGTGATATATTTCTCACTGACTTTGAGTCATGTGTCATCGACGCCCAATCAGCAGGCGCAGATGCAGTCGTCATAACTGGAGACTTTAACGACCCTTGTCAAGACTGGCACCATGACCACTCTGCCAGTCCGCTTCGTAATCGCCTGCGCGACCTCTCCACCTCGCTGGGATTAACCCAAATCGTGAGTGACCCAACCATGTAAACAGCCAGGGTCGACCGGTCAAAATACTTGTTCTGGTGTTTACGGACTCTACTGACCTCATTCCCTCTGTGAATACTTTATCGCCTCTGCTCAATTGTAATCACTGTCCAGTGAGCAGCACTTTGCGCCTTCCGCCCAATAATTGTAAAACCTACTCAAGGGATGTGTGGGATTTCAACAAGGGGGACAAGGGCTTGACACTGCACTTGCCAACATGCCGTGGGAAGTCATGTTCCTGAGTCATAACACTACAGACGACATGACAAACGCTTATTGCCAGATTGTTATGGAAACGGCTAAAAGGTATATTCCATATCGCACTGTGACCATTCAAGCCAAAGATAAGCCTTGGATGTCTAGTCGAATCGACTAGACATCCAATTCGACCGTGTATGGCATGCTGGCTTAATATGTAAGCTCGCCAGACTGGGTGTGTGTGGTGCATTGCTCAACCTCATTCAGGGCCGAGCTACCTTTCGGATCGCACAAAATGGATGGTCATTAAGATGCAGTGAGACCCACCATCTTTGAAGCCATTTTTTGCTCAGGGCAGAACCGCACCAAAAAGGAGTCATTTGTTATGAATTATTGAGTAATACTAGGTCTAAAATTTCAGGTTGTGGTAGCAGATTAGTCAGTTCTCAACATTTAAAAAATATGTTGGTAACCCATGTGGGTCTGGATCCATCCGGATCAAAACCCAATTTTACGCGTAGCGGTTCTCAAACTGAGTGAAGACAGGTCCCTAGGGACCTCAGTGTTTAGAAAGTTATATCTGTGTAATATTCGAGCCGAGCCTTACATTTTTGACTTTCTCTATAGGTACGTGAGAAATTGTCATCGTTCTCACTGCATTTTCAAGAAAACCGCCATTTTTCATTTTCAGCACGTTTTGGGGGCAACATTGCTGTAACAAATCTGCATTGAAATAGGCGACAATGCATAGTTTGTGGCACTTACTATTAATCCTTGGGATGTATTCTTCATCTGTACATATCCATTACAACAGTTGTTCCGTTATTTTGTTCTAAAAACACAATCCAAATGATAACATTTCAAAACAGTTTTGGCAAAACGGCATGTTTGTATTCCTAAATCACGTGATCAAGATGATACGTCATTGTATCATTACACATCCCAACAGCTGATCGGTGCCTCATTATAACAGGAATAATAATAGTATAATAATCGACTTTTCGAGCTGTAATGGAGATGCTCTAAGTAAATTCAAGTAATACACAGATAAATAACATTTCTTCAATGCCACAATACCGAATAATCTGGGACTATTTGCATTGCTGCCGCACACGTAATTGGGCAACGAATGACTCAGGACTTCTATTCGCCAGATGGCGCATTGAATGTTTCCAGGAATTTCCCAAACAACAAAAAAGTTTTGAGGCACTGTCGTCAATCGAAACACTTGAGCTAGTCCAAAATGACTGATTCACATACAGGAATGTTATACGCCAATGAGTTACAACGATCCAACAACTGTCAACGTCTGCAGGTGAATATATCACGTACGCAACCCATTCCAGGACACATGTGCTTTGCCCTTCAATCCGAATCGGAACCGATCGGAAGTAAACATTTGTCACAAAAATCACATGCAAGCCCATGTGCATCAACAGCTGACCAGCATGTAAACAACACTGATATGCGGGTCACGTGTGTGGTTAACCCTATCATTTGCCATGTCCGGCACATGGGAAGGTCCGATGCCAGCCATTTGTAGAATTTGGTCTGTCAACTCAGGGACATGCACACATTTTGGCCAGTGCAACAGGTTAGTATTTGTTTATTTCTTATACCAACAAACAGTGTTTGTTTATTATTGATACTGATTAGGACAGGCGGTCTGTTTACACAGAAAAGCACAGGAACTGAATAATGAACATTTTGTTGATAATTTTTGCCGGTACCATACAGTATATGGGTAGACCATCTACTGGTACTAGTATGTCTTAAATTTATTTCCAGAACTAGTGCTTAGGGATCATTCGTTGATGCATCCAAAATTGCTATTATTCGGTTCATATTTCACTATTTGAACATTCGTTATGGACAAAAAATTGGCCCGAAATGTGTCATGAAATATTGACATTAAACTACAACAGCTTCATCGACTCCATGGAAAATGCTGTTGAAATTAACTGTACTTCTCGTTATTTCCGATACTTAGTTCCTACAACATAGTACCAGCATAGAAAATAGCCAAAACTTTCTAACTAATTATCTAATATCACAGACGAGTACCTGTTCGGTTGATTCCCATGACACGAATAATTGGTTCCTACTTCAGTCATTCCGCCACTACTTAGATTGTGTGTCAAGTTTTGTGTGTCAAAATTGTGTGTCAATATTCCACTGGCATGCCAGAGGTTGCAGGTTTCAATCCTACATGTACCCAGTCTAGCATACTGTACACCCAAAATTTACTTATGAATATTTCACAAATTACATGTTCACTTTACTTTTTTATTTGCAGGCCTCTACCACATGACAATTAGGGGAAGGGGATGTTCAGCCCCCCCCCCCCCCCCCCCAGGACAATGAACCCCACCCACGTCTCTAAATCCTGCATCTTGCATCATGCCATGTGAACACATGCAATCACCAGAGCACCAGATTACAGATTCTGTCACCAGATGACAGAATGGATATTATGGATGTGTTGCTACGTGTTTTACCCGTATTATTGATGATGTCGATAACAGCTAATCACTGTGATGTGATTCAGCTGTTTGATTGGTGCCACATGAAGTGGATCCCCAGTTGGATATACTCACTAGCTGGATAAGTGTGTGCTGCTACAGAGATTGAAATTGTGGGTCTGACTAGCAACATCGTCTCCGAAGCGACGAAGAAAACTGTGTCATGTGTATCTACCCAAATTGGACATATTGGCAAGTCGATACATGTATGTGCTAAAAGACCTACTCTGTGCTGCAGATATACTGTGAGTACTA
The DNA here is from genome assembly GCA_949152475.1 of Terebella lapidaria. Lineage (NCBI taxonomy): Eukaryota > Metazoa > Annelida > Polychaeta > Terebellida > Terebellidae > Terebella > Terebella lapidaria. The sequence goes on from OX424560.1 coordinate 32,725,170, forward strand.
ATTTACATAGATATAATGTGGCTTGCATACCGAGATGTGAACATTATTATCTGGTTTAGATATCATGTGGAGAGTTTGTATTTCCATGTAATGCCTGACAATATCATGTTTGGACCTGGGATGCTATGCCTCAAGCAGTTGCATGAACTTTTGCAAAAAGGCTGAATTGAATGACAATGTTTTTAGGTTACCGGACCTATGGTCCGCGTCGTCGTCAGCGTCGGCGCCGTCCGTCCACATTTTCAGGTTATCGGACCAAAGGTATTGCCGTGGCGTTGCGTCCGTCGTCCGTCGTCGTCCATCGGCGTCCGTCATCGTCCGTCAACATTTTTATCTTTAAAGTTTACGATCTTTCTGAAATTTTGCACAAAAATGCCTAAAAATATTTCGAGAGGGAGGCATTTTTTAGTTTTTTGATTTTCGCAATTATTTCAAAATGGCGGCCGTTTTCGTCGAAAAATGGCCAATTTTGGACTTTGGCTGTCGTTCTCTCAAAATCTGTTCAGTAACTTTTTTTCTTATTCATGCATAACACTCCTCATATGTACCTCTGTGACATGTATAAATTTCGTTGCCCTTGAATCGCTCGAAGTGGGCCATTTTGGGCCCAAACTCAGCCCAAATGGGACTTTCCCATGTTAAATTCTCCTATGCTTTATAATGGGACACATTAAGCCTAATATCTCACTTAATATTGAAATTAGAGACTAGGAATCAATTGTGGACATATAGGAAATGATATATGCTGAATATTGTCGTGACCTTGAATTTGACCTTTGACCTCATTTTCAAGGTCACAGGACAAAATGGCTAATATCTCGCTTATTATCGACTTTACAGCTTAGGAATCAATTGTTGACATACAGCAAATGATAAATGCTGAATATTCTGTAGACCTTTAATTTGACATTTGATTTGATTTTCAAGGTCACAGGACATGATGATTATTATCTCTCTCATTATTGAATTTCCAGTATACAATTTTCATATGAGCATTTGAGTACTGTTTTTCTATTATACAGGAATCTATTGAAATATTGAACATATATGGTAAATACATTTATTGAGAAACAGCCTGATTGCATCATGACCTAGCATATTGTCATTATGGTTATGTACAAATGCTGGTATTTTTTTTATGTCAGTTATTCTGAGCCACTTTCTTGGCAACTAATATAGAGAAAAGAATGAACTGACCAATTGGATAAGTGTGTGTGCCTATGATAAAAGTGAATCAATAAATGAAACTAATGTCAAACAACTTGTAATCAACAATTAAATTAACGATGGTTTTAATACATGTAATACTTGTGTTTCATGCTGGGTAGGTAATACTAGGTATATTAATTTACTGAATTTTGTAAATAAAATTTTTTAATTAATCACTTTTATAAATTCCACTAGTACCATGTGTACATGTTCTTGTATGTGTTGGCCTGGCAGAATTGAACCATTTACAATATTAATAATGAGAAATATATATGTTCTGCAAATATGTTGTGTATTATTACTAGTATTTAACCTCAGTATTGCAGATTAATATGACAGCTTGAGCAGTATACTGACTTGTTCTTGACATGCACATCATGTACTAGTATTTGAGCTTCTATAAACATGAGGAAAGCAGTGTGCACCTTGCAGGTGTGTTACACATGACTGCACACACAGTCCAGGCAGGTGCCTGTAGCATGTGGCACACAAGATTCCTGTAAACAAAGTATATCTGCTTGTTCTCACTTATTCAACTTATTTGTCATACATCTTCCCCTTCCAGACAATGAATGAATGTTCCATAGGTGTACAAGGGTTAAAAAAGTAGTCCCCTTGGAAGTGAACCTGTGGCCATGATGGATTTGTTGTTCAGTTCTCACAGCAGAGTCAACTTCAAAAATCCATTGTATGGTTTTGAGGGGGAAATCTAAAAAAGTAAGGCTCGGCTCATAGACTTGGGTATGTGGCAATTGTTGGAAAAATAGTTAGCAGATTTGTTAATGTATATTTCTATATGAACGGTGACGCGTAAAATTGTGTAATTTAACTTTGTCATTTGGCATCCTAAAATTTGATTAAATACTTCAAAATTCTTCTTTAATATAATATTGCTTGCTCAAATGCTATTTCTAGTCCTTTTTTCCCATATTGGGTTTGATAAAAATAATTTAGTAATATTCAATGCTGCAATATTTACTGTGCTACACAAAAAAATGGTGGGTATTTCTGAATCTTAATGGAGCGACATCAGTAACATGACCTGTGATGACTGGTGTATCTCAGGGATCGATACTTGGACCTTTGTTGTTCCTAGTGTACATAAATGACTTACCCGACTGTGTAACCTGCAATATTAACCTATTTGCTGATGACACTGTTCTCTGGGTCACAACAGACGATCCACATGCAACGTCAGCTCAGCTAAATGTTGATTTATCCAACATATCTGATTGGGCCAAAACATGGCATATGACTCTGAATCCTTAGAAAACCGAGGTTCTTAACATTTCAGCCAAAAAGCACAGACCTGATCGCCCGTGCTTGGTACTGGACAACGCAGTTCTAACCGAGGTAGCCACACATAAGCACCTGGGCCTTACTATATCCTCATATATGACGTGGAATGCCCATATTGATCTTGTCTGTAAATCTGCAGGTCAAAGGATCCATATACTGCGCAAAATGTCATATAAAATAAGTCGGAATAAGCTAGAAGTGCTTTTCTTATCCTATATACGTCCATTTCTTGAATATACATCCATTTTATATGATGGGCAGTCTTCTTCAAACGACAAAAAGCTTGAGCGGATACAGACCCATGCTGCACTCATATGTACTGGCGGCCTGTTCAACACTAGCCGAGCACGGCTGCTTGTTGACTTAGGGTGGGATACGCTCCAACATAGACGGGACTTGTCTAAATGTACTACCATGTATAAAATAATGCATGGTCTGTATCCATCCTATATACAAAATATATATCGGGAATCAATCCCACCACAAGAGCAGCCCTATAACCTCAGGAACTCTTCTGCTCTATTGATGCATCGGTTAAGGACCGAACGGTTCAAACGTTCCTTTGTCCCTAGCTCTATTCGTCTGTGGAACTCACTCGACACTGATCTAAAAGAGTCAGTTCCATTGGCTAGTTTCAAAGACTCAATCGCTCAATCTCGGGTCGCACCAAAGGCTCCTGTCTGGTTCCAGGTAGGGAAACCACTTGCGAGCAGACTGCACACAAGGCTGCGACTACGCAGCAGTCGACTCAATGTTGACTTGTTTCGAAGCAATCAAATTGACGATCCCAAGTGTGCATGTGGTCATCTGAATGAAAGTATTGAGCATTTTTTGTTGATGTGTCCTCGGTTTGCAGATATGAGACGCCTCATGCTGCTTCATGTAAATGAGATTGTGGGTCCTTCTGTCCTTCTGTCCTGCTCCGTGGCTCCAACGATCTATCTACTGCGGACAATACCAGTACCATGCACGCCGTGCAAGGTTTTATTGTCTCCAGTGGACCTTTTTCTAGGTGAATACAACGCTGCATGATATTCCAACGAGACGACTCGACGACTAAACTGAGGTCCAGTGTCCACGTTCATGTCAACAATATTAGTAAATTTATCCGTTATTGATCCATATCAGTGTGGGGAGTTCGGCACATTTCATTCATTCATTCATTCGTTCATTCATTCAGACAAAAGGTTGTATTATATGATCATTCTAGTAATTATTCCAAGTTGTGGTTATTTTATTTTCCTTGTTTATTCATTCATTCATTCATACACGCATTCATTCATTCATTCATTCATACGAAAGGTTGTATTATATGTTCATTATAGTAATTATTCGAGGTTGTGGTTAATTTATTTTCCTAAAAAGGGTTTCCTTGTTTGCTACTTTTGTTGTTCATTAACGTTCTTGTATATATGTTTGTGGAGAGCCCCTCGATTAGCTAAGCTATTGGGCAATCCAATTTAAATAAATACGTTTAAACTAAACTATATGTATAACAAACAACGCACGTATAAAATTCAAAATATCTCGTGTTTTATTGACATAGATTCAACTTACAAAATATATTGTGTTCTTGTTTTACATTTGTTTGCAGCAGAGTCAGCCCAGTTTGCGTACATAACAAGATAATAAAAATATGTTCAGCAATGACATTCACTAAGGAGTATATCAGTACTGCATATGGTTTTCCTTTGCGATCCAGCCACGTCTTCAAAGAGCATTGACTCCCTAACAACAAAAATACCTGGACGGTTTTGTTTGAAGAATTATGATTGTTAAGGAGCACTAATTAAGGACGTTAATGCCCGGACTGAGTATACAGGCCACTAGAAAGGGTTCACCCAAAACCAAAAAGGTTATATATGCTAATTCAGAATACGAACACACACCGCGGTAATTCCAATTCATGATCAAGATAATATTGATTCACAAGACAGGTATATCGAAGGCTCGGATTGGCTTTTGTCAGATGAAGCAAGGGCGGTGATTGGCTTGTAGCAGTCTAACAGAAGTGTCATTGACTGTGACTGGGTGGAGGCAGACAGACAGATGAGCTGACGGCTGTGATTGGTTGGTGTGTGGTGACATGTCTGGGACGGTTAGTTGTAGCCAATACCCTGGTTGTTGCATTTATCGCCCTCGCAGAAGCACCAGAGTGCGCCGGCCTGATAGTTACAGCCAAACTTGTGTGGATCCACGGCGTACTCGCCCTTATAGCAGCCACGGAATATGTCTGCAAACAGAAACATGCTTAGTGTTCAAACCAGATGCAACGAATATTTCGAGCATGTCTGAAAGATAATTAGTGCACCATCAACATGAACAAAATCGGTGACTATCTGGACATGTACTCTTCAGGACACATACCCCCGTTAGGATCCTTGCGGACGTAGCAGTTGCTGTGACACTCCCACTCATCAATTCCGAATTCCTTTGCCTGGTAATGATCAAATGAGCCGAAGCACTTGTCCCAGCCTCCGTACACGGTCCTAGCTACTGGAACGTACGTCTTCTTCTGATAACCTCCCTGCTGCCCGTAGCTACAACACACAGCAATTTGTCAGATTGGATGGACAGATCACAGAATATACCAATGGATCATTTGACAGGGCGCCCATGGAACTCAGGAATAATTGGCGTTACTTGGTAATTTCTGTTTGAAAGCTAATCAATGGCTGCTCCTCGCGAGGCAGTGTACATCCACTCATGACATTCCGAAAGTATACACATATTAATGTAAATCAAGGGCGTAGCTCTAATTTAGCAAACTACGCAATTCCGTACTGAAATTTTTGCGTAACGTTAGCTGGTTTTTGCGTAATGATCATAAATAGAGGGTCTTAAATGAGTGCCCAAATATCAAAAAGCCAATATCAAGTTTACGACTCAAAGAACCTTTGCTTTTTGCGAGCAGTGGTGAGCCGTTGGTTGTCCATTGGTAATTCATTTCGTCTACATTTTCACAAAAACACATGTCCGTCAACACCTGCAAATGGGAGGGAGGGGCACTGGGGACTGAGCGGGGAGTGTTAACCTACGCCATCTTCCTGGTTGTCCTTGTAGTTTTGGGCTTTCTCTTTCTACTTTCTTTTTCATTTCTTCTGGTTTTCACCACTAATTTAATATGGTTTCTAGACAATCACTCGAGTTCTCCTCAACGAATCTCTAAATAATGTTCACCTACTGAGTTAACCCTAAACTGTTCTGAAGCCAAGCCCGAGTTTTAAATAATTTACGTGACTGGATTTCTATCAAAGGTTTCCTCATATTACTCAATAATGACTTGTGCTTGGGCACGTGAGCAATATATTGTTCACACATACATACATATATGTGAAACATAGTTTCTCCTTAAAACTGTGAGATGTATCAATTCTTTAGCTAAAATATATCAGCTATTGCATCTGTTACAGAGCTCGTGAAATATTCAAGCGCGAAGAAGTAACACAAAAGAAAATGTAAAATTGATCAGCACGTCTTAGTCCTACTCGTAATTATCGCAATGTTGGTAGTCAGTTTTTGATGGAATATTTCGTTTTTGATTCCTTGTATTGTGAGTTTGTGAGGCAGACGCACTCAATCACGTTGTTTACAAAGGTATATGTCATAGGGTCTTGACATCAGTTTCGAAAAATCAATGAATATAATGTATTATGACCATAATATGTTTGGAGTTTAGGCCTACATCGAGATGTGCGCCCATAATCACTGTAGGATTGCGAATATACGTCCAGCTTCTCGGGCCCTTGAGCTGGCCCCAGGCCCCCGGCCGAAATTGCTTCGCGCCTTGGGCCCTCGCAATACTTTTTCTCATGCATCTAACAAATTTCAGCGATTTTGCGTACTCTCAAAACTACCTCAGCTACGCCCCTGCAAATGGACACGTACCTACAAAATTTGTCTTATTGCGCGTACATTTAAGTTTGTGTCATGAATTGATTACACACTAGCCGCGTTTTAGTCTTATTTTAGATAAATGCGTTTTATGTATTTGCGCATCTAGCATACGAATTTATGCACAAAAAGGTCGAAACGGTATCAAAGTCCATCGCTTCTGACTGGTCCAGAAATATTTGCGTGTTTGTTCTTCGGGATTATTTGGCAGGAGTCCCTGTGAAATGATTCATTCATACGTCAGCGAAATGTTCAAATTAACAGCAGGCTCATTGGGACGTTTGCGGGGAGATCTGGTGGTTCCATGTTCTGGACAACTGATCCACAACAAAGTTCACTGAAATATTAGGCTAATGTGATGTGCACTCCTTGTCGGATCTGGATTACCAGTTGATGTCGAGGCTGACCTGTGTTTCTTGTTGTCGCTGCCGTAGCCGCCCTGTTGATAACCCTGCTTGTGCTGGCCATACTCATAGTTCTCCACCACAACTTTCTTGTCGTAGTAAGTCTTCGGGGGCGAGTATGCACACTGGTAGCAGAACTTACCTGGAAAACAAAACAATAATGTTGTAACGCGGATACGAAGAGCATCGGTCTGTAATGAGTAAGCAATGGAACAAGGGACCGATGTAAAGTAGAGAGCGCTCTAGAAAATACAAACTTTAACTAAGTTAACCTTCTACCCCAATTGTCGCTCCCTCCATCCTGATCATATAATGTGAACAAATCGTGCGCATGCCAGTTCTGATGTATGTAGCAATCAAATCACGATCACATCCATATAATTTAGCAACTACGAGTAGCTGTATAGTACTCTTGCTACAAACCCAGACACCTGATGTGGAGAACCTCCGTGAACAAAGACCTCAGATTCTTGCCCTAGAATAGCATGTAGGCTGAGAAAGTATAAGCCGACGATACCGAAATGTTGTTACTTGAGAAAGCAGATTCCGCTACCAAAAAAGTTAAGTCGTCGGGTATGTATATTATGATATTTTCAACAAGGGATCAGGGGATTTCCAAGTTTGAACTTCCCTGGGATATGGCTTCATACAGTGGTCAGTATGTATAATCTAGTACATTATTCGCCTTGAATTAAAATGGATGAACATGTGAATATTCTCACTGTCGTTTGTTCTATATCTATACCTTGATGCCACCTCAAGTCATAGCAAACGTCGGGATGTTTGTGCTCTTAATTACTGGAATATGTGATGTTACATTAAGTACAGAATAAAAGGTTCATTGCTAAAATTCGCTTGTGGATCCCCAAGATCCCCGGCTTCTTTGTGGTAGACCTACACTAGGCTTTGTGTGTTAGCTTGTCCACTTACTAGGTTTGTGGTATCCGTAGCTCTTCTGTTGGTAGCCATATTCCTGCTTGCCATAGCCCTGTTGTTCGTACCCAGTTCCAATCACACTGTGGACCAAAGCCACGAGAGCAGTGAGCACAAGCGTCTTCATCCTGTCCTTACGGCAGCTATCACTCTGGTGTATCTAACAGTCAGATCTCTTCGTTCTCGGAATAGAGGATCCGTGTTATATATGCCTCTGGGAATGTAATGTATGTTGTGACGTCACAATCGCGCACCTGTCACATGTCGTTTGCAATCTGTGTGTTATATACGAGGAGAGGCCGGTATGTGGGGAGGTCTGGTATGTGTAAGACTGTCACGGCGTGATGGTCTCTGCCGTACTCTCACAAAACTGACCTCCGCTTATTTATCATGCACTCGGACGATGTTGGCGGGCATATTTATTCGCGCAACATATGCTTGAATCGCGCAGTCACGCAATTTTAACGACCTTCTAATGTGTGTCCTGTACACTTGTTATGTATTGATATATGCAGCAATTCCCGGGGCGTGCCCAATACCATTGTTTTAGGTTTGTACGCGGTATATCACGGTCCAGACCTTCCTGCTGATATGTGACCGGCGATGTATTTCCGTGAGTGAAAAAGTATGTCCGACAAACTACAGCAGTCTCACTGACATTCCACACAGAACAATAGAGTTGTCGAACAATAGCCAAGACATATCAAATTTTGACAACCAAAATTTGAATTACGAGTGACATGTTGACAAAACATTTATCAACATCGAATAACACTTTACCCATTATAAACATGCACGGAAGTCTACATGATCAATTGTACGCGCTTCTGCAACTTTCAACATTTCAGTGGACATTCATTTTTTTAATCTTATTGATTACTTGTGTTGATTTACAAATTATGCTCATTACCAGAAGACCCGTCGACTGCACAATTTGAGCAGACGAAGGAGTTGGGCCTCACGTCTCTAAGCCTGCGGCTGTGCTGGCTCGTGCTAGCTGCACAAGCTATATAAGTGTCTGTTTATTGCTCCATAAACAGCCTCACACCAACACATACAAGCATACTGACTGTCCCGTCATAACTTGATACTCATGATACTCATTGGTATTCATGTATCAATTCAGATGCATGTTACACAACCGAGGCGATCAGGAAACTAGACCTCATTCATCAGCGGTATTGACTATGTCAACATTACACCCATGCAGATAAAATATAACAAGGTTGAAAGTGATAACAACACTGGTACTCCACTAAGTATGCAATTGTCTGCATGCACCATGCCTTGGGAGGAGTCGCCAGTCATCATCTATTAACAACATACATTTCATCAAATTCGAAACGATGACATTGTGTGCAAAATATATTGAAGAAATAAAATGGACGATTTCGATGAAAAGAGAGTTGCAAATAAAAAATTAGCCCAATGGCTAAGAAAGGTTACCAGACAATGTTTTACTTCTTAGATATCAGCCATTTTGTCCCGTGACCCTGAAAACGAGGTCAAAGGTCAAATTCAAGGTCAAGACAATATTAAGCATATATCATTTCCTATTATGCTCAATTGATAGTGAAGCTGTAAGGTCGATAATAAGCGAGATATTAGCAATTTTGTGCTTTGACCTTGAATATGAGGAAAAATCAGAAAAATGAAAAAAACTTCCTGGAAATATTTTTAGGTATTTTTTTTGCAAATATTCAGAAAGGTTCGACGTAAACTTTAAAGATAAAAATTGTGAACGGACGACGGACGCAATGCCATGGCAATATGTTATAGTATCAAAGGTTCGGTAACCTAAAAAAATGGTCCTGGGACTAGAAAGGTCACCGAAGGATTTAAGCTGAGCAGACATATCCAACATCAGCCAAGCAACCATATCCAAAACCACCACTCAAATTGTCATATCTGACTTCCTATTGGAAATGTGCCAACAACTAAGCTCTATTCCGAAGCATTGTAGTGGCTCGAGTTTTTTAATCTGAACATTTTTTTTTGGTAAAAATGACTCGAAACGCAGAGTAACGTGATTTCAGAGATAACAATTTTGGGGGTTACCCTGTCAGAAAATGATAATGGTCGCCAAACTTCACCTATAACAAGGGTACATAATGGGAATCCAATGCATGAATTAGAAAAAAAACTACTTAAGGATGGGCATCGCCTGGTATTTGGGAATGTCTTTAATTTTCTACTGCTTCATGTTTGTATTGATAACTTCGCCATATAAGCACCAATTTGTCCCAAACTTACTTTGAACATAGCTGGTGCAACCATGATAAATTAAGACTGTGGCAACGAATGTATAATTTGTTAGAATACGCGTTGAATACAGACAGTTGAACGTCGCCGATAGATAACGAGGTCGATCTTCCATGCATTTACATACTTCGTTGTGACACTTTCAAAAGATTGAGGCAACATGATATAGATAACCAGCTGAGACTCACTTTTGCGATGAAGCATGCGGAATACATAATCTCACTCGCTGCAGCGGTCGGTGCACACGAGCGGACAAAGTTGCATGCATTACGTGACCGGGAATCTACTCTGGCGGATTAACGATCTTGACATTCAATAACAATGCAATAACATATGTGGCTTACATATTTGAAATAGTCCAGGGACCTCTAACTCGATGACGTCTTACGTAAGTATATAACCTAAGAAACACTTACATCGAAATCTTATCTCAGCCACGTCCATAACTCGAATCATTCGTACATACACTGCCATGGGTAAGACCAACTTGAGACCTGTCTTCAGAAAGGCGGGAAAACTTGCTCATGTGACAGTAAATATATACACAATTTCAATTCATGTGACGAATTCAAAGATCAAATCGATCTGAAAATCGTATGTTAAACTTGACTTTTGACCTGTCCAACCTGTAGTTTTCCACCATTTTATAATCACCCTGAAGTTCAAATTCTTTCTACTTGCGCAAAGTCCTTTTCTCAGAAAACGCCAAATTATGTGAAGTATTTGAAAGCACAGCGTGTTACAATTTCAGACACTAAAGTGACGTTACACCACATCCCAAGCTCCCTTAAGTTAAGACACAAAATATATGACTTAAGATTGCGATCTTAGCTAAGACAGTTTCGAGTTATAAGAAGAAAATCTTAAGGTTGTCCTAAGTATTAACGTAAGGTTAAGAGTGCTTTGAGTTAGAGGCCCCATATTATTTCGCCTTGTATAGGCCTACGAAGAGAAGCAACTGGATGAATTTGCCTGTATGTTCAAATTTGCCTAAATTCAACAAACCAATTCTCGGTCCGTGGTCAGGACAGTGCATGACGGAGTCGTTAGTGGCAGGCTGTTCTACAGGGTAAATTTCCATTTTCTTTTCAATTTTCGATATAGCAGTCTGCAATTTGGTAGAAAATTGGTGTTTGACTCATCCAATATGAAGTATGCTAAGTTATAGAACGATATCAGTTAGCATCGCAAAAACATATCAGCAAAAACAATGTAAACGAGTTAGAAAAATCATGCATTCAGAACAACAAGTGGTTTGTTACCGAAGTTTCGAGAAGAGGGATCATGTAGTGTTGTTTTTGTGTTCACATCATAAACGAATGGGAAAGTGGTTTAATGAAGTGGTTGCTATTCTTACATACAGTTGTAGACTGTTATGACTGTTATCGCCCAAAACCCCTCCCTTACACGTTCTCTCAAAAGCCTTTGATACGATCGACCATAATATTTTATTACATAAACTTCATCTCTAAGGGATAAGGGGCATAGCTTATGACTGGTTCAAAAAGTATTTAACTAATCGTCGTCAATATGTAGAATATAGGGGACTCGGTCAACAACTCAAGACATCATATGCGGTGTGCCACAAGAATCAGTTCTGGAACCATTGTTATACATACTGTATACTAACGATCTACCAGATACCTTAACCAGTTCAAATTCTATACTTTTTGCTGACGATACCTCCTTATATATATATCAGGTAACAACGTAAACCAACTTTACTCGAGTATGAATTGAGAACTAAACAATTTAACTGATCGGTTCAAGGCAAACAAGCGCATTGATTTTCCAACATATAAATTGTTACACTGATCTTAAACTCTATTGTCAAAACATGTTCGCAAATGTTGCTGGAAACACAATCATTTTTTGTATGGACTATAATACGAAATCAAGTTACATCTTGAAAGATTTTTTTTCGTTTATGACATATATTCACAGATCGTCAATTCAAAAGCAACAAAACCTTCACACATCACAAAGATACATAGGGAGAATCTTATGCATTTTGAGGAAAATTGTCTAAAATCATTGCTTCTTTTGACAAAAAAAAGGTTGTTTTGACCTTCCAAGATCATTCGAGGTCATATTCAAGGTCACCATTCAAACCGAAATATATGATTTCCCATTTGAATGTGCTAATACTCAGGCTCTATCTTGAAGTATTCTATGAGTTTACTCCGCAAAGCTCCCATTATAGAGGAAAAATTGGGCGAAATTTCTCAAGTCCAAAACATTTTTCAATGGCCATAAAAATTTTTTTTTTTGCTGGAAATGCTTCAAAACGAATAGTGACTTGATTTGGGACACTTTTTTTTTTTCGTTGACTCGTCAAAACATCAAAATGGCCACCACACGCAGACCGGCGATTCAAGGGCAACGAAACTTATGTTTTGAATGTTTTGAAACAAAAATCGCAAAACTTTTCAGATAGTTTTTGAGAAAATGGCCATCAAAGTCCAAAATTGGCCATTTTTCGATGTCCATCATTGACTCCCTCACTATGGAGTCAATAAGCGAGATATTAGCCATTTTGTTTTATCACATTGAAAATCAGGTCAAAGAAAACTTGAAAATAAGGTCATTGGTCAAGTCGAGGTCACGAGAATATTCAGCATATATCATTTAGAGCTTGACCACAATTGATCCAGTGCTGTAAAGTTGATAAGTGAGATATTAGCAATTTGTGATCTGGCCTTGAAAATGATGTCAAAAATCAAGTTCAAGGTCATGAGAATATTCAGCTTCTATCATTTCCTGGTCGCAGCTGATTCCTCAGCTGTAAAGTCGATAATTAGTGAGATATTAGCCATTTTTTTCTCTGACCTTGAAAATGTGAAAGGTCGAATTCCAGGTCACCAAAATATTCAGCATATATCATTTCCTGTATGTTCACTATGGATTTCTGAGCTGTTAAGTTGATAATAAGTGAGATATTAACCATTTTGTGCTCTGACCTTGAAAAAAAAGTCAAGGTCAAATTCAGGGTCATCAAAATCTTCAGTGTATATCATTTTCTATATGTCCACAATTGGTTCACAAGCCACAAAGTCAATAGAGGAGCAAGATATTAGCCATTTTGTCCTTTGACCTTGAAAGTGTGGGGGAATGGTCGAATTCAAAGTCATGGCAATATTCAGCATATATTTTCTATAACATTTTCTATAAGTTCACATTTGATTCCTGAGCTGTAACATTGATAATAAGTGGGATATTAGTCATTTTGTCCTGTGATCTTGAAAAATCAGGTCAAAGGTCAAATTCAAGGTCATGAGAATAATCTATATATATAATTCCACATATGTTCATAATTGATTCCTAAGCTGTAAAGTCGATAATATGCGAGATATTTGCCATTTTGTTCTGTGACCTTGAAAATTAGGTCAAAGGTCAAATTCAAGGTCATGACAATATTCAGAATATATCATTTCCTATATGTTCACAATTGATTTCTGAGCTGCAAAGTCGATAATAAATGAGATATTAGCCATTTTGTCCTGTGACCTTAAAAATGAGGTCAAATATCGGCATATATCATTTCCTATATACACACAATTGATAGTTTACTGTATTTAGGGTATGGGGTAGACATTTGGGTGTCAAAGCTGAATTTTTGCACAGTGAATCTGGAGACCATATAGATAACCCACAAAAAAGCCCCCAGGAATCCCATAGGGGGTTTTCCCAAAAATCCAAGATGGCCACCATTTATACGCGAAATAGCTTAAAATTGACCTAGCGAGTTATCTACTGCACATACGTTGGTGATTTTAGTGTCTATCCCCATGTTTTCTAACCCAAGGAATCTGATGATGATATTGCTGAATCTCTGTGACGGTTGGTTGTTTCAAAATCCAATATGACTGCCACGAAAACCCTGGAAATCCGTAGAATCACATTTCCAGCTATATTTCAGCTGCTATGGCAGACAGAAGCGAATTTTTGGTGTCTACCCCCATGTTTTCTGACCTAAGGAATCCAATGGGGATAATGCTGAGTCTATGTGACTGTTGTTTGTTCCAAAATCCAAAATGGCTGCCACAAAAACCCGGAAAATTCGTAATATCACGTTTGCATATATATTTCAGCTGCTATGATAGATATAAGCAAAATTTTTGTGTCTACTCCCACATTTTCTGACCTAAAAAATCCAATGGTGATAATGCTGAGTCTATATGACTGTTGGTTGTTCCATAAATCCAAAATGGCTGCCACAAAAACCCGGAAAATTCGTAATATCACGTTTGCATATATATTTCAGCTGCTATGGCAGATAAAAGCAAAAATTTGGTGCGTACTCCCACGTTTTCTGACCTAAAGAATCCAATGATGATAATGCTGAGTCTATGTGACTGTTGGTTGTTTCAAAATCCGAAATGGCCACAACAAAACCCCGGGAATATAGTTATATTCTAGCTTCTATGGCAGATTGAGGCAACATTTTGGTGTCTACCCCCACATTTTCTTACCCAAGGAATACATTGATGATAATGCCTCGCTCTGGAACTGTTGATTGCCACAGAAATAAATATGGCTGCCATCGAAATCTGTGAAGAAAATTCGCAAACCCCGTTTCGACTATATATCAGCTTCTGTGGCAGATAAAAGATTTTGGTGTTTATATTCATGTTTTACTCAGTGAAAGAAATAACAGCACCAGTGGACCCATATTCAACTAACAAGTTGAAAATGCCACATAATCTCTGTAAACTCAAAGTTTAGAACCAACACAAACATTGGCTTACTATTTATTGATGTGACATAATGACAATCACAGTGCCAAATTCCAGGAATGTGGAGGGACTGCATCTTAGCAGAGCAATTTTCTCAAGAGAGACAACTCAGTTTTTCATGACTGAGAGTAGCAATCGTTTGTTCGGTAGTAGTTTGGAATAAGTCTACAATTTTGATGAATAATTGCCTGTCACGATGCAATGTTTTTTTTTTTATTCTCAAAAAGGCTTCGTTTTGAATGACAACCACAGTTGTGTGAATGGTGCCTGCTGAGCACAGCAAAGAGTTGATGATCCCTTGTCATATTCACAAACAGGGAGAGTAGATTAAACAGTTGCTGTGGCCGGAGAGAGGTTGATACTAATTCATGAGAGGCAAAACATGACAAAAATCTTGAAGGAGCATGCTCACATACAAATCATTGCACGACAAGAGCTCCTCCACAATGGATCTCAGCTCATCCACATCCACAACTCTCATCGACAGTGATACCCTAAACAAGTGGCTCTGCTGAGGTATCTTCAAATTGAACACAAAAGTGTGTAAAAGGGTATATGACTAACGTGACAAATCTGGGTTTCCTCTTATAAATATCCCTGTCTTGAGCAGTAATATCGCAACTTCTCCAGTCTACGGCGTTTAAACATGTATGTCGCAGTTTCCCAGCTTTGCCAGATAGTGCATACATCTCACCAGGAACTCATAGCCGAAGCACAGGTTTTGACTTCCAAACTGCTCAAATATGATTGCATAATGTTTTAGATTTTAAAATGTTTTATGGTAGGCATGGTTGAAGGTTATTTAAAACCTCTCACATTCATGTACATGTATGATGGCATATATTTTCCCATCATTGTGATTTTGTGGATATATTTGCATCTAAATTTACAAGTGTGGATATCAGAGCTCACCGTTCCGGAGCATCTGATCTCACACCCAATTGCTTGGGTATATGTGATGTTTAGCTGGCTACGACTTTTTAACTGATAGTATCATCTGGATTTTACCACTTACATGTATTTTGATTTGATGAATTGTGTCTTTGGTCTTCGGAAATGAATTTATATGTTTGTTGATATATTTATTTGTGCTCATTCAGCTAGAAAACTGGTTTTGAGGTTTCGATTGCACTGGAACTTCGATACTACAACGCATCCTAGAGACTATTATCACCATTCCATCATTACAATTGGACTCCATGTGTCAGAAAACATGGGGGTGAACACCAAAATATTGTTTCGATCTTCCTGAGAAGCTGATGATAGCCATTTTGAATTCTGAGGCAAATTTCACCGTTATTGATGGCAGCCATTTTGAATTTCGAGGAGATCAACAGTCACACAGACCCAGCATTATCACCAATGGATTCCTTAGGTTAGAAAACGTGGGAGTAGACACCAAAATTTTGCCTCTATTCACCACAGCAGCTGAAATATGGATCGAAACGTGATTTTACGAATTTCCCGGGTTTTCGTGGCAGCCATATTGGATTTTGAAACAACCAACAGTCACAGAGACTCAGCAATATCACCATCAGATTCCTTGCGTCAGAAAACATGGGGGTAGACACTAAAATCACCAACGTAGGTGCAGTAGATAACTCGCTAGGTCAATTTTAAGCTATTTCGCGTATAAATGGCGGCCATCTTGGATTTTTGGGAAAATCCCCCATGGGATTCATGGGGACTTTCTTGTGGGTTATCTATTTGGTCTCCAGAGTCACTGTGCAAAAATTCAGCTTTGACACCCAAATGTCTACCTTATGGGCTTGTTCTACCTAATTTTGGTAGACTATGATTCCTAAGCTGTAAAGTCGATAATAAGCGAGATATGAGCCATTTTGTGCTCTGATCTTGAAACTGAGGTCAGAGGTCAAATTCAAGGTCACGAGAATATTCAGCATATATCATTTCCTATAAGTCCACAATTGATCCCTAAGCTGTAAAATCGATAATAAATGAGATATTAGCCATATATTATGAATGATATTATAAATGAGATTTCTAATTCGAGGTCACGAGGTCAAATTCAAGGTCACGAGAATATTCAGCATATATCATTTCCTATATGTACACAATTCATTCCTAAGCTGAAAAGCCGATAATAAGCGAGATATAAGCCATTTTGGGCTCTGACCTTGAAAATGAGGTCAAAAGTCAAAGTCAAGGTCACGAGAATATTCAGCATATATCATTTCCTCTGTGTCCATGATATTAAGTGAGATATTAGACACAATGTGTGCCATTATAGCATGAGAGAATTTAACATGGGGAAGTCCTATTTGGGCCAAGTTTGGGCCGAATCAAGCGCAACAAAACTCATACACATCACGGGAGTACAGATGAGGAGTGTTATGTATCAAATATAAAAAAGTTACTGAACAGATTTTGAGAAAATGGCTGCCAAAAGCCAAAAATCAGACATTTTCCGTCGAAAACGGCCGCCATTTTGAAAAAAATTGCGAAAATAAAAAAACTAAAAAATACCTCCTTCCTGAACTATTTTTAAGCATTTTTGTGCAAAATTTCAGAAAAATTCGCTCGTAAACAGAAAATATAAAATATGGACGACGACGGACGCAACGCCATGCCAATAGGTTTTCGGACCATACGACCGATAACCTAAAAAAAAAATCTGGTTTATGGGGCCCTTGAGCAGGCCCCAGACCCCATGCCGTATAACGTTGGACCCCCTCTTTTCAAATACCTGAATCCGCCCCTGTCACATCATCTGCGTCGTCCGTCGTCGTCCACATTTTTATCTTTTTTGTTCACGGGCGAAATTTTGCCCATAAATGCCTAAAAATATTTCAGGAAGGAGGTGTTTTTTTTTTAGTTTTTCGGCCAATTTTGGACTTTGATGACCGTTTTCTCAAAATCTGTTCAGTAACTTTTTCTCATATATACCCCTGTGACTTGTATGTAGTCACAGAAATCTAAAAGTGGTATCCTCATTAATGATGTAGCAGATCATTTCGGCATATTCTATTCTATTGATAACACAAAAAGATACACGAACCAACAAACTCAAGCAAGGCGGACTTTCTCAGAGATTTAATACTCTATTGCAACAAACAGACTTCACTGAAATACAAAATAATGACTGTGCAGAACTATCCTACAATACCTTTTTCTACGAATATTATGAAGCTTTCAATTTATCTTTCCCCCTCAAGACTGTTAAATTAAATACAAAATATGTCACTAGTGGGTTACTCACTTCTTTACGCACTAAAAATAAGCTTTACAAGAAAAAACTCAAGGCCCCTACTGATGAAAATACCAAAATCTACAAACAGTTCCAAAATAAATATAATCAAATCAAAAGACTGATGAAAAGATCATATTTCAATTCCAAACTGATTGAGGCCCAGAATGATATAAAGGCAACCTGGCAAGTAATTAACAATGCGATCTCTCACAAACGAAAGTCTTCGGAACTCCCCCAATTCCTTTACAATAAAACATAGTAACATCACAGATGAATCAGTAATCTCTGAAGCCTTCAATAAGTTCTTTTCAGAAATAGGCCAAAATACCAGCTTGAGCGTTCCAGAGTCACCCACCAAATTCACTGAATATTTAATTTAAAATCTCCCAGTAGATCTAGCATGTTTGTAGAGCCCATAACACCTGAAAATATTATTGATGTTGTTTCTAAGCTAAAGGCCAAAACCAGTTTTGGGCATGATTCCATACCCATGAAAGTCATCAAAGACTCAATATCCAATATCCTCCATGTATTAACTCATATTATCAATGGGTCATAACTGAGTGGAACAGTACCCAATGCTTTAAAAATTGCCAAAGTAATTCCCATACACAAGTCTGGAGACAATGCCATATTGAATAACTACCGACCCATAAGTCTTTTACCTGCATTCTCAAAAATTTTCGAAAAATTGTCTTCAACCAAATTTCAACATATCTGACCCAGAATAGACTCCTCTACACCCACCAATATGGATTCAGACCCAAACACAGTACCATCCACCCTATCCTCCACTTAATAAATGATTGTGCTGAAGCAAACAATAATCTGCCTAGGGAGAGCACCATTGCCATATTATGTGACCTTTCTAAAGCATTGATGTAATCAACAGGAATATTTTGTTGCATAAATTAGAATACTATGGCTTAAGGGGTATAATAAATGACTGGCTTCTAAGTTCTTCTTAGAACCACACCAAACCACACGTTCTTCTGTTTTATGTAAGGTTCTCATAATGTAAGTTTACATTTTTTACCGTCTTCATTAGTTGATAAGTTTCCACGTTTTCGAGGCCATGCGTAATTCAGCCCCTAGGCTTTGCATTGATCTCTCGGCAGTCTCATTAAATACCCTTGTTTCTGTTACATTGGCCATGTATAGTTAATAGTTAATATACATTTTATTCTTAATATGTCTGCGTATGGTACATTAGCTATCTACTAACTATGTTCAAAATTGTGTAAGTTTAGGTAAATGTTCACAATGTTCACAAATTTGTAAGTATATGTAATTTATGTTAAGACTGTCGAATAAACATTATTCTATTATATTCTATGCTTTATAATGGGACACATTATGTCTAATATCTCACCTAACCTGCTTAATATTGAGATTAGAGACTATGAATCAATTGTGGACATATAGGAAATGATATACGATGAATATTCTCGTGACCTTGAATTTGACATCTGACATCAGTTTCAAGGTCAGAGCACGAAATGGCTTATATCTCGCTTATAACCGACTTATTATTCAACTGGCTCGGGTGGGTACTGGGCTGGCTAGTTCTGCTCGCCAGGACAGTGGAGATTTCTATGACCCTCTCTATATTAAAGATAAATGTGAATATTATTCTCCCACAGAAATTAAGTGTATACAAACCATAGAGAAAAGAGACATAAGGGTCATGCATTTTAATATGCAGAGTCTGCCCATTAAGCTAGCTGATCTCAAATTGCTCTTACAGGATTTAGATGACGCCAGTACGAAAATCCATTGTGTATTACTATGTGAAACATTCTTGACTAACTTCAATTCCAGTATGAATCAGGTTAGCGGATATGAACTAATTATATCTCGTGAATAATCGACTTATTATCCAACTGGCTCGGGTGGGTACTGGGCTGGCTAGTTCTGCTCGCCAGGACAGTGGAGATTGCTATGACCCTCTCTATAATGAAGATAAATGTGAATATTATTCTCCCACAGAAGTTAAGTGTACACGAACCATAGGTAAAGGAGACCTAAGGGTCATGCATTTTAATATGCAGTCTGCCCAGTAAGCTAGCTGATCTCAAATTACTCTTACAGGATTTAGATGACGCCAATACGAAAATCCATTGTGTATTACTATGTGATACATTCTTGACTAACTTCAGTTCCAGTATGTATCAGGTCTAAGGCCTGCCTTAGAATTGTTTGTAGAAAATGAACTTGAAACTATTTCCATTGAAGCTATGATTGAGAACAGGAAAACTATTTTGTGTGAAGTTCATCGAATACCAAACACTAATGATAAAACTCTCCATTGAACGCTTTGAATTTTTTTTTAGAAAATTTAGATAAAAACATTGTGATAAGATTTTAGGAACTGACCAGCATTTTGACTTTCTGAAAATGCATGATAATCATAATCTGATCTTTTCGATACATTCACAACAAGGGGATATAAACCAATTATCACTAAACCAACCCCACGGTCCTATACGTCTACGGCTATGTTCGTCAAAAACATGTGTCGTGCCTCCCATGCACCGTACATGTTTTGAGAAAAATAGCAGAGGTGCGATCAAAACAAATATTTTCAAACCAAAAGAAATACTGTCGAGTTCTATTTAATAGCTGTTAACCTAGTAGACATGTTATTCTATTAAGGCCGGCCAGCTTTCAGGCTGCACTGTGTGCCATTTCCACACAACATCGACCAGCATATCACTCGCCGATTATTTTGCGAAAGCAAGTGGGCGAAAATTTATGTATTTAGTTACATTTAGCTACATATTTTTCTGACAATCATTTATTGAACAAAGAAAACTCATTCCCCGACCTACTTATGTCACAATCACAAAGTTATCGTAGAACAAAGTACAGTGAAACGCAAATACTTGCTGAATTCTGGGATTGTGAAAATCTGCAAGTCGCCAAAGGCCATGCTTTTGCGATGGCACCATGCATGTTCATCACTACACGTATGTGCGATCAGCCGTGAATGGGTCAGGCCCAGCCCTTCAGGTCTGGATATCAACATTAAAATTAGGCTCAACAGGAAGCAAAACCAGAAAGTGAATATTTTATCGAAATATTACGTAGGCCTGTATTAGGCCTAATCGACGGCACGTGTGTGCCCCGAATCTCAAGTTGTGTGCCCTGAATCTAATCCCGCAGTGGTTCTCCAGAAATCGGTGGTGGGCGGTTGGGGATCATACCTGCACAAATCCAACACATACTACGATCGTTAATTTTATTCTGATACGTGGTAGTTACAATGTGTACATACGATATATAGGCACATACATCCTGTGATATATGTAGCCCTTCATGTAATTAGCCGCAGTAAGACCATGCTTTGATTATGTAATGGTTAGTCTATGTTTGGTTATGTGAAATGTTCTTTGCCCTCTCTGAGAGCAAAGGACATTTGAATCCTAAGAAACATATCGGAACTATCCAAAGTACGGAATTATGGGTAATTGTAGGCCTATATTAAAATACCCCCAAAATGCCATTTTCACAGGGAAAAAACGATATATACGTATGTCTAGATAATTATAATAAAACAATACAACATATTGACAAAACCGAATGTATCTGCACTTATATATATACAAAATCGTTATTTTCATATTGACCTACGTAGTCATACTTTTGAATGAAATTAATGATTGCAAACTCAGAGCAAACTGATATTTTTGTGGTATACTTCCCCGGGGCCGGTATTCCGTATTCTCCACCCTATACTAGTAAACGTAGGCCTACGTGTACCATCAGGGAATAATTTTAAAATAATCAGAAAACTAAAACTTCTTTCATGGGGTTAACAATCATGTATGTCACTTACTAGTATACACTGTTTATCCAGCTGTATACTATAGTATATATAGGACGAACCGGTTAGGAGAAAAAAACCTGCGCATCTAATGAGCATGCGTGGTGCCACCGCGTGGTTGGTGAGGAGCATGGTGGGTGCCAAACACAAAATTTTCAATAGGCTAATATTCTCTCAATACTGTAGCAACATCAATGAAATATTTACAGGCCATTAGTTATATTCCTATTCAGTTCATCGTACAATCAATATTCGCTCGACAAGTGAATATTTGGTCAAATTAATATTTTTTTTCAATGGACTGAATCACGTTTGTCGAACAGTGCCCTGCTTCTTGTCGATGTGTTGAAATAATAACAACACCTATATGTGCATTATATACATGTATACCGACCAAGTAGATTCCATTTAAGAATGATATCTATGTCACAAAACATCACTGCATATTTAAAGTATTGGAAACAACAATTTTCACCGCACCGTTCGCATCGCCGCCGTTTTTGTTATTAACATGCACGATGCATAGGCTGCACGACGCATGTTTTTGACGAACATAGCCGTAGACGTATAGGACCGTGAACCCGTATTACATTGACGTCTACAACTCTGATTCATAACTTGTAGATAAAATTGAAACCCCCAACAGACATTACAGCAGATATTTTCAGTATCAGGATATCTGATCATTTCCCAATATTTGTTTACATTGGATGTCATGTTTTTACAACTAAAACCAGAAATCAACCATTTAAATGTAGATCTTTTGACGAACACAATGTCTCACTCACTCGTAAAATTCAAACGTTCCTTAAAAGAAAAATATTACCAAAACTTACTAACTGAATACAAAAACGATGTAAGAAAAACATGGGACATAATCAACACTTTAATGGGGCGAAAGAGAAAAAGGAAACAATATATCAGATTCATTCATTGTAGATGGTGAAAATGTAAGTAATGTTAATATTATATCTAAAAAATGTCGTAAATATTATACAAATGTCGGTAAATGCCTGGCGGAAAAAAATCCCCCAAGTATGAAAACATAAAATGAATATCTACCAACCAGAGCCAACTCGTGTTCACTGTTCTTTACTCCCGTAACACCTGAAGAAACTCTATCTCTAATCAATTCATTGAGAAATAAAATTTTAAAAAATGTTCAGGTTTTGATGGTATTAATGCCATTTTATTAAAACGAATAAAAACATCAATAGTGGAGCCACTCACAGTCATCATGAATAAATCTCTAGAAACAGGTAAAGTCCCCACTAAAATGAAAAAAATAGCAAAAATTGTGCCTCTCTATAGGTCTATGGACAAACAATTATTTTCTAATTACAGGCCAGTTTCTGTTTTGCCGTGAATTTCTATACTGCTGGAGAGAGTCATACATACGAGATTATACAATTATTTGACTACCAATAAGATGTTATATGATAGTCAATATGGCTTCCGCCCTAATTACAGCACTGTTAAGGCCGTAAGTGAACTTTATCATATTAAGGTGTTAACATCATTTGAAAATAATGAATATCTATTGTCAGTGTTTTTGGACCTCTCTAAGGCCTTTGATACTATTGATCATAAATAACTACTAAACAAACTCGAACATTATGGAGTACGGGGTTAGTGCATTGAATTGGTTTGAAAATTATCTGAGTGAACGACGTCAATACGTGCAAATAAATAATCATAAATCTGAATCGGATATAATGCAATGTAGTGTACCACAGGGCTCAGTGCTATGTCCCGTTTTGTTCATTAATTATTCCAACGATTTACCGCGTAATCTGACCAATTCCCAATGTATTTTGTTCGCAGATGATACTACTGTTTTTAGCCATTCATACAATGTTGAAAACTTATACAAATATATGAATATGGAGTTACAAATGCTATGTGATTGGTTCAAAGCAAACAAATTATCTTTGAATACAAGTAAAACATACAGTATGCTTTTTTTCTAGGGACAACGGGGTAACATCAAACTTTAAATTAATGATGGAAAACGATATCATAAAAGAAGTTGATGAAACAAAGTTCTTGGGTATCATTATAGATAAGCATGTCGAATGGGATTCACACATCAATATGTGTAAAAAGAAAATGACTTCTAGTTTGCATGTTATGAATTCTTTAAAAAGGTTCTTCTCTCGCGATTTACTCACTACTATATATTACTATATGATTCACTCACATCTCACATATGGCACAATATTATGGGGCTCGATAAACAAAGAACACACAAAAGTAATAGATCTTACAAAAGAAAGCAATTCGAATTATACACAAAACTCCATATAACACACACACGTCACCGTTATTCAAAGAAAGTAGTATTCTGAAACTTGACAATGTATTCATTCACAATGTGTGCCATTATAGCATGAGAGAATTTAACATGGGGAAGTCCTATTTGGGCCAAGTTTGGGCCGAATCAAGCGCAACAAAACTCATACACATCACGGGAGTACAGATGAGGAGTGTTATGTATCAAATATAAAAAAGTTACTGAACAGATTTTGAGAAAATGGCTGCCAAAAGCCAAAAATCAGACATTTTCCGTCGAAAACGGCCGCCATTTTGAAAAAAATTGCGAAAATAAAAAAACTAAAAAATACCTCCTTCCTGAACTATTTTTAAGCATTTTTGTGCAAAATTTCAGAAAAATTCGCTCGTAAACAGAAAATATAAAATATGGACGACGACGGACGCAACGCCATGCCAATAGGTTTTCGGACCATACGACCGATAACCTAAAAAAAAAATCTGGTTTATGGGGCCCTTGAGCAGGCCCCAGACCCCATGCCGTATAACGTTGGACCCCCTCTTTTCAAATACCTGAATCCGCCCCTGTCACATCATCTGCGTCGTCCGTCGTCGTCCACATTTTTATCTTTTTTGTTCACGGGCGAAATTTTGCCCATAAATGCCTAAAAATATTTCAGGAAGGAGGTGTTTTTTTTTTAGTTTTTCGGCCAATTTTGGACTTTGATGACCGTTTTCTCAAAATCTGTTCAGTAACTTTTTCTCATATATACCCCTGTGACTTGTATGTAGTCACAGAAATCTAAAAGTGGTATCCTCATTAATGATGTAGCAGATCATTTCGGCATATTCTATTCTATTGATAACACAAAAAGATACACGAACCAACAAACTCAAGCAAGGCGGACTTTCTCAGAGATTTAATACTCTATTGCAACAAACAGACTTCACTGAAATACAAAATAATGACTGTGCAGAACTATCCTACAATACCTTTTTCTACGAATATTATGAAGCTTTCAATTTATCTTTCCCCCTCAAGACTGTTAAATTAAATACAAAATATGTCACTAGTGGGTTACTCACTTCTTTACGCACTAAAAATAAGCTTTACAAGAAAAAACTCAAGGCCCCTACTGATGAAAATACCAAAATCTACAAACAGTTCCAAAATAAA
Organism: Terebella lapidaria; assembly: GCA_949152475.1. Classification (NCBI taxonomy): domain Eukaryota; kingdom Metazoa; phylum Annelida; class Polychaeta; order Terebellida; family Terebellidae; genus Terebella; species Terebella lapidaria. Next base: position 32,750,392 of record OX424560.1, read on the forward strand.
TATAATCAAATCAAAAGACTGATGAAAAGATCATATTTCAATTCCAAACTGATTGAGGCCCAGAATGATATAAAGGCAACCTGGCAAGTAATTAACAATGCGATCTCTCACAAACGAAAGTCTTCGGAACTCCCCCAATTCCTTTACAATAAAACATAGTAACATCACAGATGAATCAGTAATCTCTGAAGCCTTCAATAAGTTCTTTTCAGAAATAGGCCAAAATACCAGCTTGAGCGTTCCAGAGTCACCCACCAAATTCACTGAATATTTAATTTAAAATCTCCCAGTAGATCTAGCATGTTTGTAGAGCCCATAACACCTGAAAATATTATTGATGTTGTTTCTAAGCTAAAGGCCAAAACCAGTTTTGGGCATGATTCCATACCCATGAAAGTCATCAAAGACTCAATATCCAATATCCTCCATGTATTAACTCATATTATCAATGGGTCATAACTGAGTGGAACAGTACCCAATGCTTTAAAAATTGCCAAAGTAATTCCCATACACAAGTCTGGAGACAATGCCATATTGAATAACTACCGACCCATAAGTCTTTTACCTGCATTCTCAAAAATTTTCGAAAAATTGTCTTCAACCAAATTTCAACATATCTGACCCAGAATAGACTCCTCTACACCCACCAATATGGATTCAGACCCAAACACAGTACCATCCACCCTATCCTCCACTTAATAAATGATTGTGCTGAAGCAAACAATAATCTGCCTAGGGAGAGCACCATTGCCATATTATGTGACCTTTCTAAAGCATTGATGTAATCAACAGGAATATTTTGTTGCATAAATTAGAATACTATGGCTTAAGGGGTATAATAAATGACTGGCTTCTAAGTTCTTCTTAGAACCACACCAAACCACACGTTCTTCTGTTTTATGTAAGGTTCTCATAATGTAAGTTTACATTTTTTACCGTCTTCATTAGTTGATAAGTTTCCACGTTTTCGAGGCCATGCGTAATTCAGCCCCTAGGCTTTGCATTGATCTCTCGGCAGTCTCATTAAATACCCTTGTTTCTGTTACATTGGCCATGTATAGTTAATAGTTAATATACATTTTATTCTTAATATGTCTGCGTATGGTACATTAGCTATCTACTAACTATGTTCAAAATTGTGTAAGTTTAGGTAAATGTTCACAATGTTCACAAATTTGTAAGTATATGTAATTTATGTTAAGACTGTCGAATAAACATTATTCTATTATATTCTATGCTTTATAATGGGACACATTATGTCTAATATCTCACCTAACCTGCTTAATATTGAGATTAGAGACTATGAATCAATTGTGGACATATAGGAAATGATATACGATGAATATTCTCGTGACCTTGAATTTGACATCTGACATCAGTTTCAAGGTCAGAGCACGAAATGGCTTATATCTCGCTTATAACCGACTTATTATTCAACTGGCTCGGGTGGGTACTGGGCTGGCTAGTTCTGCTCGCCAGGACAGTGGAGATTTCTATGACCCTCTCTATATTAAAGATAAATGTGAATATTATTCTCCCACAGAAATTAAGTGTATACAAACCATAGAGAAAAGAGACATAAGGGTCATGCATTTTAATATGCAGAGTCTGCCCATTAAGCTAGCTGATCTCAAATTGCTCTTACAGGATTTAGATGACGCCAGTACGAAAATCCATTGTGTATTACTATGTGAAACATTCTTGACTAACTTCAATTCCAGTATGAATCAGGTTAGCGGATATGAACTAATTATATCTCGTGAATAATCGACTTATTATCCAACTGGCTCGGGTGGGTACTGGGCTGGCTAGTTCTGCTCGCCAGGACAGTGGAGATTGCTATGACCCTCTCTATAATGAAGATAAATGTGAATATTATTCTCCCACAGAAGTTAAGTGTACACGAACCATAGGTAAAGGAGACCTAAGGGTCATGCATTTTAATATGCAGTCTGCCCAGTAAGCTAGCTGATCTCAAATTACTCTTACAGGATTTAGATGACGCCAATACGAAAATCCATTGTGTATTACTATGTGATACATTCTTGACTAACTTCAGTTCCAGTATGTATCAGGTCTAAGGCCTGCCTTAGAATTGTTTGTAGAAAATGAACTTGAAACTATTTCCATTGAAGCTATGATTGAGAACAGGAAAACTATTTTGTGTGAAGTTCATCGAATACCAAACACTAATGATAAAACTCTCCATTGAACGCTTTGAATTTTTTTTTAGAAAATTTAGATAAAAACATTGTGATAAGATTTTAGGAACTGACCAGCATTTTGACTTTCTGAAAATGCATGATAATCATAATCTGATCTTTTCGATACATTCACAACAAGGGGATATAAACCAATTATCACTAAACCAACCCCACGGTCCTATACGTCTACGGCTATGTTCGTCAAAAACATGTGTCGTGCCTCCCATGCACCGTACATGTTTTGAGAAAAATAGCAGAGGTGCGATCAAAACAAATATTTTCAAACCAAAAGAAATACTGTCGAGTTCTATTTAATAGCTGTTAACCTAGTAGACATGTTATTCTATTAAGGCCGGCCAGCTTTCAGGCTGCACTGTGTGCCATTTCCACACAACATCGACCAGCATATCACTCGCCGATTATTTTGCGAAAGCAAGTGGGCGAAAATTTATGTATTTAGTTACATTTAGCTACATATTTTTCTGACAATCATTTATTGAACAAAGAAAACTCATTCCCCGACCTACTTATGTCACAATCACAAAGTTATCGTAGAACAAAGTACAGTGAAACGCAAATACTTGCTGAATTCTGGGATTGTGAAAATCTGCAAGTCGCCAAAGGCCATGCTTTTGCGATGGCACCATGCATGTTCATCACTACACGTATGTGCGATCAGCCGTGAATGGGTCAGGCCCAGCCCTTCAGGTCTGGATATCAACATTAAAATTAGGCTCAACAGGAAGCAAAACCAGAAAGTGAATATTTTATCGAAATATTACGTAGGCCTGTATTAGGCCTAATCGACGGCACGTGTGTGCCCCGAATCTCAAGTTGTGTGCCCTGAATCTAATCCCGCAGTGGTTCTCCAGAAATCGGTGGTGGGCGGTTGGGGATCATACCTGCACAAATCCAACACATACTACGATCGTTAATTTTATTCTGATACGTGGTAGTTACAATGTGTACATACGATATATAGGCACATACATCCTGTGATATATGTAGCCCTTCATGTAATTAGCCGCAGTAAGACCATGCTTTGATTATGTAATGGTTAGTCTATGTTTGGTTATGTGAAATGTTCTTTGCCCTCTCTGAGAGCAAAGGACATTTGAATCCTAAGAAACATATCGGAACTATCCAAAGTACGGAATTATGGGTAATTGTAGGCCTATATTAAAATACCCCCAAAATGCCATTTTCACAGGGAAAAAACGATATATACGTATGTCTAGATAATTATAATAAAACAATACAACATATTGACAAAACCGAATGTATCTGCACTTATATATATACAAAATCGTTATTTTCATATTGACCTACGTAGTCATACTTTTGAATGAAATTAATGATTGCAAACTCAGAGCAAACTGATATTTTTGTGGTATACTTCCCCGGGGCCGGTATTCCGTATTCTCCACCCTATACTAGTAAACGTAGGCCTACGTGTACCATCAGGGAATAATTTTAAAATAATCAGAAAACTAAAACTTCTTTCATGGGGTTAACAATCATGTATGTCACTTACTAGTATACACTGTTTATCCAGCTGTATACTATAGTATATATAGGACGAACCGGTTAGGAGAAAAAAACCTGCGCATCTAATGAGCATGCGTGGTGCCACCGCGTGGTTGGTGAGGAGCATGGTGGGTGCCAAACACAAAATTTTCAATAGGCTAATATTCTCTCAATACTGTAGCAACATCAATGAAATATTTACAGGCCATTAGTTATATTCCTATTCAGTTCATCGTACAATCAATATTCGCTCGACAAGTGAATATTTGGTCAAATTAATATTTTTTTTCAATGGACTGAATCACGTTTGTCGAACAGTGCCCTGCTTCTTGTCGATGTGTTGAAATAATAACAACACCTATATGTGCATTATATACATGTATACCGACCAAGTAGATTCCATTTAAGAATGATATCTATGTCACAAAACATCACTGCATATTTAAAGTATTGGAAACAACAATTTTCACCGCACCGTTCGCATCGCCGCCGTTTTTGTTATTAACATGCACGATGCATAGGCTGCACGACGCATGTTTTTGACGAACATAGCCGTAGACGTATAGGACCGTGAACCCGTATTACATTGACGTCTACAACTCTGATTCATAACTTGTAGATAAAATTGAAACCCCCAACAGACATTACAGCAGATATTTTCAGTATCAGGATATCTGATCATTTCCCAATATTTGTTTACATTGGATGTCATGTTTTTACAACTAAAACCAGAAATCAACCATTTAAATGTAGATCTTTTGACGAACACAATGTCTCACTCACTCGTAAAATTCAAACGTTCCTTAAAAGAAAAATATTACCAAAACTTACTAACTGAATACAAAAACGATGTAAGAAAAACATGGGACATAATCAACACTTTAATGGGGCGAAAGAGAAAAAGGAAACAATATATCAGATTCATTCATTGTAGATGGTGAAAATGTAAGTAATGTTAATATTATATCTAAAAAATGTCGTAAATATTATACAAATGTCGGTAAATGCCTGGCGGAAAAAAATCCCCCAAGTATGAAAACATAAAATGAATATCTACCAACCAGAGCCAACTCGTGTTCACTGTTCTTTACTCCCGTAACACCTGAAGAAACTCTATCTCTAATCAATTCATTGAGAAATAAAATTTTAAAAAATGTTCAGGTTTTGATGGTATTAATGCCATTTTATTAAAACGAATAAAAACATCAATAGTGGAGCCACTCACAGTCATCATGAATAAATCTCTAGAAACAGGTAAAGTCCCCACTAAAATGAAAAAAATAGCAAAAATTGTGCCTCTCTATAGGTCTATGGACAAACAATTATTTTCTAATTACAGGCCAGTTTCTGTTTTGCCGTGAATTTCTATACTGCTGGAGAGAGTCATACATACGAGATTATACAATTATTTGACTACCAATAAGATGTTATATGATAGTCAATATGGCTTCCGCCCTAATTACAGCACTGTTAAGGCCGTAAGTGAACTTTATCATATTAAGGTGTTAACATCATTTGAAAATAATGAATATCTATTGTCAGTGTTTTTGGACCTCTCTAAGGCCTTTGATACTATTGATCATAAATAACTACTAAACAAACTCGAACATTATGGAGTACGGGGTTAGTGCATTGAATTGGTTTGAAAATTATCTGAGTGAACGACGTCAATACGTGCAAATAAATAATCATAAATCTGAATCGGATATAATGCAATGTAGTGTACCACAGGGCTCAGTGCTATGTCCCGTTTTGTTCATTAATTATTCCAACGATTTACCGCGTAATCTGACCAATTCCCAATGTATTTTGTTCGCAGATGATACTACTGTTTTTAGCCATTCATACAATGTTGAAAACTTATACAAATATATGAATATGGAGTTACAAATGCTATGTGATTGGTTCAAAGCAAACAAATTATCTTTGAATACAAGTAAAACATACAGTATGCTTTTTTTCTAGGGACAACGGGGTAACATCAAACTTTAAATTAATGATGGAAAACGATATCATAAAAGAAGTTGATGAAACAAAGTTCTTGGGTATCATTATAGATAAGCATGTCGAATGGGATTCACACATCAATATGTGTAAAAAGAAAATGACTTCTAGTTTGCATGTTATGAATTCTTTAAAAAGGTTCTTCTCTCGCGATTTACTCACTACTATATATTACTATATGATTCACTCACATCTCACATATGGCACAATATTATGGGGCTCGATAAACAAAGAACACACAAAAGTAATAGATCTTACAAAAGAAAGCAATTCGAATTATACACAAAACTCCATATAACACACACACGTCACCGTTATTCAAAGAAAGTAGTATTCTGAAACTTGACAATGTATTCATTTCTCAGGCCTTACAATTCATGTATGAATCATATATGAATAATTTACCACCTCCTCTTCAATCCATTCAAATTCCAAAATCATTCAACCATATTCACGCTACCAGACAATCTGCAAATCCACGTCAAGTATTATATAAAACAAGTACAATGGGGAAAAGTTTTATTGTTAGAGGACCAGAACTGTGGCAAAATTTACAAAATATGTACAAACAATTGAACAGTAAAACTGCATTTAAAGCCTAACTAGAGTGAAAAAAAATAGTTTTCTTTAGTTTAGTGTCAATATCAATGACGGACGCCTGGGGATCATTTCTGTTTTTACAAAAATGAAATGTCTTGAATAGTCACTATTTTACGGAGGTTTGTTTATGACATGTCCTATTGACCTTTCGATGTCATACGCAAATATGCAAATGAGCAACGATGACGTCATATGAGTCACTGAAAGATAATGAGCTCATTGAAACCAGTACTGCATAATATTAAAGAGCATGAAAAAAAAATTTGTTCCACATAATGACTCCATACAGAAAATATTCAAATTTTGAATAAATTTTGTTGGTGTCATGGCAACCAGAGCCGGAATATGGCCCATAGCAACCACGTTGCTATAGAGATTTTGTTGCTAACCACTGATGATACCACATTATTAGGACCTCAACTTTTGTTACATTATGATCCTTTGTGAAAATTTTAAAGGAAAGTAGCACTTTCACATGTCCTAACAGGTCAATTGCCCATAGCAACCCACCCAACAACTGATTACTAAGGGGCGCTAGCTCTGATTGTGTAGCCTTGACAACATGCTGGCATAACAAAAGACTGACTATGCATTACCACAAAACATATCAGTTTCTATAGGAACCTTTATCTACATCATGACCCCTGCATAAATGAGGTTTAGATAGCTAATTATAGTACTTGACTCATATGACGTCATGAATATCTAAATATAATAATTAATGAGGTCCTGCAAATTGCTGATAGATTGGAAAAAAGTAATTCACGAAAATATAAATATCTCAGGTTGTGATTGAGATTTTCAAGTTCTGTAAAACCAAAATGATCAGGGGAACCATCTCCACGGTATAAGAACATAAAAATGATACACTCTAGTTAGACTTTAAAATGAAGCTAACGAGGTACCTTATAAGCAAGTATGGTGAATAATCATATTTCATGGCTAGTCTCTACGGTCAGGTCAGATGCACTGTAGGAACCCTACTACCGTAACGCGACGTTACGGTAGTCCAAACGATGGCGGAAGGTTATTAGCTTCGAAAAGTTTTTTCATGATAAACTGGGTAGTAGGTAGGCTTCGCACAAAACATCTACACGGGGCGAATTGTCTAGATACGCTTTATAGTGTGGCAATATTATTAAGCTGTGAATCTGATTGATTTGCGAGAAAAAATGGTTTGAAATATGCGACGATTACTACCGAAACGTTAGCGGCCCACTACCGTAACGCCAATTTCCAGATTTCAAGTACTACCGTAACGCTTGCATATATAAAAAGTTAACATGATGTAAAACTTTCGATCATATTTTAGGATTTTCGTTATATATAAATAGTACAAATATTGTTATAGATCGATGATCATAACCGGGACAGAAGAGTTTCGGTATTCGTCATGCATATGTAGCCTATGTGAAAAATACATCAGGATACATATGTTATTACTGCCCGCAGAATTTTAGTGCATGTTATTTAACATCATTCAGAGTCTCATTTTAGCATCAGTCTCAGATGTCTAGACGATGAATCTGGTAATGATTCAGGGTGTTCCGTTCACTTTGGAATGGAATTTGAGGCTTTGGGTCCTGGTACAATTTTGACCCCAGACACTTACTCATATACTGTAATTAAAAAATACCTGATATCCTGACAGAAATTCAATAATCGTTACAGCCTTCTGACGATGATTTTTTTGGGGACAGTGTACAAGCGTTTTAAGAGGAAACCTTTGCGGTTCTTCCGTGGATACATTGCGGTTGGACCAGTGGCGACCTTATCTTCAAGTTCACCTCAAAGTTGAAGTTTACCTTATATCGTACGTTTCAAAGTTTGACTGACACAAAACGAAACTTGGTGCATAAATAAGGATTCACTCTTTCATTGTATGCATTCAATCTTTTGATATGATTTCTCACAGACGTCGGTGAAAAATCAAATGCCAAAAAGAGACCATATCTGATGCATATCACTGTGCGAATCTATACTAATAATTGATGCCACTTGAATCTTGTTGTGAACGTCATTGCCTTTTCCTCAGACGAGTGTGTAATACTGTGCAACGGTCAACGTTGGCATACATGTAAATTATACGGCTCGGAATACACAAATGTATCTTAACATTTTATATATATATACGACAACAATATATGGCATTGAAATAAATCGGAACATACATTATCTTCGTTAGAGTAAGAGTATCTTGTCAATATTATTTTCTCTCTCATACCTTATCATGAAATTAGTACAACTAAATTTTCTACGCTGGGGTAACATTCGAAAATGTCATTATTCAATGTTAAAACATTGCTTATTTGCTTGCTCACTTTCTGCTTCTTCGACAACCCGTGTAATATGTTCAGTTATAGACGTCCCAAAACACCACATTTCGTCAATTTACATGACTCCATACAATATCAGTAGTATAATATAAAAAAACAATTGTACCTCGAAATCAATTTCGTATATGCAAGCTCCTTACATTCGAAATTCTTATCTGGAACGATGCAAAAGACATATTACGAAAGACTTAGTGTGAGACCAAGGTTAACGTTACGGTAGTACATGCTTGGCGTTACGGTAGTACCCCACATCTACTGATCTGACGTTACCGTAGTATTCACTTGATTTTTATTTTCCATTTTCTGACTAATTAAGAGCAATATTCCCACAAAACAATACATCAATAGATGCGAAACTTCAACAGGCATCAAAGCACACCATCGGAGAAGAGTGACATGTATTCTATAAACGATAATCTCAAGAAAACCAATCGAACCACTCGCCTGCCGTTATCGTGCCGTACTACCGTAACGCCGCGTTACGGTAGTAGGGTCCCTACAGTGAGATGGCATCTTGGATTACGTTTTGAGGGTGTACAGTATTTTATATTGTCAAGCACATAAATAAGGGCTTATTTTTTGGGGTAAACATCTTTTTCAGGGTTTCATCGGAAACGAGATCACGGGGTTAATGACTGTAGTTGGGATATAAGACGCAAATGAATCATGGCCATTTTTCGTCCGTCCAAATTTGGGCAGCTGTACAGCCAAGGCTTAAACAATGGCCAAAATTCACAACAATCTCTTCATGTGTAAAAATGTGTTTATCTTGAAATCACTCCAAACTCACTATGTTATACTATATGTATATGTATTAGTCTATTGAGAGAGGAGATGTATAGTTTCACTGAGTGAACGATTGTTATGAATCTGAAATAAAATACGACTACTACTTTACAGCTTAGGAATCAATTGTGAAAATATAGGAAATGATATATGCTGAATGTTGTCTTGACCTTGAATTTGACCTTTGACCTAATTTTGAAGGTAACAGGACAAGGTGGCTAATATCTCGCTTATTATCGACTTTACAGCTTAGGAATCAATCATGAACATAGAGGAAATGATATATACAGATTATTCTCCTGACCTTGAATTTGACTTTTGACCTAAATTTCAAGGTCGCAGAACAAAATGACTAACCTTTGACCTCATTTTTGAGGTCAAAGGACAAATTGGCTAACACCTTTGCTTCTCTATTGACTTTATAGTTTGGGAACCAATTGTGGACATATAGAAAATGATATACACTGAATATTTTGATCACCTTGAATTTGACCTTGACCTTATTTTCAAAGTCAGAGCACAAAATGGCTAATATCTCACTTATTATGAACTTTACAGCTTAGGAGTCCATAATGAACATATAGGAAATTATATATGCTGAATATTTTGGTGATTTTGAGTTCGACCTCCGACCTCATTTTCAAGGTCAGACAACAAAATGGCTAATATTTCGCTCATTATCGACTTTACAGCTGAGGAATCAACTGCGAACAGGAAATGATATATGCTGAATATTATCATGACTTTGAACTTGATTTTTGACCCCATTTTCAAGGTCAGATCACAAATGGCTAACATCTCACTTATTATCAACTTTACAGCTTAGGAATCAATTGTGGTCAAACTCCAAATGATATATGCTGAATATTCTCGTGACCTCGACTTGACCAATGACCTTATTTTCAAGTTTCCTTTGACCTGATTTTCAAGGTGAGTGGACAAAATGGCTAATATCTCGCTTATTGACTTGATAGTGTGGGAATCAATGATGGACATATAGGAAATCTTATACGTCAAATATTCTGATGACATCGAATTTGACTTTTGCCTTCAATTTCAAGGCCACAGGACAGAATTGCTAATATCTCTCTGATTATGGAATTTATAGCTTAGCAACCAACTGTGGACTAGATATATGCTTAACATTATATATGTTTAATATTCTCTTGACCTTGAATTTAACCAGTGACCTGGCCAACATCTAAAATATTAAACATATATTGTCCGGTAACCTATCTTTGGCCCTTGGCCTAATTTTTATTTACATTTTCGTGTGTTCTATTTTCAATAAAGCAACTTTCAAGAGTCTATATAATGCGACTATATAATATATATTACTTATATGACACTTTGCATGTCAAGTTTTAACTATCTCGGGTCAATCTTGATCTCTCAGTACAACTTTGAAATTGATCCTCCTAGATGCAACAAATGCACATGCGAATTGCGCATGCACCCCTACTGGATATATTTCAAAATTCTTATTTACAGATTGGTTGAAAATGACCAGAAATTTATTTCTAAATGATATTCCATGAAAATATAGTTATATATCAGTGATCTTTATGCGTTGACTCATAGGGGAATATTGATTGATAATTGAATAATGTAAATTCAATTACAGTCTGGACATGCATGAAAACACTCATACAACTTATTTGAACTTGAACAAAAACGCAATTTGGTCAAGTTGTTATGTGCATGATGTGTGGACCCATGTTAAACAAACATAATGTCACTAACGAATATTTTGAATCAAACTGTAAAAACGAATCCGTGAGATAATTCCGATCTATTATAGAGAGTAAACCCCACACCACATGGCCTAATAACATATGCCATCGCTAATTACAGCTATTTTAGATATGTCTAATTATACCGGTACTCCCTATTTATCACCTTCATCACAATAAAATGAAATATTATTCATCTCAGGCATCACCAAATTACTGTACCATACAAACAAAATCATATTTACGTTACAAATGTACAGAATGGGGGAAATATGTTTCTACATTGAGGTCATAATACATAAAAGGCCGTTGGATTCACTCGGGGCTTAGCAATAAAATCCCACAAATGCCCCACCATGAGCCTAACAAAAAATGCACGTGTCGTGGGATCTACAGATTCAGTTGTTTGGGTAGAGTTTGTTGAAAGTTTTAACATGTTGGTCGACCACTAGACTTACCCCTTGTGCTACTTTTCTCTGACATGGCACCTTCACGTCATCTATTCACACACATTGCATACACTATTTTGGCAGCGATTTGGGCATATACCTTAACCCCACCGTGACCATGCGGGAGCCACGTGTGTTGGTTTATTAATATATTCGTAACCTAATTGGGCCGAACGTGACTTGAATTATGCTTTTTTGATCCGCAGTGACGAAAAGCATGCGATTCCACGGCGGGCATACTTTGCACGGTTAATGCGGTCCTCACCCACCCGTATACTAGTAATCTGTGTTTTGTAGTTTTCCGCATCAGATGTCAGGGCTAATAACAACGTCCACGAAATATATGGTTTGGGAATAAAGGGCACATAAAGCGTCTGTGTGATAGCGCGCGAGTCGCCCAGGCCAGTGAATTTTTGCACGGTCTGTTATAATAGAATCTATCAAGGCTTATAACAACAACCACGAAATATATGGATGGGGAATAAAGGGCACATAAAGCGTCCGTGTGATAGCGCATGAGTCGCCCAGGTCAGTGAATTTTCGCACAGCCTGTTATAATAGAATCCATTAAGGCTAACAACAACGTCCCCGATATATATAGTTTGGGAATATAGGGCACATAAAGCGTCCGTGTGATAGCGCGCGAGTCGCCCAGGCCAGTGAATTTTCGCGCGGTCTGGTATAATAGAATCTATTGAGGCTAATAGCAACGTCCACGATATATATGGTTTGGGAATAAAGGGCACAAAAAATTAGTTTTGTTGTAGCACTGCTGTTGTCCCATTTTGCGGAATGCGACAGGTGAACAGAGGCTCAGAAGAAGAGAAGCCGAACTTGAGCAGGATCAAACCATAACCCACCACCAGCAAGATCACCTGTAGAAATATCATATATTTACATGTGGCATTCACATCTATTTGAGATACGTGACGCAACACCGTTGAGTAATGTTCTGCTGAGGCAATGAATAATCGATCTGAAAAAAATGCTAGGATTCTCATTTCTTTGAAATCCATCATTCAGTTGTGCCACAATTCTGTAAAAGTACTTGCCATTTTGACAGTAACTTTGTCAATGTAGAACAGTTTCCATCCACTGATGCCTATGTGTCCTTCGGTCAACTTCTGGTAAAATGTCCTAAACTGTAAAAAAAAAAAATTGTGAATTGTATAATAATATAATCTGTATCAGTCTGGACTAGACTATATTTTATTGGGTTTGTCCGGAGCAGACTATTTTACACATATGCCACAACATAAGATGTATGAACAAATATTGGTGGTTCGACCTATTTTGTCGATCACAATACTCACGTACAAATATCCTATTCCTGGATTTACCTGCATTCGTCTGTTGGGCGTCCAATCAATCCCGTCCAAATGCAGGGAATACAAAAACTCTTTACTAGCTACTGCCTGGAATGAACCATATCAGATTAATATAAAGCAAATGTAACACTGGAGAGTATAGTGCGTTATCAAGTGACTTGTATTGTAGAGGGTAATGACTCACCGCCGAATGAAGTTTGGTGCCACATGAGGTGATGCCGAGCATGATGCCCAATGTAATGACCAGATTCGGCAGGAGATCCAGCCAGATGAACAGACGTTCCTGCAACTGGTACTGCCCCATTACAAGGATGTAGATGATGAAACAACAGATAGGGACGGCAGAAATGAAAACCAGAAGAACATACAACCCCGTGCCTTCATCTAGACGCCGGACCAGCCCTGTGAGGTCAGAATGCCGCTGTCGCCAGTGTTCCAAATCTCCCACAAGAACAACTTGCCGACCCTGACGCCTAGTTGCAGACAGTATCTCTGTGTTGAACAGTCTAAACTCATCTCGAAGACCAAGTACTAGCAAGAGGAAGTAAGCGAGCTGAAAGACCACTACAGCCGTCACCAGGAGGTTGAGACAGATCAGCAGAATGACTACTGTGGCGTCTGGTCGCTCCAGCCAACATCTGTTGTACAGCGGGAGTGCGTACACCTGGATATCATTCCAGCGCTCAGGGCTCAGCACGGTTAACCCAAAGGACGCCGCGAATACCAGTGTGGCCGTGATGCATACCCCAAGCCAGATGTTCACTCTTCGACGTTGGGTGTGTGTAGATGTGTCCGTGTACATCACATTATAGCGTGTCTGGTACTCGCCCCAGAGCCTGAACAGTTCCGACTGTATTCGGCTTATACAGAACCCGCCCGTGATGCTGCTAGCAGCCCACAGAAAGGTGATGTGTATAATAAATTTCACGATTAGTGGGATGTCAAACTTCTCTCCAAAATGATAAGCCCCGAAGTATCGGATCACGTTTGTCCAAAGCACGGCCAGCCACACAAAATTGAGAACTTTGCTCACTGACAGCTTGCAGGGTTTGTGGGGGTCATCCCTGTGCAGCATCCCGAGCACACGCGCAATCCTCTCGAAGGGGAAGATTATCGTCTGGTAGTGACTGGGTGCAGCTGCTCCCGGAGCCGGAAACGTGGCCCAGAGGCCCGAGGACATGTCCTGGGTCGCGAGGGAAGTGGTTGTAAAAGCACCAGACACAACTTTATCCAGCATTATGGTTTCAGATCATATCTATAGATTGAGGGCTCAAAGGTAAGAGTCGTTCAGGTATCGGTGTTTAATTGCTAGCCGGACTACAGTGTACATGGTTTCATTATCCTTTTCTTTCACTTTCGTTATCAGTTATCCACCAATATAATATATGACACATTATGAACAACGTCCGAAGGTATATTGCTTCCCAGTTCCACGCTGTCATATGAATTATTAATACATGTAGGCATAGTTGCTAACGTGACGACACGCATTGTCCCGTCAGTCAATAGTATGTTCGCTGGCGTATACCACCCTATAGGGTATACAGTCGAGCTTGGTATGAAGAAAACATTGACGCCACCAGTTTCATTGATTTTCTCCTAAATGCATCGATGCCTAAATGCATCGGCGATGTTTATGTCGTTATGGAGTTGAATCCTACAGAACAAATGAGTAGACCGCATGCCTCCGACAGACTTATTCCTGCCAACGGATATCACGGCATTATATAATATCCACATACAAGTTTTATCGTCCTATATTGGTTAAGTGCGACATGAGAGGATCCAGGGTTGGGATGTTTGTTACTTGCCGGAATCTTAGATGTCGGCAAGTATGTTGGTCGGTTTGTGGATGTGTTTGTGTGTTTGTTGTAGCATGTTTGTTACTTGCCGGAATCTTCGATTTCGGCAAGTATGTTGGTCGGTTTGTGGATGTGTTTGTGTGTTTGTTACTTGGCGAAATCTACGATTTCACCAAGTATGTTGGTCACTTGCGGATGTCTGATTGTAAGTTTGTCTGTTTGTTTGTTACATCTCTAGCGGCCACAGTTTTTGCGCTAGCATCCCAAAACTTTTGTGATAGATAGGTAGTCGCCCTAGGACGGGACCGTACGTTTTTGGAAAACATCGGGCCATTGATGACGTCACCAAACATTCTTAAAATTTCGAAAAAAAATCCCTATCTCTCATCATGGGCGAATTTTCACAAATTCGTACAGCAGTCAAATTTGGACCGATACCTCTACATTTTGATACACTGATATATGTCCATATTATCCATCAAACTGCAAAGTTGTAGGTGAATCGGTTGAACGTCAATGACGTCATGACGTAAAATGTAAAATTTTCAAAAGGGGGCTATAAATCGGAAAGTATCCATCGTACAGAGAAGCGGATTGCACCATTGGAAAGCTCGTTGAATTTTGATCTAGGAGGTTATTATCCGTTACTTTTCCGCCATGAAAAATTTCCGCTATGACGTCATAAACGCAAGGCCTGTCACACAAATTTTTCGACTTTTCAACAAACTTTCAACAAAATTTCAACAAACTTCCAACAAACTTTTCAACAAACCTTTTCTAAGCAGCAACATTCCTATGTCACCGGCATATGGTGTGTTTGTTTCTCAACTTGTACGCTATTCCAGAGCTAGTTGCAAATATGAGGACTTTGTCTATCGAAGTGCCCAGCTAGTCTCTAAACTGCTACGACAAGGATATGTTTTACCAAGACTTATAGCTGCGTTTAAGAAATTCTATGGATGATCAGCAAATCCATGTCTGCCATGCAACTAGATCTATTTTCATGTTAATTTTGGGGAATTCATGACGGGTGCCACTAGTGGGGCAGGAAATGATCACTCTTTCCGGAACACCTGATTTCACCTCCTAATGGCCATTTACGGGGGTTCATGAGTTTCCCTGTCATTTTTGTTTTCTCTCACTTCGTATGCCTGATATGACTTTCTGTCCCCGGACTATGAGATTGGATAACGGACCCTGTTTTGTTTGCTCGGAATACTTAATACTGGGTATTGATTCCACGTCTATTTCAATCAACCACAGTGCACTAAAATTTGAAGGTATTGGACTGTAATTATGAGAACGTATGTGGAATATTGATTCACAACCATATACTGAGTTTCAACACGCTACGTACAACGTCAATGACATCATGACGTAAAACGTCAATTTTCAACCTATGTGGAATGTTAATACCCAGCCATATACCGAGTTTCAACACGCTACGTGCAACGTCAATGACGTCATAACGTAAAACGTCAATTTCAAAAATGGTGCTATATATCGGGAGGTATTCGTTGTACAGAAGAGCGGATTGCACCATTGGAAAGCTCGTTGAATTCTGGTCTAGGGGGTATTATTGCTATATATAGCGAGGTATTTGTCGTACAGAGAAGTAGATTGCACCATTGGAAAGCTCGTTGAATTCTGGGCTAGGAGAATATTATTCGACAATTTCCGCCATGACGAATTTTCCGCTATGACGTCATAAACGTAAGGCCTGTCACACCAATTTTCAATCTTTCATTCAAATTTGAAGGTATTGGACTGTAATCATGAGAACCTATGTGGAATGTTAATACCCAGCCATATACCGAGTTTCAACACGCTACGTGCAACGTCAATGACGTCATAACGTAAAACGTCAATTTTAAAAATGGTGCTATATATCGGGAGGTATTCGTTGTACAGAAGAGCGGATTGCACCATTGGAAAGCTCGTTGAATTCTGGTCTAGGGGGTATTATTCGGTACTTTTCCGCCAATATAAATTTTCCGCTATGACGTCATAAACGTAAGGCCTGTCACACCAACTTTCGAGTTTTCAACAAACATTCAATCATCCACAGTGCACTCAAATTTGAATGTATTGGACTGTAATTATGAGAACGTATGTGGAACATTATCACCCAACCATATACCGAGTTTCAGCACGCTACATGCAACGTCGATGACGTCATGACCTAAAACGTCGTTTTTTCAAAATGGGGCTATATATCGGAAGATATTTATCGTACAGAGAAGCGGATTGCACCATTGGAAAGCTCGTTGAATTCTTGTTCAGGACGGAACTGTCATATACTTTTCCGCCTTGATAAATTTTCCGCTATGACGTCATAAACGTAAGGCCTGTCATACCAGTTTTTTTTTACTTTTCGGCAAACTTTCAAACATCCACAGTGCAGTCAAATTTGAAGGTTATGGACTGTAAATATGAGAACCTTAGTGGAACATTATTACACAGCCATATACCGAGTTGCAACACGCTACATGCAACGTCAATGACGTCATGACGTAACACGTCAAATTTCATAATGGAGCTATATATCGGAAGGTATTTGTCATACAGAGAAACGAATTGCACCATTGGAAACTCGTTGAACTTTGGTTCAGGAGGGTACTGTCTGATACTTTTCCGCCATGATAAATTTTCCGCTGTGACGTCATAAACGTAAGGCCTGTCATAGCAGTTTGTCGACTTTTCAGCAAACATTCATACAACCACAGTGCACTCAAATTTCAAGGAATTGAAATGCAATTATGAGACCATATGTGTAATATTAATATCCAGTAATACACCGATTTTCAACACGCTACGTGTAACGTCAATTACGTCATGACGTCAAACGTCAGTTTTCGAAATATGGTCATATCTCGGTAGCTATTTCTTTTAGAACGAAACGAATTACAGCATCGGAAAGCTTGTTCAATTATGCTTAAAACAAGTCATGTATATTTTTTCCATCATGATAAATTGCTCGATATGACGTCATAAACGTAAGGCCCATCATACTTTCCAGCAAACTTTCAAACATCCACATTGCACTCAAATTTGAAGAAATACGACTACAGTTTTGAGATCATATTTGGAATATTAGTATCCAGCCATCTACGAGTTTTAACACGGTATGTACAATGTTGAACGTCAATGACGCCATAACGTCAAACGTCAATTTTCGAAATAGACTGTATATTAGTAAGTTTTTATCCGAAAATGAAACGGTATACACCATTAGAAAGGTCGTTCAATTCTGATCAAGGCAAGTCATGTGGGATTCTCTCCCGTCAGGATTAACTTTCCGTATGATGTCATAAACGTAGTTCTGCAACACGCCCACCCCTAGTTTTGGCCTCTAGGCCAATGCCGTCTCGTTTGTGTGTTTGTTTGTTTACAGCCTAGCGCCCACATTTCTCACCTGATTTCCACCAAATTCGGTGCACATATTCTCTAGAATACCGCGCAGAAAACGTCTTATTTTAGTGTATCTAGGTCAAAGGTCAAGGTCAAGGTCACGCAAAACGTCGAAAACACGTAAGTGCCTACAACTCCGGTTCTAATTGTCGTAGAGACTTCAAATCAAGTGCATATTGTAGATATACTCGAGTTCTATCTTCTGTGACCTTGACCTTGACCTTGAGAAGTTCGCCTGAGGTCGAATATTTGACCTTGGAGGTCACCTCCTCCGATTTTCGATCTGATGCTTGGAGACGACGTGTGACTGGTCCCCTATGCTCAATGTCAATTTTTGGCCCGATCGGTCAATTCGTTATGACGTAATTGACGTTTTTATGGCAACGAAATCGGCCCCATTATAAGCGAAATTGCACGTTTCAAGCTGTCAATGCTGATAAAAGCGTCAATAATGTGCGTATGAATCTAATAATACACCCGTTTATAGTCAAGGATAAGATTTTTGTTCCAGAAAATTTCAAGGTCAAAGGTCGAAAGTCAAGGTCAATGAAGGAGACCATGTAGGTCACTATATCTCAGGAACAAAGTGTGATAGGAACACGGAAATCAATACAAAGTATTGCACTCACTTAGCCTAACAACTTTTACCTACACCTAAGGCCTAAGACTGATAGCCTTTGCGAGCGCCCAAGGTCGAAGTTGACCTCAAAAATGACTTTGACCTTGACCTTTTGCAATAATATCGAGTAGTAGCTCTTTTGAAAGGTCTTTGAAAGTACTTTCCAAATCTGTTGTCATTTTTGGAATCGGACGTCAATTGACGTCATAATGACGTCAAATGTGATTTCAGATTGACATTCAGGCCTTTTGAGTATCAGGTGTGCAAACTTATAAGATTTACTGCGAATCTAATAGCTGCAGACGATGTGGATTTGGCCTGTTATGCTCTCTGTCAATTTTTAGCTCAATCCATATATCCATTTTGACGTAATTGACGTTTTTGTGGCAACAAATCGCTAAAATTTCAAAGAAAACTTATTATCTGAAGATATTATGATCTTGTCTGCTGATAATATAATACATATATAAATATTTTGACATGCATATTCGAAAAATCATTTCACAGTAAGTTTGCAGTATAGAATTGACGACAAATGACGTCATAATTACGTCAAAATCACATAAATGGCCATAACTTCGAAACTAATCGTCGTAGAGAGTTCAAACTAGGACCATATTGCAGCATATTAAAAAGTCTTTCTTATTTGACTTTGAATGTGACCTTGTTCTTGAGACTTTGCGATGAGCTCAATGTCGAGGTCAAGTACGAAGTTCAGCTCATCATATCGGGTAGTATATCTTTAGAAAGTTCTTGGTCTCCCGAGTCCAGTGATGTCTCATTTTTGGCACTGTGACATTCAATGAGGTAACAATGACAGTATGAGTAGTTTGTGAAGTAAAGTGAAGTAAAATGAAGTAAAGTAAGTAAGTAAACGTAGTAAGTAGGGAAGAAAATTTCGTCAATTTGTTCAAATTCATATGTCATGTCATTGGCATATGACATATATTTTGGTTCCGGCAAGTGTGTGCCCTATGGGCTCTCGTTTTTGTTTTGTTTTGTTTTTTGACGGGGGGTCAAACTTCCTCTCTCTTATTTAACACCACACTTTGGTAGGCATTTGCAATTTCTTCTTTTCCACGACCCGCTCCTCTGATACTGCTTTCTCACCAGTTTCACTCTGAACAAATGTCAGTATACATTTGAATGCGCTTTCATCCATGTTTGCAGGGAACACACACATCGGAACACCCAATACGAAAACAAAATGTCAAAGTATGTATGATAGCAGGTTGATCAAGGTGAGTTTGTATGAAATTTATGAAAAATGGATCTCGAGAATCATTGCAACACCCAGCAGCATATATTGTTTTCTCAACCATTTCAATTATAATAGATTTCCAAACAGTTCAAATTAACTACAATATCAGTGTCGGAACATTCAATGGCCTGCACTATGTATGAGATCATGTCAATTTGCATTTCAATAATTGGTGCATGTTAGCATGGTAGTGCATAGAGTTTTCTTAATTTCCACTTGTATTGTGATCAATATAATTCACTAACACTGTGTAATATATAGTTATCCAGTCACTTCCCAGTCAATACTTTTGACAACACTCTGTATTTGGAATTACTCTGCCTTAGCCATATCACTCAGTGTACAGTAATACTCATGATTTCCAGTATTGGTCACACTCTATGAAGTTGTCAGCACAGCCCCGGATTTGTCAGTTCTTGCAATAAATGTGTTTCAAACATGGCAAATGGCGACGAGGAAAAAACTTGTACAATTATGGCATCATATGGCAAAGTTGGTGAACTTCACGTGGAAAATGAAAACTGGGAAGAATACGTTGAATGCCTTGAAAGCTATTTTCTTGCTAATGACATTACTGACCACAACAAGAAAGCGGCAATTTTACTTTCTTGTGTGGGCGCAAAAACCTACAAACTCATCAAAGATTTGCTCAGTCCAACAAAGACGTCTACAAAGTCATTCGAGGACATCTGTGACGTGGTCCGCGCACGTCATCGACCGAGAAAAAGTGCCATCATTGCAAGGTATAAGTTGAACAGCCGTGTACGACACAGTGGTGAGTCCGTCAATGAGTTCATCGCCCAGCTCAGACACATAGCTAAAGACTGTGTATTTGGTGATAGTTTGGAAGAGAAGTTACGTGACCAATTTGTTCTCGGTATCAACAAGTCCACTATCGTCAATAAACTTTTGGTGGAAAAAGACACCATGACCTACGACGAGGCCGTTGAAATCGCCCACGCTACTGAAGTGATCGCCCACGCTACTGACTGTTCAGTCACGAAGAGAGGTTCAGTTACCTCTCTGTCACTGCCGAGGCACGGCCTGTTCAGAAAACACAGGCCGTGCATCACACTTCAAGTACCAAGGCCAAGTCTTCCAAGTTCAAGAAGAAGCAACAGGTCACGCAGTCTAGAGCTCCTGCTAGCCAGAGTAGTCGTCGGCCTTATCAGTGTTTTAGCTGTGGGGGGACCAATCACGTGCGAGAATGTGAGTTCAGAAATGCTATTTGTGACTATTGTCAGCAAGAGGGTCATATCAAATCGTTCTGTCGCAAGTATCCGATGAAACTGACATTGGTACTGATAGGACGACGTTCCTACCATGTCAGTTTCGTGGCCACTGCACCATCATGTGGGCGGGATTGGGGGACACATGTACGAGCAAATCATCTGTGGCACTTAACTAACATGCAGGGTATACCCGAAAACTGTTTATGTGATCTACACGAACACAACTGCACGTAGAAACTGACGATATTTCCAAGTAGTAGGTTCTTATTGATAAACTTGACTTCCGAACTTTAGCAACAAATCGAAGCGGACATTTCTGACAGACCTTGTATAGCCGTCATTCGCCAGATGGCGCGCCCGAGCGACTGATCAATCATTCTCTATCTGCATATTGTGTACGGGAAACAGCAATATTTGTCAATAAATGCACGTGTTCTTGTGTTTACACATTGTTACACATGTGCATGTATATGTTATGTTCACCATCTACAACCAGTTATTGGTCAGTACATGAAAACATCGTACGATGTACTGATTTCACACATAATATATCATAATCCTCTGCTCACACATTCACGAATGCATATGTCACGACTGCAAAACCCACCACTCCACTGGAGTTAATAGAATATATAAATAGCACATAGTGATATTATTCAATCTAAAATAACAAGCTGGAGATTGATAGAACACTGGAACCAAATGGATTTCGCCATCGCACTCAGGAAAGTCAAAGACAAATATAACAGCATTTCAACATCTTCTGAAACATGAAACATTGGCTCTGTTTCTCATCCTACCGACCAACTACGGGAAAAGTGATGTGTTCGCTTACTACCCAGAAATACTGAACCTGGCAAGTAAACCTTGGTGCATCATTATTGTGGCGATTTTGCCCAAAGTTCGCAGCAGGTGGTTCTTTGTTAAACACTCTAGTTTAACGGCCTTTGTTTTGGACGCTTCTGTTCGAAGCACGCGCTGCTTAGCAACGCTCTCCAACTCTCTCGCCCCAGTAAGCTATAACAATGGTCTTACGTCATCTCCTTCGTTTCTCGTGCTCTGGGGTTATAAATACTCTGGAGGCGTTTTGGTCTGGGAAGTGGTCTCAGAGCAAGGCGAGAGAGACGACGGAGAGCTCGGCCATGAGCTCTACGTCCTCGCTCCATGGCTAAGGCCCTCACGGGCCCCTGGGGACAATTTCAATAGGGGGCCCAGGTGGGGAAGACCTTGATGACTCGGGGGCGCACGCCCTCTGGATCACCGGTCTCCCACCCGGGATGGTGCGACACAGGCTCTGGCGGACTGTCGGGCTGTCCGGGGTGCCATCCCCCGTGGCGGACCGCGACGAGCCGGCCTTACAGTTAACACCACGGTGATGATCCTGTATCTGAGTGGTGTCCGCATGTCTGGGCTCGTTGGGCGGGCTGCTACCTGGTTAACGCTCTAATGATAGAGTAGAGACTGCGCCCGCAGTGACCCTCGGTGAGCGGATTATCAGCGAGGATCTGAGGATAGCGGATGCACGTCCGCAATGACCTGTGGTGAGAGGACTATCCTCGAGGATCCCGGATAGCGGACGACGTTAAAACTTTACATTATCAGCCTATATCCGTGTAATTCTTGTTATTAATGTCTTCATGCCTACATCATTATGAGACCCTCCAGTTACCGGTATAGATGTACACCAGCCGAAAACCACACTACTTTATCGTCGTGTTCCCGCTGAAAACACTGTTGGAAGACCAGCGAAAAAGGTGGAGTACGACCGGTCTGAGCGTGATGTGCCTGTGAAGCGCAAGGATTTGTGTTCAGATACAAAAAAATGGTACCTTAAATTCTGAACTGTGTGTACATTTATTGTTCGTTCCGGGCCAACGCGATGGGTAATTTCACTCATGTGCAATATATTGCATGACTCAGAAATCCTCAACGAGCAGTTCCACCTCCTCATGACCTATCCGGAAATAATGTGCACCGCGTCGCTCCTTGGTCTCTTGAAGAGGAGAAATACAAAATTTCAACTAGCTCTACTGGCATATGACGAGGTGCATTGCATGCTCACGTGGTATGTACATTTAATAATATAAGTATGCCAGTTGCTCCTTTCCACTGTCCAAAAACGAAACTTTATAATTGGAACGTTCTAAGCCTTGGCTTCCCTGCATTCCCTTCCAGCATCTATATTTTTTATGTAACTCTATTGATCTGTACTTGTCATTGTTCATAGTAGTGTATTAGGGGCACGACGTGTGTTCTAGCACGACACGCTACACGCTTACATAATAGAACAATAGATCGATAGGATTAGTGAACAATAGATCTATTAACAGAACAATAGATCAAAGAACAATATTAGGTCCATTAGGAAAACAATAGAATCAATGAACCATAACAATAAAGATTAGTAGATTACATAATAGATCCGTTAAGATAACAATGGAGTCATTAGAGCGTGTCGATAGCATCAACCAATCAGAAACATCCACGGCATCATAGCCACGTCATCAAAGTTACGTGACCTGTAATGATTAACCAAAAAGAAGCCGCCACATCCGATCAGCTATCACCCAATCAGAAACATCCACGTTTCCGGAGCTGCCACATCCATTTGACCTCAAAATGACTAACCAATCAGAAACAACCACATCATCGTAACCAGGTCATCAAAATCACGTGACTAAAGGTGCCACGTCAGCATAAACTTTGAATTAAAAGTTGTGATCCAAACTGTGGGATCATTCTGCTCTCTGACGCCAACATGAAGACAGAATCTCCCAACAACTTTCCAGCAACTATGAATACGCCAAACAGCACCACCACTCGCTATCATTTATGATGACACGTGCACAGAGGAAACGGAAACTTTCTAACAGAGAATCAAAAGTCGTCAATTTCAAGCTCATTAAAAACACAGCTGCCACATCACTTTGTGATAAGGACGCGGTGCAGAAGACTCCGTTTCCTGTAGACGATGACGTCTTTCTCAACACAGGTGAAGAAGTTCAATTAGGTGTCCAAACAACTCCATTGAATGCAACTCTCTCCATCTGTGCTAAGCGTGGAGAGAAAATGCTAAAGGACTTTAGGCTTTCCATACATACAGATGGCGGGTTTTCAATTTCCTCTGTTTCATTTTATACGAAAATTGACAATATCGTAAGGATCAACACTAGATTTGTGTTCATTTCAATTATATAATTGTGGATTATATGTGAAATGAAAACACAGCAAGAATTTCTCGAATATCTACTTCGAAACACACGACAATCAGCGGTGAGCGATAATGGATGAATCGAGAACATCAACAGAACCAGTGGCAAACGTTGTGTGGCGATTTTGCCCAAAGGTCGCGGCAGGAGTCTTTGCAAAACACTAGCAAGTATTGTGGCCTATCTTTAGACCGCTCGAGCTTGGAGCGTGCGTTGCCTAGCAACGCACTGTACAGTAAACTATAACAAGTGGTGACCTAGTTTCTCCTCCCGCCTCTCGGTTCGATATATACGCGAGCATTTGGCTTGGTCTGTGAGATTGTCCCAGAGCAAGCCGAGAGGCAGGACGAGAGGCTCGCCATGAGCTTTACGTCCCTGTGTCTTGGGTAAGGCCCATGCGGGCCCTGGGGACGATTTCCATTGGGGGCCCGGGCCGGGGTAGAGACAGTTGCTGACTCGGGGGCGCAAGCCCTGTGAATCGCCAGTTCTCTTCTCCACCCGGGGTTGTGTGACACAGGCTCTGGCAGACCGTCGGGCTGGCTCAGAGTTCCATCTCTGCGACAGTGCCTTCGGCGAGGCCGGCCAGCAACATGCCCACGTGTACGGGTTCCGTGGTGCCGCTCCCATGGCACCTCGGGCTCTACATACGGCTACATTACCATAACTGTGTAATATGCATGTTGTAGTTAAGGAGTTGGTGAGATGCATGTGTTATGTCGTAGTGTATGACGGCCGGACTCGTTCCGGGCTGACTGTACCTGGTTGTAGTATTCCGTAGAGTAGTGCCGGACGCCCTGTAGCGGGCGCCCGCCGCACTTTACAGTTGCTATGGAAGAATCTTCAACATGCACAGTAGGGGTACCCAAGCAGAAGTCCATGCCCACGGACGTATCATTATGTGGAGGGGTTCAGTCTCCATAACGTTGAAGTGGCCGTGTGATGGTCCCTCATCACGGTGGTATCGGTCTGTGTCACGGCTGTTTTTCATCACTAAACGTCCATTGCCTTTAATCGGTACTTGCCCTTCCACTCCGGATGGTTATCGAGAATGAAAGGAAGATTATTTTGGCTGACACGTTTTCATGGGTTTGGCATATCTGGCTCGAGTTTTCAAGTTGGCCTTTCTTCTCAGAGCTTCAACTTTGTGTTCTTGGGAAGGAAGTTCTACCTTCAGCATTCCATGTTTGACCTGTGTGGTCAAACCTAGTCCATCACGGATGAGTTCTTGTGCTTGCTGTTCAGTGTTCTTCCCATGTTCAACACTCAAGTGTGAAGCAACAATAGTCCAAACTGGATTTAAATAGTCCTCTTTCACCAAATTGCCAATGTTTTTCTCTACAGTGTCAATGCGGGCATTTATCTCAACTGAAGGAAAATCTGTGGTTGACTATATATATGTGTGCCAAATGAACATTGTAGTTTTTACTTTGATTTCAGGGTTGATACTGTTAGTGAATTGATACACAAATTATCTTTGTACGAGCTAGTTTCTGATCAATGTAGACTACGTCCAGATCATTGTATTGTTTCTGTTAAAGTAAAACTCAGCCCTGGTGATATATTATGTGAACAAAAGAATACAAGGACCGACGATAAATCAACTTTGAACAAGAATGAATCTGATATTACAGGTAATAGGAAATACAAAGTATCGGAAATCCCTGAAAATTTTATGTGTAATACGGTATGGGGCAGTGATATTGCAATTCTGATTGAGTCTATAGAAAATAGTACAAATAAACAATGTGAAATGGATAGTTTATATGCATCAGTATGTAACTAAATATTATGTGAAATGGATAATTTTCCTAATTACAGAGATTGCAGTGTCAAAAAATCAGGTAAAAAATTTAAAATGTGTAAACCTTACTGGAATGATGAATTAAAACATTGTGGAAAAATATGTGTACTAAAAAAATATGACAAAAATTAAAGGTCCTGGAAAACATAAAACATTGTTGAAACAAGATTTTGTGAAAGCCCGTTGTCAATTTGATAAATATTTGAGACAGTGTCAGAGACAATACAGAAAACAAAAAAAATGTGATATTGAAAATGTGTGTTCTGATAACCCCAGGCAGTTTTGGTAATATATAAAGAATCTGGGGCCTAAAAAGAAAGCACTGATCTCTGAGAATTTTGAAATAG
This sequence comes from Terebella lapidaria, assembly GCA_949152475.1. NCBI lineage: Eukaryota > Metazoa > Annelida > Polychaeta > Terebellida > Terebellidae > Terebella > Terebella lapidaria. The sequence continues at coordinate 32,777,041 of OX424560.1, forward strand.
ATAATGAATTGATAAGTGACCGAGATAGTATTAAATACTTGGACAAATGCATTTGAAAATCTGTATAACCCCCCATCGCTTGACTGTGACATGGAATTCTTTGAAAAAGCTCTGTAATTTATTAACAACCATGATTTGAATGTAAATAATGCAAGCAATATTAATCAACCACTCAACAGGTTATATGAAGAAGTTGTGAAAATTATTAATAAAAAGTTGAAAACAAAGAAAGCTGTGGGTTTTGATTTCATACCAAATGAAGTAATTAAATGCTCTGATGTACATTTTGCTTTGTATAAGCTATTCAAGACTGTATTTGACTTATCTGTTGTACCTTCTGTATGGTGTAGAGCCATTGTTAAACCTATTCCTTTGAACTATGGAGGTATTTCTTTGTTATCGTGTATCTCCAAAACTTTTACCGCACTACTGAATCATCGAATTGTCCAATTCTGTGAATCTATCAATGTTTTTGTTGACGAACAAAACGGTTTTCGTAAAGGTCGATCCTGTAGTGACCATTTATTTACTTTGACGAGTATTATTCGAAATAACATCGCAGAGAAATCATCTATTTAATGTGCTTTTATTGATATCGAGAAAGCTTTCGATTATCCCGATAGAAATTCGTTATTCTATAGATTGTTGTTAAACAATATTGATGGAAAAATATATCAAAGTATAAAACAATCTATGATAGAACACTGTCTTGTGTCGATCTTAATGACAAAATGGGTGAATGGTTTCAATCCAAAAGTGGTGTTTGACAGGGTGACAGTCTGTCACCTACATTGTTTTCATTATTTATCAATGACATGGCTGAAAAAGTAAAGCAACTCAATCTTGGTGTTAATTTAAATGGGCAAAATGTATCTATGTAAGTATCAATCTGTTACCGCCAATAGTCAGATTTTGATGATGCCAATAACAAACGTAAAATACAACATTTTGCAATAGAAATAAAGCCCGACCAAATAGTTCATCCAAAGACACACTGGCGTCATCAGGGGCAGACAGTGTGTTAAATGTAGTTGTTTCTACTGTACACCAGATGTATACTCTTATATGCAGATGATATTGTTTTGCTATCAGATTCTGAAGTGAAGTTACAAGAAATGCTGGACAATAAGCATGAATGGTGCTATAAATGGAGATTAAAGCTGAATGTATCTAACATTGTACATTTTCGACCCAAAAAAATTAAAGTAAGTTACAAACAGTATATTCAAATATGTAGATAGATATAAGTATCTCGGTGTATATTTGGACGAACATCTTGATTTTGAATATTGAGCACAAGTATTATCTGAATCAACTGGTAGGGCACTTGGTGGAATAATCTATATGTATAGTCACCTAAAAGATGTAGGATTTAGTACATTTCAAAAACTGTATATCAATATCGTTACTTCTATTAGTGATTATGCTGCAGAAATATGGGGTTATAAAAATTTTAGTTTTTGTAATAATGTACAAAACAGAGCAATGCGACATTATCTAGGTGTACACAATTTTGCACCAGTCTCAGGAATGCAAGGTAACTGGGCTGGCTATCTAGTAACTTCAGACGATATATATGTATGTTAAGATTCTGGAATAGATTGATCAATTGAGTGACAATAGATTAACCAAATTTGTATTTATGTATAAATATCATAAATGTCGGAACAACTGGTCTAACAACATTAAGCGTATATTTTCAATTTTAGAACTGGAGAGCATATTTCAAGTCAAAATTGTTTGTAACATGAAAAATGTATCGGATAAATTGAATGAGTTAAATGTTGAAGGGTGATCCGAATCTATATACAGTAAACCAAAATTACGTACCTATGTTACCTTTGAAGAGGATTTTTGTATTGAAAATTATGTTAAATATTATATGCCTAAGGCACAACGCTCTTTATTTGCTCAACTCAGACTTGGTATTTTACCTCTGCATATTGAAACTGGGAGATATTCAAATACACCTGTAGAAAAAAAATAGGGACCTTTAGAAGACCGCACGGAAACGACCGCGGGAACAGGAACGCCAGAATAACAATCATAACGTTTTGATTGTTTGAAAAACGTCATAAAGTTTTTTCGTTCCCGTGCACGTTCTTTACCCAAGCATACCCGGTACTTGTCAAAACTACATGTACCACTCAAGTGACCACCGCAGTTTTCATACCCATCATAACGGCACTGAAAAAAATGGTAAGCTACCGTAATGCTTCACACTACTGTCGATCATGTATAATGTGCTCCTATTTGTATTTTGATACATACATTTCAAATCTTGGCGATTGTTACATACATAACGAGACAATCAGAGATTGCAGACCCTCGCCCTTCAGATTTAGTAACTAAAATTAGGCGATAATTGAGAGTCTTGGTCTTAAGACCATCGGTTGTACGCCATACGATTGGGAATTGGCCAAAGAAAAATACAAAAATAAGTTGAAAATTTAATATTGATTAGAACCGGAGTTATAGCCAATTATGTGATTTTTTTCAAAATTTGAAAGGGACTGAGCCACTACCATAGCACTCCAGCCCTATAAATTTCAAATCGATCGGACCGTTTGCCTTTGAGTTATGAGCGCAGACATTTGCACTGAAACGTCGCTTGTCAAAAATAACCGAAATCGTGACCCCCAATTTTTCGACATCGGGCGATAATGGAGAGTTTTGGTCGTACGACCACGGGCTATATATCAGATGATCAGGAATTGGCCATAGAAAAATACGAAATTAGCTAGAAAAAATTATCTTGATTACAACCGAAGTTATGGTCAATTATTGATTTTTACATTTTCCGTTGCCATGGCAACAGTTTTTGTCCGATTTTGACCAGATTCGAGGAGGACCGAGCCACTGAGATACCGCTTCATCTCTATAAGTTTCATGTTGATCGGACATGAAATCATGTTGATTCTCCTTTGAGATATGTGCGCGGACAGACAGACAAACAAACAGACAGACGTACAAACGGACAGACCCAATTACAATACCCTCTGCCCCTATCGGGGCGAGGGTAAAAAGGTACGGTCTACACCGTATTTTTTTTATATCATAACCGGTATTTTGTGATAGAATTACACTGCAAGTGCATTTCAAGCGATTGCCCATCATATATCACCATATGAAACTATGTTTTTTATATTCCTGAGCAGGATGAATCCAGTAATCTCAAGACAAAACGGAGCGAAAACTTCAGGTTTAGAAAAGGAATGAAGTTGAGACTGTATAATCAGGCTGCGTTCGTTAATCCTGTCGGAATGGGCACTTCCTCAAAGGGATGGGATGAGGTAGTCGATAGTCTGAGGAGTTTGGACTCTGAGTGGGCTCTTCTTACACCCAGGTGTGCCAGGGACACAACCCGCGATGCCGTCAACATCTGGCGAAGATCTGACAACGAAAACAAGGATAAGTAAGGTTTATTCAACCATGTAACTTGTATTTCATACAGTGTATGCCTATATATATTGGCCTAATACATATGTGACTTATCCGTGAAATTATTTAGTGGACTACATCTTCATTAACCAGAACTGGTACTGGGGAGAACGAAACTGACGAGGATGAGACACTGAGAGAAATAGCGTCTCTGTGGCAGGACAGACAGGCGGAGGAGAAGAGGGCGAAGGAAACACCAAAGACGGGGCGAGAGGCAGGCATCAGTCTACGATATAAGGCAATGAAGGGCTTGAAAAGACATAGTGCTAGTGCTACAGCTGTGCAAGGTATTAACTTCCCGGTTTCAACTTTCAATTCAGCTAATATTTAATATTTGTGGTACACATTTCATTTCATGGGACAAATGTACACAACTGAACATAGATATAGAGCATACATTTACTCGTATGTGGAATGTTTTATGAAACACATGCACGCATCAACTATACAAATGATACATTTTCTTGTATATAAAAATAGATCTATCATTACAGTATACTGTACATAACTCACATTCATACTTAAATGTTTGACAACGGTGATAATTGAAAAGCGCTTCGATTGTCCACAGTCGCACACACAAAATATATATACACGTATATATATATCAATATTATTATGTAGATGACACGACTGAAGAGCAGGAGAACACATCAACTTCCTCAGCATCAGCAAGCAGTGAGTTATGAGATTTATGTATTAATGATTAATATTGCATAGCATATTTAAATTGACCAGTGTGTTTTCCAGGTGGTGGTAAACGCTCGAGGAATGATGTATGGGAATACCTACGCACATCAAAAGAGGAAGAAAGGAAAATAGAGGAGACAAATTTGAATCTAGAGGAAAGGAAAATTGCGCTGCAAGAACGTCAGCAGAATGTGCGAAAATAATCACAATATCATTTTCAGCTTACCTCACTTGCTTGCGTGTTGGCATTTGGTTCCATTCGTGCGCCCGTTACCGAAAAATCTCGAAATCATCTTACAAATTCACACAGTAATCGTAACAACTGAAAATGCTATATCAGTAATTTCTTTGAATATTTACACTGTTAACTACCTCGACTCGCGTCCATGCCCCAAGACGCCACCACCACCAAAATAAAGTTATGCGGATACCATAGATTTGCTTCATCCACCCAGCCGCCGTTCATTTCTTGCAAACGCTCTGTAGGTTGCAAATATGACCGGATTCTGAAATCATTGTTTAAGTACTTTTTAGCTTACCGGCCCTTTGGGCCGATAAGCTTTTATAGTGGTTTTTCATCCGTCGTCCGTTGCGTGGCGGCCATTTTGATTTTTCGACGGGTCAGCAAAAAAAAAATTTTTTGTCCCAAATCGAGTCACTATTTGTTTTGAGCCATTTCCAGCAACAACAAAAAAAAATTTTTTGGCCATTGAAAATTTTTTTTGGACTTGGAAAATTTCATCCAATTTTTCCTTCATAATGGGAGCTGTGCGGAGTAAACTCATAGAACACTTCAAGATAGAGCCTAAGTATTGGCACATTCAAATGGGAAACCATATATTGCGGTTTGAGTGGTGACATTGAATTTGACCTTCAATGACCTTGAAAGGTCAAAATGACCTTTGTTGTCAAAAAACGATGAATTTTGTCTTTGGTGGCCATTTTCTCAAAATCTATTCAGACAATTTTCCTCAACATCATATATAAAACTCTCCATAAGTACCTTTGTGATGTGTATAAGTTTTGTTGCGCTTGAATCGACGGTCTGTGAAAATATGTCATTAACGAAAAAAATGTAACTTGAAAGATGTAACTTGATTTCGTAATATAGTCCATACAGAAAATGTGTTTCTATCAACATTTACGAACGTGTTTTAACATATAAATTTTAATATCAGTGTAACAATTTATATGTAATTGTTAACATCAGTGTAACAATTTATATGTACTGTAGCACCAAGCTACTGCACCCTTGGTGCTATGTTTCATTATTAATGGAATATGTTACCAACTAATAAGGTCATTGAATGCATAAATACCAGATTATGGCGACATAAATATATGTAAATTTGCAATTAGTGAATATACGCTTGGATATATATCAAGACTCACTTAGTTCAGTTTTGTATGATGAGCATATAGAATATAAACTCAACTGTGCAGCATTGCATAGTTAACCTGAACAAGACATCGGGTGAATTGTTCAAACTCAAATTGCCTGATAATCAGTAAACCACTTGGTTACACATTCTAGTATGATTTACAGCTACTGCTGTACAAATTTATTCACGTCACTCAATTACTCCTGACAATTAATTTTGAATTATCCAAACGTCAACCTGATAAATGGTGTGTTTGAAATTGCAAATATTGAAGCATTTATTTTCAGATACAAGCAGAAAATCAGAGAAATATGTTGGAACAACAAATGCTAATCCAAAAGCAGCAGATGGATTTGATGAAATGCCTGATTGCCAGAATGAACTAGATGTGCTGCTCTGAATGCTTCTGAGAGTAGTGTATTACGATTTTTGTAAAATATTGTTGAAAGTTGTTCAAAATATGTATGTACTTAATAAAAATGTACGATTGTCATTCATAATGGGTGTGTTTTTTGTTTACGGATCACAAACCTGATCCCGGATCATGAAACCTGATCCCACAAGAGGCGTATGGATCTGGGATCAGAAACATCATAAAGATCGAAGAGATCTAATAAACCTCCTCTCAGCATTTGCTGTTGCACTGTTCCCTCCATTTTGGAAATGATTCGTATTGCATTTGCTATGTTTTTACCAAGCAACTATAATAATGTACAAAATGATCACATTTTAGGGTTAGAAGTGTTTTTCGCGTACGGATCAGAAACCTGATCCTTATCCGGGATCAAGTTTGTTATCCGTACACAAAAAACCGCACCCTATGAAAAGGCAACAACAACAATAATAAAATACTCTATTTGTATGCTTTCACATCATATTCGTTTAATACATAGTATAGAAAGGATTATGTGTAGTATATGAAGCCACATGCATACAAATATCAGGAAGGTTTCAGATTTTTCTGCTTGCAAATACAAAAATCTCTTACTCCCATGAGGCTAGAAGCAACTTGGTGCGATTATGTTCTTTGGTCAAAGCTATTGTCTGTTCCTCAAGTATATTCAACAATGTATTGGGTCATACCTATCGGTAAGAGAAAACCTGCGCTCTAAAAGTATTTTAAAGTGAAAATGGGGTATTTCTATGGGGCAGAGAGCTATATATCTGCTACTACAAGTATATCAGTGAGTAGTCTGCACAGATGTCAATAGTCAAATGACCAATCACCTGAAAATATCAAGTGACGGATGTTTAAACAATTAGAACTCAGAAACATGGCTATGTGTCAAGCATGTAACGAGATATTACCCATAGAATATGATATTACCACTGAGGATGTCTCATTATGCTCAGTATGATCCAATACATTGACTAATATACTTTATGAAATTCATGAACAATAGCCTATAAACGAAGATACTCTGCCAGAGAAGGTGAATCAATACCGAAGTATTCCCCAGTTTGACTCCCATACAGACAACTGTGGCAGTTACTCAGCCGCACGGCTACCCTGTAATACAGACCGACAGGTTGTAGGAGTATTTTCTGGTTTGGCGCATACTTTACGAATGGGAAGTTATTCGCCACCGTCGCGAAACCCCATTCGACAACAATTCTACCCCTATTCATGAAAAGATTGAACTGCCTTTGCATGTCATCTCTTGCTGGTGCTCGAAATGGTGTGATCAATTGGTCGCTGATTGGGTATGCTTTATCACCATAAACACAGAGCTGCGTGCCATCCGCCATGTGATACCCTTGGAACTTGTCGAGCAAATGAGACTCACGCAGCAGAGACGCGTCGTGTCGACGTCCTTCCATTGGGCCGAATAGATTAGCTATGATGCCGTTCGGGAGGATCAATGATTGGTACTTGAGACCATGAGCGCGATCCTTCCCATTATAGACTTCCCTTTGGTGTACATCTGGACGACACGTTTTGATGAGAGTGCCATCGATGAACCCGAAGCAGTTCATAATTGGGCACCCAGAGTGGTATATAGCATCCGCGTAGGACCTCAAGTTGACTTGCGAAAGCAATTCCTGATCGAATGATTCCAACAAGTGATGCCACTGATCATGGATACCATATATCATGCTGTTGAATATGATACTTATATCAGTGGTGTGTCTGCCGAACTCTGGCATCAATCCTCCAATCTTTTAGGGTAGTTTAGACGTCGTAGTAGAATGCAGAGACCATCTATGTCTGTCCATTTCGTGCCGTTGCAGGATGTCATACAACTTGGGATATTGAGAGCGTTCAGCAAATCAAAAATATCATTTTTGTAGAATCTGTAAGTGCAAAAAAAACCCGATCTCATCAGTATATATGTAATGATTCATATTGTTGACTCAAATTGCACACCGTAATCATACAGTGGTCTTCAGACAATGTTAGGCGCATGTAGTCATATTTCAATTACTCCTCAATTATTTAACATATATATCATAGGCCTACATATTAATTTATTAAATTTCTAACACACCCGAATTTACTGAAACATTCTTTATCACTAAAATCGTTGAGTGCATTCCTATCGAACCGGCGATACTTCTTGTCTTCATCTCTTGTGTCTGGGCCTGACAAGTAATCTATTAGCAGCAATTTTTCAATTTCTTTCGTTGACATAAGCTGCAGTGGCAAGCTGGACCACTAATAGTAAATAAATAACATCTTAGATGGATTGTACAACTTACTGCAATTACAATACTGCACATAGTGTCATTGGTGGGAGTAATGAAAATGTACATGTTTTCTGTATTTATTAAGGACAAGTTCTGTTGAGGGAGCCGTTCAGAATGGCTAAAAATTGGGAAATTCCCTGGATTTCTCATGTTAAGGTGGGTACAAGTAAAATGCAAAATATGTTGTGAGATGCAAGATATAAAGATCTCATTAATTTGAGCATAATGGTATTTACGAAATACCAGTACCATTATCCGTTTGAAAGTTACAGCTGTTTGAAACTGCCATTCCGGTACTACTTTACAGAAGCCCCTTGAAAAGATTTAGTAACTCATTAATATGTAAATTAGATGTTGATAAGAAATCAATACGTCATGAGGGGAACAAATTTTGAATAGAATATTTTAAGCCATAAAATGATGATTATTTTTTAAGGTACTGACAATCTGGCTAATGCATGTTATTGTAGCGTTATGATGTGCTTGCTACATGGTAGTGACATCACATTCATTTCCTCCTTTTCCTTCTTTTTTCTTCTTTTCTTGGGGAGGGGTGGGGAGCAAGGCCCCCTTATCCCCCCCCCCCCCCCTAAACCCGCCCCTGAGTCCATGGGCTAACCGTGTACTTTTGATAAACTAATGTAACACATAATGGACGATGAATATGGCCTTTTTATCGTTCTATACCTGCATTATAATTCAAATAACCAATATTTCTAGATTACTCATACAAAACTTAATATTTCATTTCATGATTTATGCCAGAATTGAGTTAATGTTCGTTAGTGGACACAACGATTCACGGTCAATGTTATATTCCAGATCGCTGGGTGCACACACAGTAAGTAGTGCCCTTCCAAATATTTAGAGCACACAAATGGGAAATGACACACCTTGGAAGATGTGTTCATAATATTGATAAATGAGAGTCTTTATTCAGAATATATCTGGAAATGGGCTTGATAATCTCTACACCTTGGAAACAGGTATAGAAAATTGTAGAGTGCAGTACTGGCTGAAACAGAGCACACTTTAGATCAGGGAAGTACAATTGAGAGGTGTCGTGTCGAGCTCGGGATCTGTGATTCAGAGGCCTGAATCACTAAGGTCTACGTGGTCGGCTCCAAGGACGGCGCTGGTCCGGCGTGGTACACTCCCGTCGGTGCTGCTACGTGTGTACGAGGACGGACCCTGGTCTGACGCCCGACACTGCGAGTAGGCGTGGAGACGCAGTAACACGGTCAGACATTTTAATTATTTTGTCAATAATTTATTCATGCCGAATTGTCTATAATTTTACTATAGTCTAAATCTTCCATGCTTTGATTTTTGCATCCAATCTAACTGAAATTATTCCTAGTTATGTTGTCATAAGACGATATTGCACAATTCCATCGGACATAAGCCTATTATTGACAAATATTAGAAGCTAATCACAGAAAAACTATTGGATCATGGATCAATGTCGCCGACTCTAAAAGCTATTGGGTTGAGAGTATCCTTGAGGGACTGATTTACTATATATCCACTTTAATCAATACCGGCTTCAATGGATTGTTGTTGTTTTTTGTTGTTGTTGTTTTTTTGAGAGCGCAATGGAAGTATACCATCAAGCCCAAGCTTGGCGTATGTATATAGGTCTTCCATAAAAATGCCCATGAGCTAACTATATCGAGTGAGCTTATTCAAGCGTATCCTAGTGTATGTACGTATATGGGCCAATAAGGTTGGGTCCGGTATCATAGATCGCTACATTAAGTAACAATTATTATAGATTCCTTCATCACCGTGGCGATACTGGATGCACTAACGGTCGTTAGTGCATCCCGCAATGGCGGACAGTAAACACGGTCAGTTTGGTTTTTAACCACATTTTATCAAATGACAGGTCCATTTGTGATAAATGGATACTCTGAAGGTAGCTCAGTGTTTTGGTCAAAGACATGCGTAGTTATTTCAAGCAGATCACGCTTCTTTGTTTAGATATGTTGAGGAAAAGAATTAGCGATAAGATTCACCAACGACAAAAGTGAGATTCCCTAACGATATAGGCCTAATACGTGTATATTGTAATAAGTCCATATCATACACCATTGTGAATTCGTTGATTTATGCGACATAATTTAGCGAATGTCACCTTAAAAATAGGAAATCTGTACAAGAAGATCATCTGTACACATCAATACAATGTACATGTCAATTGGTACTTTATTTCACGTTTAACATTTAAATAACGTAGATTTGAATTAATGAAGAAAAGATCGTTAGGGAATCTTCACATGTTCGTTAGGGAATCTTCGATTTTACAAAAACAATCGTTAGGGAATCTTTCGGCTTTTTTTTCAGACGAGTTTTTCATGCTCAAACCAACATAAATCGCCATGTATTTACAACGTACGGTTGTTTCGTGCGCATAAGAATCAGCAGATGTATGTGTGTATCGACCACAATCGTAATTATCGGGAAATAAATAAAATTCAAACGAACCGCGAGTGGGTTCGCCATTTCGGGATGCACTAACGATCGTTAGTGCATCCAGTCTCACCACAGTGTTCATGGCCCATTCGAAATGTGAATTTCTGGCAAAAGTAAGAAATATTCCCTCCAGACATGATGTATTATGATAAACTGGTTTGGGGTGAGTTATATCCGTACATGTAATTTAGTGGGAGCAAATATATCAGTATAATATTTATTCAAAGAGCATATTCAGGTGTTAAAGAGTAATCGCCAGTGCTCATTGTTAAGGAGCTGGTTAGAGAGTTTCTTAAAGAGCAAGTTGCTAGTGAAACGCAAATTCATAAAGAGCTCTTTATTCGAGGACTTTAGGAGCAAAAATGGCATTGACGAGCTCATCCAATTCTTAGTGAAACAGTACCCTGGATAGAGCTTAAAGTCATAGTAGCAAGGTACCATTATATGGTTTTATTCCTGTCCAAATAAAGCTACTGTGAACATTTGGGTCATAAAATAGATGTTCGCGTTAATTGGTGATTAATAACAGCGACATGTAATCGATTATATTGAGCCAGTATTGCAATCTCCTTCTCAGGTCAATGAAAAAAATAGCTTCGGCAGTTTCCGTAATCGTGACGTCAGTTGAGGCATAATGGCCCGCGATGGCCTTACCCAATACACGAGGACGTAAAGCTCATGGCGAGCCTCTCGGCCTGCTCTGGGACAATCTCTCAGATCAAGCCAACACTCGAGTATATATATCGGGCAAAAGATGCGGGAGGAGAAACTAGGTCAAACCATTGTTATAGTTTACTGGGCGCGAGGAGAGTACAGGGCGTTCCTGGGGCAACGCACGCTCCGAACTGAAGCAGTCTAAAAAAAGGCCGTAAAACTAGAGTGTTTGAGAAAGTCACCTGCCGCGATCTTTGGGCAAAATCGCCACATTACCCCCTTCTTACAATGTTGGTCCCCAACAGGTTCCGCCCGCGCCCAAAATGCCAGAAACCTGACGAAGGCTTCGCATGGCGGGGGCCGGAAGAAGGCAAGATGGCAACAACCAGAAGTCACGGTGCAAAAGACTAGGACCTTAAGGGTCCCTTTTGGAAGAATGGGGAACGACCCCCGGACTTACGGAGTAAACTATAACGCGCTTTACAATTTTGAATAAACCCTAATAAACAAGCTAAAATTTTGACCGAGGTGGTCCAGAAGGTGTGGTGACCTTGGAAGGTCTGCAGGACGGATCTGAGGCAGGGCGGAGCCACAGAAGCGGCTCCGGCACGCCGCTGCGTTGCCGCAGCGACGAGGCTAGCACCTAGCCTTCCTCCTCCTGCACCGGCTCCTCGTCCGTGCCGCCTTTCTTGGACTTGGCGGCGGAGAGGGGTCCCTATGCTGCGGCAGAAGCGGAGCCGGCATGGAATAATCCGGCTGCACGGGCGGACGAGACAGGCCTGGTGGCCTTTGCAGGGGCTTCACTGGGGAACCCTGCGAACCAGGTCCTGACGGAGCCAATGCGAAGGAGGCTGGTAGAGCTGTCGCGCCGAGATGGGCCACGGCGGCGAACATCTCTACCATATTGTGGGTGCGCTGGACGCCGGCCGTTCGTTCTCCCCACATCCGGACAAGGATGGGGTAGATGGCTAGCTCCAAAGCCGCATCCGCCCGCTGGACAGCAGACTGGTCCATAGCGGACGACGAGAGGTCATCAACGCCCTGGATCAGGTGAGTCCCGAGACGACGCCGTAGCTGCTGACTCTCAGCCTCCAGCTGCAGCATCCTAGCGGTTACCTCGGAGGAGACGGAGGTCCTCTCGGACTGCTCGGCTCTGGCGGCGGCTTGCCCTTGGGCGAAAGCCTTCTGCTCACACTCAGCCTTCTGCTCACAAGTCCGGTAGCTCTCAAGGCTCCGCCGGGTACCTTCCATGAGGCCTTGGTCATGTGCAAGGTGTAACGATGGCCGACCGCCTGGCCCACAGACTCGCGGAAAGTCTCATAGGCGCTGGCAGCTGTAGATCCGAAGTGTCGGAGCACATCCTTCACCGGATTGAGGGAATCCATGTCCAAGGAGGTGATGCTTTGCCATCCAGTGGACGTCCCTTCAATCGGCACGGAGGACGCGGACGTCGACCTCGAGAGAGGTGGCGCACGTCCGGAACCGCTTGCCATGGAAGGTGTCTCACGTGGTGTCTTAAGCCAGACCACCGACGTGGAACTCGAGGAGGCGGTGGTGCCCGACACCACACGTCCCTCTGACGGACCCGCAAGGACCGTAACTTCAAGCAAGCCCGGGAAAACCTCCTGCATCAGAGCGCCCGGAGACTGAAGGGGCGTCGTCCGGACCGGATCAGTTCCAGTGGACGAGCCCTTCCCCTGAGTCTTTGACGGGGCGCGACACTTGGGGGATGCCACGCGTGTCCGTGCCGCGATCTGCGGCATCTCAGACACGATCATGGTGACCCGGTCCCGATCTTCCACTACTGAGGTTGCCGGCGGTTGACAGACAGCCTCTGCTGCTGTCCGGGCGGCTGCTTCTGCCGACTGGTACTCCGCCGGGGTCTGGCCCATGGTTGCCGTCAGGCGAGCTGTGTAGCTCGAGCATGCGGACACGATGCCAGACTGCTTCCAGTTATCATCCACGACGCGCTGTGCAAAGCGCCATGGGCCGAAGTGGAAGGTTCGGTTCTTCGACGTCCCTGACGTAGTCATGGACGTCGCCACCCGAGGTGGAATGTATCCAAAATTGAATACAGGCCCCACTTCATCACTGGTGGTGTTAAGTCCCTCACCGCGGTGTGCACCTGAGTGGTGAGCATTCAAGGCCCCTACACTGGGGAAGTGTTTCTCCTCAGGGCTACGTGAGTAGCACCGTCGACAGACAAACAACTTCACCCAGGGGTAATGGTACCCCGCAATGTGCTGGCTCAGATGGTCGTAGGAAGGATACCTACGACCGGTTGAGCACACGATGCGGGTCCTTATACCCGTCCAGGGATGGCGGACAGAGGGGGCAAGTTACCCCGTTCTCCGTCACGGGTGGTAACCCGGCACGCTCCTCATCCATGAGTGGACGAGACCTAGTGAAAGGCATGTTGGCCGCCATACCCGCCTCCGATGAACGTTGGGTGTACGCGTCCCTGCCATACTGCGCTAGAAACATGTGCCCTTGACGCACACCAGGGAGTTTGGGGCCCATACCAGCCTGCAGCCTCTGGATAGAAGGCTGCTCCGAAGACGTCCGTCGCTGCTTGGACGCCCCCGAACGACCACTCGACCTGGGTTGTCGAGGCACACTCTGCGCGCGCTGAGCGGCAACTTTCTGCTGTTCGTCGCAGTAAGCCTGCCACCCCGCGTCCAGTGCGGCGTCGGACAGGTCCGTAGCCCCATCCTTCTCCGCTTGCCGGCGAAGGAGCTCCAACCGGAGATCTCCCTTCTTTGGCAAGGGGCGCCCTCTGTCCACTGGACTAGATCCACTCTCTGCCGCTCCGGACTGCTTTGACTGTCCGGAGGATTTGCCGGAGGAGGCCCCTTTTGGTGCCCCGGAGGGGGCCGGCTTGCTGGGACCTCCCGTATCCTGATCGGACTTTGCGGAGGTACCGTCCGCACTGCCTCCCGAAAAATTCGGCGCCTTGGTACCCCCCGGACTTGACGGAGGACCCTGACTTGCCGTTCGGCTTAGGCGCCAGCGGCTTGGGCCCTCCGGACTTAGGTCCGGACTGAGGCGAGGGACCACCGGATTTGGCTTTCAGTGAATCCTCTTCTTCTTCTTCCTCGGCGGAGGAGCGGACGAATCCTTTCCCTGGTCGGGATCAGACTGGAATTGCCCGCGGTTAGAGGCCACTAATTTCTGTTGGGCCTCCCAATGCTTCTGGACAATCTTCTTGGCTCGGTAGCGGGTGTGCTTGGAGACAGGCGAGATAAACCCGTCATCCTTCCCCGTGGTCTCTTCCGAGCCGGCTCCCTGCTCTGAGGCCGGAACTTGGGATGCAGCTTGCTCAGCCGCATCAACCTGTTCAGCCCAAGACACAGGTTTGCCCTGATCACGCGGACCAGACTCCGGAGGTGCAGACACCGAGGAGTTTTCGCCGGAACCAGTGTCCGGACGGCTGTGGCCATCCGGACGGGTATCCGGACGAGTACTCTCATCCGGCCCAAGAGATGCTAGCATCTCCGCAGGCAGATGCAACTCAATATCCACACCAGTGGGGCCCACCTCGCTGTAGTCCATCAGCGCTTCCACATGGGAAAGCGGAGACGGATCGAGGAGCTTCTCGGCGTCTATTGCAGCCAAGTTGCTCTCTACAACGCGGTCCACCGTGACCACACTCGCGGCACTAGTGCCGGAGTCGGATTCCTCAGAACCCGTGTACGCTCCTTTGGAGTCGGCCGAGCGGCCGTCATCTTCAGGCTCATTTCGTCCCGAGTACGTGTTACTGCGCTCAAGAGACTCATCTCCCGACTGGATCTCGCAATCACTGTCCAGAGGCACCTTCCCTCCCGTACTTTAGCATCACTTGCCTCTGACATGGCAAAACTCCGAGCGCTCTGAAGCGCTAAACACTGGGAGTCAGATTCGCAGATCTGTCTCCACCAGTGCCGAGTGCTCGAATGACAAGTAATCTCAAGTTACATAGTTTAAAGGCATCAAGTGTTAGCAGCTATTCTACACGCGCGGCAGTGCAGTGCATCGCCGTGGAAAAGTCTATTCATAGCATCAATCGGTACAGGCTGAGAAGTACATATACACGCATCTCCCCCCAAACAATGACTACCGGAGCGCGGAACCAATAGATTAGTTATGTGGGCCATAACCACAATGGTTAGGGGGACGAACCCTTCATGCCGGCGCCCAATCTAGAGGATCCCAAACATGCGAAAATCAATAGCCGGCGGTCACCCGGAGCTGCCCGCGAACGGAGTCCAGGCCGGACGACTACCATATGAAGGCATATTGACCTTATCTGATGATAATGAATCCGGATTAAAAGCCACAAAGTATGCTACACATGTAAATACGACCCCCTTCTTGGAAGGAGGCCGGGGATCCGGTCATTCCGGCCGGACCGTGTATTGCAAGGTACGATCCGCACGAGAATGAGCGTCCACCACTGCCGCGGCTGGTCCTCACGTGCGGACTTAACAGCCGGTCCATTAAAAATAATGGTTAATGGTTTCCTGCCGCAAGAAACCTCATCCTACTATAAACGACCTTATAGTAGTGGCTCACGAGGGATAACACACCGAAGTGAGTCATCTTAAAACGTCCGGAGTGCCGGACGAGTCATGCGGACGAACCGCGGACATCAGTCCTCACATCCGGACACTAACCCCGCGTCCAGAGCCAGTTCCTCAAATCCGTGGGAAAGCGCTTCTCCCGTAGCGGACGTAAATCCCAACCCCAGTCTGGCCATACAAGAGGCTGTCCCGGGACCAAGGGTGCCCGGCAGATCCACAAAAGTCATCTGGCCAGCATAGCCGCTACGTTAACTACGCCGGACAGCAGTCGAACTGATGCGGATAAGGTTACCGCACACCCCTAGCGCTATAAACTACGGGAGGGCGGATGCGGAACGGCGGCGTCACGACGCAAAGATGTCCAATGAACTCAACTCCAGAGATAGCCACAAAGTAGCTGCTCACGGAGGAAAGTCGTGTGGATCCTCACGGAACGACCTAAAATCCATCCCTGGGGTGATAGATGGATACCGCAGACGCATCCACATGGGCGGAACGTTAGTCCCAACCATATCGGGTCGGCGCAAGAGGTTTCCGGCATGGCCGCCCGTCATCCGCAGGTGGTGGAGGGAGTGGGGGTACCTGCGGATCGCCAAGATCTGGTGTTTCTACGTCCGGACCGTCATCTGGCGGATCAGAGAGGTTTGGGAGACCCACCATCCGGCGTACACGCTCGTCCGGAATCCGCGGATGCTGACCGGACGGATCCAATAAAGGAGCATCGTCCGGTTCCGCATCTTGTACGAGCGGATCCATGACAAGCGGGCCCTCGTACTTCTTCAGGTTATCTATGTGAACCACCAGAACCCTATCCGGGTCGGAGTCCCTCCGGATCCGATAGTCCACATCCGTAACCTGTTCAAGTACGGTAAACGGGCCTATCCACGGCTTAGCAAACTTGTTCCCTTGCTTAAGCGGTGGATAATAATAGCGCACCTTGTCTCCTATCGCAAACGCGGGCCTCGCTATATCCACGGGCAGATTGAGCTCCCGGCCGTACAACATCGCGTGCGGAGTAACTCCAGTCGAAGAGTGGACCGACGACCTGTACACCATTAAGACATACGCGAGGTGGTCATCCCAATCATTCGCACGATCATTCACAAAGGCCGCCAGCATGTTAAGGACAGACCGGTTAAAGCATTCAACCTGTCCATCCGACTGGGGCCTGTAAGGGGTGGTATGCACCTTGGTACTTCCTAGCATCTGTGCTAGGCTCCGGAACAGGTTGCTTTCAAATTGCATGCCCTGATCCGAATGTACCTGCTGAGGTACACCATGGTACACCACCCATCTATTCACCAGCAACCGAGCTACCTCGTCCGCAGTCTCGCGGCGCAGTGGGTACGCATCGGTATATTTGGTGAAATAGTCGGAAAACACCAGGATGTACCGGAAACCACGTGGGGTGACCCGATGGGTATCCAGTATATCCAAGGCTATCCGATCAAACGGCGCGCCGGCCTTAACCATGGTAGCACCAACTGTCAAATGGAAGCACCAACTGCCAAATGGGTGGCAGTGGTCTCGGTGGCTCATAGCGCCGGTATAAGAGGCCATCCCTCAAAGAGAGTCTTTCCCACTGGGAGATAAGAGACTGGGTCTCCTTCCTGTAGGTTTTCCGCTCACCTTTTGAAGGTTTCTGGCCGGCCTCAAGGGCTTTGATTACCGGTGCCAAAGCACTGTCAGCTCTCTGCTTCGCAATCAACTGCACCAGAGAGTAGCCACCCAAGTAATTAGGCTCCTCATCTGACGTGTCTGACTGCGCCGCAGTGGCCATCACCACTGGGGATAAGGACCGCTCATACTCAGACTCGCCCGTTGACGCGGAGGGTACCCACGAGGAGTATACCGCCGGACTCTAGGAAGACTCGCTGGAGCTGAGCCGCACCTCCGGTTCAAATGCAGGACGCCATCGCCGGTGCCAGTGGGTCCTCGCGCGGAGGTGAGCTCTGGACGCTCCGGCCGCCGTGTTGATAGAGGGGGCGGCGGCGGCCTTCCCGGAAGGTCCAGTTCCGAGTCTGAGGAAGAATCCACAACGTGCTGGGATGGAGCCATCCCGGCACAGTCAGGATTCTTGCACTTATGACAACGGGACAGGCCGTCCGCGTTGCCATGCAATTTACCGGCACAGTGCTCAATTTTCATGTCATACTCCTGGAGTTTGACGAGCCACTGTGCCACCAAGCCATCGGCCTCACTATAGTTAAGGAGCCATCTCAGCGAACTGTGATCAGTCCGCAAACGGAAATGGCGTCCCAACAAATAGTGCCGGAAACGCTTGGTCATCGTAACCACCGTGAGCAGCTCGCGGTGAGTGGTGCAGTAGTTCCTTTGAGAGCGGCTCAGAGCCACACTCGCATAAGCTACTACCCGCTCCTGCCCGTCCACGAGAGGACACCATTGAGTGCAAAGTTACTAGCGTTAGTGTCCAAAATGAACTCGCAATCCGGACGAGGGTGCCGCAGCGCCGGCGCTTCTGCCAAAGCTTGCTGGAGCGCCGAGAAGGCAACTTCCTGCTCAGCTAACCAGACGAAATCGGCGCCCTATTCCGTGAGGTTAGTAAGGGGGCGCGCGATCTCCGCAAAGCCTCGCACAAACCGGCGGTGGTAGCTCGCGAAGCCCAAAAAGGACCTCACGTCCGCCACGCTGCAAGGCCGAGGCCAGTTCTTCAAGGTTTCTAGCTTCTTGGGGTCTGGTCTAACTCCGGTGCCCATTACCGCAACACATACTCGCACGTACTCGACTTCAACTTAAGGCCTGCTTTGCGGACGCGATGGAGTACCATCTGGAGGTTGGTGAGGGTTTCCTCGAACGACCGGCCATACATGACGACATCGTCGATGTGGACCATACATCGCTTCCAGAGGAACCCTTTAAGTACCATCTCCATCAGGCGCTCGAACGTCGCTGGCGCGTTACAGAGCCCGAACGGCATTACCTTAAATTGGTAGAGCCCATTCTTGGTAACGAAGGCAGTTTTCGCCCTATCACTCTCCTCCATCTCAACCTGCCAATACCCGGAGGCCAGATCCAGAGCACAGAAGTAGTGCGATCCGGCCAGGGAATCAAAGGTATCCTCGATGTGCGGGAGAGGATATGAGTCCTTCCGCGTGGCATCGTTTAGCTTCCGATAATCCACACAGAACCTCCACGAGCCGTCCTTCTTCTTCACCATAACCACAGGACTTGCCCAAGGGATGTCATTGGGTTCGATGATGTCTAGCTCGAGCATCTTCTGCACCTCCCGGTCTATGACCTCTTGGTGCACGATCGCTGCTCGTTGTAGACGCTGCTTGATAGGACGCTCATCTAGGAGGTTGATGCGGTGTTTGGCAACGTATGTCTTGCCAACCGCACCGTCCGGACTCATGAACACATCCGCATAGTACTGCCAGAGCAGCTTGCGGAAAGCCTGATGCTGATCTTCATCCAGCCGGTCCTTTGGAACTCTAGATTCCAGATGGTCCGGCAGGGTGAATGGATCGTCTCCGGCGGCCGCCGCCGCGCACGCAGCGCAGCAGACAGGATCGTCGGGGATGACACGACTCGATGACGCGGGTGTTGCGGTAGCCGCCACCCAGCCGCGCTGCAGTACAATGGGAGCATCCGTAGGATTCACCACAAGGATGGGCATCGTGCGGGCACTTGACTTGACCAGAGCCCCACCCAGCACGAGTCCGGTTCCTTGGGCAAAACTGCTCACCGGCTGTACTACACACGGACAACCATCGAGGGGCATGCAGGGACGACACGGCCTCGCCTCAACGATCATCTCGCTCATAGGCGGCACTACCATAGTGCACGCCGCCCGGAGTTGGAACGACTTGCTCGGACCCGCGCGGAAGAGAAAATGAGTGTCCTCTCCCATCCGGAGCTCGCCGGAACAGAAGTTGGCGATAACCCGGTGGGTCCGGAGAAAGTTCATCCCAATGATCCAGGCGCTCCGATATCCGCGACGATTGCCTCCGTGATATACACCTTGTCCCCAAGAGTAATAGGCAGATCGATTATACCGTGGATACAAATGCTGTTGTTACCCGCTCCGTGGAGCGTGTATCGCCCAAGATCCCGCAACACCGTGTCGCGGAGCGCTGGCTCGCGCTTAAACGTTCCAGTGGCCACGATGGTAACTTCCGAGCCAGAGTCTACGAGGAACCGGATCGGCTCTCGTCCAAAAGACAAAGGGCAGGTACCAGCAAGGGTCCCTCACCAGTGCGCACACCGGATGATCGGAATCACCCGGCACACTGGGCTCAGCTACGGAGTCCTCGTTCTCTGCCTCAACTGCAGAAATAGCAGGGACAGTTCTGAGCTGGTCCGGAGGCGAACGCACAACACTCTGCAGGGCTCTCTACACTCCCGTTCAAATTGCCGCCTGTTGGTCGTCGGTGTGAACAGTAGGCATAGTTGCCGCGCAACCTCGTCGAAAGTTACTGGTCCCACTGGCAGACACTGCATCACACGGAGAGCCTTACCCTCCAAGCTCCCCGAGAGGATATGCCCAGCTTCGTGCTGGGTCCATTCTTCGTATACCGCCGTCCGCCAAATCTGGAGTAAATAATCCTCCAAATCTGCGTTATCCCCGTTAAACCGCTTCCGCCAGGTAGATTGGTCGGGCACCCGACCGACGGAACCGGCCTCGGGGTCGGCAGTATAAGACGGCAAGGTCCGTGTACCACCCGCTCCCGCCGCGGAGTCCGCCGGGGCAGACATCAACGCCGTTGACATGGGGGCAGGAAAGCTCACACTTGCTGCCGGGTACATTCCCGCAGTTACGCTATCCTGACTTGGTGTGGTCGGGACTCCCGTCGAACCCACTAAGTAGGCCCCAGACAGGGCGGCATAGCTAATGTAGCTAGGGGCCGAAGCCACCGGTTGCCACTGCATGCCCGACACACCCTGACTGCCAGGATAAGCCGAACACGTGGCGCTAACTCTGGCCATGGGAACGATCGATGCCCGACACACCCTGACTGCCAGGATAAGCCGAACACGTGGCGCTAACTCTGGCCATGGGAACGATCGAAGTAGTAGCCAGCATGGTGCCTCCAAGTCGCGGCACAGGCGCGGATCCCATTGCGGGACCACCGGCGTCTGCGGACTCGACAGGACTTGAGGAGGAGCCATAGGCCCAATCATCCCCGGAGCGTAGGAGGCCGTCGGGTCAACGCTCAGGGTGGACTGACTCTGCTTGAATTGCTCAAGCGCCGTAAATATCAGCCACCTCTCCCTCTCCGACAAGGACCCCGAGGGGTTCTTGGACTGCAGAGACAGCGAGCGGTCCCTTCGGTTAGGTTGTCCCTGATGGGGTGACCGGGCGTGGTCATAGCGCCCTAGCGGAGCCAACGCACCCAGTGTGTTGGTGAGTTGGTCCACTACACCTGGTGCGGACCGTCCGGAATCCGGACGAAGGGCTCTCGAAGGAGTCCACCCTGCCGGGTTAGGCATCCGGAACTGCTGGTCCACATGTCCGGAGGTACTCTCGCCGGCATTCACTCGATCCCGGACATCCGGAGATGCCCCCTGAAAGAGTGTCACCTGCCACGACCCGCATCCGGACGTAGGTGGGCGCGGTGTAAAGCCGTTCCCGGCTCCACCAACCGCGCCTAAATCACCGGAGCTAGGCCCCGGTAGCAACCCCTGTCGCGGCCCTGCAGGGCTCGACTCTACGCCCGAAGATGGAGTCAAAGGTGCCGGAGTCGACTCCGCAGGTTGGACCGTGTCCGTGGACGTGGTCCAGTCAGCAGAGGGCTCCGCGCTCCTTTCTCTATCACCGGAGCCGCCGGAGGGCCGCTCACGGCCGTCGCGTGACCGGGTGTGGTCCGCAACGCTACCACCCTTTCCCTTCCCTTTGTGTTTATCGCTCATATCTCAGCACGTATCTGGTCCCGGAGGAGCGGACGGTCCTCAGGGACGAGAGAGCAAGGCACTGTGACGTTAGGCTGCGATGGAACGCCATCGGGCTGATTCTGGTCACGGCACCACTGTAAAGTTCAGCGGGCGCCCGCTGTAGGGTGTCTGGCACTACTCTACGGAATGCTTCAACCAGGTACAGTCAGCCCGGAACGAGTCCGGCCGTCATACATTACAACATAACACATCAATGCATCTTCACCAACACCTTATCTACAACATGCAAATTACACAGTTATGGTAATGTAGCCGTATGTAGAGCCCGAGATGCCATGGGAGCGGCACCACGGAACCCGTACACATGGGCATGTTGCTGGCCGGCCTCGCCAAAGGCACTGTCACAGAGATGGAACTCTGAGCCAGCCCGACGGTCTGCCAGAGCCTGTGTCACACCACCCAGGGTGGAGAAGGAACCAGTGCGAGGGCTGGCGCCCCCGAGTCAACACGGTCTCCCCCAACCCGGGCCCCCTATGTAAATCGTCCCCAGGACGTAAAGCTCATGGCGAGCCTCTCGTCCTGCCTCTCGGCCTGCTCTGGGACAATCTCTCAGATCAAGCCAACGCTCGAGTATATATATCGGGCACAAGAGGCGGGAGGAGAAACAAGGTCAAACCATTGTTATAGTTTACTGTGTGCGAGGAGAGTACAGGGCGTTGCTGGGGCAACGCACGCTCCGAACTGAAGCAGTCTAAAAATAGGCCGTAAAACTAGATTGTTTAAGAAAGTCACCTGCCCAGCTAATTTAATCATATGAAATGATCGGTGTTACTGCAGAACTACCACGGTTGAGAAGTGTGATCAATTCGTGATCCTCACGCAGGATGATCCCTAGGGTGGTCCGTTATGATCTTTAGGGCTTGTGTGCAAGCCTTAGGGCTTTTCAATGCACGTATACGTTGATAGAGATTAACTAGTTTGACTAGATTTTGTTCTTTTCCAACACCTAATAAATTGTGACTTTCCAGCTGACCAGAGTCTGTTAAGGTTTGCATACGAAGTGTTCATTTGTTTTCAGGTTTCTTCTGTTTCTCAAATTCATTTTTCACAGGAATTTCAAAACATGTCACTCCTAGGTTTGTAAGTCCGACATTGTCATTTCTCGGACATGGTTGGGGCTAGTCTTGCCAAATTATGTCATGTCATTAACAGAAAATGCATGTTGCATCGCATACAATATCATTAACGCTCTGTTCGATGCGAAAGTCTGAATGGCATAGTTCACCTGAGTAATTTATTTTCATTGGTCCCACGAACCGCATTATTTGCAGCTCGACAAATACATTACCCCAGTAATGAATGGACAATAGACAGCGCTACTGCATTCATGTCCATGGCAGTTCAACTGCGCAAATTGTCTCCCAGTTAACATGCCTATGGCAACTCTGTGAATTATTTATTGGAACTGGACCTACTCTGCATGTGGCCAGACACGAAGATTCATGGATCAGAATCTATATCACGCCTGAACATATTTGCCATCTCAATCAACAGTCTCTTCGCGCAGCCTCGACGGATATCTTCAAGAGCCTCAATAGATATTTGATTAGGCGAGCTGTTTGTTCGGAAGGTACAGGAAACAACATCGATTGTGGGCTCGGAGAGGCAACAGTCGTAGATAGCAGGTATGTGCCGCTGATCGATAGATTGCCTGTTTTTAATGTGAGAGTACACATCTCCGGGGTTGTGGTGTCTGTCGGTGACAAAACATTGGTAGACCAATCTGGGTCATGAATCATTCCGGGATACATGTATGTGAAATGGGGCGCAATGTGGGAGATACATATTTTAATAATATATGAAAAAATTAACAGCATGTTGATATGGTGTTCCATTTAATAATTATTTATTTTGCGGTATCGTTCGCTTCTTATTATGGAGAACAAGTTGAATAGTTCTTGTTTTTTACTGTTGCGGCAGGTTCCCGAGGCCAAGGACCAGGCTATGGATATGACGGAGTATGGCGGCCAATACTCAGGCAGCAGGGACGAGAAGCAGAGACCCACGCAAGACGAACTGGCCTACAGTTTGTACCTGCAGCCGTACAGGCGGGCACTCCTTGTATTTGGACTGCTATTCACGGAGAACGAGAACCGGCCTCTAAGTCTCACCTTCAGCAAGATACTCCACATAGGACTTTTTATCATCCTCACAGCAAACGTCACCCGCTACTTCGGTGCGTACTCATTCGGCGAAAAGTTTGATATCCCTTTGCTGTTCAAGATGGTGACACACATCGAGCAGTACTGGGCATTGTGTAGCGTGATAGCCGGTTGGAAGATCAGCAAGGTCCAGCCACGGTTATTCCGGTGTTGGCGTCAGTACCAGATCCAGTA
The DNA here is from genome assembly GCA_949152475.1 of Terebella lapidaria. NCBI lineage: Eukaryota > Metazoa > Annelida > Polychaeta > Terebellida > Terebellidae > Terebella > Terebella lapidaria. Next base: position 32,801,179 of record OX424560.1, read on the forward strand.
CCGTGTACAGTATGGCCCTGAGGTGCCCCTCAGACAGCGACGCCGGGTGCTGCTCTTGTGTCTCCTGTCCAGCTCTTTCCTTGTTATCGCATGCTCCGCATATATCCTCTTCGCCCTAGTGTCAGACATCCGGGAGTACATCCAAGTCTGGGCACTGCCTTTCTACAACTGCTGCTGGCCGCTTAACCCCAACTACCTCGTGGTTGCCATAGTGACACTCCTGCAGGTGTTTACGAATGGCTGCTCTATGTTTCAGCTCAACTATTATCTGTTATTGGTGCATGGGATCCATGATGAGTTCCGGAAGTTCAGTGAGCAGTTCAAGGAGAACACCGCCAGTGATGCGCGTGGCCGCATGGTGTTCCAGGGCGGTCTGGAGAGCTGGCGCCAGCGCCATAACAGCCTTGTCGGGCTGGTGGGTATGCTGGACGACTGCCTGGGGCTGTATGTACTGCTTTTGTTTGTGACTGGGATACCACAGTGCTGCTTTATCATTTACATTGTTATCATGGGACAATACCCGACTGGCCTCCGGCTCAGAGTGTGGCTTTTCATCCTCCCATTACTGGTCAAATCCGCCAGTGTCCTCATGATCATCACCCTCGGGGGCACTCAACTCAACTCACAGGTGAGTGGTCTATTATTGGTCACAGGAAGAACCACAGAAGGTTAACCTATGTAACGTTTAACGCCCGCTACCTAGGGCGTGAGCGCCCCGCATCTGAACACGGTCACGGCGGGCGTCATGATTACTTTACTACAACCAGGTAACAGTCTGCCAAACAAGTCCAGCATCCATACATCACTCAGATATTACATCATCATGGTAATGTAGCCCGGTGTGGCGAGCCCGGGACCCATGGGAGCAGCTTCCGGAACCCGCGCTTGTGGGCGTAATGCTGGCCGACTTGCCGATGGTCCGTCACGGGGATAAAACCCCGGACAGCCCGACAGTCTGCCAGAGCCTGTGTCGCACCAACCCAGGGCAATAGACTACCAATCCATGGGGACGTGAGCCCTCGGATCAAAGTAGCCCTCCCCCTGGGCCCCCTATTGGAATCGTCAACGGGGTCCTCGCGGACCCTCCAGCCAGGAAAAGGGGACTGGGAGCGCATGACCACGCTCATCGTTGTCCTCTCGCCTTGCTTGCTCTGAGACAACTCAAAGGAAACCGGACGGGCTGCTAGCTATAAAGCTAGCAGCGCACGAGAGCAAGAGTGACGTCACAGCCATTGTTACAGCATAGTGGAGTGAGTAAAGACAACACGTCGCTAGGGGAAACTTGAAGTGCCCTAAACAGGTGAGGTATGGAATACGATCACGGCCAAACTCCTGTCGCAACATCGCCACACCTATTTCTGCGAACTGATAAAATCAAAAGAAGGTGATCATATGTGTTGTGATTTGTGTATACAGTCAGGTAAAATCAACAGGAGGGGGTCACTTGTGTATACAGTCATGTAATATCAACAGGAAGGGATCACCTGTGTATACAGTCAGATAATATCAACAGGAGAGGATCACTTCTGTATACAGTCAGATAATATCAACAGGAGAGGATCACTTCTGTATACAGTCAGATAATATCAACAAGAGGGGATCACTTGTGTATACAGTCAGGTAATATCAACAGGAGGGGGTCACTTGTGAATACAGTCAGGTAATATCAACAGGAGGGGGTCACTTGTGTATACATTCTGGTAAAATCAACAGGATGGGATCACTTGTGTATACATCCTGGTAATATCAACAGCAGAGGAGCATTTGTGTATACAGTCAGGTATTATCAACAGGAGGGGATCAATTGTGTATACAGTCAGATAATATCAACAGGATGGGATCACTTGTGTATACAGTCAGCTTATATCAACAGGATGGGATCACTTGTGTATACAGTCAGGTAATATCAACAGGAGGGGATCACTTGTGCGTACAGTCATGCAATATCAACATGAGGGGATCACTTGTGTATACAGTCAGGTAATATCAACAGGAGGGGATCACTTGTGTATACAGTCAGGTAATATCAAACGGAGGGGATCACTTGTGTATACAGTCAGGTAATATCAACAGGAGGGGATCACTTGTGTATACAGTCAGGTAATATCAACAGGAGGGGATCTCTTGTGTATACAATCAGGTAATATCAACAGGAGAGGATAACTTGCGTATACAGTCAGATAATATCAACAGGAGAGGATCACTTGTGTATACAGTCAGATAATATCAACAGGAGGGGATCACTTGTGTATACAGTCAGGTAATATCAACAGGAGGGGATCACTTGTGTATACAGTCAGGTAATATCAACAGGAGGGGATCACTTGTGTATACAGTCATGTAATATCAACTGGAGGGTGTCACTTTTGTATACATTCTAGTAATATCAACAGGATGGGATCACCTGTGTATACAGTCAGGTAATATCAACAGGAGGGGATTGCATGTGTATACAGTCAGGTAATATCAACAAGAGAGGATCACTTGTTTATACAGTCAGGTAATATCAACAGGAGGGGATCACTTGTGTATACAGTAGATAATATCAACAGGAGGAGGTCACTTGTGTATACAGTCAGGTAATATCAACAGAAGGGGATCACCTGTGTATACAGCCAGGTAATATCAACAGGAGAGGATCACTTGTGTATACAGTCAGGTAATATCAACAGGAGGGGATCACTTGTGTATACAGTCAGGTATTATCAACAGGAGGGGATCACCTGTGTCGACAGTCTAGTAATACTAACTACCATCAGAAGGGGCCCAACGAGTGCTTATAAAGTGTATTGTATTTTTATTTATAGGCCGTGTCTTGCAAGTCTTATCTCTACAGTCTAGATTTGGATGGTGATGAATGGAACAAAAACAGACGTCTGCAGGTAAAATGTCGTCAATTTTTCCCCGAATTCCAGCGGGAAAATACATCACCATACCAACATTTTTTCCCAAAATATTGCGCCTTTGTTTTGTAAAACAGAATACACGTTTTATACCATTTCGACATTGAAAATCCTCTCTCAAATAAGCCTTCGGTTGATCTTTTATTGTCCCTATGCAGTACAGGACGTTTTACCATAAGCTGACGGAAGGGCACATCGGCATCACTGGATGGAAGCTGTTCTACATCAACAAGACCACGGTCAAAATGGTACGTGTATACAACTATATATGTGTACATTCATATGTCACCCATCACAACCACATATTCCACACGAAACATGCATGTCGATACGAGGATTCATTGAATCACAACTCTTCGTAAGACTAGAACAATTGACTTTCCATCTCATGTGATTGTAGCACATGCTGTCTACAGCTAGAGTAGCAACTACATTACATTGATCACAGTGTACACGTTACCGTGTGGCATCTATCGTGTCCGGGATGCTATTTCGAGCCCAAATGCATGCAAACACATCTCGGTTTCTTTGATTCTGGCATAATAACGAATGCCCCATGTGTATACATATTATTTCAGGTGATCGTGTTGATCGTGAGTTACAGCGCAATTCTGTTGAAGTTTGGGACATCTAGTTCCACACCTCTGTTCGTTTGTGACAGCCACAACTCCACCCACCCGGTGTCTGATGTATGACAAGTACCCGTCTGATGTATGACAAGTACCCGTCTGATGTATGACAAGTACCCGTCTGTTGTATGACAAGTACCCGTCTGGTGTATGACAAGTACCCGTCTGATGTATGACAAGTACCCGTCTGGACTGGTATATGACAAGTTTCCAAGTAGTGGGCTTTGTGGACATTCCACATGTGATGCAGACGTTTTTTTTTCTCACAATTTTAGAACTTATTCATTCCGGAAATAATATGAATACTTTTAAAATATTAAAAAAATGCCCGACGGATGAATATATGCCTTCAATGGGTGAGTGTCAATAACATGCAGAATGCCCTCAGTCTGTTTTTGGGCCACAAGTCCACACTGAAAAAAAATAACCTCGTCAGAAAATTGTCAAAATGACAAGTTTTCGATTGTCAATTAGACTGTGCCAAAACGGAGCACTTTAGCCTTGTCGGCGACAAAAATTTGACAACCCTAAACTCGTCAAATCCTCGTCATTGATACTATGCAAATTTGGAATAATTGCTATTACAGCAATATCAAATCATATGAATTTCTACGAGAGATGGGTCATGCATTGCACGGACTCAGAGTCCAGAGCAACTCTGCCCAAAGTCAAAATTACGTCAAATGCACTTTTATATATATATATATATTATTGTATTTATTGGACACACCACATTGACAGGACACTTTTGATAACAACATTTACACATATCTGACAAGTACATGAATATCCAAGCAAATAGTCACTCACACTACCTCGGACACGAAATGTTTCATTACCGGTATTCATAAATTCATTACACATGATTCTACTGCCCTCTAACAAATATCATGAATATATTTGTCTGGTGGCGAGTAAATGAGCAAAAATAAAATTCAGATAATGAACAATAATATTGGAAACAAAGTCACATCTCAATGTACAAATTGTTTCAAGAGTTCCTCTGTTACTTTTTTTTCATGATAATAACTTATAATGGCCTGAAGACTGTGTTATCTGTTGTGACATGTTACAACTTGCAGTCGGTGATGTCCGTCCTCAGTTTTTGGGGGGTACTTGTAGAGAAGAGGGCTAGAAGTCCACCAGCAGATCCAACTGAGAGAACATAGATCGAAGTACGTAGAACGATGCAACAACGATGAGCATCAGAAAGACGGCATTGTTGTAAAATATGGAGAATGTTGTAGCCTCATAGTCCGCGACTTCATTCTTCTTCCAAAGGATCCTTTCTTCCTTCTCTTGCTTGGACATTCTCTTGTCATCTGCTACTTTCTTCATGATCTCGCGTGTCACAGCCTCGCCTCTCTTCAACGCAATCTTGTGCTTAAGAAGAAACTTGACATTTTTGTAAGCGTACGCCACAAGACATGTCGATACGATTGTTCCAACAACAAACAGCACTGCCGACTGCAGAGGATCCATCTCGTGTATGCGCCAAAACAATCAAATGGGAACCGCAGAGACGATAAATGCATTGCCATAAAATAGCGCATTAGACTTCGTCGTGACATTTCTGCTGAAATCTTGAAGTAGAAGCTCCTCTTCTTTCGTCAATTTTTTTCCTACTGCCATTTTGGTGCTGGATTCACAGAAATTTAAGTCAAATCTGTTAGCAAAGCCCGACTGTGCGTGTGTTTTGTTGCTGGTCGATGTGGAAGACGACGTATCAGGTACTTGTGCCGTAAGCATACCGCAAGTCTGCTTTGATATGCCTGACGTTGAACATAAAAATGGTGTCAGTATGTGTCACTGCATGACGACATAAAAGTTGTCAATGTGACGAGTTCTTTGACAAGGCCGACTTTACCCTTCTCAAAAACGTGTTTATTGGGAAGACAACCCATAATTTTGTCATATTGACGAGTTTATAACGAGGTACTTTTTTCAGTGCATTGTGTGTTTCTGTAACTAACTCTGACTATTTATATTTGTTTGTAAAACTGTTTTTGCTGTATGAATCGAGTACATTTGTATGAGCATTGCTCCGTCAATCTTTCGAAATCAAAGCAATAAACTATTTTCAACGCCTAAACGATTTTCCACGATATACATGTACTATATTTGTTCATCCGGTAAGCAAGGGGTGAGACATTTGCCACAACTTACAGTATGTTTTATAAGTTATCATGGGCTACAGACTCAAGTACGATGCTATCTGCAGTCAGCATCAAGGGCCGTAGGACGGGGGGGGGATGCGTTGGGTGCGAACGCACCCGCTAAAATTCCGAAAAAAATTTGGTAGAATGGAAAAAATACGGATTGGTTATTCAATTCAAGTTCTGCAGAGGGAGTGTTCCTCAGCCCAAATACTGTAATGTTTTTGTTGTTGCTCTGTTATAGTTTATGACTCTTGTGCCTGTCATACTTAAAGCAGCTGCCTTCGAAACAAGTCAATAGTTATTGAAAGCTATATTTCATATTAAACATGCTAAACTAACTGAATGAAACATACTCACATCAAATGTAATGATAATAACCAGTCCTCAGGGAAAGTTTGCTAATTTTGAACAGGCGGTTCTCGCGTAAATACAGGAACTGTATCCATCACACGCAGAAGTGCGAGATAGACTGACAATTCCACGCACATCATGGCATATCACTGATTATTTTCTCACAACTACACTATATATGCACATCCGAATTGGAAAATGTATTCGATATGGACTTTTAAGCGGGATTTGAGCATTTGTTTACATTCGGGTTTGATGGATACACTTCGTTTGTTTATTTACAAAACCGGTACAAAGTGGGCACTGAAACGGATGAAAAAACAACTCGGACGGACTGTAATCGTCAAAATCATTGAGCAAACCTTTTCTTATATTGCATTAGATGTATATCTCTATCTCAAAAATGTACAGGCATGGTTACGCACAATGGGCTGGGATGTGTGGTGACAGCCAGGAAAACGTCCAGGTCCAAGTAACATTGGGGCTCCTTACGTATCATAATATCCACGCAAATTAGTGAAGACTCGATAATACATCGCTCTTATTTAACATCATATAGAGCGAGATTCCGATATACAATATGAGTTTCGGCTTGTCTTTTGGAGCTTTCCTTCCCGTTCATCGTTTGGTCATGTCTGTTGAGTCCCAGCGTATAGTATTGTGTTTTCATTTAAATGGTGAATTATTGCCTGACATTCATTTCATCCAGTATTTTAATGGGTATGCCTATTTAACATCCTGCACCATTACCAGAAACAAATATGTCTATCTTTAAATATCAAACAGAACGAGACAATCAGAGAATGCAGACCCTCGCCCTTCAGATTTAGTCACTAAAATTAAAGCTGATAACCTTTTGAATTTTCGACGTGGACGACAATCGGGTATTTTTGTGATACGACAATTGGTCATATATCAAATGGTTGGGAATTAGCCATAGAAAAATACAAAAATCATAAGAGAATTAATCGTTAAAGAATTAAATCGTTAATGAAATTTAGTAGAGCATCTGCGATTTCTCTATTTCGACCATATTCTCGACCACGACCTGGATTCTTGACGCCGACCTTCCAAACTTTGCAGGCTCACCCAGATTTATACTGCGTAAAATATTCTATTGAATATTTTCAGTGGTTTCCTTCAATATTACTACTTGAAATATTACGAATCGTATTTCAGCTCATGACCCTTACATGCTCGACCTTGGGCGATAATGGGGAATTTTGGTCATACGACCATTGGTCATATAGCAAATGATGGAGAACTGACCACAAAAAAATACAAAATTATTAGTGGAAATTATTCATGAATATAATCGGAGTTATTGCAACTTTTCGATTTTGACCTCTTCTGTGACTTTGACCTCGTCGTTCAATATCGAGCTGTAAAATTTCACTGTAATGTTTCTATTATCAAGGCACATCTCATGAACGAAAACGCTTTAAACAGATTGATAACTGGCTTCGCAATTTGGCCTCGAATCTCAGAACACTCACAAGTCGTAAAATCGTGACCCCCAAATTTTCGATCTTGGGCGATAATTGAGAATGTCTCAATTATGGTCTTAAGACCATTGGTTGGACGCCATACGATCGGGAATTGGCCAAAGAAAAATACAAAAATAGGCTGGAAATTTAATATTGACTACAACCGGAGTTATAGCCAATTAGATGATTTTCATTTTTTCCGTTGCCATGGCAACCGTTTCCATCCGATTTTGATAAAATTTGGAAGGGATCGAAACACTACCATATTACTCCTGCCCTATAAATTTCATATCGATCGGACTGTTTGCCTTCGAGTTATGAGCCCAGACATTTGCACTTAAACGTCGCTGGCAAAAAATAACCGAAATCGTGACCCTCAATTTTAGGTTACCGAACCTATGGTCCGATAACCTATTGTCATGGCGTTGCGTCCGTCGTCCGTCTAGCCGTCCGTCCGTCCGTCGTCCAGCGTCCGTCCGTCAACAATTTTATCTTTAAAGTTTACGATCGTTTTTTTCGCAAATTTTGCACAAAAATGCCTAAAAATATTTCGAGAGGGAGGTATTTTTTATTTATTTTTTATTTTCGCTTTTTTTTTTCAAAATGGCGGCCGTTTTCGTCAAAAAACGGCCAATTTTGGACTTTGGCGGCTATTTTCTCAAAAACTGTCTGACCACTTTTGAGATTTTTGTTTCAAAAGATCCTCTCATATTCCTCTCCTCCCCTGTGACGTGGATAAGTTTCATTGGCCTTGAATCGCCGGTCTGCGTGTGTGCAGCCATCTTGATTTCTTCGACGGGTCCCAAATGGGACTTTCCCATGTTAAATTCTCCTATGCTTTATAATGGGAAACATTTTTTCCTGATATCTCACTTAATATTGAGATTAGAGATTAAGAGTCAATTGTGGACATATAGGAAATGATATGTGCCTTGAATTTGACCTCTGACGTGACCTTGAACCGTGACCTTGAATTTGACCTCTGAGCTCTTTTTCAAAGTCAGAGCACAAAATTGCTAATATCTCGCTTAACATCGACTTTACAGCTTAGGAATCAATTGTGGACATATAGAAAGTGATATATGCTGAATATTTCCGTGACCTTGAATTTGACCTTTGACCTGTTTTTCAAGGTCAAAGCACAAAATGGTTAATATCTCGCTTATTATCAACATTACAGCTTAGGAATCAATTGTGGACATATAGGAAGTGATGTATTTTGAATGTTGTCATGACCTTGAATTTGACCTTTAACTTCATTTTCAAGGTCACAGAACAAAATGGCTTAATATCTCACTTATTATCGATTTTACAGCTTAGGGATCAATTGTGGACATAAAGGAAATGATATATGCTGAATATTCTCGTGACCTTGAATTTTACCTCTGACCTCAGTTTCAAGGTCAGAGCACAAAATGTCTAATATCGCGCTTATTATCGACTTTACAGCTTAGCAATCAATTGTGGACATATAGGAAATGATATATGCCGAATATTCTGATGACGTTGATTTTGACCTTTGACCTCATTTTCAAGGTCACAGGACAAAATGGCTAATATCTCACTTATTATCGATTTCACAGCTTAGGGATCAATTGTGGACATATAGGAAATGATATATGCTGAATATTATCATGACCTTGAATTTGACCTCTGACCTCAGTGTCAAGGTCAGAGCACAAAATGGCTAATTTCTCGCTTATTATTTACTTTGCAGCTTAGGAATCAATTGTGGACATATAGGAAATGATATTTGCAGATTATTGCCATAAAATTGAATTTGACATTTGACCTCATTTTCAGGATCACAGGACAAAATGGCTAATATCTCGCTTTTTATCGACTTTACAGCTTAGCAATCAAATGTGAACAAATAGAAAATTATATATTCTGAACATTGTCATGACCTTGAACTTCACCTTTGACTTAATGTCCAAGGTCACAGGACAAAATGGCTAATATCTCGCTCATTATTGACTTTACAGCTTAGTAATCAATTGTGGGCATACTAGAAATGACATATGCCGAATATTATCGTGTTCTTGAATTGACCAATGACCTTTTCTTCGAGGTCACTGGACAAAATACTAATATCTGAAATATATATTGTCCGGTAACCTTTCTTAGCCCTTGGGCTAATTTTTTCGACATCGGGCAATAATAGAGAGTTTTCGTCTTACGACCATCGGTCGTACACCATACGATTCGGAATTGGCCAAAGAAAAATATAAAAATAGCTTGAAAAATTAATATCGAGTAGAACCAGAGTTATAGCCAATAATGTGATTTTCACTTTTTCCGTTGCCATGGCAACCGTTTTCATTCGATTTTGACAAAATTTGAAGGAGACCGAGCCACTAACATAGCGCTCCAGTCCTATCAATTTCAGATCGATCGGACCGGGTTTTTTTTAGGTATGAGCGCAGACAGTTACACTGAAACGTCGCTGGCAAAAAATAACCGAAATCGTGACCCCCAAATTTTTCGACATCGGGCGATAATGGAGAGTTTTCGTCGTACGACCTTCGGCCGTATACCATACGATCGGGAATTGGCCATAGAAAAATACAAAATTAGTTTGAAAAATTAATATCAAATACAACCGGAGTTAGAGCCAACTATGTGATTTTCACATTTTCTGTTGCCATGGCAACCGTTTCTATCCGATTTTTACCAAATTTGAAGAGGACCGAGTCATTGACATTCCGCTTCATCCCTGTAAATTTTACACCGATCGGACCATTTATTTCCCAGTTATGCGCGCGGACAGACAGACAAACAGACCAAAATGCAATGCCCTCGCCTCCACCCCCCCCCCCCCCTTACGGGAGCGAGGGTAATTAACCACGCCTGTGCATGGAATACGCCAGGTCCTTGCATCTCTGCGTTAACACTGGAATGATCGGGTTTGTCCATTGTGGTAATTGATGAGCAAGTTAGATTTAGCGACCCATTACAACTTATAAAGAAGCGAAGTCATTAGGTTTTTTTTCATTTGGCACTGAAAAGTTATAGGGCATGAGTGGTTGAAAACCAGGCAAATGCTTGCAAACCATGAAGCCCATGCATGGCAAAACCCGGCCTGCCCTTTTTTGTGGAAATTCCATAGATCTACACCATACGGGAGGTTTTTTTCGATTCTCGCCACCAATTTCGCCAAATACTGTGGATGCTTCGAGGGCTTTGGCTTCCTTCCATATTAATCTTAGGAAAACTTTTCTGAAAATCGAAATTTCAATGATGATAATGCACTACAGTTTTAGAATCTTGCAGCAAAATAGCACATTGATGATGTGATGAAAACGTGATCAAATATGCTCAAAATCGCTCTCAGAAAGACCAGAATGCAAAAATTTCTCGGAGGGCTTACGGCGCCCCCCGTACCCCCAGACCGTTTTAGGTTCGCTCGCTGCGCTAGCTCGCGATATCTCACAAAACCTCTATATTTTTATCAAAATGCACCCCATATTATACCGTCCTACGGCTCTGCGGCCGCCGGCGGCCCGGGCATATCCCACTTGTGACAGAAGGCAGATATCTTGCCGTATTGGTGTCTGAAGTCCATATACGATTTCATCATTGGATTATATGGAACCCATCTTCCGTATAATTAACCGCCTGACCCTTTCAAATACGGCGTGGTATAGTCGGGAAATCTACCAACCAGGACCGCGCATTTCCAGCATACACTCCGTATACAACAGACCACGAACAACCTTGGAGTAGATCAAATACAAAACACCTCATTATCATATTTATCATGTGTTTATTTATATAACGTTCATCTGGATCAGACTGGCAGGCGGAGACTCATTGCATTGGCTCGTTAGTATGTGAATCATTCTTACGATGTATTCTAATATCAATGGTGACCATGCGAGGTTTGTCCAGGATCAATCGGCTTCCAATATGGAGAGTTAACATTGTTAACGATGTTTAGGGCAGAGAGACCGCTTGTTAGTACTCTGGGTGGAAGCGGCGGCGCCACGCTTGAGTTGTGCTCAGACCATGACGGTCCTTTCACTGGTCACTGTGTGTACATCTAGTGTTATTCCGTGTTATAATCATTCACTTGTTTTGTGTCATACTGTACGGATTGAATTACTGCCACTGTCGAGACATTTTGTGGACAATATTTTACAACTGATTTTATATTGTGGAGATATTGGTGGATGCTAAAATGGCACCTACAGAAACACAAGTGGATGCGAATAGCAGTGGGACCAGTAGCACGGACGCGGATAACTCCAAAAGTACAGATGTGTTCAACTTTGACACTTGGGCAAAAAACAATGGTCTGCAACGCAAAACAACGCAGGCTTTACGTGCTGAGGATCTGGCAGTGCCAGAGGCGTTGATGTTGTTAGAAGAGGGAGAAATCAAGGGCTTGGGCCTGACGCTCGGCCAGTGCAAATTGCTGCGATCGGCAATTGATAAGCTTCGAGCCCTTGCCACTGATAACAGTCCTGACAATCAAAGTCAACAAGATGCCTCTACAGATCGCGCAGGTGAAAAAACTGTGACGATACAGAACATCCGATCCCAGGCTGGACTGCTTGCCACAGCAGGTGAGAACTTTGACAATTTGTTCACTGAATCGAATCGACGGCACCCTGTTGATCCGATGCCTATGTCAGACGATAACACACCATCTAACAGACTGAATAATTGCCCAGCAGCCACAAATGTTGCATTCCACCAACTATCGTGTCAGCAGGTATCTCCAAGTAGTGCATCAGTCTTCGACCCTAGAGTTTCTCTCACGCTCAAAGCCAGTCACAAAAAGACGGTACACATAACAGATTTTCTGGGTGACAAAGCAAAAAAGCGCATCTCCAATCGACGAAAGGACCTAATACTCACACGAACTGGTGACGACAACAACCTGGTGATTCGAGCTGATGAGACTCATCCATATGCCGGCATATCCATTGACGAATGGGGTGCAGCAAACACCCGTTTAATGAACCGACTCCTCCAGACCGGTGAACTGTGTCGAACAGATGTGGAGTACTATCTGGCATACACAGCAATCATCTTCGATTTTGCTGTTAATTATGACTGGAACTCCATCTTAGACTTTGACCACATGTACCGTGAGCAGCAGAATCAACACGGGTTCCAGTGGGGAACCATGAATCCTATGACCGAGCTCCAAATCCTGAAACCACGACAAGTCCGACACAGTGCAAACCTCAACAGACAAGGCTCGGGGGCAAAAAATGATGGCCTGTGTCACGTGTTCAGAAAGTATGGTGAGTGCAACCGTTCAAATTGTAAATGGCGACACACCCCATCTGAGACCTCCAATCACACAGTCAAGCAGGCACCAAAAAACTGAACAGGCAGCTCCATCAAAATGTCAATGCTGATGGAGCTCTGAAGCTCAGTGCATGGGAGAGAGAACTTCAAAGTGATGACCCAAAGCGGGAATATATCTTGCAAGGTGTGGCCCATGGTTTTCACATTGTGAACCCTGATGCCATTAACGAATCAGTGTGTGTTCAGAACTATAAATCCGCCACATGTCCCGAGAACTTCAAAAAAGTCGAACTCCAAATCAGAGAAGAACTGGATAACAACCGATACAAGATCGTCTACACTAAACCTACCATTGTATCTGCAATCGGTGCAATCCCAAAACGCAATTCAGCAAAAGTTAGACTGATCCATGACTGTAGCAAACCCGATGGAGCATCATTGAACAGTTTTGCCGAACATGAATCTTTCAGCTACCAAACACTCGACGATGCTGTCGAGCTCATTGGCCAAGGATCGTACATGGCAAAAGTTGACTTGTGCAATGCCTATCGTTCAGTCAAAATTCATGAATCCAATTACACAGCCACTGGTATCCAATGGACTTTCTCAGGAGATAGCGATCCAACAGTCATGGTTGACACGAGGCTTCCGTTTGGAGCGCGGTTGTCTCCCTCCATTTTCAATGACCTCAGTCAGGCCGTTCGGCGAATGATGAGAGCCAAGGGTTATCCAAATATCACAGCCTACCTGGACGATTTTCTCATCGTGTCAGAGTCGAAGGAGGAGTGCATCAAGACTATGAACGTTCTCATGAGACTCCTTAGAGATTTGGGTTTTGCTATAAACTACTCCAAAGTAGAGGGTCCCACCCAACGAATAACTTTTCTTGGTATCGTCCTGGACTCCATAAATATGACTTTAGAATTACCATTTGACAGGATACAAGAGCTCCATCACCTCCTCTGCGAAATGAAGGCGTCCACGAAAGTCACAAAAAGGCAACTGCAGTCGCTGGCTGGGAAGCTTAGCTGGGCGACACGCTGTGTGTATGGTGGCCGGTTTCATCTTAGACGTGTATATGACAGAATTGCAACTCTACGTGCCCCGGGACATCGTACGAGACTCACCAGGGATATGATAATGGATATCGACTGGTGGTTGAGTTTTATGCACGTCTTCAATGGAAGCATGCCTATGCTCGAGAACCGCCCCATCACCCCTGTCTGTATCGATGCCTGTCCCGTTGCCGCTGGTGCCTTCTATGACAATGAATTCGTGTACACGCCATGGTCGTGGTGGCCGGAAGCAACCAATCATCACATCAACTTTAAGGAGACTCTTGCACTCGAACCAGCGGTGACACAGTGGGCGCACAAATGGCAAAATCGGCAGGTCGTAGTGCGCTGTGACAATCAGGCTGCTGTCGGTATTATCAATCGAGGCTCCTCTCGAGATCCTGTTGTGATGGCTTCTCTGAGACGCATCTTTTGGTACTCAGCATTGTATAACTTTCGAATAAAAGCTGTCTACCTCCCAGGGGTTCACAACCAGATCGCTGATGCAGTGTCACGATTGCATGAACCAGATGCTTTTGAAAAGCTATGTACACTTGTAAATGGTTTGTGATTTCAGAGAGTGCCTTGGAGTCGGCCCTGGATAAGGATGTGGACTACTACAAGTCTATGACGTTCGCCTCATCGACATCCCGCACTTACAAGTCACAGCGTCAATCATACATAGCGTTCTGTCAGTACATGGGATACTCTCCAGTGCCGGCATCCACAGGTACCCTCTGTCGATATGCTGCCATGCTAGCACGCACACTTAAGTTTTCATCCATAAAACAATACCTGAATATTGTCAGACAATTGCACCTGGAGTGGCAATTGCCAAACCCTCTCGAAAACAACTACCAGCTGGACTGTGTGTTGAAGGGCATACGACGAGTGCTCGGAGATAAGGTCAGCAGGAAGGAGCCCATAACGCCAGACCTTCTGCTGCAAATCCTCGCCTTCTTGGACATAAACAGGCCATTACACGCCAGTATCTGGGCAGCATGCCTCTGTATGTTCTTCGCCATGTTACGTCGCTCTAATGTCCTCCCAAACTCAGCAGCAAGCTTCGATCCATCTCGACACCTTCGTAGGAAGGATGTGATGTTCTCACCGCACAGTTTGAAAATCATAGTCCGATGGTCAAAGACCATCCAATTCCAGGACAGAACACTAGAATTGCCACTCCCGCGCCTTCCAGGAAACCCTTTGTGCCCTCTGCAAGCGACTTTCCATGCTTTCCAGCTCACTCCACACGCGGATCCCGAGGGTCCTGCTTTCGTCTCCCAAGAGCGAACAGGATTTCTACCAGTGACCACGGGCATGTTTCTTTCCACTGTCCGTGATGCCATTAAAGCTGTGGGTCTCAAGCCGTCCTGCTATGCAGGACACAGTTTCCGTAGGGGAGGAGCGTCCTGGGCCTACCAGTCTGGTGTACCAGTGGACACAATCCGTCAGATTGGTGACTGGAAGTCTAATGCTTACGTGAGATACATAATATGAGAGTCCACAATCAATTTCCAATGCTATGTTACTGCTAGGCTCTGATCTACCCGTGATCCACTAGTTTTACCCACTACATGTCTTTTTATATTTGTAAATACACCTACAACTATTGTTTTCTACTTGGGTCTGGGGATCATAATTGTGTATACACTACTATCATATATCTCAATTTTATCAATTTGTTTTTACATGTCATTTCGTGTTAGTGGCGTTATCCACTGTAAGTAGATGTAGCATTAATAAACGCCGTTTTCCCCCTCTGTTGTGTGTTTCTCTGCCTTAAGGAGAGTTAACATTGTTAACGATGTTTAGGGCAGAGAGACCGCTTGTTAGTACTCTGGGTGGAAGCGGCGGCGCCACGCTTGAGTTGTGCTCAGACCATGACGGTCCTTTCACTGGTCACTGTGTGTACATCTAGTGTTATTCCGTGTTATAATCATTCACTTGTTTTGTGTCATACTGTACGGATTGAATTACCCACCCTCCCTCCCTGGTATCATAATTGTGTATACACTACTATCATATATCTCAATTTTATCAATTTGTTTTTACATGTCATTTCGTGTTAGTGGCGTTATCCACTGTAAGTAGATGTAGCATTAATAAACGCCGTTTTCCCCCTCTGTTGTGTGTTTCTCTGCCTTAAATCTTGGAAAATGGGAAATTATAATATAGTTTTTTTGCATATGCAGCATTGATTTTTATGCCCGCCGTCGAAGTTTTATCAATAGCCTGATGCGATGCGGAAGGCTTATCGGAACTTGGACCAATAACTTGGACTTTTTTTATACAATAATCATATGAAAGTGTTTCATGAAGTCCAGTGTGCCAGACTTGAATGTGAATTTCTTTGCCAAGAAATACAAGAAGGTGAAAAAATCACCTGAAAGTAGCGAAATGTGTAATTTTCAGATTATTTTAGGTTTGAGCACCACTTAGGGTGCTGAGCGTACGAAGGGGAACATGCATGCGAGCACGCTGTTTACTGGTTCGTGCATCTCCGAGGGAATATGAAGCCATACTGTCCTGCTGAGGCTGCCTTGCTCTGGGTTCCAGCCAGTACTGTGCCTTTAGCAACAGCTGACACTAATCTACAGGATCCTCTGCAGGTCGTAATCGCATCCACAATCGGGTCGTGGGTCAGATCGGCCCATAATGTCACTTTCAGGTACCCCAGGCTCGTACATTGCTGTAAGAGTGCCGTGAAACCTGCTAGAGTCATGCGATAATTCCCGGTGATGTAGAGCTTGTGTAGACTAAAAGAGAAGGCGCCCAAGTTACTTAGAGTCTCATCCGAAAGCTCAGACACACGGAACGATGAACTGTTGCTGATGTCTAAACTTCTCAATCTCCGACAGCACATAACTAGCACTTTGACAGACGAATCCGTCAAATGACAGCATGACCCGAGATTCAGCTTCGAAAGCAAAGGACAGAACTGCGCAATGGACATCAGACCACTTGGTTGCAAGTTACAGCAAAAGTTCAGATCGAGTGTCCTTACATTGGACCGAGCAAAGGACGGTGTCGTAAGCTGTTCTAGAGACTGGCTGTCACCGGCAGGAAGTTGCAAATCGCTGATGAAAGTACAAGACTCTAGTAGAAAGGTCTCCAGGCGAGAAAGTGACGTCAAGAGTCGCTCAACCACAGAGGACTTAATCTGCAGGCATTCTCTTGCATCAATCTTACGGAGATACTTGCACTGCTGCGACAGAGCAAAGAAGGCAGTGTCCGTGACAGTACACCCCTGGAGGTTGATCTCGGTGAGCTCTGTGCAACTTTCAGCCAGCCTTTCAATGCCGAGATGTGTTACACTGGAGCAGAAGGGCACGTGTAGTACCATCAAATGGTGGAGGTTCCTTCCGATCTCTGTCAGTCCCACGTCTGTGACGTTACCGCCATCGCTGTAACGGTCGCTGCTGAGAATGACTGTTGTGAGTCTGAGACAATGTTGAGCCAGGGTCATGATCCCCACATCTGTGATCATACCACAACCAGAGATGTTGATGTAGGTAAGGTCGGGGAGAAAGACCACGGTCTTGCAAAGTTCTTGATCACCGACGAACGTCCAAGACAGATCCAACTCTCGCAGCCTGAGGTTCTGTATCGCAGTGCTAATGTTACTTATGTGGGCAGAACTCAGTGACAGCCGCTCCATCTGAGGACAACACTTTGTTAGTTCTATCAGAGAATCCTCCCCGAGCATGTTTGTTTCGAGGACCCGTAACATCGGAGACTGACAAGCAACTGTATTCAGAAGTTTACCAGACACATTATCGTCCTCGTCTTCAGAACTGGTAAAACAAATGAGTTTCCTTAACATTCCACAACTTTCCACCAGCACACTTGGAAAATTGTCGCATGATGTCACATCAAACTCATAATTATTCAGGAATGGATAACACTGCACAAAATTATGCAGACTTTCCGCGGATAGTTTGCTGCTGGCAGGCCAGGAAATCTCCCTCAAATAATCACATCGCGCCGACACAACTGCATCCAGACCTTTTTCTGTAAGGTGCAGACACCGACACAACCTGAGCACTTGTACTCCGTGTCCAACCTTCGCCAGCAGACTCGAGAGGGCGTCGTCCGTGACGATATATGCTGAATATTATCATGACCTTGAATTTGACCTCTGACCTCAGTGTCAAGGTCAGAGCACAAAATGGCTAATTTCTCGCTTATTATTTACTTTGCAGCTTAGGAATCAATTGTGGACATATAGGAAATGATATTTGCAGATTATTGCCATAAAATTGAATTTGACCTTTGACCTCATTTTCAGGATCACAGGACAAAATGGCTAATATCTCGCTTTTTATCGACTTTACAGCTTAGCAATCAAATGTGAACAAATAGAAAATTATATATTCTGAACATTGTCATGACCTTGAACTTCACCTTTGACTTAATGTCCAAGGTCACAGGACAAAATGGCTAATATCTCGCTCATTATTGACTTTACAGCTTAGTAATCAATTGTGGGCATACTAGAAATGACATATGCCGAATATTATCGTGTTCTTGAATTGACCAATGACCTTTTCTTCGAGGTCACTGGACAAAATACTAATATCTGAAATATATATTGTCCGGTAACCTTTCTTAGCCCTTGGGCTAATTTTTTCGACATCGGGCAATAATAGAGAGTTTTCGTCTTACGACCATCGGTCGTACACCATACGATTCGGAATTGGCCAAAGAAAAATATAAAAATAGCTTGAAAAATTAATATCGAGTAGAACCAGAGTTATAGCCAATAATGTGATTTTCACTTTTTCCGTTGCCATGGCAACCGTTTTCATTCGATTTTGACAAAATTTGAAGGAGACCGAGCCACTAACATAGCGCTCCAGTCCTATCAATTTCAGATCGATCGGACCGGGGTTTTTTTTAGGTATGAGCGCAGACAGTTGCACTGAAACGTCGCTGGCAAAAAATAACCGAAATCGTGACCCCCAAATTTTTCGACATCGGGCGATAATGGAGAGTTTTCGTCGTACGACCTTCGGCCGTATACCATACGATCGGGAATTGGCCATAGAAAAATACAAAATTAGTTTGAAAAATTAATATCAAATACAACCGGAGTTAGAGCCAATTATGTGATTTTCACATTTTCCGTTGCCATGGCAACCGTTTCTATCCGATTTTTACCAAATTTGAAGGGGACCGAGTCATTGACATTCCGCTTCATCCCTGTAAATTTTACACCGATCGGACCATTTATTTCCCAGTTATGCGCGCGGACAGACAGACAAACAGACCAAAATGCAATGCCCTCGCCTCCACCCCCCCCCCCCCTTACGGGAGCGAGGGTAATTAACCACGCCTGTGCATGGAATACGCCAGGTCCTTGCATCTCTGCGTTAACACTGGAATGATCGGGTTTGTCCATTGTGGTAATTGATGAGCAAGTTAGATTTAGCGACCCATTACAACTTATAAAGAAGCGAAGTCATTAGGTTTTTTTTCATTTGGCACTGAAAAGTTATAGGGCATGAGTGGTTGAAAACCAGGCCCATGCTTGCCAACCATGAAGCCCATGCATGGCAAAACCCGGCCTGCCCTTTTTTGTGGAAATTCCATAGATCTACACCATACGGGAGGTTTTTTCGATTCTCGCCACCAATTTCGCCAAATACTGTGGATGCTTCGAGGGCTTTGGCTTCCTTCCATATTAATCTTAGGAAAACTTTTCTGAAAATCGAAATTTCAATGATGATAATGCACTACAGTTTTAGAATCTTGCAGCAAAATAGCACATTGATGATGTGATGAAAACGTGGTCAAATATGCTCAAAATCGCTCTCAGAAAGACCAGAATGCAAAAATTTCTCGGAGGGCTTACGGCGCCCCCCGTACCCCCAGACCGTTTTAGGTTCGCTCGCTGCGCTAGCTCGCGATATCTCACAAAACCTCTATATTTTTATCAAAATGCACCCCATATTATACCGTCCTACGGCTCTGCGGCCGCCGCCGGCCCGGGCATATCCCACTTGTGACAGAAGGCAGATATCTTGCCGTATTGGTGTCTGAAGTCCATATACGATTTCATCATTGGATTATATGGAACCCATCTTCCGTATAATTAACCGCCTGACTCTTTCAAATACGGCGTGGTATAGTCGGGAAATCTACCAACCAGGACCGCGCATTTCCAGCATACACTCCGTATACAACAGACCACGAACAACCTTGGAGTAGATCAAATACAAAACACCTCATTATCATATTTATCATGTGTTTATTTATATAACGTTCATCTGGATCAGACTGGCAGGCGGAGACTCATTGCATTGGCTCGTTAGTATGTGAATCATTCTTACGATGTATTCTAATATCAATGGTGACCATGCGAGGTTTGTCCAGGATCAATCGGCTTCCA
The DNA here is from genome assembly GCA_949152475.1 of Terebella lapidaria. Classification (NCBI taxonomy): domain Eukaryota; kingdom Metazoa; phylum Annelida; class Polychaeta; order Terebellida; family Terebellidae; genus Terebella; species Terebella lapidaria. Next base: position 32,821,419 of record OX424560.1, read on the forward strand.
ATATATCTTGGAAAATGGGAAATTATAATATAGAGTTTTTTTGCATATGCAGCATTGATTTTTATGCCCGCCGTCGAAGTTTTATCAATAGCCTGATGCGATGCGGAAGGCTTATCGGAACTTGGACCAATAACTTGGACTTTTTTTATACAATAATCATATGAAAGTGTTTCATGAAGTCCAGTGTGCCAGACTTGAATGTGAATTTCTTTGCCAAGAAATACAAGAAGGTGAAAAAATCACTGAAAGTAGCGAAATGTGTAATTTTCAGATTATTTTAGGTTTGAGCACCACTTAGGGTGCTGAGCGTACGAAGGGGAACATGCATGCGAGCACGCTGTTTACTGGTTCGTGCATCTCCGAGGGAATATGAAGCCATACTGTCCTGCTGAGGCTGCCTTGCTCTGGGTTCCAGCCAGTACTGTGCCTTTAGCAACAGCTGACACTAATCTACAGGATCCTCTGCAGGTCGTAATCGCATCCACAATCGGGTCGTGGGTCAGATCGGCCCATAATGTCACTTTCAGGTACCCCAGGCTCGTACATTGCTGTAAGAGTGCCGTGAAACCTGCTAGAGTCATGCGATAATTCCCGGTGATGTAGAGCTTGTGTAGACTAAAAGAGAAGGCGCCCAAGTTACTTAGAGTCTCATCCGAAAGCTCAGACACACGGAACGATGAACTGTTGCTGATGTCTAAACTTCTCAATCTCCGACAGCACATAACTAGCACTTTGACAGACGAATCCGTCAAATGACAGCATGACCCGAGATTCAGCTTCGAAAGCAAAGGACAGAACTGCGCAATGGACATCAGACCACTTGGTTGCAAGTTACAGCAAAAGTTCAGATCGAGTGTCCTTACATTGGACCGAGCAAAGGACGGTGTCGTAAGCTGTTCTAGAGACTGGCTGTCACCGGCAGGAAGTTGCAAATCGCTGATGAAAGTACAAGACTCTAGTAGAAAGGTCTCCAGGCGAGAAAGTGACGTCAAGAGTCGCTCAACCACAGAGGACTTAATCTGCAGGCATTCTCTAGCATCAATCTTACGGAGATACTTGCACTGCTGCGACAGAGCAAAGAAGGCAGTGTCCGTGACAGTACACCCCTGGAGGTTGATCTCGGTGAGCTCTGTGCAACTTTCAGCCAGCCTTTCAATGCCGAGATGCGTTACACTGGAGCAGAAGGGCACGTGTAGTACCATCAAATGGTGGAGGTTCCTTCCGATCTCTGTCAGTCCCACGTCTGTGACGTTACCGCCATCGCTGTAACGGTCGCTGCTGAGAATGACTGTTGTGAGTCTGAGACAATGTTGAGCCAGGGTCATGATCCCCACATCTGTGATCATACCACAACCAGAGATGTTGATGTAGGTAAGGTCGGGGAGAAAGACCACGGTCTCGCAAAGTTCTTGATCACCGACGAACGTCCAAGACAGATCCAACTCTCGCAGCCTGAGGTTCTGTATCGCAGTGCTAATGTTACTTATGTGGGCAGAACTCAGTGACAGCCGCTCCATCTGAGGACAACACTTTGTTAGTTCTATCAGAGAATCCTCCCCGAGCATGTTTGTTTCGAGGACCCGTAACATCGGAGACTGACAAGCAACTGTATTCAGAAGTTTACCAGACACATTATCGTCCTCGTCTTCAGAACTGGTAAAACAAATGAGTTTCCTTAACATTCCACAACTTTCCACCAGCACACTTGGAAAATTGTCGCATGATGTCACATCAAACTCATAATTATTCAGGAATGGATAACACTGCACAAATTTATGTAGACTTTCCGCGGATAGTTTGCTGCTGGCAGGCCAGGAAATCTCCCTCAAATAATCACATCGCACCGACACAACTGCATCCAGACCTTTTTCTGTAAGGTGCAGACACCGACACAACCTGAGCACTTGTACTCCGTGTCCAACCTTCGCCAGCAGACTCGAGAGGGCATCGTCCGTGACGAGGAACGCGACTCGCCAGCTGAAATCTACAGTCTGCCAGAGGCTCCGATCGTGGGCTAGTCCACGCCAGTGTCGAGAGACAGGTTCCACGGACATCAACAGGTCGACGTCCGACAAGTGTCCGAACACTCGCAGCAGCACAGAGTCCGGCAGCTGCGATATGCCGCAAGTCTGAACAACACCAGACATCGTATTGTCTATCCAGCCACCTTGAGTGACATGCGAGGCCAGGCCCATGCCATGGCCATTCCGGGCTCAGTAATGAACAGACACTGACCGATCAGCATCGGACACAGGCAAGGATCGAATGTTCATCAGGGTTCGATCAGTGTATATTCTGCCAAAACTATTCACAGAGGTAACTTTGATATGATATCAACGTGTTATTGCTGGTACCTATGATACATAGGCCTATCGGCTAGAGCACGATCGATAATTGAATCGGGCATTCATGCAGGTTATGGACCTGTATTGATTTCCTTATATGGTCAAAATGAGGCATCAAAGTACTATATTATTTAAAAACTCCCAGTTTCTCCTCCAAATGCACATGTATCACTTTAAAATGTCTCTGTTTTGGTTTGTATAGTGGTATTATGGGTATTCCTCTATGTACATGTGAATTTTCATGTTGATTGGAGCTGTTACTGTGCGCATGAATACATATAAACAAACCGGCCCTTTCTGGGAGTTTGCTTTCTGAGGAATTCGCCAGGTGTCAGCAGCTAACAGTCAAATGCTTGTAGCGTTTGATCTATTCCAACAATATGTGCTGATTTTTTAATATTTTGTAAGTTATATATATTGCTTCAACATACTGAAATTTTATGAAAATTGAAACATTTTGAAAGTGATTTCTCTCATAAAACGTTATAATGGAGTTAAATGGCAATCCTATATGTGTTCGTATACCTAAACCGAGGACATGGAATTTTGTGTATTATAGATATTTAGCAGGTTTTGTGGCATTTCTTTAATTTGTGTGTGGATAGTGTGCGGTATTCATGAATTTTTCACCATTGCAACCATAGTTTTCGTTCACGTGGATTTTTATTACATATGTAGGATTATATCTACATGCTAATAGCGGCGGTGTTTATCCCCCCCCCCCCCTTGAATGCTAAAGACATGGAGTTAGTGCCTTTTTATTTTCTTTATTTTCATATAGTAACCAATATTTCAAATCACTGTAAAATATTATACACTTTCACTGAGGACTACTGGACTCAGACACAGCCTAACCGAAAAAGGTGTCGAAATGGCCACCAAAAATTGAACGGTGGATAATAGGTGTCTCTGAAATTCATCACCACAACCTATATAGTCGATCATAAATAAGCTAGGTTAGGCATTGCAGAATGCATTTGGAATATTATTTGCAATTTTGGCACCATATCTGGTCAAGTACGCATTTTTCCGATTTTTTTACCATATTTTTTTTTCGATATTGCCGTAGAACCACATTTTTGACCCCATATGTGTCTCTTGCCGTTTGATCGATTGCAGTCCATCATATAAATGTGTTTTATAAATGAATTTCATACAGCACATAAATTAGTCCCCTGTACAAGGCACCTATGTGACCTAATGTCGGTGATCTCTGGCTTACAGAAACCATATTTTCAACAAATTGTCTACGTTTTTGTGTTTTGTCAAGATTAAAACCTTGGAATTTTTGCTTAATTTAGAAATATACTATATTGAGAGTGTGGTGGTAGCATTTTGCGACATTTGAATACTATTGGTGTAGACAGCAGTATGGTAGAAAGTGTTTGGTGCTAAGCAGCGGGGTAGGACTACCAACTCTTTTAAAATTTTGACATATTTAGTCCAAGGGGAATCAAACTGATGGTAATATATGGGTGAATAATATATTTATCTGAAACAAACCCCAAATTGTCCTTGAGCATGTTTGATCGGGCGTCAAATCAAAATTTCCAAAGAAAATCTCACTTTTTTGTTCAAAATATTTTCTTTCTTAAGTGCAAAAATCACTGTTTTATTTCTTCTCTACAAGTCTTCCCTTTTCACATAAGAGCTCAATAATTGGGGATTATCACCTCTGTATGTGGGGTGTTATAATTGTAAAATGTGAAGAAAATTGCCATTATTTAGGTTATGGACCTGTATTGATTTCCTTATATGGTCAAAATGAGGCATCAAAGTACTATATTATTTAAAAACTCCCAGTTTCTCCTCCAAATGCACATGTATCACTTTAAAATGTCTCTGTTTTGGTTTGTATAGTGGTATTATGGGTATTCCTCTATGTACATGTGAATTTTCATGTTGATTGGAGCTGTTACTGTGCGCATGAATACATATAAACAAACCGGCCCTTTCTGGGAGTTTGCTTTCTGAGGAATTCGCCAGGTGTCAGCAGCTAACAGTCAAATGCTTGTAGCGTTTGATCTATTCCAACAATATGTGCTGATTTTTTAATATTTTGTAAGTTATATATATTGCTTCAACATACTGAAATTTTATGAAAATTGAAACATTTTGAAAGTGATTTCTCTCATAAAACGTTATAATGGAGTTAAATGGCAATCCTATATGTGTTCGTATACCTAAACCGAGGACATGGAATTTTGTGTATTATAGATTTTTAGCAGGTTTTGTGGCATTTCTTTAATTTGTGTGTGGATAGTGTGCGGTATTCATGAATTTTTCACCATTGCAACCATAGTTTTCGTTCACGTGGATTTTTATTACATATGTAGGATTATATCTACATGCTAATAGCGGCGGTGTTTATCCCCCCCCCCCCCCCTTGAATGCTAAAGACATGGAGTTAGTGCCTTTTTATTTTCTTTATTTTCATATAGTAACCAATATTTCAAATCACTGTAAAATATTATACACTTTCACTGAGGACTACTGGACTCAGACACAGCCTAACCGAAAAAGGTGTCGAAATGGCCACCAAAAATTGAACGGTGGATAATAGGTGTCTCTGAAATTCATCACCACAACCTATATAGTCGATCATAAATAAGCTAGGTTAGGCATTGCAGAATGCATTTGGAATATTATTTGCAATTTTGGCACCATATCTGGTCAAGTACGCATTTTTCCGATTTTTTTACCATATTTTTTTTTCGATATTGCCGTAGAACCACATTTTTGACCCCATATGTGTCTCTTGCCGTTTGATCGATTGCAGTCCATCATATAAATGTGTTTTATAAATGAATTTCATACAGCACATAAATTAGTCCCCTGTACAAGGCACCTATGTGACCTAATGTCGGTGATCTCTGGCTTACAGAAACCATATTTTCAACAAATTGTCTACGTTTTTGTGTTTTGTCAAGATTAAAACCTTGGAATTTTTGCTTAATTTAGAAATATACTATATTGAGAGTGTGGTGGTAGCATTTTGCGACATTTGAATACTATTGGTGTAGACAGCAGTATGGTAGAAAGTGTTTGGTGCTAAGCAGCGGGGTAGGACTACCAACTCTTTTAAAATTTTGACATATTTAGTCCAAGGGGAATCAAACTGATGGTAATATATGGGTGAATAATATATTTATCTGAAACAAACCCCAAATTGTCCTTGAGCATGTTTGATCGGGCGTCAAATCAAAATTTCCAAAGAAAATCTCACTTTTTTGTTCAAAATATTTCCTTTCTTAAGTGCAAAAATCACTGTTTTATTTCTTCTCTACAAGTCTTCCCTTTTCACATAAGAGCTCAATAATTGGGGATTATCACCTCTGTATGTGGGGTGTTATAATTGTAAAATGTGAAGAAAATTGCCATTATTTAGGTTATGGACCTGTATTGATTTCCTTATATGGTCAAAATGAGGCATCAAAGTACTATATTATTTAAAAACTCCCAGTTTCTCCTCCAAATGCACATGTATCACTTTAAAATGTCTCTGTTTTGGTTTGTATAGTGGTATTATGGGTATTCCTCTATGTACATGTGAATTTTCATGTTGATTGGAGCTGTTACTGTGCGCATGAATACATATAAACAAACCGGCCCTTTCTGGGAGTTTGCTTTCTGAGGAATTCGCCAGGTGTCAGCAGCTAACAGTCAAATGCTTGTAGCGTTTGATCTATTCCAACAATATGTGCTGATTTTTTAATATTTTGTAAGTTATATATATTGCTTCAACATACTGAAATTTTATGAAAATTGAAACATTTTGAAAGTGATTTCTCTCATAAAACGTTATAATGGAGTTAAATGGCAATCCTATATGTGTTCGTATACCTAAACCGAGGACATGGAATTTTGTGTATTATAGATATTTAGCAGGTTTTGTGGCATTTCTTTAATTTGTGTGTGGATAGTGTGCGGTATTCATGAATTTTTCACCATTGCAACCATAGTTTTCGTTCACGTGGATTTTTATTACATATGTAGGATTATATCTACATGCTAATAGCGGCGGTGTTTATCCCCCCCCCCCCCCCTTGAATGCTAAAGACATGGAGTTAGTGCCTTTTTATTTTCTTTATTTTCATATAGTAACCAATATTTCAAATCACTGTAAAATATTATACACTTTCACTGAGGACTACTGGACTCAGACACAGCCTAACCGAAAAAGGTGTCGAAATGGCCACCAAAAATTGAACGGTGGATAATAGGTGTCTCTGAAATTCATCACCACAACCTATATAGTCGATCATAAATAAGCTAGGTTAGGCATTGCAGAATGCATTTGGAATATTATTTGCAATTTTGGCACCATATCTGGTCAAGTACGCATTTTTCCGATTTTTTTACCATATTTTTTTTTCGATATTGCCGTAGAACCACATTTTTGACCCCATATGTGTCTCTTGCCGTTTGATCGATTGCAGTCCATCATATAAATGTGTTTTATAAATGAATTTCATACAGCACATAAATTAGTCCCCTGTACAAGGCACCTATGTGACCTAATGTCGGTGATCTCTGGCTTACAGAAACCATATTTTCAACAAATTGTCTACGTTTTTGTGTTTTGTCAAGATTAAAACCTTGGAATTTTTGCTTAATTTAGAAATATACTATATTGAGAGTGTGGTGGTAGCATTTTGCGACATTTGAATACTATTGGTGTAGACAGCAGTATGGTAGAAAGTGTTTGGTGCTAAGCAGCGGGGTAGGACTACCAACTCTTTTAAAATTTTGACATATTTAGTCCAAGGGGAATCAAACTGATGGTAATATATGGGTGAATAATATATTTATCTGAAACAAACCCCAAATTGTCCTTGAGCATGTTTGATCGGGCGTCAAATCAAAATTTCCAAAGAAAATCTCACTTTTTTGTTCAAAATATTTTCTTTCTTAAGTGCAAAAATCACTGTTTTATTTCTTCTCTACAAGTCTTCCCTTTTCACATAAGAGCTCAATAATTGGGGATTATCACCTCTGTATGTGGGGTGTTATAATTGTAAAATGTGAAGAAAATTGCCATTATTTAGGTTATGGACCTGTATTGATTTCCTTATATGGTCAAAATGAGGCATCAAAGTACTATATTATTTAAAAACTCCCAGTTTCTCCTCCAAATGCACATGTATCACTTTAAAATGTCTCTGTTTTGGTTTGTATAGTGGTATTATGGGTATTCCTCTATGTACATGTGAATTTTCATGTTGATTGGAGCTGTTACTGTGCGCATGAATACATATAAACAAACCGGCCCTTTCTGGGAGTTTGCTTTCTGAGGAATTCGCCAGGTGTCAGCAGCTAACAGTCAAATGCTTGTAGCGTTTGATCTATTCCAACAATATGTGCTGATTTTTTAATATTTTGTAAGTTATATATATTGCTTCAACATACTGAAATTTTATGAAAATTGAAACATTTTGAAAGTGATTTCTCTCATAAAACGTTATAATGGAGTTAAATGGCAATCCTATATGTGTTCGTATACCTAAACCGAGGACATGGAATTTTGTGTATTATAGATTTTTAGCAGGTTTTGTGGCATTTCTTTAATTTGTGTGTGGATAGTGTGCGGTATTCATGAATTTTTCACCATTGCAACCATAGTTTTCGTTCACGTGGATTTTTATTACATATGTAGGATTATATCTACATGCTAATAGCGGCGGTGTTTATCCCCCCCCCCCCCTTGAATGCTAAAGACATGGAGTTAGTGCCTTTTTATTTTCTTTATTTTCATATAGCAACCAATATTTCAAATCACTGTAAAATATTATACACTTTCACTGAGGACTACTGGACTCAGACACAGCCTAACCGAAAAAGGTGTCGAAATGGCCACCAAAAATTGAACGGTGGATAATAGGTGTCTCTGAAATTCATCACCACAACCTATATAGTCGATCATAAATAAGCTAGGTTAGGCATTGCAGAATGCATTTGGAATATTATTTGCAATTTTGGCACCATATCTGGTCAAGTACGCATTTTTCCGATTTTTTTACCATATTTTTTTTTCGATATTGCCGTAGAACCACATTTTTGACCCCATATGTGTCTCTTGCCGTTTGATCGATTGCAGTCCATCATATAAATGTGTTTTATAAATGAATTTCATACAGCACATAAATTAGTCCCCTGTACAAGGCACCTATGTGACCTAATGTCGGTGATCTCTGGCTTACAGAAACCATATTTTCAACAAATTGTCTACGTTTTTGTGTTTTGTCAAGATTAAAACCTTGGAATTTTTGCTTAATTTAGAAATATACTATATTGAGAGTGTGGTGGTAGCATTTTGCGACATTTGAATACTATTGGTGTAGACAGCAGTATGGTAGAAAGTGTTTGGTGCTAAGCAGCGGGGTAGGACTACCAACTCTTTTAAAATTTTGACATATTTAGTCCAAGGGGAATCAAACTGATGGTAATATATGGGTGAATAATATATTTATCTGAAACAAACCCCAAATTGTCCTTGAGCATGTTTGATCGGGCGTCAAATCAAAATTTCCAAAGAAAATCTCACTTTTTTGTTCAAAATATTTCCTTTCTTAAGTGCAAAAATCACTGTTTTATTTCTTCTCTACAAGTCTTCCCTTTTCACATAAGAGCTCAATAATTGGGGATTATCACCTCTGTATGTGGGGTGTTATAATTGTAAAATGTGAAGAAAATTGCCATTATTTAGGTTATGGACCTGTATTGATTTCCTTATATGGTCAAAATGAGGCATCAAAGTACTATATTATTTAAAAACTCCCAGTTTCTCCTCCAAATGCACATGTATCACTTTAAAATGTCTCTGTTTTGGTTTGTATAGTGGTATTATGGGTATTCCTCTATGTACATGTGAATTTTCATGTTGATTGGAGCTGTTACTGTGCGCATGAATACATATAAACAAACCGGCCCTTTCTGGGAGTTTGCTTTCTGAGGAATTCGCCAGGTGTCAGCAGCTAACAGTCAAATGCTTGTAGCGTTTGATCTATTCCAACAATATGTGCTGATTTTTTAATATTTTGTAAGTTATATATATTGCTTCAACATACTGAAATTTTATGAAAATTGAAACATTTTGAAAGTGATTTCTCTCATAAAACGTTATAATGGAGTTAAATGGCAATCCTATATGTGTTCGTATACCTGAACTTTAATATTTATGAAAATTGGAACTTGAATGTGAACATCCCATTAAACCTGCAGAAGACACACCACCAGTTTGCATGGCTGATTCGGGGCAGATCTAGAAATTTTGAAGGCCCAGTTGTGATATGTTGCTATGCGAGCTGAAGGAAGCCCCTGTCAGCAGGTGGTAGGTGGTATTCGCGTGCATGATACAGCATCCCATATCTCTCCTGGGTCTAATTATCAAGCATTATTTTACCCCCATAAATGTATGATCACTGTAGTTGAAACAAAATATGACATAAAATATTACTTGGATTTGGACCCCATCAAATGAATATGTGCAGTTGGACATTCATTTCTCTCTTTCATAGAAGGTGAAGTGCTTTCACTGAGAACAAGTGGGTTGGCTACAGATCGAATACACTGCTCTCGACATGGGGCCCCGGAAGCCCAAACTACTTTCCGGTGAAATTTATCTTGGAAACATTTACTCCCCTCTCTTTCCCTCCTTTTTCCTTCCTTCTTTTTCTCTCTTTTTAGGAAGAGCAGGGCTCTTCCTCTATGATGTTGTTTTTTTTTGGATTTTTGAAATTTTTCTTTTGTTTACATTCTTGAAAGTGCCACTTGGAACCACAACAGGCCATTCAACTGTGGCCATGCAATTGGGAGGGCCCGGGGCCCGTTGGGAGGAAAATGACGCCCGTGTACCTAATCATGGTTAATGTAATAAGTTATTAGCGATAATGATCCCAGGAGACGTGTGTTCCGACCGTTTTTTGTTTTTTTTTATGTCACCGTTTCATACCCATCACCCCTCCGTTTTGATCTTCACTGAAACATTGCAGCAGCTTTCTTGCAATCATATGCACTCAAAGTTTTGAATATACATTCCGCACAATATATAGATACAGTATGCTATTGCAAAAATGAAAAACAAGTTGATACGGCAACATAATAATTATCGTTTTAGTGGTGGTATTCCATATTTTAGTAGGCAAATTCTATCAGCCTGGTGCCCCTGAGCCAGTCAGCCAGCCAGCCAGCCAGCCAGATAGTCACTGAATTGTCCAATCAGGAAGCTGTCTTGGCGGACACACCCACATGTTTATGATTTACACGTGGATATAATTATATGCAATTTATCACGTGAGCAAATCCCGCCAATTAGCGATAAATACTGACGCACTGGGGTGCTCCCACGAGATCGTGGAATCTACTGGGTGCGGTATTTGTGGGAATACTTGTTACGACCCAAATAAATGTTATTTTTTATGACTCTTTCCTACTTCACTGGGAATACTTCGTAAAAATATCACCACACAAAGCTTGTTTATGGGGAAATTTAATCAGAAATGCCTACTGAAGTGAAGCGAGATTTCACGAGATCTAGGAACAGACTCAACAGTCGGAAACAACCAGAGAAACAACAAAACTTGGCAGATTTACCGAACTTTTACAGTACACTTTGTCGGGGGAAAAAACTTAGTTTCCTCCTGAAATAAGCAGAAACAAATGGATACTAGCTCATTTATCATGTTTATGATAGTTTTATATTGCCGACGAAAATTGTCAGTGCTGATTTTGATAGCAGTCACGCTAGCGGCAATTCTGGTTGTTTGACAGGTCGACGGTCTTTGCTGACAGTGACACTCATTCACTCACATATACGATGATCTTCAAACCAGCATTTGGGCAAAGAAAAACATGATCGCAATTTTTTTAGCAGTGATGAAAAAAGCTTTCATGCATGTCATAAATTATTGGAGATGCAAATAAGTTGTTGAAATGTCTCTGCAGTATGAATCAAAACACTGGAAAAAAAACATGAAAAAGACTCTGATCTAGATCTAGCTAAAAAAACCGTTGTACCTCCTAAATAAGAGAAAAATATTCAGAACCTTGAAAATCTTACACATCGGTCCAAATAATACTTGGGTGATTTTTATACGGGCTCAATAAGGTAAAGCTTCTGAATTGTAGAGATTTCATGGCTGTAACTGAATAAGGTAACATTAGTTTAACTAATTAAGTTTGATTGGCCACAATGAAAATAGTTATGACAAGAAACATTTATTATTGGGCTCAACAATGTGAAGGTTCTAGGGCCCGGAAGAGTCGACAGGTACCCAAATTCGGGGCGAGTCATATACAATAATCTGGGTCGGAATTTCTTTATCCATAACCGAGAACGAATAAAGATAAACTTTTGAATATTTATGATAAACAGTATTAAAATCCAAGAATGACAAGGAAATCATCGGGAAAAAAAAGAAGTATAGTTTCATGAGGTCATGACATTGTGATCTTTTTCAAACTTATCATTCAAATTTTCTTATATATTTGGACGGGTTGGGTCAGACCACACAGCTACTCGGGTCGGAAATTTCTAACTCGTCCGGGCCCTAAAAAGTTCTGTCCAATCATGGCTGTAACCGGATATAGGTTATCATTACTTTCACTAGTTAAGTCCATTATTGACCACAATAAAAAATAGTTACATGTAATACAGGAAACATTTTTTATCCCAACAACATATAGATTCTGCCCAGTACAGTTACAATATGGCCACAACATATATGTAACAAATCAAATACAGTATTCAAGGATTTTTAAATAGTTCTATGCAAACATTTTCGAAGCTCTTCCTTTGAGGCCAGTGGCCCTTGTTCCTTCTTGTTTTCTATCTTATTTCCCCTAAACCCGCCCCTGCATCAATTTGTTTGGGAACACACGAATGCGCTGAAACTCAAGCAAACTAGTTGAGCTTAAAGACGAACTGCATGTATAATCCCGAATCAGGAATGCGCCAGTTCTCCATTCACTTATAATGTAAATATAAAGGTAACAAAATCATGAACTTGCAAACATCCATTTGGCTCCAGAATTTAATGTGGCGACCTATAGCCATCAAGGATCACCAACCGAGACTTTGTTCTTGATTAAATATGATTGATGGGGCATGAGCAGAAAAAAACGCCTATTCGCCAGCTGGCAGCACTGTTTTAGTGGTAAAATGACGTCATAACGTTATTTATTATGACGATTCCATGGCATTACTCCAAACATACGGAATTTTCAGGCCAAATATCACGTGCATGGTTCACAACAGAACAATGCTGCCACCTATCGAATGAGCTTTGCTCACGCCCCATTGTCTGTTAATCGCCATTTTCGAATGTCATTTTGTGACTTATTTCTCAAAAGACAAGGTACACTCAAATCATGCCCAACGGCCGGATTGTTTTTTTTATTGCGGACAACTAGTAACGCTAGTAAAGCTCACTGGTGAGTTGCGCTCGGGTGTAACAAATCCGCCTATTGTCACAGGGCACAACCGGTTCAGTGATTCTAGGGGTGTTTTATGATTCTAGGGGCAGATCCCATGATTCTGGGGGCAAGGTTTCATGATTCTAGGGGAAATTCTTGTCAAGACAGGTGGAGTGTCCCTGAATATTGAGCAATAATGATATGAAATCTGCCACAATCAAAACATTTATTTTTCGATTAGTTGGCTCAATTGTTGCAGAGTGCACACAAAAAGAGATTTCATGCAGGGTGTCTCCTATATTCGTGTATTAAGCTCCACAAATTCCTGGTGGACTGTCAAGGCTACAATAAGTACTTAGGAATCATACATTTTGAAGCATTTGGTCATGTTTCGGGTTGATTTTAGATGGAAAAACATCACAATTTCCTTTGGTGATGGAATTAAAACTAGAAAATGTGCTGATTTTATGCAAATTGAATTTTTGGGGGAAAATATGATTCTAGGGGCAGGTTACCATGATTCTGGGGGCAAACACCCACATATGTCTGGTAAAAAAAATGCTCGAATTATGTTCAAAAGCCAGATAAAAGCAATTGATTTGAAATCTGATACTCCACATATAGGTGTTATATATTGGAAATTCGTAATTAATAAAATTAATAATATAGATGCTAAATAATAAGTTCATTGCAATGTATAAATGACAATGCCTGTAAATTATACAACTAATGTTAACGTGAATGACCAAGCGAGGGTATAGTGGAAAGTATAGGAAAATCAATATAACAGTGCCGGTCGGCATCAGCCGAGCCGTGCCTGTCCAGGGGAAAGGAATGTTAATGAAATGCACAAGACATTATATGGTGGGCACAAAAAGTGAAAGCGGGAAAGCTCTGGGTCTTTTTGGTTACTAAAGGGGTTACTTTTGGAATGCCTTTTAGGGTCTTGTATTGGAAACGTTATTTGATATATATATATAATATTTGGAACATCACTGCTGAAGAAATGTATAACTTGGACATCAATAAACTACATGGGAAATAATATTGGACTCCTATGATGGGACTTCCCACTTCATTCGGAGACCGTGACATACGGTCCCGTCCCCCGGTAATGTGTCTCCAACAACACCCACAACACAGACCATTACATAGGTTAGGAATTCCTAGCTGATGTGCTGTGATACAGAATCTACCTCTTCTTAATAATATTGTTGAAATAAACAGTTCCATGATTTTAGCGTGTTTACATAAAGTCAATTCATGAAAATACTCTCTTCATATGATGGCATATTGCACCGGGAGGAGCCTCGAGAAGTCAAGCGGGCGAGTATTGAATCTATTGATGTTAGTACTTCACAATTATTTGTACATTCAGAGTCGTACCTTAGAGATTAACAAAACGCTGCTTTAATAATCTCATGTCTGGCCCAAAGCGTTGGAGGCACAAGAACCCCAAATGGCTAACAAAGAAACCTTATTCATGTAACAAAAATTTTACTTATAGGCCTACATTGTATATTTACATTATCTGTCGATATCACGGCAGCATTCGAGATTTGACATTTGATTTACGTTACAATCTATTGACGGGGGTGAAAATTTGTGAGGTTTCATTCCGAATATTCCAGCGAAAACGAATAATTGTGAAATACTGACATCTACAGATTCAATACTACCCTGCTTGACATCTCAAGGCACCTTCCGGTGCAATATGGAAATATGAGGAGAATATTTTCCATGAACTGGCTTTATTTACATGTAAACAGGTTAAAATCATGGAACTGTTTATTTCAACAATATTATTAAGAAGATGTAGATTCAATATCACAGCACATCAGCTAGGAACCTATGTGGAGTATCAGATTTCGAATCAATTGCTTTTGTCTGGTTTTTGAACATAATTCATCATTTTTTTCACAAGAAATGTCTGGGTGTTTGCCCCCAGAATCATGATAAACTGCCCCTAGAATCATATTTTTCCCCAAAAATCCAATTTGCATAAAATCAGCACATTTTCTAGCTTTAATTTCATCACCAAAGAAAATAGTGATGTTTTTCCATCTGAAGTCAACCCGAAACATGACCAAATGCTTCAAAATGTATGATTCCCGAGTACTAACTGTAACCTTGACAGTCCACCAGGAATTCGTGGAGCCTAATACACGAATATAAAAGACACCCTGATTGAAAACTTCTTTTGCGTGCACTCTGCAACAATTGAGCCAACTAATCGAATAATAAATGTTTTGATTGTGGCAGAATTTATATCATTTTTGCTCAATATTCAGGGACACCCCACCTGTCTTGACAAGAATTTCCCCTAGAATCATGAAACCTTGCCCCCAGAATCATGGGACCTGCCCCTAGAATCATAAAACACCCCTAGAATCACTGAACCGGTTGTCCCCTGTGATTGTATTCCTCTCGCAGAAATTCAAGTCGTATATGCATCCATTATTGGATGGTCACACAAAACGTACATATCAACAATAGCTTGTTAGTAACGCTGAAGATGCGACGCATCGTTTGCTGACACGTGTAAATGTAATATCTATAATCATCAATTTGTACAATCCCTGTGATACTTTTCATAGAACCATGTCTCGGTTCATCATCCATGGCTATACATAGTTAACGAAGTTTCAGGAAGAAGGGTTGGGTAGGCTTGCTGATTTTGTTACCTTTACGTTCACATTACAAATGAATGGGAGAGCGGTTCACTACTGTAATAGTGTTTGGTCTGTTACCCGCAGTCAATCCTTAAGCTCGTTTACATTAACTCAGAAAAACGAACTTCCAAACCTGGTGAACCAAAACCAGATCACCTCTGTACAGCAACGAACAGTACTAACCACTTCACGACTTCGCCCACCTACTTGTTCACTTCAAAGAAAACGCACACGGTCGCTCTGCTGGCTTGAATATGACGTTTTTGACATTAGAGCGTTGGGGGCAAAGCCCCCAACCCTCTACATGTCTATGTGCTGACTTTTTTATGCAGGTTTCATGCCAACCTATCGACGCACGTTTTGGCATGTAAACGTTTAGATACCTACTTCAAATGAGGAATTCCTTCGTCCTTGACATAAAATCTCTCGAATTGATGTGAAACTTTGACTATTCCACAGATCTATATATCAGGTATGAATCGATGTGGTACATGTAGGTTTGAGAAAATTACGTAAAATGTTCAGATTACTGTATCTAAAAACGTCCCAAAATGGCGGAGCCGATGGAAATTGACGTTCCCAGAATGCAAAGCAAATTTTACCACAATCACGCGTATTTTGGAAAACAATTTCTGTTCAGTAATTCGTGCATGCATACATTCATGTATAGGCATCTGCGTGTGGACATTTTTGGCGTTATGAAGTAAACACAACGATTCTTCTGCGATGCCACGGCTACATTTACCGTAATTTGACGTATTTTATAACATGACAATTAAGCTGGTGTTCTGTGCTGGATTGCGAAGTCTTTTTATTCTTAACTGGTTTTTTAATTTGCCCAGTATAAAAGGCATGTGTTAGGCTACATCTGATGATATCAGATGCAGATATTCCTCATAGTTTCCAATGTTTTGAGGATATTTTAATGAGGTTCCATATCATTTTAGCAGACGAATCTGTTCCATTGATCGATTTTAAAATAAATGTTTACTTATTAGTAATATGAACAATTATACGGAAATGAATTGGAATCATGTAGGGGATGAAATTATGGCTTCTTCTTTTTTCTTTCTTTTTTTTGGGGGGAGGGGGGGGGGGGTAACATTGTGTAGGATACATTCAGCGTCGTGGTGCTGATGATGTGCTCAAGCTCTAATGTCGTCTTCCGCAGTTTGCTGCATTTTCTTGTTGCCACAAAGTCACGTTTTTACGCTGACGCTCTTAGAACTCTGAAATGGCCTGTGAATCGGATAAAAGTGTGATCAAAGCTGTATTTCTTGCTTATTTCTTTTGATTCGGTGATGATTTGGTAATTTTAACGCACTAAAATGCCTCTACCACCAACTGGCACATGATAAAAGCGTTATTGCACAATATGAGGTTTCATGCCTTGCCTCGGTCCAAGAAGCTCCGTTTCACGTCGGGCTTCTCAAAGACTGAGTAAGGTGCGGTATTTGACTTTCACCATGGTGATCTAACCCCCCTCATTGTCTAGATAGGCCCCTAGCACCAACTCAGATACCATAGCTCACTACTGTGCTCATACCGCACCCTAATGGAAAGACTTGACCCTCGAGCTTAAAATAGTTCAGCCCAATGGTGCTAAGCCCCACATTGTGCAATAAACCCTATAATGGGCTAGTGCTGACTAATTTCGTGGATTACCAGTTGAACGTACAAATTAGCCTACGTCCAAACCCCACCCCAAATGGCGAAAGCTAAAACAGATAATCCATCCACCGCATAAATGCGATCCATTGAACTGAGTCAGTGTGGGCCGTTATGATTGCTTTCATGAAAATTTTAACGCGAGCACGGAAATACCGGAAAAGATTGTTTCTAGGTAACACAAACAAGATGGCCGCGGCCGGTATTTTTGTTGTTTAATTTTAAATGTGCACTGCATAGATTCTAGATCTAGTTGAACTCCAAATCCAAGGTAGTCTACAGAACACTCAATTGAAATGAGTAGATCTAACTTGAGAATTCAATGTTGAGATCTAGATAGTAGGCCTAGATCTCTATGTAGATCTTTGAATACCATACAGTAGATTTAGAACTAGACTCGACGTCGATCGTGATTCGTGGTTACGTCTTACACTACGTTACAGCATAGCATTGTCTGTGAGGCAGCCTGAACGACGTCGCTCAGGCTGTCTGTGAGGTTGCCTACAAGGTAGACCTAAATTGCACTCATCGAGTGCGAAGCACGAGTCGCTTCTGAGTAAGGTGCGGTATTTGACTTTCACCATGGTGATCTAACCCCCCTCATTGTCTAGATAGGCAAGGGGTGGGGTATCTAGTAACTCTGGCAAGCGTATTCCATTCTCCCAAAGGCAGGGAATACGCTATGGCGTATTCGCCGTCCGATTACAGGCCGAATTTTGGCCCGGTACGCAGGCTGCGTACTTCGCCATTATTCACAGATAAACGACATTTATTCCGGATATAGATCTAGCTCTATAATTCACAAGAGGGAATGGTTTGCAATCATTTTCTGGTGCAAAAAGCATAAACGAAGCTACTGTGTACTTATCGTAAATAACAAGCAAAATATCCCGAGCTGTCAAATCTGCCAACTTCGTGTTGATATTGCTGCCATTTTGCCATGGCACTCACGCGAGATTCGCAGAGAATCATGGGTAAGAAGTGGGCGTGTCTAAAACTGTGTTGAAACGTGACACCTGTAGACGTGACATTATCATGACGATGTTTTCGAAGGAATATGGATCAAATTATTATATTATTTGATGAAAAAAAGCAACATATGAATTGCTTTCATTGAATAATCCGATAGATAGATCAATTCACATCGTCTCCCAAGTTGACGAGATGATCTACTGCGCATGCGCACTGCAGCATCCGCTATCTTGAAAAGTTGGAAAATAAACAAAATGAACGCGCTAAATTGCACTGCTTTATTTTCACATTTACATCCTCTGAATGGACGACATGTCACTCTTTTGATGTCATAAAGGTCAGTTAAAACCAATCTGCATCATATTTCACGCGTGACAATTATTCACACGCACTTGAATCGAAGTGTCAAAATCGTCTGATGAGTTCCGGCTTCAGAGAAAAAACCTACATGGCTGAACCTACTGTTAAAACATCGATCGAAAATGCAGGTTCAGCCGTGGAGCAGGGTTAGGTATCTAGCCCAAAAATGGCTCTCCAAGTCAAACCATTTGGGGCTAGAATCTGCTGTTTTGCTCTAGATAGAGCTTATACGAGTAGGCGAGTACTCGTTGACGGTTACAAAAAGGCTTCAAATCGGTTAGGAATTGGCTAACCGGTTACTGGTGAATTTCAAGAAGTGATACGATACATTGATAGAAAGAAGTGATAGAAACAATACATTCTCCAGTAATTTCGAGCTTTTTGTTCTAAATGTATTCGTTTTTGGGCGTGTAATGTTGTTTTTCATGGCAATTCATGCCGTCATTGTAATTTATGCCTCTACATCGGTTCAGCATGTGCGAGTTCCATTGTTTTGTCAACTTTTGTGGTTATGTTTTCAATCGATCACGAGACTGCGTGCAGCATTTAATGTAATTGTCTACTGCGAATGCTGCCAGACGATTAGACGTGTGCTTATTTCGAATTTTCGATGTCCCGGCAATAGTATATTGTGATTTCAGACCTATGATTAGCATGTTTATGTATACGACTACTACATTAAAATCTTTCCAAACTCAAGTCTACAGTGGTATTGCAATATAACGAGTAACCGGTACACTACCGAGTACTCGGTTACGAAAATCTCTACTCGTATTAGCCCTAGTTCTAGATTCTATGAGTATTCCTGAGGCGAATGTTCGTTTTGTAAGCTTGCTGTTTCCTTCTTTAATCGTTGCACATCACCATTGTCATACTTGTACTGTGTCCTTTGTAACCCTTTATACATCGTTGCATGTCGCAGTGATTTCCATTCCAATTCCTTCTACCATCGGCAGCGTTCAGCGCCAAATCGCACTGATTCAGTGTGCATC
Organism: Terebella lapidaria; assembly: GCA_949152475.1. Lineage (NCBI taxonomy): Eukaryota > Metazoa > Annelida > Polychaeta > Terebellida > Terebellidae > Terebella > Terebella lapidaria. Next base: position 32,840,841 of record OX424560.1, read on the forward strand.
GTTCTCAACTTCTCAGGTCGTCCCAGATCATCCTACCGTTCTACATCTCCGTTTAAAGACAACAAGAACCGCATGATGCAAACCAAACAGGAGTGAAGTGCAAAGACTCGCAACGACGCAGATATAGGAATACAGGAGAACACACAACGATTGTGAGAAAATCATGTTGGAGCCATGATTGATTTGAACATTTCGAAACTGTTGTGGCACATCTGCGACCTTTCTGATATACATGTACAACGAAAGAAATGCCGACCTACAACGGCCTACAACTACAACGAATCAGAACGTTGTTGACGAATGTCCCCAAGAATGTTAATTCGTTGTAGTTCGGCACCCACATTCATGACAGCTGGACTGAGATCTAAGTTCTCCATTGCCAGCCTACCCGAGCACACAGTCACACTCATTGACTCACACTCTGACAGTGCCGCAGTGCACGAGTGCAGTACAAGGCTGTTTTGGGGAGTTGGTTGTAGGTTTACTGAATGTGTTTTAGAAACTTGTTACGAGGTATCTGTTGAATGCAGATGACATTCTCATCAAATAGGTCCCACAACATCATGAACATTATGACGAGCTGATTACATCATGAACATTATGACGAGGCTGATTCAGTTAAAATAGTAACAACAATTTAATGTTTTCCGTCAACTTCTATTTATCTTGGAGAATCCTGGAGGGTGGTTGTCGGGATGGGGAAGGGGCACACTCAAATCAGAACATTCGAAATAATAAGTGAGACCCATATCACAATATATGGCCATGCAGATTAGTATTTCATTGAAAGGAAAGATAACTAGATTGGTTGTTTATTGTGACATCAACCATCTCTTTGGATAAAAATATTAATTAACTCATATCCTGTATTCTGGTGTCAGTTTGGTATTTGTTTTCAGTCGTTTTACTAGCAATATTCCCGTTTTGCATAAAATTGGTACAGTTGAAAGTATTCAATGGATATACACAGGAGAGATAATAGCTGATGATCGTCCATTTTCGCACAATCCAGTCCAGGTTTTTCGGATAGCTATGGTGGATGTACAATAAAAATCTGCATACATCTATTGTTATGCCAATAAAATTAAGTGAAACTGAACGTAAAATCGTGATTGGTTCCCCTTACTTTGTATAATGTACATGTAGGCTTGTACGAACACTGGTCACAAAATTACAAGCACTGGTCTCACTAATAGTGGACAGATATGAGATAGCAAGTCGCTGATTGATGGCATCGATATTTGCCCATACTGGCACTATATGTAGTTCCTACTGTACAGTAACAGTAGGAGTGAATAGTGTATGTTGATCTATGTGCGTCATCTTATCCAACTACCAAATAATCAAATTCATGCGATGAACAAGATTGAACGGATGCCATAGAAAGAGGCCTTCCTTTCTTATGAAGTGTGTCTTGTTTCAGCCATGAATGGAGTGCAGTCTGTGCGTGGCGATGAGCCAGCCATGTTCCTACAGCGTCCGACCTCGGCACGCTCACAAGATGTATCTCATGTCTTGACACGAACGTTCCGAGAGTTCTTCACCCGCGAGGCGGTCCCCCCTGACACGGTCCAGTACCTGACCACCTCACGTGGAGGGGAGGACGAATACCATGAGAGATATGTCCAGGCTCTCAAGCAGGTCTGCATGATAGTGTATCTTCAGTAGAAACTTGATATTGTTAGCATATATTTATGCATGTTAGCATACCCTGCTGATGTATGCATGTATCATCATGTGCAGTGTGAATGTGAATAACCCCAGGTTCAGGATGAGCGAGAAAGGCGGATGGCGGATGCCGCAATGCTGGAGCGTCACATTATGCAGGCACAGGCGCGAGCGATGTCGGCAGACGAGAGAGAGCTTAATCGGGTGTCCAGTGGAACAGCGTCCTTCCCCGACCTGGGACTGCCTCCCGGTAAGCTTGTCACACCCTTGTACCATTAGGTTTGGTCAAATATGTACACTGAATGTTGGAATCAATTTTAAAATCAGCCAAATTTAGCATTCTTGTTTGTCACGCAAACTTGAAAGTACATCTCGAGATAGTTGGGAATATATAGGGAATATGCACAGTTCGGATACTCAGCAACAGATTCTCAGAAACTTGCCGTTAATCGTACATGAAAACAGTGGATAGAGAATGATCGGCCTGCCTACATTGCCGGTTGCCACAGTATTTAGACAAATACCAATGACGTCATCAGACTGTGTATAGAACTCGCCCACATGGCGGGCCGCTTTGAGGAAAAAAATGATGCGAGATTGGCCCAATTTTGAATCTTGATTTGAAAACTCAATTTAGGCACATAACACACATTTTCATACCCAAATATGTACGATTTCTCATTCTATAGACAATATAAAGCTATCGCAGTCTAATGAATAAATTTTGTCAATTCTAAAAGTGATTATAGTTTTAATAACAACATACAAACTAATTATATGCACATTTTCAGCAAATCTCCATACACAGAATAAACTTATTTCAAATCTAATGGTAACAATTTTGAATCATATTATTTTTTTTATCTGGAGGACAAGTTGAAGATAATAAACAACTGTAGATGTTTTTTGCCTCGTTACTGCCACACCAGCAGAGCTTTTGCCTATGGTTCAGCAAAGCTGAAAGGTATCATAAATTTGGAAGAGCTTGACATACTTCACCACGTTCACCTGAGAGTCAACTGGCAAAAGCTGGCGTTATGCCCCAGTGTTAAATATAACCCCATCATGGAAGTTCTGGGTACCGGATTCAATCACAGTTTTGTGCCAGTGCCAGATCCTCAAATCTCAGATTCCTAGGGTCTCATTTTAAAAACTGATATTTAGTGTTGGAGTAAACATGGTAAATGGGGATGGTTTTTGATTTCATACTTGCTGCTTTATAAAAAAAGTTTCCATGGGCTTTAGAATTTAGAGGTTTTATTTAGAGGTTTTGAGCTCAGTTCATTCTGAAAATTGGGTGTATTGTCTAAAGGGTTCACAACAGAACATTTACTTAGAGTTGTCTAGTAGTATAACCATGTTACCCACATTTGTTCACTCACCAAACTATAACAATGATAACTGTATTGGAAGATTGTGTCTTGTACATTTATTTCTTTTCCAGTTCGATCGTATTTTCGGTCATGTATTGACACAGAGCTGATGAAGAAACACAACTTGATAACACCAGAAGATTTCGCTCCCGAGCAGAAGTTGATGGTGCCACCTCCCTCAGGTAGAGATTCCTTCTCTCTCTCCCTCTCTCTCTCTCTCTCATGTGTTGACAGAGCCTGACAGATTTGTGACATCTAAGACTATATCGCTGTTTGTTACCAGTACCAGATGTGCCTAACTATGCGCGGGACACGATGTCCTCCAACAAGCGGCAAGACAGTGGCTGGGAGAGTCCGCTGCTGTCCTGTCGCTCAGACGAGGATCAGCTCCTGTCTCGCTCAGGGTCCCCCTTCAGTGTGGACGAACCACTACCGCCGATAGCCAGACCGGTCAGTAAATAGATCTCTTCTTTCATTAATTGGCACTATTTGGAAAAAGATTTGAAATTTGTCAGATTCGAAACATCTAAAGCTATATTCCAAAATAAATATCAATGTTTGCTTTTATCTCCACGATATCATCAAAGGACATTTGTACATAGAATGGAGTGCAGTTTGGTGTTTTGTCTGATAGACAGGGGAGGCGCGGACTAGTCAGGCCTGGAAGGAGCAGGTCTCAGCTGAAGAGAGAGAACAAAACCGAGTAGAGCTCGCCAACCAGCAGGCTAAAGTGGACTTCTTGAAGAACCCACGCCACATTCCACCGTCCGCGTGTGGCGGCCAGAGGTCTCTCGTCAAACCTCACAAACGCCGGCCCAAGGAGGTCGGAATCAAACCCAAACCTGACAAACCAAGGTACACATAGCCTGAGTTGGAGCCAAGTCACCATGGCAACCTTGTTGTCCCCAGCTTGACGATGTACTATTGTTGCTAGGTTATAGTTTCAGCATGTTCAGAGAGATATCTGTTTTGCAGTACGACGGAACCATCTGTTGTGTTCGTTGCGTCGCCATCAAAGATCACGTTTTCTGACTACAAAGTGGGGCAGGTGTATGAGGTCAGTTACATGGATCATCGTATAGTCATATCTCAATATCATTGCCACAAATTCATCAACCTGAATTTGGCTTGAGTCTCAAAATATTTCTCACATTTGGCAGATTGTCTTGGAACTGAAGAACGTGACATCTGTGATGCGGCCTGTCAGAATGATTCCACCCAAAACTCAATATTTCTCCATTGGTCTAGGTACTGAGGGCTATTGCAGAAAAGATCGTACCTCACCCCGGGGCGACAATTTATTGATTAAATTAAGAGGGGTTATGTGGATGAACAATGAGGGGTTATCAGAAATATCTGCAGTCACCAGCTGGCAGCATTGCTTTATCAGTCTTATGACGTCATTATATTGTTTTTGCTGGCAATATCAATATTAACGTAATTTTCCAGCCAAAATGTACGTCATTAATGATTACAGACGATATCCGTTCATGATTTTGGCGCCAAAAAGGACTGATAGTACAATGCTGCCCTCTGTTGAATGATGTTTGATAATCCCCTATTCATACCTTCATTACCTTGTGATGGTTGTCGGACAGATAAATACATGCTTAATGGATGGTTGTTCCAGCTTGAATTGTTTTTATTGACCCTGTTGTGCCCAATGCCAAAAAAAAAGATGTTCCCAACCCCATTGCCTTTGAAGAGAAATAAATAAATTTAGTGCCAATCCCCCGGAAAAAGTTTATTGATTTCATTTTGACACAACATCCCTCGCTTTCTAGGGTCTGCGTCCGGTTGCGCGCGCAGTTTGCTTCAATTTTTCTGGTCAACTAAGCAAGCTCATTTTTTTACATCGTTATCTCGAGCATCAGTTTACACAAAATAACAAGCTAATTCTAAGAAAATTCTGTTCCCAATGACGCTCCACCATCTTGCATCGAAAACCAACTGTTTTGACATACGCCAGGGGGCAGCACAACTTATGGCTATAAATAGGCGATTGCTTCAACTGATGCAGTTACGCCCACGAGGAGAGCATCAATATTGAACATATAGTAAAAAATAATTCGCTTTTGCCATAGCTAGCATTGAGGGCAAGGTACTCTGGCGCGACTTATGCCGCAACTAGCAACTGGAAGGTTAAGTGTGGTTGATATGAATCAACATTGTGTCAATTATACTCTTTTTGTTTATTTTGGGGAAGTTGTTCGTTTTTTTCTGTATGGTGGTTAGAAGACTGTGAAAAAAAATGGGTTCAGGGTGGTTGTGTGCTGTTTTTTTTATCAGGGTGGTTGTGCTTTAAAAAAAAAACGTCCTATGGGTGGTAGGGGTGAAAAAATTTTGCCTCCCTGGGATGGGGTACGTTATTTTCTGGAATAGCCCTGAGGATATATATCTGCTTTTGTGGATCATTAGCATTGCTTGTGAGCTGCAGGATTGTTATCTTTACTGGTAACTCATTACTGAATTTACTCTCATCTTTGGCGCTTCTATCACAAGACAGATATGGTAATCACAATACGTAGTTCCTGATCATGCTAGTCAGCGTTTAAAGGAATTATCCAGCTGTTATTGTTCGCATTGTGTTTCCATGGTTACAGGACAGTTTCCTGGGGAGCAGGGTCTGGTTGCCCCGGGGATGAGTTGCCAGTACAAAGTTCGCTTTTCGCCGGACTCACTGGGAGACTTTGATGACAGTGTGTGCGTCCAGACACAGTCTTCCACGGCGCTAGTCGTACAGATCCAGGGGCGCCGACCACCGCCTCAACTCTCGTGTAAGTCTTGAACAAACCACAGCCCGATCCGATACAATACACAGATGAATTAATTGTTGCCTGTAGCTGTAGCCTTGTTTTGTTTGGTTTCAGTGCCAGAGACAATCAGTGTTGGACGATGTTTGACTGGAGGAATCAAGATCAGCCAGTTCCACGTCCGGAATTCCGGTGGTCCCGGTCGCTTCTGTCTGATGCCTAAAGCTTCCTGGCCGACCACCAGCTTCAAGGTAACAATTGCCACTGACAATATGTGACTTGGTGTTAGATATTCCTGTACTCATGTATATGTATATCACAATGTCTGTTAGAGCCTGGCATCTGTGGGTCGCGTCGTCCTGCCACCATTTGAGGTTCGTCCACCCATCTTCGAGCTGCGGAATGGACAGACAATGGTCCTAGAAGTTCTATTCTCTCCCAGCAGCGAGCAGACTTATGAAGAGACTCTGACGGTGGTGTGTGACAACTGCCACGTCCGCCACCTGACACTGACAGGTGTGTAATCTTCCAGACTTGCCTGGCTCTGTTTGTCCTCTATGGTGTTGTTTAGTTTTCCGTCCTATGGTGTTGTTTAGTTTTACGATGTACCTGTGTCATGTTTTCTCCAGGTGAAGGTCAGAAGGTTGGAGTAGAGCTGGTGTCTGTTGACGGAGGCCTCAGTGAACCGGCACCCGGAGAATCTCGCGACATCTCGGCACAGCATCTCATTAAGTTTGAGAATCTTAACCCTTACACCTATCTACAGAAAGTTGTCCTGGTCAAGAACCTGACGTAAGTAGCAGTATCTGATATTCTGTAGTCTGTGGTCCTGTGGTGGGGGTGCTGTCAGTGTACCATGTCCTCCATCTCCAGTGACGTGGCGCTTGGTTACGAATGGATCACAGTCAAGCCTTATATCAAGCCCCTGGTGCCGCCAGGAGACTCCCAACCTCCAACAGAACGAGTCCAGAATCTTGAAACACCCTTCAACATCGAACCAGACAGTGGCACGCTCACTCCCAGTGCTCTCTGCAGATTCGTCCTCACCTTTGCTCCACCCCTCGTAAGCACATACATGTAAACCCATTAGTCATGTCATGATCCATTACATAGTTTGCCTGATGCATCACTGGGATGTACTACGCTATGATTGGTTCTTCGCAGGTAAATGACTACCATGATGCCTGTCACCTAGTACTGAAGGACATCCCCCGACAGTCGGCAGACCCTGAGCCCGCGAGCCAACAGCCCACACAGCCAGAGCTTTATCGGTCTGAGTCGACAGTCACAACCGCCCCTGACCTTGGTCGCTCACGTAAAGGTCAGTATTTCCCTAAAACCTCATGTTGTGAATGTCAAGCGATACTTATCTCTGATTATGGGGGGTGTCAAAGTCAGCCTGCACTGATTCATCAACCATACTATAGATGCAACTGAACAAGCAACAAGCAAAAAGGAGCAGATCATTTGCAGTATTTAGCAAGCCATTTCCGGTATAACGGTTCTTTCAAAGAGTGCACTCCAGTGCAGATGACGTCATCAGCTTCAATGCTAGTCTCATTTTTGGCGAGCTTCCAACTACAAAGCTTGTGCACAAACATTTTCCTCATGATCTATGATAGATAAATCTTCTAGATGCATGAAGTGGGGCTTTGCTTTTCAAGTCAGATCTATTCCTACATGACCACTGTTTCGGCTGCTTTTATTGCTGTCGATTTCTGATTACCACTGCGCTAGTTGGGGCAACATCCACTTGTTTTCTCTCGCGAATATGAGAGGTATTCTAAGAGAGGTATTCCAGAGTTCGTTAGATTTGTGAGGTGAAATAAATATATCTGCTGTCTGGACAATAACTCGGACAATGAATACAAAATTTTGCATTTAGGTCCCTATCCCACCAGGGAACTTTCTTATTGAATTTAGGGTCAGTTCGTCAAGAGACCACTGACCCATGCTCGAAAGCACGCGTTGCCGTAGTTAATTGACATCAATATCATTTTTGCTGAGTCAGCATTTTTTGTTTTCGTCCATACGGAAACATCATAGTGGACTCAACGGCCTGTGCATAGATGTCTTCGAGTTCTCTGTGGAGGGTGGGGGGCAGAGTGGGGAGTATCATTGCCCTGAATCTAAATGTTTTTGCACAGTCAGAATTCTGTTTTCTCATGCTTCACAGGCACACTGAAATACCTCCAAAGGCCCTTTCCTCTAGTTGGGCTTATCTGTTTGGTGTATTTGTTACAGAACCAGCAGTGGAGGATGTGACAGCCCTGGAGTTTGAGGTCAAAGGCACGTGTGAAGCACTGAATGTTCTACTACAACCGTATGCACTGACGATTCCTGGTCAGACGCTGGTACAAACCCTTGTCAAGCGACAGTTCAAGGTGACTATGAAGGGACACTAATCAGCTGTATACAGCGCCAATTCATGGAAGGCACAAACGCTCACTCATTCTGTGATATTTCTTGTTGATGTTCACAGATCTACAACAACAGTTTGGCTGCTGTAGTTTATCAGTGGGAGAACCACAACGGCTCCTATATACTGGAGGTGGAGCCACCCATTGGAGAAATTGGTAACTACAAATCTTCATTTCATCTTATGATAAGCATGTATGTGGTTATAATAAATTATAGTTACTCTATCGTTGTTTACCTTTCTCGATATTGATTCTAAATCAACCTCTCCCACCCATAGTTACTCTATCGTTGTTTACCTTTCACGATATTGATTCTAAATCAACCTCTACCACCCCCCCCCCCCCCCCCAGGCCCACAATGTGATGCAGACCTGGAGTTGAGTCTCTGCGCCTCAGAGCCTTGTAAAATCAACCACACATTGTACTGCTTCATCCACCACCTTGAGGAACCTCTAGCTCTCTGTGTCCAGGCCGACATCAAGGTAACCGTAGCAACTAGGGACTGTTGTCAGGGGTGTATGCAAACATTTTGGTCATGAAAACTCTGTATCACTGAAAACTAGTGATCCATGTAGAGCAAATGAACTTGTCTTGTCATAGTTTGTTTGATATTAGAAATGAACAAAATAATTCTCTGTTTGTGTACTGTATGTTATTAGAATCTGTCTTTTTAGTCATAATATACATTGATGAGTAATAACCTTAACAAGACATCAGGCATGATACACATAATTTATTCAGAGTAACAATGTTTTTGACCAGGGTCCGGAGCTGACGATTGAGGAGAGTGACTTGAACTTTGGCCTGGTGCAGTTCGGAGAGATCGCTGAGACCTCACTTACTCTCACCAACTCCTGCCGAGTCCCCGCCCACTGGAACATCCAAGCCACTCAGCCCCAGGTAGCCATGGTGACAGGCTTAGATCATAGAGCATACATGTGGTGCTGTTGGCTTTGGTTGCTGATGGCTTTTGTATGTGAATGTTCTGTACTCGTTTTGATGCAGGATTTGACTGGGGAATTTGTGTTTGTCCCGACTGGTGGAGAGTTGTCACCCCTGGAGTCCGCCTTGGTGACTGTCCAGTACCGTCCGCACCGCTGCCAGTCCCTCAGGACTGTTTTTGAGGTGCAGGTCAAAGATGGAACAGACAGGTCAGCTACCACATACCTCAAGAGTGACAGAATACAAGTAGGTCATGAACTACTCATCAATGACACTGTAAGCAAGGTTTGATAGTGTAAGGTATTTGTTGTTGCCAGACGGATCCAAGCACGAGCAGAGATCCAAACTCCACAGGTCTGCCTGTTGTCATGTCATGTTGCCCTGGACAACATGTACCTTGATGTTCCAGTCAGCCACCAGGTGTCTCTGCTCAACCAGACGTTGCTGGCTACCTGCTTCCAGTGGGGCGAGGTGGGTTCCTGTCAGTTGAAGATTTCTCTGTGTACATGTACATGTATGTGCTGCTGTGTGTCCAGACCCTACAGACTGTGTGTCTCCTCATACAGGCTAGTGGAGCAGACGCAGACACCTGTCAGGTGTGTGTCCAGCCATCCAGTGGCCGTTTGGCTCCTCGCCAGGAATTGCCGGTGACACTGACGCTGAAATGTCGGTGGGCGGGACCAGTGTCGGACCTGCGGCTGCCAGTGTCAGTGGCCGGGATGGAGGAGGTGCTTTGGCTGAGTGTCAGTGCCAGCGTACATGGCCTCTCTGTGTCCTACAGAACCAACTCGCAGTCACTAGCACAAGGTGGCACTGAGCCGGAGAACACGTCAGCAGAGCAGCAAAACACATCTGGAGAACCTCAGAACAATTCTGTCGAATCTGAGAACTCGCCCCTGTGTTTAGACTTTGGGAGAGCCAACATAGGAGACAACGTCACTCGTTACCTTTTCATACAGAATCACTCTGCTATCCCGGCACCATTTAGCATCACTGTGGAGCACTTCCAGGCCAGACCACCAACTCCACCAGAGAGCAAACCCTCCAGCGGTCTCAAACAGTCAGTCACAGTCAATAAATCACCAGTACATTGAATTGTTGCTTAAAACTTTATCGCAGTAGCATCCATTTATTGAAACTGCTAGATGAGGTAGTATGACATATTTTCCAAAAACATGTGTGCGTAAATATAGCTATCAGTACCGAGGATTGATTCCAGCTCCGTTCATATTTATACGTACACCTGTGTATGAACTTTGTGCCAAAATACCAGAAAAAAACTGGGTTTGTACTCAAAACACTAATGAAGATATAGTTTATTTCATTCATTTGACATGCTTGAGAACAAATTTCAGTATTGTAAATTTCCTCGGACAGCTGCTTTAAGCAAAAATCTGTGTCTTTTGCAGGGTTCAAAGGAGAGGTTTACTGAGTAAAACGCAAAACTTGGCAGATCCCCAGAGCAGAAGTACAGTCAAGGCTCGCTCCGGTATGATACTTAGTTGATGTAAGAAGTCGAATATCCAATTCGTTATATGTGAGACTTGTAACCTTACTTGATCCGTTTGTCCCTCAGAGCTGACTCGGGCGATGCTGAGGGACGAGAAGGGAGCGGCCTTTGCAGCATCTCCAGCCGCAGGTCACTTGGAGCCGTTTTCTGAGCAGATGATTGAAGTGACTGCATTCTCTGACATGTGGGGAGATTATACTGACAGGCTGGTGTGCCAGGTATTGCCATATACCCACCAATAGGGAGCGACAAAATACGGACCACCAGAACTTCCATGACCCTGCATTTCCCCTGTCTGTTTACTGCAGGTAGAGGCCCTGGAACCCGTCTCTGTACCGATCAAGTTCTGTGTCAGTGGCTGTTCGCTACACTTCCAAATGGTCGCGGCCCAGCCAAGCCAGCAGCCAATTCTCCGCTTTGGGACTCAAGTGTCAGGCGTCAGTCCTGTCGTCCGGCAGATGAGAATCAACAACCCCAGTCCTCACGGTTAGCTATCAACGACAGCCGTAGTTATCATAGTTATTGTGGCAGCTGAACAAAGTGTGACCTTGTCTGCTCAAGTTCGAAGTTGCGTCCAGCACATATTGTGTAAAATGCCCATCCAAGGCAAAAGTTTGTTTCTACCTCAAGTCACATAGTGGGGTGTAGATTGGACAAGACAAGAAAACTTTGGATATTCTGTTTGTGTTATGAAATACACTGTGAAGAAATTATGACATATAAACACATATACATGACATGTAGTGGATCTGATGGTAACCATGAACTTGACCTTGGGTGATTATGTGTGATGCAGATCAAAATCTCAAGATAGACATCTTCCTGTGTTGGTGGTGATGATCTTCACCTCTATGTATGTGTTTTCGCTGTGGTATAGTGTTGTGCTGCTCTATGCAGATGTGCGGTTGGACTGGCAAGTGTTCAACAAGGAGGAGAGCTCGACTCAGCTCCTGGACCTGATCCTGTCATACGACGAAGCGTTCCCAGTACGGGATTCCCAGGGCCGAGAAATCCTGCCATCTGATGAAAGTAAGTCTTCTAAATGGGCAGATTTGCAACATATTTGTATCTTCCCCGGATACTTGTATACACGTATATTTGCGTGCAATCATGACACCAATGAATTTGGATTGCTGATACTAAACGATTTGGCCGCATGACGCATCTTGTGTTGGAATTGGCCTGTTGAGGACCACAGGCCCAGTGGGAAAGGCAGTCATACAAAACCTATTGTTCTTTAGAAAGATCTAACAAATATTACCCCCCGTAATTAGTTGATGGACTATGACATCTGTGATCATTCCAATAACCTTTACTATGAAGCAGATGGCACTGGATTCTCGTTCAGTGATTTATTTTTTAAAAAATTAACAGTATTACTGAATAAGTCAACATTAATTCATTACTCAAATCTGTTATTGACCACAAAAAAGAATAATTACAGGTGACGTGCCTATTCTCGAGCGGGGACTCAAACCCGAGCACCCCCCGGATCTTCCTCGTTATCGATTGTACAAGCAGTGATACTTGCCAAAACAATTGCATACAGTGTATATTTTAACACATGCTACCGCAACAACAGAATACAATGTAAATACATAGACAAACGAACAGGAGGGGTGCTGGAGGTCAAGTTCCCGCTCGGAAATAGGCACGTCACCTCTAAGGCAATCACATTTATTATTTGACTCAACAAGGAGAAATTCCTGTCCAATAGAAATTTTATGGCCGTAGTGATACTGAAATTATTGGATAAGTTGACCTTAATTTTGCTAGTTAAGTCTATTATTGAGCACAACAAGAACAGTTACTATCGCAATAAATACCTATTATTGGACTAAACAACAAGGTAGAGCTTTTGTCCAGTAGAGATTTTGCATTTGTCTTATAATATATTTTATGTTTGATTGAGTTATTCTCAGCTGACCTGAATCTTAGATGTAGTTAATGCACACTATATGACAGAGTGCACTAACTTGTCCAATCCTGCTCTTTCAGAACCACCAGTGTTGCCACGACAACCAACTGACATGTTGCCAGACTCCCCGGACACTGCTGTGACTGAGAGTGAGGAGCAGACCGACAGCACACCTCCGACTCCACCACCAGCAGTCGCCTCCAGGCCCAAGGTCATCCACGTGACGATGCGGGAACACCATGGCAAGCTGGCCTCCAGTCCCTACAGCATCCAGCCATCTCAAGTGGTCAGTCCTGTGTGTGCAGCTGGCACAGCACGTTATACCGGTAGCTGGTGGGGTCAGTCAAAGCATTCAATCTTCAACGTTCTATAAAGAATGTGTGTGCTTTGATTTCTCTGCAGATCGTGCCTGCTAGAGGGAACACTTGCATCACAGTAAGCTTCACTCCCCCTGATAGCTGTGATGTGACACACGAGATGGACTGTGACGGGTTCATGCTGGGCTACACAAGTCTGTCTGAGGAGGTCAGTCTAGCCTCCCACACCATTGTGTGGTGGGTGTGAGTATTGGAAAGGTATCAAAGTACTATTTTGTGTATCTTTCAGGTTTCGTTTGTGCCAGACAAAGTTCATCGCCCTGTTGGTTATGACGTTCAACCCCTGAGGCTGGAAATGACTGCTAAAGTCAAGCCTGCCCTGTATGTGTTACTGCCAAGAGCATTTGATACATGTTTTTTCCCTAACCAAGACCTATAATCCTTGCTATGTGTCGAAGGTGGTCGGTTATTCATGTGAGTCTCGTGTACCTGCAGACTGACATTGGAGTGTGACGAGGATGACGGGATGCGGTACCGAGCCGCAGCCAGCGACCTCCTCGACCGCTACCAGGTGGTGCCCCAGTGCCTGAAGCTCTGTCGCACCACGCTGACCAACAACACGCTCACCACCCTCATGTTCCGCATCCTGTCCACGGACCCCTTCCACATCGTCCAGCTAGATGGCGCCAGCAAGAAACCCATCGCTCAGCTTCTGCAGACTGAGATGACATCACTCCGGCCGCGAGAGAACGCGCTGGTCAGTGGCACAATCAACTACACCGTGTCTAAACATTATACATTGTAGTGTTGTGTCCATATTCTCACTGTTTGCTAGTGGTTACACAGTTGCCATGGTTACTATATATCCCGGTTGTGCGGTGTACAGGTGCAGGTGGGGTTCCAGTTGAGCCCGGAGCTGCTGGCGACAGTGAGCGGAGGAGATTTTGAAGGCGTGGAGCTGGAGGAGAGTGGAGCAGAACGGCGACTTCATTTCCGACAGGATCTCGTGCTCGAGTACAACAACAAAACCACTCAGGTATGTCATCTGAGGGTATATGCTGACTGTGGTGCTGTTCCTGTAGGGTGAAGTATTTACCTGATGTTGTCACTGACAGCGCCTGCCGCTCTATGCCACTCTGGTGCTGCCGTCGCTGACACTGTCCCGGGAGTCACTGGACTTTGGCACATGTTTAGTCGGACAGCGCCGCGAGCTCCAACTGCTCCTCTCCAACACCACGATGTCTGCCAGCCTCTGGACCTGTGCTCAGGGTCAGCCCACATGATAATGTTACTTTACTGGCATAAACAAAGATGTGCTGCATTTTTGCATCTGAGATGTGTCATTGTGACCTTTCTGTTGACAGCGAGGAGATCAGAGAATACGACAGACGATACTTTTTCTGTGAGTCCCAGCAAAGGTTTCCTGAACGCACATTTGACTCACGTCTCTGACAGCCAAGTACTGCTCCGAGTCTACTTCACAGCCAAGTAAGTAACTCTGCCCTCCAGCAAACACTGACCAACAAGACACTTGCAAGTGATGTGAATGCGATAGCCAAATGACACTGACAGTTGTGTTGTGTTTGTTGCAGACACAGCGAGAGTTACGAGGCGCTGTACGAGGTGCGCGGTGTCCTGGGTGAGCCGACACGCCAGCTTCATGTCAGTGGCCAGGGTTCCTATGACGGAAAACATGAGGCACTCGTCAACGTATAAATGGTTACGATCATAGGCTGCAACTGTGATACCAAATACCTGTACCTGTACTCTCAGGATGATGGAACATAGTCTAGTTGATGTCAGATTGACTGTGATTTACGTAATAATATTTATTGCCTATTGTATCATGTGTGTTGTTGTATTTGTTATGCTGAGAAAATGACATTACTTGACATTGCTGCAAAGTATGGTATGGAAATTTGGTTTTCGTCCTAATATTCAATAAATTATTATGATTATAAAAAATCATAACTGATAGATTTATGATTACAAAAACTTGATACAATGTAGATTGACTGATTTATTAGGTTACCGGACCTTTGGTCATCGTCCGTCTACAATTTTAGGTTACCGGACCTTTGGTCCAATAACCTATTGCCGTGGCGTTGCGTCCGTAGTCCGTCAACAATTTTATCTTTGAAGTTTTCGATCAAATTTTTCTGAAATTTTGTACAAAAATGCCTAAAAATATTTCAAGAGGGAGGTATTTTTTAGTTTTTTAGGCTACCGGACCTTTGGTCCGTAACCTATTGGCATGGCGATGCGTCCGGCGTCGTCGTCGTCCGTCGTCGTCGTCCGTCAACAATTTTATCTTTAAAGTTTACGATAGAATTTTTCTGAAATTTTGCACAAAAATGCCTAAAAATATTTTGATAGGGAGGTATTTTTTTAGTTTTTTGATTTTCGCATTTTTTTCAAAATGGCAGCCGTTTTCGACGAAAAATGCCTGATTTTGGACTTTGGCGACCATTTTCTCAAAATCTGTTCAGTAACTTTTTTTTCTTATTGATAAAAAACACTCCTCATATGTATCCTTGTTACATGTATAAATTTCGTTGCGCTTGAATCGCTTGAAGTGGGCCATTTTGGGCCCAAACTCGGCCCAAACGTGACTTTCCCATGTTAAATTTTCCTATGCTTTATAATGGCACACATTAAGCCTAATATCTCACTTAATATTGAAATTAGTGACTAGGAATGAATTGTGGACATATAGGAAATGATATATGCTGAATATTCTCGTGACCTTGAATTTGACTTTTGACCTCATTTTCAAGGTCACAGGACAAAATGGCTAATATCTCGCTTATTATCGACTTTACAGCTTAGGAATCAGTTGTGAACATATAGGAAATGATATATGCTGAATATTCTTGTGCACTGAATGTGACCTTTGACCTCATTTTCAAGGTCACATGACAAAATGGCTAATATCTCGCTTATTATCGACTTTACAGTTTAGGAATCAATTGTGAACATATAGGAAATGATATATGCTGAATATCTTCGTGACCTTGAATTTGACCTTTGACCTCATTTCCAAGGTCGCAGGACAAAATTGCTAATATCTCGCTTATTATCGACTTTACAGCTTAGGAATCAATTGTGAACATTTAGGAAATGATATATGCTGAATATTCTCGTGGCCTTGAATTTGAGCTTTGACCTCATTTTCAAGGTCACATGACAAAATGGGCAATATCTTGCTTATTAGCGACTTTACAGCTTAGGAATCGATTGTGAACATATAGGAAATGATATATGCTGAAAATTCTCGTGACCTTGAATTTGACCTTTGACCTCATTTTCAAGGTCACAGGACAAAACGGCCAATATCTTGCTTATTAGCGACTTTACAGCTTAGGAATCAATTGTGAACATATAGGAAATGATATATGCTGAAAATTCTCATGACCTTGAATTTGACCTTTAACCTCATTTTCAAGGTCACATGACAAAATGGCTAATATCTCGCTTATTATCGACTTTACAGCTTAGGAATCAATTGTGAACATATAGGAAATGATATATGCTGAATATTCTCATGACCTTGAATTTGACCTCATTTTCAAGGTCACGGGACAAAATGGCCAATATCTTGCTTATCAGCGCCTTTACAGCTTAGAAATCAATTGTGAACATATAGGAAATGATATATGCTGAATATTCTAGTGACCTTGAATTTGACTTTTGACCTCATTTTCAAGGTCAACAGGACAAAATGGCTAATATCTCGCTTATTATCGACTTTACAGCTTAGGAATCAATTGTGAACATATAGGAAATGGTATATTCTGAATATTTTAATGATATTGAATTTGACCTTTGACTTAAATTTCAAGGTCAGTCATTTTATTTTCAAAGTCAGATTACAAAATGGCTTATATCTCGCTTATTATCAAATTTACAGCTTAGGGGTCCATAGTGAACATATAGGAAATGATGTATCCTGAATAGTTTGGTGATCTAGAATTTAACCTTTGATCCCATTTTCAAGGTTAGAGATATGGCGATTTCAGTGGTCACCTTGAATTTGACCTTCAACTTTCTCGGCTTAACTCTGTATATTTCTCCGGTAACCTTTCTAGCCCATTGGGCTAATTTTTGATTTTCACATTTTTTCCAAAGTGGCGGCTGTTTTCGTTGTAAAACGGCCAATTTTGGACTTTTCTCAAAATCTGTTCTGTAGTTTTTTTTTTCTTTTTGATACCTAACACTCCTCATATGTACTATGATGTCTATAAATTTCGTTGCACTTGAATCGCTCGAAGTGGGCCATTTCAGCCCAAACTCCTCAGTTTCAAGGTCAGAGCACAAAATGGTTTATATCTCGCTTATTGTCGACTTCACAGCTTAGGAATCAATTGTGGACATATAGGAAATGATATATGCTGAATATTCTGATTACCTTGAATTTGACCTTTGGCAGCTGACAAGTTGATTTCTTTTATTGTTTCGATTGAAATTTCGATCATAAATTTGACTGTTCAAACTAAACGAGTCAATTTAAAAATTATTTTCTTGAGTAATTTTTTGTGTTCGAATTATTAGAGTGTTGAACTAATTGAATAATTACGGTATTTCGTTTTCGCCGATATCTTGGAAATGGTGCGTCGTAGAGCTAAACGGACATTATTTTCAGACTCGTCGCCCTAATCTAACATGTCTAATAATAAAAATAATAAGATTTATTTAACGACGATCCAGTGGGTATTAGGGATGACCTTGACCTTGAATTTTTCTGCTGAGTCAACGTTTTTCGCCGATATCTCAGAAACGGTGCGTCGTAGAGCGAAATGGACATTATTTTCGGACTCGTCGCCATAGACAAACATGTCTAATGGGTATTAGGGATGACCTTTGACCTTGACCTTGAATTTTTCCGCCGGGTCGACATTTTTCGTCGATATCTCGGAAACGGTGTGTCGTAGAGCGGAACCGACGTTTTTTTCGGATTCGTCGCCCTAGACAAACATGTCTAAGGGGTATTATGGACGAACTTTGACCTTGATCTGAAATTTTTTGATCTCGGCATTTTTCGTTTTCGTCGATACTTCGGAAACGGTTTGTCGTAGAGTGAAACGGACTCGTTGCCCTGGACAAACATGTCTAAAGGGTATTATGGATGAACTCTGACCTTGAATTGAAATTTTTTTGCTGAGTCGGCATTTTTCGTTTTCGGTGATATCTCGGAAACGGTGCGTCGTAGAGCAAAACGGACGTCATTTTCGGACTCGTCGCCCTAGACAAACATGTCTAATTGGTATTAGGGATGACCTTTAACCTTGACCTTGAATTTTTCGGATGAGTCGATATTTTTCGTTTTCGTCTATATCTCAGAAACGGTGCATCATAGAGCGAAACGGACGTTATTTCCGGATTCGTCGCCCTAGACAAACATGTCTAAGGGGTATTATGGATGAAGTTTGACCTTGAACTGAGATTTTTTTGCCCTGTCGGCGTTTCACGTTTTCATCTATATCTTGGAAACGCTGCGTCGGACAGTTATTTTCAAACTCGTAGCCCCAAACAAAATGCCTAAGGGATATCAGGGATGAACTTTGACCTGGAATTTTTTTGGCATTTTTCGTTTTTAGCGATATCTCGGAAGCGGTGCATTGTAGAGCAAAACGGACGCTATTTTCGGATCCGTCACCGTTACTGTAAAACTACTAATTTTGGCGAACGATTTATTTGGCGGATTTGGCCATAGTGGAAAAACCGCCAAATTAAATTGTCCGCCAAATCAACTAGATATATGTTAAGAAATATAAGTGGTTTGAAACCGCCAAATTAAATCTCCGCCAAGTCACGTGGGGCTCAAAACCGCCAAATTTAATAGCTGCCAAATTAATCTTTTTACAGTATTTTCGGACTCGTCACCATAGACAAACATGTCTAAGGGGTATTAGGGATGACCTTGATCTTGAATTTTTCTGCTGAGTCAGCAATTTTCGTTTTTGTCGATATCTCGGAAACGGTGTGTCGGGGAGCAAAATGGACATTATTTGATGGACTCGTCGACGTAGACAAACATGTCTAACGGGTATTATGGGGTATTATGGATGAACTTTGACATTGACCTGAAATTTTTTTGCCAAGTCAGCATTTTCCGTTTTCGTCGTTATTTCACAAACGGTGCGTCGTACAGCGAAGCGGACGTTATTTTCGGACTCGTCACCCAGACAATAGACTCTATGTCTAAGACATATTATCATGATTATGTATTAACTTTGACCTCCACCTCAAATATTTTTGCTGAGTCGACATTTTTCATTTTCGTCAATATCTTGGAAATGGTGTGTTGTACAGCCCATGGTAAACATGTTATAAATATTATAAATTAGTCTCAACACCGAAATGCCTCCAAGACATCTTTATACCCTGACGTCAAGTTTTCAAAGTCAGATCACAAATGCCTAATATTTCACTTCCTGTCAACTTTACAGCTTAGGAATCAATTGTGGTAAACTCCAAATGATAAATGCTGAATATTCTCGTGACTTCGACTTGACCAATGACCTTATTTTCAAGTTTCCTTTTACCTGATTTTACCGGTGACAGAACAAAATGGCTAATATCTCACTTATTGACTTCATAGTGTTAGAAGACATATAGAAAATGTTATACGCCAAATATTCTGATGACTTTGATTTTGATGTTTGCCTTCATTTTCAAGGCCACAGCACACAATTGCTAATATCTCTCTGATTATTGAAGTTACAGCTTAGCAATCGACTGTGGACATGATATATGCTTAATCATGTTAATATTGGCCATTGGCCTAATTTTTAGGTTACCGGACCTATGGTCCGATAACCTATTGCCATGGCGTTGCGTCCGTCGTCCGTCCGTCGTCCGTCTGTTAACATTTTTATCTTTTTTGTTTACGGACGAATTTTTCTGAAATTTTGCCTAAAAATATTTCGAGAGGGAGGTATTTTTTAGTTTTTTGATTTTCGCATTTTTTTCAAAATGGCGGCCGTTTTCGTCGAAAAATGCCTGATTTTGGACTTCGGCGGCCATTTTCTCAAAAACTGTTCAGTAACTTTTTTTCTTTTTGATACATAACACTCCTCATATATACTCCTGTGATGTGTATAAGTTTCGTTGCGCTTGAATCGCTTGAAGTGGGCCATTTTGGGCCAAACTCGGCCCCAATGGGACTTTCCCATGTTAAATTCTCCTATGCTTTATAATGGGACACATTATGTCTTATATCTCACTTAATATTGAGATTAGAGACTGGGAATCAATTGTGGACTTATAGGAAATGATATATGCTGAATATTGTCGTGACCTTGAATTTGACCTCTGACCTCGGTTTCAAGGTCAGAGCGGCCGTTTTCGTCGAAAAATGGCCAATTTTGGACTTTGACGGTCGTTTTCTCAAAATCTGTTCAGTAACTTTTTTTTCTATTGATGCATAACACTCCTCATATGTACCCCTGTGACATGTATAAATTTCGTTGCCCTTGAATCGCTCGAAGTGGGCCATTTTGGGCCCAAACTCGGCCCAAATGGGACTTTCCCATGTGAAATTCTCCTATGCTTTATAATGGGACACATTAAGCCATAATATCTCACTCAATATTGAGATTGGAGACTAGTATTCAATTGTGGACATATAGGAAATGATATATGCCGAACATTGTCGTGACCTTGAATTTGACCTCTGACCTCGGTTTCGAGGTCAGAGCGGCCGTTTTCGTCGAAAAATGGCCAATTTTGGACTTTGACGGTCATTTTCTCAAAATCTGTTCAGTAACTTTTTTTCTTATTGATGTATTAACTGTACATATTTTGCATATTACTGAATATATGTTCTCTTTCCAGTTCTGATTGCGTTATACCTGACATTGCACATTCTTTCACATATACAATCCTTACCATTCGAAGTTAAGCCTGAGGCGAAGTGTTTGGGGTTCACTTCTTAATACGTCCCCCGAATGGTTTTGATTGCTATATGTCTATGTGTGTGTAGGTGTCTTTATGTTTCATTTAAGAAAACTTGTATTTCCCCTATTTAACTTCGTTAATTTCGGTATTAATATGAGAGAAGGCCGCGAGCCTGTGTATCTGTGAAAGATGCACACACAATCCCTTTAACAGGTGGCACGCATCCACGCGACCGCAGCAAACCACAGATTGCTTTATGGCCCCATGGCGACAAAGTTAACGAGTTTAAATGCCCTCAAAAGCATGCCTCAGGAGCATGAGCAGACGGTTTGGTGATCACTGATCAAGGTTATAAAAGACAGTTAACCGGTGTTTGACGGTTAACCGGTTAATCGTTTGGAGATTTAACAGCCGGTTATTCGCGGTTATTAAAAAAATGCTAGCCGTCGGCGGTTAACCCATTAATCGTGCAGGCCCTATTTATTATTGACTTTACAGCTTAGGAATCAGTTGTGCACCTATGGGGAATGATGTGTACATGCCAAATATTTTGATGACTATTGATTCGACCTTCGACCTTATTTTCAAGGTCATGGAACAAAATTGCTATTTTGTTTTACTTGTTATTGAATTTACAGCTTAGCAAACAATGGACATATCGGGATTCCAAAATGTTCTATTTTACGTTTGTTTTTGGCATCATCAAAATCTGACTATTGGTGGTAATAAATTGATACTTACTTCATATCACTCAGTCAGTGTCACTGCTGGCGGACGTTGAATCTGTCCCCGAGGATACCATCAACTCAGTAGCCTTCTGGCTTGTGATTAGGTACTTATGTATTTGTCATATATCTATTCCATGGGGCTTGTTTCAGATTTCTAAATTATTTTCATAGGTTGTTGGGCAGTTGTATACTAATTCCATCAGGTGTACAGTAGAAACAACTACATTTAACACACTGTCTGCCCCTGATGACGCCAGTGTGTCTTTGGATAAACTATTTATGCATAACACTCCTCATATGTACCCCTGTGATGTGTATAAGTTTTGTTGCCCTTGAATCGCTATTTTTTCCAAAATGGCAGCCGTTTTTGTCGAAAAACAACTAATTTTGAACTTTGACAGCCATTTTCTCAAAATCTATTCAGTAACTTTTTTTCTTTTTTTGGACAAGGATGCTTAATCCTGTTCTTCATACTGTGTATGAAAATGGATTGGCTTGAATCGCTTGAAAAACCCGAATTATAGGCCCAAAGGGCGCAAAAAGGCCAAAATTTCACTGTTTGAACATTCTCTCCGAATCTCTTTAGTAAATTTCCTTCTAATTTCACATGATGATGTAATTTCACACTGGTTATGAAATATATAACAGTGAATTGCCTTGATTGGCTCTAAAGCCTAAAATTCAAGCCCAAAAACCCCAAATGACTAAACTTCACCTTTTTTTGACATTTTTTCAAAAACTGTTCAGTAACATTTCTTATAATTTCACATAGGTATGGCATTTAGCTATGTTAATGACTTGTACAGAGGTGGGGTGCATTGAATCTGTGGAAACGTCGAAAAGTAGGCCCAAATCCTCAAAATTGGCTAAATTTGATTTTGTCAACATTATTCCAAATCTGTTATGCGCGAACTTACGGTAAAGTCTATACGGACAGGTCCGAAACGAGCCGAGTCAGACCGAGTGCAACGAAGAGTCCAAATGTCCTGCGTCGACCAATGTCATGTGTCGGTATTGTCTTGACAGTTTATGAATGACACACGACAAAGAATTATCGAGTCATGTACGTTTTTTGTTTGCAAAGGAGGCTTGAAATTGAAAAAAAAGAGATTCGGGTATTTCCGACTTTACTGTAGCATGACTGCGCATGCGCGCATTAATTACGATCAAACGCCATATTGCTTTTGAGGTATGGAAATCAAGAAAATTTATTCGCGTGAATTTGTCAATTATCTGATTACTGACGGCAGGACAGCAGTTCAAAACAACAGATAGGCCTACACGCTATTTGGTTGACATCGTTTGTGATACGAATAAATCATAGACTAGGCCACCCGCGTGGCCGTCGGCGGCGGTCTCACCGGAAAACGGCCGCCGCTGTCATAACGCGCACGTGTGAACAAGCGAGTATCCGCACACACCCAAGCCCGTGGATGTGCATGAACGTGCAATCGCGACTTACAACCACCATTCAGTTTGATGTCAAAATGTGTCCAGCTTTTTTTTCGGAGCACATGTACAATTTAGTGGGCAATCCTATTTCTCTAGGAGTATGATAACCATTGACAATGATTCATGATTGATGAGTTAATCAGTGGCACAAAATGATAAATACAGATAAAAAGAACATCTAATGTGAAATAAAGAACACTTTTCTGTCATAACCAACTGTAATTCCGGATCCTAAGTATCGGAAATTACTGGTTAATGATGGGCCGATGATCGATTATTTTCGAAAGTCAGTTGGTTTGCCAAACCGATTTCGATGATCGATTATGGAATCTTATAATCGATTATCTAAAAGTGGCAAAAGTTCTTTGTAATCCATGAAAAGTCCACAAAGAATATGTATTTCAAAAATACATACCAATTTTTAATTGCAAATTTGTGAAATGTGAAGTTGTAAACTATAGTATTTACTTTGAAACCACATCAATTCCCCTTTATAACATATATTCTGCCAGTAAAGATTGTGCAACACTTGATTATGATATCACAGTTAAACCGATTAATAATCGAAAGTCAGTTGGTTTGTCGGGTTGGATGTACAATAACGTGGGCAATCTGAGTCATAGGCTGTGATTGGTTCAAAACTGGTCACATGGTACAGAAAGCATGGCGCTGATTGGTCACACCCACATTTGCCCAGAGTGGCACTTTATCCTACATTTGCTCCGGTTTGTCAAACCGATTATGAACCAATGATCGATTACGATATTCAAACCAACTCCCATCACTATTACTGGTAATAAAATTGCCCACGTAATTGTACATCCTAGCCTTTTTGTTTATTGTATCATTTAATTGTTCTGCTGAACTTCTGCAGTTAGGCCTACGTTGTGTAATAAATTTGAATATAAATTAACCTGTGGTAGATCTAGCCATAAATAAAACATGAAGACGTTCGGTTAGGTGCCGTAGACAACATGGCGCCAGGTGCTGAATGATTTGGGCGAAGTAAAGAAAAAAAACAAACCAACCCATCGTGGTAGCATGCCGCCGAGTAATCCATCCTGATTTTGCTACTTCGCAAAGTTCGTCTACCAGTCCATAGACATTCAGTTAACTATGATACTACCATGTATTACTATGCTGTACATGCCAGCACTGAGTTCTCAAGAGCGTACCATTGATCAACACCTCTTTGTGTGCATGTGTTAACTCCCGAGGGTGAAATATGCTATAGAATCTTCATTTAGAGTACTGTATTTGTATATTTCATGGAGAGAGGCTAAGTTTTATTGATTTTTTTATCAATAAAATTGACATGAAAACGTTTTGTGTTGTTAATTTGTGAACTTTCATGTTGTGGTTGCTGCCATTTTGTAGAGTTCTTCAGAACGAGCATACTGATTGACTATTGCATACTGATTAACACATATTGCATGTATACATCACACTCTGCAAGTATATAAACAAATTTTAGAGTGACGAGGTGAATCACAGAATCATGTCGATTCTTATTTCCATGATTCAATAAAAAAAAACATCAATCCACAGGGCACTCCATAGCGTAGGAGAATCCGTAATTACGCACATGTTATGTCATTTCATGCAAATATTTATATGTGAGTGCGTACGCTTCGTATCAGGGAAAATACCAAAGAAATATCCATGAAACTTTATTTTTGCCCCTGAAAACAAGCTTTGTGCCTACGTCATCAAAGGCGGAGCACAAGACCATACATGCAGCGCGAACTGGCCAATCAAACAAGTTCAGAATGCTAGATGTCGCCTCAATCGCGATACTTTTTGGGGCAAACTTGGCACACATCATGAATGACAGACAGCATTGTCGGTGTGTTTGTAACTTTGTACGAAAAACAGCCGAGCTCCCGAAATCTGTTTCACATTTACTTGTTCAGTAGTATATTTTCTTCTGGGAATAAACTTGTCAAATCACTTAATAAGACGACCATGATAATACTTCAGTGACCTGGCTGTAGCCTATTCTGTGACATGGACATGGTGTACTGAAGCCACACGAGTGTGCTCTAATGCTCTATTCCTTGTTATTGTATTACAAAATTCTACATTAATTTCAGAACCTACCCCTCTGTTTCAAAGCCAAGGGGTACAGCAAAAATTTACCCATTAAAATTGACCCCCTTTTCTTGAGATCAAGGGGTGTGTTACTCCTTTCCAAAAATTCCTACTGAGTGCTCTGAACCCATCAGTCCTAAATTTGCTGCATTCCCAAGTTCGCCAACTACATTGTACACTGGTACCACACTTATTACAGTGGACTGATGTTCGTGTTTTATTTTATCATTGTATGTAAAATCTTTTAAAAAATTGCTGATGCCCAGAGAATACTAGTAAGGTGTTTATTACATTTCGAGCTTCGAGCTATGTTGGGAGCATTATGATTCACATTCTGAAAGTCATAATGTATCTGATGAAATGCATCCTAGTGTAGCCTCTATGAAATGTCACCAATGAAACTAAGAAAAATACAGTAATGAATTTAATAATTATGAGAATAACCAAATTACTTCAATATAAAAATTACTTCTGTTACCTGTAGATGATAGCTGTACATCTGGTACCTGACTAGTTTTACCTGATTAGAATTCTTTGCAGTTGTCTAATTTATTTGTCTCCTTTTTTGCAGACATCAAATCAGTATGGGAAAGAAGAAGTCTAGTGTTTTGAAGAGAGCTGCCAAGTTGGCGAAGGTTTGCACCATGACATGTTAGTTTTATGGTGAACAATGACAATAAAAGTCAACAATATGTGTATTGTTTATGATTTTACTCTGCCTTGACATTTTTTGTGCATGGCCTCTTCTGTTTCAAAACTTGAGAGCGATTGATGAGGCGAGGGGCCTGGAGGAGTGGTCACCCGGACATCGAGACGAGGACGATGCTGTGGGTGCTCGAGGAGCCCCCGGGGACAGTCACCCCGTCAACAAACTCGAGGAGGGTGACCTCGTGAAAAAACAACCTCAGATTGAGGAGGGTGACCTCGTAAAAAAACAACCTCAGATTGAGGAGGGTGACCTCGTTAAAAAACAACCTCAGAATGCTCAAAATTTTGCTCCGAATGCTCGAACCAACCTCGATCCAACCTCAAAATGCTCAGAATGCTCAAAACAATATCAGAATGAAAAACAACCTGCCATACTTGATAAACGTCAAAATGAAGCGAAGTGCTGCCCAAATTTTCCAAAGCGCAAAGAGAATCGTGCTGAATCATGCACCAAGCCTTTGAAACTTCCCAATATCAGTTTGCTTGATAACGTGGATACTCCTCAAACTGTGGCATCAACATGTGGTACTACATGTACTAACACATCTCGACAACAATCCACTTATTTTGTCCCTGTTCACACAATCAAGAGTTTGAAACTCAAACCTGAAGTTGTAAAATATCATGAAGAAAGTGTTCTTGGATCATTTCATCAAGGTGATGTTCACTTTCCAGAAATTAGCCGTGGTAGACAATGCACATGTAATTCTTTGGCTGCTTTGTGCAAGTTGAAGGTCATTGGCTCAAGTATGTTGAAATGTGGTGAAATCAATGATATACTCAACAAGGGAGATTGCATTTACAGGAAAGTTATCGAGAATTTAGCCCTGCATAATAAACTTTCCAATGTCTATTTAAATTTCGAGGAATTGCCATCAGAGTTTGATATGTGGAATGTGCACTTCAAAGTGACCTTGTTGGATCGTACAAGTGGTATTTGTGGGAATCCAGAATTTCCTCACGAGTTTGGGTTCAGTCTGCGAAATGCTGTGGCAGATGGTATGTTACAAGCAAATTATGCTCTTTTGATGATAGGTAGTAGTTGTATGGCTCTATCAAAATCTGGCAGAAATTATGTGTTAATTGATTCCCATGCAAGAGATTGTAATGGACGACTGTCCGAGTCAGGCAAAGCAGTAATGCTCAAATTCATGAGCATAGAAAAGTTATGTTCACACCTTCTGGATGTGACTTCTCAGAGTGCTAGAAATTTCCCTTTTGAAATGCAGCCTGTAGCAATTCATACAGAAAAGATTGACACTCAACGAATCTTCACTAATCTTTCAATGCAAGCATACATGGCAGATCAAGCAGGAAAAACTAAACTTCTAAAAACACAAAAAACTAAAGTAGGCCCAACGAAAGGAGAAAAAAGAAGAATTTACTTCAAGAACATGATGAAAGCATATCGACAAAATACAAACTTCAGAGAGGCAGAACGAACTAGGCAAATGACTAAAAAACGCACGATGAGAACAGATGCAAAGTACAGAGATGCTGAACGAACTCATAAACGTACTATGAGAACAGATGTAAAGTACAGAGATGCAGAACGAAATAGGGAAGTTACTCAAAAACGTACCATGAGGACAGATGAAAAGTACAGAGATGCTGAACGAACTCATAAACGTACTATGAGAACAGATGTAAAGTACAGAGATGCAGAACGAACAAGGGAAGTTACTCAAAAACGTACCATGAGGACAGATGAAAAGTACAGAGATGCTGAACGAACAAGGGAAGTGACTCAAAAACGTACCATGAGGACAGATGAAAAGTACAGAGATGCAGAACGAACTATGGAAGTGACTCAAAAACGTACAATGAGGACAGATGAAAAGTACAGAGATGCAGAACGAACAAGGGAAGTGACTCAAAAACGTACCATGAGGACAGATGAAAAGTACAGAGATGCAGAACGAACTAGGGAAGTGACTCAAAAACGTACCATGAGGACAGATGAAAAGTACAGAAATGCAGAACGGACCAAGGAAAAGCAACAAAAGCAACAAAAAAGGAAACGTGATTTTTTCAAAGAAAGCGAGCGTGTTGCCAAAAAGCAAAAACGTCTACATCAATCAAACAAAAAAGTCGAACAACATAAAGACCGAAGGAGAAAATCACAGAAAAGGATGTCCTCTGATTTTGTGTACAGCGAAAATGCGTCAAAACGACAAAGATTATTCGGAAATAGCTTGGATGACTGCATTAAAAATTTCCATATCAAAATAGCAGAAGGCCCAATTTATGTATGTTGTTGTTGTCGTCAAACCTGTTTCAGGGAAACTGTTAAAAAATCGTTCAGAATTTTATTGTCTCCTTCTGATAAGGATCTTGTCGAGAAATGTATTCTTAATTTTTGTGATCAACAGGACACTCCCGGTGAATGGATATGCAAAACCTGCTATGGAT
This sequence comes from Terebella lapidaria, assembly GCA_949152475.1. Classification (NCBI taxonomy): domain Eukaryota; kingdom Metazoa; phylum Annelida; class Polychaeta; order Terebellida; family Terebellidae; genus Terebella; species Terebella lapidaria. Next base: position 32,869,032 of record OX424560.1, read on the forward strand.
CTATAAAATCTGGTAAAGTTCCCAAGTTGTCAATGGCAAATAAAATGATGTTTCCGGAAAAACCAAAGGAACTAGAACTGTGCCCCCTTGAAGAAAGACTTGTTGCATTGCGTATTCCTTTTATGCAAATCCGAGAATTACCGAGAGGTGGTCAGCTGTCAATTCGTGGTAATGTCGTCAATGTTCCGTGTGATATTGAACCAACCATTCGCACTCTACCGAGAAACTTATCTGAAAGTAAAACCATTTCTGTGCAACTTAAAAAGAAAGTATCGTTTGCCAGCTCTGTATTTACAGAAAATATTCGGCCACAAAAAGTATTGAATGCTGTGAAATACCTTCTGGATAATAGTCCTTTATACAAAGATGAAAACATTTCTGTAGACGATGAATGGACCAACAAAATAACCAGTGACAGTGATATCGAAACAATGGAATTGACTGGTGTAGCAGCAGAAATTTTAAACGATGATATCGATGTGCCTCTACAGAAAGAAAATGAACAGGAAACACAAGAAAACACTTGTATCGACGACGATGACAACTTCAGTGAATTAGATGAGCGAGAACAAGTAATGGGTAACATGGACACACTCTTAGATGATGGAGACACATTTGATGATGACAAAATTTACACATTCGCTCCAGGAGAGGACCAGACACCAATTGCTATGTTTCAAGATGAAAATTCTGAATACTTAGCTTTCCCAACCATTTTTTGTGGTCACAAACGTCCAGATAATTCTGAAAGAGAAAGGTCTGTACATTACAGTGACATTTGTAAATGGGAGCTCCGTTCCGAAGATCGCAGAGTAGCCATGTCGGTGCCCAACTTATTTTACAAAATGAAGAAGAATCAGTTGAAACAAGTTAAAGATAAAATTGGACTGGCTGTTCGTAGATGCAAAATGGGATCAAAAAAAATGACAGCTGGCCAGTTACTGCAACCAAATGCATTCACAAATTTAGTAAATTTAGATGAGGGCTTCTATATTTTCAAATCCATAAGAAATTCGCCTGCATATCTTGAAAAAAGGAAGAAGGATGTGTTTGCAATGATACGCCAAATTGGATTACCAACATGGTTCGCATCTTTTTCTGCTGCTGACACAAAATGGCCAGATTTACTAAAAATTATTGGAAAATTAGTGGACAAGAAAGAATACACTGATGATGATATTGAAGGAATGGATTGGACAGAACGAACAAGGCTCTTACAATCAGACCCAATTACGTGTGCTAGATATTTCAACAATCGAGTTTCAGTTTTCATTAATTCTGTCCTTAAAAGTGACCATACTCCCATTGGAAAAATAAATGATTATTTTTATCGAGTAGAATTCCAACAGAGAGGTTCCCCTCACATTCACATGCTTATATGGGTAGAAAATGCACCTGTATTCGGCGAAAGTGACAATGCAGAAATAGTAAAGTTTATTGACCAGTATGTATCCTGTTCCAGTGACGTTGCTAATTCTGAACAAATATTCAAGGGTCAAATGCACAAGCACTCGAAAACATGTAGGAAATATGGTAAAGCGATAATTTTATGTCGGTTTGGTTATCCAATACCACCAATGCCAAGGACTATGATATTGGTGCCTTTGGACCCTACGACAGATACTGATGATGATAATGATACTGATTCAGACCCGGACACAAATGCTGAAAGACTTCAAAGAATTGAAACCATGTTGGCTGAAAACAAAGATGGTATTAAATTGTCGTTTGGAATTTTTTTGCAAAAGCTCAGAATGACAGAACCTCAGTATATAAAAGCTATTCGTAGTTCCATGAAAGATGTCAAAATATTTTTGAAATGTGACATAAGGGTAAATGCTTATTGCAAACAGTTAATATCAGCTTGGAAGGCTAATCATGATTTGCAATTCATTTTAGATCCTTATGCATGTGCAATGTACATTGTCAATTACATCAATAAGTCTCAGAAAGGAATGAGTGCTTTATTGGACCGAGCATGCAAAGAAGCCAGAGCAGGCAATATGGACATAAAACAAAGTGTTCGACATATAGGGAATATGTTTCTAAAGAGTGTTGAGGTTTGTGCTCAAGAAGCTGTTTACCTAGTCTTACAGTTGCCCCTTTCAAAATGTACCAGAGAAGTAATATTCATAAATACGTCACCACAAGCAGACCGAATTTTCATGTTGAAAAGTAAAACAGATTTGGAAGAATTGGCCAAGAACTCCACAGACGTTGAAACAAAGAATATCATTGCCAGATATAGCCAACGTCCCCGGCAATTAGAAGATTGGTGTCTTGCGGATTATGCATCAAAGTTGAATGTTCAATATAATTCTACCAAAGCTACAAAAAATGTTGCAGAATATAATACAGATCTAGGATTCGACAAAGAAGCTGATATATATGACGAAAACAATGAAGTTGATGACAAAGAAAATGATGACAATATGAAGAAATCAAATATCATTTTAGCTTTACCAAATGGTACATTGTTCACCAAAAGAGCTAAATCTAGGGTCATTCGTTTTGTTAATTATAATCGTAAGTCGGACTATGAAAATTTTTGCCGGGAAAAGCTAATGCTGTTCTTACCATGGAGGAATGAAGAAAAAGATTTGTGGGGAATATTCGACACATATGAGGAACATTTCAAAGCAGTGGAAAAAACAATCGGTGGAAAAAATCAAGAATATGCAAATTATACAGAAGTACTGGATGATGTTGCCGAAAAATCACATAATCTTCAAGACGAGCAGGTCTTTGACAATCTTATACCTGGTGCCCAAGAACAAAATGCCCTAGATGAAGAGATTGGATCAGCAGAAAGCCAAAAATACATCTACTTTGACCCAAATCAGTGCTCTGAAATGCAGTCTGATTTTCTAGGCGACAATATTGGATCAGCAGTTTCAGTGGCCAATGAGACATCCGTACCCAATAGACTTCCTCAAGCTGAATATTTGCAGTTAGTCCGGTCTCTCAATCGAAAACAAAGAGAATTTTTTTTACACGTTGTCCACTGGATAAAAACCAAAGAAGAGCCATTAAGGGTTATATTGACTGGCGGCGCCGGTGTTGGAAAATCTGTAGTTACCAATACATTATATCAAACACTACATCGTTACCTTTGTTCTTGTGAAGGTGAAAATCCACTTGATTGCCGAATACTCCTCTTAGCTCCAACTGGTAAAGCTGCTTTCGGTATCCGTGGAACAACTATACATTCCGCATTGTTCCTACCAGTGAGTCAAGGTTATAAAGTTTGTAAACCACTAGACACGGAAAAGCTGAACACTCTTCGAACAAAGTATCGAAATCTTTCTGTAGTCTTCATTGATGAAGTATCTATGGTCGGCCATGACATGCTTAATTTCATAAACCTAAGATTGCAGCAAATCAAAGGAAATACCAAGGTCTTCGGTGGAGTGCACATGATACTAATTGGCGACTTGTGTCAGTTACAGCCTGTAGGTGATGGTTGGATATTCAAAGACTTGATTTCTGGATATGGTCCACTTGCAACAAATCTGTGGAAGGAGTATTTCTCAGCTTTTGAACTTGACGAGATCATGAGACAGAAAGGTGACCAGCACTTTGCGCTCTTGCTGAATCGTTTGCGAGAAGGTAAACATACTCAGAATGATATTGACACACTGAAAGAAAGAAAGTGTCAACCAGAAGATGAGTCCAAATTCCTTGACTTACCTCATTTATTCACAACTAATGCAATGGTGAACAAATTCAACAGTTCTCTCTTTGACAAAAGTTTGAACCAAAAAGTGACTATTCCTGCTTTGGATTCTATTTTAGGTGATTTGGCAAATAATGTCAAAGAAAAAATAATTCCGACAATAACTACAGATCCAACTAGGACAGCAGGCTTACACAATCCTCTTAGAGTCTCACCCGGATTAAGATATGAGGTTGTTGCAAATATATCTGTTGATGATGGCCTAACAAATGGCTCTGGGTGTGTCCTAAAACATATTGAATATAAGATGAATACCACAACAAGACCAAGTATTTTGTGGGTCCACTTTGATAATGAGAAAATTGGTCAAGATCAGAGAAGAAAATATCGAGCATTATATTCTCCCCAAATTTCACCAGAATGGACACCAATTTTTGACATTAAGCGAAAGTTTACTGTGCGCAGAAATGTACATGCTGTCCGAATACAGTTTCCTCTAAGGTCTGCAGCTGCCAAAACAGTTCACAAAGCTCAAGGAGAAACATTGCCAAAGGTTGTTGTTCACTTGGGGTCAACTCGAAGACACCATATTCATTATGTGGCACTAAGTAGAGCACAGAATATTGCAAATCTTCACATCTTAGAACTGAATGAAGACAAAATAGCAACGTGTGATGCTGTTACAAAAGAATTGGAAAGACTAAGGCAAGATGCTGCTGTCAAGCTTTGCTATTCACCCTTGTATCAGATGAACACAAACACCTTCAAGATTGTCTTTCATAATGCACGATCACTTCATGCTCATTTTCAAGATATAATGGCAGATGCAAATTTTATGTGTGCTGATGTAGTTTCATTTGCAGAATCTAGGTTAACTCAAAATGATCCAGATGATAGCTATAGCTTTGATCAATTCATTCCTCTCAGAAATGATGAAGCAATAGACGGCACATCAAAATGTCGACCTCATCATGGTTTGCTTTCTCTTGTCCAAAAGAAGCACTCTGACCATTTTCTCATCTTCAGCCACTTCAGTTCTGTGTCATTAGAATTCACTTTCATCAAAACTGGTGACTTGTCGAATCCTATTCAAATAGTATTTTTATACAGATCACCTGCATTTTCATTTGAGATGTTCAAAGGTATAATGACAAAAGAATTATTGCGTATTGTTGACCCCACAATAAATCTAGTTGTTTTGGGAGATTTCAATTATGATCATCGTGACAGGTCTCATTCTGGTCTAGAACAATATATGAACAATACCTTCAATTGTAGCAACAAAATGAATTCACCTACAACAGATCATGGTTCAACATTAGATTTAATTTTCACAAACTTGGACTCGATATCGACAACCACATTAGAATGTCCTTGGTCTGACCACAAAGCAATAGTTGCATATATCAATGAAATATAGATATCTTCATGATAGATGTATGATTCAGGCGCCATATCCAGGTAATGGGGGTTATACAGTACAGCCTGGCCCCTCCAAAGTGGCACCAAATGTGTCCACCCATGATGGGTGGACACGTGGGGGTGGGAAGGCAATATAGTAGGATGACCCCTCTGGTGTGGGTGCCACTGGGTGGGAGTAATGGTTATTGATAACTATAATATAATATGATATATTTTGCCGTATGACATAGGTACAGCAGTATATGTCTTGATTTCATTCCAATTATAAATGTTTGAAAAAATCACTTGTCTTACAGTATTTATACGCATGTGTTGTTGCAGGGTGCATATTCTTGATATTGTTCACATTTTCTGAGATATAAATATTCAAAAGGGGGGTCATAGTTTCGGGGTATAATAATGTACTATTTAACATGTATACTATTTATTCAATTTTTTTTCTCATATTTTAGTACTGGATATTGCTACTTGTTATGATTTATTTGAATCTTTATTGGCTCGTATGTGATAATTATATTAATTTTGTTTGAATCATTTGTGTTGAAGAACAATCACTCAGTATTGTAAATATATCAAATCAGTGATATTATTTATGTTTTGTTGTCACATATAGATGTATATTGTTGACACTTCTGGAGTATGTACTATTTAACATACATGTATATTTCTCATTATTTTTAGCATCAAATAATGCTGCTCGGTTTAAATTATATAGATGTGTGAGATAATGTTACTGACATAAAATGGTAAATTTACTGGTAGTACATGCAGTTGTATGGTAGTTATATTGACAAATGGAGCACAAAAGTTGGTAAAGAAACAGGATCAAATATATACCCATCAAATATATGTATAGTTCAAACAATCTTTCAAACACATTTCAATATTGCAAATTATTGTCATTAATGATATATTGAATGTGAATGTAAAGTTCACTGCTACATGTATATTGAACATGTACAATAATATTTTGAACACTGCTATCTACAATGTACATGTACAATAATATATCAATATGATTTGTATGACCTCATGCGTCTGGGTGTTACATGTATATTTCATCACCGTGAACTAATGATAATTTCACCTCGTGACTGGCCAGGCTAAATGGTTTCATGTACAATATCATTCATCATTTCAGTGGCCAGGCTATAAACGCTTGCGTTCACAACATCATTTTATCTCCTGTGGCCAGGCTACAAACGTTTGCGTCCACAATATTCATGTCATCATCTCCACAGTGCATGGCCATGCTATGAATGTGTCTCAATGACATTTTTGTACAATGTACCAAACTGAAATACTAATTAATGATGCTGAAACCTGACACCCAGATCATTGAGTTAATATCACACACAACTGTGATGTGCACATAGACTTGCTGCAGAATTTTTCACCAACTATCATTCTTGTTGTACCATTTACTGATTATCTGGCAGGCATGGCAATTTACGCATGCATGAAAGATGTCCATTTTCACCAGTACTGTGTTATATGACTGTATTAGCACACATGGTAAACTGAAGTTTAACATCATCTTTACACCTGTGGGTTTCCTTGGTTAGAATATGCAAACTCTACTATACTCTGCTTGCATTACTATATATGTGCATTTTTACGGTTCAATATATAGGATTATGACAAACATGTACCATATACTTTATTCATCCACTTGTAGAATATTCTCTGCACAGAAAGTTTATAGCTGTCTGTATCTCTGTATGATGCCATTTCAAAGTGTGCACATCCACTCCTACATTAACACACTTATTTTGTACTGGAATCACTTTCTTTTAGGTGTTGAATCATTTATTATACAATGTACTGATGATTGGTTATTTCACTCAAATAACTTGTTTCTTCCTTCATTACCATGTTGATTGATTAGTTGATAAAAATAAATTATTAAATCAATTTCATTTGAGTTCTTTGATCATTTTTAGGTTACCGAACCTTTGGTTCGATAAACTAGTGGCATGGCGTGTCCGTCGTTTGTCGTATGCCGTTCACATATCTTTCTTTTTTGTTCACGGGCGAATATTTCTGAAATTTTGCATAAAAATGCTAAAATTATTTCAACGCAGAGGTATTTTTTAGTTTTTGATTTTTGCTATTATTTCAAAATGGCAGGCATTTTTGACGAAAAATTTTGGACTTTGATGGACATTTTCTCAAAATCTGTTCAATAACTTTTTTTCTTTTTGATGCATAACACTCCTCATATATACTCCTGTGATTTGTATAAGTTTCGTTGCCCTCGAATCGCTCAATGTGGGCCATTATGGCCTAGACTCGGCCCAAATAGGACTTTCCCATGTTAAATTCTCCTGTGTTTTATAATGGGACACTTTATGCTTAATATCTTACTTAATATTGGCATTAGAGACTAGGAATCAATTGTGAACATATAGAAAATGATTTTTCCATGACCTTGAATTCGACGTTTGACCTCATTTTCAAAGTCAAAAGGACGAAATGGCTAATATCTTGCTTCTCTATTGACTTTATAGCTTGGGAACCAATTGTGGACATATAGAAAATAATATACACTGAATATTTTGATGACCTTGAATTTGACCTTGACCTTATTTTCAAGGTCAGAGCACAAAATGGCTAATATCTCCCTTATTGTTGAATTTACAGCTTAGGAAACAATTGTTGACATACTAGAAATGATATATGATGAATATTCTTGTGACCTTGAATTGACCATTGACCTTATTTGCAAGGTCATGGGACATAAGTCTAATATCTGAAATACATATTGTCCGGTAACCTTTCTTAGCCCTTGGGCTAATTTTTTTTTGAGGTTACCGGACCTATGGTCCGATAACCTATTGCCGTCACGTTGCGTCCGTCGTCCGTCCGTCGTCCGTCCACAGCTGTATCTTTAAAGTTTACAGGCGGATTTTTCTGAAATTTTGCACAAAAATGCCTAAAAATATTTCAAGAGGGCTTTTTTTTTTTTTTTTGATTTTCGCATTTTTCTCAAAATGGCGGCCATTTTTGACGAAAAATGGCCAATTTTGGACTTTGGCGGCCATTTTCTCAAAAACTGTCTGATCAGTTTTGAGATTTTTGTTTCAAAAGATTCCCCTTATGTACCTTTATGATGTGTATAAGTTTTGTTGCCCTTGAATCGCCGGTCTCCGTGTGGCGGCCATTTTGAATTTTTGACGGGTCGGCGAAAAAAAATTTTTTTGCCCCAAATCGCGTTACTATCCATTTCGGGCCATTTCTAGGCAAAAAAAAATTTTTCACCCTTTGAAAAAAATTTTGGACTTAGAACATTTTCGGCACCTTTTTCCTTCATAATGGGAGCTGCCCGGACTGTACTCATAGAACGCTTAAAGATAAAGCTTAGATATTGGCACTTTCAAATGGGAAGTCATATATGGCGACTTGTGTGGTGACCTTGAATTTGACCTTGGATGACCTTGAAAGGTCAAAATAGCCATTTTTGGGTCGAAAAATGCCCAAATTTGCAGCTTTTCTGTCTTTTCTCGAAAACTGTCTGATCAGTTTTGAGATTTTCGTTTTCAGAAGATTCCCCTTATGTACCTTTATGATGTGTATAAGTTTTGTTGCCCTTGAATCGCCGGTCTCCGTGTGGCGGCCATTTTTAATTTTTGACGGGTCGGCGAAAAAAATTTTTTTGCCCCAAATCACGTTACTATCCATTTCGGGCCATTTCTAGGCAAAAAAAAATTTTTCACCCTTTGAAAAAAATTTTGGACAAAATTTTCGGCACTTTTTTCCTTCATAATGGGAGCTGCCCAGACTGTACTCATAGAACGCTTAAAGATAGAGCTTAGATATTGGCACTTTCAAATGGGAAGTCATATATGGCGACTTGTGTGGTGACCTTGAATTTGACCTTGGATGACCTTGAAAGGTCAAAATAGCCATTTTTGGGTCGAAAAATGCCCAAATTTGCAGCTTTTCTGTCTTTTCTCGAAAACTGTCTGATCACTTTTGAGATTTTTATTTCAAAACATAGTAATTGGGTTTTTTGACATGATGTGTATAAATATGTATATAGTGTATAAAGTGCCTTGAATTGCTCAAAAGGCTAGAAATTTAGGCTGAATAGGCCCCAAATTTAATTTTTGGTCGTTTTCCTTCAAATTTATCTGATCAATTTTGAGATTTTTGTTATAAAACATGCTAATTGGGGTCCCTGACATTGTGTATAAAGATGGAGTGCTTTGAATTGCTTAAAAGGCCCCTTGAGTGTGTAAATTGGCCTCTACAGCCAAAAAAGGTTTGTAGGTATAGCTGGAATTGGAAGTCATATACATGTATACCACATATATATGTGGCTTTTTTGGGTGACGTTGAACTTGACGTCAGATGACATTGAGTGCTATATCTCAGTGTCACGTCCAACAAGAAATGTGTAAATTTCGTTTATAGACAAAAGACTTGTAGATAGACCTTGTATTTGTATTTTGAACATACATGAATACAAGGTTATATGCTGCACACTTAATGATGACATTGAAGTTCACGAAGATGATTGGTTTATCTTAACGTCATATCTCACCTGTCCTGTTTCAACTAAAGTTGTCCGGTAACCTATCTTAGCCCTTGGGCTAATTTTTTCTTATTGATGCACAACACTCCTCATATGTACCCCTGTGACATGTATAAGTTTCGTTGCCCTTAATTCGCTCGAAGTGGGCCATTTTGAGTCCAAACTCGGCCCAAATGGGACTGTCCCATGTTAAATTCTCCTATGTTTTATAATGGGGCACATTTTTCCAAATATCTCACTTAATATTGGAATTAGAGATTAGGAATCAATTGTGGACATATAGGAAATAAGGCCACTTCTGATTAATTTATTGTTTCTCGTCCTTTGGAAAATCAAAAGCTAGGAGGGAGGGTGGAAAAAACAAACGGACCCTCAAATTATAAACTGCATACCTTGCAATGAAAGCAAGCGATGTTGAGATAGGGGGCCTATGTGTTTGAGCATCTAAAGATACATCATAGTTCCGCATTGAATCCTTGAACTTTATTTGTGGTACGAATTGTAAATTTAAAACGTTACTTTCAGCAAAACACAGGATATATCTTGTATACTCACTCGCCAGTCGGATAAGTTGGGCTGCAAGACCACTATGAGAGAGCTTTACAGAGATTGGCGGAATTCTGTGTGTCAAAATCGCATTTATTTCCACAATATTACATATTTATCTTGCTTGTTTTTTCTCAGAATTTCACCAAAAGCTAGGCGCGCGGGGACGAGAAACAGAAAATTAAACAGGAATGGCCTAATATATACTAAATATTCTCATGACCTTGAATTTGACCTTTGACCTCATTTTCAAGGTCGCATGACAAAATCGCTTATATCTCGCTTATTATCGACTTTACAGCTTAGGAATCAATCGTGAACCTATGGAAATAAATTCTAAATATTGTCGTGACCTTGAATTTGACCTTTGTCGTAATTTTCAAGGTCAATTTTCAAATATCATGCTCATTATCGATTTTACAGCTCAATAATCAATTGTGAACATATAGGAAATGATATACAGATTTTCCTTGTGACCTTGAATTTGACCTAAATTTCAAGGTCACAGGACAAAATGACTAATATCTCGCATATTATCGATTTTACAGCTTAGGAATGTATTGTGAACAAAAAGTTAATAATATATGCTGAATATTGCCATAACCTTGATTTCGACCTTTGACCTCATTTTCAAGGTCACAGGACAATATGGCTAATTTCTCACTTATAACCTTTTTTACAGCTTAGGAATCAATTATGAACTTATACGAATGATATATGCAGATTATTGTCATGACCTTGAACTTTTGGACATATAGGAAATGATATATGCTGAATATTCTCGTGACCTTGAATTTGACTTCTGACCTCAGTTTCAAGGTCAGAGCACAAAATGGTTAATATCTCGCTTATTATTGACTTTACAGTGTAGGAATCAATTATGAACTTATAGGAAATGATATATGCAGATTATTGTCATGACATTGAATTTGACTTTGACCTCAGTTTCAAAGCCACAGGACAAAATGGCTAATATCTCATTTATTATCGATTCTACAGCTTAGGGAGCAATTGTGGACATATAGGAAATGATACATGCTGAATATTCTTGTGACCTTGAATTTGACCTTTGACCTCATTTTCAATTTCACAGGACAAAATGGCTAACATCTCACTTATTATCGACTTCACAGCTTAGGGATCAACTGTGGTCATATAGGAAATGATATATGCTGAATATTATCGTGACCTTGAATTTGACCTCTGACCTCAGTTTCAAGGTCAGAGCTCAAAATGGCTAATATTTCGCCTATTATTGACTTTACAACTTAGGAATCAATTGTGGACATATAGGAAATGATATATGCAGATTATTGCCATGACATTCAATTTGACCATTGACCTCATTTTCAGGGTCATAAGACAAAATGGCTAATATCTCGCTTTTCATCCACTTTACAGCTTAGCAATCAATTGTGAACATATAGGAAATGATATATGCTGAATATTGCTATGCCCTTGAATTTGACCTTTGACCTACTTTTCAAGGTCGCAGGACAAAATAGCTAATATCTCTCTTATTATCGATTTTACAGCTTAGGAATCAATTATGAACATATAGGAAATGATATATGCTGAATATCGCTATGACCTTGTATTTGACCTTTGACCTCATTTTCAAGGTCAGAGAACGAAATGGCTAATATCTCGCTTTTTAGGTTACCGGACCTATGGTCCGATAACCTATTGCCATGGCGTTGCGTCCGTCGTCCGTCCGTCGTCCGTCTGTTAACATTTTTATCTTTTTTGTTTACGGACGAATTTTTCTGAAATTTTGCACAAAAATGCTCAAAAATAATTCAAAAAGGAGGTATTTTTTAGTTTTTTGATTTTCGAATTTTTTTCAAAATGGCGGCCGTTTTCGTCGAAAAATGGGCAATTTTAGACTTTGACGGTCGTTTTCTCAAAATGTGTTCAGTAACTTTTTTTCTTATTGATGCATAACACTCCTCATATGTACCCCTCTGACATGTATAAATATCGTTGCCCTTGAATCGCTCGAAGTTGGCCATTTTGGGCCCAAACTCGGCCCAAATGGGACTTTGTATGAAAATACTGTGTATGAAAATGGATTGGCTTGAATCGCTTGAAAAACCCGAATTATAGGCCCAAAGGGCGCAAAAAGGCCAAAATTTCACTGTTTGAACATTCTCTCCGAATCTCTTTAGTAAATTTCCTTCTAATTTCACATGATGATGTAATTTCACACTGGTTATGAAATATATAACAGTGAATTGCCTTGATTGGCTCTAAAGCCTAAAATTCAAGCCCAAAAGACCCCAAATGACTAAACTTCACCTTTTTTTGACATTTTTTCAAAACCTGTTCAGTAACATTTCTTATAATTTCACATAGGTATGGCATTTAGCTATGTTAATGACTTGTACAGAGGTGGGGTGCATTGAATCTGTGGAAACGTCGAAAAGTAGGCCCAAATCCTCAAAATTGGCTAAATTTGATTTTGTCAACATTATTCCAAATCTGTTATGCGCGAACTTACGGTAAAGTCTATACGGACAGGTCCGAAACGAGCCGAGTCAGACCGAGTGCAACGAAGAGTCCAAATGTCCTGCGTCGACCAATGTCATGTGTCGGTATTGTCTTGACAGTTTATGAATGACACACGACAAAGAATTATCGAGTCATGTACGTTTTTTGTTTGCAAAGGAGGCTTGAAATTGAAAAAAAAAGAGATTCGGGTATTTCCGACTTTACTGTAGCATGACTGCGCATGCGCGCATTAATTACGATCAAACGCCATATTGCTTTTGAGGTATGGAAATCAAGAAAATTTATTCGCGTGAATTTGTCAATTATCTGATTACTGACGGCAGGACAGCAGTTCAAAACAACAGATAGGCCTACACGCTATTTGGTTGACATCGTTTGTGATACGAATAAATCATAGACTAGGCCACCCGCGTGGCCGTCGGCGGCGGTCTCACCGGAATTTGCGGAAAACGGCCGCCGCTGTCATAACGCGCACGTGTGAACAAGCGAGTATCCGCACACACCCAAGCGCGTGGATGTGCATGAACGTGCAATCGCGACTTACAACCACCATTCAGTTTGATGTCAAAATGTGTCCAGCTTTTTTTTCGGAGCACATGTACAATTTAGTGGGCAATCCTATTTCTCTAGGAGTATGATAACCATTGACAATGATTCATGATTGATGAGTTAATCAGTGGCACAAAATGATAAATACAGATAAAAAGAACATCTGGTGTGAAATAAAGAACACTTTTCTGTCATAACCAACTGTAATTCCGGATCCTAAGTATCGGAAATTACTGGTTACTGATGGGCCGATGATCGATTATTTTCGAAAGTCAGTTGGTTTGCCAAACCGATTTCGATGATCGATTATGGAATCTTATAATCGATTATCTAAAAGTGGCAAAAGTTCTTTGTAATCCATGAAAAGTCCACAAAGAATATGTATTTCAAAAATACATACCAATTTTTAATTGCAAATTTGTGAAATGTGAAGTTGTAAACTATAGTATTTACTTTGAAACCACATCAATTCCCCTTTATAACATATATTCTGCCAGTAAAGATTGTGCAACACTTGATTATGATATCACAGTTAAACCGATTAATAATCGAAAGTCAGTTGGTTTGTCGGGTTGGATGTACAATAACGTGGGCAATCTGAGTCATAGGCTGTGATTGGTTCAAAACTGGTCACATGGTACAGAAAGCATGGCGCTGATTGGTCACACCCACATTTGCCCAGAGTGGCACTTTATCCTACATTTGCTCCGGTTTGTCAAACCGATTATGAACCAATGATCGATTACGAAATTCAAACCAACTCCCATCACTATTACTGGTAATAAAATTGCCCACGTAATTGTACATCCTAGCCTTTTTGTTTATTGTATCATTTAATTGTTCTGCTGAACTTCTGCAGTTAGGCCTACGTTGTGTAATAAATTTGAATATAAATTAACCTGTGGTAGATCTAGCCATAAATAAAACATGAAGACGTTCGGTTATGTGCCGTAGACAACATGGCGCCAGGTGCTGAATGATTTGGGCAAAGTAAAGAAAAAAAAACAAACCAACCCATCGTGGTAGCATGCCGCCGAGTAATCCATCCTGATTTTGCTACTTCGCAAAGTTCGCCTACCAGTCCATAGACATTCAGTTAACTATGATACTACCATGTATTACTATGCTGTACATGCCAGCACTGAGTTCTCAAGAGCGTACCATTGATCAACACCTCTTTGTGTGCATGTGTTTACTCCCGAGGGTGAAATATGCTATAGAATCTTCATTTAGAGTACTGTATTTGTATATTTCATGGAGAGAGGCTAAGTTTTATTGATTTTGTATCAATAAAATTGACATGAAAACGTTTTGTGTTGTTAATTTGTGAACTTTCATGTTGTGGTTGCTGCCATTTTGTAGAGTTCTTCAGAACGAGCATACTGATTGACTTTTTTTATAACACATATTGCATGTATACATCACACTCTGCAAGTATATAAACAAATTTTAGAGTGACGAGGTGAATCACAGAATCATGTCGATTCTTATTTCCATGATTCAATAAAAAAAAACATCAATCCACAGGGCACTCCATAGCGTAGGAGAATCCGTAATTACGCACATGTTATGTCATTTCATGCAAATATTTATATGTGAGTGCGTACGCTTCGTATCAGGGAAAATACCAAAGAAATATCCATGAAACTTTATTTTTGCCCCTGAAAACAAGCTTTGTGCCTACGTCATCAAAGGCGGAGCACAAGACCATACATGCAGCGCGAACTGGCCAATCAAACAAGTTCAGAATGCTAGATGTCGCCTCAATCGCGATACTTTTTGGGGCAAACTTGGCACACATCATGAATGACAGACAGCATTGTCGGTGTGTTTGTAACTTTGTACGAAAAACAGCCGAGCTCCCGAAATCTGTTTCACATTTACTTGTTCAGTAGTATATTTTCTTCTGGGAATAAACTTGTCAAATCACTTAATAAGACGACCATGATAATACTTCAGTGACCTGGCTGTAGCCTATTCTGTGACATGGACATGGTGTACTGAAGCCACACGAGTGTGCTCTAATGCTCTATTCCTTGTTATTGTATTACAAAATTCTACATTAATTTCAGAACCTACCCCTCTGTTTCAAAGCCAAGGGGTACAGCAGAAATTTACCCATTAAAATTGACCCCCTTTTCTTGAGATCAAGGGGTGTGTTACTCCTTTCCAAAAATTCCTACTGAGTGCTCTGAACCCATCAGTCCTAAATTTGCTGCATTCCCAAGTTCGCCAACTACATTGTACACTGGTACCACACTTACTACAGTGGACTGATGTTCGTGTTTTATTTTATCATTGTATGTAAAATCTTTTATAATGATGCTTTATAATGGGACACATTATGCCTAATATATCACTTGATATTGAGATTAGAGACTAGGAATCAATTGTGGACATATAGGAAATGATATATGCTGAATATTCTCGTGACTTTGAATTTGACCTCTGACCTCAGTTTCAAGGTCAGAGCACAAAATGGCTTATATCTCGATCATTATCGACTCTACAGCTTAGGAATCAATTGTGGACATATAGGAAATGATATATGCTGAATATTATCGTGACCTTGAATTTGACCTCTGACCTCAGTTTCAAGGTCAGAGCTCAAAATGGCTAATATTTCGCTTATTATTGACTTTACAGCTTAGGAATCAATTGTGGACATATAATAAATGATATATGCTGAATATTCTGATGACCTTGAATTTGACCTTCGACCTCATTTTCAAGGTCACAGGACAAAATGCCTAATATCTCGCTTGTTATCGACTTTACAGCTTAGCAATCAATTATGAACATTTAGGAAATGATATATGCAGATTATTGTCATGACCTTGAATTTGACCTTTGACCTCATTTTCAAGGTCACAGGACAAACAGGCTAATATCTTACTTATTATCGATTTTACAGCTTAGGAATCAATTGTGGACATACAGGGAATGATATATGCTGAATATTCTAGTGACCTTGAATTTGACCTCTGACCTCATTTTCAAGGTCCAAGGACAAACTGGCTCAAATCTTGTTCCTCTATTGACTGTATGGCTTGGGAATCAATTGTGGACATGATATAGAAAATGATATGCATTGAATATTTTGATGACCTTGAATTCGACCTTTGCCCCTTCATTTTCAAGGCCACAGCACAAAATTGCTAATATCTATCTGATTATTGAATTTACAGCTTAGCGATCAACTGTGGACATGATATATGCTGAATATTATATATGCTGAATATTCTCTTGACCTTGAATTCAACCAGTGACCTGGCTAACATCTAAAATATTAAACATTGTCCGGTAACCTATCTTCGGCCCTTGGCCTAATTTTTAGGTTACCGGACCTATGGTCCGATAACCTATTGCCATGGCGTTGCGTCCGTCGTCCGTCCGTCCGTCCGTCCGTAAACAATTTTATCTTTAAAGTTTACGATCGGATTTTTCTGAAATTTTGCACAAAAATGCTTCAAAATAATTCAAAAAGGAGGTATTTTTTAGTTTTTTGATTTTCGCATTTTTTTCAAAATGGCGGCCGTTTTCGTCGAAAAATGGCCAATTTTGGACTTTGACGGCCGTTTTCTCAAAATCTGTTCAGTAACTTTTTTTCTTTTTGATACATAACACTCCTCATATGTACTCCTATGATGTCTATAAATTTCGTCGCGCTTGAATCGCTCGAAGTGGGCCATTTTGGCCCATACTCGGCCCAAATGGGCAATTTTGGACTTTGACGGTCGTTTTCTCAAAATCTGTTCAGTAACTTTTTTTCTTTTTGATGCATAACACTCCTCATATGTACTCCTATGATGTCTATAAATTTCGTCGCGCTTCAATCGCTCGAAGTGGGCCATTTTGGCCCATACTCGGCCCAAATGGGACTTTCCCATGTTAAATTCTCCTATGCTTTATAATGGGACACATTAAGCCTAATATCTCACTTAATATTGAGATTAGAGACTAGGAATCAATTGTGGACATATAGGAAATGATATATGCTGAATATTCTTGTGACCTTGAATTTGACCTCTGACCTTGGTTTCAAGGTCATAGCGGCCGTTCTCGTCGAAAATGGCTAATTTTGGACTTTGATGGTGGTTTTCTCAAAATCTGTTCAGTAACTTTTTTTTTTGATGCATAACACTCCTCATATGTACTTCTGTGACATGTATAAACTTCGTTGCGCTTGAATCACTCGAAGTGGGCCATTTTGGGCCCAAACTCGGCCCAGATGTGACTTTCCCATGTTAAATTTTCCTATGCTTTATAATGGGACGCATTAAGCCTAATATCTCACTTATTATTGAGATTAGAGACTAGGAATCAATTGTGGACATATAGGAAATGATATATGCTGAATATTCTCGTGACCTTGAATCTGACCTTTGACCTCATTTTCAAGGTCACAGGACAAAATGGCTAATATCTCGCTTATTATCGACTTTACAGCTTAGAAATCAATTGTGAACATATAGGAAATGATATATGCTGAATATTCTCGTGACCTTGAATTTGACCTTTGACCTCATTTTCAAGGTCACAGGACAAAATGGCTAATATCTCGCTTATTATCGAATTTACAGCTTAGGAATCTATTGTGAACATATAGGAAATGATATATGCTGAATATCCTCGTGACCTTGAATTTGACCTTTGGCCTCATTTTCAAGGTCACAGGACAAAATGGCTAATATCTCGCTTATTATCGACTTTACAGCTTAGGAATCAATTGTGAACATATAGGAAATGATATATGCTGAATATTCTCGTGGCCTTGAATTTGACCTTTGACCTCATTTCCAAGGTCACAGGACAAAATTGCTAATATCTCGCTTATTATCGACTTGACGGCTTAGAAATCAATTGTGGACATATAGGAAGTGATATATTCTGAATATTCTCGTGAACTTGAATTTGACCTTTGACCTCATTTTCAAGGTCACAGGACAAAATGGCCAATATCTTGCTTATTAGCGACTTTGCAGCTTAGGAATCAATTGTGAACATATAGGAAATAATATATGCTGAATATTCTAGTGACCTTGAATTTGACCCTTGACCTAAATTTCAAGGTTAGTCATTTTATTTTCAAGGTCAGAATACAATATGGCTTAGATCTCGCTTATTATCAAATTTACAGCTTAGGGGTCCAGAGTGAACATATAGGAAAAGATGTATGCTGAATATTTTGGGGATCTAGAATTTGACCTTTGATCTCATTTTCAAGGTTAGAGAACAAAATGGCTAATATATCGCTTATTATCATCTTTACATCTGCCCCTGATGACACCAGTGTGTCTTTGGATAAACTATTTGGTCGGGCTTTGTTTGTTTCTATTGCAAAATGTAGTATTTTGCGTTTCTTATTGGCATCATCAAAATCTGATTGTATTGGTGGTAATAGATTGATACTTACATTTACAGCATAGGAATCAATTGCGAATATAGAGGAATGATATATACTGAATATTTTCATGACCTTGAACTTGAACTTTGACCTCATTTTCAAGGTCACATCACAGAATGGCTAATGTCTCACTTATTATCGACTTTACAGCTTAGGAATTTATTGTGGACATACTAGAAGTGATATATTTGTTGAAAATTTCATGGCCTTGAATTTATCAGTGACTTTATTTTCAAGGTCACTGGACAAAAGGCTAATATCTAAAATGTATTGTCCGGTAACCTTTCTTAGCCCTTGGGCTAATTTTTTTCACTTCCTACAACTTGATAATCAATTGCGGACACACTGGAAATGATATATGCTGTATATTCTGATGACCTACAATTTGACCTTTGACTTCATTGTCAAGGTCAAAGCACAAAATGGCTAATATCTGACTTATTATTGGATTTATAGCTCAGCAATCAATTGTGGACATGTAGGAAATGATACATGCTGAATAATCTCATGACCTTGAATTTGACCAGTAACCTTATTTTCAAGGTAAGCGGGATAAAATGGCTAATATCTAAAATATAAAGTAATATGCCTATATCTTACCTCCAAAACACATTACGGGTTATGACTTATTAGCCTTGCTGACATGGGAGTTCTCCATAGAGAGAACCCCATTTGGAAAATGGGCTAGACAATGAACACTAACCCACGTGACCGGAAACATGACGTGATTCTCGTCTCCTATGGCTGTTACTCAAACGAATTTTGCCTTGCTGACATTACTCTCGCGTTTTTAGGTTACCGGACCTTTGGTCCGCTAACCTATTGGCATGGCGTTGCATCCGGCGTCCGGCGTCGGCGTCGGCGTCGTCCACATTTTTATCTTTTTTGTTTACGGACCAATCTTTCTGAAATTTCGCACAAAAATGCACAAAAATAATGCAAGAAGGAGGTATTTTTTAGTTTTTTGATTTTCGCAATTTTTTCAAAATGGCGGCCGTTTTTGTCGAAAATTGGCCAATTTTGGACTTTGGCGGCCATTTTCTCAAAATCTGTTCAGTAACTTTTTTTCTTTTTGATACATAACACTCCTCATATGTACTCCTATGATGTCTATAAATTTCGTCGCGATTGAATCGCTCGAAGTGGGCCATTTTGGCCCAAACTCGGCCCAAATGGGACTTTCCCATGTTAAATTCTCCTATGCTTTATTATGGGACACATGAAGCCTAATATCTCACTTAATATTGAGATTAGAGACTAGGAATCAATTGTGGACATATAGGAAATGATATATGCTGAATATTCTCGTGACCTTGAATTTGACCTCTGACCTTGGTTTCAAGGTCATAGCGGCCGTTCTCGTCGAAAATGGCTAATTTTGGACTTTGATGATCGTTTTCTCAAAATCTGTTCAGTAACTTTTTTTCCTATTGATGCATAACACTCCTCATATGTACTTCTGTGACATGTATAAATTTCGCGCTTGAATCACTCGAAGTGGGCCATTTTGGGCCCAAACTCGGCCCAGATGTGACTTTCCCATGTTAAATTTTCCCATGCTTTATAATGGGACACATTAAGCCTAATATCTCACTTAATATTGAGATTAGAGACTAGGAATCAATTGTGGACATATAGGAAATGATATATGCTGAATATTCTCGTGACCTTGAATTTGACCTTTGACCTCATTTTCAAGGTCACAGGACAAAATGGCTAATATCTCGCTTATTATCGACTTTACAGCTTAGGAATCCATTGTGAACGTATAGGAAATGATATATGCTGAATATTCTCGTGACCTTGAATTTGACCTTTGACCTCATTTTCAAGGTCACAGGACAAAATGGCCAATATCTTGCTTATTAGCGACTTTGCAGCTTAGGAATCAATTGTGAACATATAGGAAATGATATATGCTGAATATTCTAGTGACCTTGAATTTGACCCTTGACCTAAATTTCAAGGTTAGTCAATTTATTTTCAAAGTCAGAATACAAAATGGCTTATATCTCGCTTATTATCAAATTTACAGCTTAGGGGTCCATAGTGAACATATAGGAAATGATGTATGCTGAATATTTTGGTGATCTAGAATTTGACCTTTGATCTCATTTTCAAGGTCAGAGAACAAAATGGCTAATATGTCGCTTATTATCATCTTTACATCTGCCCCTGATGACGCCAGTGTGTCTTTGGATAAACTATTTGGTTGGGCTTTGTTTCTATTGCAAAATGTTGTATTTTACCTTTCTTATTGGCATCATCAAAATTTGATTGTATTGGTGGTAATAGATTGATACTTACATTTATACCACTGAGTCGGTGTCACTGCTGGCGGACGTTAAATCTGTCCCCGAGGATACCATCAACTCAGTAGCCTTCGGGCTTGTGATTGGGTACTTTTGTACTTGTCATGTATCTATTCCATGGGGTTAGATTCGGATTTCTAAATTATTTTCATAGGTTGTTGGGTAGTTGTATACTAATTCCATCTGGTGTACAGTAGAAACAACTACATTTAACACATTGTCTGCCCCTGAAGACGCCAGTGTGTCTTTGGATAAACTATTTGGTCGGGCTTTGTTTGTTTCTATTGCAAAATGTAGTATTTTACGTTTCTTATTGGCATCATCAAAATCTGATTGTATTGGTGGTAATAGGTTGGTACTTACATTTACAGCATAGGAATCAATTGCGAATATAGAGGAATGATATATACTGAATATTTTGATAACCTTAAACTTAAACTTGAACTTTGACCTCATTTTCAAGGTCACATCACAGAATGGCTAATGTCTCACTTATTATCGACTTTACAGCTTAGGAATTTATTGTGGACATACTAGAAGTGATATATTTGTTGAAAATTTCATGGCCTTGAATCAGTGACTTTATTTTCAAGGTCACTGGACAAAAGGCTAATATCTAAAATGTATATTGTCCAGTAACCTTTCTTAGCCCTTGGGCTAATTTTTTTCTTTAGTTGACCGTGTTTCAAACACTAGTTTTTACATGTCATTGTGGATTATCTTTGTTTGTGATCTTTTGGCGTGGATCGTGTGGATTCTTTCTCACGTTTGGCGATGCTTTGTGTGTCAGAGCCCGGACTCCCGAACCCGCCCTTCTAGGATGCACCGTTGTGTGCAGTGTTCGGTTGTCCGGGTGGGAGGTACACGCGTAGTGCGTGTCGTGCCAGGATCTAGTTCATACAGACCAGCTGACGTGTCTTGTGCGAGGGCTGTGCGCGGGAACAGTGGGCTCAGGTTCTGGGGGCCGTGCTCGCCAGGAGGGACAAGTTTCAGTTGCGTCAGGTGTCTCCGGCCCTGTCCTCGTCTTCTTCCGCGTCTTCGGCGAAGCGTCGTCGCCGTCAGGAGAGGAAGACTTCAGTCCTTCTGGACAAGCTTGACCGCACCTTGGTTTATCTAGGAGCTAAGTTCTCTTCCTCCTCCCCTTTGTTTTGTTCCGCGGGTGACTTGCTGGTGGGAGAGTCCTACTCGACCCACGTTGGTGCGCCCCGGGAGTCTTTGACCTGTGTATTTCATGTTCCTTCAGCCTGGAGCTTGTTCGTGCACGTCACCTCCGTAGTTAGCAGTGGGGCAGGCATCCTGTGCTGTTTCCACGCCGTTTCTGGCCAGTTTGCCACCGTTTTTAGGTTTCCGGCCCTCTGGGTCCGGACCAGCGTGGCAGTGGTTTGGTGACGCGATAGTCTGGGCCTCGTATGGGGTCCAGACCCTGGCCCTACCGCCTGTTGGAGTCACCCTTTCGCATGCTATGTGGAGGGAGGCCCATGTGTGGACGTCTGGCAAATTATTGGCAAGAGTGGCAAGCACTCGGAGCCAGTCTGTGGATCGTGTCAGTCCTTCGCAGGGGATTTCACATCCAGTTCAGTCAGCGTCCAGCACTGTCCATAGAGCCCATTCCCTTTTCGCTCCCTGGAGCTCACGCCAAACGACTAGCGCTTTCACTCGAGATCGCTGATATGATATCCAACACGCTAAAAAAAGTCGGAATTTCCTATCGAAGTATCCTGTTCTCGACTCCCAAGAGCTCAGGAGGGTGGCATCAAGTGATCGACCTGTCATCCTTGAACCGCCACGTCAAGACTCCCAAGTTCGCCATGGAGATGGCAGAATCAATCCGCTTGCCTCTTCTGATTAATTCTTGGGTGTTCTCTCTGGATCTGAAAGAATGCGTTCTTTCACATCCCGATTCACCCAGGCTCCCGCAGATACCTGCACTTCATGAACCAGTGCATTGTGTATCAGTACCGCGCCCTGAGCCCTGTCCCCGGCTCCATGGATCTTCACGATAGTCGTGAAAGAGTTGCAGACACTGACCCACAAGGAGGGCATCCTCCTCTATCAGTACCTGGACGACTGGATTATTCATAACCAGTCAACCGAGGTCTTACCTCAGCACTGGCAGTGGGTTCTGAACTTGTGCAAGCGCATGGGCCTGTTTGTCAACCTCCAGAAATCGGAGTTAATGCCAGCCCAGGACTTTGTGTCCGTGGGCAATCGATACAAAACCCAGCTGGGTATGGTTTTCCCGACGAGAAGCGTTTGACAAAGAATTATAGGGCTCTGCTCTGCAGATTGCTCTGCTCTGCTTTGTGAGCCCAGTCAGTCAGCTCAGACCTTGCAGTTGATGCTCAGGCTTCTGGCGGCAACCGAGAAGTTGGTCCCTTACAATCGACTCCACATGCGGGAGTTCATTCTAAGTGGCTGGCGGCCTCTGGTTCCCCGCAGCAACCAGTTTCCCTTTCCTCAGCGGGGCGGGCATCCATAATGTGGTGGATGTCCACCGCCAAAATTTCTCGGGTCTCACCCTTCCGCAAGCCTCCTCCCTCCAAGCATCTCTTCACGGATGCGTCTATGGTGGTCTGGGCGCACACCTGGATTTCAAAGAAGTCTCCGGGGTGTGGGTGGAGCCCGAGAGCTCATGGCATATCAACCGGTTGGAGTTGGAAGCGGTTTTGCTGGCCTTAGCTCATTGGGAGGAGTGTGCTGGTCGTGCTGTCTAGGTGTTCACAGATAACTATACTGTCGTGGCCTACATCAACCAGCAGGGGTGTACGAAGTCGGTTACCCCCTCGGGAGGATCTCCTGAAGCAACCCCGGTCACAGCTGTTCCACAACAGGCCTGGGAGTCTAAGCCTTCATGCGTGGCTTCTGTCCAGCGATCCCTTTGAGCTAAGGGATTTTCTTCAGAAGTGTCCAGTGGGATCGCCTGTCCTAACAGAAACTCGTCTTTGGGAGTATACGACAGGGTATGCCAAAGTCACCAGCCCACAGCCCAAGACTGGTAAAAAACATCCTGGGCTGGTAATAATAACAGTTTCACTGGCCCAGGTGGCCGGAAAGTTTTTATCAGCAAAAATATCATTACTCTAGTAAAATAAATTTTTAATATAGTAAAATATTTCATTTGTCAGTAATATATTATTCAACCAGATCTTGGATCTTCAAATCATGAGCATGATACGCCTCAGCTTGAGGCTGGGGGCAGTAAGACGGCTGATTGGAAATATGCACAATTCAAGCTGACAATGTCAATTTATTTGCTTAATATACTACAACGGATCTACATAGCGCCATGCATATCTCAATTCTACTATTTTGTTGGGTGTGACTTATGAATTCTGGGCCAGTAAAAATTGCCCTGGGCTGGTAATATCAAAATGTTTAATGGTCCAATGGACCAGTAATTTTTTTCCCACTTTGGCATACCCTGGTATACGAGTCCAAATGGTGAGTCTTCCGAGGCTTGGTGCAAAAGCAGGCAGATTGATCCATCCCACGCCACTGGTCAGTCAGTAGCTGATTTCCTCTTGTAGAAATTTAAGGCGAGCATGGTCGCTCGACATTAGCGGGCTATAGGACCGCTCTGGCCAAGACTATCTTGCCCCATACCGGCGTTAATCTCGGTGAGGATCAAGACCTGAGTGCCTTGCTCAATAACTTTAAAGTCGAACGTCCGCTTTCTGGTAATTCTGTTCCGGAGCCGGATCTATCCCTGGTACTGAACCGTTTGGCGTCTGCTTTCTTTGAACCTATGTCATCTTGCCCATTTGAAGTTCCTTACCTGGAAGAAGTTTTCCTGCTGGCTCTGGCTTCCGGACATCACATCTCCTTGCAGGTCATTCCTTCCTTCCTAGCGTAACCCAGCTTGCATCTTCTCCTCCATTGGCTTCCACGATTCCGGCCTTGGCGTCATCTGTAGGCCTGAATCTGGAGGAAGACTGTCTCCTATGCCCCCTGCGGGCTTCGTACCTTAAGCGGACAAAAGGTTTCCGGGCTGGCAAACGTCTTTTGTTTATATCACATCAGTTGAAATTCCAACGGGACATACGTTCCGCCACCATCTCGACCTTGATTCAGAAGTGTATCCGCACTTGCTATGATTTGGCTGAGCAGGACTCTGCCTGGGCATTCAAGGTTCGCTCCCATGATGTTAGGGCAATGGCAACCTCCTTCGCTTATGTGGGACGGGTTCCCCTCGATCAGGTCATGCAAGCATGTTCGTGGCAATCCCACAACACGTCTTTCTACCTTAGGGACTTGACTTGGACGGGAAGTGAGGGCTACCAGAGTTAATTTTGGAGTACCCCTCCTCCGAATTTTATTTTGATTTTACCCGTAATGTGTTTTGGAGGTAAGATATAGGCATATAACTGGTTGTTTAATGTAAATAAAACTGGTGGTATATACTATACTTACCTCCAAAACACATTCAGAGTGCTTAAATCGACGAGAATGACGTCACGTTTCCGGTCACGTGGGTTAATGGCTTGGACAATAATTCATTGTCTAGCCCATTTTCCAAATGGGGTTTTACTCTACGCAGAACTCCTATGTCAGTAAGGCTAGTAAGTCATAACCCGTAATGTGTTTTGGAAGTAAGTATAGTATATAACACTAGTTTTATTTACATAAAACGGCCAATATATATTGTCCGGTAACCTGTCCTAGCCTTTTGGCCAATTTTTTTTAGCTTATCGGCCCATATTTTTTGTTTAATATTCCCCTCATGTACCTCAATGATGTCTAAGTTTCGTTGCCCTTGAATGGCCAGTCTGCATGTGGTGGCCATTTTGATTTTTTGACAGGTCGGCAAAAAAATTTTGTTTGTCCCAAATCAAGTGGAATTTATTGTTGCATGATAATGAATTAAAATATAAATTTAAACATATTTGCATATACTTTGGAACCGACAACTGGTTCATGATATGATGATGCACATGTAAACCAACACTGAGTAAGTGTCATCCATTTATACTTTACACTGCCTAAACTGGCTGAATCATGAGACACGCAGTATTATGCATAATATATGTACGAGTGTGTATGTAAGCACAACTACATTTGATAGATTCTACCAAACATTCGAATCGATGTGTATTCTTATTCATCCTAAATTTTACCAGATAATAAATTGTATCCCCCGAACAAAGTTCATCGGATACTGTGGTTTTGTCTCAGTCGCACCGCCACTGCGTCCGCCGTCGCCGTGATGATTTTCTTGTGAATGCTCCACAGGGCAGCAGAGATGACACTTTGGGCAGCAGAGATGATAGGGCCCCAGGGGTATACACCCGCACGGTCATCGGCGACCGAATCGTCTATATACTCAAATTTTCATTTTCTGTCTATATATGTAGAATGAGCTGTAATCGATATCGTATTATTTCAAGTGTTTCAATGTGCTTTCTGTCCAGATAATAATATTCATTACTACAGGACCTACAAATGGGGGGAGGGGGGCGGCAGCTTGTTTCCCGTGTGCTTTTACTCGACACATTTACGCTATGGAAAATCATCAATGTGTAACGTTATTCATGGTCTGTTTGGTCTCGTGTGGGGTCTGCTATTGGGGTCGGGGGCCTGTGACCCTCTCGTCTCTCCTGGTTCTGGGTGGCTTGGCTGCGTGTTGCTGGTTGTCGTGTTCCTGTTGCATGGCGTGCCTCGACCTCGAGGGGTTACAAATGAACATACATATAAGCATTGGTCTTAACCATGGATAACAATGATCCAAAGTTAAACCAAAATGATACACCAACCCTAACTGAGTGTCTGAATGAATATTTTGAAGAATCACATGATCATAATGCAAATATATCGATAATAACAGAGAGCCAATACTATGATATAGATGAATGTATTGAATCTTTCAGTGATATCAATAAAACACCACAACATAAAGTACTCCATTTAAATATTCAATCATTACCTGCTAAATTCACAAGACTAGAGGAGTTATTATCGAGACTTGAGTCTAATAATATACAGCTCGACTTCATTTTACTGTGTGAAACTTTTCTTCATGAATCAAATGAAAACCTATTCAATCTGCAAGGGTACAATTGTGTTCATAAAATTAGACATACCATAAAGAGGGGAGGGGTGAGCATTTATATAAAAAATACGATTGACTACAAAATTCGCGATGATCTTAATATTTTTATTGAAGGGGAATTTGAGTCTATTTTCATTGAAACTGACAACAAAACTATCGTTGGTGAAATATACCGAGTGCCAAACAGTAATCCCATACTTTCGATTGAAAGATATAACTCAATCATAAATAAACTAGGCGAGATGAAAAACGTGTACATTGGAACTGACCAAAATTTCGACCTACTCAAAGTTGAGTCACATAAACCAACGTCCGAATTTTTTGACACAATGTTCGATAATATGTTAATCCCGACAATAACAAAGCCGACTCGGATAACCAATATAAGTGCCACATTGATTGATAATATTTATGTAAAATACAATGACAACAATAAAACTAAATCTTCAATCATCATAAGTGATATATCTGACCATTTTCCAATAATATGCATGATATCATATAATAAATTCAACCAAACCACTACTTCGCCCATAGAAATAACAACTAGAAAATACAGCCAAAACGCTCTTGCTAATATCAATGCCGCCTTGCAGTTAGTTAACTGGAATAACCTCCAAGCAATGTCAATTAACGACTGTACTGAGAGTTTAATCGATAAAATTACAAATATACTAAATACATATGCGCCCCTCAAAACAATTAAAATATCAAACAAGAAACACAATAGACAACCATGGATCACAAAGGGTTTAATCAAATCATCCAAAACATGCTCCTTGCTATATCGTAACTGTATCAAAAAGTCTAAAACACACCCTGACCACAAATATTATGTTAAATACAGGAATAGATATAACCAACTAAAAGATATAGCAAAACAAACATATTACGCCTCTTTACTTTCGGAATACAAGGGTGATATGAGGAAAACTTGGAAACTAATAAACACCACGATTGGAAAAGTAAAAAATAAGTCAGAAATCACACAACAATTCATTATTAATGGCACGACAGTGTCGTGTCCTAACGAAATTACAAACAAATTTTGCGAATTCTTCACTAACGTCGGTCCACAATATGCTGAAAACATACCACAATCCATCCACACCTCTTATTCTTATTTAACACGAAGCAATAACAAGAACTATAAGTCGATATTTCTATCACCAACAAATCCCAACGAAATTCTTAATATCATCAACAAACTAAAGCCGAAAAACAGTTCTGGGCATGAAGGGATCAGTACGAAATTTCTCAAAGCCATTGGCCAATCAATAGCATATCCTCTGTCTATAATAATGAATAAATCCCTGACTGTAGGAGTTGTACCAGAAACACTAAAAATGGGTAAAATTATCCCAATATATAAAGCAAAAGAAAAAAACAATCTCACAAATTATAGGCCCATATCCATTTTGCCCTCAATATCGAAAGTTATGGAAAAACTGGTCCACAAACGTGTTTCTTCTTTTCTTGAAAATAACAATATTCTATACAACAAGCAATTTGGATTTCGCTCAAAGCACAGTACCATAGATGCCATAACTAAATTTCTTGAAAATACGGTTAACGATCTAGATGAGAAAAAATCAACTCTAGCACTATTCCTGGACTTGTCAAAAGCATTTGACACAATCGATCACAAAATATTACTCAATAAACTTGAATATTATGGTATCCGAGGGTTAGCATTAAAATGGTTCGAGAGCTACTTATCCAGTCGTAAACAGTTTGTGTGTTATAAAGGTGTTAAATCAGATTATCGTACAATTAAATGTGGTGTACCTCAAGGCTCAGTCTTGGGCCCCTTACTTTTTATTATATATACAAACGATCTCCCCAATATACTAAACATGGCTAAGACTATTCTTTTCGCGGACGACACAACAGTGTATCACTCATGTACAAATATTACTGATTTATATGCAATTATGAATGAAGAACTAGAAAAACTCTCAGACTGGTTCAGAGCTAATAAGTTATCATTGAACATATCGAAAACAAATTACATGCTCTTCACACACGTCAACTTACGAGTTACCACTAACAACATTAAGCTGGCTGACACAGTAATATCACGATGTAGTAATGTGAAGTTTTTAGGCGTAACAATCGACGATAAATTAAAGTGGGATGAACATATTAACAAAGTTAAAAAGAAACTAGCTAGCGCATTATTTGTAATAAATAAGGTTAAAAAAACATTAAGTCAAACAAATCTAGTTGCTCTATATTATACACTTGTATATCCATACTTAACTTACGGCATAACTTTATGGGGGGCAGCCTACAATACGCATATCCAAAAACTAATAACCATGCAGAAAAAAATTATAAGAGTCATTTCGAATACATCTTACAATACACACACCAGTCCGTTATTCATAAAATTAAAACTTCTAAAATTCATTGATATATATAAATTGTATGTCTGTAAATATGTCCTGTCATTTTTAGACCATTCTCTGCCCGGTACATTGAACAACCTATTTACACTATCAAATACATTACATGATTATAATACACGTCACAGTACAAACTTTAAATTAAAACCCAGAAAAGCACGTATTTCTATAACTTCACAGAACATCATTAAAATGGGTCCCGACATTTGGAACGCAACCCCTGAAATTATATATTTAACATCTCATCAGACACTAGTATCAAAGTCCTGTTTCTCCTCGCGCTTCAGGCGCGCCGCGTTGCGGGGATATGGCGACCAGTAAGTGGACCGCTAGGCTTTTTGGAACGGGCGGGGCGGGCGGGCTATGGGCACGACTCTGTGGGGGCCGCACACGAGATGGACCAGACCATGAATATACAATGAATATACAATTAATATGTCAGGTTTATTCTAATTTGTTCGTATGCTAATGCTAATATTAGGTCAGTAATGAAACTATATTTGATTGGGAATTTTTTAATATGTTTCGGACCTGTATATCTATGTATATAATTTTTTCTGTTTATCGAAGCATTGAAATACCTCGTAATAATTAAATTGTTGTGTTAAATAATCATCAAATGTCACGCGAGGGTACAGTCAAATGACTCATTTCATTGCTTTGGGCTGTATCTGACTGACTTGTATAAAAGTGTCGTAGTGTATATTTCCCATACAGTTCTAAATAAATTGATTGATTGATTGATTGATTGAAGTCACTAATCGTTTGAGCCATTTCCAGCAAAAAAAATATATAAAAATTTGTTTTGGCCCTCGAAAAATTGTTCGAACTTTAGATTTAATGCAAATTTCCTTCATAATGGGAGCTTTGTGGAGTAAACTTCTAGAACACTGCATGATAGAGCTTAAGTATTGGCACATTCAAATCCAAATGGGAAATCATATATTGCGGTATGAATGCTGACCTTGAATTTGAATTTCAATGACCTCGGAAGGTCAAAACGACCTTTTTTTTCATAAAAAAACGATGAATTTTCTCTTTGGAAGCCATTCTCTCAAAATCTATTCAGGCAATTTTTGTCAAAAATTCTGTTTAATATTCTCCCTATGTAATGTTGTGATGTGTGTGAGTTTTGTTGCGTTTTTGTGTTGTAGTCCATACAGAAAATGTGTGTTCGACAACATTTACAAACATGTTTCGACAATAGAGTTGAAGATCAGTGTAACAATTTATAATTTGGGAAATCAATACTTTGTGCAATTCTCGTGATCTGCCGGTAAGCTACAGCACTCTTGATGCTATGTTCATGGGCATTTAAGTCATTGTAGTGTTTTTTGTCTGTGAAAAGTAGGTCGTCTGTGAGTCCGACAAATATATTTCCGGTTTGATGAACTTCTTCAAAAGATATGTTGTTTGCATTGTTGGAATACTTCACATATTTTCAATATGGACTTCTTAGAGTGGTCATTCCCATAGTATACGAGAGATTTTCTTTGCAGCAGCAGCACTTTTAGGTTACCGAGGGTATGGTCTGATAAACTGTTTGCATGTCGTTGCATACGTCATCGTCCATTGCCTTTGTCCGTCCACATTTACCGGACCGGACCTTTGTTCCGATAACCTATGTATTGCCGTGGCATTCCGTCCGTCGTCAGTCAACATTTTTATTTATGATCAAATCTTTACGAAATTTCGCACAAAAATGCCTGAAAATTTCTTAAGAAGGAGGATTTTTGTCAGTTTTTTTATCTTCAACTTTTTTCTTCAAAATGGCGGTCATTTTTGATGGAAAAAAGGTGAATTTCGGACTTCGACGGTCGTTTTCTCAATTATGAATCTGTAGGATAACTTTTTTCCTAATTGATGCAGAAGGCTCCTCATATGTACACCTGTTGTGTGTATAAGTTTTGTTGCCCTGGAATCGCTCGAAGTGAGTCATTTTGGCCTAAACCTCGCCCTAAATGGACTTCGCCATGTTCAATTCTCATATGCTTTATATGTATTAATCCTAATTGTTCAAACAATATTGAAATTAAATATTAGGAATCAACTGTGGACATATATATAGGAAATTGTGGTTTCCTATAAATACTTATTAGTTGTGCCAAATAAAGCACGTGCCAAAAGAACATCTTACATGTTTGAAAATAGACGTTTCATTACTTTAATTAACTTGTTTTACCCCTGTGACGTCATGAATACTCACCATAATTATAATAAATAGTTAATTAGGTACAAATAATAATAAAATTAATAATTATAATAATTAAATAGTTAATTAGGTACAAAAGAGTTAGTCCAAAATTTCCACCAAAACTGCCATATCTTCATAAATAATCGAGATATATTGACTTGCTGTAAAAATTATAATAATTCATGAGATTAATATGACTTGTACATTTCCTAGAACACTTCAAGATAGAACTTAAGATTGAGTTTCTTGTAGCATTCTTGTAATTCCAATGGTATCATACCGTGCAAAATATTGGTTCATATCTCGGCCATTCCGTAACGAACTCTCCCGAAAAAAATGTATTATTTGTCTACTATGTCATATAGGAAATAACGAGAGAGGCTGAATTCTTGATACAGCTTATGGTTGCGTTCACAATACAAATGAATGGAGACGTTATTAATGTGGATGACAACGCCTTTTTGGCCCTGTGTATTTTTTCTCACTGCGATGATATATAGAAGATGCAACTTGGAACATCAAGTTGACAGCAAGTGGTGGGTTAAACCTAAAAAAATACAGTAGGTTTGTGATCCATGATGAGCAATCTAACCAAATGTTAAAGTACCCTGACACGCGGTTTGTTTCTTACGCAAGTTACATTCGATATATCGTGTAAAACGAAATGATCTGTATGATTATCACATCTGTCGTCAATTTCGTAAATAGAACAACTCTGTGGTCAAGGATATAACCTAGACACTTATTTTCAGTGAAATCCATCCCGGAATTGCAGAGTTCTAACCCAAAAGAAATACCAGTTATCGACTGATTTAAGACATGAATGCTGACTGACATTCACTGGGCCATACATGGCGGTTTCAATTATGATCTCGAGTTTGACCTTCCATGACCTTGGAAGGTCAAAATGGCCATATTTGTTGACAAATAATTACCATCCCGGCCATAACTTTCTGCTGAATTAACGCATAGGATTTTCTTATGTGTGCCCGTTGCTGTGGAGCCGCCTGTCTGCGCATCGGGCCTTTTTTTTCTACGACCAAGCGAAAGGATTTTTTTGTCCAAGAGATAAAAAGATGTGGTTTGAGCTCTTTTAAAAACGACCCCACACTTTTGAATTTGAGTCATACACGAATTTGAGATATTCGTGCAGTCAAGTGGGAATTTTGCAGACCTGAAAAACACACTTTGTGGCTTGACTGTCCGGTAACCTTGACTGCCCGGTAATCTTTCTAAACCTTGGGCTATTTTGATTACTGGTTCAATATGTCAGCGGACGACATGAAAACAAGCTAGTGCTGCACATTCTGGTATTTATTACTTTACATCACAAATAGCTGCCGTCACATGGGTAGATCACCCGCTGTCAGTTGCCATGGTTAATGCATGTCCATGTCCATATCCTCGCACCAGCCTGAAGTCCAGATGCCTCCGAACTTGGCGGGATCACCTGCCTCATCCAGGAAGGCGAGCTGTTCCGCAGTAGGTTCTCTGTACTCCTCCAGCTTCTCAAGGACGTAGTTCTTCATTTCCTGTACCTTTTCGGCGTGTTCAGGGTCTTTAGCCAGGTTCTTCTCTTCGTAGGGGTCGTCTGCAAAACAGCGGAGAATACAATACTGCAGATGTGTTGTCGTCTGATGCTGTCGTGTTAATAATCTATACAACCCTCACTCTGTTGCTTTCTGAAAATTTACCTGAACACACAGAACGTCGTCTGTTTGAGTTCACGCTTCATTGCTCATTATTTAATGTATGGGCATTGCATGCATTTTTGAAGAAGAAAAAATGAAAAGCAATAAATGAATACATATTCGTGATAAGGCAGTGGATTTAATGTGCTATAACTGCCACTTCTACAGCACTACTGTTTCATACCTTTGAGGTTGAACAAGTAGACCAGAGTATCGGGGTTGTTTGTGTCATCCTTTGTCCATCCGTAGTGCTCACAGATTGTGGTCATGTCCTCCAGGTTTTGGGGCGAGAAATCGAACGCAGCCCTCGCCTTTAAAATGGAAACATACTTCGTGATCATAAATCATATAAAGCACTCATATTTCATGTATTGGTGTTTTAGGAATTCTTGGCGGATGCCAAATTTGGGGCGGCATATCACCTTTCTAGTGCCCTGTCAATATTTCATGTTTTATGCATCCAGGGCTCAAGTGAGTTGGTGTGTGTTGTTGGGTTTGATATGTTGTATGTATCGCGGAGTCCACCGATGGGGTGAAACTTCTACTGACTCATGGTGTTTTTAGAGACCGAGCTACTCACGTCAGGAGACACTTGGGAGTATGGTGGCAGACCAGCTCCCGCCCGGAGTTCTTCGTTCTCATAGAACAGCTGAACGTCTGGAGTGTAGCCGTCAGCGGCACCGTAACAGCCCCAGATAAACTTGTAATCGCCCACTCTGTCATAAAACACGATGCCAATAAATTATTCGGATGTCTTCAAAGAAACACTCAGCTACATACTACATGTACACTGGCTTTTTCGGGGGAAATTTATCTAGCACGCGCAGTTACGACACCATGGAAACACGGTGCTGATACATGTAGGTGCGAAATAAATCAACTCGTTCGCACGTCTTAAGTGTATTCATTCAGCGATGTGCAATTGAATCCATTATTAGTGATATGAGACAATGACCTGACAGCAGACTGTCCCATCATAGGCATAGACGCCATGTCGATGTTGAAAACGATATCTTCTCGCTTAGATGGACCACCATTCAGGATCATATCAGACTGATCATATCCGTCAATATCCAGTGAGGAGGCATCTGGCAAAACATCAACAACAACATTGAAATCTGGCAATCCGTTAATATTTAATCTATTTACCAAATGTTGTTGATATATATTTTTATGTTGTTCTTGTTTTCAGTCAGAATGGTATTCGTAGGAATAAACTGGAAATAAAGGAATCATCGTCACAATTTCTCACCAAAGTCATCATTTCCGACTATACTCATGATGGTTGGGAGCCAGTCGATCGCATGGAACAATCTGAGGAAAATTCAGTACAATCATTGAATGTCGGGGAAAATTATATCTCAAATTACATGTATATTCATGCCAAACCGTGCGACCAGCATTCAGAACAGTAATTTATAAGAGTAGCATACCCGTCATGGTGGTATCCTGTTTTCTTCAGCATGGGACCGTGTGCAAAGGCTCTGGCTCGAACGCCGCCCTCGAACATGCTACCCTTGCTGCCTCGGTATGGCAAGTTGTTAGCGTTACCGCCATGTTCACCGCCGTTCTGTGTGAGAATAAACACACGGGAAAGTTACTGAATAATTGCTCAATTAGTGACGATGTCCAACATCATTGAGTGTGTGAGATCATAAGCGAATAGCTCACATCGGATGTGAAGATGATGAGGGTGTTCTCATAGAGACCAGCATCTTTGAGCACCTGAACAAACTGACCAACCCCGTCATCCATGGCGGTCACCAGACCTGACAAACGACGAAATAGCTATAACATGTGCTTCGGAAAAGATATTCACAACAGAGTAACACAGTATGATATATATGAGACCAGCATTTGTGAGGAAAGGGATACCCTGGTGGTATCTTACCTCGGTAAGAAGCTTGGTGCTCAGAGAGGCCTGGATATTGATCGCTATATTTCTTGGGAACCTGTGACAAGAACAAGCACAACGGTAATGACACACCCATTGCATCATTTGAAAATTCGGTATTACCGCCCATTGTTTTTTTTTCACCAACATGACCTTGGCAAACTTTCAAATGGTGCAATAGTTGTGGACACTCATTGTTGTTGTGAAATACACATCAGGTGTATACGTGCCTCCACCTAGCGGGTTTAACTCACATCAAGTGGTGTGTGTACATTGGGCCATGTCAAGTAGATGAAGAACGGATCCTCGCTGTCGTATGTCGAGAACTGTTCCTTCAGGTAGTCGTTGAACACATACTGCAAAGGCAAGTTGTACCTGCTAACGTTACGTTATTTGTTCACGCCCATTCTTGTATGACTAGCTGACATTGAAGTAAGGACTATATCCTGACCGTATTGAAGGTGCCGTTGACGGAGAGGACAACCTTATCGCCATCTCGGAAGTCGTAGCCAACATCTGTCACCAACAATATGAAACCAATATTATGTATTACCAGGGACACATGGCGAATATACGCTACATTGCATCATTGGATCTCAAGTGGAGTAATATGTTTCTTCATGCTCTCGTTGGTACAGGAACTTGGGCTTACACGGAACTTTTCCGGTCTCCTTGGTGTAGTAATCTTCCTCTCCCTGATAGAAGCCGTAGAAGTGATCAAAGCCTCGGTTTGGCGGCAGACACGCCTCCTTACACATCCCCAAGTGCCACCTGGCGATAACGAAATACATGTACCAACCATGGAACGTCACGTAGTAGGCCTACGTACGAACGTTTTTTATATACCTGCGATGTTATTCGTCCGCATAACCCTGTTTGTGCCCTGTGCAATAACAACGGTGAGTGGACAAATACGAGGGCAAATATCAGGGCAAATACTGGCCGGTATCCTGCCCGCTGTCAACGATCGCTCATGCGCATCGAATGACGTTGCCAAAACAACAAATGCACGCGTTCTATTGTTCTTTACTTTATTATTTTCACGGTATATAATAAAAACAACATCACCTGGTTTTTCCATCATGTGCCCCGATATTTGCCCTTGATCCGGGCATTTGCCCTCGGCCTTCGGCCTCGGGCCAATACTGGGGATCCCGGGCAAATATCAGGTCACATACTGGAAAAGCCAGGTAATATTGTCTATGTATTATCATCAATGTTACACGTACAGGGTGGTCAAAAAATTATCCAAAAGCCAAAGTTTATTTGTGTTTGTGATTATGCGACTACACATTGAACTCACCCTATTCATACTTGGACCTATTTACCAGCTGTGTACTGTCATGATGATGATGATAATTATTGTATAAACATAACTGATTTGGGGTATTTGATTTAAATAATTGAATAATCAAAGCATGTTAAAATGATAGAATGTATCCGTGCACACTACACTAACGATTTTTTTTTCAGAGGAGCATGAATGGTAGGCGGCCGTCCATTAAATATGTGAGTAGAAAATTCGAAGAGACTTTGCATGAATTCGTAGCAAGCAAATGACCTTTGCAGTTTAGTTTACAGCAGTTGATACGGAAGTTCAGAGCCCTTGACAGTGTAGAAATTTGGATTCAGGAAAATCTGGCATACCACGCACGATTACAAGCACCGGCTTTATGCTTTAGTTATGGTCACTAAAGTTAGCAACATATTCGATGAACAATAGTGTGTACATGTACATGCTGTGTTTTTTATTGTTGGCGACTCAAATAAAATATAATTTATCAATTGTATACGAGATATTTTTTTTTCGAAAAACCCTACATGTATTTTCATGATTGTATATTACAAAATATATTAATGTTGGAATCAATTTTAAAATCAGCCAAATATAGCATTCTCTTTTGTCACGCGAATTTGAAAGTACAACTTGAGATAGTCGGAAATATATATGATATATGCACAGTTCGACAACAGGTACTTAGAAAATTGCCGTTAGTCGTGTATGAAAACAGTGGATAGAGAATGATCGGCCTGCCTACATTGCCGGTTGCCACAGTATCTAGACAAAAACCAATGACGTCATGTGACTGTGTGTAGAACTCGCCCGCAAGGGGGCCGCTTTGAGGAAAAATTGATGCGAGATTGACTGGTCCGAATTTGAATCTTAATTTGGCAACTCAATTTAGGCACGTAATACATATTTTCAGACCCAAATGTGCACGATTTCTCATTCTATGGACAAAATAAAGCAACCGCAGAATGGAAAAAAAGTAAATTCTAAAAGTGATTATAGCTTTAAATGCGTTAGATGTGTGAAACAGCAAGTTTGTGAACGTTCGAGGGTGTTTTCAATGAGCCCTCACCAGGCCATACCCTTTTCGGCCCTGTAAACAAATGACACTCACTTGCCAGCCATGTAGGTGTTATAGCCCATGTCCTTGAAGTACTGTGGCATGAACTTGATGTTCGTCGGAGAGCAGTGAGGCTGCATTGTGAACAGCACAATGTGCGCCATCTCCGTCTTGAAAGGATAACGTCCCGTCATCAAGGAGTGTCGGGTTCTGGTGGTTAAAAAACCTGTTTGATTGTAGCTTGGGATGAATGAAAATCATCAAAATTCCTGAAGGCCGTAACCTGGCATGGACACTCACGGTGTACAGACGTTCATGACGTATTCGTTGTCCAGGATGACCCCTTCTCCCGCCAGCTTGTCAATGTTGGGCGAGATGATGTCGGGATTCACATAACCCAAGTCGTTACTTCCTGTTGTTTCCATGTGCAATTGCGTTAGTTATATTGTCTTGTATAATTTCGTTTCATATTTATCTATTCAAAGATTATCAGTTCATGACAAGGAAATCTCACCGAGATCGTCTGCTACCATCAGCACCACGTTATACTTAGCGGATGCCGACTTCGAGTCTGAAACATATTTCTGGGTCTGAATGGATGACCAATTGACCATGAAGCGCCACCATAAACACTGTATTGGCAAAACAAGTATCTAAGGCGAAAATTCAAGTAGTTACTTTGATTGATGTATGTGGATCTAGAAATATGAAGCCATCACCGAACGCCCATCAGTTGATATGAAATGTAACCATAAGAAATCACCATGTTGGAAAATCATGCAGATATACCTGTAGCTTAACACGTGTAGAAGGTTACGCTGCTTTAGCTATTTTCACCAGCAGCAATTTGCTTTATGAATTAAAAACATATGAATTTGTTCGTGGTCAATCTTGCTAGACATGGTTAGTAATCAGTGGTGTTCGAAATGACAGTATTGCCATTTTTACCGTTCTCCTGTTAAAGTCCATTTAACAGTGAAGCACGTTTTTTTTTGGCCGTAGAATCTAGTTTGTCTCGGGGCAACATGAAATCAATTGTACCGTATTGACGCGCATAGAGGCGCATGCGCCTATAAGTGAGCATGCGCCTATATCCGGATAGAGGCGCATGCGCCGGTATGTGAAGCAGTTGACATTTTCGCCACCCAAAACCATTATCCAGTTAGAGGCGCATGCACCTATATATCGGAGTAGTCTAAACCACACAACGTGTGTTTTGATCACTTTCTTGAAAGAAAATTAAAGCACACGCCATATGGAACTCGTACTTGTTTGTTGCTAGATCTATGCTGCATAGTGCCGTGGGGGTAGGGAGTATATGTCTATCATAGAAGGCCCCGTAGAAGACCGTAGTGGGCACGCTTCACGTTATGAAAAAAGCGCCGTAGGCCTGTAGATGTGCGTAAAATGTCCAGTCACATGTTCATTCAGTATACTGCACGGTCGACATCTCCCTCCATCTCAATGACTCCCAACACAACATGCAACACCATCCCCCTGATCCATCTCCATAGAAACACCTTGTCCGCCATTGTTTTTAATAGGTCATGTACGTGGTGATATTGTGAAACATTTTAATCAAGATTTTTTCATGTGATATATATACTCGTGTCAGGAAATTTTTAACTAATGAAATTTATAAACACAGGTGACAGGACTAATAAGTATAACACAGGACCGATAATTGAAACTTGGTGTGCGCCTGAATGTGAATATTGGGATAGGCTTCTATGTGAATATTGGGGTGTGCCTGAATGTGAATGTTGGGGTGCGCTTATATCGGGATATAGGCGCATGTGCCTCTATGTGAATAAAAAATTGTCAAAACGTCTCTCAAATACGAAAATCCGCTTATAGGCGCATGCGCCTCTATGCGCGTCAATACGGTATGTGTCTCAATTGGGTATCAAGCCGCAATTTCTCACCAAATTCCAGAATTCTATCTCAACAAATGATTAAGTTGGCAATCTACCCAATGTGTGATTTTCAGTAGGTCAAGGAAAATACAAAAAAAAATACTCCAAAATATAAGTTTGAAACTAAGGTAACAACTAACATGCAATAGAAAACTCTCCACAATTTATACGCAATTGTGACACCGATAGTGATGACATGCACGTGTTTGACGATTGGTGTCATGGAGTATCGAGACATGTGTATTGATAATACCAATAGAATACTATCAACTAAAGGACGCCAATGTTTGATGAAATGTATCCAGTTTCAATTACTAGTTTCACTTGTTAGTTTCCAACAACGTGACCGTTGTTATTTCAACCCACACCCAGTCCATTCCTCCTTTGCAAAATTTTTGTTCTGAATTTTATGCTAAAAATAGAATGAGCGAGAATATGTTTTTTTCTTCATTTTAAAGCACGGTACCAGTATATGGTTTTATTCCTATCCAGATATAGTTATTGTGGACATTTGATGATAAAATAGATGTTCGCGTTAATTGGTAATGAATAACAGCAACGTGTATTCGTGTATATTGAGCCAGTATTGCAATCGCCTTCTCATGCCGATGAAAAAAATCGCTTCGGCAATTTCCGTAATCGTGACGTCAGTTGAGGCAGAATGTGCTTTGATGGCTTGCCAAAAACGTAAAATACGTAATTTGGGCGGTCAGCTCAAAGATGAAAAACCACTCGAAAAGCATGAGAATCAGAATAAAACACGCTATAACCAGCAAATACTGGACATCTTGCAGTTCAACAAACCTCCGTTCCGGGTGAATAAATACTACTGCTTCTAAAAATCAAGACGAGAAATGCCATAATGCTGCCATCTCACTCGTTCATTTGAATTGTCGAATATGTACCAGGAGAATCAGTAAGCGACATGCAGTTTACCTTGCTGGCTGAATGTTCTTTCAGTTCTGCCTCAAGTGACGTCACCAACCACGTGACCCATACTAAAATCCTGATCAAAATCTTCGGCAATTTACGGAAGGAGTGCCTATTTGATTCAATATCTCGAAACCCATTAAGGTGTCACAGTAGTAAATAATTTCTGTTTAGACGAAATTTCAAGATCATCGTCCAAATATCATCGTTTTAGTGCATGTTAAAATTTCCTGATGCATTAGTGTAATATATGACAGGAAAGCCGTACTCTCTGGGATATTTTCTATCAAGTTTAACATATATGTTGTGTGATTCGTTTTCGAACTATGGACTGAAAGATGAACCGCACAAGAATTTGCCGGTGAGAAAAAAATGTGTAGAAACAGACACCATATGCGATTTTTGGTCAAACTCACATTTTTATAGCATTATTCACATCAAAACGCCCATGAATCGCGTAGTTGTCTTGTGTGCTTTCCAAACAAATACAAAAACGTGGAATTTTTTTTGTTTTCTTGACAAAAATAACCACAGTTCGAAAATACGCATGTTTCGAAATTTTGTTTATTTACCATTCAACCCGGATGTGACGCAATTACTACTGTGATACCTTAATTATATTTGTGAAATTCGTTCGAATTCACTGAAAACTATTCATAATAGACTAAATGAAAAACACTTTGATCAGCATGCTACTACGTCTTCAAATCATTTGTTTCTCCGGATTTTTCTGCTGAAAATGTCCAACAGAGTTAGACCCGCTTTAGTTAAGCTACAAATGGTACCGATTGTTCGTCGAACAAATCAATGATATTATATTACATGATTTTCATGGGGGGGGGGAGGGGTGTCAATTTTTTTTGTCATCGTATATCGGACGACCACTTCGACAAGCTGCGTGACGGCCATTCCAAAAGCTATAGAGCTGACGTACAACTGAAGATATCACACCAACAACTGGCGTCCCTCCAATATTTAGGTGGATAGTTTTAAACTCACTGGCTTTGTCTTTGCATTTTCTTCTCCTTTTACCTTTGCCTTTTCCTTTGCCTTTTCCTTTGTCTTTTCCGTCTGCCTCATAAACTATGAAAGATAGGAATACACATGGGAAGAGGGATATCCTTCATGCGGTCGGAAAAAAAACTGGATAAAAATGTTCACCAAATATGATCGAGTAGTTGGAGTCGACTAAAACTGAGCAGATGTATTAGGAACGTTATTGCTGCTTGATCAGTTCGAAATATTTTCATTTAATTTTGTAAATATTGTATCTGACGCTGTCTGACAAAGATATTTAACACTACCCCATGCCACTGTTTTGCAGTCTTTAACCAAATAATAAAATTTGAAACTCGAATAATTCAAATCACATTTGAATCTTTCCTCATGTAACTACTAACCGGATCCCTTAGCAGGCAAAACTAATCACCACCACGGATATTCATACTTTTGAATCGATAATTTCCTATGTTTTTGAATTCAGATACAAGCAGCAAGTCATATGAGCCATGCACTGAGCCCCATACACATGCAACTTGACACGTGCATTCCCGAAAGAGATATTCTACTTACGGATGGCCAGCAGCGCCAAAACCACCAGGATCCCTGTCCATTTCATCGTGACGTCAGCAGAGCACTTCCGGTGTCGATAATACAGAGATATCAGGGGCCCTGAGTGAGTGTGCCAGACCCATGCGAGGGTCGTATTATATAGTAATATTTCTGTCGCTTGCAAGGTGTCGCCTTTTGTGAAAAGTTCCATTCTTCCTGCTACTTTTATCTCACTGATGGGTGATAGCAAAATTTGGGATACGCACAGCTGATTAGCATAGTGTATTTCAACTTTCACGACTTTGTCACCACCTGGCAAATGGAGGACATTATCGTATTTTATGCAAAGTGTTTCCCCAAAGTTCCGTGTAAATGACAATGACATTGCGATACAGCTCCATGAGATAACCCATTTTATAGTACGTTCTTTGCTCCAGGCAACATGTCCAGGAAAATATCTCCATTTGAATGTATAATATATTTACATATTTTATGCCATATTTCCTCATTTTAATGTTATGTACACATTTACCTTCATCATGTACATGCATTAAATAAATTCGAATTTGATGTATTACAGATATACAAATGTTTTATGGTCGAGTTTTTGTGAGGCACCAGTTTTGAACTGCGTACTCTTTCACCAGTAATTTGCATTTCCATGGGATAGTGAAGGGACGACACGAGTTCATACCAAACAAACAACATGCAAATTCCACAAGTACCCAATGTGAACCGACATGCTACATTCAGAAAGAGTCACATCCTTAGCTAACTAGTCAATATTTTATGAAGTAGCGGATAGTATAGGATATGAACTACACGTGGTCGTCAGCGGCTTATTAGTGTTCTCCTTCATCGCCATCCCAAAGCAATTAGCATGCTTTCGCCATACACATACCAAATAATATGTTTAAAATACATGCATATCTACCTGGTCCAGTGGTCTTGATAGGTTACGGTTGCCAACATCGTTCTGGAATTGTCAATTCTGTCCAACTTGCTCATCTTGCGTCTCGACGTTCCGCCGACTGGAGTACCAGGTAAACAATACCAGTTGTTTGATAATTTATAACGAAAATTCCCGTGAATAAGTCCCAATCCCAATTCATTAATCTAACGACGTCATACACTCGATTATGAAACAACATCGATCAGCGTGTAAGAAGAGAACATGGCGAGTGTGAAATGCACATAATGTGACTAGGTGTTCTAAGATACATATTTGACAGTTTGCTACACTAGGTTTCTCAATATCGCCTCATATCATACTAGTCCACTTTGGACGACAACGATCAAACTTTTTGATGAATATATACCAAAACTACGACTTGGGTGTATTTACCAGTTTTCGGAAGACTCGTCCGTGAAAGAAATCCTATGAATACGGCTTATTTGCTGGGGCATCCCGGCACAACGACTCTGGAAAAAAAGGATCAGTATAGACGATATGATTGGGTATGAATTGGAATCGGCATGGAATAGGCCTTGGTCTGGGATCAATGACCTATCTGCTTTTTCCCTTTTTTATGCTTCACGCCACAAATATCATAATAGATATTTTATTTTTACACAAAACCAACAAAAAAATATGAATAACGTTAGTCGATATTAACTCAGGAGAGCCATGTAATGGCTACGTCGATATCAATATACAATATGCTCAGTTAACATTATATTTGGATAGGTATTAACAAAATTTCACTAGTTTGATGAGATATGTGCGAGGAATCACAGGTTTAGATGTACTTGTGGCCAAAAGCACTGGCTGTGTGTTTCGTGCCGTGGTAAATACGAAGCACTTATTCAACTTTTCCA
Source organism: Terebella lapidaria (assembly GCA_949152475.1). Lineage (NCBI taxonomy): Eukaryota > Metazoa > Annelida > Polychaeta > Terebellida > Terebellidae > Terebella > Terebella lapidaria. Next base: position 32,912,791 of record OX424560.1, read on the forward strand.
CCCTACTTCCATCCTGCAAATTCAGTATAGTACGGCCGAGGTCGTACAGCAAGCTACATGATATTACAGCCGAGGTCGTACCCCAGTCAAGAATCACAGTCGTCAACGTGCGCACAGTATTCCTGTAGCGGACGTACAGGAAGCCTGCAAAAAGCAACAACATAATCTGAGCAAATTGATGGTAGGTGGGTATTTTTGGTTGGGAACACATCCCAAACGAGGTTTCCAGCGAAGAGACTTAGCAGATAAACTAACATAATGATATTCTTTTGCGTGGTAGTTTCATTTGTTGTTGACACCTTCGTCATTATTAACTATATACACATGAAGTGAGATTATTCCTCAATTATCGTCCGATTGCCTCTGTGTCTACATGTAATCACCATATAATTGAACTTTTGCCCACTGCTAATGTATATGGGGGTAGATTGGTTAACAGTTGACCAAATTCAACAGTTAAAGGGAGATGACACTCGTTTGTTTGTGTTTGTCAAGCGATTGTTTATCGTAGCACACACGACATATGTTCACAGTGAACTCACATTCTCACAGTCGTCAACGTACGCACAGTGTTCCTGTAGCGGACGTACAGGAAGCCTGCAAAAAACAACAACATAATCTGAGAAAATTGATTTTTGCCCATTGCTAATGTGCATGGGGGTTGATTGGTTCACAGTTGATCAAATTCAACAGTTAGTGGGAGGTGACACTCGTCTGTTTGTGTTTGTCAAGCAATTGTTTATCTTGCACAATGTAGCACACACGAGATATGTGCTGGAGGATTCGCGTAACAGGCGCTTCAATATTCACGTAATAGGCGCTTCAGTATTCAAGTAACACTAGATGTAAAATTGCCCCCAAAACATCTCTTTCCACTGAATCAACTTTGTACACATCAATATAAACACATACAAAGGTCAGATTCATGGATTGTGCATTGTACTTTTCCAGTACAAGCATATAGGCTGCAATATCCCTGGCTGGATCTCATCAATTGGCAATGCAAGTACCACTAAATGTAAATTGTAAAATTGTCCCCAAATCTCTCCACCAAGTTTACAGCAAAATGACTTATAATATTTAACAACTGGAATGATATAATATGTATGCACATTATAGGCCTACATAAACTGAATATATATACAGGGTTCATCATGACCTCGCTGACTGGTATTGGGAGCAGGTGGGACTGGATGCAGTGTTGTACAATGTCATCCGTTTGCTCTGATGAGAAACTGCAGTACCCACAGTCACCAGCCATATTAATTCTCTGAAGGAAAGATGCTGGTACTAAAACACACACGTAAGATATGTTAGGTCCATGCAACACACCAATACTGGTATGGAGGTCATGATGAGCACTGTATATATTATGTTTATTATATCGTTCCCGTTGTTACAAATATTAAGTCGTTTTGCTGTAAATTCAGTGGAAAGAGATATTTGGGGGCAATTTTACATCTAGTGCTACTTGCATACTAAATTACTTAACAAGGCATAGCCAGTTGATGGGATCGAGCCAGGAATATCGCAGCCTATATGTTAGTACTGTAAAACTACAATGCACAATCCATGAGTCTGACCTTTGCATGTGTTTATATTGATGTGTACAAATTTAATTTAGTGGAAAGAGATATTTTGGGACAATTTTACATCTAGTGTTACTTGAATACTGAAGCGCCTGTTACGTGAATCCTGCAGCACATATCTCGTGTGTGCTACGATAAACAATCGCTTGACAAACACAAACAGACGAGTGTCACCTCCCTTTAACTGTTGAATTTGGTCAACTGTTAACCAATCTACCCCATATACATTAGCAGTGGGCAAAAGTTCCATTATATGGTATGTGTTTTTGTATGTGTCTATATTGATGTGTACAAAGTTAATTTAGTGGAAAGAAATATTTTGGGGCAATTTTACATCTAGTGTTACTTGAATACTGAAGCGCCTGTTACGTGAATCGTGCAGCACATATGTCGTGTGTGCTACGATAAACAATCGCTTGACAAACACAAACAAACGAGTGTCATCTCCCTTTAACTGTTGAATTTGGTCAACTGTTAACCAATCTACCCCCATATACATTAGCAGTGGGCAAAAGTTCAATTATATGGTGATTACATGTAGACACAGAGGCAATCGGACGATAATTGAGGAATAATCTCACTTCATGTGTATATAGTTAATAATGACGAAGGTGTCAACAACAAATGAAACTACCACGCAAAAGAATATCATTATGTTAGTTTATCTGCTAAGTCTCTTCGCTGGAAACCTCGTTTGGGATGTGTTCCCAACCAAAAATACCCACCTACCATCAATTTGCTCAGATTATGTTGTTGCTTTTTGCAGGTTTCCTGTACGCCCGCTACAGGAATACTGTGCGCACGTTGACGACTGTGAGAATGTGAGTTCACTGTGAACTCGCTGTGAGTTCACATACACATCACACGATGAGTCCCTTTGAGTTCACAGTGAATTCAATTTGTAACCACCTCAAGGTAACATCACAGTGACATCACATGATGAGTTCGCAGTGTGAAGTTTCTATGATATTGTTGTGAGTTAGCAAATATTGTTAGTATTTACATTGTTAGTGTAGTATTTAAACTGTGTTTGAGACCATTTTCATTGATGATTTCAAGCCAAAGTTCAACAAAAGAAACGCCCACTCAAAATTCCTAGTATTTAGAAGTCCGTATGTTGATCAATAATAATGGCCGCCATTACTCACTGGAGTGACATCACAGTGAATTCACGGTATTTCATAGGTGTGAATTCACAGGCATGAAGTCAGTATGAAGTCGCAGTGACATCACACCTGTGAGGCCATACTGGTGATATCACAGTGAGCTCATTGTGACTTCATGTGATAAATTTACACTTGTGACTGTATCTTATATCACAGTGATATCACAATGAACTCACTTCTTGACTGGGACAGCAAGCTACAGGATAGTACGGCCGAGGTCGTACAGTGAGCTACAGGATAGTACGGCCGAGGTCGTACAGCAAGCTGCGGGATAGTACGGCCGAGGTCGTACAGCAAGCTGCAGGATAGTACGGCCGAGGTCGTACAGCAAGCTGCAGGATAGTACGGTCGAGGTCGTACAGCAAGCTGCAGGATAATATGGCCGAGGTCGTACAGCAAGCTACAGGATAGTACGGCCGAGGTCGTACACCAAGCTACAGGATAGTACGGCCGAGGTCGTACAGCAAGCTACAGGATAGTACGGCCGAGATCGTACAGCAAGCTACAGGATAGTACGGCCAAGGTCGTACAGCAAGCTACAGGATAGTACGGCCAAGGTCGTACAGCAAGCTACAGGATAGTACGGCCGAGGTCGTACACCAAGCTACAGGATAGTACGGCCGAGGTCGTACAGCAAGCTACAGGATAGTACGGCCGAGGTCGTACAGCAAGCTACAGGATAGTACGGCCGAGGTCGTACAGCAAGCTACAGGATAGTACGGCCGAGGTCGTACAGCAAGCTACAGGATAGTACGACCGAGGTCGTACACCAAGCTACAGGATAGTACGACCGAGGTCGTACAGCAAGCTACAGGATAGTACAGCCGAGGTCGTACAGCAAGCTGCAGGATAGTACGGCCGAGGTCGTACAGCAAGCTACAGGATAGTACCGAGGTCGTACAGCAAGCTACAGGATAGTACGGCCGAGGTCGTACAGCAAGCTACAGGATAGTAGGGCCGAGGTCGTACAGCAAGCTACAGGATAGTACGGCCGAGGTCGTACAGCAAGCTACAGGATAGTACGACCGAGGTCGTACAGCAAGCTACAGGATAGTAGGGCCGAGGTCGTACAGCAAGCTACAGGATAGTACGGCCGAGGTCGTACAGCAAGCTACAGGATAGTACGGCCGAGGTCGTACAGCAAGCTACAGGATAGTACGCCCGAGGTCGTACAGCAAGCTACAGGATAGTAGGGCCGAGGTCGTACAGCAAGCTACAGGATAGTACGGCCGAGGTAGTACAGCAAGCTGCGGGATAGTACGGCCGAGGTCGTACAACAAGCTACAGGATAGTAGGGCCGAGGTCGTACAGCAAGCTACAGGATAGTATGGCCGAGGTCGTACAACAAGCTACAGGATAGTAGGGCCGAGGTCGTACAGCAAGCTACAGGATAGTACGGCCGAGGTAGTACAGCAAGCTGCGGGATAGTACGGCCTAGGTCGTACAGCAAGCTGCGGGATAGTACGGCCGAGGTCGTACAGCAAGCTGCAGGATAGTACGGCCGAGGTCGTACAGCAAGCTACAGGATAGTACGGCCGAGGTCGTACAGCAAGCTACAGGACAGTACGGCCGAGGTCGTACAGCAAGCTACAGGACAGTACGGCCGAGGTCGTACAGCAAGCTACAGGACAGTACGGCCGAGGTCGTACAGCAAGCTGCGGGATAGTACGGCCGAGGTCGTACAGCAAGCTGCGGGATAGTACGGCCGAGGTCGTACAGCAAGCTGCGGGATAGTACGGCCGAGGTCGTACAGCAAGCTACAGGGGCCTAGTGCACCAAACCTTCGGCGAGGCGTCGATGACAATGTCGGTCGTAAAAACACCAACGTCCGTCGTGAATTCAGCGTCGGTGTGAAAGTTGGTGTGCATAAAGCTGTCGGTCGTTGAAAACTAACGTCACTGGACGTAAAATCTGCGACTCCTACTGAGCAGTCGTAGATGGGTCGTACAGCTTTTGGATTCGTGTACCATACAATATAAGTGCAGTAATATATTTCTTATTTGCGCAGTATGTTCACATAACACTCTGATAGTGTTGGGAACGAGCTGTTATCGAAATTTTAAGGATTTTCAGTAAGCTATAATTATGCTAACGACTGCTCTATTATGATGGTTGCTTGAACACACGAAGAAAATTTAAATTATGAAACTGTACTTATCATCTATTTTAGATTTACTGTAAATAACCATATTTTTTTTCTAAATACTTAGATATATCTATACACTATGTACATGACAGATTATATTAAGGGAAGATAACAATGCTCATTATGTACCAAAAGGCATGTTATGGTTGGGCCTTTGCAATTATATGCATAATGTGGTAATCAATGCCAAAGTACAATACATAGTAAAATATTGGAATCGCACAGGGTAAAATGTGCATTCATTGTCAACAGATTTACAGCTTCAACAGGTTTGCAGCTGCAGTGCATACAAGAGTTGTTACAGTAAATGTTCGTAAAATTCGATGTCCACCCAATACCTTTCCAGAATCATACTTTACGTTTAATCCCTACATCAGCCCTCCACATACTATGCATTTAACGGTTAAAACTGATAACCTTGACACTGATAAGCTCAAGCCGATCCGTCGGTAGGTACGCCGACGCGTCGGACCAACGACCAAATTGCGACTGCTTGGTACACACCACACGGGCGGTGATTCCACGACGGACGTTTCTACGACGGACGTAGGTTCCACCGACACTTCACCGACGATGGTTTTACGACGGTTTGGTGCACTAGGCCCCAGGATAGTACGGCCAAGGTCGTACAGCAAGCTACAGGATAGTACGGCCGAGGTCGTACACCAAGCTACAGGATAGTACGGCCGAGGTCGTACAGCAAGCTACAGGACTGTACGGCCGAGGTCGTACAGCAAGCTACAGGATAGTACGACCGAGGTCGTACACCAAGCTACAGGATAGTACGGCCGAGGTCGTACAGCAAGCTACAGGATAGTACGGCCGAGGTCGTACAGCAAGCTACAGGATAGTACGGCCGAGGTCGTACAGCAAGCTACAGGATAGTACGGCCGAGGTCGTACAGCAAGCTGCGGGATAGTACGGCCGAGGTCGTACAGCAAGCTGCGGGATAGTACGGCCGAGGTCGTACAGCAAGCTGCAGGAGAGTACGGCCGAGGTCGTACAGCGAGATACAGGATAGTACGGCCGAGGTCGTACAGCAAGCTGCGGGATAGTACGGCCGAGGTCGTACAGCAAGCTGCAGGATAGTACGGCCGAGGTCGTACAGCAAGCTACAGGATAGTACGGCCGAGGTCGTACAGCAAGCTACAGGATAGTACAGCCGAGGTCGTACAGCAAGCTACAGGATAGTACGGCCGAGGTCGTACAGCGAGATACAGGATAGTAGGGCCGAGGTCGTACAGCGAGATACAGGATAGTAGGGCCGAGGTCGTACAGCAAGCTACAGGATAGTACGGCCGAGGTCGTACAGCAAGCTACAGGACAGTACGGCCGAGGTCGTACAGCAAGCTACAGGATAGTACAGCCGAGGTCGTACAGCAAGCTACAGGATAGTACGGCCGAGGTCGTACAGCAAGCTACAGGATAGTACCGAGGTCGTACAGCAAGCTACAGGATAGTACGGCCGAGGTCGTACAGCGAGCTACAGGATAGTACCGTGGTCGTACAGCAAGCTACAGGATAGTGCGGTCGAGGTCGTACACCAAGCTACAGGATAGTACCGAGGTCGTACAGCGAGCTACAGGATAGTACCGAGGTCGTACAGTAAGCTGCAGGATAGTACCGAGGTCGTACAGCAAGCTACAGGATAATACGGTCGAGGTCGTACACCAAGCTACAGGATAGTACCGAGGTCGTACAGCGAGCTACAGGATAGTACGGCCGAGGTCATACAGCAAGCTACAGGATAGTACGGCCGAGGTCATACAGCGAGCTACAGGATAGTACAGCCGAGGTCGTACAGCAAGCTACAGGATAGTACGGCCGAGGTCGTACAGCAAGCTACAGGATAGTACGGCCGAGGTCGTACAGCGAGATACAGGATAGTACGGTCGAGGTCGTACACCAAGCTACAGGATAGTACCGAGGTCGTACAGCGAGCTACAGGATAGTACGGCCGAGGTCGTACAGCAAGCTACAGGATAGTACGGCCGAGGTCGTACAGCAAGCTACAGGATAGTACAGCCGAGGTCGTACACCAAGCTACAGGATAGTACGGCCGAGGTCGTACAGCAAGCTACAGGATAGTACGGCCGAGGTCGTACAGCAAGCTGCAGGATAGTACGGCCGAGGTCGTACAGCAAGCTACAGGATAGTACGGCCGAGGTCGTACAGCAAGCTACAGGATAGTACCGAGGTCGTACAGCAAGCTACAGGATAGTACGGCCGAGGTCGTACAGCAAGCTGCAGGATAGTACGGCCGAGGTCATACAGCAAGCTGCAGGATAGTACCGAGGTCGTACAGCAAGCTGCAGGATAGTACCGAGGTCGTACAGCAAGCTACAGGATAGTACGGTCGAGGTCGTACACCAAGCTACAGGATAGTACCGAGGTCGTACAGCGAGCTACAGGATAGTACGGCCGAGGTCGTACAGCAAGCTACAGGATAGTACGGCCGAGGTCGTACAGCAAGCTACAGGATAGTACAGCCGAGGTCATACAGCAAGCTGCAGGATAGTACGGCCGAGGTCGTACAGCAAGCTGCAGGATAGTACCGAGGTCGTACAGCAAGCTGCAGGATAGTACCGAGGTCGTACAGCGAGCTACAGGATAGTACCGAGGTCGTACAGCAAGCTACAGGATAGTACGGCCGAGGTCGTACAGCAAGCTACAGGATAGTACGGCCGAGGTCGTACAGCAAGCTACAGGATAGTACGGCCGAGATCGTACAGCAAGCTACAGGATAGTACGGTCGAGGTCGTACACCAAGCTACAGGATAGTACCGAGGTCATACAGCGAGCTACAGGATAGTACGGCCGAGGTCGTACAGCAAGCTACAGGATAGTATGGCCGAGGTCGTACAGCAAGCTACAGGATAGTACGGTCGAGGTCGTACACCAAGCTACAGGATAGTACGACCGAGGTCGTACAGCAAGCTACAGGATAGTACGGCCGAGGTCGTACAGCAAGCTACAGGATAGTACAGCCGAGGTCGTACAGCAAGCTGCGGGATAGTACGGCCGAGGTCGTACAGCAAGCTGCAGGATAGTACCGAGGTCGTACAGCAAGCTGCAGGATAGTACCGAGGTCGTACAGCAAGCTGCAGGATAGTACCGAGGTCGTACAGCAAGCTGCAGGATAGTACCGAGGTCGTACAGCAAGCTGCAGGATAGTACGAATGGAAAGCATATGGATATGTCCGGAAGACATTTTTAATGACGTATGGCACATATTGTGAATGCTGTTTAAAGCTAATATAAGATCGATAAGTACAAATAGTTTATATCGTGAAGCAAGTTTCTATCTTGCTCGACACTGGCTTGGATCCCACCTAAAATGGCAGCCGTGTGGGGTTCATTTTTTTTCAGCCGTTTATTACCAAACCAGATATTTTGTGGATGTTGTTATTATCCCTAATATATTATATTATATCAGCCCATGCAAAATTCATTGGCCTGGGCAAACAGACAGACCACATTTGCGACCCACATTGTATCACACGGACGTCCCCGACTTCTGATATGAGACATTTCAAACTACAGTTCACAGAATGCCCACGAGTCAAGCCCGTGCACCAACGCCAAGGAAAGTCCACCGTGGAATCGCTCGTTGCACGTCACTGCTGATACCATGAAACCATTGCAGTTGTTTGCTGCCCGTTACTGCGGGACCAGTTCAAATTATTTCGAATTTAGTATATCCGGGTGCATCTCGGACAATAACACAACGACATGAAACAACGATGCACAACAACTGTCATACCTAGCGCCATCTGGTGACTGAGATCACATCAGTTTATTTGTTTGTTCATGCATGTTAACCGATGTTATCTGTCGATTAATTCAATAAGTCATCAGTGGCGAATAGTGTTGTCTTGAAATACAGAGATATGTTTTATTCTCTGAACATTGTTCTGTGTGACTATAATTCCCATTCATGCTACTTGATCATCAACGTTCGCAGCAGACTGTATTGGTGTGTTGATAAGCGCACGGTATTCTGACAAACACACGGTCAGCTCTCGGTGAGTATGGATTGGAGACATGGACTGGTGTTCTCACTACAACCAACAACGTTCTACCAATGCAAAGCGGAAGGGACGATGCTCATAAATATACCACCTCTGAAAGCTGAAGCTATATTCACAACCATTTGAAAACTGATAAAATGGTGATGTTACATCATGAACGGCGGCGGCGTCGGTGTTACTGCGTTCTTATCAGGTAACATCCTTGTTTAACATGGCCGGAATTTCACTGAAATCCGCGGTAACTAATCCATAATTTTATTATAACTTCCAATAAATATCCCCTTCCAATGCATTCGTCGTTATAATCAAACTTAATATAGTATTTACATATTTATTTAATGTGATCTGAGTGTCCATTCTGGCTGTCTCTTTTAGTTGACCTTCGGAGCTTTGAATTGCATTGCAATATACAGCCCCCCACCCCCCAACCGACACACACACGTTTCTGGAACCCTTGAGCTGCCGCGAGCCCTATAAAAGGTTTGATAATACTTTTGCGCATGTACGCATACGAATATCTCGCGCGCAAATTCATACAAGATGAGGTGGAATATTGTTAACGAATCGAACATAATTTCAGATTCCATTACGGAACCAACGCGGAAACGCTCGCCACATACAGGAGTCTATTCAAGTCATCTTCCAATTTGGATGAAAGGCACTTCTGCAAAAAAGTTCTTCAATTACATTTTAGGTGTGACGATGCACTATGCTATGCCACGGATTCCAAGATAGTCTTGCCTACTGCTGTAGGATGCTCCATTGTTGATTAATTGACAGCTAATTAACTTCATTTTAACATCGACAAAAGTTGGTGCCCACTCTTGGAGGCGCAATTGTGCTAACACTCAAGAATTTTGCGCTATATGCCGGATGCATTACCGGAAATTCTTCGACACCATTGTTCATCGTAACCCACAACTCCCCCCCCCCCCCCTCCCGTAAAATACGAGGTACTCAAGTTTTATTTCTACATTTCCTTCATCAGAGTTTACATGTGATTCTCGGAACATAATTATCCGTGCCGCGAATACAGAGAACCTACATACAATTTAAATTGCACAATGTCTATAAGATAAGAGAACAATATCTTTATATTGTTAATATAGAATAAAGAGGATATATTATGATGAACGTTCCCGTAACCGTATAGATACACGCATGTGGGAGTATTGGGATCATGTACAGATATTTGCACTATGTTATGCCACGGATTCCAAGATAGTCTTGCCTACTGCTGTAGGATGCTCCATTGTTGATTAATTGACAGCTAATTAACTTCATTTTAACATCGACAAAAGTTGGTGCCCACTCTTGGAGGCGCAATTGTGCTAACACTCAAGAATTTTGCGCTATATGCCGGATGCATTACCGGAAATTCTTCGACACCATTGTTCATCGTAACCCACAACTCCCCCCCCCCCCCTCCCGTAAAATACGAGGTACTCAAGTTTTATTTCTACATTTCCTTCATCAGAGTTTACATGTGATTCTCGGAACATAATTATCCGTGCCGCGAATACAGAGAACCTACATACAATTTAAATTGCACAATGTCTATAAGATAAGAGAACAATATCTTTATATTGTTAATATAGAATAAAGAGGATATATTATGATGAACGTTCCCGTAACCGTATAGATACACGCATGTGGGAGTATTGGGATCATGTACAGATATTTGCACTATGCTATGCCACGGATTCCAAGATAGTCTTGCCTACTGCTGTAGGATGCTCCATTGTTGATTAATTGACAGCTAATTAACTTCATTTTAACATCGACAAAAGTTGGTGCCCACTCTTGGAGGCGCAATTGTGCTAACACTCAAGAATTTTGCGCTATATGCCGGATGCATTACCGGAAATTCTTCGACACCATTGTTCATCGTAACCCACAACTCCCCCCCCCCCTCCCGTAAAATACGAGGTACTCAAGTTTTATTTCTACATTTCCTTCATCAGAGTTTACATGTGATTCTCGGAACATAATTATCCGTGCCGCGAATACAGAGAACCTACATACAATTTAAATTGCACAATGTCTATAAGATAAGAGAACAATATCTTTATATTGTTAATATAGAATAAAGAGGATATATTATGATGAACGTTCCCGTAACCGTATAGATACACGCATGTGAGAGTATTGGGATCATGTACAGATATTTGCAGACGGATCTTTTGTGAAAACCAACACTTCATTTGATGGAATGTATGAACGTGAGAACTTACTAAAGTCGGCGCATATTTTTTTTTTGACGCGAACCTAACTCGTCATATTTCGGAACATTCTGACTTGTATTATTTGAAATTTATATCAAGTGAAAACGGCACCATGACCATTGAAAACAATGGCTGTTTTCTGCCTTATGCGTTTTCTCGTCAGTATATCTAGGAAAATATATATCCTTATGGGGTTATAACATGGGAATTCTAATTTGCTATCACTTCAACCTACCCAAACTATCTGTTAAGTTCTCACTCACCCAATCATTCAAGCCGATCACTTCAACCTACTCAAACTATCCGCAAAGCTCTCACTCACCCGATCACTTCAACCCAAACTATCTGTAAAGTTCTCACTCACCCGATCACTTCAAGCCAATCACTTCAACCTACCCTCGCTGGGTGTCATTCAGAGTATGGCCCAAGTATCATATCCAGCGTTTCCCTATACACTCAATGAATGGATTCCCTCTATACTCAAACAACGGATTGAATGGCATTAATTTAGTGGGTGAGTAGTAAGCAGGGTATGCCAAAGTGGGAAAAAAATTACTGGTCCATTGGACCATTAAACATTTTGATATTACCAGCCCAGGGCAATTTTTACTGGCCCAGAATTCATAAGTCACACCCAACAAAATAGTAGAATTGAGATATGCATGGCGCTATGTAGATCCGTTGTAGTATATTAAGCAAATAAATTGACATTGTCAGCTTGAATTGTGCATATTTCCAATCAGCCGTCTTACTGCCCCCAGCCTCAAGCTGAGGCGTATCATGCTCATGATTTGAAGATCCAAGATCTGGTTGAATAATATATTACTGACAAATGAAATATTTTACTATATTAAAAATTTATTTTACTAGAGTAATGATATTTTTGCTGATAAAAACTTTCCGGCCACCTGGGCCAGTGAAACTGTTATTATTACCAGCCCAGGATGTTTTTTACCAGTCTTGGGCTGTGGGCTGGTGACTTTGGCATACCCTGGTAGTAAGTATTAAAGACCTAGTAGCATGCCGATGAATGTAAGTCTGTTACCACCACCAATACAGTCAGATTTTGATGATCCCAATAACAAACGTATAATTCAACATTTTGCAATAGAAACAAAGCCCGACCAAATAGTGCTTTTCATTTGGTCCATTATGAATAGTTGTCTGTAAATTCGAACGAATTTTACAAATACAATCAATGGGTTTCGAGATATTGAATCAAATAGGCACTCTTTCCGTAAATTGCCGAAAATTTTGATCACGATTTTAGTATGGGTCACGTGGTTGGTGACGTCAGTTGAGGCAGAATTGAAAGTACATGTAGCCAGCAGGGTAAACTGCATGTCGCATATTCATTCCCGTTGTGTATGTTTGACAATTCAAGTGAACGGGTGGGATCGTGGGAATACGACATTTCTTGTCTTGATATTTAGGATCAGTACTATTTATTCTCCCAGAAGGGCGGTTTGTTGAACTGCAAGATGTCCAGTATTTGTTGGTTTTCACGTGTTTTCTTTTCAATCCCATGCATTTTGGATTGGTTTTCTATCTTTGAGCTGACCGCCCAAATTACGTATTTTACGTTTTTGGCCAGCCATCAAAGCACATTTTGCCTCAACTGACGTCACGATTACGGAAACTGCCGAAGCTATTTCCTTCATCGCCATGAGAAGGCGATTGCAATACTGGCTCAATATACTCGATTATATGTCGCTGTTATTAATTACCAATTAACGCGAACATCTTTTTATCACCAAATGTCAACAATGCCTTTATCTGAACAGGAATAAAACCATATAATGGTACCTTGCTACTATGACTTTAAAGCGCAGCGTACGATACTTGGGCCCAAAGGGCCAGTGGGTATTATTCAAAGTATTATTCCCAAAGTAACCGAATTATATTGGTTTTTATATGATTCGAATGGGTATGACAGAGAAAATATACAACTTATTGTGTATTCTCAACGAAGAGGCAGCGTTTTAAAATTGTTTGTTCAATAAAAATTGGTCAAGAACAATCTTCAATTATTCAATAACAATCGAGGAAATAATTCATTAAACCATGTGTCATTGATTTATGACAATTCTGGCGAAAACTGCGATAAATGCTGATCAATGCATATATTTAGCACGCCAAAAACATATACAAGATCACAATAGCTTGCAAGTAATATTTCTATAGTTTATTTAATACGGTTAACAGTATACTGACCAATGATAGCGTTCAGAACACTATGTCTTGGGTTAGATAAAAAAAAAAATACAATCAATCATAATTTCAAACAGCGGTAGTAGTGCCTAATATTATATTTGAATCTTATATCAATTTCATAGATTTTCAAAACGAATTTCACACCCACAAGCACATTATATCAAGTTCTATCACATAAACAATATACCTCTACATAATATTGCGCCTTGCTAGTATTATTCGGGAGAGGAAAACTGAACTTGATAAATCAGATTATGGTTACGTCTGCCGGGTACATAGTCCCTCTGGTTGTTGTGTTCCCACAAGGACAACAGACAGAAGGGAAATAGTGAAGGAAACACTGCCCTGGGAAGTAATCCAACTACCGGTATGTGTAATGTTCGCTGTCGCTGGTAATGGAGCCCGCTGCATCTATAACAGTGTTCTTGGAGTAACAGAAGACGGTGACGGAATGATACATGAGGTGAGAGGGGCTTGATACAGCAAGCTTTCTAGCGTCTTGTGATGAAATAACTAGCAGTAGTTCATGCCGGTATTCGTCACAACATTAATTATTAGTAATCACATCATGACACTAAATCATTCCTTTTTGCCATGTATATAACCCGTTTTGTGACTATCTATCATATTGTATCGTATGGTATGATTCTAATGCTCTGTATACATGTACTTGAATATAACCAAATGAATAGTTGCCAAACGTTTGAGCATTACCACAATGTACTGACATGTATGTAATGCCGGTCACTAAACTCAGGTTCATCCCTCAGTGAAACACGCTTTTTGGCCGTAGTTTTGTTTGAAATAATCGGATTAACTTGAAATGTCGTGCGTATTCTATGGGCATAATGCCGTGATTTTTCTCCAAATTTCAGAGTTCTATCTCAAAAATTGAGAAAGTTGGCAGTCTAACCCAATGTTAAATTTCAGCCCCAACATGGAATTTCAGAGTCTGCACAAAAAACAACAACAACTTTTATTCGATGTACGAGTTATATATTGCCTCAGAATAAACATATTTACTTAATATACACCGACCATGTCTTTCTACTCAAAATAAATGCAATAGGTTCATTCTGTATGGGCATGAACACGATGAAAGTCCTGAATTTGTTGAAATTTACTTGATCCCATTTCCGACTGTAATTTAACATTGGATTAGATTGCCAACTTTTTCAATTTTTGGGATAGAACTCTGAAATTTGCGTCTTTCACTGATAGATGAACTTGACTTTACGATCTACACTTGACCTGTGAGCTATAAACTTATATGGATATGTGACCTGCGAGTTATATTAAACTGTGACATGCTTTATGTGACAAAAACTGTAATACGTGACATTCTGGGTTTACTGCAGTCATACATGTATACGAGATCATTTCATATCACGTCAGGCGTTATTTTGTATGTCACATTTTATAGGTCGTAGGTCACATTTCACACTGTGACGGTGATTCCATATACGAACCTTCTTCAAGGGATGAACTTCTAAACACGCGATAGAATACGAAGAATCATTGAAGCAGACTTTTGCAATATCTTTAGTGCTAAAATTTATGAGTTCTAAATTTCCACATAATTTTGCAAAACAAATTTCAAATATTAGATAATACATCGGTATCGACCCATCTATTGATTAGCGGCATTTTGAGAGAATTGGTTCATCACACATCCCATTCTGTCTTATGAATCCGACCACAATTCGTGGTAACGTTCTATTTTTGCCATGTTTGCATTTAATCAGATTTGTGCATAACTCTGTGAAATTGTGGTCCACCTTGAATTGAGCAAGATGTCGCGGAGGACAAAACAGGATTCCATGAAGTTCTGATTATCTTGATGCAATATCCTTGGAATTACTTCATAAGACATTCATTCATCTACACATATGAAGTGCATACTATATTATAGTTTTCAACAAATGATGGTATAGACCAGTCGGCAATAATGGAGAATTCTCAGAAAAGAATAGAATGAATGCTTTCACTACATTTTAACTCTGTTTTTGTAAAATATAAATTGCTGTATTGACGCCACTCTTCCATCTTATAATTTCGAATAAATATCGATAAAGTTGGTGTCATCTACTTCGCACAGTTAATACTTTATATGAAATGCTAAAACATAAAAATCATGGATGGCTACTGTGGCTTGGCTATGGCTACATAGATATCTACGGAAGCCCGTAGAGGCCAGAAAATGAAAGGTGTGAAAATATATTTATCTGGCGGCCGCCACTTAATTCCTGGCGGCCGCCACTTACTTATCTGGCGGCCGCCACATAATTATCTGAAGGACGTGGCTTGAAATATGCGGAGACTCTTGTAAAGCAATATACATATAGCTAATTAGGCCCTAGTATCCAAATAAAAGTCGTGACATACTGTATTCATGACAATACTGTTTTTAATGAGACAATGATATATGGGGTATTGTGTGGAGTGGGGGGGGGGTGTTGTTGGCATGCAAATTATTCTACAAAACTTAACTTTCTCACTTAGCATTATATAGGGATCATCAATGAATTCATGTTATTTGTTGTGGCCATGGCAACTGGGCCCTCTGCAATTATGGTTGCTACCATCGATATATAGGTTAAAGGAAACAAATAAAAACAGTGCATATTCGATGGTGGTGACAAATATTCGTCAAATTATCCGATTAATATTGTGTGTTCCTTTTTTCTTAGTTCTTTTCCCCTGTGGATTATGTATTGAAAGTTGCCCTATGGTCCATAATACCAATCAATGACATGAAAATATGTACATTTCATCCCCCAAACAAATATTCGTTAATTTTATTGAGGCATTTTTGGGCCATATATGTTACAATATAAATCGGCATTGACCGATCAGAGTCACTTTGCATGTGACCAACGCGCACCACTCCTATGGGATGCTGGTATTCGAAGAGGGGGGGGGGGGGGGGGGAGAAGATTTGTTTTTAAATCCCGGGTTAGTAACTTGATAATATCGACTTAGTATATCGATAATATATCTCAAATAAATGGATAGACCAAAATGTTTCTATGGATAGACCAAAATGTTGTGTTAAAGCACTAAATAAGTGGCGGCCGCCAGATAATTATGTGGCGGCCGCCAGATAATTACGTGGCGGCCGCCAGATAATTAAGTGGCGGCCGCCAGATAAATAAGTGACGGCCGCCAGATATTTAAGTGGCGGCCGCCAGATAATTAAGTGTCGGCCGCCAGATAATTAAGTGGCGGCCGCCAGATAATTATGTGGCGGCCGCCAGATAATTATGTGGCGGCCGCCACTTAAATATATTTTCACACCTGGCACTAACGTTCTTCCGTAGATATCAAATACACATACATCAGCTTGTATTTGCATAGCATCAGATAAAATATTCATATGATAGTTGATATGATGTATAATGAATAATAAACAAATTAAACTATGAAGTAGTTGAGTGTTGCCATTACATGGTCATAAGGGGGTGAAATCAGGTGTTCTGGAAAGAGTATTTCCTGTCTCAAATGTGTCAGCTGTCATTAATTCCCAAAAAATAGAAATAAAAAACCTGATCGTGATTACTCCCATCGAATACAAAGCCAGCTATTTGTCTGGCTTTTTGTATTGATTGTCCAAAAATTATATTGATACATCATATATGAAGCAGTGGAGCCAACAATACCTGTTTGAAATTAGGTGTTCAGGAAAGGACACAACTTTGAACATTTTGATTAATCTGAATGGAAGCATTCAAACAATGAACATTGCTTTGTTTTATGATTACATATAATCTAGAGTGAACAGTGAAAGTTTCAAACAGTTTAAGAGTATCAGAAGTACTATTTTCTTTCACAAACGAGATCATTATGAAAAAAAATGTTGATATAACATGCTGAACCACATGATACATTATTTTTTATCCAATTTCTTACACAAGGAATGTCATATCATGACCTACATAATTACTACAGATGCAATCTTTGTTTAAATGTAAGATAATAACTACATATGTAAACAAATGAGACCACTTTAAATTACCCATTTGAAAATAGCTTCCTCTTCAGGAAAGGATGTAATATTTGACAATTTGATTTAGCATAATGTGAATGTTCAAACAATGAACATTTACTTTGACACAAGCTACAGTTAACTCTGAACCTTTCTTCAAACACATTGAAACAATTTCCAACTATACATAGTGCTTGTTTCTTCGAAAAGTGAGATTTTATGAAAAATATGTCTTGATTTTAAGTCACACTTTTCATTAATTTGATCAAATGTCATGTATAATAAAAGTCATAACATAGCAATTATGTTGGAGACATTAGTCAAAGATCCAGTCATTGTGTAGGACCATGAACACAACAACCCTGAATGCGTATTTAATCAATGAGACCACTTCAGAATGAATGTATCAGGTTGTTCAGGAAAGGACACATTTTTTAACATTTTGATTGAGCCAATTACAATCATTGAAACAACCAACGTTTACACAAACCTTGTTTTTTTTTTCATTCACACACATGCAATAAACACCTCAAACCACTTACTGCGGCAGAAATTCAACCAAATGTTAACTTTCAACATTAATAGACTGATTGAGCATGTGGATATAGCAATATTGTGAATTTCTTCCAATTTATATACATATATTATCATAATATATTATGATCAACCATGGTAGACCAGAAAATGGGAAGGGAAAGGTTAAAAACTACCCAGTTAGTCCATTTTGTTCAGGAAAGGACATATACAGTCATACTCTGATATGTTGTAGATGTATGAACTGATGTTAGATTTGGGAGTTTATACATTTCATGAGACAGACTGAGTGGGTGTAAAACAGATATATAAATTATATCATTAGATTCTTCATGAAACAAAAATTTTGCCTATGTTCAGGACATGACACTTTTTAACGGAAACCTGTATCTATTAAATGACAGATGAAATTACATAGAAATGTCAGTCCGGTGCAAGTTGTATTGCTTTTCTTAGTTGCGCTCTTGTCATACTCCTGTCATATGCAAATATATAGCACACTCTAAGCGCATCATTAGAATATACACACCACTGTTCAGGAAAGGACATTTTTTTGGAGTTTTTAACGGGAAACTCCCGTTTTGGCGTAAACGTCCATATGTTCATAACTACACATTGAATATCAACACAACATGGGATATTTATGGATGACACATGTTCACACAAAAATATATATTATAGAGAGAAACACACACACAGACAGGGTACTAGATCAGTAATAAAAATGACAAATATGTAAATGAGACTACAAAAAGTGTTCAAAATGACCTTCTTTTGATTGCCCTTCGCGAAATATTTGACGGAATTGGACGAAATTTGGTCTGCAGGTTCCCTGTACCTGGTTCATCAAGTGAAGTGTTATCCGGCTAGCAGAGGTGGCATAGGAATTGAATGAAAAGCCTATACCTCCTGGTTTTGAAAAAGCAAACGTTCGTGTGAAATAGCGCTAGACCAAATGAAACTGCCACACAATCAATAAATATGGTCAATTCTAAAAGTTATTCCAGTTTTAAGTTGACGTGTGTGAACAAATTGTTGTATTATTCCTTAACGTTCAACGAGATACATTCAAGCTTTGGCATGCATGTGTTCAAATATGAAATATTTTATGGTGTACAGTCAATTCCATAAAATGCATGATATATGCTCGTATATTTCACCACGAAAATGTATGATATATGCTCGTATATCTCACCACGAAATTGCATGATATATTCTCGTATATTTCTCACATATTTCTTGCATTATGTGCTATCCACCTAGCACAAGCTATGTGCAACTCATTGATAGTAATGATATTGACGTGTGTGTCTACGGACTCTTTGTGTCTGAGTGTCCGTCAGTTATTGCTTTATAGTTTATCATTTAGCATGGTAACTAAAAGGCTAGATCTTAAACTTAGTCAGCTAGAGTAGGTTTAGATTCTTTGTGAAATAGGCCCTGTCGTCTCGACAACCATATTGGACACGATATTCACTGTATTGATGGGATATCGAGGAGTCATGAAAATTCAAACAATGAAAGGGCTGGTCCCATGCAAGATGGTTCCTCATAACGCCTCGCTTATGGTTGAAAGTTACCATGACACAAAACTTACCTCGTATGTCTTACTTGGGATGTGATAAGGAATCTGCACACACAAAGGGCATGCCACGCGTCGACTCTGAAATAACCAACCTGGTCTCATCAATGCATCAAGTGATTCTTCCATTATACGTCGACATTGTATCAGTTTAAGGACTCGTTCGTGTATAGTTATTGAATTTTCTTAATATTTCTTGAAATGAATTATATATTGTCGTGATGGAACAGCCTTTTGAAAAATGGTGAAGTTTTCAAATACTTGTATTGCCATGATATCTGTCGTGTCCTTGGTTGTTTATACAACTCGTGATGTCTAAGGTCAATGAAAGAAGTGTTGACGATAGAGGGTACTTGTCTGTTTAAACTATACATTATATGTAAGATATAGCACGAACATAATATGTACAGAGACATTTTCGGTTAAAGATTGAAATGTACTTACATACATATGTATATAATTATCAACCTACTACCGCTTAGTACAATATTTTGACGATGCCAATAAAAAACAACAAGCACGTCTGAAAGAGAAACAAAATCCGAACAACCACTCATATCCGAAACTGCAAGCAAAATATACGAAATAAATGCCTGAATATTTATTGAAAACTGTACTGGCCAAAGTAAGACATTACACCCATGCCAATCCTGAAAGTCTGAGACAAAGTTTACCCTCTCGAGACGTCCAATAGGCCTACCCACAAAAGGCATATCTTTGTTCAGCATAATGTAATTTCCAACAACATTCTCTAAAATAAGCAACAATAATAGTTTTGGAACCTTTATTATGTAAGTATCAATATAGTGTTGAGGATAGTTTACACCCATCAATTGGACGCATGGTAATATATAAATTAAAATATGAGCTTTCTCCGAGCTGAGGCTATGGAATGATCGATTTTGAAAGTTGTCTGTCCTCAGCATGAAGTACAATTACCGTGTGCTTCACCCTTTCAATTGATCATACCTGATTAATATAGTCACATTTGCATATTTTAGTGTCGCATTTGCATAATGTTGATGGTACTTCGAAGTATGTGGTTTTGTGACGGTGTTGACTGTACTATTGTTGAGTGCTTTGTTGTTCGACTTAGAGGAAAATCGTTGTGGTGTAGTATTTATCACAAAGCTCACACATTGCAAGTACGGTTTATTGGAGTCTCGAGACAAAACATATGTGATACATGAATGTTATCGTGCAGTATACCCTAATAATGAATGGAGGAGTAATTCAACAGAACAATATATGGTGCATCATTTATATACAGAATTAGTATGCATTGATAATATCTTTCAGATAAAAACATGTCATAAAATATATACCCAATATACTGAAATGCATCTCTACAGACTATGGAGTCAATTCGTTAAACAACAAGCATTTGACCAGAAAGCTTTTTAAACATAAACAACATTATTACATTTGTATCAACAGGAACAATGACAACAAGTGCTTGGGGTTTGTTTCGGAAATTAAAATTATTCTGGTAGGTTGTTGGGCAGTTGTACTTCCATCTGGTGTACAGTACAGTAAATTATATTCCACATGTTGTCCCATGATGACGCCTCATGGGGTTTATGTGTAAATATTTGGTAGGATTTTTATTCCGAAATTGTTGTACTTTAGGTTTGATACTAACGTCATCAAAATATAATTTTATTGGTGTCAAAAGGTTGATATATACATTTCTCTCAACAAGGACATGAAGCAAGTACCAAGGGACCACAACGCAACCAATTCTGATAGATAACCAGTTCATAACTTCTCTCACCTAGACCACTTGCTGGCGCTTTCATCAACTGCAGCCATGATTACCTTCCCATGAAAAGTAATGTTCTGATATGGAAGAGACATTGAATGGCATGGTTAGTTCATCTCATGGTGAGGTCATACAACTGAGAACATCAACCTGTTCTGACCGCGACAATGACAAATAAACACACAGCCCGCAGACATGTATGACTCATCAATGCTCTATCAATTAGTATTTTTTTAATACAATAAATCATGAGCCCGTGCGCGGTGCCTCAAAAATGTAACCAGCCATTTTGAAATGCAACTGTCACGAAAAAACTTTCGATAACATTGCAATAACTAGTCACGTCAGCCGGTCAATTGAATCATAATCGTTTTCATTTGTAATATACACCACTGGAAACTGCAAGCATGGAATATCGTAGCTGTTAAAATGTGCATATTACTTGGGATGTGAGACTAAATTAGTGGTAGAATTCGCGTGGATTCAATACCTGTGCAATGGACTTCAGTATATCACAACCATATTCAAGGGGAATAAAATGCATATTTTCCAGTACATGATCAAGAATCAAGGCTTGCCGTCAGTCTCGATACATACATTGTGGAAGAGCAACCAGCATTCAGAAAACTTTCCACATGGTCTACAGTATAACTCGAATACCGCTATCAACAACACAAACCTTCCACTTCACATGGTTTTCTGTAACCAGAACAAAAATAGACAAGGAGAGAATCTTGTAATTCTCTAAGAAAATTGTCAATGATATTAACTGCGTGATTTCCCATCCGGTATGATTCATATCACATGCCTATCTCATGGAATCACATGATAAAGAATGCTTTTTCCATACATGTACGTTGTTTGAAATGTGTATTAATGGTTCTCAGGAGCATGGTATGTGCTACCTGTTTAACAGATACTTAATTTGGTGAGTCTTTCCTTACAGATATTCCAGACAGATACGGAAACCGTGAGAATCAACCAACGATGTGACAATATATAGGTCATAATTCATAAGTAACTATTCACCCAATATAAACATATATACATGTTTTGGGAAATGAAACCACAAGGCTTATTTTTCCTTTAAAATATTGACATAATTAAAATACATACATGGAAATTTCAAACATCAACATCATAGAACAACACACAAGTTTGTAATAACTGACATGGAACACAACTATGTGATATTTTGACAAGTGATCAGATTGATCTGAAATTACTTGGAATGGTATTCCAGATATTCGGACCATGTATTTCACACTGCAAGAAGATATTAAAGATCTACACTCCTTTGACCTACAGCTGTTTTTTTTTGTCTTATATCGTACATGTGATTAAAATCGTTTCTTGAGAAAAATGCAGAATAAACCATTGGTAGCTTATTGTGAGTAAACTTGAACAAAAATATGCCTTTAAAATATGAATACAGCGAATCGAACTTTAAAATCCTTCAGTTAAGAAATAAGTTGTTTGTATGCGCCCTGTATTCGGGAAAAGTTATTAGTCGAACAATTTTCTTCTGTAGCAATAGAATTGAGTTGGTATTTCTATTGTATGAACGACCCCATACAACGATGCAATATGATAAATATGGTAAAACCAAGGCATTGTATAGTTATAAGTGTATCTGTAAATAGTTTGTGCCTTGACTTGAACAAAATACCGATATATTTAGAAACTTTAGACTTGATGGTTCTAAAATGGGAATCCCAGCTCAATTTGTCGTCTATCATGAAACCTTATAATTTTTTTTCATGAGTTATTTCTATTCGATTAACATTAATAAATATGTCCTTATTGTTTCAAAAGAGTCGACTTCTAGGTGAAAATATCCTACATTTAGTTTTACTCACATTCAATGAAAGCCTATTCACCTTGTACCATTCATCAATTTGTATGACCTCGCGATTCATGACATTGATGGCATCGTCGAGTGCAGTATTTGAGGAGAATATATTCGTATCATTGGCGTACAAGATCATATACAAGAGATCAGAAATATTAACAATATCATTAATGTAAATGATAAACAATAATGGTCCGAGTATGCTGCCTTGCGGCACCCGACATTTGATATTACAATTCCCTGACTTGGTGTTGTTGAAATATACGTACTGTTTTCTGTCGGAGAGATAATTTTTTATCAATCCATATGCATTTCCCCTTATCCCATAATGATGAAGTTTGGTGAGTAAGATATGGTGATCCAGCGTATCAAACGCTTTCGACATATCAACGAAAATCCCACCGTATATTTATTTGCTTCCATTGCAGAATGCAGTTTGATGACGAGTGAATGGAGAGCCATGTAAGCAGACTTCCCTTCCGGAAATCCAAACTGGAAATCATTGAAAATATTATGCTTTTCGAAAAAAAATATCATGCGATTATATACATTTTTTTCAAAATATTTTAGATATGACGGGTAAAACAGATACTGGACGAAAGTCAAGTCAAATTTATTTCGGACAGCTATTATAATACAGAGATAACAATGAGAAACAAACGCACAATAAAGTGAATACAAAGAACAGAAATGAAAGAAAAGTAAAGCTGTCCGGGGTATCACATGACAGTTATGTCGTCTTCCTGTGATACCCCTAAAAAAGGAAAATTATAAATATAATAAGACATATAAATACAATGTAATACATGGAGTCTTCCCTCAGAGGCAGTAACGGGCACCGGCAGCAGGCTAGATCAGGGCGGGAGGCGGAGAACAGCACCAGCATTCGGACCAGTAATATAATGAAAGTATTACCTCTAAAATTGGTTGTTGTTAGTATTAGTTACAGTTTCTACAGTATTCGTTCTTACAGTGTATGGTATCAGGATATTTATTCAGCAGGAATGATTTTTCATCTCCTCCGTAGCACCAGTTTTGAATTTAAGTACCAATATATTACCACCAACACAGCCAAATTTTGATGATTCCAATAATAAACGTAAAATACAACACTGCAATAGAAACTAAGCCCGACCAAATACCTTATCAAAAAACACACTGGCGTCATCAGGGGCAGACAGTGTGGTAAATGTAGTTGTTTCTACTGTGTCTAATTTAGTACATTCTACTGTGCATCTACTGTACATAAGTACCTAATCACAAGCCAAAAGGCTACTGAGTTGATGGTATCATCGGGGGCAGAATTACCGTCCACCAGCAGTGACACCGGCTCATTGGTATGAATATAAGTATCAATCTATTACCACCAATACAGTCGAACTTTGAATATAGGAGTTACTTTTGCTATTTCAGCTCATTCAGAAAAATTCCATCTCGAAGTGCTAAGTTCTGTCGTAGTACTGCCGTGGAGACAAATGTTAAGAATTCAGAATTTAACCCATCCCAGTCGAATGCTGTTTACTTCAATTGTCCTATGATTTCTTGAACTTCATGTTCCGTTACTGGCGTGAGGAAAATCGATCCAGGATACTTCTCTCGCAAATAGTCAGCTTGGCGGTTTTTTTTTTTTTGGTTGGTATTTATCGGCCGATGATTTGCCGATATTTGAGAAGTATTTAATAAGTTTATCCGCAATTTCAGATTTATCGAAAAAATGCGAGTTTCCAATTTTGAATCGAGGTTGGCAAAGTGTTTCCCTTGTTTCGTTAATAATTTTATCTAAGACTGACTGTTTTCCGTAAGTTTGACCTATTATTATTGGTCAATAAAGGAGGTTCAAAGCTGGAGTTGGTTTCAGCATAGCAGCTCACACGATTCCCAAAATTGTATTATACCAAAAACATGAAAGCGATACTGTTGTTAGGTAGCTGTACATCAACAGAGATACTAGAATTCCATTCCCATACAAACCAATCCTGCTGCACACGAGTAAGCAGCAGACAAGGCGGTCAAAATAAACAGCTGACAACAAATATTGTTAACTTGGGAGTAAAATTGCCACTGAAAGTACTCGACATCGCCATTAATGTTTTTCCAAGGACACGGTTGGTCATCAGGTTTGGACCCTGGGGTTACAGCAACTTACTGGTATGTGGTTGACTTTCAGGTAATTTGCTGTAATTGACAGCTAATAGTACCGTCTGGTTCTGTTGAGATGAAGGCGAACAAGGCACATTTCCCGTCATTAGATAAACCGCCTAGTAACATAGCTGTCGCTGCTACAGTAGATTGTGTTATCATGTCAATAGTAAAGTCGGCGCATAATTTATTGGCGCGAACCTATCTCGTCATATCTCGGAACATACTGACATGTATTATTTGACATTTATATAAATTGAAAACGGCACCATGACCATTGTGAAACAATGGCTGTTTTTCTGTCGTGTGCGTTTCTCGTGGGTATATCTAAGAAAATATATATCCTTATGGGGTTTTAATATGGGACTTCTAGCTTGCCATTTTGATGCTGTATGGGATTGAGATGAATCAATGGAATAGCCGATTTGAATAGAGGTCTTCGCAAAGAAATACAATGATAGTATTTCATTCTATCACTCGTGCTTGAATATATCTCACATTGAAGAAATCACAATCACACAATATCCACGGTAATTCTTCAGTCCGAATCTGAACTGTTGGATTCATCCAGATGTATGACGACCCGATCAATGTGGATCTCGTCGAAGACTTTGAACGAAAACTTCATGTTACGCTCATAGATATATGTATACATGTGTTATAGGGTACGGGTATTTTGGCTCATCTGTTAAGGAATATAGGCATATGTGCACTCCACTTTTGTAAGAAAATTTCAATATCGATAGAACCTGTGGAGGCCCTAAAATTTGGTTGGGAAGCACGTGACAGGATTATATACTGCATGTACTGTAACTAATACTAATAAATTGATTTGCGTCTATAATAGAAGAGCAGATACGAAGTATGCACCGAACGACGGAATCTGCAAAATATCGGACCAAAGGTCCGGCAACGTAAAATAGTACCTAAGGTTGAGGTTGAGCCACCGACACAGTCAGCAACGGGTACAGCACCAGTCCCCCACATGTGGATCACTGCTGCTCAACTCCATACATGTAATAATGTAACTATCAGGCAAATATCATATTTACAAAAGTGTGTATATGACTAGCCAATGACATGACAAATAAGACTTGGATTGCGTCATGTGTAATATTGGAATCCGATGCTCCCAATCCATGAGATCTGAGGCAATAATATTGACGAACGTTCTTTTATGTTCGCACCATGCTCTCTGGTCGATAATGTGCCTTCGTGCACGGCTGCATATTGTCCCCTGACAGAGTAACATAGGTCGAATTGTACCCATGAGGGTCATATGCAGAGCAATGACCAAAGCTTAATTTGTTTGAACACAAACGTACTGTTTCTGTGTCCTAATGTGAAAATTTTGCACTCTGTAATATATGGATAGATGGCAATACAATGTTACAATATCGCTGTTATGTGTGTCTATGCCAGTGTGTATGCCTCTGGACTGCCGATTTGATTTAACAGAATCTTTCACTAAGGACTCTAAGCTATTATCTAGATATGACAACGAATGCTATTTCAAGGACATGCGCGGTTGTCGGGGCTGGATCCTAGGGTTGTGGCCTTTTTGATGTACCGTCCTGTACATGAATTGTAATGTCGTTCTCTGGGTCACCGGTGAGCTGTTTTTGTGATGCTGGCAATAGTGATAATCATATAATACTATTTTGTACAGTCCCGCTATGAAAGTGGTAGAAAATAAGAATCATAACACGAACGGACATTCAATAATCAAGCGATTTTACTCAATCCTTCATTTTTCCCCAATAGACTGACTTTGTTCAGGAATAGACACGCCAAAGACAGGACCAGGAACATGTTTTCATGAACCAGCCTCTGTATTGTGTTGCATGAGATGCCTTGTCGCGAAGTGAACCATTTGCAGATTCGATCGGCATTATCTGGTCTGATTCCGTCCTTCGAGACTAGGAAAGGCGTCCGTCTCGGTCGTTTATTTCGCGTCATTTCTCAATGGAATGGATCCTTCCAGTGAACCTGATCGTATTATCTGATCAGGGAGAATAGATATAGGAATAGAATGTAAAAAATCGACACACAACAATAGTAGAATATGTACCGAACTTCAGCGAAGTATACAAAGAGATTACATTATATCCATACTATATACACTTTATTACACATCGGAAGTATGATGCTACTATCCCAGGGTCACACTTCTAACGTGTTATGGACACTGATATTTGTGTCGAGTATGTTTTTGAAAGTCAACAAGAATCCGGAAACGTGATTTTTTTATCATCACACAATACGTGTATATCGAAACAACAAATACATGTACTGAACAGTAAACGGCCTATCTGATGACACTAATTGTACCTTGTTCGCCTTGAGCTCCACAGAACCAGACAGCGCTATTAGCTGTCAATTAGAGGAAATTACCTTGATGTCCACCAAGTCCCAGTATGAACTACTCTGGGCTCCAACCCTGACAGCCAAACATGACATGTCCTTGGAAGATTCATCCAAAGTGATGTGGAGTGCTTCCTGTAGCACACTCCCGACAAGCTAACAACATGTGCTGTCGTTGTCTATCGTTTCTTCATTCCGATTTCCGGCCACCGTCTGAGGACAAAGTGGTGCCCACTACGGACGGCGAGCCGATTGATACATTACATATTGTCATCGGGACAAGGCGAACATTAGATAATACTTGGCCTACACCACGCAAACCTTCTAGTTTCTAAAACTTCGACCTGCCCTTGCCTGCGGAAATCTCAGCAATAAGCTTTACGTTGAATCGAATCATAAAGGGTGTAAAGCTTGGTGACCGGGAAATTATGATAAGCCAACTAGCGGACGATTGTGCAATATCTCTAAACCAGTATTCAGATGCAACAGTATTTATTAGACAGATTGTAGTTATCCATGCATGCCATTCACTTTTATATCATACACATCTAATACAGGATCTGTTGTTCAGATATAGTCAGTACAATACATTGACCAATCCAGGAATTTGGGCGTAGCACCCTGAAGCGAGTCTATCACGTCCAGGACCTGTGATCTAAACCCAGTTCAAGGCCCTTGGACGTATAGCCTCTTTCATTTTATGTAGTAGCTTGGCACCTCCTGAGTATAAATGCAATTCAAACTCACTCGAAATAAACAATGTTTTAAACATATTTCAACATTTGTTTTAATGCCGGGCCCTCTCAGACAACGCCACCCAAAGGCTTCGTCAATGCAATATATCGCGGTGGGTCGTCTACAATTATCAGAGCACGTTTTTCCATATCACCATGACTAACCAATTGCCGATAATTATGTTGGGTAATGGAGCAGGATTTATTTGAATGCTCGATTTCCGCCTCAACTATGAATGAGGAATTCTCACCTGCGATTATTGTGACATCGATTATCAATTTCCTCAGGCTCTGCACTCATTAACATAGTTCTTACACAAGCGAGCCAAAAAGGTTTTCATTGTTACTCGAAGTAGCCATCTCATTCCAATCGACCAGAAGGTGTGTTTTCATTATGGAACAACTGCGCGAATGCACAGCTTGGCGCTGTAATTACTACGACTCGTAGATATTTAATTACAGTCGTACATTTCTCATTCAAAGTAAATGCGCCAGTTCACTGAAACACTGCTAATCAAATGTCTGGATTTATTTTTGGTATTTTTGATCAAGGAACTTGACTCATATACGAGTGAAGTTTTTGCTGTCAACATAACAATGAGAGGGTGAAAGCTGTTACATTAATTCGGTTTGCAGAATGATTTCCATGGATTCTTTTTTTTTTAAATCAGAAGGTATCAATTTCGAATATTTCCCTGCCATGAGCAATACAATTGATCTAGTGTTGATCAATAGTAGGTCTGGCTGTAAGAGGAAATATATCGAACTATTTCCGCTTGTAGAACGAGTTTTTGCCGATGCAAAATAAGTGCATGAATGTTGGAGTTATTCTCCTGAAACGATTTTTCCAAACCATATCAATATCTCGAAGATTCGTGAATAAAGTCATATAAATATGTTAAGATTGTCACAGAAAAAAACCTTATAACTCTCCGAAACACACCAGGCTCAAAGGTCATTTCTGAAATCAATGTTCGAACATAAACACAAACATCCCACAACAGAACCTATTGGTCCCATTACATTTGGAATTTAAGTAATCATCTGTTGTCAAGCGCAAAAATCCACATGTGTGTTCCCGGCAAAAGCCGCCCCTTCCTTCTACTGGGCAAATTTTGCCACTGCTTGAAAATAGAATTGATAATCTTCAGAGCATGCAGCTGGAGATAAGGTCCCATCAATGGTCACATATTTCCGATGATATATGTCTGGATAGCAACACTCCGGAAGATGTTATTTGGCACTTCACAACAGTTATCAGCTCTTTGGCAACTCACAGCTGTCCATTGATGTATCTGAAATATATATTTCTATTACTAACTGGTTCTGAAAAAGGTAAAATTCGCTCACCGTTTCACAATATACATGTATAATACTGCCCTATAGATGTTCGTATTAGTTGACATTTTGTAAGCACTTATACGAAGCATCACAAATAATATGTGTCCCAAATTGTAGGAAAATTAGATTACATCGTGATGAGCCAAAAATCATGACCAAGACCAATTGGACAAAGTTGATTGAAAAAAAATTTACCTTGTTCGCCTTGACCTCCAAAGAACCAGCCATCGATTCTAGCTGTCAATTAGAATAAGAATATCAAAACTGTCCGCAGACCAGGATCCGAGCCGGACACCCGGTATATGTAATGTATAATCCTCCCTTGTCTGTGAATCGAGACAAATATCACCAAGAAATTTAAGCAAAATCAAGACCAGGTTTGCACACACATAAAGACCTAGATATAAAAAACAAATACTACTCGCAAATATGCAATACAGTCCTGGCACTATTTTAGTCCGTATTTATCATCAAACAAGCACTATAATCTACGTTGACAGATGGCTAGCAATAGAGTTCTCATGGGATTATTTGAGCTGGTGAATTGTAGTTCAAAACAACGTGTCAAAAGACTTCAAATATAACGCAAGTTCGGGAACCATAACGGCCACTCAAACAAACCCCTACCCTCATACCGAAATGTTGATCACTTCTGTACAGGTCTGCCTGAATGCACAACTCACTATGATGTAATTGAAACTTTCAGTTACATATCTATTGGGCGATAAAATTTAGATATATATGTTCAGGATATAGGGGATACCGAGCGCACAGAACCGAGTCTGTTATCCAATCTCAATGACCAGTGAACTGTCAGGCAAAATACATTTCATGGCACTTCATGAACTCCATATAATGGTCCAAATCTAATGTTCCGGAAATATTGAGCATCTTCTGCTTCACGTGGCACCCGTCATGAAACATATGCGAACAAGTCTTGTTGCATACGTGTTACATATTTGGTGTAGTTATCAACCAGATCGTGATGACGGCCATGCACTTTCTCAAACACAGCTATGTAGCACGACAAACGCGACATGTAAGAAATTAGGCCAAGGGCCGAAGATAGGTTACCGGACAATGTTTAATATTTTAGATGTTAGCCAGATCACTGGTCGAATTCAAGGTCAAGAGAATATTCAGCATATATAACATTCAGCATACAGTGTATATCATGTCCACAGTTGATTGCTAAGCTGTAAATTCAATAATCAGAGAGATATTAGCAATTTTGTGCTGTGGCCTTGAAAATGAAGGGGCAAAGGTCAAATTCAAGGTCATCAAAATATTCAATGTATATCATTTTCTATATCATGTCCACAATTGATTCCCAAGCCATACAGTCAATAGAGGAACAAGATATGAGCCAGTTTGTCCTTGGACCTTGAAAATGAGGTCAGAGGTCAAATTCAAGGTCACGAGAATATTCAGCATATATCATTTCCTATACGTCCGCAATTGATTCCTAAGCTGTAAAATCGATAATAAGTAAGATATTAGCCTGTTTGTCCTGTGACCTTGAAAATGAGGTCAAAGGTCAAATTCAAGGTCATGACAATAATCTGCATATATCATTTCCTATATTTTCATAATTGATTGCTAAGCTGTAATGTCGATAACAAGCGAGATATTAGCCATTTTGTCCTGTGACCTTGAAAATGAGGTCGAAGGTCAAATTCAAGGTCATGACAATAATCTGCATATATCATTTCCTATATGTTCATAATTGATTGCTAAGCTGTAAAGTCGATAACAAGCGAGATATTAGCCATTTTGTCCTGTGACCTTGAAAATGAGGTCGAAGGTCAAATTCAAGGTCACGAGAATATTCAGCATATATTATTTCCTATATGTCCACAATTGATTCCTAAGCTGTAGAGTCGATAATAAGCGAGATATAAGCAATTTTGTGCTCTGACCTTGAAACTGAGGTCAGAGGTCAAATTCAAGGTCACGAGAATATTCAGCATATATCATTTCATATATGTCCACAATTGATTCCTAGTCTCTAATCTCAATATCAAGTGAGATATTAGGCATAATGTGTCCCATTATAAAGCATAGGAGAAGTTAACATGGGAAAGTCCCATTAGGGCCGAGTTTGGGCCAAAATGGCCCACTTCGAGCGATTCAGGTGCAACAAAATTTATAGACATCATAGGAGTACATATGAGGAGTCTTATGTATCAAAAAGAAAAACAGTTACTGAACAGATTTTGAGAAAATGGCCGCCAAAGTCCACAATCAGGCATTTTTCATCGAAAACGGCCGCCATTTTGAAAAAAATGCGAAAATCAAAAAACTAAAAAATACTTCCTTCTTGAATTATTTTTAAGTATTTTTGTGCAAAATTTCAGAAAAATTCGAACCGTAAACAAAAAAGATAAAAATGTGGACGACGACGGACGACGACGGACGACGGACGCAACGCCATGCCAATAGGTTATCGGACCATAGGTTCGGTAACCTAAAAACTGAATATAACGTATGTCGCTTTTCTCACAGTCAAATGCTTATTATCGCACATGTCGCATTTCTCACGCCTGATGTGATGTATGGGATAGTGATCCAGGTTGAGTGATTCGCTCAGTTAATAACCTCCCACGAGCGCGAAGCGCGAGGGGGGGTTGGTTACTAACTGTGCGAATCACGAAACCGTGGTCACTATCCTATATAGTGCATGATTCCACCCCTGACCATTACGACCCATAACGCTACAGTTCGACCAGGCATGCACATAAGTGGTCACACTTGAATGGACACAATAAATGAAAATACTTGAATGAAAATTACAGTGAATACTGAAGTGCCCTTGTATATGATGCCGATTATGTGTGAAATAATACACTGTTACTGAGGCGATATACACGATATCATGCCGAGCGTCAGATAAGATAAGGGAATGAATTTCGTTTGTTGACACAACTAGTAATGCCATACAAGGCCATGAACGTTAAATTTGTTGTGCGCCTTCTACATGCATATGATAGATTGAATACATCTAGATTGGTTATTGATTTGGTCATTCCAGTATTCCAGTCATACATCCGTATCATTGAAAATTATACTTATATCCCCAACCCTCCTGTTTGGTCGCTGCTTTGATACCTATCGTCAAATGGATATGGGTTCAGTATGAACACCCCAAACATATTGCAACATGGTATCTATATAATTCTGCCTCGACCCACAGTGTGTGCCGTCAACCGAATTAACTTTCGGCAATGATGACAATGACTCAAGCAGACAAACACGTGTTGGTTTGGGCATAACAGTTTGTACACTTGTAGTTGTTGTTGACTGGTTCCACGCATGAAGGCGCAATATCGCCTCATGGGCATTTTTCATATAACACACTCTCTCTAGGTATGTATCTACATGTACATTCTTGGAACTGTTCAACTGTACCTGCCTCGAGCAGCACCTACACAAACCCGCACATTGAAGTGGTCACGCACTGGACCTTTGCATCTCACGAAACAGATTTTTTTTTCTTTAAACGTAATTTATTTATTGAGGATATTTACACGCATATAAAATGCACAAAGGTAATCTCCTCATCCAGGACGTATCATACAAATCATTTTAGCAAATATTTATATTCATAAAAAGCGTTCAGTTTCTGAAATGTATTGATAGAATGCATCAAATAATAATTTATTTTGTCCCAAAGAAAGTTGATTATTTCCTTCAATAAAGCTGTCACATATGATCTTCTTTTGTTGCATGGAAAAACTTTGCAGGTTGAAATTTGTAATAACTTGTGACAGGAGGGGGCTGGAAGCGACAAGCATTCTCTGGCGGGCTGCTCGATAGGTTGGACAATCCAGGATGTAGTGTGATATATTTTCATTATGGAAACCACATGAGGCACATTCAGCAGAATTAATGGAATTATACTTCTTTCTATGACTGTTTAAGCCACTGAGCCCCATGCGCATACGTGCCTGATGTACTGGAGCACGACCAGTGCCATACGAAAACAACGGATTGCTATCTGGAAATAAGGAGTGTTTTACTCTCCGCTTGAAAATGGGAAAAGTTTGAGAAGATTTCAGAGATGTATTCATTTTGTTCCAAGCATTAGAAGCAGACAAAAAGAAAGATTTCTTAAACGAAACGGTTCGTGCTCGCGGAACTCTTAAATTCCGAGAGTTCCTCACTTCATATTGGTGTATATCAGAAACCAAGTTCGGACAGGCTTCACGGAGGTAAGGCGGAGTAAGGTTGTTCATAATTTTGTAAAACATGGAGAGCTGATAGTAAGTACGTCGTGTTTTTAGTGTGGGCCAACCCGACTCTGATAGTAGAGCAGCGTTACTGACGGAGTTGTATGCACCTGTGCATGTGATAGCCGCAGATCTTTGAATTTTTTCCAAGGCACCCGACAAATGTTCAGGGCAGTTATTATATAACAAGTTACCATATTCTAAAATTGGGCGGATGAAAGTCGTATAAATATTTTGTTTGCATTGTCTTGGTAACATATTTGACATTCTCTTCAACATGTTCAACGATGGCCCAGCTTTGGATATTCTATCTTGGATGTGTTTTTCCCAATTCAAATTATCTGTGAATAATACTCCAAGATGGCGATGTTCACGTACTATCTGAATTTCCTGTCCATTGAACATAATCGGGCTGTTGGCAAACGATTGTCTATGTTTTGAAAAAATAATGGCTTTTGATTTTACAGCGCTGAAAGACACAGCCCACTGACTTGCCCAATTATTCAACGTTTCAAGATCAATATTAAGTTCTAGTATACTATGGTTCGGGTCCGTAATCGGCTTCATCAGACATGTGTCATCTGCATATAAAAATATGTCACTATTTATGTCAATTGTTATATCATTTATGAATATCAAAAATAGCAAAGGTCCAAGTATTGAGCCTTGAGGAACTCCTGCATCTATATCCAATAGCGGAGACTGTTGACCCTGAATGACTACCCTTTGCTTTCTATCAAGTAAGTAATTTTTTAACCAATTCAGGAGTGACGTTTCTATGCCCAGAGAATGAAGTTTGTGGATTAGTCCTGTATGCCATACTTTGTCGAATGCCTTGGAAACATCCAGAAATACCATACAAACGTCCACTTTGTCATCAAGATTCTGATATATTTTATGCGTTATCATTAATAACTGATTCATAGCTGAATCCAGCGGTTTGAATCCAGAATTCCTCCAAGTCAACAAATTGTAACTGGAGCAGTAATCGTATAAACGATTAAAAATAATTCTTTCTAGAACTTTCCCGACAACTGAGAGAAGTGACACCGGTCTATAATTGCATTTATTCTGATGGTCACAGTTTTTATATATGGGTGTAATATTTGCAAGTTTCCATAACGTAGGGAATTTTCCTATTCTCAATGACTTGTTAAATAAATCGGTAAGATAAGAACTGACAGGCCCCGCTAAATTTTTCAATAACCTGGCACTTATACCGTCCGGACCGTTGGCTTTTCCTACGTCAAGATTGGATAAAATGTGTAATACTTCTTCATTTTGGACATGTATATGATGCAACCTTGAGCGCGTCACAATTCTTAGAGGCGGCAATGCACACGGAGGTGCTTGAATGGCACATTGTTCAGCGAAATATTCGTTCAGGAGAATAGCTTTTTCCAAATTCGTGGAGTAGTCAATGTTATTATCGTGTAGCGTGGGAACTCCTGGTTTAGCTTTGCTGCCAAGCAGCTGTTTAGATATTCTCCAGTATTCTTTCTGAGATATGGGATTGTTGAGTTTATTAATCATTTTTTCATCATAAGCCTGTTTCGCGAGCACGCGTACCGTTTTCGCTCTTTTTCTTTTTTCTTTGTAAGTTTCATAATGCTGTGGATTCCCAGAGCGGCGATATCGTCTATGCCAACGATCTCTAACAGCGTCCGCATGGCGACACGCACCAGTAATATACGGTTTGTCGCGTGGTCTTATCGTGATGCACTTATATGGAATAAATTGTTTAGACGTTTCCAAAATGAAGGTAGTAAATCTGTCCGTGCACAGATCAATATCATCAGTGTCAAAAATGAAACCTCGTACTGCTTGGCGTAGACCAGGAAAATTAGCATTGGAGTAATCCCATATCTCTCTAGAGAAAGGTTTGTCTCTGTTGTATGTGAACGCACAGGTGCAGGTCATTATACAATGGTCTAAATTTGCAATGGGAGGATGGACCTGGATATTTTTCATGTAGCCAGGAGAGTCCGTA
Organism: Terebella lapidaria; assembly: GCA_949152475.1. Lineage (NCBI taxonomy): Eukaryota > Metazoa > Annelida > Polychaeta > Terebellida > Terebellidae > Terebella > Terebella lapidaria. The sequence continues at coordinate 32,948,674 of OX424560.1, forward strand.
ATCAATAGATCGAGTAGACTTGCTGACACCTCAGTAAGTCGTGTGGGTTCCGTTACCATCTGAAATAAGTTGAACGAGTTAACGATATCGACAAGTTTTAAACCAAGTTCACTCGTAGGATGATTATCGTTCCAATCAACGCATCTGTCGTTGAAATCTCCCGTGATTATGACACAAACAAAATTAAAAGATAATGCCGCGTCCATGCTATGTTGGAAAGCTTCAAGGAAATTGTTAACATCACGTGCCAAGTCTGATGTTGATGGTGGGCGATAGAACACCGACACTAGCATGGATTTAATGCCAACCCTCAACTCAATCCATAAGGATTCAACATCACCAGACTCTAGATCATGGCGCCTATTTGAAACAAGATAATCTGACACATATACCAACACCCCTCCCCCATGTCTATTTCGATCCCTGCGGTGGATATAATACCCATCAATGCATATGTCGTCGTTATTAATATTTGCATCGAGCCATGTTTCACAGATGCATAATATATCGATACCTTTGCTCAGAACGAAACTTGAAATTTCGTCGAGTTTCATATTTGTGTTCATTGATTGACTGAAGGTTCCAAGACTACGAGCATTAATATGACATATCTGAATCATTTTCTCCTCTTTGGGTCCGGGGTTAATATGTATATCCCCGGAACACACCAGTAGCAGAGATATACACAACAATGGAAGCAAGAGAATCAATAGTCCATCTGACGAAATCCCAGGCGACTGAACAGGTGTGGACATCTTTACAAACCTTTTCTTCAGTGGCCTCCCATAACAGAAAGAATGCCAGAGACCTATAGCAGCCCGATATTGTCCGAGACATATCATGGTGGATCATAGATGACGATTGTCAACAGCACATGCAGACAGACAGACAGACAGACATACTTTATTGATCCGACAGAGCGGAAATTTGAAGGTCCATACATTGTTTTGCAATGTGCAATATAACAAAATACATACAGTATAATAATTATGTACATGGTAATGGGCATGCTAACGATGGAATCCACCGATGTGTTGCTTGAGTACACAAGGAATAAATGAAGAGGCATATCGATTAGTCCTCATGGCAGGCAGCCTCACCCTCCCGCTACGAGGTATCACACACGATACTAGACTATTGTGTAGGGGATGGGACGCGTCACTCCAGATGGTGGAGGACTTAGCCTGGACACATTTATTGTAAACCTCGTTGAAGGAAGTCAGAGGTGAACCGATAACCTTTTGTGCCTGTCTAATGAGACGATCCATACGATCCCGGTCCCCACAATATATGTTTCCTGCCCAACCAGTTATACAGTACTTCCACACACTACCAATGACGGCGTCATAGAAAGAAAGCAATATAGTGTTACGAACACCAAACGAGTTCAGTTTTCTAAGACAATACATGCGAGTGTTGATTTTTTTGATGATATTATCCACATGACTTGCCCAATTAAGTTTATCGTTGCATGTAATACCGAGATATTTGTATTCTGTAGTTCGTTCAACAGTTGTACCATCGATGACAATGTTTTCTGGTACCGTGCGTTTAGTTGTTCTAAAATCAATTACTAGCTCTTTGGTTTTTTGTACATTCAGGTGAAGGAAGTTGTTTTTACAATATTCTGTGAAACGTACAATTTCTGATTTATACAAGTGGTCATTTTCATTTGTGATCAAACCAGTGAGTGCTGTGTCGTCAGCAAATTTTACAATAGGACATGCTTTGTTTGTTGTACGGATGTCAGCCGTATACAAAGTAAATAGGAACGGTGCCAAGACGGTACCTTGTGGCGCGCCCGTATTAGATACCATGATATTCGAGTGTGTCTCCATGGATACTCTGACACCCTGTGTGCGGTTTGTTAGGTAATTCAATATCCACCGTATTAAGCTATGTGGTACTTCCATGCTTAAAAGTTTTTCACAAAGGACATGTGGTTGGATGGTATTAAACGCCGAGGAAAAGTCAAAATACATGACCCTAGCAGTATTACCGTGTCTGGAGTTTTCCAAATGTGAGTACAACACATCAAGCTTATATAGAATTGCGTCATCCGTGCTACGGTTACTTAAGTAAGCAAACTGGTGAGGGTCTAAGTAATTACTGACAATAGACTTTGTGTAGTTTAAAACAAGTCGCTCACATAATTTCATTGGTACAGATGTCAAAGCCACTGGTCGCAAGTCATTGTTACACGTGATAATGTTACGCTTAGGTACAGGTATGATGACCGATTTTTTCCAGATATCTGGAATTTGCTGTGTGCTTATGCATATGTTATAGATGTAGGCAAATATATATGCCAACTGACTGGAACACATTTTTAGGATACGTGGTGACAGGTTATCGGGCCCTGCTGCTTTTACTGGGTTTAGCTTAGCTAATTGTTGACGTACCTGGCTTTCTGTCACCTCTAAAAACGACTCACCAGATTGTTCATTTGAGAGTCGTTCATGCATGGTCTCAATTTCGCTGGCAAAGTCATGGGTGTCGAACCTATTATAAAAGGAGTTTAGTTCATTAGCATAATCAAAAGACGACTGAGGTAGATTACCCGTGTTATTGCTGATCTTTGCATAACCACTCATTAATCTCATTCCTTGCCACACCTGCTTCATGTTGTTTTTACAGAACTTTGATTCAACCTTATTCCTGTACAAATTTTTTTCTCGTTTGATTGCATATTTCAATTCCTTCTGTATCGTTTTAACTGCTTCTCTGTTGCCCTCCCCAAAAGCCTTTTTCTTACGATTGATAATGTTCTTTACCCTTGCAGTTATCCATGGCTTGTTGTTGGCATACACCTTAATTTCTTTGGGTGGAGCAGCTATCTCAGAACAAAAGTTGATATAGTCACCTATACACACCGTTAAATCATTAATGTTTTTTTCACTGTCTATGAAAATATCCCAGTTAGTGTCATCGAGGGCTCCCTGTAGTTGAATCCATGCGTCGTCATTCCAGCGCTGGACCTGGATGGTTTTGGGTCGCTGCTGTTGGACAACTGGGCGGTACTTCGGCTCGAGCAGGACCAGGTTGTGGTCGGAGTCTCCCAGGTGGGGCAAGGGAACGGCTCTGTACGCGTCTCTGACGTTCGTGTACAGCTTATCCAAAGTCGCCTCCCCCCGCGTCGGACACGACACTTGCTGGTAGTACTGGACCGTGCTCTTGCGCAAAGTGCAGTGGTTAAAGTCCCCGTTCACTATAATGAAGGCGTCAGGAGATCTGGTTTCGATGTCGTGTATCGCTTGGCACAGCTCAACAGCTGCTGCTGCAGCAACGGTTCGACTGGGGACGTACACCGTGCAGCATATCACATGGGAAAACTCCCTAGGTAGATAGTACGGCCGTAGGTTGACTGACAACAGTTCGAGATTCTGAGTGCAGGAGTAGCTTTTAATGCTAGCATTGTTCGGATGGCACCACTTGTCATTAACGAAGACACACACGCCCCCTCCCCCTTTCTTATCCGCATCTTCGAGTACTCTGTCCCCACGAAGTAGTTTATATCCATCAATGGCAGCATGGGAGTCGGGGTCAGTATTCCTAAGCCATGTCTCAGAAAATGACATCAAGGAAATGTCTCTAAATTCTCGTGCTTGTCGCCATCACCCCCCTCAAGGTGAGTTTGAATTTGAACGTAGTATATTATATTAGTCGCGTGTAAGAGCTTCACATTTGCACAAAGTAGGTTTGTATGAGCCGTCCCGGTGTACATATAGCACAATATTACATACATATTCATCATGGGTAAGAGAGAGCTTAGAAAGGACCCAGGTGTGGAGACAGTGATAACATACGATATAACATGCCTCATTTTCAGAAACGTTCGTGCGTCCTATTTGATTGCACAATGAAACATGCGAAAACAATACAAAGATGTTACTACCAAAAAAAGTTACAAATATTATCTAAAACGAAGATGAAACAAAATATGAATCCGAACAGAATGCCATGGTATATTTGAACAGTAACTGTGTTCTTTATATAATATTCATGTCCACCATATCTTCGAGGGTCACAGTTATAACAGGCACCGTACAATTCGAGTTATTACCGTTCGGTTGAGAATATACAAGTCGGAAAAATTGTAGCCGTACCCGAACGTAAGCATCAATGGTGAAAATGAACCCCAGTACTTTGGCAGTATTAACCACGAAGAACTTTATAAATCTTTGAGACCGTGAACGTGAACACATAAGGGCTTCACATGAACTTTGACACGGAATACCAAATATCCCCCCCCCCCTTTCCGTTGATGTATGAACTCCAAAACAAAAACAACAAACATCAGACCGAATGTTATTAAAATAGGTTACCGGACAATCCTAGTTGCAGGGGTGACCTTAAAATTCTCCAGTCAAGGTTATGGACAGGTTCAGCCTCACCAAGAGAGTCACCATTAGCTCAACCATTTTGACTGAAGTGGCTAACGCACAATCTTAGCTGCAACCACTGTAGGGGTGACCTTAAAATTCACCAGCCAAGGTTATGGACAGGTTCAGCCTCGCCAAGAGAGTCACCATTGGCTCAACCATTTTGACTGAAGTGGCTAACGCACAATCTTAGCTGCAACCACTGTAGGGGTGACCTTAAAATTCACCAGTCGAGGTTATGATAAAAACAGGTATACATTCCTCGACAGACAATCAGCACCCAAGGTCATCCAAGGTCAAGTCCAATGTCACCATTGGCTGCTTTACACACGACCTCTCTTATGCTCACAATGCAAACACAAGCTCTATCTACAGGCGCATCGTCCACAAGTCCACAATTTCTTTCAAAGAGTGGAAATAAAAATGAGAATGGTAGGACGGACGAACGAGACACAGTCGGCTGCAACGTCATGACAAAAGAATCAGGCAATTATAGCAGTAACTCTACTAATGCATAAGAAATGCAGTACAGTATTGATACTAGATACGCATTCGTTACTCGATAGCAACACCAACACATATCCGAACATTGTTCAGCTATCACCAAATGACATACGATATGTGCGATTGACACATCACATACTTGGCTAGCAATTGTTTACATTTTGTATTTCCACACAAACAACAGTATACTCATATGTGATACCGCGTACCAAACTAATTTACTGTTGACTGAATATGAAATGAAAAAAGACAAAATATTGAATAAGTCATATATCAATCAATAGATTCAATCGTGCTTCAAAATCATTTGTTGCGGGAGTTTGGTCAGGTGTTATGCCTACTGTCAACGGCGAAATAAAAAGACGAAACATTTATGCTTCCGCGTCAAATTAAGTTACAATGAACTCCATATCAACCTTCACTACATTGACATTTATGGCAGAGTTTCGTTCATATACCATACTGATTATCAACAGTGAAATGAAGAACAGAAACATGTGTGCTATCGATCCAAAAAGACAATCGAACCCATCGAGTACATTCAGGCTATGTAGACACATAGTGGTGACCGGTATAACAATATGACCAAGCACTGTTAAATTATGATGTACACTAGAAAATGGACTATCAGTAAATACACAGCCATTATAAACGACAATTTTCAACCAGCTGATGTCCAATACCACAAGTAAAATCAGTTAGCGCAACGTAGTTCGTCTCGCACAGCCATGAGGATCTCGCCAAGTTTATTCGCGCCAGTCCAAGAAGATTCGTTGAACGGAGGATGTTCCTTACTATCGGCGCTGATACCGATGCCCCAATGTGCGTCATAAGGGTTAGCCTCGGCGAGGGACTGAAAACCGGTGCTCTGGAGGACGGTACGAAGGTGGGACGACTGAGTGAACTTGGCACGAACGGCGGATAACATGACCTCGCGACTTTTGTCAGATTTATTCCAGGCGCTGTCTCCACCAGAGACGGCTTTACCAAGTGATTTTTGTTTCAGAGGATTTGACGTAGCTTTGATCCGGCGAGCAGTTGAGGTGTCACCGAAGTGAAGGCATTTTAGGTAATAATAGCACTGTTCAACGCAGTTAAACTCTATCCCATCAAGTTGGAACTTGGTGGGAAAGAAGTTTGACAGGGGACTCTGTATACCGTAAAACAAAGTTGTCGAGCCGTTGGACGTGGAGCCAGTAGCCACTTGTAGGTCGGCAGGGAGTGAACTTAGGGTAGCAAGCACATATGATTCCCCATTGACAATGAGTTTGTCACCCGATAGGTATACATTTCCTTTGTAGTGGTCAAGTGTTTGCGCATAGTCAACAATACCTTGGAGTACACGACGGCGTCGGCCAACTTCCTCAGGATAGCAGCATTTTATATACTTCCCATGTGAAAGTGTGGATCGTTTCGCGTACACAGCTTCCCTATCCAGGAAGTGATGAAACTTAGCAATGATTGGTCGCACATTGTTTTTTCGGAATTTGCCAGAACGGTGAATTCGAAGGAACATCCGTTTGTCATACGTCATTCCGAGTTCCCGCAACACCTTACCAATCTGATCCCAGCAGTTCTCGTTCGGTTGCTCAGGAATGCCGCAAAACAGTAAACAGTCGCGCCGCTGATAACTTTCGACAGACAAGATGCGTTCGTTAAGCTCATCGTTTATGACCTTTTGAGCTTCACATTCCGTTTTCAAGATTGAATTTTCTGCTTCAAGATTTTTGACTTGATTTTCAAGCGATTTTACCTTGCCCTCCAGGCTTGACTTCACGCTAGTAATATCAGAGTTTGTCTTATCTAGAGATACCTTCAGTTCCGAAACCGACTTCAATATCAGGTCCAGTTTTTCAGAGTCTGACAAAGTTGGTGCAGCTTCAGCTAAACCAGAGTTCATTTTTGTGCGTTTTTTATCCGACGATATGACTGGTGAAGTTAAAGCACTCTCAATGCTGCTACTGGAGGAGAGGAAGCGTTTTGGCATAACAAAAGAGGTAAACACAAGTTTGATAATATCCGACGATCAGTGGACCGTATAGCTAGCCGACCCTGCTTGCAGTGGGCAATAACGACTATACCTTTACAGCAGTGTTCAGTCAGTCCCGTTCAATGGAGCGTAACCAAAATGGCATATTTATCCACTTCAAAAGGTCAATATTCCGTCACAAAAAACAGAGATAAATGGTCGTTCGCACACCATCATAGTATTTTGATATGTTCATTGAGATCCATAACTACTCACAAAGTTGGTATAACAATTCCACTAGCATGCATGATATGTAGGCATAGTAATTTTGAAGAGAAATCGCTCCACACACAGACCTGTCCTGCCTCACTCCATGCCTCACTCCAATCGGTAATTCAACAGATATGAGATGAATTCATATCTGACAGCAAGATATATACATCTATACTATTCTATCACGTGAGAGTATATAATGACCCTGCACTACAGACGCGAGCAAGGATATATCTTCCACGCTTCCAACATGTCATCAGCGCCACAAGATTGTGCCAGTTGTCATTGCACACAAGCGTAGATGAGTTGGTTAACACATACGGCAAAACCATGACAGCTTTACTCAACTAGCATGCACCAGCACGCCTGCGGAAACTAGTGTCTCCCCCACACCTTGCTTCGATGGGGAGGTTTTGGACGCAAAGCATACCAAAAGAATGTGCGAGCGCCAGTGACTAAAATTATTCAGTCGTGGTGAATATGATATCACTCACTCCTGTGCTTCACTCAGTCTTTCGTGATATCACATTCACCACTCGTGGATAAATACCATATCCGGAAGCTACCATGGTATAATTTATATATAGGACATTTCGTTATAGAGATTTTATCATCATTATTTCACTGTTGCTTACAGATGTACTGGTTTCTTGAATAATCGGTCAAAAGTGGTCATGCCCTGTGTTACAAAGATACAATTGATGGACCATGTAATACTGTAGTTCTCTCGATGGACCATCCGGTGCATTTAATTCGCTCGATGGACCATCCAGTACATTTAATTCTCTAGACGGACCGGCTATCTACTGGTCTGCTGACCTTTCACCGACATTGTTGACTTGGCCGCGAAAGAGTGGTCCATCACGATTTTGAACTGATTTCACCCAATTGCGAGACAAGGTCCTTTGCTGCCAATGTGGTTACTGTTGACGATGTTCGTTCCTATGATTAAGTCCAATTTAATGTGCGATTAGGAGATCCATGACTTTTGCCACAGTATGAACATCTTAAAATTCCTACCTGCTATGACATTGTGTCTAACTCAGATACCCACGACCATAATGTATGCCAATTGATAATCAATTGAAAACAAAATATTATGTGTTTTATGAAACAAGGAGATTCGATTTTACAGTGTGTTGAGTTAGACTCTGTACAAATGTATTGCCTTGGCAATATACACATGTATTATATATATTTCATAAATACTCAAAGTTCCTTCCTCTATGGCATGATTGTAAATGACAGTCTAAACACGAGTGATACGTGTTACTTCTCAAGAACGAGTCCCTGTATTGAATTTGCACGATATGTCAGGAAACAGTATGAACTATCATTTGGAGCATTTGCCATTATCTGGTCTGATTCCGTCCTCTGAGACTAGGAAAGGAGTCGGTCTCGGTCGTTTATTTCGCATTATTTCTCAATTAATCCTCCCAATGCACCTGAGGGATGAACGTAATATCTGATTATGGTTTTAACATAGAGTGAATCGATACACAATAGTAGTATAATCCATACTGACCTCGACAAGGTCGACAAGGTAGTGGCTGTGGTAGTGGATGTAACGCTAGATGTATCAAATCAATTGATTGGTACTATACAAACATAAATTACCACCAACGTTCAACACAGAAGCAACCAAGTAACCCACGGTGGAAGGAATTATTTTTGTGGCCATCGGAAATATGTTGGAATGGGAAAGTTTGTGTGATTAATAACCTTAATTTAATAGAATAAAATGCTCATTAATCTCTATATAATAAACAAAGAAGAACATATCTATAGATGTATATCCGAGTTCAGACCTTCAATGGTTTTAATGTTGCCCAATGTTTTGGATCAAATTGATAGTTTATGCGTCTATTTTGGTGTAAAAACCATATTGTTCATCACATTTTATCATTTTTATGTCGGAAACTATAAAAGTTGGCAATCTTTCGTAATTGTTCTGGCAACATCAGAAATTTTGTTGCGCCACTGTATGCGTATGTATTACGGTTAACTTGAATCGTCGGCTTTTTTTCCATTTAATTTATGCTATTGATTCTCGAAAATTTTGGCAGTACATTGCCTGTAAACACATCGTAGGCGAGTTACTTGTGTTTTTTGCAGCCTACGCTTACACTATTTGGCTCCACCATGACATTTGTATCAAAATAACAAACGCTCTCACTCCCAATATTTCAGGAGCGTCAATGTTCCTCCGAATGCTTCATGTACGCTTGACCCCGTGGAGTCGGGTTCAGAAATATCGCAAAGCTCTCACAGTATGTGCGTTTATCCACACGATCAAAATGTAAAACCCCTTTGAAACAATCAGAAATATGTTTTTGAAGTGCTGTGATCTCTTTGTTTAAATTACTATATTTTAAACAAATGATAGCAGGACCACAGCCGCACATGCCTACCCTCCGTGGGTCTTTTTTTACCCAAACTGAGAAGACCAGCGCGATCCAGTGATATATGTCTTTGAATGAAATAATTTGTTCGATCTTTGTTTTCATTAAAATTGTTTCATCTCAAAATAGGCTGTAATGGGCTGACACGCACAACTCTACCACTGCTATTGAACGTTGAATCTGTTCCTGATGATACTGTAAACTCAGTCGCCTTTTAGTTTGTGACATCATGGTATGGATGGTAATAGGTTGATACATACACTGCACTATGATCTATAGATGTTTTGCTCATTATTCGGAAATATTGTCAGTAGCCATAAAATTGTGATTTGTGATATCCTTTGCTCTCGATTCTTACGTGTAGTGCTTTGGTGTTGATAGATGATAATATTCAAGATTAAACTCGCTCGGTCTTTTGAAATAAATATAAATGTACTTGTGAAAATAGGGCACGAGCGAGATTGCATGAACTACATTTTTGTTGTGATTTTTTCTACTTGTGTCTTTGGATGTGCCACCTTCATACACATGGTATTCTTTTTAGCACGCTGACGTTATGATGTGGCTGGAAGACATAAACATACACGTGATACTGATTAGTTATATAAAATTATTGCAAACAGAACATGGTACAAAAGTGCTTATCTCCCCTGAGATTTCTATGGAACTGATTACAATGTAGCAGTGAGGCAGAAAATAGATGATGCGGCACTGAGTCTGGAATAAACCTCAGCACACCCCCAGAGAATTAAAACCGAGTAATAACGAACTGTGGTAGAAGAGAAACGTGCGGTTGTAAAAGAAATCACATTTGGTACTCTGTATCCTCTATTAATTCAGTCACCATCCAACTGAAAAGGAACGAGCCTCTGAAACATGGGAGTCCATTTTCGGAATTATCAAAATGGGGAACTGAGTGCAAAAAAGATATGACATTGAAAAACAAAGAAAGCCACACACACATCCTGAACTATCAGAATTCTCGTGAGCATTAAGATGGTGGAAGATCTCACTAGAAGTAAGTCACGACTGAGTGTTGTATTCCACACATTCTTTTGCAATAATTTAACTTACCACTTTGTACAGTACATGTCACTACGTATCAACACAAACCCGTGACGACAACACATCAAGTGTTGTGATAATGGAGAGAACGATCAACAGGTTCCCTGACGGATCCAGAAAAACACTTGGTCAAAACTAATTTATGCTTGATTGACTTTCACCATACGAATGACTTTCACATTTATTTCCCCTGATACATTATATTTATTTATTTCCTCTGATACATTAGAAGTTTCTCTGTTTATAGAGGAGCAAAGGAGCGATTTACAATGAATATAAAAATACCTATTGCAAATACAATTACATGCGGTCACAGCTACAGTCATTCAGACAGTCATCCCTTGACTGTACAAGAATAATTGCAATGGGACGATATTATAATTACGTTATGATAGTAGTTGACATAAAGGTATAGTTCGGCCACCTTGCCAGAAAAGAGAAAAATCCCATCTCACGGAGATTGTTTTCTCTCACATAGATTCATAACTTCCGGTTTATCCAACTCCAGTAAGCCACGGCCCTCAGGGCCCCGCCAATTATTGGGATATAGTTAATTGATGATGCATTCATGACCTGATATATCTATGATAATACAGCTGTCAGTGTTATCGATTTCACATTACAATCCGTGACAATTGTCAATTTAAGTAAGACGTCTTCCGGAGACACAAACGCGAACATTCTTGGTTGGCGAACAGATAATTAGGAATGCAACACCTGTCAATCTCGGGCTGTGACTATGTTTTATTGTCGTGTTTGAACGATCTTTCCATATGAATCTTGTCAGTGAACATAATATATCTTTTTAGGTTATGCCGATTAGGCATAGTTATCACCGTGTGTTGTACAGCTACTTGGATAAGCTATATCGTTTGTTAACTATTAAAATAGCACCCTCGTGAATTTAACACACTGACTGCCTCAGATGGAACTAGTGTTGTGGTTTTATTCTAAACAAGGTAATTCTCATTCGAAGCTTATTCGCTTCATTTTAGTTGTTTGCACTGATATATTTTTAGATTTACATTGCTGCAGAAATCCTGAGCCTGTGGTCAAACTACACAAATTGGATGATCGCTTATCACCGTGAATGACTGAGAATTGATGTGCTGTTTTGCAACTAGGATCAACTGGAATCTTCTGTGAAATTGGCAGATAATTCTGAAGATTCCACATCTTTTGTGATGACCTTGTAGCATGTGGAGAACGTAAACGCACACCCCGATGTCAGGATTACACACCCAATATGCCGTTTTCCGGTAGGAACCATAATAGGCCATTGAATTACATTTGAAACATTTCCGATTATGTTTGCAGAACATTGGTTGGTATACATGTATACCCATACTTCCCTGACAATACAATGATGGCTTGACTCGAAAAAGTCCTGTTATGTTAAATAGTGGATGAGATGTCAGAGTAATGCCCGGTTGCGGACGTCTGGCTTGACTCCGGGATAGGGTTTACAAGGAGTAGCTGAGCTTAAACCAAGGATTTGGATTGCAGACGTCAAGCTTAACGGAGGTTGAAGCTAGGCTCTGAACCTGGTGTGGGGTAGGTTTAAGCCTAGCTTAGATTGGTGCATCATGTGTACATGCATCTAAATACAACAGAAGCTATGTTTTGAGATACCATAGCTTTGTGACCTTGGTCCTGATTTTCCTGTATAACTGTCATTTCAGTTTTGACCCATGGGGGTGACATATGCTTTATAAACAATGCTGGTGTGACTAGTGGTTGCTTATTTTCGCCTCGATTTGAGTGTTGTCACACTGCCGACCAGTGTATTTTCCATCACGTTGGCAAAATAAGTACAGGCACGTATTGACATTTTAAGGAAGTATTAGTGCCATGGACTGGATTATCACACTGTTCGCACACTGTTCTATCTCTTCAAATGCCTGTTCGTCCTTGGCCACCATCCGTCCATCATTTCTCATGCGCTCGATGATATTCTTTTTCTCCACTAATTTCCATTGAGGTCGCTGTATTTGTTGTAATTTCAATCAACAGAAGTCAACCGATAAGACAACACAATCCCCTAACTGCCACACCAAACGAGCCACAATCAAGTAAACGCACATGTATAGGCATTCGTACAAGTTGTAGCAAGTCTGACTCACGTAAGCTCGTCTTGAAGGAAGCGTTTGCAACTCGACTGTTTTTAAATCGGTCAGTTTTGAACCGAAGTTTGAGTCTAGCTTTCACAAGCCAGACTTACATATCTGAACCCGAGTTTGAGCCTCAGGTCCGCAACCTGGTACTAGATTTCACGTCTTTGTATACTTACTTTATAAGGTGATTGTGGAGACGGGAAAATACATGTAATTGCAGATTATTATATTATTGCAAAAAAACAGACACATGACACAAACACTGCTTATTTCCCTCGGGTTTTCTGTGGAACTGATAACAATACATGTAGATGGCGCAATGAGGCTGAAAATAGATAATGCAACACTGATAGCAATCCATGGAGCAATCCATAGCTCACCCAGGGAACTAAAGCAAAGTTTTGACAATCTGTGGCGGGAGCGACACATCGCGTTATAATGCAAAACGATAACATAGTTGGTAATATCCTTGCTAGGGGATTTATAATCACGTTCCCTAAACTTTGTCTGAATTCCACAGACCGGATGTGTTGTGTGACTGAGTGTGTGTGACAGCGCATTCCTCGCATTCCTATCCCCAGTTAGTGTGGGTAACCTCCTGAAATTCTTGGGAATGAATTGATATGGTTTATTAATTTGGATACGCCACAACTGCAAACGCATGAACCTCAATGGCCGATGAAAATTCATTCAACCATTCATTCAGCCATTTCGGATGTATCGCACACAAAAGTGTGTGAATTATCAAACCTACAACATTCTTTGTGCATAACCATTTCGGATGTACACATCAAGTATACATTGTATACAAATACAAAAGTATGCTGCATGCTTGTGGATTACTCCTCCGTATCCGATCTCCGTATCGGAGCCAATCTCTCAGGAACACACAACATGTAAACTGGGAACAGGAAGACACACGCTACAATTGAGAGCCTATTCGAAATGTAAATCTGATTATTATTGCACTAAAAATTGTTTGCTAATAAATTTGAATAGAACAGAAAATTTCATGTCAAGTGTGGTATATTACCATCAAGAGTTGGAATTGGTTGATATCAAGGGAAAATTGTAAAGAATACTTGTTTGTGTGTGGCAATTCTGTGACAATGGGGAAGTTTAGAACGAGCTTCATTTATAGATTTCCGGTCACTTAGTCCGATAGCCTATTGGTTTGGCATTGTGTCCGCTATTCTGCACAAGAAGAATACCTTGAATTATTTGAAGTAATTCATACGCCAATTTTTCAGAATGTGTCCAATGCTTTATTCTAATTATGTGTAAGACTTCCCACACATAATCTTGAGATTTGTATAATTATTGTTGGCATCGAGCCGTCGGCCTGCGCGTGGTGGCCATTTTGATTTTCCGACGCGTCAACAAAAACATTTTACATGTATGGTCCCATATCAGGTAACTCTGCTTTGAACCATTTCCAGCCAAAAAATCTTTTCGCCTTTATAAAAAAATTTCCCATTTCCCATTTACATTTTTTATTCAAAATGGGAGCTGCATGGAGTGGACGAGATAGAGCTTATAACAAGGAGCGTAAATATTGGCACAGTCAAATGGGAAATCAAAAATATGGCGGTCTCAGCGTTGACCTTTAATTTGACCTAAAATGACAGATCAAACAGCAATTTTGGCGAAAAAATACAGTTGTTACTTAGCACTAAACATTTCTCCCATAACGTTTTTTAGCCCATGGACTCATTTTGTTTAATTGTAGCAACTGTATTGAGGAAACTCAGCAATATACATTTCTCCCGTAACGTTTCTTAGCCCTTGGATTAAGCAACTGTATTGAGGCACCAGTACAAGCATTTTCATGCCTTTGAGAACTCATATCTGAGCATTTCTCAAAACACTAGATTTGCAACATGAATGAACAACGGTCCCCGCCAGTTTGTACAACAATTTGTTGTCATAGAATTAGTTCATAGTTCAAATAGGCAGCTGTCTTTATGTCCTTCAAGGCGTCAGTACGCCTGAGGTGCCCGGTGCTAACATTTACCAAATAGTAAAATAATAATAACTGTATATGTACATGTTATTTAATAACATGTTTGAGTTTGAGTTCATTTAAGCAGTGTGTATAATCTGATACACAGATGTTGACACAGCTGCTAGTGTTACCGATTTCACATTACAACCATTGACAATTGCCCATCTAAGTAAGACGGCTGACATTTTCCGGAGACACAAATGCACCCGGCGCGCACCCCCCCCCCCCCTATTGGGCCGTGGAAAAAAGAGAAAAAAAAGAGAGCAAGAAGCTATAGGAAATGTGGGTATTACGGTGGCTTACTACCGCCAATTATATTCGTGCATTTCTCACCCCGTCTATAATTATCACCTCACAATATTCACCACGTTTATAATTTCCACCCCATCTATAATTATCACCTCACAATATTCACCGCGTTTATAATTTCCACCCCATCTATAATTATCACCTCACAATATTCACCGAGTTTATAATATCCACCCCATCTATAATTACCACCTCAGAGTTATCACCGCGTTCATAATTTTCACCCCGTCTATAATTATCACCTCACAATATTCACCGAGTTTAAAATATCCACCCCATCTATAATTATCACCTCACAATATTCACCGCGTTTATAATTTCCACCCCATCTATAATTATCACCTCACAATATTCACCGAGTGTAAAATATCCACCCCATCTATAATTATCACCTCACAATATTCACCGAGTTTAAAATATCCACCCCATCTATATTTATCACCTCACAATATTCACCGAGTTTAAAATATCCACTCCGTCTATAATTATCACCTCATAATTATCACCGCGTTTAAAATTTCCACCCCGTTCATAATTATCACCTCACTTCATGAACATATGCAGCCCAAGAGCAACAAGATGCTTATGGAAACGCCTCTATAGCTACTGCATTGAAGCGCATATAAGGACAGGTCCTTATATGTGGATTTGTGCATTTTCACAATACACTTATAAGGAGACGGCCTTTTATCCAGACATAAAACACCCTGTTTATTCATATATAAGGACACTATATGCACTACTATAAACTGAAGAATTGGGGCCTAATTACATTATTGGCGCAATTAATTTTGTCCCTTTGAGTGACACACAATTACCTGTAGGCCTATAACACATACATTCAACATGAATACAATTTAATTTCAAGACCACAAGAATATTCGAGATTGATATGCTGAACATGGTATACGTAGTGGTACGTGCTACATGTGTTCTAGTTGCGTCATTTTTCACAACTTATAATCATTGATATGTAAAATGTCCTTATATGTGGGTCAGATGTTTTACAGGCAGTTTCTAAAGAACGTTCTCATATAAGGACATGTTCTTATGTCCGGATATAAGTAAGTGCTCATATATGAGGACATGTCCTTATATGCGCGTCAATACGGTACACAGAATACCAAGAGTGTTCATACTAAGACCCAATGCACCAATTGAAAGACTGTATCTAGTAATGATTGTGATTAAATCATGATTATAAACTCGGTGATAATTCTGAGGTGTTAATTATAGACGGGGTGGAAATTATGAATGGGGTGAAAATTGTGAGGTGATAATTATAAACAAGGTGGAAATTATAAATGCGGTGATAATTCTGAGGTGATAATTATGAACGGGGTGGGAACTATAAACGGGGTGAAAATTGTGAGGTGATAATTATAAACGGGGTGGGAATTATAAACGCGGTGATAATTCTGAGGTGATAATTATGAACGGGGTGTAAATTATAAACGGGGTGAAAATTATGAGGTGATAATTATAAACGAGGTAGAAATTATAAACGCGGTGATAATTCTGAGGTGATAATTATAAACGGGGTGGAAATTATAAACGGGGTGGAAATTGTGAGGTGATAATTATAAACAGGGTGGAAATTATAAACACGGTGATAATTCTGAGGTGATAATTGTGAACGGGGTGTAAATTATAAACGGGGTGAAAATTGTGAGGTGATAATTATGAACGGGTTGGAAATTATAAAAGCGGTGATAATTCTGAGGTGATAATTATGAACGGGGTGGAAATTATAAACGCGGTGAATATTGTGAGGTGATAATTATAGACGGGGTGGAAATTATGAACGCGGTGATAATTCTGAGGTGGTAATTATAGATGGGGTGGATATTATAAACTCGGTGAATATTGTGAGGTGATAATTATAGATGGGGTGGAAATTATAAACGCGGTGAATATTGTGAGGTGATAATTATAGATGGGGTGGAAGTTATAAACTCGGTGAATATTGTGAGGTGATAATTATAGATGGGGTGGATATTTTAAACTCGGTGAATATTGTGAGGTGATAATTATAGATGGGGTGGATATTTTAAACTCGGTGAATATTGTGAGGTGATAATTATAGACGGGGTGAAAATTATGAATGCGGTGACAATTCTGAGGTGGTAATTATAGATGGGGTGGATATTATAAACGCGGTGAAAATTGTGAGGTGATAATTATAGACGGGGTGAGAAATACACGAATATAATTGGCGGTAATAAGCCACCGTAGGGTATGCACCAACATGTAACGAAATATGAGTGTAATTTTCCTCGTTTGACCGAGAGGAGCGGGGGCAGCAGGGGGGGGGGGGGGGAGTAGGGGGAAGGTAGAGCCCCAAACTATATTTTCAACAAAAAAATCTGTGACTCAGAAATATGTTAGAAAGCGTTACTCAGAAAGCATTACATAGGCCTAACATTCGTTGGTAAATAATTATACAATTGAGTGCCATTAATCATGAGTTCTATGACATATGTAAAGTGACAATGAGTAGTTTTGGGATAAATAAATGTGAATACCAGCAATATTTACATGCATGTGTGGAATGAAAAATACTCAATCAGAGCCAGAGAGAGCTCAGAATCAACCACGGAACATGAAAAAAGCTCTGGCTTCTGGGGCCCGCTCAACCCCACGCCGTGTAAGCTACCACCTATCCACCTCACTTCGGTCGGTCGCTCTTCTAACCTACTTGGCACACCCGCCCCTCTCCAATAATAGATCTAGTCCGACACACTTGACTTCATACTGAAACTGTCATTGAATATACACAGGGAATATTTTTGTTTTTATTTATTTGTTTGTTTCAGACAGAGTTCTGTATAACTCTGGATATCACTCTGGATGTCGGCATAACTTTGAAGATAATTATATCTCATCTTTATTATTAAACGATTGACCATCACCATGTCTGGTGCATAAGAACCTTAGAACAGCTTTAATAATTATTACTATTATAATAATGTTTTTGTCATTGCACTGAATTTAGGTCTACAGTCTTCGGACTCACACGTCACAACTTGTGCCTCAAAATATGCTGTTCAATATTATGTCATTTTGTTATATTTCCTATGAGAGCACGAATAAACTACTACTACTACTACTACTACTACTACTACTACTATGGTAGGACTATTAGACCTTCCTTTCTTTGAAAATCTATCCAAAATTTATTTACAACAGAACTAAGCAGACTTCTAAAGTAAAATTCTACTTATTGATTTCACAAGGTACAGTTGTAAAATACACCTTAGAAACCATCTCAGAGACACTAAATTCCAAAAATTTCTCGGGGAGCCCACGGCGCCGACATCCCCCCCAAACCCCAGACCGCATAAAGCTTCGATCGCTACGCTCGCACACTATATTTCAAGATTAGGTACATTTAGGAAGAGCACCCCCTCCACCCTATTCAAAATCCTGGATCCGCCCCTGTTGTGCGAGCATATATTAACGTCTGGCGATGGGGGTAGATTACGAACTGTTTCAAGTTGACGATATAAGTCTGAAATTTGGTAGGAAGTCGCCGTTTCCCAGGCCGGTGTACTGTGTCAATCATAACACGATACCATTTAGCATCCACGATCCTTGATCGCACTACAGTGAGCATTGAAGGGTGTAAACGAGCAGAAGTATGAAAATATCACAATCGCATATTTAGTACACTGACTGTCCCATGATGGAACAGATCCCAAAGTTGCAGTTTGGGATATAATGGCTTTGCTGAATTTTGTGTCCAACAACAAAATGTCCAACAGTATCTGTACTTCAAAATCTATCTGGTTAGGTTTGCCTTAAGATATTGGTCTTATCGGTCCAAAGTCCTATTCTGCGATTTCTATGTTGAGGAATGTAGATAATGTAAAGCCAGCATTGGTGTGGTGGGTGTATACTTTGATACCAACAATTCCGCTGGTACGTTTGACTCGTTTCATTTGGCTACGCACTCACCAATCTTATACAAACCTATTCACAACTGACATCTGCGGTCGCATGCATTCATGACGTTTCCATCGGAAGTAGTTCTGTAGTTCCAGTAGACCAGATGCCAGTATGAGAATGGCGTTACAGAGATTGATGATTGTGGTAACTTATGTCCTGTCACACCCGGTAATGAATGCGTCCTTTATCAGACGGTCACCGAGCAGGTACCAGTAGGGACATGAGGTCTCCGGTAGTGCATTCCACTTGATGACTCCATTCTATGACATAGAAGGAGGCAGATTCCATGGCAAATACAACTATTGCGCTGCCAAGATCTCGCCCTTATCGTGGTAATATTTTGATACATTCTGGTGCCTTTATTGATGTTTGAGCCAAAGTGAATACAAGACCAGTTGAAGCAGCATTTTCCATTTTTTATTTGGCTCTGTATATAACTATAGTCACTCAGGTACATCCAAAGTTTGTGTTTTATATTATGGAGAAGGGTATAGTTGCAGTAAATGTTACGAAATGTCAATGTGGCGATTTTGCCCAAAGATCGCGGCACGAGTCTTTGCAAAACACTATCCAGTTTACGGCCTATTTTTAGACCGCTCCAGTTCGGAGCGTGCGTTGCCCAGCAACGCACTATACTCAATCGCGCCCAGTAAACTATAACAATGGTTTGACCTAGTTTCTCCTCCCGCCTCTTGGCTCGATATATACGCGAGCATTGTCTTGGTCTCTGAGATTGTCCCAGAGCAAGCGGAGAGGCAGGACGAGAGGCTCGCCATGAGCTCCACGTCCCTGTGTCTTGGGTTAGGCCCTCGCGGGCCCTGGGGACGAATTCCATTGGGGGCCCGGGCTGGGGTAGAGACAGTTGCTGACTCGGGGGCGCAAGCCCTGTGGATCGCCAGTCTCTTCTCTACCCGGGGTGGTGTGACACAGGCTCTGGCAGACGGTCGGGCTGGCTCAGAGTTCCATCTCTGTGCCTTCGGCGAGGCCGGCCAGCAACATGCCCACGTGTACGGGTTCCGTGGTGCCGCTCCCATGGCATCTCAGGCTCTAAATACGGCTACATTACCATAACTGTGTAATATGCATGTTGTAGTTAAGGTGTTGGTGAGATGCATGTGTTATGTCGTAGTGTATGACGGCCGGACTCGTTCCGGGCTGACTGTACCTGGTTGTTGTGTTCCGTAGAGTAGTGCTGGACGCCCTGTAGCGGGCGCCCACCGAACTTTACAGTGGTGCTAAGTGACCAGGATCAGCCGACGGCGTTCCATTGCAGCCTAACGTCACAGTGCCTTGCTCCTTCGTCCCTGGGAACCGTCCGCTCCTCCGGGACAAGATACCTGTGAAAATGAGTGATAAGCACAAAGGGAAGGGAAAGGGTGGTAGCGTTGAGGACCACACCCGGTCACGCGACGGCCGTGAGCGACCCTCGGGCGGCTCCGGCGATAGAGAAAGGAGCGCGGAGCCCTCTGCTGACCGGAACCCGTCTATGGACACGGTCCAACCTGCGGAGTCGACTCCGGCACCTTTGACTCCGTCTCAGGACGTAGAGTCGAGCCCTGCGGGGCCGCAACAGATGTTGCTACCGGGGCCTAGCTCCGGTGATGTAGGCGCGGTTGGTGGAGCCGAGAACAGCTTTACGCCGCGCGCACCTATGTCTGGACGCGGGTCGTGGCAGGCGATCTCGCCCTTATCGTGGTAATATTTTGATACATTCTGGTACCTTTATTGATGTTTGAGCCAAAGTGAATACAAGACCAGTTGAAGCAGCATTTTTTATTTGGCTCTGTATATAACTATAGTCACTCAGGTACATCAAAAGTTTGTGTTTTATATTATGGAGAAGGGTATAGTTGCAGTAAATATTACGAAATGTCAATGTGGCGATTTTGCCCAAAGATCGCGGCACGAGTCTTTGCAAAACACTAACCAGTTTTACGGCCTATTTTTAGACCGCTCCAGTTCGGAGCATGCGTTGCCCAGCAACGCACTGTACTCAATCGCGCCCAGTAACCTATAATAATGGTTTGACCTAGTTTCTCCTCCCGCCTCTTGGCTCGATATATACGCGAGCATTGTCTTGGTCTGTGAGATTGTCCCAGAGCAAGCGGAGAGGCAGGACGAGAGGCTCGCCATGAGCTTTACATCCCTGTGTCTTGGGTAAGGCCCTCGCGGGCCCTGGGGACGATTTCCATTGGGGGCCCGGGCTGGGGTAGAGACAGTTGCTGACTCGGGGGCGCAAGCCCTGTGGATCGCCAGTCTCTTCTCTACCCGGGGTGGTGTGACACAGGCTCTGGCAGACGGTCGGGCTGGCTCAGAGTTCCATCTCTGTGCCTTCGGCGAGGCCGGCCAGCAACATGCCCACGTGTACGGGTTCCGTGGTGCCGCTCCCATGGCATCTCGGGCTCTAAATACGGCTACATTACCATAACTGTGTAATATGCATGTTGTAGTTAAGGTGTTGGTGAGATGCATGTGTTATGTCGTAGTGTATGACGGCCGGACTCGTTCCGGGCTGACTGTACCTGGTTGTAGTGTTCCGTAGAGTAGTGCTGGACGCCCTGTAGCGGGCGCCCGCCGAACTTTACAGTGGTGCTAAGTGACCAGGATCAGCCCGACGGCGTTCCATTGCAGCATAACGTCACTGTGCCTTGCTCCTTCGTCCCTGGGGACCGTCCGCTCCTCCGGGACAAGATACCTGAGAAAATGAGTGATAAGCACAAAGGGAAGGGAAAGGGTGGTAGCGTTGAGGACCACACCCGGTCACGCCTCACGGCCGTCGGGCGGCTACGGCGATAGAGAAAGGAGCGCGGAGCCCTCTGCTGACCGGAACCCGTCTACGGACACGGTCCAACCTGCGGAGTCGACTCCGGCACCTTTGACTCCGTCTCAGGACGTACAGTCGAGCCCTGCGGGGCCGCAACAGATGTTGCTACCGGGGCCTAGCTCCGGTGATGTAGGCACGGTTGGTGGAGCCGGGAACGGCTTTACGCCGCGCGCACCTACGTCCGGACGCGGGTCGTGGCAGGCGACACTCTTTCAGGGGGCATCCCCGGATGTCCGGGATCGAGTAAACGCCGGCGCGAGTACCTCTGGACGCGTGGACCAGCAGTTCCGGATGCCTAACCCGGCCAGGTGGACTCCTTCGAGAGCCCCCTGTCCAGATTCCGGACGGTCCGCACCAGGTGCAGTGGACCAGCTCACTAACACACTGGGTGAGTTGGCTCCGCTGGGGCGCTACGACCGCGCCCGGTCGCCCCATCAGGGACGACCTGACCGAAGGGACCGCTCGCCCTCTCCGCAGTCCAGGAACCCTCCGGGGTCTTTGACGGAGAGGGAGAGGTGGCTGATTTCTACGGCGCTTGAGCGATTCAAGCAGAGTCAGTCCATCCCGAGCGTTGACCCGACGGTCTCCTACTCTGCGGGGATGATAGGGCCTATGGCTCCTCCCCAAGTCCTCTCGAGTCCGCAGACGCCGGTGGTCCCCGCAATGGGATCCGCGCCTGCTCAGCGACTCAGAGGCACCACGCTGGCCACAGCTTCGACCGTTCTGACGGCCGGAGTTAGCGCCGTGTGTTCAGCTTATCCTGGCAGTTAGGGTGCGTCGGGCATGCAGTGGCAACCGGTGGCTCCGGCCCCTAGCTACGTTAGCTATGCCGCCCCGTCTGGAGCCTACCCAGTGGGTTCGATGGGAGTCCCGACCGCACCAAGTCAGGATAGTGTAACTGCGGGAATGTGCCCGGCGGCAAGCATGAGCTTTCCTGCCCCCATGTCAACGGCGTTGATGTCTGCCCCGGCGGACTCCGCCGTGGGAGCGGGTGGTACACAGACCTTGCTGTCTTATACTGCCGACCTCGGGGCCGGTTCCTCCGGTTGGGTGCGCACTCCGCGCTACAAGGCGCCCGACCAATCTTCCTGGCAGAACCGGTTCAACGGGGATAACGCCGACTTGGAGGACTATTTACTCCAGATTTGGCGGACGGCGGTATATGAAGGATGGACCCAGCACGAAGCTGGGCATATCCTCTCGGGGAGCTTGGAGGGTAAGGCTCTCCGTGTGATGCAGTCTCTGGAACGGCAACGCAGGTGACCCCATGGTCGGCCCCGGTCCCCTGGGCACCCACTGTGGAGTCCAACCCTCCGTGGGTTGGTTCACCGGCGCCCCCGCAAGGGATGCCTGCCCAAGCGGCACCAGCTGTCGCGTTGTGCTCGTTCTCGGATGAGTATGACTATGAGGAGTATGATTTTGGCGTCGCGCAGATGATTGCGTACTGCGCCAGAATCGACTCTCCGGGCCCTGCAGAGTGTTGTACGTTCGACTCCGGACCAGCTCAGAACCGTCCCTGCTATTTCTACGGAAAACAGGGACACTTTTGGCTGAAATGTCCGGAACTGCTGGAGCGTCTGCGGGCACGCGGATACCAGGGGAATCTTCCCAATCCGCGCCGGAGTACATATCCTCGGCCTGGTCCTCCGGGACAGCAAGGCCGCCCCTTTCAGAAGGGAAACTGAAATCGGACGTGGTGGCGACCAACAGTGCGTCCGAGGACAGTTGTTCCGTGGCGCCAGATGCCTCCTCACCCGCTGATGAGCCGGACGACCCTCAAGTAGATATAACTTCTCCGGAAGTGGTCCTTGAGGATCAGTCTAGCTCCTCCGCACCTGAGGCGGACAACGAGGACTCCGTAGCTGAGCCCAGTGTTCCGGGTGATTCCGATCATCCGGTGTGCGCACTGGTGAGGGACCCTTGCTGGTACCTGCCCCTGTCTTTTGGACGGGAGCCGGTCCGGTTCCTCGTAGACTCTGGCTCGGAGGTTACCATCATAGCCACCGGAACGTTTAAGCGTGAGCCAGCGCTCCGCGACACGGTGTTGCGGGATCCCGGGCGTTACAAGCTCCACGGAGCAGATAACAACAGCATCCGTATCCACGGTGTAATCGATCTGCCTATTACCCTTGGGGACAAGGTGAATATCACAGAGGCAATCGTCGCGGATATCAGAGTGCCTGGGATCATTGGGATGAACTTTCTCCGGATCCACCGGGTTATCGCCAACTTCTGTTCCGGCGAACTCCGGATGGGAGAGGACATGCATTTTCTCTTCCGCGCGGGTCTGAGCATGTCGTTCCAACTCCGGGCGGCGCGCACCACGGTAGTACATCGAGGATACCTTCGATTCCCTGGCCGGATCGCACTACTTCTGTGCTCTGGATCTGGCCTCCAGGTATTGGCAGGTTGAGATGGAGGAGAGTGATAGGGCGAAAACTGCCTTCGTTACCAAGAACGGGCTCTACCAACTTAAGGTAATGTCGTTCGGGCTCTGTAACGTGCCAGCGACGTTCGAGCGCCTCATGGAGATGGTACTTGAAGGGTTCCTCTGGAAGTGATGTATGGTCTACATCGACGATGTCGTCGTGTATGGCCGGTCGTTCGAAGAAACCCTCACCAACCTCCAGATGGTGCTCCATCGCATCCGCGAAGCAGGCCTTAAGTTGAAGCCAAGTAAGTGCGAGTTGTTCGCGCAAGAAATCCTGTACTTAGGCTTCATGGTAACGGGCACCGGAGTTAGACCAGACCCCAAGAAGCTAGAGGCAGTGAAGAACTGGCCTCGGCCTTGCAGCGTGGCGGACGTGAGGTCCTTTTTGGGCTTCGCGAGTTATCACTGCCGGTTTGTGCGAGGCTTTATGGAGATCGCGCGCCCTCTTACTATCCTCACAGGAAAAGGGCGCCGATTTTGTCTGGTTGGCTGAGCAGGAAGTTGCCTTCTCAGCGCTCCAGCAAGCTTTGGCAGATGCGCCGGTGCTGTGGCACCCTCGTCCGGATTGCGAGTTCATCCTGGACACTGACGCGAGTAACTTTGCACTCGGCGGTGTCCTCTCGCAGGTGGTGGACGGGCAGGAGCGGGTAGTAGCTTATGCGAGTGTGGCTCTGAGCCGCTCTCAAATGAACTACTGCACCACTCACCGCGAGCTGCTCGCGGTGGTTACAATGACCAAGCGGTTCCGACACTATTTGTTGGGACACCATTTCCGCTTGCGTCCTGACCACAGTTCGCTGAGATGGCTCCTTAACTATAGTGAGGCCGATGTCTTGGTGGCGCGGTGGCTCATCAAACTCCAGGAGTATGACATGAAAATTGAGCACCGTGCTTGTAAGTTGCACGGCAACGCGGACGGCCTGTCCTGTTGTCATAAGTGCAAGAATCCTACCTGTGCCGGGATGGCTCCATCCCAGCACGATGTGGATTCTTCCTCAGACTCGGAATTGGACCTTCCGGGAAGGCCGTAGGCCGCCGCTCCCTCTAACAACACGGCGGCTGGAGCATTCAGGGCTCACCTCCGCGCGCGGACCCGACGGCACTGGCGATGGCGTCCCGCATTTGAACCGGAGGTGCGGTTCAGCTCCAGCGAGTCTTCCTCGAGTCCGGCGGTGTACTCCTCGTGGGTGCCCTCCGCGTCCTCGGACGAGTCTGAGTATGAGCGCTCCTTGCCCCCAGTGGTGATGGCCGCTGCGGCGCAGTCGGACGTGCCGGATGATGAGCCTAACTACTTGGGTGGCTACTCTCCGGTGCAGTTGATTGCGAAGCAGAGAGCTGACAGTGCTCTGGCACCGGTAATCAAAGCCCTTGAGGCCGGCCAGAAACCTTCGAAGGATGAACGGAAGACCTACCGGGAGGAGACCCAGTCTCTTATCTCCCAGTGGGAAAGACTCTCCTTGAGGGATGGCCTCTTGTACCGAAGCTATGAGCCACCGAGACCACTGCCACCCATTTGGCAGTTGGTGCTTCCGGCGGAGCTGCGGAAAGAAGTGCTCCATCAGTTGCATGACCTCCGGGTGACCGGATATTGGGAATCCGGAGGACCGTTCATAGGCTACAACAGCGCTTTCATTGGCCTGGTAGCAGTTTGGACGTGCAACGATGGTGTGCAGCCTGCCCTCGGTGTCAAGCTCGTAAAGGAGTTCCGGCTCCTGGCCGCCACCCCTTAACCACGGTTAAGGCTGGTGCGCCATTTGATCGGATAGCATTGGATATACTGGATACCCATCAAGTCACCCCACGTGGTTTCCGGTACACCCTGGTGAATTCCGACTATTTCACCAAATATAACGACGCGTACCCACTGCGCCGCCAGACTGCGGACGAGGTAGCTCGGTTGCTGGTGAATAGATGGGTGGTGTACCATGGTGTACCTAAGCAGGTACATTCGGATCAGGGCACGCAATTTGAAAGCAACCTGTTCCGGAGCCTAGCACAGATGCTAGGAACTACCAAGGTGCGTACCACCCCCTACAGGCCCCAGTCGGTCGGACAGGTTGAACGCTTTAACCGGTCTGTCCTTAACATGCTGGCGGCCTTTGTTAATGATCGTGCGAATGATTGGGATGACCACCTCCCGTATGTCTTAATGGCGTACAGGTCGTCGGTCCACTCTTCGACCGGAGTTACTCCGCACGCGATGTTGTACGGCCGGGAGCTCAATCTGCTTGTGGATATTATGTATCCAGCCGTGGCAGAGACCGGCGCAGTACCCCAGTGCGGTCAGGAATATGTTGAGTGGGTTCGCCGCGCCTTGGCGAACGCCCATGATTTTGCGCGAGCGCGCCTGGACAAGTCTGCTATCCGGCAGAAGCGTGGCTATGACGCCCATGCCAAGGGTAGGCCCGCTTTTGCGGAAGGAGACAAGGTGTGGTATTATTATCCACCGCTTAAGCAAGGCAACAAGTTTGCTAAGCCGTGGATAGGCCCGTTTACGGTACTTAAGCGGGTTACAGATGTGGACTACCCGATACGGAGGGACTCAAACCCGGATAGGGTTCTGGTGGTTCACATAGATAACCTGAAGAAGTACGAGGGCCCGATTGTCATAGATCCGCTAGTACAAGATGCGGAACCGGATGACGCTCCTTTATTGGATCCGTCTGGTCAGCATCCGCGGACTCCGGACGAGCGTGTGCGCCGGATGGTGGGTCTCCCGGACCTCTCTGATCCGTCAGATGACGGTCCGGACGTAGAACCACCTTATCTCGGCAATCCGCAGGTACCACCACTCCCTCCACCACTTGCGGATGATGGACGGCCACGCCGGAAACCTCGTGCGCCGGACCTAAGTCCGGAGGGCCCAAGCCGCTGGCGCCTAAGCCGGACGGCAAGACAGGGTCCTCCTCCAAGTCCGGGGGTACCAAGGCGCCAACTCCTTCGGGAAGCGGTGCGGACGGTAACCCGCAAAGTTCGACCGGGGTGCGGGAGGTTCCAGCAAACCGGCGCCCTCCGGGGGACCAAAAGGAACCTCCTCCGACAAATCCTAAGAGATGCGGCGGAGAGTGGATCCAGTCCAGTTTATAAAGGGCGGCCCTTGCCAAAGAAGGGAGATCTCCGGTTGGAGGTAGCTCGGTTGCTGGTGAATAGATGGGTGGTGTACCATGGTGTACCTAAGCAGGTACATTCGGATCAGGGCACACAATTTGAAAGCAACCTGTTCCGGAGCCTAGCACAGATGCTAGGAACTACCAAGGTGCGTACCACCCCCTACAGGCCCCAGTCGGACGGACAGGTTGAACGCTTTAACCGGTCTGTCCTTAACATGCTGGCGGCCTTTGTTAATGATCGTGCGAATGATTGGGATGACCACCTCCCGTATGTCTTAATGGCGTACAGGTCGTCGGTCCACTCTTCGACCGGAGTTACTCCGCACGCGATGTTGTACGGCCGGGAGCTCAATCTGCCCGTGGATATTATGTATCCAACCGCGGCAGAGACCGGCGCAGTACCCCAGTGCGGTCCGGAGTATGTTGAGTGGGTTCGCCGCGCCTTGGCGAACGCCCATGATTTTGCGCGACCGCGCCTGGACAAGTCTGCTATCCGGCAGAAGCGTGGCTATGACGCCCATGCCAAGGGTAGGCCCGCTTTTGCTGAAGGAGACAAGGTGTGGTATTATTATCCACCGCTTAAGCAAGGCAACAAGTTTGCTAAGCCGTGGATAGGCCCGTTTACGGTACTTAAGCGGGTTACGGATGTGGACTACCGGATACGGAGGGACTCCAACCCGGATAGGGTTCTGGTGGTTCACATAGATAACCTGAAGAAGTACGAGGGCCTGATTGTCATAGATCCGCTAGTACAAGATGCGGAACCGGATGACGCTCCTTTATTGGATCCGTCTGGTCAGCATCCGCGGACTCCGGACGAGCGTGTGCGCCGGATGGTGGGTCTCCCTGACCTCTCTGATCCGTCAGATGACGGTCCGGATGTAGAACCACCGTATCTCGGCGATCCGCAGGTACCCCCACTCCCTCCACCTTCTGCGGATGATGGACGGCCACGCCGGAAACCTCGTGCGCCGCACCTAAGTCCGGAGGGCCCAAGCCGCTGGCGCCTAAGCCGGACGGCAAGACAGGGTCCTCCTCCAAGTCCGGGGGTACCAAGGCGCCAACTCCTTCGGGAAGCGGTGCGGACGGTAACCCGCAAAGTCCGACCGGGGTGCGGGAGATTCCAGCAAGCCGGCGCCCTCCGGGGGACCAAAAGGAACCTCCTCCGACAAATCCTCCGGACAGTCAAAGCCGTCCGGAGCGGCGGAGAGTGGATCCAGTCCAGTTTATAAAGGGCGGCCCTTGCCAAAGAAGGGAGATCTCCGGTTGGAACTCCTTCGCCGGCAAGCGGAGAAGGACAGGGCTAAGGACCTTTCCGACGCCGCACTGGACGCTGGGTGGCAGGCTTACTGCGACGAACAGCAGAAAGCTGCCGCTCAGCGCGCTCAGAGTGTGCCTCGACAACCCAGGTCGAGTGGTCGTTCGGGGGCGTCCAAACAGCAACAGATGTCTTCGGAGCAGCCTTCTATTCAGAGGCTGCGGGCTGGTATGGGCCCCGAACTCCCTGGTGTGCGTCAAGGGCACATGTTTCTAGCGCGGTATGGCAGGGACGCGTATAACCGACGTTCGTCGGAGGCGGGTATGACGGCCGACACGCCTTTTACAAGGTCTCGTCCACTCTTGGACGAGGAGCGTGCCGGGCTACCACCCGTGACGGAGGACGGGGTATTTTGCCCCCTCTGTCCGCTATCCCTGGACGGGTATAAGGACCCGCATCGTGTGCTCAACCGGGATTGTAGGTATCCTTCCTACGACCACCTGAGCCGGCACATTGCGGGGTACCATTACCCCTGGGTGAAGTTGTTTTTCTTTCGACGGTGCTACTCATGTAGCCCTGAGGAGAAATACTTGCACCGCTCCGGTGCCCAGCAACGCACTGTACTCAATCGCGCCCAGTAAACTATAATAATGGTTTGACCTAATTTCTCCTCCCGCCTCTTGGCTCGATATATACGCGAGCATTGTCTTGGTCTGTGAGATTGTCCCAGAGCAAGCGGAGAGGCAGGACGAGAGGCTCGCCATGAGCTTTACGTCCCTGTGTCTTGGGTAAGGAACTCGCGGGCCCTGGGGACGATTTCCATTGGGGTCCCAGGCTGGGGTAGAGACAGTTGCTGACTCGGGGGCGCAAGCCCTGTGGATCGCCAGTCTCTTCTCCACCCAGGGTGGTGTGACACAGGCTCTGGCAGACCGTCGGGCTGGCTCAGAGTTCCATCTCTATGACAGTGCCTTCGGCGAGGCCGGCCAGCAACATGCCCACGTGTACGGGTTCCGTGGTGCCGCTCCCATGGTATCTCGGGCTCTACATACGGCTACATTACCATAACTGTGCAATATGCATGTTGTAGTTAGATGTTGGTGAGATGCATGTGTTAAGTCGCAGTGTATGACGGCCGCACTCGTTCCGGGCTGACTGTACCTGGTTGTAGTGTTCCGTCGAGTAGTGCTGGACGCCCTGTAGCGGGCGCACGCTGAACTTTACATCAATAAGTTAGATCGTGAAGTTGGTGGAATTTCACGATGATCTGGCAACTTGGATTGGATCTGTTTAGGGTCGAACCCTCGAAACAGCCAATTAACTTACATGCAATTGTTTCCAATGGTGTCACATTCTGTGTGATGTCAGATCGGGATACATTATCACCATCCCCGTCTCCACCGCCGTGAATCCCAGTGCAAAAAAAACACAAAAAGAAGGACAACGTATCAGGTGCTGAGTTCGCCGATGACTGAGACTTGGAATTGAACCCGAGACCACTCTTACTGAACAACTGACACCCGAAACTAGCATATAATGTAGTCTATTAACATTTGACTTTCCCTTAGTGGTGGCGACTAAATGCATTATTGTAGCCAAATAGAGTATATTCTGCCATTGCTTATCAGTTGTCTACATTGGAAGATTAATTCTTATTGGCCAGCGCGTCGCGCTGGTCTTCTAAGTTTGGGTAAAAACGGACCCACGGAGGGTAGGCATGAGTGGGCCCGGTCCTGCTATCTTTTGTTAAATATAGTAATCTCAACAAAAGGATCACACCACTTTCAAAATAATATTTCTGATTGTTTCCATGAGGTTTTGCATTTTAATCTTGTGAATAAACGCAAATAGTGTGAGAGCTCTGCGATATCTGTTGATTTACCGTAATACATACGCATACAGTAGCGCATTAAAAATTTTGAGCTAAATTTCTGATGTTGGCAGAACAATTACGAAAGGTTGCCAACTTTTATAGTTTATGATATAAAGTGATAAAATGTGATAAACCATATTTTTTAATACCAAAATAGACGCATAAACTATCAATTTGATCCAACACATTGGCCAACATTAAAATCATTGAATGCCTGTGCTCGGATATACATCGATAGATGTGTTCTTCTTTGTTTATTATATGGAGAATAATGAGCAATTTAATCCAATAAATCAAGGTTATTAATCACACAAACTGTTCCATCCCAACTGATTTCCGCTGGCCACAAAAATAATTCTCTCCATTGTAAGTTACTTGTAATATATAGTAGTAAATGTAATTATATGTTTTATTGACCAAAGCTGGTTGCTTCCCTTGCATATACATTTTCTATTCTCTACTGTACAAAACTGTGTCTTTTGCTTTTACATAAGTCACAACTGTACCGATGCCTTCGCCGATGAGAATACGATGCCCGAAAAGGCTGAAATTTGGCCATTTCGGTCGGTCACCCACCGAGCACCTGAGGATCATTCGTGGCCATCGCACAACAATCGGACATCGTAGACACGTCGGTAGAGGCATCGGAAGAATGATCTTCTTGCGGCGACCGGTGGAAAAAATGACATCGGTGGTGAATCGCTTGCACGTCTGCCGGTGACCGGTCAGAGTCCCTTAAGATGCCCATCAGGTTCCGAGGGAACCGAACAAATTTTTCGGCCGACCAATGTGGGTAGTTCACCAGACGATCACCGCAGGGTACCCTGCCGGGTGCCGATGAATGTCCGGACGGTGCCCTTCAGATAATCGTCCGATTTGTACAAATCAGACGGTCACCGAGCAGGTGTCATTAGGGTGTCATACGGTCTCCGGTAGGGCATAGTTGGTTGGTCAGTCTTTCTTGGAATTCTTGAAGATTGGACAGACACGGTGAAGACACGCGATCGTAGGTGACTATAGCGGTCACCGGTGGACAATGCCTGGTGATTTCATGACCACTCGAAAGATGGGAAACATGTCTGACAAACTATCACCGGCGGCCGGAACATCGGTTAAATACCACCAATGTTCCCACATCGGCCGGCGACCTGTGCAAATGTGACCCAGGCATTTATTACTTCCAATAGGTACCTAAACACTGGGAATTTTTGATGTGGATATTGCTTTGGGAATGGCAAATATGACCTGATGCGTAGAATTTCACAGCTGCAGCCTCTAAAAGTTATCGATTCCACATTACAAGCCGAGACATAATGACCCATTAGATTAGCCGGGCTGGCCGTTTCCGAGGACGGAAATGCGAACTTTTCTACCTGATAACAGTTGATTACTGCAAGTTCAAATGTAATGGGACTAGGGCTGGGGGGGGGGGGGGGTGGCGGTGCGGTGCTGTCATTTGCAAGCGCAAACATTCCTTTAAAGACTAAATCGTGGCTTTTAGCCCTAGTTATGCAGTACCTCTTCATGTTGCTGTGTCCATGTATGTCAAATCTGAAAAGGGCGATACACACACATACATTCATCATTAGTACATATGCAGTTCCATTGCAGTGAGCTAGCTACCTGAAATCTTGGATTCGTGTCGAATGGTGCTTTCGACCATTTGTACTTCCCATCATCTTTTTCTATGATTCTATATTCACGTCTCCATTGAAATCGGGTATAATGTAAGTATCAATCTATTACCACCTATACAATCAGATTTTGATGATGTCAATAAGAAACGTAAAATATATATATATAAAATGGTGAGCGAGGGATTGACCGGTTCGAGAATGAGTGTCCTCAGACCAGGAAATAAATTTTCTATGAGTATTGCGTCGGTAAATACAAGGCTGGTTGATGTAGCTAAGGCAGTCTTGTGATGATATGTTATCTCCCACGAATTATTCATTTGGTCGTGTAACTGAAGCCATGTTGCTTCTCCCAAATGGGAACCTCATTAATGTTAATGGACAAAATACACAAAATCAAATTACCTGCGGAGTACTCAGAATTTACAATGGGAACATTATTTATAAGTAATACAATGACATAAATATCCAATGTCAACAGCATCCACTGTGGTATTGGAATTCGGTTAGGTTTGCTGTCAAATATCATCATGTATAGCCTAGTGTATTAAATACTACAATGAGCAGCATATGGAACATGGGAATAATTATGGGTCGTTACCAATGTCTTGATGATGTCACACGCATACGAATTGTCCAGAACAGAAACGTTTTATTACGAATGTGTGTTTATTTTTGTGAATGCGTGTTTCGTCAACAAGTGTTTATAAGGCTGTGCGCCTGGCACGGAATACTAGTATAATCTTTCGGCTTTCTCTCAGGTCCTTGATATTATTGCTTGTACATTGTATCGTAGAGGATAGCTCCAGTTGTTCAAATATTTAAATATAAATTTATAATAATTGTATCACATTTTTATATCTCACATTTTACCTCAATTCATGACATTTATTGCAATGTAGTTCATAACAACCCTAAGGCAACAATTGGCAAAGTTCCACTTACAACAGACCTTAGTTTTAATTGAGTCAGTCATAACTGCAATTTACTTGTTATTAACATGGTATAGGAAGGTATGACACATTGTCTGAAGAACGAACCTTTCATTTTCAACATTTCAATTGACACACGCACATATACATATAATATATTCCATGTACATGAATGGTCAAATAGCTGTTACATGCCAGATAACATCTTCCTGGATAATGCTAACAAGGCATAAGTCGTCGGAAGAGGTAAACATGATACGACCCATCTTATCTCCACAGCTGCAACCTCTAGAAATTATCGATTCTACATCACAAGCAGTGACAGAATTACCCATTACGTGATAACCCGCGGCCTTTTGCGGAGACACAGATATGAATTTATCCGCTTCATAAAAGCTGCTGACTGAAAGTTCAAATGTAATGGGACCAGGGGCGGATCCAGGAATTTGGAAACGGGGGGGGGGGGGGGGAGGGGGCGTAAACCTATCGGTATGGGGGTTCGGGGGGCGCCGTAAGCCCCACGAAAAAAAAATGGTTTTGGCGTCTTCTGAGAGCACCTGGGAGTGTTTTCAGGAAACATCAAATAGGAGTATTATGCACATTTTGTGTGGTAATCAATGACTCATTGGTTTTGCGTGAACAGATAATAATACACGCATGTACTATGGCTCAGTATACATGCATCTATGTTTAGTTTCACACACATGTTGACAAAAGTGAACTCACACAAAAAAAATGTCAGGAAGGAATTTACATGAATTAGTGCCACAAGTTCATTCCATAACAATATTCATTCCCCAAATGCACACGCATCCATCCGGTTCACCATAAATGACTCATATTTAATACACATTTTATGCCAGTTTTGTATGTAAACAAACGAAGCGTATCCATCAAACCCGAATGTAAACAAATGCCCAAATTGCCCTTATAAGTCCACATCAGTATTTCTAGTTTGTATCTACATTTATAGTGTAGTTATGAGAAAAAGATCAGTGGTATCCCATGGTTTGCCTGGAATTGTCAGTGCATTCTGCATTTTTATGCTTTGTTTACATCTGCATTCATGTGATGGATACAGTTCATGTATTTACGCGTGAACCGCCTTTTCAAATGGGCAAAATTTCCCAGAGGGCTGGTTGCAGTCATAACATTTGATGAGTACGTCTCATTCAGTTTATTTCACATGTTTGATATGAAATATATTTTTTCAAATATAATGCCTGTGTTCGATGGCAGTTGCTTTAATATCATTATTCCTTTTGACATGTGCATATCAAAGGTTATGGGCAGATATTTAAAATTATAAGGTAGATTGCCAACCTACTAGCGTGGCGTTGTGTCCGCTTCTTTGACCTTTTATTTTTCTCTGTAGTCGACGGTCAAACCTTTCTACAGTTTTGGACAAAAAATAACCAAAATTAATCACTACGGAATACAAGTAGCTGTATTTAGTAAACTGGAATAGTTCAAAATATAACTAATACATAGCACTTCCAAATGGGACGTCATGTATGACGACTCGAGTGGCGACCTCGAACTTGACTTCAATGACCCTGAAATTCAGAATGGTCATTTCAGTTTTAAAACTAACAATCTATGACTGTGGTTATTGTCATACACCTACTGTATCTTCGAAAACCCATCTAGTCCTATCATAGTTATTGAGGTCGGAGTGTGAAATATGATGAAAACAAATTGTTTGACTCCCTTGTAAAGTACACAATTTGATACATTCCACCGTCGTTTAACTACGAGCAGGAAACCTATGGCAGATGATATAAGAGTAAGTCCCAAATACACATAAGCGATATTTTGTGACATGTCTTAGGCGTTCGACGTCATTAACCATGAAATTTTGTTACATAAACTCAATATGATGGGCTTCAGAGGAGTGGTGAATGATTGGTTTAGAAACTATTTGACTGCTAGGAAACAATACGGAAGCTTCAACAATCGAAATTCAACATATTTAAATATATCTTGCGGTGTCCCCCAAGGATCTATTCTTGGATCACTCTTGTACTTACTCTACGTGAACGATATAAAATATTCGTGCCCCAGTTCTATATTAACATTTGCTGATGACACAACCATGTACATGTCGGACACAAATCTAAAATCCTATTTCAAAATTCGAATACTGAAGTAAACAAATTATATCAATGGTTTGGGGAAATAGATTTGCTTTAAATGCACTAACATTAATTTATTCCTGGGATATGCGAAAAAAAAGAATATTTCTCCAATCTCGGTGCTTTTCAGAGATAAATTTATATGAATGACTGTAATTTATTCATTCTGATATAACTTTCATTCAAATATCGTACATTTATATATGTTTCGATGATCAGTAAGGATATTCAGTGAAAATATACTCGAATATATGAAGAAATTCCGGAATTTGTCTCGGACATCGGCAAAAATAACAACAATTTCCTGGGTCCAGGCGTAACATTGGCCTGGTTCCAACAGTTTGATGGATGCGTGTGAAATGGATTCAACAACAACATTCTCCTCGGATGTGTTACACAAACGAAATCTACAACTTTCAATTACTGGGGGTCACACTGATTGCTCTTTGTGCGTCACTAAATGATCTAGACAACGACACAGGCGTATGGAGATAAATGTTTATTGACACAGTGACTATTTGAGTAAAATATAAATTTTGGGGCATATTTGAGACATCACATTCACAATCAATTTTCACGAATGGGGGGGGGGGGGGCGTACGCCCGATGCGCCTGATGCTAGATCCGCCACTGGGGACGGCGAGGTATGTAGTGACAAGTTTCCATGTTTCGAACATCGACTTTAGAAATGGCTTTTGAGTATGATAATGATGTGGCTGGATTTTTTTGTATGACAATTTATACCTATTCAGTGGCCTGAATGTTCTTGTTTACAGAGAGGAGAGCTGCCAGTTGCATTTTCAAGAGATGAAGAACAATGTTCACTCTAATGATGTCGGTGGAATATGAATATTGTGTTTGGTTGTCCACACTCCAAAATCCATCCATGTTTGTGTCAGCAAAAACTCGTTGTACTGTTGGTGAGAGTTCGGTTTATTTTCTCTGATAGCCATACGAACTTCTGAACAAAACTAGACAAATTGCAATGCTTATCACAACAAAATACTGGCAACTGCTGGCTTTAAAGGGGTGCACGAATACTATATATAAACACTCTCTGAATTAAATATGGTCGCTTCTCTCGACCATTTTCCCCTCCGTTCAAGCTGTCATTGATGCGGTACTGTGAGTTGTGCAGCTGTGGCGTGCATCGAGTGTTTGGCGATGAACATAATTGCAGTATTCATATAGCGCTTTTTCATGCAACGTACGATGCACGTTACATTCTCCGACTGTCAGATATCCATAGGTAATCAGCTATATATTACTGCGTAAGGTGGCTAGGACACATATTGTGATACATACACTGAGCAAGGGGTTTAGACAGTCGCCACAACAGCATCCTACTGATTATGAGGCGAGCGCCTTAACTACTGTATTACCCGACACAAGGCGTTCCAAATGGCATATTTTCCGCTGGAATCAATGCATATTTGGAGTGATCATGTACTAGGGAGGGGGATATCACCTAGGATTTCGGATTATCTATTTTTGTTCCACAACCGGTATCACGATATTCGGTGATTATGCAGACACTGTCTTCATTCCACACATCAGATGTCTACTAGAGTCATTTATGGGGGTTGATGCTGTTTTGGGACACTTACCTTACCAGCAGTGTCAAAGCTGCAACTCGAGATAAAAGAGGAAAAGGCGTGAGGAGAACAGTTGCTGCCAACACTAAGATTCCCGGGAATTTGCAAGAGTTCCCAATGGATCCTAATAATAAGGAAGAGCTTTTTGCATTCCTCTTAGACAAGGTCGCGCGACTTTCCAGAAAGCAGAACAGTTGCATGACTTTTCAAGACGCTGTGAAGGGCCATAACGGGCCATAACTGCCACTGTGCAATCACGAGGAGGCCGACACCAGAATCATTGTTCATCCGAAAGATTCCCTCATCAATGGTCTCACTACTGAATTGGTGCGTACAGTAGACACTAAAGTAGTCGTCATTCTACTCGGCAAATTCCACGACTTGACTGTCATTTGTCCATACGCAGACACATGGATTCCCTTGCACAGGAAAATGCTTCACCTACATCCATACCAGTGCCATGGCAAACGTTCTTGGTGAAACAAAATGTCGAGCCCTGCCAGGCTTTCACAGTTTCAGTGGCTGTACCAGGGTGTCGTTCTTTGGAAAAGGGAAACGAACAGCTTGGCAACCATGGAATTCGTACCCTATCGTCACAGACGCTTTCACAAGCATTGCATTGAATCCATTCAAACAACTCGAGGACAAAGACTTCAAGTTTCTGGAGCGGTACACAGTAGCAATGCACAAACAAGCAATCAAGAAAGTATCAACGATGCAAAAAAAAGAGATGTATTGCAAAAAGAAATTGATAAAAAACATCCCTCCCACTCAAGATGCATTGGTGCTGCATGCAAACGCGTTTTCAGGCAGGCCTTTGGGCCACCAACGACCAGACACATCAGCCACTGCCACCACAAGAAAGATGGGGCTGGACAAGCGGTCCTACTAGAAGCTCCTGGTTTCCTGTGTGGACAAACTTGGTAGTGGCCTCAAAGGCATGTAGCGAACTGAGTGCGGTGCTCCTGCAAGGCAATCGGTGGTTGCAGTGGCGGTTGTTCTTGCAAGACAGGATGGAGATGCACTGAACTATGTACCCGTAGATGTGAAAAGTGAAACTTCCGTTGTTGTGTCACAAACTGAAAACAATACGCATAAGTAGTGAGCATGTTTGTCAGTATAATCTGAATTTTCTGGATGTTGTGGATGTCGGTACTGATATGCTGTCAAACACCATACAGCATACTGTGGTGTACTTTCTGTTATATCTATGTTACCAAAAATGGAAATAACTTGTGTTTGGGCTTTGGTAACAGCACACAAAATAACTTAAACTCAAATATAGACAGCTTACATACACAATTCATAGTTTCGACGACACCCCAACAGGCCACACCCCTTGGCAACCGCGGGAAAAGTCCCACAAACATACCATGTGCTTTGTATGAGCAAATAATGCGCAAAAAAACCATGTGCTTTGTTTGAGTAAAGTTTGCTTGCTTCTGTTTACACATTCGTTTTGAAAATAATACACCCCATTTCACATGTCTATACTCATAAAGGAATGGAGAATATATTGTAAGCCTAAACATTCTATTTATTTGGCTTTACTCAGGCGTGAGTGCGTCAGAAGTACATATATGAAACCATGCGAGTGTTTCCCGCAAAAAGATATCGGTCTCGTTTGGTCTGGCGGATGAATTCAGGATGCACGAGTCCGAAGGATGAGTGTATTCTGTGTTCATCCGCCAGACCAAACGAGACCGATATTTTTTTGCCGAAAACACACCAGCGTGGTTTTTATTTTATCACACACAACTGTTCATACATAATTCTAGATATTGTCGTAGATCATACGCAAATTGTGAATGATCATTAATATAATAATATTAACTTTATAATATTCATGAATATGCTTGCTGTGATGTCCGAAAAACTCAAGTCGGCTTGGTGACTTTCGGTTGCTAAGATCGTTTTCATACATATGACTTCATAATGTTCTTTTACGTAATAACGATCTTCACGTAAATTAAGTAGTTTCGGCCCGATGTGGCTCAGCGAGTGATACAGAATAATTTGAAGTAGGGTGATACAGAAAAGGTTATCACACCTTTTGGGGTCCTGTAGCATTGTAGTTTATAGTGTGTGATAAACTATCATCCCACTTCATTCAAGAGATTGGGCTGTTGAACATGCCAGTTTTGTTTGTGGGACTTTTTGGCGCGTTTTTTGACGTATTTTGATTGGGTAGTAAATATGGAAGTGGGCGGGGCTTACGTATCATCGGAACTATGAATAGATAACAAGGTAGATAAAATTTCTGACGATTGCGATGATAATGATGATTGAATTTGCGATTGTCACTGCGAAAAAATGGTGTACATGTACAACTACAAGCGAATTCATATAGTTGCTTCTTTTTCGGAACTAAAACACACATTCTGGTCCATGAAAATTATATGACTAATTCGGATGTCATTAAAATTAGGTATTATCACTACAACCAGTCATCTGGGAAATTTAGCTCATAAACACTTCCAGCGTTTCACGCGGTATTTTGCATGTGACTGCAGTAACTGTATCCATCACACGCGGTTGTTAATAAAGCATAAATTTGCAATGTTGACTGATAATTCCACGCACAGCAAAGACTGCTCAGTCTCTCATAAAAACTTCATACATCTACATTTACGGAACAAAATCCTCTACATGATATAACGTTGAC
Organism: Terebella lapidaria; assembly: GCA_949152475.1. Taxonomy (NCBI): domain Eukaryota; kingdom Metazoa; phylum Annelida; class Polychaeta; order Terebellida; family Terebellidae; genus Terebella; species Terebella lapidaria. The sequence continues at coordinate 32,988,099 of OX424560.1, forward strand.
GCACTGGACGTTGTGAACATATACAAGTACACACACACACACATACATATATATATATACATTTACATTATATGATTAAATAAATATGTGTATATGAGAAAAATATTTGGAATGACGGGTACATATTATGTTATTACATAGTGAATTCGTATTACTAGTGGATATAGTTTATTGGGCATAAGTCAAGGTGCCTAGACCAGGCACAATGTGGTTTGGGCTGGTCGAGGGAGTCAATCAGGTGATATCGGCCACTAAGCCTGCCCTTTTAGATCATAGTTACCGTGTTGATTTGCCTTCCGTGCTGTGGTGATGGTCAGCCCATTTTAGATATTTTTGTAACACTATCCTTGGCTGGTTCAGAGCGTTGATGACCTTTTCCGGTCAGAAACCAAGCCGCAAATATCTGGACCTTCTCTAGCTTGTGGATATCCTGTTTGTAGTGAGGGTCTCACACCCTATCAACATACTCCATGATGGGGCACATCAAAGATAGGCAGGCCTTTTGTTTGATGGGTCGCGGTCCACCACAGAAAGTCAAGAGTAAGCCGAGCCTTGGCAGCAGTGATCATCACTCCAAGGTAGGAGGCAGTATTGGTCCATTCCAGGGTGGCAGCACCCATGGTAAAGTCACCATCTACAATGTATTGGAGTGCATTTGTGACTCGCATTACATGACATTTTTTTACGTTAAATGCCGTCTGCCATTCGGTAGTCCAGTTCATCAGATTATTCAGGACATGTTGTAACCTCAGTCATCTACAAACAACTTAAGTGTTGAAGAGATGTGATCTATGTACTTATAACAGAAACAACACGCGCCCCCAAAACGGACCCATGGCACGGTGGCTAGGCGCTACGCGTTATTCAGGGAGTGCCGCGTAAAATCATGAGTATTACGCGTAATTCGTGAGGAAATGCCTCTGGTTGAACCCTAGCAGGAAAAACATGCAATTTCGCTAATAATATCGTTTTGAAATGTCGGATTTGGGATGATTAATGTAGATTTGGGCATTAATGTAGATAGAATGACAGGTCTATGATATTGAAAATATGGGCTTCACATGTGCCTGTCTTCAAAATGTTTCACAATGGTCGCAAGCGGCACGAATCTAGGTTGAATGTATCATTTGTTTATTCGCTACACTTTACGCGATTTGCCTGAGGGCATTACGCGTATGTGCATGAGTAAAAAGTTTGTTGAGATTGGAATATTTCTTGTTTTAATGCGAATTTTCTCCAGTTTTACTGCTAAATCGATGGGATAAATTCAAGTTCAAAAGATAATGTTTTCACTTGGTGAGCTTCTGTGTAAAAGCCAGGAAAACTCATAATACTGCCAAATTCAGATTTATGAAGATTGGGAGGAACATATGGAGGATAATTATAAGTGAGAAGTATCGTCAGTAGTTGGAACATGTGCAGCCTCAAATCATTCTTTTAAAATCTTTATGTATGCGTTACCAGCTCTGCCATCCCCGACAACGCTCACATGTTTCCTCATGCTGTAACGCATAAAAAGCTTCTCAGTTCTCAAAATACTCTATTAAAACAACTGAATGCATGGTCTAACAGTAAAGAAAGATTTCTCTGAGCAATCTATGATTTACCAAAACGCACTTTGTTGGTTTCAGTTGATAGCCGATGATATTGAAACGAGTCGCAAGGATGCAGGTGTTGTCACGAACTGTGTGTCCATTTTCGTAAAATATAACGATGTATGCAAGTAATAATAGTAGCATACGTGATGTTTGCTCATTGGGATGTTCCGTGGAAACAAAATTTTAGGAAGAAAATGAACTTTTTCATTAATTTCCCTCATTTGAAGTGGGGACCTGTGTCGTTGCCTGTGCCATTTCTTCACGAATAACGCGTAATAATCACGATTTCACGCGGCACTCTCTGAATAACGCGTAACGCCTAGCCACCGTGCATGATGGAGGCCAGATGACACCGTCGAAGACTACCACTGCTTGTGACCTGTCGTTGAGGAAAGCACAAATCCATCCGAGAGTGTTCCCACATAATGCGCTAGTGCGCAATTTTTTCTGCAAGGAGCGTTCGTGTGGCTCCTCATCGAATGCCTTGGAAAAATCCAACTCCGCCATGTGTACTTGTTGCTTTCTATTGAGGGTACCTGCCAGGTAATTTGTGTCTCACCGACCAGTCCTGAAGCTTTGTTCGTAATCCACAAGCACACTTTGATGTTGCTCACATTTATGTACTCCAGAAGTTCGCACAGCAGGCATGCTAATGACACTGGTCTGTAGTTGGCAGGATCTCCACGCTTCCCCTCGTAAATATGTGGTACGTAAGCCGCCATCCAATCTTGTGGTTAGTGATGAGTTTACAACAGTTGTAGATGGAAGCAAATATAGAAATTGTCGGGGCTGTCGCGACCAGCACAGTGTCACGGACTGTGGTAAATTGTGGACATACAGGAAACGATATATGATGAATATGACCTTATTTTAAAGGTCACGGAACAAAAGGGCTAATATCTAAAATATAAAACATATTATATTGTCCGGTAACCTTCCGTAGAATAGGTTAATTTTCGTTTCAAATATCATTTGATGACCGCATTTCATGTTCAAACATGATTGAGGACGTCAAAAGGAATGTCGCGTGTAATCTGTTCACAACACATATCTTGTTTTATATTGTTTTATTCAATAAACAGAATAGAAATATACTCCCACACCAAATATAACTTGGTTGGTCGCTATAATTAGTAATAATATTCTTCAAGGGGTTCATGTCGGACTTCAAATCATCCAAGACTGACCTTTAAATAACCGTAACGTCCACAAAAAACATGATATTGTTATATTGAATATAGAGGATGAAGCAGTGGGCTAAAACGTATCGTCGACCGAACAAATTATTTGGGAGAAGTGCCAATTATTGACGAAATTTCATCCTCAACGAGTGCAATGTTATCAAAACACAGCAGAACTATAGATAAATTACACATATTGTTGTAATGAAGGAATGATATATAATATACATTATAACAAAGTCCATAAAAATACCACCAATCTAACCACCGACTCACGGTGGAAACAAGACAGGTAGTTAATAATGCATTGAGTCCATCGCCTGTTTGGGGACTGGCCCATGGTTTGTGATACAGGTTGGATGTCTGCTGCATGGTCACATTACGTGGGTAATATATGGAAGTCCGATTGAAATACAAGTTGAAATATATAAAATTATTAAAACCACAACAAAACCCAATAAACCTGATTGACGTGTATAACATTATCTTCTCGAATATGTTGAACTGTATAGAAAGTTCAATTCTAATTTCTAAATCGTAGGTTATTTATTCGTGTCGTATACACTTTATACAATATTTGCAATATGGAACCATTTTGGTGGATCATTTTGTTGGGAAAAAAACACCGGGTGATGATACCGATCGTTCTCATTGGCAGTATCTGTATTTAAGTATATTCTATGTAAGCCTCACAGACATTACGTTTGAAAGAACAGAAAGCACATCAGTATAGTCATATTACGTCATGTGTATACACAAGCTGGCCGATGAGAAGCTTTGAACATTTGTAAAATGAAACGACAGTTATCCTCATGTACATGTTCAAATATCTATATTTTTATTAATTATAATATTAATCTGATAGTAATAAATTTTCCATGATTATCCATAGTCATCATGCATCATTTTCAAATGTTTTTTTTTTTACTGATTTCCCAGCAGAAGAATAATAATCAGGACCTGCCCAGGATTATGTTGGACAACAACAACTAATAATGCTGGAAAACCTCACGGGTGTTGCGCTCAGACATAGATTGTTCTGCTGGTTGTGTATTTTTCACATAGAATGTGTGTGGTACACTACGCAGTAGCGACGTTTTCGCTGGTACCTGTACAAAATGATGTACAATGTAGGCCTATTTGATCTTGCCATTGTACAACCCAAATGTCTCTTTTAACATTTTGTTTCGAAGAGTGGTGACGTAGTTTCCATTGGTTTTGATATCTACATGTTTACATTATAAGCATATGGTAACTTATCACGTTCTCTCGCTTTTTAAGTGCGCTCATTGTTTTGGCTAACAATCGGTCTAATCCGCTGATATTACTGTACACAATACTGTATTCATCTGCGTGAACACAAAATATACCCCATATGTACTATCGTCTCACCAATGCAGAACTGGGGCTTCTGTCTACACACCGAGCATAATTCACAGAATGTTCGAATTCCAATAAGTACAGATATAAACCGTACCAGATCAACACCAATAAATCAGAATCAGTAATAAAAATTGACTCACACATGTAACGCTATTGGTGGAAAATCCGACCTTTGTTGTAATTACTTTGTAACTATTGCCTGGAGCAGATAATGCCATATGATCGTAGTCACTCTGTCTACGTGTCCATGTATGTGACACGGGGCCTGATGTACTGTGTCTCCCAGGACAGGGTAGAGGATTAATCATACATTATGCTAGGTAACAATAATGCTAATTCCATTTTTCCGAAGCCTGTTTTCGAATATGAAAATATATACGTTTATATCAATGAGTAGACGTACTCAATGTGTATCTAAAAACATGGATATGCCACATAATAACTTATTTTGTTACTTGAGATCACGATGATAATCTTCTTGGGAGAGAAGAATATACATATATCTCATCGTGACAATTGGTTTTGAGTGGCAGCTGTTTATGTCTGAGCGCTGATCATGTTACGGCTTATACATATGAGAACTTCCAAACGGGACATACAAAGGAGGCTTACTACTGGTGAGGAGCACCTGCTGGTGAGGAGCACCTGCTGGCATGTCGTCCCCATGACGTTCACGGCCACCAGGGTGTAGCCCCTGAAACTCTCCGGCTCTGCTACCTTCAGGTATAGTCATGTTGTGTTTTGTTAAAAACAATTGGGCGTGATATAATAACAGCTAAACAAATGACACATCTTGACACGCTTGAAGGAAATATCCAGCTGTGAAGGGCAGGTATACATATATATGAGGCTACGTCTTGTCAAAGACTATACTGTACCGGTAAAAAGTAGTTTGTAAAATTTGGTTTGTCATGCTGGTATCGACGTAGCAACAGGTGAAATGTATAACTCAAAGTCATGGAACCACTCGCCCACATACAAACTGTGGAAATGTTGATAATCCACTTGACCACATATTTTGTTCACAAGATTGTGTTTGACAGTATGATAACACAGTAAGAAGCCTTGTAATATCAAATATCATGGGAATTTGCCATGTTATGAAGGTAAGAAAATCATAATGACAAGACGTCTTTAAGGAAGCTATGGGATCATTCGTGTTACCATGAAAATTGTCACAACGTGCATCTTTACATGAAAAATAGCATGTGAACATGTCTGTGGAAGCTGATACATGGCGCACTTTTTTCAATGATCCTGTAGGTTTCTGTTTGATTATATTATTATGTTCATCTCACTAAAGGCGTCGTCTATATGTACTCCCAAAAATTTCAAACCTTGAAACTCAACCGAGGGCACATATGGAAATTATCAAATATATATTGGTATTTACACCAGTGCTTGTTGTAACACATCCAAATCGATTTTTAAGTTGGCCAAGGTTTAATATAACTACCTATTAACAGTGCCTTCATTCAGAGCAAGAAAGAAATGTGTATAACTCTAACTAAAATATAAACTGTGATAATGGCAACAATGCCATACCAATTGAACTACATGTAGGTATATTACAGACCGAAATACAAATTGTCCGGAAACCCATATTCGATTGTCCTAGTTCGTGGTAAAATGTTGTGTGAACATATTACACATAGAGTGAAGTTAATGTTTATCAGTGTATCAATCATACAGATGTCACAAAGGGTTTCAATATTTTGTGCATAAAATATACCATCAGTTTCAAGACGGAATGTACGCCATCGAATTAGTCCGAATAATCCTGCTATACCCAATTCAAGAATACCAAATTAAGTAGTTTTAATGGTTAACCCGGAGTAGTAGAAACACGATCTGTATCGATTTGATAAAGGATACCTCGTTCCAAGACTGATGGTACCTTATCAAATTTGTCTGAAAGTTCCCACTTCATGAATGCCTGATTGAGTGGTCTGATTGGTCCGCCTTGCCACTCAACTACTTCTATACTACTCACACGTGTGATGGTACTCTAAGTGATGTCCAATGTATATGTCGAGGCAATTTCACAACACACGTCTTGTGGATTTTTTATCAAGATATAATAGGATCGACCTTCCAAATCAGTTGATAGAAGTGCCGACTTCACATCGAGTACAATATGTTTATCCAAACACAACTGAACTATAATTCGATCCATCATATTTTTGTAAATATGAATAGTAATGAACAGTAATAGTAATTGGTAATTATAACAGAGACTGAACAAGACAAATGAGTGTGTTATTTGTACCATAACACCATTTTTGTGGATACCTTTTCATGGGGAAGCAAAATATACCAATTATAATACCTTTTTACAATATATGTATTGAAGTACATTCTATGTATACCTCACAATGGATTAGAGCCACAGTAAGCAATAGAGGGACATGTAGTCAGGGCTGTTGTATCAATAATTCATGAATCCATTCTCATGTGGGTTTGTTTGAAATGTTGGCTACGTAGCAGAAATACAACATTGAGATTAAGATTCCCAGTAGATTTTGTCCTCAGGTGCATCATGTTTATTCTTTGTAATTTTTTCTAATACATATGTATAGCTGCAGTATGATCTGCATCAGCAAACGTCAACTTCAGAATTGGTCTTAATCTAAATTTTCTTTGGTAGTGTCACTAACGTGCATGTAATATGATATAAAATGGATACTTTATGGTCTATTGTCATTGGCTTATTCAGTCAGTTGAGGTAATGAACTTAATTTGGAGCATTATTGTATAAAACACCAAAAACAAACAAAACAGTAAACATTATACATTACAAACTGAATTTGATTGATTCCCATTCAACTATTTTAAGTGTGTCTTGACACAGCTAACTTGCGTAACATAGCTGTGACAGGCTAGTCCAATGGGAGCAGAGATTGATATCAAAAATCAGATGCAACAACGACAATACAGTCAATGTCTCTCAAAGTGGCCAGTCTCTGATCGTTTCATCAATGCTGACGCAAATCATCATGAAATGCAATGGTGCGTCGCTAGTTGCACCATGGAGGTACTGTACGATTGATTCCAATAATATTATGCTTGTCCACTTATATTGCTTAAAAACCGCAATATGCATGTGCATTGTAACGATAGGAACTTGGATTCTTGCATTATTGTTTTCGGTCATGGGTTGTCAATTGAATATGTTCATCTCTTGGCATGACTTTTGATATATCAGATACTTATTACCACCATGTACAAACAAGTGTCTGGTAGTCGGACCCAGATAACCACAAAGTAACCACTAGATACCACTGATCACATGAGTGCAGAAGCTATTGCGACTCAGCCAGTTGTGATGGATGATGAAAAATGCTCATTTAGTGCCTCACTCCTGGGACCTTCACTTTTGCATAATTCTTCGCGATCCACCTGCTTGATGGACGTGATGCGATCGCACCAACGTATCACTGGAATTCTGATGTTGTGAGACAGTCATCCTCAAGTGATCCTGGCGACATGTCAAGTTCAAATATACAATTTCAAGTTCCTGAATATCCTCCAAATTAGCTTGTCGATATTGATAAATACAATTAATATACCTGTTATTCTTGTCAAGTCAAAAATAATTAGGACTATATGACTACGTACACATATTTTTGACATGAATGCACCGACTCTGATCATCCCAGACTCAGTACATATCATATCTCAAATGTTTACTGTGCCTGACTCCTCTAATTTTTCCAACTTTTTAGCTCTAAGGTTGGATAATGATAAATATTCTAACTTGTCAACTAGGTTATGTGACAAGCGTGATGATTTTAGTTTTTTCACAATAAATTTTCCTTTTCTAAACAGCAACATTCCTATGTCGCCAGCATATGGCGTGTTTGTCTCACAACGTATACACTATTCAAGAGCTAGTTGCAGATATGAGGACTTTGTTCACCGAAGTTCGCAGCTGGTCTTCAAATTGCTGGGACAAGAACCAAGACTAATAACTGCTTTCAAGATATTCTGTGGACGTCATCATAATCTAGTTGATAAGTACACTAAATTTGTCACCAACATACAGCAAGACCATTTTGCATGCTAATGTTTTGGAATTCACGACGGGTGCCACATGTGGGGCAGGAAATGCTCACTTATACCGGAACACCTGATTACACCTCCTTATGGCTATATAATGGAGGTTCATGAAGTTTCAGACAATTTTAATTTGCCTGACACTGGACTTTGAGATTGGATAACGGACTTGGTTTTGTTCGCTCGGAATACTTTGTACTTGGGTATTGGTTCCATGTTTATGATCAGAATATCAAGGTTTGTCTAGTCTGCTGTATATATGTTTATATTTCATAACTACATGATTTGTATGGAAATTAGTATAGTATAGATATGTCGTATTAAGAGTGTTTTTGGCTTTACAATGTTTACATTTTTTCAGGATGACTGTTTTGTGACAAGTAGACTACGACGTACTAAGCTGAACGTTTAATTTCTTGCACTGTGATAGATGTTTAATATGTACATATACATTCGTAAATATAGATATAAATGGAAACCGTACTTGATGTCCTGACGTCTGGTGCCATGGAAATAGAAACCGAACATTTCGCACAAAACACATGGTGTGGATTTGGACTGGCTCTTAGTTTCATCATCGATTGTGAATGATTTCTTGTAAAACGAATGGATGACAATAAAAAATAATATATACATACATACACACATGTATGTATTCTAAAATGGCACCTGAAATATGGAATCAAACATATGAATCACTTTATATAGATACCACTCATCAGACACTAGTAGCAAAGTCTTGTTTCTCCTCGCGCTTCAGGCGGGCCACTTTGCAGGGGGTATAGCGATCAATGAGGGCGGGCCTGGACCTCTTTGGCCGGGGGGGGGGGGGGGGAGTGGATGGCGACGCTAGCGCGCCCGGCGCACGAGCACACGCGACACTGGGCGGGACACATCATTAAATATATATGTATGTACAGTCATTATATACAGTCTCTGTAAATTGAGGGTACAGCTTTAGATTCAAATTCACAGCTCTGGACTGTATCAATTTTATGTCCAAAAAGATTATTGTATAAATTTGACTTGACTTGACTGACTTGAGATCATCGGGTAGCTGGTTGTAAATGTAGATGTAAATGTAGGATTCCCCACGGCAAAGTGCATAACGTATTTACACTAATATAATGTACAATGCAATATTTACCAAGCATATCATACCTTACATACATATATAGGTTGTAGTTCAAGTATATGCGGGTATATTCATCACAAATTCAAAGAACAAAATAATATTGAATCATTATATATTGATATATTTATCCGTTCAGCAGAATCTATTTGTTGTTACTATGAATGATTGCACTGCGTCAAACAAATACTAATATCTAGTCTAGCAACACTCTCCAATGATTATACAGGGTCATGTGATTATTGACGATAAATACAAAACTTGGTTTTGTTCGCTCGGAATACTTTGTACTTGGGTATTGGTTCCATGCTTATGATCAGAATATCAAGGTTTGTCTAGTCTGCTGTATATATGTTTATATTTCATAACTACATGATTTGTATGGAAATTAGTATAGTATAGATATGTCGTATTAAGAGTGTTTTTGGCTTTACAATGTTTACATTTTTTCAGGATGACTGTTTTGTGACAAGTAGACTACGACGTACTAAGCTGAACGTTTAATTTCTTGCACTGTGATAGATGTTTAATATGTACATATACATTCGTAAATATAGATATAAATGATTCATATATAAAAGATCAAGCAAATAAGCATCCGTCATATATAAAAAACACGTATGACTTTTTAGATAAAGTTAGAGGGCTTGAACTAGATCCAAATTCTTTACTAATCACTTTAGATGTTGAAAGTATGTATACTAATATAAATCATGAAGAAGGTATCCAAGCAATTAAAAATGCATTCCCGACTTTGGCAAACAATGAACTATTCAAAGGTATAATAGAATTATTGGAAATTTCACTTAAATGTAATGACTTTGAATTTGACGGTAAGACATTCCTACAAGTTTCAGGCACAGCCATGGGTCAGAAATATGCACCTCATTATGCAGATATTTATATGGCTGAATTTGAAAAGCAAGCTTTACAAAAGTGTCCATTCAAACCAGATTGCTATTATAGGTATTTAGATGACATTTTCCTCATTTGGCCACATGGCATTTCCAAATTTCACCAGTTTCTCGAAATTTTCAATTCTCATAGGGCATCAATCAACTTCAAAGCTGAAATTAGTACTGATTCAGTTAATTTTTTGGATATTACTTTGTTCAGGAGCAAAGAAAACACATTAGAAGCAAAAGTTTTCTTCAAGCCAACGGATACTCATCAGTTGTTGCATAAGCTCTCTTTTCATCCAAAACACACTTATAAAGGACTAATCAAGTCCCAAGTTTTTCGATTTTTCCAAATTTGCTCATATCCAGATGATGTTGAATCAGCTTGTCAAATATTATTCAAGGCACTTTCGAAACGTAACTATTCAAAACGTTGGCTTCGCAAAATCAAGAATGAAACATTGAGAATTTTGAACAGTGAGGAAAGACTAGGTGCTGATTTTCAATTGCCCACTTCCAGCTCGTCTGGCTCAAAACCTTGTAATTCTAGACAATGTCAGACATGTCATTTAGTTCCAAATTGTCAAAATTTCTCGGGATCAGTTTGTGAACAGACCTACTTAATCAACTCAGCTTTGGATTGCAACTCAGAAAATATAATTTATCTATACACTTGTAAGCTTTGCGAAAAACAATATGTAGGTGAAACCGGTAAATCACTCAAATTCAGAAACAATCGTCACCGTGCTGCAATAACTAGCTGCAATGAGGAAAATGCATTATACAGTCATCTATCTAAATTTCACAGCAAAACTGAATTTTCCATTGAATGTTTTTCTCTTTTACCAATTGAACAGGTTTCCGATCTTGGTGATGAACTTTTAAACAAACAATGGCGACTTGAAAGGGAATATTGTTGGATTGATACTCTAAGCACTTTCGAACCTCATGGCCTCAACGTTCAAAAATTTACAAAGTATGACCCTTTGAACAAAAGTAAAAATAAATTCGACATGGTGTATATAGTACCCTTCTCAAAAACAGGTGCTCTTTCGGCCCAAATTGTTAAAAAGCATATGAAACAACTCAACAAAAATACTGATGGTGATATTAAAATAGCAACAGCTTACAAGAAGCATCAAAATCTTAAAGAACTTTTAGTCAGAAGCAAACTTAAATAATCCAACAAAATTTGTTCAATGTCGCTCATTGAAATTTCATTGCTTTTACTGTTTTATGTTATGTGTTACTCTTACAATTATCTTGTGCCAGTGCATTTTTTATACTCTCCAAAACATACTTAGCCCGTGCCTAGCATATTGTAAGAGTCAAAACACATTTATAAATATTTTATGAATATTTTGTTTTTCAGTTCATTTTAGTACATTTTGTTTTTATTTCATCGCATTTTATTTGAAGTCTCCTGAAGCAATGCAAGTCAATTTGACACATCTTCAGTTTCAAAAAAACAATTTCATGCCTAATAAAATCTCTGCCTAAGAATCTATTGCTGGAAAGCACCGCAGTAATACCATTTTGAAAATACTTCCTTTCAGCATACTTCAAAAAATATAACTTCAAACGCTAATTATGTTTATCAATCAACTAACTGTTAATTGTTTTACTCAGTGTCAGATACGCATATAAGAAACAATTAAATTCACTAACTGTTAATTATCTATACTCAACATATGTCACTCTTCTTGGCAAACTGTTCTGGAAACTGCTAATTGATTTGCTCAACCATTGGTAAACTGTTAATTGATTTACTCAAACAAAATTGACATTGGCACAAGCCAATATTTCCTATAAATACTGCAACCACAGTAGGTTCTCTAGACTTCCGCACTTGACAAAGGATTCAAATCCGAAACCGGTCGTGCAACAGGCAGAGTACATTGTGAGTAACCTCTTTTATATTGTTTTGTATTATTTTGTTGTGTTTTAGATACTGGTCAGATTATTGACCATATCTTTGCATTCAGGTTTCTTCAAACGTTGTGTTCTCATTTTATACAATTGTTTTTATTTTTCATAACTTTATCCTTTGGTTTTATCATCCAAATCAAACACGTTCTGGTTTTAATACTTTCAAAATTAATTGCTGAAACGTATCATGGCTCTTTCTAAACCTCCTCACTTCCGTTCTTTTTACACTCTTCTTCAATGTTTTCACCACCTGTCACTAATGCTCCAGCAGTCTCAAGGCCAAGTCACCAGGGCTTTCAGTAAAAAACAACAACACCTGGATGACTTCATTAAACCTGCTTGTTCTGGTCCCCTAATCAAACAAAAAATCTCCAAAATTAATCAAAATTGGGTACAAAACGTGACCAAACATTTGGTGGAACACTATGAGAGCTCAATTCAAAACCTTTTGGCCCACATTTCCTCTTTAGGTTTATCAGATTCGGACATTGCAAATTCGGTAGCTCTCGTCATTCAGCAGGCTAAATCTCATTTCGGCAAAAAACTTCAGGCTTCCACCATCCAGAAATTCAAAACCTCTACTCTTTCAAATTCCCCTATTCCAAATTCTAACTCTCAATCAAAACCTCAGACTTGCGAGGTAAAAGGTCACAAACACCCACTTAGTAATTTCTTCCCATGTAATATATCCTATCGTGGTATGAGATTCCCTAGCCTTGAGCACATCTATCAGTATCACAAAGCCCGGTACCATGACTGTCAACACCTAGCCAATCGGATCCTCAGGGCTCCCCATGCAGGAGTGGCCAAACGTTTGGCTAGTGAAATTCCTAGCCTGTCCCCATTCTGGCATAAAAGTAAAAATGGAATCATGCGTCAACTTCTTCAAGTTAAGTTTAATTCTTGCAAATTGTTCCGTGACACTCTGATGGGTCTTCCTGAAGGGTGTCACATTGTCCATCCAGTTCCTGACAGCCACTGGGGTGTTAACCGTCATGGTCAAGGCTCTAACTTCTTTGGCCGCCTCCTAATGGACCTAAAACGTGCCAACTCTCCTACTAACAATCCTAAACCCTCTCGCTCTTCACCTCCATCTTCAAATAACACCCCTCCCTCTGTGTCCACTTCTAACCGCTTCCAACTCCTTGATACCCTCTCTAACCCTCCTTGTCTATCATCATCTGATGATTGGCCACCTCTCTCTCGCTCTTCTCCTGATAACCGCCTTAGTGCCACGCCCAAACGGCGTCCGCGCTCTCCTTCTTCTCCTGAACTCTCACCCTCCTCTCTACCCAAAGGCAAACGCACTCGCTTTGTCTCTCCTAAAAACTCTCCTAACACCACTTTCCATGTCTCTCCTTCCACTATCAGAGGACCCAAAACTCTTTGGGCCCTTCCTAAACTAACCTCCTCCACTGTCATCCTCGGCTCTTCTAACCTTTCTCGCATCACCAAATCCCCTGTCAGTGATATCCAAGTTGTGTCTTATCCTGGAGCTTTGTTCAACCATCTAAGAATGATGTTCACGGCCTGTAAAAAATCATTTGATGCCCCCCAAAACTTAATCTTAAGTGTAGGCCTGAACAATCGAAGCTCCAAACCAAGTGTTACTTCAATTCCAGAACTGAGGAATATGCTCAGCAGTGCTTTCCGAATCTTCCCCCACTCCAAAATTCTCATTCCAAAAATTAACTACTCAGACAATCTTCCGTCTGTAGAGAAACGCAACTTGGATATGATTAACAGGGCTTTGGATGACATGAGTTCACGTTTCAGCAATCTCACAGTTGTTAAACAGTTGGATCCAATCAAGTTTTCTACACAGACAGATAACATTCATTGGACTGAACAAACGGCCAATGAAATGTTGAAATTCTGGCTCAGTCATTTAAACTAAATCATTCTGAGAGTCCACCGAACTCCAGTACGACTAATAATGTTGTAAACCTTTCCAAATTTACACTTTCGGACACACAAATCGCTCTTCTAAATCGTGGTTTGACATTTGTTCCCACACCCAAAATAACATTGGATCCAATTAAACAAGCTGTGCAAGATTTTGGTAAAAAACTCAAACTTCAAAATTATTTTTCTCACCGTCCAAATTCATTCACAAATAGATCAAAATTCACTCCAAAATCTACCTGGACTCCACCGAGTTCCATGATTGACAAGCCCGTTTTAGATTGCATTTCGGCAATATCTAAGGAAATTGAAAACTTGAAAATTCAACCAGAAACCAAAAACCTAACAAAAATGGAATATAAAACTATAAAGAATTTACAAAATAACGTAGACTTGGTAATTAAAAAAGCAGATAAAGGTAGTGCAGTCGTAATTATGGATAGGCAAAATTATATTAATGAAGGCTTTCGTCAATTATACAATCCAGCTCATTACAGAGAAATTGACACTCCTCTTTACCTAGAAAATTCAGCAAAAATAACAAAAATTTTAAAAGGATTACGCAATTCTGGATGCCTTTCTGAAAAAGTATTCCAATTTCTTTTACCACCAGAACGCCCTCGTCAAAGAAGATTTTACATGCTACCTAAAATTCATAAACCCAAAGACTCCTGGCCAATTCCAAATGTAATGCCTCCAGGGCGCCCAATTGTTTCGGACTGCAGCAGTGAATCTGAAAAAGTAGCTATGTATATTGATTCATATATAAAAGATCAAGCAAATAAGCATCCGTCATATATAAAAAACACGTATGACTTTTTAGATAAAGTTAGAGGGCTTGAACTAGATCCAAATTCTTTACTAATCACTTTAGATGTTGAAAGTATGTATACTAATATAAATCATGAAGAAGGTATCCAAGCAATTAAAAATGCATTCCCGACTTTGGCAAACAATGAACTATTCAAAGGTATAATAGAATTATTGGAAATTTCACTTAAATGTAATGACTTTGAATTTGACGGTAAGACATTCCTACAAGTTTCAGGCACAGCCATGGGTCAGAAATATGCACCTCATTATGCAGATATTTATATGGCTGAATTTGAAAAGCAAGCTTTACAAAAGTGTCCATTCAAACCAGATTGCTATTATAGGTATTTAGATGACATTTTCCTCATTTGGCCACATGGCATTTCCAAATTTCACCAGTTTCTCGAAATTTTCAATTCTCATAGGGCATCAATCAACTTCAAAGCTGAAATTAGTACTGATTCAGTTAATTTTTTGGATACTACTTTGTTCAGGAGCAAAGAAAACACATTAGAAGCAAAAGTTTTCTTCAAGCCAACGGATACTCATCAGTTGTTGCATAAGCTCTCTTTTCATCCAAAACACACTTATAAAGGACTAATCAAGTCCCAAGTTTTTCGATTTTTCCAAATTTGCTCATATCCAGATGATGTTGAATCAGCTTGTCAAATATTATTCAAGGCACTTTCGAAACGTAACTATTCAAAACGTTGGCTTCGCAAAATCAAGAATGAAACATTGAGAATTTTGAACAGTGAGGAAAGACTAGGTGCTGATTTTCAATTGCCCACTTCCAGCTCGTCTGGCTCAAAACCTTGTAATTCTAGACAATGTCAGACATGTCATTTAGTTCCAAATTGTCAAAATTTCTCGGGATCAGTTTGTGAACAGACCTACTCAATCAACTCAGCTTTGGATTGCAACTCAGAAAATATAATTTATCTATACACTTGTAAGCTTTGCGAAAAACAATATGTAGGTGAAACCGGTAAATCACTCAAATTCAGAAACAATCGTCACCGTGCTGCAATAACTAGCTGCAATGAGGAAAATGCATTATACAGTCATCTATCTAAATTTCACAGCAAAACTGAATTTTCCATTGAATGTTTTTCTCTTTTACCAATTGAACAGGTTTCCGATCTTGGTGATGAACTTTTAAACAAACAATGGCGACTTGAAAGGGAATATTGTTGGATTGATACTCTAAGCACTTTCGAACCTCATGGCCTCAACGTTCAAAAATTTACAAAGTATGACCCTTTGAACAAAAGTAAAAATAAATTCGACATGGTGTATATAGTACCCTTCTCAAAAACAGGTGCTCTTTCGGCCCAAATTGTTAAAAAGCATATGAAACAACTCAACAAAAATACTGATGGTGATATTAAAATAGCAACAGCTTACAAGAAGCATCAAAATCTTAAAGAACTTTTAGTCAGAAGCAAACTTAAATAATCCAACAAAATTTGTTCAATGTCGCTCATTGAAATTTCATTGCTTTTACTGTTTTATGTTATGTGTTACTCTTACAATTATCTTGTGCCAGTGCATTTTTTATACTCTCCAAAACATACTTAGCCCGTGCCTAGCATATTGTAAGAGTCAAAACACATTTATAAATATTTTATGAATATTTTGTTTTTCAGTTCATTTTAGTACATTTTGTTTTTATTTCATCGCATTTTATTTGAAGTCTCCTGAAGCAATGCAAGTCAATTTGACACATCTTCAGTTTCAAAAAAACAATTTCATGCCTAATAAAATCTCTGCCTAAGAATCTATTGCTGGAAAGCACCGCAGTAATACCATTTTGAAAATACTTCCTTTCAGCATACTTCAAAAAATATAACTTCAAACGCTAATTATGTTTATCAATCAACTAACTGTTAATTGTTTTACTCAGTGTCAGATACGCATATAAGAAACAATTAAATTCACTAACTGTTAATTATCTATACTCAACATATGTCACTCTTCTTGGCAAACTGTTCTGGAAACTGCTAATTGATTTGCTCAACCATTGGTAAACTGTTAATTGATTTACTCAAACAAAATTGACATTGGCACAAGCCAATATTTCCTATAAATACTGCAACCACAGTAGGTTCTCTAGACTTCCGCACTTGACAAAGGATTCAAATCCGAAACCGGTCGTGCAACAGGCAGAGTACATTGTGAGTAACCTCTTTTATATTGTTTTGTATTATTTTGTTGTGTTTTAGATACTGGTCAGATTATTGACCATATCTTTGCATTCAGGTTTCTTCAAACGTTGTGTTCTCATTTTATACAATTGTTTTTATTTTTCATAACTTTATCCTTTGGTTTTATCATCCAAATCAAACACGTTCTGGTTTTAATACTTTCAAAATTAATTGCTGAAACGTATCATGGCTCTTTCTAAACCTCCTCACTTCCGTTCTTTTTACACTCTTCTTCAATGTTTTCACCACCTGTCACTAATGCTCCAGCAGTCTCAAGGCCAAGTCACCAGGGCTTTCAGTAAAAAACAACAACACCTGGATGACTTCATTAAACCTGCTTGTTCTGGTCCCCTAATCAAACAAAAAATCTCCAAAATTAATCAAAATTGGGTACAAAACGTGACCAAACATTTGGTGGAACACTATGAGAGCTCAATTCAAAACCTTTTGGCCCACATTTCCTCTTTAGGTTTATCAGATTCGGACATTGCAAATTCGGTAGCTCTCGTCATTCAGCAGGCTAAATCTCATTTCGGCAAAAAACTTCAGGCTTCCACCATCCAGAAATTCAAAACCTCTACTCTTTCAAATTCCCCTATTCCAAATTCTAACTCTCAATCAAAACCTCAGACTTGCGAGGTAAAAGGTCACAAACACCCACTTAGTAATTTCTTCCCATGTAATATATCCTATCGTGGTATGAGATTCCCTAGCCTTGAGCACATCTATCAGTATCACAAAGCCCGGTACCATGACTGTCAACACCTAGCCAATCGGATCCTCAGGGCTCCCCATGCAGGAGTGGCCAAACGTTTGGCTAGTGAAATTCCTAGCCTGTCCCCATTCTGGCATAAAAGTAAAAATGGAATCATGCGTCAACTTCTTCAAGTTAAGTTTAATTCTTGCAAATTGTTCCGTGACACTCTGATGGGTCTTCCTGAAGGGTGTCACATTGTCCATCCAGTTCCTGACAGCCACTGGGGTGTTAACCGTCATGGTCAAGGCTCTAACTTCTTTGGCCGCCTCCTAATGGACCTAAAACGTGCCAACTCTCCTACTAACAATCCTAAACCCTCTCGCTCTTCACCTCCATCTTCAAATAACACCCCTCCCTCTGTGTCCACTTCTAACCGCTTCCAACTCCTTGATACCCTCTCTAACCCTCCTTGTCTATCATCATCTGATGATTGGCCACCTCTCTCTCGCTCTTCTCCTGATAACCGCCTTAGTGCCACGCCCAAACGGCGTCCGCGCTCTCCTTCTTCTCCTGAACTCTCACCCTCCTCTCTACCCAAAGGCAAACGCACTCGCTTTGTCTCTCCTAAAAACTCTCCTAACACCACTTTCCATGTCTCTCCTTCCACTATCAGAGGACCCAAAACTCTTTGGGCCCTTCCTAAACTAACCTCCTCCACTGTCATCCTCGGCTCTTCTAACCTTTCTCGCATCACCAAATCCCCTGTCAGTGATATCCAAGTTGTGTCTTATCCTGGAGCTTTGTTCAACCATCTAAGAATGATGTTCACGGCCTGTAAAAAATCATTTGATGCCCCCCAAAACTTAATCTTAAGTGTAGGCCTGAACAATCGAAGCTCCAAACCAAGTGTTACTTCAATTCCAGAACTGAGGAATATGCTCAGCAGTGCTTTCCGAATCTTCCCCCACTCCAAAATTCTCATTCCAAAAATTAACTACTCAGACAATCTTCCGTCTGTAGAGAAACGCAACTTGGATATGATTAACAGGGCTTTGGATGACATGAGTTCACGTTTCAGCAATCTCACAGTTGTTAAACAGTTGGATCCAATCAAGTTTTCTACACAGACAGATAACATTCATTGGACTGAACAAACGGCCAATGAAATGTTGAAATTCTGGCTCAGTCATTTAAACTAAATCATTCTGAGAGTCCACCGAACTCCAGTACGACTAATAATGTTGTAAACCTTTCCAAATTTACACTTTCGGACACACAAATCGCTCTTCTAAATCGTGGTTTGACATTTGTTCCCACACCCAAAATAACATTGGATCCAATTAAACAAGCTGTGCAAGATTTTGGTAGAAAACTCAAACTTCAAAATTATTTTTCTCACCGTCCAAATTCATTCACAAATAGATCAAAATTCACTCCAAAATCTACCTGGACTCCACCGAGTTCCATGATTGACAAGCCCGTTTTAGATTGCATTTCGGCAATATCTAAGGAAATTGAAAACTTGAAAATTCAACCAGAAACCAAAAACCTAACAAAAATGGAATATAAAACTATAAAGAATTTACAAAATAACGTAGACTTGGTAATTAAAAAAGCAGATAAAGGTAGTGCAGTCGTAATTATGGATAGGCAAAATTATATTAATGAAGGCTTTCGTCAATTATACAATCCAGCTCATTACAGAGAAATTGACACTCCTCTTTACCTAGAAAATTCAGCAAAAATAACAAAAATTTTAAAAGGATTACGCAATTCTGGATGCCTTTCTGAAAAAGTATTCCAATTTCTTTTACCACCAGAACGCCCTCGTCAAAGAAGATTTTACATGCTACCTAAAATTCATAAACCCAAAGACTCCTGGCCAATTCCAAATGTAATGCCTCCAGGGCGCCCAATTGTTTCGGACTGCAGCAGTGAATCTGAAAAAGTAGCTATGTATATTGATTCATATATAAAAGATCAAGCAAATAAGCATCCGTCATATATAAAAAACACGTATGACTTTTTAGATAAAGTTAGAGGGCTTGAACTAGATCCAAATTCTTTACTAATCACTTTAGATGTTGAAAGTATGTATACTAATATAAATCATGAAGAAGGTATCCAAGCAATTAAAAATGCATTCCCGACTTTGGCAAACAATGAACTATTCAAAGGTATAATAGAATTATTGGAAATTTCACTTAAATGTAATGACTTTGAATTTGACGGTAAGACATTCCTACAAGTTTCAGGCACAGCCATGGGTCAGAAATATGCACCTCATTATGCAGATATTTATATGGCTGAATTTGAAAAGCAAGCTTTACAAAAGTGTCCATTCAAACCAGATTGCTATTATAGGTATTTAGATGACATTTTCCTCATTTGGCCACATGGCATTTCCAAATTTCACCAGTTTCTCGAAATTTTCAATTCTCATAGGGCATCAATCAACTTCAAAGCTGAAATTAGTACTGATTCAGTTAATTTTTTGGATACTACTTTGTTCAGGAGCAAAGAAAACACATTAGAAGCAAAAGTTTTCTTCAAGCCAACGGATACTCATCAGTTGTTGCATAAGCTCTCTTTTCATCCAAAACACACTTATAAAGGACTAATCAAGTCCCAAGTTTTTCGATTTTTCCAAATTTGCTCATATCCAGATGATGTTGAATCAGCTTGTCAAATATTATTCAAGGCACTTTCGAAACGTAACTATTCAAAACGTTGGCTTCGCAAAATCAAGAATGAAACATTGAGAATTTTGAACAGTGAGGAAAGACTAGGTGCTGATTTTCAATTGCCCACTTCCAGCTCGTCTGGCTCAAAACCTTGTAATTCTAGACAATGTCAGACATGTCATTTAGTTCCAAATTGTCAAAATTTCTCGGGATCAGTTTGTGAACAGACCTACTCAATCAACTCAGCTTTGGATTGCAACTCAGAAAATATAATTTATCTATACACTTGTAAGCTTTGCGAAAAACAATATGTAGGTGAAACCGGTAAATCACTCAAATTCAGAAACAATCGTCACCGTGCTGCAATAACTAGCTGCAATGAGGAAAATGCATTATACAGTCATCTATCTAAATTTCACAGCAAAACTGAATTTTCCATTGAATGTTTTTCTCTTTTACCAATTGAACAGGTTTCCGATCTTGGTGATGAACTTTTAAACAAACAATGGCGACTTGAAAGGGAATATTGTTGGATTGATACTCTAAGCACTTTCGAACCTCATGGCCTCAACGTTCAAAAATTTACAAAGTATGACCCTTTGAACAAAAGTAAAAATAAATTCGACATGGTGTATATAGTACCCTTCTCAAAAACAGGTGCTCTTTCGGCCCAAATTGTTAAAAAGCATATGAAACAACTCAACAAAAATACTGATGGTGATATTAAAATAGCAACAGCTTACAAGAAGCATTAAAATCTTAAAGAACTTTTAGTCAGAAGCAAACTTAAATAATCCAACAAAATTTGTTCAATGTCGCTCATTGAAATTTCATTGCTTTTACTGTTTTATGTTATGTGTTACTCTTACAATTATCTTGTGCCAGTGCATTTTTTATACTCTCCAAAACACACATGTATGTATTCTAAAATGGCACCTGAAATATGGAATCAAACATATGAATCACTTTATATAGATACCACTCATCAGACACTAGTAGCAAAGTCTTGTTTCTCCTCGCGCTTCAGGCGGGCCACTTTGCAGGGGGTATAGCGATCAATGAGGGCGGGCCTGGACCTCTTTGGCCGGGGGGGAGTGGATGGCGACGCTAGCGCGCCCGGCGCACGAGCACACGCGACACTGGGCGGGACACATCATTAAATATATATGTATGTACAGTCATTATATACAGTCTCTGTAAATTGAGGGTACAGCTTTAGATTCAAATTCACAGCTCTGGACTGTATCAATTTTATGTCCAAAAAGATTATTGTATAAATTTGACTTGACTTGACTGACTTGAGATCATCGGGTAGCTGGTTGTAAATGTAGATGTAAATGTAGGATTCCCCACGGCAAAGTGCATAACGTATTTACACTAATATATGTACAATGCAATATTTACCAAGCATAGCATACCTTACATACATATATAGGTTGTAGTTCAAGTATATGCGGGTATATTCATCACAAATTCAAAGAACAAAATAATATTGAATCATTATATATTGATATATTTATCCGTTCAGCAGAATCTATTTGTTGTTACTATGAATGATTGCACTGCGTCAAACAAATACTAATATCTAGTCTAGCAACACTCTCCAATGATTATACAGGGTCATGTGATTATTGACGATAAATATTGAGTACTGCTTTCCTTGTATTCAACTCTAGATTAATGTTTTCAAGATGCTGAACTATAATTTGATCGGCATAGCTCTGTGAAGAATGACTGAATAATTCTCATTGTAACGGAGCCAACGATAATTGCAAGGGAGTTTGCACAATGATTTGACGTTGCCATGAAAGTTCTAATTTAGTGGCTGCAGACACGTGGGAGAAACAGGACAAGTGAGAGTGGTAAATAATGCATCGAGTTTATCGCCTGTTCGAGGACTGACCCAGTGATTTGTAATACAGGGTAAATGTCTGCTGTTGGTCACATGACGTAGTATCATTCATGAAAGGATAATGAAATGGAAAATATAACATTCGACATAGTACTTGGATTCGAGAATATTATATTGTTCTCCATGTTTTCAGACCCTAAGGTATTTTGGTATTTATTAGGTGCGTACATTATGTACTGTGTTTTTAAAGGTTGATTAGCCTAAAATATATCTAATCTGAAAAAGTAATCAAGTTGCATGAAAGGCGCTGATTAAAGTGATCAATAATCAGTAATGACCTATTTGTTATATGACGATATTTTGCCCTGATGTTCTCGGTGAAATATATTACTTTTTGGTGATATGATCACTTTTTTTTCTGATTCTGATTACTTTCATAAAAAAAAGTAACAAAGTAATTGGGTTGAATAAAACTGGCCGATTAATTTATTCAAGATTCTGATTACTCTTGATCGCATTAATCAGTATTTTTTGTGGGTGAAGTCAAGTTTATTTGTTCCACGTGTCCTGCAAGTGACCTACACCACATAAGAACCGATGATAAAACATGTACATATTTTTTCCTGGCACAGTATGTGTATTACAATGAATTCTGCGTATTACACAATTTTAATACCAAGTTTATATTTGGAAGACTATATTGTCATATTTCTTCTATTAATAATCCATGACCATCAATCTCAAGTGACTTCATTTGGATTGTACGCTCGGTAATAGATACACAACAGCACAGTTAATGTTCCCAGCACTTGGAACTCGTCCTTACGTGAATGTTGTTCATTATTTCTGGGTATTCTTATTTATCAATATCATCAGCATATTGTGCATTCGATCTCAACAACAAAATTGTTCTAAATCCCAAATTGGAATACACAATATTTGGATTAAATTTTGTAAAGATTTTTGAGAGTATGACCATTAAGTAGGTCAGTTGATGTATGAAAACTTGCCAATACACAATTTGAGAGGTAATAAAATATTATCAACAAATGAGTCAGGAAACATGGAACCTTACTCACTGATAAATAATATCTGATAAAATTCACCGCAACTAGAATTGTGTCAATATTAGAGAAGATGGATCTTGTAATCTACATTGACAGCTGTGCTCGGTCATTCGTATGGGAGCAGAATCTGTATCGGAATCTATTTGCAACAACGTCTACTCGCTTAAAACTGCGATTGCATGTGCACACTGAAGGTATCGGATTGACTTCACGATAAGATCTATTCTGGGTGCTGGGTTATCTGTTGGAATATATATTTCCATATATTGACATGTTCAAATATACATATACTGCCTTATTCATGTCATTATTGATCATTTATTCATTTCCACTCTGTTATAACGGTAGTTTCTGGTGTGTAATAGTCAGTCCCGGATGAACCACATAATTCTTCACTGATTACCCGAGATCCCCCGAGAGCAGACGTGTCAGATATCGCGACTAAGCTAATTGTGACGAATGATGGAAAATGAATCCTTGATCACTCTCATTTATTCCGTCACTCCTGGGACATCTGCTTGCGCATAACTCTTCACGAACGTTCTGCTTGTTTGATGCTATGTGATTGCATCAACGTTCCTGATATTGTGAAAGTATGATATTGTGAGGGAGTCGCTCCAAGCCATCTCATCTTCACGACACAATACCATTATTGAAGATAACTATATTAAAAAATACTCACACTCTGCGATGGTCACTACACTTTGGACACTAATTTTAAAATACGACTTGATACATTTGTAATCATGTTATTAGTATTCATTGATAACCGACTAGGGTTAAAATGACTGCTTTTGTGAAGATGTGGACTGCATATATATATACGTTACTGAACACGGGATACTCGAGCGTTTCCATGTAATGTTCGTTAAATGGTAAAAATTCATTAATTTGCACACATCCTTTCGGTATCAAAACTCCCCAGGCCTATCTGTAGTCATCACATATCACTTTGAAAGGTTTTGTTCCAACTTATTTCTCAACAGACGGATTATACTTGAGAATCATGTATTACACAGCTATTGACTCCCGAAGTACTCGTCCAATTATAAGTATTTTAATCGTACGTCAAACGTCAAAATATTCATCAATATTTACAATGAATAATCGGGGACAATACCCCCGAAATTATTCAACTTAAAGTGATATTGGCAGAAAGTTGTGGATTTTGCCATACTTTTCTGATTGAATGAAGAAGAAAAGTTATAAATCTGCACTTGTATGCCCAAACAGATGCCCCTTTCTAATTGATTTCGTTGCGAGTTTCTGGTGGATAGTTTGAGTTTGTTTACATTTCTGCCATTCTCGGTGCTTTGTATCCCTTAATGCAATGCGATTCCAGCTTAATCGTAAATGGTCGAGCGTGACTAGGTTAAGTAAGAGGTAACTCTGAGTGGCGCACATAAAAGAAAATCGGCTGCTAAAACTGTCATATACTTAATTTATCCCTCTGATCAACCATAGTTTGTTTTGTAACCTATTTTTCTGATACTACAGGCATATATGTAATTGATTTTTTTAAAAAAATTATGCCATTATCACTTTGAGAGATTATGCTGTGTTTTGAGACGCGTCGCCAATGTACATGTACTGACACACGGGAGATTCAGGACAAGTGAGTCTCTCAGACTCGCCTGTGCAAGGAATGACCTAAATGATGTGCAATATGATCAACGAGCTGGACACATTACCTGGAAAATGCAGGTTATTGCAAGCCGCCTCAGCGGCTATATACAACACACGCGCCAGGAAAGTTCTTTGACGGCTGTCATTTTCAATGTAACCAGTAGTCACTGAATTAAATTGATTACATGTTGATTTCCACAAAATAGCTTCCAAGAAGTTCTGAGCTTTCTTCGATTCAGTCAACAAGCTATCAATAATTTAATATTTCGCGACATTTTCAATATCTCGTTATATTCCATATTAATTTTTTTTTAAATCGTATGTTCACTGGTAGCATGGTATCAGATGATGCAGCGTAGCCGCTTATGAAAATGAAAATGTAGAACAAATGTAAAACGGATTGCTTTATATTGGATATTGCACATTACATGTACATTTTGTGCACGATACTGTATACAGAAAATGAAGTCTTGATAATACAAAAGAATGATGCACAATGTATTTGGATACGCAAATCGGTACCTCGCGGCTGCAATTTCCTGTGACCATATACTAACCTGCTTATACTTGTTGTGAGTATACACATAACAATTAAACACGAAGTATTTGTTTTAATGTTTATAATGAGCTGTGACCATTCTGTTGGGTTCTATCCAAAAATGTTTTATTTTAGGTATCTCATCGCGTAATCAAAATCTAGTTGTGCAGTTGTTGGTGGGTTGTTACATACACCCATATTGTCTCAAGCCATAAACTGATTTATCTTTAGATAAATGTATTAATCGATATCCATGATTTGAAATATCCTCTTTGATACCCAATAGATCTCGTCGACCTGTGAGTGATGTTACTGTAGCGGACGTGACAGGTATTTATTCCTCGTGTTATGCAGAGGTTGAAGCACATTATACACCATTAACATCATTGAACATATTTTTTTTGTCAGCGGACCATTTCCGATGAAAAAAAAACAGGTCATAATACTGCTCTATACATGATGATATATCTGTATTGGACTACTTTCTGTGTATACCTCAGAATAATATTATGTGGAAGAACCACCTAGGCAAGAATATCTCTTGTATAATTAATTCATGATCCTCATTCCCAAGTGGGTTTATTTGAAATGTTCGCTCTGTACCAGAAACACAAAATCGCGTTTACTGTCCCCAGTAGATCTCATGTACATGAACCTATGTGCATTCTTTGCAAGTATATCTATATTTTAATATGTTTTAAATATTGTAAACTCAACGTAAAATTGCCCCCTATTTATAATTCATTTGAGACTGTTACTAATGTACATATAATGTGATATAAAATGGATACAGCATGAAGTATTATGTCATTTTTAAATAGATAAATTGAAGTGATGAAACCTGTTTGGAACATTACTAAATAAAACGTCATTAACCATGTTAACGAAAGAGACAAATGATTATAATATAATATAATATGATATACCGGTAATATAATATACCGGTAATATAATATAGACATATGTGGCTTGGTTGAGTGCAATATCAATTTTTATATCCCAGTATCATATAATTTTCTGAATTGCAATAAAAAGTGGTATTGTACGAAATCTAGCTTCAATATTTGTTTTAGTATCCGACAATAGTTAAATCGTGTCCATCAACTCCTACTCACAAGCACACCCATAAAGAACTTACAATATTTTCAAAGCCCGAGGTATGTTTCTGAAGTCTTTAAAACAAATATAACAACAAATGTAGCAGCGGACCCGTGGAAGTTATTATGTTCTGCTCGATGGACCAAGATAAGATTACGCGGGTCACGTGCAGAAATTTATACGTACATTTATGGGAGCTCACGTGACAGGTGTATACTAATTCAGCTATTCAATTTGTGCACTAACACGTGACGGTTGTATACTACTGGGCAGTTGTATACTAATTCCATCAGGTGTACAGTAGAAACAACTAAATTTAACACACTGTCTTCCCCTGATCACGCCAGTGTGTCTTCTGATAAACTGCTTGATCGGGCTTTGTTTCCATTGCAAAATGTATTTTACGTTTGTTATTGGAATCATCAAAATTTGGCTGTATTGGTGGTAATAGATTGATACTTACACTATCGCCGTATAATAAAATATGATATGGATACGTCATAAATTGTTGCGTCGTAACTCTCTCCTGGTGCAGATTATTTAGTGCAGATTATTTAGCGCAAACATCAAACTGGGCGACGAAATATGGATTAATTCAATTCATCTATGATAAATGTGTCAAAATCAGTTGACGATCTTGAAATTTGCATAACACAGCTGTGATCGGTCAATTGTATTGGAACAGATATCACTATCGAAAACAAATCAGAATCCATTTGCAACAACGAAAATAGTCAATGTCTATAACTTAACAGTCACTAATCATTTCATCTAATTGCTGAAGCAATTCAATGATAAAATTAGCCCAAAAGCTGAGACAGGTTACAGGACAATATATGTTTTATATTTTAGATATTAGCCATTTTATCCCGTTTACCTTTGAAATAGGGTCACTGGTCAAATTCAAAGTCAGCAATATTCAGCATATGTCATTTTCTATATGTCTACAGATGATTTCTAAGCTGTAAAGTCGATAATAAGCGAGATATTAGCCATTTTGAGCAAATGACCTTGAAAATGAGGTCAAAGGTCAAATTCAACGTCATCAGAAT
This sequence comes from Terebella lapidaria, assembly GCA_949152475.1. Taxonomy (NCBI): domain Eukaryota; kingdom Metazoa; phylum Annelida; class Polychaeta; order Terebellida; family Terebellidae; genus Terebella; species Terebella lapidaria. The sequence continues at coordinate 33,015,816 of OX424560.1, forward strand.
TCGGCATATATCATGTCCCATATGACCATAATTGATTTCTAAGCTGTAAAGTCAATAATAAGCCAGATATCAGCCATTTTGTGCATATGACCTTGAAAATGAAGTCAAAGGTCAAATTCAAGGTCACCAAAATATTCAGCATATATCATTTCCTATATGTTCACTATGGATTCCTAAGCTGTAAAGTCAATAATGAGTGAGATATTAGCCATTTTGAGCTCTGACTTTCGAAATAAAGTCAAGGTCAAATTCAACGTCATCAAAATATTCAGTGTATATCATTTTCTATATGTCCACAATTGGTTCCAAAGCTATAAAGTCAATAGTGAAGCAATATATTAGCCATTTTGTCTTTTGACTTTGAAAATGGGGTCAAAAGTCGAATTCAATGTCATGGTAATATTCAGCATATATCATTTTCTATATGTTCACAATTGATTCCTAAGCTGTAAAGTCGATAATAAGCGAGATATTAGTAATTTTGTCCTGTGACCTTGAAATTTAGGTCAAAGGTCAAATTCAAGGTCACGAGAAAAATCTGTATATATCATTTCCTATATGTTCATAATTGATTCCTAAGCTGTAAAATCGATAATAAGCGTGATATTAGCCATTTTTTCCTGTGACCTTGAAAATTCAAGGTCACGATAATATTCAGAATACAACATTTCTTATATGTTGACAATTGATGCCTAAGCTGGAGAGTCGATAATTAGCGAGATATTAGCCATTTTGTCATGTCACCTTGAAAATGAGGTGAAAAGTCAAATTCAAAGTCCTGAGAATATTCAGCATATATCACTTCCTAAATGTCCACAGTTGATTCCTAATCTCTAATCTCAATATTAAGTGAGATATTTGGAACGAGACAATCAGAGATTGCAGACCCTCGCCCTTCCAGATTTAGTTACTGAAATTATGAGTTTATGACCCTTAAATTTTCGACAGGGGCGATAATAAGGGATTTTGGCCGTACTATCATTGGTCCTACAAATGATCACAAAATGGCCATAAAAAATACAAAAATCATGGGAGAAACATTCATCAATAAACGTAGAGTGCTTGCGATTTTTCTATCTTGAACATATTCTCGATACTTGAAATACTACAAATCAGCGATAATTTTACCTATCGGGGCGAGGGTAAAAATGTGCCCCATGATAAAGCACAGGAGAATTTAACATGCGAAAGTCCCATGTGGGCCGAGTTTGGGGCCAAAGTGGCCCACTTCGAGCGATTCAAGGTCAATAAAACTTGTATACATCTCATGGGTACATCTGAGAAATGTTATGCATCAATAAGAAAAAAAGTTAACAGATTTTGAGAAAATTACCGTCAAAGTCCAAAATTGGCCATTTTTCGTAAAAAAAGATGGCCGCCATTTTGGAAATATCGCGAAAATAAAAAAAAAACTATAAAATAATTCCCTCTCGAAATATTTTTAGGCATTTTTGTGAAAAATTTCAGAAAGATTCGACCGTAAACTTTTTTACAGACGGACGGACGGACGGACGACGGACGCAACGCCATGGAAATAGGTTATCAGACCATAAGTCCGGTAACCTAAAAACACGATAACACATTTATTCGCTGCACATCCGCTCTCGAATAATTTTCGCGAATCACCTGTTTTGTTGAACATTAGGCCTAAAAAAAATTATTTTCTGTTTCTCGTCCTCCTATTTTTACAAAACTGGGTAGGGAGGGACTTTTTATTTTTGCAAAAAATACCGTCCTCAGCTCAAGAGAAAATTGGGTAGGGAGGCACTTTTTATTTTTTATTTTTGGTGGGACGACATTTCACACATATGAAAATAAATTTGATTTATTGATTGATTGAAAAAACACTTGCGCACAGACGCATTCAAGCCCGAATAAATCAAGCCTGTAGAACTGAAATCATGTGTAACACATGACTTTAATGAATTCATTACTAGAGAGTTGATTTATTTGGGCTTGAAACCTTTTGGCCGGGCCCCTTGGCACTACTGGTGTGCCATCATCCTAGCAGGATGGTTTAGTAGTAATATAGTAGTAGTATGATTATTATCAAAAACCGTCAGTTGATAATATATATCAATGATGAGTAATTGTGGAGAACTGTTCTATCATTTAATATGTCCATGGAAGTATTCATGAAAAATATAGTAAATAACTTCTTGATCACAATTTTATATGTATTATTATACACACGTAACCACATAGAACAACTGTTTTTGAAATGTGGTAGTGTCTTTGTCTCATTTGGCGGAGAGTGAAAACAAGGAGGTAAGTTAAATATATGCCTAAGTTGCATGCTGTTAATTGGTGTCTCGACCATTCACTATCCTACGGAAGTCCATAGGTGACATGCGCGTAAAATTTTTCTATGTTTTGTCCAGCAAAAAGCTAGCACGTTCGAACGTGGAAGCATTTAACACTATCACGTTCGCACGTGGAAACAGTTAAGGCTATTGCATTCACACGTGGAAAGTCCGATGTTACCACGTTCACACGTGGTAGCATTAATTTTAAAGCTTCCACGTTCGCACGTGGAAACTTCAGTAGCTACCACGTTCGCACGTGCAAAGATTTGGGTGTGGTAGCCTCAAATGCTTCCACGTGTGAACGTGGTAGCTTTGAATCTTTCTACGTTTGAACGTAGAAACCTAAACCTTACTACGTGCGAACGTGGAAAGGTATAAATGCTTCCACGTTTGAACGTGGTAGCTTCGAAACTTTCTACGTGTGAACGTAGAAACCTAAATTTTTCTACGTCCGAACGTGGAAAGGTATAATGTTTCCATGTGTGAACGTGGTAGCTTTGAAATTCTCTACGTGTGAACGTGGAAACCTACATCTTTCTACGTACGAACGTGAAAGCATATAATGTTTCCACGTGTGAACGTGGTAGCTTTGGACTTTCTACGTGTGAACGTGGAAGCCTAAAACTTTCTACGTGCGAACGTGATATTTTTTTATTAAGTTTTGAAGTTACCACGTGTGAACGTGATAGCGCTGAATACTTCCACGTGCGAACGTGGTAGTTTTGAACTTTCTACGTTCGTACGTGCAAGGTTTTTAATAGAAAAAAAACCACAAATTTTTTTCCCGCACATGTCACCTATGGGCTTCCATACTACGGAAGTCCTCAAAATAGGGGCGGGAACATTTTTTATTTGAGAATCGCAAATAAAAAAATCCGGGAGGCTGCTTTTGAACACAGGCGGGCGGGGACGAGAAACATAAAATTAATTATTTTAGGCCTTATGGGATCGCACCAATGTTTCTTTGAAATTCTGATCTGGTGCGGCAGTCGCAACAGGCCATGTCATATTATTATGTATAGGATACACCTAAACATCACGTTCTGCTATATGATAAATCCCAGATTCAGTACATTTAAACACACACGTAGCTAAAACTCAACAATTGTCTAACTTTCCAACCGCACAAGTTCCTGACATCTCAATAATATCAGATACATGATGGCATAATATGGATTCAATATTGATTGGATCATCAAGACGATCTATGAACTGTATCATTCCACAGTCAGCGGGATCGATATACTTATCAATATGTACATGTGCTGATATTTCTAGTGTATTATTAGTACTTTAGTTAATTTAGATCTAATTGTGTTTTGCTTAGACTAAATAAAATACTTGTGTAAACTGACGTTATTGTAAAAAAATATTGCAGATGAATTCACCGATGTAAACACCAATTATATACTTCATATTAAAATATCAATAATATTATACTACATTGTATACTATACAACAACAAGAGCATTTGTAAATACGCCGTCATTTATCACGTACTATTCAAACCTCAAAATACCAACAGGTATGAAAAATTCGCAGATCAACACTAATTAATCACAATCATTCATAATAGTTGACTCACGGAGACAACATATGTGGTAGAAATTCAGACCATTGTTGTTATTACTGTGTTACCTATGACTGGAACAGATGACGCCCTGCGATCGTAGGCACTGGGTCTCGTGTTTATGAATGTGACACTCGGCTTGATGTACTGTGTCTCTGGGTACAAAAAGAGGACGTGGTGAACTCTGCTCGCGTGAGAACAAAGTGAACACTTCATATAACATCATTCGGCTGTATTGATTGTAGTAGGTTGATACTTAAAATCATGCTATTAATGTCTTTGTAAATGGTACTATATATATATATATATATATATTTATCCCCATTAGGACAAGTGAGTTTGAGTAGCAGATGTTTTGTATCTGAGCTCCTTATCAAGTTACAGCTTTTACATATCAGAAATGCTAAATGAGCGATGTCTTCTAAACGCTGGTACGCTGGTATACTGGTACAAGCATTGTGAGGCTTATTGAGGCATACACGAAATGAGCAGTATTGTTGAGTTCATGCACCTTGCAATCTTTGTACCAGCATACCAGTGTACCAGCGTTTAGAAGACATCGCTAAATGAGGACATAAAGGAGGCTTACTTCTGACGAGAAGCACATGCAGGGATGTCGTTCAGATATCCCGTATTCAGCAACTTCGGCTCTCTTCAGGGACAATCGTGTGTTGTGTTCTGTGGGAAGCAGTGTGTCATAAAACTGTCGCAATCGCAATCAGCATAACAGTACCCATAACGTGATGAATTCAATTTCTCCATAGTCAATTCCCCCTTTTCGAGTAGCAACGTTCCTACGTCTCCAGCATATGCTGTGTTTCTCTCACAACTTATATGTCAATCCAGAGCTAGGTGCAAATATGAGGACTTTGTTCACAGAAGTTCCGACCTGGTCTAAACTGCTGCGAAAGGATATGTTTACCAACATGAAAAATCTGTGGACGTCATCACGATCCAGTGGAGTAAACCAATAGTATTCAATTCGCGTTCTTGTACTACATTTGAATGAATTTCGTAATTCGACATGGTGTTAATTCACAAACTGTAGAGAACAAAGAGCCTAAAATACCAAGAGGCGGCACTCCCATTCGACCATATGGTGACAAATAAAACAAAAGACAGCATCGCCAGAGAATGAGCGACCTGCTCACCCACAGACGTGACTGCTCAAGACAGTTCGGCCCAAGTATCGTACACTGCTCCTTAATACTACTCGTCCACTGAAAACATACCATTCAATCCGTCTGTCACCTTTTCAATCCTTATTGAATACAGAGGAAAGCGCAGGATATGATACTTGGGCCGACAGGGCCAGCGGCCCAAGTATCATATCCTGCGCCATCCTCTATATTCAATAAGGATTAAAAAGGCGCGAGACGTATTAAATTATGTTTTCATTGGACGAGTGGTATTAAGGAGCAGCGTACGTTACTTTACTAGCTTGCAATATCTTGTGAGTTTTATGTTGAACCACTGGAGGAGTGGCCGTGCCCGCTCACCAAGGTGCGGTATTCGACTTTTACCATGGTGATCTAACCCCCCTCATTGGCTAGATAGGCCCCTAGCACCAACTCAAACATACCATAGCTAATGTGCTCATTGTCTCCCCGGAGGGGAGACTTCTTAAACGCTCTCTGAGAATCCCATGGGGAAATACTCTTCGACTGGGGGAAAAAGCTGCTTTCGAAGAGAAAATATTTTGAACGATTGTTTTACAGTGTTGGACGCAAACAATTAAGTTAATTAATATAATCTGATGAATATTACCCTCGAATGGAGCAAATTCTCATCACTATATATCGCCGGTTTACGTGAAAATTTGCGTGTCAGCGGGTTTCGAGAATACATAGGCTTACATCAACACGGTGTGCATTCAGCCAACTGGGTACGACAATCGTCCTGACTATCGAGCAATCGCTCACTTCTCATGTTTATACTGTATACTGTATATATGCGCAAGAAATTAAATTAGAAATTAACAGTTCTTGAAGGAAGAGCGCTACAGCGTATTGGCTTCTTATCCGGGGAGATCTGGTGCTCTGCACCAGGTATGATTCTTGTACCGCACCTTAAACGCCCGCTCTTGGTATATTAGGCTCTTTGCTAGAGAATGGGTATAGGGCGGTGAAGCAGAAGTATAAGGCGTCACCTGGAATAAACAACTGATAAACCTGTTATCGCTCGCTTTTTAACAGCGTCAACACGGTGGCTAGGCGTTACGCGTTATTCAGGGAGTACCGCGTAAAATCGTGAGTATTACGCGTTATTCGTGAGGAAATGTCACAGGAAACGACACAGGTCCCCACTTCAACTAGCTAAAATTAAGGAAAAGGTTCATTTTCTTCCTAAAACTTTGTTTCCACGGAACACCCAATGAGCAGGCATCACGTATGTTATCAAGAATTACATGCAATCGTCGTTATATTTACGAAAATGGGCACAGAGATCGTGATAACACCCGCATGCTTGCGATTCGTTTGTGGAATATCAACGGTTATCGATTGAAACCAACGAATTGTATGTCGGTAAACAATAAAATGCTCGGAGAAATCTTTCTTCATCGTTACACCATTCAACCAGTTGTTTTAATCGAGTATTTTATAAACTAAGAAGGTTTTTGTGGTTTACGCATATCAGCCTGAGGGAGAAAACCTGCACACACGTTACAGCATGAGGAAGCATGTGAGCATTGTCGGGGATGGTAGCATTGGTAGAGCTGGAAATGCATAAATGGAGATTTTTCAAGAATGATTTGAGGCTGCACATGCTTCAAGTACTGACGATACTCCTCATTTATCATTATCGTCAATATGTTGCTCCATATCTTCATAAATCTTGAATTGGCGATGTAAGATCCACATTACAGTAATTAATTCAGTTAAAAATGTTCGGTGATTATTATCAGAAAATTAATCAATCAGGATGAGCCATCTGCTCTTGCATGTCATGTACACATGTAGCTAGGTGTTTCATTAAGTGTCTCCAACCCCTGCTGTTCCGGATACTGATTAAGATGCTAAGTCCCACCAGGAGACTGTAATCACAGCTAGTCTGGTGTTTATTCAATGTACATGTACAAGGGAGGAGTCAGAATCAAATTTATGTGCTCTTGTACATATACATGCCAGCAAGGCTTCCAATAAAGGCAGTTTTGGATTTGACTCCAGACTATCCACATTGTTGTTGTCCATGTTGTCTGTTTGTGCAAACACAGAACCCTGGCCGACTGGCTTTGGCCAGTCCGGCCTGGACAGAAATAAAGACTTGTAAAGTTTGTGAATATGGAGAAAATCACAAATTTTACAGCGACACCGAGAATTCTTATCAGGTATTTTACACAGAATGCCACCAAATGCAAACATTATCTCTTGAATTTGAATGTAATTCATCAATGGATCAGTAAAACAGAGGAAAATTCACATTAGAAAAGAAATATCCCATAGATTGATACCTACATTCATACCACTGAGTCGGTGTCACTGCTAGCGGACGTTAAATCTGTCCCCGTGGATACCATCAACTCAGTAGCCTTTGGCTATTGATTGGGCACTTATGTACTTGTCATATATCTGTTCCATGGGGTTCGTTTCGGATTTCTGAAATATTTTCATAGGTTGTTGGGCAGTTGTATACTAATTCCATCAGGTGTACAGTAGAAACAACTACATTTAACACACTGTCTGCCTCTGATGACGCCAGTGTGTGTTTGGATAAACTATTTGGTCAGGCTTTGTTTCTATTGCAAAATGTTGTATTTTACGTTTGTTATTGGCATCATCAAAATCTACTGTATTTGTGGTGATAGATTGATACCTATATCCCATATTCAACAAAATATTTACTCATGCACATACGCGTATTGCCCTCACACCTAGATTTGTGCCGCCTGCGACCAATGTGAAACATTTTGAAGACAGGCAGACGTGAAGCCCATACTTTCACTATCATAGACCTCGCATTTTTGTCTATATTAGTGCCGATACATAACTTTTTCAACCCCATACCCGAGGAGCACGGCTGTCGGAGCCATATTGACAGACATTGTGCAGCCAAAGGTATCGCTACACTGGCTTATTTCTTTAATTTAGATCATCAGCAACAACCCTGTATATGTCAAATGTTCCGTCAAACCCAAATTCGACATTTCAAAACGGTAAAATCAACGAAATTTCATTTATTTCCCGCTAACGGTCACTCAGAGACTGTCATTTCCTCACGAATAACGCGTGATACTCACGATTTTACGCGGCACTCCCTGAATAACGCTTAACGCATAGCCACCGTGGTCAATAACTGCTGAAATAACATGTCTTATTAAAACAACTTCTGAGAAAGAACAAATCAGATCTACATGTGCCAAAATTCGGCCCAAGTATCATCATGTGATCATACGCTGCGCCTTAATACTGCTCGTCCACTAAATGAATGCCATTTAACCCGTCACCTTTTTAATCTTTATCGAATATAGAGAAAGGCGCAGGATATGATACTTGGGCCCAAAATTCGTTAGAATAACAAGCCGTATGCCGGTAATCAGGCTGGAGCAATGCTTCATTCGAAGTGCCGCCTTTTCAGTGCCCCTTTGAATCTTGTATATGCCGTGGAATTGGACATTGGACATTGTTCGTATATCAAAATTGGCAAGTATACATCATAGTGAGTGGACACTACGATACACGTTTAGGTACATGAAATCACCATATTAAATGCACCTCCATGTTGAAAGACACGGATGTGTCAGATGCAGCTTATCCCCAGGGCGAATAAATTCATTTTTAATTTCTCATCGATCAGTACTTCCGCTTTATAGCCCTATTGACGATTGTCGTCTGGAGTTGATAGAACCATATCTCTCTGAACGAGTTCGGATTGTTGCAGTTAGCTCTGGAATGAAACCAGTGGGGGCCCAACTCCTGTTTCTTGATATTGGGGCAAACCTTGTTTCTAGTGTACGAGCCATCCGTCCTAAATTCGCCGCGGTCCGAAATTCGCCAACAGCGTTTTAAAGCTTTGTAATGCAAATAAAACAAAACGATTCTATCATGAATCGATACTCTAATATTCAATCTTTGTACCAGCATTTTATTTTCCACAAACTGAGCTCCTGCGCTCTGATAATATTGAGTTGGCGAATTTTGGAATGCGGCGAATTTAGGATGGATGGCTCGTAAATCAAAGGCCTCCAAGGTATGAATTTTGTAACATGAATCTGTGGACAATAAATCCAGAAACCAAATCACAATCAGGTCCACCTGTGGGTGTGTGTGTGTGTGTGTGTGTGATACATGCCACTCCATACTTATCCAACACCTGATTACCCATATTTGTTGGTTTTAGACAAGCAAATATTGAGTGAAGTCACTCAGCACATAAACTCAGCTCAGCTAGTATTCACGTTCACCATATCATGGAGTGATCATATTAACAGTATATGCAAAATATGCCCCTACCATAATCAACTCCGTAGGTTTGCCTTCAAGAGAAATAGAAATGTATGACTCTCGCTGGAATATGCATCTCCGATATTAGGAGACCAGTCTATATGGGTTGAAAAGAAGCTCGAAAATGTTCAATGTCACGCGACTAGGATCTGCACTGGGGGCACTGATTAAGACAAACACATTAATACAAAGATTAGGATTGATGGCCCTGAAAGCTTGGCAGGGCATTGTTCATGCCGCTTTTGTCTACAAGGTTCAGAACCATCTTTGTCCTAAATATTTGACCGGCATTCATGAACCATACATTCTTTCGCTTGACCAACGGTGCCAACTTCTATCCCAAGGCCCGAGATTTACGTAATGCAGAACCCACGAGCATGACGCTCATTTGTTCCTGCTCCGATGCGTGAATGGCGCTCTGTCTGAATCAATCGCAGATATTCGTTCTATCAAATGCTCAACAAAAAGCACTCTGTCAAATGCCCTCCAGTACCGTCATGGGAACATAATATCAAACAATCTCACCACAAGATTACGTAACAACGCTAGTAAACTGAACAAAGATCTGTCTTCCAGCAATCTGTTGCCTACTGTTGAAAGTGATCTTGTGGCCATCCCTCTGAGGACGACATCCTTTGTCTTATTAACTGTACCAGTTATGCACTCGAATGGTCCAAATTCTCAATATTATTCGAAACATAATTGGACAAACAATAATATTCACTTCTCACCTTGCTTAGACAACATATCACTTTCCTGTTGTTATATGGAAATCCTGAATTATGTGTGAATGATAATACTGGTATTGTTGCCTGTGTTGAGGATCACGGATCACGGGGCACGTTTTAAACTTTGTTTAAACTTGGTTTGTGTCTGATTTTCAGCCTCACTATGGATATGATATTGAGTTTCATGTATGTTATCATGGGTGATCCTGGACTAAGTATGTCTACAGATAATACATTTTTTTGTGGCTGGCATATCTCCGACTTTTATCTAACTGCGGAAGCGGTGTTTTGGTTCACGTCTGGATATTATTCTCACTGATAATAGAGCAGAACTCATATCTCGTTTTGTACACTAGTATACTGGAGTAGATCGGGAAATGTAACATAATATTTACGGTAGATTATTATCCACCCATTCCCATCCCCCGCCTCAAATATACAATAGCAGAATATATGCCGTGATTTGAGACCTATTTCCGTCTGAGTTTCAATTTGGGCTAGTGGCGTCAGACATACGGGCGAAACAGGGCAAGTTAGTTTGGTAAATAATGCATAGAGTTTCTCAACTATTTGAGGACTGAACCAGTACTTTTTAATTTTCTGCTTCTGTCCGTTTTGGCTGTTTTTTCGTGGATTATATACGTGTATGGGTATCTTAGTATAATTCTTAAAAGACAATTTTAATGGAGACACATACTATGCGATAAAAGACTAGACCCTGAAAGGATTTTTTATTTAATGAGTGTGTACTTTATTATTGTTATGTTGATTGAGAACTGCTCGAGATTTTGTTTTGTGACTGGCAACAAGCCCACCAGGTATTGTACTGGTACAGGAAGCTCATTTCGAATTGATGCAAACCTGTGGCATATATCTGTGGTGGACATGAAGGTGTCGTATTTATTTATTTAAGTGCATATTGTTCATTGTAGTCCCATTCATCAGTACATATAACATGGTATGATATGAAGATTTCTTACATATAGAAGAATAAGCTTTAATTAAGAATGTAGAATATAAGCTTTAATTAAGTAGGACAGTTGATGGAGTAAAACTTTCCAACATACAACTGTATTTGAGACGTTGTGATATAGCAATATAAACAGACAAGTCAGGAAATATGGAACCTTACTCAATCTGATAAAATTCACCACAAATATTATAATTGTGTCAATATTAGTGAATGATCTTGAAATCTACATACGACAGCTGTGTTGGGTCATTTGTCTGGGAGCAGAGATCACTATCGGAATATATTTGCAACAATGTCTAGTCGTCGATATCCATGGAATGTCAGTCAGTCGATATCCATGGAATGTCAGTCAATTTCATCCGATAACATCCTAGCGGCCGATGCTAGATTGCATGAGTGGAGATGCGGCACTGTCGATGTGAATAAACATGGAACCAATACACAAGTACAAAGTATTCCGAGCGAACAAAGCCAAGTCCGTTATTCAATCTCAAAGTCCAGGGTCAGGCAAAATCGATAAAATTGCATGGAAATTCATGAACCTCCAATATATGGCCATAAGGATGTGAAATCAGGTGTTCCGGAAAGAGTGAGCATTTCCTGCCCCACATGTGGCACCCGTCATGAATTCCAAAACATTAACATGCAAAAAGGTCTTGCTGCATGCTGGCGACAGATTTACTGTACTTATCAACCAGATTGTGATGACGTCCACATAATTTCTTGAAAGCAGCTATTAGTCTTGGTAAAACATACCCTCGTCGCAGCAGTTTAGAGACTAGTTGAGAACTTCGATGAACAAAGTCCTCATATCTGCAACTAGCTCTTGAATAGCGTATGAGTTGTGAGACAAACACGCCATATGCTGGCGACATAGGAATGTTGCTGCTTAGAAAAGGGAAATTGACTATGGAAAAATTGAAATCATCACGTTTGTCATACAATCTATGTGACATTATTCCCTATCAATCTCCAACCTGAGCTCTAAATAGTTGGAGATCCAAATAGTTGGAGATCTAATTAGAGGAGTCTGTAGTAGCTTTAATTTCAAGTTCCTTAGGATTATGACATACTGAATATGGGCATAATTACATATTGTAATTGCATGTGCACAGTGATTGTATAGTGTTGACTTCACCATATTATTTAATCTGGATTTATCTGTTTACCTATATTCGAGTGATCAGTGAAAGATCATATATTCATTTCCACTTTGCATTCAGAGTAATTTCTGTTTTGTAAGTCATGTAGTGAGTGTTGGATAACCGCAGAATTTTTCACTGGATTTCCGAGATCCCCCGAGAGCAGAAGTGTCAGATATCGCGACTCAGCTAATTGTGATGAATGATGGAAAATGAATCCTTGATTACTCTCATTTATTCCGTCACTCCTGGGACATCCACGCTCGCATAACTCTTCGCGGCCGAACCAATGTCCTGTTGTTGTGATACAGTCGCCCAGGCCATCTTGGCGCCATGACGTATCATTTGTTAGGATAATCATACCCTAAATATATAAACACCAAGTTTTGCGATATCGTGTCAATAATCTTGACAGCAGTGCTGAATACGAGTTGATAGCAGGTAGGAACTAATTAGGATAATGATAGTTTGTGTATTCGCGTAGACACATTTTACGTCAATGTTCTGACTCTGAAAAAGGTGAGTACATAATAATCATAGGTATGTCTCTATGTTTTTTCCAACAATATTGTTCCAGAAGTCTGACACCACACTAACATCAAATGCATATTGACATATTTTAGAATTGCATATTAATTAGTTTCACTACTATACTGTGAATACTGAACTGTGTTTGGTAGAGATATTCACACTTCACACAGATTCAAAGACATTTTTCAATGTGGTTGAATGTTCAACAAAAGAATAATCATGATGATCTCCGAACTGTATCATTCCACATTCAGGTGTTATCGATATTGGCCGCATGTGAAATAGACATATGATGCTTAATTAATTATGCTTTGAAGCTTGGAATATCCATTACGTTAAACGATGGTAATTCATCTGTACATGAGTCAATATATCTTTTGATATATCATGAGTTATTTCAGATCTAAATGTGTCTCACACAGACTTAGAATAACATTTTTGTGCAAAATGAATTTATTATACAAAATATTACAGATGTATTCACCGGCGTGAACATCAATTATACACTTTATATTATAATTTCAGTAATACTGTACTGTACAACACATAGTAAGTACACTCACGCCAATCACGTATCACACACTCGTAAAGTTCAAATTTTCAATTTTCAGGACGCGAACAGGTATGGAACATTTGACTGATTAACACTAAAAAATCACAACTAGTCATAACACTTGACTCACGATGACAACATATGTGGTAGAAAACCCGACCATTGTTGTAATTACTCTGAAACTATTGCCTGGAGCAGATGAAGTCCTGTGATCGTAGGCACTGTGTCTCGTGTCCATGTATGTCACACTAGGCTTGACGTACTGGGTCTCCGAGTACAGGGAAGATGACGAGTTATACTCTGCTCGTGGGCACAAACAAGCACACGTTCAAAACACGCCATATGTCACAATATTGATACGGGTAATTCGAATCTACAAAGTCATTCCTCAGTCGCGCCAAGCTGAGAAATTACACGAGGAAGAATTCTCACGTCGCTCAATGTACATATTATATAAATATGGATATATCATAAACTATACTTTATCCCATTAAGACAATTGGTTTCGAGTGGCATCCTGTTACGGCTTATACATATGAGAACTGCCAAATGGGACATAAAGGAGGCTTACTTCTGGTGAGGAGCACCTGCTGGGATGTCGTCCCGATGACGTTCTCGGCCACCAGGGTGTAGCCCCCGAAACTGTCCGGCTCTGCGACCTTCAGGTACAGTCTTGTATCGTTCTGTGGGAAAACAGTGTAGCATAAACATATCAGCAGTATATGAAATGTAATGGTTATCAAGAATTCGGTATGATGGGATGACATAATTCGAAGGTCTATAACAACCCTACACATGTACATGTATTCTGAGACTTTCTCACAAATGGGGCCCGAGGCCGCCGACATACACATGATGATGATGCGAGCGACACCGAATTCATCAGTAATGTTTCGGTCTTGAATGTCTCTGAGAGAGAAAGCTACTTACGACGTTCGTCATCCAGTAATTCCTGCCGCTCACTCTGACACCCTCAAATACCCGAACTCCCATATCGTCCAGCAGCCAGTACAGTGACGTCACTGGCGGCCTCGCGATGACGTCACAGCGGAGGTATACGTTCTTGTCTCCAGCAAAGGCGTACGTCTTGTCACAGACTATCACCGGGGCAACTGCATCAGTGAATGAGGGAGAGAGAGAAATGTAGTTTATCGTGTCTGTGTTGACCCATACCCCCTATAATTCAGTAATATGATATTATCACCATCGAAACTGAAACTGAACCTCGATTGGAACAATTTTCAAAACAGATACTCGTGATATATTTCAAACTACTCGAGCTGCGTAGGCCTACCCAAGGGGAAAATACGAGTTTTTTCAAAATCAGAACATAACGACTTTCACGGATTCAGTGCAATTGAGGAATTTGCATAATGCTAGTAAAATGTGATTAGGGGCGACAGCAACAACGCCATCTCTAATATAGGAATGCACATCACATAGTGAAACACAAACACACACACATATTGTCCATGAACTCATGTTCGATTGTCGTAATTGGTGTTGAAGTGCTGTGTGAACAAGTTACGAGCTCATTACGATACTGGCTCGGTGTTTATTAGTGTAGCGGTAACGACGGCCATCAAGAGATCGGATGCACAAAGGACCGCCAATGGGATGCTTTTTTTGCAAACGTCTCAATTTTTTTTCTGTTCAGATTTCTGTAATAATATAACACATTCAAACTAGTTGCACATAAGTTGTCATAGCTTTCGCCTGAATATTACCGGCACTGTTGGTATGGTGTTATGGCTTACGTCTGGACAAGGAGACTCAACCTCACTGTATATATGGCGCTATCGTTTGCGATTGACTTGCGGAAATGCAAATAATTATGTTTTTGGATTTTCTTTTAACTTGACTCTGATATATAGTTTGCCAATGAACTCTAGACATTACCCTGAGTGTCGATGTGACGACTTACATCTGACTTTTACACTGACTGTAGATGTGGTGTGACGACTTACATCTGACTTTTACCCTGACTGTAGATGTGATGTGACGACTTACATCTGACTGTAGCTGTGATGTGACGACTTACATCTGACTTTTACCCTGACTGTTGATGTGATGTGACGACTTACATCTGACTTTTACCCTGACTGTTGATGTGATGTGACGACTTACATCTGACTTTTACCCTGACTGTAGCTGTGATGTGATGACTTACATCTGACTTTTACCCTGACTGTAACTGTGACGACTTACATCTGACTTTTACCCTGACTGTAGCTGTGACGACTTACATCTGACTTTTACCCTGACTGTAGGTGTCATGACTTACATCTGACTTTTACCCTGACTGTAGATGTGATGTGACGACTTACATCTGACTTTTACCCTGACTGTAGCTGTGATGTGATGATATACATCTGACTTTTACCCTGACTGTAGCTGTGACGACTTACATCTGACTTTTACCCTGACTGTAGATGTGATGTGATGACTTACATCTGACTTTTACCCTGACTGTAGCTGTGATGTGATGACTTACATCTGACTTTTACCCTGACTGTAGCTGTGATGTGATGACTTACATCTGACTTTTACCCTGACTGTAGATGTGATGTGATGACTTACATCTGACTTTTACCCTGACTGTAGATGTGATGTGACGACTTACATCTGACTTTTACCCTGACTGTAGCTGTGATGTGATGACTTATATCTGACTTTTACCCTGACTGTAGGTGTGACGACTTACATCTGACTTTTACACTGACTGTAGATGTGATGTGACGACTTACATCTGACTTTAACCCTGACTGTAGAGGTGATGTGACGACTTACATCTGACTTTTATCCTGACTGTAGCTGTGATGTGATGACTTACATCTGACTTTTATCCTGACTGTAGATATGATGTGACGACTTACATCTGACTTTTACCCTGACTGCAGATGTGATGTGACGACTTACATCTGACTTTTACCCTGACGGTAGCTGTGATGTGATAACTTACAACTGACTTTTACCCTGACTGTAGATGTGATGTGATGACTTACATCTGACTTTTACCCTGACTGTAGGTGTGACGACTTACAACTGACTTTTACCCTGACTGTAGATGTGATGTGACGACTTACATCTGACTTTTATCCTGACTGTAGCTGTGATGTGATGACTTACATCTGACTTTTACCCTGACGGTAGCTGTGATGTGATAACTTACAACTGACTTTTACCCTGACTGTAGATGTGATGTGATGACTTACATCTGACTTTTACCCTGACTGTAGGTGTGACGACTTACAACTGACTTTTACCCTGACTGTAGATGTGATGTGACGACTTACATCTGACTTTCACCCTGACTGTAGATGTGATGTGATGACTTACAACTGACTTTTACCCTGACTGTAGGTGTGATGTGACGACTTACATCTGACTTTTACCCTGACTGCAGATGTGATGTGACGATTTATATCTGACTTTTACCCTGACTGTAGCTGTGATGTGACGACTTACATCTGACTTTAGCCCTGACTGTAGAGGTGATGTGACGACTTACATCTGACTTTTATCCTGACTGTAGTTGTGATGTGATGACCTACATCTGACTTTTATCCTGACTGTAGATGTGATGTGACGACTTACATCTGACTTTTACGCTGACTGTAGATGTGATGTGACGACTTACATCTGACTTTGATCCTGACTGTACTTGTGATGTGATGACTTACATCTGACTTTTTTTCCTGACTGTAGATGTGATGTGATGACTTACATCTGACTTTTACCCTGAGTGTAGATGTGATGTGATGACTTACATCTGACTTTTACCCTGACTGTAGCTGTGATGTGATGACTTACATCTGACTTTTATCCTGACTGTAGCTGTGATGTGATAACTTACATCTGACTTTTACCCTGACTGTAGCTGTGATGTGATGACTTATATCTGACTTTTACCCTGACTGTAGGTGTGACCCTGACTGTAGATGTGATGTGACGACTCACATCTGACTTTTATCCTGACTGTAGCTGTGATGTGATGACTTACATCTGACTTTTACCCTGACTGTAGATGTGATGTGATGACTTACATCTGACTTTTACCCTGACTGTAGATGTGATGTGACGACTTACATTTGACTTTTACCCTGACTGTAGGTGTCATGACTTACATCTGACATTTACCCTGACTGAAGCTGTGATGTGACGATTACATCTGATTTTTACCCTGACTGTAGGTGTTAGACTTACAACTGACTTTTACCCTGACTGTAGATGTCATGTGATTACTTACATCTGACATTTACCCTGACTGTAGATGTGATTTGACGACTTACATCTGACTTTTACCCTGACTGTAGCTGTGATTTGACGACTTACATCTGACTTTTATCCTGACTGTAGCTGTGATGTGATGACTTACATCTGACTTTTACCCTGACTGTAGCTGTGATGTGATGACTTACAACTGGCTTTTACCCTGACTGTAGATGTGATGTGATAACTTACATCTGAATTTTACCCTGACTGTAGATGTGATGTGATGACTTACAACTGACTTTTACCCTGACTGTAGATGTGATGTGACGACTTACATCTGACTTTTACCCTGACTGTAGGTGTGACGACTTACAACTGACTTTTACCCTGACTGTAGATGTGATGTGACGACTTACATCTGAGTTTCACCCTGACTGTAGCTGTGATGTGACGACTCACATCTGACTTTTATCCCGACTGTAGATGTGACGACTTACATCTGACTTTTACCCTGACTGTAGATGTGATATGACGACTTACATCTGAATTTCACCCTGACTGTAGATGTGATGTGATGACTTACAACTGACTTTTACCCTGACTGTAGCTGTGACGACTTACATCTGACTTTTACCGACTGTAGCTGTGACGACTTACATCTGACTTTTACCCTGACTGTAGATGTGATGTGATGACTTACATCTGACTTTTATCCTGACTGTAGCTGTGATGTGATGACTTACATCTGACTTTTACCCTGACTGTAGCTGTGATGTGATGACTTACATCTGACTTTTACCCTGACTGTAGCTGTGACGACTTACATCTGACTTTTACCCTGACTGTAGATGTGATGTGATGTGATGACTTACATCTGACTTTTATCCTGACTGTAGATGTGATGTGACGACTTACATCTGACTTTTACCCTGACTATAGATGTGATGTGGCGACTTACATCTGACTTTGATCCTGACTGTACTTGTGATGTGATGACTTACATCTGACTTTTATCCTGACTGTAGATGTGATGTGATGACTTACATCTGACTTTTACCCTGACTGTAGATGTGATGTGATGACTTACATCTGACTTTTACCCTGACTGTAGGTGTCATGACTTACAACTGACTTTTACCCTGACTGTAGGTGTGACGACTTACATCTGACTTTTACCCTGACTGTAGATGTGATGTGACGACTTACATCTGACTTTTACCCTGACTGTTGATATGCTGGAGGATGACTCGGGAACAGAGACGATACACTGTAATCGCTTGTTGTGGTCGGAGGCTGACACCCGGAAGGAGTGCGTCCACCTCTCCACTCTGTGCTCCACCGTCCGCAGGCCCTCTACTCCCGAGAGCTGGGATGTGACTTCCTGAGAGAACTGACCAGTGATCTCGTGGTTGCCAAGATACAGCGTGATGCCTGGTGACGGGCACCCGCCATAACTATGACAACTAAGTGAGTAGGTGTCTCCCTCAGTGAATGTTAAGGTGCGCTCTATGTCCGTGCGTGTTATGGTACGGTTCCCACTCAATATCGTTATGGATTTTACAGGAGCTGAAAGAGTTATAAATTATCGAAGAGAGTTGAGAGGCAATAAATGATTCAAGGCATGTCTAACGAGGGATTGAGTAATTGCTGTTTCACGCTTGATGGATATGAACTTGATTATTCATTATTGACCGAGGTGACCCATCTATATCACCTGTTGATAAACGTGGAGATGAACGAGGTACGGTTTGAAGTGCATCCTACTCCAATTGATCGAATGTGAAAAGCTGATCGACTATATATGAGTGTGCTAACGTTTATGTAGTACTTTGACATATTTTTCAGTTGATGACAATGCAGTAGATAACAAAACAGACAGAAATATTTGTTCTAGAGTATTTACCTTTGACATACAAGTAGTGCGTTAATGACGCTAGTACCGTAGTCTGTTTGCCGCGGACTTCACACGTATAATTCCCGTAGTCTTGAGGGGAAATATCTGGTAAGATAAAAATGTCTAGACTGGGTCCCCAATATATACCACGAATATGTGATTACATTTACATTTATAGAGCGCATATTTATATATCTTACATTATAATCATCCGAGCTGTACAAAACATATATTGTGATTTATTAGAAAACAGCAAGTGGTAGTTTGTTTAAATATTGAAAGCTTCCGCGAGGTAATATAATTTAAAAGCTGATTTGATCAGCAGGACATGTTCGGACATTACGGATATGATATGGGATAGTACTGGAATTAACCTAGTGTGAGCTCTGACCTTTGATGTTGAGCACTAGCTTGTATCTAGGATGGGTCTGTAGGAATGTGACTCTGAAACGCTCAGTGCTGAAGAACGGCTCCACGATGTTGCTCATGATGTTGATCCTGGTCTGCTCCGGACCCTGGGACTTGGTCCAAATGATCGGGTTCTCGAACAACTCGAAGTCGTCCATCTGGAACTCACAGGAGATCTCGAGAGTCTGTCCCGAGTCTATGATGTGGACCTGGTCACGGACCAGCATCCGCACCGTGGCTGCTAGCAGGGGTAGAGAAACACCTCTGGGTGAACATGACACCTCTCAAGAAAACACATATTTTACCTGATCATTTCGTTTTTCACTTAGAACGTTGTTTTGTGCATTGGGTGAACTTACACCGCAATGTCAACTTCGCTACATGTATCTACATACACAATAAGTGCCGTTGCAATAAGTACCTTGTTTGGAGCCATCTATTCCAAGAACGCCAATGAGTAATCCGAATATTGCATAAAACCTCTCCATATTCCTGCGAGTGGTGTAGTATTTTATCTCTTCGCTTTCAGACTCTCCTTTGTTTCCCATTTATTCGAGGAAACAAATCGTTAAAGCTGGACTGTTCCGAGCAGGGCACAGCTATGTATTCCCTGACATACAGGACATAGTACTACAGACAAAGGGTACGACAGCTCATCAGCAGTGACGACAAAGCTCTAGCGTGTCATACAAACTATTTTTGTTAGCAACAACACGATCTCGTTAGATTCAGAAGGTGCTGTGCCTGGTCACAGTCGAATGCAAGCCATTATGTTCCATGTTATTCACGAACTGTGAGTTTGTATAGAAAACAAACAGGGCATTAATGAAAGGTTGTCAAGCCAATTTCTCCAATAACTCGCTCAGTTGCCGCCGCCGTCAGGTGTGTGACTAGAACCTAACTCTAGGGGCCGGTTGTGGGGTCCCTAGCGATCTGCAGGCGTCTTGTTCCTGTCACATCCCCATGTATTAACAAATTTCCCATGTATTCACTGCATCCCTATGTATTCACCATGTCTCCACAATCCGAGAGAGTCACTAATGAGTCTGCGGGTCTCCTCCCTCAGCAGTGACAATCAATAGATCTAACTGCCACAGCCTTCAACAGGTTTACCACTGCACCAGCTAGAGGGTCACTGGGGCTCCAGTTAAAGGATTACTCCAGTCACCACGGACCAGAGATAATTGTCGCACATCACAAAGGCTGAGTCTCTCGTACGAATCCTCGTTGACGCCTCGCTCGATTTCACGCCTGACCGAGTACAATTTACCGGTAGACAATGTCACTTCCTGGGGCGGAAATACGCCGCATGCATGGACAATCTGGCCTTTTAGGTGATCGTGAAAATTCCTCGTCTTCTGAGGAACACCGGGGTCTGGACAGTCTGGCTGACTCCGGGGAACTGCTGGGAAAAGACAATGTATCAATGTCACTGATGGGTTCTTTATACGAGATGTATGGCAGCATGCCTGAAGCCGTAATAGGATATGTTCTCGAAAAGCAAAACATGGAATTTGGAACATAATCTATGTCCACTGTAGACAGGTGTCTCTTGTGGCATCGATTTTATCTTTTCTATGTCAAAATAAACACTAGTTTTACGCTTTCACAACTTCAGAGCCTCTTCTCCACATAATGCAAACATCTAGTATTACAAATACGTTAACCAACTTCCAGTGCATAACAGGTACGTTCTCACATACATATACCTGGTATATTTTTTTGTCAGACATGTAAACAAGTATACATATTTAGCAACATTCTCTGGTTTCAGCTCGAATATAATCATATTCAGATTCTCAATGTTTAGATGCTGGAATGTGGAACGACAATAATTCATGATAAAATCAGTTATTATTTTAATATCGAATCGCGAGAGAATCCAACTAAATTTCTTTAACTATACCCACCATAAACTGCATTGGAACTCGGGCTAAAGCTAGAACCAGCTCGGCAGGTAACACTTCTACCTTTAATGCATGAAGAACTTACCCTAAAATCCTTTTAGTATTCCATCAGTGTCCACATTCACTGACTGTGATCATACTAGCGGACACTATTTACGAGCTGACCGCTACCAAAATCACTGTATCTTCGCTCGTAGAACGATGCTAAGACGTCTCCAGCAATTTAGCATTTATCCCTGTTTGAGGTAATGTAATCCGCGATACGAGCACAGCTTGTGGCCAGTTAGCGTCGGCGAGCACCTGGTGCCGCGGGCTGTGAGATGACGCTGCGACACACGGCGTTATAAGGCTGTCCCCTCAGATCTGGCTCCCCGTCGCGTGGCCTCTCCAGCTACTTGCCGTGAGCTTGCTGTCGGCCGCGCCTGTTCCTCACCCGCGGCGTCCGTCTTCGGTCGAATCGTCTCGTGCTGTTGGAATTGTCCACCGGTATTTAATTGGACCGGGCGCGACGGTAAAACACGGAACCGCGAGTCGCCCAGTGGTCGATAACAACTAGATATACACAACGTTGGTTGTCCTCTATCATCGCCAGGGGCCTCACCTCTAATTTATAATCAAGGTTCACGGGACGATTGCCTTTGGGCCACCCTCGCTTTAAATTGACGGCGCATTTATCACTGTAAATACATGTTTATGGGGTTGACTAGCGAGTTAGCGTACAAATTGAGCGAACAAACCCTGACAGGACATTCATCAATATAAATAAACGAGTCGGTGGCGAGATGAATAAGTGGAACAAGAAAACCCCGCGGTAATATTTTGTGGAGAATCATACGTCACTTAGAGGCGCATCATCTCAGCACCGCGCACTTCTCTCAGCCAGAGAGAGTTCTTTGTCTTTAGGACTCTCTCTCTCTCTCTCTACCAGTGTCAGTGAACAAATCCCTGGTGAAATGACATGTGACCTTGAGGGTGATCGGTGACAAGATAGCGACTATCAAATGACGCATAAACAGCCATAAATTGTGTGGCCGTGCTGCAATATTGACACCTGTTGACTAAGTCAGATATCCATGGTGTATGGTAAAGCGGCACATTTAGGCAGAATCGTGATTAACCTAGATTCTTTTGTAATTTTTTACGATAGTTTGTATCATGATAACCGTTCCACCACTTTGTTAAACATTGAGTTTTTCTCAACCTGATTGTAATCATGAGCCCCAGCAAAGATATGGAACAAACACCTCAGTACAAAACCCGCGGGAACAAAGCGGTATGTCTGAAATATTGATACGACACATTAAAAGTTCAAACACTTCAGTGATCTTATCTAAACGCAATAATAGGCTATTGTGGCTGTGTATTATTATAACCCCACACCGTGCACACTGAACGATATTCACCTTCCTATATATCGATATATGGTGTGAACAACCGCACGGCTCTACCTGAGAGCGCAAGCGGGACAACTTTCCCATCGAAGCCTCTTTCGACTAATCCTACTCGGGTATAAATTCCAAGTTACTTTAGATTTCGCTAATACTGCAATGGATCAACAGTGCATTATTTATGAATAGCTATTTTTTTTATATGTGACTCAAAGTTTCCGAGAAGGCACATCAATATATCTCCTAATATTGTTATTTTAGCTGGTACAATCTATATCGTTATATCGCTGCTCCTAAAATGTCAAACGGTAAATGACATATCACAATTCCCAGAAACATTATGAGCCTATCCGTAGCAGATATTATATAGACCTATCAGGAGCAGACATTATAAAACCTATAATGAGCAGACATAATATACGCCTTTCAGGAGAAGACATTATAAAGGCCTATAATGAGCAGACATTATAAACGCCTTTCAGGAGAAGACAGTATAAAGGCCTATAATGAGCAGACATTATAAACGCCTTTCAGGAGCAGTCATTATACATGTATATAGACCTCGGGCATGGGTTAATTTAATTTTTTAATTGTTAATTGATTAATTTAATTAACTGAATTAATTAAATTCCATTTTTGGGTCAATTTAATTTAATTTAATTGCTAAATATGTTTAATTGAGATCAATTAATGCAATTAAACCACAATTAACTAGCGGTTTCCCAGCATCAACTACACATTTGATAGTTCACATTGTTAGCAGTGGCCAGACATAATCTACCCCCTCCCCCCCATCACACACAATAAGGGCTTCCTTAATAAATGGACCCCTTCCCCTTAAAACAAAAGCCCATCCTGTAGCTCATCTGGCTGATGTAATCTCCTTAGAATCTCAAACCCGGATTCAAAGTCAGAAAAGTCAATGATCATAGACAATGGTTAATTGGCCAAGGTTGTCAGGTCAAATGCCAGTACTAGCAGTCAGTGGTGTGGTTGTCTAGATCTGGACAGTATATTGAACTGACATGAGAGATCCTGTAGAGATGCTAGAGATTATATCATAAAGCATCACACAAACATCTGAACCCTATGGAAAAAGGTATATATAATAGAAATGGCCGGGACATCGGGTTCATCTCTCATAAGTTTACTACATATATTTGAAGTTCAGTATTTGCATATGTAAATTTCCAAGCCTTCAGCAAATATACGAGGGGCCTTTTTTAAAGCCTTTATTCAAATTGTCCAATAGATTGTCTATTGAAAAACATTGGAACTGTGGTCAGACATACGAAACAAAAGCACATAAAATATTGGTACGAAAACTCCCCATTATCGCTCGATGTCGAAAAATTAGGGGGTCACGATATTACGATTTTTTAGTGTTTTAAGACTCCAGGCCATACTAGTATATTGTGAAGCTAGTTTTCAATCGTTTTAGCCCATTTCCGTTCAGTAGATGTGCCTGGATGATATAAACAATACTGTGAAATTTTACAGCTCAATATTGAACGACAAGGTCAAGGTCAGAGAAAAGATCAAAATCGAAAAATTGCAATGACTATGCTTATATTAATGATAAATTTCCCTTATTAATTTTGTATTTTTATGTGCTCAATCATTTGCTGTATGACCGATGGTCTTGTGATCAAAATCCCCCATTATCGCCCGGGGTAGAAAGTGTAAGGGTCATCAACTGAAATCACTGATTCGTAGTATTTCAAGGGGTGGTAATTCCCAAACCACTGACGATATTCAATAGATTGTTGAATTAAAGTATGCAGTATATAATTGTGAGAGCTGGCGAAGTTTGGTTTGTCCGTATCAAGAATTCTGATCGTGGTCGACAGGTCGAGAATATGTTCAAGATAGAAAAAAACTTTTATTGATGATTATTCCTCCCATGATTTTTGTATTTTTTATGGCCAATTCCCGACCATTTGATATATGACCAATGATAGTACGACCAAAATCCCCGATTATCGTCCAGGTAGAAAATGTGAGGGTCATCATCTCTCAGTATTTCTAGTAACTAAATCTGGAAGGGCGAGGGTCTGCAATCTCTGAGTGTCTCGTTCCCGTTTGCGAGACCTTTTCGATTTCATTGAATTGTTTACCTGCGCGTTTTCCTGTAGCTCTCGCTTTGAAATATTCGTAGATACGACTTTCATAGCCATGTTATTCATCACCGAGATGATATGGTGTTCATAATTACATATATTATCATATCATTACACTTTCACGCATAGAGCGTTGCTAATTTTTCAGGACTGTATTCACGAAACTAGCCATTGATTGCCGTTCTCGATCATTTTGTGGCGAAACACACAGCTGGCCGTGGACGAGATGCTGCGCTAAATCAATGACATGTGATGCGGGACTTTGTTGTTTACTGCATGTGCACTACAGATAATATTGTGCTTATGCGCCTTAATATTTAGGTCTGATATATCGTGATTCCGAGACCAATAAGACCCGGGAATGGCCGTCACACAGGCAAGGAAGTATGGGGTTTTGATCGCAATAGCGGCCGGAGCATGTTTGTTTGTGGGCTGGCGAGTGACGCGCCCCAAGCCGCCCCGAGTCAGCGACGAGGCGCTGGCAGCTGATCTACCAAAGTGGATACCCCCATCCCTGCCGCGAGAGCTGCAACACGCCGAACAGACTGATCCGCGACTTTATCAGCATATACGGCAGCAGTGGATCGTGCCACCCTTCGTCGGCCCGCGCAATCTGAAGACCCCTGACCGTGAACACTATTCACAGCGGGGCCAGTCGGCGTACGTGGACAAGTTGTTGGGGGGTCGTACTGGGGGATTCTATGTCGAATGTGGGGCGGCCAATGGTGAGGCTCTGTCCAACAGCCTGTTCTTCGAGAAGAGCCGTAATTGGAGCGGATTGCTGGTCGAAGCAAACCCTTACCTATTCTCCCAGGTATTGGACCTCAAGCGCCACGCCTACATGATGAACGCCTGTCTCAGTCCCAAGCGGCAGCCGGACGTCCTCGATTTCCGCGTGGCCGGTTACATAGGCGGCCTGACGGGATACATGGACCAGAGCCATAAAAACCGCATCGTGTACGAGGAAGGCGAGGCTAAGCCGATCCAGATCCAGTGTTTCCCGCTTTACTCTATCCTCAAGGCCCTCAACGTCACCCATGTGGACTTTTTCTCCCTGGACATTGAGGGGGCCGAGCTTGACATCATGAAAACTTTCCCATTCAACGAGATTCGCGTTGACGTCATAACGATTGAATATATGATTGGTGGAAACAGTCGCGTGTCTCAGCAGAAGCTGGAGCAAATGCGTCAGCTGATGGTCGGGAAATATGGGTACAAGGAGGAAACCGCGTACAGGGGCACTGAGGATGTCCTGTTCTCCAAGCTTTAGGGTGGGAGGGGGTGAGGGGTGGGGGGTTAGGGGGTGTTGACGTTATATCTGGATCTTGAATGAATGTTGAAGGATTCCCTATTTATCAGTGATATGCTTGTATTAGCCGACGTGCGTGTTGTGAGATCTCCACATGTGAGGATGAGTCCTAATCAAAAAGTTGATACAATTTCATCTTCTGCAATTTTAAACTGCGTTCAATATCGGAATGCCGATATCAGTCTTATAATTGTGATTACGACTTACATGTACATATATTGTTCAACGTCCATGTATACATAGACTTTACTCAGATGTTTGTTATGTCCTAGATCTGGTCAATTAAAATCTGGTCATTGGGCTGTCGTATCTACTGTCTAGTCTGGCCTGTACATAATAGTTACGTGTATATCAGGTTAATCCTTGCCCACCGTTCGATTTAGTCCAGGTTTGCTGAAATGTGTACTGTTTGTTGGGGTAGTTTTCTGTCATTTTCACTTACCAGTTCATACCAGAACAATGATCAGAGTATTTAGTGATGTTGTCATGACGGCTTTTCAATTTTTCCGCATTCCTCTTTGTCGAGCATGTTCCTGTCTTATTGTCTTATCATGTACTGTGTGACCCACATGTATCTAGTAAGAGTCTGAAGGTGTTTGAGATACCCACCTTCTGTGTTTTGTATATTTATAGCTAATGGTATGGTATTTCTATTCCATACCCATATGTTGCTCTACCATTGATAAATAATCATATCACGTTCCACATACCTTCTGTTCCCTTGCTGTTTCTTACCATATTCATTTACAATACTCAGTGAATCAAATAAATATCATGTTTTCTGGACTGGTGTTTTTCGTTTTGAAATATTCAATAAATCTTACTTACATGATTCAGTCAGATGTCCAGCCGACAAAGACATGTGAATCTATCCATCGGAGTTGAAATGTCCTGCTCTAATAAAGATGGGATAGAGACTATAATCCCGGTTAATCATTACCTAATAACTCATTATAACAATATTAAATTTGAATTCCATTTAATTCTTTTCGAGATTAAAATTATAAATATTATATATCAATATGACCAATATTGTGTTGTTATATAATAGTTATATGAACTGTAAACGCAGCACATATCATGCATGATGGAGGGTAATGAAGTGGGGGGAAATCAATTAAGTAGAAAACCGGGAAGTTTAAACAAAAGTACGGCAGCGTGGAGCTGCCAAGTGGTTTTATTTCTTATTTGGTAATTACAGATTAGTAATTCACAAGTACAGATTAGTAACTTGTGTATATTAATTATTAACTCGTATATACGAATTAGTAACTCGTATACACAAATTATTAACTCGTACATATGAATTAGTAATTTGCGCATGCAAATTATCAACTCAGATACAAATTATTAACTTGTATAAACGAATTAGTAATTCGTACATATGGATTACTAATTCGTATATACGAATTAGTAGATTGTACAAAAGAATCATTAACTCGTACTTACAAATTACATTAAGTCGTATATACGAACTAGTACCGCGTACATACGGATTACTAACTCGTATAGGCCTATATGAATTAGTAACATGTATATTAGTAACGCGTACATACGAATTACTAACTCGTATATATGAATAAGAAAAACGTATATACGAGTTCATGAACCTCGAGTAGGCGAACAGTCATGGAGGATCCAGCCGAGTTATTATTTGTATACTCGTATACGGATTACTTATCCCATAGGTGGATCCAGGAAATATAGGAAGCGGGGGGGGGGGGGGGAGTTCAATTAATTCGGTCTGGGGGTTCGTGGGGGGGGGGGGGGGGCGCCGTAAGCCCCCGAGAAAATTTTGCACACATAAGGGCTCTAGGAGTGTCTCTGGGGGCTGTACAGAGCAATAATTCTCGAGTGTTCAGGTGAACTTCAAGCAAGAAATTTTAATGCAAACAGCCTACAGATTTTTTAAGGATTCAGTGAACATCAATATACCAAGATGGTGAGTTCATGAGAAAAGACCCGAAATTGTGCTCTCCACGGGGCGAAGCAACATAGTAGCATGTAAACAAGTAGTAGTAGGTTTATTGACATAATATTATGGCAAAAAGTACAGGCAGATACGAAAACATGGATAAGCTATATATTATGTCCGGAAAAATCTCAACACCTCGGAACAGTACTTCGTTATTAGTTCATTTTCATGAGAAAACAGTTCCCCCAATGTCTGGTAATGTGTCAAATTATACTGGACTCCAAGTGATTCGATCCGAGGGCAGAACAACAATACATGATTTTCATCCTGAATGGGATGTCCACACTGGCAAGTTCTCTGGCCAGAAAGGAATCCTGGACCAACGTCCAGTCTCGCTCCGCAAGTGGTGAGACGAGAGCCTTCGTCTATGGTAGTCCTTACGGTGGTGTTCTTCAATTCGAGGATCTGACAAAATTGGAACAGGCCGGAGAGAAGGGTTCAACTCACAGTAAGCTTTGCGTCTAGATGAGTCAGAATCTCACACCTTTTGTCCAGGAACGACTTGGTGCTCATAGCGGGAAGAGCTTCCAATCTCCTGATTTGTCTGCCCATTGGGCTTTTGGTATGAACCGCTAAGTCTATCGCTTTGGTGACAGAGTCCTGAGTGTGTACAGATCTTAACTCGCACAAACATCTCGAAATGGTTTTTAATAGTAAAGGGAACTGGTCGGACCACATCATTAATCTTCGGTCCAAATCGTCACGTTCTGTTGGATTAGTTCGACGTATTCAGTTCATGGTTCCTCGTTCTTGTATGGAAACTTTATACAAATCTTTCATTCGCCCCATTTTGGAATATGGTGATATCTTGTTTGACTCATCTCACCAAATATATTTAATGGAACTGGATACAATTCAAAGAGAATGTGCACTGATATGTACTGGAGCATATAAACATACACCCACAGATAGATTATTAAACGAATTGGGCTGGGAACCGCTATCATTACGTCGCCGTAATCACAGACTTGTCATAATGTTCAAAATTCAGAATAGGCTGGCCCCGGATTACTTGACGGATTTATGTCCACTGACTACGCAGGAATTAGTTCCTTATAATTTAAGAAATAGATGCAATTTAAGAGGATTCACTGGCAGAACCACATCGTTCATGAATTCATTTTTCCCTAAGACAGTTTCTGAGTGGAATAATTTAAGTAATAATTTAAAGAGTATTGAGTGTCTAGCTACATTCAAGTTGAAATTAAAAAGTCAGTCTGGTTATAAGGGAAATAAGTTATATTCACATGGAAGGGTTAAGGGGAAAATTAATCAAACACGTCTCAGGTTGGGTCTAAGTGCAATAAATCACCATCGTTTTCTGTTCAATTTCATAAAAGAATTAAATTGTATGAATTGTACGTCACTTTGTGAGGATATATTACATTATTTTTTCGATTGCCTGAAATACGCAACAGAACGATCAAAAATGTTCATAAAAATAAGCAATTTGTTGGCCCCTAATGTTCATCATAGCCTTGTCATTCCCTCGTCTCTAATTGAAAAAAAAACAGAATTGTGCAGTATATTATTACATGGTAGTCCTGATTTAACATTTGTTCAAAATATAACTCTGTTTGGATATGTTCAGGAGTATATGTTTTTCATGTCGCTTTTGAATTACAATGAGTTCATTATATTATTACCTAAAACATGTTTTATATCATGTTTGAAATGCATTTTGTTCTTGATTTTGTAGTCTATTTGATTGAAATTATATGAAAGAATAATACCCAAATGTGTTGTAATATATTGTAAATAACTGTAAAAAACAGAGGAGACCCCCTCGTGGCTTCAGCTGTGGGGAATCCTCTTTAAATAAATAAATAAAGTTTACATTTACATTAAGAAACCGCTTCTGTCGATCCTGGATGTAATCCTCGAAGCTTGGTACACCAGCTTCCAAGAGAGCAAGGTCATTGCACGTGGTTTGTCGGACTCCCAGCATCTGCTTGAGGGTGGAGTTGTATGTTGATTCCGCCGCCCTTAGATCAGAGTAAGCCATGTCTCACAAGAATCCTAGTATAACATAGCAGTGTTTAGTGCACTTGTCCAAACTTTACGTTTGATGACATATGGACAACCAGAGTTTTTTTGTCAAAAAAGACACACATTTTCTCTCATGTAGACGTTTCCTAGATATGTGATCGCGGACTTGTGCTGAGATTGGGTTTCTGGAGATCAGAGAACCAAGATAGTTGTATTTATCAGTCTGGGAGATGGTGACAGCTTCATTGGTGATCGGCTCCTTATCCTGACAGCTTATTACCAGAAACTGTTTCGTTGGATGCAGCTGCATACCAATGGCATCTGCGCAGTCCTTCAGCTGGCGAAGCTTATTACAAAGTGATTGCCTGCTGCTCGCCAGCACCATCATGTCGTCCATCAATAGGAGGATATGGTTATCCTCAAGCCAGTCATCAGACGGAGACTCATTCACGGCATCTATCGTAGCATCAATGTAAGCTGTGAACAAAGGGCAACTTGTCGAGCTACCTTGTTTCACGCCATCTGACGTCTGGAACTCTTCTTCACCTATGATGCCACGAGATTGTAAAGAATGCTGGATGGCTCGCAAGAAGGTAGATCCACATCCCATGGCGTCAAAGTATGAGATTAACTTGTAGCGGACAACACAGTCGCACGCCTTTTTGTAATCCAGAAAAGCTGGGTACAGTATCTTTTTCGTCTTGCGGGCTACATCTATGAATAACCTTCACTGTAGATAAGCGGTGGCGCGGTAAAATAATTTCGAACGGGCTTGGTGATCAATTTCGAACGGTTGATGGTCAATTTCGAAAAGTTGGCGATCTATTTTGAACGGTCCATACATTAAGGTAGGTGAAAAGTATATTTGTCTGATGTTTATGTCACAAATATTTATATTTACCACCTCGGTGAAACTTTACTGACCTGTGGAATGCTTTTGAAGCACATCAGGAGTTTTTATGAGCTTCCCTTCTTCTCTGCTATCATGTCCCGACATGGACCGGATCGTCTTGTTCGTCCTCTCCGTGATTCCATTTCCTCGAGGTCGATATGCATAGGTTTTGTTTCTGAAATCGGCCTGAACTCTTGCACAATTCATTGATATTTACCCTTCGAAATTGTGTTTTGTCAGTGTGGAATTTCCGGGAAATCAATTTGAGACAGGTGGACGAACTGAAGATGTTCAACAAATTTGTTCGACAAAGTTTTTCAACAGATTTGGGTTCATTTGTATCTCCATATTACACGAAAGTCCCACAGAACCGACAATCAAATATGACCTCCCGTAGAACGTCAAAAAATGTGAAAACTGCCATTATCTTGGAACTAATGGTGCTACATGCCAATGTATTATATCTATTCATATCAGTATCAAACAATGCATCTTATGTGCATCTCTAGGATGTTGTGATCCTAAAACATACTGATATACTTGATGGAAATAGGAACATTGGAGGTTAATGTACACGAAGTCAATATAACCGAAAAACATGCATATTGAGTGCTTTCATTGTCATTATGTCCAGATTCAATTCATCACAAGAATGTATCACACACAAACATTGTCATCAAGTACATCATCAGTGTTTCCCCCGTTCGTGCACGTGATTTCCTTGCACTTCACACAGGCGAGCGTACACTGCAAACTGTTTCGTTTGCAGGAACGTGTTCTTTTCCATATTTGCCTCCACAGCCACTCTGAATCATCTTCAGGAGCGAAGGAGGTGCCGCAGATTTCTCCATTCTTTGTGGCTTGAACCGGTCCAGTCCCAGTTAGAAACCAACTGGTCATTACCAAGCCAGGCTTGTACTTGATGGTAGATTCGTCAACTTGTGTTTGACGCCACTTTCACACAGAACCTTGAAGCATTTTCTTGGTCCAAGTCCTGGTCCTTTTGCATCCGTACAAAGTTGTGAATGCTTGATTGCCGGCTGTCTCAACCTCTTGTTGTGAACGCTCGAGCAAGAGGAACACTGGTGCCAACTTGTCCAAGACAGTGTATTTTCCCATCCCAGACATTTTGCTAATGCGATATGGTCTTGTTGTCGTATCACACCCAGTTAGAACATGGATGAACAGTAGTGACGCAATAAGTGCAGGGTCAAGAAAACTTTGGAGGATGGCTATGTTGATAAACTTTGAACTCGTTTGGAGCCAGACCTTTTTGTGGTCTGTGGGCTCGAGGTGGTGTTGTAGGAGTACCAGAGGATCCGTGTCATCTCCGACGACTACTGTTGGACTTGTCCTGGCAAGGGCAAGAGCAGACATTACGATGTTATAGTCAGCATCAACAGGTGACTGTTGGGATTCAATATCTTCTTGCTGCATCTTGCTGAACCTCTGCTCATTCCTGGGATTGGCGAGACACTGCTGCCTCATCTTCAAGACCATAGCTACAGTAGAGTCTACATCGACACCCAATCTGTCCCAGTTCTTCACTGGCATCTCATCTTTCGTGGTAGGTTAATCACTGTAGCCATCAAACACAAAAAGCACATTATCAAAGTGACGTCTGATAAAATGAATGTACAAGCCACAAAGATCATGGAGAAAATTCCCTTAGGCAAAGGAAGACTTTGCAGCGTAGCTCCCCAGTCTATTATGTACACCACATGGGGAGGAAGTTGAGTGACAGCACACTCTGGGTTCTTCTAGATGAAACTGTTCTGGAGATCGACCTTATCAGAAAGTCTCGATTTGAAGTCGAACACCGACGCAGGGTAAGCACATAGTTCATACTGGAACAATACTGATACATCCATATTCCCCAAGCCAGCAGCAACAAGGCGTTGATACAGTTGTTTTGGTTCAATCTCTATCAACCAATGGATACATCGAGGAAGCTATAGTGGTGGTTGGCTTTTTTCTACCTTGTGTTGGGCGACTGTCTTACCTCCCATATTCGTGAGTATTAATTCTCCAATATGCTTGGCATTGTGAACATTGACTGTTGCATCTGCTACAATTCCTGAAGACAGACTCCGGAGCTCCTTGGTGTTTAGTGGAAACGGCTTTTTCTCTTAAGAAAAAACTGAGCATCGACTTTATCTCCTTGGGCTCACGTTTGATTCTTGCTGGTGAGAGTTATTCGTGGACTTGTTTTTTTGTTAGAGTCTGGAAGATCGGTCATGTCCAGCTTTGCCATTTGCACTTCCTCACATGAGGCATAGATAACATCCATACTAGAATTGTGGGTTCATCAAGGCCTCCAGCACGTTAGTCCTCCAGCTGATTTTATACTACTCATGAAGACCTGCTCGATGCATAGGTCAGTGAATATGCCTGCCCACTGATGGTCTATGCGCCGGAAAACAAACTTCCCTTCCAGGAATCTAGCGTAGACTGAGGGGTGTGTCTCCCAACTTCTCTAGGTACAGCACAAATGGTTTGACATATTTGGAGGATGCAACATGTGGCAACATTTCATGTAGAGCCTGTAGATACAGATTCCAGCTTTTGATGTGAGCAGAACGATCAAAGTGCGAAGAATGCCAACGAGCTGCATATACACAGTCCAACTGCATCGTTGTGATCTAATTCGCAAGTATCGACTGCAGCTCTATAATAACATCTGAAGCCAAAGCCTCCTAGTATCATCTGCAATGTCAAAGTCCTCGCAACAGGAACTCGAGTTTCATTTTCCTGAGCAGCAACTGTGAACAATACATAAAAATGTTATTACTGAGTTTATATCTATCAACATTCAACATGGAGGCTCATCGAAAATAATGTGAAAGGCAAACGTATCTTCTTTTTATCACATGCTATGAATTTATCTTAAACTACAAACAGTAGGAACACACAGTGATTTCCGACAGTGTGATAACCTTTACCGGAAACATCATGTTTGCACTATTTTTTTCTTCACATTTTTGCTTCACATATCACATATTCACATGCATTTGTCTGAATGCGTTTTGATTTGAAAGAACTATGAAATCACGAGTGTTCTATGACGTGACAATGAAACATCACGCGATTCAGCCTCAGTAACATATAACCATGCGGAAAACGTGCAACCACCGTGACGACATAATACAAAGTATTTGACGACCAGATGATCTGCATTGTTTATACTGTTTCCTAGCAACGCACATGTTTACGGGTCTTCGATCTGCTTAGTAGAAGGGTCCTTGGGTACAATCAAGGATTGTAAGAAGTTCTTGCAATCTTTGGTACAATTTCACTCAATTGTACTTGGTTTGGGTTTTCAAATATTTCAGAATCATAAATTCATAGCATGTGATAAAAACAAAACCTGTTTCGTGTGTTTTCCAGCATGCGGGAAAGATCTCGTTTGAACTGGCGGAAGAACATCAGAAAGTACTCGACCTTCGGTCTCGTGCTCTCTTGTATTCATCCGCCAGTTCAAACTCGATCTTTCCCACGTGCTGGAAAACACACTCACCTAGTTTTGTCATTGTATCCGTGATCAGGTTCCAGTCGCTCAACCGCTCAACTGCTCAATCAAGTCGCTCAACCTCTAAACCAGGGAATAGTTTCATCAGGTGATCTGTCCTCCAGATTACTGTCAGGGTAACCTGCAGTTACTAATACCGTTTGCTAAGTATGTCTCATCTGAGTGTGCATGCCTTTGAAAATAAGAGCGATAATGATATAATTAACTGAGTCTGTGGCATTATCAGGAGCAGAAGGACGAACAGCAGCTGACAATGCACTCAATTGGTCGACTGGAATGGAAGTATAATTGTATCAATCATGGCTGGAACAATACTTCATTCAATGTAACTTTTAAAAGTCAATAGGTGCTCAAATTTATGAGAACATACCATTTTTTTGTGTTTTCTTTCAGAGAGTTCGACGGCCCATTGGTTGTGCTACCACAGACTTCTGGTACAGTCAAACCAAACACTTGTGCAGAAGTGATGACGTTAAGGGCACAGTCAACCAAGACGTGGGCACGGACTGCTCCAGATAAAGCCTTCCCTGAGAGAAAATGTTCAACACTTCCATCTGCTTAGATGAGCGAAATGACCCCCTTCAATCCCGATCCGGCCATGGGACTGCCAATTGTGCCCAGGAAACTTATCTCGGTGTGAACACCACCCAACACAAGGACTGCCCTTTTGATGGCACTGTCTGATGGCTTGGATTTTATGATCAAGTGAGCAACCCACCACAGCAGCTGATAAAAAGTGATGATTGGATCCACACTGTCTGAAAGCATGTTCTGACAAGTACTCGAAAGTAGATCGGACACAAGTAAGATCACTGAGAGTCATGTTGATGAGTGGAAGGAATTTCTCTGAGCTTTTCAAACTGGGTGGCATCTTTCAATACATCATTTGCATGACGTTCATGTCGTCACTACTGAAGTCCCCAAGTTTGGTGCACACCATTTTCTGTTCAGCTTATTTGGGATTTCTCTGAGGAATCAACTTCACGTGTCCAACTGCCTTGACATCATCCATGTTCACGTTAAGCTGGGATATCCACCTGGAAGCTTTCATAGTAGGTGTGAAGGTAGCCGTCTGTCCCATAACATGAATATTTCCACTGCCGTCTAAAGTCCTGCTTGCCTGGTCGACATTGTCAGATTGGTAGTGCGCAAATGTGTCTGAAATTTCGTCCGCTACATCCACGCCTTGAGAAGATGCTGCATTCTTCCTGAACCTCAATGATACCATGTAAGATAAACAAAATCCAAACTTGTTCATTATGTCAACTAGTTCACGATAACCATACTTGTGTTCCAGAGTCACACTGACATCGACCTGGAGGCAGGAAAGACCTGGGGCAAGTTGTCTGCATAATTGCTTAGGCATTAGCTGCAGTGTGGAGCTTAGAGTCCTTGGTCCCCATCACTGCCTGGAGGATGAATCGAAAACCACGTGGTACGTATTCAAGCTTGGCATCTAATGAACCCATCTGCTCAGCATCTGGGCAGATATCATCCTGTTCGTCCATGCACAGGTCCCGTTGACCTGACCCCTAAACAAAAGAACTAGGTCGGTCAACGCTCTATGCCATTTGGTATGGTGATGAGATCATCTATGTTAGACGTGCTTGCATTTGAGCTCTGGAGTGTGCTTCCCGGATAAAGGCATTTGACAATTGTCAGGGTGACAGTATTTGGCTGTTGTCGGATGGTTGTGATTGGCACTTTGTCTCCATAGTGTTTTGCGATATTTGTTGATTTACCGTAATACATACGCATACAGTAGCGCAAACAAAAATATTGAGCTAAATTTCTGATGTTGGCAGAACAATTAAGAAAGGTTGCCAACTTTTATAGTTTATGATATAGAAGTGATAAAATGTGACGAAAAATATTTTTTTACACCAAAATAGACGCATAAACTATCTATTTGATCCAAAACATTAGGCAACATTAAAACCATTGGAAGTCTGTACTCGGATATACATCTATAGATATGTTCTTCTTTGTTTATTATATGGAGGATAATGAGCAATTTAATCCAATAAATTAAGGTTATTAATCACATAAACTTTCCCATCCCAATATATTTCCGCTGGCCACAAAAGTAATTATCTCCACTGTAGGCTACTTGTATTCATAAATGTTTCATTTGTAAACACACAAGTAAATTTCTGCTGTACGAATATTTCTGCTGTAAATTCTTCAGTGGACATTCATCATATTGGTCTTGACAGGAGAATACTCCGATCTTTATGACTCGCATTAACTGTGAGGATGAAGGGCTCCTTAGTCAAATAATGCACGGTCCCGGAGAGAGCACGCCCTATTTCTGTCCCCAAGGATGTCTCGTGCTCTGTGTCCTTATGGACCTCTAGTAAACATCTCTTTGCAACAACGTGATCAGTGGAAGGGCAAATTTAACATGATCTCATATACCCCATCGATTGATCCCTGTAATCTTAAGAAATTCGTTCAGTTCATGAAGTCATTGGCGCCAAATCATCTTAACTGTATTTCCAAAACGAGTGTAAATTTTGGAAGAACTAAGCTATTGCGGTGTAGAAAAAAATGCTCAGCAATATGTGCTTTAACGTAAGTTTACATAATATTTAAGGATTAACAGTATTTAAATTGAATATCAAATTTTGATTACATGCTTCGAGCTGTTCTGTGATGTGTCCAGTAGTAAAGTACACTCAATATGGTATACACAATATGGGATTGAATAATCTCGGATAATACAACACCCATCTCCAGTTATCTGCTAATTTAACTGCATTATGTTGGAGTGGCATTCCACAGTAAACACCCACTGTTATGTTCATTGTATTCGTTAGTGGACAACAGGGACAAACATATGCGGTCCCTATGCCAGAAACAGTTTCCCGCTGGCTAACACTAAAGATAGCTTAACATGTCAGAACATTTTGGGTATGGACCGACTGGTAATACTTTGTATGCTAT
This sequence comes from Terebella lapidaria, assembly GCA_949152475.1. Lineage (NCBI taxonomy): Eukaryota > Metazoa > Annelida > Polychaeta > Terebellida > Terebellidae > Terebella > Terebella lapidaria. The sequence goes on from OX424560.1 coordinate 33,053,632, forward strand.
GGATAGGAAAAAATCCTCACCAGAAGAACATTACTGTCCACGGAACGAGACGGAAAATCTGATTGTCTCTGAGTGAGATGAGAGACACGACACGAATCTTAACTCCCTCCTAGTGTTTAACGAGTATCTTAAACATACTGGTGTTCACAGAGTATATTTAGCTATTCAAAACCAATTACATATCCAGCTTGAAAGTTTATTTATATTCCAACGAAAAGGAGTGTTTTAGAGTGCTCTGTGCACAGCTGCGTTTTCTTATGCAGTATTGCATGAAATATTTCCCCCACTTACCGTGTTTTGCCTTACCACTGTTTATGGTGACACACAAGAATACATGTAATTGTGGATCGACCAATCAGACAACCGGATGGAGCCATTCACATCAAAGCCTATTTAATGGCGACTTAACGGGCCCATCAGAATCCGTTCATGTCTGAACAGGATGTCAATATCTGAGGGACAGTGGTTGGTGTCATGTGCATTAGGGATATGGGGGAGTTGTATTAACTGGCATTCTATACCAAACACAAATATGGGTCATTTATGAAGAGCATTACAATTGACGGATCTCATGAGATCTGTAAATCATTGTATGGTGAAATGATTGTATCATTGATGTGACTCATATCATATCGATTGTGCCTTAGATTGTCTTGGGAATATGTTTATTCTTTATAGTAATATATCACCAGAAACTCATATCTCTTATGTTTTTTTTGATAGCATACATTTTTTTTATCATGTATAGTTATTCAACAAGATAGATAATTATATATGTATAATACCATCATTATTCAGGTATAGTTGAGAGTAATAACTAACAAGATTGTACCTACGTTAATAATATTGACGATAGTACCGTTACTATATATGCCATTGGGAATATGGATACTAACGACACGTTGCTCGCGATATCAGTGACGAGGACGACACTCAATCGCGAATAAAACTAGGATAGCATCATCCTAGGAATATGAAAAAAATTAGCCCAAGGGCTGAGCAATGTTACCGGAGAAATATTTTAGTGTTAATATAGTGTACACCAAAATTGTCATTTTAATCTTTCAAAGTCATTAAAGGTCAAATTCGAGGTCACCTATAAATTTGCCTTATATGGCTTCCCGTTTGAATGTGTCACTATTTGAACTCTATCTTGAAGTGTTCTTGGAAATCACTCCATACAATTCCCATTATGAGGGAAACATTGGGTTAAACCTCCCAAGTCCAAAATTTTTTTCAAAGGGACCAAAGAGTTTTTGTTTTTGGCTGGAAATCACTCAAAACAAATAATGACTTGATTTGGGACGGAACATTTTTTTTGCAATAACCTTGCCATGGGGATGCGTCCGTTGCCTGTCGTCGCAGTTCGTCAACATTTTTATCTTCAGTGTTTATGAACAAATCTTTCCGAAATTTTGCACAAAAATGCCTAAAAATAATTAAAGAGGGAGGTATTTTGTTTTTTGATTTTCGCATTTTTACAAAATGGCGACCATTTTGTCAAAAAACGGGCAATTTTGGACTTTGCAGCCAATTTGTCAAAATGTCTGATCAGAATTGAGATCTGTGACGTGAATAGGTTTAGTTGCCCTTGAATCGCCGATCTGCGCATGACGGCCTTTTAGATATTTTGATGAGTCCCAAATAGAACTTTCCCATGTTAAATTCCCCTATGCTTTATAATGGGACTCATTATTCCTAATAATTATCTCACGTAATATTGAGATTATAGATTAGGAATTAATTGTGAACTTATAGGAAATGATATATGTTGAATTTTTTCATGACCTTGAATTTCACTTTTGACCTCATTTTCAAGGTCAAGAGAACAAAGTGGCTAATATCTTAGCTCAGGAATCAATTGTGAACATATAGAAAATGGTGTATGTCGAAGATTTTGATGACCATGTATTTGACCTTGGACCCCATTTTCAGAGTGTTCCAGACCCCATATTTCGTTTGTTATCAACTTTGTGGCTTAGGAACAAAGTATGAACATATGAAATGATATATGGTGAATATTATTATGACCTTGAATTTGAACTTTGGCCTCATTTTTCTTTCAAAACAGGAGCTGTATGGAGCAAACTCCTAGAACACTTCAAATAGAGCTTAAATATTGGCAGTATCAAATGGGAAATCATAAGTTGCAGTTTCAATGGTGACCTTAAATTTGACTTCGGTGACCTTGAAAAGTCAATATGCCAATTTCTATGGAAAAAATTATGGTTTAAAACTAAACATCTTTTCGGTAACCTTTCTTAGCCATTTTGCTGATTTCTTTATAAGGCACGGAAGTGTCAAGTCACATCAGCCGTACATCTACCATGCTTTGTCTTACTGCCAATATCATGGCAAATTGTGGTCTAGAGTTATCGAATATTGTCGTTCATGATATTTTTTTCTCTCCATATTTGTTGATTTATGTGGAAAAAGAGGTAGGCAAAAGTGGGCCATAATAGGGTGAGACTGGAAACCCTGGTCAATGCTTATTTCGAGAACGTTTTCACTCAGCCTACGTACCATATTGTTGCTATAACATTATATATTACTTTCCCGTTTTTGAGATCAATAAAACTGTTTTTCCTTTGGGAATTTCTAGAAAGGTCCCTCTACAGTTAATAACGTCATTATTCGTTCTTTTCTGGCGTTATCAATATAAACTTAATTTTATCGCCATTATGTAGTGACCACGCCCAATGGTTGCCCGGTTAGGTTGCCTGACTTGTCACCAATGCAGTCGGTTTGGGCGCGGGTTCGATCCGCGGCCTCGGCAGTATGTGAGATGATATGTGGTCACCATATAATTCTCTGTAAAATGGTTAAAGTTGACATTTAAATTTAATATAAAAAATAATAATGTTGAATACATATGATATCCGTTAGTGATTGGGCGCCAAGAATTGACCCGTTTACACTGCTGCCCCCTGAATGAGTATATGATATGCTCCATTAGCAAAGGCTTATCGATGATATTATGTAAGTATCGATCTATTACCACCAATACATTAAGATATTATATCTGTCAATGCTTGGACGTGCACAGAAGAATTAAGACATGGACGATTGGAGAGGACAGACGTCATAATTTACCGCAAGTGAAAGTGGTAATCAGTACAAGAAATGTGTGCACCATCACTGGTTTATTTCGATTATTTTGATTTACAATAATCAAACGTGACCCCGAAGACTCAAGTAATATTTCGACTGGTAAGTTATTTCCATGTACTCTCACATATGTAATTTTCATTGGACATTAAATGTCGACAGAGTTCCCCTTTAGTGCATTTTGGAAGGGATCTTTCTCATCAATCCCAGACACTAAGGAGGGTGACACACAAGTGAGCTACAAATATCCCAATCTAGTCCATCCCTGCGGGCTTATTCCGTCAGTTAAACAAATATACAATAATATTTCAATTGTAATATAAGAATATTCTTTGCTTTTCGATTATGTAATTTCATATATTTTGTTTATCGTTGTACTGCAGAACATCGACATCGCAAAATGAGGACAAGCTATTACATAATTAATTGTGTAAAAAGGAGGAGCGAGCATCACATCATCTGCGACTAATATATATATATCCCTTGGGAAATATCACAAACGTCTCCTTTATTTTGTTGCAGTGGAAACCATCTATCCGTGTGCATTTGTGGATATGGGAGGATGAAGAGATAGTACACAGGAGTAGATTTCTGATGCTCAGGCTTGATACTCGTTATGCCCATGGGTCAATATATTGTTACCCGTGGTGCCACCTAAGTAGTCAGACATCACAGGCCACCGCCCCAGGCTCTATGTGTATGGCAAGTCGTTATAGACATCAAAAACATTGTCGGGGAGAAGGTCAAATCTCGCTCTGGGGTAACAAGGCGGCTAACGTAATTGTCTCTGAGGCTAACGACAGTGACAAAAATCTTGACAAGCACATGCGCCTGGTAGACACTGGTCTACGGCTGCTGAATTCCGATGGCTTGTGAAATTCACTGTCGAAAACATGTACAATTCGCTTGTTGCAATAATATTGTTTTATTTTTCGAAAAGAATTATAAAATATTGAGATTAGCGATGCTACTGTTTGGTCAGTGCATATTGAACTCGGACATGTGATGTAAACAAATCTCAAACTATATTGTTAATCAAGCGACGTACTGTGACATTCATTCGTGTATACATTATATTTAATACGTGATATTTCAAGATTCTAAGGCAAATGAAAACTTAAAACTCTGAAGGACCAAGCAGAACACTTATGAAGCCTAATTGGGTTGCATTAGTGGGTATTGATAGCGTTCAACTCATTGTCTCCCCGCAGGGGAGACTTCTTAAGCGCTCTCTGAAATTCCCATGGGGAAATACTCTGCGACTGGTGGGAAAACCTGCTGTCGAAGAGAAAATACTTGAAACGTTTGTTTCACAGTGTTGGACGTAAACAATTCAGTTAATTGATATAATCTGACGAATATTTCCCTCGAATGGAGCAAATTTCTGGTCACTATCGCCGCTTTTCTTAAATATTTGAGTGCCCATGGGATTTGAGAGTACATACATCAACACGGTGTGCATTCAGTCAACTGGGTATCACATTCGTCCCTATATTGTCAACTTATTGTTTTAGTGGGCGTATTCGATCAAGGATTACTATTCCTACGAACAACCAATCCCTTTACACCGGTAATCGTCCGGTATGGACATCGTATATAGATTAACAGTTCTTAAAAGGAACGTGCTTTTGGCTTCTTATCCGGGGAGATCTGGTGCTCTGCACCAGGTATGATTCTTGTTAACCCATTCAATAATATGTCCTCGCGCGTCTCATGTAGCTTGTGATGCATGTAGCTTGTGATACACTTAGTAACAAGAATGTGTACCACAACTTGTACATTGTGTAGTATGTTATTGAATCTTAGAGTTCGAAACTCAACAATATTATATAATATTTCATAGATGTCATTTCGCCATCAAACATAATCTATGTATTATTTGTGTTCGTGTACTCCGAATTCCCATGCACTACAATAACTGACGTCGCAATTAATCAAGTGACAGTGATTTTTTAATGACCATCATGAACGTATGTGGTGCTATGTACTATGAAACTGGTGTGGCACATATTCACTGAGCCGGTGTCACTGCTGGTGGACGTTAAGTCTGTCCCCGAGGATACCATCAATTCCGTAGCCTTTTGGCTTGTGATTAGGTATTTATGTACTTCTCAAATATCTAGATTCCATGGGGTTCGTTTCGGATTTCTAAATTATTTTCATAGGTTGTTGGGCAGTTGTATACTAATTCCATCAGGTGTACAGTAGGAACAACTACATTTACCACACTGTCTGCCCCTGATGACGCCAGTGTGTTATGATAAAGTAATTGGTCGGGCTTTTGTTCTATTGCAAAATGTTCTAATTTATGTTTGTTATTGGAATCATCGACATTTGGCTGTATTGGTGGTAATAGATTGATACTTACATTCAATTATTTTTGTTGGGGTTATGTTTTAGGTGTACAGTATGTTTGTCAGGTAATATTGTTTGCATGGACATAATTATTCTATACTATAGTTCAGGCAGTAAAGTTGTGTGTAACGACTTAACAAGAGTGTGATAACTTTGCTTTTGGGGTTCTCGGGACTCTGTCGCGGAGCATTTGTAATCATAATTACACAAGAAGTGTGTCTGTCTTGCTCACAAACTCACTGTGGAGCTCGATTGGCTTTCATGCACATTCTGGATGTGAGTTTTTCATGAATGCAGATACCAAAACGAAAAGTGATGAAATTTTCCATTTGTCCATAGTCGATTTCCCTTTTTAAAGCAGCAACATTCCTATATCACTAGCATATGACATGTTTGTCTCACAACTCATACGCTATTCTGGAGCTAGATGCAGATATGAGGACGTTGTTCCCAGTTACTCTCCAAACTGCTGCGACAAGGATATGTTTTACCAAGACTTATAGTTGCTTTCTAGAAAATAATATGTACGTCATCACAATCTGTTTGCAAAGTACACAAAATATGTCTCCAGTATGCAGCATGACCAGCTTTCATGTTAATATGTTGAAATTCATGACGGGTACCACATTTGGGGCAGGAAATGCTCACTTTCCCGGGACACTTGATTTCACCCCCTTTAACATGTTTAACGGCCATATAACGGAGGTTTATGAAGTTCTATACAATTTTATTGATTTTGCCTGATAAAAGATTTTGAGATTGGATAACGGACTGGGTTTTGGTTGCAGAATACTTTGTACTTGGGTATTGGTTCCATGTTTTTTGTTTGTTAGCCACTGGACCAGCGGGAGGATTGATTCACCAATTGAGTCAACCAAATCTATATTTACAAAATAATAGTAGAATTTGGTACATGCTTTCAAAGTTCGTCACGTTTTCTAGAGCCTGTCACATTTTAAGGGCTTTTAATAAAAAGTTACCAAACAGATTTCGGTTAAATTGTATTCAAACTATATCGAAAAAATTACTGTATTTAGCTTTTATTATCTTTTAAGGCAAATTCACCCGAACCACCATATTTATTCTCCCATTTGAAGGTGTCAATATTTCACCTCAATCTTGAAGTATTCTAAAAGTTTATGCCAATGCAGCTAACATTGAGCAGATGAAAGTCGGTGAAAATATGTCCACTTTTTTTTCAATGGGGAAAACGATTTTTTTTATGACTGGGAATGGTTCGGAAGAGATAGTGGCCCCCCAAAATATCAAAGGAATTCAACAGGCTACCATGGGCAAACCAGTAATTCAAACACACAAAAAACGTATTGCACATCACATATAGGGAGAACGATGCATAAATCAGAATAAAATATACTGGACAAGTTTAAAAAAAAACATCAAAATTTGAATTTCTTTCAATCTCTCATCGAAAAAAGTCGCCATTTTAACAAAATTTTATGTGAAAGTATACCGGAACCTCTAGGGTAAACTCTGCTGACACCGATGAACAAGGTTGGTTAATGAGGGACACAACGTCCACAGGTTATAAGACCATGAACTAAAAGTAAAGAACAAGAATCTTATAGACATCTCAGGACAAGTTATTACATAATTCATTGTGTGAGGAGGAGAAAACAACATTCACATTATCTGCGACCGGTATAAATAGCCCTTGGGAAATATCACAGACATCTCCGCAGTGAGATCAGTGTTTCAGTGGGATCTCTCAAAGTAAGCATATATCCGTTTACATTATAATGAGGTTTGAGGAATGATTACATACACGGGGAATATTTCCAGCAGTATTGGCTTCTGATACTCGTTATGCCCATGGGTTGATATATATGGGAACAGTGGTCTCCACACATCACAGTGACTAGATCACATGGGAGAGTTCCGAGCTCTGTGTGTAGGGCAAGTCGTTATAGAGATCAGAAAATTGTCGGAGAGAAGGTCAAATCTTGCTCTGGGGTAACAAGCGGCTAACGTAATTGTCTCTGAGGCTAACGACAGGGGAAAGGAATCTTGACAAACACATGCGCCCGGTATACATTGGTCTACGGGTGCTGAATTTCCATGGCTTGTTGACAGCCGCACACTCTCCATTCAAAATAATTATAAATCACACGTTGCATCCTTTGTCATCAGTGTCGTCTGTCCACTATGTTTATGCTTTACGGTTGTATCTTTTTTAAATTTTGCAAAGTTTTTTATTTAGCTTTTGGACTTTTGCAATTTTTTTTTAGAATTTTCAACAAAAAACCCTTACCAATTTCTGATTCTGTCAGTCATTTTTTCAAACACTGTTCAGACAGTTTTGAGATTGTTCTTTCATAAGCTTCCCCTTATGTACATTTGTGATATGTATAAGTTTTACTGTGCTTGAATCACCAGTCTGTGCGTGGCAGCCATTTTGAATTTTCAAAGGGCCGAAGGAAAAAAAATAAAAATCCTCCCAAATCAAGTCATTTCGTTTAGAGTGTTTTCCAGTAAGAAAAATGTTATTCTCGCGCCTTTAAAAATCTTTTTTGGGGACTTTTTTCACCCCATTTTACCTTCATAATGGCAGCTATATGGAGTAAAGATGGAGCTTAAATATTTGCATATTCAAATGCAAAGTCATATATGGCGAATTTACAAGTGACCTTGAATTTACTTCAATGAATCTGAAAGGTCAATATACAAAACAGCATTTTGGGTGAGTTGTGTTGTAACCCTAAACATTTCTCCGGTAACCTTTCTTGGGCTAATTTTTAGGTTACCGCACCTTTGGTTCGATAACCTATTGCCGTCCGTCGTCCGTCCGTTCACATTTTTATCTTTAAAGTTTACAGTCGAATCTTTCTGAAATTTTGCACAAAAATACCGAAAAATATTTCCAGCAAACGTTTTTTTAGTTTTCCGATTTTCGCATTTTTAGGTTACCGGACCTATGGTCCGATAACCTATTGGCATGGCGTTGCGTCCGTCGTCCGTCGTCCGTCGTCGTCGTCGTCGTCGTCCGTCGTCGTCCGTCGTCGTCCACATTTTTATCTTTTTTGTTTACAGGCGAATTTTTCTGAAATTTTGCACAAAAATACTTAAAAATAATTCAAGAAGGAGGTATTATTTAGTTTTTTGATTTTCACATTTTTTTCAAAATGGCGGCCGTTTTCGACGAAAAATATCTGATTTTGGATTTTGGCAGCCATTTTCTCAAAGTCTGTTCAGTAACTTTTTTTCTTTTTGATACATAACACTCCTCATATGTACTCCTATGATGTCTATAAATTTCGTTGTGCTTGAATCGCTCGAAGTGGGCCATTTTGGCCCAAACTCGGCCCAAATGGGACTTTCCCATGTTAAATTCTCCTATGCTTTATAATGGGACACATTATGCCTAATATCTCACTTGATATTGAGATTAGAGACTAGGAATCAATTCTGGACATATAGGAAATGATATATGCTGAATATTCTAGTGACCTTGAATTTGACCTCTGACCTCAGTTTCAAGGTCAGAGCACAAAATGGCTTATATCTCGCTTATTATCGACTCTACAGCTTAGGAATCAATTGTGGACATATAGGAAATGATATATGCTGAATATTCTCGTGACCTTGAATTTGACCTCTGACCTCAGTTTCAAGGTCAGAGCACAAAATGGCTAATATCTCGCTTATTATCGACTCTACAGCTTAGGAATCATTTGTGGACATATAGAAAATGATATATGCTGAATATTCTGATGACCTTGAATTTGACCTTCGACCTCATTTTCAAGGTCACAGGACAAAATAGCTAATATCTCGCTTGTTATCGACTTTACAGCTTAGCAATCAATTATGAACATATAGGAAATGATATATGCAGATTATTGTCATGACCTTGAATTTGACCTTTGACCTCATTTTCAAGGTCACAGGACAAACAGACTAATATCTCGCTTATTAGCGACTTTACATCTTAGCAATCAATTATGAACATATAGGAAATGATATATGCAGATTATTGTCATGACCTTGAATTTGACCTTTGACCTCATTTTCAAGGTCACAGGACAAACGGGCTAATATCTCACTTATTATCGATTTTACAGCTTAGAAATCAATTGTGGACATATAGGAAATGATATATGCTGAATATTCTTGTGACCTTGAATTTGACCTCTGACCTCATTTTCAAGGTCCAAGGACAAACTGGCTCATATCTTGCTCCTCTATTGACTGTATGGCCTGGGAATCAATTGTGGACATGATATAGAAAAAGAATAGAACATTGAAAAATGAATAGAACATTGAATATTTTGATGACCTTGAATTTGACCTTTGCCCTTTCATTTTCAAGGCCACAGCACAATATTGCTAATATCTCTCTGATTATTGAATTTACAGCTTAGCAATCAACTGTGGACATGATATATGCTTAATATTATATATGCTGAATATTCTCTTGACCTTGAATTCAACCAGTGACCTGGCTAACATCTAAAATATTAAACATTGTCCGGTAACCTATCTTCGGCCCTTGGCCTAATTTTTTCAAAATGGCGGCCGTTTTCGACGAATAGTGCCTGATTTTGGACTTTGGCAGCCATTTTCTCTAAATCTGTTCAGTAACTTTTTTTCTTTTTAATACATAACATTCCTCATATGTACTCCTGTGATGTGTATAAGTTTTGTTGCTATTGAATCGCTCAAAGTGGGCCATTTTGGCCCAAACTCGGCCCAAATGGGACTTTCCCATGTTAAACTCTCCTATGCTTTATAATGGGACACATTATGCCTAATATCTCACTTAATATTGATATTAGACACTAGAAATCAATTGTGGACATAAAGGAAATGATATATGCTGAATATTCTCATGACCTTGAATTTGACCTTTGACCTCAGTTTCAAGGTCAGAGCACAAAATGGCTAATATCTCGCTTATTATCGACTTTACAGATTAGAAATCAATTGTGGACATATAGGAAATGATATATGACGAATATTCTCACGACCTTGAATTGACCTTTGACCTCATTTTCGAGGTCACAGGACAAAATGGCTAATATCTCGCTTCTTATCGACTTTACAGCTTGGGAATCAATTATGAACATATAGGAAATGATATATGCAGATTATTGTCATGACCATGAATTTGACCTTCGACCTCATTTTCAAGGTCACGGGACAAAATGGCTAATATTTAACTTATTATCGATTTTACAGCTTAGGAATCAATTGTGGACATATAGGAAATGATATATGCCGAATATTTGACCTCTGACCCCATTTCCAAGGTCAAGAGCATAAAATGGCTAATATATCGCTTATTATCGACTTCACAGGTCAGGAATCAGTTGTGGACGTATAGGAAATGATATACGCTGAATATTCTGATGACTTTGAATTTGACCTTTGACTCCATTTTCAAGGTCATAGAAAAAAAATGGCTAAAATCTCGCTTATTATCGACTTTACAGCTTACAAATCAATTGGGGCCATATAGGAAGTGATGTATGCCGAATATTCCCGTCAACTGAATTTGACCTCTAACCTCATTTTCAAAGTCAAGAGCACGAAATGGCTAATATATCGCTTATTATCAACGTCACAGGTTAGGAATCAGTTGTGGACGTATAGGAAATGATATACCCTGAATATTCTGATGACTTTGAATTTGACCTTTGACTCCATTTTCAAGGTCATAGGAAAAAATGGGTAAAATCTCGCTTATTATCGACTTTACAGCTTACAAATCAATTGGGGCCATATAGGAAGTGATATATGCTGAAGAATGTCATGACCTTGATCTTTGACCTCAATTGCAAGGTCAGAGCATTAAATGGCTAATATCTCGCTCATTATCGACTTTGCAGCTTAGGAATCAATTGTGTATATATAGGAAATGATATATACTGAATCTTGTCATGACCTCGAACTTGACCTTCGACCTCATTTTCAAAGTCAGAGTGTAAAGTGGCTAATATCTCGCTTTTTATCATTTTTACAGATATCAATTGTGAACAAATAGTAAACGATATATGCTGAATATTGTCATGACCTTGAATTTGACATTTGACCTCATCTTCAAGGTCAAATCACAAAATGGTTAATATCTCGTTTATTATCGAACTTACAGCTTTGCAATCAATTGAGCACATATAGGAAGTTATATATGCTGAATATTCTCATGACCTTGAATTTGATCTCATCTCCAAGGTCAGAGCACATTAAATGGTTAATATCTCGTTTATTATCGAACTTACAGCTTTGCAATCAATTGAGCACATATAGGAAGTTATATATGCTGAATATTCTCATGACCTTGAATTTGATCTCATCTCCAAGGTCAGAGCACAAAATGGTTAATATCTTGCTCACTGTCGATTTTGCAGCTTAGGAATCAATTGTGGACATGAAATGATATATGCTGAATATTCTTGTGACCTTGAATTTGACCTTGTTGTCAAGGTCATGGGACAAAATGGCTAATATCTAAGATGTAAAACATTGTCCAGTAACCTTCCTTAGCCCTTGGGCTAATTTTTAGGTTTCCGGACTTTTGGTCTGATAACCTATTGGGGTAGTGTTGCGTCCGTTGTCCGTCAGCATCAGCGTCACTCGTCTACATTTTATCTTTAAAGTTTACAGTCAAATCTTTCCGAAATTTTGCACAATAATGCCTTAAAATATTTCAAGATGGAGTTTTTTTAGTTTTTTGATATTCACAATTTTCCAAACTAGTGGTCATTTTTGTCAAAAAGTTGCTGATTTTGGACATTAGCGTCCATTTCCTCTAAAACTGTCTGATTAGATTTGAGATTTTTGCCTCAAAAGATTCAACTCATATACCTGTGTGATGTGTATAGGTATTGTTATTTTTTCCTTTCTTCGATGTGTCCCAAATGGGACTTTCCCATGTTAAATTCTTCTATGTGTTACAATGGGACACATTTTCCCTCATATATCAATTGATATCGTATATAGGAATCAATTGTGGACATGTAGGAAATGATATATGCTGAATACTCTCATGACCCTGAATTTGACGTTTGACCTGATTTTCAAAGTCACAGGACAAAATGATGTGTATCGCACTCATTGTCGACTTGGCTAATATCTCGCTTATTATCGACTTTACAACTTAGGAATCAATTGTGAACATATAGGAAATGAAATATGCTGAATAGTGTCATCAAATTGAATTTGACTTCATTTTCAATAGATGTGGAATCAATTCCCAGTATTAAGTATTCCGAGCAAACAAAACAGGGTCCGTTATCCAATCTCATTGTCCGGGGACAGAAAGTCATATCAGGCATACGAAATGAGAGAAAACAAAAATGACAGGGAAACACGGGAACCCCCAAAAATGGCCATTAGGAGGTGAAATCAGGTGTTCCGCAGAGAGTGAGCATTTCCTGCCCCACTAGTGGCACCCGTCATGAATTCCCCGAAATTAACATGAAAAAAGATCTAGTTGCATGGCAGACATGAATTTGGTTATTTATCAACCAGATCATGATGACGTCCATATAATTTCTTAAACGCAGCTATAAGTCTTGGTACAACATATCCTTGTCGCAGCAGTTTAGAGACTAGCTGGGCACTTCGATAGACAAAGTCCTCATATTTGCAACTAGCTCTGGAATAGCATATAAGTTGAGAAACAAACACACTATATGCCGGTGAAATAGAAATATTGCTGCTTAGAAAAGGGAAAGTGACTATAAAAAAATTGAAATCATTACGTTTGCCATATAATCTAGTTGACAGGTTAGAATCATTATCAATCTCCAACCTCAGGTCTAGATAGTTGGAAAAATTAGCGGAGTCTGTAGTATCCTTAATTTCAAGTTCCTTAGGATATAGGACATCCAAATAATCACCAAACTTGGGATTATGTAGCGACAATACATCATCCATGTATCGGAAAGTGAAATTAAAATTACATGTTAGTTTCTTAGAACCTCCTCGTTGTAAATGTTGGATGAAATCTGATTCATATGAGTATAGAAACAGGTCTGCCAATAATGGTGCACAGTTTGTACCCATGGGAATACCAATAGTTTTTTTAAATATTCGACCACCGAATTCCACAAAAATATTATCAATCAGAAAAATAACCATATTTACCACATCTATTTCAGTATATTTGTATGGGGCATCAGAGTCGCCTTTAACAAAATAAGCGGTATTATATTCAACTACGGTCATAGGACAAAATGGCTATTACTGCTTGGGAATCACTTGTGGACATGCAGGAAACGATGTAGGGCGAATATTTTAATGACCTTGATCTTAACCTTTGACCTCGTTTTCAAAGTCAGAGCAGGAAAAATAGCTAATATCTTGCATATTATCGACTTTATGGCATACGAAACAATGTGCACATATAGGAAATGGTAGATGAATATTTTGGGCACAGGTAGTGCAATCAGTTGAGGCATCCGTCTCATGACCAGCAGGTTGCTGGTTCGAGCCGCGGTGTTGGCGCTGCTGTCTTGGCTGTCGAACACCCTTGGACAGTGTGTCCCAGTTCACTCAGTCGTATAATTGAGTACCCGATTTGAAGTATTGGCAAATGTACGCGTGTCTCAGTCACCTTTCGCCAGTAATGACATCAAAAATCTCTGACAAATAGGTGATTGTTTATGGACCCCAGGGAGCTAGAAAATGGCTCCTGGGTATATATCGGGGGTACTAATTGTGCGTTGAGCAGGTTCCCGGAAAATCGCTATATAGAAGCACCACATTATTATTCTCATGATCTTGAACTTGACATTTGGCCTTATTTTCAAGGTCAGAGCACAGAATGGCCAATACGTCGCTTAACATCGGCTTTACAACTTAGGAATCAATTGTGGACATATAGGAAATGATATATGTTGAATAATATCAACCTTGAATTTGACCTTTGACCTCATTTTCAAGGGCACAGAACAAAACGGCTAATATCTCGCGTCTTATCAACTTTGTAGCTTGGGAATCAATTGAGGACATATAAAACATGATATACAACTGATATTCTGATGACCTTGAATGTGATATTTGATTTAATTTTCAAGGTCGGAGCACAAAACATGTCGCCATATAGTATGATGAGATTGAACTCATTTTAAAGGTCACAGAACAAAATGGCTAATATCTTTCTATTATCGACTCTACAACTTGAGAATAAATTGTGCACATACAGAAAATGATATGTGCTGATTATTCTGATGATCTTCAGTTTGACCTTTGAACTCATTTTGAAGACCAGAGAAGAGAATGGCTAATATTTCGCTTATTGTCGAGCATAGGAAGCAATCGTGCACATATAGAAAGTGATATATGCTAATAATGATTATTATAATATATGATAATATCCTTGTGACCTTGAATTTGACCAGTTACCTTTTTTCAAGGTGATGGGACAACAGGGCTAATACCTAAAATATAAAACATATCTTGTTTGGCAACCTTCGTTAATCTTTAGGCTATTTTTTCAGTTTTTGGTTTACAATGTGCAAAATTTTGCAATGGTTTGCATATATTAACTTCCAAGATGGTGGATATATTTGACATTTATATGATCAAACAAAATTCAATGTATTTCAGGCTATGCACGGGAACATATTGTTCCCTTTCTACATGAAGAAAATCATAAACACTTTGCAGGTGAAGTCCGTGTGAACGTATTGCGCCATTTTGCACTAGGTTGTGCATTTACAATAGTGATGTAAGAAATCCACTGGTACTTAGAAATTGAACATGCCATTCGGATAAGGGGGATATAAGGATAAAGTTTTAAAACATGTGGCTGTCATCATGTTAACACAATTGATCGAACCTAGAGATGCGTTTGTCTCGACAGGCTGCATGAAATTGGGTCTGTCTACCACATTTCCTGCTGTGTTGAGTCTCAGGCGGAAACACATCACTACGGATTTACCAATCAGACAACCGGACGGAACCATTCACTTCAAAAGGCGACTTAATGGCAGTCAAACGGTCCCATCAGAATCAGTCCGTGTCTGAACAGGATGTCAGTATCGACGAACTGGTGTTTTAATGACACTTTCGCCCAAAGTCGATAACTAACCTGGGTATTGTCAATCATGTCTTTTATTTTTTATTTTAATTCCTACATTACATAACTTGTCAAGTCACATATCATGGATCATTAGAATATGGATATACTTTTACATTTGATGTGAAGATATTTGCCAAGCCAGTTGAGAAACCATTTCACTTATGGATGGCAATTGGATTGAAATATATTTTTATATTGTTTCTTATATTTGTTTCTAGTCCTGCTGACCAAACATCGTAGCCCACATCGGACAATACGTTAATGGTTGTGATTAGCCTCCATCGGGTGGTAATTTATCACTTAAGGAGCCTTGTGGGCTCCTCAAGTGGTCATGTTCTAGTTGTAGGCAAGATCCTGTCATTTCAGTACACCAGGAAGTCACTACAACAGGAAGTCACTACACCAGGACCATGAAATCCATTAAGCAGCCGTGCTAGTCAGAGGCAGCTTGAAGTGTGCATCTTAGTTGTCGTTACCAATACTCTCATCATAATAACCCCAAGAGAAATGATCACATGCTACAGTTGATGTCTTTAGACTAATTGATGGTAAAAGAATTGAGCCATGTGTGTATAAACACGGTTCGAAATCGGTACACCGTTGATGGGGTACAAGCAACATATCCAGGAAGTCCAGATTACCCAAACAATGTGGAACAAATGCACTCCTTCACAGTTGAACCAATACAGACTATCCGAAATAGTACTCTGGAAGCATATACGTTCGGTATCAGCAGAATATTTTCACGAAATCAGAATCAGAGAAGCTGATCCCTATACTAGTGAAAGCACACATTTGTCTTATTGGGGACATTTTGATTGCAATTTTTTTTGCTTAGATATTTTTTCTACGTTCCGTTGCGTTATCTATGCAATATTAATTGTAATAAAAATATGTATATTGTAAATGATGAGTCTGAACGTGTCACTGATTACACTGCCATCGTCAACCACATGTTATGATTGTATTAAAAAAACACCGCATATCAGATCAATGTGTCCTGATATCTTCTTTTCTAAAGAGGTATTTTGATTACAGTTATTTTACTCGCCTGTGTTTTATTGAACATATGATTAACCTTACATCATAAATGATGGCAATACATAGGTGCTAATGTCAACTTTATCCATCGAAGTGTCGATATAAATGTAACAATACTCAACAGTTTGATATTTACGCTTTGCATACTACCTACTTAATACTATGAGTTGGCTTGCAAATTGTCCATCAAAAAAAAAGATTCAAAGTTAAAACATTGTCATCTATTTGTTATGCCCTACGTGTCATGCCCTATGTGTCAATCATAAACAAACTATAAACCTTCTAGCACACGGAGATTGAAAGCCGACTTAGTGCGCTCCACATATAGTAAAATCTAGAACCACTTATGCCAAATTTATTCATTGCGAAGTAGATTTTTTGTCTATATAATGAGAACTCGCGCAGAAATTGGTTTGAATTATATGCTTAAAATGAGATGCCGAATCCACGATTCAAACTCTGTTCTGATCTATTTTCTCTTCAAAACGGCCCGCCTTGCTGGCGAGTTCTGCATACGATATCGTGACATCGGTATTTGGGTTTATGTCGAAGCAACTGGCAATATCGGCAATATTCAGTGCTCTCATTCACGATTAACTGTGATTTTCTCAGTAAATTTTCTTTATACACCGCACAATCTCGACATGCACTTCCATGTACACGTGACAGACAAGAATGTTAAAGTTACTTGATTTCAAAATTAGTTCTAACTCTAATGACGACACAAAAAAGTGCATATGTTAAGTGCATATGTTTCCCACTGACTATACAGTTCTGAGCACGATCCATCTTGTGTCTGGTCGTGGCTTCTAGACAACCCAGAGGAGATGAATCATGGCGCCTGGTCGTCTCTCTCTCTGCTCAGGAAATGGAAATATGGTGTCCGCGAACACCCAGCGCATCCAATAAATCATCTGTCCGTGTGTGTGGCCATGCGGAAGGTATTTTCCGATTCATTATTTCATGAAATATAACTGTTGTCGAAAATGATTCAGCATGGTGTGGTATATGTGACTTGATATCTCAGCACCAATATGCTGTTTTGATATCATAATATATGTTGCCATCTTCCACTCCAATGTATTATCAACATATTACTGGCCAGAACAAAATTTTGATGGTAGAAAAACCTTACATCGAACCGTGTTGGAATAGAAATAATGCCCGACCGAACATCTAAATCCCGACTAGCGTTATTTTTGAAGGCCACCAGCTTTGACATCGGTGTCAGTGGTACGAGTGTATGTATCGAGCTATTACCACTTAGCACAAGATTTAGATAATACCAATAAAAACCCTAACATTGGATACTTTCGGAATAGAAACAAAGAAATACACAACGTATATCTAAATCCACAATGGCTGCATCATGCGCAGGCAGTCTGTAAATATACTTGTTTCTATTGCACATCAGATGAAGTCAGTGTGTTTGAATTCGAGATTAGGCGCACTTCGCGTATGGGCGCATGAGAAGTAGTCAATCGCATGTCGCCTACTGAGTAGTGTCTTATATTACCCTGGATAAAGGAGGCTAAATCTTTATGTAACTCACTGTAAAAGACACTCCGCCCACATTCTTGCACGAGAGGCGGCCAGACACAAGCCTATATACCTTCATGTGCTTTTCACTTGATTCTTTGTGTTTTCTCGCTTGTGTCATATGTTGTACACGAATCTTGGCATCATATGAAGTATCCGAAGTGTATGTGAAAAAAAATTACACAAAATGCGTTTACAATAATTCACATGTATCAGCAATCATCGAGACGGCTTCACCCAGTGTATATTTCACCCAGTATCATTAAATGACCGTCCACCGTTGATCAAGCCGCTGAGGTGTAGACACCTTACAACACTAAATACTGTCCATATCTGATAGAACATAACCACGGGAATGTACACGGATTCGAGACAATAGTACATAATCACTCACGGTTTTATTATCCCCATTTAATTTCAAGTTATGACTCCATAATGATCCAACTTTCATATCGTATGCGTTATTTGGCTGCACATGTATTAACTACCTGTCTTCCTTGTTTCCTGTTGCGTTGTTTGAGAATCAGATGAATGCACGTGACTGTAGATTGATTGACCGACCAGGAAACCGGATAGAGGCATTCACTTCAAAGGCAAGTTAACCACAGATGGACTACCACATCGGATATAATTGGTATTTGAATTGGAATCAGTTCCGACTTGTTTAGATGCCATGAATGTTTAAATGTTACCGGGTAGAGGAACGTGAGCTTACAAGTGTATTGCTAGTGTATTATGATTGAAGCTGACAGTAAATTGGAAACACCTTCGTTTTGAAGGACATTTTGTGACATATGTATTGGGAATTCACCTACCCACTATACATATCGAGACGATAAAACCGTGCATATAATTTTACAACCAATACACTATTGGTGAGATACCTTTCATTTCATGGTAAACAGTTCAACCACTGTTTATACGAGCTGCTTACTAACTGTCATATTGACAAGGTACATAACATAGACGTGGAATCAATACCCAGTATTAAGTATTCCGAGCAAACAAAAATATTATGCCTATGAAATACCCAAATATGTAAGATACCTCCTTATAAGTTAAAAATACAATAATTATACCAAAATAACAAATAAATATAATTTCAATTATACACTTCAATCAAATTTCCTACAGTGTTAGTAAATGATAAGCGAAAATATTTGGTCAGCGGAATGTTTCGAATCAAGAAATTGTGATATTGGTTAGTTAAGCGACAACCCAAGATTCGCATAATAACTCGCATTCAGTAGCATGCAACTGTTAATTTTAATACCGGCTTCCCATAATCTAGACTTAGTGTATATGAAAGCCACGACAAGCGAAATAAGTTCGTGAAAACGCGATGAATATACCTGTGGTTTCAGATGTAAATATTTGGTCAGGTTTTGTTTTCATTTCAAATATTTTATTTTCGTTTTGCTATTTGCATCATCAAAAGGTAGTCGTATTGGTGATAATAGGTTGACTTTTTCAATATGTCCAATGCAATATGGCTATAAAGTTGGATATTCCAAGATATTCATGATAAATACACGTATAATTAGACAATTTCGAAAATGCATACTTGAAATGATATCATGGTCATAGCCAATACCATACGACTACTAACCTGGACGAATCAAAACAATATTCAGGTCCTGTGATCAATCACTCAATTTCATGCCAATTACAAGGCGAACACCTCGGTTTGTTGAGGTGTCTTTCCTTTACTCATTAGTGGTCACGTGACACGCCTGCATTCACCACACTGTTGGTATACCGTAGTCTGCGGGCGAACACGACAGGGAGGAGATGAGTTGTACTATTCGGAAATAGTTATACAGAAATAACACGCACATGAAGTCAGGGCATGTATCCGTATACTCATGATATCGCCAATGCAGCGTAATGCAAGTATGCAACCTATTACGACTAACTCAACCAGATTTTAAATGATGGCAATATCAATCCTAAAATACAACATTTTGGAATACAAATAAAGTCGGACCAAATTTTCATTGCCAAATCCACACTGGTGTCATTAGTGTAAGCCATTTGCCATTATGCCATTCTCATGTCATATATTGTTGCTCTTGTTGCCAGAATTTACGATGACACAAAATGATTCACATTATTTCCCAACTAACATCATCTGTCTGCCAAGGTTTTAGCAAGAAGCATCAACAAACACATGATGTTCACATCCGGGTGCTCTGGGTTCTTACAGTACAAACAGGATACTTGTGGCTAATGGACCACAACGATTTGTTTCCATTTGAAATAAGAACCTGTGATGGTCCTAATGGCTGAAAATGTACGTGGGCGGGGTTGCCTTATGGTGCACCCATTATGGTGAGTGTGTATAATATGATAACCCTTTTTTCTGTAATTACAAATAAACTTGTCAAATGCCTCATCCGAATAGTGCCATGGTACATTCGCTGGCTGCAAAGTGTAGACGTTTGTTGTTCAAAACAGGCCTGATATGGATACGGTTCAACATATGATTATTTATATGGATATCACATCGTCCTGTCTTTTATTACGTCATCATAGGAATTTTCTCTTTAGTTATTTTCTCATAACTAAATTATTATCATACACAGCTGCTTGCATTTAGTTGTTGAATGTCATGATTATTGAAAATTTGAAGCCATTTTGCAACACCGTATTTATCATGTTTATTGCCTGTATACCATAATGCTGAAGTGTGTGTACCAAACCTATTGCCACCAAAACAACAAAATGTTGTTGATGGAACTATATGCCATGACGTAGTCTGTATTTAACATGATTTACTATGTACTCCATGGTGACTTATCATGGCAAATTTCCTGGATATCTATTGCATTGTAATAACATAATCTACTGGCCGAGTTTCGTGTAGCCACATGCACTGAGCTAATTAATGAGGTAATGCGCTAAGAGTGCACTAATGTGGTCCTTTAATGAGTTTGTCCAATGGTGATGATGTTAGTTGTCAGCTAGCACGTCTTGCTGACAGAACTGATGAAGTCTCACTTGTGTTATATTGTATGTTAGCGTAGACAACTAAACGATATCGATGATCGCGGGTGACGGAGAGACTGATTTACACAGGCCATTGATGTTATCCAGTGACTACACATTTCTGAGCAGGGCCCATCTTGTTTTTGGTTGTGGCTTTCCGACAACACTGAGGAAAATAATCTAACGTGTTTGCGCAGGAAATGGAAATATGTTGTCCGCGAACATCGATCGCGTCCAATATACATTCTGTGTGTGGCCAAACGAAAAGACGTTTGTTCTTGTGCGTGAGCAAATGGGAAAACATTACCAGCACAATGTCATTGCGCGTATTTCTCTGACATGTATGAACATAGATTTAGTTATTATTGAGAAGAATAGACTGCAAGATATCTGATAAATTATCAGTGATATGTCAGTAGAGAAACATATGTATAAACCTGAGTGCATTATATTTATTTCATATAACATGTATAACACCCACGTGATCCGTGGTGCTTTCTATGGAGTTGTTTTGTTATGTTTTTGCACACGTGTGATGTATGAATGTGTTTCTAAAAAAGTGTTCACTTTTTGAAAGATAAATGTTGGTTCACTACACAACACCCACGTCACAAATGTAAGGAAATGAATTTGTCACCACGTCAAAGTAACCCCACATCTCAGGGGATAACAACGCACTTAGAGATGCAGGAGAAACATATATTGCCTTTGTGTATTTCCCACGATTCACTTCGCATTCACCTTCATGTTATATGTTATAAGTTCGTAGGAATGTGATTATACCACTGACACGCTCTTTGTCGCAGATGTGTCTTTCAGCGACAGTGTCGTTACTTCGCGGTGACGCTTCCCAAAATTGGATCAGTTTTGCGATCAGTTTTGCAAATCAATCTCGTCAAGAAAAACACTACGTTCATGCTGTCATGTTGTTTTGTTTTCAAGTGTATCTATGGCACATGTATGGTGGTCCATCTTTGACATAATTATTTTTTATCGAAGGGAGAAACTGTTTTCTCCACGAGGAAAAATATTTTCCCCTCGTCATCCCTGCAAAAGAAACGTTTTCGTCGTGGGGGAAATAGTTCTTCGTATTAGGAAAACGTTTACCCTGTGGGGAAACGTTTTCCTCAAGGGGGAATGATTTTTCTCACAGGATAAATACTATTACTCACGGCGGCAAAGTTTTTCTCGCAGTTTACCTCGCGGGGGAAATGATTTTTAGGAGACCACAAAAATATTTTACTATCCTGAATATAAACAAAAAAATATGTTATATATGGGCCATCATACACATGCTCATAATTCACATGAACATTTTCGTGATATTCTTATGGATATCATCCGTGATGGTTTATAGAATGACAAATATTTGATACATATTTTAAAGTGAATGTATATATATGTGTATGATTTTATTAATAAACAGGATGATTCGGTGATGATTTGGTCGTGCGCCTGTAAGTATTCATTGGAGTGTGCCTATATATAAATATTGAAGTTCTCGAATGTTCGAACATAAGAACATCAGCTCGCAAGTGATACAGTTATTCTCAAGTAGCTCAATTATTTTATCCATTTCTTAATATTCAATTCCAGGTCATTTCGATATTTAATTTTGGGTTCTAATATTTAGTTTTGGGTTCATTCAATTTTTTCTTTCGATATTTAAGTATGGGTTTTAATATTTGATCATAGCTTTTATTTATCCAATTTTTGGTTTTGATATTTAAGTCCGGGTTTCATTATTTAATTCTAGATTTTATTTATCATTTCAAGATTTTTACTGTCTATTTCATAGTTGTAATCACTACATAGACGTCTGACCTGAAGGCCTTGGATTCATTGTGATTTAAACCATGAGAAAACAATGATGCAGACTCCGCAAAAAAAAAAAAAAAAAAATAGGTGAAGGTCGAAGTTCACTCTACAAACCCCTAGGACATGTTAACGTTCATGAGTCAGAAATTAATCTTCGCTGCGCTCTACAATGCAATGGTACCAGTACCGAAATATACACAAGAATGCCCAACTCAGCAAAAAAATATTAGGGTCAAGGACAAAATCCATACCTATACCCCTAACACATGCTCATCCAGGGCGATGAGTATAAAAATATCATCCGTTTCGCTCAAGGACACATTTATGCAGCGATAATTTCTAAACAATCAGCTCTTAGCGCCTTACAAATTTTTCAGTGCACTGCAGCCGCCGAACTAAACTGTTTATCATTGAAGGCACATCGCCTTGACCTGGAAACTAGCGGATGATTGCAGATCACAGTGATCGGGCTGGGTGGTTTGGCTCTATCAACACAGTGTTGTAACGTAGAGACCTTTCACGTAGGTATTTGAGATAGTCAGGATCATCAGTTTTTATATGATGGGTTTTTTCCACGGGGCTCCAGTGAATGATCCTGGTGTTCGTGATGAAGCGGGCACAGTTATAACAGTTTTGTATCATCTGTAGTGGATGAGGTCAACACTTATTGTCGCCTCCATGAGGAAAACGGCCCATGGAAGGATGCGTCGGCCCGATCCTGCAATACTACAGCAGCATTCGTTTTAAAAATTTCAGTGTCAACAACCAGATGGAGACAAACATTAAAACAAGAAAATGCAGCTAACTGCGGGAGACGACATTAGAGCTCGAGCACATCATCAGCACCACGAGACCTGAATATATATTACATCCCCCCCCCCCCCCTTTAAAAAAAAAGGAAATTGAAACATATCATGTCCCACATGAATCCAATTCATTCCCGTATATTATGATGAAACACATAGGCCTACTTCAATCATATTCCTAATGAGTAAACATTTATTTTGAACTCAATGAAACAGATACGCCTGATAAAATGATATTGAACCTCAATAAAATATCCTTAAAATATTGGAAACTATGAGGAATATCTGCATCTGATATCATGATATAGATAACACATGCATACTGAGCAAATTAAAAGACCAGTTTAAAATAAAAAGGTTTCGCAACCGAGCATGGAACACCTTGTCATGTGATAAAATATGTCCAATTACGGTGAATGTAGTCGTGGTACCGTAGACGAAACGTTGTGTTTACTTCATTACGCCAAAGAAGGCCGCACGCAAGGTTACATGTACATGCATGCACAAAATGCTGCAGAGAAAATTGTACGTTCCAAAGTACGCGTCATTGCGGTAAAATTTGCTTTGCATTCTGGGAACGTGAATTTCCATCGGCTCCGCCATTTTGACGTTTTCCAGACGAGCTGACCATTTTGCGTAATTTTCTCAAACCTAACACATCGATTTATGCATTATATATCTGTGGAATATTCAAAGCTTGCCATCAAATCGAGAGATTTTATGTCAAGGACGAAGAAAATACTCATTTGAAGTAGGTGTACAAAGGTTTACATGCGAAAACGGGCGTCGATAGGTTGGCATGAAACCTCCATGAAAAAGTCAGCACATAGACATGTAGAGAGTTGGGGGCTTCGCCCCCAACGCTCTAATGTCAAAAATATTCCAGTTCGATTGTGAAATGTTCTCAAATTCTCTTCATGCGTGACGACCGCAAAATATTGCGAGTACTTCGGAAGATTTGACCGATCAGACAGCGGCTCCCTGAAAACCCCTGACTCCGTGGAGTTGGCTTGTTGATATCATCGTGGATTGAGCACTGTTTCGAAAGATGTCGTTTTGAATGAGAACGTATTGCCGACTTTGATATTGGTCGAGGAAAAACGTTTGTCAAAAAATCTTTGTGCACGTAACGGATCCCTTCTTATCAACCAATGTATCAGTATACTTGCGATCATGAAGTTTTGAACATGATGGAATGGGCATAAAGGCATTTGTATTTATATGAATCTCTCCAAATCTACACAATCTTTATGGAATTATATTGGTATGACTGTCAGTTAAACACAGGCAAAAGGGCACGGATGGTCAAAACACTGCTGTCTCTGTATCGATTTTCTACTCGGTACTGGTGACAGGGTGCACAATGCTTTACGGATATATGTTTTATAGCGATTTTTCCCGTTCGATGCAGTTTGACGAAATGTTTCACCCCAAAAAATGTTGTTAAGTCGAATACTATATGTATAGATGTGAATAATGGAGCCTAAGCGTACAAGTTGAGTTTATGTAGCATGTTATATTCATATTAACGAGCTATCATACATAGGGGTTTCGAATTGATCTGGGTCTGGAAACTGTCTGGAAATTGTTCCATTTTGAGTCTGGAAAGTCCCTGATCTTGTTATTCACAGAATAGTGAAAACTCTGTGACTATAATTGCAGTATGTCATAACTACAGGAATGCATACTCAAATAAACTTCCAATTCCCCACATTGGAATCGAGCTGTCCAATGCGAAGAGGCGACACATGTCTTTTACTACATTTCCTGACGCTTACTTGTTGAATAACTACAGAAAAAGGTTGCGATAGTCCCAGCGTGAGGTGATAGTGGCTTGGACGCTGTATGTAAGAGCAGATGAGGTTAGAAATCTCTTTACCCGGTACGACGTATCGTATGTAACTGGGTGTAACATGATTTGACCACTGAGGTGACATTCTCATCCAGAGGAACTTTCTGATCAAGGATCACGCCAAGGTCTCGCCTAGGTGGTGGGAGAAATCATGATCTCCCTAAGCTCGACAATGAGATCAATCGAAGAGCAGAAATTTTGTTTTGTTGATGATTCGCTTTCTACTCACGTACGTCCCTGATTCTGGCTTGTGGCTTTGATATGGTGGATTCCTGTGACACAGAAGATGGTCGAAATGATGCAATTATTGAATGTTTTACATACTATAAATGCATAAGACTCATGTTTTCGTCCACGCTTTGTTGGTTAACTGTTTACGCACAATGGCATCGCAAGCTGAAAAACCTGTGTTCAAAATCAAACACCGTTCGAAAATGTGTGGCGGTATTACTGTGCCTTTGTTATTGGATATGGCATGGGGGATGCCATTGTATAATTACTATTTGATAAGATGTGTGAATTGTTTGTTTAAAATTGTACAAGATGGTGCGCCCAATTTGTGAGATTCTTTGTATAGACATTAACAAATTTTGATGAAAAATACATGGGCAGAAAGAAATTTAAGATATGTATGGATTTGGACACGTATGGATGCCACACAGTGTAGGAGATGTATCGACATTCATTGAAATTTTCAAACAGAGGTTAGAAGATGTGTCTATTTCAAATGGGAGAAATGATATCGCTATGAACAAAAGTTGGACACGTATTATTTGTTTACATGTCAAAAGTCATCAGAATTAGAACGGTATTTCGAAATAGATATATAACATCGCCATACATTGGTCGAATGTTAAGACCAACACATCCAAGAGAAGAATGTCTCTGTCCGTTTTGTTAAAATCAGGGTGTAACTGAAATTCAGGATACATTTCATTTCATGCTTAGGTGTCCTCTGTATCAACAAGAGCGGGAAAATATATGAACACATATTTATTCGAACACTGTCATTCTTGCTAAGGTAATGTCCAGTACAAGAGTGGAAACAATCAAGGATACCGCAAGCGTTTATCCATCATGCATTTAAAGAGCACGGAAATTTGTTGTAGTTTGATGTTGTGTAAATATATGTTGTTGTATGACCTGTATGAAAATGGTTTATTCTACAAGGGGCCGCGTCTTAACTAAGCAACATACCCTAAACTGTCACCTCTATCCAGCTATAATTCACACTCCGCCGGACTTCATTCAACCTTTCCAATGAAGGCCAGTACATTCACAAAGGCCTCGCGAAAGTGACATGGAAAATATATTGGTTTCTATTAAACATGATTTCTTAATGTTTGATAGTGTTGCAGAGACTTCCTGACATAACGGTTGTTCTCATCTGAAGCATCCCGAACATGTTGACCAATGTTTGTTTTGTTTCGTGTCAAAGGCTGAGAATATTTTGCATGTACCAAAAATTGAATGCATACAAAATGAAAATGTGTGTTTTCATGGACCTAGTGATTTCACCATTTGGGCGATATGGGCGAATGCCGAGCTTTCTCCATGCTTCAGATTACTATGATAAAAAGACAGTCGTTCGATGAACGTAATACTCGTGAAAATAATTAATTCAAATACGTTGCAAATCAGTGCAATGAGAAAAATGGGAGGATCTGTCATTGTTTAAAATCACCAACTTTACACTGACACTGGCATATCGAGAGCATAATTTGTGTTTTGAAATATGTGTATTAGAATATGATAATTTTGACACGTCGTCGAGTTCGTTGTTGACATTGTGTTAGAATCTACTCCAGTCCAATCAAGTGCTTGGTTGTTATATGATGGGCATAATTTATGTACCAATTTAAATACCGATATGTGTTGTGATTTTAAGTGTTGAGATCTCATTTTATCAGGACCAATATGTTTCGAATCATGTCTCGAAATAAGACCAGTTTCAAATGTCCAATCAATTATAGCGTGGTTCACACATGTCAAGTAACAATTTAGAGGGTGAACGTGCAATTAGTGTGCTACACATAATATATATCTAATGATAACACAAAAATACACATCTAGCTAATAATAACAAAAAACTGCTCACGTGCCCACTATGCTAGTTCAGGTATTATTTATTCGGTCAATATAGAATACATTATTCATCATGAGAAATGTGGATTTAATAACCATTACTTGTATCATAATTTTGCGACCTGTTGATGTATTGTACCACTGACTATACAGTTCTGAGCACGATCTATCTTATGTCTGGTCGTGGCTTGTAGACAATCCAGAGGAGATGAATCAAGGCGTCCAGTCCTCTCTTTGTGCTCAGGAAATGGGAATATGGTGTCCGCGAACACCCAGCGCATCCAATAAATCACTTCTCCATATGTGTAACCAAAGGATGGGTCGTTTTCCAGCGCAACGGTTCAGCAGTCATAATTATTCATTCGATTAAACTTCCATGATATCTGAGAAACTAGTATCGACATGGTAATAGTGAAACAAACATAGTCGATATCCATGTGAGCCTATATTATGTTTTATTCATATAATATTTATGTGGTCTGTGGTGCAATTGTCCAAATGCGTATACATAATGTATGAATGTGTATCTAAACGTATTTGCTCTCATATATATCCATTTGTCACTGTCTATCAGGTATTTACTCACAAAATGGATTGTTGATTTAACACATAAGAACTGTGTGGAAATAAAGTTGTCACCGCATCAGAGGACCAGCACGGCTCAGGGGATAACAACGCACTCTGAGATGCAGGAAAAGCATATATTGCCTTTATGTATTTCCCTTAATTCATTCCGCATTCTCTTTCAATTTATATATTGTACATTCTCGTCATTGCACCTACAGGAAAGAAGTTTGCATTTGCCTCTCAATAATGAATACAATGACAAGGAATACAAAATACATGTAGGTAGTACTTCCATGGTGTATTTTATAGACAATATGAACAAGTCGCACTGCTTCCGTGTCTACTTCTTTTTCCCGAATTCACATTGCCGGGATCCCATCTAATGAAATTTAGTGTGCAGAAATGTAATTTCACGTATACACAACTCGCTTACATTACATACCTTACAGATGTGTGGTTGAGCGACAGTATCACAATTTCATTGTCGCTTGTCCCAACATTGGATCGATATTGCCACATGACTGCGTATTGTAAGCTGATTTATATCAATGGTATTACATGTACATCTTTATCACGGAACTGCACAACATTAATTGGAGGCATCATTTGTTTACGTGTTTGTATCTATGTTCCCTAAGCATTCAAATGCTAGCTGAATATTTCATAACACTAATATGACATTGACATCCTTGGTAGACTTTGGTATCACATTCGGTCGCTTATTTCTACATTATCCGGACCTTGATGTGAAGGATTTTATCCGTTTCGTGGTTAGGACGTGACAGCTCATGTTTGATCACTTGTGATGCCCATAAACATCCCACAGGAAATGTACCACAATAAACCCGACATAAAGAGCAGAAGCGTAAATACGTTGTTTCCTTGCATAAGCTGACCAACGAGGGAACGGACCAATGGACGCTGTAATAATAGGTTACCGGTCTGTTTAGATACCAAAAGTATGGTGTAGTACAGTGGTGAAATATTGTCCTGTCTGTTCATATGTATATTTATGATTGTTAATGTTACAGGGTTCTTCTACTGAGATGAGGATTGGGATCAGAGAGTCATAACTAGTTTGATGTTAAATCACTTATTATTAATGAATTGTATATAAATGTTCAGCACAAAACAACCCCTCATGAATGAACCGAAACATAATTGCTCAAGCTTACAACGTTTTGTGCTGAACTAACCTTTTTGAAAACCCTTGAATATTTTACACAAACAGAACACAACATTGTCATAAACGAGTCTCCAAACTCTCCAAGACATTACTTCGTTTCATACATGTAACAACTGAAACATTCACACTATACGTATATCACAAGAATAACAACATGAAATCACAATCAAAGTCTGTGTATACACTTATTTTTCACGACCATAATCTGAATAGCACCATACAAAGCAATTGCAACCTGCGGGTATATACCCGAAAAGGAACATATATCTGCTATGAAAGCACTGGTCCGAAGGGTATCATTGACATCTAGAAACATTTATAGAAATGACACTATTGAGATATTGCAAACATCTTTCCATGACCAGAACATTGTCACAACGAACCTTTAAACCATACATACGATTTAACATCAAAATGTGGGAGTACATATCAGAAAGGCCACACGGCTGCAAGCCGGCCACCACACTTATGACGAACTGATTACAAGCGGATCTACCGCAAGTAAGCGTCGGAAGTCCAACGACCCAGTCGTTGAATCATGATAGGTGACAAGCCCAATTTTGCAGCATGAGTAGCACCCCCTATGCGAAGACTGTGAGTATTATACAATGAACAGTCGTGACCAGCATGTGTGAGACAATCTTGTAGCACCTGTCGAAATTCGTGTGCCGAAATGGGGGCACATTCTCGACCAGTGAATAATGGACCGGATGCACTACCTCGTAACAATAAGAAAGAGCGTAAAGCAGTGACTGCACATAGTCGTGTTGGATATTACTGAACAACCGAAACGACAGAGGACTGGTTGGAAGGTTTGTAAAAACGGAACGTTATATTGTATTTGGGAGGGTTTACTTGGTAACATAGATCAGCGAGCTGGAGAGTGTGTCCAGATGGAGTAGCGGTGATTTCACTAACACGAGTTAAACCGAAAAATGCTGTGAGGAACATGGCGTGGAACAAAAACTTGGAGTAATGACTAATGTTACCGGCCTCCGGAAGGTTGTAAATTTTTTGGTGGAAAACTATAGCTGATAACCAAGTAAATACTGACTATAAGCACCGCTGTGACCGAGGTATGATATAAATAGAGTTATAGTGTGGAAGGAAGCTGGTAGAGGTGAAAGCTTGGAAAGCTATCCCTATCAGCTGTTTATAGCGGATCAATTTTCCTTGTGGGAGTTTAGTTTAAAACTCAACCGCGTCTGATTCTTTGCCCGCAAATGAAAGAGTAGTATCGGGTCCCACAGTTTTGTCAGGTGCCTGAGGAACTCCCAACCCTGAAGACATCTGCTTGAAATTTTCAAGGTCTTGTCGTGCTTGGGTTTCAGGAGGTCATATGGTCAGCAAATCATCCAGAATATAAAACATGTGTTTGCTTCCACAAACATTTTGTGTTATCCATTGAAAGGAGGTGCGAAGCGCTCAAATACATGCCAACTGATACTAAGACCCATCGGCAACCTCCTATCATATCGAGATAAGATTGTAATCATGAGGGCTTATTGGGAAAATGCGAAACGCTATTTTTTAAAATCAGTTTTGCCAGTAATGAACGTGGCCCAAACGGGACTATCTAAGCGATGACATTGTCTACGGTATAATACGGTACATGAGTATACTGCGGAGATCCCATCGTTGATGGAATTACCTTAATGATACTAGAATTGGTGATTGACTCTGAATTTTCCGGGTGTTTTCTTGGGAACGAGACCGATGTGTGACAGTACCATATCGTGAAATGGGGGATGGACAAAAATGATCCGGCATCTCCCTAGGTTGAGCACATTTTCCAGATAATTTGGTATTTCTTGCGGGTGTTGGTGGAGTATAGGGAGATTATATAACTTGTCCCCTGGAGACGATCAACTATATGGAATAGCGAAACCAAAAACGGAAATGTTGGTGAACTTTAGTGAGATTATATAACTTATCAGATGGGGACGATCCATTATATGGAATGGTGAAGCCAAAATGGAAACCATTCACTAGCAAGGACTTTTCAGCTTTATCATAATCATGATAATTGGTTAACAACACCTCCAATTCCAACTGGTCAACGTTTATGGGACTGGGAATGGTGGGAGTTGGCGTGTTTGTATTGGACTGGGGACAAAAAAATGCTCTGTGCTGCCCCTGGTTGCACTGGAAGCATGTGCGACTGTGACGGCTGTCTTTGGGCAAGTGTTGTTTTCGTGGCACCGCTAGCATGGACCAGGTGGACGGACTTGTTAAAATCTGATGGGCTTTGTTAGTGGGTTGAGCTAAGACGGTAATCCCCTGATGAAACATATTTGGGCGCATGTGAGGTGTCTGGGTGAATCGCCGTCGACAATGAGGGTAGAAATCCTGTTGATGGGATATGTGAATATAATGAAACGCGATTTTCCGTGTCTGTTGCTGGATTCCTTGGTGGAAGACTCTGCGAAGGCTGTGTGGGCGGTGTTAGTTGCGCATCCACGACAGTAAACTGGAGACTGTCGATTTTTTGGGTGTATAGTGATGTGGATCTGCCTCGCCGAGCAGCTGGATACTGGACTGGGGACAGAAACTGCTCTGTGCTGCCCCTGGTTGCACTGAAAGCATGTGTTACTGTAACGGCAGTCTGGGCAAGGGTTGTTACGTGAAACCTCTAACATGAACCGGATGGACGGACTCATCGAAATCTCAGGGGCTATGCTAGTAGAGTGAGCTAAGCCGTTCATCCCCTGATGAAACATGCTGAGGTTGGGATGGACATGAAGGGTGGTATGTTTTGCTGGAAGAATCCACCCGAAAAATCAAATATATAACGATAATTATGAATAAGACTCTCTTGAGCAAGATTTGTTACAGCTCTTGCCAGGCTGTTTTTACCTGATACACGTTGAAGTGGAGAGAACTGGGGATTGATGTGAGGGAGAGGAGGGACGGTATGTGAGGGTCAACCTCTTTCGTTTTGTGTTGGGACTGATGTGGATATGTTGTGCCCTGGTGGTCAATTTTCCTCTGTACTACCGATTTAGCGGCTTTGTTACATGGACATTCAATGAATGGCCGGCGTAAACATTTCCAGGGGACACATTTCTTCAATCCGACATCCTAGCCAATGTATGGACACCATCATTACAATGTGGCATCATTTTCAATCTAACAACTTATTGTCCAAAATGTGGCTTCATCGCCAATCTAGGGAATCGTCGACCAGACTGAGGCATCATCGCCAATGTAAGGATAGCATCGTCCAAATTGTGGCGTCACCGCCAACTCAAAGACATATTGAACAGAATAAAGCATTATTGCCAATCTAAAGACATGATCGTCATGAATAAAGCATCATCGCCAATCTAGGGACATCATCATATAACACGAGACATCATCTTCAATCTAGGGACATCATTGTTAAAATTATGCCAAGGGCCAAAGATGGGTTACCGGCTTATATAAGTTCAATATTTTAGATGTTAGCCAGGTCACTGATTAAATTCAAGGTCAAAAGAATATGCAGTATATAAATAATAAGCATATATCATGTCCACAGTTGATTGCTAAGCTATAAATTCAATAATCACAGAGATACTAGCAATTTTGTCCTGTGGCACTAAAAATGAAGGCAAAGATCAAATTCAAGGTCTTCAGATCTTTTGGCGGATAACCTTTCCTATATGTCCATCAGTGATTCCCACACTATGAAGTCAATAAGGGAGATATTGGCCATTTTTGTCCTGTCACTTTGAAAATCAGGTCAAAGGAAACTTGAAAATAAGGTCATTGGTCAAGCCGAGGTCATGAGAATATTCAGCATATATCATTTGGAGTTTGACCACAATTGACTCCTAAGCTGTACAGTTGATAATGAGTGGGATAGTAGCCATGTGTGATCTAACCTTGAAAATGAGGTCAAAACTCAAGTTCAAGGTCATGAGAATATTCAGCACATATCATTCCCTGTTCGCCGTTGATTCCTAAGCTGTAAGGTCGATAATAAGCGATATATTAGCCAGTTAGTTCTCTGACCTTGAAACAGAGGTCAAAGATCGAACTCAAGGTCACCAAAATATTCAGGTAAATCATTTCCTATATGTTCACTGTGGAAGTTGATAATAAGTGAGATATCAACCATATTGTGCTCTGACCATGAAAATAAGGTCAAGGTCAAATTCAAGGTCATCAGAATATTCGGTGTATATAATTTTCTATATGTCCACAATTGGTTCCCAAGCTATGAAGTCAATAGAGAAGCAAGATATTAACCATTTCGTCCTTTGACCTTGAAAATGAGGTCAAAGTTCGACTTCAAGGTCATGGCAATATTCAGCATATATCATGTTCTAGATCATGTTCATCATCGTCCAGAATTAGGCATCATCCCCAATCTAGGGACATCATCGTCCAAAATAAGGCATCATCGCCAATCAAGGGACATCATCGTCCAACACATGAGGCATCATCGTCCAACACATGAGCATCATCGGCAATCTAAGGACACCATCGTCCTGAAAGAGGCATCATCGCCGATCTAAGGACATCATGGTCCAAAATGAGGCATCATCGCCGAAGGACATCATCACCCAACATGAGGCATCATCGCCAAAGGACATCATCATCCAAAATGAGGCCAAATTAAGGAACATCATCGTCCAACATGTGTCATCATTGCCAAAGGACATCATCGTCCAGCATGAGGCATATTCACTGAGTGTGAATACCGACAAGGTTAAGGACATCATCGTCCAGAATGAGCCATCATTGTCTATTTTGTAAAGACATTATCGTCCAGAATGAAGCATCACGGTCTAGTTTAAGGACATCATCGTCAATAACGAGGCGTCATCGCCGCTTGGAAGGTCGTCATCGTCCAGAATGAGGCATCATCACCTATTTTAAGGATATCATCGTCCAGAATGAGGCATCCTCGCCTAGTTTAAGGATAGCATCATTGAGAATGAGGCATCATCGCCTAGTTTGAGGACATCATCATCCAGAATGAGGCATCATCGCCTATTTTAAGGACTCCAACGTCCAGAATGAGGCATCATCGCCTATTTTAAGGACTTCTTCGTCCGGGATGAGGCATCATCGCCGACTTTAAGGACAACATCGCCCAGAAAGAGGCGGTATCACCTAGTTCAAGGACATCATCGTCCAAAATGAGGCATCATCGCCTACACGGACATCATCGTCCAGAATGAGGCATCATCACCAATTTTAAGGACATCATCGTCCAGAATGAGGCATCATCGCCTATTTTGAGGATATCATCGTCTAGAATGGGGCATCATTGCCTTTTTTAAGTAAATCATTTCCTATATGTTCACTGTGGAAGTTGATAATAAGTGAGATATCAACCATATTGTGCTCTGACCATGAAAATAAGGTCAAGGTCAAATTCAAGGTCATCAGAATATTCGGTGTATATAATTTTCTATATGTCCACAATTGGTTCCCAAGCTATGAAGTCAATAGAGAAGCAAGATATTAACCATTTCGTCCTTTGACCTTGAAAATGAGGTCAAAGTTCGACTTCAAGGTCATGGCAATATTCAGCATATATCATGTTCTAGATCATGTTCATCATCGTCCAGAATTAGGCATCATCCCCAATCTAGGGACATCATCGTCCAAAATAAGGCATCATCGCCAATCAAGGGACATCATCGTCCAACACATGAGGCATCATCGTCCAACACATGAGCATCATCGGCAATCTAAGGACACCATCGTCCTGAAAGAGGCATCATCGCCGATCTAAGGACATCATGGTCCAAAATGAGGCATCATCGCCGAAGGACATCATCACCCAACATGAGGCATCATCGCCAAAGGACATCATCATCCAAAATGAGGCCAAATTAAGGAACATCATCGTCCAACATGTGTCATCATTGCCAAAGGACATCATCGTCCAGCATGAGGCATATTCACTGAGTGTGAATACCGACAAGGTTAAGGACATCATCGTCCAGAATGAGCCATCATTGTCTATTTTGTAAAGACATTATCGTCCAGAATGAAGCATCACGGTCTAGTTTAAGGACATCATCGTCAATAACGAGGCGTCATCGCCGCTTGGAAGGTCGTCATCGTCCAGAATGAGGCATCATCACCTATTTTAAGGATATCATCGTCCAGAATGAGGCATCCTCGCCTAGTTTAAGGATAGCATCATTGAGAATGAGGCATCATCGCCTAGTTTGAGGACATCATCATCCAGAATGAGGCATCATCGCCTATTTTAAGGACTCCAACGTCCAGAATGAGGCATCATCGCCTATTTTAAGGACTTCTTCGTCCGGGATGAGGCATCATCGCCGACTTTAAGGACAACATCGCCCAGAAAGAGGCGGTATCACCTAGTTCAAGGACATCATCGTCCAAAATGAGGCATCATCGCCTACACGGACATCATCGTCCAGAATGAGACATCATCACCAATTTTAAGGACATCATCGTCCAGAATGAGGCATCATCGCCTATTTTGAGGATATCATCGTCTAGAATGGGGCATCATTGCCTTTTTTAAGGACATCATCGTCCAGACTGAGGCATCATCGCCCACGAATGAGGCATCATCGCCTATTTTTGGGGACATCATCATCCAGAATGAGGCATCATCGCCCAGAAATGAGGCATCATCGCTTGGTTTAAAGAAATCATCGTCCACACTGAGGCGTCATCGCCCCGAATGAGGCATCATCGCCGACTTTAAGGACATCGTCGCCCAGAAAGAGGCGGTATCACCTAGTTTAAGGACATCATCGTCCAGAATGAGGCATCATCGCCTACACAGACATCATCGTCCAGAATGAGGCATCATCGCCTGGTTTAAGGACATCATCCAGAATGGGGCATCATCGCCCAGAAATGAGGCATCATCGCCTGGTTTAAAGAAATCATCGTCCAGACTGAGGCATCATCACCCCGAATGGGGCATCATCGCCTATTTTTGCTCAGTTGTCGGTCATTCGATCGATCTTATCCCATTCCTCATCCCAATCATAAATACAATTACTGTTTTGTTGTAGTTTTATCTCAGTAAACTGTAATTTCCCTCGTCCAACCCCATGTCAGTAAACTGTAAATTGTTTTTAGCAGTTCTTCATGTTGTGGGCGCCACAACACAGATAAATGAGGGTTTCAAAAACGACGTAATATTTCTCCCACATTTTGAGAACTTTCGCACAGGAGTTTCGTGTTCGATAGTTCTCGTAGCTAAATCGCATACGCCGTTTTTCGGCGCAATGTCACGTATGGAAATAGACTCCGTTTAGCGTTGTTATCACCGTTCTGAAACAGGTCAACATGCTCATGGTATATTGATACATGTAAACAATTATAGGTCTTGTGATGTCTTTCATTCGGGGAAGTCTGGTCCACTAGCACCAGCTACGATTCGTGTTTATAATGTAAATCTCGAGGTTACAAAATCAGTAAAACCACGCAACCCCCCTTCCCGAAATTTTGTTAGCGAAGATTTGGTTAAATTTGGTTAACATATGATATATCCATGGATGATGGAAGGAGACCTGGTTTCACAATAATACACCTGGATGGTACCAATGGATGACACTATCGAAAAATAAATCACAAAATGGCATTTCATAGTAACACTTAATGGACATATTCAGGCAAAAACGAACTATAGATGCTTTGCAAGTGACGTCATAACGTTTTTCTTCTCTATTTATGACGCCATACTGAACGGCAAAATCCCCAGTGAAATCACAATAGAACCGACGAACACTGGACGTTGTACATGATTTTGCCGTCCAGTGTGACGTCACAGCAAAGCATCTATTGTCTTGAGATTATTCTTTATAATTACATTAGCTAGTTTATTTCCGATTCGACATCTTATATGGATCTTAAGCATAAACCATGCACAATGCCTCAATAGCAGTTTTACATTATGCATTTATAAAGACAGTACTGTATTCATAATATGAAGTACAAAATAGAACTTAGAATACAAGCAAAGTAAGA
This sequence comes from Terebella lapidaria, assembly GCA_949152475.1. NCBI lineage: Eukaryota > Metazoa > Annelida > Polychaeta > Terebellida > Terebellidae > Terebella > Terebella lapidaria. The sequence continues at coordinate 33,090,984 of OX424560.1, forward strand.
CATAATACGAAAAATATGTTACATTTGTTTTATGCGGCTTTGTTTCTATTCCAAAACGTTGTTAGTTACGTCACTATATAAATCATCGTCAAGATCAGTTTTATTGGTGGAAATAGGATGATACTTCCATTCATACGCTGAGCCGGTGTCACTACTGGTGGACGTTCTATTTTTCGACGAGGATACCATAAACTCAGGAGCTTTTTGGCTTGTGATTAGGTACTCATGTATATATAGCTATTCCACGGGTTTTGTTTCGAATTTCTAAATTATTTTCATATGTTCTTGGGCGGTTGTATGTACTCATTGCATCAGGTGTACAGTAGAAGCAACTACATTCACATATTGTCTGCCCCAAATGACGTTAGTGTGTCTTCGAATTAACTATTTTAGAGAGCATTGTTTCTATTCTAAAATGGTATTTGTTACTTTTACTGATGAAATCACCAAAATCTAGTTATATTGATGGTAACAGAAATTCATAAAATATATCTTATGTATTTCTGGTGGTAACAGATTGATTCTTACATTGTCTGAGGCAACTTTAGATACAAACAGGTCAAACCATCAAACGTTATATTAGTACTATTTATTATTGAGCACGCACAATTAATTCAAAACAAAATAACCAATATATTCGATGTTTATACTTTGGAAATATGCAAACAGAAAATAATATGCAAAAATACTTTCACTTTAATCACTCACAGATACAATTATGTAAAACATTGAACATATCTATTTCCGGTAGATGCAGCAAACTCTCTTTTATCAGACTGTTCTGTCTAGAGGCGCAGCTAGCACATAGGTTGTTCTGAATGTATTGTTATATTGTTATTATACATAATCATAACGGCTGACATTACAATATAGTGAATATAGTGGTCAATATATTATTGACTTGTAATTTGGTTAAATTACATTATGACTAATTGTTGCCTAGTGTCTCCTATGGAATGCTCCATCTTACCTTCTATTCTGAACTCAACTCAACTTTTCTTCAGAATGCAGTTTCAAACAATTGCAAACTGCGTGTTTGCTTCGGATAGCGAAAAATGCAGTTCTCATCTGACAACAGATTTTGTTGTACTCCTTCACTCTATGATTATCAATACACCATGCAATAGTGTCGTATGATGACGAACAGACTGCTCCTTTCTGATTCCTTTGTGGTGTGTAAATGTTTTCATTGTAAATAAATATAAGACCGTACATTATACTTACAGAATTACCCCTTTTGGAATACGTTTAAAGCTATTATCTAATACTACCGTTAGTGAGACGGTCAACAGTGTTGCTGCTAACATTTGCTGCAGATCTGTGAACGTGTGTCAAGCAAAAAGACAACACAATCATTTGATATACGGTGCAATATATGTAGCCCGTCATGGTAGCCTGTCATAACGTGGTGGAATTTATTAGAAAACACAATATCTACATGTTATGTCCAGGAAATGATAACATAATGTAACTAAACAAGTAAGGTATACTGAAGAAAATTGCTTCGCCAACGTAACTGCTTTGCAATAATAAAATGTGTGTTATTATTGTTTACTGGCCCCATATGCCTATCCTATATCAGAAGTAAACCTGTATTTCAGGTGGACGGCTGAACGTGACGAAGGAGAATATGTAAGGTGAATAAATAATAAATGATAATATAAATAATAATAAAAATAATAATAATAATAATAATGATAATAATACTAATGTATATGTGAACCAAATATAGCGTATTAACTGGAAGAACCATTCTAAAGCGCTTTACGTTAAAAGTGGTTGTTGCAGAAATATTATTGTTCCATCTTATCAGAGCTTCAAAACGCGACAGGTAAGATATCAGAACGCGAGTTTATTCCGCGTACGTAGATACATTTACAAACTTCTGACATCACGTGACCCTCCAGTAGCCTGATTTTACCTGATTACTGAACCCCACCGTGACGCGCTGATCAATAAAAATAAGTTTGGTATGAAGATGCATTGCTTTTGAGATTGTACGTGGATATGAAGAGTGAATAGCTTGGATATGAAGAGTGAATGGGATTTGAAGCTTTGACATTTGGTGGCAAATATCAAAGATCAATACTTATGTCATTTTGCGAATATGCTCTCTGAATAAAAGTTACCTTTCTATCTACGTTGACGGACATTTGTTACTTCATTCAACATAGGCCTACTTTTGGTAGAAAATTAAAATATAGACATCAAGTCTATGTGATGTCGCTGATTAATAATCTTGAGCATTCACATAATCCGCCATAAGAATAAGAATGTATGTGCGAAATGGTGTTCAATGAGTGGTTTTGGCCTCGTCGTTATATCGTCATCTGCAGTCAGTTATGTATACATTAACAGATTTATTACAATAACGAAATTGAGGCGACCCTCGTAATGTATTATGTGATGTAATTGGCGTCATATGTGTTGAAGATATATCAAGGTATACTTATATATATTTTATTCTTCCATGAATGAGCCTCCTTCAGAAAGCCAACTTCAAAACCAGCATGTGGATTCATTACAGAAACCATCACCGGATACTGCACCGCAGCATATTCCACGACGTTATGATAGGAAGAGGGATCATAAAGTGGTGGAATAATCATAAACACGATGTACTTGTATCATATGAATAGGCTTGGAAAATGACTCCTTTCCGCGATATAATTCGAAGGATGATAAGCATTGGAGCAAAACCCACGTATCTAAAGTGTTCCGAGCGATGAAACCGAATCCTTTATCCACTCTCGAACTCCAGTGTCAGGAAAAATCGAAAAAAAACTATGAAATTTTATGAACCTCCATATATGGCCACAGGCAGGTGTTCCGAAAAGAGTGAATATTTATTGCCCCACATATGGCACCCATCTTAATTCTATAACAAACGAAACAATCAGGGATTGCCAACACTCGCCCATTACATTTAGCTACTAAAATTAAAGCTGATGAACCTTTTTCGATTTTGTGTAATAATGCGGAATTTGTGTCACACAACCATGATTGGTCATATATCAAACGATAGGGGATGGGCCATGAAAAAATACAAATATCTAATAAAAATTATTCATGAATAAAATTCAAGTTATCAAGATAATTTCATTTTTACCTTATTCTCAACCATTGCCTGATTTCTTGACGTTGACTTCGTCCTAAACTTCGCAAGCTTTCTCAGATGTATGCTTCATACAATATGTTCAATATGCGGTCGATTATCGTCAGTGGCTTTGGAATTACAACTATTTGAAATATCACAAATAATTGATTTTAGTTGATGAATTACATTTTGACCTTGGGCGATAATAGAGAATTAACAAATGATCCGGAATTGGCCACAGAAAAATATCAAATGTACGTATCAACCTATTACCGCAGAATTTGATGAAAAACCTAACATCGAAAATTCGGAAGAGAAACAAAGCCCGACCAAACATAAAATAAAATAATAGGGAATATACACTTTGAATATAAACAGTTATTGCAATTGTTTAATTTTGAGCCCATCTGTGACCTCAAATGCCATCCTTTTCGTTTGATTTGAGCTGTATATTCACAGTATTGCTTTAATAACCGTGTACATCTCATAAACGAAAACATATTTAAAATATTTTTTTAAAAAAACCCTCTCCCTAGCTGGCAAATTTTTGGAAAAAGTTATGACATGGGTGGGTATCATTCACACAAGTATCATACATGAACACAAGTGCACACATTGCAAATGACAATCGTTGAACAGTTGAACATGCTAGAGAGTGCGGCTCGTCTTCTCTTCCTTCTTTCGCCAACTCCAGTCAAAGTTTGGCACCTCCTCCACTTCTCTGGATTTCTTGTGGCTACATCTCGACTCCCTGTCTCTGTTATTTATCAAATGCAAATAACTGAATCTTGACGATAATGATGATGTATATCACTTTTAAAGATTCGCCAAGCTTGTTATAATGCTATGAACATTCTACTTGTCAATACTCGTTCGAGTGGAAGCTTTTCAAATGCCATCCAAATGAGTTTCAAGGTGAATTTGCATGTGTCATGAAGCATGCCATCACCCTCCTAGCTATGGTTTCTACACTATTCCCACCAATGGATATCACAAATCTACAGATTTGTAATATCCATTTGGCATATAATGTGTCAATGTATGGAAATTACCTTGAGAAATGCAAACTGAGAATACACTATAGGCACAAGCGACAAGTAGCATATACTGCCCATATTTATCTTATTATCTTGCAACTACTTTTCCACACACAATAATTATGATTTCTCATAATTATACAACGAAATTAAATTTTTAGCACTCGTTTTTTCCCAAAATAATGCCAAGATCGTCAACTTTTCCCATTATTGATGAGGGAATTTGAAACTCTGTGTTTCAGTCTGTGCAATGCTGGACACCAGCTGCATGTGCACTCGTACGTCACTTCTCAGCACCTCACCAAAGCCCAGAATATGGTGCTTCACTGCACCAGGCTTGAAAATGAATCAAGTGGGATAGTAGCCATGTGTGATCTAACCTTGAAAATGAGGTCAAAACTCAAGTTCAAGGTCATGAGAATATTCAGCACATATCATTCCCTGTTCGCCGTTGATTCCTAAGCTGTAAGGTCGATAATAAGCGATATATTAGCCAGTTAGTTCTCTGACCTTGAAACAGAGGTCAAAGATCGAACTCAAGGTCACCAAAATATTCAGGTAAATCATTTCCTATATGTTCACTGTGGAAGTTGATAATAAGTGAGATATCAACCATATTGTGCTCTGACCATGAAAATAAGGTCAAGGTCAAATTCAAGGTCATCAGAATATTCGGTGTATATAATTTTCTATATGTCCACAATTGGTTCCCAAGCTATGAAGTCAATAGAGAAGCAAGATATTAACCATTTCGTCCTTTGACCTTGAAAATGAGGTCAAAGTTCGACTTCAAGGTCATGGCAATATTCAGCATATATCATGTTCTAGATCATGTTCATCATCGTCCAGAATTAGGCATCATCCCCAATCTAGGGACATCATCGTCCAAAATAAGGCATCATCGCCAATCAAGGGACATCATCGTCCAACACATGAGGCATCATCGTCCAACACATGAGCATCATCGGCAATCTAAGGACACCATCGTCCTGAAAGAGGCATCATCGCCGATCTAAGGACATCATGGTCCAAAATGAGGCATCATCGCCGAAGGACATCATCACCCAACATGAGGCATCATCGCCAAAGGACATCATCATCCAAAATGAGGCCAAATTAAGGAACATCATCGTCCAACATGTGTCATCATTGCCAAAGGACATCATCGTCCAGCATGAGGCATATTCACTGAGTGTGAATACCGACAAGGTTAAGGACATCATCGTCCAGAATGAGCCATCATTGTCTATTTTGTAAAGACATTATCGTCCAGAATGAAGCATCACGGTCTAGTTTAAGGACATCATCGTCAATAACGAGGCGTCATCGCCGCTTGGAAGGTCGTCATCGTCCAGAATGAGGCATCATCACCTATTTTAAGGATATCATCGTCCAGAATGAGGCATCCTCGCCTAGTTTAAGGATAGCATCATTGAGAATGAGGCATCATCGCCTAGTTTGAGGACATCATCATCCAGAATGAGGCATCATCGCCTATTTTAAGGACTCCAACGTCCAGAATGAGGCATCATCGCCTATTTTAAGGACTTCTTCGTCCGGGATGAGGCATCATCGCCGACTTTAAGGACAACATCGCCCAGAAAGAGGCGGTATCACCTAGTTCAAGGACATCATCGTCCAAAATGAGGCATCATCGCCTACACGGACATCATCGTCCAGAATGAGGCATCATCACCAATTTTAAGGACATCATCGTCCAGAATGAGGCATCATCGCCTATTTTGAGGATATCATCGTCTAGAATGGGGCATCATTGCCTTTTTTAAGTAAATCATTTCCTATATGTTCACTGTGGAAGTTGATAATAAGTGAGATATCAACCATATTGTGCTCTGACCATGAAAATAAGGTCAAGGTCAAATTCAAGGTCATCAGAATATTCGGTGTATATAATTTTCTATATGTCCACAATTGGTTCCCAAGCTATGAAGTCAATAGAGAAGCAAGATATTAACCATTTCGTCCTTTGACCTTGAAAATGAGGTCAAAGTTCGACTTCAAGGTCATGGCAATATTCAGCATATATCATGTTCTAGATCATGTTCATCATCGTCCAGAATTAGGCATCATCCCCAATCTAGGGACATCATCGTCCAAAATAAGGCATCATCGCCAATCAAGGGACATCATCGTCCAACACATGAGGCATCATCGTCCAACACATGAGCATCATCGGCAATCTAAGGACACCATCGTCCTGAAAGAGGCATCATCGCCGATCTAAGGACATCATGGTCCAAAATGAGGCATCATCGCCGAAGGACATCATCACCCAACATGAGGCATCATCGCCAAAGGACATCATCATCCAAAATGAGGCCAAATTAAGGAACATCATCGTCCAACATGTGTCATCATTGCCAAAGGACATCATCGTCCAGCATGAGGCATATTCACTGAGTGTGAATACCGACAAGGTTAAGGACATCATCGTCCAGAATGAGCCATCATTGTCTATTTTGTAAAGACATTATCGTCCAGAATGAAGCATCACGGTCTAGTTTAAGGACATCATCGTCAATAACGAGGCGTCATCGCCGCTTGGAAGGTCGTCATCGTCCAGAATGAGGCATCATCACCTATTTTAAGGATATCATCGTCCAGAATGAGGCATCCTCGCCTAGTTTAAGGATAGCATCATTGAGAATGAGGCATCATCGCCTAGTTTGAGGACATCATCATCCAGAATGAGGCATCATCGCCTATTTTAAGGACTCCAACGTCCAGAATGAGGCATCATCGCCTATTTTAAGGACTTCTTCGTCCGGGATGAGGCATCATCGCCGACTTTAAGGACAACATCGCCCAGAAAGAGGCGGTATCACCTAGTTCAAGGACATCATCGTCCAAAATGAGGCATCATCGCCTACACGGACATCATCGTCCAGAATGAGGCATCATCACCAATTTTAAGGACATCATCGTCCAGAATGAGGCATCATCGCCTATTTTGAGGATATCATCGTCTAGAATGGGGCATCATTGCCTTTTTTAAGTAAATCATTTCCTATATGTTCACTGTGGAAGTTGATAATAAGTGAGATATCAACCATATTGTGCTCTGACCATGAAAATAAGGTCAAGGTCAAATTCAAGGTCATCAGAATATTCGGTGTATATAATTTTCTATATGTCCACAATTGGTTCCCAAGCTATGAAGTCAATAGAGAAGCAAGATATTAACCATTTCGTCCTTTGACCTTGAAAATGAGGTCAAAGTTCGACTTCAAGGTCATGGCAATATTCAGCATATATCATGTTCTAGATCATGTTCATCATCGTCCAGAATTAGGCATCATCCCCAATCTAGGGACATCATCGTCCAAAATAAGGCATCATCGCCAATCAAGGGACATCATCGTCCAACACATGAGGCATCATCGTCCAACACATGAGCATCATCGGCAATCTAAGGACACCATCGTCCTGAAAGAGGCATCATCGCCGATCTAAGGACATCATGGTCCAAAATGAGGCATCATCGCCGAAGGACATCATCACCCAACATGAGGCATCATCGCCAAAGGACATCATCATCCAAAATGAGGCCAAATTAAGGAACATCATCGTCCAACATGTGTCATCATTGCCAAAGGACATCATCGTCCAGCATGAGGCATATTCACTGAGTGTGAATACCGACAAGGTTAAGGACATCATCGTCCAGAATGAGCCATCATTGTCTATTTTGTAAAGACATTATCGTCCAGAATGAAGCATCACGGTCTAGTTTAAGGACATCATCGTCAATAACGAGGCGTCATCGCCGCTTGGAAGGTCGTCATCGTCCAGAATGAGGCATCATCACCTATTTTAAGGATATCATCGTCCAGAATGAGGCATCCTCGCCTAGTTTAAGGATAGCATCATTGAGAATGAGGCATCATCGCCTAGTTTGAGGACATCATCATCCAGAATGAGGCATCATCGCCTATTTTAAGGACTCCAACGTCCAGAATGAGGCATCATCGCCTATTTTAAGGACTTCTTCGTCCGGGATGAGGCATCATCGCCGACTTTAAGGACAACATCGCCCAGAAAGAGGCGGTATCACCTAGTTCAAGGACATCATCGTCCAAAATGAGGCATCATCGCCTACACGGACATCATCGTCCAGAATGAGACATCATCACCAATTTTAAGGACATCATCGTCCAGAATGAGGCATCATCGCCTATTTTGAGGATATCATCGTCTAGAATGGGGCATCATTGCCTTTTTTAAGGACATCATCGTCCAGACTGAGGCATCATCGCCCACGAATGAGGCATCATCGCCTATTTTTGGGGACATCATCATCCAGAATGAGGCATCATCGCCCAGAAATGAGGCATCATCGCTTGGTTTAAAGAAATCATCGTCCACACTGAGGCGTCATCGCCCCGAATGAGGCATCATCGCCGACTTTAAGGACATCGTCGCCCAGAAAGAGGCGGTATCACCTAGTTTAAGGACATCATCGTCCAGAATGAGGCATCATCGCCTACACAGACATCATCGTCCAGAATGAGGCATCATCGCCTGGTTTAAGGACATCATCCAGAATGGGGCATCATCGCCCAGAAATGAGGCATCATCGCCTGGTTTAAAGAAATCATCGTCCAGACTGAGGCATCATCACCCCGAATGGGGCATCATCGCCTATTTTTGCTCAGTTGTCGGTCATTCGATCGATCTTATCCCATTCCTCATCCCAATCATAAATACAATTACTGTTTTGTTGTAGTTTTATCTCAGTAAACTGTAATTTCCCTCGTCCAACCCCATGTCAGTAAACTGTAAATTGTTTTTAGCAGTTCTTCATGTTGTGGGCGCCACAACACAGATAAATGAGGGTTTCAAAAACGACGTAATATTTCTCCCACATTTTGAGAACTTTCGCACAGGAGTTTCGTGTTCGATAGTTCTCGTAGCTAAATCGCATACGCCGTTTTTCGGCGCAATGTCACGTATGGAAATAGACTCCGTTTAGCGTTGTTATCACCGTTCTGAAACAGGTCAACATGCTCATGGTATATTGATACATGTAAACAATTATAGGTCTTGTGATGTCTTTCATTCGGGGAAGTCTGGTCCACTAGCACCAGCTACGATTCGTGTTTATAATGTAAATCTCGAGGTTACAAAATCAGTAAAACCACGCAACCCCCCTTCCCGAAATTTTGTTAGCGAAGATTTGGTTAAATTTGGTTAACATATGATATATCCATGGATGATGGAAGGAGACCTGGTTTCACAATAATACACCTGGATGGTACCAATGGATGACACTATCGAAAAATAAATCACAAAATGGCATTTCATAGTAACACTTAATGGACATATTCAGGCAAAAACGAACTATAGATGCTTTGCAAGTGACGTCATAACGTTTTTCTTCTCTATTTATGACGCCATACTGAACGGCAAAATCCCCAGTGAAATCACAATAGAACCGACGAACACTGGACGTTGTACATGATTTTGCCGTCCAGTGTGACGTCACAGCAAAGCATCTATTGTCTTGAGATTATTCTTTATAATTACATTAGCTAGTTTATTTCCGATTCGACATCTTATATGGATCTTAAGCATAAACCATGCACAATGCCTCAATAGCAGTTTTACATTATGCATTTATAAAGACAGTACTGTATTCATAATATGAAGTACAAAATAGAACTTAGAATACAAGCAAAGTAAGACATAATACGAAAAATATGTTACATTTGTTTTATGCGGCTTTGTTTCTATTCCAAAACGTTGTTAGTTACGTCACTATATAAATCATCGTCAAGATCAGTTTTATTGGTGGAAATAGGATGATACTTCCATTCATACGCTGAGCCGGTGTCACTACTGGTGGACGTTCTATTTTTCGACGAGGATACCATAAACTCAGGAGCTTTTTGGCTTGTGATTAGGTACTCATGTATATATAGCTATTCCACGGGTTTTGTTTCGAATTTCTAAATTATTTTCATATGTTCTTGGGCGGTTGTATGTACTCATTGCATCAGGTGTACAGTAGAAGCAACTACATTCACATATTGTCTGCCCCAAATGACGTTAGTGTGTCTTCGAATTAACTATTTTAGAGAGCATTGTTTCTATTCTAAAATGGTATTTGTTACTTTTACTGATGAAATCACCAAAATCTAGTTATATTGATGGTAACAGAAATTCATAAAATATATCTTATGTATTTCTGGTGGTAACAGATTGATTCTTACATTGTCTGAGGCAACTTTAGATACAAACAGGTCAAACCATCAAACGTTATATTAGTACTATTTATTATTGAGCACGCACAATTAATTCAAAACAAAATAACCAATATATTCGATGTTTATACTTTGGAAATATGCAAACAGAAAATAATATGCAAAAATACTTTCACTTTAATCACTCACAGATACAATTATGTAAAACATTGAACATATCTATTTCCGGTAGATGCAGCAAACTCTCTTTTATCAGACTGTTCTGTCTAGAGGCGCAGCTAGCACATAGGTTGTTCTGAATGTATTGTTATATTGTTATTATACATAATCATAACGGCTGACATTACAATATAGTGAATATAGTGGTCAATATATTATTGACTTGTAATTTGGTTAAATTACATTATGACTAATTGTTGCCTAGTGTCTCCTATGGAATGCTCCATCTTACCTTCTATTCTGAACTCAACTCAACTTTTCTTCAGAATGCAGTTTCAAACAATTGCAAACTGCGTGTTTGCTTCGGATAGCGAAAAATGCAGTTCTCATCTGACAACAGATTTTGTTGTACTCCTTCACTCTATGATTATCAATACACCATGCAATAGTGTCGTATGATGACGAACAGACTGCTCCTTTCTGATTCCTTTGTGGTGTGTAAATGTTTTCATTGTAAATAAATATAAGACCGTACATTATACTTACAGAATTACCCCTTTTGGAATACGTTTAAAGCTATTATCTAATACTACCGTTAGTGAGACGGTCAACAGTGTTGCTGCTAACATTTGCTGCAGATCTGTGAACGTGTGTCAAGCAAAAAGACAACACAATCATTTGATATACGGTGCAATATATGTAGCCCGTCATGGTAGCCTGTCATAACGTGGTGGAATTTATTAGAAAACACAATATCTACATGTTATGTCCAGGAAATGATAACATAATGTAACTAAACAAGTAAGGTATACTGAAGAAAATTGCTTCGCCAACGTAACTGCTTTGCAATAATAAAATGTGTGTTATTATTGTTTACTGGCCCCATATGCCTATCCTATATCAGAAGTAAACCTGTATTTCAGGTGGACGGCTGAACGTGACGAAGGAGAATATGTAAGGTGAATAAATAATAAATGATAATATAAATAATAATAAAAATAATAATAATAATAATAATGATAATAATACTAATGTATATGTGAACCAAATATAGCGTATTAACTGGAAGAACCATTCTAAAGCGCTTTACGTTAAAAGTGGTTGTTGCAGAAATATTATTGTTCCATCTTATCAGAGCTTCAAAACGCGACAGGTAAGATATCAGAACGCGAGTTTATTCCGCGTACGTAGATACATTTACAAACTTCTGACATCACGTGACCCTCCAGTAGCCTGATTTTACCTGATTACTGAACCCCACCGTGACGCGCTGATCAATAAAAATAAGTTTGGTATGAAGATGCATTGCTTTTGAGATTGTACGTGGATATGAAGAGTGAATAGCTTGGATATGAAGAGTGAATGGGATTTGAAGCTTTGACATTTGGTGGCAAATATCAAAGATCAATACTTATGTCATTTTGCGAATATGCTCTCTGAATAAAAGTTACCTTTCTATCTACGTTGACGGACATTTGTTACTTCATTCAACATAGGCCTACTTTTGGTAGAAAATTAAAATATAGACATCAAGTCTATGTGATGTCGCTGATTAATAATCTTGAGCATTCACATAATCCGCCATAAGAATAAGAATGTATGTGCGAAATGGTGTTCAATGAGTGGTTTTGGCCTCGTCGTTATATCGTCATCTGCAGTCAGTTATGTATACATTAACAGATTTATTACAATAACGAAATTGAGGCGACCCTCGTAATGTATTATGTGATGTAATTGGCGTCATATGTGTTGAAGATATATCAAGGTATACTTATATATATTTTATTCTTCCATGAATGAGCCTCCTTCAGAAAGCCAACTTCAAAACCAGCATGTGGATTCATTACAGAAACCATCACCGGATACTGCACCGCAGCATATTCCACGACGTTATGATAGGAAGAGGGATCATAAAGTGGTGGAATAATCATAAACACGATGTACTTGTATCATATGAATAGGCTTGGAAAATGACTCCTTTCCGCGATATAATTCGAAGGATGATAAGCATTGGAGCAAAACCCACGTATCTAAAGTGTTCCGAGCGATGAAACCGAATCCTTTATCCACTCTCGAACTCCAGTGTCAGGAAAAATCGAAAAAAAACTATGAAATTTTATGAACCTCCATATATGGCCACAGGCAGGTGTTCCGAAAAGAGTGAATATTTATTGCCCCACATATGGCACCCATCTTAATTCTATAACAAACGAAACAATCAGGGATTGCCAACACTCGCCCATTACATTTAGCTACTAAAATTAAAGCTGATGAACCTTTTTCGATTTTGTGTAATAATGCGGAATTTGTGTCACACAACCATGATTGGTCATATATCAAACGATAGGGGATGGGCCATGAAAAAATACAAATATCTAATAAAAATTATTCATGAATAAAATTCAAGTTATCAAGATAATTTCATTTTTACCTTATTCTCAACCATTGCCTGATTTCTTGACGTTGACTTCGTCCTAAACTTCGCAAGCTTTCTCAGATGTATGCTTCATACAATATGTTCAATATGCGGTCGATTATCGTCAGTGGCTTTGGAATTACAACTATTTGAAATATCACAAATAATTGATTTTAGTTGATGAATTACATTTTGACCTTGGGCGATAATAGAGAATTAACAAATGATCCGGAATTGGCCACAGAAAAATATCAAATGTACGTATCAACCTATTACCGCAGAATTTGATGAAAAACCTAACATCGAAAATTCGGAAGAGAAACAAAGCCCGACCAAACATAAAATAAAATAATAGGGAATATACACTTTGAATATAAACAGTTATTGCAATTGTTTAATTTTGAGCCCATCTGTGACCTCAAATGCCATCCTTTTCGTTTGATTTGAGCTGTATATTCACAGTATTGCTTTAATAACCGTGTACATCTCATAAACGAAAACATATTTAAAATATTTTTTAAAAAAAACCCTCTCCCTAGCTGGCAAATTTTTGGAAAAAGTTATGACATGGGTGGGTATCATTCACACAAGTATCATACATGAACACAAGTGCACACATTGCAAATGACAATCGTTGAACAGTTGAACATGCTAGAGAGTGCGGCTCGTCTTCTCTTCCTTCTTTCGCCAACTCCAGTCAAAGTTTGGCACCTCCTCCACTTCTCTGGATTTCTTGTGGCTACATCTCGACTCCCTGTCTCTGTTATTTATCAAATGCAAATAACTGAATCTTGACGATAATGATGATGTATATCACTTTTAAAGATTCGCCAAGCTTGTTATAATGCTATGAACATTCTACTTGTCAATACTCGTTCGAGTGGAAGCTTTTCAAATGCCATCCAAATGAGTTTCAAGGTGAATTTGCATGTGTCATGAAGCATGCCATCACCCTCCTAGCTATGGTTTCTACACTATTCCCACCAATGGATATCACAAATCTACAGATTTGTAATATCCATTTGGCATATAATGTGTCAATGTATGGAAATTACCTTGAGAAATGCAAACTGAGAATACACTATAGGCACAAGCGACAAGTAGCATATACTGCCCATATTTATCTTATTATCTTGCAACTACTTTTCCACACACAATAATTATGATTTCTCATAATTATACAACGAAATTAAATTTTTAGCACTCGTTTTTTCCCAAAATAATGCCAAGATCGTCAACTTTTCCCATTATTGATGAGGGAATTTGAAACTCTGTGTTTCAGTCTGTGCAATGCTGGACACCAGCTGCATGTGCACTCGTACGTCACTTCTCAGCACCTCACCAAAGCCCAGAATATGGTGCTTCACTGCACCAGGCTTGAAAATGAATCAACACACACATGTACAATTATTTTCGAGCACCATTACTTGGCAATTTTGCCTATATGTATAAAAACCTGGGGCCCAAAGGCCACCGTGCTCACCGTGTTTACTTCGATAACTGCACCATACAAATCATTGCATGTAGTGTACGTATAACTGATAATATCGAGTCATTTTTATTCAGTCTAAGATTGTACGATGTGAACTTCTGTTATCAAGGCTACAACCTTACATACCAGACTTAACGAGTACGCATTATTCTAATAAAAGTGTCAATATCTTTGATAATTGTCCTCATTTCAGGCACAATCCCAACCCATATCATGCACGTAATCTACAGTCGAGAGATAAATCTAGTGTTCCAGAAATAGGCAGTTAGCTTCCATGTCCAATTTTCCAAATAGCTTGCCTCTTCAATTTTCCTCGAACAAATCGTAGGTTATAGATCGATACAGAAGCGAAGACCCCCCCCCCCCCCCCATTCATACCACTGAGTCCGTGTTACTGCTGGTGGACGTCAAATCTGTCCCCGAGGACACCATCAACTCAGTAGCCTTTTGGCTTGTGATTAGGTTCTTGTGTACTTCTCAAATATCCATATTCCATGGGGTTCATTCTTGCAAAATGTTGTGTTTTACGTTTGCTATTGAAATCATCAAAATTTTGCTGTATTGGTGGTAATAGTTTGATACTTACATTTCTATATTTGTAGCTATTTTTGTTACTATTGCATCACTGCATGGGAACCGTTCCGTGCGAAACTATTTTAAAAATCCAATTTTAATCATTCAATCATCTAAATGTAGGATTTCATCCAATCATCTATTTTTCAAATTTCATCCAATCTATGATTGCATCCAATCATCTAAATATGGCTGTATTGGTGGTAATAGATTGATACTTACATTCATACCACTGAGCCGGTGTCACTGCTGGTGGACGTTAAGTCTGTCCCCGAGGATACCATCAACTCAGTAGCCTTTTGGCTTGTGATTAGGTACTTATGTACTTGTCATGTATCTATTCCATGGGGTTTGTTTCGGATTCGAAATTATTTTCATAGGTTGTTGGGCAGTTGTATACTAATTCAATCAGGTGTACAGTAGAAACAACTACTTTGTTATTGGAATCATCTAAATTTGGCTGTATTGGTGGTAATAGATTGATACTTGCATTAAATGTCAAATTTAGACAAATTCGTGTGCGCATTGGAATTTTTGCACTGTACAGCTGTCTGGGAACAGCTATTGATCATTTTCAATCGGAAAACCAAAAACCGATCATGCCACTTCGAATGTGTGATGGTTAAAATGATATACATAGATATGAAGCCCTTTAAATCTTATAATATGAATAACAATGTCAGTGTTGGTATGTCTGGCAAATAAAATAATAAAACCCCTCGCGTGACATAAATGTTATCCTCACATCATTACCATACATATTTTCATAACATTATATTTACATCCAATAATTATCATTCAGTTAAAAGGGTGTTTTTGCCATGGCACCACATGCAGATCCCATTCCCATAATTTATTCTACCACATTTTGATCTCTTTCCTTCATTATTCTAGCCATTCAAAGTTGTGAATATAGATCTGCCAACTCTCCAGCTGTTTTTATGGCTTTGGAAAAACAAAATATCAGAATGTCTCATGACATTTTCTATCTCTATCATTTTTACACATTCTCACTGACAATGAATCTAGGTACAATACTCATGAATCAACATGTGTGCTGTTTTCAAAAGACCGTACATGTTCCATTCTTATCAATAGTCCACCATGCGATGACAGTGTTCATCTAGCACGTCAGGAATCCTAGACAATTACTTAAACTACAGTTAAACCTATATCGCGATGTGGTTATCAGTTGTTTGTATGTTTTGGTGTTGTACATGCTCTTCCTTCTATTCAAGCCTATTACTTTTTGTGCATCAACTGGAACAGGTGCATGAACAACACAAACACATTTCCACATTGTAATTATATCCGTGGTCTGCCAATATTTGTATTATGTTTGGTCAAACTGACCTCAATAATAAACCCGATGTGTCTCACCAGTGATGTAGTGCACATGGCATTTTTGATATGTTCGAATATATTTTTCAATGACCATAGTGCTATACAGTATCATACACTAGGTTTCATGTTGCATTACTCACCTATCAGCGAATGTGCAAAAAGGTTCATAATTTTATTACCATGAATAACAATCTTTTGCACGACCTGTAATCGAAGACAGGCAAATATTACAAAAACCGAATAAAATTCTCTTAATGATGTCACTTGAGAAGCAGTAAAACTAAGCTACACAAAAAATAATCATGGAAGCAGTAATGGAAATTCCTGGAAGCCATGCAATAGAGTAATGATATTGTTTTTGTTGAACATTTTTGCTCTGCACGAAACAAGCCATGTAAATATAAGACCAAGTTCAACTGCATGCGAACGTATGTTGAATCTCAATTGTGAATCAATGTCACTTGTGTAAATCAGGAAATCTAGTAAAAACTGAGTTACTGTCATGCTAAGAGTGTTTCTTCACATTTACGCAATTGTGAAATAGAAATTGTGAATTTAAAAGCATTTAATTTCTTTTGTGGTAAAACACTTATCATATCACGTTCATAGCCAGCAGAATATACATCCATCGCACTATTGGAAAATTCGGTATTATCACCCTTTGTTTCCACCAACATGGCCTTGACATTGCTCAAATTGGTCGTCCAGACGGCCCAAGCATCATATCCAAGCAGCGCTTTCCTCTATATTCACTAAAGGCGGTTACACACCTAAGCAGCGCGACCGTTTTGTGTTTTCCGTTTTTTAACGCCGCGTAAGCTATGATAGAACTCAGCTTTCCAAAGGGGAGTGTGCACACATGTTCCGTTCTAGCGCTCCGCTTTCTAAAAAAAAATAGAACAGTGTTCTAATTTTTACGCCTTGGGTCCGAAACGCCAGCGCATGATATGTTCAGAGTGAAAAATGCATTTAGAGGTTAAAATATCGCTATATGTTCCATAAATTGTCCACATATATGCAGAGACAACTGCCTGGTCTGTCCCCAGATCACGGGTTGTTTATTGTGACCTTTGTGGACTTCAACTGTATGCACAATATCAAGCAAAGGTAATGGCCAAATTACTTAGAGTCTTCATAATATTAATTGTTGCTCTTTTTTTATATGTCATGTATAAATAGAGTTGTGTTTAAGGTTTCCCACAGATATTGCTGAATCTTATGTAATTTGCTAATAATTGCATTATTATTCTTGGAATACAATATGACTGCCAAAAGTGGTCGCTCGGCTGTCACATATTTTTGTGACAAATGAAGGCTACCTTGACGCCTCATTTTATTGTACATGGAAATCCACACAAATGCCTCTATTTCATACATCATAACACGACAGACGGTAACACGTACAGTACTTCACGGTTGCAAATAGGCCTATGTAGGTATATATTCTGTGGTAAACAATTACAAACAATGTAAAAATCACATTAAACTTAGTCAAATTGCTCTTTATAGAAATGCGAAAATAGTTCTGGTATTTGTCCGGGTATTCTTCCAGTTCCCGTAGCCTATATTCACCAAGGTGGTTTAGTGGATGGATACAAAGGACTTATCAGGATGCACAGAGCCCAAAATTGGTGTCTTCTTGTAACTCTATTGGCAGTCTCATCATCCTTTTTTATCAGATATTTCTTTAAATAGTCTATGACCGCGTGTTGAAATTGCAGGTGGAGGACGTAGGCCTACATATTTTTTACGGACATGACTTAAGTGCTAAAAACAAACGTCAGTACTCGGTGTGTACAGAAAAAACGGTACCGTTCCTAAACTGACACGGCCGTCAAGAAACATTGACGTCGCCGTAAACGGTCGCGCGGCTTCGGTGTGTAACCGCCTTAAGGATTAAAAATGACGGACGGATTAAATGGCATTCATTTAGTGGGTGAGTAGTATTAAGGCGCAGCGTATGATACTTGGGCCGTCCAGGCGATTCAAATAGGATGTGTAGCTCTTTAATTCCACTCATGTAACGAGATTTGGTGTTCTTGCATTTCGAATTTTACTGAAAGTAGGAGAGCGTATTGCTCAACGAAGGCGTTCCAAATATGAGCAATGCGTTGAGTAAGTCAATTCAGTTGAGTAAGTCATCTCAGGTGCTGAGATGAGTTGAAAGTGATCTCAATGTCTTTGAGCAATGTCGAGGCCAAATTGGTGGTAAAACAATGGGCGAAAATACCGAATTTTCCAATGGTACAATTGGTGTATATGGATTTTATTCTTTATAGAATGGTGTTTACATTAAATCCACAATGCTATTTTACCCAAGAGAAATAGATTTGGGGCAAGGAATGCTCTTGAATAACAACTTGAAATGCACGATTAGATCTAATGTATTTTGTACACCACACTCTTATGGCGATCGTGTGCTTACAGAAAACTCTTTCAGAGGTAAAAATATGGAATATGTTCTCTTCACATTTGATTTGTTGTTCACATATTCTACACATACCCTGCAGCTAGCCGCCAAACGTTCACTGACCTATCTGTATTCTGATTGGGTCAGGTCATGTTTATGTCCACGTTCTAGTGTCTCCATAAATCCAATAAAATCATGACACATTGTGTAAGATTGTGTCAGCGTGTCACTTATAAATTTAGTGATAAATATTTTTGCAGTATATGTGGTATACTATATTTGATTAATATCTTATTAGTTTTGTGTTTTTTCACGGCAACTACTACTGTTTTCTATCTCGGTTTTGCGAGTTCATTCATTGCGGGTCTCGTGTGTGTTCAAGATGGCGCAGGCCAGTATTGGCACGAGGAAAAGTACGAAAGCTTTGAAAGCTATTTTGGACCCTGCGATGGCAGAGGTATCTGCTGAAGGTAAAACTGATAAGAGCTCGTCGAGTTCTTTTGAAAGTATGTCAGGGCCTATCCAGTCTGCTAATGCGACTAGCAGTGCTGGTACGACGTCGGTGATTGCTTCGACCAGTAAGGGTAACGTGAACACGGTGATGTCCGGTTCCAAGCCTGTCGCTAGCACGAAGGCAAAAAACAGTCAAGAGGACTTGTTGGAAAAGATTTTGTCCAAGATAACCGATATTCAGTCTGGGCAAGATAAATTAGAGGATTTTGTTGCTGGCGAGTCAGATTACGGTGATGATGCTTATTATGAAGGCCAAGGTCAATATGAGGATTTCTCACTGGATTTAGACAGTGGGATCCCCCTTGGTCAGGGAGATGCTCAGTCGGTTCAGTGTCAGGAGTCTGAGGCTTGTAATGCTCAATCAGACCCGTTTGCAGCTTTTTTCCAAGAGGTATTCTTTGGATTAGCAGTGCTCCTATCCCGTAAATCAGGGTTTAGCTGACATGGTGAATCAGCTCTTCAGGGAAAGTGTCAGTGACGACAAGTAAAGGTGGCTAGACCTGAAAACTGAAGGTGGCTAGACCTGAAAATTGTGAGGGGTTGTCAAAAATCAATGTGAACCAACTTGTTTGGAATATCCTTCCTCCTCAGGTGCGTTCGGGTGACGTTGCCTCTCAGAATCTTCAGGTGTCTTCGGTAAAAGCCTCCACAGTGCTCACCAAGCTGGTTGATGTTCTGGGGTCTCGAGCAGATCAGGATCTTGTGGAGGAAGGGTTGGATGCTTTTGCCCATCTGCGCAATGCCAACAAGCAGCTGGTCCATTGTAGGCGCTCCGCTCTCAAGCCAGCCATTCAGGCTGAGTTTGGTCATCTTTGTTCCCCAACTGTGCCTTTTACCAATTACCTTTTTGGAGACATGTCTGCAAAAATGTCAAGGACATTAAATCACAGAGTGGTTGCCCTGCGACGTAATGGGCCAAAACAGACTGAGATAGCGAGGCAAAACAACAGCAAGATCCTGAAGAGGAACGCCGGAACAGGTGTGCCTTCTACTAGATCTCGCCCAGGACGTCCTATAGAGACAACAAGAAAACAGGACCGTTTGTTGATTCAATTGTGTACTGGTGGTCGTACCATACCAGCCAGGGCCTCGAGAGTACAGTGGCAGAACGCCATACTTGTATGCGTATCCAGAACACTAGTGAACAGCCGATTGGTTCGAGCTGGGTGTCGTGCCAGGTCACTATGTAAACCCCTGCTGAGTCAAAGACATCACGAGCGACGTCTGCAGTGGGTCAGGGATCACGGCCATTTAAGACCACATCACTGGGATCATGTCATATTTAGTGACGAGGCGAGATTTGAGGTGTACCGCCATGATGGACGCATCCGAGTTCACAGACGAGTTGAAGAACTTTACCATGAAGTCTGCATACTACCCGGGGTGTAGGCTGGAGGCGGTGGGATAACCATATGGGGAGCTTTCCATGCAGATGGAAAAAGTGACCTTGTGATCCTGGTCGGCGATAAGGATCAACACCAGGATATACACATCCTAGACCAAACAAAGTTGCCATTCACTCGAGGGGCCTTCCAGGCTCCTGTACACCGGGCTCGTACAATGGCCACTTTCCTTCAGGATCAGGGGGTTGAGCACTTGCCATGGCCAGCGTATTCACCAGATATGAACCCCATAGAGAACCTATGGGCTGAAGTAACCCCTCGGATCAACAACCTGGCTCGACAACCAACCAGTGTGGATGAATTGCGACAGGCTGTGATGGACGCATTGGCCAATATACCCCTGGACACCTTGAGGACCCTGTCTGAGGATATGCCCCACCGTGTGATGGCGCTACAAGCAGCCGGGGGAGGTCACACACGATACTGAATATTGTTGGTGCTAGATGACATAACGACACTCAATATTGTAAAGTTTCATGTATCTGCTGTTGCGTGTTGTTGAGATATTAAATTTGAAAATATAAATTATGAATCTATTGTTGGCACAATTTGGCGTTGGGTTGCTTGTTCTGGATCACAGTGTTTGCCAGATTGAAAATACAAGATAAAGAATGCACTAAGTATAAGGTTAGATAAAAAATTTCTTGCAAATAAAAACAAAAGAACAATTTCATGAATATATATATATATATATACATATATCCCATTTTAAATGTCAATCCTGTACATATTTGCCCTATATTGCAGAAATTGCATTTTTCTTACCGTGTGTCGATGTTACGTCCGAAAAAATCTCGGCTCAAGTCGGTAAGAATAACACGACATGACCGATAGACAAAGTACTAGGTCGGTCACCGACTTAAGATGATGTTGTCGGGTGTAAAAGTTCGGGGGAATAGCTGACATCATTGAATGATGATGAAAAATTAAAACTCAATATAAAAATATCAATATAGTACATTTCCCCAGTGTAATTAGATACATATTTTATCTGGTATCACATGTTCGTGTTTTGTCGTGTAGATGCGGTCTCAGGCCGCAGGTGGTTGGTATCTTCACATAATTCTGTTCCCTGGTGTTCTAGGGGGAGATGGAACCTCTACACTATTTTCAAATTTTCCCGACGTTAGCTTGACGTGTGTGTACTGGAAATATGATTTTCACTGGACGAGTGAATTTTCTCGTCAATAACCTCGATATTACATTCTCTGTTTCAACTTATATTAAGAGTACCACAATTGTGGTAACTCAAGCGTCGTCTGACACACAGGACCCACCTGATTCTGAATCAACTGTAGCGTTTCATATCATGAATACAATGTCATACGGCCGTTCTAATCTTCCATGCTCCATTTTATGGCCTGTAATGAATAACACACTCTCGTAGCTGTGTTGTGATGATCCGCGATATGTTAACCACCGACTATCAAATCAATCTGTCTAACCAGTCATATACTAGCGCCGATCTACATATACGGTTGCACTCACAAAGGGATAAAATCTGAATACTAACGTATTAGGATAGGATAGGACAGCAATTTATTCAATTGTCACACGTTATATACAAAGATGGAATGGCGAAAACTAATATTTGTGATGAAAATTGAGGGACCAAATTAGTTAAAAGCTGTCTTTCATTTGGCCCAAAATGAAATAAAATTAAACCCACTATTGTTATTATTTACACGAATGACAATATTATACATACATCCATATATGTATGGAAATACAATTTTTTAGTTTTAATAGTTAGGGACATATATTAGCACACAAGCCTCCCGAAGACGACGGAGATAGAGGGGCAGAGGGCAGGGTCGGTGTGATTGGATTCCAGATTAGACCAAGAATGAACAGGATCACGTTAGAGATAAATTATAAACCGGTCATAAAATATAAAGTATATGGGAAATTTCATACAAATCATATAGTTTATTTACTCAACTATTTCTGTCGCTATATGTTATTAGAGCAGCTTTTTTATCACATGCTATGAATTTATCTTAAACTACAAACAGTAGGAACATACAGTGATTTCCGACAGTGTGATAACCTTTGCCGGAAACATCATGTTTGCACTATTTTTTCCTTCACATTTTTGCTTCACATGTCACATATTCACATGCACTTTTCTTGATGTGAAACAACAATGAAAGCGCGAGTGTTCTATGACGTGACAATGAAACTCCACGCGATTCAGCCTTAGTAACATATAACCATGCCGAAAACGTATAACCACTGTGACGTCATAATACAAAGTATTTGACGACCCGATGATCTGCATTGTTTATACTGTTTCCTAGCAACGTACATGTTCACGGCTCTTGTACTCATGAGTAGAAGGGGTCCTTGGGTGCAATCAAAGATTGTAAGAAGTTCTCCCAATCTTTGGTACAATTTCACTTTACTTTACATGCGTTGGGTTTTGAAATATTTCAGAATCATAAATTCATAGCATGTGATAAAAACAAAACCTGTTTCGTGTGTTTTCCAGCACGCGGGAAAGATCTCGTTTGAACTGGCGGAAGAACACCAGAAAGCACTCGACCTTCGGTCTCGTGCTCTCTTGTATTCTTCCGCCAGTTCAAACTCGATCTTTCCTGCGTGCTGGAAAACACACTCACCTAGTTTTGTCATTTTCACAACTTTTCTAGACTGGATAGATGACAGTGATGATGACCAAGTGTTCCATATTGATGGGTAATTGAAAAGCGGTAATTTCCTCGCTGCTGATGAGTCACAACGTTCAATGTGTAGGAAATTTGATTGTCTGGTTTCGTAATTAATTTGGATATTTCGATTCGCTGTGAACATGTTGTCAGAAGAGAGATTCCAGTATTTAAAGATGTATTTATGATGTGTGTGATTGGGGTGATTATACTGTTTAATGTAGATTTTATAACCTTGGTTGAGATCTCATCATGTCCAGAGCTGGTTTTGGGTTTCAAATTTTTCACTATGTTGATAATATCTGATGGTTCAATGGGTTCAATGAAAATACTATTTTGATTTGGAGATCTAAGGTAATTTGTAAAATGAATATCTGTTGGTGTGACATTTT
The DNA here is from genome assembly GCA_949152475.1 of Terebella lapidaria. NCBI lineage: Eukaryota > Metazoa > Annelida > Polychaeta > Terebellida > Terebellidae > Terebella > Terebella lapidaria. Next base: position 33,114,710 of record OX424560.1, read on the forward strand.
CACTTGTTTTTTGCCTATCTCTGAAAAATAATTATTAAAAGTATCCGCAATTTGTGATTTATCTGTAATCGGTGTGTTGTCTACTTGAAAGGACTGTGGAAAACCTGACTTTTGTTTCTGCTTACCTATGACTTTGGTCAAAATATCCCATGTTTTCTTTACATCACTCTTGTTCAATTCAATTATTTCAGCATATTTCACTTTGATGGCCCTTTTCAGTATGTTGTATAAATTGGTATATATTTTGTAGTGTTTTATATTATCGTTTGAAGGTTTTTTAGTTTTCTTTATAAATAATTTGCTTTTATGTCTCATTGATGTCATCAATCCTTCAGTCATCCAGGGTTCTTTCTTGAAATATCTGTTGTTTTGTTTGATAATTTTTATAGGAAAGTTATTATTGAATTCATCTTTATAAATGTTAATAAACTTTTCATATGCTTCGTTCGCGTTGTAGCATTGTGTTATTTCATCAAACGTTTTTTGTTTTAATTGTTCATTGAACTTCATTATATTAGCCTCAGAAATAATCTTTGCGTTTTGTGTGTGTTATATGTTTTTTTTTTGTATTATGTTCTTTCAATAAAAAGACACCAAAGTGGTCTGAAACATCTGTGGTTATGATTCCAGATATAATATTTTGCTGTATAGTGTTTGTATATATATGGTCAATCAGGGTTGCACAATGATGGGTTATTCGTGTAGGTTTTGTGATGGTGGGTATAAAGCTTCTGGAGAAAATTTCATCAATATAGTCATTAGTTTTCGCATGATACTTATACTTTAGTAGATCAATGTTCATATCCCCCATTATGACGCTGTGTTTATTTTCTGAGTTTATGTGGTCGATTGTTTCTTGTAATGTGGTAGAGAATATGTCAATGTTTGCATGAGGTTGAGTTTTTGGTCTGTATATTACCCCTACGATTTGTTTGCATGTTTCGTTTTTGACAAGACTTCAATAAAAATGGATGCATATACGTGTGGTATAAATACACTTAAATCTTCTCGCTTCTTAAAATTTATATCAGACTTCACAAATATGCCCACCCCACCTCTGTTGCTGTTGGATCTGTTATTCGAGATTAGATTATGATAACCCGGTTAATGAAGACGGCTATCTTTATCACAATTAAATATCTCACTCATGCCTATAATATCGAAAGCCGGATTGTCATCATGTTACATTAGTCTCAATAGGTCAGAAAAGTTTTCCCACTTAGATGACAGGCCACAACAGTTTAGATGGAAATAGGACATTTTAGTGACCAGATTTCCATATTTTGTAGAAAATTCTGTTGGATCTACATATTCACAACTTGAGTTGACATGACTGTAGGATTGGTTGCATGGGTCCTCCAAATCTTCATCGAGTGAGTCGAAACCTTGCGAAATCATAATTTTGATTACTCCTGACTTGGTCCAGGGTAATGGTTTCCATTATGTGACTGCTCCTACCCGATACCCCGAACACCGCCCGAACCCAGAAGCCTGTGTGCAAATATTCCCCACCATAGATACAGAGTGAATTTATTTGATCACTAAAGATATACATATGCATAATGCCATTGACATAACAACCTCACCCGCAGTTATTAAAAGCATTTTTGAGATTAAACTTTATGGTGTAGAGGACCTGAAGTCCAGTAGCATACCAGTATATTATTTCCAATAGTCCAACCTTTTATAATATGCACAAAATATTCAATATAATATGTTTCCAAGAAGTTGGTAGTCAATATAATTAATTATAAGTGTGTATTCAAACTTATAAGGAACATATATGTACCTTATATGTAAAATATAGAACTAAAAATTAGGAACTCCAAATACTTCATATATATGTGTGCCAATATACAAGAAGGGTACCAGCGTAATACGATTATTGGCTTAATATGTATTACATGAACTCAAGCAGATTTAGATCTGGGTTTCATACATAGACGAAAGATGGCATAGGTAGCAATATCTATGCATAATGTAAAGATGCAATATTGACATGATTTGTTCCAATATTCAGGATATATCAGAAGGTATTGATGTTGCGTTCCACTTTTAATAAAGAAACATGCAGATTTACCCATTGAAATATAGTGTAGTATTATAGATCAGTGAATAATGATGTGATGCTTTCAGTGAATATAGATCAGATCAGATCCCTCAGTACAACACACTCTGTAATACCCGAGCAAAATTTGATAATATTGGTTTACATCATTCCAGTACATTCAGATTGAAATATTTACAATATCACCTATGATAATATAGATCAGTGAATAATAAAGTGATGCATTTAAGTTTGAGATTCCCTCAGTACAACACACTCTGTGATACCAAAGCAAAATTTGTTAATATTGGTTTGCATCATTCCAGTACATTTTAGATTGAAATATTTACAATATCACATATAATAATTTACCCAGAGTTGATTTTTTTTTCATAAAAATGTGATATTAGTTATTAGGTTTGGTAGACCTGTAGTCCTGCAGCAAACCGGCATCTTGTTTCGATAGTCCATGCCGAAATGATGGACAACCTGATAATCATAATATGTTTCCATGTTTGGTATTATTGGTGGCATGAGAGATGCATATATGAATAGAAGATATTATAATACGTCTCATAAATGGAGGTATAAACATCAGTAGAAATTTGTATTTCTAAACGCTCAGAAGGACATGAACATGAAGGATCCACTTCATGGAGGGAATATACATTCTCTTCGGCAGTAAATATAAGGCCGAGTAATTTGAGAACTCCATGATTTTGACTTTATGTGTGCCAATATTTAAAAATGGCACAAGTGGAACTTAAGTATTGAATGTATCATGTACACACAAGGATTGCATAGTGGATATTTGCATATTTTTGTAATATGATATTTATTTCAAACTATTCAGGATATATGAGATGATAGTACCAGTATATCACATCTCAGTCTCAGCATCACTAGGATGTAGTATAAAACTCATCACCATGATATACCCAAGTACTGTTGTTATCGAATCAATTTAAGATTCAGAAATACCCACCATTTTTTTGTGTAGCACAGTAAATATTGCAGCATTGAATATTACTAAATTATTTCTATCAAATCCAATATGGAGAAAAAGGCCTAGAAATAGCATTTGAGCAAGCAATATTATATTAAAGAAGAATTTTGAAGTATTTAATCAAATTTGAGGATGCAAAATGACAAAGTTAAATTACACAATTTTACGCATCACCGTTCACATAGAAATATACATGAAAAAATCTGCTAACTATTTTTCCAACAATTGCCACATACCCAAGTCTATGAGCCGAGCCTTACTTTTTTAGATTTCCCCCTCAAAACCATACAATGGATTTTTGAAGTTGACTCTGATGTGAGAACTGAACAACAAATCCATCATGGCCACAGGTTCACTCACTTCCAAGGGGACTACTCTTTTAACCCTTGTACACCTATGGAACATTCATTCATTGTCTGGAAGGGGAAGATGTATGATAAATAAGTTGAATAAGTGAGAACTAGCAGATATACTTTGTTTACATGAATCTTGTGTGCCACATGCGACAGGCACCTGCCTGGACTGTGTGTGCAGTCATGTGTAACACACCTACAAGATGCACATTGCTTTCCTCATGTTCAAAAAAGCTCAAATACTAGTACATGATGTGCATGTCAGGATCAAGTCAGAATACTGCTCAAGCTGTCATATAAATCTTCAGTACTGAGGTTAAATACTACTAATAAATATCTGAATAAATAACATATTTTTAGAACATATTTTTGATTTTTAATATTGTAAATGGTTCAATTCCGCCATGCCAGCACATACATGAACATGTACAAGTGAAATTTATAAAAGTAATTAATTAAAAAAAATTATTTAGAAAATACGGTAAATTAATATACCTGATTTCACCTACCAAGCATGAAACACAAGTATTAAAACCATCGTTAATTTATTTCTTGATTACAAGTTTTGAGATTAGTTTCATTTATTGATTCACTTTTATCATAGGCACACAATCTTATCCAACTGGTCAGTTCATTCTTTGCTCTATATTAGTTGCCAAGAAAGTGGCTCAGAATAACTGACATAAAAGATACCAGCATTTGTACATAACCATAATGACATATGCTTCATGTACATGATGTAGGGCATGATGCAATCAGGCTGTTCCTCAATAAATGTATTTACCAGCCATAAATATATGTTCAATATTTCAATAGTTTCCTGTATAATAATAAACAGTACTCAAATGCTCCCATATGAAAATTGTATACTATGGGAAGAAGTATATATAAATTATCATGGTCACAAAAAGTGAAATGAACACGGTCAGACATCTAATAACTAACATACTGTACATGTTTCACAATACTTGCAATTTGTTTTGGCCATACACACACCAAAAAATTTAATGTATGAACTATTTTGGCCTTCATCTGAGTGTCCCTGTCATCATGGTTGTCATCATGATGAATTTACTTGCTCAAGGAACACCAGGACTGGGCCACCATGAAACCCTACTACAGACATTGAATGTGCATGGAAATATATGTACATCCAAAATACAGGGATCAATTTACCCAAGTATGTTGAAAAAAGTAGCCCAAGGCCTAAGATAGGTTACCGGACAATATATAATAGCTATATTTTGTCATGTGGTCTTAAAAATAAGGTCACTGGTCAAACCTAAAGTCACGAGAGTGTTCAGCATATTTGATCTCCTATACATTCACAATTGATTACTAAGCCGGTAGTTCAATAATAAGATAGATATTAATCATTATGTCCTGTGACCTTGAAAGCAAATCAAATGTGAAATTAAAGGTCTACAGAATATTCAGCATTTATCATTTGCTGTATGTCAACGATTGATTCCTAAGCTGTGAAGTCGATAATAAGCGGAATATTAGCCATTTTGTGCTCTGACCTTGAAAATTAGGTCAAAGGTCAACCGTTGCACCTCCAAGTCCGTCATTTGCGCCTCTAGGTCAACCGTTGACGTTACCCAGCCCGAGATTGTGCCCTCCAACCGTTCCTCCATGCATTCACTGGCAAGGATGACACAAGTTTCTTATATGGCATCGGGAAACTGAAAGCACTGAAACAGCGACATGTCTTGGACTGGAAAGAAGTTGCACATTACAGGGAGTCCGAGTCACACAGCTTTGTAGACGAAATGATGTCTACTGCTAGGAGAATGCTCATGGTGTTGTATGGGGGAGCAGAGTTTGCATCGTTGGCTGCCTTCAGAGTTCCTCTCTTCACGAGTAAAAGTTGCAAAGAATTGAGGTGTCTGCCGCCAACTGAGGGACCCTTCCACCAACAAATTATGCGTTCTTGCTTATGCCACGTTGGTGAAAAATGTGCTCACATCGCTGAAATTGGTTAATTTGCGGTTTTCGCATGCAGAGTCCCGACGGTCATAAATGTAAGGGTAATTTTTGGGGTGAGGTACACTCATTTGGAAAGGTTGCCCTCTGGATTGTTATTCAGGATGGTCTGAGATGTGAAAAAACACAGGGCAACCAACTGACTACGTTTTGTGCCACAGAACTTACAGTTCACCATAGTTTTAGTCTGACTGCTGGAATTTGGTAGCCTGGACCATGACTTTGTTCGTACTGAATGAAGTTCTTCCTGTGGATCGCCTGTCATCACCTTTACTTGGGCGGATGTGGATTCTGAAGCTCTGCACATGTTGATTGGTTCTGATTTCTTAAGTAAGTGCCGCCTTATGTTGTTATCTCTTATGCCACAAAGGATACGGTCACGCATAAGTTCATCTTGCAATATTCCAAATTGTTGCACATGTTGCAGCCAATGCACGAAGAGCAGCCGCATACGCATCAATGATTTCTTCAGTATTTTGATCCTATTGTTGAATGTGTATCCCTCATAAGTTATGTTCGTTTCACCAACACAATAGCGTTCCATCAAATCAAGTACTTTGTCCATTTTGTCTTTGTCATAATTGTTTTCGAATGGGAGTCCATTATACACCTCCAGGGCATCTTTACGAACACAGGTGATGAATGTGGCTAGTCTGTACTTGTCATCCCGAGTTTTTAGCTTGGACAGAGTTTCAAACGAATCCCATATTTGTTTCCACACTTTCCAATTTGTTGCCAAATCTCCCCTAATTTTCAGCTTCGGGGGAAGTGGAATGTTTGTTGGCAAACCTTCTGCCATGATTTTTGAAAATTCTGGCTACGCACCTGCACTGATATCATCGATAACATCAAAATGGTTGCAATTCAGACGTTAATGTTTCATCCGACTTCTGTCATCATGTTTCATTCTTTTTAATTGATTGCTCATCAATGAACCTTTTTGTACAAGAATAAAGTAACACTTGTTTAGGAATGCGTGTTATTCACTTTCCGTCAACATGGACATCAACAACAATAGTTCTTAAGAAAGTACCGAAAGTAATAATTCACCGCCGGGTATCGTAACTACAAAACGTGTTACCGATTGACACAATGACACATGATACTTTTGGACCCCACTGTTCATCGAGATATTCTTTAATAGAAGTCACCATATCGTGCAGTGTCTGATCGGGGTACCGACCTTCCCCTCTTTGCTCTCGAACTTGGCACATAAAGGTGCTGAGAACCGTATAGATTTGAGGCTTTGAAATATCGGCGAGATTTGGCGTGACCGAATGTTCGTATCCTGGGGTTCTTTTGTAAGCAATGGTATTGGGGTTTGGGAATATGCGGGTGTACCGATATATACATGATATACAAGATATATTTAAAGCACAACAAGAGAGTTTCCCCTTATTGCTGTTGCTGTTTGTGTGTTGGGAGCAGAGGAGAGAGAAGTAGGACATGTAGGATGGTGGAACCATATACCAGGTCTGAAAATCGGTTCAGTATCGCACCTCATGAAAACAACAGACTCGCCTTCAGCTATTATTCTATACATAATTCTGCCTTCACTCACAGTGTGAATTAACTTCCTGCAATGCTGACAATGAGACGTGCTATTTTTATATACACTTTTTTTTAACACTTGCATGTGCTATTGGTGGGTGTTATGCATAAACGTATGCTGTAGTCTGATGGACAGTTTCAAATAAAAGATTCTCTCTGACAACCTGTTAGCTTTTTACATTTTCCACATACTGGCAAGTAACATGAGACGTCATTTGCCTCTGAGCTCTTGTCAGAATGATGAATGTTGGGATGATGTCCATCTATCTCACTGGATCTTGGTGCATCGCTCTAAACCGATTACATGGTGACTTGAACTAACAGGCTTTCAAAAGTGGTATCATTGGTTTTCATGTGGTGGATTTCAAGCTATTTTCAATCTGGGGAGAATGTTCGTGATTCCCTCAATAACACCAGAATCCTCATATTCGCTCCAAAATTCTTTGATACGATTTGGTTTATAAATTGTAGATGTTACAATCATATATTCTAGCTACTGGCTCTATTCACTTACAAGATTTCCACATCTCTCGCAGATCGGTTTATCTTACACTCAGTAAATAGGTATTACATATCGGACAAATATTATGACCATTCCACTAAATATTGACACCATTAATGTTATTTTGTCTAAGACAGAGCCCTAGTCTGATGTTTGCTTACATATATTGTGAGAATGTCGAACACGTGAACGTCTGATAGAGAGCAATATTATACCCTCGAATTTTGTACCGAATAAGGTACACCATAATATAGCACAAGACGACGAAATTGGATTGTGAAGTGCCATTTTAGGTCACTGAACCTATCAATGGTCCGATAAACTATTGGCATGACGTTGTGTCGATTGTCCATCGGACTGTTCATCCACACTTTTGTATTTACAGACGAATTTTTCAAAATATTTCGGGAAAAAATACGAGTGAGGTGATATATTGTTCTTTTGATTCTTGTTTAAATGTACCAACACTCGAGTCGGGTATAGACTGACTGTAATGGTATATGATGCATTCAATGTGAGTCACGTCACAATTTGTAGTTATGCATAGAGCAAATGGGTCTAGGCACATATCTTCATGCAACATGCTCCATTGTCTTTTCCAAACATATCATAAATTCACCGTTGATCACTGCATCTGCTTGATGACAAACACTCTGTGATGTGAAGATCGTTAATGTGTACCCTGCAGCTAGCCGCAGAACGTTAACTGACCCAACTTTATAGTATTGATTGGGGTCAGCTCGTAGTTATGTTGATAATCTATTGCACCCGATTTGAAGATTCACGTTAAATTTTTTTTTTTTTGGTCAATATAATTTGGAACTTTTGCATCAACTGATTGCACGTGGATTCAACGTTCCGAACTCATACCCTGTATTATTTTCTGAGTATAAGCGAATAGAGAGGAAATTGTCATGTAATGCGTGGATTCAACGTTCCGAACTCATACCCTGTATTATTTTCTGAGTATAAGCGAATAGAGAGGAAATTGTCATGTAATGTTGGCACCTGAACATCGTTCACAATTTGTTGTATTTTTGTACTCAACTTTGAGACCAACACAACTATGTGAAACAAACACGGAACCAATACTTGAGTATACATGTAAAGAATTACCCATTGAAATATAGTGTAGTATTATAGATCAGTGAATAATGATGTGATGCTTTCAGTGAATATAGATCAGATCAGATCCCTCAGTACAACACACTCTGTAATACCCGAGCAAAATTTGATAATATTGGTTTACATCATTCCAGTACATTCAGATTGAAATATTTACAATATCACCTATGATAATATAGATCAGTGAATAATAAAGTGATGCATTTAAGTTTGAGATTCCCTCAGTACAACACACTCTGTGATACCAAAGCAAAATTTGTTAATATTGGTTTGCATCATTCCAGTACATTTTAGATTGAAATATTTACAATATCACATATAATAATTTACCCAGAGTTGATTTTTTTTCCATAAAAATGTGATATTAGTTATTAGGTTTGGTAGACCTGTAGTCCTGCAGCAAACCGGCATCTTGTTTCGATAGTCCATGCCGAAATGATGGACAACCTGATAATCATAATATGTTTCCATGTTTGGTATTATTGGTGGCATGAGAGATGCATATATGAATAGAAGATATTATAATACGTCTCATAAATGGAGGTATAAACATCAGTAGAAATTTGTATTTCTAAACGCTCAGAAGGACATGAACATGAAGGATCCACTTCATGGAGGGAATATACATTCTCTTCGGCAGTAAATATAAGGCCGAGTAATTTGAGAACTCCATGATTTTGACTTTATGTGTGCCAATATTTAAAAATGGCACAAGTGGAACTTAAGTATTGAATGTATCATGTACACACAAGGATTGCATAGTGGATATTTGCATATTTTTGTAATATGATATTTATTTCAAACTATTCAGGATATATGAGATGATAGTACCAGTATATCACATCTCAGTCTCAGCATCACTAGGATGTAGTATAAAACTCATCACCATGATATACCCAAGTACTGTTGTTATCGAATCAATTTAAGATTCAGAAATACCCACCATTTTTTTGTGTAGCACAGTAAATATTGCAGCATTGAATATTACTAAATTATTTCTATCAAATCCAATATGGAGAAAAAGGCCTAGAAATAGCATTTGAGCAAGCAATATTATATTAAAGAAGAATTTTGAAGTATTTAATCAAATTTGAGGATGCAAAATGACAAAGTTAAATTACACAATTTTACGCATCACCGTTCACATAGAAATATACATGAAAAAATCTGCTAACTATTTTTCCAACAATTGCCACATACCCAAGTCTATGAGCCGAGCCTTACTTTTTTAGATTTCCCCCTCAAAACCATACAATGGATTTTTGAAGTTGACTCTGATGTGAGAACTGAACAACAAATCCATCATGGCCACAGGTTCACTCACTTCCAAGGGGACTACTCTTTTAACCCTTGTACACCTATGGAACATTCATTCATTGTCTGGAAGGGGAAGATGTATGATAAATAAGTTGAATAAGTGAGAACTAGCAGATATACTTTGTTTACATGAATCTTGTGTGCCACATGCGACAGGCACCTGCCTGGACTGTGTGTGCAGTCATGTGTAACACACCTACAAGATGCACATTGCTTTCCTCATGTTCAAAAAAGCTCAAATACTAGTACATGATGTGCATGTCAGGATCAAGTCAGAATACTGCTCAAGCTGTCATATAAATCTTCAGTACTGAGGTTAAATACTACTAATAAATATCTGAATAAATAACATATTTTTAGAACATATTTTTGATTTTTAATATTGTAAATGGTTCAATTCCGCCATGCCAGCACATACATGAACATGTACAAGTGAAATTTATAAAAGTAATTAATTAAAAAAAATTATTTAGAAAATACGGTAAATTAATATACCTGATTTCACCTACCAAGCATGAAACACAAGTATTAAAACCATCGTTAATTTATTTCTTGATTACAAGTTTTGAGATTAGTTTCATTTATTGATTCACTTTTATCATAGGCACACAATCTTATCCAACTGGTCAGTTCATTCTTTGCTCTATATTAGTTGTCAAGAAAGTGGCTCAGAATAACTGACATAAAAGATACCAGCATTTGTACATAACCATAATGACATATGCTTCATGTACATGATGTAGGGCATGATGCAATCAGGCTGTTCCTCAATAAATGTATTTACCAGCCATAAATATATGTTCAATATTTCAATAGTTTCCTGTATAATAATAAACAGTACTCAAATGCTCCCATATGAAAATTGTATACTATGGGAAGAAGTATATATAAATTATCATGGTCACAAAAAGTGAAATGAACACGGTCAGACATCTAATAACTAACATACTGTACATGTTTCACAATACTTGCAATTTGTTTTGGCCATACACACACCAAAAAATTTAATGTATGAACTATTTTGGCCTTCATCTGAGTGTCCCTGTCATCATGGTTGTCATCATGATGAATTTACTTGCTCAAGGAACACCAGGACTGGGCCACCATGAAACCCTACTACAGACATTGAATGTGCATGGAAATATATGTACATCCAAAATACAGGGATCAATTTACCCAAGTATGTTGAAAAAAGTAGCCCAAGGCCTAAGATAGGTTACCGGACAATATATAATAGCTATATTTTGTCATGTGGTCTTAAAAATAAGGTCACTGGTCAAACCTAAAGTCACGAGAGTGTTCAGCATATTTGATCTCCTATACATTCACAATTGATTACTAAGCCGGTAGTTCAATAATAAGATAGATATTAATCATTATGTCCTGTGACCTTGAAAGCAAATCAAATGTGAAATTAAAGGTCTACAGAATATTCAGCATTTATCATTTGCTGTATGTCAACGATTGATTCCTAAGCTGTGAAGTCGATAATAAGCGGAATATTAGCCATTTTGTGCTCTGACCTTGAAAATTAGGTCAAAGGTAAACCGTTGCACCTCCAAGTCCGTCATTTGCGCCTCTAGGTCAACCGTTGACGTTACCCAGCCCGAGATTGTGCCCTCCAACCGTTCCTCCATGCATTCACTGGCAAGGATGACACAAGTTTCTTATATGGCATCGGGAAACTGAAAGCACTGAAACAGCGACATGTCTTGGACTGGAAAGAAGTTGCACATTACAGGGAGTCCGAGTCACACAGCTTTGTAGACGAAATGATGTCTACTGCTAGGAGAATGCTCATGGTGTTGTATGGGGGAGCAGAGTTTGCATCGTTGGCTGCCTTCAGAGTTCCTCTCTTCACGAGTAAAAGTTGCAAAGAATTGAGGTGTCTGCCGCCAACTGAGGGACCCTTCCACCAACAAATTATGCGTTCTTGCTTATGCCACGTTGGTGAAAAATGTGCTCACATCGCTGAAATTGGTTAATTTGCGGTTTTCGCATGCAGAGTCCCGACGGTCATAAATGTAAGGGTAATTTTTGGGGTGAGGTACACTCATTTGGAAAGGTTGCCCTCTGGATTGTTATTCAGGATGGTCTGAGATGTGAAAAAACACAGGGCAACCAACTGACTACGTTTTGTGCCACAGAACTTACAGTTCACCATAGTTTTAGTCTGACTGCTGGAATTTGGTAGCCTGGACCATGACTTTGTTCGTACTGAATGAAGTTCTTCCTGTGGATCGCCTGTCATCACCTTTACTTGGGCGGATGTGGATTCTGAAGCTCTGCACATGTTGATTGGTTCTGATTTCTTAAGTAAGTGCCGCCTTATGTTGTTATCTCTTATGCCACAAAGGATACGGTCACGCATAAGTTCATCTTGCAATGTTCCAAATTGTTGCACATGTTGCAGCCAATGCACGAAGAGCAGCCGCATACGCATCAATGATTTCTTCAGTATTTTGATCCTATTGTTGAATGTGTATCCCTCATAAGTTATGTTCGTTTCACCAACACAATAGCGTTCCATCAAATCAAGTACTTTGTCCATTTTGTCTTTGTCATAATTGTTTTCGAATGGGAGTCCATTATACACCTCCAGGGCATCTTTACGAACACAGGTGATGAATGTGGCTAGTCTGTACTTGTCATCCCGAGTTTTTAGCTTGGACAGAGTTTCAAACGAATCCCATATTTGTTTCCACACTTTCCAATTTGTTGCCAAATCTCCCCTAATTTTCAGCTTCGGGGGAAGTGGAATGTTTGTTGGCAAACCTTCTGCCATGATTTTTGAAAATTCTGGCTACGCACCTGCACTGATATCATCGATAACATCAAAATGGTTGCAATTCAGACGTTAATGTTTCATCCGACTTCTGTCATCATGTTTCATTCTTTTTAATTGATTGCTCATCAATGAACCTTTTTGTACAAGAATAAAGTAACACTTGTTTAGGAATGCGTGTTATTCACTTTCCGTCAACATGGACATCAACAACAATAGTTCTTAAGAAAGTACCGAAAGTAATAATTCACCGCCGGGTATCGTAACTACAAAACGTGTTACCGATTGACACAATGACACATGATACTTTTGGACCCCACTGTTCATCGAGATATTCTTTAATAGAAGTCACCATATCGTGCAGTGTCTGATCGGGGTACCGACCTTCCCCTCTTTGCTCTCGAACTTGGCACATAAAGGTGCTGAGAACCGTATAGATTTGAGGCTTTGAAATATCGGCGAGATTTGGCGTGACCGAATGTTCGTATCCTGGGGTTCTTTTGTAAGCAATGGTATTGGGGTTTGGGAATATGCGGGTGTACCGATATATACATGATATACAAGATATATTTAAAGCACAACAAGAGAGTTTCCCCTTATTGCTGTTGCTGTTTGTGTGTTGGGAGCAGAGGAGAGAGAAGTAGGACATGTAGGATGGTGGAACCATATACCAGGTCTGAAAATCGGTTCAGTATCGCACCTCATGAAAACAACAGACTCGCCTTCAGCTATTATTCTATACATAATTCTGCCTTCACTCACAGTGTGAATTAACTTCCTGCAATGCTGACAATGAGACGTGCTATTTTTATATACACTTTTTTTTAACACTTGCATGTGCTATTGGTGGGTGTTATGCATAAACGTATGCTGTAGTCTGATGGACAGTTTCAAATAAAAGATTCTCTCTGACAACCTAGTAGCTTTTTACATTTTCCACATACTGGCAAGTAACATGAGACGTCATTTGCCTCTGAGCTCTTGTCAGAATGATGAATGTTGGGATGATGTCCATCTATCTCACTGGATCTTGGTGCATCGCTCTAAACCGATTACATGGTGACTTGAACTAACAGGCTTTCAAAAGTGGTATCATTGGTTTTCATGTGGTGGATTTCAAGCTATTTTCAATCTGGGGAGAATGTTCGTGATTCCCTCAATAACACCAGAATCCTCATATTCGCTCCAAAATTCTTTGATACGATTTGGTTTATAAATTGTAGATGTTACAATCATATATTCTAGCTACTGGCTCTATTCACTTACAAGATTTCCACATCTCTCGCAGATCGGTTTATCTTACACTCAGTAAATAGGTATTACATATCGGACAAATATTATGACCATTCCACTAAATATTGACACCATTAATGTTATTTTGTCTAAGACAGAGCCCTAGTCTGATGTTTGCTTACATATATTGTGAGAATGTCGAACACGTGAACGTCTGATAGAGAGCAATATTATACCCTCGAATTTTGTACCGAATAAGGTACACCATAATATAGCACAAGACGACGAAATTGGATTGTGAAGTGCCATTTTAGGTCACTGAACCTATCAATGGTCCGATAAACTATTGGCATGACGTTGTGTCGATTGTCCATCGGACTGTTCATCCACACTTTTGTATTTACAGACGAATTTTTCAAAATATTTCGGGAAAAAATACGAGTGAGGTGATATATTGTTCTTTTGATTCTTGTTTAAATGTACCAACACTCGAGTCGGGTATAGACTGACTGTAATGGTATATGATGTATTCAATGTGAGTCACGTCACAATTTGTAGTTATGCATAGAGCAAATGGGTCTAGGCACATATCTTCATGCAACATGCTCCATTGTCTTTTCCAAACATATCATAAATTCACCGTTGATCACTGCATCTGCTTGATGACAAACACTCTGTGATGTGAAGATCGTTAATGTGTACCCTGCAGCTAGCCGCAGAACGTTAACTGACCCAACTTTATAGTATTGATTGGGGTCAGCTCGTAGTTATGTTGATAATCTATTGCACCCGATTTGAAGATTCACGTTAAATTTTTTTTTTTTTGGTCAATATAATTTGGAACTTTTGCATCAACTGATTGCACGTGGATTCAACGTTCCGAACTCATACCCTGTATTATTTTCTGAGTATAAGCGAATAGAGAGGAAATTGTCATGTAATGCGTGGATTCAACGTTCCGAACTCATACCCTGTATTATTTTCTGAGTATAAGCGAATAGAGAGGAAATTGTCATGTAATGTTGGCACCTGAACATCGTTCACAATTTGTTGTATTTTTGTACTCAACTTTGAGACCAACACAACTATGTGAAACAAACACGGAACCAATACTTGAGTATACATGTAAAGTATTCCGAGAGCACAAAACCAAGTCCGGTATCCAATCTCAAACACCATTGTCAGGCAAACTCGATAAAATTGCATGGAACTTCATGAACCTCCATCATATGGCCATAAGGAGGTGAAATCAGGTGTTCCGGATAGAGTGAGCATTTCCTGACGCACATGTGGCATCCGTCATGAAATCCAAAACAGTAACATGCAGAAAGTTGTTGCTGCATGCTAGTGGCATATTTAGTGCACCTATCAACCAGATTGTGATGACTTCCATAGAATTTATTGAAAGCAGCTATTAGTCTTGGTAAAACATATCCTTGTCGCAGCAGTTTGGAGAACTGCCGTGAAATTCGGTGAACGAAGTCCTCATATCTGCAACTAGCTCTTGAATAGCGTAGGGTTGTGAGACAAACACGCCATATGCTGGTGCCATAGGAATGTTGCTGGTTAGAAAAGGAAACTTTACTTTTAAAAAATCAAAATCATCACGCTTGTCATATAATCTATTTAAGAATTTAAATAAATTGTTGATCAATTTCCAACCTTAGGTTTAATTAGTTAGAAAAATTGGAGGATTTTGTAGTGTCGCTAATTTCAAGTTCCTTGGGATATATGACATCCGAATAAGCACCAAACCTAGGATTATTCAGTGACGGTACATCATCTATGTAACGGCAAGTGAAATTAAGCTACTAGTGTGATTCTTAGAACCTCCTCTTTGTAGGTGTTCGATGAAGTCTGATTCATATGAGTATAAAAACAGGTCTCTTAAAAATGGTGTTCAGTTTGTACCCATGAAATACCAATAGTTTGTTGAAATATTCAACCATTAAACTCCACAAAGATATTATCAATCAGCAGAAAATTAACCATAATAACAACATCCGTTTCTGTATATGTACATGGAACATCTAAATCATCCTTATATACTGATAACGACGTTGCCCGTTTTTAGTGAAAAGGGAATTAGTCAATCCTGATCATATTGGAGTGTCCTTCGTTATCGTGCGTCCTATACATATTTATACAGAAAACGATCTAAAACCACGAGAACTCTCACGAATATTCAAACATCAGTAGAACGTTAATCAGTTAAAATGTTAAAGCATCAGAACTTCATCAAGTCAACAATAAATTGTCAAAACAATATATTAGAGAAATAAGACTATATTCCGTGAAGAATAAAGTACATATTCTGCTGGCTATACATTATATATATGTTTTTTTTTTAACAAGAATGGACTTAGGATCGCCGCGGTATCTGCAATTCACTGCTCTTAGCGCTGTCAAGAAATAAATAAAATTCCGCTTGATCCTGTGATATACGAACAGTGAATGTGCACAAGTTATTTGACTAAGTTATCTATCTTCAGGTGAACTACAAGTTTTACATTGATCGAATGAGTACCGTACACAAAACAAAATTGTGCAATACAGAATACAATCACAGTTTTTTGCTTTCTCTTGCTGCTTTACTTATTCAGAAGAGTAAACTCCATCTGCAGCATATGAATGTCTCTTGAGAAAAAGTAATTTCTCGAATTTCTAGCTTCTAGGAATCTCCATTCACCATTGTCACTTTGTTTAACACATGTTCTCAAGTTGCATGATTACAGGAATTATATTCTCGTATTCTTGGAAGTTACCAGCGAGTTGAAGAAATTATGATAAATGACGTATTGGGGAATGAATGATATATTGACATATTGACACATTTCTTTATGTCAATGTCAAAATGAACGTGATTCCAAAGATACTCATGTTCTGGAGCCTTGAATCATTTTAGGTTACCATTAACGATATTTCAAACTCGAGGGATCCATAGTAAGTGTGATCATAGTGTTAGATTCATCATTCTGATAATTGTCAGGTAATGGTGTTCGAAATATGTGTTGATTCATTTTGGAACCTGGCATATATCCTGTGCTCTATTGAGGAGCTGAAAAGTGGCGTACGTATGGTGCTAATGCAGCTGGTCTCCAGCATGGCACAGACTGAGAAATGAGACATGCTTTCAAGAGGACGTACAACTTCCCTTATCAACGATTGAAGAAGCTTCAAATCCTTTGACAGAAGACTTGAAAGAAAAAGAAAATGAAAAAAGTAATGGGAAACAAAAATAAATAAAATCCCACTCGATCCTGTGTTATACGAACAGCCAATGTGCAAACTGGGATACCTTATCTTCAATTTTACCCGGCTGTTCTTGTTGATCTGACTGATTTTCATTCTGTGTCTGATCTTTCCCTATGTTTCACCATAAGAGTGTGTTATCACAGTAACAGTGCACATCTCAACGAGAGTGAAAGATCCACTTACGCCATGAATGCAGTTCATCAACGGACAACTTCAGGTGACATACTTGGTTTCATTGACCGAATGGATACCCTAAACAAAAAATGTGTGCAATACACAATGCAATCACAGATTTCATGCTAATGTGAAAACTTGCTGATTCTTCGAGCCAAGACAGTCAACTACGTCGTGGAATTTCTATTGTCTAGCTCCTAAAAATCGCCATTCATCATTGCCGTTTTTGTGTAGCGCTGGTTCGTGTCATTACGGGAATTATATTCTGTTCGTATAATATTTGCGTGTCTTCTATTACAGGTGTTGTATAAAAGATAGCATTATTGTAACCAAAAAATATGGCATGTAGATTGATTGCTAATGAGATTGTACGTGGACTTTATCAGAAGGGATGAGAATATCTGGTGTGTCTGTATATGATTACAGCTCGAAAAATGAGACATTGAAAGCCTATGGTTCTCCTGTATAATACTATTCTCGTGATATGATATGATATCATGATATGATATGATAGCCCATGATATGAGACCACGACTGGAGGAACCAATGATCAGTATGGATAGCCAATCAGAAGAGGGTTTAAGGTTGAGGTTTTTGTTTTTAAGATGGCCCTCTCTTACCTATACTCTGATTTTTCTAACTCGTTTACACCGTTTTTTGCCGATATTTTTCCGATGTTTAATGGTATCGTATTGTAACTTGGCATACTTCACCTGGAGATCAAACAGCATTACTCGCACGTGCAGGCACCTTGACGACAACTGACAACCCGATCCCCCTATTATGACTAATTTGAACTTGTCCATTTGGATTCCGTCATCAGTTGTCGAGAACCAAGCAATATGTCGGCGCCCATGGTTCGAGCAAATCCTCGCATAAATAGAACTTTCGTGTTTTGAAAGAAACAGATAGCGTTCCGGAAGGCAGGTTTGTATAAATTAATTGCCGTTTGTATCACAGATATGCTATAATCAGTTAAATAGTTCGCTCGAAGTAACTTGACTGAACTGAAGGCAAAAAATGGTGTAAGCAAGTTTAAAAAATCAGAGTATAGTGAATGAATGTTTCTATATTCAATGGATTAAAATGGTGCGAGACGGATTATATATAGGATAATCGGTGAAGTTGAGCGACTCAACTCGATTCGCTCAATTTAGTCTTAGTTCTCAGTTGCCCCTCAACTCGCCCAAATGGCCCAAGTACCGTACACTGCTCCTTAATACTACTCGTCCACTGAAAACATACCGTTTAATCCGTCTCACACCTTTTTAATCTTTATTGAATATAGAGGAAGGCGCAGGATATGATACTTGGGCCATACAGGGCGGGTTTTACATTCACACCCATGCCCACTGCTTATGCTGCCACCTTTCAGTGTTTTGGTGAATTTAGACCTGGGACTCAACAGTAACACCACATTTATTGTTCGTTTTCTCAACTACATTAGATTCGCCTCGACCAAGGTTCCATGGCATCAAACGAATTAGGTTTTGGCAATGACGAAAACGACTCGCTAGTACGGAAACAAACGCGTCTTATTTGAGCAGATGCAATTTGTACACTGTACAGGGCTTTTTCGCTGGACCATGGCGGGCCCTCTTCAAATATGTACCTCCCGAAGCGGTGCCTCTTCTAAGAGGGCCCGCCATGGTTCAGTGAACAAGGCCTGGCACGGTACTTCTCACATAGAAGGATAGGAAAACAAATTGTCATTAGTCATCTATTGTCATTAGAGATTGGGTTCAAACATGTCACCAATGTGGCATTCTCTTGAAATAAGTACCGATGCATAATGGTAAAGGCTCATTCAGTTAAAATAATAACAAGATTTCAATGTTTTCGGTAAAATTCTATTTTATCTTGGAGAATCTTGGAAGAATCTCACAACGTGCAAAATAAGCAGTACCTACATCGAGGTATGGGGAAAATGCCATGTACACCACACTAGCAACAATAGTTAAATATCATACCATCTTAGGGCATGCCAAATGTGTGCATTCTCTCACAAACAAGATGCCTATTTCATGTCACAAAATCAGGAAGCACAATATACATACGACACAAGTAATTCTGAAAGAAACTTTAACATAGTTTTAATCCAACACTCGGTATGATTCAACACATTCCCTCTGCAACACAACGTCTGATGAGACACATTGGAGACACATTGGACACATTTGGTGGAACATGTATGTTCTGTTGAAAACAACACCACATATATTGATTCTTTGGTATTGTACCCAGATTTATTGTGAGTGAGAAACTGTAAAATGATAAGCGGTAGAAAAATGTCCTGACACTGACACTGATATTTTGTTCATGAGGGACCATAAAAACAGCTACAGGATGGGCATAGCTCTATCCACTATATCCACAACACTGCATGGTTTTGGAAGATGATTGGAGGGAGATCATAACGTGGCAGAATGAAGGCTGGGAATGGGATTTGGATGTGGTTTCGTGGTAAAAACACCATAATAATTGTATGATAATTCTTGGATGTTGTGATGTGATGTTGTGAAAATAGTTATAGTAATGACGTTAGATTTATCATTCTGATATATATGACACAATTGTCAGGTAATGGTGTTAAAAAATAATTGTACATGTATGTGTTGATTCCTTATGAATCCGGGCGCATTGGAGCACCGTACCCTGTCCACTAGGGAGAGGCTGAAAAGTTGCAGACGTGTGCAGCTAATGCAGCTGGTGTCCAGCATAGCACAGACTGTGGCATGTGATTTGCCAGAGGAAGTACAACTTCCCTCGTCAACAATGAAACAATGATGTGGACGCTTTGAAATCCTTTTGACGAAGAGTGTTTAAAAATGGTTTGTACTTTTGTTGTAGATAAAAAAAATCGCATTGTGTGTGCAAAATTAGATCTACTTTCAGGGGAATATAATAAACATGGACAGTATATGCTTCTAAGGATCTCACAATCATACATGAATCTCTAACCACTCTACTTTGGATGGCAATTCTAATAAAAATATATCCTAAGGATATACCTGTGATTTGTGCCTGTTACAGTAGTGTATACTTTCCACGTTGAATTCCTGAACGAAAATTCCATACTTTGACAGTAGTTGGCAAAAGAACATCTGAAAAATATGCAGATAAACTATTTCCCATCCCCTGGTTAGAACAGATAAACTACTTCCCATCCCCTGGTTAGAACAGATAAACTACTTCCCATCCCCTGGTTAGAACAGATAAACTACTTCCCATCCCCTGGTTAGAACAGATAAACTACTTCCCATCCCCTGGTTAGAACAGATAAACTACTTCCCATCCCCTGGTTAGAACAGATAAACTACTTCCCATCCCCTGGTTAGAACAGATAAACTACTTCCCATCCCCTGGTTAGAACAGATAAACTACTTCCCATCCCCTGGTTAGAACAGATAAACTACTTCCCATCCCCTGGTTAGAACAGATAAACTACTTCCCATCCCCTGGTTAGAACAGATAAACTACTTCCCATCCCCTGGTTAGAACAGATAAACTACTTCCCATCCCCTGGTTAGAACAGATAAACTACTTCCCATCCCCTGGTTAGAACAGATAAACTACTTCCCATCCCCTGGTTAGAACAGATAAACTACTTCCCATCCCCTGGTTAGAACAGATAAACTACTTCCCATCCCCTGGTTAGAACAGATAAACTACTTCCCATCCCCTGGTTAGAACAGATAAACTACTTCCCATCCCTTGGTTAGAACAGTTTCGAAACCACAACTAGGAGGGTGATACATCATGACACATGAATTGTCCCTGAAATTCAATTGGATGGCATTTGAAAACTTAAACTGGAACAAGTGTCGACCGTATGATATTGTATTAATACAAGCTTGATGAATCTTTTGCATTGATGTACATCATCATGATTGTCATGATTTGAGTGATGATAACAAGGGCATTACGAAGAACGCAGCCACTAGGAGTTCTGCATTCAGCGAAGCGGAAAAGGTGGCAAAACTTGGCTGCGGTTCGCGAAGGACAGGAAGGAAGGGTCACAACAGTTTTGCAACTTTTGCACTTGCGTTCATATGTGTGAATAATAACCAGCCATTTTATATTTAGTTTGGTTTCTTGTGGGAACACTTAAAATTCTTACGATAGATGCTCAGCTTTCCTATATGGCTTGAAAATACAAGGATTTGAAAGATACTCATGTTTTGGAGTACTGTATCAGTTTTAGGTTTCCAATAACGATAACCTATTGGCATGGTATCGTCATGATTAACATTTTTATCTATGAAGTTTATGATCAAATCGTTGTGAAGCTGCGATCAAAAACACCAAAAATAACCCAAGAGGGGAGCATTTTGTTTGGTTTTGATTATTTATTTTCAGGATGACAGTAGATTTTTATAGGTGCCTCCACAGAGAAGCTCATAATCAATAACTTTGCTTACAGTGATCCAAAGGAGGCTTACTGGGCATCCCTTATGTATTTCTGATGGCACCAGATAAATTTTGTATCTAATTACATACACTCGGGAAATATACTGCGTTGCATTTATTTTGTTCTTTTGTTCTGGTAACGGTCTTGAATGTTTTATCACTTATTCAGTGATGTTTGGTCAGGTGGAAAACTCTTGTTTACACTTATCTTGCATCAAAGATTTATATTTCCCGCTCCCTTCAATTTGGAACATTTCGAACCTCTCTAACATATGGTGTCATGAGACCCTGAGGGGTACCAACTACACATGTATCGTACACTACTAGGTAGATGCTCTGTTTCGAATGATTTTGTGAAAACACTTGAGGGTTTGGGCCCAAATGCATGTATTGACAGGTCAGGTGGTGTTGAAATTCAACTTCTTTGTGTATTGGTGCTACGTGCACTAGGTCGATAATACATTAGGCCAAACAATTATGTCACCGGCAAGATATTTTTTTTTTAAATTTCCATTATAAATATGACTTAATATATGAAACTAATATATCAAACTTTAGTTGCATTATTCCTTACCGGAATTGAGTTCAAGAAATCGCATATGGTCTGGCTCCAGTGGAAAAGAGCACAAACAGTGTAGGGTCTGGGTGAAAAACATACTACACACTGTACAGATCCATCGTTAAACTAATCCTTTTGCAATGACCTAAATTTCATTGGAGTAGAATATTTAACCGTTTGACTTCCACTCCTCCAAGGAATATCGTCAGCCTAAAGCAATAAGTGCGTAACTCATTTTTGGGGGGTTTTGAGGTTTTGTTACCAAAGTAATCTCCAAACAATGTTCCCTTTCCCACGTAAGTTCCAGTTCGATTCATTATGTTCTTATGGTGATAAAAGCTTCAAACCATATTGCCTAAGTTGATACAGACTTACGCCATTTTGTTGCATGAGTTACGCAATTGTAATTCCAGTGTGGTTGAGATACGCAAAAAGCGTCAGAGGTGAGTTACGCAAAAACATCGTGAATGCTGGCATGCCCAAGTGCTTGTGTTTGAGTTAAGCAAAAAAATATGTTGTCAGAAGCGTTGTGCATGGAAGTATTTGACTTCAAATACAAACTATATGATTTCTGCAACACTAGACGAACACAATCTTTTATTGTCATCTTTTGTTGGCTCGGATCTTAGCATTGAGCGTTTGTATTAAAAAATTATACAGTGATCATTCTCCACGAGCGTTTGTATTTAAGTACTTATATATCATTATCCTCAGTCTGAGACATGATTTTTCGGTTATAAAAGCAGTAGTAGGCCTCGTAATAGTATATTGTAGGGCTAGTAGTAAAGTATATTATACGTAAGAGGAAGCCGATAAAAAAAAGGAATAATTCTTTGAATGACACATTGCATGATCAAAACCAAATCCGTACGGCGTTACCATGGGCAGCCAATGTGTAAAATATAATTAGTGGTACACATGAATCAATTTTATGTATGGAACTCAGGGGCGGATTTAAGGGGGAGGGGTCAGGACTCCTGACCCCCCCCCCCCCCCAATCCTAGAAAAAGAAGAAAAGAGGCATAGAGAGATGCAGACAATCTGTTCAATCATAATCATTTCCCGCCTCAGTTAGCCATCTAGCCTAGGCCTAGGGCCTATGCGTAGTGTCGCTGCGACAGAGACATCACTGATCTAAAACACTTGGTAATGGTTATTTTATCACGGGGGTAATCCGGGTGGTAGTAAAAGTTTGAATTTTAGTTAATTTGAGAAAATTTGTATGTTGGAATAGTGCATTAGGTGAAAACAATCCACTCAACATGGACTGATGGTTCATTGCCATTTTCAATGGCAACAGAACCCATCCTTTTGTCACATTATCAGTAAAACTATAGTTCCGCTGGAATTTGATCCTAGAAAGGACCGTCCAGAAACAACCACAATCAGGAAATATCGTGATACATGTGGATCGGCAATCGCTCATCACCCCCAGGCTGAAAAGTTGTCACCAAGGATCAACTAGGGACCTTTCGTAGAACACAGCAGCACTGCAGCTGAATACGGTGCAAACCAGGATGATCGGGGCACTGTCACAGACTAACAATGGATCCACTCAACACGTTGCCAACACAGGAACCCCAGCCACTGAGGATAATCCTCGATGAGCTCAGGACTGTCCTGGACCGCCATGAACAAAACATGGACCTTGCCACCCAGGACTACAAAATACTCCTGGATCGCTATAGTGAATCTGATGTACCTGACTTTCTTGGTGGCCAGGACATTGACAGACAATCGCGGATCATCACTGAACATTATGAACCCATCATGGAGCCAACACAGATTTGATTCAAGGCCGGAAACGCACCAGTCTATGAAGGCCTGATTCATCAATGATATGTGGAAGAGTTCGTTCTGGGGGTCCAGTTAGTCCGTAAGGAAGAAATGAGCTTCATGCTAGGCCATATGAACATTATGAACCCATCATGGAGCCAACACAGATTTGATTCAAGGCCGGAAACGCACCAGTCTATGAAGGCCTGATTCATCAATGATATGTGGAAGAGTTCGTTCTGGGGGTCCAGTTAGTCCGTAAGGAAGAAATGAGCTTCATGGATTTTTTCATTCCTCCAACAAATTTCAGAGTCAATGAATGAACGGAATGACGTTCAACCCAGTTCTCGAGTGTTTCAAGAGAGATTGTAAACGTCGGGTTTGGAATGAAAAAAAGATTCCAGTATTTTGGGGAACGTGATCCTAGAGATAAAAGTATTGGGGTGTTTTGTTTTTTGCCCTCAGCCTTTTTGTTTTTTGCCCAATCAGAGGATGTCAATAACATACCGATATAATAGGCCCACAAATAATAATTGAATCAGTTGCAACGGCATTCACACTTGAAGCAATGGACATGGTGGACACGCGAAGACCACAATTTCAAAATATCCACCGACATTATAGTACAAAAAATTTGCGACAAAAGTCACAATTGTTTCAAAGAAAATGTGAATAAAGTGTAAAAACTGCATTCTAGTATCATATATATATATTATGCTACTGACTCCTTATAATTGTCATCAAATTTTGCTTTATGGCCTAGTATATGTACATGGGGATGGGTGGGTGGGGGGGGGGTGGTCACACTTTCATTTTTGATCTTGGTGGTGGGGGGGGGGGGGGGTGGAGGGGTTATGCATTGTTTTTCGATATCGGTGTGGGTGGGGGGTCAAAGTTTGAAAACTCATTTCTGGGAAAACCCATCCAACACCCTCACCCGATTAATAATGACCGCCCCAGAAGCACGAAGACAGACACTCGTTTGGCAGCACTTACACTGATGAAAATTCATTATGAAATTTCTCTTGATGTTGACGATATCGCCCAAGCATTTGTTATGTCACATCCTCGACGACTATTCAAAAGCAACATATTGACATAGTAGGCCAATAAAATTTTTGGATTTTGAGATTTTGTTGTGCATTTCAGTTTGATTGCATACATATATACATACAGCCACTTGAAAACCCTTGAAGTTTTCTTCAGTTGAAAATACCCATGATGCTCCCTTGATTTTGTAAAAAAAATGTAATATTATTCTTTCTTTATTCTTTAGTATTCGGTGATCCTTGGTGCACAAAAAGAGTCTGATGTGCATAACTTTATCGTAGTGTACTGCATAAATTCTCTGGCTTAGCCTAAAACAAAATGAATTCTGAGCCAGGAGAACCATAGAATGTAAGATAGATACATGTCTTGGGCTTATGGGGTCCCAGACCCAACGCTAATTTGTTTCGACCCCGAATAAGAAACACTATCAGACGTGCCTGTATACAATATATATATATATATTCTTGGATCTGGGGTCAGACATGCCATCAGTCCTATTGAATTCTGTTGGTTTGAACTTGTGGCTTCACTTTCGGGTTGGGTGTGAAATTTCATGGGCTACATGACCGGACCCTCAGACTGGAAGCGTTCTGGACCCCCCTTAAAAAATTCCCGGATCCGCCCCTGCAACTGTCCAAAATAGGTTAAAACAATTTTAAAACCCTCATCGAACCTTCAATATGTGATGATGTTTTGTCAAAGCATATGATGATTGTGACATTGCATTTCATATGAAAATATAGCAAAACGTACTTCTACATTTTACAATATCTTTATTATCTATGTTGATGGAACTGCACATGTCTCATGATTGTGTTCACTGGTGCGGTGCATGTACCCCGCTGCATATAATTGACTGGTTTCCATGACGATATCATGAAACTTTTCACAATGAGCTTTCGGAGAAAACAAGACTTTACAACCATTGAAAACACACTGGTATGCAGAAACATGTCAGCCTGTAGGGAGTGATTACATTGTGTGGATCAAAATGTCATCAAAATGTGAGAATAATGTGAGAATCAGATTCTTTATTAAAAGTTGACCTAAAAATGTATTTACACATGTATGTTAGTGCTCCGATTGATTCTTTCCGTGATCGTGCGTGCTGAGATTTTTATCTCTAACAAACAAACGCTGTGATATTTCAGAAGGCTTGACGTTCAATCTTTTGTATAATGGGTCTTTTTAAGTCCAATCATGGTCATTCAAGTGTTTTATAATCATATGAATAGAAATCGTTTATTTTGTTTGCAAAAGTCGTATTTTTCATCGTTTGAGGGCAGCCATATTGGATTTATGGGTCAAAATGATGTCAAAGCGTAAAAATAACATCGTAATTAGAATTCCCGTGTCAAATTAACCTGAAAAAGTATATTTACACTTGTGTGTAGGTGTTCTGGTTCAAAAGTTAATTTTTGCCCTATCGCGTCGGCAGCTATATTGGATTTCGCTTTCTAGAAAAAAATGCCGGGATTTTTCAGAGGGGCCTGGGGGCTAAATTTTTTATAAATGGTCTCTGCAAGTCAAATCAATCGTCAAACCTTAGTAGCCATAAAGTGGTCACGGGATTGAGATTTATGACCCAACTATAATGATTTTTGGTGTTTCCTGTGGAAACCTGACACTATTCTCGAGATCTTGACAGTCATGTTCAATGTAAATATTTAGGCACACAACAGAACGCATATGCCGACTGCTATGGACTTTCCTCGGAATTATGGTCCTCAATAAATTTTTGATAAATGGGTATATTTTGACCCCGACCTTGAAATATGTCGGGTACCTTCACTTTTACTTGAAGTGAGGGTGAGGGGCACAGTAATTGGTAAAAGGCTTCGCAGGGGAATCATTTAGCCTGAAATCGGGGACTTATGTCCCCTGTGCCTCACACCAGTCCCCTAATATGTCTATGCTGTGAGTTCTAATTTGATATACGCTTCTATATATTTTAATATAAGTTACAAGACAGTCGTTGTTAGCAGAACTGAATTTGAGTGATAACACACGAAGTTTGGTTCATTAGAGGTGGCTTATGGATCTGAATTACGCACCACATAGGACCATGAAAGTGAAAGGTAACAGGAGGCCTCTCGGCCTTGAGTGCTTCGCTGCAAAAGTTCAGATAATAGTAATATTGAAATCTCGAAATTTTATCCAAATGTTCGACAAAAAGTGTCCGTCTTGATCTTTCATGCAAATAAATATCAGCATATTTCGCGTATTTGTTTGTGTTTACATCCATCAGAGTCGTAAAATGGTTTAAATGAATTAGAAAAATCAGAACATAATATCGATGAATAACATTAACGGAGTTGAAAACATTTCAACTGCACTTACATATTTGGGGCAAGGGATGTTCGGACAAGGGTTATATATTCAAACGGTCCTCCAAGACAGAGGACCTGGTTCACTGTCAATCATTTATAACACAGAACATTAAACCACCTCCGCATATACTCTTATAGGTGCTCACTCTAACATAGTTCATTCACTGCATACGTACTTTCGTTAAAAATTGACAGGTCACAATTTTCCACAGTTAGGCCCTAAGTTTTGTTGTGAGAACAGATTCACTGCGATGACCTCGATGGCACATATCTGTCGTGCCTTGCAAAGTGGGCCTTCAGTAAGCAAATAAAGTATCAGAATTCCTTAAATTAAATTATAATGGCATATTAGTGATGATTTATTGTATTTTATTGTACAATTAAACGGTCTAACATTCATAAAGCTATAATAACACCTGCGTATCTCAATGCAATTAATTGCGTAACTCACACGGGTGTCATGCAATTATTGCGTAAGTCATGTTTACCCTACTTCAACAATCATTAAATGAAAATTTGGTACTCCACAATATTTTGAATGATATTTGTTTATACTCGGTAGGGTATCACCCCCGGATTTCATTTTAAGCAAGTGTTAAGCAGTTTTCATTGATTTACTCAAAACAGCAAAAATTGAGTTACGCAATATTTGCTTTAGGCTGACGATATTGTGTGCTAAAATTGGAGATATCAATTCATATATTCAGTTGCATTCCATTTCACAAAATAATTACCCCGAATATATTGCCTGTGTGAGTGCTCTATGAGATTCGCCATACATGAACTAAAATTGAACTAAATGCCTCATTTGAGCTAAGTTTGATATTCTATTGATACTTGCCTGATTATACCAAGTTTTCAATACAGTACATCACTTGGCGTTGACAAATGCGTTGATATTTACTCAACTGACACCATAGTGACGAAATCCATTGATATGAATTCTATGAAAGACCACTGTAGATACAATTAAGAGTAATTCGCTTCACACGACAAATTCTGATGAACTCATTTTTGCCCCTCCTATTTCCCTTAACATTGGTTGTTGATGACTGACTCGGTCGAATGAGGCCAATACCCGTATTCGGTGTACGGTGTCAATTTACAATAGAGAACCTAAATTGGCTCCCAGGAACTGTTGAGCCGAATTAAATTTTTAGGGGGTAAAACAGTGTGCTGTGCAGAATTTTAAGTGGCACATGGTTCTAACCAGAACCATTTTTTTTTTGGCCTCACATTCATCGAATACAAAAAACGTATACAACAACAATTAGCCCAAGGGCTGAGAAAGGTTAACGGGGAAATTTATAGTGTTGAGCCACAACTCTTGTTTTCACAAAACGACTTGTCGTTTTGACCTTCGAATGTACCTCAAGATTTAAATGTCACTCAAGGTCACCACTGAAATCTTTATATGTAACATTTCGATATTGACGTCAAAAATCAAAACAGCCTGCGCATGCTGAATGGCGGTTGAATAACAACAAAACAGAACTATATGCACATCACAGATGTATTATGAGAAGTCTCATTCATAAAATGGAGTAAATACTTCTGTTACTGAACCGATTTCGAGATAATGGCAGCCTAATTCTAAAAATCATCGAAAAGGTCGTTTTTATCTTTCAAAGTAATGCAAACGCCATGCAAATAGATTATCAGACAGTAGGTCCTGTAACCTAAAATGTTTGCAATACAGAATGCAATCACAGCTGTCATGCTTTCTCTAATGAGAAAAGCTTGCTGCTTCTCTGATTCAAAACAGTGGACTCTATCTGCGGCATGTGGATTAGTCTTGAACAAAAGGAATGTTGGAAATGCTCTCAGATGAAAGTGTAGGTGTGTGTGTGAAGTCTTTTTATTTCGATTTCCCATTCGTGTAAATGTCCTGGAAAAAACATTTTTTGAATCTAGTAACTCAATGCAAATATTTTTGCTGGATCTCTAATTTCCTGGTTTTGAGCACGTGTCGCTAATTCACATTTTAAACTCATACCAGATATGTTTGCTGTCAGCAACTATAGAAATGAACACGTCGTCTTGATCATAACCGGATATGTTTCATGCAGTGCAAAAATATTCATTTAAAACAACAGTATTACTCTAATGTCTAGCTCTTAGGAATCTCTATGCAGCATGGTCGTTTTTGAGTAGCCTAGTTGTATTGGTTCTCAGGTGTCATCATTACAGGAATTGTGTTGGGTATTTTGGTTATTCTTTCAGCGAATTTTGATCATACACGCGAGGTTATTAGTACGTGTTCGTTTTTGATTACAGGTCGAATTTTGTTTTTGGCAAATGACGACTTTTAAACATTCAACATTCAATCATATCGACCGATGATATAAGCAATTATTGACATTGGAATTTTGTTATCGTAAAACACCAACAAAACATCACAAAATGACTTAAAACCAGACTATACACATTTATCACCTCTATCGGGGCGAGGGTAATAATCCCTAGATTACTCACACAATTCAAGCTCATGAGAATATTTGACAGTGCAGAATATTACGTTGAATACGTTCATAAAGCCACTATCAGCAACATTATATTTTCAATCGCAAGTAACGCACGTGCTGAACAATGACCATGTTTTTTTTTCAGCCCAAGGGCTGAGAAAGGTTACCGGGGAAATTTATAGTGTTGAGCCACAACTCTTGTTTTCACGAAACGACTTGTCGTTTTGACCTTCGAATGTACCTCAAGATTTAAATGTCACTCACGGTCATCACTGAAATCTTTATATGTAACATTTCGATATTGACGTCAAAAATCAAAACAGCCTGCGCATGCTGAATGGCGGTTGAATAACAACAAAACAGAACTATATGCACATCACAGAGGTATTATGAGAAGTCTCATTCATAAAATGGAGTGAATACTTCTGTTACTGAACCGATTTCGAGATAATGGCAGCCTAATTCCAAAAATCATCGAAAAGGTCGTTTCTATCTTTCAAAGTAATTGGACGCAACGCCATACTACGACGGACGCAACGCCATGCAAATAGATAATCAGACAGTAGGTCCTGTAACCTAAAATGTTTGCAATACAGAATGCAATCACAGCTGTCATGCTTTCTCTAATGAGAAAAGCTTGCTGCTTCTCTGATTCAAAACATTGGACTCTATCTGCGGCATGTGGATTAGTCTTGAACAAAAGGAATGTTGGAAATGCTCTCAGATGAAAGTGTAGGTGTGTGTGTGAAGTCGTTTTATTTCGATTTCCCATTCGTGTAAATGTCCTGGAAAAACATTTTTTGAATCTAGTAACTCAATGCAAATATTTTTGCTGGATCTCTAATTTCCTGGTTTTGAGCACGTGTCGCTAATTCACATTTTAAACTCATATACAAGATATGTTTGCTGTCAGCAACTTCGAAATGAAAACGTCGTCGTGATCATAACCGGATATGTTTCATGCAGTGCAAAAATATTCATTTAAAACAACAGCATTACTCTAATGTCTAGCTCTTAGGAATCTCTATTCAGCATGGTCGTTTTTGTGTAGCCTAGTTGTATTGGTTCTCAGGTGTCATCATTACAGGAATTGTGTTGGGTATTTCGGTTATTCTTTTAGCGAATTTTGATCATACACGCGAGGTTATTAGTACGTGTTCGTTTTTGATTACAGGTCGAATTTTGCTTTTGGCAAATGACGACTTTTAAACATTCAACATTCAATCATATCGACCGATGATATATGCAATTTTTGACATTGAAATTTTGTTATCGTAAAACACCAACAAAACATCACAAAATGACTTAAAACCAGACTATACACATTTATCACCTCTATCGGGGCGAGGGTAATAATCCCTAGATTACTCACACAATTCAAGCTCATGAGAATATTTGACAGTGCAGAATATTACGTTGAATACGTTCATAAAGCCACTATCAGCAACATTATATTTTCAATCGTAACGCGCGTGCTGAACAATGACCATGTTTTTTTCCTGTGGAATGTTAAATACGGGCGTGACGAATTATTGATAAATTTATTGAGACAGGCTCTACAATATTTGCAGCTGAAATGTACTTAATAAGTTTTCATCCCTGATAATCAACAGAACTTAACATTCTGAAACGAATTCATTTCAATTTCATAGTAACCCATCATTTTAACGTATATAGGCAAAACGCCAGGCATGTTAACTCACATATGAATGATTGTATTATAAATGATACACTCGGCAAAGCATGCAATTAGAACAACAAAACCTCCAAATAGATTCCTCCAAACCATTCTGCCACATCAGCCATTTCTCTAGAGGAACGATTAGCTCTCGCAGTAAACAAATGACACAATCGAAAACCCATATAACTTTGATATCAACAATATGTAG
Organism: Terebella lapidaria; assembly: GCA_949152475.1. Lineage (NCBI taxonomy): Eukaryota > Metazoa > Annelida > Polychaeta > Terebellida > Terebellidae > Terebella > Terebella lapidaria. The sequence goes on from OX424560.1 coordinate 33,146,523, forward strand.
CCACGATCATGCGATCTGTGCGGCATTCGTTCTCCATCCATCATGAGTTTTATGTGAGTCATGTCCATCAGACATTGAGCCTGAAATATGTTCAGTTTCAGTTATTCACACGTATTCATACATGTGGACATGTATTACTTGTTTGTAATTGACCTATCGCCAAAGCCCCCAAAAGTTGTCGGCAAACTTCTCTTTGGCCAATAATAACGTTTTGCAGAATGCGTCGTAAATAGCGTAAAAAGACTCGGACAAATTGGTTCGGCGATAGGTCAATTGAACTGGAGTGTAACCATCATACTTGAATAACAGCACTAAACAGTACACAGTAACGGGAGAAACGACAAAAGCATAAAATATTAGAGAACAACCATTTTCCTTACATAAATCAAAATGAAAGGAATAATATCAACTTAGGAGTAGTAACCTCAAGAAGCAAACAAGCAGAAAGAGATAAAGATCAACTATTAAGAGGTTTAAAACTTTATGTAATTAAATCTTGACGACGCAGGGTGTCATGTGTTGCTCGGGCGCAGGTGGCTCAGTGTGATAGATAACATGTATTACCGCGTGTTACATCGGGGAACTGTAGTGCAGTGATGTATTCCATCCAAAGAGGACATCATTCAGACACCGGCTTTCTGTTCAGAAACAAAATGCATACCTTTGATATGTGACTCAGGTGACCATATCTAGCCATTCGTGAAATATATTTGATATATAATAGCATCAACAGATTACAAATCCTCGCCCCTTAGATTTAATCACAATAGTTTGGGCTGATGACCTTTATATTTTGGAGCTGGGGTGATAATAGGGAATTTTAGTCCTACAACCGCCAGTTATAATCAAATGGTGGAGAATTTGCCACATGAATTTACAAAAACCATAGAATAAATAATCATTAAATGAAAGTTAAGTTATTGCGATTTTTTCTATTTTGACCATTTTCTCGACCATGGTCTGAATTCTTCATGCTAACCTCCAGAACCTCACAAGCTTCCTCAGACTTATACTGCATATTTTATATTCAATATTCCATTAAATGTCGTCAGTGGTTTTGGAATTACTACTACTTGAAACATCCCGAATCGATGATTTCAACTGATGACCCTTACATTTTTTTCATTCAGGACGATTTTGAGGAATTTGGTCGTAATACCGTCCGTCATATAGCAAGTGATGGGGAATTGGCTACAAAAACTACCAAACTAAGTTTGTGGTTTTTCGAATTTCACCATTTCTGTGACCTTGGCCATCGAGCGTGAGCTGTAAAATTACAGAGTATAGTTTCCATGATCAAGTCACATCTCCTGAACGAAAACGATTGAAAACAGATTCAAAATACGGCCATAAATCTCGCAACACCTAAAAGTTTCAGCCCACTCCACCCCCCCCCCCCCCCCGCCCCAATATTCGACTTCAATCGATAATGGGACATTCCCTCATACGAACATCAGTCGTACACCTTATGATAGGGAATTGGCCATAAAGAATACAAAATACCTGGAAAATTGACAGCCAATTATTTGATTTTCATTTTTTATCCATTTTTGATTTGAAAATTAAGGATGACCAAGCCACTCCGATACGCTTCATCGCTATACGTTTCAAGTCCATCGTTTGTCTTCGAGGTATGCGCGCGGACATACAAACAAACCCAAATGCAACACCCTCTCTCCCTATTGGGGCGACGGTAACATCCCATAATGTTTCCCCGTATGGATCATATCCAATTCATGACTCACAACACACGATCAGGTGCCCACTTTGCACTTTCAGAGTATTCCTCTCTATAGAAGTAATTAGGCTGTCACTAAATGGCGTCAGGATGGCCCTGCACAAAATCACGCAGCATCGACTAGCCATAATCAAATAAACAGGCAGCAATCTCAAGAGCTCAGTAAATGGTGTTAAGTGACGCCTTAGTTGGATACCCTGAACGAAATTCGATAAAAGTGATCAACATGCCAGACAGATCATGTAGACGATAGATCCTACAACATGACAGATTTGCCTGTAAATAAATTACATACCGTCTCCCCAATTCGTGGGTTTCTCGTTTAATCTTACCATTGACTCAATTTTCGTTTGATGATACGTTCTTATCACTTGCTAGATCTGTCCAGCAAGCAAGATAACCCGTTGGAATTCTCGACTCCCAACTTTGTACAGCTGATTCCCTATTGCCACTCGACAAAAATAATTTCGAACGCCTCACACAGTTGAATATCATTGAACGTGTTTGTCATTGTTTAGTAACTACAATGTATGTTTCGTTGTTCAGCTGCTTTGCGAAAAAAGAGAACGATACTTCATACATGTATATAAATTTACAGTGCTACCACATATTTTTTAAATAGAATTTAATTTGAAGGCGGTTTTAAATAGGCTTCGTCCTTACTACAATATCTTACTACAGTATCAGATTGATCAAATTTTGAAACAAAATTTCATTTTCCTTCAATGACACACTAATCGAGATGAAGTTGTCTCGATAAATGCCTTGGCCAACAGCATTAAAATGATGGCAGCTATATTTTACGTACTTATTCAAATGTCAAACAAAATGTCTAGAAATATATACTAAAAAACTTTTCCTCGCAAAAAAGGACCCAACTCGTATATGATATGTTGCTTTTGATCACTACTCCATTTGCAAAACACCAGGGTATTGCACTGTACAGTTCTCGTATGTATATTTGATGCTTCTCCTGGGAATCGTGACCTGCTGTTCTTGTTTTGGGTATTCATGTTGGGAGCTAGAATTTCTGTATTAAAATGTACTGATATCAGACATTCACCAATGTACTACGACACTGCTCTTGACAGCTTGAAACATGGGCTAAATCACGTGTGACGAAATGTCGAAATATTGACAACAACCATAAACCGATATCTCAGCGAGTAATGCAAGGAGGGCCACATACTCACACAAAGAAATTTCCCATTTAGCTGGGCAGCTTTGAAGCAGTGATTTCACACCTTTGTGCATTGGACGTTCCATGCGGTTTTGTCTGCCCTGGTTAATTTCCTGTCGTGGCGGCTGCACGCGATATATCATTTGACCTTAATCTCTAGCCGCATGATGGATGAAAGACATCCCTAGTGTGTGGCTGAGGATGTGTACGGATGTAAGCTGATTACATGGTGGACTAACCTAACAGGCTCTCAATGGCATATCGTAAGTTTTCTTCAGGTCTAATGTGCCGTCAATGGAATGGTTTACACGCGTCTCTAAAGTTATGTTTATGTGTGCTTTCAAGCCCTTATCATCATGCGACACGGCTCATATTTTCGATAGGGGAGACTCGTCCATGTCATGTCGATTGCTCTTTGTACAAGTGTAGTATATCATGCTAAATATACCTGTATATAGAATGATAAAATAATGATAATACTAAATCAAAAGTAAGCTGACAACGTGTTCCACGCAACTCATGAGTATTGCGGGAAGCCATAGGCTTGTAATTTACAGCCTCAATTCAAAAATAACAATTGTATATGTCAATTGGTGACGGTGCTTGCTACATATACTTTTGTAACCAGGATGACATCAGGGCTCAAGAAAAAAATACAAGGACAAGTATTTTTATTTGAAAAGGTTCTCAATGGCGAATTAATATCAAATCCACGGATAGAACGATATCCAGATGAAGTCGTGAACTAAACTTCTAGGCCTACTTGAATCGAGTAAATAATGTTGTAAATGATACTGGACCACGCGAAAGCAATTTATTATCATTGAGAAAAATATTAGCTCTTTAGTAGATACAAGAATCATACCTGGTGCAAAGCACCAGATCTCCCCGGATGACAGAAGTCAATAGCGCGATCATTTCTAGCACTGTTTTCAATTTAATTCCGTGCGCATATTATATAGGCCTACGATATCCATGCCGGCCGAACACCGGCATGTGAAAGCAATTGGTACCGTACAGTTCGTATGAACACTGATCGAGTACGCCCATAAAAAATCGAGTTCCTGATCGAGTAGGCCCATCAAAAAATAGCGAGGTGTTAATGAAATTCAGCACCGCTTTCTATTTGGCCCAAAATTCAATATATTCGTAAAGTTGTTTTTGGTCAATAGTGTACAAATATGCGACAATATATGCCATATGAGAAGTGTCCAATAAATTTGAGTACCGTCGGCATATTTATGAGCACTGAAATATCAATGTTGAAGGCGGCGGTGTTGAATTTGGAACCCATTCCGACTTTTACACATTGCCAATGACCAGTACCACGGTACTCAATCTTCCGCACTTTGCGAGCGAAAAATTAGTGGGACAGCGAAAAATAAATGCGTATGATTGTTAGAACTAAAGATGCAGTCATAAAATGGAACGTTACAAACGTGCTAGTTTTACTGCTCCAAAACAAGGAGAATTGGGCACTGACATAAAGAATAAGCGTGAGAAGTGAGCAATGACTCGACAGTAGTGACAAAAGTGATACACGGCTGACTGAATGCACACCGTGGTTATGTATTTATTCTCAAATCCAGCCGAGACGCTAATGTTCACGTAAATCGGCGATAGTGACGAAAAGAAATCTCCCTTCGACGAAAATATTCGTCAGATTATATTAAATAACGGAATTTTTTACGTCGAGCTCTGTAGAAAACATGTTCAAAGAATTTTTTCTCCGAAACCAGGTTTTTCCCCCAGTCGAAGAGTATTTCCCCCATGGGAATCTCAGAGAGCGTTTAACATGTGTTTAAGAAGTCTCCCCATTCGAGTATCGTTTCACATTTAAATGAAAATATGTTATGCAAACTATAATATAAACAAACAGACTACTGGTAATTTACTAAAACATATCGGTAGCTGTTCCCAAAAAGAGATCCAACGGTTATCTTTCTATATTGTCAGACAACAAAGGATATAAAAGATATGTACAATTTTATATGGATCATAACCATATACATAAACAGATACAACCAGGAACAGGTACATGTACAGTCAGCACAGTTGAAGAATACAAGCATGTCAGGTCTAAACAACCCGGGCCAAGTATTAAACTACTCCCTTGTGCCGTCCCAAGTTGTTTCATTACTTCGTGATCAATTTACAAATCATTTATAAATTTATAAACTCGAGACCCGTTATTCTACAAACTCAATTATATAATGTAATACATATATTACACTAGATATTCGCATGACGCCTCTATTCTCCAAATAGAGCACCTCACCTCAAGACGTAAACAGAATATCGTGTCTCAGCAAATCTCGACTTTACCAAAAAACATCGAAGTCATACATAAATCGAGCACCGACTAACGAAGGTAATAATACTGTCATAATTCAGGTAGTTGGCACAAACTCTCCGATACTGTACAATTACCCAGGCTATCGTACAGACACAACAACGACTTTCTATATCGATCGGTATGCAATGTACCTGCGGGAACATGTTCCAGTATGATGTCTGATCCAAAATCAATATGCGTCATCGTGTAACTTTCAGGTGTCCTGCTCCAGTAAGTATAGTTGTTGGCAGTGTGTCAGCTTTTCAGAAGATCAAGTTGGAATGACGAAACGATAAGGCACCACGTACATTAACAGTGCCACTTTCATCTGTCACTGCCGAATCGAAAGCAAGTCACGAAAGAAGTGAGCAAGACTGCCAATAGTATTGAGTATGCTGCGGATGCCCGGCTCGCGGAGTCATGTGTGGGGGGAGTGTGGTACGTACGCCCACTCTGGCTGTCCACCTTGGACATATCCTGGATAACAACGTGAAGCCCAGAGTGATCCAGTGAGGGCTGATTCCCTGAAAATTATTTATCATAAAATGTGAAAAAAAACTGTCCTGTGGTTCGCTGTTTAAGCGATTTAGGAACACTAAAATATTATTACATATCTTATTTGTTATGTCTTCCATTGACTCACGTCTGTATAGGATGGCTTGATGTTCTGTCCTTCCGATGATGTTCTCTGCAACCACCGTGTAGCTTCTGAAGCTGGTCCCGAGCACCTTGCTGATGTACAACCGGGTTTCTATCTTGCCATTCCCACGATCCTATAGTTAAGAAAGTAAACCACCAAGGTATGTTGTTGAAAAGAAATCATACAACTGAATTTGCAAATGAGTCTTTTGTTCTGAAGAGTTATAATCCACGAGTCTTCAAGTTGTTTTTTCCTCTAAAAAAGCTGGCAACCCTATGATGTTTTGAGGCACATCCATATACAAGACAATGATACCAACCACATTTTGGAACTGGTAGTGGTTATAAACATCCCCAGTAGTTCGAATTGTCATGTTACGGTCAGTGATCCAGAAGAGGGAGTCTATCCCAGGACGAGCCTTCACCGTGCATTGGATTGTCACGTGTCGATCTCCAACCAGAGCGTACGTCTTCTCACAGTACACCAGAGGTGCGTCTGTAGTACAGATGTATTGTGTCAATGGGTTGTTCATGTGGAGTGATTCAAGCAATTCAAACGTGTCGCAGGTGAGTTCTACATGACAAATCCAGATACACAACGAATCAAGTTTGAGTTGAGCAAAACATTGAATGACATAACTCACATCGAACCCTCAAAGTGACAGAGACGAAGTTGGAGGTGCTGGGATCTGCAGACCCCTGGCACCTGAGCTGTTTGTTATCTGCTTCAGCTGTCACCGTGAAGCTGCTGGACCAGATTTCCGAGGTGGGGGTGATCTGGCGGAGACCCATCTCTCCTGACATCGTGGACGTGTACCCCCTGGGGAAGTGTCTGCTGACTTCTGTCTGGTCGATGTGGAGGGCGAGCTGAGGCGGGGGACAACCTCCGACACTAACACAATACACTACACCGGGCTGGGACTCCGTGTAGGTCAGGATCGCAGGCAAATTGTGGAGTGCCGACGGAGACTTCATGTTTGTTATGAAGATTGACTGGACAGGAGCTGTAATGATTTTCAATGATAATTGTTGCTATCAATGCAGATGAACAAATTTTAAAGTGACTCAAGGGCATGTGTTCCAGTGAAGCTGAACCCACTACATACCAAACTTCACTGGACTAACTGGGCATTAAAACAATATAGAGAAATTGTGTTGCACTCTGCACTTATTTACCTGTGACATAGACGAGATGGTTGACAGATCCCAGAGACACACTGTCCTTTCCATGGACCTCACATGTGTAATTCCCGTAATCTTCAGTCTTTGCATCTTTAATGCAAAAGTGTTACGTAAAATGGGGCGTGCTCAGCAATCACCAGCCAGCAGCACTGTTTTAGCGGTCATGTGACTTCACTACGTCATTTCTTCATCGAACGACCATAACATGATTCCGCCAATACCATTACAATGCTGCCACCTTTTTCATGAGTTTTGCAATAGTTTTTTCCATTATTTGTCAGCGACATCTCCCAATTAAAGTGTACACCGCCAGCGGGTATATAATAATTCAACAATTGAATTCCCTTCCAATGGAACCAATTATAGGGACACTATTTTCAGTCGAAGACTGGGATGCGGGTATTTAGAAATATAGTCGATTGAAGCTAAAGATAATAGGAGCTGACAAGTTAAACCAGACTGTCACATTTCATCACCCATATTTTGTCATAGTGTCCCAGAATGAATGTAGATATAATTATAACTTCAATAATAACTTTCCATAGAATATTTAATGACTACGAAATATGTACCCAAGATCTCCAGCAAAAAATCCAGAGGTCTATATCATAATATGGTTTCTTTAAATATAGCATGTTTTGGTATGCCCGTATTTAGCCTTCTCTGAGCATGTCATATGAACTACACCACTTGTTCTTCTTGTTACCTTCGATAGTCAGCACAAGTCGATAGGAAGGTTCGTGTGTCGTCATCTCCACAGTAAAGCGATGTGTGCTCACAAACGGCTCCAAGATATTGCTCATGATGTTCATAGGTGTTGACTCGTTCAGTTGCAGCTTCCTCCAAATTACAGGATTGTTGAAAAGGTCAAATTGTTCCATATAAAACTCACATTGTAACTCCAAGCTCTGACCGGGATTCACTGTGTATATCTGGTCTTTGTTCAGCATTTTCATCCGCGGTACTGAAAATGGAATTGAAAATGGACCTGACACGTTTATACAAAACGTGGACTGATATGAATATACGATGTCACAATGCAGGGCAGTTGTTCTAATTTCAAGCGCATAGAACATATGATTCTGTGGTCATTATGATAACGTAAGTGATAAAATCAGACAACTCATTTACCCTGTGTATGTATTGTCACCTCTGCTGTCGTCATCCAAATGTAAATCATAAATTCCAAAGTGATCACAAGTTGGTGGGTCATTTTTGACATCTCGTTTGAAATGTTCTTCATTCACGGCAGTATCCTATCATTTTCCCCAACGGCGAACAAACGATCATGATACAAGAATGCTACCTGGGATCTGCAAAAGGATAACCGGTCTCCGTTTTATTTCACTTCTTTGCAATCACAATTTGTCGAAGAAATCCCATGCATACTGCGTGTACATATAAGCTACTATGAACCAACGTCCATACAGCTTCTGTGCCCCACACGTCTATGCTCCCTCCTCAGAGTGAGCGGCACAGCTCGGGGGTCTCTGTGATATTCCCGGTCCTCCCCACTTCAGGGCGATGTACCTCGCCTGCTCAGCCACTTCACACGAGGCGGTGCTTACGACGTCACGGCCGCTCCATACACGTGCATTACCCTTATCGCCAATGATTCTGTGGAGACAGCATTACAATCCCGGGCTCAATCGGTTTGGCAAGAAGGTATCTGTCACGCAAAACGCTCGATTCATTTGAATAACAAGCGGATGCTGGAGGTGGTGAATTTTTATAATTACGCTTATACTAGATGTACGTGTATCTGACATGAAATAACTTACTTTTCTAATTCAGTTTGATTTTAGATCTAATGTTTCTATCGTAATGTGTTTCTGTGACGACCACTGGTCGAATCACATGTGTGACAAGCATAAAAGCAATCCAATCAAACTTATCACGGAAACCGTTCTAGCGTCACAAGGACGAAGTGTGGAATATGTTTCTCGATACTTCACCTGCTTATCCTAATTCTCTCTTTGACGTAGGAACACACGTTTTTTGCGTGAGAACACGCGTGTGTCAGACCTGGTCAACTAGGCCTAGTATACAACTGACCAACATCCAACTGAAGCAGTGCCGATTTCCAAACACGAACTCCACCGGAATCTTTAGGTGCAAACACAAGACAACAAGTGATAATAATATGAAAACTGAAGATTGAAATCAGATACAGCACCGGAGATTTTCTCAATATTTGATAAATCCCCATTGAGAGCCGCGACGAGTACTGTTGTGATACTTCTCGTGTCCTTGAGGTAATTCTGCTCATTCGCTGAGAATGCACCTGGATACGAGTAGGGATTTCATGAAACAAAATACATGTCCCTTCAAGTCCGCAATGTTCATAGATATATACATTTTACTGTGCATCTTAAGGGAGGAAAATATGTTTCTCATAAACCGAACATTTTTCTCCCAGACCAAAATACGTGAGCGTTGTGTATTTACCATTGTGTGTTATAGTACAGACAGATGGGTTAGAATCTAATTATCTAAGACGACATGGAATCCCTCCTGTGGCTCTCCAACACCAGTCCGACAACCAGACAGTTGTACTAGGGACAGGGAATTCGTTCATTTACTTCAAGTCAACGTGATAACCCATCTCTCGTGTTATAAGAACTGAATGGAAGACAACTAAATTAGCGACCTGACCTGTTACATGTCCCAAATGTCCCATCAATCACATTTGTCCAATGTTTGAAGTAGCCAAGGAGAATTCACAATCACATGAAGGCAAAGCATTACTGTGAGGACTAAAATTGGAAATATATCAAGGCATTCCTTCAGTCAGCTGATTTGGTGTAAATTGTATATGTTAGTAGGGAAATATTGATTTTATAATGACTGAAATTCATAACGAATATATTATGTTCAAATTTTACTATATCCAAAGACCTCTAATCCCAAACAAACCAAGTGAGTCGTTTGTGCTAATCACGAAATTGTATATCATAATATCTAACTCAACGCATAGCGCGTGGTAATTCAGTCGGCGCCAGTGTGCCTATAGGCTGCTATAACATATATACGACATTTATGGTATTTGATTGTACACTAACTGGACCCGCTAGAACACTTCACTGTGAATTTCGTTTTTAAAAACCATGTGTGAACTGCTGTGTGGTATATTAGTTGCTTCACTGAAACATGAGTGTGATAGTAATTCATACGCAAAAGTCATGAGGAAGACAGTGAACATCCCCACTCAGTCAAAAACGTGTAGATGTGAAGGAAGATTGTCGACAAAGCTCCAAATGGTAATGTCTCAAATACTAGCGACTCTATAATGACAGCACAAAGGTGGACGGTACATGTTGTGCAATGTTCAGCCCAGACTGAGAAGATACCGAAAAAGTGCTTCGAAATAATAACATATTTGTCTGATGTAACCTATTTTGTTTACCGAACTGTCGGAAGCTACTCAGCGTTTGAATAAAAGGTGTCTTTTTAGACGATAAACTGTTAGTCGCAAAAACGCAGTGGGTACGATTCTGAAACATTGCCTGACGCATGCAGCTGAAATAGACGATTGGGATTTTTTGTTTATTTTGATTTGCCGATCAAATAAATACACAGGGTCGTAGTACATGCAATGTTCATTTATACAATACTATTATACAATGTTAACCTTTAAAATGTCACAATTGATCTTGAATATGACACAAATCAATAGTACACTATCCATACGCCGACTCATGCCTGTAGGTCACCTGTAGTACACTATCCATACACCGACTCATGCCTGTAGGTCACGTGTAGTAGTACACTATCCATACACCGACTCATGCCTGTAGGTCACCTGTAGTAGTACACTATCCATACACCGACTCATGCCTGTAGGTCACCTGTAGTAGTACACTATCCATACACCGACTCATGCCTGTAGGTCACCTGTAGTACACTATCCATACACCGACTCATGCCTGTAGGTCACCTGTAGTAGTACACTATCCATACACCGACGCATGCCTGTAGGTCACGTGTAGTAGTACACTATCCATACACCGACTCATGCCTGTAGGTCACCTGTAGTAGTACACTATCCATACACCGACTCATGCCTGTAGGTCACCTGTAGTAAGTACACAATCCATACACCGACTCATGCCTGTAGGTCACCTGTAGTAGTACACTATCCATACACCGACTCATGCCTGTAGGTCACCTGTAGTAGTACACTATCCATACACCGACTCATGCCTGTAGGTCACCTGTAGTAGTACACTATCCATACACCGACTCATGCCTGTGGGTCACCCGGATTTGCTCAAAACCATACTTTCCAGTAATATCAGCAACTCATCTATAACATTATTTCTTCCATTTTTACTCCCGATGTCACGATATGGACGATCAATGGCCCTTCGGGAATTGCCTTCGGCATGGTACAAATCATAAGAATGAAACGGTTCTGCTTTTTAAAGGACACATTCGTTAAAACCTGTCTATCGTCCATCAAGGACATCACCTTGATTGCCAGTATTGTACTTCTGGGAAATTTTCCTTGCCGCTTCTCGTAAACGTACCATGAACACCATACATACCAAGTCACATAATGGCAAAGCTACGGTATTCTCGTGCCAGGCATTGAATATAAATGTAAAAAAAATAAACCATTTAAACATACATTTATATCCACATTGTACACCCCCAACACTAGCAGTCGTGTTACATGATATGATATAAATTCACTAATTCTACCTCCGAATTCATTTACATTGGTGTACTAGTATTTTGTACAAAGATATGTTAATATCTTTTTTGCGGACATGAAATGTTGCCTTCAAGATATCAAATGTATACTCCAAAAATATCTACTTCATGTGAGCATGTCCCTCGAAATGGAGATGAACATGACGGTCCTCGGGGCTACACGTCATGTGTGCGCGATAATGGAGCAGTCGAGAAAAACACTAATTTGTCACCCTGGGTTATGGATTGTCTGCTGTTTGACCCTGACAATGGCGCGGAAAGAAAGGAAAAAGCGAGGAGTCAGACGCATGAAATCTCAAGAACCATTAATAGAATCTGTGCAGAATAAAATATATCGATCAACTATGAGCTTTCAAATAGGTCTATGAAGTGAACTTATCATTTTAGAACATATTGGTGTATTCGTAGCACGTACCATAATCCAGGTTCATACAAATACTACCAATAGAGACATCCGGAGTTTCACGTTTAAACCCACGTATATTTATTCGTGTCTACGTACGACTATATCCACGTTTAGGGGGTCGTTCATTTCCACATTCACATACTAGTGAGGTTTCTTCAATTGCATTCATTACTTTTGGTGTGCATAACTATACGTCAGAAAAATTTCTTTTATGGTGAACATGATCAATCTATATTCCAAAGAAGTGTCTTCCTACAGTTCTGTTCATTTCATTATTACATGTGTACTCTGGGAAATATTTGATATTTATATAATCCCAGCTGTACATTCTGATAACATAATGCAAGCTAATAATATATATGTATTGTTTTCTTAACGCACAGCGTGAAATACATACCAGACCGTGTTGTGAAGTACATGTGGGTCTCAACATCTGATGAATCCAACATCACAATTCGTCACTCTATTATGTATAACATACATGTCACTAATCACTGTCTGATGAGGATGAAGTATACAAGGAGGACTGTGCAGACCAAAATGATTGTCAAGCAGTCATCCACATTGTTATCGTTTAATCTTTCTGAAAATTGGGGGGGGGGGGGGGGGGTGGAGTTGGGAGAGATTATAATTCAAGATTTTCGTTTAGAATTTGATTTGATTTTACTTTTTTCTCAAAATGGCCTCCATTTTCGTTGAAGAATGACAAATTCTAGAAATTAGAGGTCATTTTATCAAATCTGCCCAATAACCTATTCTATGATTCATGTATAGGACTCTCCTTATGTACTCCAATGAAGTGTAGAACCTATACGTTTCGTTTCCCTTGAATCGCCGTTCTGTGCTTGGCGACAAATCTGATTTAACCAATTTGATCGAATTGGTGAAAATATTTCAGTGAATTTTAGTAATTGTTCAGTAACAAACATATTATAGTAAAAACAGTTTGGGGAATTGACAATTTTCACCCACCTTTTCCTTCATAATGAGAGTTGTATGGAGTAAACTGGTGTTACCCTGGTACACTTCAAGGTCGAGCTTAAATATTGACACATACATATGGGAAGTCAGTTTTGGTGGGAAAAAACAGTGGTGAATTAACAATAAACATTTCTCCTGTAACCCTTTTTTTAGTCATTTGGTTAATTTGAGATACTTTGGAATTTGTTTCAATTCGTTGGAGATTAAATGACTACTATAACACGAATCAATTTGTTTTGTATGGCTTTGACACAGTGTACATGGCGATTATCCGGTATCCGCTGAGGTATGAAATAATGAGGCTCCCTTCCATAAACGTAAATTTAGTCGTACAGAGGCACGATTGAATAAACGTGGGTTTAAACGTGGAACTCCGGATGTCCCTAATAAGAGAAATGAATCTAGTGGTAGCTATTCTATATTTATATGGCGTCAAAATATTTGATGAAGTACCTGCTGAGAGTGTAAAATGAAATAAGGCTTCACAATATTTAATATATGTCCCATGCACATGTAGGGTGCTATTATTTTTACTGTTTTATGAAAGGTTTTCTGTATCAAACTAAACAGAATATCATTCATTGATCCTTAATTCAATCCGAAGGCTTAAGGCTTATAGTTTTATTTGTTCTCACTGTTTTGATGCACATCATTCAAAGGAAGGTATGAACGTTTTGATTACAAATAGAACTTCATGATAAATGTGTAAGCACTCGGGTCGACTTCGATTATGAACTGTGAGTTACCTTTCGAAAAAAGGGTGATAATAGAAATGTTATGCAAATATGTGCATGCGCACTATCAAAAATCGAGAAAGCAGTGTTGAACTAGAGTCGCACTCTCCTGAATCCAATAGAGTATTATTGAGCTCGGGTCTCTTTATTATTAGTGTTTTAAGACTATCCACGGCAAAACGAAAATTAATCTTGTGATGTGCCGGGTTATTGACACTCTTTTCGATGATGAGGGGTGGTTGATCCAGTTGTATAAACATGATTTGACTAATTTGAGCACATTGACAATAACTAAGCCATATATACCAAGTGGCAAGTGTGGTAGGCTATGCAGTGGAAACAATTCCAACATTGGGTGATGAACAGTTTTCAAGAAATATATGTTTGAGTCGACATGTTATATGATAATGTGGTGATGAAATATTGGTAACACTACACAAAGCAGGACGTATGCCACTGACTGTAGAGAAACAAATTTCAATTCCTGAATCTCTTCAATTATATTGGAAACAAGAAAATGCATCATAGCTGCTCAAAAACCAACATCGCCTGAAGAAAAAAAGAATCTATGTTGCATTAGGCACTTGCTATAACTTTATATATCACGATCCTATTTACACGGAATATGAATGCCGCAAACTTCCTTATGAATTTGTATACAAATGTGGCTTATGTTTTTCTGTGCTCTATACACTAAATTTACTTTGCATTCCAATATTACCAGGAAATCCACCACAAATAGAAGTCAGTTTATTTATACCAATCCAGAAAATCAGATAACCCTATTATGTTGTCCTAAATTCATTCAAAACATATATTTGTAATAACAAAACAGCGACACTTCATACATGACATTACACATGTATTTGCCACTTCCTAGCAGTGCGTGCCTACATTGTGTCTTGGTTTGATCTGTGGTGCCAACGTGATACCAACAACAGGGAAACAAAATAGCAGTACTTTAATGTTTACTATAACGCCTGTCAGTAAAGAAAACGAGAAAGCTCATCGTCAACAAGCGAAGTCTAAGCTACTGGAGGTAGAAATGATGTTCGGTAGCCGACCCGCGAGTATTTCCCCCAGCAGAATACGTCCAAACCTGAAAACATCGGGGCGAACTCCCAACAAAACGCTCGGAACAGAGAAAGGTGCACTACTAGTTCTGTCAGCTCTGCCAGTTGGTGTTCCTACTCAATCGGTGTCTCAGGACAGAGAAGGGTGCATGGCTAGCTCTGTCAGCTCCGCCAGTTGGTGCTCCTACTCAATGGGTGTCTCATGACAGAGAAGGTTGCATGTCTAGCTCTGTCAGCTCCGCCAGTTGGTGCTCCTACTCAATGGGTGTCTCATGACAGAGAAGGGTGCATGGCTAGCTCTGTCAGCTCCGCCAGTTGGTGCTCCTACTCAATGGGTGTCTCATGACAGAGAAGGGTGCATGGCTAGCTCTGTCAGCTCCGCCAGTTGGTGCTCCTACTCAATGGGTGTCTCATGACAGAGAAGGTTGCATGTCTAGCTCTGTCAGCTCCGCCAGTTGGTGCTCCTACTCAATGGGTGTCTCATGACAGAGAAGGGTGCATGGCTAGCTCTGTCAGCTCCGCCAGTTGGTGCTCCTACTCAATGGGTGTCTCAGGACAGAGAAGGGTGCATGGCTAGCTCTGTCAGCTCCGCCAGTTGGTGCTCCTACTCAATGGGTGTCTCATGACAGAGAAGGGTGCACTACTAGTTCTGTCAGATCAGCCAGTTGGTGCTCCTATTCAATGGGTGTCTCAGGACAGAGAAGGTTGCATGGCTAGCGTTGTCAGCTCTGCCAGTTGGAGCTCCTACTCAATGGGTGTCTCAGGACAGAGAAGGGAGCACGGCTAGCTTTGTCAGCTCTGCCAGTTGATGCTCCTACTCAATGGGTGTCTCAGGACAGAGAAGGGTGCATGGCTAGCTCTGTCAGCTCTGCCAGTTGGTGCTCCCACTCAATCGGTGTCTCAGGACAGAGAAGGGTGCACGTCTAGCTTTGTCAGCTCTGCCAGTTGGTGCTCCTACTCAATGGGTGTCTCCAGACCGCTGGTCTCAGGACAAAGAAGGGTGCACGGCTAGCTTTGTCAGCTCTGCCAGTTGGTGCTCCTACTCAATGGGTGTCTCCAGACCGCTGGTCTCAGGACAAAGAAGGGTGCACGTCTAGCTTTGTCAGCTCTGCCAGTTGGTGCTCCCACTCAATCGGTGTCTCAGGACAGAGAAGGGTGCACGGCTAGCTCTGTCAGCTCTGCCAGTTGGTGCTCCTACTCAATGGGTGTCTCAGGACAGAGAAGGTGCACGGCTAGCTCTGTCAGCTCTGCCAGTTGGTGCTCCTACTCAATGGGTGTCTCAGGACAGAGAAGGGTGCACGGCTAGCTCTGTCAGCTCTGCCAGTTGGTGCTCCTACTCAATGGGTGTCTCAGGACAGAGAAGGGTGCATGGCTAGCTCTGTCAGCTCTGCCAGTTGGTGCTCTTACTCAATGGTGTCTCCAGACCGCTGGTCTCAGGACAGAGAAGGTTGCACGGCTAGCTCTGTCAGCTCTGCCAGTTGGTGCACCTACTCAATGGGTGTCTCAGGACAGAGAAGGGTGCATGGCTAGCTCTGTCAGCTCTGCCAGTTGGTGCTCCTACTCAATGGGTGTCTCAGGACAGAGAAGGGTGCATGGCTAGCTCTGTCAGCTCTGCCAGTTGGTGCTCCTACTCAATGGGTGTCTCAGGACAGAGAAGGGTGCATGGCTAGCTCTGTCAGCTCTGCCAGTTGGTGCACCTACTCAATGGGTGTCTCAGGACAGAGAAGGGTGCATGGCTAGCTCCGTCAGCTCTGCCAGTTGGTGCACCTACTCAATGGGTGTCTCAGGACAGAGAAGGGTGCATGGCTAGCTCTGTCAGCTCTGCCAGTTGGTGCTCCTACTCAATGGGTGTCTCAGGACAGAGAAGGGTGCACGGCTAGCTCTGTCAGCTCTGCCAGTTGGTGCTCCTACTCAATGGGTGTCTCAGGACAAAGAAGGGTGCATGGCTAGCTCTGTCAGCTCTGCCAGTTGGTGCTCCTACTCAATGGGTGTCTCAGGACAGAGAAGGGTGCATGGCTAGCTCTGTCAGCTCTGCCAGTTGGAGCTCCTACTCAATGGGTGTCTCAGGACAGTGAAGGGTGCACGGCTAGCTCTGTCAGCTCTGCCAGTTGGTGCTCCTACTCAATGGGTGTCTCAGGACAGAGAAGGGTGCATGGCTAGCTCTGTCAGCTCTGCCAGTTGGTGCTCCTACTCAATCGGTGTCTGCGGACTGCTGGCAAACTGAAGGTTGCAGCGATTTGAGAAAACCAATTAGGTTTGAATTTCCCCACATTGGTATTGGCCAGATATGAGAGTTTAACTAGATTTGAGAACTTATAAAAACTGCTTAGTTAGTTAGTCCAACGTCGTCCCCATCGTCAAGAAGGGCGACCGAGCAGCGGCCGCAAATTACCGTCCTGTGTCACTGACCTCAATCTGCTCCAACGTAATGAAACATATGGTGAGCTTACACGTCATGCGCCAAATGGACAAACATGACATCCTGGAAGGCACCCAACATGGCTTTACACCCTGCAACACATCTTAAGTCGGTGACTGACCTAGTTATTTTGTCTAGGGGTCAGGTCATGTTATTGTCACCGACTTGTGCTCAGAATTTTTGGACAGAAGATCGACACACGGTAAGAAAAATGCAATTTCTGCAACATAACGCATATATGTGGTAACTGAAGGGGGTGATACGATGTCCGATATACTACTACCCATTTATGTACTTCACAAATGTTAGTAGCGGTTGATATTACCCGGAAATAAGGTTTCTTCTGTCAATATTTACCCTGATTTTGACACGGTGATGACGTTCATCGTCATTTTCAAAAAACTTCTGGACACTGTATTTGAATAATCATTACATCGAAGTGAAGAAAATCATCTCAGGTTTCATATATCCTGTGCATATGCACAACTATTTTGTGATTGTTCAGTTATTCATAAATTACTCCACATGCTTGTCGTGTCATTGATTTGAGTCGAGCGTCACCGATATAAGATGTTATCTTACCGGAAAAAAGGACTGGTATATGTCCATGAAAAAATTGGAAAAGCAGTAGCCACCGCCGATGTTGATTCAACCGTCTGTATTGCAACATCATAATGCAATGTTTATATTATTTTCTTCCCATAATTATGCTTGTCTTCATAATGAAAAATTAGTAACACACTGGTAATATGTGTACATGTAAAAATTATTTCTATAGTCCCATCGTTTGTTCATTCATGAATCACAAGAAATCTGTACCTGTCAATTCAAATGATGTACACGTATAAATTCAGAAGACAGCGATGCGACAATGACGCACTGATGAGTGCGACTCGACTACGGACTCGGATACCATGGATACAGAATCGGAGGGCGATCTGAGCACCACACTGTCTTAGAGGGAGAGTGATTCCGACCGCGCTGAATTTATTGCATGCACGAAATGCATTGCAATAAACACTCGCAACGCTCACTGGTTAAGACCGTTTTTATGACAATTTCTTACATAGCATCTTTGCAATAACAATTCATAATGTGGCCCCACATTGCCCCCCCCCCCCCTCGTATATCAATTATATCAATAATCCGGTCTACAAAAATATGTTGTTGGGATGTATATCACACAATATCTTGCTACCCACGGACCAGGGCTAAACGGATATGACACAGGGAAATCGTTCCTAAGAACCCACTGTATAGTTCAATTCATCCTACCAGTGCGTATGTTTTTACTGCAAATGTTTACCTAAGTCGGTGACGCTTGACTCAAATTGGAGACACGACAAGCACGTGGGGGTAATTTAGGAATAACTGAACAATTACAAAATAGTTATGCATATGCACAGGATAAATGAAACATGAGAAGATTTCCTCAACTTCTGTGTAAAGATTATTCGAATACAGTGTCCAGAAGTTTTTGAAAATGACGATGAACGTCATCATCGTGTCAAAATTAGGGTAAATATTGACGGAAGAAACCTTATTTCTGAAGAATAACAACCGCTACTAATATTTGTGCAGTACATGAATGGGTGATAGTATCTCGGACATCGTATCATCCCCGTCAGTTACTATATATAAGCAGTATATTGCAGAAATTACATTTTTCTTACCGTGTGTCAATCATCTGTCCAAAAATTCTGAGCACAAGTCGGTGACAATAACATGACCTGACCCCTAGACAAAAGAACTAGGTCAGGCACCGACTTAAGATATGTTGCAGGGTGTTTAGGAAGAAACGCTCCTGTGAAACCCAGCTCTACTTGCCATCAACGACTTCCAGATGTACCTTCGTGCCAACACCCACACAGTCGCTATCCTGCTTGATTTCGCCAAAGCATTCTACAAGGTACCCCATAAACGCCTCCTGCTGATACTTAGAGGTATTGGAGTCACACAACAGGATAGATATAGTCGTTCCTCTCAGGCCGAGAACAAACTGTTGTCATGGAGTGCAAGTCATCGGACACGAGTGCTGAGACCTCAGAGGTACCACAAGGTACAGTCCTGGGCCTGTTTTTCCCGGACACAAGAGGATGCTGTCCTGCTACCTAGATGCCCTGCAAACCTGGGAACGCCAATGGCTGATGTCTTTCCACCCCCAGAAATGCCAGCTCCTGAGAATAACACGAAAGCAGTCTATTCAGGCATCTTACACCATACATGGACACACGCTTGAGCAACAAGCCACAGCCAAGTACCTTGGAGTGTTGATCCACAAACAGGTGTCGTGGTCGCCGCACATCAACCAAACAGCCTGGAAAGCCAACTTCACACGAGCTTTCCTGCAGCGCAACCTCATAAGAGTACCGGCTGTCATCAAGAGCCGTACCTGCGAGTCCCTTGTCCGCCCAAACTTGGAGTATTCCAGTGTCTTCTGGAACCCCCACACATCGAAAGACATCAATACACTGGAGATGGTCCGACGTCAATGTGCCAGGTATGGAAGCTGAACTGGGCAACACTCGATGAGCGCCGTGCCAATGCAAGAGTGACCATGATGTACAGGCTCATTCACGACCTGGTAGACATCCGAATTGCCGAACACATCATTCAAGCACCGAGCAACAGGAGATCCTACTCCACCATGTTTCGGGTACCATACGGCCGTACAATGGCCTACAAGCGGAGCTTTTTTCCAGATGCTGTCCGCCTGTGGAACAGCCTCCCGAGTGATGTGTCGGAAGCCAAGAGCCTCGAAACCTTCAAGGAGCAGCTCTCTTAGATCTTGTCCGTATCTAAGAGAGCAGATCCCGCCATGTACATAAACACTGTTGTAGATATCGCACCATTTGCACCCGGGGACTGTTCACGGATCAAACACACACGCGCCTGTACGTGATATCCTGATAGGATCCTGCACATTAATGGAGAAGAAGAAGTTTCCAGTAAGCAAAATGCCCAGTTTCTTTAGGTAGATCTTGATACTCCTAAGAAGACCGGAGGAACCTGTACGAGTGCAATCCTGCTACAGATGCGGAGGTAGAGATCACTATGCTATAAACTGTCCAATTCTGTAATTCTGTAGATAGTGCGGTCAATCAGGCCATACTGACACACGGTGCGAGGAGAAAGTGGACCACTGAACTTCCCCAAGACCTCCTCCTCAGCAATCCTATAAACAGAAACGAATTCATTCCGAAATCGAAATGTAAAACCCACAGAAAAAGTCCCTCAAACTCGGAACCAAAAAACTAACACACCAAATACATCTAACACCTGTGACACAACCTCTTTGGAAGAATTTCCAGGACTCTGTCTCTCTCCCCTACGAACAAACAAACAAAACAAACAAGCCCAGCTACGCAAACATAGTAACATCACCCTCAGAGGAATGTCTTAGCAACCCCAAAAATAAAACGAAAACGCCACAAAACACAACACCTCAAAAGAAGACCAAATCCAAAAGAAAACAAATCTGTAAAAGTCCTACCAGTGTCAATTCTCCCATTGGTATTGAAGCTCCCAACACTTACATCAAATAGACCTGACCAAAAAACAGTCTCAATCACAAACCACTTCCCCCATTTATATAAAAACTCGTATATATAAATAGACGTATAAACAGAGAAAATTTCGCAATATTGGACTTGATAAACTCTAGAAATATTGACATATTGCTACTACAGGAGACTGGAAACATAAACACCAAAACAAAAGAAAACTAAACTTTAACGGAAAATACTTTACACACACTAACAAATTAAATAGATGATGCTGTGAATGGCAATCAGCTCTAGTGACTCTTTCAAAACCGTAGTCGAATCCTATGGAACACTAAATATATCAAAATACTCCAATATAGAGCAGTATGAAATGTACACATTACATAACACGAATGACTATGTTTGTTACGTATTGCGTTGGTTTGGGACAACACCCAAATTGAGCAGCGGTCCAGACATCATGATCAGGGGGCAAGCGAAAAACGAATGATCTGGGCAAAATGCTTTCGCAGTGGCAAATAGAGTGAACTACGACGACAAAGATCAGGAAAATCTTGTGCCGAAGGTATTAGCTTTACAACATTTCGATGAAATTCACGAACAAAGATGTATTCTTGTTGGTGTTGATATATTCATTACATTTTAGTACAGGCAACCGACATACCAATCGGAAATTTCCTGCCAACCCGGGAAGACTACTTCTCGATTCGGCACAGGATGGAACACGTTGTGTCGTCCATCTTGTAGCAGGTCCTCCCACGCTGTTCCAAGGTGCAGCACCACCACCCCACATCCCTCACCCCTATAACCGGCAGTCTGCTATTGCAAACAAAATTGTGAGTTTATTCACTGCTACCTTTGTACTTCATTTGTACTTGTACTTCATGCTACCTTTGCAATTCAATTAGTACCCATTTTCGGCCCAAGTAGCGCACCTTACTCTGTTAATACTACTCACCCACTGAATGTATACCATATTTAATCCGTCTGGTACATTTTTAATCTTCATTGAATTTAGAAGAAATAGTAAGACAAGTATGATACCAAACACCAAACAATCCGCAGGACTAAACTCAAAATCAATGGACAAAATTTACACAATCGGTATGTTAAAATTGGAAAAAATTTCAAAATTGGTGATCAAGGTCCGAGCAATTTGAATATCACAGACATCCGGCGAAGCCAAATGTGAGATCAGGTGTACCAGTAAGAGTGAGCTTCTCTTGCCTCGCATGCGACACACACTGTGATATCCAAAATAAATGCCATCGAGATGGACATAGTTAGGTTATAATAACGAATCTACAAGTACCAATCAACATGATGTGATAATATCCCCCATCATCTGAGTTACATACAGACCGAAATGGTCTATTAATTCCTGATGACGACCATAAAACTTCTTAAAGGTCGACTGCAATCTAGTAAGCTGCGCTACATGAGCCCCATTTTCAAACAACAGGATATTTATGCAGGAATTGTATCTTATTGTGTTTCCGCATTAGTAAACAAGTATAATGAAATAATGGATATTGCTTTTTACACAACAGTTCCAAATCGGTATTATCCATTGCGATCCAAGCACCACGGACGGAGCCATTCGCATTGCTTGTGTCTGCAGGAGTATGTACCAGACATATCTGCGGGTTGGCAAACCATGATCTGCATTGGCTCTAATACTCAATTTCAGGTGAAGACTGGTATTGTTCTCCAAATTGCTCCCCCAATATGGGCCACATCGAGCAATTTTCCACAGACCTTGTGTGGAGGGGACTGCTTGACACGGTGCACTGTGACGCCATATGCGAGGCAGATGGGGAGGCCCTGATTGTGCAATGGAGACTACACATGTCCCTGTTCTGGCAGAGGAATCACTACAAGTACATGATTGTTGTTTATAGGATGTTGAGTGGTGAGTTTTTGACATGGGAATACAATGGGTATTTGAGATACATGTATGTCCGGCCCTTCTGTAAAACATTTATGACTTCAACATTGTTCATTTTCATTGCAGGAATCAATGGTTGGTTACCAAATGTGTGATTCATCAAATTATTCATAACCATCAATTTTCATGGAGGACCGGGCCACAACATCGCAATGGACAGGGTCAACGAATTCTACAATAAAGAATTCAAAGGTCAGTTTCAGGTGGAATATTCACGTAAATAAACAGGAACTTAGCAAGTTACAATTTGACATAATGGAGAGAGGTAACACTCTGTACTTCTGAATACTCTACAGAAAACCTCAAGCAATCAAGAGGGAATGTGACAGACAACACCATCCGAAGGGCCAGTCTCTTCGTGCGACACGGGCAACGCACTGGACTGAATGTTCTCCGAGAACGTCGGGGAACGCCACACCGGGAGAGCTACAGCCGTGGTAGATCTTCCTACCAGTTGATAAGGTCTTTCGTCCAAGAATGCCAAGTAGCCAACCTGTTCAGCATCACAGGCGCACGCCGCCACAAGGCTCCTCCTGCATATCGCCAGAAACTGAATATCCGCAACACAAACTAATTCAAGGCCAGGTTGCTGTAGTACTCATTTAAACTGAGTACTGGCTATACTTAGGTATTGTTAGTCGATCATGTATAGTGTATAGTGCAGCATAATCAAATGCAGAAATTTAAACTTATCACCCAAATTTTATGATCACAATCTTTCATGGTAAGTGAAAGAAGTGACGGAAAATACTAACTCGAAGTTATATCTTTTGTTTCAACGTGACCTCTTCGGTTCCACGTGTTGCTCCTTCATAGATCGGGGTTCGTCAAGTCATGATCTGGGTTTGCCATGATTCGTGATTGATGGCTAACCTGAGAGAGTCACCCATGGCTTTTCATGGAATTTGAACATTTTGTGTCCCGCTTTGCAGCATGGTATAAATACACTCAAAACCACTCTTGCATTCTTCTCGTGGGCCTTTATGCAACACTGTACGTTGAGGAAGAATGGCTGAGTGATTCCCGGCATAGTTTAAAGTAGAATAAACACTGGAGCAACTGAAGTTTCTGTATTTAAAGTTTACACATGTGCAAGACAAAAGCGGACGTGGTGGGAGGAGGGGAGGGGGTGTTGCAAGCTTTGTCCACCGCCCGCCCCCTGGATCTGCCATTCTTGCATCCCATAATTTGGGTCCAATCAAGGAAATGGTGACAACCCCAAAACCGGATAATGTTTAGTTGAACAAATGATGAAGACATAACCACAAGTATGGTCAAGTTTATTGCAGTGATTAGCTAGTGATATTTGTTCTAACTGTTACTGCTGTCATTATCACTCTGTTCAGACCTCTTGTGTTGTTGAGTCGTTGAATAAACCTCTTGTCTTCATAATCAACCTTTGTCTTCAGAATGTCAACTTGGAAACACCCGCCATTCGTGAGGTGACTTTTGACAGTAACTGTCCATGAAGGGGTATCACTCCGCATCTTCACTGGGTACAGGATGGCCGTTCCTGACTGCTGTTCCTGACAGCGGCCAGCCTCCTGCCAATAGTGGGGCGAACTTTGGCTCAGTCCCCAATGGACCAAACGCCAAACGACAGTGCTGGTGAAAACACGCAGATGACTTGGATGAGTGAAGGCATGCAGAATGCGACGACCGATGTACACGTGCCACAGTCGTTGTGGATGGACAATACAAGATTTGTTCACAAAAAAATGAGAAAGCACAAAATGAGTATCCAGCAGATCAAATCGAACAAAACAAAGGGGACAGAAAAATCCGATTGATTGGTATTGATTCTGGCTGGTTTGAATCTTACTTGATGGGACGTTCTCAGATGGTATCTATAGATGGTGTTTTGTCATCAGAACAAACAATATTATACGGAGTACCGCAAGGCAGTACCTTGGGACCGTGCTGTTACATCATACTGTAACGATATCTCTACTTCTGTCACTTGTGACGTAATCTTATATGCTGACGATACAATTTTGATGGTAAGCGATAAAAATGCTGATTCTGTGTCTGCTCGCTTGAGTATACAGGTTGATAATTGTTATCAATGGTTGGTTAATAATAGGTTGTCCATGCACAAAGGGAAAACGGAGGTCATACTTTTCACTTCCAAGCGTAAGCGGCATTGTGCCAGTACATTTGCAATTAAATGTGGTGATTCGGTCATAAAAAAAAGCTAGTGAGGTCAAGTACTTAGGTCTTCCAATTGGCCAAACTCTTTCAGGTGAAGGTATTGTTGGATCTGTTGTTGGTAAGTGTTCTTCAAGGCTGAAATTTTTATATAGGTAGATTAAATGTCAATCAGAAAACTCCAGAAAATTGTTAACATCGACCCTTATCCAGCCTAACTTTGATTATGACAACTTGTGTTTTGAAGTTTGCAGCATTATATACATGTATATTAAAGCAATATATATAAAAGTTCAAATTAAGTGCATGTTGGCCATGTTGGGTCTGTAATTCTGAAACACCTGTACAGAATTGCACACTATATACATGTATTTACCATGTTGGGTATTGTAATGTCACTGTAAGACAATTGCATGTATCTCATACAACAGTAATTTTGGGATTCAATGACCAATAATAATATATTTATATTTTACATACATACATACATTGGTACTATATTTTGTTCTTGTTTACCTTCCATGTACAACTCTGGAAGATAAACATATGAATAAGGAGTATACTACCAAATACACTATTTATTCATGACATTCTTGTGATCCATGTATGTCAAAAGATGAAGTGTTTCAATTCATAACTCATGAATTGTACTAATAAAATGCTACCATTGTGTGAATTTCACTTCAATTGTGTTGACACAACCCATGTGCAATTATGATACTTTAATGTCACATGTAATCATGATGACAATGAATCAAAAGCCTGGTGATATTTACATTTACATCTTATTGGGATCAGTATGTATCCTGTATCTAACTTGGGGTTTGTGCTCTTTGTATGCATAGACACAAGCATTATGCACAATATGATCAGTGGATACATGCATGTACTGTTAGTTTTTCAATGAACACAGAATGTTATGAATTATGCCAAATGAAAGTAAATGTCACTTCCCCCAGAAGTTTTAAACTTGTAACTGTCACTTTAGAAATATGAGTAATTATCTGCATTGATCAGGTGAATAGAGTAGTTTCATGGCTCAATGCACACATAAGCCCAGCGTGTGGCAGTCTACATGTAGAAGCCAGTGTGAATTGTGAACGTTGTAGCATATGATATTGAAGTCTCCCTTTCACTGTGGCAGTGTCTTCAAGGGTTAAAAAATAGTGCCTGTACTGGCCATTTGTGGAAAATGTTTGGTTGTCAATAAATGTCTGCACTTTTGTGATGCAATGGATTTGATTTTCAAAAAAATATTTCTTGGCTCATAAACTAGCATATGTAGCAATGCTCAGAAAAATAATTGGAACATTCGTAATTGACCTTTTCCACAAGAACGGATGTCCCGAAATTTTGGTTGTCAATTTCACTAATTTTAACAAAAGATGCATTATAACTGCGCTGAAAATACTTTAAATTAGTTGTCAACATGATATTCTAACATGGTGACGTCACAGAATGAACTTCTCAGGACAGGTGATATAGCCCTCGACGCCTTCGGCGTCTGGGGACCATATCACCTTGCCCTCGGAAGTTTATTGTGCGACAAATACTCCAAATCTATACATTATTCCATAAATATAATATTTATGTGCAATATGTGTTCATTTCTTCGAGAAAAACATTTTCAAAAATATTTAGTGCGCATCACTGACAAAAATATGGCGAGGGTAACAACCCCTTAATCATGTATTCAATATTTTCCACGGCAGTACTCCAGAGTATCTTTGTGATCAGTTCACTAGACGCCAGGATGTATCTAGATATAGAACCAGACATTCTCACCTCAATTTTGTGCCCCCACAGATCAAGGGCAACGAAAGATTCACTACATAGGAGTCAAAAACTGGAATGCACTTCCAGAAGTTTTGAAAATGTCCGCAGACAAGTCAAGCTTTAAACGAGAATCTAAAGTGTACTTAGCAGATCGAGCCCGCGCACTAGAACAAAGCCAATACGTGTACTATGCATAGGTAGCAATCCATTTTATTGTTATATCCGTCCAATCATTGTTATTTCCGTCCAACTCTCCGTCCAATCATTCCTAGTTATGTAGGTAGATTCCATGTGTACTTCCGCCCTCCATGTTGAATCCCGGGACCACACTGGAAATAAGCCGCGAGGCTTTTGTGTGCTATCCCAGGCAAGTGGGATTGGTAATAGTAGTAATCTACTAGTTCATTTTGTAATATTATTATGTGTACTGTAATACTATCCTCTTTAACTTCATATGTACGGTTTTTGTACCAATCAGTGTAATATGGTAAATATATGTCAATTGTTCTTTCTATGTCATCTATATATCACCACTGTATATGTGTTTGTATTATGTCCCCATGAGCCTGAATAAATTCAAATCAAATCAACCATCGCCGTCTTTTCTTACCTTATCGACGCTCCACAACAGGTCCGAAAAGTTCTTTGATGGTCGCACAGACAAGAAGAAGTTGGGCCTGTCTCGTAGAATGCCGACGACAAAATCTCCCGGATGGTCACCAGCATCTCCGAGGTACACGTGGCTGTCAGAAGAGGCCAGGAACAGCTTACCAGGCTACGGATCTCGGAGTTGCTGGAGCTGCATCCATGAACTTGTGGCCCCTACATCAGGAATACAAATGGCCATGAGATTTCATCCTATCACATGAATGCGCAATGGAGTCTGGAATCAATTTATGTATACATACCACAGCGGGACACAGTGCACTTCATCGCAAGCCACCATGCATGTCTTGTTCTCATTGTGTACAAGGAAGGATCGCCACTTGGCCGTGAGAATGGCCTCTGGGGATGTGAAGACAATCTTGCATTTGCTCTCAAGGATATCTAAAATGACACCATTGAGTTACAGAACAGTGTGGAACTTGAAATTTGAACGCTAACGAATTAATTTTGACAAGTATTTTCCCAATGAAAACTAGTATACAAAATTATATTTACTTTCGACTTCGCTGACTGGCAAGTCTTCTTCAGCCATAATTGCGCCACTTGAGATTCCTGCTTCCGTCCATGTTCTGACTTGGTCCCTCATCAGCGCTTTAAGTGGACTTACAACTACAGGCATACCATCAAATGTCTTGCTGACAAAAGATAACATAAAAGTTGTAAATGATTAATATGACTATGTGTAAATGATTAATATGACTATGTGTACCTTATCACACAAGTATGGTACAACAGCATATATTAAACTTTTGCCGGATCCAGTAGAGTAAACCACCAGTGTGTGTTTCCTATGCAAAGTCTTTCCTATCACTTGCCGTTGCTTTGGTCTCAAACTTGGTGGAGTCTCCCCTTCTCGAATAGCTGTGTACATCTTATGGACATCCATGGATTTTGTGTTGAGAATGGCATCCCCAAATGCAAAGCGCCAGATTTCATGTTCTTTTATAGCGCAAACGGGCGTCATATTTGTATGCATCAAACGTGTGAGTTGAGATATTTTTGTGGATTTTGCACTAGTGTTTTGGTACATGAGGTACTCCATTAGGGGTTGCTGTCAATGACTGTTGATTTGGACACGTTGATATTTTTGACTCACTGTATTCATATATGTCTATGTATGTGACTCATGACATTTTTTATTCACATGATTCTCATTGAAAATTGTGAAACATTTCTGGTTGAAGTGGCTTTCTGGTTTCTGGTCCTCTCTGGTTGAATTGGTAGGACTCAAAATAACTCACAGTGCGAATTTTACCAAAAACGTGTCACCTGACCTTGATCTTGACACTGGTGGCTGCTCTGGAAGATGAAGAAGTTGCAGAATTTGTAAAAATGTGAAAAATAGGTTGTGCTAACAAGATATAAACATTTCTAACTTTCCTGTGTATCGACTGGGACATAAACGGCGGCTCTACTACATATTAGTGTTGTGGTAAAGTTATTTGGAATCGCCGGTTGACACTTATCCATCATTGACGTCAAACTCTGTTTGTCGTCGAACTAGTACAGCTCACACTTGGAGGGAACTACACCCTAACAAAAAAGAGTTTATTTTACATACACCAACCATACACAATCACGACAGAATCCACACACCGACCCAGTATTTTGACAAGATTTTATATTCCAATATCCTCCTCAGATCATAACCTACTATATATCCATATATCAAGTCCGCAGATCACAAACATTGGAAAAGGGATATGGATGCACAACACCCGGACGTCAGAAATAAACAAATAGAGATACAATAAAAAATTATGGAAATAATGGACCACAAACACAGAGAACATGAATCCGATGAAATGGTGGGAGGTTAAGTTAAAATAGCCCAGAGGCTAAAACAGGTTACCGGACAAAATATGTTTCATATTTTAGACATCAGACATTTTGTCCCCTGACCTTGAAAATAGGGTCACTGATCAAATGCAACGTTTACGAGCATATCCAGCAAACATGTATATTCTATCATTCCCCGTAATGATGTCCACGATTGATTGCTAAGCTGTAAATTCAATAACAAGTAAGATGATAGCAATTTTGTTCTATGACCTTGAAAATAAGGTATAAGGTAAAATTAAAGCTCATCAAAATATTCGGCATACATCATTCCTTACATGTGCACAATGGATTCCTGAGTTGTAAAGTCGATGATAAGTGAGATATTAGCCATTTGGTGCTCTGACCTTGAAAACGAGGTCAAATTCATGGTCATGACAATATCCAGCAAATTTTTTTTCCTATATGTGCACAATTGATTCCCAAGCTATGAAGTCGATAATAAGCAAGATATCAGCCGTTTTGTGCTCTGACCTTGAAAATGAGGTCAAAGGTCAAAATCAATGTCATCAGAATATTCAGTGTATATCATTTTCTATGTCCACAATTGGTTCCCAAGCTATGAGGTCGATCGAAATAAAAACCACCGTCTCCTGTGACCTTGAAAATGAGGACAAAGGTCGAAATCAAGATCAAGACAATATTCAGGATATATCATTTTCTATATGTTCATATTTAATTCCTAAGCTGTAAAATCGATAATAAGTGAGATATCGGCTATTTTGTCCTGTGATCTTGAAAATGGGGTCCGAGGTTAAATTCAAAGTCACGACAATAATCTGCATATATTATTTCCTATATGTTCATAATTGATTCCTAAGCAGTAAAGTCAATAAGAAACGAGATATTAGCCATTTTGTCCTATGACCTTGAAAATGAGGTCAAAGGTCAGAGCATAGGAGAATCCATAGACATAGATATGTCTATGGGAGAATCTAAACATGGGAAAGTCCCATTTGGGCCGGGTTTGAGCCAGAATGGCCAACTTCGAGCGATTCAAGGGTAACGAAACTTAAACACGTCACATGGGCACATATAAGGAATATTAAGCATCAATAATAATAAAAAGAAAGTCACTGAACAGATTTAGAGAAAACAACCGTCAAAATCCTGAATTGGCCATTTTTAAATGGCCGTCATTTTGAAAAAAAATGGTAGCCTAAAAATCTTTAATAACTCTAGCCAAATGTTTTAAAAATACAGACAATATTTTGGAAAAACGCCTGAAAAAAAGAAATAAAAAACCTATATAATTTAGCGAGCCGGGATGTAAATATCAAAAATGCAAGTTGGACAAACAAAGTGAAATAAAAAATTTAAAGCATTGAACAAACTGTAAATAATCAATCTTGTTTTATATAGACCTAAAGATTAAAGTATTCTGGAAGTACGGAAACCTGAAGGTCTGTAGGACTTTGAATTCGGAACACTCGTACAAAACGTAAGCACCACTCTATAGTCACATCTGGTCTGGCAAGTTCAATTTGCACTTGCAGTCATCCTCTGCCTTTGGTTTGAGGCCAAAACTGAAATGACAAAATGATTACAAGGTTGATTGTGATATTACAGTTTATACAGTTAGATTGTAAAGTGGATAAAATAAATATCTCTTTATAACTGAGATCCGCAATTGCATCTAGATCCGCCTCAACCATGGCAGAGAGCATGTGCGACGTTTTGCACTCATTGAACCTGAATGAGGCTGGCTGGCAACACACGAACTGTGAAGACGGCACTGATGACGTAATCTAGCATCGTGATGGTTCTTTCATACACCTCCCCCCCCCCCCCTCATCCTCGGAAAACCATATCGAAATCTTCCACTTACCATCTTCCAGTTTCCATAATCGTAACAAACGAATAACTATATCGAGATTTTCCACTAGTACTTAAATTCAATTTTTCACCATGATCGTAACAAACGGTGCTAGAAAATCACACGCTCGTTTGTGAAACCAAAACAAAACCAGCGCCGAGTGACGCACGCGACTACCTTGACCTTTGTGGTTGCTATTGGCGTGGCGCAACGACGCCATATGATTGGTTCCTATACAAACGCTATGTTAAGTTCGGCGGGCGCCCGCTACAGGGCGTCCAGCACTACTCTACGGAATACTTCAACCAGGTACAGTCAGCCCAGAACGTGTCCGGCCGTCATACACTACGACATAACACATGCATCTCACCAACTCCTTAACTACAACATGCATATTACATAGTTATGGTAATGTAGCCGTGTGTAGAGCTCGAGATGCCATGGGAGCGGCACCACGGAACCCGTACACGTGGGCATGTTGCTGGCCGAACCCCAGCCCGGGCCCCCAATGGAAATCGTCCCCAGGGCCCGCGAGGGCCTTACCCAAGACACAGGGACGTAAAGCTCATGGCGAGCCTCTCGTCCTGCCTCTCGGCTTGCTCTGGGACAATCTCACAGACCAAGCCAAATGCTGGCGTATATATCGAACCGAGAGGCGGGAGGAGAAACTAGGTCACCACTCGTTATAGTTTACTGGGCGCGATTAGGTACAGTGCGTTGCTAGGCAGCGCACGCTCCAAGCTCAAGCGGTCTAAAGATAGGCCACAATACTTGCTAGTGTTTTGCAAAGACTCCTGCCGCGATCTTTGGGGAAAATCGCCACAGCTATATGCACATAAAGATGACGTCATTCAATACGGCGCAGAAATGCAGTTATAGCAATCCCAAAGCAACATTGCAAAGAAAGACATATTGAAAAATAAATGAAATGATCTGATGCGACCATATCATCGTAACCAAAAGAACGTGTAAAAATTACGTACAAAGGTTGAGGTGCATAATATGGGTCGTACATTGGGGAGTGAACCCCCAAACCTCCCTAGCCTACACAACTATCCAGACCGATTCAGTCGAAATGCAGTATTAGCTCCGCCATATTTGGATCCCCCGTGGTTCCATGAATTTGTGAACATGGTGAATACTCTACCAATATGGCGCCTAGCCGCTTTGACGGCTAGCGATGTTCGTAAAGATATTACGAAATAGATCTAGTATTATTTATTCAAATTAAATATATATTACAATGTCTGAATTGAAAAGTGAATACTCAGCTACATCGAACCAAAGAACGTATTTCACACTCTCAATTGCAGCTTGCATGATCTGCTGACACCGAAAAACATGCATCAACAACCTACTGTGGCTATATGCGCGTCAGTATCGTGGGTTATATACATCTTCAAAATATTCATTTGATAGGGAAATTGTGGTAGAATGTAGCATGATAGTGGGAAAAACTAAGATTTTCCAGTAACGACATTGATAATTCGAGATCTATACCGTGTCTAGTATCTACACATCACTGTTTACAAGATGATGTTCACAATGGCACATTAATAATGGCTAATATTCTTTTACAAAAGACGGTAACATAATTTTCCCGCCTCCAGTCGTCCTTCCGTTCCATCACCTGGGGTCGACCCCACGCTGGGACAGGGTTGGGCCCGAGGAACACTTGTAGCTGGTAACGTACATATCGGGACAGTCTGATTAGAATACGAGTCAAGAACATAAACAAGTCTACCTTACTGTTCGAAACTATTCTATACAAAACACAGATGGAAAAAAATATAACCCACGTTTGTGTTGCGTATACATGCATTACCCTGTGTACGCTATCAACTATTCTGTTTATCTTGAACATAGTCATGTGCAAGTATAAGACGGTTTTTGCCAACTAGTCAAGTCATTCTAGTCCAGAAACTGGACACAAACCCATGACAGTGGTGTAAATGGGACAGAAAGCCGAAACCTGTCACCGTTCCGAATTCCCAGCACTGAGAGGCATGGTGGACCAAATTCCTCTTGTTTTTAACGAAATTGTCGAAGCGTGGCAACTAATTATGGCTATTGCTGAGAGATGAAATTTGTAGTTCAACGGGTTGCTTTTAACATCGCGATTAACAAATAACACTTTGTTCGAAATTAACTTACTGGATTCACATATCACCAGCCTTACGATTACAAATGTCAGCAAGGAAATATCATAAACTGTGTGTAAGAGCATCGGTGATTTCCAGATGCCTTTGACGTTGATATTATCAGTACCACTCGGATTACGAGCACATGTACCGATTTTGTCAAATGTTAAATCCCGTGTTGAGTTATTGGGGAAGAAAACCAGTGACCTACTTCGTGACAGCTGATTCCACTAAAGTGATTCACACGACATGCGCAGTCTCTTACTCACACACTGACAAGTCAGATACCTGCAGGCTTCCCCGGTAAGTAGATGAGGCTCAGTTAGGCTCTTTTGCACCTGTAACAATTAAGCCAGACAATTTTATTATTAGCTGTAAATATAAGCTGTAAGAAGCGTACAATTATACTTGCCAGGAAACAAACTTGAAACTAACAATATTGATGCCATGTTGTAATTTGGGGAATTAAATTGTCAGTACACTTCATTATAGGATGGTAGATAAAAGAAATCAGTATCATGGCGTAAGTGTAGTTGCAGTGCATAGTAGGCATGTATTTTGTTCCTGGCTTGCGTTCATCTTTCCACACCATAAGTGTTCGTGGCAAGTAATATTGTCTCAGAAGATAGATGATGCTTTCTTCTGACATATGGACCTGTCTCGACTCCAAAAAGTGCACATAAAATATTCAAAGAGGCTGCATCAGGGTATCTGTCGTCTGGAGAATGCTAAAAAAGCGTGTGTGATGTGCATTGTAGATTATATCACCCCGTGCATAGCATATTATTTGTGGATGAACAGACCGATCCTTACGTGTGGTTTACTCGAAGAAAAACATCTCATGATTTTTTTTTAATTTATCAACAATATACACTTTGATATAAATAAAATGTTTCATCCACAATCATTCTACCACTCTCATTGTACACTCCCATTATGCTAGGTGAACTAAAAAAATGCCAGTGTTTTGAGGCTCCAGACACTTTCGCGTGTTTGGTAATTGACAGCTCGCAAACTGAGTTAGGCAAGTAGAGCGGAGATGAAACATGCGGCTGATTGTCACATCACTGGTTATTACTGGAGTGAGATCTAATGAAAACGGCAGACATCGCAGCGAACGACATGTCTTTTGAGCTGTAAATAATCGGATCTTGGAGCGGTTGAAATTAAATCACGTCTTAGATTCCTTTCTCTGCTGAAAATCACGTGTATACAAAAACAAGAAAAGAAAAACAGCACCGTGCTCAGCTGTGCTCTTTATTTCTGCTGCATCTTTTGTGATATGACAAAGCGTGCTTAGGCTTACACGTAGTGGTGACGTCAGGACACACATTGATATTTGTAAATTTTAACGTGTCGGACCTGAGCAATGATGCAATTAGTTGGACAAGACTGACAAGATTTCACCAGTTATATACCACAATATTAGAGGTATTGGACACCCTTCATAATAGTTTAATAGAGAGATAATGTAACTTCGTTTTACCAGAACAAAGCGATATAAAATGGAGATTTCTAAGACAATGTGATGGACTTCATGCAGGATTTGGTGCGGAGAATTTGGAGGGGTGGGGTGGGGGGGGGGTTCAATGTCTGGAAGGTCTCAAATGGACCATCACCTTGTCATACAAATCTCCTTCATTACTATTAATACCACATTGTTCTTATCTTATTTATTAATGCTCAATGAATCGTATCCGAAGCAGTTGAAAGCCACTTTTGAACTTTGAAAATAATGAACGGAATTTATGAACAGTAGCGCGTCCGACGCCACAAAACGTTCTGGATCATTCACTAAAAGTTAAGGGTATCTTCTACTAGAATCAGCGGGAGATGACTCGACAGATATTTGCCTAACTAGCGGTCTAGGACGTGCTATACTGGTACTGCTGATCTTGGCCTTCTAACAAATCGATAACCTACTCTGCCGTCCCGCGGTAAAGACGAAAACGCATTTGGTTCCGTGAAAACGGTGTCTAACTCTGATATATGGGCACCAGAGCCCTGTTAAGTTATGGATTTACGTGCTCACACCGACCCCAGATCGGCCCCCGTCAAAGATACGACAGTGTATTCACCTGCAGTGAGTGAACGGCGCTCTATCGTGGCTACTAGTATGTCGAACCAATAGTCTAAAGGCACATCTGGGGTCGCCGGGTGAAAACTACTGCCTGCTGGGGTCGTCGGGACGGCGACAAAACGTTGTCCGGAAGGTTTGAAACATGTCTGAATAACGCACGCCGCCGATTTGTAGTGAGTCAGTTTCCGTTTACACGGAGGCTGTCGTGGCTTTGTCCTGAATTCGCCGTAGCTGCGACAGAACTTTGCAGCAGCAGCATCGGTGGCCTTGTCGGCATTGCGGTAGTTCGGTATCATGTCCTTCGGTATCATTGCGGTATCATGTCCTAGCCCCGACCTACTCCCGGCATCCGTGGTTCATCGTGCAAGCCAAGGCATTGACATGGCATACCCGACATTATGACGACAGAACCCCGGCATATGCCGACATAGCGAAATGTAACATGATCTGTTTGTGGCTTCACCGGGAATTCAACGGCATAAAATGCCGGGGTTACAAATTGCATCAATCATATGATAATACGCGACGTATAAAAGAAATATATACATCGAGCGTAAGATACAAATATTTAATTCCGATTGCCACAATCCATATATACTTTCAAAATACATAATGCTTTGTGTACACTGGCGCTGCTGATACTAATATCTCTTCAATAACGTTGAGTATCTATTGGTGGAAGAGTTTTTGTTCTGTCGACACAAAGAGCCTAACACATGACACGGAGTGGTGATTTTGGCCATCATTTGAGTAAAAAGCATTTGTTAGAATAACTTATTCTCATAAAAACATTTATATGCACTGATTTTATATGCACTGATATCGTGGATATCCTGGTACACTTGTCCATCTGCATAATATATATTGCAATAATGTAGTGCACGATATATATTGCATTGTATGCTCATTTGCCGTCACGCTTTTGTTATGGTTTTTCATCCATGATGCAACCCTAACCGTCGAGACGTATACATATAATCTAATAAACGTTTTAGTTCCAGATAAACACTTGAGGCAAATAAGGTAAGGACCCCCAATACACCACAATGTTACCGTCATCACATATGGAAAACCCAAATCACGCACGGTTTTCCAATATTCCTGTCATTGTGGTACATAGATTTCAATTCAGTGTAAGATTTCACTATTGATTCAACGTGCGATCCCACCATCGCTTCAGTGACCGTGCGCCTTCTTTTAGTCAGAGCACCGGGACCAGCCATATATTAAACAATAAATCTCTGTAGTGGGACCCGTTATCTACTCGTAAACGTTATACCAGTGGGCTTGTGATCGCGTATATCACAGGATTTGTCAGCACGTCCCTGACTTGCATGTTCAAGTAAAACATTCTGTCATAGTCGTTTGTCGAAGTAGAGGGCTTGTTTATAGCTAGAAATGCCTAAAACTGTTGATGCTCACTCATATCATGCTGTCTGTTGAAACCGCGTCAGGCCAATAGGTTACTAAGGCGCCCGTCCGTAACTAATAAGTACTTCCAGGTCAAATCCACAAAAAGGGCAGCAGAGAGAATTTACACGATAGCGTCGGATGTCTCTAGATATAATAAAGATTTACGAACGACCATCTGGAATCAATTTCCTCTCATGCATTGTAAACCTAAACCCAAGAATGGCAAGCATCAGTTCCGGATTACAAAACAAGAACTTTGTACGTTATGAAGGAATGTTAACATTTAATAACTGAATGGACTCGAGACATACGTTGTCACTTAGTGTCCTATTATATACGGATGTTACACATCAAACCATTACAGGTATAATCCATGTACTGCAGGAATTAGGTGACATCCTTTGCATATTTTATAGACAGGTGTCTATGTCATTTGTCAAAGTTCATACCGCATCAGACGGAGTCCGTCTATTCTGAAAAATTACTAATTTGATGAACTTGAGGTTTTTTGTGCCTATTTATATAAATACGTTTTAACATATCGCCATGACTTTCAATGCTATATCCGTGCCTGTGTTGACAGTACACTAACAACGCTGATCACCCGAGGATTGGTTCATGTTGTGACACGTGTGGAACATGACCAGGCTTATTGCCCACAAGCATGTCTCCCATTCAAAACATAATTTCTAATCATGCCATCATCTACTCAATTTTGAGATTATATTTCATATTTCTCATTTCAATTACACTCTATTATACAGTAACAGGATACAAAATGTGGTTCCCTTCCCAATCCGGATATAATTCAATTATGATCCAATACATCCACAATAATCAGTTTCTTGGACCACACAATAGTATTCAATTGGTTCATTTTACTACTACTGTATCATGAAATAGAATCGATTTGTGTCTATAATTTGCGAAGGAGACGGTATTTCAAGTAGGATATTACTATCGCATCATCAGAATCTTTTGCTAAACGGTAATGGGCTGATATTGACATATAACGTTCACAAAATAATAAATACAAAGACATAAATATGAAACAAAGGTCATGCTTGTATCCATCACAGTTGCCATATCTTAGCTATGGAAGAATAGATTTAAGGAATATACCAAACTTGAGATGGGCGTTTTATATTTAAAACTAATGATTTTTTCTGTTATTTCTAAGTGAATTGCTGAGTTTAAATCCTGCATAGTTTCATTTTTTTTGCGTAAATTACCTATGCGTGTTATCATGAGCATGGTCAAATAATTTCACAACTTTTATCACGGGGTTTGTAACTCCGACTATTCAGAGCGTTGTTTCATGCGCAGTTTTTGTTTGATAACTTATCGACCAAGCATCGATGAAGCACCTTTGTTCCATTAATTTCCTCTTGTATATTTCTTTGCGTTAGGAGGCTGAAGTGTTGGTATTTTCTTTATATTCCCGCTCATAACTATGAACGTTTGATGAATTTAAAGACCTAGAGATGCTTAATGAAAGTCGATAATTAGAATGGGAAACATATTGTTAGTTGCAGTGATATTCGCTTTTGTTATGACATCCTTTTCGAATATGTCATCCTATGCGGATACCTAAGCCCCAGGAAATACAAAACTGACTACAGACATTGCGCAATTTAACCCTGGATATCACTCTACCATCATGCAATATGAGTACAACAATTTGTGTGTTTGTAAGTGAATATGTAATTTCAAAATCCACTGAAACCTGGTATCCTTGAATGGATGAAGGCATGTTTTCCATTTCGCGTATATTTATGAAAAAATAGTGTTCTGAACAAACGTGTTGTCTTCACATTTCTTGATGAATATAGGAAGACTTTTTAATAATCATACGTGAAAATACTCATGCAAATCCAGAGGATAACCCAATCCTATTATTGGTCGTATTCAGAGGTGTCTTGTGCACGAGCAGTCATTTCGGTCCAAGTCGCGCACCTTAGTCTAATAAAACTACTCACCCAATAAATGTATGCCATATTTAATCCGTCTGGAACATTTTTAATCTTCACTGAATTTAGAAGAAGTAGTAAGCTACAGTAGTAAGCCACATGGGCCGTAATTTCCAGTAACTATTTTGGTGTTAAGCGATTGGTCCCTTATCAGCAGTCCTAATGACATGACAGGGGCTTATATAGATAGACGTGGAATCAATACCCAGTATCAAGTATTCCGAGCAAACAAAACAGGGATCGTTATCCAATCTCATAGTCCGGGGACAGAAAGTCATATCAGGCATACGAAGTAAGAGAAAACAAAAATGACAGGGAAACGCATGAACCCCCAAAAATGGCCATTAGGAGGTGAAATCAAGTGTTCCGGAAAGAGTGAGCATTTCCTGCCCCACTAGTTGCACTCGTCATGAACTCCCCAAAATTAACATGAAAATAGATCTGGTTGCATGGCAGACATGGATTTGCTGTATTTATCAACCAGATCATGAAGACGTCCATAGAATTTCTTCAACGCAGCTATAAGTCTTGGTAAAACATATCCTTGTCGCAGCAGTTTAGAGACTAGCTGGGCACTTCGATAGACAAAGTCCTCATATTTGCAACTAGCTCTGGAATAGCGTATAAGTTGAGAAACAAACACACCATATGCCGGTGACATAGGAATGTTGCTGCTTAGAAAAGGGAAATTGACTATGGAAAAATTGAAATCATCACGTTTGTCATATAATCTAGTTGACAGGTTAGAATCATTATCAATCTCCAACCTCAGGTCTAGATAGTTGGAAAAAGTAGCGGAGTCTGTAGTATCCTTAATTTCAAGTTCCTTAGGATATATGACATTCAAATAATCACCAAACCTGGGATTATTTAGCGACAATACATCATCTATGCATCGGAAAGTGAAATTAAAATTACATGTTAGTTTCTTAGAACCTCCTCGTTGTAAATATTGTCTGATTGAAATGAAATCTGATTTATATGAGTATAAAAACAGGTCTGCCAATAATGGTGCACAATTTGTACCCATGGGAATACCAATAGTTTGTTGAAATATTCGACCACCAAATTCCACAAAAATATTATCACTCAAAAAAATATCCATATTTACCACATCTATTTCAGTAAATAAATTTTGGTTCTTTGACAACATACTTAAACATCGTACCCTATACAATTTTTGCTTTGTTGTTTTGCAGAACGGTCTGCAAACTATACCTTAAACTATGAACAAGTACTATATGATTACCTTGTATACCTATGACAATTTGTATTTTATGCATATGATGTATATGTCTTTATTATTGGAAATACCTATTTGTTCAATGTAAATATTGGACGCACTTGGTTCAATGTCCCTCTGTTGAAGGTGTCAATACCCATATTATAGCTAGTAATCACCCCTGTTGTACTTTACACTCTAGTAAATTGTGATCTCTACATGTCCTGATTATTTTTTTTAATTTTCTTGAAACATGGACTTACCACATGTACCGTATCTTGGACTAGCATTAAACTTAGTGGGGCATGTATACATCAACACGTTTGAATAATACAAACCATTCATAGTCTTTGCCCTGACGCCAGCTTTGATCTATGGTATACATATCTGTAACTTTCACAGGTACCGAATGTGTATATGATACACTGCATCTGATAAATCTTCCATTGGTGAAACACCAGGGTATTGCACCACACTTTCCACTTTGTATATTTAAACTTCTCTTGGGAGTTGGGAAATACTAGTCCTCGCCATAAGTGTTTGTGTGGGTTTAAAGCTGTAGTTCAGAACACTTACAATGAAATATTGTCAGAGGTACACACCCTACAAAATATTTCATTTGTTTCACCTGACTATTATGTACATACGTGAGATGAAATGTTCGTTTGGCAATTTCTTCAATCGCCATGCAACAAGTAATGTTTCTGAATATTGGGACGCAATCAACACGCAATTCTCCCAAATACCTTGCAGGTGATACAACTATTCATCCTATTTTAGATGCCGAACAGCAAGCAGTCACACTTTCTTGTAGTGCAGTTAGTGTCCAATTCCGGATACAATGGTTGCTTTTATGGGAAGGAAGTCCCTGCATATGGTAACAGACAGGCACAGAGAGGTACATGATATTCCTGTAAATGATATGAGTGAGTCATTCTTTGCCATGATGCAACCCTAAGCACCAATATACTAATGCCCGTCATAATAATATACAAACCTGAATTTCACCAACGATTGTCCAATATGCCTCTCATGGTACAGAGATTTCCATACCATGTACGATTTCACCATCCGAATGTGGCAACGCTATCACTGCAGCAACCGTGCACCTTCTTTGTAGTCAGACCAGCGGGACAATATATCTTGGGTTGGACAATAAACTCGTGGGCTTTTGATCGCGTATATCACAGGATTTGTCAGCACGTCTCTGACTGGCATGTTCAAGTAGAACAGTTTGTTTGTCATCGTTTGTCAAAATCGTTTGTCGAAATAAAGGGCCTGGTTAGAGCTAGAAATGCATAAAAATGTTGATGCTCTACCATGGTCCATGGGGTCTGTTGAAACGGCATCAGGCCAATCGATTACTTGGTATCCCATCTGTAACAAATTATACTGCCAGGTCAAATCCACAAAAAAAGAATAGTACCCAGAGTTATGTCCCCCACAAGGGGCACATTATGGTTGTGATGTTGTACCTATTAGCCATGAGGCATGTGGCGTTAGGCGTGAGCCATCGAGCTTGTACACTCTCTAAGGGATAAGTTTCCGAGATATTTGACGTATATGGTAATAAGTAAATTGGTATTGATTTTTGCCAAACTCTGAAAAACAAAATGACCACCATTGCAAATTTTGT
Source organism: Terebella lapidaria (assembly GCA_949152475.1). NCBI lineage: Eukaryota > Metazoa > Annelida > Polychaeta > Terebellida > Terebellidae > Terebella > Terebella lapidaria. The sequence goes on from OX424560.1 coordinate 33,188,087, forward strand.
GCAGAACTTGGCCATATATCTTCTACAACATCTAAGAGGAAGTGTTTTCATTAATCTTGATGTGCAGGTTTAATATGGTAATATGAGGATTGGTATCGTCTTTTGCTGAGTAGAACGTGAAACATAGTTAGTCTGAGTGAAACTCACTTCGTTATGTCATCCCTTTCAAGCATGTCATCCTATGCGGATACGTGAGCCCCAGGAACATTGGAACACAAAACTGGATACAAACAATGCTGATTTTAACCCTCAGTATCGGTCGTACAATCGGAAGGATCAGTTGTTTTTCACAATTGTAATATGAACGTTATTATACTACATGCATGTAACTCAGATTCCGTCAGGATAGATCGCGTATTATGTATATATAATCATGCAATGTGAGTACTATTATCAACAATCTTTTGTGTGTTTGGAAGTCTAGTAGTTTCAAAGTCCACTGAACCAGATGTCTTACTATTCTGCTGCTACGCGAATGCATTACGACGTGTTCTTCATCCAGCATATTTGCCAGCATGAAAAGTTAGTGTTCTCGAATAATTCTCAAATGCTGAATAAGGGAAGACTTTTCAATAATCATACATGAAAAGGTTAATAAATATCATATGTAATGATTATAATTATAAGTAATGAATGATAAAAAATTATATAAGAAATAAAGGAAGCCAACTACGAAACAATCCTAAATCAAACATGCATGATCATCCTGAAAGACGGATACACTGGGCAAATTTTGTGCATCCGTATGTGTGAACAAGCTTCAGGTTAGTAGGAATGGAAAGCATAAGAATAGGTCCCGTGAGTTATTTTTTGTTCACATGCAGTATGACACATATTGTGAATATGTTTGGTGTAAACATATTTATTTGGCATTGCCAATTAGCCCTTACGGCTAACGAGAGGCTCTCCAGAAAAACAACAACAATTGATTGCAACATTCATTCCGCATTCACTCCACACACAGCCACACACACACACACCTGACCAACGTTTTAGTAATAAATAATACTATATAATATGACATATACATGATCACGTGCAAAAAAAAAAAAAGAAACATGCAAGAAACAGTTCAGCGTTGGCTATAAGAACAAATTAACCGCACCGTGGTTCAGTACGTGGAAGTCGAACATGCATTTAATTCTGATGATTACGTTTCTGTACAGCCGAAGCGTTTAGAAGTTTGTATAAAATTGTGGACTGCATACATCAAATCGAGATTGGTACCAAATGGGAGGTTAGGTGATCCGGACAGGAGAATATCAACAGTGAAATCGATGTCTAACTCAGCGAGTATTTCGTATAATTTTTCGAATAACACGTTCCTTTCAGCTTCATATAGTTCGCATTCGAAGAAGTAGTGGTATGGAGTTTCTTCTCGATCTCCGCAAGCACAACGAGGACTATCAATACAAAATTTCCTGTATAAATGAGATTTTAGGTCAGAAAAATTCATTCTCATCTGCGCTGTGGTGATTTGATTCGATCTGGTCCCATATTTATGTAACTGGTTTTTATCGCCGAGGTATATTTTTTTCATTTCCTTCTTAAACATAGGAAGACTTTTGATATTTCGTTTTTCTAAATCAAGATTGTTCCACAGGCTGATTGAAGAGGGCAATGTAGAATTTTGCAACGCTTTTGTTTTGAAACGAAATTGTTTTTGATAATGTTGATCTACTGACCGAGTAGTGCGTGAACAGACTGTCATTTGTGGAATAATATCATATAAGTAAGCAGGGCCTTTCGTGTACATTAGTTTCTGAAAAAATATAAGTTTGTGTACTTCTCTGCGTTTCACTAGTGGAACCCAACCAAGTTCGTCATAGAGATCCTGATGTGATGTCCGTTTTTTTGCCCCCGATATAATTTGTGCGGCTGTGATTTGTGTCGCCTCGACAGCTGCTCGATGCTGCAGGCTACAATTATCCCAGATTATGTTTGCATACTCTATGATCGGCCGAATTTGTGAACAATATATTGTTTCAAGTGACGACCGTGATAATCTATATTTCAATGGCGATAGCATATTCAGCCGTTTCGAAGTTTTGTTGATGGCATGATTGACGTGGTCAGACCAGGTGAAACGAGAATTCATCATTAGACCAAGGTGTTTATGAGATCGAACCTGAGATATTGCGATTCCTCCGATTACAACAGGCAAAAGTTGGGTTGGGAATGTTTTTCGAGATATGAGAAGTACCACACATTTATCGGTATTCAATTCCAATAACCATTCCAAGCACCATTTATGGATTTTATCAAGATCCCGGTTTATGTCGTTTGTGGCTCTTGCTATACCACCCCGTTTTACATGTTTAAATAGCGAAGTATCGTCAGCATATAAATGAATGTCTGACGTCATGTTGTATCCGATATCATTAATGAAAACAGGAAAAAGTAAGGGTCCCAAAACGGATCCTTGTGGGACACCCGCTCTGGTATACTTCAATTGTGAACGCCGACCTTGCATGCCCACGAATTGCTGCCTACTTGTTAGGTAACGTGATAACCAAGACAGAAGTTTGCCGCATAATTATACCCACGCTTTGTAACTTATGTACCAGTCCTCTATGCCATACTTTATCGAAAGCCTTGCGGAAATCGAGAAAAACAGATAAAATTTCATTTCCATCGTCAAGGGATTTGTATATTTCATGACAAATGGACACTAGTTGATTCACTGTAGAGTCTCCAGGGCGAAACCCTGACTGATTCACAGAAAGAACATTGTGCAGTGATAAATATTTATAAATATGGTCATGTATCAATTTTTCAAAAACCTTAGAAACACAACACAACAGGGATATAGGCCTGTAATTTTCGCAAAGATGAACGCTCCCTTTTTTATGGAGAGCTGTAACTTGTGCTATTTTCCAGATATCTGGGAAAACCCCGCATTGTAAAGATTTATTGTACAATCTACATAGTGGTTTTGCTAGAACGGATGATGTTTCTTTGAGTATTAAGTTTCCAAGTCCATCAGGGCCTGTTGCCTTGCTTACATCTAAATTGGAAAGTATTTTATATACTTCAAATTCATCAATATTTAATATATCGAGTGCGTGCTCGGGTAGAATCAGATCTTGTGGGACACATGCGGATGATTCATCTAATTGTGTCTGTTTCACAAAGTAATCATTGAAAAGATTACATTTGTCTTCAGGATCAAATATTATCTCATTGCCAGAAAATAGTGGCACATTCAACGGAAATGGCTTTGATGGGAAAAAAGAGCGTAAACATTTCCAATAACCACTAGGGCTTTTTGAAATATTATCACCACTCAAAGCATCTAAACGAGTATTTTCATGCTCAATCTTGGAACGTCTCAAACACTGAACTACTTTGTTTCGGGCTTCATTATACGCTACCCTTGAAGACTGATTCGAATATGTTTGAAGTCACATGGCCATTACTAAACTCACTGCTATAATGTAGTTTTAATATCAAAATATGTGTAATTATATGTATCGAATCAGAGGTGATTCCCTATCCAATGATACCCAAATTGTCTATACTGTTATATATATATTATTTTTTATTCTTTTGGCCCTTTATTCCCGAATCAGATGTTTTGTGGATGTTGCTATTAGCCTTAATCATTCCTATTACATCAAACCGTGCAAATGTTCACAGGCCTCGGCAGACGGATTGATCACATTTGCGACCCTCACTGCATCACACAGATGTCCCTGAAATCGGTTCAGATAATACTAGTATGCGCGCAAAGCCCGGACAATGTATTATGTTCACCATAGACTCGCTCGCTGTCCGTCAATCCAGAGACCTCGCAAACAGAAACGGTTCAAATTAGGGAGAATATACGTGTAGTATAACAGGGCGATCGATGGACAACAATTCGTATCTTATGTGAAATTGTCAGAGCATACATCACATCCTGATACAATATCTACCCACCAATGCACACCCAGAGGATACCCCAATCCTTTTGTTGTTCATAATTAGCGGTATCACGTTCTCGAGCAGTAACTTCTAGTAACTATTGTGGTGTGAAATGACTGGTCCCTTATCAGCAGTCCCAGTGACACGGCAGCGGTCTGGTATAGCAGGTATTTGTTCAGACTGGGCAGGGATTGGTGTAGGGGTCAAAATTAAGCGTTTTCCGTCAATGCTCAAATGAGCAGTATGCCCAAGTTAATAGATACTACCCAGATGACGACTACCGTCCACCTGTAGCTGGTACGAGATTACTACTCACCAAGGCACGACTTATATGATGTAGATAGTTGATACTGAAATCTCTGTATTATCTACTTTCAAGGGCTATTGAAGGGAACACACTCTTTATGAGAAAGTGGGTTTGTTCTGATGTGAAGGAGTGTCAAAGAGTGAACTGTAGGGACACAGATGGTGTACATTCTGAAACAGCGTTTAGTGATTATTCCTCGATGTTGTACCTTTTTATTACTATATGTGTGGGGTTGTATGTTTTTGGCTGAGGTTTTGCCTTTCAGTTTGTGTCCAGAAGTACAAACGCCCGGAGGATCATCAGCATACCAAGCTAATAGGTTTGGCAAATCAACGAATACGATCACTGATTCCACAACATCAATTGAACCCAGTAAAAGACTTTTCTTCTCTGACGATATAGGTGTATTTAATTTATCATACCATGGACAATCCGCTCTGTTCTTTTGCTGAATATTTTGCAGAATGCGTTTTAAACTATAATCAATTTATCTGATTGCAAGACAACATCTGATTGCCCGATATTTATGTTACCATTTGTATTTATTATACATGTTTATGTATTTGCGGTTATTTTTCGGAAATACATATTCGTTGAATGTAAGTACTATTAGAAGTACTTATTCGTTGAATGCACTTTTGTTGAAGGTGCTAATAGCCATAGTGACTCGCTTGTAATCATCCCTGCTGTACGTAACACTATGGACTTACCACATGTAAAGTCTCTTGCACTAGCAATAAACGCAGTGGAGGCATGTAATACAATGATTAATACAATTAATTGTGATTAATACAAACCATTTGTAGTCTTTGCCCCGACGTCAACTTTGATCTATGGTACATATCTCTAACGTTTACACTCTCACAGGGACCACATGTTTGTATGATACACTGCCTCCATCAATCCTCCATTTGTGAAACCCTGGGATATTGCACCATACAACTTCCAATATGTATATTTAAACTTCTCTTGGGAGTTGTAAATAACTAGTCCTTGCCATAAATGTTTGTGTTGGTTTGATCTAGTAAATCAAACACTTACTATAAGGTACATTTGTGAGATGAATTGTTCATTTGGCTATTTCCTCAATCGTCATGCAAACAAAAATGTTTCAGACTATTGGGTCACATTCAACACATATATTTCCAAAATATTTTTTTTGAAAACATTTTATCCTAGTGTAGACGTTGAACAGAAAACAGGCAAACTGCGCCCTGTACAACTTTTTCTTCTAGTGCAGTCAGTGCCCATTTGGAACACAATCGTTGCTTTTGTGGGAAGTCCTGTATATGATAGCAGACAGGCCCGGATAACATCTTTCTGTGATAACAGTCAAGCCCGGATATGTACAAGATCTTTCTGTAAATGACATAGGTGAGACCATGTTTGCCATGATGCAACCCTAAGCACCAAATATTTCCTGATAAACAATTCTGGCAAATAGGTTAATGAGCATAACACCCCCAATATATTAATACCCATCATCATGATTTACAAATCTCAATTTCATGCATGATTGTATAATATATCTGTCATCATGGTACACAGATTTCAATTCAATGTAAAATTTCAATATTGATGCAACGTGTGGTATCGCCATCACTGCTGAAACCGTGCGCCTTCGTTGTAGCCAGAGCAGTGGGACCCGTTATCAACACTTGCTGTGTACCTTATACCCTTACGCTTGTGAGGGGAAATCACAGGTTTTGTCAGCACATCTCTGATTTGCATGTTCAAGTAAAACATTCGGTCATAGTCGTTTGTCGAAATAGAAGGCTTGTTTATAACTAGAAATGCCTAAAACTGTTGATGCTCACTCATATCATGCTGTCTGTTGAAACCGCATCAGGCCAATAGGTTACTAGGGCGCCCGTCCGTAACTAAAAAGTACATCCAGGTCAAATCCACAAAAAGGGCAGCAGCGAGAATTTACACGATAGCGTCGGATGTCTCTAGATATAATAAAGATTTCTGATTTGACCGTCTAGAATCAATTTCGTCTCATGCATTGTAAACCTAAACCCAACATTGGCATGCATCAATTCCGTATCACAAACAAAAACTGTATTATGGAGGTATGTTAACATAACTGGATGGTCTCGAGACATAAGTTGTCACCTAGTGTCCTATTATATACGGATGTTAGGCACCAAACCATTACAGGTATAATCCATGTACTGCAGGAATTTGGTGACATCCTTTGCATATTTTATATTCAGGTGTCTGTGCCATTTGGCGAAGGTTATACGGCATGAGACAGAGTCATTCTCTTCTGAAAAAATACTAATTTGATGAACTTGAGTTTTTTTTTGTCCATGGATTTTGTGCCTATTTATATAGATACGTTTTTACATATCACTGTTTCCATCCACGATATATCCGTACGTGTATTGACAGTACACTACCAATGCTTATCACCCGAGGATTGGTTCATGTTGTGACACGTGTTGAACATGACCATGCATATTACCCCCAAGCATGTCTCACATTCAAAACATAATTTCTAATAATGCCATCATCTACTCAATTGTGAGATTATTTCATATTTCTCATTTCAATTACACTCTATAATACAATAGCATGATACAAAATGTGGTTCCCTTCCCAATCCGGATATAATTCAATTACGATCCAATACATCCACAATAATCAGTTTCTTGGACCACACAACAGTATCCAATTGGTTCATTTTACTACTACTGTATAATGAAATAGAATCGATTTGTGTCTATGATTTGCGAAGGAGACGGTATTTCAAGTAGGATATTACTATCGCATCATCAGAATCTTTTACTAAACAGTAATGGGCTGATATTGACATATAACCTTTACAAAATAATAAATACAAAGACATAAATATGAAACACAAGTCATGCTTGTATCCATCACAGTTGCCATATCTTACCTATCTTACCTATGCGTGTTATCATGCGCATGGTCAAATAAGTTCACAACTTTTATCATGGTGTTTGTAACTCCGACTATTCAGAGCTTTGTTCATGCACAGTTCTTGTTTGATAACTTATCGATCAAGGTGTACCTTTGTTCCATTAATTACCACTTGTATATTTCTTTGCGTTAGGAGGCTGAAGTGTTGGTATTTTCTTTATATTCCCGCTCATAACTATGAACGTTTGATGAATTCAAAGACCTAGAGATGCTTAATGAACGTCGATATTTAGAATGGGAAACATTATTAGTTGCAGTGATATTCGTTTTTGCTATGACATCCTTTTCAAATATGTCATCCTATGCGGATACATAAGCCTCAGGAAATACAAAACTGACTACAGACATTGCGCAATTTAACCCTGGATATCACTCGTACAATCAGAATATACAGCATACTGCATGCACGTAACTCAGACTCTATCAGGTAATATTGCGTATTCGTGTGCGTAAATACCATCATGCAATACGAGTACAACAATTTGTGTGTTTGTAAGTGAATATGCAATTTAAAACTCCACTGAAACCTGATATCCTTGAATGGATGAAGGCATGATTTCCATTTCGCGTATATTTATGAAAAAAATAGTGTTCTGAACAAACGTGTTGTCTTCACATTTCTTGATGAATATAGGAAGACTTTTTAATAATCATACATGAAAATATCCATGCAAATCCAGAGGATAACCTAATCCTATTACTGGTCGTATTTAGAGGTGTCACGTGAACGAGCAGTCATTTTGGCCAAAGTAGCGCACCTTACTCTAATAATACTACTCACCCACTGAATGTATACCATATTTAATCCGTCTGGCACATTTTAAATCTTCATTGAATTTGGAAGAAGTAGTAAGCTGCGCTACATGGGCCGTAATTTCCAGTAACTATTTTGGTGTTAAGCGATTGGTCCCTTATCAGCAGTCCGAGTGACATGACAGGGGCTTATATATCAGGGGATTTTTTTTCAGACTGGGCAGGGATTCATGTCCTGATCAAAATTTTCCGTCAATGCTCACATGAGCAGTATGCCCAAGGTTAATTAAAGGTACTACCCAGATCAAATGAAGACCACCATCCACCTGTAGCTAGTAGATAACTACTCACCAGGGTGCGACATCTATGATGCAGCTAGTTTATACAGAAATCCAAATTTACTCCCCTTTGTTTCCATGGGTTTTCGAGAGGGAACACATTCTTTATGAGAAAGTGGGTCTGTTATGGTGTGAAAGGATATTTAAAAGTGATCTGTAGGGACGCATGTGGTAGCGTTCGTGTTCGAACCTCGATTTTATACATTTTAAGAGTCATCCTATTTAGTGGTGTATGTGTGGCTTTTTAAAGTAGTAAACAACCTACAAAACCAATGAATAAATAGTTTTGACAAATGAACGAATTTCATCACTGCTTCCACATTATTGTAACAGTAAATAACTTAAGAGACGTAGAATCAATACCCAGTATTAAGTATTCCGAGCAAACAAAAGAGGACCCATTACCCCATCTCATAGTCCGGAGACAGAAAGTCATATCAGGCACACCAAGTGACAGGAAACAAAAATTACAGGGCAACTCATGAACCCCCAAAAAGGGCCATTAGGAGGTGAAATCGGGTGTTCTGGAAAGAGTGAGCATTTCCTGTCCCACTAGTAGCACCCGTCATGAATTCCCCAAAATTACCATGAAAATAGATCTAGTTGCATGACAGTTATGGATTTGGTGTATATATCAACCAGATCATGATGTCGTCCATAGAATTTCGTAAAAGCAGCTACAAGTCTTAATTGGTAAAACATACTCTTGTTGCAGCAGTTTAAAGACCAGCTGGGTACTTCAATAAATAAAGTCCTCATATTTGCAACTAGCTCTGGAATAGCGTTGAGAAACAAACACACCATATGCTGGTGACACATGAATGCTGCTGCTTAGAAAAGGGAAATTGACTATGGAAAAATTGAAATCACGTTTGTCATATAATCTAGTTGACAGGTTAGAATCATTATCAATCTCCAACCTCAGGTCTAGATAGTTGGAAAAATTAGCGGACTCTGTAGTACCCTGAATTTCAAGTTCTTTAGGATATATGACATCCAAATAATCACCAAACTTGGGATTTTTTAATCACAATACATCGTCTATGTATCGGAAATTGAAAGTAAAATTACATGTTAGTTTCTTAGAACCTCATCGTTGTAAATGTTGGATGAAATCTGATTTATATGAGTATAAAATCAGGTCTGCCAATAATAGTGCACAATTTGTACCCATGGGAATACCAATAGTTTGTTGAAATATTCGACCACCAAATTCTACAAAAATATTATCAATAAAAAAAGTAACCATATATACCACATCTATATCAGTAAATAAATTTTGGTTCTTTGGCAACATACTTAAATATCATATCCTATGCAATTTTTGATTTGTTGTTTTGCAGAATGGTTTGCAAACTATACATTAAACTATGAACAAGTACTATATGATTACCTTGTATATCTATGACAATTTGTATTTTATGCATATTATGTATATGTCTTTATTATTGGAAATACTTATTTGTTCAATGTAAATATCAATGTCCCTCTGTTGAAGGTGTCAATACCCATATTATAGCTAGTAATCACCCCTGTTGTACCTTACACTCTAGTAAATTGTGATCTCTACATGTCCAGATTATTTTTTAATTTTCTTGAATTGTGGACTTACCACATGTAACATATCTTGGACTAGCATTAAACATAGTGAGGCATGTATATATAAACACGTTTGAATAATACAAACCATTCATAGTCTTTGCCCTGACGCCAGCTTTGATCTATGGTATACATATCTGTAGCTTTCACAGGTACCGAATGTGTATATGATACACTGTCTCTGCTAAATCCTCCATTGGTGAAACACCAGGTTATTGCACCACACTTTCTACTATGTATATTTATACTTCTCTTGGGAGTTGGGAAATACTAGTCCTCGCCATAAGTGTTTGTGTGGGTTTAAAGGTGTAGTTCAGAACACTTACAATGAAATATTGTTAGAGGTACACACCCTACAAAATATTTCATTTGTTTCACCTGACTATTATGTACATGCGTGAGATGCAATGTTCGTTTGGCAATTTCTTCAATCGCCATGCAACAAGTAGTGTTTCTGAATATTGAGACGCATTAAACAAACAATTTTCCCAAATACCTTGCAGGTGATAAAACTTCTCATCCTATTGCAGATGCCGAATAGCAAATAGGCATACTTTCTTCTAGTGCAGTTAGTGTCGAATTCCGGATACAATGGTTATTTTTATAGGAAGGAAGTCCCTGCGTATGGTAACAGACATGCAGGTATATGATATTTCGGTGAATGACATGAGTGAGTCCCTCTTTGCCATGATGCAACACCCTAAGCACCATAATATTTCTTGGTAAATAATTAATTTCATACTTACCTGCCATCATAATATACAACCCTGAATTCCACCCACCATTTTCCAGTATGCCGCTCATTGTACAAAGATTTCCATTCCATGTACGATTTCACAATCCAAATGTGGCATCGCTATCACTGCAGCAACCGTGCACCTTCTTTGTAGTCAGACCAGCGGAACAAGTCATATATTGTACCAATCTTATTGTATAAATGCATGTAGTGGGACTCGTTATCAACTCTTGCGGGGAACGTTTTCCCTTATGTTTGTGATCGCGTATATCACAGGATTTGTCAGCGTGTCTCTGACCTGCATGTTCAAGTAAAACAATTTGACATCGTTTGTCAGAATAAAGGGCCTGGTTAGAGCTGCATGAAACTGTTGATGCTATACCATGGGTCTGTTGAAACTGCCAATCGATTACTTGATATCCCATCTGTAACAAATATATACTGCCAGGTCAAATCTACAAAAAGGAGCAGCAGGAATAGGATAAGGTCCTAGCCTGAGTATTTATCGCTAATACGGCCCGAGGCGCGCAGCGCCGAGGGCCGTATTTGCGATAAATACGAAGTGCCCCCCAACAATATTACTCCAAGCACTAAATGTCAACCCAGTCTATATGCGAGTCATACAACTAAACGTGGTCACACTTGAATGAACTCAGTGGCTAACATGTGAACGGGTATACACAAACCAATATCAAAATGTCATGTCATGTATCACAGTATCGACACTATTTACATGTTTGTTATCCTGGCTATGAGAGACGAATTTATAGTGAGCACCAGTACCGTGACACTTTTGGTTAAAGCCCTGGCTGTGTACTGTCCCTGTGCATGAAAGATTTGACATTTTATCTGTCCTCCTCACTGACTGGAGGACAGATAATTGTGTTCCATTCTCGGATCGTAGATGAGGCAGGCCATTCTAATGGGACAATCTTGTTGTCAATACGATCATCCAGTTCAATCATTTTCGTGTGCTGCCACCTGTCGCCAAATGTTGTTATTCAATATGAACACCATCAACATAGCATGGCCTGGTATCTACATAGTCCGGCACAGCGTGCAGTCTATGACATCAATCGGATTAAATTTCGGCAATGATGAAACGACTTGAAGTGAACAAACATGTGTATTTTTTGGCATACAGTGTTTGTACACTCGCAGTCGTTACGGGCAGGTTCCACATACAGGGCCAGGGCCTATTATAATAGGGCCCTCTCTGACAGGGCCGTATTGAAAATATGGCCCTGGTGCGAACAAAAGAATTATACAACTTAAAGAATTATGTCCCGCAGAAGGGATACATTATAGTTGTGATGTCGTACCTGTCAGGCATGAGGCATGTGGCGTGAGGCGTGAGCCATCGAGCTTGTACACTATCTAAGGGGAAAAGATTTCGAGATAATTTCATGCAACTTGACGCATAATATGGTAATAAGACAATTGGTATTGATTTTCGCCAGGCCCTGAAAAACAAAATGGCCAACATTGCAAATTTTGTGCAGAACTTGGCCATAAATCTTCGACACGTCCTAAGAGGAAGTGTTCTTATGAAACTTGACGTGCAGGTATAATATGGTAATATGATGATTGCTATCGCCTTTTGCTGAATAGACTGTGAATTATAGGTAATCTCAGTGAAACTCACTTCGTTATCATGGTTATGTCATCTCTTTTAAGTATGTCATCCTATGCAGATACGTGAGCCCCAGGAACATTGGAACACAAAACTGGATACAAATATTGCTGATTTTAACCCTCAGTATCGGTTGTACAATCGGAAGAAACAGTTTTCTTTCACAATTGTAATATGAACGTTATTATAACATACTGCCATGGCAACAAATCAAAAAGACCAATGGAAAACAACAAGTTATGAGAAGTGTCGAACTCCCTCGCAGGAGGGGGTTCGATGCTCACGAACCATCGGCCGTTCCACCAATTATCCACTATTTGGAACATAAACAACAACTTGAGTCATACAAGATTATTGTATTTTATATTTGTCTTTTGAAGCACTTAATGTCATATATTTGCATTACACAACACAAATGTCACTCCCTGAGACATAATGCCTAAGCAAAACTCAGAGAAACAAAACTCCATTTTCCCATATATACTGTATAGTGTATGCAGTGTGGATCACCAGAAAATGTTCTATTTAATCCAGTGGCATCATTCCATTGTCCATTATGTATGCAGTGAAAGAAGTGTACAGGGCGAAACTGTAGCAGCTACTTGTTTGCTGTCTCCTCTTGTGTAGAGTCTGGGGATGACTGCACCCGACAGGTCGTCCTTCCAAGTTCTCGTTTTGCAAGCAGCCGCGGCCCAAGTATCATATCCTGCGCCTTCCTCTATATTCAATAGGGATTAAAAAGGTGCGAGACGGATTAAATGGTATGTTTTCAGTGGACGAGTAGTATTAAGGAGCAGGGTACGGTACTTGGGCCGCAGCCGCTTCACCCCTGTGAAGAGAATGATTTCAAAGTTATATTTGCACGCTCCATTTCATTCACCCAACTTTATTAGAATGAAAGCACACACAAGATTACTAGATTTTATGGGATGTTGTAGAGAAACTAACAATTGGTTTTATTTGCAAGAAAGAATGGATTCATCAAAGTAATCAGTGATACGTTGACAGGAAAAGATGCAAATACAAAAAGTCGTCGGTCGTGTTTACATGACATTCGGCCCAGTATGCAAATGAGCAAAAAATTACGTAATCTCGAATGGTAATTGTCGCCTATGTCTAGGAGAAAGGACGAAAAAGTGTGGATTCTTTGATTTGAATGCTCGAGGCCGCGAAGCGGCCGAGAGCATTGAAATCAAAGAATCCACATCTTTTGAGTATTTTCTCCGACTTAAAACATGTGTAGGCCTAGTCATGTGTAGATATAATATAATAGTATTACAAACGTGAGTTGCGTCATGTATGCTTTGCGCGTCATGCATACAGACTGAAAGTGTGGATTCTTTAAATCACTGAACCATTGCGAGTGACATGATATAAATACAATTGCGCGAAACCCAGAAAATCACTCGACTCGACACTGACAAAATGCAGGCGCAAGTGAGCGACGATGACTATATCTTCATCACACAGAGCAAAATCAGTTTTGATTTGAATGCATCTGTAGATAGCGATCAAGCGTTCGATGCAGCACAGATGCTCGGAAATATTGGTGACAAAACACTTCGAATTGGATATCGGACTACGAGTGGCGAAACAGTATGTATGAACTATTCGAAGTTGCTGTATATCTGATTAAATGTTTCTATGATGACAGTTTGTGGTAATTGGTATAATAACTAACAGTAATTTCATGCTTTTAGGCCCAATCTTCCGGCGTATCGACCTGTATATTCTGACATCTCAGACGACGAACTCGTGTCAACATGCCAGAAATTCGAGGCTTCGTTGGATAGTGCATCTCAGAGTGGAATGCCGACATTTAAACAGAACAGCTGAGATTACTTTGCATAATGGACATAAACGACAATGTCAGCAAATTCATGTTGTAACAACTTGAAAAATTACCATATCTGGAAAGTAATAACGAGAGAATGAGTTGATGAAAACTGTCTCACGTCTCTGTAAGGACGCTGGATTAGATGGATATCGAACAAATCATTCCTTACGAGCCACAGCCGCTTCGCGTATGTTTGAACAAGATATGGATGAGCAGCTGATATGTGGAACTACTGGTCATCGTTCTCTGGCTGTCCGTCCGTACAAGCGCGTGTCCGATGCCAAGCGCAAGAAAATAAGTGCAGTAATCTCGAGCACAAGTAGTGCTACGGAGGATCCACGCTCTGAATGTCCCATCAGAAACAAAGACAAGTTGCCAATCAAGATGACCCTGAACTTGAATTTGAAATATGCTGTTATGTAATATGCAATATCACATACACTGGTTATGTACACGAAATTATCCAATAATATTATGTGTGAGCTCTGCAAATAAAAATTTACCATGACTAACCGTTGATTCTTTTCAAAGTGTTGGAAATTGTGCGTTAAGAATCCCCGTCTTCTAGTTGATTCCTCAAAAATAATCCACACTTCACACAATAGTGTGACGTCATCATAATGTTTTAAAGGGGGGTATAGTACAATTGATCCATTGCCTCGGGCCATTGAATTCTGGCTGACCATGATGACAACTTTTGCAGTGTTCACACGAAGTTATATTCAATCTTACCTTGAAAACCGACACAATTGCAGAATCTATATCCACTTATAATGCCAGTGCGTGTTGATAAAATCCATCCGTTTGGTCATAAAGCATGATTTTTAGTCCATTCAAGCCTGGCATACACTGTGCAAATTTTGTGCAGCCGTATGTGTGTGAACAAGCTCCAGGATAACTAGACGCTTCCGGTCGCCTACGACCGCTTGGGTGTATCCCCCGTAGCCCTATCATCCCTGTTGCCCCAAATATATCACTGATGTACATTGTGAGTGTGAAACCTTTCAAGCTTATTGAAGGTCGAATTCAAGATCACCACTAAAATAACTGCATTCGAATTTCCATTTCGACATGTTCGAAAAAAATAACGAAATTACAGCCTGATAAAAGTTTTCACCTAAAGTTATATTTCAACTCAGAATATTTGACAAACTTGGTTCCAAGTTGCGAGATGACTAAATTGGAGCCAGATCAAACTTTTCACTATAAGTTATATTAATTTTCAACTCATACTATGTGCCAAACTTGGTTCCAAGTTGAAATTCAAAGTAAAAGTTGACCAAAACTACATTTCAAGATGACGAAATTGGAGCCAGATCGATCTTTTCACCATAAATTATATTTTAATTCACAATATGTGCCAAACTTGGTTTCAAGTTGAAATTCGAAGTAAAAATTTACTTTACTGGTAAAAATAATGTTAACTTATCCGGTTACACCCATGAAATCTCTACTGGACAAAACTTTTAGATTGTTGAGCTCAATAATTACTGTTTCTTGTCTTAACTATTTTTCTTGAGGTCAATAATAGACTTAACTAGTAAAAATGATGTTAACTTATTCGGCAACAGCCATGAAATCTCTACTGCACAGAAGCTTTACCTTGTTGAGCCCAATAATAAATGTTTCTTGTCTTAACTATTTTAATTGTGGTCAATAATAGACTTAACTAGTAAAAATAATGTTAACTTATTCGGTTACACCTGTGAGATCTCTACTGGACAAAACCTTTACCTTGTTGAACTCAATAAGAAATGTTTCTCGTCTTAACTATTTTTATTGTGGTCAATAATAGACTTAACTAGTAAAACCAATGTTAACTTATTCAGTAATATTGTTCTTTTTTCACCAAAAACATCAGTTCTGTATTCTGAACAAGAATCCAGTGCAATTTGCTTTCATACATGTAGTACAGGTTATTGGAGTGATCACACATGTCAAAGTAGGTATTTTAATTGTAGTAATAAGTTAACCTCTCAAACTTATTAATATTTATTCGATCATTCTGAAAAACAATAGGTTTCGTGTGATGGTCTTTCTCATTGAGCCTGTGCGATTTCATCATCATTCATTGAAAACTCCCACCCGTAGAGCGTTCACAACCCATGTGTGTTAAACAGGCTAATTTGAGCACAAAATGTTACGCCAATCAGCTATTTTGGTTGCTATGGCAACCAAAATCGATAGGTGTCCAGATCTCACCATAAGACATGTCCATATAAAATATTATCAAAATCGGTTCATATTTGCAAGCTGCAGCGCGTTCACAAGAGTGTCTGCGGACGCGGCGGCGGCGGCGGCGGCGGCGGCGGCGCGACGATCGTAAATCCATAGTATCCGCCGAACTTTGTTCGGGGGATACAATAAGAATGGAAAGCGTAAGAGTATGTCTGGAGACATTTTTTTCACATGTAGTACGGCACAAATTGTGAATATACAATACATGGCTATTAACAAACTCACTGCTATAACACGGGTTTTAATATTGAAGTGTTTGTAATTGTAGGTATTGAACCAGAGGTGGTTCCCTAGTCAGTGATACCCAAATTATCTGTACAGTTGTATTTTCATTTTTTCAGCCCTTTATTCCCAAATCAGATATTTCGCGGATGTTGTTATTAGCCTTAATAAATTCTATTACATCAGGCCGTGCAAATATTCGCTGACCTGGGTAGACGGACCGACCACATTGGCGACCCTCGCTGTATCACACAGACGTCCCTGAAACCGGTTCACGTAATACTAGTAAACGGGCAAAGTCCGCACAATAGCGCGCAACGTATTATATTCACCATGGAATCGCTCACTGTCCGTCACTGCAGAGACCTTGCAAACGGAAAAAGTTCAAATTAGAGAGAATATAGTATAACCGGGCGAAGCGTGGACAACAATTCATATCATATGTGAAATTGGCCATAGCATACATCACATCTTGGTACATTATCTACATACCCATGCACATCCAGAGGATACCACAATCCTTTTGCTGCTCATATTCAGCGGTATCACGTGCCCGAGCAGTAACTTCCAGTAACTATTGTGGTGTGAGGCGACTGGTCCCTTATCAACAGTCCCAGTGACACGGCAGCGGTCTGGTATTTCAGGGGATTTGTTCATACTTAGCAGGGATTCACGTCCTGTTCAAAATTACGAGAAGTTTAGTCAATGTTCACATAAGCAGTATGCGCAAGGTTGATAGATACTACCCAGATGAAAACTACCATCCACATGTAGCTGGTGCGAGACTACTACTCACCAAGACACGATCTGTATGATGTAGAGAGTTGATATTGGAATCCCTGTAATATTTAGCCTTTTATAAGTCTTAGACCTTGGCTCTGCTCTGGTTTGAATGGATGTTAAAGAGTGACATGGTGGGATGCAGGTGGTGTGTGTCCTCTAACAGCGTTAGCATTTATTCTTCGATTTTATACTTTCAAAAGTCAACCTCTCTTCAGTACTGTACGTGTGGGCACTTTTTGGCCGAGATTTTGCTTTTCAGTATGTATCCGCAAGTGCCAATGCCCGGAGGAACTTTTTCGATGGTCCTGAACATATAAATCGAATGAATAATAGGTTTGTTAAATGAATATACTTGTAATTTATATAATATATCATGAACAATTTCAGCGGTGTCATTTCGCAAAATATAAAACTATGAACATTTAATATATGATTGCCTCAAATATAAATCACCATCTGTATTTATATATGTTAATGTATATGGGTTATTTTTGGAAATATTCGAAGGTCTGAGTACCCACATTGACTAGCTGATAATCATCCCTACTGTATTTACACTCTGCTAAATTGAGGTAATCTTAGAGCGTGGACACACAATAACAATAAATTATGGATTATAGCCGCACTTGGATTACGTGTTGCCTTTGTATTTGTCACAAATAAAGTTTGAATTTTTTAAAACTCCATTTCACACAGTTTTGCCGTACGTATATCTTGAGTATCGACCACATTGCGACCAAAGTTTGGACACTTGTGGGTCACATTTATGGGCTAGGGTCTATTCCTGAACAAGTCGGACTCTTTTGAATATTTAGACAGTATTGACTTGTACATTGGTATCTCGAATACTGCATCAAATTCCCATCTTAAGGTAACATGGTCAGTATTTTACAGAAACATGGTTTTTACTCATCATGTGTCGGCATTAGCTTCCAAAAAGTTAGCCTTTCAGCGTTGACAATAACATGACCTGACCCCTAAAAGAAATTGATTGGTCAATGATCTTATGTAATTTTGCAGGGTGTACATGTCGTAAATATCGTTAGTTATCTTGAATATGTGGACACACTACATGTAAAGTTTCCTGTTATAAGCATATTTGGTTAATATCAGTCATTTGTAGTTTTTGCTCGACATCAGCTTTGATCTATGGTACATATAACTTTCACAATCTCACAGGGACCACATATATTCACTGCCTTGAATCAATCCTCCATTTGTGAAACCTCGGGGTATTGCACCACACTCTCAACTGATTGAAATCATTATTTTCGTTTCAAATTTAGGATGCCGATCAGTTACTCTATGAAATATGTCATTTCCAATCTCTAGAATATGTTGATACAGTTATTTATTCAAAAAAAACTTTGTGACCCCTCCCCTCACTGTTGGGAGCGAACTACCTAAACTGGAAATGCTTTCGAGATATTTTCATAAACTGTGCAGGGGTATTGATATCAATACTACCATATTGATATGGTAATATAAGGATTGGTATTGATTTTTGCCCAACTCTGAAAAACATAATGGTCGCCATTGGGAAATTTGTACGGAACTCGGCCCTGTAGCTTGTACACTCTCTGAAACGGAGACTTGATATGCAGGTATAAAATGTTAATAAGAGTTTTGGTATTGATTTTCGCAAAAATCTAAAGAAACAAGATGGCCACTATTGTAAATTTTGTACGGAACACAGCCGCGTAATTTGTTCACCCTCAAAGAAGAAGTGTTTTCGAGATATTTTCATAAAAAATTGACGTGTAGTTGTTATAAAATGGTAGTATGAGGATTGGTACTGATTTTCGTTAAAATCTATAAAAAAGGGGGGCCCCCATTGTGAATTTGTGCCGAGTTCACTCATTTAGTTTGTACAGCCTCTGAGAGGGATATCCTCTTGCGGGGAACGTTTTCCCTTATGTTTGTGATCGCGTATATCACAGGATTTGTCAGCGCGTCTCTGACCTGCATGTTCAAGTAAAACAATTTGACATCGTTTGTCAAAATAAAGGGCCTGGTTAGAGCTAGAAATGCATGAAACTGCTGATGCTATACCATGGGGTCTGTTGAAACTGCCAATTTATCACTTGATATCCAATCTGTAACGAATGTATACTGCCAGGTCAAATTTACAAAAAGGAGCAGTAGAAAAAATTATGTCCCGCAGAAGGGGTACATTATAGTTGTGATGTCGTACCTGTCAGGCATTAGGCGTGAGTCATCGAGCTTGTACACTCTCTAAAAGGAAAAGTTTTCGAGATAATTTCATGCAACTTGACGTATAATATGGTAATAAGACAATTGGTATTGATTTTCGCCAAGCCCTGAAAAACAAAATGGCCAACATTGCAAATTTTGTGCAGAACTTGGCCATATATCTTCTACACTCTCTAAGAGGAAGTGTTCTTATGAAACTTGACGTGCAGGTAAAATATGGTAATATGAGGATTGTAATCGCCTTTTGCTGAATAGACTGTGAATTATAGGTAATCTCAGTGAAACTCACTTCGTTATGTCATTCCTTTTGAGTATGTCATCCTATGCAGATACGTGAGCCCCAGGAACATTGGAACACAAAAACTGGATACAAACATTGCTCTCAGTATCGGTTGTACAATCGGAAGGAACAGTTTTTTTCACAATTGTAATATGAACGTTATTATACTACATGCAACTACATGTAACTCAGATTCTGTCAGGATAGATCGCGTATTCATGTATATATAATCATGCAATGCGAGTACTGTTATCAACAATCTTTTGTGCGTTTGGAAGTCTAGTAGTTTCAAAGTCCACTGGACCAGATGTCTTACTATTCTGTTGCTACTCGGTATCATTACGACGTGTTCTTCATCCAGCATATTTGCCAGCACGAAAAGTTAGTTTTTTCAGATATTGTGTTTTCTTCACATTTCCTGCTAAATAAGGGGAGACTTTCTAATATTCATACAAGAAAAGGTTAATGAATAGCAGATGCAAATTATGTGCAAATGCAGATGCAAATTATGTGCAAATTTTGTGCAGCCGTATGTCTGTGAACAAGCTCCAGGATAATAAGAATGGAAAGCGTAAGAGTCTGTCTGGAGATATTTTTTTTCACATGTAGTACGACACAAATTGTGAATATACAATACATGGCTATTAATAAACTCACTGCTATAACACGGGTTTTAATATTGAAGTGTCTGTAATTATAGGTATTGAATCAGAGGTGGATCGCTAGTCAGTGATACCCAAATTATCTGTACAGTTGTTTTTTCATTTTTTCAGCCCTTTATTCCCAAATCAGATATTTCGCGGATGTTGTTATTAGCCTTAATAAATTCTATTACATCAGGCCGTGCAAATATTCACTGACCTGGGTAGACGGACCGACCACATTGGCGACCCTCGCTGTATCACCCAGACGTCCCTGAAACCGGTTCACGTAGTACTAGTAAACGGGCAAAGTCCGCACAATAGCGCGCAACGTATTATATTCACCATGGAATCGCTCACTGCCCGACTGCAGAGACCTTGCAAACGGAAAAGGTTCAAATTAGAGAGAATATAGTATAACCGGGCGAAGCGTGGACAACAATTCTTATCATATGTGAAATTGGCCATAGCATACATCACATCTTGGTACATTATCTACATACCCATGCACATCCAGAGGATACCACAATCCTTTTGCTGCTCATATTCAGCGGTATCACGTGCCCGAGCAGTAACTTCCAGTAACTATTGTGGTGTGAGGCGACTGGTCCCTTATCAACAGTCCCAGTGACATGGCAGCGGTCTGGTATATCAGGGGATTTGTTCATATTTAGTAGGGATTCATGTACCATGGCACAGTTTGTCGTGAACTTGGCCAACGAGCTTGCACTCCAAACAATTACACCTTTTGAACGGCAGAGTTTTCGAGATATCTTCCGTCAGTGATGTTGAACTTCCGTCACTGATGTTAATCCTCCTGGGGACATCCTTTTCGGTCACATGCACATGCCTATATGTAGTTTGCACTATAGCATCTAAGGTCTTTAAATAGATTAATATTCAAATATATATAACCAATTTCCTCTTATGCATTGTAAACCTAAACTCAACACTGACAAACCTCAGTTCCACATCACAAAGTAAGAACGTCATACTCCATGGAGAAATGTTAACATTTGATAAGATTACATTATATTACATAACACTTATATGGCACACATTTCTACTTAGGAATATAGTCAGCGGCGCTGTACAATATTCCCATGAAATGAACTAGTAGGCAGATTGGAAGTAAGGTGTTTTTAGGCATGAATTGACCATCTCAAACGTTGGAATCTTGATGCTGAGATACATATAACATATATATCAGATAACCTATTTTAAAACTTATTATTAAGACTATTTGTAGCCAATGAAGTGATGCTAATGCTTCAGAGACACTGCCGTGGCGATTTTTCAAAGGATGACCTTAGCATCTCGAATGGACTCGAGACATAAGTTGTCACTTAGTATTTCATTATTTACGGATCTTACGCACCAAATTACAGGTGTAATCCACATACTAAGTGAGTTTGCATATTGTATATTCAGGTGTCTGACTATCTGTGCCATTTGGCAAAGGATTTACTGCATTAGACGGCGTCTTTTAGTCTGAAACAACATTAATTTGATGAACTTTGGATGAATTGTGTTGCCTATTTATATACAGATACATTTTAGAAATCCCTTGCACGGTCTTGCAACGATGTGTTGAGAGTCAGGTACATGGGCAGTGGCACATGGGCAGGTATTTTACCCCCAAGCAGGTCTCCCATTGAATATATAATATTTAATCATGCCATTATCTCCTCAGTTTTTAGATTATTTCATATGTCTCCTTTCAATTACACTCTATACATATAATACATTAACGAGACAAGTTGTTTCATTCCCCATCAAGAAACTATTTTAAAAATCAGTTTATTTAAATAATCATTTTCTTGGACCTCACGATAGTACACAATTGGTTCATATTACTGTTCACATAATGAAATAGAATCGATATGTGTATATAGACGTGGAATCAATACCCAGTATTAAGTATTCCGAGCAAACAAAACAGGGTCTATGCTTTGCAAAGGAAAATTTTGATCTTACTAAACGGTAATGGGCTGATTATTACATATTATGATTACAACATACTAGATTAAAAGACATTAGAATGAAATAATGACAATTATTCATGGCTGCAATTACTGATTGCATATTTCTCTGCATAAGAGGCGGAAAAGTTGGTATTTTATTTATATTTCCACCCATTACTATATCTTTTCGATGAATTTAAAGTGTGATTGCACATAACTTACCGGTGACTGCACTGATGCATTTTTCCATTGACTTATAATGTGAAAGTAAAGGTAACAAAATCGCCAAAACAATACAATCCCCTGACCTAAAACTTGGCTAGCACACACACATATACTCATGGATGATGAACCGAAACATGGTTTCATAAATGATATCACGGAAGCTGTGCAATTTGATGATTAGATAAATCATTTTATACGCTTCACCAAAACGAAGATTCGAGTGTTCTGCTTGACAAGCACTGGCTGTTGCATATATTTATTCCTTGTTGTCGTCAAAATAATGAGAATATCTAGGGCTATACTTTTTGTGAGATGAATACAATGAGCTGAAATTCATAATCCCACACACCTCGGTGCACCCGAGTGCATATCACCTGTGAGTTTTACTGGCCTCACAAGCTATTTGCTGCACAGCATAATCCTTTCGCTCGCCCTGTTGTGAGTGTATTTTGTAGACTGAGAAATAGGTCGGAAAATGACATATGAAAACGATGAATTTGACAAATTTAACATTGCTTAGTAAGAAACACAGTCTCGGTTAGTAATCCTTGATGGCTAACCACAGTGGCTCGTGACCATATGTGTGCGGTAACCATGTAATATATAATATACAAGTGAGGACACAGATTTTGACAAGTTCTGGTCACAGAGTTCCGAGGTGCATGGCACACAAAACCAAAGCGATATATCGATCACAGATACTGTCCCGAATATCACAGACGTGAACAGGTCTCGCCATACATGCAAATATTGTTAATTTTTCGATTTTTGTTACATTTGTACTTTCCGTGAGTTTGTTCGTATCGGAAGTTGATTGTTGAAAGTGGGTATGAAACAACTATGAATTTCGGATGTACTTTGGGGGACCCGGATCTGGTCCGGGTATGTGATCCGACTTCTCACCACAGCATTCGGTTTACATGCGGGTTCAATCCCCGGACTTGGCAGTATGTGAGTTGGTGTATGTGTGGTTGCCAGACTGGGCAAATGTGTTTTCACGGTGCTCTCTGGTTTCCTTTGACGTCAATGACCACCCTTACGCTAGCACCATTCATGGGCAATGTCCTGTCCTACTGCAAGCTAAATGTTTCAATGTAAGATTAAAAACCAAAAATTTAAAGAGGGATATTTTCCGGATTATGACATCCGCATATCAGATCCAAGAGAAGAGAATGATACATGGTAATTATACCATGCATTCAAAACATGTTTGATTCTGAACTAAATTCGTAATTTCCTGAACCGCCATCCGTGACTGTAGAGGTGACCGAGTAGAGGTAGTTCTTAACCATGTTTATGAGGCTGAATTCCCTTTATGCCAAATCTACAAGTGATACTTGTTCATCAATTGTTGTAAAATAAAGTTTTAATTGAATAAATTATTCACTGACCTACTTACCTACTTACATACATACACATGATACATACTACATACACACATGTACACAGAATATTTTTGTTCGCTAATTATTCAAATTTGTTTCGAAGGTTTGTGCATACACAAATTCACCCCGTTTTTTTCATTTCTTGGTTATTTCAAACACTGAGATATGTCGTTTCGAAAGGTATCATTAGTGTTTGAAAATTAAAAGCGGGAATGCGATGGAAACAAATGGATATCATGTCGCATACTAGTATATGGAATGAAGAGATTACTGCGAGTAGAAAAATGCAATGCGATGTGTGACCATCTGCATTTTTGCTGATGGTATTTATCCACGATGTACATAATGCTTTATTTCAATAATTATGCAAACAAATTATAAATAACTATGCTTGAAGTGTAGTGTCCGAATACGCTGTTTATGTGGGGTTGACAAATGATGTCCAGTGACCAATCATGGCTCCTGAACCAGGATTCTCATCGTTGGCGATAATAGGTGTACCCCGATCTGGCTCATACATACAGTACATCACACAAAAGAGCTACCCACAGTGAAAATATGTGCGTGCACCCCTATGTTTCACCCCATGAATAAATCCATCCATATAGTCTTCATAATCGCCGTCATGATTTTTGTGAGCGTTCGTGCAAATATACTACACACGTACATGTATTTTTTTTTTATCTGGAACTGTTGATGTTGGCACGTACATATCCGGGTTGCTATATGCGATTCCGAAATTTATTCATCGCCAGTAATTCAGAAGCTCTCCTCTCATTGGTTGACGATTGTTGAATATTTTGTTTTTTAGCCAATGGTATTGTAGCTGATATTCAAGCTCGATTGTCTTCTGTCTCAGGAACAACATCCGATACGAACAAATTCACGGAAAGTACAAATGTGACAAAAATCGGAAAATTAGCAATATTTGCATGTATGGTGAGGCTTGTTCACGTCTATGATATTCGGGACAGTAACTGTGATCGATATATCACTTTGGTTTTGTGTGTCATGCACCTCGGAACTCTGTGGCCAGAACTTGTCAAAATCTGTGTCCTCACTTGTATATTATATATTACATGGTTACCGCACACATATGGTCACGAGCCACTGTGTGGCTAACAATCAGAAAGGCAAAGTTTCACGTTGATTGGAAGTGTGTAAATTCATGAATTTGTTACCTTTATATTTACATTATAAGTGAATGGACAGCTGGTCACTGCCAGGTTCATGACGATCACATGCAATCAATCCTTAAAGGCCTAGAACTGTTTATACATCCCAATGTATAGAATGGGAAATATAGTTAGTTTCAGTGATACTTACACTCGTTATTCCTTTCAAGCATGTCATCCTGCAGATACCTGAGCCACAGTACTGAAACACAAAACTGGATACAATATAGTTAGTTTCAGTGACACTTACACTCGTTATTCCTTTCAAGCATGTCATCCTGCAGATACCAAAGCCACAGTACTGGAACACAAAACTGGATACAGACATTACAAAATTTATCCCTGAGTATCGCATGTACAATCGGAAAAAGTGTTTTTTACAACTAATACAAGTAAGCGTCAGGAAATGTAGTAAAAGACATGTGTCTTTGTGTATGTGTCGCCTCTTAGCAGTGCATAGCTCAATCTCAATGTGGGGGATGGGAAGTTCATTTGAGTCTGCATTCCTGTAGTTATGACATACTAGAATTATAGTCACAGAGTTTTCACCATTCTGCGAATAACAAGATCAGGGACTTTCCAGACTCAAAATGGAACAATTTCCAAACATTTTCCAAACCCATATCAATTCGAAACCCCTGATGATATCAACAACCATCCCCACGGAGCCGCTGTCTGATCGGTCAAATCTTACCAAGTACTCGCAATGTTTTGCGGTAGTCAGGCATGAAGAAAATTTGAGAATTTTTCACAATCTAACTGGAATATTTTATTAGTGATTGTCTCCATCTGGTTGTTGACACTAAAATTTTTAATATTGCAGGACTGGACCAACGCATCCACCCATGGGGCCGTTTTAATCGTATTTGAATATATCGCCTCCTAATGGAGGCGATAATGGAGGTTATTATGCCTTTTCATGTATGTATATATTCATGCAATGTGTGTACCCATGCACATCCAGAGGATACCCCAATCCTTTGCCCCTCATATTTAGCGGTATCACGTGCACGAGCAGTAACTTCCAGTAACTATTGTGCTGTGAAATGACTGGTCCCTTATCAGCAGTCCCAGTGACACGACAGCGGTCTCATATATCAGGGGATTTGTTCAGACTGGGCAGGGATTCATGCCGTGATCAAAATTACAGGACTTGTGTCAATGCTCGAACAAAAAGTATGCACAAGGATGACAGTTACTAACTAGATCAAAACTGCCCTCCACCTGTTACTACTTTCGAGGGCATGACAACTATGATGTGGCTAATTGATACTGAAATCCCTGTATTATAGCCCTCCAAATTTACTTCAATGGGCTTTCGAGAGGGAACACATTCTTCATGAGAAAGTGGGTCTTTTCTGGTGTGCAGGGATGTCAAAAATTGAACTCTTGAGATGCAGGTGGTATGCGTCCCTAACCGAGTGTAGTGATTATTCCTTGATGTTATACTTTTTCATGACTGTATCAGTCTGTATGTGTGGTGCTGTTTGTTTCATGGCCGAGGTTTTGCTTTTCAGTTTGTGTCCGGAAGTGGAAACGCACAAATCCAATGAATAATAGGTTCTGCAGATGAACGATGTGCTTCAACAACATCAATTGGGCACATTAAAGAACTTTATAATGCTTCTTTAGGGACATACAAGTACATGTTATAAATTAAAATGATACCATGCCATAGAAAATTCCTGCTCTAAAGTATTGCAGAGTATTTTGCAAAATGCATTTTAAACTATGAACAATTCATACACGATTGCCTGATATTTATGACATCATTCCTGCATATGCAAGTGTTTATATTTGCACTCATTTTGGAAATATCTATTCGCTGAATGTTTGAATACCCTCAAAGACTCGCTAGTAATCATCCCTTCTGTTATTTACACTGTGGTAAATTGTTAACGCTACATGTCCTGAATATTTTTTAATTGTGTTGAACATGGAATCTTACCACAAGTAGAGCATCTTGCACTAGCATGAAAGTAATGGAGTAATGTATATAAAAACACACGTTTGACTAATACAAACCATTTATAGTCTTTGCCCCGATGTCAGCTTTGATCTATGATACATATCTATAACTTTCACCAAAATGGACCAAATGTTTATATGATACACTGCTTCTAATGAACCCTCCATTTGTGAAGCACCAGGGTATTGCACCATACACTTCTCACTTTGTATATTTATACTTCTCTTGGGAGTTGGGAAGAACTAGTCCTTGCCATAAGTGTCATATGTGGTTCAAGTGCCATAAGTGCCATATGTGGTTCAAAACACTCACAATGAAATATTGTCAGAAGTACATACCCTACGAACAAATATCATTTATTTTACCTGACTATGATGCTCAATTTCATTTGACAATTTCTTCAATCACCATGCAAACAATAATGTTTCAGAATATTGAGTCACAATCAACGCATATACTTCCCAAATAATAAAACCTTTTATCCTATTGTGGACGCCAAACAGAAAGCAGGCATACTGCGTCCATATGAACCTTTCTTCGAGTGCTGTTAGTACCCAATTCTGGATACAATGGTTGCTATTATGGCAAGGAAGTACTTATATTTGGTGAAACAGGCCCGAATAGGCTCACGGTTTTTCTGTAAATCGGACGGGTGAGTCCCTCTTTGCCATGACTACAGAGATTTATTTACAATATAAAACTTTTCCCGCTGTCCTGACTATAAAAAAGGAGCATGGTTGCTGCAGCGATGGTGACACCACATTTGGATAGTGGTATAACGTTCACCGCAAGGGTTGATAACGGGTCCCCCACTATAGGGATTTATTGTTCGATATATGACTCGTCCTGCTGTTCTGACTACACTGAGTTGCACAGTTGCTGTAGCGATTGATACCACATTTGGATAGTGAAATAGTACACTGATTTGAAATCTGTCTACTAAGATGATGCATATTTCTCGTATGAAATTGAGATTTGTATATCATGTATATGTAATGTAATGTAATGTTTATTCCAAACCAAGTTGCACAGTTATATACAGTTGCTACATGACAATTTTAACACATAATTTACAAAGTGGTTTGGGGATACCTAAGAGATACACAGTATCTGTAAGATAAGGCACCCCGTAGTGGAATTCATCCGTTGACACAAAGAGATAAAAAATAGTAGCCAAATGAAAGTACTGCAAAAATGAGTGGAGTGAACAGATTAGTCACGATACAATATAAAACGATGTTAAGTCTATGCCGGATTGGTTATGTTACGGACTCTATATTGACCAATTGAAAATATGCATACGCATAACAATGGAAATCGGAGCGACGATATATTGAGGACGAGTGAGGATCAACATGAATACTTTTTATTATAATACGTTTTGATTGATTTCATGAATAATTTGAGTGATGTAGAATTTCTGATTAGTTTGGGTAGCCTCGACCATAAAATAGGACCTTGATGAATAAATGTTTTGGAGGTAAAATAATCACGTATTTCAACATGTTCAATTCGCGGATCATTTCTGTGTCTAGTGTTATGAGTATGAACGTCGAATTGTGTGCGAAAAATGTCAAGCAAGGGTGGCGGCAAATCAAGCCTACTATGCAAGTACATAAGCCTGGAGAGTTGAATCCCCAGAGTTTTGGAATATTTAGTTTAGAAAATAGTGGCGAAGTATGAGTGTTATAAGGCACTTTCATAATGCTTCGAATACATTTTTTTCTGGAGAATTTCAAGTTTGTGCAAAATTTTCTTGGTAGCCGAACCCCATATCATCGTGCCATATAACAGGTGCGAATGAACAATGCTGAAATACAATTGTCTGAGATTTGGGGTAGAAAGATATTGTTTGCATCTATTCAGTGCATATGCGCCGCTGCTTATTTTGCTTGCAACATAATTGATATGATCTTCCCATATAAACTTATCATCAATATAAATTCCCAAAAATTTGGTTGTTTTGACACAGGATATCTTACAATTTCCTAGTAATAAATCGTTAATTTTGTTGTATTTGGGAAGCGAGTTTCGAGATCCAAAATGAATGAAATTTGTTTTCATTACATTTAATGACAACTTATTTGAGGAAAACCAGTCCGACAAAGTTAAGAGATCGCTTTATACATCGAGAGAACATGAGTGTTTTAGGAAGATCATTGGTGTAGATGATAAAAAGTAAAGGTCCAAGGACCGAACCTTGGGGAACACCACAGGAGACGTTATGATGATTGGAGTTTGTGTTAAAAACAGACACATATTGTCGTCGATCTGTTAGGTAACTCCTGAACCACTCCAAGGCAACCCCCCTGACCCCATAGAATTCCAGCTTACTTGATAGTATTTTGTGGTCAATAGTATCAAATGCCTTGGAGAGGTCCAGGAATACAGAAAGCGCATGTTTACCCTGACTGAGTTCTTCATAGATATGAGCGAGAAATGTTGTTGTAGCATCGGTGGTTGAGTGCTTAGGTCTAGAACCGAACTGATTATTAGATAGCGCGTGGTTTTTCATAAGAAAATCATAAAGTCTTCGGTGTACAACCTTTTCTAGAATTTCGGATATAGAAGGAAGTAGAGAAATTGGTCTGTAATTGCCGAGTGCTGTCGTATCTTTGCTTTTGTAGATTGGAATTACTTTGGCGATTTTCATTAGTTTCGGAACAGTTCCAGTAGAAAGGGATTTGTTAATTATTAAACTGATAGGTTTAGATATTGCACGATTATTCTTGGGCTTGAGTGTTGATATGATTTTTTCGATTTCATTGCTGTCAGTTGGGAAAAGAAACATGGAATTATTTGTTCTGTTGCTCCCTAGGTACGAAATAAAACTGCACTGAGATGTCGGTATTTTTCCCGCGAATTTTGTGCCAATCTCCGAGAAATATTTACAAAATTCATTACTAATTATGGATAATTTTGACCTGCTGGGAGATTTATTAATCGCGCTATTTATTAGTTTCCAAATCTCTCTCGGGTTGTTTTTATAGTATTCAATCCGGTTCGCATAGTAGTTTTGTTTCAAGGTGTTTTTGGTTTTATTGAATATGTTCCTGTATTTTAAGTACTTTGCTCTCTCGTCGCCATGAATTGATTTACCAATGCTCAGTTTATACAATTTGTTACATTCGATTGAACATTTTAATAGAGAAGTAACAAATAAACAACTATACATGTATTAGTATATAAATTGAGGTTTTATATCATTTACATACATGTATTAGTATATAAACTGAGTAAATTTGTATAATTGACAAACTAGAAGTAGATATTTGACAAATAATGAATAAAAATGTATTTGGAGACGAACTCGATTTATTTGATTTAACAACTGTTCACAGTGCATGACATTTATAATGTACACATGCATATATGTAGATAAAAAGAAACAATTTGGGAGGGTGGGAGGGAAATGGGCAATTTTTGCTGTTTGCTGGGCGACTGCGGCCACGCGACTGACCAACAAAGTGCTGACGGATCCGCCCGCCAATATAGAAATCTCGAGGAGTGCGTACAATGAGCTATACATGCAAATGAGCTAAACAAAGTGGAGAAACATAGTAGGATATGAGCTCCACAGGAGAAAAACAAACTGGTATACAATGATTTTGTAGTAAACAACCCCAAGATACGCGACTAGGCCAAGAAAATACAATTTCAAATTTATCTCCAATAAAACAATTTGTTAGGCCAATATCTTTATCATGTATATACATGTATTAGTATACAATGTAATGGGGGTGTTATGCTCATTATCTTATTTGCCGGAATCGCTTATCGAGGAATAATTTAGAGCTTAGTATGGCATCATGACAAATGGACTCACCCATGCCATTTACAGATAATGTAAAGATCATGTACTCATCCGTGCATATCTGTTAACGTATGCAGGGATTTCCTCCCCATAAAACCAACCATTGGACACGGTATGCCTGCTTTCTGTTTGCCATCTACAATAGGATAAAACATTTTGTCACCTGCAAGATATTTTGTAATGTGTTGAATGTGACTCAATATTCTGAAACATTATTGTTTGGATGAGGATTGAGGGATTTGTCAATGAACAATTAATCTCAGGAATGTGCATTAGAGTCAGGTAAAACAAATCACATATTTTTGTAGGGTGTGTTTTCCTCTGACAATATTTCATTGTGTTTTCTAATTACGACGGATCCTCAGGGTTAAAATCCACAAAGTTTGAATCCAGCTTTGTGTTTCAATGTCCCTGTGGCTCTTGTATCATAGGATGACATACTTGAAAGGGGCGACATACAAAAGTGAGTATCACTGCGATTAAGTATGATTCACATTCTATTCAGCAAAAGACGATACCAGTCCTGATATCACCATATTATACCTGCACATCAAGTTTCATGAAAACACATCCTCCTAGAGGGTGTACAAGATATATGGCCAAGTTCTGCACAATGGTGACCATCTTGTTTTTCAGAGTTCAGCGAAAATCAAGACTGAAAATCAAGACCAAAATCAAGACCAATTGTCTTATTACCATATTATACGTCAAACTGCTTGAAAATATCTCACAAACTTTTCGTTTTAGACGGTGCACAAGTTCGATGGCTCAACATGACAACATCACAACTATAATGTGTCCCCTCTCCGGGACATAATTCTCCATGCTGCTCTATTTTGTGGCTTAGACCTGGAAGTTTTATATTTGTAACAGATGGGCTACCAAGTAATCGATTGGCCTGATGCAGTCAAGAGATCACATGGTGGAGCATTAACAGTTTTATTCATTTCTAGCTCTTACCAGGCCCTCTCTTTTGACAAACGATGTCAAACTGTTTTACTTGAAGATGCAAGTCAGAGACGCGCTGCCACATCCTGTGATATATGCGATCACGGGTATAACGTTTACCGCAAAGGTCGCTAACGGGTCCCCACTACAGAGATTTATTTACAAGATACTCCCGCTGTTCTGACTACAAAGGTGCACCACATTTGGATAGTGAAATCGTACATGGAATTGAAATCTGTCTACCATAATGATAGGCATATTGGACAACCGTGCGTGGAACTGAGACTTGTATATCATGATGATGGGTATTAGTATATTGGGGGTGTTATGCTCATCAGTCTATTTGCCTGAAATGTTTGTCGAAAAATATTTTGGTGCTTAGGGCGTGTGATCGTGCATATCACAGGATTTGTCAGCACGTCTCTGACTTGCATGTTCAAGTAAAACATCCTGCTATAGTCGTTTGTCGAATAGAGGGCTTGTTTATAGCTAGAAATGCATAAAACGGTTGATGCTCATGCCATGTGGTCTTTAGAATGTAAGAGTATCAATCTATTACCACAGCTACAGTCAGATTTTGATGATACCAATAACAAACATGAAATACAAAATTTTGCAATAGAAACAAAGCCGGCCAGCAGATTAATTGGTCGCTCATTCATTACAAATGTATACTTCCAGGTCAAATCCACAAAAAGGCAGTACCATTTGCACCATAGCAGGTAAGGTCTTTAGATAGAAAAAAAAACATTTGATTAGATGACCTAGAACCAATTTCCACTCCTACATTGCAAACCCAAACCCAACATTGGCCTGCATCAAATCTGTCTTACAAAACAAGGACTGTGCCTGTTATGAGGGAATGTTAACATTTGATAACTGGATGGACTCGAGACATAAGTTGTCACTTAAGTGTCCTATTATGTACGGATATTACGCACCAAACCATTACAGGTGTGATCTATATACTGCAGGAATTTGGTGACATCCTTTGTATATTTTATAGACAGGTGTCTGTGTCATTTGGAAAAGTTCATACCGCATCACGGAGTCAGTCTATTCTGAAAAATTACTAATTTGATGAACTTGAGTTTTTTGTGCCTATTTATATAGATACGTTTTTACATATCACTGTTTCCATCCACGATATATCCGTACGTGTGTTGACAGTACACTACCAATGCTTATCACCCGAGGATTGGTTCATGTTGTGACACGTGTGGAACATGACCATGCTTTTTACTCCCAAGCAGGTCTGCCAATCAAAACATAATTTCTAATCATGCTATTATCTCCTCATTTTGAGATTATTTCATATTTCTCATTTCAATTACACTCTATAATACAATAACATGATACAACTTGTGGTTTCCTTCCCCATCCGGATATAATTCAATATGATCTAACACATGTACAATAATCCGTTGCTTGGATCACACAATAGTACTTTATTGGTTATTTTTTTTTCTGTTCACACAATGAAATAGAAACGATTTGTGTTTATGATTTGCAGAGGAAAAATTATTTCAAGTAGGAAATTACTAAAAGCACATCATCAGAATCTTTGAACAAACAGTAATGGGCTGATATTCAGATAATTAGGGTTAGAAAAGAATAAATACAAAGACCTAAATGCACAGTTATTTATTCATTGTTATTCCCATCGTGATTGCAATATCTTAAATTAGCTGGAAAGAATAGATTTTAGGAATATTTCAAACTTGAAATGAGCTATTATAATCAAATCAAACAATACTGAATAATTTCAACTTTTGCATGAATCCCCTATGCGTGTTATCGTGAGCATGGTGAATTGAAACCTAACATTTGTATCATGGTGTTTGTGACTACGACTACTCAGAGCTTTATTTAATGCGCAGTTTTTGTTTTATGGATTATCAATCAAGCATCAAGGTGTAATTTTGTTCCATTAATTAATCATTCCATTTATTTCTTTATATTTCCGTTCATAACTATGTCCTTCCGATAAATTCAAAGGCCCAGAGATGTTCACTAAACGTCGGTATTTAGAATAGGAAACACAGTTAGTTTAGTGATATTCACTTTTGCTATTACATCCCTTTCAAGTACATGCCATCCTAAGCGGATACGTATAAATACAAAACTGACCGAAATACAAAACTGAATACAGGCATTGCGCAATTCAACACTGGATATCGCTCGTACAATCAGGAACAACAGTGTTTTACAATTGTAACATAAGTAGACTGCAAACACCTAACTCTATCATGAAATATTGCGTATTCATTTGCATGCGAGTACTATTATCACCCATCGTTCCATCATGAAATGCGAGTACTATTATCAACAATCTTTTGTGTGTTTGTAAGTGAATAAGTATTCTCAAAATCCACTGAAATATGATATCTGTCCCCGAGGATACCATCAACTCAGTAGCCTTCGGGCTATTGATTGGGTACTTATGTACTTGTCATATATCTGTTCCATGGGGTTTGTTTCGGATTTCTAAAATATTTTCATAGGTTGTTGGGCAGTTGTATACTAATTCCATCAGGTGTACAGTAGAAACAGCTACATTTGACACACTGTCTGCCCCTGATGACGCCAGTGTGTGTTTGGATAAACTATTGGTCGGGCTTTGTTTCTATTGCAAAATGTTGTATTTTACGTTTGTTATTGGCATCATCAAAATCTACTGTATTTGTGGTAATAGATTGATACCTACATTCATACCACTGAGTCGGTGTCACTGCTGGCGGACGTTAAATCTGTCCCCGAGGATACCATCAACTCAGTAGCCTTCTGGCTATTGATTGGGTACTTATGTACTTGTCATATATCTGTTCCATGGGGTTTGTTTCGGATTTCTAAAATATTTTCATAGGTTGTTGGGCAGTTGTATACTAATTCCATCAGGTGTACAGTAGAAACAGCTACATTTGACACACTGTCTGCCCCTGATGACGCCAGTGTGTGTTTGGATAAACTATTGGTCGGGCTTTGTTTCTACTGCAAAATGTTGTATTTTACGTTTGTTATTGGCATCATCAAAATCTACTGTATTTGTGGTAATAGATTGATACCTACATTCATACCACTGAGTCGGTGTCACTGCTGGCGGATGTTAAATCTGTCCCCGAGGATACCATCAACTCAGTAGCCTTCTGGCTATTGATTGGGTACTTATGTACTTGTCATCATGGTCATATATCTGGTACATGGGGTTTGTTTCGGATTTCTAAAATATTTTCATAGGTTGTTGGGCAGTTGTATACTAATTCCATCAGGTGTACAGTAGAAACAGCTACATTTGACACACTGTCTGCCCCTGATGACGCCAGTGTGTGTTTGGATAAACTATTGGTCGGGCTTTGTTTCTATTGCAAAATGTTGTATTCTACGTTTGTTATTGGCATCATCAAAATCTACTGTATTTGTGGTAATAGATTGAAACCTACATTCATACCACTGAGTCGGTGTCACTGCTGGCGGACGTTAAATCTGTCCCCGAGGATACCATCAACTCAGTAGCCTTCTGGCTATTGATTGGGTACTTATGTACTTGTCATATATCTGTTCCATTGGGGTTTGTTTCGGATTTCTAAAATATTTTCATAGGTTGTTGGGCAGTTGTATACTAATTCCATCAGGTGTACAGTAGAAACAGCTACATGTGACCGTGCGTTATGTTCTATATCTGTCATTCATACCGAGTACATTATGATTTGTGCATAACGTTGCATCGCTACTATCAGTTACCGTCATAGCGTCTGTATACCACAGTATTTGCGATATAGGATGTCTCGCGTTCGATTGATAAACTCTTTCGATAAGGCCGATGAATCTGTATGCGCATCCAAGGATCATTTGGTTATTTAAGAGAACTAAACTAATGCATTTAACCTAAGCACAAGGTTATTCCTAATAAAAATAATAGGCAAATGTTTATCACATCACCATGCCATCACCATACATCGACCAATCAGCATTGACTATTGACGACCGACGCATTGAAGTCTCCCTTCTCAGACTTTCCTCGTGGTCAGTTCCACGCTTGCTGTCCACCGGACAACACCGACAGACTTGACCTTACGGCACATAGGGGTATGTAATACCTTGGGTTTAGTTTAGCTATATCTTATTATATTGGAATTTATTTCAACAGTATCATATTAGAAACGGATTATTACTGGGTTGTGACTAAACTATTCGTATTATCTTATATCATGTTAGGTTAGTTAGTCTCAGGCGGTTTACCACGTTGTTATACTTTCATGCTAAACGGTGAAGTATTCTGCACTCACGGGGTACGTTTTCAACCAGTGTAATCCAAATATCAAATATATAATTATGTAATTTGGTTATTGAATATATTGGTATTGTATCACGACTCATACAGTTCTTTCTGAATCTGGAAATATTAGTAATGAAATACGGTTCATTCATCTATTCGTCATATTCATTGTATACGTTTTATACAAATATTTATATTGTTATTTTTAGGTATATTCCTATGTTACAATAAACGCATAAAACATCGACGGCTCGTTCCTGTGACTCGGTCAGATGTGGCGCTGCGAGCAACCGCCGACACCCCGTGAGGGATTGCCTAAGTCACGTGGGGCCGCCGCCTGAGGACCGTCGCTACAAGCAAGCCAGCCGTGCCGTACAACCCAGGTCTGACAAGTCGCTTCGTCCGGGGGAGCCGCCGTTTTCCGCCAGACAGCGCGGAAGACAGCCTACTCGACGCTTCGTCAACAGCACCGTTCACAGCATCCGCGGTGAGCTCTCGAGCACGACACGCACATCGACGCGCCCACAACGTGAGAAGCCAGCGCACGCACGCGTTCATCGCTCGTACACGTACAGCCGCCGTGGAACCACAGCACGAATCTTCGCTCATCTTGAGTTGAGTTGTACCAGGTTGTGAACTTTTATTCATTTTACTGGGGTGCATAGAACACTTTATCGAAATTGAACATTGACATTAGCAAGTGACATTGCTTATAATTTGTTGAAAAAATTCGGCGATTTAAATTCGTGTGTTGAATTACACATTATTCTATTTGAATCACATTACTATATTCGAATTAATGTTCTGTAATTGATGTTTTAGGAATATCGTATTATTAATTGGTAAAAAATATTGACGTTGGTATAGGAAAATATTTCACATTGGGTTGAATTATTTTTGAAGAATTGATATTGGTATTATTAGTATTGTAAAAAATTGGTATAAATTTCGAATTGTTGTAAAATATTTTCATAAATTTCACTGGTGGATTTAGGATAAAATATTCATAGTATCCTTTAGATTTAGGAATTGACTTAGTAATATTTCTAAATGTAGGTGTTAGGCATTGGGAGATTAGGACTTGGGGTAGATTTTTAGTAGTTTTTTTTTACTGGACGTTGACTTTCCAGACTCAGGCGGTTTACCACGTTGTTATACTTTCATGCTAAACGGTGAAGTATTCTGCACTCACGGGGTACGTTTTCAACCAGTGTAATCCAAATATCAAATATATAATTATGTAATTTGGTTATTGAATATATTGGTATTGTATCAGGACTCATACAGTTCTTTCTGAATCTGGAAATATTAGTAATGAAATACGGTTCATTCATCTATTCGTCATATTCATTGTATACGTTTTATACAAATATTTATATTGTTATTTTTAGGTATATTCCTATGTTACAACAAACGCATAAAACATCGACGGCTCGTTCCTGTGACTCGGTCAGATACATTTGACACACTGTCTGCCCCTGATGACGCCAGTGTGTGTTTGGATAAACTATTGGTCGGGCTTTGTTTCTATTGCAAAATGTTGTATTTTACGTTTGTTATTGGCATCATCAAAATCTACTGTATTTGTGGTAATAGATTGATACCTACATTCATACCACTGAGTCGGTGTCACTGCTGGTGGACGTTAAATCTGTCCCCGAGGATACCATCAACTCAGTAGCCTTCTGGCTATTGATTGGGTACTTATGTACTTGTCATATATCTGTTCCATGGGGTTTGTTTCGGATTTCTAAAATATTTTCATAGGTTGTTGGGCAGTTGTATACTAATTCCATCAGGTGTACAGTAGAAACAGCTACATTTGACACACTGACTGCCCCTGATGACGCCAGTGTGTGTTTGGATAAACTATTGGTCGGGC
The DNA here is from genome assembly GCA_949152475.1 of Terebella lapidaria. Lineage (NCBI taxonomy): Eukaryota > Metazoa > Annelida > Polychaeta > Terebellida > Terebellidae > Terebella > Terebella lapidaria. The sequence goes on from OX424560.1 coordinate 33,226,161, forward strand.
TTTGTTTCTATTGCAAAATGTTGTATTTTACGTTTGTTATTGGCATCATCAAAATCTACTGTATTTGTGGTAATAGATTGATACCTACATTCATACCACTGAGTCGGTGTCACTGCTGGCGGACGTTGAATCTGTCCCCGAGGATACCATCAACTCAGAACCCTTCTGGCTATTGATTGGGTAATTATGTACTTGTCATATATCTGTTCCATGGGGTTTGTTTTGGATTTCTAAAATATTTTCATAGGTTGTTGGGCAGTTGTATACTAATTCCATCAGGTGTACAGTAGAAACAGCTACATTTGACACACTGTCTGCCCCTGATGACGCCAGTGTGTGTTTGGATAAACTATTGGTCGGGCTTTGTTTCTACTGCAAAATGTTGTATTTTACGTTTGTTATTGGCATCATCAAAATCTACTGTATTTGTGGTAATAGATTGATACCTACATTCATACCACTGAGTCGGTGTCACTGCTGGCGGATGTTAAATCTGTCCCCGAGGATACCATCAACTCAGTAGCCTTCTGGCTATTGATTGGGTACTTATGTACTTGTCATATATCTGTTACATGGGGTTTGTTTCGGATTTCTAAAATATTTTCATAGGTTGTTGGGCAGTTGTATACTAATTCCATCAGGTGTACAGTAGAAACAGCTACATTTGACACACTGTCTGCCCCTGATGACGCCAGTGTGTGTTTGGATAAACTATTGGTCGGGCTTTGTTTCTATTGCAAAATGTTGTATTTTACGTTTGTTATTGGCATCATCAAAATCTACTGTATTTGTGATAATAGATTGATACCTACATTCATACCACTGAGTCGGTGTCACTGCTGGTGGACGTTAAATCTGTCCCCGAGGATACCATCAACTCAGTAGCCTTCTGGCTATTGATTGGGTACTTATGTACTTGTCATATATCTGTTCCATGGGGTTTGTTTCGGATTTCTAAAATATTTTCATAGGTTGTTGGGCAGTTGTATACTAATTCCATCAGGTGTACAGTAGAAACAGCTACATTTGACACACTGTCTGCCCCTGATGACGCCAGTGTGTGTTTGGATAAACTATTGGTCGGGCTTTGTTTCTATTGCAAAATGTTGTATTTTACGTTTGTTATTGGCATCATCAAAATCTACTGTATTTGTGGTAATAGATTGATACCTACATTCATACCACTGAGTCGGTGTCACTGCTGGCGGACGTTAAATCTGTCCCCGAGGATACCATCAACTCAGAACCCTTCTGGCTATTGATTGGGTACTTATGTACTTGTCATATATCTGTTCCATGGGGTTTGTTTCGGATTTCTAAAATATTTTCATAGGTTGTTGGGCAGTTGTATACTAATTCCATCAGGTGTACAGTAGAAACAGCTACATTTGACACACTGTCTGCCCCTGATGACGCCAGTGTGTGTTTGGATAAACTATTGGTCGGGCTTTGTTTCTATTGCAAAATGTTGTATTTTACGTTTGTTATTGGCATCATCAAAATCTACTGTATTTGTGGTAATAGATTGATACCTACATCCTACAATTCTGTTACTTGAATGGATGAAAACATGTTCTTCTTACCTAATTGCAGAAGAAAAAAACCAAACATTAACAGGAATCAAACAGTAACTTCCAGTAACTATTGTGGTGTGAAAAGACTGGCCCCTTATCAGCAGTCCCAGTGACATGGCAGCGGTCTGATATAGCAGGTATTTTTTCAGACTGGGCAGGGATTGGTGTAGGGGTCGGTCAAAATTAAGCTTATTCCGTCAATGCTCACATGAGCAGTATGCACAAGGTTAATAGATACTACCAGATGAGGACTACCGTCCACCTGTAGCTGGTACGAGATTACTACTCACCAAGGCACGACTTATATGATGTAGATAGTTGATACTGAAATCTCTGTATTATCTACTTTCATGGGCTTTTGAAAGGGAACACATTCTTTATGAGAGAGTGGGTCTGTTCTGGTGTGAAGGGATGTCGAAGAGCGGACTGTAGGGACGCAGAGATGCAGATGTTACATCCTGTAATAGCGCTTGGTGATTATTCCTCGATGTTATACCTCGATTCCTCGATTACTGTATGTGTGGGGTTGTATGATTTTGGCTGAGGTTTTGCTGTTCGGTTTCCGGATGATGATCAGCATACAAATCTAATGAACAATAGGTTTAGCAAATGAACGAATTCGATCAATGCTTCCACAACATCAATTGAACCCAGTACAAAAATTGCTTCTCTTCCGACATACGTTTACCAACTATGAAAAATTGTTGCCTGAAATTGATGTTACCATTTGTGTTTAATATACATATTATGTATTTACGTTTATTTTCAGAAATATTCGTTAAATGTAAGCATTAGAAGTACTTATTTGTTGAATGCACTTTTGTTGAAGGTGCTGATAGCCATAGTGACTCACTGGTAATCTTCCCTGCTGTACGTAAACCTCTGGACTTACCACATGTAAAGTCTCTTGCACTAGCAATCAACGTAGTGGAGGCATTATATACTGATTCATACAATTGATTATGATTAATACAAACCATTTGTAGTCTTTGCCACGACGTCAGCTTTGATCTATTGTACATACCTGTAACGTTTGCACTCGCACATGGACACATGTTTATATGATACACTGCCTCCATCAATCCCCCATTTGTGGAACCCTGGGGTTTTGCACCATACAACTTCCAACATGTATATTTATACTTCTCTTGGGAGTCATTTCAAAGGCAACATAACTTATACAAACTTATACAGAATATTATGCATGATTTTGAGACAAACTGTCTGAATAGATTTTGAGAAAATGGCCACTGAAAAAACTGGCCACTGGTGATATTTTTCGACAAAAGTCATTGAAATTGAAATTCGAGGTCATCGCTCAAACTGCAATATATGATTTCCCATTTGAATGTGCCAATACTTAGGCTCTATCTTGAAGTGTTCTATGAGTTTACTCCGCACAGCTCCCATTATTGAAGGAAAAATTGGGTGAAATTTTCCAAGTCAAAAAAACTTTCAATGGCCAAATTTTTTTTTTTTTTTTCTGCTGGAAATGGCTGAAAACGAACAGTGACTTGATTTGGGACAAAAAAAATCTTTTTTCGCCGACCCGTCAAAAAATAAAAAATGGCCGCCACACGCAGACCAGCCATTTAAGGGCAACTAAAAGGGAACACATCATAGAGGTACATGAGGGGAATGTTTTAAAACAAAAATCTCAAAACTGATCAGGCAGTTTTCGAGAAAATGGCCACCAAAGTCCAAAATTGGCAATTTTTTGTCAAAAATGACCGCCAAATCGGCAAACACGATTCAATCATAAAAACATAGGCCCAAGGGACCTGTAGCTTACCGGCTAGCCAATAGGTGATCGGACCGATGGTCTGGTAACTTCAAGGTTACAAGTATATTCAGCATATATCATTCCCTATATGTCCACATTTGATTTCTAAGATGTAAAGTCGATCATAAGCGAGATAATAGCCATTTTGTACTTTGACCTTGAAAATTAGGTCTAAGGTCAATTTCAAGGTCATCAGAGTATTCAACATGTATGATTTCCTATAAGTCCGCAATTGATTCCTAAGCTGTAAAATCGATAATAAGCGAGATATTAGTCATTTTGTGCTTTGACCTTGAAAATAAGGTCAAAGCTCACATTCAAGGTCATGAGAATATTTGGCATATATCATTTCCTATATGGTCACAATATATTTCTAGGCTGTAAAGTTTATAATAAGCGAGATATTAGCCATTTTGTGCTTTGATCTTGAAAATGAGGTCAAAGGTCAAATTCAAGGTCAGGAGAATATTCAGCATATATCACTTCCTATATGTCCACAATTGATTCCTAAGCTGTTAAGTCAATAATAAGCGAGATATTGGCCATTTTGTGCTCTGACCTTGGAAATTAGGTTAAACATTGTAAGGTCAAATTCGAGGTCACGAGAATAGTCAGCATATATCATTTCCTATAGGTCCACAATTGATTCCCAAGCTGTAAAGTGAATAATAAGCGAGATATTAGCGATTTTGTGCTCTGACCTTGAAAATGAGGTCAAATTCAAGGTCATCAGAATATTCGGCATATATCAGTTCCTATATGATCACAATAGATTTCTAAGCTGTAAAGTATAATAATAATAATAATAATAATAATATAATATAATAATAATCAGATTTGTTTAACATGTTTAATGACGGTCCATGATGATAGGCAATTCTGCCTGTCTTCCCCATCCCCCGTCGGGTGACAGTTTTATAAGTCGATAATAAGCCAGATATTAGCCATTTTGTGCTCTGACCTTGAAAATGAGATCAAAGGTCAAATTCAAGGTCACGAGAATATTCAGCATATATCACTTCCTATATGTCCACAATTGATTCCTAAGCTGTAAAGTCAATAATAAGTGAGATATTGGCCATTTTGTGGTCTGACCTTGAAAACGAGGTTAAAGGTCAGATTCAATCGTCATGCAAACAATAACGTTTCAGACTATTGGGTCACATTCAACACATATAGTTCCAAAATTTCTTGCAAGATATTTTTTTTTTACATTTTTATCCTATTGTTACAGTAGATGTTGAACAGAAAGCAGGCAAACTGCGTTCTGTACAACTTTGTCTTCTAGTGCAGTCCAAAGAGGTGCAGTCAGTGCCCATCCCGAATACAATGGTTGCTTTTATGGGAAGAAAGTCCCGTTTATGATAACAGACAGGCCCGGATATTCACAGAATCTTTCTGTAAATGACATAGGTGAGACCATTATTGCCATGAGGCAACCCTAAGCACCAAATATTTCCCAATAAACAATTCTGGCAAATAAGTTAATGAGCAAAACACCCCCCATTATACTAATACCCTTCATCATGATATACAAACCTGAATTTCACGCACGTTGGTTAAATACGTCTGTCATCATGCTAAACAGATTCCAATTCAATGTACGATTCCATTATTGATGTGACGTGTGGGATCGCCATCGCTGCAGCAACCTTGCCCCTTCTTTGTAGTCAAATTCGTTGTAGTCAGAACAGCGGGAAGAGTAATATATTGTACAATATATCCCTGTAGTGGGACCCGTTATCAACTCTTGCAGTGTACCTTATACCCTTACGCTTGTGATAGTATATCGCAGGATTTGTAAGCACGTCTCTGACTTGCATGTTCAAGTAAGCATTCTGTTTGTGCAAATAGATGGCTTGTTTATAGCTAGAAATGCATAAATCTGTTGACGCTCACTCATATTATGTGGCCTGTTGAAACTAGGTGAAACGACAAATGAAACAAATTCGACAAATGAAACGAATTTGACGAAAGAAACGAATTCGTTCATTTGTCGAATTTGCCGATCGTAGCGTATGGGATATGTTGACAATTAAGTTAATTCTGATTGAATATCTATCTATTTGTTGGTACTATTTCGTCACAGTGTCCCGCATACCAGCTTGATATACTAGAGTAAACTGTTTTGTCCTTCTGTCTATACATTGAAATGTGTTCAATTGAACGCTGTTGCCACCAATGTACTAAAATAACACTGGACTGGTGGTCTACATTTGACCTGCCTTAAGAGTAGTCCGGCGTGAGGCGTGATCCATTTTACTTGAAAAGTGATCATTCATTGTTTGACTAGCCATGGTGAATATTTGATGATATAAAACACAAGTGCTGCCGTTCTGATAGACACATTTATCTGAGAAATGAACACGAGGGGCCTCCTCGGGCGTTTATCGCACTTCATCGTCCGCGCTGGTTTGTCACCAGACACTCTGAGGCATGTTCTTCTTACGAGGTATGATGATGTCCTTACATTATGACGCAATATGGACTGGATACAGTCCGCGAGCCCCGCGGTCGTGTACGGGCTGAAACACGTACGTGCTTGCGAGTAGGTCTTGATGCTACCAATTGAAAACATAACAGCCAACAATCTTAATTGGTTACAATACTATTTCGTGTTCGATGTTTTGTATTATAAAACTTATGTCATACAACGAAACATACTACAATGGTTGTCGAGGATGTATCAACATATTACCTCCGATACACAGTTTGACCATTAGAATGAAGAGAGAGAGAGAGAGAGAGAGAGAGAGAAAAACATAAATAATGGATGTTGCACAAAAAATCAACCGAAACTGAAAATGTCATATTTATTGAAAACAAACGTCAATTGGTATAATATGTAGCACTAACGCACAGGACAGTAAGGTTTAAAATTTAGGTGACTATGTGATCCAGTGTTGGATAACCGTGTGACATGACAGATCATGGAAATATGATGAATAATTACTGGTACATCATGGTAATAGCCTTTGAGTACACATTATCCCGCATGAGCACACGGCGACAGATTTCTGGAAAGCAAGGAGAATTGATTCTACATCTCATACCCGAACTTTGCAGGACAGGTAAACATGTACATCATTCTTTAGGTTACCAGACCTGATCTGATAACCCATTGGTATGGCGTTGCGTTCATCGTCCACATTTTATCTTTATAGTTTATAGTTGAATAGTTTAATTGTACCTTAACGTTTATAGTTACTAAAAAATATTTCCAGAGTGAGGTATTCCCTTTGTTTTTCGATTTTCACACTATTTTCAAAATGGCGTTCATTTTTGTCGAAAAACGTCCCATATTGTACATTGCAATATTCAAACGTCTTCTCCTCTGAGACCACTTGATGAAATCTCCTGAAACGTTGTCTGCTGTTACTATTTGATAGTCTCCACAAAACGATATTTCTAGATTTTTGAATTTCTCCTTTAGTACTGAAAACACTGCACTAGACAAGATTGTTTTGTTCATCGAGTTTCACATTACTTCAAAATGGCGGCCAATTTCGTCGAAAAACACCCATTTTGGACTTTGCAATATTCAAACATCTTCGCCTCCGAATCTTCTGAAACGTTATATACTGATAACATGGGATAGCTTCCACAAACTGATATTTCTGGAATGTTGAACTTCTCTTTTAATTTGTTTTTTTGGTAAGTTTTTTCAACTTTGAAAAAATACAAATTATTGGTAATTGGGGTAGATTTTATTTTTAAAGTTTACAGTCTAATCTTTCTGAAAATCTGAACCAAAATACTGAAAAAACTGCACGAGGCATGATTATTTTTTTTTTTATCGAGTTTCGCATTAGTGTCAAAGTGGTGGCCAATTTCGTCAAAAAATGACCTAATTTGGACCTTGGAACATTCAAACGTCATCTCCGAGAACATTTGATGGAATCTTCTGAAACGTTGATACTGTGAGATTTTGAATTTCTCCTTTTTCCAGCAAATTATTTTTTTTCAAGAAACATGCTTATTACACAAAATGGAACTTTGTAAATCTACGGTCATATATTACTAAAATTTTGAACAAAATGATAACGAATACAAAGACGAGGGATGTATTTTTCAACTAGTTTATTATTGCCTACTTTTCGTATTTGTGGTCAATTTTGACAAACCTTTCTGAACTATTCAATTTCCAGACGTGTCCTCCTCTGAGGCTACTTGATGGAATCTTTTGAAACCTTGTGTATTGATGTTATGCGATAGTCGCCACAAACTGATTTTCGAATGACATCTTCAAATGAAACCTCTTGGATGTGAGTATCAATCTATTACCACCAATACAACCGAATTTTGATGATGCCAATAACAAACGTAAAGTTCAATATTTTGCAATAGAAACAAAGCCCGACCAAATAGTTTATCCAAAGACACACTGGCGTCATCAGGGGCAGCGTGCTTAATGTAGTTGTTTCTACTGTACACCTGATGGAATTGTCAATTTACCATTGTCTGGTAACCTTTCTAAGATTTTAGGTTGATGTTCATTTTATAAAACGCAGACAAAACTATATTAAGGTATTATATAAATACTACCCTGTGTGAATATTGGTACAGCGGATTATTCCCCGAGGGAGAGATTGCTGGCCGAGGCGTTAGCCGAGGGTGGTATTGTCTCGCGAGGGGAATGATCCGCGGTACCAATATACATACAGTGTTATATTTATTATATTATACCGAATGTCTGTTTTGATAAAACGTCGTTGACAAATGACGCTGCCGGTTAGTATATCTAATTACCAACCGGTTAGTATATCGTTTATTGCCGTCGGCTCCAACAGGGCGTATTACTTCACGTGTATCGACCAATCACAGAGCGTGATTCTTACATGAGGTATAATATATACATATACAGGTTATGTATTGAGTGGGTCAATTTACTACATACCCTCGTAACGTTTCCATTGTAGGCCTATGTGGAACTATAAAATTATAGAACTATAGAATTGAAGAGGTGGTCAATTCATTGGGGTAAGTTTCAAACACAAATATAATTTCGTCAATTTTGTATATAGAACGGGCGAATGATATTAAAAAAGAACAAATTTCTGATACCGCTGGAGACATGACCATGAGACTCTGTAGATCCATTTCCTGTGAAGTCGAAAAATAGCAATCATATGCCAAAGTGTAAACTTGAACATGTTAACATGAATTCCAAATTGTTGTACATTCATACGTGGTCTTTCCTCACATGCACGTATACGTACCATAGCCATCTAATGTAGTATACCACAGAAGCTTTTTACCATATGTAAATTACAATCAAAATACCAAAACTTACCATTAGGCCAACTATATGAGTAAGAAAGCAGTAAAACATATGTGTTTTTGTGTATGTATGCGACTCGAACGGAAAATAAAAGATCTGAAAATGATACTAATACTAAGAAGAAAATTGATAGGTGTATGTTCGAATTTGGTCACACTGTCAGTATAGTTTACGAAAAACGCAACATTCATTATCACCTTCACACCGTACAAACCCTCGACCAGCAACCCTACATGTACAGGGACACCCATGCCCATGAAGTTAAGACGTTTCCAATAAACCTCAGTGTTGAATTACAGGCCAAAATGAGATATTCCATATAATCGAACATATTCAGGCATTTCATCATGTTTGTGGCCCCTAAGGAATGAACTTGTTGTGGTAATTTTGAGTCAGAAGACATTCTGGTGTACTCTAAATAGATATGTTCATTATAAAGCAGTGTATCACTCGAACACGAAAAAAAGAAGGTATTTTTGTGCCGACTGAAAGTCCATGTTTTAGTTGAAATTAAAGTTTGGATGAATTGGAAACTGTTTTTAGTATTGAGTATAGAAGTTTTCAAACTTAGTGAAATATTGTGGTTTGACATCCAATCGGGACATACAAATTTTACTTGATAATCCAAAACGAAACTGCAGGCAAAAAGCGTGTGTCATTTTTAAATGTATGGGTCCTGATCATTATAATTTGGGACATATACGAAAATTTTCCACCAAATTTCAAATTCTATCGCCAGAAGAAAAATGGAAAAGTTGGCAATCTACTCCAATGTTAATTTTTAGCCCCATCTGGTCCAAAGTACAAGAACACTTCGAATCCTGGTTTATGTAAACACGGGCAAATACCGAAATATGTGCAGATTCCCGAAATCCCGTTTTGGGCTTAATTTTAACATTGGCCGCGGTAGATTTCTAACTTCATAATTTTTTTGCGATAGGAGTCAGAAATTCGTTAGAAAATTGCCGTTCGACTCGCAGATGTCAAGCTATACTAGGTTATAACATGCTATCATTCAACATCGCAAAAATTGTAGGCAAATATCGATGTAAATAAGTTAGAAATATAGAGTTAGTTGGAGTATAGTTCAGTTCAGTTATGAACGATGCCATTGGGAGAAAGCCTTTTTCCTCATAAAGATTTTTCGCACTGTCTACGGATTAGTTTTTGTAATGATCTAGAATAATCCAAACAAACAAAAAACTCTTTAAGCATATCCAGTTGCATGGTGATGTATGACTTATGCTAATGGTGATGACATCGATGCTAATGATATGAGTGGGAAAATATCGTGAAAATCAACACAATGTCATGTTCAGATGATTACTATTACTATCTAGTTTTTGGAACATTTCATTACGAAAAAGAAATTCATTTACGACGACTCACCTGTATATTTGAAGAAGATTACGAACAAGTCAGCGAATTCCATGTTGTCTGAAAAATGTCAAATCATTTGCAAAGTATTATAACAATCGAAAGTCATCATAAGTGCAATGTGCGGTAGTTCCTGCCCATGCGAAAGCTACAGTTCAGTGCACCAGTCGAAAATTCTGATGTTTTCAAGTATGATCTGTCTGGCAATGCATACGTATATTCTGAACAGCGAATACTAAAAACCTGCAAACTGCAAAACCCATCACGTAAATTAGGAAACCATACAATTTTGTTATGTTTCAATTTTTTTGTATTCGTATGCCACCTATTTATTTTTCTATTTGATCGTGGGAAGTATTCCACATGACACGAGATGTGGAATTTAACGCGAACCAATAGCTTGCTCGTAAAATATACATATACACACAATCTTGGCAGTAAGGCTCTGATAAACGTATCGCACAGTTCTCCATTCATCCCACATTTCTTGGAAAACAAATCGCGATGCAATAACTATCACCTTCAATAACATTAAAGGGAATGACAAAACATGAATGTTTTTCCAAAATAATCACGGTTCGCTACTCACGCATAAAGTTGGTGTTTGTTGGCTGTGTATTCACAAGGAACTGTGGGTATGAGCTCGGTATGAGCTCGTAAGAACAGTCCCGTATTGTATCATCCAGGACCATGAACCACCCATGGTCGTTCGTACATCCCCCGTGTGACCTAATGGCGTAGAACCGTCGTACTGTCATGGACGCAGCCAAACTGTGTCGATAAATGTTTGAATGCATGATGAGTAGAGAATACGAGACATTTAAATTATTACCAATCGCATTGCCTCTATTTCCCCATCAGCACGAATGACTCGGGTTCTGACTCGAAACGTGATGTGGACTGTCTTGTTGAGCTAGATGCATTCACTGACAGTTTGTTCCTGCCAGGATCAGACAAACTCAAATTTACCCTGCTACACCGTAGACGAATGGGTCCGGTATATATTCGGTGGCCGCGTCTGTGTACGAGGAATTGACTATCCGTGACTGGACCATCCAGTCCATCTTCGTAGCTCCCGTCGTGCTATAATCCACGTACATGACACGGCTCCCACCCAGGTACATAGCCACGCGTACCTACAGGCAAGACGCTTAATGCAAAGCAGCGATATATGTACCCACATCAAACATCGAAATATTACCATACCTAAAGTGGAAAAATCGGTTTCTGAAATTCGTTATCAATCGATTGGCTAGCTACGGTGGCTGATATATGCCTTAATTATTTATTTTTGCAACACGCTTCACAACATGCAAAAAAAAAATAATAAACTCAATAATTTTGATCGCGTTTAAAACGTTTTCTATGCGTTCAAAATGTTTTGCACGCGTTCCAAACTATTAAATCGCGATCAAAACTACTTCTGACGTGTAGAAATAGTTTTGAACGCGTGCAAAACATTTTGGCCCAAGTAGCGCACCTCACTCTGTTAATACTACTCACCCACTGAATATATACCATATTTAATCCGTCTGACACATTTTTAATATTCATTGAATTTAGTAGAAATAGTAAGCTGTGCTACATGGGCCAACATTTTTATCACGTTCAAAAAAATTTGTATGCGTTCAAAACTATTTAAATCGCGATCAATACTATTTCTGCACGTCAGAAATAGTTTTGATCGCGATTTTAATAGTTTTGAACGCGTGCAAAACATTTTGAACGCGTAGAAAACACTTTGAACGTGTATAAAACTAATTTCGTACGTACGAAACTAATTATTTACATTTGAAAAAGAATGGGTGTGAGCCGCCAGTAAGAAAAACGTAAATAATTAAATTAAGCGCTTAGTTTAATTATTTATCGGATCTGCGTTTTTAAATAATCAAACTAAGCGCTTAATTTAATTATTTACGTTTACGTGAATACGTTTACGTGAATACACCCATTCTTTTTGAAATATTAATAATTATACTCAAATTTTTCTAACTCCTTCACACTATTTTTCGCTAATATTTTTTTAAATGCTGAATGCTATGGTTCTATAACTTGGCATACTTCACCTGGGAGTCAAACGACAATTTTCTACCAAATTTCAGGCAGCTATCGCGAAAATTGAAAAAGTTGGCAATCTACCTCAATGTTAAAATCGCGAAACTACTTTTGACGTGTAGAAATAGTTTTGAACGCGTGCAAAACGTTTTGGCCCAAGTAGCGCACCTTACTCTACTAATACTACTCACCCACTGAATGTATACCATATTTAATCCGTCTGGCACATTTTTAATCTTCATTGAATTTAGAAGAAATAGTAAGCTGCGCTACATGGGCCCGAATGGCTCACGGATAGAAACCTCGGCCTTCGTCTCTATTCGTGAGAAATACTCAGCCTAGGGCATTATCCTACATGTGGAGTTTGAACATACCGAAAAGCGCACGATATGAACAAACTGACCTTACGACTGTCTATACTTTGAGTTGTTTGTCCTTAGGCTAGGGGATTACTATTGTTCGGCAATATTCATCCGATGTGTACGCTTCACAGAAAATGTGTTCAACCATGACAGTCATAAAGTCAAATGTTCACGTCTGAGTTAACATAAACAAAGACATGAACTTCCCCATATAGTCGTTATTTGCAACACAAAAGAATCAAACTTAATATATTTGGGGTTCCATCACTGTAATTCACCATACCTATACGAGTTTCAAGTGATAGGGCTGTGTATGTTTCTAATTTTTCAGTTATTTTTTTTGTTAATTTTACATCACTGCATGGGAACCGTTCTGCGCGAAACTATTTTGGAAATCCGATTTACTATGCCAAATTTGGTCAATTATTCCACTTTAAGTCTTGAATCAAAACAGAACGTGTGTCGCATCGGTACGCTTAAGTCGTCATCATCTTAATTCAAAATACGTGCATCTTATAATCACCAAGCCAATATTGCTCCAGTGTTCCTTATATTGGATTGCACCATTGATACGCACCTGCGATATAAGATGCCACTCATCATCAATGGAAGGCGACTTGACCATTCCGACCTCAGAAGCGTCCATAGACCACAGGGCGCACTGGTCGGTGTTCAAGGTGTTAGGCGAGGACCAGAGATCGTACAGGGATACGCCTGTCCCGGAAGTTGATCGCAGTCCTATGTGCCATCCTGAGGGGCGAAATGGTCTATTTATCATGGGGTAGATTGAGGACATGCGTTTCTTATGTGAAATATATATTATAACAAACACACATATTCATCATGTGCATAGTGATATAAATCAGTTCGATATATACCTTGCATTATATTCAAAGCAGATGATCCTCAAAAGCTTGTTATGATTATATCAAAATTTAGAGCACACGAAGAACTTTTATGATATTAAATAATTTGTACATCAAATTACCTTCGAAATCAGCCAAATCACAGTGCTGTCCACGGCCGGACATCACTCGCCACAGCAATATTCCTACACAGATCAACATTTCGCCTCTCTTGGTGTATTTAGTTTACCATGTCGAGAGACATGCTCTTTTAGTAATGCCGATAAGCGTATGATACCTATCGTTGAGACGACTCCCGGGACAATCTGCTTTCCGGGGTGTGTGTGTGTATGGGGGTGGGGGAAGGAGTCGCGTGCTCAGCAGCCGGGGGACATGATCCCGCGCATTGGTTAATTTGATGTGCGTGTGACACACTCGTATTGATTAATTTTCGCTGATGCGGGCATAAAAAATGTTTCCCCCTTATTGCTTGTCGTAATATAGGATTTCGCAAGTATATGCTATATGGGTGCGGTGCTGCTCACATAACATCTATCTTTCCGCTCATGAGTCTGGGGACTTAATTATTCGAAAACTTCATTCTTCACTGAACTTGTTTACTGAATCTGCTATCCATTAAGAAAAAACTAACCGTAGTTTCCTAGTATTGTGTTAATGATGACAGACTGAAGATTTATTTTGTACAATCAATAAATATACATCGTGCCTCGTAGTGTTCAAACTTTATTACAAGAAGCGGATGTGAACATGTCTCGTGTCCAACGGATCACGTATAAACGTCTGCTAATTGATGTATATAACATATCACAGAATTTTTCATTGACTGAAGGTCGTATATATTTAGAGATCATTCCTCATTCCTCATCACCAAACGATGTATCATTTCGATATTAAAGTATAACCAATTTCTCAAATTTATTATAAAAAATCACATATCATTTGTTGCTATTAAATATTTTCGCGATGCTGAATGGTAATAGTATCACATGGCATATTTCACCTGGTAATCAAACGGTTTCTATAAATTTCAGACTTTTGTATTTCTATAAATTGAAAAAGTTGTGAATCTTCTCCAATGTTAAATTTCATCTACCCAAACGGGATCGCGGAATCTGAGCATATTCGTCGAGTTAACGTCCCATCAGGATTCAAAGTATTGTAATTTTGGACCAGAATACACATTAGGGTGTATTCTACACAAATATGTTGATTTTTGATAATTTGCACCACTACAAAAGCAAGCAACTTGACAAAATCGTGTACGGTCCCAGGAATTCAATCATATGGCTATAAGTTTATCATTGAGATAGATTGCCGACTTTTTTAATTTTTTGCGATAGAAGTCTGAAATTGGGTAGAGACTCGAGAGTTGCCATTTGACCATCAGAGGGAGCTTTTATAATACGACATCATTTAGCATCACCAAAAATATCAACAAAAAAAACGGTGTAAACGAGTTACAAAAATCAGAGTATAGCACCGTTACAACCCCCAAAATACGTCCGCATGACATACCGTAAAAACGAATTGTTTACATCTGCGCTATTATAAACAAAGACATACATTTCCCTCATTGTCGTTATTTGGGGCTTCATCGCTGAAGTCAACTCCGTCTATCAGTGAAACACACTTTTTGGCCATAGTTTTGTTTTGGATCATCGTACCAACTAGAAATTTTGTGTGTCTTGATTGGGTATCATGCCGTAATTTTTCACCAAATTTCAGAATTATATCTAAAAATGGAAGAAGTTGGAATTCTAACCCAATGCTAAATTTCAGCCCCTACATGGCACTTCAGAGTCTGCAAAAAAAAACCCAACTTTTTTCGATGTACGAGTTATAAAATGCTTCAAAATAAACATATCTAACTTATTATACATCGACCACGCATTCAGACTCCAAAATCAGTGCCCTAGGTTCATTCAGTATGGGCATATACACGATTTCGTTGGATTTTGTTGGGATTTATTTGCTCCCATTTTGGACCGGAACAAAACGTTTCATTTTTTTTAGCTAAAATTCTGAAATTTATTGAAAAATTACGGCATGACACCGAATTAAGACACACAAGATTACAAGTTGATCCGAGTATCCAAAACAGAATTACGACCAAAAAGCGTGTTTCACTGATAGATGAATTTGATTTTATAATATACCATACATATATCTTTTTAGCTATTTTTGTGCCTTTTGCATGGCTGCATGGGGTCCGTTCCGTGCGAAACTATGTCAACAATTCTGTTTTCAAAGTCATATTTAGACAGATGCATGTGCGCATTTGAACTTTTGCACTATACAGCTGCTCTGGTGACAGCTATTGAGCACTTTCAACCGGAAAACCGATAACCCGATTATGCCACTTCAGCCTAGACCAATGGGGCTGGCCTCATAATAAGCTTCTCATGCATTGGAACCATGGACAATATACCCCATGAATGATTTGTGATTCTTGTGAATAAATTATGAGTCGATGAATAATAGTGACCTTCTGTCCATTTATGACCACATTGAATGTTGAATGTCCGGTCGTATAACGGATACGAATGGCTCGAGACTGTCGTTGTGGAGGCATTCTGGATAATATTTATAATTCTTCGTTCACATATTCAAAAGCTGCCAGAACAATCCAGCTCTATCCGTGCTCTGGGAGAGAAGCATTGTGGGTAACCAGGTTATTCATGTGTCACGTCTGCACACACTGGGATCAAATATTTAGATGACCTGAATGTTGCGCGTAATGATATGTGAAGAAATTATGACGATTGCAAACCAATCACACATACATATCCAACCTCTCTGGAGTTTTGGTATGATATATTGAAAAACAATACCTGGTATTTTATATTCGAAATGAATAAAATATGATATGAGACATCATCCCTCCAATGATTATCACGTGTATCTACAGAAGATGTACAGATCTGCCCGGCCGAGGCTTGTGTTCGTTACATTCTATGTTACAAATAAAATTCCGAAATTACGTGTACTCGACTATACATATGCGTACAGAATGTGAAAATCATGTAGTTGTACCGATATATGCATGTGCCTTAGGAGTCACAGCGATCGCTTATTCCCTTTTATATGATCTGGAGAGGGAACTTCCATTTACTCATATAATCCATATTGAATGATACGGGCATCCTTCAATTCATCATCATTGACAGCATGTGTAGTGTATCTAATGTTCACCACACCTCGATGCTTCATTATATATCCCTTCAAGGTATTGTGTTTTATGATAGATGATGCCATCTGAACCAGTACATGCACAAATTCATTCCCAACTTTGATTAAAAGTCTCTCGTTGATGGAAAGGTTATCCCAGTGTATATTTAGACAAGGTTCAATAATGCATGACTTCTCGTGAATGGATCCAGTTATTCTGTACAGGTAGTTTAGGCTCCATTCCATCAATTTCTCACTTCATATATACATGTACGATTGTTCGTTTTATTAGTATGTGGCTGTCAACTTTGAATGATTTTAGCTGGTACTATACTGGGGATTATTCTGCACACATAAAATAAAATATATGCATAGTATTTGCACAAATGAATGAACACATGCATGTATGTGTAAATATTTTATGCAAACGTACACAAGCGTACAGAGAAAGCACCATGCTGCCTCGGTGTGCTCAAAGTTGGAACTTCGATCGTTTGTTTTTCCGAGTGCAAGCTCCATCCATGGGTGACCTCCAAGTATGCAATTTGATCTCCTATTAAAGTAGTGAATGGGCATTACAAATGTAACAATTGAATGATATAAAGCTGTAACAAATTTTTGCATGTAACACCACTGTCGCATAGGCATTTCATCATGCTTTATCCTAACCAAGGAACGGCCAATACCTCACCAAGGAACGGCCAATACCTTACCAAGGAACGGCCAATACCTCATGATTCGTATCCAAAATTGTGATCAAAAGTTGAACTTCCAGCCGACAAAAACGGATGGCAACGCTACATTGCCGCCGGCGCTGTTGATCACTAAATCATAGCATGGGTCACATACATTAGATGCAATAAATAAACTATGTATAGAGGGACAGCGACCGAGCACGGTGACCCATCGATGAAAAATGGGATGGTTATGGGAACTTATTCCTGCCCAATGACAACGACACAAACCGGTCCTGCTGACGTCACGCATCTCACTGACACGACCAGAAATTGTTCGTGGCGTTATTTGGACACTGTTTGATTAATAGAAAATATAAAGAAAAATTAGCCCAAGGGCTAAGATAGGTTACCGGACAATATATAATAGCTATTTTGTTCCGTGGCCTTGAAAACAAGGTCACTGGTCAAATTCAAAGTCACGAGAGTATTCTGCATACCAGTATATGATTTCCTATAAACTCACAATTGATTACTAAGCTGTAAATTCAATAATAAGCGAGATATTAGCCATTTTGTGCTCTGACCTTGAAAATCAGAACAAAGGTCAAATTCAAGATCATGACAATATTCAGAATATAACATTTCCTATAGGTTCATATTTGATTCCTAAGCTTTAAAGTCGATACTAAGCGAGATATTAGCCATTTTGTGCTCTTGACCTTGAAAATGATGTCAAAGATCAAATTCAAGGTCACGACAATATTCAGCATATATCATTTCCTATATGTACACAATTGATCCTTAGCTGTAAAGTCGATAATAAGCGACATATTAGCCATTTTGTCATGTGACCTAGAAACTGTGGTCAGAGGTCAAATTCAAGGTCATGACGATATTCGGCATATATCATTTCCTACATGTCAACAATTGATTCTCAAGTTATAAAGTCGACAATAAACGAAATATTAGCCATTTTGTGCTCTGACCTTGAAAATCAGATCAAAGGTCAAATTCACGGTCATGACAACATTCTGAATATAGCATATCCTATAGGTTCATAATTGATTCATAAGCTGTAAAGTCGATAATAAGCGAGATATTAGCCATTTTGTGCTCTTGACCTTGAAAATGAGGTCAAAGATCAAATTCAAGGTCACGACAATATTCAGCATATATCATTTCCTATATGTCCACAATTGATCCTTAAGCTGTAAAGTCGATAATAAGCGACATATTAGCCATTTTGTCATGTGACCTAAAAACTGAGGTCAAAGGTCAAATTCAAGGTCATGACAATATTCGGCATATATCATTTCCTACATGTCAACAATTGATTCTCAAGTTGTAAAGTCGACAATAAACAAAATATTAGCCATTTTGTGCTATGACCTTGAAAATAAGGTCGAAGGTCAAATTCGAGGTAACAAGAATATTCGGCATATGTCATTCCCTATATGTGCACAAGTGATTCCTAAGCTGTAAAGTCGATAATAATGGACATATTAGCCATTTTGTGCTTAGACCTTGAAAATAAGGTCAAAGGTCAAATTCAAGGTCATCAAAATATTCGGACTATATCATTCCCTATATGTGCACAATTGATTCCTAAGCTGTAGAGTCGACAATAAGCGAGATATTAGCCATTTTGTGCTCTGACCTTGAAAATCAGATCAAAGGTCAAATTCAAGGTCATGACAATATTCAGAATATAACATTTCCTATAGGTTCACAATTGATTCCTAAGCTGTAAAGTCGATAATATGCGAGATATTAGCCATTTTGTGCTCTTGACCTTGAAAGCGAGGTCAGAGGTGAAATTCAAGGTCAAGAGAATATTCAACATATATCATTTCCTATATGTCCACAATTGATTCCTAAG
Source organism: Terebella lapidaria (assembly GCA_949152475.1). Classification (NCBI taxonomy): domain Eukaryota; kingdom Metazoa; phylum Annelida; class Polychaeta; order Terebellida; family Terebellidae; genus Terebella; species Terebella lapidaria. The sequence continues at coordinate 33,245,183 of OX424560.1, forward strand.
CTGTAAAATCGATAATAAGTGAGATATTAGCCATTTTGTCCTGTGACCTTGAAAATGATGTCAAAGGTCAAATTCAAGGTCATGACAAAAATCTGCATATATCATTTCCTATATGTTCATAATTGATTCCTAAGCTGTAAAGTCGATAACAAGCGAGATAATAGCCATTTTGTCCTGTGACCTTGAAAATGAGGTCAAAGGTCAAATTCAAGGTCATCAGAATATTCAGCATATATCATTTCCTATATGTCCACGATTGATTCCTAAGCTGTAAAGTTGATAATAAGCGAGATATAAGCCATTTTGTGCTCTGACCTTGAAAATGAGGTCAGAGGTCAAATTCAAGGTCACGAGAATATTCAGCATATATCATTTCCTATATGTCCACAATTGATTCCTAGTCTCTAATCTCAATATTAGGTGAGATATTAGGCAAAATGTGTCCAATTATAAAGCATAGGAGAATTTAACATGGGAAAGTCCCATTTGGGACCCGTCGAGAAATTGAAAATGGCCGCCACACGCAGACCGACGATTCAGGGGCAACGAAACTTATACACATCACAGAGGTATATGAGGGGAATCTTTTAAAATAAAAATCTCAAAACTGTCTGGTCAGTTTTTGAGAAAATGGCCGCCAAAGTCAGAAATTTGACGTTTTTCGTTGAAAATGGCCGCCATTTTGAAGAAAACGCAAACATCAAAAAACTAAAAAATACTCCCTTTTTAAATTATTTTTAGGCATTTTTGTGCAAAATTTCAGAAAGATTCACCCGTAAACTTTAAAGATAAAAATGTGGACGGACGACGCAGACGACGCCGTCGATGCCGATGACGGACGACGGACGACGGACGCAACGCCATGCCAATAGGTTATCGGACCATAGGTCCAGTTACCTAAAAACACAATACTGTACCTGATTTCGGATAAAATTGAAACTGCTTCTGACAGTTTTCTTCTCCGGAATTATTCACCTGTTGTATCTCACCTCTATCCCAGTCCAGTCCTACCTATTTATCATTAAGTGATATGAATATGAAAGAAAATACTATTCCGTTCTATTCTGTAACTCATTCCAATACTGGTTAAATAAGTATTCATGACGTTTCATGCTAGTTTCGAAAGGCTCCACCAGACATACATTACACCAAGGATGATACCTACCTCCACGAATGTTGCCCCGATCTGATGCGAACTCTATGTCGTTTAAGCAAGTATCGGTTTCATTCATTACGAATTATATGAAATATATCTATGTTGGGAGTTGGTTTTGAGTGGTTATACTTTATTATCAGTGGAGCTTTGTCATTGGAGCCTTATCATTGGAACAATATAATCAGTTTTGTTCCTCGATGTATGAAATGAAGATGGCACATACATGTACTAATGATGTTATGTTGATGATAATGATATTAATGATGCTGATTGTGTGGTACAACAATGAGACAGTACCAAGCATTGTGAAGATATTTCCGCAAGTATTGTTTCAATATTCTGTTAAACAGAGTTCATACTTGCCCACATATTTGAAGAAAATCACGAACAACTCCCCAAAAACCATATTATCTGAAAAAGGACATGAAAAATATGATCTTGACCTTGAAAATGAGGTCAAAGATCAAATTCAAGGTCACGACAATATTCAGCATATATCATTTCCTATATGTCCACAATTGATCCTTAAGCTGTAAAGTCGATAATAAGCGACATATTAGCCATTTTGTCATGTGACCTAAAAACTGAGGTCAAAGGTCAAATTCAAGGTCATGACAATATTCGGCATATATCATTTCCTACATGTCAACAATTGATTCTCAAGTTGTAAAGTCGACAATAAACAAAATATTAGCCATTTTGTGCTATGACCTTGAAAATAAGGTCGAAGGTCAAATTCGAGGTCACAAGAATATTCGGCATATGTCATTCCCTATATGTGCACAAGTGATTCCTAAGCTGTAAAGTCGATAATAATGGACATATTAGCCATTTTGTGCTTAGACCTTGAAAATAAGGTCAAAGGTCAAATTCAAGGTCATCAAAATATTCGGACTATATCATTCCCTATATGTGCACAATTGATTCCTAAGCTGTAGAGTCGACAATAAGCGAGATATTAGCCATTTTGTGCTCTGACCTTGAAAATCAGATCAAAGGTCAAATTCAAGGTCATGACAATATTCAGAATATAACATTTCCTATAGGTTCACAATTGATTCCTAAGCTGTAAAGTCGATAATATGCGAGATATTAGCCATTTTGTGCTCTTGACCTTGAAAGCGAGGTCAGAGGTGAAATTCAAGGTCAAGAGAATATTCAGCATATATCATTTCCTATATGTCCACAATTGTTTCCTAAGCTGTAAAATCGATAATAAGTGAGATATTAGCCATTTTGTCCTGTGACCTTGAAAATGATGTCAAAGGTCAAATTCAAGGTCAATGACAAAAATCTGCATATATCATTTCCTATATGTTCATAATTGATTCCTAAGCTGTAAAGTCGATAACAAGCGAGATAATAGCCATTTTGTCCTGTGACCTTGAAAATGAGGTCAAAGGTCAAATTCAAGGTCATCAGAATATTCAGCATATATCATTTCCTATATGTCCACGATTGATTCCTAAGCTGTAAAGTTGATAATAAGCGAGATATAAGCCATTTTGTGCTCTGACCTTGAAAATGAGGTCAGAGGTCAAATTCAAGGTCACGAGAATATTCAGCATATATCATTTCCTATATGTCCACAATTGATTCCTAGTCTCTAATCTCAATATTAGGTGAGATATTAGGCAAAATGTGTCCAATTATAAAGCATAGGAGAATTTAACATGGGAAAGTCCCATTTGGGACCCGTCGAGAAATTGAAAATGGCCGCCACACGCAGACCGACGATTCAGGGGCAACGAAACTTATACACATCACAGAGGTATATGAGGGGAATCTTTTGAAATAAAAATCTCAAAACTGTCTGGTCAGTTTTTGAGAAAATGGCCGCCAAAGTCAGAAATTTGACGTTTTTCGTCGAAAATGGCCGCCATTTTGAAGAAAACGCAAACATCAAAAAACTAAAAAATACTCCCTTTTTAAATTATTTTTAGGCATTTTTGTGCAAAATTTCAGAAAGATTCACCCGTAAACTTTAAAGATAAAAATGTGGACGGACGACGCCGACGACGCCGTCGATGCCGATGACGGACGACGGACGCAACGCCATGCCAATAGGTTATCGGACCATAGGTCCAGTTACCTAAAAACACAATACTGTACCTGATTTCGGATAAAATTGAAACTGCTTCTGACAGTTTTCTTCTCCGGAATTATTCACCTGTTGTATCTCACCTCTATCCCAGTCCAGTCCTACCTATTTATCATTAAGTGATATGAATATGAAAGAAAATACTATTCCGTTCTATTCTGTAACTCATTCCAATACACGTTAAATAAGTATTCATGACGTTTCATGCTAGTTTCGAAAGGCTCCACCAGTCATACATTACACCAAGGATGATACCTACCTCCAGGAATGTTGACCCGATCTGATGCGAACTCTATGTCGTTTAAGCAAGTATCGGTTTCATTCATTACGAATTATATGAAATATATCTATGTTGGAGTTGGTTTTGAGTGGTTATACTTTTTTTATCATTGGAGCTTTGTCATTGGAGCCTTATCATTGGAACATTATAATCAGTTTTGTTCCTCGATGTATGAAATGAAGATGGCACATACATGTACTAATGATGTTATGTTGATGATAATGATATTAATGATGCTGATTGTGTGGTACAACAATGAGACAGTACCAAGCATTGTGAAGATATTTCCGCAAGTATTGTTTCAATATTCTGTTATACAGAGTTCATACTTGCCCATATATTTGAAGAAAATCACGAACAACTCCGCAAAAACCACATTATCTGAAAAAAAATACATAAAAAACATGATGGTGTCGGGTTGCGTCATGACATAATGTCACCCATAGATCAGAATGTTCCTAACATAATCATATAGCTATCGAATATTCATTTGAAACACGATATACCATCAGGAATTGTTTTCATTTAAATCGTGCATTACGTCATGTAATATTGCACAAGTACATGTATTATATAGTCACATTTACAATTATAATTTGTTGCTGTGGGCTGTGTACTCGCTATGAAGTCGGGGTAGGATCCGGAGTTGGTCTCGTAGACGCAGGACCTACGTGTATCGTCCAGTACCATGAACCATCCCTGGTCACCCGAACACCCCCCGTGTGAACTAACAGCATAGAACCGGCGCTCTGTGGAACTCCCATCCATACTAAGTAGCGATATTTGAACGCTATGTTACAGTTTATCAGAAATCGAGAATAGGAAACATTTCAGCTTGGATATACAATACACCATAACAAAAGTATGCCAAGAAGTGAACGTCGATGTTCCTATCTTCACACTTTCCCTAGACATATATCATCCTGTTAATCTTACCCTGCTACGCTGTACATGTTCTCCAGGCCGGCCGGGATCGGGGTCGCGGCATCCGTGTACGAGGAACCGACTATCCGTGACTGGACCATCCAGTCCATCTTGGTAGCTCCCGTCGTGTTATAATCCACGTACATGACACGGCTCCCACCCAGGTACATAGCCACGCGTACCTACAGGTGTCGTTACATATTACCTTGTCAAACACATCATTATCGTCCACATGCCAATAGCGTATATTAATACTTTAATCCCCAGATGTGGAGCAATGCCTTAGTCTATATTGTTTACTAAATAGACAGGATCTTGCATCGATCTTCATGTAAAACCCGACTGAGTATGCGGATGCCCTTTTGGTCAAGACTAGTCGTTAGAGCCCATGCTCTTTTCGAAATTAACGAATGAATATGATACGAACAAGATGTTGATACATCAACATGTTTTAGGCCATTCCCAGTCAACACATGACATCGCACAACCTCACAGTGATATCACACACGCCTCACATCTTCGATGCCATTCGTGATGCCACAGGGATATCGCTGTGACCTCACAACTGTGACCTCTATCGTGTGAGGTCGATGTGATGTCATTATGACCTCAGACATAATGGCATCACAAAGGTAATATAGTTGTGATATCACAACTGTGACCTCAAAGGTGTGAGGTCGATGTGATAACACGATGACATCTTAGATATGACATCACAAATTTGATATTGCTGTGATGTCACTATGATATAATAACAAGAAAATACAGCTAACTGTGAGAGTCGACATTAGAGCTCGAGCACACCATCAGCACCCTAGACAGCGGAATGTATTCTACTCAACGTAACCCCCCTCCAAATAAAAATGCTACCATCATGATATCCTCCCTTAAATGATTCCAATTCATTCCCGTATACATGGTATATTATGATGAAAGCAAAGGCCTACTTCATTCATATTTTTCTAATAAGTAAACATTCATTTTGAACTCAATGAAACAGATACTACTGCTAAAATGGTATTAAACCTTAATGAAATATCCTTAAAAATATTTTAAACTATGAGGAATATCTGCATCTGATATCATGATATTTAACATATATGCCTACTGGGCTAATGAAAAGACCAGTTTAAAATATAAAGGATTTTCTGAAGGCTTCGCAAACCCAACACCTTGGCATATAAAATACATCAAATTATGGTAAATGTAGCCGTAGCATCGCAGACGAATCGTTGTGTTCGCTTCATAAGACCAAGGAATGCCACACGGCACACGCAAGCTTACATGGATGCTGCACAAGAGATTGTGTGCTCCAAAATACGCGTCATTGCGGTAAAATTTGCTTTGCATTCTGGGAACATCAATTTCCATCGGCTCCGCCATTTTGACGTTTTCCAAACAATCTCAGCATTTTGCGTGATTTTCTCAAACCTAACACATCGATTTTTGCATTATACATGTGTGGAATATTCAAAGTATACCATCAATTCGAAAGATTTCATGTCAAGGACGAAGAAAATTCTCATTTGAAGTAGGTTTCTAAACGTTTACATGCCAAAATGGGCGTCGATAGGTTGGCATGAAACCTCCATGAAAAAGTCAGCACATAGACATGTAGAGGGTTGGGGGCTTTGCCCCCAACGCTCTAATGTCAAAAATGGCCGATATTTAATTAATATGATAGTTAATTGGAAAAGTGGGAATTTGAGGTGGGCGTGAATTCTGTGTGACTTTCACATAAAATCAGCCATGAAATACCATTTGCGCAGACTTTGTGACGCTGTATGCGTAATGTATGGCACATACATGTATTATTATTTGTTAATAATATTCCCGAATCTGCATCCATATGACATGAAATGACTTTTCTCTATTTTGCGCCGCTAGAGACGTCACACCTGTGAGGTCAGTGTGAGTTCGATGAGGGGTGACAGTTTGAGGTCACCACGATGTCACACTGTGGCCTAGCTGTTCTTTGAATTTGAGGTGACTGTGAGGTCAAATTGTTGCCTGGGTTGTCGTGTTTTTACCATAAACACGATGCAGTGTGCATGCCGCTTCCATCTGTTACGTAAGTATGCAACGACCCTGTATCACCATGTAATTTTGTTCCCATGTGGTGATCGGAAACAGGTCAAATTATTCAAGTTTAAGCCGATCAATCATATTGGTCTACAACTGTCAGTGTAGCCGATAACCAATACAAAGTGAACTATACACGAACTCTCAAAACCTTTTGAGACGATTCCGTCAGTTCACGATTGTTCACATCGTGTATTTGTCAGTGGGTTTGTCTTTCATCGCAGAACCATTTTCGACACTGCAGGTTATCCCATTATATGCTTACTTTCTGTCCCCGGACTAAGAGATTGGATAACGGCCCTGTTTTGTTTGCTCGGAATACTTAATACTGGGTATTGATTCCACGTCTACTAGCATATTGTTTTGTAATGAATCCACCATCAAAATAGCATACATGATAATGAGTTGAATAATGACTCAAATATTATACACAATTTTAGTAAGGTAGTTTTACCTATTACACAGTATTGGTTTCCCGGATGAATGTATTTATTGACACTGGTTCTTTTTATTTTACCATGGATATATTTTGCCAGGCATTGTCAATGGACGATGACTTGATAACCCCAGTCTGAGAGGCTTCCAGAGACCACAAGGAACATTGGTTGGTGTTATAAGGATTCGACGATGACCACAAATCATACACAGATACCCCTGTTCCTGCAGATGACCGCAGTCCAATGTGCCATCCTGCAGCGAAACAATAGTGCTACATTCGTATATATGTGGAGGATGTTTCAGCAATCACTAAGATATAGCGATTTGTGCGTGAGGTATACACTCGTACACACTCGGTATACATTCAATTGTCATTTCTATTCATTGAAATGATGAAACATATCAAACCTTGAGGGCATTAGATTGTATTTTGCTCTATCACAAAATTATAGCTATATTGTGGATAGTATACACTCATACACTCAGTTGTCAGTTCTGTTGGATGAAACGGTGGAACATAATCACCCTTGTTTAAAATATCGAACGAGCATTGAATTGTATAATATCATAATCCATAAACCCAACAAGATAATGACATCATTCAACAAAACACTGTTGATTTCTGTATTTGTTCTTGTAAGCCTTAATTTGAAAATCGAGGCGATATTTAGTACTGATGAAAAAATTAACGTTACCTTCAGTACCTCATTATGTTTATCTTTAATACTTGATACCACGTTATAGTTGATTCCAATACCTTAAAACGAATTATAGTTACCTCCAATAGTTGAGTCCACATTATCATAATATCATAGTTACCTTCAAAAGAAGCTTGTTCACATTGTTGTCCATTACCTGACTTTAACTGACAAACCAAGGCTGCCAAAAAGATGAGCATTGTGTTTCTCAAATAGGGAATGGTATCAACCAACGTACATGTAGTTGGATGTGCAGTGAACGCGGCGGACGAAGGATTTAATGTTTTCGACTCACGTGACTGGAATGTGTGCGCAGTATCCAGCCGTGTATTGAACATTCGATTGGACGTGGTTCTGGGTCGCTCAGGATTGATTTTTGGTGTCATTGCGCATCTGAACTCATAGTCTCTATACAGACACATATGTATTGTCTCAAGATTGTTCGAGAAATATCAATACTCCTCCAATTTGGTGCAATATGTACAAGTTGTGTGTGTATATGTAAAATGCACATACCAATCTATAATGTAACATGTATCCCATTTAAATAACATTTTACCTCCACAACGTTCCTGTAACTTGGGAGAGTTTAGGGGGGGGGGGGGTGTTTGTTTTCTCTACCCTATGATGAATGCAGCAGACAAAACAAAAACAGAATACACTTGTGCATGCTCAAGTTCCTGCCTTGGAAAACATCAAATAGAATCCATTTCATGTCTGACGCACATACAGTATGATCCAGGCAGTTCTTTTCCTAGATTCGATCAGATAGAAATGATTCCGATCACTTGAATATTCTGCTGACATATCTATCGAAAAGAGTGGTGTATATATTTATATAAGTTCCCCGGGACGTGATGATGTGAGACGTGGTCAGACAGTTCAGCACTATGGTAAGATATACATCGTTCCACTGCTGTCAAAGAGAATCGCAATTAATGTTGAGATCAATAATGGATGATTGTTTTCTTGATATCTCAAAAAATTGTCACTGAAATAGTATTGGAAAAAAATAGATGATTGATATTTCACATAAACATTTAACGAGCTTCATGGATAGAATACATAGAGTTTGAGAAGCGTAAACACCAAATAATCCGGTGATAATGATCATTTTGCCGGCAATTAGTTCAGCTGTTCATACATACATATATATTGGTGTTTCTCAGAGCCGCATATAGATGTCGATTATGTTGATACAGTCAGTATTGAAGGCCCACGACTAACCAGGCTTTGGACGAACATTGAACGCGAAAATGTTATTGCTCAAACTTGATCAAACGTATATATTGTTATATGAATGGACGATAAGATTCAGCTCAGCTTTTACCCACTCCGCATAGCTATCGTAGACAACCAGAACGTAAAATATATCAAGCATGCGTCACATGTTTTTGTCAATATATATATCCGTCAAAGCTGATATATTCCAAATGACACACTCAGTGAATTGCCTATCATTGTGAAGCTCTCAGAGGAATAGAAACAAAGAGTTTGTTGATGAATTGGTCACGAAAACCAACTCAGTATCCTAAGGGTGTGGATCGTCTGTCAGCTGTCCTTGACGGGGTATGGTACTTCGCGATCTTTATACGGTGTTGTTTATTCGCCCTTTCAGCTTGTTTTTTAGTTAACCTTCACATTTGAATTGTCAGTATATGGTAGTTGTGTTCCTGTGATAGACCACGTAATCATGAATACAGTAGACGCATATGGTGATAACATAATTTGGCAATCGATACAGAAGGTATACATTTACCTGACAAACTCTTTAGTTGTGTGACCACGTGTGAAGTATTCCCACCAAGGCGAACACCATGCTTTGCTTTTTGAAGCATTAGGTCATATGATAAAATGGCGAGGCAGAAACCTTTCCGGGTGATCACGATACAAAATACACTGTCTGATGATATTTATGCAAATGTTTTATTGCTTCTCTTCTCATGTTCTATACTACATCGTATGGAATATAATATGCAATTCCGTACATAGTAGAAGACAGCTACTAGCTTGACAATATATGAAAATGTTGTTTACATGAATTGTCACAGCCAAATAGCTCTGTGGAAATGGAGTAAATGCTTTATCCTCATACGTGTTATATGCATATCACTGGTGGACGTCTCTGGGTTCGCCTTTCGCTTTCTCTCGCTCACAAGAAATATTTCATGAAAGTTTTAACTTAGGCGTTTATATTTTTCCACCACAATCTTCTCTTATCTGTAGTTTGCTGATATTATACATTACGATTTTTTATTTGATGTGTACTTTTATGTCAAGTCAATATGCAAATTCCAAGTCCCAGCACAACTGTCTATAAATGCTGATCTAATGTCGATATCGTTCTGAGAATGGATTGACATTGATTGGTCGATCATTGGTTGAAGTTGGCTTAATGTAGTTTATTATTTCCGATCAATAATTGCTTGGTTGAGTGTAGATAAGATCTCGGCATTCGGTGTTTTGTTCACAAAATGTATCAATGCAGATAAAGCACAAAAAATATTGTGGTTGTGGATATTAGAGTCCCCGAAAAAGTGAGTCGATGATGCAATTTTCTTTTTTCTTCTTTCTAATTCCGAAGTTAAATGTCACCTTTTTCATACATTTTGTACCAGTTTTTATGGGTGTACTCTGATCAAATTAGATGGTGGTGATGTAGAGAGACTATATACAGCCTGGTGGAAATGCATTCGTAGAATATGGAATGTACCAATAACGACTCATCGGGTAATAATGGAACATCTTGCGGGTAAACAATGCATTTAATCGCAATTGTTAAGTCGTTTTCTCACCTTTTATCATGGTATACTTCGTAGTGGTAATCCTGTCATATCCAACTGTGTCAATTTTTGTCGTTTATCAAACTTAGGCTGCTGGTATCAACAGAAGAATACTCTCATACAAACTTTAATTTGGATAATTCCCGCTTTTCACAGTTAAATTTACATAATTTGAAGAAAATTCTATCGAGCTCATTATGTGTAATGAGAAATGCGCTTCTGTTGGTAACACAATTCGTGAGTTATGTCTTATTGGAGACGGTGTGCTGCTTTTCGGTGATGAACAATTTTATGACATCAATTTTATCCACAAGATATGTGTGAGCTGATGACCATGACATTCCACTCGAACTTCTGCACTATTTGCTGTTTATGTTATGCACCGTTCTGAACGAATGTACACCAGAACGAAATAAGTGATAAATATTGACAGTGAGGATGATTTGTAATATGCCATCGCACTGTATAAATGAAAGATACACAGACTAGACCAAGTTCTACTCTCAGCATCCCGAAATACAACATGCAGCATGAACGGCGGTGGTTAACTGTGCCAACGAATAAGTGGTATGTTCATGTATGGACGATTGATCCAGAAAATCACACAAGGTGGTAATGTGCATTGAAACGGGAATGAAGTATACATATACACTTATGTCATAGTACAGTAATACCAACAAAATCCTCCTTTTTAGCGTTCCCATTTACACTGTGGCGATACTGGATGCACTAACGATCGTTAGTGCATCCCGTAATGGCGGACAGTAAACACGGTTAGTTTGGTTTTTAACCGTATTTTATCAAATGAAAGGTCCATTTGTGATAAATGGATACCTCGAAGGTAGCTTAGTGTTTTAGTCAAAGACATGCGTAGATATTTCAAGCAGATCATGCTTTTTTGTTGAGATATGTTGAGGAAAAAAAATAGCAAGTTGGAATCAATTTTAAAATCAGCCAAATTTAGCATTCTTGTTTGTCACGCAAACTTGAAAGTACATCTCGAGATAGTCGGGAATATATAGGAAATATGCACAGTTCGACAACATATACTTAGAAAATTGCCTTTAATCGTTCATGAAAACAGTGGATAGAGAATGATCGGCCTGCCTACATTGCCGGTTACCACAGTATCTAGACAAATACCAATGACGTCATGAGACAGTGTGTAGAATTCGCCCTCAAGGCGGGCCGCTATGAGGAAAAAATTGATGCGAGATTGACTGGCCCGAGTATGAATCTTGATTTGGCAACTAAATTTAGGCACGTAATACACATTTTCAGATTCAAATTTTTACGATTTCTCATTCTATAGACAAAACAAAGCTACTGCAGAATAAATACATTTTGTCAATTCTAAAAGTGATTATAGCTTTCACCAACGACAAAAGTGAGATTCCCTAACGATATAGGCCTAATACGTGTATATTGTATTAGGTCCATATCATACACCATTGTGAGTTCGTTGATTTATGTGACATCAATTAGCGAATGTCACATTAAAAATAGGAAATGTGTACTAGATCATCTGTACACATCAATACATGTCAAATGGTACTATATTTCACGTTTAACATTTAAATAACGTATATTTGAATTAATAAAGAAAAGATCGTTAGGGAATAATCACATGTTCGTTAGGGAATCTTCGATTTTACAAAAACAATCGTTAGGAAATCTTTCGGCTTTTTTTCAGTCGAGTTTGTCATGCTCAAACCAACATAAATCGCCATGTATTTGCAACGAACGGTTGTTTTGTGCGCATAAGAATCAGCAGATGTAGGTGTGTATCGATCACAATCGTAATTGTCGGGAAAATGAAGAAAATTCAAACGAACCGCGAGTGGTGTTCGCCATTGCGGGATACACTAACGATTGTTAGTGCATCCAATCTCGCCACAGTGCATTTAGGTATATTGATATATGCCTTGGCGGCAACAGCCAACATGTTGTCGTGTTGACATGTACACACAAATGGCACGCTTCATTGAACGGTACGGGGGCCTTGTATTGTGGCTTAAGATAAGGCTTTCACCATGAATATGTTGTGTATCAAAAAAAAATTCCAATGAATAAAAATGTCTTTCCCTACTCATCCAACAAACATACCTATATAAAGATATAATTGATGGAATTATTGTATTCTTTGCAAATAATCAATACATTGAATTTTTCAAATATGCACACAAAATGTGAGAATGAACGTCTCCAATAACTGACCTGGGGATTCCACAATTGTAAACAGCATTTCGTCGCTGGGCAATCAAAAATATATCCACGATGATCTACAGAAGATGTACTACAACATCCGAGCAATATTTTGTTGTCATACCTCAACAAAATCACTGTATATTCTTCCAAAAGTGTCACTATTTCAGTCTACGGCAAACCCCAAAATCAATATGGCTCGTTGCAAATCAAGTAAAACTACTTTTAGCACAGATAAAAGAGTTTCAACGTGCGTGCGGGTTGTGTCCTTTTGGATAATCTATTGCGATGTCTGTCCTGATTACACCGTGTTAAAAAGCTAATATTGCATTACTTTTGGTAATACCATTTTGAAATATATTACATAATACCATGTCTGGCTATCGATTTGAGTGCATTTATATCTATGCGCGTTCTATTCTCAGTCCATGGACCAGGGATATATGTACTCTTCCTGTCCATGTGCGAAGCCCTAGTTCACTGTCGATACACAGGCGATTACTCTCATGCTGTTATAAAGAAAATTGTTCCAGTATTTTCTTTAAAATGTTCAAATTCTTCGCAAATCAGTACTAAGGACTTGGCGAGGTAATTGAGAACCCTCATCTAGGTTTCAATTATTTGAGAGACTCCCTCGCGATTACCGTTCGCCATTTGTCGCAAATCCAGTGTTATTGCAATTTGCCATTCAAATCAATGGAACATTTGTTACCGCTGCGCAAATTTCTCGCAATTTGAGTTTCATCGCGATACGGGTGTTCGTACTGTGTAAACTGCACTGGGCTATAAATTTGGAGAAGGTCTATATGTATATGCCATGGAAGCACCGCAGATGAACGCATTTTCAAAGAATTAGTGCATTATGCGTACATACGAGAGCGGTGAAACTCAGTGAGGATGTAATAGACACGCGAAATATCAGGAATTCATACTGTATTACCATTGAATCCATATGACATGGTCAAATGCATAGACGTATGCTTGAAATTTTTCCTCTTTGTCTCTTTCTCGGGCATGTTACATCCAGAACTAATGAACTTGATCCCGCCCACTCATCATTTCGCGGGCAATACAGAGAACAATGTATGACTATTATTGAAGATAAGTTGATGATATGGCAACAGAGTGGATCCCTTCCACTATTTTTGTTTGTTCATTTATACCATTCTATACCCTGTTTACAGCTTGGAGTGTGACCACGCTGTATAATAATACTAAACTCGACCACCTGACCCTTTTAACGTGCGTGAGACATTGTGAATTTTGTTGACAATACACACAATTGAGTATTAGCACTTTCCCACTTGACTCAATGGACCTAGGCCCATACATATATTACATATGTATTATAATTCCCAAACAATTCGTCCCACAAATCTCCCATTATATCGTGACTATCTATTAGAAATGTGGCCTACTTACCTGTGTTTTGCCATACACAGATGTACATCAGTTAAATTAAGTCATATTTTTGTTTAATTAGGCCTATATTTGAATGTGGCTTACTATGTGTTCGTGCAAATGAATCAGTGCAACATCTGGCTATACGTGGAGCTCCTAGATTGTTGTCATACGTAATCCTATACACTGGAGAAACCAATCATGCGTTGCTTTATAAACAAGATGTTAATTTCCTGAAATATGATATACAAGAACATGGATACACTGAAGGAACATACCATTTGATGGCTGATTAGATGAAGACACTATTATATATCACCACTTTTTCTACTGGAATCGTTTAGTTACGTTTGTCAATCAACTCTCCAAGCAACCGTGCACGGGCGAAATGTAACGGGCACAGTACCGTATGAACACATGCGGTACATGTACCGAAATATTTTTTTAATCTATTTTTTTCTCCTTTTAAACCGTAATATTATTATATTGGAATCACGTCGTGCTTACTGGTCAACTACAATTTTGATTGATGAATGTGTGAATATAGAATGTTTTTTCTGATTAGCCTGTACATATTCAGCTGTCTGGGTTTTATTGGTGTATGATTGGGAATCTTTCTGCTAGTCCTTGGGTAGGCAGCATACTGCGGCAGCATAATCTCGCCTCGTCATTAAATATGACATGATTCCAGTTTTGCAGTGATCCCTGACCCACTGTAGACGTCGCTACGCGTACACCTATGGCGTTGTGCCACTGTACTCTCAAGGCCCTGGCTGGCATGGAACGGCCACCAGTACACAGGCGAATCAACAAATGGTCCTGTCTTCTTGTTGTCTTAATAGGACGTCCTGAGCGAGATCCAGGAGTAGGCACACCTGTCTCGGCGTTCCTCTTCAGGATCTTGCTGACTCCCCCCCCCCCCCCCCTGTGTGATGTTGTTTTGCCTGGCTATCTCAAGTCTGTTTTAGCCCATTACGTCACAGGGTAACCACTCCGTGACAGACTGCCGCACTGGTTTGACGCACCATTACTTCAGGAATCTGTGTTTAAAGTTTCGTAGCTCCAAGTCAAGGAGATCCTGGGATATGCACATAAGTGTGACATGCTTGGCTGAACATCAGATCATGTAACAACTTCATGATGCTTATCAATTTGAATCTATGACACAATATTTCATCAGTTTACCTACCCAACCGATATAGTCCATATTAAATGTCAACCCTGTAACATTGAGGGGAACCCACCTGTAATGACATCAAGTGATGCCACCTGCTGTTATAGTTTCTGCCATGTAAGTGTTACACATTCGTTCAAATTTGCTTGAATTGATCCAATTATTCGCGGCTGAAAAATGCTTTATGTTGAATTGCCTATACAATTTTAATTATTTATTTACGAACAGTTCCAATGCAAATAGAAAAGCATATATTGCAAAATCGCTACGTGCCCGCTGATGTATTATTTCGAGTCAATGTATAGATAATTTTTCTCATGATCTCATACTTGGAATATTAGAAACATATACCAAAAAGTATAGTGTACATTTTAGCACAACCAATGGTTAGCCTACTATCAGCCAGAACGACGCGCAGCATCTGAGATGGCCGTCATCCACCCTCGGGTCGAAAATCGTTTGGACATCTTTTCAACGAATAATTCGAAATGTCCCACAACTTATCCCTTTAGGCGTCGCGAGATGGATATGAGATGGATACTCTATCTCATATCACAGTATCTGATGAACGATTCTTCATCCGATGGTGATATATAAATGTTAAACAGAATATCCTAATTCCGGCCCATTCTGTTGTGTATGACAGCAAGTCAAGGATAATATGCCAGAGCATGCCAATTTCCAGATCCATGATTCTGAAGAAGCCTACGGATCCGATCTCTTTTTATCCAAAGAATACTGACGTCTTCAGGGCATACAACCAGTGCGTAAGATAGTTACATCTACTGTACACCTAATGGAGTTAGTATATAACTGTCTACCATCCGAATGAACAATTTAGATCTACTGTACACCTGATGGAATTAGTATATAACTGTCCACCATCCGAATGAACAATTCAGATATTTAAAACGAACCCAACAAAATAGTGTACATCATGTAAGTGTACTGAGTCCACAGTCGTAACATTGACCCGATGTCATGAATACATGTATATTCAAATATTTTTCGCCGCAATGATAGCCTGTCCTCGAAAATTTACATTTGATAAGTTTGTGCTATATGTACTTTTGTATATATGTAGACATGTGCTGTATTTATTTTAGCCTCCAAAAAGATATATTGAACACGATAACGTTAATGCAACATATTTGAATGGGTATAATAAGAAGAATTACTAGATTGGTGTCAGTGAAACCATCGACTTCAAAGAATCAAATAACTAGCAACCATGAATGAACATTATATTCGGTCCCTGCTTATTTTAAGAGGAAATGTGATGTTTTCAACAGGGTAGATCCATGCCCCCGTTTTGATCACATAAGGAAATCTTACCCTTTGCAGTCTTGATGCCCATCATTAGAGTCTTGATGTTAATCAATATAGCAAAGATTATCGGATGCGAATGGCTCAGTGGTGGAGCTTTTATTTCACAAGCGTTCGTGGGTTCGATCTCAAGTCTCGCACAATTGGCGAACTTTGCACCCAATATAATATCCTTCAATCCAGAGATGACTTTAAACTCGGCGCATGACGGCGCTGCGATGGTTTTATTGGCAATGGATATGGGAATCATCTATCCTGTTTTGCTTCATGTCGGTAAAAATACCGACAACGCATCACACGACATGACCACAGACAGACAACTAAAACATCGCAATCAGCTGATTTTAGAATAATGTAACAGCGTTCGTTATCAGTATTTCCAGTCATCTAGCCAACTTCCAAAAACACAGGGAAGTTGATGCTGTTATGTCGACCCGTATGTTGTCTACAGTTTTTTCACATATCTTTTCATATACACATCATACAAACATTGATGTCAGGTGGCAATATGTCGTACATAGATGATAGGATACACGTATTGTTGTTGTTTAGTACCATTAAACTGTTTGTCCTTGAACTTATGGGCACAGAGGCATCACTGCTTTCTAAATATGGTGATAAAAATATCGTTGAAGGATATTGCTTCCTAGCTAACAGTGCCATGTATATATATATATTTGGACGAAACCATCCTGGTGATATCAGACGCACATATTGGAAATATTACACTGCGCAAAGCAATCAAATATGTAGAAAATCAAATATGTAGAAACCTGATAGAGATTAAATGACAAATTGTTGGATATAGCCGTCTAATATTAGGGAACATTATTACTCATTTTAGATGGATTAGCCAAGTAATCTAAAAGTACAGAGAAATACTGTCCGACTTCTTTACGTACTCTATATTCATTTATCTCGATGAATGTAGGTGATTATTATTTCAAATAAATTGGTTGAAATGGACATTGTGTTTCACATATACATGTATGGCTTTCATCACTTCGTAAAATAAAATTCCAATGGTGTGAGCCTGTTGCGAATTGTGGACAAAATCGGATGGGATATGAATTCCTTTGTGTCAGCAAAAATATACAGGTACCCAGACTCATCGTTCAGGCTTAGACACCCGCTTCTGTAGGACAGTGCTATCTCGTCATATTGCAATGACAATGACACATCTCACATCTCTCACAAGTACGTGAGCTAGGTGCTCTACATTCACAAATCATTAATACAATAGGCACTCCATTGAGTCCATTCAAGACAATCAATAAAATGACTGATTTACTTTTTTCTCGTGACTGCCATCATATCAACTGATTTCGGTGAGATCTTGAATACTAATCCCCGAATTGGGTGTGATAAATGAATGTGAGCGTAACATAGCATGCAAATGATTTCACAGAACTTGGTCTTGAATATAGATCAAAATATACTTGTACATGATAAGCATGTTGTCTTGTTTCGGGAAATATTCGAGGCGGACAAAATCTACTCACACAATATTTCGGCCCTGCTGTGGAACAAGTTCGTTCCATATAATAGGTGTGGAGTTTATGGATTTTTGAACACATGTAACAAGCAACTAAAATGGACACAAAAGTACCCACCGACATATTTCATTTATTTCCAAATTTATCAGTTATGTCTTCACCCAGAAATCTGAAGTATCATTCCGTCATCCAATAATACATACTTGTTTGTAAGTATGTATTCTAAATACCATTAAAAATACCATGTCTTGTTTTGTATGAAAGTGTGAACGTGAAAGAAAACTGTTCTGCTGATTTGACCCGTGACCCTGTGGTAGACACTCATGCCAGAGCGTGTTGTTTTGTCCATTTATCGTCACACAGTGCCTTTGTATTGAACACGACCGGAGAAGTGGGAGGAATGACTGATAGCATCATGTGACACGATGTGATGACATGTTAGACGTGGTATTTCAGAGGATACTAACAGTAATACACGATCCCTAAATTTCATTGATAAAATTCACTGAAAAACTGTCGATTTCAAGATATAATACCGTTATATCAAAGCGACACAATTTTACCGTGATCTTGCTTTCTGTCGTGTTTCATGTGAGCATTTGGTTTGCTGTTGCTCAAAATGCAATAGCATACCAATGTGATGTACCGATAGTACACTTACGTGTAAATCATTCTATATGCATGTTATACCCATACGCCAATGCATCATCACTGATAAGTAACTGTCACTGTTGTCTTTTTCGATCGGGACTATGGTATAAAATAACATATCCATTCTGAGAACCAATATCATCATATTTCGTTACTATTAATAATAAGGGGGCATATTTCCGCATCATGGCACTCTCATCGTATGTATGACGGGAGTGTACTGTTCAATGAATGGCTTACTGAAGAGTTGAGATTATGTGTTTACGATACGGAATAGTCAAAACTGGTCTGCTTGATTAATTGGAACTACGCCCCAGATATGGTGCAAATCCCAAGGGTGTGGTGGCGTGTTAGACCAAGGGCGTATTCACCGTGAGAAATCATGTGGTATATATCTGCTTTGTTTTTCTTTCTTGTCATACCGGTACACTCTTTATTTAGCATTACACAGCTTTAAATGTAGTATAGAACTAAGATAACAACCTTTCGCTCATGGGCACATTGTTTTCGACAGTTTAAAACTCGAGCACTGTCGGTATTTGTCGCACTACTAACTAATCGGCTAACTCATGCCTGGGTATTGGCTTCAGATTTGCTATACAAATATGCACGAGTTGGTGGACATGTGTGTGAGAAACTGATATTTTCCAAATGCCACGCCCAGCCACTTGGGTGTCATTGTGCAGCTGTCAGGGGGATTAGTACAAAGAGATGTTGATGAATCGGTCGTGAAAACCACTAATTCAGTATTGTAAGGGTATGCATCATCTGTCAGCTGACTTCTGCATGCATGGTCCTTTGTGAGCTTCCTATTTCATGGAATATGTGTGTTTTGATATTTGTTCCTTCGGCTGGTAATCTGCATGGCCCAAGTACCGTACACTGCTCCTTAATACTACTCGTTCACTGAAAACATACCATTTAATCCGTCTCGCACCTTTTTAATCCTTATTGAATATAGAGGACGGCGCAGGATATGATACTTGGGCCATTAGTGCGAGACCTCTGGGTATTTCTGAAACGTTGGTCAAACAGGATACGAAAAAACTTACATGCGTACCATGTTGCTTTAATTACTGTTGAATTTCGTGACATGGACCTTCGCATTTAGGTTTGGAGTGAATATTATATGTGCGTCGACCTGTTAACGACCTAAAAAAAAAAGAAAAAGCAACAACAAAAACTATACCAAAACTACTTCCTGGTAATTTGCTTCTATTCAGTAGTCTCTTATTAGAAATGATTATTTTTGATATGCTAGCTTTGGTATATGTGTGACTGAGAAGTTCTCACGACAATAATTGCTACGCCATATAGGCGACACCTCTTTCAATTAATCTCACGACAACAATTGCCATGACATATAGGCGACACCTCTCAATTAATCGTAAATAATAAAGTTCACTCTGTGCTTAGCATTTCATCGTCATGCCATAACACACAGTTCATCAATGCTCTTGGACAATCCAAAATATTCCCATGCCCTCTAACTCCGCTGGATAGTAATCTCTGCAGTATTGTCAAGATAACGTGTTTTGGTGATGCTAAACCAACATTAATTCAACAGTTGAAACTCGATGTGTGATCTCGTCCATAACCGACCACATTATCTGTGCCATTATCGAAAATATCTGTTGAAGGCAGGAACTCGGAATGTTGCTCACATTGACCATGTTAAGCGTTGAACTGTACTTTGACTGTTCATGATGTTGTAATTTTCAATATTCTACTATGAATTATTATTTATTACTCTCTATCAATACACTACAAGCATGTTTTTTTCGATATAGTATATATATTTTTATAATGTCGGGATTAATATCATCTTCACCATGATCTCATGCCGATATGCCGATATAATTTGTGATGTTAAGAGTGGGCTGTTTTTATGAGTTTGTCAGGATACCCCAAAAACCTGTGCTGCAATTTTGGGAACAGTTGGATTATAGATTGAGTGAGACATACTGGTGCCAGTTATGGAAGTTTTTGTCTAGTCGATCTCGTTATCAGGCCGCCTGAGCAGGTATCATGTAGATGTAATAATGTGCTTTCTGGTATGTGATCACAGGTGTATTCCAATTACACTGCAATCAATATGTACAGGCCAAGGTATTTAAGGATTGATTGCATGTGATCGTCATGAACCTGGCATTGACCAGCTGTCCAATCACTTATAATGTAAATACAAAAGTAACAACTTCATGAATTTACACACTTCCAATCAACGTGAAACTTTGCCTTTCTGATTATTAGCCATCAAGGATTACTAACCGAGACTCTGTTTCTTACTAAGCAATGTTAAATTTGTTGAATTCATCGTTTTCATATGTCATTTTCCGACCTATTTCTCAGTCTACAAAAATACACTCACAACAGGGCGAGCGAAAGGATTATGATGTGCAGCAAATAGCTAGTGAGGCCAGTAAAACTCACAGGTGATATGCACTCGGGTGCACAGAGGTGTTTGCGATTATGAATGTTCAGCTCATTGTATTCATCTCACAGAAAGTATAGCCCTAGATAGCCTCATTATTTTGACGACAACAAGGAATTAATATATGCAACAGCCAGTGCTTGTCAAGCAGAACACTCGAATCTTCGTTTTGGTGAAACGTATAAAATGATTTATCTAATCATCAAATTGCACAGCTTTCGTGATATCATTTATGAAACCATGTCTCGGTTCATCATCCCTGGGTATATGTGTGTGTGTCAGCCAAGTTTTAGGTCGGGGGATTGTATCGTTTTGGTGATTTTGTTACCTTTACTTTCACATTACAAGTCAATGGAAAAGTGCCCCAGTGCAGTCACCGGTAAGTTACGTGCAATCACACCTTAATAGTTGTAAAATGCGAGTTTCCTGTGGAGGAATACTATACATTTGAATAACATTGAATGCATGATACTGTTGATATAAATGTGCTATAATAGCTATATTTGATGAAAGAGTGTGTGATATTGTGCTCCTCTAAAAGTTACATTTCCTGGGAAGCACAGTATCACAGTGCGCAATCAGTTTGAAGATTTGGTCACTGGAGGTGGTCCTTTTCTGCAAATTTCATGGAAAACAGGCAAGGTAAATTTTAGGCTGTTCAGTTTGGTGATGCAAAGGCATACTAAATCCGAAGAACTACTCAATAGAATATTGTAGTTACGTTCAATATACTCAAAACGGATTTTTAGCGGCGATTAAACAATATGACAGCAGATATTTTTTTATGCAGAGCGAGCACAATGTAAACATTCCCCATTTATCACCCATTTCACACCCAAACGTATCAATTGCTCCGTTATATTTGACTGTGTCACGCCTCAAATTTGACATTAGATCAGCGATTCAACACTTTATCGTAAGCATACGCTAGAACCATGGGGGTTCCTCTGATTTTGACAAAATCTATTTGTTCTTGTGGTTTGCCGAGTCCCATATGAGATGCAGATGTGACCCACTATGCGATGCATCACTGACCCACAAGGGGATGAAGAAATGTACCACTATTTCGGTCCATGAAATTCGTTTTTCTTTGTAGAAAATCACCAATTTACTAATTTCATGTTATTTTTTCCTAATTCAAAACTTCTAGAATGGAATAGTACACGAATAAACGTGTCATCGAATATTAGTGTGTTATAATGCAATAAACTTGCATGTGATGGTTAACAATCATTAACAGTTCAGGAACGCGTACAAGATCACAATGGAAGATCTAATAACCTGTGGATATTGTGACAAGTCACATCATGCGTTTTCAGTATTAAAGTATTTCATTAAAGTCCAACTAAAGTCAGGATACTCATTTTTGACAGATTATAGAGTGAATCTCACGAATTATTATAGTTTTTACAGTATGTCAATATCTCGATTATTTATGAAGATATGACAGTTTTAGTGAAAATGTTGGGCTAACTTTCTTGTGCCTAATTAACTATTATAATGAATAATCATGACATCACAACAAGTTAATAAGGTAATGAAACGTCTATTTTCAAATATGTACGATGATAACATGACCTTTATTTGGCATGTGCTCTATTTGGCATGAGATATAATCAGTATTCAATTTCCATAATTGGTTGCCAAGGTAACTATTCTCGAGATATGACCCATAGCAACCATGGTTGCTAGGGGCCCAACGCCCTGAATGTTGAATTAGGTACCATAAAACCGGTGAAAATGTGGATAAGAGCCTTTTCTGAAATCCATTGAATGATTTTAAACGTCATTTTGCTTACCAGTCCCGAGTTAAGTCCCCTAGCAACCACGTCGCTATGGGCCATAAGTTAAATATGGTTGGCATGGTGACCAGACACATCTTATGGGTGTGGTATATTTTCTATCATCATTGTTATATTCGCATTATTCAGCAATACTATGCACGGATCAGTCAGAAAAGGGCTTTGAAAGTAGCTAATTAAAGTGACTTACATGTGTGACGTTAGGAATATTCATCATAATAGCTAATGGGCTTCATAATTCAAGTACAAATATTTTTAAAAATTGACACAAAATTGGTAATATCTCGAGAACGGTTAGAGATATTAAGGTTCTGTAAAAGCCAGCATATTACCTTTTGCATTTTCTATCGCACAAAGTATAATAACTTGAAATTCATTCTGACTTGAGTTAGACTTTAATCATCACCCAGAACACTGGGTTAAAATGAGAGTATCACAGTTGTGTGAACAGAGTGGACGGACCATGCAAGGTGCACTCAAAGACATATGGAGTTTCAGGGGCCACATTACAGAACAAAATATATTCTGTAGAGGAGGACCTCTCCGTTAACGTGAGTGAATTGACTATAACTCCTGGGACGAGTCCAGCAGCCAAAAAAACAAACAGTTCATGAGGAAGCAAAATCATTGAAGAAGAAAAATTTATTCGGAAACAGTTATGATGATGCAGGCAAATCTCATACTTCCTTCACTCCCCAGGACGAAGAGTTACAGGCAATTGTCGAAATGTTACCAGAGATGTTGTATGTTCTTCGACAACATGGTCTTCTTTGGTGCTCATTTCCTGGTCTAATGAGACTTTTCAAACCATGCACCATGATAACCATCACTCGCAAGTTTATTGCATTATAACACACTTATATTTAATGACACGTTAATTCGTGTACTAATCCATTCTAGAGGTTTCGAATTAGGAAAAAATAACATGAAATGAGTAAATAGGGGATTTTCTACAAAGAAAAACGAATTTCATGGACCGGAATGGTGGTACATTTCTTCAGCCCCTTGTGGGTCAATTATGCATCGCCTGGTGGGTCAGATCTGCATCTCATATGGGACTCGGCAAAACACAAAAACAAATAGATTTTGTCAAAATCATAGAAACCCTCATGGTTCTAGCGTGTGCTTACGATAAAGTGTTGAATCGCTGATCTAATGTCAAATTTGATGCATGACACAGTCAAATATAACAGAGCAATTGATACGTTTGGGTGTGAAATGGGTGATAAATGGGGAAATTTTACATTGTGCTCGCTCTGCATAAAAAAATATCTGCTGTCATGTTGTTCAATCGCCGCTAATAATCAGTTTTGAGTGTATTGAACGTAACTACAGTGTTCTATTGTGTAGTTCTCCGAATTTAGTATGCATTTACATCACCAAGCTGAACAGCCTAAAATTGGACTTGCCTGTTTTCCATGAAATTTGCAGAAAAGGACCACCTCCAGTGACCAAATCTTCAAACTGATTGCGCACTGTGAGTATGTGCTGGTTTGTAATTATTTCATGACCAATTTGCAGTATCGAAGTTTCGGGACTTATACGTCTGCTACTTCCAAACAGAAACTTGCATGGTATTTCATTCTGTTCCGCCATTTTCCCATCCTTCAAGTCTCTGTGACTAATACATACACATAAAAATCGCGCATTGTGGGGTAACCGTATAGCAGATAAATATATGATTTATTTCATGAATCCTGTCATGATAGTGAATGTACATGGTTTTTTCTACAGCTCTTAACTTCGTGAAAAACGCCAACAAAGTAAACCTGCCACTCTATTTGAAGAGATAATACGTCAGAAGAGATAATACGTCAAGGGAATTCATCTGTGATTACATCACGTGGTGCCAGCTGCTCCCATGGTTACTGCAGTGTAACTAGTACAAATTCATTTCTATTCAGGTCAAAAATTGAATTGTTATTCTGCTGTGTCAACAGTAGCTGTGGTTTTATCAGGTTCGTGAAGAATTTTCTGTAGCAATGAATTACATGTACATATAGTAATGAATTGCTTGTAATACCACTACAAATTTTGTAGTAATGAACATGTACGGACTGATGGTTGTTAAATGTCATTGATGGCCACATGGCCGAGTACCGATGTCTTCTAAAAACTGGCGCACTGGTACGCTGGCGCAGTGTAAAGCGCTGTGAGGCGTATTACGCATACACGAAATAAGCAGTGTTGTTGAATGTAAACGCCTTAAGGTCATGTATTTGCGAAACACGTCTTTTGGCCGTAGTTTTGTTTCGGATTAGCGGGCCAACTTAAAAGTTTGTATGTCTTAATTGGGCATTAAGCCGTAACATTTCACCAAATATCAATCTAAAAAAATGGAAGAGTTGACCAAAAAGCGTGTTTCACTGATACATGAAACTGACTTTAGAAGACATCAACTGGGTACGACTGATATAGTACTACCTCATTAAGTGGAGGTAGTCCGATAATTTCTACACGATTTACAACTCGACCTGTATTTTTGCATCCTTGTGTTCAATACTTGGGCTAGGTCTCGCCAAATGAATGACTATGGTGCGAATAATGACGATTTCTCATCATCTCAACGGGCACTATTCAAGACTATTTTGCGATTCTAAGAAGATGCGATGTTCACTTATGTTCATTAAATTCTTCATCATGGTGATCTTTAGAGCATCGGGACTTGAAGGTCATTGTTTTCATCATTTAGAGACACTGATGTCATATTGCTGTCCGTGAATGTGCATGCGCAATCTTCTCTGGAGGATCTTACTCGAGTGTAAATTGAACGCACCTATGTGTGAGCGAGGTGTTCTTTTTCTATCTATGCTCCATACTGAGATGTAAAGTATGTAGGCTATCAAGTCATTCCATTACAGTTGCCAAGTTGGCCCCTTTGAGGATTTTTAGAGCCGAAAAACAAAATAGCCGCCACCAAATATCACTAACTTTACTTTAGTTGACAATTTCGTTTTCAAGCTACCATGAAGTCTATGACCAGGTTCTCATGATCAAGTAATCTTATTATCATATTATTGAACTGACATATATATGACAGCCTGTCAGATTGTTTGTTTTAACAACTCGGAATTTTTAGTGTTTGGTTGTTTTAGTTCTAATTCAATTTGGTTTCAATTTAGTGTTGCTTGTGGTTATAGCTCCATTCATACACGCTTGAATATATTTACATATAAAGTTATAGTAATATTACAAACGTCATCCCACTCACACTACCTAAGAATTGCACATAAATCCATTGAGTTTCAGGAGTCTCAGGCAATCTCTTTGTCATCGAATCGGCCACTTCTCTAAACCAACCATTTTTGGTTGCTCGATTTGGGGAACTTTTACTGTATCTTCCTCGTCATCATAAGCGGCGAAATAGAATGCATGCATTCGAAGCTTTTACGTGCAGTGATTCATCAAAGTATTCGAATTACACTCCATTCATGGTATGAAGAACTGTACTTCCCTGAAACCAAAAACTAATTTTCATAATATAACTGAGTTCTATAATATATGGGCTTCCCGTACTGTAGCTAGCAATATGCACAATATTCATTAACACACACAAGTAGAGCGACCTTCATACTAATGACGGTGAGCATGATTTTGCTGAGAAAAATAAATAATGTTTTATGCAACATTAAACTATATACCGCGTGAGTCACGAATCGTCAACAAAAATACACATCAGTTCTATATGTGTGTACCTGATATGCCTTTTACCATCATGTCATGACAATGACGAATAAATAATTTGGATAATGAGCTAGGTGTTCAAAGAACATAGTTGTGGTAAAATCATATTTCGTTCAAAAGCATGTTCTTAATATTCGTGTTTCAATTCCTAACTTTACAGTAGCTAAATTAGTTCGTCAATAGTTATATAAGTATTTTTTGGAGTGTTTAGTTTCGAATAAACCAGGCCAGAGCAATCATGGATTAAGGTCATTAAATATTTTAAATATGATCATTATACTGTGGGAGTATACTAGTTCCGCAATGCAACTGACAGTGTAATATACTTGTACACCGGTGTCATAGTACTACGAAGCATACAGCGCGACACTGAAATTTGCACGCTGTTCTCAAAACTACAATCTTTATGCTACTGAAAGGGGTGTAAATGTTAGACTTGACATAAATTGGTTGGTTATAGCCATCAGATCTTTGTCGAACTAGTGTGATGCTCTCTAAATTATCCACGATTGTTCATATGTAGAGATCACAAGCGAGGTTGTAATAGATATATGATATCGTAATAATGTCGATATGATGTTGACATGATGTGCATATGATGCCGATATATGGCACCGATGCAAAATCGTCACTAAGGGATTACCTGTGAGTGAATCAGTTCGATCACAAATACATGTACATAAATAAAATCAGACACATTCATATCCACGTTACCCATTTCTGTTTGGTTGTTGTATTTATGGTGTTTACATACCAAGTTCATGGAGAATTGACTACAGATTGCGTGACAATACAATTCACCTTCGCAAGGCTGTGTTGCCTCTTTTGATACATTTTCAATCTTTGCCCTCCCTCAGAGAATGTTAGCCGCACTCAATAATTTGCATACCAGTTTGACAAATTATTCGAATCTATTAGAAATGCACCCGTGTAAATGCACGACTGTGATTACTTTAAGTAATGCCACCTGCTCCAGGGAGATAATTATTTACCATGGACCCATTCTGGAAATTAGTTACTCTGAAGACAGTTCCTCCCGTATCAGACAGTCTAATAGTGATCGACCATAAATATGAAAAGCTGTTCATATTTCCCTAATAAGAATGTGCGGCATTAACAACTCATTAGTAGATATATGTATACATTTCGCTTTATGTTTCCTGGATTGCTTATTCTTGAGGTATTGTTAACAAAATATCGACGTTTTGTTAGACAATACATCGAGAAAAGCCATTCAGAAAACAATTTCTCCCCATAATCAGACCCTAGACAGAACAAGGAAACTGTATATTTGAGTTCGTTATGACGGTACTGATAGCCATATATAGCATGTAACCATATCGTCATGAACACGTTTTCCTCCTGCATCATATATTAAAATCTTTTTTTCCTGGGCATTTCACTCATGGTGCTGGCCAATACATCTGAAAACCACATCAAATATAAACACAAGGTACCTACAGCTGAATGAGCAGTATTCAACGTACATTGTACTCCAACTACCGTAAGTACATTGCTTGATAACGGTTCGAACATTGGGATAGTAGAACTAAATCCCAAAATATAACACATTTGAGATTAAAATGAAATGTCTATAGCCACTTGTCTCAAATCACTGGGTTTTCAATCCTCTGATCTCCAGAGGAAGGCGACACACGAGGAAACTATCGAAACAGCTGTCGACTTAGCTACAAGAGCCTAATGGTTGTATAGTTGGAGAGAGGAATATGTGTTGGCAGGATGTTGCACAGTCACTTTATTCCCGGACACATCGTCTGTTATCAAATGAAAGAATCCAGTTCAGGCCAATTTTGTAATAATTGTAATGCCTCAAAAAAATCACGTAGATTTGCAAATATCCTTTGTGCTTTTTAGCCATTAATGTATTCATCTCACACACCAAATCTGTCAAGTCCATTGTATTTCTATCACAAAGACAAACTTGAACCGGTAACGCACAATAATATAAGCAAATGCAACCTCAAAGGTTAACTTTTGCAAATGAAACCTCAAAGATTATGCTTATATAAAATCTTGGTATTTATTGCACGTTGCTACACTTTGTGAGGTTAAAAAAACCTAAACATGAAAGAATAAACGAACGGTCAGCAATTTTGAGACTTCTGTTGAGATTATACTTTCGCAGTTTTAAATGAGCTACATCAAAATTATATTCAGCAAATGCAACTAGTCTCTGAACTCTTCCAATTCAATTTATTCAAAAATATGAATGGGTTCCTGGTTGTGTCAACGGCATGTTGTAAAATATATCAAATATAGCTCACGTATCTCTAGAATCTGATGTGTCATTGCAATATGGCGGGATATCATTGTCACCCGGAAGCTGGTGTCTAAGCCTGAGCGATGAGTCTGGGTACTGCCCATTGACCTGTCGATAAGATTACAATGTAAGCTAATGAGCATTCATCATCTGATTTCAGGTGTTGTGAATAAAATATCAATGGATAAGTTTGACAGAGATTACAAAAATGAACTCCGTGTTAGATGTGAGTGAGAGAGGAGTGAAAAAATGCATGTGCAAGTTCGAGTATGTTTACTGTCAGTTTTTCAGTCTACAAACGCATACCTTATTATATAGATAAAATGAGAGTTGAAGTATACACATAACTAGTATTCAGCAAAACCCACTATGTTACATAATTTTCGATGGTGTCAAAGCAATATTTGTCAAGCAATAGTTTTCTTTCTTGTGAAAAATGTTTTCTCACGCTATTTAATTACCACTTGTCTCTGCAACAGAAATTGAAAAGTGACAGAACTGTGTCTGGTAGGGTTATTTGCTATTTATATATGATTGTAAGTGTACAAAGTGTCGGAAACACAACGATGACTTATGAAACCTAGTAATTATATTTTGTGCGAACAAAATATTATGCTGTGCACAACAACCGAACAATAAAATTCTTAACCATGGATTAGGCATGCCAAACACTATTAAATATTAGTATATCGGGTTCAAGGACTTTACACGTTATCGATAACTCTGCATAAAAACATTAAAAATAATTTCATGTTAATATGCAAACTGTGTTTGAGAGCAGCATCTAATTAGCAAAGACTGATAAGATTTCAATCTGACTTCAAATACAGACTTCATTGAAATTGAATGAGTGATGTGTGTATTTGATTAGAAAACATTTTTGGTGTTTAATATCCGAGGTCGTTATGTACATCCATATAGCGTAGAGGGAATTCATGAAAATCGTGCATGGGCTAATTTAAGTTTTTAATTGTCAATTGATTGATTAAATTAATTTAATTTAAATAATTAAATTTCATTTTTGGTTAATTTAATTTAATTGCTAAATATTTTAAATTATATCAATTACATTGTAATGCAATTAAGTCACAATTAACCACCACTTGCCCAGCATCAAGCATTAATTAAGGTTGATCATAATATGAGCAACGCAAATAGTTTTGCCAGTTTGCAAGAATGAAACATTGTTATTATTGGTTCAACAAATCACTAATAGTTTCGTTTGGATATTTCCATTACCGATCATATGGTCTGTTCACCAGCAGAGTGACATCGCGAGTTCTCACAAATGTAATAACGCGAAAATTGCGACGCCTATGCCATGTGTGCAACCTTTATGGACACAATATCTTCGGGTTTGTCAGTGCCGTGTTTGTGTAACAGACAATGCAATCGCTGGGTGGCTGTATTGATAGACAACCCTAAGAGAATGGCTGAGCTGCGTCTTCCAGTAGAATGATTGTCAAATGTGACTTCCAAATATGGTGGAACTTGAAACAAACCTGAATGGCTGAAAAACTTCTTTCATGAAGATCGTATAGCAGATCGAATGTTACACACCAAGAAAATTCTTGCTTTGAAATATGTATATATTATCATGACGTAAAGAATTTCCTCGTCAATTGTTTCATCGGTGTGCACAAAACATCAGCCATTGAAACTAGTTGATGTGGATATAAACCTTTTGTACTGGCTTATAGGAAACCGATTTGTGTATATAATGAGTATATAATTAGAATCACGTAAGAACTTAATCCTAAACATCCAAGAATTACACACCCTTTGAAGCTATTAAAATTTGTCTCGAACTCGAAGCGTTGCCAGTGCATGAGCTGGTTTATTACGGAATATTTCACCTCCGTGGCGCCACAAACTGGTGCTGCTCGCGCGACATATTACAAGTCAGCATACACCGACACACGCTCTGCCATCAACAGACCCCTGAACCTACATCCCTACAACACACCGACAGACCAATGTCAGGCGTGATGCCGAATATTAAACGGTCAATGCCTGCACAATTTGTATCAATTTAGTTCAAATAAATGAACGAAGAAACAAATGAGTATCACAGTATGCCATATAATAAGTAAATAAATAAATGAAATTTATATTAAATAGAAAGTTATGTATTCGCAATTCACTGAAATGAGTGATAAAATAGAAAATTTGAAAACTTGGACACTGTGTTTTCCATTAGGTAAACCAAGTTTCCCTGGGCACCTTGAAGCACAACACTCTGAAGGGAAAGATGTCGCTAATCATGCCCTAATCTCGCATGAGGATAGATGTCATGTACATAACATGTCTGAAAGCAGACATTCCAACGCATCTCTTGTAGGTTATAAGGTTTGGCGTCGGCTACTTCTCCGTCACGCGGGCCAGGGAAGCCATACGTTCTTTGACAAAGGATAGTTTTCCAGGCTCCCCGAATGTAAATCACTTTGCAACGACCGCTCGAGAAGGCGAAGGGTGAAATGTGGTTCAGCAATGCCCCTTGCGGTAAAACACGCTCGCTATTATGATGCTGATGATCAGCACGGGAGGCAGGATTGACGAAGATCTACATGAATCACTAGATATACGAGCATATCATTGCTCTATTTAAGCAGAGGTTAATTTACAGGACATTACTTTCGTATGTGGGCAAAATCTGTGCATGAACTCCATTCTCACACTGAAGGTCCAATCCAGCAACAAAATGCAACCTGTCCAATGCCTTGTTTAGCTTTGCTAACAAATCTACAATACCAGAAGAAAGTAATAAGGACGACAGTTCTGCTCAGCATCTCTCACTTCCGACTCCGATGGTTTCCGATGCACTCGCACTTCCGTCTACCCAGCGCGCTGATACGAGTCGCAAATCCCAGGGCTGCGATATACAATGTACCTGCTGCATGCTGCACAAATCATCAACAAAGTCAGTTTCCACGGGCCCATAAACATCACACTGAACATGGCACTTAAAACGTCTTGCAGTTCAAATTCATAAATTAAGTTATGGACGCTGTTATACCTAGAATGTGTGTTTTGTATTTATATTGATTGAATTGATTCAGACTAATTGAACATTCAGTAGCATAGGTTGTTAAGCTGTTATAAGTTGTCATACACGCCTTTATAAACGGTCTTATGAGTGCTCCAACACGGCTTGACAATGTGCCGATAAATGTTCCAGTAAAATATTTTAATTAATTCAACCTAGAGGTGAATTCAGTAATTATATAAGGCCTAATTGCGCATTAGACACCGGAACTTGCTCATACACGGTAAATACATATTCAACCAATATGCAACATTTTAACCAACATGCAACATTTCATATGTGATAAAAAATACACAAAAAAGAGACTAATCATCTTCCTAAACCGAAATCGAACATAGTGTACATAGCTGTCATGTGCTAGTATACCAAAAGCCTTGCAGTTTAGCACAACATAATAGTCAATCGCTTTCAGTATGTGTGGCCGAATAAACTAGTCCCACACTACGAGAGCGCATGCGTAAAAACGTAATTTGCTGGATCAGCTAAAACATGTGGCAATGATGTGTAACGAAAGCAGAGAGTTTGCAGAGAGTATCAGAGAGAACCAGCTTTGCAGAGCGATGATCATCTCAGATTCAATGGAAAACATAAATCAACCACGTGTTTTTTTTTATCCACCAAGTAATTACATTTAAATTACATCATAAACAACTTGGAAGCACTGCACTCTGAAGAGATGTCTCTAAATATCATGCCCCAATCTACAATCCGTGAAGAATTGTAACTTCTACCTTCAAAAACCGACTATAAGCCTTTTCGCTTGTTTCGCATTTCTGAATGAGTTTCATAGTTTGCTGGGCAGTTGTATACCAATTCCATCAGATGTACAGTAGAAACAACTACATTTCACACACTGTATGTCCCTGATGACGCGAGTGTTTCTTAGGATAAACCATTTGGTCGGGCTTCGTTTCTATTGCAAAATGTTGTATTTTACGTTTGCTATTGGTATCATCAAAATTTAGCTGTATTGATGGTAATGCTTATATTCTATAACCACCCTCTGTTATTACTTGAAACTATACTCTTGTTGCAAATGAAATACTAAATATTACCCTCGCCCCGATAGGGGGGGGGGGAGGGTATTGTAATTGGGTCTGTCAGTTTGTTTGTATGTCTGTTTGTTTGTCTGTCCGCGCGCATAACTCAAAACCGAATCGTCCGAACGTCCTGAAATTTATAGAGCAGAAGGGATATTATTGTGGCTCGGTCCTATGCAATTTTTGTCAAAATCAGAAAAAAAAATTGTTGCCATGGCAACGAAAAATGTGAAAATCACATAATTGGCTATAACTCTAGTTCTAATGAATATTAATTTCTCAAACTAATTTTGTTTTTTTTCTTTGGTCAATTCCCGACCCTATGGTGTACGGCCGATGGTCGTACGACGAAAACTCTCCATTATCGCCCGATGTCGAAAAATTAGGGGTCACGAATTCGGTTATTTTTTGCCAGCGACTTTTCAGAGCAAATGCCATCGATCTGAAATTTATAGGGCTGAAGTGTAAAGGTAGTGGCTTGGTTCACTTTAAATTTTGTTCAAATCTGATGTAAACAGTTGCCATGGCAACGGGAAAAAAAGAAAAACACATAATCGGCTATAACTCCAGTTCTACTTGATATTATTTTTTCCAGATATTTTTTGTATTTTTCTGTCACAGTGGCCAACTTCCGATTGTATGGTGTACGGCCGATGGTCGTACGTCGAAAACTCTCCATTAAAATTGGGGGTTCACGACTTCGGTTATTTTTTGTTAGCGACTTTTCTTTGCAAGTGTCTGCGCTTATAACTCGGAGACAAACGGTCCAGTTGATCTGAAATTTATATGACTGAAGCGATGTTAGTGACTCGTTTTCATTCAATTTTTGTCAAAATCGAATGAAAACGGATGCCATGGCAACGGAAAAAGTGATGCCATGGCAAAAAAAATTGAATGAGTGATGTGAGTATTTGAATAGAAAACATTTTTGGTGTTTAATATCCGAGGTCGTTATGTACATCCATATAGCGTAGAGGGAATTCATGAAAATCGTGCATGGGCTAATTTAAGTTTTTAATTGTCAATTGATTGATTAAATTAATTCAATTTAAATAATTAAATTTCATTTTTGGTTAATTTAATTTAATTGCTAAATATTTTAAATTATATCAATTACATTGTAATGCAATTAAGTCACAATTAACCACCACTTGCCCAGCATCAAGCATTAATTAAGGTTGATCATAATATGAGCAACGCAAATAGTTTTGCCAGTTTGCAAGAATGAAATATTGTTATTATTGGTTCAACAAATCACTAATAGTTTCGTTTGGATATTTCCATTACCGATCATATGGTCTGTTCACCAGCAGAGTGACATCGCGAGTTCTCACAAATGTAATAACGCGAAAATTGCGACACCTATGCCATGTGTGCAACCTTTATGGACACAATATCTTCGGGTTTGTCAGTGCCGTGTTTGTGTAACAGACAATGCAATCGCTGGGTGGCTGTATTGATAGACAACCCTAAGAGAATGGCTGAGCTGCGTCTTCCAGTAGAATGATTTTCAAATGTGACTTCCAAATATGGTGGAACTTGAAACAAACCTGAAAGCCTGAAAAACTTCTTTCATGAAGATCGTATAGCAGATCGAATGTTACACACCAAGAAAATTCTTGCTTTGAAATATGTATATATTATCATGACGTAAAGAATTTCCTCGTCAATTGTTTCATCGGTGTGCACAAAACATCAGCCATTGAAACTAGTTGATGTGGATATAAACCTTTTGTACTGGCTTATAGGAAACCGATTTGTGTATATAATGAGTATATAATTAGAATCACGTAAGAACTTAATCCTAAACATCCAAGAATTACACACCCTTTGAAGTTATTAAAATTTGTCTCGAACTCGAAGCGTTGCCAGTGCGTGAGCTGGTTTATTACGGAATACTTCGCCTCCGTGGCGCCACAAACTGGTGCTGCTCGCGCGACATATTACAAGTCAGCATACACCGACACACGCTCTGCCATCAACAGACCCCTGAACCTACATCCCTACAACACCGACAGACCAATGTCAGGCGTGATGCCGAATATTAAACGGTCAATGCCTGCACAATTTGTATCAATTTAGTTCAAATAAATGAACGAAGAAACAAATGAATATCACAGTATGCCATATAATAAGTAAATAAATAAATGAAATTTATATTAAATAGAAAGTTATGTATTCGCAATTCACTGAAATGAGTGATAAAATAGAAAATTTGAAAACTTGGACACTGTGTTTTCCATTAGGTAAACCAAGTTTCCCTGGGCACCTTGAAGCACAACACTCTGAAGGGAAAGATGTCGCTAATCATGCCCTAATCTCGCATGAGGATAGATGTCATGTACATAACATGTCTGAAGGCAGACATTCCAACGCATCTCTTGTAGGTTATAAGGTTTGGCGTCGGCTACTTCTCCGTCACGCGGGCCAGGGAAGCCATGCGTTCTTTGACAAAGGATAGATTTCCAGGCTCCCCGAATGTAAATCACTTTGCAACGACCGCTCGAGAAGGCGAAGGGTGAAATGTGGTTCAGCAATGCCCCTTGCGGTAAAACACGCTCGCTATTATGATGCTGATGATCAGCACGGGAGGCAGGATTGACGAAGATCTACATGAATCACTAGATATACGAGCATATCATTGCTCTATTTAAGCAGAGGTTAATTTACAGGACATTACTTTCGTATGTGGGCAAAATCTGTGCATGAACTCCATTCTCACACTGAAGGTCCAATCCAGCAACAAAATGCAACCTGTCCAATGCCTTGTTTAGCTTTGCTAACAAATCTACAATACCAGAAGAAAGTAAGAAGGACGACAGTTCTGCTCAGCATCTCTCACTTCCGACTCCGATGGTTTCCGATGCACTCGCACTTCCGTCTACCCAGCGCGCTGATACGAGTCGCAAATCCCAGGGCTGCGATATACAATGTACCTGCTGCATGCTGCACAAATCATCAACAAAGTCAGTTTCCACGGGCCCATAAACATCACACTGAACATGGCACTCAAAACGTCTTGCAGTTCAAATTCATAAATTAAGTTATGGACGCTGTTATACCTAGAATGTGTGTTTTGTATTTATATTGATTGAATTGATTCAGACTAATTGAACATTCAGTAGCATAGGTTGTTAAGCTGTTATAAGTTGTCATACACGCCTTTATAAACGGTCTTATGAGTGCTCCAACAGGCTTGACAATGTGCCGATAATTGTTCCAGTAAAATATTTTAATTAATTCAACCTAGAGGTGAATTCAGTAATTATATAAGGCCTAATTGCGCATTAGACACCGGAACTTGCTCATACACGGTAAATACATATTCAACCAATATGCAACATTTTAACCAACATGCAACATTTCATATGTGATAAAAAATACACAAAAAAGAGACTAATCATCTTCCTAAACCGAAATCGAACATAGTGTACATAGCTGTCATGTGCTAGTATACCAAAAGCCTTGCAGTTTAGCACAACATAATAGTCAATCGCTTTCAGTATGTGTGGCCGAATAAACTAGTCCCGCTCTACGAGAGCGCAT
This sequence comes from Terebella lapidaria, assembly GCA_949152475.1. Taxonomy (NCBI): domain Eukaryota; kingdom Metazoa; phylum Annelida; class Polychaeta; order Terebellida; family Terebellidae; genus Terebella; species Terebella lapidaria. Next base: position 33,281,731 of record OX424560.1, read on the forward strand.
GCGTAAAAACGTAATTTGCTGGATCAGCTAAAACATGTGGCAATGATGTGTAACGAAAGCAGAGAGTTTGCAGAGAGAACCAGCTTTGCAGAGAGATGATCATCTCAGATTCAATGGAAAACATAAATCAACCATGTGTTTTTTTTTCATACACCAAGTACTTACATTTAAATTACATCATAAACAACTTGGAAGCACTGCACTCTGAAGAGATGTCTCTAAATATCATGCCCCAATCTACAATCCGTGAAGAATTGTAACTTCTACCTTGAAAAAACTGACTATAAGCCTTTTCGCTTGTGATTAGGTACTTATGTCATAATCTATTCCATGATGTTTGGCAGTTGTATACCAATTCCATCAGATGTACAGTAGAAACAACTACATTTCACACACTGTATGTCCCTGATGACGCGAGTGTATCTTAGGATAAACCATTTGGTCGGGCTTCGTTTCTATTGCAAAATGTTGTATTTTACGTTTGCTATTGGTATCATCAAAATCTAGCTGTATTGATGGTAATGCTTATATTCTATAATATAGAGAGTTCCACCCTCTGTTATTACTTGAAACTATACACTTGTTGCAAATGAAATACTAATTATTACCCTCGCCCCGATAGGGGGGGGGGGGGGGGAGGGTATTGTAATTGGGTCTGTCAGTTTGTTTGTATGTCTGTTTGTTTGTCTGTCCGCGCGCATAACTCAAAACCGAATCGTCCGAACGTCCTGAAATTTATAGGGCAGAAGGGATATTATTGTGGCTCGGTCCTATGCAATTTTTGTCAAAATCAGAAAAAAAAAATTGTTGCCAATTTTGTTTTTTTTCTTTGGTCAATTCCCGACCCTATGGTGTACGGCCGATGGTCGTACGACGAAAACTCTCCATTATCGCCCGATGTCGAAAAATTAGGGGTCACGAATTCGGTTATTTTTTGCCAGCGACTTTTCAGAGCAAATGCCATCGATCTGAAATTTATAGGGCTGAAGTGTAAAGGTAGTGGCTTGGTTCACTTTAAATTTTGTCCAAATCGGATGAAAACAGTTACCATGGCAACGGGAAAAAAAGAAAAACACATAATCGGCTATAACTCCAGTTCTACTTGATATTATTTTTTCCAGATATTTTTTGTATTTTTCTGTCACAGTGGCCAACTTCCGATTGTATGGTGTACGGCCGATGGTCGTACGTCGAAAACTCTCCATTAAAATTGGGGGTTCACGACTTCGGTTATTTTTTGTTAGCGACTTTTCTTTGCAAGTGTCTGCGCTTATAACTCGGAGACAAACGGTCCAGTCGATCTGAAATTTATATGACTGAAGCGATGTTAGTGACTCGTTTTCATTCAATTTTTGTCAAAATCGAATGAAAACGGATGCCATGGCAACGGAAAAAGTGAAAATCACATAATCGGCTATAACTCTGGTCCTACTTGATATTAGTTTTTCCAACTACTCTTTTATTTTCCTTTGGACAATTCCCGATCGTATGGTGTATGGCCGATGGTCATACAACGAAAATTATCTATTATCGCCCGATGTCGAGATATTAGGGGTCACGATTTTAAGAATTTTGAGTGTTCAGAGATTCAAGACCATATTGTGAGGCTAGTTTTCAATCGTTTTAATCCATTTTCGTTCAGGAGATGTGCCTGGATAACAATACTGTGAAATTCCACAGCTCAATATTGAGCGACAAGGTCGAAGTCAGAGTAAAGATCAAAATCGAAAATTTACCTTAACTCTGTTTGTATTAATGATTAATTTCCACTATTAGTTATATTTGTCTGTGTTTAATTCCCGTCATTTGCTGTATGACTGATGGTCCTTTGATCAAAACCCCCCATTATCGCCCAAGGTAGTATTTCAAGTAGTGGTTATTCCCAAACTCGACATATCGAGAATATGTTAAAGATAGAAAAATCGCAAGAACTCTACTTTTATTGATGAATATTTCTCCAATGATTTTTGTATTTTTTATGGCCAATTTCCGATCATTTGATATGACCAATGATAGTACGGCCAAAATCCCTTATTATCGCCCAGGTCGAAAATGTAAGGGTCATTAACTCTAATTATAGTGACTAAATCTGGAAGGGCGAGGGTCTGCAATCTCTTATTGTCTCGTTATCCATGAAAGTCATGATCTACATACTAAAAATGGTAAAACTAATGAAAGCAGTCATGTAATATGATATATGTTTTATACCAACTGAAGAGCATATCAATTCGAAGAATGAATTACGAAAATAAATCTCCATGCGCATGTGACATTAAATTAATATAATATTCAACTTGAGTCACGAATCGTTAACAAAACTACTAATTTGTCATAAGCATACCTGAAATGCCTAACATATCGTGTATTCAAAGTACCTAGTTGTGGTGAAATCATATGTCACTGAATATGTGCTTTCATTCCCGTAGCTATAGTAATATGACAGTTAGGCATTTCTCTCTCTTTAAATAAAGCAAGAGAGCAAAACTCACAACATAATATACATAATAAAATATAATATTCATCATATAAAGGTGGTTGATGTTTAACAGTACCGACATGTATCCGTTATCTCGTGAAATATGAGGGCGTGGTCACGTTCCTCTAATGTTGGTCAGGTTTTGTTACACCACTTTATCATGATCTCCACTCAAAAAGATATTAATATCTGATATTATGGTGATCACCAGAATATGGGAATATGTTTTTTTTCTGCAATGAAGTCAATATTGCCACTGATTCAATTATTCAAATGAAAGTATCCTTGTGACTTATGAATAGATAAATGGATACATTATATCAAACAGTAAAATGCGTACAGAAACCTGCTAGAAATGAAATGACAAAGTAATGGATATAGATACGATATTATGAAATCATGCAGTCATAGTAAGAGAAAAATCAGGCGATTGACGATATATAAATATATTTATATATCGTGTCAAACATTTTTAAAAAGGTGAATATATTTAAAGTGGTCGTTTCAGTAAGTTTGGCTTTATTTCCAACCTAACATACATACAAACAGTTTTAGGGAATGTATTATTTGTCAATACATTTACATTATTTTCACGATGTTCGAGTGATCCATGAGTAGTGCACGTGCCATACCTACATGAATATAAGAACCATAACTTGTCTTCTCTGTGAGTTGTCGTTTACAACCATCCCACACTTTGATTAGTTCACGCTGAAAGCATATAGAAATTTTTGCAAAACACCTGGTGAGAGAAGCAAATTCATCAGTTTTTGTTTGTAAAATGAACACGGGTCAACGGCCAGCATTCGAGCTCATCATTCAGCCTCAGACACCTGCTTCCGCTCGGGAACGATATTCCGTCATATTGCAGTGACACATCTATCAGATTCTACAGGTACGTGAGCTTGGTGCTCCTCATTTACATGAATGCAATAGAGATGAATCATGAATGCAATAGAGTGAGGCAATCCATTCAAATCATCAATGAATGATTTTGTTTTTCATATGAATCCCGTCATGACAACCCACACAGCCGCCGCAACTGACACTAATCCAGTACTAATTAAAAAATTTGTGGCGACAAATGTCTGTAGCACGAAATGGCATAGCTTTGGAGCCCGTTGACTTGTTTCATAAAACGATTGAGGCTGACGCAGGCTAGTCACATGTTGATTTGTTCCTGCTAAGGAAAAGTAATTATATATTTTTAATGTAAGAATATACAATACAGTGTTAGGTTTTTTAAATAGTTCTCTTTTTACTTGTATCTCTATGGTCTTATTCGAATGAATATTCAAGTAGGTTCATATAAGATGCATATACCTAAGAATAGGTGTTTAGTAATTTATTTCCAAATTGCAGTAATCTATTTATGTAATAGTTTGATTTACTTATTTTTCTAATTACAGTGGTCTCTTGTAGTAGAAACTCACTCAGATATCACCAGTTGGGAGATTACAAGAATATAATTAAGCATATACTCTTGCTTGACCCATGCCCCCTCGCATGGCGTGTATACCAGAGCGTGATGTGTTTGTGCTTTCATCGCCCTACAGTTCCTTTGTTTTGGACACGACCCGGGGCATGAGAAGGATGACTGATGGAAGTCCGTGTGGTCAGACATGATTTGTCAGAGGCCGCTACTCACAGCAATACAAGATCCTTGCAGCACTGTGATAAGACTCCTCAAACAACTGCCGATTCCAAGATGAAATACACCAGAATCGCAGGTCCGATGTTTTGTCCATTGATATAATTTTGTAGATATCCAACTTAAATATATCTCCTAAAATGTATATGAAAAGAGAATATGAGTGAAATTTGATATAAGTGAACTGAATGTAACTGACTAATAATATTGCTGTACTGATGTAATCTTTTATGTAATACACAGGGTTCTTTTATGAACCACAACTTCACGAATATTGTTCAAGTGCGATAAATAATAAGCTCTTTCTCATATTTGGCATGACACGTGTTGCCGATGATTTCTCTTGGGACTCCGTCCTAGCGTTATACTCAATTTTGCCTAAGAAATAGACCATTCAAACCATGGTCAACCAATTAGTTATAATCACGATCATGGAAGAAACTGGGAATGCATCAACAAAAAAATAGACCAAGGGCCAAAGATAGGTTACCGGACAACATATGTTATTTTAGATGTTAGCCAGGTCACTGGTTAAATTCAAGGTCAAGAGAATATCCAGCATATATAATATTAAGCATATATCATGTCCACAGTTGATTGCTAAGCTGTAAATTCAATAAGCAGAAAGATATCAGCAATTTTGTCCCGTGGCCTTGAAAATGAAGGCAAAGGTCAAATTTATATGTCCATCATTGATTCCCACACTATGAAGTCAATAAGCGAGATATTAGCATATATAAGCATATATAAGATATAAGCATATATCATGTCCACAGTTGATTGCTAAGCTGTAAATTCAATAAGCAGAAAGATATCAGCAATTTTGTCCCGTGGCCTTGAAAATGAAGGCAAAGGTCAAATTTATATGTCCATCATTGATTCCCACACTATGAAGTCAATAAGCGAGATATTAGCCATTTTATGTCCTGAAAAATCAGAAAAATCATTTTGTCCTTGAAAATCAGGTAAAAGGAAACTTGAAAATAAGGTCATTGGTCAAGTCGAGAAAGGAAACTTGAAAATAAGGTCATTGGTCAAGTCGAGGTCACGAGAATATTCAGCATATATCATTTGAAGTTTGACCACAATTGATTCCTAAGCCGAAAAATTGATAGTAAGTGAGATATTAGCCATTTGTGATCTGACCTTGAAAATGGAGTCAACAATCTAGTTCAGGTCAGGTCACGAGAATATTCAGCATATATCATTTGAAGTTTGACCACAATTGATTCCTAAGCCGAAAAATTGATAGTAAGTGAGATATTAGCCATTTGTGATCTGACCTTGAAAATGGAGTCAAAAATCTAGTTCAGGTCATGAGAATATTCAGCATATATCATTTCCTGTTCGCAATTGATTCCTAAGCTGTAAAGTCGATAATGAGCGAGATATTAGTCATTTTGTCCTTTGACATTGAAAAATGAGTCAAAGGTCGAACTCAAGGTCACCAAAATATTCAGCATATATTTCCTATATGTTCACTATGGGTTCCTAAGCTGTAAAGTTGCTAATAAGTGAGATATTAGCCATTTTGCTCTCTGACCTTGAAAATAAGGTCAAAGTCAAATTCAAGGTCATCAAAATATTCAGTGTATATCATTTTCTATATGTCCACAATTGATTCCCAAGCTATGAAGTCAATAGAGAAGCAAGATATTAGCCATTTTGTCTTTAACAGTACCGACATGTATCCGTTATCTCGTGAAATATGAGGGCGTGGTCACGTTCCTCTAATGTTGGTCAGGTTTTGTTACACCACTTTATCATGATCTCCACTCAAAAAGATATTAATATCTGATATTATGGTGATCACCAGAATATGGGAATATGTTTTTTTTCTGCAATGAAGTCAATATTGCCACTGATTCAATTATTCAAATGAAAGTATCCTTGTGACTTATGAATAGATAAATGGATACATTATATCAAACAGTAAAATGCGTACAGAAACCTGCTAGAAATGAAATGACAAAGTAATGGATATAGATACGATATTATGAAATCATGCAGTCATAGTAAGAGAAAAATCAGGCGATTGACGATATATAAATATATTTATATATCGTGTCAAACATTTTTAAAAAGGTGAATATATTTAAAGTGGTCGTTTCAGTAAGTTTGGCTTTATTTCCAACCTAACATACATACAAACAGTTTTAGGGAATGTATTATTTGTCAATACATTTACATTATTTTCACGATGTTCGAGTGATCCATGAGTAGTGCACGTGCCATACCTACATGAATATAAGAACCATAACTTGTCTTCTCTGTGAGTTGTCGTTTACAACCATCCCACACTTTGATTAGTTCACGCTGAAAGCATATAGAAATTTTTGCAAAACACCTGGTGAGAGAAGCAAATTCATCAGTTTTTGTTTGTAAAATGAACACGGGTCAACGGCCAGCATTCGAGCTCATCATTCAGCCTCAGACACCTGCTTCCGCTCGGGAACGATATTCCGTCATATTGCAGTGACACATCTATCAGATTCTACAGGTACGTGAGCTTGGTGCTCCTCATTTACATGAATGCAATAGAGATGAATCATGAATGCAATAGAGTGAGGCAATCCATTCAAATCATCAATGAATGATTTTGTTTTTCATATGAATCCCGTCATGACAACCCACACAGCCGCCGCAACTGACACTAATCCAGTACTAATTAAAAAATTTGTGGCGACAAATGTCTGTAGCACGAAATGGCATAGCTTTGGAGCCCGTTGACTTGTTTCATAAAACGATTGAGGCTGACGCAGGCTAGTCACATGTTGATTTGTTCCTGCTAAGGAAAAGTAATTATATATTTTTAATGTAAGAATATACAATACAGTGTTAGGTTTTTTAAATAGTTCTCTTTTTACTTGTATCTCTATGGTCTTATTCGAATGAATATTCAAGTAGGTTCATATAAGATGCATATACCTAAGAATAGGTGTTTAGTAATTTATTTCCAAATTGCAGTAATCTATTTATGTAATAGTTTGATTTACTTATTTTTCTAATTACAGTGGTCTCTTGTAGTAGAAACTCACTCAGATATCACCAGTTGGGAGATTACAAGAATATAATTAAGCATATACTCTTGCTTGACCCATGCCCCCTCGCATGGCGTGTATACCAGAGCGTGATGTGTTTGTGCTTTCATCGCCCTACAGTTCCTTTGTTTTGGACACGACCCGGGGCATGAGAAGGATGACTGATGGAAGTCCGTGTGGTCAGACATGATTTGTCAGAGGCCGCTACTCACAGCAATACAAGATCCTTGCAGCACTGTGATAAGACTCCTCAAACAACTGCCGATTCCAAGATGAAATACACCAGAATCGCAGGTCCGATGTTTTGTCCATTGATATAATTTTGTAGATATCCAACTTAAATATATCTCCTAAAATGTATATGAAAAGAGAATATGAGTGAAATTTGATATAAGTGAACTGAATGTAACTGACTAATAATATTGCTGTACTGATGTAATCTTTTATGTAATACACAGGGTTCTTTTATGAACCACAACTTCACGAATATTGTTCAAGTGCGATAAATAATAAGCTCTTTCTCATATTTGGCATGACACGTGTTGCCGATGATTTCTCTTGGGACTCCGTCCTAGCGTTATACTCAATTTTGCCTAAGAAATAGACCATTCAAACCATGGTCAACCAATTAGTTATAATCACGATCATGGAAGAAACTGGGAATGCATCAACAAAAAAATAGACCAAGGGCCAAAGATAGGTTACCGGACAACATATGTTATTTTAGATGTTAGCCAGGTCACTGGTTAAATTCAAGGTCAAGAGAATATCCAGCATATATAATATTAAGCATATATCATGTCCACAGTTGATTGCTAAGCTGTAAATTCAATAAGCAGAAAGATATCAGCAATTTTGTCCCGTGGCCTTGAAAATGAAGGCAAAGGTCAAATTTATATGTCCATCATTGATTCCCACACTATGAAGTCAATAAGCGAGATATTAGCATATATAAGCATATATAAGATATAAGCATATATCATGTCCACAGTTGATTGCTAAGCTGTAAATTCAATAAGCAGAAAGATATCAGCAATTTTGTCCCGTGGCCTTGAAAATGAAGGCAAAGGTCAAATTTATATGTCCATCATTGATTCCCACACTATGAAGTCAATAAGCGAGATATTAGCCATTTTATGTCCTGAAAAATCAGAAAAATCATTTTGTCCTTGAAAATCAGGTAAAAGGAAACTTGAAAATAAGGTCATTGGTCAAGTCGAGAAAGGAAACTTGAAAATAAGGTCATTGGTCAAGTCGAGGTCACGAGAATATTCAGCATATATCATTTGAAGTTTGACCACAATTGATTCCTAAGCCGAAAAATTGATAGTAAGTGAGATATTAGCCATTTGTGATCTGACCTTGAAAATGGAGTCAACAATCTAGTTCAGGTCAGGTCACGAGAATATTCAGCATATATCATTTGAAGTTTGACCACAATTGATTCCTAAGCCGAAAAATTGATAGTAAGTGAGATATTAGCCATTTGTGATCTGACCTTGAAAATGGAGTCAAAAATCTAGTTCAGGTCATGAGAATATTCAGCATATATCATTTCCTGTTCGCAATTGATTCCTAAGCTGTAAAGTCGATAATGAGCGAGATATTAGTCATTTTGTCCTTTGACATTGAAAAATGAGTCAAAGGTCGAACTCAAGGTCACCAAAATATTCAGCATATATTTCCTATATGTTCACTATGGGTTCCTAAGCTGTAAAGTTGCTAATAAGTGAGATATTAGCCATTTTGCTCTCTGACCTTGAAAATAAGGTCAAAGTCAAATTCAAGGTCATCAAAATATTCAGTGTATATCATTTTCTATATGTCCACAATTGATTCCCAAGCTATGAAGTCAATAGAGAAGCAAGATATTAGCCATTTTGTCTTATGACCTTGAAAATGAGGTCAAAGGTCGAATTCAAGGTCATGGCAATATTCAGCATATGTCATTTTCTATATGTTCACAATTGATTCCTAAGCTGTAAACTCGATAATAAGTGAGATATAAGTAATTTTGTCCTGTGACCTTGAAATTTAGGTCAAAGGTCTAATTCAAGGTCATGAGAATAATCTGTATATATAATTCCGTATATGTTCATAATAGTTCCTAAGCTGTAAAGTCGATAATAAGCGAGATATTAGCAATTTTGTCCTGTGACTTTGAAAATTAGGTCAAAGGTCAAATTCAAGGTCATAGTAATATTCAGAATATATCATTTCTTATATGTTCACAATTGATTCCATACTTCTAAGTTGTAAAGTCGATAATAAGCGAGATATTAGCCATTTTGTGCTCTTAACCTTAAAAATGAGGTCAGAGGTCAAATTTAAGGTCACGAGAATATTCAGCATATATCATTTCCTATATGTCCACAATTGATTCCTAACCTGTAAAATCGATAATAAGTGAGATATTAGCCATTTCGTCCTGTGACTTTGAAATTGAAGTCGAAGGTCAAATTCAAGGTCATGACAATAATCTGCTTATATCATTTCCCATATGTTCATAATTGATTCCTAAACTGTAAAGTCGATAAGAAGCGAGATATTAGCCATTTTGTGCCGTGACTTAGGAAATGAGGTCAAAGGTCAAATTCAAAGGCATCAGAATATTCGGTATATATCATTTCCTATATGTCACAATTGATTTGTAAGCTGTAAAGTCGATAATAAACAAGACATAAGCCACTTTGTGCTCTGATCTTGAAACCGAGGTCAGAGGTCAAGTTCATGGTCACGAGAATATTCAGCAGATATCATTTCCTATATTATTTCCACAATTGATTCCTAGTCTCTAATTTCAATATTGATTGAGATATTAGGCATAATATGTCCCATTATAAAGTATAGGAGAATTTAACATGACCCACAAAATGGCCCGAGCGATTCAAGGGCAACGAAATTTATACAAATCACAGGGGTATATGAGGAGTGTTACGCACCAATACGAAAAAAATTACTGAACAGATTTTGAGAAAACGGCTGCCAAAGTCCAAAATTGACCATTTTTCGTCAAGAAAGGCCGCCATTTTGAAATAATAGCGAAAATTAAAAAAAACCTAAAAATTACCTCCTTCTTGAAATATTTTTAGGCATTTTTGTGCAAAATTTCAGAAAAATTCGCCCGTAAACATAAAAGATAAAAAGGTGGACAACGACGACGGACGCAATGCCATGTCAATAGGTTATCAGACCATAGGGCCGGTAACATAAAAATGTATCATCTAAAATATAAGGTGCACCATTAATAAATGAATGTAGCAAGACAACTTCATATTCATGTTAGTTAATCATGTTAGTTCCAGTGTTGTGTTTCTGGTGTTTAGTGGCACATCACACATTTGAGATGGCGCTGGGTTACAACACAGTTTACATGTATCTCTTCAGGCGTTTGGTCTGTTTCCACTATATTTTTATTCTTTACCAACATTCCATCTATATTATGCCACCTATTTCAGTCAATTAAATAATTACCGTGCTAACCGTTCTGGGAAATAATATCATTGTCTGAAGACAAAAAATCGTACACCCGAAATTCTATTTGTTAGTGGTCTTCTGGCACATTCGACCATAACTATTATTAGCTGTTGATATTTCCCTGATGATAACGCAAATTATTGATTTATGTGAAGATATGCATTTCACTTTTCAAAACCAAATATTTCACAGTACATAGACGATGGACAGAACAGAGATTTGGGGTATGTGAGTACGTTGTGATGGTAATGTTGTAAATTAAGACATATCACAATGGTAATTCTAGCTATTGTATAAATGGCGTATATTAAATTAGGATTTGGGCTTTGATATGGACGATAGAGCTCGTGTAGATATGTTTGTGATCGCTGATCTCAAGAGGAGGGCCATAATAATTTATTTACAACCCACCGGGCACAAGGATACTCTATTGGAATCGTCGAATCAGTTACATATGCCACCAAATCTTTGTCCTTGAAATGGAAATATGTTTTTGCAGGAGGGTCAATATATTTTGCCCCACGTTGTCCAGTGCAGGCTGTGAACATACATCAATTACCATGCCTCAAAGAAATCACGTAGATTTGTAAATATCCTTTGTGTTCTTTAGCCATTAGTGTCCTCGTCTCACGCACCAAATCTGTCAAGTCTTTTGTATGCCACTGTTTCTATCACAAAGCCAAACTTGAACTCGTGACGCACTACGACACATTCCTGCGAATGAAACTACAAAGGCCAATGCTTATAACAAATCTTCGTATTCACTGTGCTCTTGACTACGTGTATTGAACAGATAGAGAAAATCATACACTGATAGACAAAAATCATATACTAGATGTACTATTGCTGTAAATGTAGGAATTCCGATGGAAAAAACTGCAACAAAATATTACAAAAAATGCAACGATCAGCGGTTGTATGATGTATGTTGAGATGCTACTTGTCACGATACTGAATAGGCTTAATGTAAATAAATTAATGTAAATAAATTTAATATAATAAATTAATGCGAGTATCCTCTGAACCCTTCTGGTTAAATATATTCAATAATACCGGTATGAATGTGTTTCCGGTTGTGTCAAAGGCAACATGAGTAAAAGTAAAGCACCTGGCTCGTGTACAGCGTAGAGTATTTAAGAATGTAACATCACTGCAATATCATGAATATGGCGGGATATCATTGTAGCCCGGAAGCACGTGTCTAAGTCTGAACGATGAGTCTGGATACTGCCCACGGACCGGTCAATAATCTGTCAATATAAACTAATGCGAAATTCTCATCTGATCTCAGGTGTTGTGGACAGAATCTCAATCAGGAAATATTGCACAGGTTTGAGAAATGAACTGAATGCAAGATGTAAATGAGGGTATGTTAGGGGAGAAATGTGTATTCAAGTCCGAGTTGCAATTGTTACCAGTTTTAAGCATGCAGGAATACATATACTTTCGTTCAAAACAAAAATTTCATCCCATTACATCACAGTTTGGTTGTTCGTTTGTCACGTTGCTGTTATGATGTGAATGTTCGTATGATTACATAGAAGTACATACCCTTGTCATTCAGCGAAAACGACAATGTGGCGCAGTGGTCAGTGTTATCAATAATTTATCAAGAAATATCCTCTTCCGGGAAGTCTGAGATCCATGAAACTTTTCTTCTTCACACTCTTACATTCGCATTTGTCACTGCGACAGACAACTGAGCAGCAAATAATTGACAGGATTGTGTCTGCTGGGGTTGCTCGCCATGTAATATGAATGTCAGTATGTGACATATCCTAAAAGTATATAGATTCATCACAGGCTATGAATTTATCTTAAACTACAAACAGAGGAACACACAGTGATTTCCGACAGTGTGATGACCTCAGCCGGAAACATCATGTTTGTACTATTTTTTTCTTCACTATTTTGCTTCACATGTTACTTATTCACATGCACTTTTCTTGATGTGAAATGACAAGGAAAGCACGAGTGTTCTATGACGTCACAATGAAAATCGAACGATTCAACCATGCAAAAAACGTACACGTACTGTGACATCATAATACAAAGTACTTGACGACCGGGTGATCTGCATTTTCTATACTTTTTCCTAGCAAAGCTCATCAGCACATGTTCACGCGGATATTCTACTCAGTAGAAGTAGTCCTTGGGTACAATAAAAGATTGTATAGAAGCCTGCTTTACATGCGTTGGGTTTTCAAATATTTCAGATTCTCCAGCATACGGGAATGATCTCGTTTCGACCGGCGGAAGAACACCAGAAAGCACTCGACTTTCGGTCTCGTGTTCTCCTGTATTCCTCCGCCAGTTCAAACTCGATCCCTCTCGCGCTTTGGAAAACACACTCAACTAGTTTTGTCATATATAACATTTAATAAATATTCAAAAAATCAGGGAAATGAGATATTGTTAATAATTTATCATTCGTTAGAATATATTATTGTTCTATGCACTGAAATCAATATTTTGTTTCCTCGAATTACTATATCTGTGCACACGATTTGTCCACCTACTTCCCACACTATGTATATTCTCACAACTGCATAAAACAATTTGATGTTAATGCGCAAATTGTGTCGGAGCTGCTGGGATAGGCGCTGCAAGTCTCGTTTGTGCTTTTTACTTCCGGTGACATGGCTATTATTGCCCACATTGCGCAATCGCAGAAGTCGATGACTCAGCGCTGTCACCGGCTTGTCAAAAGGTCAAGGTGACACGTCAGGTGTTGTCAAACGAGCGCCTTCTCATTGATATCAAACCTATGGCGTTATCAATTCAATTTTGGTCTAACTACAGGTCTGGGAAACCGAAACTACAACGAAAATCTGAAAACTCGGTGAATTCCAGTCATGTTTTGAGGTTTGTGTATGGAAGGGAGTGTCAGCGGGTCAGTGCCGTTGAACAGGCCTCAATGAGATACAGGTCTTACAAGGTTGAAGTAAGTGACTTCATGCACGATTGCACGACTGAGGCAAAATATATCTATATCAGTATTGACATGTACCACATGTCAATATCAGTCATGATCAGGCGAGGGCGACCTTATCACCTGTACCCCTCTAGGAAAATATGAATCAGCTGTTATTAGGCAAGGCTAGCTCACTCTCCCCCCCCCCCCCCCCCCCCACACACACATACAAGCTTCTGGCTTCCACGTGAAGGGGTTCGCGTGTGTGCTCCTGGCCTGATCATGACTGATATACCGTAATGGCTCGATTATGTGCTGGGGGCGCTTATTTGTCTTTTTATCCCCGGCGCTCTTTGAAGACAGGAGCTTATTCAGGGGAGGCGTTTATTTGACAACTAACTTTTCCAAGTTGAAACTATGATTTATATATTGCTGATCAATGTCAATGTCCAGACCAGGCCTTAATATGTCCAGGCCTTAATATTAATCGGTGTTAATAGCACTTAGCATACCATTTACAATATAAAAACTATTCAGTTGATTGCCACTTAGGAGATGTGATTGCAACAGACGACCCTCGGGCGTATGAAGCTTAGAGCGGAAGTAATTTTGAACATTTAAACGAATCTGTGCTGTTGAGTGTCAGAAAAAATGTCACCAACACTGGGCATACTAGGTTCATATCTCAGAACGACCCGAGTATAATTCGCATTGAGCGGTAGTATCCATGTTATTCCAGTCACACAAAGTTTGCATTGCATAGAAATCAAACAAAGCATATGGCAAATTACCGATTGTAAATTTGAAATTTCACCTGCTCTTGACAGTTAGTAGGCCATCTGCCGTAATTTTTTACCATTGTTCATACATACTGTTTCCGAGTAAATTACCAGTAGGAAGAAAAGCTAAATCAGAGTGCAATTGAAGTGTTTTTTTTATTTCCACACGGTATACAATAATGGTAATCACTGATATAAATGGTATCTCTTGTGCAATGCCGGCGCTCTCTGGAGATAGGCGCTTATGCCAGGGAGGCGCTCATTCAAGGGAGGCGCTTTTGGTCGAAAACTTTGTACCCTCTGGCGCTCATTCGAGGGAGGCTAAAGGTTTGTTTAGTCGGAATGAATTTTCTGTCAAACGGTTTCCGGATTATAACTCGAAATGTACTTGTGCTACACTCCTTGAATTTGGCACATTAGTTGATATTGTATCAAAGAGGAACTTATTGTTTATGGGGTCAATTAGTTAAGAGACCTTTGACCCAGACCTCAAAATAGATTTTGGTGAGTCATCCTTGAGGCCAAATGCATTTCCCTGAAACGATGCGTCGTAGAGCGAAACAGGCGTTATTTTTCGGACTTGTGGGCATTCGTGGCACTAGACGAACATGTCTTAGGGGTATGTTGGGTGAACTTAGTGCTGGTCAAAATTTGTTTTTGCTTAGTCAATATTCCCCATTTTTCGGCCATATCTCCGAAAAGGTGCTTCGTAGAGTGAAACAAAATTTATTTCTGGACTCGTTGCCCTAGACAAACATGTCTATGAGGTATTAGGGATGAACTTTGAACTTGACCTTGAATTCGACATATTTCATTTTCTTCAAAATCTTGGAACTGGTGTGACGTACTGCCCGAGGCAAACATGTTATAAATATTATAAATTAGTCTCAATTAACACCAAAATGCCTCCAAGGCATCTTTAGGCCTTGACTTCTAGTTAGATATCATCATTAATGTTCGACAGATTTTCATATCAAATTAATCACTTTATTATCCAGATGACAACTATGCGATACAATGGATCAGTACAAGCAGAATGCTGTTGTAAATGTTATATACCGGTATTTGATTATTGCTATTGTTCACTTTCAGGTCTTCGGCTAAATGAGTCAGGAGCACTGGGAGCATCACCAGATGGGATAGTCCTTTGCCCACCTCCTGCTGCCAAAGTGCACTTTCAGTCACGTGAGGCAAGGATAATGTACCCAGAGCTCATTGAGGTTAAATTCCTTACTCCTCAGCAGATCTGACTGTTTTGGAGGCTGCAAGGACTTTCAAGAATTTTTTTTCTTGGTGCGATTTAATCATCATTTTTCAGTTCAACACATACTTTCTGTCACTTTAGTCACATTTTGCTATTTTATCAATCAACAATTTTATCATTCAACTATTGCAAATACTGTTGTTGGCAACAAATGCGAGTGATAATGGAACACTGACATTGAAGGAGTCCCACGACTACTATCATCAGATCCAAGGACAGCTGCATTTGACTGGGAAACAGTGTTGTGACCTGTTTGTCTGGACCCCGAAGAACTATGAAATTATAAGGATTGTGAAAGATCAGAAACGGACAGTCAATTTATCCATAGTCAATTTCCTTTTTCTAAGCAGCAACATTCCTATGTCACCGGCATATGGTGGGTTTGTTTCTCAACTTATACGCTATTCCAGAGCTAGTTGCAAATATGAGGACTTTGTCTATCGAAGTGCCCAGCTAGTCTCTAATTTGCTGCGACAAGGATATGTTTTACCAAGACTTATAGCTGCGTTTAAGAAATTCTATGGACGTCATCATGATCTGGTTGATAAATACAGCAAATCCATGTCTGCCATGCAACTAGATCTATTTTCATGTTAATTTGGGGGAATTCATGACGGGTGCCACTAGTGGGGCAGGAAATGTTCACTCTTTCCGGAACACCTGATTTCACCTCCTAATGGCCATTTTTGGGGGTTCATGAGTTTCCCTGTCATTTTTGTTTTCTCTCACTTCGTATGCCTGATATGACTTTCTGTCCCCGGACTGTGAGATTGGATAACGGACCCTGTTTTGTTTGCTCGGAATACTTAATACTGGGTATTGATTCCACGTCTATTGACATATTTGTTGACTTTTATTTGAATGTTTTTCTCCCAACTGTCACCAAGTAATAATATGTATGTAATTCAGTAAATCTCAAATTCTGCCAATTCCAGGGTTCAAAAAAATACAACTAATATTTATCAGAATTTATACATTTACACTAATATTTTGTGAACTATATTACCTCGCTGTACGAGAGACAATTTTGAAGTTTGAAACGTCATTTTGGGTTGAACCTGCTCAGCGATAGCAGAGAAGAATTCCACATTAGCTCAATATTTTGATTATAAAAAAATAGTTAGCAAAAACTTGTGTAGAATGTTACCTAATTGTGACTATTGTTATGCTACTTTTTGTACCTATGATTTTTTTGTGTAAAAATTCACCAACTGGTTCCAGAGCATTGAATTTGATGATGACACAACCGGTATAAGCCACTTGGAATATGATTGTTTTTAATGATATAATGGCATTGATGTAGTTGTTCAGTGATACATATAGTTCTAAAATATTTATCACACTAAATGATAACTTTCAAATGTACAATTGTATCGCCTTGCTGCTTTCCCTAAAGCTAAAAATCACAATAAATGATTGATTCTCATCATATTGAATGTGGAGTTGTCATAAAAATTTCAAACATGTTTTCTTTTTGGTAATGATTAGTTATAATTGGGTAGTGATAGAAAGTTATTTGTTATCCAACTCAGGTTGGACATATGTATATTTCAATGTCAATGTCTTTCCTATTTGTGATGATACATTGTGACAATTATGTCACCATATGTCACTAATTTTGGTTAATTACATAGAATCAAAAATATTTTGCTGCATTTTTTTTTATACACGTACATGTAAACAAAATTGGCACATGATGCACCGAACACAAATCAATACAAATAAGTGTTTTCTGTCACTTTTAAGTACTGATACTATTGATAAGTATTGATATTATTCATCAATTAAATCACACAGATACGAATAAGTCCTATATTTCACAAATCAAGCAATACATTTTTGTGGACATTTGATTACACCTAAAACAAATGCAGTCACAGTACAATGTGCAAATCACTGCATCCAATTCATTGCAATGTTTAATTACATTTCAAATATTTGTAACAAATTAGCAGCACCAATATCTGTCTTGGTGGAGAATAATAATCATTGTTTTTTGCACACTTGGTCCTAAATATTATACATGTAGTTGCAATTATATGCAAGTATATCATTATATGGAATACTTTCCGAATAACCAGTGTTACTGGCATGTAAATGTGAAACTTGAACATTAAATATTCATTGTTGCCTGATTTCATAGAGATTGATACATCTATGCAATTTCCCTCAGAAGTGGGGCCTATAAATCAACAAGACAAGAACAAAGCTGAAATATTTTTGTGGACATGGAACGATAAACAGCTGGAATGTGATTCAGGATCTCATAATTCTTTATGCGCTTATTGGCGCGCTCCACGTGGATACGTGCTCTGGCTATCTTGTAGCGCATCGCGGCTTCCTGTGCTGTGAAAACAGGCTTGTTGGTCATGAATAGTGAATCCTTTGTCAGCAAGGATAAGATTGCCTGGTTCACTCCACTGTGCTTTACTATGGCGACATCAGAAGTTGAGCCTGGATAGAGTTTGGAGCTGTACACAATGGAACCATTCGGAGCCACACATGTCACTGCCTTGACAGTATGTCTACTTTTGTACGAGCTGTAGGCCAGTGATTGAACATTTAGCTGCTGGGGAATATCATGAGGTATCTCGATTGCATCCATTGAGGCTCTGTCTGAAGAGAATTCCTCGAATGCTTCCGGCATGGAGCCCTTGCACTTTAGTTGGTTCCGCATACTTGGATCCACTATACTCTCAAAAAAATTTCATGCAAAGCATGAACTAACGTGTGCAATATGTTAGATACTGTGGTACGACTGGCATGGAAGCGGTGAGCCAAATCAGCATCCCTCAAGTTCAACTTCAACTTCATGAGAAGCATGAGGAGCTGGTCACATAGAGGAAGTGATGGAGACCAACCGCAGTAATATTCCAACTCAAACCTCTCCAAGAGTGACGCCAGAATGGAAAAGACGTAGTATGGCAAGGACGTGTGAAGTATCATCTGCAAAAACAAATTTGAAGGTTCATTACATGATAGGGCTTAGATAAATTTCAGGTCAATCACTCATGTCAAATTGTTAAATGGGAAAACAATCAAATGCTGGAGAGGGAAAATTTTCATATGACACTGGACACAAAACATTCTAAGTTTCATTTTCACGTTGTCTTCATCATCTTTGATGTCATTGATGGTCATGGCACTTTGCAGTGTACTCTGAAGTTTAAAAGCCTCGAAGTCCGCTTGGATCTTCCTGAATTCGTCTTCCAGATATTGGAACTCTGTTGCACATTGGGAGCAGCATGCCTTGGAATAGCTATGATCCTGAAATACCTGTAATATTATAAAAAATAAAACTTTATCCTGGTGAATCATAAAGATTTGAACCAATGTCTAAGATATGGTACCAGATAAATATTCAGTGTTGCTGATTTGAACTATCAAAATCACTAAACAGTAAACATCTAATCAAAGGTCATCAAAATAACCACCTGATACTACTGCCTAGGTGTGAACGTAATACAAACTTGACATGCTTGAGCTATATGTACAAAACTTTTGTTTGCAGCTGCCTATTAACTTCTTTCACCTCAAACGTTTATCACTATAACGATTAGCACTCGAAGTCATCACAGACCAATGCAATACCAAGCCAATACCTACCATACGTGTAGGTCTGACAACCTAAAAATATGTTAACAACTTCTCCCAATCTATGAACATAATTTTCTTTTCATGTGTTGGTTGATCTGACTGAAGTACACATCTTCTCAGCTTGTATGTATAATCAATAAACAAACATTCATTGAATTATGTTCAATCAAATGTCTCACCTGCTTCTCAGAAACAAGGTCGCCTTTTGTGTATCCAACTTTTTTAGGCATTCTCCTGAAGAAAGAAACATGACATCAACATTATCCAAAATAACTTGTTTTATTCCATTATAAATTGAGGATTATTTATTGATATTCCAATTTGTAGTTTGCCTAATATAAACAATGATATTTACTTTTTGGTAGGCTCGGGATCTGGGAAATCCATACATTTCCCAGCATTGTGTTCAAAATAGACTGGATCTCCTGTTTTAGCATTGTTCTTGAAATGACAGGAACAAATCCGATCAACCCGACGGTTGTCTATCTGATCGTCTGTTGAACAGAACGATGAAATTCATAATGTATTAGTGGTAAATACCGTGCTGTATGCACAGTTTTTTCGAATTGAGATATTGAAATTTATCACATACATTGGTATTGTCATATATGAATGAAAGATTAAAATCAAGGCTCTATCTTGTCTTTACTAGAGACAAAATTGCATGGAGCGACATCAAATTAATCTGGACTAGTTTCAAATTTTGCCTACAAAACTACTTGCAGTCGAGTACAAAATATGGCATATATGGTTACCTGCAAAGTCTACCCCACAGAGACCTCTTCTTATCTGGGAACCTGAAAAACTGACAGGTGTTGGTGCCACTTATGTGACTACATCCGTAGGCGAAGCAAATTAACATCTGCAAGAATAAAATACACTCAATAACATGTGAAGCCTAATTTGTACAGGTTCATCATTGAACATGGCACCATTATCTTTTACAACTAAAAAAATTGGCCTTCCTCAATAGAAACACTTTCAACATTCCAATATTGTCTGCAGGAACATTCCAATATTGTCTGCAGTGTGTAATGATCTGTGCAGCACTGCTGAGTACATTCAAAAAGAAAGATCTTTCTTAGCGATAATTTTTTTGGGTTAAACCTATAATAGTATCCATTTTTATAATAGAATAAAATTTTATTTATAATAGCAGGTAAAACAGGAGTTGCTTAAAAATAAGGTGAAAGAACATGGTCAATCATGTTCTGAGCTAGTTCATTGGAGGATAGTCCCTATACGGGCTGGACACGCATAAAAGAAGAAGTTTTCCGAGCAGAAGAAAAAAGTGATAACAGTGACAAATGACAAAAAGTGATAACAAAGAAGTGATAAAAAAAAAATATCATCTCAAATCTCTATCACTAATGCAAAATCCTAGTGTATTTTAAATTTGACTTGAAGGCAAAGCCCTAATTATGCAATGCAAATCCACCACCTCATTGTCATTCTGAAGAAAACAGCAATTTCACGATTTTTCCGAGTATTTCGTATCTAAAATAGATCATAGGGAGTCTAATTTGGGTACATGTCTCAAATATTTTCCACATTGACCTGCCACTCTGGCATGGTACCACCAGTGCTACACTACTACTTTGTATCCTACAGTGTTACAGTTGTATTGAGGACAGTGTTTACACGGGCGATAATACAGTGATTCCGCATTAATTCCTTCATGTCGCTATCCAACGTCTAAACACAAGTAAACGAGTGGTGTATTTGGTTTCACTATGTTGTTCTTTTGATGATTACCACTTTGAACTTTGTCGTATGTCCTCAGACTTTTTGAAGCTCCGTCAACAAGTGATTATTGATCGCATGAATTATTGATAACATAGACACAGAAGAGAGCTCTTCTATGTCTATGATTGATAACACTCAAAAAGTTTGTTTGTCACCGGAAGTATGAAATCACGCGAAATCTCGTCCACGAGCTTACGGCCCCTATTCCAATCTCACTAGATTGGAGTAAGAGCTGTCGGGATTCCAATATCACTACATTTAAAGCGAAGTGATTACATTCAAAGTGAATCAGACAGGCTATATATGCTTTTTCGTAACCCAAAGGGGCTATGTCACACAACCACTACGTACAATTTGCACATACCGTAAAACCTCTAATAGACGCCCGGGCGTCTATTGATTCCAGTTACACTCTGGACCCGGCGTCTATTAGAACCCGGCGTTTATTAGAACCCGGCGTTTAATGATTTCAGTCGTCTGGACCCGTTTTTTGGAATTGGTGAGGGCTGTGTTACGATATGACAAATCGGACGACAGTTTAGATTTTAAAAGCTGGAAATTCCCGACTGGGACGCGTTGACGTTGATCTAGTATCTGTTCGTTCTACAGCACGTGCAGCGATGTATTCTATTTTCGTTTCTATGGCATCAATAAATATAGAATTATTTCTTCCCCACCAGGCCTATATTAGTATCTATACGTTGCTATGTTACAATTCAATTCAATTTATTGGCTCCGTTATTTATATTAGGCATATAACATGACCAAGGATGGAGATAAAAACATAAACAGATGCGTACATACAAACAAGAAAATGCAGCTAACTGCGGGAGACGACATTAGAGCTCGAGCACACCATCAGCACCACGAGACCTGAATATATTTTACACCCCCCCCCCCCCCTTACAAAAAAAGAAAATTGAAACATATCATGTCCCACATGATTCCAATTCATTCCCGTATATTATGATGAAACACATAGGCCTACTTCAATCATATTCCTAATGAGTAAACATTTATTTTGAACTCAATGAAACAGATACGCCTGATAAAATGATATTGAACATCATTAATATTTCCTTAAAATATTGGAAACTATGAGGAATATCTGCATCTGATATCATGATATAGAAAGCACATGCATACTGATCAAATTAAAAGACCATTTTAAAATAAAAAGGTTTCGCAACCCAGCAAGGAACACCTTGTCATGTGATAAAATATGTCCAATTACGGTAAATGTAGTCGTGGTACCGCAGACGAATCGTTGTGTTTACTTCGTTACGCCAAAGAAGGCCGCACGCAAGGTTACATGTACATGCATGCACAAAATGCTGCACAGAAAATTGTACGTTCCAAAGTACGCGTCATTGCGGTAAAATTTGCTTTGCATTCTGGGAACGTGAATTTCCATCGGCTCCGCCATTTTGACGTTTTCCAGACGAGCTGACCATTTTGCGTAATTTTCTCAAACCTAACACATCGATTTATGCATTATATATCTGTGGAATATTTAAAGCTTTCCATCAAATCGAGAGATTTTATGTCAAGGACGAAGAAAATACTCATTTGAAGTAGGTGTACAAAGGTTTACATGCGAAAACGGGCGTCGATAGGTTGGCATGAAACCTCCATGAAAAAGTCAGCACATAGACATGTAGAGAGTTGGGGGCTACATATCAGCGTCTGCACCTATCTGGCCATATTCACGAACGCAGCGAATACCAGGAACCAAGAATATCCATAGAAATGGTAAATCCAATGTTCCAAATAAACTAGCTCATTGGGTATATCATTGCTCTTTCATTATCCCTCTCGCATTGTACATTGTTTTGACAAATGAAGTACGCTACACAATGTACATTAGAAATCTCGTTATATCGGGGGTCAGTTTGTGCGTGCATATGCAAAACTAAACAATAATATTCCAAGTTGAAAATAATCAGATTGATGTTAATTGACACGTTACTAATAGTTCTATTGGAATTGTATTCTTTTCATCTGTCATTCCGTCTCCCATCCTTACCAGACACATGGTAAATTCACCCGAGGGGTGACATCGCGAGCTGTCGTTGTTCCTGTGCACAAAACAGCATCCATTTAAATACCAATACAGTGATGTTGATATAAACATATTGTACTGGTATAATGAGTCATACGATTTACACGTATATCACACACGAACCCGATCTGATCATAATCAGAACACAATGAACATTTTTAGATTGGTATTGCGGTATTCTTACACTAGACTGAAGAATTTTGGTACGTACTTCTCGTGGAAACCCTGTTCGTGCAGATAAAAACCTGTCAAGAAGTTCTGGTACCCGCTCCTCAAGTAATTTTTTTCATAGGTTGCTGGGCAGTTGTATACTAATTCCATCAGGTGTACAGTAGAAACAACTACATTTAGCACACTCTCTGCCCCTGATGACGCCAGTGTGTCTTTTGATAAGGTATTTGGTCGGGCTTTGTGTCTATTGCAAAATGTTGTATTTTACGTTTGTTATTGGCATCATCAAAATTTGACTGTATTGGTGGTGATAGATTGATACTTACTTGTCACATGGCACAGTGTTATTCAGAAATATAGCAGCCAAGAAATAAACGTTCCTATCAAAATACCGATCAGGTGTTGAAGAAGGGATACAATCTATACTTCACGATTACGAACGGTCAATAAGGACACTTGTCATGTGTTTGGGATATTCATGGAAAGATGTGATGTACACACATCAAAAGCAAATAATTGTAAATATGATGCAGATGTATTTGACACAGATAGACATCTGGGATTCAAATTGAATTTCAGACAGATACAAATCATAAAACCGAGTAAAAATTCTTCTGGGAAATCTGCGTCACATCCGAATATGTCACAGGATTAGACAGCTTGGAAGGAATAACTGACAGGAATGTAATTCCGTGTATGACGTTTGTCACAGATATCTTGCGAAGAAAAATACACATAAGACCTAACGAGTATTATAAAGCATGTTTTTTTTCACTCGCCTTCTCACACCAAATCAACTCATTGTTTAACAAGTTTTGTACGTTTTATTTTTTTCATATTCCTGTATTTATTACATGATCTGAATGCTAATACCTAAAGTCATGTTTTTTCAGTCGCCTTTCTCACTCCAGATCAACTCATTTTGTTTAACCAGCTTTGTTATATTAGTACATTGTATGTCATGATGTTTTGGAGAGTATAAAAAAATCACTGGCACAAGATAATTGTAAGAGTAACACATAACATAAAACAGCAATAAAAATTCAATGAGCGGCATTGAACAAATTTTGTTGGATTATTTAAGTTTGCTTCTGACTAAAAGTTCTTTGAGATTTTGATGCTTCTTGTAAGCTGTTGCTATTTTAAGATCACCATCAGTATTTTTGTTGAGTTGTTTCATATGCCTTTTAACAACTTGGGCCGAAAGAGCACCTGTTTTTGAGAAGGGTACTATATACACCAGGTCGAATTTATTTTTACTTTTGTTCAAATGGTCATACTTTGTAAATTTTTTAACGTTGAGGCCATGAGTTTCGAAAGTGCCTAGAGTATCAATCCAACAATATTCCCTTTCAAGTCGCCATTGTTTGTTTAAAAGTTCATCACCAAGATTGGAAAACTGTTCAATTGGTAAAAGAGAAAAACATTTGATGGAAAATTCAGTTTTGCTGTGAAATTTAGATAGATGACTGAATAATGCATTTTCCTCATTGCAGCTAGTTATTGCAGCACGGTGACGATTGTTTCTGAATTTGAGTGATTTACCAGTTTCACCTACATATTGTGTATAGATAAATTATATTTTCTGAGTTGCAATCCAAAGCTGAGTTGATTGAGTAGGTTTGTTCAAGAACTGATCCTGAGAAATTTTGACAATTTGGAACTAAATGACATGTCTGACATTGTCTAGAATTACAAGGTTTTGAGCCAGATGAGCTGAAAGTGGGCAATTGAAAATCAGCACCTAGTCTTTCCTCACTGTTTAGAATTCTCAAGGTTTCATTCTTTTTTTGCGAAGCCAACGTTTTGATTAGTTACGTTTCCAAGGTGCCTTGAATAATGTTTGGCAAGCTGATTCAACATCATCTGGATACGAGCAAATTTGGAAAAATCGAAAAACATGGGACTTGATTAGTCCTTTATAAGTGTGCTTTGGATGAAAAGAGAGCTTATGCAGCAACTGATGAGTATCCGTTGGTTTGAAGAAAACTTTTGCTTCTAATGTGTTGTCTTTGCTCCTGAACAAAGTAGTATCCAGAAAATTAACTGAATCAGTACTACTTTCGGCTTTGAACTCGATTGATGCCCTATGAGAATTGAATATTTCGAGAAACTGGTGAGATTTGGAAATGCCATGTGGCCAAATGAGGAAAATGTCATCTAAATACCTGTAATTGCAATCTGGTTTGAATGGACACTTTTGTAAAGCTTGCTTTTCCAATTTAGCCATATAAATATCTGCATAATGAGGTGCATATTTTTGACCCATGGCTGTGTGCCTGAAACTTGTAGGAATGTCTTACCGTCAAATTCAAAGTCATTACATTTCAGTGAAATTTCCAATAATTCTATTATACCTTTGAATTGTTCATTGTTTTCCAGAGTCGGGAATGCATTTTTAATTGCTTGGATACCTTCTTCATGATTTATATTAGTATACATACTTTCCACATCTAAAGTAATTAGTAAAGAATTTGGATCTAGTTCAAGCCCTCTAACTTTATCTAAAAAGTCATACGTGTTTTTTATATATGACGGATGCTTATTTGCTTGATCTGTTATATATGAATCAATATGCATAGCTACTTTTTCAGATTCACTGCTGCAGTCAGAAACAATTGGGCGCGATGGAGGCATTACATTTGGAATAGGCCAGGAGTCTTTGGGTTTATGAATTTTAGGTAGCATATAAAATCTTTTTTGACGAGAGCGTTCTGGTGGTAAAAGAAATTGGAATACTTTTTCAGAAAGGCATCCAGAATTGCGTAATCCTTTTAAATTTTTTTTTATTTTTTCTGAATTTTCTAGAGGTAAAGAGGAGTGTCAATTTCTCTGTAATTAGCTGGATTTTATAATTGACGAAAGCCTTCATTAATATAATTTTGCCTATCCATAATTACGACTGCTTCACCTTTATCTGCTTTTTTAATTACGGAGTCTACATCATTTTGTAAATCCTTTATAATTTCATATTCCATTTTCGTTAGGTTTTTGGTTTCTGGTTGAATTTTCAAACTTTCAATTTCCTTAGATATTGCCGAAATGCAATCTTAAACAGGCTTGTCAATCATGGAATTGGGTGAAGTCCAGGTAGATTTTGGAGTGAATTTTGATCTATTTGTAAATGAATTTGGACGGTGAGAAAAATAATTTTGAAGTTTGAGTTTTCTACCAAAATCTTGCACAGCTTGTTTAATTGGATCCAATGTTATTTTGGGTGTGGGAACAAATATCAAACCACGATTTAGAAGAGCGATTTGTGTGTCCGAAAGTGTAAATTTGGAAAGGTTTACAACATTATTAGACTCTCAGAATGATTTAGTTCAAATGACTGAGCCATAATGTCAACATGTCATTGGCCGTTTGTTCAGTCCAATAAATGTTATCTGGCTGTGAAGAGAACTTGATTGGATCCAGCTGTTTAACAACTGTGAGATTGCTGAAACGTGAACTCATGTCATCCAAAGCCCTGTTAATCATATCCAAGTTGCGTTTCTCTACAGACGGAAGATTGTCTGAGTAGTTAATTTTTGGAATGATAATTTTCGAGTGGGGGAAGATTCGGAAAGCGCTGCTGAGCATATTCCTCAGCTCTGGAATTGAAGTAACACTTTGTTTGGAGCTTCGATTGTTCAGGCCTACACTTAAGATTAAGTTTTTGGGGGCATCAAATGATTTTTTACAGGCCGTGAAGATCATTCTGAGATGGCTGAACAAAGTTATTCAGCGAAAACGAAGATGTGACACAGTGGTCAGTGTTATCAATAATTTATCAAGAAATATTTTCTCCCGGGAAGTCTGAGATCCATGAAACTTTTCTCCTTCACACTCTTACATTCGCATTTGTCACTGCGACAGACAACTGAGCAGCAAATAATTGATGGGATTGTGTCTGCTGGGGTTGCTCGCCATGTAATATGAATGTCAGTATTTGACATATCCTTAAAAAAATATAGATTTATCACAGGCTATGAATTTATCTTAAACTACAAACAGTAGGAACACACATTGATTTCCGACAGTGTGATAACCTCAGGCGGAAACATCATGTTAGTACTATGTAAGTATCAATCTATTACCACCAATACAGTCAAATTTTGATGATGCCAATAACAAACGTAAAATACAACATTTTGCACTAGAAACAAAGCCCGACCAAATAGTTTATCCAAAGACACACTGGCTTCATCAGAGGCAGACAGTGTGTTAAATGTAGTTGTTTCTACTGTACACCTGATCGAACTAGTATACAACTGCCCAACAACCTATGAAAATAATTCAGAAATCCGAAACAAACCACATGTAATAGATATATGACAAGTACATAAGTACCTAATCACAAGCCAAAAGGCTACTGAGTTGATGGTATCCTCGGGGACAGACTTAACGTCCACCAGCAGTGATGCCGGCTCAGTGGTATGAATGTAAGTATCAATCTATTACCACCAATACTGCCAAATTATGATGATTCCAAAAAAAGTGTTTTGATGATTCCAAAAAAATATCATTATGGGCTACTGTCAGTTTATATGCTATATCATTTTGCAGCTGCCTGAATAAAATATTTTGATATATAATATTTATCAACAGTCATGCAAGAATTTCAGACATGTTTTTGTTTTTACTTTCGATACGCAATGTATACGTGGACACCGTATCTGGCAGGTCACCTGGCTAGTCGTTTGTACCAGTTTCAAAAGAAGCAGGGATCGAATCAAACACCCGTCTTGTGCTTGTTAGCCTCAAACGTTATTAGATGTCATAAGTGCGTAAATGGTAGGAGTGTATTGTTCCGTTAGCAGAAAGCGGATTACAGGAAAATGATAATGATCTGCGTTGGGAGGATACATGAATCATTCAAATGTGATGACGTTTACTTGTCAATGTTGTCAGCATGGGTTTGACACCCAACCGTGGCATTGTGTGAGGTGCGATATGGTCGTCAAATCGGGCGAGCTGGTTTCACCAGGTTTAATGGTTTCCTCCAACATTATTGTCCATCCCTACCTTCAGCCAACCGGAGATGTTATAAAGACATACATTGTATGCTCGTGCATCTATAGTAAAATAAATAAAGAGTGTATATTGTGATAAATTGGATCGCTGTCTTAGTTGGCGCCGTGGTGGGAACGTTTATAACACAAGTACCATTGCGAAATACGTATGTACCCCACCAGACTGGATTCTGGTACTGTTGTTATTTTATAATTCCCTATCATTTTTCATTATTAACTTGAAATGGTCAGAACACATTTGTTCACAATGGGCTATCATAACACACTTCCCTCCGTGAAGTAGTGCACCTTATGAAACAAAAAAATATTTTTTTTTATAAATTCAGTTATTGACTTTTACCGATGTCTGTATGATGTTTTACAGACTCCAGAAATATCATAATGACCGAGGCGAGGCGAATTTTTATATAAATCACGATATGTCACTAGCTCGGCGAATACTATGGTATCATGACTCGTCAATACAGTTAAAGCAACTACCTTCAACCGTCAGAGTTGTCTTTCCATCCATTTCACACATTTTGCGTGTGTGTGTGTGTGCAATTGTCAGTCCATCTTTTATTTTATACGTTTTTTTCACATCTGTGTGTGATGGATACAGTTCCTGTATTTACGCGTGAACCGCCTGATAAAATAAGCAAACTTTTCCAAAAGACCGATTGTAGTCATATCATTAATGTGAGTATGCCTCATTCAAATAATTTGACATGTTTAATATAAAATATAGTTTTCAACAAAATATTGCCTGTTTTCGAATGCAGTTGTTTTAACCTTTTTCCGAATCGTTATTTATGGTGAAGTAAGAACGTGATTTGGGCACAATAAAAGTTGGTTAAATATTTACCTATTATATAATATTCTATGATAGAGACTTTTTCAAACATCTGTTTCTGTTATCATTGTAGGTATTAACTTATTAACACCAACACTACCGAATTTTATTTGTCCCAACACAAAATCTAGAATGAAACACCTAAATGTTGATTAATAGATATCGGGTATTGAGTTATTCATATGAAGATAACCCGGTGACATTTTATTCATTCATAGGAAAGGGCATATCAAGTAAATCGATCAAAGATGTAGCTTGCAAACTTTGTTGAGATAAAATGACAAAATGACTGGTAAACTGTAGAAGCCGATATAGAAGTATGTTAATGGTAATCCAGTTGTATTACGAATTTTGTATACACGTACACAAAGTTTCCGAATGTATGCATTTGATAATGAATTCTACATTATATTAACCGATGTATTTTTTTTTCGAGTGGGCACAGAATAGTGGATGTACCATATGTACATGAATGTGAGAGCACTAGCTAGTGTTCTACTAAGAGGTGTCATTCTTTGTTTAGAACCATTCAACATTGCAGTTAGTTCATGTTGCAAACCGGTTGAATTTCCAGCATAACACTTGTATAAGATCCATATATACGAACATCCGAAAACACCTGTTTAAGAAAAGCAGTCATAAATTCAGGTTCATAAAACATAGACGGTCAACAGTTAGCATCCAGACTCATCACTCAAGTTTGGCAGCTGCTTCCGGGCAGGCATGATATTTTGTCATATTGCAATGACACATCTTATGGCTGGTACGAGAGCTAGGTGCTCTAGTTCAACAAATGCTGCCTTGCCATATTCAATTGTTCAATGAATCGACTGGGGTTCGTTCATTCATGGATTTTAATTTTTACAAAGATATTACCTAGGTAACAACTTTTACAAACACAAAAGTTATTAGTGTCAAATCAACATTTGGTGTTTCATGCCTACCACTGTGACAACCCACACAGCCGCAACTGATTTGAGTAACATCTTGGATACTAATCATAATGGTGAGCTGATTGTACCTGTTCATGATCGATAGATCATATAAATCGATGGATCGATGGAGAACTAGTTAATAATTTCCAATATAATAATATACATTGCAGTGTTAGTTTCCGCATTGTCGGAATGTGGCATAAACAGTGTTTGGTTTTTCATGTGAACCTGTTGTATATCTGCCTGCAATAAGTTGAAAAATTAATTATGATTTTCTAAAAACAGTTTCACACGCAATAGTTCGTAAGTATATAAAAAATAAACAGTTCACGTGCTTGTATCTCGTATATGTATGATATAATATAGTTAT
Organism: Terebella lapidaria; assembly: GCA_949152475.1. NCBI lineage: Eukaryota > Metazoa > Annelida > Polychaeta > Terebellida > Terebellidae > Terebella > Terebella lapidaria. The sequence continues at coordinate 33,312,061 of OX424560.1, forward strand.
AGTTTAAAAAGAATTCAACCTGAGTTTCTGTGTCGCAGATAGCCCAGTGTAACATGCATTTGCCTCATGTGTTAAAACTTCACTATACGGTAATGATGGTGTATTTTGGCGGCTGTAACGATTCTATAACATCGAACATATTTTAGCCAATTGATCTATAACGAATTTCAAAAACATATCACATTACTTTAATATGCAACGCTATGCTCTTGTCCAAGTGAACTTCTCAGTAGGTTCATACACAATGCAAATACCCAAAAATAGATGTTGAATAAGGACTCTCTGAAAAAGTCATATTCTCTAGATTTGACCCATGCTGCTTTACATGACGTTTATGTCAGAACGCGATGTGTTTGTGCTCATCCCGCCCCATAGTTCCTTTGTGATGAACATGACCTAACGAGTGAGAGGGATGACTGATGAAATCGCACAACGCAATTTAGTGACAGATTTGACATGATATTTCAGAGAATACTATTCACGTTCTCGCACGATTCTTGCACCCCCAGTGATAAAAATCTTCACACTGCCCAGGATAAATCAAAGGATTAGTTTGTCTGGGATGATTCGAGTTATCCAAACTAACCACGTGTCACAACGATTGTACGGGAAAAAGTGAACTATATACGTGAACTAATAAATCTGACATCACTTTGGTTATTTATGTATCTGTGCCATCTTAAAAATATACTGACACAGAGCTTGTTCAGAAAAAATCCAAATTTCACGAATAATCATCATGGTGGAGTTCGATAAATAATGAGCTGGGGTTTTTATTTAGTGTGACATAAGGGTTGCCGATGATTTCTCTCGAGATTCCGTCTCAGAAATATTCTCATATTTTGTGTAAGAAATAAACCGTTCATTTATGGTCGACCACTGTATTATCATGATTATGGGATGACCTGTGAGTGAATCAACATTTGAAATAGAAAATTCATCACGACCTAATAAATTTATCCTGAGAAATTCATATAACCTTTCAGTTTGAATGTTGTGTTTCTGGTGTTAGTTTCGTTTGAATAATATTTGATATGACAAATCTGCAACTGCACTGGGTGACAATACACTACATTATATCTCCCAAAGACCTTAGTTTCTTTTATCACCACGATGTTTTCTTCGTCCACCCTGTATTAATTTGAGCCACACTATATCGTGTTTATGATGGTTTGACATTGTATTGGTAGAATGTAAATGCACCCGAGTAGATGTGCGCCTGGGACTGTTTCAAGCTATGCCACCTGCTCCAGTGAATAAACTAATTACCGTGGAACCCATTCCGGAAAATGCTATAATTTTCTGATAAAAAATCCTCATGCTGATCATGCATCAGGTATTCTATTTCTGAGCGGTTACCGGTCACGATGGGCCATAAATATGACTTGGCTGTTAGTTTCCCGTTATGCCATTTGTTGCCTAAGCGATATCAAATATCTCGCCATTCACGGACCATGGAGAAAACAGGGAACACGGGAGTTTGAGTGCATTATGATGGTATAGATCATATACGTATTGGCACGGACAAAACTCGTTCGTATTCCCCTCCTGTACTATAACTGTTGGAAATTTACAATATTCATCTATTTTATTTCCAGCCACTATAATATACAAATACTAAATGGTGTATGTCATTTGGGCCAAATAGGTGAAAGAGCAATCTGAGTAACTAATCATATTGCTCAACAAGCGTTTAGATGATGGGATTTAACATCTGAATTCCAAATTATAGCGATCATTATGGTGATCTTGTACATTCCTGAACTGTGATCTGGAACAAGAGATGCTGTATACTTCTCAAAACTATGCACCACGATAACTATCACATGCAAGTTTATTGCATTATAACACACTGATATTTAACGTTCATTCGTGTACTCGTGTATTTAACGTCCATTCTAGAAATCTTGAATTAGGAAAAAATAACATGAAATGAGTAAATTGGTGATTTTCTACAAAGAAAGACGAATTTCATGGACCGAAATTGTGGTGCATTTCTTCAGCCTCTTGTTGGTCAACGATGCATCGCCTAATGGGTCACATTTGCATCTCATATGGGACTCGGCAAACCACAATAGATTTTGTCAAAATCACAGATCCCCATGGTTCTAGCGTGTGCTTACGATAAACTGTTGAATCGCTCATCTAATGTCAAATTTGGTGCGTGACACAGTAAAGTATAACGGAACAATTGATACGTTTGGGTGTGAAATGGGTGATAAATGGGGAGTGTTTACATTGTGCTCGCTCTGCATCAAAATGTCTGCATCATATTTGCTGTCATGTTGTTTAATCGCTGCTAATAATCAGTTTTGAGTAATTGGACGTAACTACAGTATTCTATTGAGTATTTCCCCGAATTTAGTATGCATTTACATCACCAAACTCAACAGCCTAAAATTTAACTTGCCTGTTTTCCGTGAAATTTGCAGAGAAGCACCACCTCCAGTGACAAATCTTCAAACTGATCGCGCACTGTGGTTCTGGTCAAGAATTATTGCAAACTAAAACTCTACAAATTGATAGGCATGGTAAATAATCAGTGTTGTCCAAAGATTTACTGTTACCATGGTTACTATTCACCTGCTGGTCAAAATAAAATCAGCTAATTGAAAAAATATTCTCCATGTGACGCCATGCATAGGAATTGCATGTTATGTATGAAAATGTGAGCTATATACATTCCTGAATTGTACTTTGGGCAAGTTAAACTTCGAAGCACTGTAACTTTTGAAGGAATTGAGATATTCACATGCTTTAAAAAAAAACTGTTGTGATCAGCCGAAAAGGTGCTTTGATCTCAGCTCACATCATATGTTCATGTTCCTAGTACTTAAATAGGCTAATCTTTGGTTACTGTCGTTGTATGACGCAATCATGATCAATCACATGGCTTTCAGTCAGACTGTGGTGAACATGCGGATGTTACTGTCCATCAGATGAAACCATTATATTGACAAATACAGAATATTATTATGGAAGACATCAAGTGTACGAGTTTGAACTCTCTGTTTTTTATTCGTATGTGTTTTATTGCTCTTGAATGTCTGATCTGCGCATGGTGGCCATCAGGAATTTTAGAAGAGTCAGTAACAAACAAATCTAAGGTCCAAAATCAAGTCACAATGTGTTTTGAGACTTCTCCAGCCACCGAATATTTTGTGTTTCCTCCATGCCTTTTTTTGGGACGTTTTAACCTTATATTAGATTCTGACCTCTCAATTATCATCAAAGATCAAAATTCGAATTTCGGACAAGAACACGTTTTTCAGTTTAACGCTGTACATTTCTCCAATATTCCGATATCTTTTGTAAATTTTGTTCGTTTGCCATATTGGTGTAAAAGATGTGAATACAAAGCGTTGATGCCGCGTAATGATCAATGTCATGAAGAGTTTGTCAAGCACTACTCTTCTCTCCTGGGAAGTCTGTGATCCATAAAACGTTTCTACTTCACACTCTTACATTCACATTTGTCACTGCGACAGACAACCGAGGAGCGAATAATTGACAGGAATGTGTCTGCTGGAGTTGCCATCTACGTGTGACTCACAGAATATCATGTCTCGAAAACAAATAAATATGATAAATGAGACAAACAGCTATTTCATCCATGCAGATGGGTTAGGACCATCCTTTATCCCCCCACTAGATACTATGGTGTATGGAAATGCCATGTCGGGCTCAAACAGTTACAATATAATAAACTGTATACCGTTAACACCAGAGATCCTGCAGTGCAGAAATATAAATATTGCGACATTCACAAGAGTGAGCGCAGGTATTCGTTTGCCTTACTTCGGACACCTTTTAGATCCACTCGACGAGTGGAGAAGGACATTCATTACATAGATAAGATTTGCCCTAATTTCATGGGTATAAATCGGCGTGTAATATCACATACATGTGCTGATAAACCATTGAGCAAATATGTAAATTTATGCATATAGATCCACCAAAAAGTTCCATATAGGTACTGATCACGTTGCAAAAAAGAATATTTAGACACCAGTACAAGTTTCATGTTTTCAGAATATATATGTGAAAGAAATATTTCTTAAATTTCAAACGAACATTGCAATTATGACTCAGATGTTTGTGATGAATGTCCAGGTAGAGACTGTCAAATCGAGGCAGAGATAAAAGCAATAATACCGAGTAAATATTCTTCTGGGAAATTTTGAATTCTTGAAGCTTCACATCGGAAAATGTCTCCACATGAAACAGCTAGGAAGCAAATGACTGGCAGGAATGTAAATCCGTGTCTGCTGGGGTCGCTGTAGGCGTATGGCGTCTGTCAAAGATATTTTACAAGGAGAATGACACAGACCTAACAAGTATCTCATATCCTGTTTTTAGGTTACCGAATCTTTGGTCCAACAAACTATTGCCATGGCGTTGTGTCCGTCGTCGTCGTTGTTCGTCTACATTTTTATCTTTAGAATTTACAGTCGAATTTTTCTGAATTTTTGCACAAAAATACCTAAAAATATCTCAAGAGGGAGGTATTTTTTAATTTTCGCATTTTTTTTCAAAATGGCGGCGATTTTTGACGAAAAATGGCCAATTTCGGACTTAGGCGGCCATTTTCTCAAAAACTGTCTGACCACTTTTGAGATTTTTGCTTCAGAAGATTCCTCTCATATACCTCTATGACGTGTAAAAGTTTGATTGCGCTTGAATCGCCGGTCTGCCTGTGGCAGCCATTTTGAATGGCACTTTCCCATGTTAAATTCTCCTATGTTTTATAATGGGAAACATTTTTCCTGATATCTCACTTAATAATGAGATTAGAGACTAGGAATCAATTGTCGACATATAGGAAATGATATATACCAAATATTCTCGTGACCTTGAATTTTACCTTTGACCTAATTTTCAAGGTCATAGCACAAAATGACTAATATCTCGCTTAATATCGAATTTACAGCTTAGGAATCAATTGTGGACCTGTAGGAAAGGATACATGCTGAATACTGTCATGACCTTGAGTTTGACCTTTGACCTCATTTTCAAGGTCAGAGCACAAAGTGGCTATATCTCGCTTATTATCGACTTTACATATCTTGTTTGTTAGCAAATTTATGGCTTAAGAATCAATTGTGTACATATGAAATGATATATGGTGAATATTGTTATGACCTTGAATTCGACCTTTGACCTCATTCTTCATTCATAATAGTAGCTGTATGGAGTAAACTCAATACGACAATTTTGATGAAAAAAGTTGTTTAAAAACTAAACATTTTTCCAGTAACCTTTCTTAGCCCTCGGGCAAATTTTTACCATTTCCATTCTTCACACCACACCAATTCAGTATTTTGAGCCAACATTTCGCATGGTAGCTAAAATAAACAGACACTTACATTGAAATGTGTAATTGTATTTCAAACCATATGATACGGTTGTATCCCTTATCCGACGAGTGTCCTATAGTGCGCAGCTTTGAGCACACTATTATCTTGTAACAACAACACACTCAGAATGATTTCCGTTCCACCGTATAGACATATCACATCGAATATGACTAGGCCAAATAAAATAAGACTTGTGTTTCCGGTTACCCGATCCTACCTAGCAAAACACCACCGGCCCTGGTCATGTTATTGTGTAAAAGAATGCCAGGCGCCTGGCACAGTCAGCATTTATGCATCCACAACCTTGAAGGTCGACCAGTCAGATGACAGGATCACATTCGGCGATCTAGTGACGATGGTAATGAAATCTGTTGAGTATATACTCAAATGTAATTAGCCACGTGATGAAGTTCAGGATGAACATGAAGCTGAACTGCATTCCAGATTCTTATGAGCTATAAGATTCTTATTGCTGTAATTCAATAAAATATAAATTTTGCAGATCTGTGTTGTATTTTTCTGGCTAGAATCCCCATGCCCCGTTGTACTGAGGTTGCCTGGTTAAGGCCCCATACACATATGTACATGAAGCGCTCTTCATGCAGTTATGTTAAAAACAAGCTAGGATACCACAGAGGAAGATTAAATGTGCATAAAGGAAACAACTGGAGTTACAACCCAAAGTCCGGCCCTATTTTTTTCATGATAAAATATTAGAGCAAAATAAAATGCTCTTCCCTACCTACCTACCCACACTATTTTTTCATAGAATGTAATAGGAAACACCATTTATTTTGTTGGGTCTAATAACTATATCTTACACACTGTCTGCCCCGATTACGATGACGTCAGCGTGGCTCGGGATGTAAATGTGTTGGGCTTCGTTCTCATTCCCAAAATGTTGTCGGTTGTGTTAAAAGTTAGGATAATTATTCAGGAGTGTGATTCACATCATTCATTGGTCCGCCATTTGGTAGGCGGGACCCCATTCGGTAGGCCCACTCCAGGTGTGGATACATTCTATCGCATAATGTTTACCGTACGCGATCTACTCCTGGTATAGTTATTAATACGAATAGCTCAGAAATATATTTGACTATCTTGATAATATCTAGTGTCAGGGTACAAAAAGTATGTGATGTAGATCATAATAAGTGGTTTTTTTAGGTTATTATCAGGTAGGTAGAATTTAAGGTCAATAGAAAGTAAAATTTACGGAAGCGTATTAGGGCCACATGAGTTTTTTAAAAATTCAATTTGTCGACGTATTATATCGATAAATCGAGTTAGTTATCTCGATAAATCGAGATACTGTCTCGATAAATCGAGTTAATGATCTCGATAAATCGAGTTATTGTCTCAATAAATCGAGATAGTATCTCAATAAATCGAGATAGTATCTCAATAAATAGGCTGATAAAACTCAGACATTTAAAGTACAAGTAAAATGAATATGCAATGACCATAATATAGGCGAGCCATACCATTTCATTGGTTACCTTGGCAACAATAGGACAAAGAAAATATACTGATCACTCATATTGAAAACTATATGGAGTATATGATTAACAGTCATTACATTAATTTCTGAAATAATACCAAACTACCCAATTGAAGAAGCCGTACAGATTCATAACTTTACAAATATACCTCATTCCATGTTTAATAGCTAAAACAAAACAATTATACCATTTTCATTCATGAACATGTATCTTTCTAAGAGATAGTGATATAGTAACTTCACTATAGTTTTTAATTCGGTAGTTTGGTCTGTATTATTCAATATCTAACGTTATAATGGTCCATCATATAAGCCTATTCAACATAGTGTTCAATAAGAATAATGTGACTCAAAACATATTTCCATTTTACTTGAAGTTTAAATGCCCAAAACAAAAGTCGATTTATCGAGATAATTAACTCGATTTATCGAGATAACTAACTCAATTTATCGAGATAATATCTCGATTTATCGAGATAAAAAGTCGATTTATCAAGAAAATATATCAATTTATCGAGATAATAAGTTGATTTATCGAGATGATTATGTCGATAAATCGAGACAACTAACTCGATTATCGAGATAATAAGGCGATTTATCGAGATAATATCTCGATTTATCGAGATAATAAGCCGATTTATCGAGATGATAAGTCGACAAATTGACTTGAAAAAAAAATCATATGGCCCCAATACGCTTTCGTTAAAATTAGTATAAATTATATTTAATCAGTATTGGTTATGAATACTCATGTCTTCGAAACAAATTGAAATAAATGATTATTATGATCAATTATAGCAAAATCTTCAGTGATAATAAATACTTTTCATACATTTAAAATGTGTATGAATGTATAAACGATTTCTAGCTAAATATAATTACTTGCAGGCATCCATCCAGGTCAAAAATAGTTTAAAAGTAACATGCGCGTGTCACCGGGTGAAACCTTGTGCGTTTTGTTAGGAGCCAGTATGATGTTTGACGTGAGCGGAAATTACAACATGGAAGGTGACCTTTTTAGAACGACAGGTGGACAGCGAGATGTCTCCTACCAGTGCAGTACTGTTCATATACCATATCGACCGGACATTGGGCATTTATAATTCAGTATACGCATTTAAGTCTATTCGAACACATTTTCTGGAGTAAAATCAGAATAAAATTCCTGAAGTATTTGAATACGTCCATGGTATCCAAGGGATATTCGTATTCATGTGCATGGTAAAAGAATTCATGGTTAAACTATTTTCATGCATACATTCGAATACATTTCAAAGACGGAAGATGAAGAAAGCCACAGTCCAAGTAAAAAAGTACAAGTAAAATGAATATGCAATGACCATAATATAGGCGAGCCATACCATTTCATTGGTTACCTTGGCAACAATAGGACAAAGAAAATATACTGATCACTCATATTGAAAACTATATGGAGTATATGATTAACAGTCATTACATTAATTTCTGAAATAATACCAAACTACCCAATTGAAGAAGCCGTACAGATTCATAACTTTACAAATATACCTCATTCCATGTTTAATAGCTAAAACAAAACAATTATACCATTTTCATTCATGAACATGTATCTTTCTAAGAGATAGTGATATAGTAACTTCACTATAGTTTTTAATTCGGTAGTTTGGTCTGTATTATTCAATATCTAACGTTATAATGGTCCATCATATAAGCCTATTCAACATAGTGTTCAATAAGAATAATGTGACTCAAAACATATTTCCATTTTACTTGAAGTTTAAATGCCCAAAACAAAAGTCGATTTATCGAGATAATTAACTCGATTTATCGAGATAACTAACTCAATTTATCGAGATAATATCTCGATTTATCGAGATAAAAAGTCGATTTATCAAGAAAATATATCAATTTATCGAGATAATAAGTTGATTTATCGAGATGATTATGTCGATAAATCGAGACAACTAACTCGATTATCGAGATAATAAGGCGATTTATCGAGATAATATCTCGATTTATCGAGATAATAAGCCGATTTATCGAGATGATAAGTCGACAAATTGACTTGAAAAAAAAATCATATGGCCCCAATACGCTTTCGTTAAAATTAGTATAAATTATATTTAATCAGTATTGGTTATGAATACTCATGTCTTCGAAACAAATTGAAATAAATGATTATTATGATCAATTATAGCAAAATCTTCAGTGATAATAAATACTTTTCATACATTTAAAATGTGTATGAATGTATAAACGATTTCTAGCTAAATATAATTACTTGCAGGCATCCATCCAGGTCAAAAATAGTTTAAAAGTAACATGCGCGTGTCACCGGGTGAAACCTTGTGCGTTTTGTTAGGAGCCAGTATGATGTTTGACGTGAGCGGAAATTACAACATGGAAGGTGACCTTTTTAGAACGACAGGTGGACAGCGAGATGTCTCCTACCAGTGCAGTACTGTTCATATACCATATCGACCGGACATTGGGCATTTATAATTCAGTATACGCATTTAAGTCTATTCGAACACATTTTCTGGAGTAAAATCAGAATAAAATTCCTGAAGTATTTGAATACGTCCATGGTATCCAAGGGATATTCGTATTCATGTGCATGGTAAAAGAATTCATGGTTAAACTATTTTCATGCATACATTCGAATACATTTCAAAGACGGAAGATGAAGAAAGCCACAGTCCAATTCATACCCCCAGCTACATACCAAATACGTCCATCCTCCCTTTGTTACCAACGTGTATGGTGCGATCATGTCTAATAGACAGAACTGCTGGTATAATACTGATTGTGAAAATTTGGAGTTATGTTGTAAGAAACGTAGAGTACTTACCGGAATCCAATGTATGCATTATAACCACAATGAAACCATCCCAGCGACACGACACCGTGGTAATGGGAAATGTCCGCCATTGACACCTGCCTAATGGACTCTGAAGAGTTCTGGCAGATACCATACAATGTACGACGTAAGTCAGGTACGTTTGTAACAGTCAGATAGCGGGTGTAAATGCGATCATCTCCCAAACAGAAACAGTACTTTCCATGTGGCGTTGACAATAAAATCTATTAGAAAGAAGCTCGAGAAAATATAATAATACTGAGCTCCAGAAACTATCTGGTACATCACACCATGGTGATGTTATACATGGGAACAATATATCGACATGGATTCCCTGTATTGTGTAATTTGGTAACAATCCATATATTAAGACATATAACAGCTCTAAATCTTAGTTAATGGAACTCGCTACTGAGATTAGAAACCCAAGAACTTGAATAGAAATCGCGACACGGAACGAAATGGTTTTGTGTCAGTTATGGGGGTCACGTACTTGTGAAAGGTAATTAATCCGTTTTCGTTGTAGCCGAATATAAAACATTACATGTATTTACGAATTTTCGGGCTTCTTTTTCATGACCGTTCATGTGATATCAGGGGCGGGTTTAGGGGGGGGGGGGCTAGGGGCCTTGGCCCCCACCCCTCCCCCCAACCCCCAAAAAAAAGAAAAAGAGAAGAGAAAAGAAGGAAAAGGGGAAAAAGAGATGAGAGGAAGTGTTTTCAAGTTAAATTAAACCGAGAACTAGCTTTAACTGCTGGGGCCCCATGTCGCGAGCAAGGTATTCACTCTATAGCCAACCCACCTGTTCTCAGTGAAAGCATTTTATGCCCTCCACCTTCTATAAATGACTTGAGAGCATTGAATGGCCAAATGCACTTAATCCTTTGCTGGGGTCCAAAACCAAGTAATATTTTATAAGTTGTTTCAACTACAGTGATCCTGCATTTATGGGTGTTGAGTAATGCTTGATAGTTAGACCCAGGAGAGCTCTGGGATGCTGTATTAGGCACGCAATTACCCCAGACTGCATATCCCTTCAGCTTCTGGGGCCCTCAAGCGGGTATCTTTCATATCTTGGCCTTCCTTCAGAACCCTGGATTCACCCAAGATCAGGTATTCATAAATTCTCCAAAGCCATGGATATTGGATCAAGGAGAGCCCTGCATAAAGCGGGCCTTGAGCGGGCCCCAGACCCCCGGCCGACAGGGGCTTGTTTTACTGGCTTAGTTGCACTTCACAAATGGACCTTCCCTCAAATGCCAGATCTGCTCCGGATCAACCATGCAAAAAAACTCTTAGGGGGATGAACCAAAGGAGACCTATACAAAAACACCACTGGGAATGCATATCCTTTCACTTTCAACTTCTGGGGCCCTTAAGCGGACCTCAGACCCTCGGCCTTCGCCAACTCACTTCGCAACATTTCATATCTTGGCTCTACATTAGAACCCTCGATCCACCTCGATCCAAGGCCATGAAATTGGTCCAAGGAAAGCCTTGGGACGCACCATTGGGGGCCCCTTAAGCGGGCCCCAAACCTCCGGCCGACATGAGATCGCTTCGCTCGCCGCTCTGTCGATCAAAGGTTTTGCCCCCCCCCCCTCCCAAAATCCTATACCCGCCCCTGGATAAGACATACCGGTATGTTATGATAGTACACCAGTAAGCTTATTAATGTTCTTCTGTATAAATGTCTGTTAAGAGAGCTTGCCCCATCTGCCCCGATCTTTGGTTGTTGCAAACCACGAAGTATAATATTATACTCTAAACAGCCCCAACATAAAACATACCTGAATACTGATGGTTAAATTCATCGGCTACTTGCTCATGAGCGTCGATATCGATGTGTTTTGATTAATTAGTATATGTGTTTGACAATGACTTATATTAGATGGAGCTTAACGTTTCGAACGTCTGATAAATACGATGTAATAACTTACATAGTGACACATATTTATCAGCGTTTTTAAGTGCGAGAAATGCTTGAATTCATGTGAGACATTATAATATTATACTGAGCATTGACGTGAATGAAGTGAACCGTACATGAAGTAATCATGAGAGAGACTCTTGAGCTTTATGACATATGAGCCATATGACATATATGCATTCAATTAGAGTTAAACAAGTAAACATGAAATTCACAGCAACAAAGATTTTAAAATCAAAATCTGATGTGTCGATAACAGCTCTGAATAACGTTTTTATACCCGGATATCATATGACGTCATATCGAAAACAATAATGAAATCTGCTTTGAAACCCTACAAAGCTGAGTAAGTTTGGTGGGTGTGGACCCTGGGAGGCGTACACAGTTGTCACACGGTTGAGCACATAATTCCAACTTGCTCGAGCATTTGCGAATATATGCTATAAGCACTATTATAATGACAAAAGCCATTTGATTAAACGCTACAGTTTGTCCACAATATCTTATTACATGACGTAACACAAAAGGTTCAGCTTGAACACCGCAAACTCAATGTTCCTTTTTTTTGGTCTATTTCATGGTCTATGATCCACGGTCTATTTCACGTAGACAAACCCGTGGTACAAGTACAATAGACAACTCACAGCCTAGGGTATGACTTTACACGCATTACACTCGTTAATTGACTCGTGTATTTGTCATATCCTACGGCTGTTCGTCGTCTATTCTATACGTATTCATGTATTTCTTTCCAACCCCAACAAATGTGTAACGCTCAACACCCTATTCAATAGACGTAGAATCAATACTCAGACCCAGTATTAAGTATTCTGAGCAAAAACATGGTCCGTTATCAAATCTCCTAGTCCGGCATGGAATTTTCTGCAATGGTGAGAACGACTGCAGGACACAAACACTTACATATTATGTAAGAGTAACAGTATACACCTATTGCACTATTGGAAAATTCAGTATTTCCGCCCACGGTTCCCCCCCCCCCAATTTGGCCTTGACTTTGCTCAAAGTGCCATTGAGGTCACTTCCTACTCATCTCAGGATCTCAACAAAATTGACTTACCAAAGGCATAGCTCACTACAGGAACACCTGTTATGCGACTCTCTCTCTCTTCTATTTTCACAAACACAAACTCAATTGAGAGTCTCATTAGATGATTAGTATTAAGGAGCTAAACAGTCTATTCGAATCGTTTGGACAATCAGTCATTTCAGCAACTTCAAGGTCATGTTAGGGGAAAAAGATAATACCAAATTTCCAATAGTGCAATGTGTGTATATGCATGTCGCAACACAACTGTGTATGTACAGGTAATTACTTGCGGTTCCTTTTGCCATGAATACTGAGCATGGCACATATTGCCTATTGGGTGGTCTAACCCACAATAATGTATACTATGTCATGTGTTACTTTCTGAAACGTGTGACAAGCCATCATTTTCCATGAATGTGAAAGTATGTACATTAGCATGACAAAACGATCAAATTTCTGAGACTATCAAAACCATGAAATTTCATTTGCATACTCAAGTGTCGTGGTGCTGGGCTCAACGGGACTGAATATAGATTGACAGCTGCGCCAAGATAGTATGTAGCTTGCTATATATTGTGCTTGTAGATCATCATATACGTTATATACGAGTTCTCAAATATTTCGATATATACCATACATATGCGTGTCATCTATGATACCACGTTCGTCATACTACTGAACGTTTCATGGAAAATATCCGCATTCCTAGACCTGGTATCAGAGAATACTAATCTTGTCATGAGTATATCCTCGACTGTCGCTTGTCTCGAGCAAGTTCATTATTGATACCTATCGGAGTTCCCGGATTGGCCAGTATATTTATTTTATCAAATAAAAGACACTGACGTGAATATGACCATCACCAGCAGCTTATCTATCGTGTCTTGGTCAAGTGATATGTCAAAGCGTACCTGCAATTTTATGGAGGCTGCCCACGAGCATACATGTCATTGACTGCACAGTAAAGAATGAATTGTAAGTCTAGAGAGAATTATAAGATTATAAACACATGCATCGACAATCACACACACAAAACAATCCCAAAAACCTTTTGAGCGGATTTTCCTATTTGTTTATTACGCTGGACCAATCAATACACACCATCCAAGTTACCTTCACACTTCCCGGTGCACAATCCACACAAGCTCACAGATTATCGTAAAAAATTAGCCCAATGGGCTAGTAAGGTTACCGGAGAAATATACAGAGTTAAGCCGAGAAACTTGAAAGTCAAATTCAAGGTGACCACTGAAATCGCCATATCTCTAACCGTGAAAATGGGATCAAAGGTTAAATTCTAGATCACCAAACTATTCAGCATACATCATTTCCTATATGTTCACTATGGACCCCTAAGCTGTAAATTTGATAAGCGAGATATAAGCCATTTTGTAATCTGACTTTGAAAATAAAATGACTGACCTTGAAATTTAGGTCAAAGGTCAAATTCAATATCATTAAAATATTCAGAATATATCATTTCCTATATGTTCACAATTGATTCCTAAGCTGTAAAGTCGATAATAAGCAAGATATTAGCCATTTTGTCCTGTTGACCTTGAAAATGAGGTCAAAGGTCAATTTCAAGGTCATGAGAATTTTCAGCATATATAATTTCCTATATGTTCACAATTAATTCCTAAGCTGTAAAGTCGCTAATAAGCAAGATATTGGCCATTTTGTCCTGTGACCTTGAAAATAGGTCAAGGGTCAAATTCAAGGTCACGAGCATTTTCAGCATATATCATTTCCTATATGTTCACAATTGATTCCTAAGCTGTAAAGTCGCTAATAAGCAAGATATTGGCCATTTTGTCCTGTGACCTTGAAAATAGGTCAAAGGTCAAATTCAAGGTCACGAGCATTTTCAGCATATATCATTTCCTATATGTAAACAATTGATTCCTAAGCTGTAAAGTCGCTAATAAGCAAGATATTGGCCATTTTATCCTGTGACCTTGAAAATGAGGTCAAAGGTCAAATTCAAGGTCACGAGAATATTCAGCATATATCATTTCCCATATGTTCACAATTGATTCCTAAGCTGTAAAGTCGATAATAAGCGAGATATCAGCAATTTTCTCCTGTGACCTTGGAAATGAGGTCAAAGGTCAAATTCAAGGTCATCAGAATATTCTGCGTATATCATTTCCTATATGTTCACAATTGATTCCTAAGCTGTAAAGTCGATAATAAGCGAGATCTTAGCCATTTTGTCATGTGACCTTCAAAATGAGGTCAAAGGTCAAATTCAAGGTCATGAGAATTTTCAGCATATATCATTTCCTATATGTTCACAATTGATTTCTAAGCTGTTAAGTCGCTGATAAGAAAGATATTGGCCATTTTGTCCTGTGACCTTGAAAATGAGGTCAAAGGTCAAATTCAAGGTCACGAGAATTTTCAGCATATATCATTTCTATGTTCACAATTGATTCCTAAGCTGTAAAGTCGCTGATAAGCAAGATATTGGCCAATTTGTCCTGTGACCTTGAAAATGAGGTCAAAGGTCAAATTCAAGGTCATGAGAATATTCAGCATATATCATTTCCTATATGTTCACAATTGATTCCTAAGCTGTAAAGTCGATAATAAGCGAGATATTAGCAATTTTGTCCTGCGACCTTGAAAATGAGGTCAAAGGTCAAATTCAAGGTCACAAGAATATTCAGCATATATCATTTCCTATATGTTCACAACTGATTCCTAAGCTGTAAAGTCGATAATAAGCGAGATATTAGCCATTTTGTCTTGTGACCTTGAAAATGAGGTCAAAAGTCAAATTCAAGGTCACGAGAATATTCAGCATATATCATTTCCTATATGTCCACAATTCATTCCTAGTCTCTAATTTCAATATTAAGTGAGATATTAGGCTTAATGTGTCCCATTATAAAGCATAGGAGAATTTAACATGGGAAAGTCCCATCTGGGCTGAGTTTGGGCCCAAAATGGCCCACTTCGAGCGATTCAAGGGCAACGAAATTTATACATGTCACAGGGGTACATAGGAGGAGTGTCATGCATCAATAAGAAAAAAAGTTACTGAACAGATTTTGAGAAAACGACCGTCGAAGTCCAAAATTGGCCATTTTTCGACGAAAACGGCCGCTCTGACCTTGAAACCAAGGTCAGAGGTCAAATTCAAGGTCACGACAATATTCAGCATATATCATTTCCTATATGTCCACAATTGATTCCTAGTCTCTAATCTCAATATTAAGTGAGATATTAGGCTTTAATGTGTCCCATTATAAAGCATAGGAGAATTTAACATGGGAAAGTCCCATTTGGGCCGAGTTTGGGCCAAAATGGCCCACTTCGAGCGATTCAAGCGCAACGAAATTTATAGACGTCATAGAAGTACATATGAGGAGTCTTATGTATCAAAGAGAAAAAAAGTTACTGAACAGATTTTGAGAAAATGGCCGCCAAAGTCCAAAATCAGGCCTTTTTCGTCGAAAACGGCCGCCATTTTGAAGAAAAAGCGAAAATAAAAAAACTAAAAAATACCTCCTTCTTGAATTATTTTTAAGTATTTTTCTGCAAAATTTCAGAAAAATTCGCCCGTAAACAAAAAAGATAAAAATGTGGACGACGACGACGACGACGACGAAGGACGACGACGGACGACGGACGACGGACGCAACGCCATGCCAATAGGTTATCGGACCATAGGTCCGGTAACCTAAAAAGTGGATCCATTGATCACTAGTTTTGTCAAAATACGAACGTAATACAAACTTGGTGCATTCTGGCAGTATATACTCTGCAATATTATATACATTTTAACACGATTTTGTACTTAATATTCCATAAAACATTAAACCTTCATACTCAGCACATTGGTATCGTGTGTTTAGTGTACAACTGCACGAAGACGGAATAAAACTCACCAAAGTCGGCGCATAATTTATTGGCGCAAACCTATCTCGTCATATCTCGGAACATACTGACTTGTATTATTTGAAATTTAAGTGAAAACGGCACCATGACCATTGTGAAGCAATGGCTGTTTTTCTGTCGTGTGCGTTTCTCGTCGGTTTATCTAGGAAAATACATATCCTTATGGTGTTTTAACATGGGAATTCTAGTTTGCCATTTTCTCGCTGTCTGGGATTGAGACGAATCAATGGAACAGCCGATTTAAATAGGGGCCTTCTCAAAGAAAATACAATAATAATAATTCATTCTATTATTCGTGCTTGAATATATTTCGCATTAAAGGAATCACAATCACACAATATCCACGGTAGTTCTTCAGTCCGAATCTGAACTCCTGGATACACCCAGATGTATGACGACCCGATCAACGTGGATCTCGTCGATGACTTTGAACGACAATTTCATATTACGCTCATAGATATTATATGTATACATGTGTTATAGGGTACTGGTATTTTGGCTCATCTGTAATCTGAGAAAGTCTTTAAAACATTGTACAGATAATTTTGTATCCTAACGTTATTGTCATGGACTGTTTGCAGCCAAAGTTTCTCAAACCTATCAGATAAAAGCAATTTTCCCAGCTAACCAAGGTTTTGGTTAGTGCTGTGATTCCACGATGAATAAGCGTGGCAGAGATTGGCGGACCCATGTCAAAACCGCATTTATTACCACGATACTACATACTTATTCTGTTTGTTTTTTCTCAGAATTTCAACAAAAGCTAGGCGCGCGCGGACGAGAAACACAAAATTAAACAGGAATGGCCTAAGGAATATAGGCATAATATGTGACATACAGTTTCACACCCAAATATAAACCAACATTTTTCGCCTTTCCAGGACATCAAAATATGACCACTATCAGTTTTTGAACAGCATAAGTTATCACATGTTACTTTTCAGACCGTTGCACACCACTGGTCAGACCAATGATTTTGCATTATTGAGCTGTTGCATTGGCATTCACCCCTGTTTTAACTTTCCGCTTTCCCGCTCATTGCTACAATGGTAAAATCCCATTTAAAATCGCATTTATTGAAATAATTATTTTCTGTGTGAAGAACGAACTCCAAATTCACGTCAGCGACTTTGATCACAGTCTTGTTCATACGACTTTCGAAACAGTGCTCAAGCCATGACGATATCAACAAGCCATCCCCAGGGAGTGGGGAATTCCAGGGAAGCCGCTGTCTGATCAGTCAAATCAATCAAAGTACTCGCAATATTTTGCGGTTGTCAGGCATGAAGAAAATTTGAATTTCACAATCTAACTGGAAGATTTTTTTTATAGTGATTGCCTCCATCTGCTCGATGACACTAAAATGTTGCGGTGATATTGCAGGATCGGACCAACGCATCCACCCATAGGCCGTTTTAATCGTATTTGAATATGTCGAATAACAAGGGTTAATGTTGTCCACATGGGAAGAGGAGCAGGCATTGCTATGCAATTTAGATGGCACAGCACTGGAAATTTTCACTATGATAATCGTAGCAATGCTGTGGTTATCCACGGGCCATATCGCAGTGAACTTACCAATCAAATCATAGCCTATGGGGTACACACATAACACCAGTGTGTTACCAGTGCAGTGTATGGTTTAAGCTGATTTCAAGGTTAATGGTGAAAACAATTCACACTTTCAGATCATGACTAACAATATAGCAGCATACTTTGAATGAATGAATAGTGCGTCGTCGAACTACTATGAGAGATCCAGCCATGCTAGAACGCACCATCAGGAATAATATACTGTTTTGCATCCATATACACAATGTATCTCTGAAGATACCTGAACAAACATACCCCGATTTTCTGCACAGTTATCGACCTGCACTATGCAAACCTAATCACAATACAGATCAATAATTTCGCCCGTAGTTCTGACACAGACGGAAACAGTTCCATGGAAGAGAAGTGATTACCGATGTAATGGCATGCAGCTTCACATTAAGGAGGTGTGGAGAAATCCAATTAGTTTTGACAAAAAAGGATTCTTGCTGATTGCAAACCATCATAGCTATGACTGACATTTGGGTCTTACATTTTCGTGGGATGCAACTACTATTGCTGTTGGTAAGGATTTATACAGATTTTCAATCCAACGCGTTGATGTACAACATAACTATGTGATCATTCATGTGCACTTTCAACCACCGAAAGTTGAGTCATACATAGGCGTTATAAATCATGGAAGTACTTTTAAATGTACATAAACCCCATAGAATATGACACAATAAATAGAAGTTTTGGTGTGCGGTAAATGAACATTATCTGTGTAGCTATCTTGCATGATCAAAGCTTGTTATTACATTTTTTTAAAGATGAGTCTCTTGCGACGTGATCTCTCTGATTAGTCCCCTCACTTTCTGCTCGTTTGTAGATTAAGTACGTTGGATTCAGCAATCCAACGGATCTCAAACACCTTTTAGTGATAAGCGTTCTTGTGCGAGGAGTATACATAATTTGAGAGGATTGATTTCAGTATTTGAAAAGCCTTTCTTTGATAGCTAGATATGTGTTGGTTACAAAAAGCAGAAAAAAATAGTAGGTCACCGTATGATATTTTTCTGCTATGATGCATTTTGTTGACCTCCTATTAGTCTCAAAAGTACCTCAGCAATAGCCAAAATGCATTACATCACGGCATGTTATCTAACTGCATATTTTGGCCTAGAAAATAGCACTGCGTTTGATATGTTCCATGGCAAGAGTAAGGATATGTGTATATATTTCAACACTGAAATTCAGTAATACAGTATTTTTTCTATTTTTGTTACACATATTACTTCAATGATATTTGGCTTTGTTAAAAAAATGTAAAAAACAGACCTATCCAGGTTACTTTTTGCGATATAAGCGTTAAAACATGAAAAACGTGATTTTATGGAAACAAAAAATCAATAATTTCATGAATTTGGAGTGCATACTATGTCAAATTATTCAAGTTTTTTGTGAGTTTAACCTTTTCACTACTGACCCACCCCTCAGCCTCCATACTGAGCCGATTCATGTATGAATTGATAGGATTTCTATATGTTTGATTATTTATATTTAAAGATATTTCAGAATATTTATGTGTGAAAATATAGTCATATAGTGTGCTATTTCTATATAGTACACTTTTCAACCCCGTTTAGTCTGTCCAAGGACCAAACTAGGGACCAAAAATCTAGGGACCAAACAGATGGCTATTTCCATTTTCTTTATCATACAGCCATATTCAAGTTTGTAATGAAATATAATCCAATACGTTTTACTTGAGTACTTGTTGTCTTCTATATTTGTGACGAGGTGAATATCGTGGGTTTTGATAGTGTTCACATCATGTCAATATCTTGATTAGTTATGGAGATATTAAAGTTTTAGTGAAAATTGTCTGTAGTCCGATCCATTGTAATCGGAACTTGTGACGTCACAAGGTTAGTGTTAGGTTAATGATACAATATACTAAACAGTCAATTAAGCTTCTAAATTTCAATCGGTGGCAATATGTGTGTGCTAGTTTAGCGTGTAGGTACATTCTCGGGCATATATAACATTAAATACAATCAGTGGACAGTTACCTATTCATCTATTGGTTGCCAAAGTTATGGTTACGCAGCGTAACCATCAGTACAGCAGGAGGGGTGTGGTATGGTTACGCAGCGTAACCATGAGTAGTGAAAAGGTTAAATTTATAAATTTCATTATACTGTACGTTCTGACTTGCCTCAGAAATGTATGAAAGGCTGGCATGATAGTTGTGATCATTAGTATGAATGGCATGGCCGCTAGAATGAACCACTAGATGTTGACTGATCAACTGGCTCAGATGAGATTCGCTCCGGTCGCCAACTCAGTAGGCCTAATAGCTGAAATATCTCCCACCAAATTTGAGAAGTCAGTAGAACTTTAGGAATAAATTTCACCCAATTGGCTTGAGCGAGATGACCGCCACATTCGGCACAGGAGTTTGCGATAACTTCATGTACGACGGGAGGATATAGGCCTAATGGCTGATAACGGATTTCAGCGCTGATCTATGCGCGGTGATTTTTGGAGTATATTCCGTCTATAGGTCTACTTCATTTATCTCGATGAATTTGGGCAGAAATTCGCCATAGTGTAATTTTCTGGGGAGATCAGCTGCGGTTAGCCCCATTCGGCTTAGATAGCGGAACGGGTATGGTAGACGAAACGTGTCAAAAATGACGAATGTAACGAAAATTGGGCCCCTCGAAATCGAGCCTGGTGGGCTGTAAATGTTGCGGCCCGACGCCCCGATGAAAGCGAGCTCTTTTTATGATATATTCCTCTTGAAGGGTATACATTTGGTATATTTATGCCTAAAAAATGGCCGGGCTATTGGGGAATTGATATATGTTAATGGAATGTTGCTTAATGGAGCTGGAAATATGCGTATGGGTATTGAGACAAATGTAGGGACGCATGATGCAAACTATCACAAAAGAGTGCGTGACGACCTCTGGATACTTTGTGGTGAACTTTGAAGTTCTAAGAGGTTGAAAATGTAAAGAAAACACCCCACTGGGGCACAAAATGCAGGATTCGGCGGATGGGAGCTTGTGGTAAGAAACGGGAGAAAACCTCACACTTTTTTTTATTGGTCTTACACAGATATCATATATCGCTAAGCTTGAGTTGTATTGAAAATTATGCCACGAAGCACAGAAAGTGTGGCCATTTAACATTGTTTTGAATAATTTACGATCACTTTGATCATGTTAATCAGAAGATTTGGAAAATGTTAGTCCTACTAGTTTTTTGTGCAAACGTTTACTCATAGACATATGAAAACTATGTAATGAATGAATGCTCTAATCATCCTCAACCGAGGCTGGCCCACTGGAAGATACTATTATCAGATTATGCTGTGATGCTGCCAGTACTTTATTGTGTGTTCAAGTCGAGACTCCGCCGTACTGATTACAGACCGCCGGATTTTCCAGTATATGCCCTAATCAGAAACAGGGTTTCATTTTATTTGTGTGGCAGCTGAAATGCTTTGGGATAAGGAAGTTTGTGTGATTTTAGTTTACTGACCTTAGGCCTATGCTGTATACAAAATGACGAAGTTAACTCACGTCTTCTTTTGAATGCTTCATTATCACAACGTGACATGTGAGTCATCAAAACCTATCAATATCTATAACTTCCGCCGTCACGTGACCCTCCAGCAGTCTGATTTTGTCTGATTACAATCCAGCTTTATTATCAAAACGAGTCCTGTCTAATCTCATTGATTTAATCAATGCATTGAATATCTGAAGACGGCACGTCAGATATGATCACGCGTCATACGTCGAAACCTAAAACCTAGCGAGGATGGGGCTTAATAGAATGGTTTGTTCGTGGGCAACGTAACGGAAATACTCTTGAAATATTTGAAAACCGATCTTGGCAGTCTTTTATTCTGCCAATTACATATGACATCCTGCTTTTGATACTCATCCCCAATGTGAAATGGATATAATAAAACTTCGAATCACCTCAGTGAATGGTTTCTGTCGTGTGGTAATTTCCACAACGCAAAGGTGCTGAAGTATAATTTGTCAGCCTGAACCATTGATGCTGCACAGTTAAATGAATATCAATGATTCATTGTAACCTAATCCTATTCAATATTTCAACATTTCATGGTTTTAAACACATCCATATACATGATATAGGAAAACATTGGTGTCTAGCAACATTCCTGGTTGTGATATGTACATATATATGACGAAAATATATTTATCCAGTCGCAAATGCATAAACTGATCCTTTTTCAGTGACTGTCCTCGGGTGAAACACAAGACACATAACCATTATCTGCGGTTCAGGAGATCACTGTGTTTGGTATTCTGGCAGATTCGTGGAGACAATGATGCAGAACGAAACAGCAGCCAATCACTGCTGCTCGCCGCACCGGACGTGCTGCGACTTTGTAAACTGTAGTAAACTTCCATGCTGCACAAATACTGAATGGATTTGCTCATTGTAACTTATACTGTTTCGGCTGCGTGTGACTCATGTTTGCGCTGGGTTGATAATTGCAAAATTATTTTGTCGGTACATTGTCTACATAACTGTGACATTATTGTTTAGGCCAAAGAATAAAAGTTTATACAGTTTTTTTTTCTATTGGACCTACGATGGCTGAATTAGGACACCCAGAAAAAAAGAATTTACCGTCATTTTGAGAAAATTATTTACAACAGCAAAAAAAATTGTTTTTTATCTCGTCATTTCACGTTATTTATCTCGTTATTTCAAGATACTTATGTCGTTATTTCAAGATAGTTAAGTCATATTTCGATACAATTAAGTTGTTATTTCGAGATGGTATCTCGTTTATTTTGAGATGATTGTGTCGTTAATTCGAGATGGTATCTCATTTCGAGATAATTATGTTAATGTTATAATTATGATCATAATTACGTTATAATTATGATAATTAAGATAATTACTTTGATATAGTATAGTCATATAGGAGTCTAAAACATACTGTTTTTATATCGTTATTTCGAGATACTTGCCTCGTTATTTCGAGATAATGATGTCATTATTTCGAGAAAACTATCTGGAAATAACGATATAATGATCTCGAAATAACGAGATAAATCGAAATAACAAGATAAAAAACGTCACAAGGGTGAAACAAGTTAATCAAGGTAATGAAATGTCTAATTTCACCCATGTACGATGATAATATGTGCTTTATGTGGTATGTACATTATTTGGCATGAGATATAATCAGTATTAAATTTCCAGAATTGGTTGCCAAGTTTACCGTGCTCGAGATGTGACCCATAGCAACCATGGTTGCTAAGGTCCCAATGCCCTGAATATTGGATTAGGCACCATAAAACCGGTGAAAATGTGGACGAGAGCCTTTTCGGATATCCATTGAATAATTTTAAACCTCATTTTGCATATCAAATCCGAGTTAAGCCCCCTAGCAACCAAGTTGCTATGGGCCGTATGTTAAGTATGGTTGGTATGGTAACATAAACATCTTATGGGTGTGGTATATTTTCTATCATCATATTTATATTCACACATTATTTAGTGATACTATGCATGGATCATTCAAAGGAAGGCTTTAAACGTAGCTAATTAGAGAAACCCACTCGTATGACGTCATGAATACTCATCGTAATAGCTAATGGGCTTAAAAATTCAAGTACAAATACTTTGAAAACTTGACAAAAAATTGGCAATATCGTTTTTCGAGAACGTTTGAAGATATTAAGTAAAATGTATTTGTTACAGACAAGAAAAAAAATTGTGAAGAAATGTACATTACGCACATATCACTCTATTCATCAAGTAGAAGAAAGAAACGATATCAATGCAGCAGGTCTCTATCTGAAGTAATGTGTGCCTTGCGTGCCAAATGCGTCGACTAGGCACTGAATAAGGTGTATTCGGGACAGTGCTACTGCCCTCGTAAATGCATTCTATTTCTCACAAGCCGTCATGTATTAGGATCCCATGAATGAGGATGCCCTCGTGCCAGAAGATAATAACTGAGATGTTAAACTGGGTCATTGGGTTCAACAAAAACACCTGTCGTGAATTTGTTTCCTCTGCTTAGACTTGTGATATCACCTTGTGAACAGAACAACTGTTGGTCAATCTATGATACCAAACAACGGTGTATAAAAATTTCAGTCATGATGATAAAATGCAATAACACCACAATTTAAACAGTCTGTTTTGCTTCAACTGTCTAACAAGTTGTAATATTAGTGTTATGTGAAATTTATTCATGTTCATATTGGTGATACATCTTATGCCAAATAAACCAGTCAGACTTAGACTAGTAGTCAAATAATGATGCATCGGATTGCAACTGTAGTCTATGTATGAATCCTAGCAAGAGATATTCGACAAATTGGAACACCATACGTCTTCAAGGACCGTAAGTCTTCAAGCACAGTGCAGACACGGCCTAGGGTAAAGTGATTTACTATCTTTGCAGTTAAAATTGAATGAAAAAATTAATTAACCTAGTAAGAATGTAAGTATCAATCTATTACCACCGATACAGCCAAGTTTTGATGATTCTAATAACAAACATAAATACATTTTGCAATAAAAACAAAACCCGACTAAATACTTTATAAAACATACGAGGACAGATCGTAATACGGGAGCTGTATTATAGTTCAGGTGTAATAGACTTCCATCACTTCACGTGATGATAACTTTCAGAGCAATAGTGTGGAGGCATTCCAATGCGTAGTAATATAGATACCATGTCAAACAACAGCTATGTAGCGATGACGCCTCTGTATCAAATCTTTGCAATGCGCAGTACCTACATTTGACATCAATTTTGTCCCTAAAAAATATGTTCTTTAAGACATGGCTTGAGACCAAATGATTTTTTGTAACAAGATATGCCAATTTTTATAAATACATATCAACGTAAGCATACAATATAATATATACTCTGTATCAAATGTTAACAGAGTAACATTAAATATTAATTCTATACAGCTGGGCCACATATGCAAACGAACTAATCGGGTAACTAATCGGGTCTTGGGAAGTAAATATGATATAAGATACAAACATTTTCGTCAAAAGCATTCACCGAACAATATTCCTTCCATGGGTGAATTCTCATGTATAGTATAACCTCGCTTGAGTTGTAAAATGATTGTTCTACATGGTGAAATAGTGTTGAGCAGCATCGATCAATATCCTTGGGATTCGTAATAATGATTGTTTTTTTTAATGATATATCACCAATAAATTGATATGTTTATTGTACAGAATGCGCTTACAGTAGTGTCAGGCAACGTATTGTCGTTTGCTTAGTGTGTATGGACCGCATGTAGGAAATAGTAAAGTTATCGCCAAATGGTCATGAATTCACCTATTAAACTTTTTTTCTCATACTAGTGACCAAATAAACATGCTTACATTGGTATAAAATCATCTTTGAATATCATACCATGAACTGCAAAATGGTCAGCAGTATTTTGTAATTTTCAAAAATAGATGATTTTATTTTTCAAATATATCCATATAACCAGGAACAAGTTGTAACTCCTAGCACTCAAGTGTAAGGATAATAAGTATTGCATGTGTTCCAGATAATATTGTTTTCTGAATAACCGCCCAGATGAAGCGAATTACATCCCTTCACTGCATAGTTATTTACTATGATTTATTTCCCAAGAAAAAGCACATCATTTCTTTATTGAACAAGCTGTCTCATTCAACTGGTAAAACGTGACAAAAACAAATACTGTACGGAGTAGAAACAAAGAACAATTCCAATTAGGAACGTTTGGATTTGTAATTATCAACGCCAATACATAACGAACTTGTCCAACCAAACAACACAACGGTTTGTCCTACAGTTAGGGAGTACGACACAATGTGCAGATAGGAGTGCAACAAAATCTGATATTAGAGGACAACTAAGTTTGGATGGCATTACGAAAATCCACTCTCCAAATATCGGACGAGCATCGCCCTGAAAATATATTACGACCACCAGCCTACCTGTTGTATCGTTGCACAACGCTTCTAAATAAGGTATAGGCCTAGGGTTGGGATCAGAATGGAAGATATAACTGCGTATGAATGGTTGACATAAGTACGAAATACAACAAGAATGAGTATGAATTATTGATGATGATAATACATTTTCCGATCTGATGTTTTAGACAGAACCGACTGCAGGCAGGAAGACGTCTGCTAATATCTATATGTGTAGATACAGACAAATACGGTACACAGAATGCTCTGGCTACATCCACCTTTCGAATGTGTTGCAGCCTGGGGCCGCCACAGTCCACGTTTGTATGTGAACTATTACATTTATAAGTAATGTATTGCATATGTTGATAGATTTAAAAACACACACACATTGAAATGGCGTGTAACTCCAACAATGGTATATGAATATCCGGATATCTGCCTATCATGTTACAATAAGAACATGGACACAATAGTATTGTGAAGGTTAATCTCTGTATGAAATTGCTTTGAATAAGTAACAAAAACACAGCCCTGAAACCATAGGGGATACATTATTAGGTTTACCTACGAACCAGGAATGATGAAACTAGATGATACTTCAATCAATCACATCATGATCATATTCACTTGATGATGAAAATATAAATTGTTATGGTATGAATAATAATGCGACAAACAACTGGTTATATGGAAAAACAAAAACAAATTAACTTCCGATTTCATCAGATAGACAATACTCCAACATGGATGAAGTACATATATATATAAATTAAACACGCACGACTAACATACGTTCATTGAAAATGGGTACAAAGACCCAATAGAATAGTTGGTCACTATATTTACAATGAGTTTTATTCAATGTGGCGCGAAGCACCCAGAATACCGGTACACATATTTCATGACTACCTGTTTTTTTTGTTACATTTGTTCCTTTTTTCAAAAATGTTTTCTGTTCCCCTCCCAAGGGCTTAGACTAATTTGCACTCCGCGCGAGCGCGGTGCGCGGCGCGGCGCGCACGTATTTTATATTTTAGTCGGTGTTTAGCTTATCATATAGATCTATAGCGACCGAAAAGGACCAAAGGTACGGTAACCTAAAAACTGCACCCGCCCCTGTCTGAAGATTGTCGATATCATAGGTCACAATTATCGTAGTTCAGTCCAATTACGGGTGATCGTGCTAAAATTATCGTGTTACTCAGAGAAATGTCATCACTGTTTTAACAGCATTAATTGCAGTGTTACAGCATTGTGGTAAACAATTCTAGTAGTAAACAGTTCTAGGGGTAAACAAGTTTAGCGCTCTCAAAACCTACAAAAATAGTAGGACACACTGCCCTTCTTTGACAAATAGGGAGGACGAGAAAGGCCTGATGGATAAATATGACATCACGATTAACCAATGACAAAAAACAAAGGAATAAAAATAAAAACACTAACATCTACATTCTGAATGAAGTCCATATTGAGCAAATGCATATTGAGTGTTTGTTTGGTAATTTTAGGATTTAGTGCAGACTATTTGGCTTGCTTCTAAACTTCGAATATATTGTCCTATAAATTTGTCGTCGGTGTTTAATGCAATAACAGGAACGCCATCAGCGCGGGCGGATCGAAGCCATTTCTTTACAATGCACGTAGGCTAAATTAAATATTAGGCCTACTTCCCTCCCTTCTGGAACAAACTAGCGCGCCGCGCCATATTTAGCGGGGCGCGGCGCGCTGGCGCGGAGTGCAAATTAGTCCAAGCCCCTCCCAAGCTCTCATGTCAATTAAATAATTTCTGCATTCACAGGTATTTGGTACGGAAGCGTATTAGGGCCACATGAGTTTTCTTTTCAATTCAATTTGTCGACTTATTATCTCGATTTATCGAGATATTACCTCGATAAGTCGAGATAATATCTCGACAAATTGACTTATTATCTCGATAAATCGACTTATTATCTCGATAAATAGACTTAATTATGTCGATAAATCGACTTAATCATCTCGATAAATCGACTTAATATCTCGATAAATCGAGATATTATATCGATAAATCGAGTTTTTTTCTCGATAAATCGAGATATTATCTCGATGAATCGAGTTAGTTATTTCGATAAATCGGGTTATTATCTCGATAAATCGAGATATTATCTCGATAAATCGACTTATTATCTCGATAAATCGAGTTAATTATCTCGATAAATCGACTTATGTCCTGGGCATTTAAAGTTCAAGTAAAATGGAAATATGTTTCGAGTCACATTATTCATGTTTGAACACTATGTTGAATAGGGTTATATGATGGACCATTATGTAGTAATTTTAGCGACTGTTACTCCCGTCCCTCCCGCGCACTACACATTTCCACAACAAACATTCATTCTACATGACTTACATACAGGACAAGTACACACTATACGATCACAAGCATAAACTCCATGTAGTCATGGTTACATACACAGGTCAAACCACGCACCTGCGGCCCCGCTAGCTCAGTACACTCGGCCCCGTTTACTCGACCTTGACCTTCACATGCACTGACTTCTAAACATAGAACTTGACACACATACTCCATACATCACGTGCACAGATACAGGCATTACAAGTATTAACACGAGCCGGGGAAACCCACTTTCCCGGTGACATCAGCGCATTGCACCACACATTCAACCTATCACAACACCGCTTACACTTGGCGGGAAATTACACAGCCACATGGTCCCTCGGCCCCAGTCTACTGCGCAGAAGAGTAGTGTAAATCCCAGTGACAGGACGTATAAACAAAAAGCTCCTGTGAAGACTGTCGATATTAATATACGAACTGAATACAAGTGATATAAAAACCATTGGATATATGTGCAAGATATACAAAGGACTATACTAGGATTATATATATTCGACTGGGATATCACCCGACGTAGGTGAGAGTGCGGCCCTGATTGTGAGTGACTGAATCATTGTTCTTATCACCACAATAAACAGTTGAATTGAAACTGCCGGCTTATTGAATCACACGACGACCCAGTTAAACCGGCTTAATATCGGCCGTGAACGATATTCTTCACATTGGCGCCGTTCGACCAGGATCTGAGCTAGTCTCGGATTATCGACCCAGACCTGACCGGCATTGATGGCATTGGCCCCGGGAGCCTCCCGCGGTGAGCCACTCGACCCTACGGATGATGAAGTGACGATCAATCCGAATCCGGCCTTCCGACCTTCCGGCCCTCGCTCAGTTGCCATGAGCGATACAGTTCCACTGTCGCAGGAGCAACAGCCGTCCGGCCTTTTCGATTCCATTGGCGACCATTCGTCCCTGAGATCGTTTTCGCCGCCTACCGACCTGGTGCAGGAGTTCCTAGACGAAGACCCGCTCGCGCCGTCACATACAGTAAGTGACATTCTGCGTGCGCACGCTAGAGCGTACTCGGCCACGCCGGCTAGAGCGACCCAGAAAAGTGACTTTGCCGACAGAAACTATACGCGCTCACGTCAAAGAGCGAGCGTAGATCGTGATATCGACCCAGAACAATTAGCAGTGAACGTTCGGCCGGTAACCATAGACACGTCAATGGTTACGCACCCACCAAGTAACTCTCGGATACGACAGTGGGTTTGTCAGTCTGACAATGTTCCAGAATCGACCCCACCGAACGCTTATTCGGCCAATCGACCCCTGGCGCCGTCCATGACGCCGAGACAACACGACCCCGCGCCAGAAATGTACTCACGCATACCGACCGAGCCTACGGTGGTAGAGTACACACGACCCAGCCAGACGGGAGCGACATCCGAAGACATCCTGGCGACGACCGCTACCCGGATCGCGACGCCGCTACGACAACAACGACCCAGCGACACAATGGCGGAATCTCGCGCCACCATGCGACAAGCGCGACCCCGACAAGCACCCTCGACATCAAGTCGCCGACCCTGCGACCCCGACACGCCGACTTCCGACACACGCGCTCCCGCGCCGACCACGCACCGACCATCGCCGACTACCGGAGAACAACCGCGCTTCGATCCGTCGCAAGATCAAGTTGTGTCTGCTCCGGCAGAAAGTGTTGTGCCAATGATCGGACCTCCGATCTCGCAATCAGTCGGAAACACCAACGGATATGGTGTACCGCCAGTCGGATACCCTGGCGCAACAAGCGGTGTTCCAAATGGAGTAGCTGTCGGATACTATTCACCGCATGTCGGCTACGCGAACCCACCGCCTGGATATGGTGGCGTTCCCAGCGTGATAGCTGACACCGGCTATCATGGTGCACAACCTGGATTAGTGTACCATGGTGTATGCCCAGATGGATCGGTATACCGATATCCACCACCGGCTGTATTCCCACCCTCAGTCGGGATACCATGGGTGACGCCTCCATACAGTCAACCGGCCCCCGCTGCACAAGCACCACACGACCCCAGACACACGACGGCACCACCCGCCGCATCGCTCGCCGTCTCCGCGACGACAGCACCGACCGCCCCCGCTAACGCGACCCCGATCGACCCAGATACGACGGATCCGGCGACTTCGGCTGTTCCGACTCCGACGGCCACTGCAGCGACTACACCAGCTGCGGTGAGTGTTGACATGCCCACGCCACAGAGACTCACGTCTGAGCCCCAAACGTTGGCTACGGCTAAAATGGCTCAATGGCGTGCGACCTTCAAGGAGGGCAATCTCACTCAATACATTCGGAGCTTTGAACAGTTCACTGCGGCTTTCACTTACTCCGACCTCAACAAGACGACGACCTTCCGGAGCACGCTACGCGGCCGCGCTGAAGCGCTAGGTCTAAATATCCCGGTCGCAACTCCCTGGGGAGAGTTCCGTCGCCAACTCCTAGAGGGCTGGGAACCCGAGCCCCGTCGACAGTCGAAACGGGACGATTTCCCGTTCCTCAAGCGGGAACGAAAAGAGGACACGGAACACTACATGGAGCGACTCCAGGCCCTGGCGGAGCAAGTGTTCGATGACGTTACGCCAACGTCGCGGCAACGAACTGTAATTGCACAATTCGTGAACGGCCAACCCGACCCCATTGCCGATAAACTGTGTGCTCTCACTTTTAACAGTTACAGTGAGGCACTGACGGCCGTTCTCAAGGTAGAGAGTCGTCAGCAGAGGACAGCCAGAGATCGACATCGAGGCACACGACGTGCCGACATTTCCGCAAGTGGATACGCGGAAGACGACCCTGTCAATGAAGAACTGTCCTGTGCCATGGGACAAGTCACTCAGGGGGAAACACTAACCCCAGAGCAAATTGCGGCCTACTACGACCCCGCGGACAGTGACACTACCGGCCTACAAGGTTGCGACGAACACTCAGTGCCGACCAGCTCACGCGAGTGGGTGGCTGAAGCCTTCCAGTGCGTCCTTAGTGACGAGAATGGACTATGCGAGGAAACGGCTATCTTCTCTGTCCTACGAACAACAGCCCCGATGAAAGGTGATCGACCCCCGCAACCCGGACGACCCATGGTTTGCTTCTTTTGCAAGAAGCCCGGCCATCGCTGGATGCGGTGCTTTCGGCTTAAGGATGTGCTAGTACGTAACGGCATGAAACCGCTAGCATTTCGGCCCAATGGTCCCGGTACTGACAGAAGGACAGCTCAAGTGTTGTCAGTACCTAACCAAACCGGTAACCAAACTAAACCGGCCCCACCAACACCTCCGACCCCGTCGTCAAACCAGTAGGGGAAGGTGCTGAGGAGCAAGGACCTTCCAGACAACAGGACAACGTTCCCCGCTCCACATCTGCGGTTGTCACGACTACTGTACCGGTAACGACACCAATAACGACCCCGCAGCCGGCCCAGCCCACACCTCAGCTCCTTGAAGGGGTGTGTACCAAATGTCAAGCTCCGACCCCGAAATCGGCCTCTTTTCATGAAGGGGGTGTCCGCACCGCGGCCACAGCGACCACCACGTGGAAACCGTTGTCCTGAAGGGGTGTCACCCCCGACCGCCAACGGCACCGGAACGGACAGCATGTCCGAGATTGAGTGGATCTCCGACGACGGAGGATTCTACGCCTTTCCGAGTGGACCGGAATCCAAACTGCCGCCTCTTCACACACTATTCAGGCCGCCGCCAGACGACCCCGAAATTCCGGCTGTCATCAACAACTCCAGCGCCACCAATCACAAATGCTGGAAGTTGCCGGTACACGTCGGAGACAAGACGATAAAGGCTGTACTCGACTCCGGAGCGCAGATCTCCCTGCTCCGACGCGATCAGCTACGTCACGTCCCCGCTGACCAGCGACATTTGCGGTCTACTTCGGCTATTATTCGTGACGTCACCGGACAGTCAAGCCCGATCGATGGACTGATCGACCTCTCAATACAGGTCGGAACCAACCATATGGTCGTAACCTTTTGTGTGGCTGACATACATGACGACATGATTCTCGGCATGAACTTTTTTCGGCAAGCTCACGCTGTAGTGAATTACGGCGAAGGGACGATACAGGTACACAAAGAAATCCTGTTCGCACATAAAGACATTGAGGCCAATGTTGTCAGAATGGCCGTGCGACGAGCTGTCACCGTCCCCGCACGCAGCGAAGCAATAGTGGAGCTGGTCCCGACTTCCCGAGTTCGAGTTCGACAACACCCGAGGATAGTCCAGCCACTTACGACCTTTCCCGAGGAAACCGACCTCATCATGGGGAGAACACTTACGACCCTGAATCAGCAGTGCGTAAAGGTGTCGGTAGTCAATCCAGCAGATACCGGCATTACGCTCACCCGTTCCGACCCTGTCGCCATAGCAAGCCCTGTCGAAAGTGTCGTCGGAGCTCTGCCACGACCCGGAGAGGAGCCCGACCCGGCCACGGTAGACGCCAGTCATTACCGCGACCTACCGCCACATCTACAAGAAATGGTGGATCGCGCCGGACTAGCGCCGGAACAACATCGGCGTTGCGCCAACCTGGTTCACCAATACCAGGACACATTCATGCACCCAGACGGCCAACTGGGACGGACCCAAGTCGTCCAGCATAGAATCGACACCGGCAACTCGGCCCCGATTCGACAACGACAGCGACGCGTCCCTCAGGCGCAGCAAAGCATCATCGACGAGGAGATCGACAAGATGCTCCGCTTGGGGTGTATTGAGCCGTCAGATTCGCCCTGGAGCGCACAGGTAGTGCTCGTGCGGAAGAAGAACGGACAAGTACGCTTCTGTGTCGACTATCGGCTCCTGAATGACGTCACCCGCAAGGACTCGTATCCCTTGCCCAACATTCAGGACACTCATGACTCCCTGGCAGGCGCCAACTACTTCTCGGCCCTAGACCTGGCCTCCGGCTACTGGCAGGTTGAAGTCGACCCCAGCGATAGACCCAAGACTGCCTTCGCCACAAGGAAGGGACTCTATCAGTTTAAGGTCATGCCATTCGGCCTTAGCAACGCCCCGGCAACCTTCGAACGGCTTATGGAGACCATACTCCGTGGTTACTTGTGGACCCGGTGTATGTGCTATCTCGACGACGTGATAGCTTACGGCAGAACATTCGATCAGGCACTCGCAAACCTGGAAGCGGTCCTGGATCGGATCAGATCGGCAGGCCTGAAACTACAGCCCAAGAAGTGTGAGTTGTTCCAACGGGAAATCTTGTACTTAGGGTTCATAGTGAGCGGCCAAGGAATCCGAGTCGACCCCAACAAAGTCAAAGCCATCAGAGAATGGCCGACCCCGTGCGAGATCACCGACGTCAGGGCTTTCCTTGGTTTCGCCAACTACCACAGGCGATTCATCAAGGACTACGCTGAGATCGCTGAACCTCTCGTAGCGCTTACCCGAGGTGAATGCCACTTCACTTGGGGACCGGCCCAGCGACGAGCTTTCCAGCGACTCCGCGACGCCCTCATCAAGGCGCCCAAGCTCGCTCATCCGACCCAGAATCCGGAGGACTACTTCATCCTCGATACGGATGCAAGCGGCTTTGCTGTGGGAGCTGCCCTCTCACAAAGGGTTAACGGGAAGGAGATCCCCATCGGGTTCGCCAGCAAGACCCTGTCCCGGACCCAGCGGAACTATTGCACCACCTATCGGGAACTACTGGCAGTAGTTGAGATGGTGCAACACTATCGGCACTACCTCTGGGGTAGGAAATTCCTCCTCCGAACCGACCATAGCTCGCTAAGGTGGCTGAAAAACTACAGCGACGCCGACGGCATGCTCGCTAGGTGGCTCGCCAAGCTACAGCAGTATGACTTTCGGATAGAGCATCGACCCGGAAAACTACACGGTAACGCCGACGGCTTGTCACGGTGCCACAGTT
Organism: Terebella lapidaria; assembly: GCA_949152475.1. NCBI lineage: Eukaryota > Metazoa > Annelida > Polychaeta > Terebellida > Terebellidae > Terebella > Terebella lapidaria. Next base: position 33,346,465 of record OX424560.1, read on the forward strand.
GCAAACACCAAGACTGTCCCGGACGACTCGTCACACCTCCGACCGACCCAGAAACAAGTCCCTGAGAACTTCCAGTTCGTCGGATAACTGTTGTTCCGACCCAGACAAGGGCAGACCTCCTGGACAGTGATTCGATAACATCACCGGTCTTGCCCCAGCTAGTTTCGGCACGCCAAGTTGTTCGAGTCCGTGCTTTGGACGCCACACTTGATGGACAAAAGTGGCTTTCGGACTATTCGACCCAGGACATTGTCGCGGCACAGCAAGCCGACCCCAGCGTCGGAAAAGTGCGGCAATGGATACTAGCCGGCACCAAGCCTGACTCGCGAGAAGTCGCCCGCCAAGGAGAGGAGGTAAAGACACTCGTTTCTCGCTGGAACCTCCTGGCGCTGCAAGACGGAGTGCTGGTTCGACATATAAAACCCGACCCTGCAGGACGGCCCGTGGTGCAAACCGTGCTCCCCGTAGCACTCAGGACACAAGTTCTGCACCAACTACACGACCTCAAGATTGTCGGACATCTCGGCATACAGCGTACCATCGAGAGAGTCAGGCGCCGATTCTACTGGCCCGGCTTGGCGCTGGACATCGCCCGCTGGTGTGCCCGCTGCCCGCAATGTGTGACCCGCAAGGGTAAATCGGCCTCAAAAAGATCGCCCCTGACACAGCTACCGACAGGAGCGCCGTTCGACAGAATAGCGATGGACATCCTCGACACCCACAAGGTCACGGGAAGAGGCTATCGGTATGTACTAGTCGTGTCGGACTACTTTACGAAGTACACTGACGCTTTTCCGCTACGGCGACATACGGCCAAAAATGTTGCCGACACCCTGGTGAATCGGTGGATAGTCTACCACGGTGTCCCCAAAGCGGTCCATAGCGATCAAGGTACTGAGTTTGAGTCGTCCCTGTTCCGGCATGTTGTGCGTCTACTGGGCGCTAAGAAGATTCGTACGACCCCATACCGACCCCAGAGCGACGGCCAAGTTGAGAAATTCAACAGGACATTGCTCAACATGCTGAGTGCGTTCGTCAGCGATCGTGCAAACGATTGGGACTTGCACCTGCCATATGTGTTAATGGCCTATCGAACCTCAGTACACTCGTCCACGGGATGCACCCCGCATCTGATGGTGTATGGACATGAGTGTAACTTGCCAGTCGACCTCATGTTTCCGACCTACGACCCTGAGCCTCTACCTCCGTGTGGTCCGGAGTATGTGGAGTTTGCGGCAAGCCATCAGGACGGCCCACGGTTTCGCCCAAGACCATCTCGAGAAAGCGGCAATTCGGCAAAAGATGGGTTATGACGCCCACGCGAAACCACGACCCCAGTTTCAACCAGGCGAACTGGTCCGGTATTATTATCTGCCACTCACGCAGAATAATAAGTTCGCTCGGCCCTGGACTGGTCCCTGGAGGATCATCGACCGTGTAACCGAGGTGGATTACCGAATCGCCCTGGTTTCCAACCCTCGGAACACTCGTGTTGTTCATCTGGATGTGCTCAAGCCATACGAAGGTGACAACCAAGCGGCCCACATCTACTCCGACCCTGTACGACCCACGTCGTCGTCAAGTAAGTCCGACCCAGAACAGTCACCCGACCCCATGGGACTTCTCAAGGAGTTCTATTACCCTTGGGAGGTAACAGTCCAAGATCGGCATACTGATTCAGACCAAACAGCAGAGTCTGATTCGCCCACGACCCAGAATCGCCAACCGCGATCTCCGACCTCATCCGGCTCAAGTCGACATCGGCAACGGAAAAGATCACGTAGATCAAGTTCCGACACTCCAAAACCGGCACGCAAGACGCGCAGGCAAAAGCCTGTGGTATCTTCCGACCCTGAGACAAGCGAGGCTACGCCCCCGCCTGCACGACCAGATCGACCCAGACGCCACGCACGCAGACCGGCCCGCTACAGATAACCCCGGCCTTGTTATCTGATTGATATCATTGATGATGAATTATGCATGTCTAATGGACTATGATATCATGTCTTTCCCAATAATAATATATTATATTACAATAACAATATATGCATTTAATATGTACAAGATGTCAGTGAGGCAAATTCGATATATACACACTAGATATGATATTATAATTATGATGCTGGTGAAAAATTGGTTGCATTATGATATGTGTTTCGACCCCGTATAACATGTACCATTGATCAAGGCGTATGTTACGCAATGACTAAGATTATCATGTAAAGCTTCCATCCATGTGCCAGCCGAAGAGGATAATAACCAGTCACACCGTGAGTAAGGCCACTTAGTTGTCGAAGAGGTGATAGTGTGATTCGTTCTGGAGTATGCGTCGACAGAGCCTCTACTCACTCCATGTAATATTCGGAGGAACGGCCCAGTGGTACGTGAACCAGTCACTACATAGCTATCATGCCAAGATGCGGCCTGTCATCAAATTCATCACCCAAAATATTCAAAGCGCCGCGGTGTGACCGACCCAGATCATTGCAATTTCGACCCTTACAATATTTGCGGCCCCGTCGTCCTGTGAACTGGCTGATAATGAATGGAACGATGTCCGCCCCTGTGAGTGATTGATATTCATATCTCAGCCTTTAATAACTGTGTGTCGTCTGTGAAACAGCAACTCGACCCCGTAGTTTATTGTGCGCTAATTTGTGGGAGAAGGAACGATAAACTGATAAGTTCACAAGGCACGCACGAGCGCTAATAAACACTTTAGCTGTTTACAGCACCTCCATGAAGTCGCCCCTGATAAAAACAATAGTGAGTCGTCGGGCAAAAAGAGCCCAGTAATTCGAACAGTCGACTAGTATAAATAGACAATGATTCGGCACGAGTTATCCAGGGGACGGCAGTTGGACGTACGGAAATCTGGACAGTGTGAGGACACCCCTACTGTCGTAATGGACTGACCCAAGAGGTCAGAGAAGGATCGCTCCGCGTTTCCTTGACGACGGCCCCGCCTTGCTGTGTGTACGCTTGGAACAATGATACATAGCGTAAAGACGTTTTCTATACAGATAGAGAGCGCCCCCCGGCCCAGTTCTAAGAATCGAGATGCTGTCAGCATCTTTGTGTACGGCATTGAAGATTAGCGGCAATCAGGTCACTTGTGCCTGAGACTTTGGAGGAGAAGGACTATTGTCAGAAGTTTCGGCTATTGTGATACAGACTATCGTTCTAAAAACTGTGCTAATCAAACAATAATTGTCGGCCTATAAACTGTGACATTGTATAAATCCTGGTCACAAGACTTTGGAGTTAATTCGGCTTGGATTATCGGCATTTGAACTAGGCTGGTTTTGAAGAAATCCAGACTTTGTTACAACCAGCCTAGTCAGTACTTGGGAAGTACTTCGGCTTGATTTCGGCCCGTCAGCATGGCTGACAAACCCGGAGACGACCGGAAAAATGGCGACCCAGGTGACAATCGGCCCCGCACAGTTAAGTTGGACGGCGATAACATCACCGTCCAAGTAATCGACGCCGGGGATGAATCGGATCATCCTATAGTCGTCCCCGACAACGAAGTTTCGTCCGGCCCCGACTCGCAGCCTGAGCAGCGCGATCCAGTCACGCTCAGTGACACGGCAAGTGGATCGGAGAAGGGAGCGCGACCCAAAACGGCCCGGAACAAGCTGGCGCAACGAGGAGAGCGCCATACACCGAGCCCGACTCCGGACGATATCTTCAACATCGACCCCGAACGCTTCCGCCGACTCGAGGAGGGCGGAAGTATCGTCCAGCGTGCGATTGAAGCACGACAAGCGGCCCAAGAGGCTCAACGAGTCGCCACAGCGAGCCGCCAACCCGACCCAGCAAATCAGGTGATCGCCCCGATCGCTCCGGCCCCGACTTCACCCGCTTCCGGTTCAGCGGTAGCACGACCTGCGGCCTCCCGTTCTCCAAACAAGAGAACTTATACTTCTTTCAAGAAGAAACATGGAGCGGGAGCCCGATCGACCTCCAGCAGTTCGTCGCGCTCTAGTGGCGGATCTGCTATTACGGCCCCGACCTCGACTTTCCGTCGGCAAGTGGCGGAATTGATGGAACTGGTGCCACCTCCCGTGACACCCTACGGAACTCGGCCCATAGACTGGAACAAGGTTCCACTCAGTAAGCGAAATCGAAGCGCTGGATACGGCCATATCCACAATTTCGATGAGCAGTCGACCCTGTCGGAGGGAAACCTCCTCACGTTGGCTCCGCTACAGCGTGGAGACGGTCGCTACGAGTGCCCCTTCTGCATCGGCGAAGAGGAAGGAGCAGGAGAGCGACAATGGTCCTCCGTGCCACGACGCGGACCTTTCCGGACGGCCCAGAGTCTCGACGCGCACGTACTAGCGTACCCAGACGCCACGCACGCAGACCGGCCCGCTACAGATAACCCCGGCCTTGTTATCTGATTGATATCATTGATGATGAATTATGCATGTCTAATGGACTATGATATCATGTCTTTCCCAATAATAATATATTATATTACAATAACAATATATGCATTTAATATGTACAAGATGTCAGTGAGGCAAATTCGATATATACACACTAGATATGATATTATAATTATGATGCTGGTGAAAAATTGGTTGCATTATGATATGTGTTTCGACCCCGTATAACATGTACCATTGATCAAGGCGTATGTTACGCAATGACTAAGATTATCATGTGAAGCTTCCATCCATGTGCCAGCCGAAGAGGATAATAACCAGTCACACCGTGAGTAAGGCCACTTAGTTGTCGAAGAGGTGATAGTGTGATTCGTTCTGGAGTATGCGTCGACAGAGCCTCTACTCACTCCATGTAATATTCGGAGGAACGGCCCAGTGGTACGTGAACCAGTCACTACATAGCTATCATGCCAAGATGCGGCCTGTCATCAAATTCATCACCCAAAATATTCAAAGCGCCGCGGTGTGACCGACCCAGATCATTGCAATTTCGACCCTTACAATATTTGCGGCCCCGTCGTCCTGTGAACTGGCTGATAATGAATGGAACGATGTCCGCCCCTGTGAGTGATTGATATTCATATCTCAGCCTTTAATAACTGTGTGTCGTCTGTGAAACAGCAACTCGACCCCGTAGTTTATTGTGCGCTAATTTGTGGGAGAAGGAACGATAAACTGATAAGTTCACAAGGCACGCACGTGCTAATCAAACAATAATTGTCGGCCTATAAACTGTGACATTGTATAAATCCTGGTCACAAGACTTTGGAGTTAATTCGGCTTGGATTATCGGCATTTGAACTAGGCTGGTTTTGAAGAAATCCAGACTTTGTTACAACCAGCCTAGTCAGTACTTGGGAAGTACTTCGGCTTGATTTCGGCCCGTCAGCATGGCTGACAAACCCGGAGACGACCGGAAAAATGGCGACCCAGGTGACAATCGGCCCCGCACAGTTAAGTTGGACGGCGATAACATCACCGTCCAAGTAATCGACGCCGGGGATGAATCGGATCATCCTATAGTCGTCCCCGACAACGAAGTTTCGTCCGGCCCCGACTCGCAGCCTGAGCAGCGCGATCCAGTCACGCTCAGTGACACGGCAAGTGGATCGGAGAAGGGAGCGCGACCCAAAACGGCCCGGAACAAGCTGGCGCAACGAGGAGAGCGCCATACACCGAGCCCGACTCCGGACGATATCTTCAACATCGACCCCGAACGCTTCCGCCGACTCGAGGAGGGCGGAAGTATCGTCCAGCGTGCGATTGAAGCACGACAAGCGGCCCAAGAGGCTCAACGAGTCGCCACAGCGAGCCGCCAACCCGACCCAGCAAATCAGGTGATCGCCCCGATCGCTCCGGCCCCGACTTCACCCGCTTCCGGTTCAGCGGTAGCACGACCTGCGGCCTCCCGTTCTCCAAACAAGAGAACTTATACTTCTTTCAAGAAGAAACATGGAGCGGGAGCCCGATCGACCTCCAGCAGTTAGTCGCGCTCTAGTGGCGGATCTGCTATTACGGCCCCGACCTCGACTTTCCGTCGGCAAGTGGCGGAATTGATGGAACTGGTGCCACCTCCCGTGACACCCTACGGAACTCGGCCCATAGACTGGAACAAGGTTCCACTCAGTAAGCGAAATCGAAGCGCTGGATACGGCCATATCCACAATTTCGATGAGCAGTCGACCCTGTCGGAGGGAAACCTCCTCACGTTGGCTCCGCTACAGCGTGGAGACGGTCGCTACGAGTGCCCCTTCTGCATCGGCGAAGAGGAAGGAGCAGGAGAGCGACAATGGTCCTCCGTGCCACGACGCGGACCTTTCCGGACGGCCCAGAGTCTCGACGCGCACGTACTAGCGTACCATTTTCCGTTCCTGCGCTACTTCGTGTGCCCGGCTCGCGACGGCTTCCGGACATTGGCCCAGGAGGAGATGTTCCGGCATCTGTCCCTAGCGACCCCGCAACACGTGACGTCGTTCCCGTTCTATCAGGAGGGACGACTATCGGCATCCGGCCCCATGCTCGTCAGGTTCGCGCTACGCTGCAGAGTCGACATGCAGCCGAACCCGAATTATCGACCCCCAAGAGTTCCGGCCAACATCCCGATCTTCAGGAGGGATGTCAACACCGTCCTGACGTTCGGCATCTGGCACATGGCGCCAGAGCTCTTTGAGCAGTATCCGCCTAACTCGGCCCCAGAAGTGCAACAGGTACTCCGTCGACTAGAGTACAATCGTGCTTCGACCCCGGCAGACGAGATTCGACTTACCCGCATGGTCAGTGACATCGAGACCATGAACACGCGGGTCCGAATTCGACGACCCAGTACGATCTTCTTCGTTCGGCCCATAAATTATCAGACAACGTCGGTGAGCACGGCGGAGGAGGTCCCGACAACGACCACCGGTGTTTCGGCCTCGGCAGTCGTCACGACGGCTTCGTTCGCGACAGTGGCGTCACCAGCGACAACTCGACCGGTCACCACAGTGACATCTTCGACCCCGTCTAGAGCTCGGCCGTCGGATATCATACCCCGGCGGATGGTTGTGGAACGACCCACGGCCTCTAACGTCACGGACTACCGAGTCCGTGAGGGATTGGTCCCTCCACCTGAGGAGTATCCGCCACTCCCGAGTCGACCCCTGAATACCACACCGGTATCATCATCAACCGGCAAGGAGACTCCCGAGCCGAAGAGTCCAGCTGAGGATCGGCCGCCTCCACTCAGGGAGATTGCACCCGGATCTCCTGTACGTGCGACCCCGACACAGTTTTCGACCCCGGAATCTTCACCAGAGCCTTCACGACGGATGGTGGAACCCGTCCCGCTCCCGCCGTACCTCACGGAGGAAGTGGAACCTCTGTGCTCCGTCCCGACACGCGGCACCGATAGAGACTGGCCCCGACTCCAAGTGGACGACCCGGAGCAGCTTGAGTCACTCCACAGAGACCTCGACGAGCGTCTGCCGCTTCATGGATCCGGCGAGTTCGCGGCCGATTTCCAGTTCCTGCGGCAACACGGCAGACGTCTGGCGACCCGCTCGCTTCCCGGCCTGCAGGCGCTACCCGGCCAGAACCCCGACCTCACAGACTTTCTACGGGATGAGGACGCCCAGCGGCTCCCGAACTACCTCGGATTTCACGAGGACTTTTGGACGGCTCGTCTCGAACAGGCCGCCCATAATGCCGACCCTTTGCTCCTGCCGTCAGAACCGGAGGAGCACCTTCCGACCCTGTCACTCGCCCGCGCTGATGATCTAGCGCACCAGTACTTGCGACTAATTCGTCGGGAGTACCTGTCGGCCCTGGATCACCACATCAGGCAGGCAGAATATAACGGCCTGTCTGTCGGCTTTGGGATGGGTGCTCTGCACGAGCGCCACCAGCCCACGTTCCCGGACGCCCTGTCCGAGGAGAATTTACGGCTTCGAGTCCGTGTGACTCAGTTGGAGGACCAAGTCGCCCACCAACAACAGGAAATCACTCGGCTACAAGCGACTTCGACCCCGACGCCATCGGAAGCACAAGCTCCGTCGACCCCGACCACACCGACCATCCCGGGGGAGTTGTTGGCCACAATTGTGTCCATCTTGCCCAGACTGCCCCCGGATGAACAGCTACAGCTGATGCGGCAGGCATCGCCAGCGGCCCCGCCTCCTCCCGCCAGCAGGCGCGAACGGGAGGACAAGTAAATACGGCCCAGAACTGTTCGGCCCCTTCTGATGCGGCCCCGAGTGACCAAACAATTCTGGTCACGGCATATTTATATTGTAAATAGTTGTACATATACATTTAATATCCTAGTCATGGCATTTCGTTTTTAGACATGTGATTTAGTTAGGTTTAATCTACATTTTATTTCAGTTTAATAGACTCTTAAAGTTATAGTTCCGTTTCGCTTTGAAACGTCGAGGAGTTTCGTTTATCATTCCATCTCTTACATTCCATTCTTCATCGGTCATTGTTATGAATGTATTTGTATATGTATCATCGTAGAGACTGCTGACGGACTGACTGCTGACGTTTATTTTGACAGTTAGGAATTTTTATTGTATGCAGTGTTTTCGCATTTCGCGCGGCGTGTGTGTGTGAGTGTTTTTGGGTTTGACCTTTAGGACTTCTTAGCTTTTTATTGTTTAGTTTTTGGCGACGGTAGGGTCCGGGGAGGGTAATTCCGAGGGCGTAGAATTAATGAAGGGGTGTTATGTAGTAATTTTAGCGACTGTTACTCCCGTCCCTCCCGCGCACTACACATTTCCACAACCAACATTTCTTTCTACATGACTTACATACAGGACAAGTACACACTATACGATCACAAGCATAAACTCCATGTAGTCATGGTTACATACACAGGTCAAACCACGCACCTGCGGCCCCGCTAGCTCAGTACACTCGGCCCCGTTTACTCGACCTTGACCTTCACATGCACTGACTTCTAAACATAGAACTTGACACACATACTCCATACATCACGTGCACAGATACAGGCATTACAAGTATTAACACGAGCCGGGGAAACCCACTTTCCCGGTGACATCAGCGCATTGCACCACACATTCAACCTATCACAACACCGCTTACACTTGGCGGGAAATTACACAGCCACATGGTCCCTCGGCCCCAGTCTACTGCGCAGAAGAGTAGTGTAAATCCCAGTGACAGGACGTATAAACAAAAAGCTCCTGTGAAGACTGTCGATATTAATATACGAACTGAATACAAGTGATATAAAAACCATTGGATATATGTGCAAGATATACAAAGGACTATACTAGGATTATATATATTCGACTGGGATATCACCCGACGTAGGTGAGAGTGCGGCCCTGATTGTGAGTGACTGAATCATTGTTCTTATCACCACAATAAACAGTTGAATTGAAACTGCCGGCTTATTGAATCACACGACGACCCAGTTAAACCGGCTTAATATCGGCCGTGAACGATATTCTTCACAATTACAACATTAAAAATTGAATAATACAGACCAAACTACCGAATTAAATACTATAGTGGAGTTCCTATATCACTATCTCTTAGAAATATGCAACATGTTCATGGATGAAAGTGGTATAATTGTTTTGTTTTTTAGAAATTATTTAGCTATTGAACATGAAATGAGGTATATTCATAAAGTTATAAATCTGTGCGGCTTCTTCAATTGGATAGTTTGGTATTATTTCAGAGATTAATGTAATGACTGTTAATCATATACTCCATAAGTTTTCAATATGAGTGATCAGTATATTTTCTTTGTCCTATTGTTGCCAATACAAGGAAACCAATGAAATGCCTATATTATGGTCGATGTATATTCATTTTACTTGTACTTTAAATGTCTGAGTCTTATAAGTCGATTTATCGAGATAATTAACTCGATTTATCGAGATAATTAACTCGATTTATCGAGATATTAAGTCGATTTATCAAGATAATATCTCGATTTATCGAGATAATAAGTCGATTTATCGAGATAACTAACTCGATTTATCGAGATAATAAGTCGACAAATTGAATTTTAAAAAAACTCATGTTGCCCTAATACGCTTCCGTAATTTGGTGTATAAACATCACATTGAAGCCTAAAAATAATACTCGCCCCTTCCTATGAAAATTCCTAGATCCGCAACTGCCTCTATGATACATAACCACTTCGACACAGGGAAAGGAGTCCCTTATTGTCATTAATATAATCATATATAAAATGATCTGTGGCTTTTACCGAGACAGATAGTAAGCTTTGCCTGATAACAAAATGCCAAACAGTTACTAGATACAGTACGACTACAATCGCATCTGGATTTCCCACAGTTATCGACCAGCAATATATTATCCTAAACATAAACAGGTGCATGATTTTGCCCGTAGGTCTGACATCAACGGTAACAGTTCACGGAGAGAACTGATAACTATTGTGATGGCATACAGCTTAAGATTAGTTAGGTTCTAGATACATTCAATTATCTTTCGCAAAAAAAGAATTGGCTTTAGATAATTAACAAACTTACCGCTATTTCCTCCTTCTCCAGATGCGGCATCCTGACTGTAATTATCTGTGAAGTTTTTGATGGCGCGAATCACTTCATACTTCATGACACTGGTATGGTTCATGAGAACCAACGAGGTAGGGAATCAACGAATGCTCTTTTGGGGATGCTGGAAATTCTTTCCTGACAACTATCATGATGTTATCGCAAACTGAATATCATCTGAAAAGCGACATATTGTTTACAGCTTTCATCTCAGTGGCTAAGGAGTACAATAGTGACGTGCCTAGTCATTCTAGTAGAGAGTGATATCCAAGTTGATAAGAATTTTACAACATGTGGCATTGAAACATGACGTTCATTACCGAGGCATATTTATATATCAGTGGCAGAAACTGTTTCAATGGAATATTTGTTCGCACTAATCAGACTAGTTTGATTATACTTCAATTGATAGAACAACTAAATATGGTTATCATTTGTTAGTGTGAGGTATCATTTGTTAGTGTAATCTCCAGTCCGTATGGTGAAGAAAGATTTACTCTAGAGATCTAACCTATCTTGTGAACGAAACATTCATATAGCATATCAGTGACGAGCAGCCCACCATAGTATTTCTCATGCCATAACCAAAGTTAGTAACGTCAAAAATTCAGGGCCTCGGTTCATTCGCAATATCCCATGTTTGATGCAAACTACTTGTAAATGATATTTTGATCATTTATTCAAGGAATTAGACTGATGCATTTTTATGCATTTAAATGTCACCGAAGTGAGTAAAAAAGTCATATACCCTGGAACGTAATCACAGAGCTTACTGATTCTCCATCAGAATAAAAAAATAAAATATGCACACAGGAACTTTCTAAACCACTCTATCTTACTCCTTGATCATGAAAGTATAGGTATAGACACCATTATGGAGAGATTATCATGAATATTGTTGGAGATATTCAGCAAAATAAGTTTTTCGGTAATGGCGGTACTAATTTGCATATAAAACATTTTCCCCAAAGTTGTCCAGAGGACAACCCATTGGAAGTCTTCAGAGACCTTATGAGATGGCAAATCAAGCAAAAAACCTTGTACTTAAAAATATTCACAGGTTCACCGTGGTAGACATAGGGATGGCAAATGGACTTGAAGGGCCGGGAAATTGAATCAAAATGCCCCTTGTCCAAACTCGTTGTTATATGAACAATTTTGTTTGCAAATTATATATTCACATTTTGTGTTTTTCACTTCCACAGTGAAACTTGATGCCATCAACAGGAACAAACAGAAATTACGCATTTTTATGAAGCCAAGATGGCGTGCAACACATTATTTTGTCACACATCTATCGATCACAATTTATACCTTCATGGATTAATTTCATTCAGATGAGAAGTGAATGTAGATGAAGCTCTCTGGTTTAGCAGATACATGGGTAATGTGATCGTTTTGTCATGTTGATCCAGCTTTTGTCATCCAATCCCAGTCATGACTCTCACATACTACTCCACGTGTAATATGCGTCAAATATGCGTCAATTCTCATTGACGTTTTGCGTCAACTGTTGCCTACTCGTTGTTCGATTATTTCCTACTCAATGCTGATTCGTCAGGCACACCTGTTTTCATACGATGTCCTAAACACTGGTACAAACATTCCGTGAGGCATGTGCACTCAACAATACTGGTCATTTCGTGTATGCGTCAATAAGCCTTACAATGCTTGTACCAGCGTACCAGCGTTTAGAAAACATCGGTTCTTTCGTGTTCTTGTCAGATATTTTCTGCTGTTACACATATTCATGCAGCTTCTTGTGTGTCTGTTTAATACCACTACGACTGCACTATAATGGGAATTGGGCTGTTCCCAATTTCTGTGATCCGTCCTCGTCAAGGAGTCCTAACCATGGGGAACCCCTATGTGTTTTGGGTAAATATAAATTTCAAAAGAAACACTTTTAATACATGTTTGTATTGCTGGTAATAGGACGATACGTACATTAAAGTTGGAAATTCTTCCAGTCATATTTATACGTCGCTGACATTTGAAAAGATAAGGTATCTGGATACATGCGAACGTATTGTAATTCGTGCATGGATTATTCAGTCTCGAGCGTCTATACAGATGCATTCACATATCATTTCATGGCGTGCACCAAGCAAAATTATAGTGGTTCAAATCCTACGGTCTGTTATCCTTGTGACAAATCAGTCGTCTAATTTGTGGGTTCACAAAATGTCAGCAAACGCCAGCTTGTGGGGGACTTTGAAGGGAAAATATAGAGTCGTTAATTTCATGTTGTTTCAGATGTCAACTAAAACATATCTGTAGTTTATGATCAATCACGTGTAGATTATAAAATGCTTCAAAATATTCAAACACTTGGTCATCGTGAATAGTTGGCATCCTGCTATGAACTGCCTGTATTGATTGTTGTTTTTTGTAATTATGTTGTCGATTTGTGATACACGCAATTATTTTTTTCACATATGAATATAATGAAATATAATACGTGATGTTCGCATGGCTTTGACTTTGATACTTCAGTATCATCCGGGTTCGACCACTAACACTGATTTTGTAAAATTCGTTTGTGGATGCGGTCTTGGAGTATGAATTTCTCTGTTTGTCGGTGTCCGTTCTTACAGAAACAATGCCCAACCTGAGGGGAAACAGCAATATAAACAACATCCGTTGTTGTGATGTGATGGTGCGAATACGGTAGTGTTCCGGTATTTGCATTCAGGAACATAATCTCAAACATGTAAATGTATTTGAATGAACTGCATTATTCCGCAGTGCGTGGTGGTCAAATGTATCTTTTTTCGTCTGAACCTTGGTCTAATATCCATTCATGCCATGCTACGATCAAATTAACTACAGTAGTGCTTAATTACCATACTTACTATATAATGACCATGGAAGGTTCTTTGGAAGGTATCTCTTACTGGAGGCAGCTCAGCTTCCTGTTCTCACCACGTATGTCCTTGTGATGAAAGTAAACACAAATAAGACCTTCCTCTTGATCGCCCACCAGTATTCGATTCAGTCACACTACACTCGCAAGTCCTATGGCAAAAATTACATTACCGCTCACCTCTTCGTCAACTTATACATCAACATAATATTATATAGTTGAGTGTGGAAGGAAGAGACATAGAATGGTAAACCAAAGTACATTACTGATATACCAGGATCTCACGAACTCGATTCTATTGTAGTTATAATGTTAGCGAACTTGAAAACATTGGTAAATGTTTGACATATGAGGAGCATATTTATATTTCGCGAGTGATTATTTGATGTAATCGTAAAGAGTTATTCATATACATATATATACAAATGTGGGGGTGTATCAAACATATTCATGAATTACTAACAAGTGACAATGGGCATTGACGCCCATGTAAAATGATAGGCACCATTGATGATTGAAAAAATGCGCTCCTCCCCTATACCCATTCGTAAGCAGTTCGAACAATTGCCACAAGATAACTCCACGCACTATGCCATTGTATGCGTTTGACCGTCATTCACCTGGTATGACCACTACTGTCCAGACTCCTAGACATCATGTATTTGGTCCTATAAAATTAATGTCGTTGACTGACTGACTAACCAAGAGGCTGGTGAACAAGTACTGTTCCATTATGTATAAACGTTTTGACATTTTCACTGATGCCTAATAATCTGCAGACAGATAATCGCTGTACCGTGGTCAGTGCGGGGTAGATTCGGGAATATCGACGACATAGTTCTATAGGATATCATTTGATGTCAGTTGAATTGGTTTAAAATTTGTAATGTGAGACTGTACAGGAAGGGACAAGCCGGTGTGTACGTTGCAATGTATCAACATAATATTGCGTGTACTACATTTTGCTCATATCAATAGAATAATCTTCATCAATAGAATAGAGCCTTGTATATTGTAAGCAATAGTAAAATAAAACGTGTAATGTTAAATTTGAATGAATTTTTAAAAAGTCAAACCCAGAACCGAAAAAGTTTGAGCCTCAATTCTTGAAAAATAAATGATTAGGTTTGAATTTTTAGCAAAATAACCCTTCGTTCTTAGATATCCATGCATGACACTATAATTTTTGCCTCGGGCCTCATTACACATGCATTATAAAAGATTTTAATTGCAACACTATCATAGCAAACATACTCTGATAGTCCACATAGTTATGGACATGCACTGTGTAATCCTTATCACAGTTCTAATCAAAACTCTTGGCAGTAGATATACCGATGGAAACCTTTCACCAAAAAAGAAATTATTATCCAGGCAATGGTATGCAGCTTCACATCAGCAAGGTTCGAACCAATCGAATTATATTTGACAAAGGAAGTCCATCGCCATCATTGATATTTGGCATTTTCTTTCCTTGCTGTTCGCAATCACTTGTTCAGATTATCGATGGTGCTGATTATCGTTCATTCAACGTATTGACGTAAATAGATATGTTCATTCAATAAGTTCATACACACCCGAAGAATTGGTCAACCATCGGCTCATCTATCAGCGTTAGAATTCTGCTCACTATTTTATATTTATACCAAATGGCAATGTTTGAGAGATTTGGTGGGCACGTTCTCCATTCTGCAATGCATGTACACTATTAATGTAATTATTCTAAATGATCAAAGCTCGTCATTACATTTCTTCAAGTATAATTGAAGATAATGCATATGTGTACGCGATTTTCTTTTTTTCTCGTTTTCTGTGCATTTGTAGATTAAGTGCGTTGGATATTTAGCAATTCAACAGATGCAATCATATCACCAATTTTGCTAGTGATGCAGCGTCCTTAAATGGTTGTGTGATGAGTATACATGTATGGAGAGGATTGATTCTAATCGATAATATATTCGTAGTACAATGACTACTGTCAAAGCTTGTTTTTGGTTGGTGTTAGCACGTGGCAGTGTACTATTCAGTACTATTTTAGTCACATTACATCATAATGCGTCTTTGGTAAAATTTGACCTTGGCAATGGTGACTGCGCTCGGTGTTATACTATTTTCATATGTAGTGCGCCACTTGCCTCGTAGCGATTAGCATTGATTGGCTGATGTTTTGCCTCGCTCCATTGTCTTCCGAAACGTCTGCCTGAATACTGGATCAGGATGCTCACCTCGGGGATTGGATTAGCTTTACGTGATCCCTGCTTCACCAGAGGGGACTCGTTAGAGAATGACGACTGTAAAATAATATATGCCCACATCAGAAAAGGTTTGACTTTTTAAAAAGGAATCTTGCTTGATCTGATTATTGAATATCTGAAGATGCTACATCAAAAAAGATCGTATGCCTTTGGGGGGAAATTTGGTGAAGAACGGGATGAAATCAATGATTGTCAGTATGTAATGAAACGAATACACCTTCTGTATATTTAAAAAAACAATTTTGATAGCTATTCAATCTGCCAAATACATATGACATGCCTTGGATACCCATCTTGATAAGAGGAGGGTGCAATGGGTGATGAATTCCCACCACGCACAAGGTGATGAGGCATATTTTCTTCACCAACATGTTCCACGCTGTACAGTGAATGTGCATCGGTGATCGTTTTTGACATATTCCTGTTCCGTATATAAATGTTTCCTGGTGGTTTACACATCCATATGGGTGAATATTGCTGGCTACACACTTTCCTTGTTGCAAACCGTCTCAACTATTATTGTGGAAAAACATAATCGCAGGATATTTAGTTGGGGAACGACTGATGGAAATATGATGGCAAATAGAGACATATAACCCTGATCTGGGTTCAGGTAATCATTCTGTTTGGTATTCCAGGAGATTACCGGAGACGATGATGCAGAACAAAACAGCAGCCGATCACTGCTGCTCACCACAACACAGTGCTGCAATTTTCTCATGAACCGCAGCGAGTATTTTTTCACTGTTTCATTTATCCTCAAATATTCAGGCGACTTGTGAATGTTTGCACTCGATGGATAACTATTGGCAAAACACATCAAACTTAACATCGTCTATCACAACTCTCAATAATACCTTTTAGCCCATTTGAATTATAATGTCAATGTTGTTTAAAGCACAATGTAATGTTGATTTCGAGGTACCAATTTCCACGCGTGTCTCCTGTTTTTGTTTTACTATAGTTCTTCGATCCTAAAAGGAATTGGGAAATAATCAGCATAAACTAAACTGTTCAACTCCCATAAATATAACATAAACTAATCCAGCAGTTGGTGCAATATTTCTCATTGTTACTTGTATACATTTTGCGAGGTGACAGGTAGTCAAAAGTCACGATGGAGCTGATGGACAGTCAGAGATTAATGTAAGGAGCCCTGAATAGTCTTGGTGTGTGAATAGGTTTCTCCAGCGGCTGAAAGACTATTTTCATACAGAGAGAATCAAAACCATCACCATGAGCCAACCAAGTCCAAAGAAACAATTGTAATGATTTCACGTTAGGATAAAATTTTTAAACCTTTTATTTAGTTTCTCAGCATTGGAAAATGAAAATGAAATTGACCTAACTAATTCTTTAAGTACATGTATTTACTTCAGCCAAAGAAAAACATACTCAGATAAATACATCACTTGAAAGACGCAGGAATCTGTTATATATGGTGAAACGAAACGAGATTGGTGCAACAGCTCTCAATCTAATGTAATGCGTGTATTGCGTGCCGGATTCATCGAGTAGACTCTGAATGAGTTGCATTCTGGGCATCAGTGCACTCGTAAGTGTATTCTACTCCACACGAGCCATTGTGCATTTAGATCCCGCGAAAGAGGATGCCCTCGTGCCAGGAGCTAATAAATGAGACGTTAAACTGGGTCATTGGGTCCACCAAAACACCTGTCGTGAAATTTTACTGTCAAACGAGTGTGTGTGATAATCACCGATTTAACATTCTGTGGAACTTAGATGATGGTTCTTCTACAATCATACTTATTTTAGGTTACATGAAATAGGAACAAGTTAAATTAACAAAATAAATCAATAAACGTTTATGTAGGGTGAGAGTTGCGAGATGTATTCGTAATTATCGGCTGTTATGTAAGTCACCAGTATGTGATAGCTCTATGTAATCAAATGTCCATATTTAAGCAACAAAACTTGCCTCATGACGAGGACTGGTTCCAGCATGAGCATATTGCATGAAAATTTGACATGTAGTTCTACCACTTAACAGTTAAATTAAAATTGTAAATTGCAAAGGCGACATGCACAATTGTTGCTCATTCTCTGTTCAATAAAAATTAGTGCACTAAAGGATGCACATTGCCAATTTCTTTAGGGTGTATCAATATTATGTGATGCAATCAGTGGAATGAAACAGTAAAGATCACAAATTTTCAAATGCAGTTGTGAAACGATGTTTCAATCAAGTTTCTTCCTGAAACAGACGAGGACAAGTCATGGGAATGCTGTATATGTCAAGGTTAATAGACCCATGGGCACTTCACATGACTGCTATTAGCATTCGGATCAATAGGGTGAAAACATCCCAGGACATAGTAATATGGAGACCATGTAAACACGCCAATATGATCCAATGATCAGGGAGTAATCAGTCAGCCGGTACTGTGGGGATAACCGGCTGATACCTGTGATTCAACGCTGGTTCTGAGTGAATACAGGCGTGATGGCCGACATGTAAGATATGTCTCCGCCAGAACTGAAGCTGTATTGTGGCCAATGATAAGTAATGAACCTAACAAGTATGTCTATTAGTTGCATAAACAAGTACCGTTTAGAAAAAGGTTGAGTAGAAGTGAAAAATCTGAAAAATATTAGTACAATAGTGTTCACAGTCCGGCTGGTGTGTGTGTTTTTGGCAGAAAGTTGTGGAATAGTTCACAAAACAAATGAAATCTGATTGAACCAATGATGTTCATGGTGCAGTTAGCTGATAGCACAAACGATATGTAATGAAAATCGAACCTAATAGGTGTTGGCATAATAAATGTGCGCAGGTGACAGTAAATCTGCATATTAGAGATGCTCCGCCGGTTCTGGGTGATGGCAACACCGGTTCTGTGAGAGTTTACGAATATAAGGAGCTGGCAATTGCACCTTTTTCGTGGTCTGAAAAAGCATGACTAGGTTGAATATACTTTATATACTTCCACAACCCAACCTTGAAAGAGGAACAAAGTGCACCCAAATGGATTAGAGCGGAAAGAAATCCAAAAAAACGCGAGTACATAGACGATTTGAATGGATATGACCTCTAAAACGAATAATTAGACTGAAGCAATAGGAGTGTCAACCGATGTTCAAATTCTGCTTACAAGTGCTTCACCTCCAGCTCATCATCCATCCATTTTCTTCTGTATGTTGACTCACTGGCAAAGCTGATTCCGTGGTTCTTTGCTTTTGACCATTTCAATTATGCTAGATGGGTGCCAATTCATATCCGAGACATGATCAATCTACAGAAGCTACATCCCTCAATCTATGCTGAGTTCTTGAAAGGATCTTTCACAGTCAAGAAAACAATCCATGCCTTTTCTCGACTGGCAATAGATCACGCACATGAACAAAACAATGCTATCGTGAAAGATGATGGTGGAGCTGTAGGATTAACAGAGAACCCAGCTGCCCTTCAGAGATGGATGGTCAGTGGACCAGAAATGGCTCGACTGATCAATGATTTTGAAATATCACTTGATCACGTACAGAACACACAAGATGTGCGTCACCATGAGCAAAGGCCTGGGATACAGCGTATTTTTCCTAGAGGATGTAGCAGCAATGAAGGCCACTTTAGATGAGTTTGGAAATCCATTTCTTGAAACGAGTGGGGATCTGGTGGTGTTGGACTCAAAAGATGTGATGGATGAGTCTGCTGTGCATACCTTGAATCAAATTGAAGATCTTGGCTGTGAGCAGTATGACAAATTCACGAAGGAGCGACTTGTGGACATCACAACACCACTAGATGCCACAATTAAGAAGAACAATCTACATATTTTCAGCTCACCAAAGACACAGAAGAAATCGAAGGCACAGGAACACCTCTCGGAACTGAAAAGCGACCGGAATCTCTTTTCACGTTTGTATGTTGCCTGTCAAGTGCGTGATGGAAACTTACAAGAATTCTTCAGTCATGGAAACCAGAGTTGTCCTCCTTCATCATCAGATTGTGGTGAACTCAGATCAGGCACAAAGTCTGATATTGTTCACTGCCTGGAAGAAACTGTGACTGACAATGAAGATGCTGACCACAATTTAAATTTTGGTCATGTTAGAAGGGGCAGCCATAGCGCACATGTTGAAACCTTTGTCTGCCAAGACATTCGCAGATTACTCACGAGCAGTATTCATTCCCTATGTTGAAACTCAGCTAGCCAAGTCAAAACGTGTAGACATCATTTGGGACGTATACAAAGCAGATTCCCTCAAGGAACAAACTCGTGACCGAAGAGGGAAAGGGGTGCGTCGACGAGTAGAATCCCAAAATGCAATTCCCAAGAACTGGAGTGAGTTCCTCAGGGTGGCTGAGAACAAAACCGAGCTGTTCGCTTACCTGAGCAGAGAAGTCATGTCTATCCCCACCAGCAAGCAAATCATCCCCACACTCGATGACAAAGTTATTTGGCGGCAGTCAACATCGACTGAAGGAATAAGTCCATGCTCACATGAAGAGGCTGACACTAGAATAATGCTTCATATTGCAGATGCATCAAAACAGTACAGCAACATCCTTATCCGCACAGTGGACAGTGATGTAGTTGTTCTTGCCGTGTATGCCTTTACCAAATTGGAATCATCTTTGGCTAAGCTGTGGGTAGCCTTCGGAACAGGCAAAACATTCCGACTCATTCCAGTGCACAAAATCTCTGTTGCAATAGGTCGTGAAAAGAGCCTAACACTGCCAATGTTACATTCATTCACTGGCTGTGACACTGTATCAGCTTTCAGCGGACGTGGAAAGAGAACTGCTTGGGACACGTGGAATCTCTATCCAGAAATAACCACATCATTTGCAGCACTCATGGACAGACCAACAATTTCTGAAGTGGATGACGTCATGGACGCCATGGAGAGGTTCGTCGTCCTGATGTACGACAAAACGAGCATGAAAAACTCTGTGAATGGTGTCCGCGTAGACCTCTTCGCACGCAAAGGCCGAGACGTCAATAACATCCCACCTACACGTGGTGCCCTACTGCAGCATGTGCGGAGAGCGGTATTGCAGGCTGGCCATTGCTGGAGTCAGTCTTTTCAGGCACTGATGATTCTTCCACAGCCGGAGGGATGGGGTGGACAAGTGCCAGCACAGGTACATGGGAAGTGTTCTGGAGCACGCTACCTGAAGCAAGTAAAGTGTGCCAAGAGCTTCTGCGATGTGGTTGCAAGAAGGGATGCCGTGCCAGCTGCACTTGCAGGAAGGCAGTTCTTAACTGCACTGCTTTGTGCAAGTGTGGAGGGTCTTGCTCGTGAACTGCTTGTTTTTGTGCACTATGCATACTGGTTGGTCACTGGTAACACAAGTACCAAAATAAACAGAATGTGTACATTTTGAAATATGCCTTGCTTTGAAATTTAGACAAATAAAGCTAATATGAAACGCACATTTTAAACATGTTTCTCCACTCTTCAAACTGTAGCTACATCTATTATTAGAATTGTAACAAACTAGACGTCAATGTCTAAAGATGCCTTGGGGCATTTCGTGTGAAGCGTCTTCTCTGACCTAGCCTATCCCCAAGAGACAATATTATAGAACCAAGGTGAATCTGAAGTCAAATTTCAACCAAAATACCACTTTACATATATGTCCAGGGCGACATTTCTAATGTTTCTGGAAACAACATCTGTTCTGCTGTGTGATGCACCGTTTCCGACCTCTAGGTCAAAGGTCGTGTGACCATATTATCCCAAAATTGTGCGGGAACATATTCAAAAATATGACATCGATTTCATCCTAACGGACCTCTGATCGGTCTCCAAAACTATACAGCACATATACACAATATGTCTGAGCAGAAGTGAAAATTTCAAGTTGATCCGCATGGGCATTTTCAAGTTATCGCGCATAAACGAATACAGCACAAAGTGAAATATAAAACTCAGACAAAAACATAAGGGCATTTTGTGATGAAATGACCTGATTATTTGTTTGTTGAGAGTTCTCAATTTTAACATCTGAACATTATTATCTAGGATCCGATACTTTGGCAACTGAATAGTAGATCTCATTCATTAGGTCTGGACATTATTGATGTTGAACAAGCCTTAAATGGCTCGACTCAACTGATTGTCCGTGAGTGATAAGGTGGTGCACGTGCTTCCATCCCAGTCATTTTAGGCAATAACCTACGTCATGATAATGATAAAAGAAATGATTTGAGGATTTTCAGGTGGTGTTTTTCTGAATCAATGACCATGAATGCCTACACTTACACCCAAAAATTATCTCTCTATGTCTATTACATCCAGAGATATGGTGCTCTCAACATGGAAAAAGCGGCGGTTGGGCGCCATTTTGGAAAATGGCTGCCATAGACGATAGGGGGCAAATCCAGCTTGGCACTATAGCTAATTTTACGAGCGTTATCATATTGTAGATACATGCTAAGTTTCATGCTTTTACCACGAAATGCACGATTTGTCTGCCTATCTGCTGGACTAATTATGAAACTTACAAATGTAATCGATTACGATTATGTAATCGTAATCAGGGGTTTGATTACGATTAATGATTACGATTAACCCATGTCTGCCAGAAATAGGTATGGAAAAATCCATAACATACTGCCAATATCACTTTAAAATAACATTAGTTTCGCTCTGAGTATGTGCAAAGAACGTTGCGAGGGTGCCACCAACATATGCCAAGCGACATACCCATTTCCATTAACAGAGGTGTCATGGCGTGCCACGTATTACACCGTGTCTCATCTATCGATCATAAATCAGCATTCATTTCATAAAGCTGAGCTCATTATGTGAATGCAGCTCTCCAGCTTTGATACATATAGGATATGCTCGTTTGTCATGTTAATGCACCAGTCTTCTCATTCATAGGAAGTGGTGGCTAGGCACACTTCCCTAACAATAGTCAGCTTTATATAGTAAGATACACATTTTCGTTATAATCATGTACTGTGCTATATTCTTTTGCACTATATGGGTAATTTTCATATATAACCTTAGCTTGAAATGAAAATAATATATTGTTTAACACCAGGCATTATACTGCAAGTGCACATAATTACATCAAGTGTTGTGCAGCATCGACCAGTCCTTTTGGTTCTGAGATACTAATTGGCTAGTGAATAATTTATCACAAATAAGCAAGGGTATTTATTGTCATAGATTTGCCTTATTTGACTTGCTAAGGTGCCGCCAATGTGTGATATTTCTACCCATTCATAGACGAGGAAGCCATAAATGGCCACAAAATCAACTGCACCTACAAGTCGTGTGTAATTAAAAATGACATAGTGAGTGTCATTTGTGGATGTATTTTTATAATACCTGACGAGATCGAGCATACGCTATTTCAAGCTGAATACACAAGGCATGGCACTAGACATCCATCCATTGTGATATTTGCTGGATTTGTGATATACAGCTTCATGGATTATGTCTTAAATTATCACATTTTCCTGTTTTTGCATACTGGCTACAGAGTGAACGTGTGGAGCTTTGGTGTGAAATAGGATGATAGTATGACAAATATGTATGGTGTATTCGAATATCATTTGAAAACATATATTTGTCTTCGGATGTCTTGCCTTGAAATGCAAGAATGGTCTGCAGTGTTTTGTAATTTTAACATAGACAATCAAGCTGCTCAACACTTATCCATATAAAGCAAATGTGTAATCTCTAAGAAAACGTTGATATTTTGTTCGAAGAAGAGAATCGCAAGCGTTATACATAATGATGCTGTAGTTTGACTAACGAACCAGAAGAAGGGAATTACAAGTTTTCACTGCACAATTATTTACCATGATTCATTTCCCTTCTCCGAGCACGCCACTTCTTTATTGAACCAATTATCTTATTCATTCCAAACCAGAGAACTACACTGAACATAAACAGAACATCTCATTCATTCCAAACCAGATAAATATATAGGACGATGGCTGGTGGACGATTATTACTACTCGAAATGAGTGTCTGCCATCATTAAAGTACACGCAAATTGAACTGTCCTGATTTTCGCTAATCAGGATTTTACTAATCAATGAAACCTACTAGATTATCGCCAGTTGTAATCTTGTATGAAATATTATAGAAATGGTGAAGTATGTTACAAAAAAGAGTCGGTCTCTGTGATCTGTACTCAAGATGTGCTCCAGTCTTATCTTTTTATCTGGAATATTAGAGATATCACCTCCGTAGGACATACATACTTTCAAACTACCTCTCACAGTGAGGTGTCAGTCCCCGAATATGATCAATGGATTCCTTTGCTATCAACACCTTGAATAAAGTATCACTACAGATACATCGTGATCTCCCACCATAATCGATCTGCACTGTGTAAACCTAATCAAAATTTAAGCAATTATTTCGCCTCTGACATCGACCGAAGCAGTTCGCTGAGAGAGAACTGATTACCGAGATAATGACATACAGTGCCACATTATGTAGGTTTGGGCAAATGCCCTTTTCTTGGGTAAAGAAAAGAAGGCAGAAAATGAAATGAACACAATCCCTATGACTGACAATGGCCATTTCATTCTCCGGCTACAAACATTGATAACTTAATTGATGGCGAAAATCATCTTTAGTTCATGGTATCGGCATATTACGGATTTATAGTTAGTGTTCCTTTTGAAATGCCTGAAGACCTTCCCTGACAGCTATTTATGCTATCATATAAACACAAGCTGAAAGTCGTCATCGTGTCTGTGACATTCATCCAAATGGGTCATGAGTAAAATAAATGCCTAGTCATTCAAATATAGGCTTCATCATTGCTTGACTACACTAATAAATTTGGTGGTTATCTATCATGCTTCGATGCATTTCCTTTAATTAGTGCACTCAAATGATTTATACATAGGACAGGGTTCTCATCTGAGAATTGCTCACATATAGGGTCCGAGGGTTTCATATGGACACATATGGCTTTGCTTGGTCATATCGTTTTTTGCATAAGCACAACGTCTCGTCAGATGAGAAAGATTCAATCCCAGGAAAAGGCGAAACGCTGTTGCAAATTAAGATGGCCGGAAACAATTTGTGCTGAGGAGCCACCATATATATATATATCTCTCAGCCAAACTTCGCAAATTCCAGTCTATCAATCTGAGCACAACTAATACAATTCGAGCTATCACCAACGACTCGAACATTGTCCACCTCATGTACTTAGGTTATGCATCCTGAAGATTAGTTTGCAATACAGATATCAATCCTTCAATCTGGTGTTTCTTGATTGGAGTCATCGGGTAGATATAGTGTGTGATGCACCCACACACGTAACATCATAATATTTTTGTCTGCAAAACGTAACTCCCCGTACAATTTCACATGTAACGGTTTTGGGGTGTTCCCAAAAGTTTCCCCTAGGTAATTCTAGCAGTATTTTGTAATATTACGGTTAAATAACAGTTTATTGAAATGTATATGTGTTTAAAGGTTCATTCGGTTCCGTATTGGTGATATTTAGAAGGTTTTCCGTCTCGGAACTTAGTATATTTTTGATATTGGTAAAGCCGGAGACGGAGACGGAACCGGAGACGGAACCGGACAATGGAGTACAAAAACGTAATGACGTTATTTCCGGAAGGTCGCGTGATCAGCCTCATTTTCGGTTTAAAAAGTGACGTAGCAGCCGCTCATTGGTTCTAGAGTGTTTTTGGAAATCCGGAAAAATTTAGTGTTTTCGCGGGTTATGACGTCACAATGGTCGGTCACGTGACCCTGGGTCTGAGGTCTATAAAAGCCCCCGCTTCACAGCGGACGGCGGAGTTGGTGTCCTGACGTCGACCTGTGCAGACCCCTTCTCCCATAGCAGAGTACTCCCTTGCTCCGGCTTAGGTCATACCAGATGATAGCAGTTATGTCTTCCGACTGTACACTTAGAAAATAAACGTGAAAACTTCAACCGAGTTGTTTTTCCGTGTTTGTTAGGGAACTGGATTTTATGATAAAGTTAGTTCACCGGAAAAGAAAGTAATACGGAGAAAAGGGAGATAAGTCCACAGTCGGTTGAGACAAAGTTGTAACGACCCAAGAACCCAGATCACCAAGGAAGGAGACGGAGACGGAGGTGGAATTCAACGGAGCAACTACGGAGGTGGTACCGTACGGAACAGTTGCAGAGACGGGAACGACGAAGCAGTTGCAGAGGCGGTACCGGACGACGGAGTAGCAGAGGCAGTACCTGACGGAGCGGTTGCGGTAACCGGAAGTGAGAACACTTCCGAGATTCTCCATTTCAGGTGCAGTCGCAGGTTGCGGTGAGGCGGAGCCAACCGGAGCAGTTTGCAGTGAGGCGGAACCTGGCAGAGCGGTTGCAGTATTCGGAAACGGCAACGTTCCCGGATTCTCTATTCCAGGTGCAGTCGCAGTTGCAGTAAGGCGGAAAACGACGGAGCTGTTGCAGTAAAGCGGTACCCGACGGAGCAGTTGCAGTACCCGGAGACGGAAACGCCTCCGGATTCTTACTTTACAGGTGCAGTTGCAGATTGGCAGTCGGACAACGGTTAAGAGGTCCATTCCAGACCACGCTACCAACCTTCAGAGACTTCTAGCCGGAGTGCAACCGTACAGCAGTAGCAGTTTCCCAGAATTTTACCGTTACAGCTCCGGTTAAATAACAACTCACCCACCTCCCAAGAAAACCGGTTTATCAAGACGTCACAGAAGGGTGAAGAACCCGTTACACACATGCCAACGTGCCGACAAACTTATTCAACTATCCAGCCATTTATATTCACTCTTCACTATACTGCACAGCGAAATGTTACATTTATTCTTCACGTCAACAAGCTGTATAGTGGAGGATCATTTATCCTAGACATGGCCCAAACTAATCATCGTTGGAATGAAACACACTGATAGCATAGCAGTAGCGAAGTACTGGTACCAATTCATTTTACTGTTCATGCCAAAATAAAGTCGAATAGTCAATATGCGGTAGAGTCCCAATTTTCATAGTGCTCCATATTCACAACATTTCTACAAGATACAATTTTTGAGGTTCACATCAAATTCACAGCAATCTACAAAATACAAACTTCGAGTCCTGTTTCATTCGCAATTATCCCACGACGTTGCCCCTTGTGGTATGCAAATTCCATGCAGGAGATACTTTTCCCATTTATCCAGGGACTTCGGTTGGTACATTCTTACACAATCAAATGCCCCCGAATAATTACGAAAACCAAATCATATATTTTGTAACTCAATTCCAGAGCTGACTGTTTCTTCATCAGAAAGAGGGGCCTATAGAATACGGAAGGGATAGCACTTGTATCCAAGATCCTTGCAATCTGCACAATTCTGGTTGCTAATTAACCTCTAGTGGGAATGTTTTACAAGGATGAGATCAAAAGGTTGTGGATTTGATATTCACAACTGACCTCGATACCACCGATGTGTGGTAAGAAGGTATTTATTCTATATACAAACTTACAAAGCCATATTGGCGTGCAACATATTAGTATTACGCACCTATCGATCACAATTCAGTAATTTCATACAGATGAACAGTGGATGCAAATGAAGTTCTCAGGTTTTGATAGATGTGATATATGATCGTTTTGTCATGTTAATTCACCTTTTGACATGCATTGGAAGCGGTGACTTTGGATAAATTAGCAGCTGATATAAGATACCTATTATCGTTAAAGTTATTCCCCAGGCAATATGCTTGTTCTGTGTCAGCCCTTCTACTCGCACAATATTCGCTGGAGAAGTGCATGAGCTTTTCATGGAGTTTACCTGTAAGAGTGTAACAAGCGAGGGGAGTCACTTACGAATTCATTATCTAGTTCGCTCATTGATCGAATAATTTCTACTCAAAACTCAATCGTCCGGCACATTTGTTTTTACTGGTGTTTGATCAGGCCTTGTCTCTCACTACATATATCATTTCAACTAATTTTCTTATGTATGTTTCAAGGCCATATCTTTCCACTAAATGGGAAGTGGGGTCGTCCCCCATTTCCGTTACCCCTCGCCGAGGAGGACTAACCATTGTTCATTTATTTTGGTTTAATATCATTGCCTTTGAAAGGAAGCGATATATGCTGAATGTAAGTATCAACCTATTCCTATAATAATTAACTACTGTCATGTCCATGGCATACAACTTGGTGCAAAATACAACTAGTTGTTCAAATTTATATACCGCTCCTATGATATGTTATTCCTGTTACAGTCCAGACGTCTGGAATGCAGCTCAACAAAATATCAGCAAATTACACTTGATTATATGAGGCAGACAATATTATACAAATATTGGATGTTCAATATCCAACATTTGCTATATTATTTACAGAGTCAAAACGAACAAAAGCCACGTTCTTTTTTGTTGGGAGAAACCCACTCGGCTGAAATAAGCACATCATCGTCCAATATACATTTTTGCCGTCCAATTTAGAGTATGTAGGATTGTCACGTGGTACAAATCGTCTAATCAGGAGTGTCCTTACAATGAGAATATCACCAAGTGAATAATATAGCGCCATTATTACCACACAGTCATAGTTTCTGATGTCCGCCTAACATATGGTCTTGAGTTTATAATAAATGACAATGAGGTTGGAGATCATAAGTTCCATAACTTTTCATCATCGTGTAGTGTCCTGCTATAAGTTATCCTTGTCTTTTCAAATTGAAAATAGGTTGAAACATACCCTCAGACAAAACGGACGCATCACCACTTCCCAAATAGGTAAAAACCTGTTTCAGTGAAACTCTATGAACTGCATTCCTCCGCAGCGCATGGTGGTCAAAACAACTATGTATACTTCTGTAACCTGGTCCACTTTCCAATGAGTATAATACAACCACACCTTTGACTAAAGGAGTGCACGATATATCAAACTGTATAATGGTCATCAAAGGTTCTTTGAAAGGTATCTGCTATTGGAGGCAGACCAGCTTCCTGTTCTCATCGCGTTTGTCCTTGTGATAAAAGTAAATACAAATAGCACCTTCCTGTTAATCGCCCACCAGTACTGGATTAATCAAAGAAACTCCCACACATCACTGGCCAGTTTTGTGCCTACAATCCATAACAAACGTACCGGGCGGTGTGCTCAAGCCGTGTGTGGGGACGGGTGAACTGTGTAATGGTATCGACCTTTCCTGATGCTATATTCGTTATTGAAGAAGTGGTGGTCGTTCACCTCTTCATTGGAGATGTTTATACATTAGCACAGTATTGTATAGGTGAATGTGGAAAAGAGAATCAAATAAACATCCTATTTCTGACAACTAGGTTCTTGCAAATACGATCCTACTGAGAGTGCTGGTCCGAAAAGACCATGTCCTTGGTAATAATAAGTAATATTACATAACCACACTGAACTTAAGATTATCTCAGTCGATTTCTCAGTAATGCATGTAGATAAACAATGGCGTCGTGCACGGAACATTTCCGTAGACGATAAAAAGTGACAACACGTCCACGTGTGATTGCTGCTCGGAATCGACCATGTCGGTGATAACAATAAGTTGTATTAGGCCTAATATATGTCTCATCAGTGCGATCTTATCTTGTTCAATGTAATTGCGAGTGCAATAAATATACATATTGCATTGTTGTTTTTATTGAACTGGCCAGAACTTGTCGCGATGACTTCCCTCATTGTGACGTCATTCGTTCTTTCACATGCTGAAAAACGTCATTGTAGACATATATATACATGTTATAAACCAGATACTACATAGGTCCTATCGAAGTGCAGTGGTAAACTTGTGCTCCGTGAAGGGACACGTGCGAAATAAATACCAATACAGTGCAGTATTTGGTTAATATGTACATAACTATATTCAGTCTGAGATTATTTCATTCAAAAATTCTCAGTCATGTGTGTTTGATAGTATACATACAATGTATGTAACATGGCGTGTATATATCATGCCCCTCAACTATGAGCAAGCGACAGTGAGCATCGACGTCCACGTAAAAAATCAGAGTAAACGATCTGTTTACATCCAGCTAATTAATGGGCACATGATCACTCCACCCAATGTTCCCGTGTACTGCATGAAGCGTTTGTTCTTACTGATTCATCAGGTTTACACCATTCGTATCCAACTTTCGAGACACCATTCATGCGAGCTCATGGGAATATATGCATAAAATGACTGACCACACAAAACGTACTGTTCCATGAGTCATAAACCTATGGTGGTAGGGGCAGGTATAGGATTTTGGGAGAGGGAGGCTCAAAACCCTTTATCGATATAGCTCGCCCCTGTCGGCCGGAGACATGGGGCCCGCTCCAGTGGTGTGTTTTCCCTTTGGTTCATTTTCCATTCCCTTGAAGAGTTTTGGCATGGATGATTCGGAGCAGATCTAGGGTTTTGAGGGAAGGCCCAGTTGTGAAATGTTACTAAGCCAGCTGAAGCAAGCACCTACTGAATTAAAATAAATGTGTACAAAGTCAACCCCAGAACCGAAAAAAGTTTGAACCCTAATTCTTGAAGTATGAATGATTGCATAACCCTTTTTTGTTAAATATCTAGGCTTGCTAATGTATTCTTTGCCTCAGGCCTCGTTACACACGCCTTATACACAATGGTTTTGCAAAGATATCATAAAAACATACCATGATTGTCCACACGCTTTGTATGTCTCATCAGTGCGTTCTTATCTTAATTGCGAGTGCAATAAATATACATATTGCATTGTTGTTTCTATTGAACTGGCCAGAACTTGTCGCGATGACTTCACTCATTGTGACGTCATTCGTTCTTTCACATGCTGAAAAACGTTATTGTAGACATATATATATATATATATATATATATATATATATATATATATATATGTAATAAACCAAATACTACATTGGTCCTCTCGAAGAGCACTGGTTAATTTGTGCTCCGTGAAGGGACACGTGTGAAATAAATACCAATACAGTGCAGTATTTGGTTAATATGTACATAACTATATTCAGTCGGAGATTATTTCATTCAAAAATTCTCAGTCATGTGTGTTTGATAGTATACATACAATGTATGTAACATGGCGTGTATATATCATGGCCCTCAACTATGAGCAAGCGACAGTGAGCATCGACGTCCACGTAAAAAATCAGAGTAAACGATCTGTTTACATCCAGCTAATTAATGGGCACATGATCACTCCACCCAATGTTCCCGTGTACTGCATGAAGCGTTTGTTCTTACTGATTCATCAGGTTTACACCATTCGTATCCAACTTTCGAGACACCATTCATGCGAGCTCATGGGAATATATGCATAAAATGACTGACCACACAAAACGTACTGTTCCATGAGTCATAAACCTATGGTGGCAGGGGCAGATATAGGATTTTGGGAGAGGGAGGCTCAAAACCCTTTATCATATAGCTCGCCCCTGTCGGCCGGAGGTATGGGGCCCGCTCCAGTGGTGTGTTTTCCCTTTGTTTCATATTCCTTTCCCTTGAAGAGTTTTGGCATGGCTGATTCGGAGCAGATCTAGGGTTTTGAGGGAAGGCCCAGTTGTGAAATGTTACTAAGCCAGCTGAAGCAAGCACCTGTGGGCCAGGAGTCTGAGACTCGCTCAAGGGCCCCTAACGCTGAAGGTTTATGCATCTCAATGGTGTGTTTTAGGGCTCTCCTTGGTCCAATTTCCATGGCCTTGGGGAGTTTATAAATGCCTGATTTTGGGTGGATCCAGGGTTCTGAAGGAGGGCCAAGATGTGAAACGTCACGAAGCGAGGTGGTGAAGGCCGAAGGTCTGGGGCCCTTAGGCGGGCCCAGAAGCTGAAAGAATATGGATGCTGAGTGGTGTGTTTTACATGTTTCCTTTGGTCCATTTCCCATTCCTCTAGAGAGTTTGTGCATGGCTGATTCGGCTGATTAACGATTTTGAGGGAAGGCCCATTTGTGAAATGTTGCTAAGTGAGCTGAAGCAAGCCCCTGTTGGCCGGGGGTGTGGGGCCTGCTCAAGGGTCCCAGAAGCTGGCGGTATTCGCATGCCTAATACAGCATTTCAGAGCTCTCCTGGGTCTAATTACCGAGCATTACTTTATACCCATAAATTCATGATCACTGTAGTTGAAACAAAATATGGCATAAAATATTACTTGGTTTTGGACCCCTTCAAAGGACTATGGGCATTTGCCATTCAATGCTCTAAATTCATTTATGGAAGGTGAAGACCATAAAGTGCTTTCACTGAGAACAAGTGGGTTGGCTGTAGAACGAATGAATAAGCTACTTCCCGGTGTATTTATCTTTCAAGACATTTCCTCCCCTCTCTTTTCCCCCCTTTTCCTTCTGTCTTTTTGTTCTTGTTCATCTTTTCTTTAGCGGGGGGGGGGGGGACAAGGCCCCCTAGACATGTAATTGGTATACCGGGGTCAGTTCGGGGTAGATTCGGAAATATTGACGAAATACTCCCATATGATAGCAATGGATGTCAGTTGATTTGGTTCAAAATCTGTAATTTGAAAGGGTATAGAAAATGTACGCACGTTGCAATGCAGGTAACAATCAAATACCACTTGTACTACATTTCGCTCATCACGAACAGTACAGAGGGATGTATATTGTTAGCTGTAGTAGAATAGTAGGAAAATAAATATTGTCCCAATACTGAATTAAAATAAATATGTATAAAGTCAACCCCAGAACCGAAAAAAGTTTGAACCCTACTTCTTGAAGTATGAATGATTGCATAACCCTTTTTTTTGTTAAATATCTAGGCTTGCTAATGTATTCTTTGCCTCAGGCCTCTTTACACACGCCTTATACACAATGGTTTTGCAAAGATATCATAAAAACATACCATGATTGTCCACACGCTTTTCAATGCTTATTAGTGTAAATCTGATCACAAAACAGGTCACATATAACTTCGCTACACGATGACTTAACGGTGTTGCTGTTTCATTTAACCTAGATTTTTTTTCTGACTCCCGTTACTCTGAACATCGTCTATCGTAACTCTCAATATATCGTTTAGCCCATCCAAATTATTGTAATGTCAATGATATTTAATGCACTTTGTAATATTAAATTTTGAGGCACCACTTTCCACAAGTCTCGTAAATTTTCTTCTATAGTTCATCGACCCTAGAAGGAAGTGGGAAATAATTAGCATCAACTCCCAGGAATGACATAAACTAATCCAAGAGTTGGTCAAATATTACTCATTTTTACTTGTATACAATTTGTAAGGTCACCATAGTCAAAGGTCACGACAGAGGTGATGGACAAACAGAGAGATTTCGAGTTGGACGTCTCTTGCCTGTCCAAGCATTAATGTAACAAGTCCGGAATAGTTCTAATGTGTGAATATGATTCTCCAGTGGCTGAAACTAAACCTAACTAAATTTTCCAAGTGCATGTATTTGCTGTAGCTCAAAAAGATATTGAGATAAATATACGTGTATCGCTTGAAAGACACAGTATTCTTTCTATAAAGTAAAAAGGAACGATATTGGTGTGACAGGTCTCTATCTAAATGTAATGCGTGTATGGCGTGCCGGAATCATCAAGTAGGCTCTGAATGACTTGTATTCTGGGCAGTGTTAATGCGCTCGTAAATGTATTCAACATAACACAAGTCTTATTGTATTAAGATCCCCTGAATGAGGATGCCGTCGTGCCAGAGGATAATAACTGAGATGTTAAACTGGGTCCTTGTGTTCACAAAACACCTGTCGTGATGTCTTTCCTTGTAAGTAAGCACTTTCCCAATGTGTGTGAAACTTGACGACCATAATCTGGCGACAGATGGCGGTTCTTCCACAATCCTAGTTTTCTTAGGTTCCATAACGTATGACCAAGTTTGAATTACCAAATAATGCAATGAACGTTTGTTGAAGGGTGAAAGTAGTGAAATGGATTCATTATTATCAAATGTTTTATAAGTCACCAGAATGCGATATTTTATGTGAGCCCATGACTCTCTCTCTCTCTCTCTGGGCACCCAAACAATATACTGCTATATATTATACAGGGTAATCCCAGATCTCACAACTGTTCGTGACGAGGAAAGCTCGATAATAGGCATACCGCGTGAAAACCATATAATTTAGTTTTACAACTCATACAGTTTACACAATAAATTGCAAACACATCTTGTGCAAGTGTTGATCATTCTCTGCTCAACAAGATTTATTACACCAAAGATGCACATTGACAATTTAAGGTTTATCAATATTGTGTTATGTAATCAGTTTAATAAAACGGTAGAAATCACGATTTATAAATGCAGTTGCAAAACGATGATCAATCAATTTTCTTCCTGAAACAGACAAGGACGTGTCACGGGGCTGTAATACAGGTCAAGGTTAATAGACCCATGGGCACTTCACATGACTGTTATAGCATTTAGATCAATAGGCTGAAAACATCCCAGGACATAGTAATGTAGAGACAATGTCGAGCACGCCAATGGATAATGACGCCTCTGCGTAATACTATATATCTTTGCAATGTATAGTAGCTGGTATTCACCTAGTCACAACTTTGGTCTGAAAACAAATGTTTGGTTTTAAAGATATTGCTTTAAAACAACTCCTTTTCCCAGTAATAATCAAATGAAACGAACCATTCGGTATGGTGTTGATGAACATGATGAAGTACTACAATCTTCTAATTTGTGTTAGGTTCCTCCTGTTCTGAATATTCGCAATGCCGATAATGTAAAACACCTGTTAAAAATAACATCAGTATGTCGCCTGGCATACCAACAACGTATGCCAGGCGACATACCCATTTCCATAATGCCTCAGTCACATTTGCACCGATGCCTCCTCGGATGTGGTTACGATGCGTGAAAGGGCTGATATTGGGCCATTTCGGCCGATCACCCACCGAGCGCCGGAGGGTCATCCGTGACGATCGGGCAGCAATCGGACATCGTAGACACGTCGGTGGAGGCATCGGAAGAAAATAATGCAGAGTTATTTTATTGCGGCGACCGGTGGAAAAAAAGACATCACCTCTTAATCGTTATCACACCTGCCGGCGACCGATCACAGCTCCTCCATGTGCCCACCGGGCACCGAGGGGGATCGACCAAATTTATCGGGCGATTGATATGAAGAGCTCACCAGGCGTTCATCGCAGGATATCCTGTCATGCGCCGATGGATGTGCGGTGAAAAAAGTTACCAGCGGCCGGAACATCGGCGAGAACCACCGATGTATTCGCATCGGCCGGCGACCGGTGCAAATGTGACCTAGGCATAAGCAGAAGTGTCATGGCGAGCCACATATTACACCGTCACTCATCTATCGATCATAAATCAGCATTCATTTCTTAAAGTTGAGCTCATTATGCAAATGCAGCTCTCAGGCTTTGATACATTTGAGATATGATCGTTTTTTCTTTTTCATGTTAATGCACAATTCTTCTCATTCATAGGAAGTGATGACTAGGTACACTCTCCTAGAAGTAATGTGTTATATGAAACACATTTTCGTCAAAATCATGCACCGCACTGTATTTATTCAATGGGTAAGCTTTCATGTATAGGCCTAACCTTTTCTTGAAATGTAAAAAAAGATATTATTTTACAGGGGAATACGCATGCAGCACTGCAAGTGTTGTGCAGTATCGGCCAGTTTCTTTTAAAAACTGATTTGTGAACTATTGATCACAGATAAGTATAGATGTTTGCTGTCATGGACAGTGACGTACTTGACTCGCTATGGTACCGCGAAATTATCGACCGGTGTGTTTTGGTTATTTTAACACAAACGACCAAGCTTCTCAACACTTATCCACATAATCTGAAGCAAATGTGTATCATCTAAGAGAACACTGTTTTGTTGTAGAAAAAAAATAGCACATGCGTTCCAGATGATTGTGTTGTAGTTTGACGAACAAACCAGAAGAAGGGAATTACAAGTTTCCACTGCACAATTATTTACCACGATTCATTTTCCTTCTCTGAGCACGCCATTCCTTTATTGAACCAATTATCTCATTCAGGTGGTGACAATGGAGTGATTGGCAATGCAATAAGGAGAAGAAAATGGAAGCGATGAGCTTGATTTGTCAATATGACGACAAATACATGCACAATAACGGCCCACCACAGTCATATAGTAGATTCTTCACATATATATCTGATTTAGTAGCACATCTGGTGATAACCTGAAAAACACAGTGATATCACTTGACGTGTGGTTATGATAAGTCGGAGAAAGGTCTTCTGTATATAACTATACATCCCATTTCAAACGAGAGGGATACACTGAGCATTGTACTGCAATGATATTATATCATCATACTACATCATGACAAGTAGACCATCTCCACGCGAAGTAACTTAGCTTCATGCTCTCACTGTGTGTGTCCTCAATAGATGATTTCCCGCACATTGCACCGCCCTGTTTTTTACGCCACCATTATTTGGTTATAGTGAAATGTATCACAAAAACAGTCAATCTCTATGTCTATACTCAAGCTGTGCTCCATATCTCTAAAACCCCAGTCCCACTAGCGATCTTACGTTAATACGGTTACGGATGCGTGAATTCACAACTGAATATATAATCCGCCAATGGGCTAGCGAGAGGAGAACGGTCACGGTCTGATGGCGTTCGTCGTGACCGTCATGTCTCTATTTTCAATGACTGATAAGGACTGAATATGTAAATGCCGCAAGACTTTCTTATCACACATGAAAAACTGTTTAATATTTGACTGAACTTACATATGAAAACAACACGAGAGTAGTGAGTAGACGGATACGGACATGTTTATAAGACATACATGTAGTTCCCACATATCATTCAAACTAAAGTTGAATGTTTGTGAGGGAAAACATACTTTTCTGTCAAATCACTGAAACATATATTTGTCTATAATTATAGACAAAATGTTAGACGAAGCATTGCTGATTTATTGTGATGTGCTCGATAACAGAATTAAGTCAGGGATGTGAGGGATGTTAGCACGTCATTACAGTACTAACTGATTATGGTCACATGGGTTCCCTCAAACTTTGAATGTACATGTATGTGTCAATGACGAAAAGATACTCGTAATTTTACTCGTGGAAATGGACGCATGTAAAGTATAACATTTCTGAGGGTGATTTTGGAGTGGCGCAAATATTGGACTCGCAGAAGTACCACTTTTCTGTGATCATGGTCGAAAATGACATGTTTTTATCAAATTACAAGTATTAGGTTTTTAAATGTAACATACTTTCCGTTAGGACCCAGCCCCAAAACCTATCCCCAGTGCATACACCCATGCACATGTACGCGTCGCCTTCCACGCTTTAGATTGCCCACATTTTCAATGGATATTTCAAAATTTATAGAAAACTACCGTTTGGCTCTCTCGTGCAGTATGCCAACGTGCACGATGATATTTTTATCCGTATCTGAATCGCGGCCAAAAAGGATTTTATTCAGGAAATCTTTCTCTTTGTACTTCGGTATGCATGGCCAGAACGAACATTAGTGTTCTTCAACAGTGCAGTTGTTTATATCGGGTGATCATTCTCGGGGCTATGCACGAGTTGCGCTCAGCTGAAATTGCCTCATGCATATATTCGTCACATTAGTAGAGTCTCATCGTTTAAAATAGAGACAGAACGGTCACGACGAACGCCATTACACCGTGACCGTCATTTTTACGCTGTCCCATTGGTTGATTATATATTCAGATTATATATTAGCGTAAGATCGCTACTGGAACCCCGAGGACGCCCCGGCAGCTCTACAGCCGAAAAATTATCTGATCCATTTGTATAATTATGGTGTATTCGTGCTATCGGCTTTGTTATAGTGAAACCGTAGTACAACCGTGATGAACCATGACAAAACGTGAAAAATCGTGATGAACCAGGATTGGCCGGAGCGGGGCCGGGCAGGCCTTAGCTCCACCCGGACAAGAGCCCCAGATTGCTGTCCAGTAGTGTAACTGTAGTGAAGCCGTTGTATCACCGGGACAGCCAGAGATGGGATGATTGAGTGACAGTGGTGTTACCATTGCGCTGCCTGGAAGTCAGTAGTGAAACCGTAGTGCATCCGTGGGCAACGGGAAATATTTCTCAAGCTGGTACCACAACGGTCTCATTACGGCCGCACAACGGTTCTACGACGGACACACCACAGTTATCGCCGTTTCACAACGGTCCTACTATTGTGCTACTGCGAATCTACTAGGATTACCCGGAACCGTAGCACGACCGGTGTGAAATGATGTGACCATTTCTATTGTACTATTGACCGACGGACGTCTTGGACCATGCTGGATCACCCCAGTAGATCCACGGTTTTGGTGCCGTGAGATCCGGAGTAGTTTGGGACGCCCGTAGTAAGGTTGCAGCTTAATGAGTTTGTAGGACGACCGGATTAATAGAGATGTCACATCCACACAAATACTTTTAATCTAACTGTCGTGTCAGTCCCCGAATGTGATCAATGGATTCTTTCCCTCTTGAAAATTCGAATTAAGTACCGGTACACGAATGAAGTACCAGTAACAATACATCCTGATTTCCCACAGTTATTGATTTGCGCTGTGTAAACTAATCACAAATTAGTCAACAGTTTCACCACAAGGTCTGACATCGATGGAAGCAGTTCACAGAGAGAGAACTGATTATCGAGATAATGGCATACAGTCCCACATTATTTAGGTTTGGGCATATGCACTTATCTTTGGGGAATAGAGGATAGCTTTAGATAATTAAACCAAACATAACCACTTTGGCTGATATTGGTCATTTTCTTCTCTGGGTGCAAAAATTGATTCTGTAGTTACTTGAAAAGTTGATTGATGACGAAAGTCACATTCAGTTCACGGTACGAGCGTACTTCTCATGAGACGAATCTCACCGAGGCATGGGATTGATAGTTAGTGATCTTTTTGAAATGCTTGAAGACCTTTCTTCACACATATTTATGTTACCACTTAACCATCGGAAGATGGTCTATGACAGTCATCAAAATGGGTCATGACTACAATAAGGGCCTGGTCATTCAAATATAGGATTCATCATTGTTTGACCACGCTTCGCAGAACTAATACATTTTGGTGGTTATATATCATGCTTCGATTAGTGCATTTTAGTGCAGCCAAGTGAATTACATATTCATAGGACAGATCTCTCACCTGAGATATTAACACAGGTGGGGTCCGAGGTTTACACTTAGATACACAAGGCATTGCTCTGGCATAACGGTTTTCGCTCAGTTACAAACTTCTCACCAAATGGGAAAAATTTTCACCCATATATCAAACGTTGCCGCAAATGACGGGGTCAATTTTAATTTTGTGATAGGGAGCCATCTTATGTATCTCTATGCCAAAATTCGCGAAATCCGGTCTGGCGATAGGAGCACACCTATTACCCAGTTTACCATTCATTGGTTGTCGAATTGGTTGCATATTCCTCAAGTAAGGAAGCTTGCGTCAGCATTTTACCAAGTGCTCGAACATAATTTTTACCTGATGTGTACAGGATGTGTACAGGTTACGTACCCTGACGACGTGTTGGCAATAGAAAAAGATCAATCTATCAATCTTCTTCATTTGAGTGTACTGTCAATAAGCTGTACGTGTATGTATGTGTGTGTGTCTGTGAGGGGGGGGGGGGGTGTATTCATTAGGCATATAGTTTGAGATACCCCCATACTCATCACATCATCTTATATCGGTTTGCAAAACGTAATTCCCTGTGCACTTTAACTTTCCAACGTGCGGGCAAACTTAATAAACTTTTCAGCCATGTTCTAGTGGGGGAGTATTTACCCTAGAGAAGGTCTAAACTGATTATCGTTGGAGTGAAACACGCTGATTGCACAGCAGTGAACAAGTTCTTGTAGCAATTCATCTTATCTTCTATACCATAAATAAATTCGAATATCCAATAGCAATATCCAATATCAGTAATGCATAGCGTTCCAATCCTATGCTGCTACAAATTCCGCACAATTCTACAAATTAATATTTGAGGTCACATTCCATTCGCAATTGCTCCATGGGTAATGCAAATTTTATCTATGAGATACTTTTCCCGTATATCCAGGGACTCAGAGTGGTACATACTCATGCAATTAAATGCGTCTGAAGTAAGTGCGAAAAACCAAGCCATATGTTTTGTAACTCAATCTCAGAGCACCCTGCTCCTTCACCAGAACGAAGGGTCCAGAATATGCATTAGATCGCACCTGTATCCAAGATCTTTGCTACTTGCACAATTTTGTTTCCTAGTTAACATCTAGTGGGAACATTCTACAATGACGAGATCAAAATAAAAATTGTGGGTGTCATATTCTCAGATGACCTTGATACAATCAATGTGTGGAAAAATAGGTATTCCATATTCAGGCTTACAAAGTCATGTTGACATATCATGTCGTCACTCGTCTATCGATCACAATTCAGTAATTTCATGCAGATGAACAATGCATGCAAATGGAGCTGAAGATAATGTGGAATATGATCGGTTTGTCATGTTAATCCCACCTATTGCCATGCATTTGAAGTGGAGACTTTCGAGAAACTAGCAGGTGATATACACATTATCGTCAACATTATTTCCTGGGCAATATTCTTGTTATGCATCAACCCTACTAGACGCACAATAGTCGGTAGGAAAATCACCCTGAAAATCTTCCTCAGGTGATTTGGTGGAGATTATCTGTACAATTGTAACAAGCAAGGTGAGTTAATCACTCGTTCCTCGAACATCAACTCAGTAGCCTTTTGGCTTGTGATTGGGTACTTATGTACTTGTTATACACCTATTTCACGAGGTTTGTTTCGGATTTCTAAATTGTTTTAATAAGTTGTTGGGCAGTTGTACAGTAATTCCAGCTGGTGTACAGTAGAAACAACTATAATTACACACTGTCTGCCCCTGATGACGCCAGTGTGGCTTCAGATATGAATGTTTGGTTGGGCTTTGTTTCTATTCTGAAAGTTTTTGATATTAGGTTTTTTTATTGGCATCATCAAAATTTGGTTAACAGCAGTAATAGGTTGATACATACATATCATTCTAAAAGCTCAATCATCCATCACACTTGTTTTAGCTGGCTTTTGAACAGGTCTCTCACTACATATAGCCACATGTCATATGTATGATGTGTCTTTTGATAAAGTATTTGGTCGGGCTTTGTTTCTATTGCAAAATGTTGTGTTTTACGTTTTTTATTGGAATCATCAAAATCTGGCTGTATTGGTGGTAATAGATTGATACTTACATCCAAGGCTATTTTGGTGGAGGTTGGGTGATTCCCAGTTTCTATGACCCCTCGTCGAGCAAGCCTAACCGCCGTGCATTCCCCTGATTCAATATACATGATATAATTGCCTTTAAAAGAAAATGATATCTGTTATCCGTGGCATAGAATTTGATGTATAATTCAACTATTTACTCCTCTCGTATGATCATTCATGCTACAAACCAGACGTCTGAAATACAGCTCCAGAAAATGTCAGCACATTACACTTGGTGTAACATTTCCAGCACATTCGGCCAATGATAAATGGATGGCAATATTGATAAAAATGCTTATCAATTCAAGCATTTCAAAAAGATCACTAACTATCAATCCCATGCCTCGGTGAGATTCGTCTCATGAGAAGTACGCTCGCACCGTGAACTGAAATGATAAAAAATCTTCAGTTTTAATTTAAGAATTTTCCAACATCTGGACTCTATATAATATGGCTAATGATAAATTAATTAATGTTAATGGTGAATCTTTCACATATTTCGTGTCCATGCATTTTGAGATAGAAATTGGATGATTCGGTGGTATAATGTAAGAAGGTGACAAACGTGAACCACGGAAAGCAGTTGCAGCAGTTTATATACCATGGTAGGATGATGATAATAGTGTAAACACATGTTTCGTGCTTTCAGATAAAACACATTCAATTAAAAAGCAATTCTGTTAGCAAAACTTTTTTCGGGGGCAAGATATTTTGAGCCGGGGATTACTTGTGTAATAAATGGACAAATCCCTAGATTTTATAACAAATGGCACTCCTCAGATGAATAATTTCGATGGAATTCATTTCGATTGTATGAAGATAACGGGTGCATACACTGAGTCACAGAATATTATGTGCGGCAAATAATGATGTGTATAATGAACGACCCAGATGGACAAAATCATGTGTTATTTTTCTTATTTTCCCCAGGATGAGACCATCAGTTGTTGATCTAAGCAATCATCACATTCACATGGGAATAAGATGGAGGAATCCAATGCACCACTGAAAAGGAAAACTTTGAAGTATTAACTACATCTGGAGTTGTGTGGATCAGCCTGTCGGTGCTCAGCTAAACAAGTTCCTCTTGTATATTCTCGAACTGGTATAGGTATTTGAATGAGCTGCATTCGTTTACAGAACATGGTGGTCACGATACCATTTTACTTTCATTTCAATCAGTCCATGGTATGTTCACATATTACCTACAACAGTATTCAATTTAAAACACGTTTCTTGGGCATTATGTTTATTTCTAATTTCTACCAATTTAATGCGTACAAGCAATGTTTTATGTAAAGCTTGGTATGTAAGAGCAGCAGGTGAAGGCGAAAACACCCGCGCCCGCATTAAATAGCAGTTCCAAAGGATGGGCAGGGTCCGATCATTGAATAATTGTGGGGTGCGAAACGTATTTTAAAATTCTATTACAAAATAGATCAAATATACGTCATAATATATAAGTTCTTTCGAATATATCTCCCGCTCGAGGCAGGTCAGCTTCCTTTCTTTCACCACGTCTGTCTTTGTGATGAAAGTGAACACAGATAGCTCCTTCCTGTTATTTGCCTTGCAGTATTGGATTCATCAGAGAAACTCCCACACATTACTGGTCAGTTTTGTGCATACAACCATAACAATCAATACCTGGTGGTGTGTCCAAGTTGTATGTGGGGGACAGGTGAACTGTGTGATGGCATTCAGCTTTCCTAATGCTATATTCGTTATTGAAGAACTGATGGTCGTTCGCCTCTTCATTGGAGATGTTTTACATGTACACATTGTTGTGTAGGTGAATGTGAAAAGATGGTTCACCATATAGAACGCAAACCAACACCCCATTTCTGATATAATAGGATCTTACGAATTCCATCCCACTGTGATTGCTACTCCTAAATGGCCATGTCAGCGAACTTGTACAGTCAGTAGTGATGTGTGACATATAAGAAACATGAGAAGTACACGATTATATTCAGCGTGGGAATATTTCCCTCAATTTCTTATTTTGGCGGATAGACACAAAAACGGTACAAACGGCGTATGAAGCGATGAGTGTTTCTGAATGATATGTCACAATTTTGAAAATGGTGGTTTCAGTGAAAATAAAGCAGTTCCTACAAAAAATTTGTTCGTATTGGGTTTTACAAATTATTCGTCTCCCTGCGAATGGAGTCCTTCACTCTTCTCAAACTTCTCATCAAATGGTAACGATTCATACCCAAGAAAATACGAAACGTTGCGGCAAATGAAGACAAACGGAAACAATCCTATTTTGTGGTAGTGAGCCACCATATGATGTATCTTAGCCAAAAATCGAAAATTCCACTCCATCAATACGAGCACAATTATTATCATTCACTTTTGTCAAATGGGTTGCATATTCCTCGAGTGTGGTACGTTACTTCAACCTGTTACCAAGCGCTTGAACATAATTTTCCACCTCATGTATGTAAGTTATGCATTCTGACAATATGTTTGCAATACAAATATCAATTTCTCAATCTGGTGTTTCTTGATTGGAATGTACTGTCCATAAACAGTGTGGAGTGAGTAATCTATTGGATATAGTGTGTGATTCACACATACTCTCCACATAATAATATACTGGTCTGCAAAACGTAACTTCCTGTACAACTTAATTTGCCAACGTGCGAACAAACTTATCCAACTATCCAGCCATTTATATTCACCCTTCCCTGTACTGAAGAATTTTATATTTATCTTTCACTTCAACATTCGGTCCAACGTGGGACCTCCAAGCTGTATCGTGGAGGAACATTCACCCTAGAAAAAGTCCCAACTAATTATGTTGAAACATATGACATTGATAGCATAGCATAACACATTGATAGCATAGCAGTGACGAGAGAAATTCATTTTATTTATCATACCATAATAAAGTCGAATCCAATCTCATAGTCCAGTACGGTGGCTTATTACCGCTAATTATATTCGTGCATTTCTCACCCCGTCTATAATTATCACCTCACAATATTCACCGCATTTATAATTTTCACCCCATCTATAATTATCACCTCACAGTATTCACCGCGTTAATAATTTGCACCCCATCTATAATAATCACCTCACAATATTCACCGAGTTTATAATATCCACCCCATCTATAATTACCACCTCAGAATTATCACCGCGTTCATAATTTCCACCCCGTCTATAATTATCACCTCACAATATTCACTGAGTTTAAAATATCCACCCCATCTATAATTACCACCCCGCAATATTCACCTAGTTTATAATATCCGCCCTATGTATAATTATCACCTCACAATATTCACCGAGTTTATAATTTCCACCCCATCTATAATTATCACCTCACAATATTCACCGCGTTTATAATTTCCACCCCATCTATAATTACCACCTCAGAATTATCACCGAGTTTATAATATCCACCCATCTAGAATTATCACCGCGTTCATAATTTCCACCCCGTCTATAATTATCACCTCACAATGTTCACCGAGTTTAAAATATCCACCCCATCTATAATTATCACCTCACAATATTCAACGAGTTAATAATATCCACCCCATCTATAATTACCACCTCAGAATTATCACCGTGTTCATAATTTTCATCCCGTCTATAATTATCACCTCACAATATTCACCGGGTTAAAATATCCACCCCATCTATAATTATCTATGGAAGCCCATAGGTGACAGTTGCGGGAATGTAGAAAGTTCAAAACTACCACGTTCGCACGTGGAAGCATTTAGCGCTATCACGTTCGCACGTGGTAACTTTAACACTTATCAAGTTCGCA
Organism: Terebella lapidaria; assembly: GCA_949152475.1. Taxonomy (NCBI): domain Eukaryota; kingdom Metazoa; phylum Annelida; class Polychaeta; order Terebellida; family Terebellidae; genus Terebella; species Terebella lapidaria. The sequence goes on from OX424560.1 coordinate 33,391,045, forward strand.
CGTGGAAAGGTTTTGGGCTTCCACGTTCACACGTAGAAAGTCTAAAGCTACCACGTTCACACGTGGAAACAATATTTGCTTTCACGTTCGCACGTAGAAACTTTAAAACCTGTCACGTTCGAACGTAGAAAGATGTAGGTTTCCACGTTCACACGTAGAAAGTTTCAAAACTTCCACGTTCACACGTGGAAGCATTTATACCTTTCCACGTTCGCACGTAGAAAGATTTAGGTTTCTACGTTCACACGTAGAAAGATTTAAAGCTACCACGTTCACACGTGAAAGCATTTGATGCTACCACACCCAAATCTTTGCACGTGCGAACGTGGTAGCGAATGTGGAAGCGTTAAATGCTTCCACATGTGAACGTGGTAACCTCGGACTTTCCACGTGTGAACGTGACAGTGTTAAATGCTTCCACGTTCGAAAGTGCTAGCTTTTTGCTGAAAAATGCTGAAAATTTTTTACGCGCATGTCACCTATGGGCTTCCGTAATTATCACCTCATAATTATCACCGCGTTTAAAATTTCCACCCCGTTTATAATTATCACTTCACTTCATTAACATATGCAGCCCAAGAGCAACAAGATGATTATGGAAACGCCTCTATGGCTACCGCATTGAAGCGCATATAAGATGTATAAGGACAGGTCCTTATATGTGGATTTGTGCATTTTCACAATATATCGAAAATTCAAAACATGTTCACTTATAAGGAGACGGCCTTTTATCTAGACATAAAACACCCCGTTTGTTCATATATAAGGACACTATATGCACTACGATAAACTGAAGAATTGGGACCTAATTAAATTATTTGTCCCTTTGAGTGACACACAGTTCCCTGTAGATCTATAACACATACATTCAACATGAATACAATTTAATTTCAAGACCACAAGAATATTCGAGATTAATATGCTGAACATGGTATACGTAGTGGTACGTGCTACATGTGTTCTAGTTGCGTCATTTTTCACAACTTATAATCATCGACATGTAAACTGTCCTTATATATGGGTCAGATGTTTTACTGGCAGTTTCTAAAGAAAGTTCTCATTTACATGATATAAGGACATGTTCTTATGTCTGGATTTAAGGAAGTGCTCATATATAAGGACATGTCCTTATATGCGCGTCAATACGGTACACAGAATACCAAGAGTGTTCATACTAAGACTCAATGCACCAATTGAAATTCTGTATCTAGCAATGAAAGGTGATAATTATGAATGGGGTGGAAATTATAAACGCGTTGATAATTCTGAGGTGATAATTATGAACGGGGTGGAAATTATAAACGGGTTGAAGATTGTGAGGTGATAATTATAAACGGGGTGGAAATTATAAACGCGGTGATAATTCTGAGGTGATAATTATGAGCGGGGTGGAAATTATAAACGCGGTGAATATTATGAGGTGGTAATTATAAATGGGGTGAGAAATACACGAACGTAATTGGCGGTAATGAGTCACCGTAGTCCAGGGACAGAAAGTCATATCAGGCATAGTTTTTTCCCACACAATTGACCCATGTGGTATGCAAATCCTATGTATGAGATATTTTCCCATTTATCCAGGGACTCAAGTTGGTACATTCTTATGCAATTAAGTGCCCCGAAGTAAGTACAAAAACCAAGCCATATATAGTCTGTAACTCAAGACTATAGCTCACTGCTTCTTCAGCAGAAGGAAGGGCCTAGAATATGAATGAGATCGCACCTGAATCCAACCTCTTTGCAAGCTGCACAATTTTGTTTGCTACTTAACCTCTAGTGGGAAGATTTTAAAATAATGAGATCCAGATCTTGTGAGTTTCTTATCCTTAGTTGAGGTTGATACTTCCAATGTGTGGAAAAAACAGGTATTCAAATTTGCAAAGCCACATTGCCGTGCAACATATCATGTCGTCACTCGTTCATCGATCACAATTCAGTAGTTTTATGCGGATGAACAGTGTATTCAAATGAAGCTCTCACGTTTTGATACTTGTAGAATATGATCATTTTGTCATGCTAATCCACCTTTCGTCATTCATAGGAAGCGATGACTTTCCACAAATTAGCAGTTTATATAAGATACACATTATCGTTAATATTATACCCCAGGCAATAATATTCTTGTTCTGCATCAACCCTTCTGCATTCGAAATAGTAGGTGGAAAAGTCACCATAAAGTTTTGATATTTGATGGAGATTCTCGGTACAATTGTAACCAGTGGTGTGAGTATATCACGAATTCTCGTTACTAAAATATCGTCTAATCAAAACTCAATCGTCCGACACGATTGTTTTCACTGGCTTTTGATCAGGTCTTTCCTCTCACTACATATATCATTCAGTTATCTGTTATTGTATCCTCTAAGGCATTATGTCTTCACTGATGTTATATGATATCCGTGGCAAAACATTTGGTGCATAATTCGACTGTTTTTTCAGAGGAATGCTCTTGTGTATTATGTAATTCTTGCTACAATGCAGACGTCTGGAATGCAGATCCCCAAAATGTCAGCAAATACCAAAGTTACACTTGGTGACATTCAGAAGACATTGTGGCGTCATTAGTACCACAAAGCCACGGTCTCTGATGTCAACTAACACACACCGTCTGTGAGATATGATCGATGGCAATCAGTTGAAGAATATATGACGTCATATACACTGCATTAACTGCTAGAATGATCGTTGTATGTTGCGATTATTTCATCTTAACATCTGTGGTAATAGGATGCTAATACATTTTATACTAAAAGGACAAGTCGTGAGATTTTATGAAGGAAACATGGTAATGCTCCCAAATAGGTGAACAATTTCGTTGGAACTTGTCTCGATTGTATGAAAATAGCGGATGTATGCATTAAGTCACAGATTATTATGTGCTGCAAATAATGATGTGTATTTTGAACGACCCAGATGGCCAAAGTCATTATATAATTATTTCTTTACTTTTTTGCCCAAGATGAGACCAACAGTTGTTGATTGACGCAATCATCTCATTCATTTGGGAATATAATGGACAATACAGCATGGAGAGGAAAAAACTTTTAGCTATTTACAACACATGCAGTTGTGTGGATAAATCTGTCAGTGCTAATTTCCTTTTGTGTAATTTCGAACTGGTATATGTAATTGAATGAAGTGCACTCGTTTACAGATCATGGTGGTCATGATACCTCTTTTACCTTGGTCTAGCTTCCGTGTGATGAAAATGAACACATATAACACCCTCTTGTTGATCGCCCACCAGTATTCGATTAATCAGAGAAACTCCCACATATTACTGGTCAGTTTCGTGCATACAATCCAACGCTAACAATGTCGGGTGGTGTGTCCAAGTTGTTTGTGGGGGACAGGTGAATTGTGTAATGGCATTGACCTTTCCTATGCTATATTCATTGTCGAAGAACTAGTGGTCGTTCACCTCTACAATGGAGATGTTCATATATAAACACATTATTGTGTAGATGAATGTAGAAAGAAATATCACCATAGAATGCAAACCAACATCCCCTTATTTGTATGCCAGGATCTTACGAATTCGATCCCACTGTGATTCGTGCTCCGAAATGACCGTGTCAGCGAACTTGTAACAATCAGTAGTCATGTAACAATCAGTGAGTTATTCATTGTCGCTGACACAGACAACACAGAAAACGGTACAAACGGCGTATGAAGCAATGGGTGTGTCTGAATATTGCGACAGCATTTTGTAAATAGTGCTTTCAGCAGAAGTAACAAAGCAATTCCCACAAAAATACGTTCGTATTGGGTTTTACAATTTATTCATGTCTAGACTAATAACCGCACAATATTGCGAGTAAATATTTTATTTTCAACCAACGGGTAATCCCCAGAAATCCGACTGCTTGATTAAAGCGATACACAATAGCGAGAATAGTCTCAAGTGATTAGTGAAGAATGAATATGTGACGTAATTTTCACTACGAAAATCATTGACATAATATCATCGAGTTTTGTGATCAATGATAATATAAAGAAAATTGAAAACATAGTATCGTATGTGGGGAGTAGGTCATTTGTACGAAGCACGGTTCATGGATATGCTGTCCGACTCGACAATGACCAAAATCTTGTATGTTTAAAGAGCATGTGTCACGAAAATTGGGTATTGGGTAAGTGCCATAACTTTGGAAGAAATCATGATATCAATATGCTGTAAAGACTGTTTTGTTAGTTCAAATAGTGCTTTCACACACACCTAAAAAACCAATACCCAATTTTTAGTGACACATGCTCTTTAATGTATTGTGGCCTTTACTCTAATCTTACACAAATTGTTTTATTGGGTAAGATATACATGATATTACACTGTATTCTGATATATCTATCAAGACTGTCAACACAAGCTGAAAATTTCACATGTATATCCAACAAATGTAATTCTGTTGTAGAATATACTTGTGTCTGAAATCTGAAATTTCAATGTATTTACTGTGTCAGATTTAATTGGACTTGAACAAATTATACCAGACCTGAACCGGTCCCCAGACCACTCTACTGTATTTGTTGACATGTACTTCATCCCCGTTGACATGCTGTTGGATACATGTAGCTCCAAACTTAATGAATCAAAATAGAATTGCCCAATGACTTCATCCAAGCATGTACATATTCCTGCTTTGTCTGATTGGAGTGTGAATGCTAAACTGTTTTATGTTGAAAACTAAGTGGGACAAGTTATTAAAAGACTAAATAATGTGGCAAAACAGTAGGAACAAAATTTAAGAATTTAAGAATTACAAACCTTATTGGAATGATCAGCTTACATTGTAATTGAAAGCTATCTTTTCGCAAGTATCTGCTATACAAACGAAATAAACTTACTAGGAAAAAGCGTGCATTTTTTATGTTGGCTAGATCTAATTTTGATAAACATTTAAGGTTTTCTCAAAGGCAATACAGAAGGAAAAAATAGATGTAATGGAACACGTTTGTACGAATGACCCCCCCCCCCCCCCAAAAAAAAAAAAAAAAAATTGGGGACCATCGGAGCATAAAAATATTCCAGATAGTTTGAACTGTGAGAAATTGTTTCGTAAAGGGTCCAAATATGTTTATGAATGAATGGTCTAAAGCTGGGAAATTGTATAATCCTGATATATCAACATATGAGGAAACTTTTTCCGACCACGCATACACTATTGTTCCAAATGATGAATATAATTCGTTTGGAACTAGTTGCAATGTAAATATTAATGAAGATATAACATATGATAAAGTTGTGGAGACAATTGAAAACTTAAATCAAAGTTATTAACTGTCCTGGTGTGTATTTTGCCTCATATAAACTGTTGAGGTCTGTATTTGAATCTGGTGTTCTTCCCTCATCTCGGTTAGGTGCAGTAATAAACCCAACCCCCTAGGGGTCTGGGAAAGGTTCCAATGTACCGTTAAATTATAGAGGCATTTCCTTGTTGTGTTTTGTATTGAAAACATATTCGTTTTTGATTAATAATAGTTTTATCATATTTAGTATTTTCAAACACAAATAATATTACTGTAGATGAACAAAATGGATTTCATGAACATACATTGATTAACCACATATTTCAATTAAGTAGCATACAATGTATTGAATAATAGACAAAACCAAAATTCATCGACTATGTGTTCATTCATTGATATGGACAAGGCGTTAGATTGTGTCGATCGTGAATTATTGTTTTACAGGTCATTGAAGTCAAACTCACCATTTTTGATAAGTGTCATCTACACTACAGTTATTATTATATTGCTACGTGTTTGGTAACTGATAGCACCCAGCTCATCTGGCTCAACAGACAAATGCAATTGGCTACTCAAATAGTAAACGGTTTCTATGGTGAATTGTGTCTTGTGCAAAACTTTGATATTTGACGAAGGTGTTTGTTCCTTAAGGTTACATGTCTAGTGTTATCGGGATTGTTGAGAAATGAAGGTTCGAAATTACTTATATTATTGTACAATGCGTTACGTTCCTCGATACAGTTGCTACAATCAAAAATTGTTTATTATTACATACAAATGATGGTAGATGTGTGCAATCCATAAAATCGATGTATAGAAAAACTACAGCATGTGTTTGTGTAAATAATATGTACAGTAGTATGTTTACGTCCAAAGCTGGTATTCGTCAAGGTTATAACTTATCCCCAATACGTTTTCCTTGTTCATAAACGGATTAGCCAAAGAAAATAAATCTCTTGGTGCTGTTGAAGACTGTGATGAACAAGATATTTCTTCGCTGTTATATACTGATGACATTGTAGTGATTGCTGCAAATGCAGAGAATTTACAACAATAATTAATGTTAACCTGTATGTATAACTGGTGTCATCAATGGAAATTGAAAATGAGTGTTGACAGGTCGACTATTGTTAATTTTTGCCCTGGTCTCTGTGGTGTCAAAAGTTGTTATTTTCTTTGGTGAAAAGGAGTTGTCGGTTGGGGACAAGTATAAATATCTCGGTGTATATTTTGAATAAAAGTGATATTGGCAGTAAGTTATGGATTTTTCCATACCTTTCTGATCGAACAAAGAATACATAACAGTTATATATCTGCACTTGTATGCCCAAACAGACGCCCCTTTCTAGTTAATTCCGTTGCGAGTTTTGAGTTTGTATACATTATATTTTGAGTTTGTTTACATTATCGCCATTCTCGGTGTTTTGTATCCCGTGATGCAGTGCGATTCCAGCTTACTCGTATATGTTCGAGCCAATCGAGCGTGAAATAGGTTGAGTCAGAGGTAACTCTGAGTGGCGCACAGAACAAAAGAAAAGCGGCTGCTGGTACTGTCAATTGCTTGATTTGTCCATCTGATCAAGCATATTTTGTTTTGTAACCTACTTTTCTGAGACCACAGGCATATATGTAATTGATTTGGAAAAAAATACATTTCCTGCCATTAACATGTGAAATTGGGAAAGAATTCTCTGTGATTCATCTGGGAGAGCACTTGGTGGGTTGATAAACAAAATCGAAAATATGAAAGATGCTGGATATCATATGTACGAAAAAAATTACAATGCTACAATTATCCCTATAAATGATTATGCAAGTGGAGTGGTTGGTTTTGGACAGGTTCCATTCAGTAGCAATGTACAAATAGATCAATGCGATACTATATTCATAAGTTTTATGTGTTCATAAATTTGCTCCTATTTCTGGTATGGATGGTGACTCCGGGTGGCTACACTGTAAATATAGAAGTTTTGTGCCCATGTTGAGATATTGGAACACACGGGTTTGTATGGATGATGAGTCTTCTGAAAACTTTAACTATGACTATGAATTATTCAGCAATAATTTGTGCTCTGAACGAAAAAATTGTTTCTCAATTTCAGACATGAATGGTGTAGATGAAATAAAAACTTATGAACGTGAATGAGGAAGACTGGAAAGTAGCAATAAGAAAGAAACCGAATCTACATAGATATGTCATGTAAATCTAACATGTGCACAGAAGATCACATTAATTGTTACATGAATAAAAGAAATCGTTCCATAGTTGCTCAATTTAGATATATAACACAACCCCTTTAAAAATAGAATCTGCAATGTGTGTTACCTTAAAGAGATTGAGGATGAATTTCATTTAATAATATCATGTCCCGCTTATGCAACCTTCATAACTACATTGTATAATGTGTTTAAATAGTTTGCCAAATGTTGATGAATATCATGATAAGTTTGCAGATATTGTTAAAAAATGTCGCAAATAAATGTGTGGTTCATAAGTACACCCTAAATCCAAATTATATCAATAGAATATCGCATATTTGTAGTGATATATTTTGTGCTGATTTCTTCACCATGTCTATATACACTTGTTTTTCAAGTGAATAATAAGCCCTGTGTGGCTGGAAGTATTAAAGGTATTACATTGTTAATCTATTCATATGTGTACCTTGGTCACTCTTAGAGTAACCTACTCTGCCTCTGATGGGCTCAGTTCATCTGCCTAGTCATGAATAATATTTAATGAGATGCCTAACCTGGCATGTTGATCTCTGAATCAATCCGTGTACCTATTCGGGTGCAGTGCCTGGAGGATACCTGTGTGGTATGGACAGCAAATGATCAGTGTCCGGGCAAATGCAGTCCATTATTCACTTGAATTGGCACAAAATCACACACACGGACGGATGTCTGAAGCAATCAACTGTCTTAGTAGTACAGTGTAGATGGAGTGCATCATTGTGTAGGGTGGAGACACAGTGGATGCGCGCCTATATTTATAAATGTCACATACTCACTGACCAACCAAACTGTGGGTGAACGAGTACAGCTCCATGATTCATAAACATTTTGACATTTCTATTCGATGTATAACAATATACAGACGGATAATTGGTGTACCTGGCCAACGTGTGGATAGGTTCGGAAATATTGACGAAATAGGTTTTTAGGATATCAATTGATGTTATTTGTTTGGTTCAAGGTCCGGAATTTGAATTGATATAAAATGTGACATGCCACTCGGTACGCACGTTGTAATGCATGAATCGATCATTGTACCCATCCCACAAAAAAAGAAACTCTAAACGCATCAACCTCATAAAAAATACAGGATTCATATCACTATGATTAGCTTCATCAGATCGAAATCTCATTACCAGTACCACATCGCCTAGAATGGTTAGGGAAAAATCATATACAAATAATATATTTTGTGTGCCCTTCACTTCTCATCGACTTTCACAGAACAAGGAACGTTAATTAAAGAACCTAATGTTCTTTCCATGAATTCAATGTAAAGAATAGTGTTTTTATTTGCTTTTCAAAATCAATACAAATATGTTAGTGGTGTAACTATTGTGTACAGATGAATGTGCAAAATCCATGCCCGTCAGATGGCGCCCATAACTACTCACCATGAGTATGCAAATCTCGTAATCGTTGATGAGTCTTTACTTATCCACATTTGATGAGTAAATTCAAGTCGTTGTGATGAGTTTAGGTTTAGAGTGTAAGTATTCTTATTTCGAATGTAACTCTGTATGTGATATATGATATTGCGGAACAGGATTATGGCCACTCAACTAAAAGTTTTTTTTTCTCTATTTGTCGACCTAATTATGTCGATATATCGACTTATTATCTCGATAAATCGATTTATGTAACTCGATAAATCAACTTATGACTTGGGTATTAGAAGTACAAGTAAAACGGAGTTACAAATACCTTGACAACAGCAGGGGAAACAGAAGAAAATAATTAATCATATTTAAGCCTATATTGAATATATGAATTACATTCAAAACATTGAATACTGAAAAATACAAACCAAACTACCGAAATAAATACTATAGTATCTCAAATGTTGCAATAGCTTTTCGAATGAATGGATGTAATAGCTATATTGCAAAACACATTTAGCTAATAAACATGCAAATGAAGTATATTTGTTACGTCACCTGGGACGGCTGATTGTTATTCATATATGTGTATGGTATTGAATAAGAGTTGTCGGTTTCTTTAGTTTACCTACTATTGACAAGGTAACTGATGAAATGATGTGGCTCGCTAATATTGTGGTTCAAATCATATTTTCATTTTATTTTTAGTTTAATATCCAAGTTGTAAGTCGATTTATCGAGATCCATAACTCGATTTATCGAGATACTCTTATATTTTCATTTTATTTGTAATATAAATATCCAAGTCGTAAATCGATTTATCGAGATACGTAACTCGATTTATCGAGATACTATCATATTTTCACTTTTTTGTAATATAAATATCCAAGTCGTAACTCGATTTATCGAGATACTATCTCAATTTATCGAAATAGCAAGTCGATATATCAAGTTATGTAAGTCGATTTATCGAGTTATGTAAGTCAATTTACCGATATACTAAGACGATTTATCGAGATTATAAGTCGTCGAGATACTATCTCGACTTATCAGGATGTAAGTCGACAAATAGAAAAAAAACCTTTTAGTTGGGTGGCCCTAATCCTGTTCCATAATAATATATTATTACCTATTATTATTACCATATTAGTCATTCATACTTGAATTCGCAATTAGCAACATCACTGAATGATTGCCTGTCATATAGAACCTCAATAATAGGAAATCTGGCGGTGTGTTCTACGTCTCAAAACTATAAATATACACCGTAGCAGCGATGATAACATTAATCCCAATCACGATAATTACATTACGTGTATTGTTCATCGCCTCTGGTGTTGGTGGTGTCAATATTCGGCTTACTTAATGGTATTTCCATTAACGATGTACCCGGGGGTTACTTCATTTATTATTAATATACACTTTCACTGTAACGGAAATGTGATGTACTATTTTTCGGAGAGACACTGGGAAGACACGACCCTAGTTTGAAGCGTTGGTGCGTGTACTCACGCAACTGTGAAATCCAACGAGTATTGTAATAACATTGTCAGTAATTGATTCGTTATAAATGAGAGACAAACCAAACCAATTTACCAGAATATTGTCAAAAATACAGACAACGGAAATTAGGTTTGGAACTAACTGTTGATAATGTCTGATATTCTGCCTGTGGTCTGCCATGATCTATTCACACGTGTTCTATACCACACTGTCTGTAAAATAGTTCATTTTGTTGATACATGACCTCTTCCCTGTATATATCTCTACCCCAAGCCGGAGACTTCGGTCTGCATTGGACATCTCAGTCCCTCGTCAAGGTTCCGCCCTGAAAAAGGGTTGGAGCAGCTGCGTTTTTTCACTCAGCCCCGGAGATCTGGAATGACCTCCCACAACATGTCCGAGATTCCTCAACTATAGTCACTTTTAAACGCAACTTAAAAACACAATACTTTCGTACGTTTGTGTAATTTGTGTACGTTGTATAGTTTTGTGTACTTTGTGTAATTTGTGTAAAACGCATAGAACGTCTGGATATGCGCTGTACAAATCACGGGGTAATGAAAATAATAATAAAAAAATATATACACAATTTATAAACATAAATTGTACTTGTTAATGAGTTTGTACTCGCTAGAAAATCTCGTTATTCGATACACCTCCTATACTCGCTAGGAATATCTTGTAATTCGATACACCTCCTAAGCCATAAAATCCTTAATGTATTGGCTACAGCACATAGTCCTACCTACCAAATGTAATTATACAGTTAAGACCGGGTTGGGAATAAAGCTGTAAAGAGGACCGTATATCGCAGTGCTTAATTCCACTCTCTACAGCTGTTCAACCCATAGAATGGAACCAGCATACAAATGGAATTAGTACTGTAGCGCTGCCATGAGCACTACATTGCACACACGTTTAGCATTCAATATCAAAGTTCATGAACATGTAACGTTACATATCATAGGACTATGGAAGCGTTCCGAATGTCTCACCAAAACACCCACCACAAGTTCGTACAGTCGAATCAGAGGAGAGATTATCTACTTCATATAGCTTCATATCCCACAAAAAAGTGTGTTTTCTGGTGGGATACCGGACGTTTGGTATCATATGCCTTGGCATTGTAGCAGTCGTCATCCTTCGTCGTACAATTTTGACCTCGGGAATTTATGGTCAGATTTGCTCATAAATTTTGAAAATAACACTATAAAAGGCGGCCAATTTTGGATGTAGGTTGTCGTTTTTGCCCCATTCCTTTCAGTTTTGTTTTCAATTTCCACGCAAACAAGTCATTTGAAGCCATCCATAAGGTGTTTAGAGATGGAATGCATTGAATCGCTCAAAAGGCCCGAATTATTGGACACAATTATATATTTGGGCATTTCGCCCATAATTTATTCAATAATTTCCCCAGTTTCATATGTGCATGACGTTTGGTATATTATTTATCTCCTGTAAAGTGATGAGAGTAGACCCAAAGGCCTGATATGTAGAGATGGGCCAATGGAGACGAAACGCTTGTAGCTCAGGTGTGTATTTCGAACAAATAGAAAGTCATACATATGTTGCACTATTTTTTGGCCATATTGACCTTGTCTCGACATATTACCTTCAGTGGGGAGTCTGAAGGCCATGTCTGGTGTGAAAGTAACAAATTCACCCATGGAGAAAAGATCCATATTTTAAACATATAAGAGTGCATATGGTTGATTTTAGTGATTTGACACATTGAATGTGTATCATGGAAATGATAATAACATGGTGGACTACATTTTACGGTGGTGGGTAATAGAAATTTTAGTCCTGTTAGTGGACTTCTCTGCCTAACACTGCATTTGGAATTTGTGGCATAAGAAGTGTTGTACATTTCTCCGGTAGCTTTTCTAGACATCGGGCTTATGTCTCTATTTGATATTCACATTTCAACTCCGCCTCCATGTAGCCAGTCAATGGTCGTTGATTCGAGGTTTCAGTGTTGCCAAGTTTAACAGAGAAAAAAACTTTGTCTATCTTCACCATAACACAATGAAGAACAACACTGCCTACGATCATTTTGTACAGGAAAAAAGAGTGAGTCGCCAATTTCAATTTTAGCATATGCAAAAGGAGTGAGTCGCTAATTTCAACACTTGAATTACGTTCCATGATTATTCCTGACGCCACGCCCTGTAAAACTGTTCATAAGTCATATTATGATGTTAGTTTTGGGTCCGTTTTGAATTTGTAATAAACATCAAATATTTTAAAAAATTGAATACTTCATTTAATTTAGAAGGTTTGTGGCAGTGAGAAAAATATGATGAAGCACACTGTCATGTTTTATTCTGATTTGATGATGCTTCGTACCAAATGTGAAAACGTTTTTTTTAAGACGTGCAATATTCTTGAAATATAGAATATTGAGAATTCTAACTCATTGTTATGAACACTTGGCCCTGGTGGAACGTAATTGATTAGATTTGAATTTTGATATATACAGAAACATCATCAGAACATATTCAGAAATTGTACCTCAACATTGTGTTTTCATTACGTCAATCAATATGATGAGTTGGCCAGAACTTCCAAGCAGATGATATTTGTGATCTTGCTACAGAACAAGGAAACCTTCCCGTACCGTGTAAATTATACACTAAAATGCACGTTTGTTGAACAATAAGTTGCATTTTATATACTTATCCTATTATAATGGCTTCCCCTCGAAATCTCTAGATCTAAATAGAGACACACAGTCACCAAGTGTATGAATTATCATCGTGTTTCCCCGGATATAGTTCTGGTCAGTTCTGGTCCGAGTTGGTATCGTGAGTAGGTTTCTACTGACACCGTAGTGTCATAATCGTACAATAAGGATTATACCCACACTGGAGGTTACTTTAAAATTAACAATATTTATTCAACGAAGCAGTTGTCAATCATGCCAAGCAACAACATAACAACACCAATTACAATGTGACCCAATTACACCAATATCAAAAGTACACACAGTTCAACATGCAGAATGTGCGAAGTGCACCAAACAAGACGTGTTCCTATCAAAAATTACATTCAATATATTATCCTGCAAACAAGTAATATTCTATCGATTTTCATTTGAACAACTTTCTTGAAAGGCCTTACTCAATGTCGTATTTATCAGCGACATCAGAATGAGATCAACTAGTATTTAAACAGGTCATTCGGCTCGATGAGATTTTGCATTTTTATAACGAATTCTATTTTAAACATTTCACAAGTGCAATTATTTTTTATGATATAGCTATAGTCTAGAGAGTCTGAAGAATGACACCCGCATTAATAATCACTTTTGCAGTGCTTGTGAAGGCAATCCATTGTGAACAATACATAATAAATGCAAAACAAAACTGATGCTGAAAACGTGTTGGTGTAATCAACATGTAACATGCATGTACGCTAGAATGATTGTTTACAAAACAGTGTGCTCCAACAACGATGATATTCTCTTCTCACGACTGCTATGAATGTGGCTATGCATATGTCATGATTTGCAAACCACGAAGCCAACACAAACAATTCCCTAGTGTTGATGCCTCGAGCGCATGCAATATGCCGATGGTTTACGAGTTATTTTGTTCCTTCCCATATTTATGCGGTCCCGGCTCGCGTTGTTCTCTGCATCCTGAAGATCCGCCCGCATGTAGCATCTTTTGTGAGGTGGCGTGTGTGACCAAGGCCGTGACATTGATAACAATTCCAGCACGTTTATGATTTTATCAGATTCCCTGGTCCAGAAGTACCAGATCACACAACTATATCCATTATCCATATTGTTTCTTATTTCTCACACGTAAACATAAGGCACAATAGCACAAATAGCACATCACTACGGCGCAATCTCATCGATGACCTTGGTGGAATGTGTAGAAATATATCGTCAATGATAGTGTCAACAATCTGAGTGTTGAGCAAATCGATGCTGAGGAGCCTGCGAAGGATGATGGAGGGGCATACGGGCTGTATGAGGCATTACCACTTGGGTCCTGTAAAACTGATTGGTGTGAGGAAAACTTGTATTCTGTGGACAAAAATAAAAGTGAAATGCATGTATGCGGTGTTAAAATCATAACATAATATACTCTGACAGCACGTAATCTTTGCAAGTGTTTCTAAAACTTACTTTACCAGTAAACAAAATAAGTCGCCACATGATGTGGCAACAAGTCGATGCAAATTTGTTCTTAAATTTAACCCAGGCGTCTCGTTTCCTTGTCAATAAAACACTTTAATGGAAATTACGTGCTCACCCTAGCCAATCAATACGTACTCTGTGTCAACGACAATTCGTAAGTAGTTTTCCCAATCGAGTTTTCAGCCACAACTGTGTAAGATTTGAAGCTCGCCATAGACACTTGTTTTATATATAAATGGGTTTCGAGTTTCCCGTCGCTCCGAGCCTGAAAGAACAAACGCCAATCAATCCAGTCACCCGAATACCGCAAATGTGCCCACGTTACTACACAACAATAAGCCTTCCAAATTTATAGTGTGAAACTGTTATTGATACACGCCAATCAAAAATAAAATTCGTCTGGGTGAGTCGCGTGCGCAGTGCACACATAGTCATATAAATCCCGATAGTTGTAATGCAAATAACTTGGAACACCAGACAATGACTGAGGCCGTACCATGTTAAGAGTCCAGTACTCGTGGGACAAGTGGTCCGGGGAGAGAGTTGTCCCGTTACCGTCGACCCAGAAGAGCCGGGTGGTTCCGGGCCGAGACCGCACCTCACAGACCAGACTCACGTTCCTGTCCCCCAAGCTCGCATGCACTTGGGCACACGTGATAATCGGCGGGTCTGTGGGGATAATCAACCAAAATAAATCAACTCAGCAATTCTGTTTGTTCCCTTGTTGTCAGAGCTCAATATATTTGTTATTACCGGATATCAATTACATAACTTCCATATATAACAATATCAGATACAAGTCTTCATGTTGATTGCCGAACTCACAGATGACTGCAATCGTGACTGCCGCGGTCCTAGTCCCCAAACCGGCGACTGTCAGGCTGCACTGTAGGAGAGCGTTGTCATACTCCGGGGTGATCCGTAACCCTTCAGACCACATCTCTGTGTAATGGTCGATAATTCGGAGTCCCTTCACTCCCGTGAATTTGGAGTAGGTCACGGTGGAGAAGCGCTCCGTGATGTCCGTGCCGCCCAGGTGGATGGACATGTTGGGGGAGGGACACCCGCCAATACTGGTGCAGGTGATGGAAGTCTCCGTGTTGTCTTTGAAGGTCAGCACCCGGTCGAGGGCGCCTAGGTGAATGGTCTTGTTCGAGTCTGATATACTAATGGCGCTGACGGGAGCTGTAATCCAAAAGTATCGGAGCTAATGTGACTGGAAATTGAAAAACTGCTCTATACCTTGTAAGTGATTGGATTTCTGATATTATATAATAATTACAACCAAAGGCGAAATATGCGTACACATCTGCACCCCATGGATAGACCTGAAGCTCTACGCGGAAATGTTATGATAACAGGTTCAAAATAGGGATGACATGATCCTACATTCTACTACTACTACTGTTAGCGTATCACAATAACGACATGAATAGTTATTGATTATCGACCGCCCGTGATACCAATCTGCCCCGAGGTAGCGATTATGTTTATGACAAGAATACCAACTCTTCACGTGGACGTAATGTGTCAGTTTCGCTAACACCGATGTCTCGGGACCGCGGATCTCGCACGTATAGTTCCCGTAATCCTCCAGACTCAGGTCTGCAAGTCAAACATCGATTGATCTCTCTCATAAGAACAGCGTGGTGAAAACATTTGTAAACTATGGTTCGTACTTGTACAAGATCATTGTGTCCACATCATGGTTCACCTTATATAAGTCGTCACCCAAGAATCTGTATTTTATCTTACACATGTTTTTCTTGTAGCGGGAAGGACTTACCGCGGATGGTCAGAGTGACTTTATAGTGTGGGTCCGCGTCTTCCAGTCCGATCTTGAATCGGTTAGACTCGAAGAATGGCGGCATGATGTTGCCCATGATGTTGACTGCGATTTTCTCGTCTAGTTGAGACTTGACCCAGACGATCGGGTTGTGGAACATGTCGTAGCCGTCCATAGCGAACCGACACTCGAGGTCCACGGACTCTCCCGGGTACAGCATCTCAACCTTCTCGTGATTCAACAGCTGTACCACGTCTGTGACAATAAGGGAGACAATTAAATAAAATGCGGCGTCACAAGGGTCATATCTGTAACACATCGAGTTATAATTATTTGGTTAGTACGAGTTAAACTGAATAAATGGCGGTACAAATACGACGTTGTCAATCTAAAACATTCGTACGGATGAGGTCTATAAGTGGGCCTGAAGCTAATACATGCATGTGTATTCACCTATTAAGTGAGCACTAATTTTATCCGAGAATTCACGTAGCTAGGAAGCTATTATCAGAGCGGTTTCTATAAAAGCAAGTCAGGTTATCAATAACACCCACACATGTGAGCAAGATAGAGTTTCGGAAGTTATTGTTCAGGAAAACACGACAACCGAAACATGTGGCAAGCGCTCCCTGATACTACCATAAAGGGAATACAAACCTAGCAAATTTATGGGACTGATAAAGATTGGCGGACTTTTATGGAACGACGTTCAGAGCATAGAGCAATAAGATTATCGACTTCGTGTTTTCCATTCCACATACAACACATGGTTAGTGATATCTCGGAACATCTTCATTGCTCAAACGTTACTACGTGTACATGTATTTAGAAATTTCATGCAAACAAAATATGTACAAGTTGAAAACACCATTTTTATGATGTATTTAAAAGGACGCCATTTCCAAAGATCATATTTGTTCAGATGTGCCTTTATGTAATTATTTCAATGAGTTGTGCAGTCGTCGACACCAATCAAGTACACCTGGATAACGTCCAGGTAAGGGATTATATAAACCAGAATAATTGGGCATTAATAAGGATGAGTTCCATTGTGTAGCTAGTGGAAGGTCACTTGTGCCCAGGGATATTTGCAATTCAAGAGGCTCTCCTGGAGTATGTCCTTGATGTGAGATGGAAAGAAGCCCCTAGAGGAAGCATGTGTGTCACAACTCCAGCCTGGAATTCTTCTCACCTCCGACGTGTCACTGGCACTTCCCTAAGCTACATTTAGGTAAGCAATCTGGGAATATATACCTCGTCGTTTTACCCTGAGTCGAGTACATCTCCTTCTTCTAATGTTCAACTCTGATCAGAAGAAATAAATTACGAATGACATGAAGGTCGGTGGAAATTTGAAAGGAAGGACTTCTGACGAACTATAAAATGCACGATTTTGTGTGCGGTCACTCACGACTGAGAGAAGCACACACGAATTAAAAAATAAGCAGATTCGAGTCACTATTCTGACATTTCGATCAGCTACATCCGCAATTACATGCAAATAACGTATTTGTTTATCCATATGAACAAATTAACACAACGTTAGAGCATTCGCCATAACAAACTACATTTTGAGAATGTTGCGCTTTTACATGTAGAGCATCGTTTTGTCTGCGAAAATTGTCAATACCAATTGAAGAGCAATATCGCACAACCCGCTTAATGGCCCTTGTAAGCGCACAAATTTTCTGCCGAGGCGACAAAATGCATAATTCACTTTCCATCAATACCATTCGGCTTGGAGAGCTAGAAACTACATACAACATTAACACATTATTGTGTTGCAGTGACTGTTGTTATAAAATGCCCATCATTGCATGTGGCAATAAAAGCTGACGAATTCACTGCAGTGTTTGCAATTTACTACTATCAATCTAATTGTTCTATGTACTTTCTATGGAATTGTTACTCACGGTCATCATGAATTATGGCGTGCTTTTATCGACACAACTTTCGTTCGTTTTCATGTTTCAAATCTTTGTTAAACTACATATTACCGATAGTAACAACCGATGTTTTGTCTTTAGCTGAAGTAAATTTTCACCACGACGCCAATTAATGGAATCTTTTATTCACGAACGCGCTACGAAAATATTGATGTGCAATTACTTCCATTGTATGTGTTGTGGGATCGACGCACAATACAGTCAAACAGTCACGTACCATTAACCCTAATGGTTGTTGTAATCGCTTTAATTTACCTGAAGAGATGACAATAACTAATTCCTTCATCACCAGTGGGTGGCAACAAATTGCGCATTTCAAACACTTCACTCCACGAACCATGCGCTTTAGCCAGAATGTGTTGAGTGCCAACATTAACTCGAGTAGCCATGTCTGTTGTATGCATAAGTGGTCGTCGATGTGTCTGCATTTAGGTTCGGGTGTATTGTGTACCGATTTAGTGTAATATTACGTGCTTTTTGTCACCAAAATGACCTGACAACATAGCAGTCGCCTGGCTATAGAAACATATCATTTTAACATCGCTGCAGCAGAGTTTGACTCATCTATTTTGTTTTTCAATTCGTGTCTGGAAGTAGAACTACAATCCGTCAAGACCAAAGTATGAACATTCCTGGTATTGATATGTTTATATCCGTAAGACTTACTAATGAATGTGAATCGATGTCCTGCAGTGAACTATGGTGATGATAGTAGTCATGATTTAGACATTTCACATTCCACGGAGAGTGAGTGAATTATGTATAAACACAAATCAGAGGAGTAGAGCATCGTTGATTCTGATTGGATGAGAAAATATTCGACAATCTATTCAAATTATTCATTCGATAATCTTTTGAAATCAGTTTACTCAGTCAGAAAACGGACACATGCATAAAGTCAACAGAAACTATCTACTCAGTGATCCGACTTCCACTGTGTCATCAATCATACTCCAAACTCCAATAACTTGGCTTGCCAAAATCAACAGATCTATTTGCTAATTTATCGTGGGAGAGTAGACAGTCAACACGGTGATCTAGCCTCTTCCCATGTCCTCAGTAGCTGATTAATGCTCCCCTGAATTAAAACCCCGTCGTTTTCTGTAGGTCGACCACAGAACAAACCACAGCCCCTCTCTATCTGGAGAGGTGCGGTATGATTTCAATTATAGAAACATGATGCCGATAATTCGGATTCCGTGTCTGCCCTTTCAAGTTGGCTGAGTTGCTGGCGGCGCTCAGCCACTGGAAGGTCATTAAGTTGGGGACGTAAATATTGAGCAACACGTTCTTGTGTAGTTAATGCAGCTGGAAGACCCCCACAATGTTTTTTTCCCCGTCTAACTAACTATCTGTACCATAACGGCGCACAATTCATCGGAGACTGAATTCGCGATACTCAACGGGTTTGTTAACAGTTCCACCACCCAATGCTGAAATACATTAAGTGTTGGATGATAATATAAACATTCAAAGAAATTATACAATAACTAATGTTATTATTCAACGAAATATACTGCACAATTCAACGAAATATACAGCACAATTCAACGAAATATGCTGCACAATTCACATGTATTAACGGAGCCCTGAGACACTAGTGAAGTTATTGTATGAGATGCTACACCACAGAGATCATACATGCACGTGGACGGGAATTGGATCCACACTAGATACCAATTGTTGAATTATTAGGCCTACTCGATTCTATACAACTCTAAAATTTTATGATCCCATTCATCTGTGTTGTGTTATTGTATAAACTTATGGTGAGAACGGCACTACGAAATATAATATTTGACGATTATTCGCATAACATTGCACATATAAATTCGCAACAAAACCTGAATATCATTTAACACGTCAGCATAATGGGGAAAAATCCCGACAGGATATTAGTAACATTACCTGAAAGCTTTGTCTGCCTCACACTAAGTGTCTGACATATCTATTTAGACACGTTTATGACAAGATTCACCAACCACATATATATATGTATGCTGGTGTTACAAAACATATAAACGGGGAAAATGTCTACGCCTATCAGAAATTATACTTTTTCTGGTCGTGAATCTTAATCTGTTGAATCATAAAGTTTACTTCAGTTGTGCGTGACAATCCGTGTAGCTTTTTAGTATCATGTATACATGTACTTCACTGATTGTCGGACAAATAATTCGGACCCATACCTTCATTCGCGACAGCACCATATTGTTTTATCCAGATGTGTATGAAGATAAAATGCAGTATATATCCAAAACCGAGGCGGAACGTTATTCCCATCGTCATGTTGAAAGCCATCGGATAATTCCACAGTTTAATGGACCGAGGTGTGATCATATTTTACCACACCGACAAATCGATGTACTACTGAAATCTAGAATGTAATCCATACTTTATTTCCACAAGTTATATCCTGGACGTATTTTTTAGATGGTCTTTCCCAACGATATCCGCATACATGTACACCACAGCTATACCGTCAGTTGTCCCCCGTTAAATGTCTGGTGACGAGACCCCAGCGAGGACCTCTCAAAGCCAAGCCTTACACGACATGTTTCCCGGTACAGTTCGCCCACGCCGCCACTACCCTAGCTCAAACTAGCTGCGAGCTCTAACCAGATCTTCCCGGTGAGCCAGTGGTTCCCTAACCTATAAAATGACCATTACTGGCTTTTAATGATGATGCTGCCCTGTAGGCAATACCCAGTCTCAAAGGCTGGGGCAATCAATACACCTGTTTGATTGCTATCACCAGTCGCCCTGTAGGGGGGTACACAGGGAACCGCGTCTGTCTGACTTCCTTGCTGCGATGATTTAAGCCATGAGCATCATGCATTTAAACGTCGATTGATCTAAGTGAAGAAAAATTACTTTAAGAAATATTTATTTTGTTATGGGACGCACAAAAACTGGGACCCATATATAAAGGTGAATTATCAGAAAATGTAACTTGAAACAATTCATACACTCATATCGCTTCATTTCATGGGCATTAAAAGTGATTTGGATTGTGGCGACCAACGATCTCTTGAAACCCTGTAACATAATGGTACACTCAACTGCTTGCGTCCTACAAAAACGAGACCATGTGCCCACATCTGGGCACCGAAATGTCATCGACGGCGCTTTGAACAAAAGCCGGCGTTAAGTCGTAAATTGCCCTTTATGGAGTCAAACACGTAACAATGCTAATTTGGTTATCAGCTGAAATGGGCTGGCAGGCGTCAAGGGTTTCTCTCCATAAGTTGCCGTCCATTCCACTAATGTCACTGTTCTTGTATGACCTCAATTGGGGAGAACTGTGATTATCCTGTGCCACTATGTTAAGTGCCGATGCCGGTCCATGCACAGTGTAGAAGTTCGAGGGGTGGCTTGGGTATGAGGCAATGGGGTGTAATATTCATAAAGACGAGGAAATGCTGCATAAATTGTGTGCACTAAATTCTGTTCTGAAGCTAAGTAGCTGGATTATCTTTAACGGTTATGGTCTAACACATTAACAACACGACACATACCAAAGGCAGAGTGGATTTTGCGTCACGTCTTTTGCATGTGATAAAATAGATCATGGATTCACAATAATTAACTTTGGATGTTTTCTTAACACTTCGCTGCTCTGTCCACTTTGACTGGCTAGACTGAGATGAGGTTATCCTCTGACTGAAAGCTGGCACTTATTATATTAAAGGTTTGTTTCTTTCAATAATAAACAAAGTGAATAAATAGTGAAAGGAGACAATGAGACCTGAGCACACAGCTATGTACAGATATGATCTTCATCGAAGAGATTCATATCACAAGTCCCAAGTGAAATATAACCACACTTAGAGCAGTCAGCCGATTTTGAAACACAGGTCAAGTAAGTTATCCGTATTCACACTGGCAGACCACTGGTATAGGCCCATACATTTTTAAAACCGTTCTTCGGCTAGTCGATCACTGTCAGTGATGTCAAGGGATGAGTGGCGCTATTTTGATGGGACCACTTTAAAGGGGCGCCCGGCGAGTCCCAGGGGACTTCTAATAAATTGCCATCCTCCCTGGGTCAACCATATGTTCTGGTGCTTCATGCGACGGGAAAGTTATCTCTACATAACAATACATGGGATAATGTAGCGCATATGCTTCTTCTCTCATATATACCAGAGTAGCTGACATACATATTTCTACAGAGGGGCGTATCAAGTCCTTTGCTCTATAAATAACTTCCGCGTTGTACAACCCACGTTATCTACTGGAGAGAAGTTGAGAAAATCCCGGTAATTATGTGGAGTACATTAGTCCCGCTAATTCCAGCAGGCTGGACCGCATCATGTGCGATTATTGTATAATATGTCATGGCAGTTTGGAGCAATCCCGCTTGAAGCATCCCTCTGGGAAATGCCATATATATGAAAAGTGTGTCATTTACTGTATACACCAAGGAACAGTCAGTGAGTAAAGATTGGTATGAGCAAGTATGGTTGTGGCCATCGTTGTTTGATGAGAAATTCAATGAATCTAGTAAAGAGGGTATTTCATCCCTATTAACGAAGATGCAGTGTTTCCAATTAATAGCAGGACTACACCTCATTAGGATTCCTGTTCTTGGTATATGTGTCGTAATTATGATGATATTTTCTGGATATACACGGCTCTCTCTCTCTCTCTCTCTCTCTCTCTCTCTCTCTCTCTCTCTCTCATGGTATCTCCAGCTTTCGGGAATCTAAGTTGTTCAATCCCACAGTAAACATACCATAAGTGTCGGGTGTCAGTGTCGAACCGAGTCCGCATCTTGAGATTATGTGAATACAGCATAAACAGCAAAGTGTCCCACGATAGATCTTCTTATTACAGTATCAACAAAGTACGATATTCGGAAATCCTACCCATGACATGTCGTGAACGTGTAGAATTTCAGAGGATCGCATACAATGCAGCCCTATGACCACCTCACTGATATTTGAGATTGTTACATCATAATCAATTAATGCGCTCGTTAAGGCCAATGTCAGGGTGTATGGCCAGTACCATAGGGCGAGACTTACAATTAGTCCTTAGGCCATTTTCCAGGAGACCTCTAAAATAGGTTTTCGTCGCCAAATCGGGCATATTAGGTTTCTTGGTGTCATTCTGTAGGTTTTCATGTCAGGAAAAATATTAGACCGAGTAACCTTCTCAGAAAGTGTCCAAACAATGGAAAAAATGACTTTTTCCAAGATGGCCGCTGCGTCCGATCAAAAAGTTTGTTTTTTCTCTGCTTCTAGACAAGCTAGAAGTGTATTCTTGGTGTCTTTTCTTAGGTTTGGGAGGTTGAGGAATCCAACGAAATACATTTCAAGAACATTTATGCGTTATTTCAATTGAAAAACTACACTTTGACTGGTATTTGAACGTCAGAAATAGCGATTTGCGGAGGAAGTCTGTGTTAAATGTACCTGCGCTATTCATTACCATTTTGAACAAAACAATTCCATGAACATATCAGTTTATGCACATCCAAATTATATGAAGAAAAGTGGAACAATGGCCATATAGATTATATGCTATCTACTTGCTGAACATTCGTTTGTAAGGTTGTCTTGTTTTTCTTCTACTTCATATTTAATACTGTATATGTGAAACAAATAAATTTGGCAATTGTTGTACAACATATATAACACATGTGGTTGAGTTCAATCATAGTTAACTTCCTCTCTAGATGTATCTGCAACAATTTCATCCGAATGTGTGATTCGTCAAGAAACCGTGAAATCAAGCCGAGAGTTGATCTTTGAGTCGGCCTAGCCGACTCCGTGTTCGGGTATACAGATGGAATGAAACCGAACTTAGAGAATTTCAAGAATTAAAGTCAACCAAAGTTGAACGTAGAATTGATTAGAAGACCAGTTGGGTAAAATAAAGCTCATAACGTCTGAGATAGCTCAGAACCCAAGCTATCCGCTGAACAACCACACGAAGAGGAAGAGGTCGATGAGGAAAGCGGACTAAAACCCGAATGATTGGCGATCCTTACTTTGCGCAGGGGAGAGACTGCAGACCAAACCCGCTACCAGCCAAGACGGCCTGCAGCCAGGGAATCGACGTCACCCGAAACAACCCAAAGCCAGAGTGCCGAAGTCATTCGAGACAAGCTGCAGCCGGAGTACCAAAGTTTCCTGAAACACCACTACAGCGGAGAACAAGAGTCTGCCGAGTGAGCCTTTCAGCTGGAGAATCAGAGTCAGACGAGTGAGCATTCCAGCTGGAGAACCAGAGTCAGCCAAACGACCCCTACAGCCAGAGAACCAGAGTCGGCCAAGTAACCATTCCAGATGGAGAAGCAGAGTCAGCCGAGTGACCCCTGCACGCGGAGAACCAGAGTCAGCCAAGCAACCCCTGCATCTGGAGGACTATAGTCAGCCGAGCAACCATTCCAGCTGGAGAACCAGTGTCAGCCTGAGAACCAGAGTAAGCCGAACGACCCCTGCAGCCAGATAACCAGAGTCAGCTGAGTAACAATTCCAGCCGGAGAACCAGAGTCAGCCGACCGGCCATTCCAGCCGGAGAACCAGAGTGAGCTGAACGACCCCTGCAGCCAGAGAACAAGAGTCAGCTGAGTAACAATTCCAGCCGGAGAACCAGAGTCAGCCGACCGGCCATTCCAGCCAGAGAACCAGAGTGAGCTGAACGACCCCAGCAGCTAGAGAACAAGAGTCAGCTGAGTAACAATTCCAGCCGGAGAACCAGAGTCAGATGAACGACCCCTGCAGTCGGAAAACCAGAGTCAGCCGAGTGACCATTCCAGAAGGAGAACCAGAGTCAACCGAGCGACCCCTGCAGTCTGAGACGAGGCAAAGAGCCAAACTCATAGGCATCTGGTCAGCCAAGCAAGGCTGGGGAGCGAACCTCAACCCAACCAACATATGCTGCTACTATTTCAACCCTAGAACCGTTACAATATATGTATTTGATGTTCATAAAACTAGACGCTTTCCGGTCGCCTACGACCACGTGGGTGTATATCCGTGATGCCCTGTCATTTCTGTCGCCCAAAATATATTATGTTATTTCAGACAAAATATCTTATATCAAAATAGCACTGCTGCGCCAGTGTCTTTCGTCAATGTCAGCAATAAAAGTTCCAAGCCTTAACTAATTTTATGCCATGCAGTAATACTTTCAACTACTGAAATATTCACCAAATTATTTCTTACCAGATAATTTAGCTTATCCAATTCCCAACAATACAAGTTATTTCTTTATCTACATTCACTGATAATGAATATGATTCAACTGTTATAATAAGTTAGTGATATTAACTAATTAATATTATTACTGCAGATATAAAATATATACTGGACAAAAGACATACTACGTTTAGTCATATAATAAAATGTTCTCATCTTCACTATTTTTATTGTGGGCAATAATAGACTTAACTGATGAAAGTCAAGTTAATGTATTCGATAATAGTATATATTTTGTGCAAATCCATCAGCTCTATACTCGAACACACATTCAGTGTGATATGTTTCCTAATTGCAACAAAAGGAATGATCGCTGACCTCGAGCTGGATATTAACTTGGTCTTTTCATTAACTATAATTATAATTATTTAATATTTCTGTGTTTGATCATTGCTCAATATGCCTCTGCAATATCCTAGTGATACCTGTAAAAAACCACCCCTCGAGCCTTCAAAAGCCACGTTTGTCAAAACAGCTACTTTTGTAACGAAATGTGTCGCCAATCGGCCATCTTGGTCGCCATGGCAACCGAAATCGATAGGTTTTGGTATGTCACTATAAGCAGAAACCCATAAGAGGATCTCTTATGGGTTTCTGCTATAAGGCATATCCATATGGAATATTGTCAGAAACAGTTCAGATTTGCACCTTGTGTAGCGTTCACAAGGAAGTCAGTACGGCACTTGTATCGGCGCGACGATCACAAATCAATAGTTTCTGCCTAACTTAGTTCCGGGGATACAATAAACTCTTACTGATGTATTTGTGGGATTGTTTTGTCCAAAATGGTGATACGTGGTAATGAATAGCGCAACTACATTTGAAAAAAGAAATCCTTCGCAAATAGCTATTTTTGACGTTCAAATACCGGTCGAAGTGCATTTTTGCAATTGAAATAATGCATAATTGTTATCGGAATGTGTTTGATTGGATTCGTCAACCCTCAAAACATGAGAAAGGACACCAAGATTTCACTTCTAGCACGTCTAGAAGCAGAGAAAAAACAAAAACAAACTTTTTGATTGGACTTGGCGGCCATCTTGGAAAAAGTAATTTTTTCCATTGTTTGGACACTTTTAGAGAAGGTTACCCGGTCTAATATTTTTCCTGATATAGAAACCTACAGAATGACACCAAGAAACCTAATATGCCCGATTTGGCAACGAAAATTTTTTTTTTCAGAATGGCCCACAGACTAAATGTGAAAATACCGGTTTGGAACTAATTTCCTGGAGACTGTGTTTTGGGGCGAAAAAAGGTCAAATATATATTATATCGTGCTATGAAACACTAATTTCTCAAGTTTTTGAGATTTGATAATTGACAGCAATCTGATATTGTCACGAAAGGGGATGATATATTTTGCAACTACTTCCGTAATCGTAGAACTTAAATTAATCAGGAAATCTTTGTAACACAGTTTTGTTAAGTCAGTAATAAAATATTTTCTCACCACGTGACCGTTGACTGCATAAAATGAATACTTGCAAGAAATGGAACTAGAGACTGCCATTGTTGTATGGCATGGTGTTCAACAGAAAAATATAGAAATATGTTTTTTTTTTTCAATAAGTGCCAAGATGTACTAATGATTATATTTCAAGTGATACACATTGTTCCATACTTGTACCGGTGTTCAAGACGGTCATAATGTATATTCTCTCAGGGGATCATGATTTATTACATGCACTAAATCGACATTTAGCCGTAATGAAAGTGTGAACTCTCGTCTATTACCATTTATTATTCTAGTTCTAATGCTTTGGTCCTGGTCCGTGAAAATGTTGTTTTATAAGAGGAGACGACCGATGGATATATACATATGTACGTGTGGCTGCGACCTTTTGTTCAGACAAATAATTTGAAAAAAATTATCATCCATGTCAGATGATGACACAGTTTTGGATAATACCGTACAGTGAATGTGAATAAGCTACCAGTAAATCTCTCGCTCTGAGAATATACCGAATACATATATATGAAATAGCAACACGTCAGTCATTTTGTACTCCGTAATTATGAAAATAATGGACAACTCGTTTGTAAATATTGGAAGACGCAGACTTAGAACCCAATTTTACCTCTCGGTACATCTTTAAAATACTGCACAATTCTCATTTGCATTTCGCAGGGGGAAAACAGCCAGCCGTGGATTCAGGAGATTGCCTTGCAGTAGTTTGTATCGAGTCACGATTGCACATCAATTCCACATCAATCACATTAAATTCAAACACAAAGCCAACAGTCCGAATTGTCTCACAGGGTTTGGTATGTTCAGATCTGGACCGGTCTACGTAGAGTCTGACATGTGACGGAGTAGCCCTCGAGATCAGAGGGTCGCAGAAGATAATTACTGATCTGTCCCTTGATATCAACTGACAAAGATTAAACTGGCATCCACTGGATTGCATTGCAGCTCCCAGTCTTCCAGCCGTTCGTCACAGAAAGGTAACAGCATATTATGCACAAATCAGAGTATACATTCTAGTGCATTCAGGGCCTTGCAGTGTGGCTGTGTCATTACCTTCCCGACTACAGCTGGTCGATGAGTTGTTAAACTTTAATTACCATATAACGAATTCAAGTCTGTCGCACTGCAGGCATTTCCTAATCAACACAGCAGGGCAAAAAAAAAACTGTTTCCATATTCGAATAAATTTGCGACCTAATTTGAACACATTCATATTGCGAATTATTCATGTGAATAGGCTATAAAAACTGAGAGAACATTGCATTAGCCCACCCTATTGTCATTTCGATCTGATTAATATCCCCTCCCGGGTATTGCTTAGAGCTGCGGCTTTCAAGAGGTCGACCACAGAACAAACAACCCACAAAAAGCATTATCCGCCTCAAGAAGTGTGGATATAATTTCAATTACAGAAACGTGATGCCATTAATTTGGATTCCATGTCTGCCCTTTCAGACTCAGGGAAGGTCCGGGTCATACATTGTTGTTCTGTGGCAAACACAGATAAACATGGTCCCTTCCAACCTCGTCCTTATAAAAATAAGGATAAGGGGGTACTTTGTTAATTCATATATTCTCATGGTACAATTGGTTTATACAATACTGTGCAGACAAATCAAACTTATGTTTTTACTAAACTTGTGATATATGAATACATTTTGAAGTTTGTTTTCTGACAAATTTCCTTTTTACAGTTTTATCTCATTCATTGGATAACATATTCCCCAATTTTGAAACCTGAATGAAATGCATTCCACATACCATACATCACTTGTGTAAATTTTTTCAGGATTTTGTCGTTTTTGGTCAAATAACAACGTTAAAAACGATAACTTAGTAAGTTGCTGAAAGTGACTGTAAGAAATTAATTATTTTATGAAATTACACTTAGTGAAACATACATCGATTAACCAATTTCATTGCATTATCAACGCTAGCGGTTGAATTGTATCGTTGATAGCTCATGATTCATGTATTGTGAAAACATAGTTTGTGCTGGCCTGGAAATATGTTGTGTATGTATGTATAAGTATATACATTATAATACAGTAGATAACTGCATTGAATTATGTTAAGAGTTGATATGCGAATACACAATAACAACTCCATTATTATGTTACATTGTAAAAATTAAAATAAACTCAAAGGTCAAAAGACTGACTGGTCATCTATATATTTATATACCACATATTTGCTATTAGTTTATTCTTAAGCTCATTCGTGAGGGTTTTATATATGGGGGCTGTAACTTAGGCTCTGTGATTGAACCTGAATGGTTCGGCTAGGTTACCAGAAAACTCTCAACGTAAATATTGTTTGACAAAACGTATTGGAGAGATATATTACTGCATCGCTTCTATAGCAGAATAACACTTTCCGTGAACATGAATTCAGACGAGTTTTCACAGTGATTTGTGAACCATGTGCATTTTTGACATAAAACTCCAGGAATTCGGAGATAGAGAAAACCACCATATTACCTACCAGTGAACTAGGTCGAATCAGTATTCATAGCTTGTGCATTTTTTTCATCACTGATTTCGATTCCGTTCTGTAACATCACACGGGAATAAATCTACCCGTCGTGAACCATGCGATTGGAGACCGGGACCCAACAACCTACTTGCGGAACCGCTAGAGATTTCCCCTGACGTCAGTCTATTCATCATCACAAACAATAGCCAAGAGATCACAATGACAAATTATAATTAATTGATGGATCTTACTGGAATATAAATAGCCACAGTGCGCTGTAAACAATACTGGGGCTAAGACACTGAAAAACATCCATTATTTATAGCCCTGGCTATCGAGAATATGAATACCGTGCTGTCAGTGCATCGTCGGTAATGGGATTTATGCCTGGTCAATGGCTATACCGTAATATGAATCACCATAACAACTTAAAAATTTTCCTCATCTACAAATTAAAACGTTATTTGTAATGTTTAGATGTAATGTCAACGAAAACCTGTGTCGTGAGTTCAGCACACGACATGGGATATGTTGATGACACTGTCAACTCCGCCATATTTATTTATTTTCAGACATATACTCAAGCAGAAAATGGCAGTGTATGCATAGTACATACAACCTAAAATGTCTCACATTGCGACAGTATGAGAAATAAAAGTATATATCCCACAATAATCTCAGGAGAACGTCGAGACTCTAGGGACGGGGTGTTATGGCTCCCTGTCGTGATAGCGGTAGTGGCTTCATTACCGCTCCTCGGCGACTGTAATGTCTTAAAACACGATGTGCTACGCCCTATGAGAAAATAAGAGTCATACCAATATAAATGTTTTCTTGAGTAGATTTCACCAGTTTGTAAACATTGATGGTTCTGGTGACGTTGCTCTGGCTCGTGATTACAGTAGCAGCAGTATCATCATTACAGTAATTTAGTGGTTATAATGCATCGTGCCACATCGCTAAACGGTCACTATTCGCACCCACACCACATAAACGTGTCATTACAGGACGGCTGACGCTAACTTGAGCTGGTTATAGGGAGTGCAATAATCAAGGGAACAATCAGAGACAGGTCGGTGTTGACTACAGTCGGTGTCCCTGTCTTGGGCCTCAGTGTTTTGTTGATCACTGGGCGTCTGTCATTTGTGTTTCACAAAGTTGGCTGTGATGTGTTAACAAACTTAGATTTATTTGTTGGTTTCATATAAATTGTTTACCGAAGCAGCACGGAAAAGATTTTGAGCACATTAAAAAAAATCCATTGAGTTATTCCTTGGAATATCGTATTGTCAAATTATTATTGTTATATTTATATGATAACAATACAAATGATATCGTTCCTTAATGATTGTGGAACATACTTAGAAGTGCCAACCTGGGATATTGTTGACATGTGAAGCATCATCTACTGGGTCCATACCGCGGTAATTAAAACACATGCTAAAATAAAATTTGCGGATTACCGGACAGCTGTTAAAATGCATTGGCCATAGGACAAAAAGAATTGAGTAATTACTCTATTTCAAAGAAACTTGACCACAATTCATACGTCAAGTATACCAGATCTAAGTATGATATACATGCAATGCAATCAGCAAATCATGACGTAATATCCACTAATATCCACTAGGTTTGGGTGGCTGGGTCTTTAAGGACAAGATGTTCTTTTCGTTATTGTTACAATAGCCGCATTAGGTTTCCAGTTACTAGTGAAAAACTTGAATTTGTCTTGGAACATGGTATATCAATTCTTAAGTTGAACACAAACGTTTCAAATGCATTCGAAAAAAATCCATATCATTGATTATTAACATCAGCAGCTATAACACTGAGGGAACATTTATATCATTTTGCTCTCTAAACGTATACACCAAACTTGAGAAACAACTGGAGACTATAATTAGATAATATGCTTTTACCAAAATAGCTCTGAAGACCCAGTGGATTCAACGGTATTGCATTAAAGTAACTATCCTATTGTGACATCCTCCACCAACACATCCGTGAGGTTTTGGTCATGTATTATTCATTGCATCACCTCTGTTTGTTAGGAAACACTCAAGGATGCATACGACTTCCTGTAGTCTTTATCATAGTACTTTATTTCATATTTTTTTCCCCAGTCGAAGTTTCAAACATACTAATTCTGATTTACATAATTATACATGTACAATCGGACGTGTTTACATGTATCGAGTATCATTTTGCATACACAACTCTATCTCATCTATTCGATGAGTGATTTATCAATTATGAAACCTGGGTAAGATCCAATCCCCTTCATACCACACTCTACTTGCCACGTAAACTCTGCAGATTTTGCCCTTTTTGGTCATATAACATTGTTAACAACGATGGCATATTGAGCTGCCTAAAGTTACTGCGAGCAATTGCGGATGTCACCACTGAAGACATAGTGTTCGCAAACTAATTTACCACACAGAAACTGTGTGGCAAGTATTTCAGTAACATGCAAATACACTTATGAGAGAAATAAAACGCTAAACCAGTTTGCATGATACAACACTATGGCCTAAAGTATATTGCGGACGGCCCATGGTTATTTTATGATATAAAACGCATACTTAATCAGGTTTCTGACATCAAATACCATGAAGTATAATGCTTTTGAGCAGCTTCATCGATACAATACTAAGATAGCATTTTTAGATATGGTGGATATGGATTCAGATGATTTCTCATAGTAGCTATTTTTGATATGAAACTCCCAGGAATTCGGGGATGGATCTGCAGCAAATCGACGACATTACAGACCAATGAGCTAGATCGAATCAGTAATCATAACTTGTGCTTTTTTTGTTTTTTCATCACTGATTTCAAAGTTCTTCTGCATTATAACATTTAAATAAATTTACCCGTCAAAAACAATGCTATTGGAGACTGTAGACGAGCAGCCTACTCGCGGAACCGTTAGAGAGCTCACGTGACGTCAGTCTATTCATCATCACAAACAATAGCCAAGAGATCACAATGACAAATTATAATTAATAGATGGAGCTTACTTGAATATAGATGCTAAAGTGTGTTGTAAACAACACTGGGGCCAAGTAAATGAGAAGAAACCGTTATGTTTAGCCCTGGCACCCTACCAAATGGCATAGAGCGTTGACCGACCTAGTTCTTTTGTTTAGGGGTCAGGTCATGTTGTTGTCAACGCTGTAGGGCTAACTTTTTGCGACACCAGGTGAGTAAAATAATTGTTCTGTCAAATGATGACCATATTACCTGAGAATGGGGACTCGATGCAGTGACCGAGATACCAATGTACAAGCGCGTGCTCTCCAATAATCCATATGAGTCTGATTTGTTCAGAAATAGGCCCTGGCCTACGGATTTTGCCCACAATCATGTAGTATCCAAGCATTGATCACAATTTTTTCGATACTTATGACCAATGTACAACAAACCTGTTTGAACTGGAGGTTTCAAGTACTTCAAACTTCATTCGTGATCAATATAAAGGCGCAACATCAGCTAATTAGGGCTCTAATAATTTATTATTGTATCGCTTGTGGCGTGTCAACGCTCTAAAAACATGGTCTACGCTCTAAGGCTGTCTGATCAAATTTACAAGTCTCGATTCGCCTGCAGTAATGTGTAGTCTTTTGGTGGAATATCCAAGACAGATTCATGGAAACTTAACATATAATGCTTCGGAAAATCGTTCGCATGCATCACAACAACCACAAGACATCCTCGATTATTGTCCATTCTTCCCGGAGAAGGTATATTTGACTTTGACCAGGCAGCCTTAGAGCGTAGACCATGTCTTTAGAGCATTGACACGCCACAAGCGATACAATAATTAATTATTAGAGCCCTAAATAGATGGTGTTGCGCCTTTATATCGCTCACGAATGAAGTCTGAAATACTTGAAACCTCCAGTTCAAACAGTGTTGCTGTACATCGGTCATAAGTATCGAAAAAAATGTGATCACTGTTTGGAACCTACATATTTGTTGGCCACATCCGTGGGCCAGGGCCTATTTGTGAACAAATCAGACTCAAATGGCTAATTGGAGAGCACGAGCTTGTTCATTGGTATCTCGGACACTGCATCGAATCCCCATTCTAAGGTAATATGGTCAATATTTGACATCAGCTAATTGCCCTGGCACCCTACCAAATGGCATAGAGCGTTGACCGACCTAGTTCTTTTGTTTAGGGGTCAGGTCATGTTGTTGTCAACGCTGTAGGGCTAACTTTTTGCGACACCAGGTGAGTAAAATAATTGTTCTGTCAAATAATGACCATATTACCTGAGAATGGGGACTCGATGCAGTGACCGAGATACCAATGTACAAGCGCGTGCTCTCCAATAATCCATATGAGTCTGATTTGTTCAGAAATAGGCCCTGGCCTACGGATTTTGCCCACAATCATGTAGTATCCAAACATTGATCACAATTTTTTCGATACTTATGACCAATGTACAACAAACCTGTTTGAACTGGAGGTTTCAAGTACTTCAAACTTCATTCGTGATCAATATAAAGGCGCAATATCAGCTAATTAGGGCTCTAATAATTTATTATTGTATCGCTTGTGGCGTGTCAACGCTCTAAAGACATGGTCTACGCTCTAAGGCTGTCTGATCAAATTTACAAGTCTCGATTCGCCTGCAGTAATGTGTAGTCTTTTGGTGGAATATCCAAGACAGATTCATGGAAACTTAACATATAATGCTTCGGAAAATCGTTCGCATGCATCACAACAACCACAAGACATCCTCGATTATTGTCCATTCTTCCTGGAGAAGGTATATGTGACTTTGACCAGGCAGCCTTAGAGCGTAGACCATGTCTTTAGAGCATTGACACGCCACAAGCGATACAATAATTAATTATTAGAGCCCTAAATAGATGGTGTTGCGCCTTTATATCGCTCACGAATGAAGTCTGAAATACTTGAAACCTCCAGTTCAAACAGTGTTGCTGTACATCGGTCATAAGTATCGAAAAAAATGTGATCACTGTTTGGAACCTACATATTTGTTGGCCACATCCGTGGGCCAGGGCCTATTTGTGAACAAATCAGACTCAAATGGCTAATTGGAGAGCACGAGCTTGTTCATTGGTATCTCGGACACTGCATCGAATCCCCATTCTAAGGTAATATGGTCAATATTTGACATCAGCTAATTGCCCTGGCACCCTACCAAATGGCATAGAGCGTTGACCGACCTAGTTCTTTTGTTTAGGGGTCAGGTCATGTTGTTGTCAACGCTGTAGGGCTAACTTTTTGCGACACCAGGTGAGTAAAATAATTGTTCTGTCAAATAATGACCATATTACCTGAGAATGGGGACTCGATGCAGTGACCGAGATACCAATGTACAAGCGCGTGCTCTCCAATAATCCATATGAGTCTGATTTGTTCAGAAATAGGCCCTGGCCTACGGATTTTGCCCACAATCATGTAGTATCCAAACATTGATCACAATTTTTTCGATACTTATGACCAATGTACAACAAACCTGTTTGAACTGGAGGTTTCAAGTACTTCAAACTTCATTCGTGATCAATATAAAGGCGCAATATCAGCTAATTAGGGCTCTAATAATTTATTATTGTATCGCTTGTGGCGTGTCAACGCTCTAAAGACATGGTCTACATGTCTAGCATCATGCCTATTACAGGAATGAATCATCCCTACACACATTTTGCATCGTTGTATTTAGTGCCTGGTCAATGAATATTAAGATATATAGATAGATAATCATAACATCTACACCTAATGTACACTTGAATACGTTTAACAAAAACCGACAGGAGCGTGGTGAGTGACGTACTTCCCTAAGGTAAGGTGAATGCCACATACCGGCGTCACGTGTCACTTGCTATGTGTCCTGATTCTTAAACGTTTTGAAGCAGCGAAAAGCAATGTATACATTATATTAAAAAAAGTCTTATTCTATCAAAGTGGGAAACACTCAGTAGAATACCTCGGACAGACAAATCACTTTCTAGAGATGTGATGTTATGGAGCCCTGTCATGACAGCAGCAGTCACTTCATTACCGTTCCCCAGTGGCTGGAATGTCTCACATGATTGAGTGACCAGTGAAACGTGAGTATGGACAAGCATGGAGAACAGTGAGGCTCGACACGGGGGCCAAACATTTACCAGCTGCTCTTGCTCCCTCGAGACCTCCATAAGATCAGACAGTTTCTAGTACACGTACTTGTAATTCGGAAGCACAATAGGGGTAAAAAGCCAACACAGTTGATCCTTTATGGCGTCATTTGATAGCACGTTAATGTCATCAATGACACGACACGTGAACAGCGTTTCTGTCGAATCAGAGCTGTGAACAATAACAGAATACCATTCCATTTTTTCAAAAAAGGTATATTATTGGATTCATGCAATTGGTATCGTCTGACCAGTGTTACATCGCAGATTTGGTTTGTACAATTAGTGTGCTGTGGATATGGACTACTTGCTGATGGAGAGAGGGGGCCAGCTGGGGTAGAAGTTCTAGCTGGGGAGTTCACTTTTGCTGCTCAAATTGTGCTCATTTGGATTAAAACACGTAACAATGTAATTAAGGTCAAGTGTATGAAAGGACTGCTGGAAATCCAATAGGTTATTATCATTATCCCCAGTCCATCTTCGTTGATCCTGCTTCCCCACAACTCAATGTACGATCAGTCTGAGTATTTTTCTGCTGTGTGCGAAACATTATCGGCCCAGTACCATACGCTGTGCCTTAATGAATGGCCTGAATGAATGCCATTTAATCCGTTTGTCACCTTTCCACCCCTTAAGGAATATAGAGGAAAGCGCAGGATATGATATTTTCAGTATTCCCGTTCACCAATATAGTGTAGTAATTTAATCGCTTCCGATAAGCCGTGTGATGTGAAATCACTCAGGATGAAGATTATGTGGATACGCCTCGACTGAGTCCCAAGTACGGCCCAAGTATCATACACTGCGCCTTATTACTACTCGTCCACTAAATGAATGCCATTTAATCCGTCTGTCACCTTTTTAATCCTTATTGAATATAGAGGAAGGCGCAGGATATGATACTTGGGCCCCAAGTACTAGCGTAATGTGTACTGCTCCGTAATATAGTCTACTGAAAACACACTATTTCCATGCTTATTGAAAATCAGAAACCATCAACACACGATATTTGAGCCCAAAGAATGTTCCACACTCTGCTAATCAAACTGCGTGGAATAACCTAGATTCGAACATGTACCTTTGAATAATCAGAACAGATTTGAATAATCAGAAGAAAAACGTACTTCATACTTTTAATAGATTCGCCAGAGCTTCTAGACGTTGATTGTGAACTGGTGTTATGGCTGGTTATTGTGATACCGACAGTATCATCATTACAGTACATCAGCGGTTGAGGTCTTGTGCCACATCGCTAAACGACCACTGTTAGGTAGTGCACCACATAAAAATGTCATTAACGGACGAAAGACGCCAACTCGAGCTAGCCGAAAAGGAGTGAACAAAATACAGGGAAGAATCAGACACTGATCATTGTTGACTACAGTCGGTCTCTCTGCCTCCGTTCTGTTGTGACTAACCGGGCGTATTTCGCATGGGCTTGCTTCACATAGTGTGTCTGAAGACAATGCACGAGCATTGTTCTGTCTTTCTGCAGAACAGAGCCACAACAAGGTTAAATGGAATTTGGTCCGATTCACTGCACATGATTACTGGTCAAGCTCGCATTGATAAGTACGAAATGGAACATACCATTATGGACGTATATGCTCATCAGTGTATACTAAATCGGTTTAGTGGATATGCGGATATAGTATATAACATTGTGCAAATAAAGCATGCTAGTGTGGAAATATTGGATATTCAGTTTGATGTACATGTATTAGTCCATGAGCCCAGGGGGTCCACCGTTTTGATGGCGGCCATTTTGAAAAGCCGCCATATTGGATAGTTCATCCCAGGATATCGAGTGTTAACAAGTGGATTCTGAAGCTCAAGGGCCCCCTGAACAAAATGACACCCCTCGCAGAGAGTCCTGGGGGGGGGGGGGGCAGGTGCACGGTGGACCCCCTGGGCTCATGGACTATATGTACAAAAATAGGGAATTGCCGACACGTGTACTTCACACTCTGTACTTGATTATGTTGTGGTTGATATCAAAGAACATATCACGCATAGTCCGTGTGTGTAGGAAGAGGGCAATGGTGTAACTGAATATAACATGAACATATCTTCCACACAAAATAATTACCCGAGGTACAAGGTCAAGGCGTTATTGTTTCTAACAAGTGTTTGATTGTTTTGTGTCCTCCGGCCAAATTAAATATGCCTACACTTAACAAAATCCTCAGTACAAACAGAGCGCTGAGCATCTTAAGTTATCAAATGAGGATACCCTTGGGATATTCATCATTCGCAATGTGGCTGTGATATGGACATTTAAGACATCATGTAAATCAGTGTTCATGAGAATTATAATATGTGATCAGGAACAGGCACACGGCTCGAGGACGACAAACAGTAATACAAGTACCAAGGGAGTAGTTTGAAACGACAATAGCTTATGAAATTATACCAAATAACCTTTCACGACAATTAAACGTGTTAATATACTTGAGCCTAGCTGTTCATTTCGCCCTCACTTGTGATCTCGCGGGACAATACATACACGGGACTTACAGTACATGGTACACATAATTCATTTACTGAGATTTATTGACAAATAATACTACATCTATCCATGATAAATAGTCCTCGTATTCATGTCGATAGCTCAATTCCAACAAAGAGCTGACTATTTAGTGTGAGCAAAATCTGATCCGTTTATTGTCTCCTGTAATTTGATTAGCCAAGCAGCACGGAACAAATGGACGAGAATGTACCTTGAGGAAAACAGAGCAGTGAGAGTTTTTTTTAAAACTGGTATGTCACAACAAACTAGTGTAAGTCGCTACTACTCTATTTTCATCACAAAGCCACAACAAGAGCGACGATATCAGATACTAGTAGTTTTTAAATTAAATTGGGGATAACAAGTAACAAGACATTTTTGATTAGATTCTCTTAATTTGACTTCACTACACTTCGTTTCTAAAACATAGCGTATCTCAATGAGATGAACATACAATGCTAATTACGAATCCGGAAGTGACGAATTATCCGCACTTCGAATAGCTTGGTCCTCGAAACTGAGATCTGGCAAGAACTATTGACCTGTGAAAATTACGCACATGAGAGTATGTAAAAATACCTGAATAGTTTGAACAATTATAGTTTTTGTGTTTATGGTTGATCTATTTGTGACAACAGAAATATCCAGTGGCTATGTTTATTAAGTATAAACTGCATATCCTTTTTGTGTGTCCTGCAGTTAGTAGTTACCTTTACATTTTTGGCAATCGATTTGTCCATAAACATGTTGATAGAGATGTGAATTATATTCTTGTTATTGATTGTATGCTTTACACATACAAGGCTTGTCTTGTGACATATATATCTACAACGAAACGTGTTTGACATGTATAATAATAATTTGGACTTCATGACGGGAGCCACATGTGGGACAGGAAATACTCACTCTTTCTGGAACACCTGATTTTACCTCCTCATGGCCATATACAGGGTTCAAGAAGCAGAAAGAAATTCATTCGTTTCTGCCTGACAATTTGCTTTGGATAATGGACTTTTGTTCCCTACTTGGTACCTGGTGCTATGCTTCCCTTTTCATAATAGCTGCAGTTTCTTGAATACTTTTCTTGTTAACTAGTCATGTGGATAGTGTGTGGAAGGAACATTGTACTCATCCACTCCCATTGTCATTGCGATCTGATTAATAACCTCTCCAAGGTATTGTTTAGTGCTGCGGTTTACCACGGAACAATTAACACACAAAAAGCATTATCCGCCTCAAGAAGTGTGGATATAATTTCGATTACAGAAACGTGATGCCATTAATTTGGATTTCATGTCTGCCCTTTCAGACTCAGAGAAGGTCCGGGTCACATATTCTAGTTCTGTGGCAAACACAGATGAACAGAGATGTAGATGGAGTGAGTTTCACTTGCCGAGCGACTGCTCTACCACCTGAGCTACCGATGCTCCACAATCTCCCACATAAATTATTGAACTGAGCCAACTAATGTACGTGTCCAGTTTGTGTACCAGAACGACCATTCGGTCTTCAACTCGGGACGCCAAATTTTTGCTATGCGATCCATACATATTTGTATTCATTTAATCACATTAAATACAGATAAACACCATTCGTCTCACCTCTGTTTTCAGAAGATCTTTCATCGTGACAAATATTGTCATTGCATATGTATTACATAATTGTAGCAGTTTCTCGAAGCTTTTAGGTTTTGGGCGTGTCATCTTCATCGAATTATTTTTTAAATGACCATGTTTTCTTTTAAAGATTTCAATATTTTTAACATTAGATATGTTTCCGGAGGCCCATCCCCGCCCATAATGCAGTGCCAGCAATGAATAATATTCCGAAGTAAGAAAGTGTGTGTGATTTTCCTTTACTAGCCCTATATATATAATGAGTGAGTGATTCATCGTTGTGGTGAAAGATAATATAAGCTATATATCTATTATAAAATAATCCGAAATTTGCTCATTCTGCTGGCCACACAAAGAAACTTTTTTTTTCAATGTTCATCACATGTGAACCTTGCTATAGCCCGGGGACCAGCATCCGACTTGAGCTCACGTGAGGTCAGTTTATTCATCATCACAAGCAACAGGCAAGAGATCACAATGACAAATTATAATTAATTGATGGAGCTTACAGGAATATATATAGCCACACTGTGCTCTAGAAAGATTATTGGAATAATATAAGAATCCTGAAAAAGTAATTATTTAATACCTCTGGGATCGAACATTTTAGTGCCATCTGTCAATGCATACTCGTTATATATTTTGCGTTGTTGTATTTATAACATGGCCAACGAATATACTACGAATCGGCCCACACCCCTGATGACTACTTCAGTAAATTACTTTCAATGTCCAAGTGAAATTTTAACATGTTTGCACGAACCCTTGCTAGACCATAGCCAGTAAATCACCAATATGTGTGATACATGTGGACGACACTGTAAACTCGTCCATGTTTCACGATTATTCAAATCTATCAAGCAGCAATTCCACATATATCAACTGGGCCAGTCGCATATTCATGTTCATAAATCACTCATGTACTCTATTCTTTCTGCGTTAATTTATGTGTTGTTAGCCATGATGACAAATATTTACTCGGTATTCAAGCTTTAAATATACCTGTCAAATCGAAATCATGACGATAATCGAATGATGATTATGACTTCGAATCGATGGGCGTTTTTTTCGTTCAGTTTAATATTCTTGTAATTTCGTACATTATTCAACCAAAAACAAGACGCCACCATTGAGAAAATAGGAAGCGTACTAAGCTATTTCATGGGTAATTTCTCTAGTATCGATTTACTTGGTTATAGGCACTTGGTGGAATGGCTCCTTGTTGTGATAGCGGCAATGTCGTCATTACAGTTTAGCGATGTGGCACAAGGCATCAGCGGTTACAATGCTTTCGCTCAACCACCAATGATATTGGTACACAAAATAAAAATGTCATTACACTTCTATAGCGGTTACAATGTCTTGTGCCACATCTCTTAAGGACCAATAATATGTAGTACACCACAAAAAAGTGTCATTACCAGGGGGTAGACTGGAGCTAGTCACAGGGAGTGAAATAATTACAGGAAAAATCAGACTCGTCAGTATTGACTACACTGCGACTTGTCCCGTGGGTTTTGTGATCACTGGGCGTCTGTCGCCTGTGTTCTGCATGGTGTCGATAGTCAAGCAAAGACAATATTTCGCCTTTCTGCAAAGCATAATCCCATAATTCTGCGGTCTTATCAGTTCAACTACAGGTAAAGCTGGTATTGCTCAGTCCAAAGTCACAGATAAAGAGTACACTATTCAGGCAATGGGTCCTTCTCATTTGTGTATATTCAGTGGGTTCTGTCAATGAGCAAACATATAATCTTACCATCCAATTGTAAAGATTGTGCAATGATGCTTGCTAGTTTGAAAATATTGATAGTCATTTTCATAGAAGACAGAAATAGAAATGGTCGACATGAGCATATTGTTGCACCAGTCTTGAATGGTTTATGTCAGGAAGCATCCCACAATACGTATATGAATGGGTGCAGCACAATATTATGTGGATAGACCAACTACATACCTCTGGTCAGCCGGTACATACTTCTCATCACATTATCACTATGACCAGGAGTTGTTCTATGTCATCCTTCCAGGACGAATAAACACTACAAGTATGTAGAGAACTTCTGGACAGTGGGTTCATATATCATGGTGATATCCCATAGATATCCTTCTGAATGTTGTTATGTACTCACAAGTCTAAAAATGGAGGAGGGCATGCTAGGCATTGTGTCTCAGACAGTATCGTTGCTCGTAGTGCCTGGAACTTGAAAAAAAAATGAATAGAATGTTGTTCTTTCATTTTCGAAAATACACGTATTTGAGGAATGTACACCAATGTAGTACTTCCTATGGGTATGAAGTGGTGAAGCAAGTTTTATCACTGCTGCAAAGTTGCCTCACAGTGTAAATTCCGAGCAATAACTCTTATTTTTGGAATTACGAAAGTGATTCAGGCCACACTGGTTTTAATGTTGGTAGTATTTACATCATGCTAGCATCTTATTCTGGATGGCTGTGTTTTTTGGAAAACGACAAGTTTATGTGTCGATTCATCGAGTTAATTAGGGATTCACAATGATATAGTAAATCGATGAAGCGTGATATTAAGTTGTCAAATCATATCCTAAAACAAATTTCCTCGTGACCATGAAACGATTTTGCGCATTCCACTTTGTAGTATATGTACCACAGTGCCGGCTAAAAGAAATCACCATTCAGGGCAAACCAGCCTCATTTAATTTGTCCACTTCGAATTTTATTTTCATGTTATGTATCACCTTGGCTTGAAAACAACTAGTGCATGCAACACTGACGACAATAAGCAATAATCAAGTAGTACTCTTCTAAAAAATGACCAAATAGCACTCTTCACGAGCAGAATACATAAGTATAACATAAAACCCGGACTAGTTTAATTTTTGACTCGTGTACTTTTTTGATAACCTATTTAACAGAGAACCATTCTGTTTTGTCATGATGCAATTTCAATCAATACGGATAACATCAGTGAAATTGTGAAATTCGATTGATGCAATTGGGGTACACGCCATAATTCATCCACACAGAATCTGATTATTCTGAGCACAATACAAAAATCATAGATCTTGGCATAATGTTAGAGAAACTGATGGTTGGAGTCTCTTAAAACATGAAATATCACGTCATAAAATGTCCTATAGTACGCGATGCCACACTAAAACTTCCTTGATGGGCAAGTGAATGTTCAACAGCATCAATAATTTAGAAATCGACTTGTATATTTTTGTTGAGTGGTAGATACAATTATCAAACTGGTTGGCGTTGACACATCTCGGCACCATGTACGTCTGTTGAAAAGTGTTGTAGCACCTAATAAAATCGCGTAAAATCGTTATTTAAGCACAAATATGCATTAATAATCAATATAAACATCACATTTTCTACTAGATTATCTCACACGCTTTGTGTAGTCATTCAATGTGGTAAGATATCTAGATATCCAGATACACGAAATGTCTCTCAAAGGAACAAAATATTAGCTTTTTCCGCAGGCTAATATGTGGGGGTGTAAACCATTTCTCGTAATATATATGCAGGACATAACGGCCATCCACATATTCATAAATCACCCATGTCCTTCATTTCCCTTGCATCTGACGGGATAGGTTGTCATTTTTTTCTGGGGGAACCAGTATGTGTGTTGATTCATACAGAGACACAGTGTTGCATGCTATCTGATGGAAGTTTTCAGACTGAATGGATAAACATTTATAGTATACATGAACGATTAAAAACCCAACACATCTAACTGTCCGAAAACTATGCAGGCAATATAATCGCGCTCATTTAGAAACACATATACACCCTAACATATCGAACAATAGCCACTACGTTGATAACGTATCGAAGGTCTATAGCCAAAATCTCTACATTGATCATCAGTTGATGGTATATAGGTAGGTTATTGTTGTCTGCACAACATCCGATGGGTTATATGATGCCCAATAAATTGGTTGTTCTCACAAGAATGTCATAGATTTATTCAAAGTTAAATTAATAAACAATAATATATATTGGCATTATATACCAATCTCTGATACTGTGTGGCAGGGTAA
Source organism: Terebella lapidaria (assembly GCA_949152475.1). Classification (NCBI taxonomy): domain Eukaryota; kingdom Metazoa; phylum Annelida; class Polychaeta; order Terebellida; family Terebellidae; genus Terebella; species Terebella lapidaria. The sequence continues at coordinate 33,434,769 of OX424560.1, forward strand.
TATATGCTTTTAAGATGACCAATTGGAATTAACCCTTGGGCAATATTTCTCACTAGCCAATGTTCGAAATGGAGCATAAACAGACGATACGGACTGGGAAGGAAATTGACCTCTTTCGTATCATCTGAATATATCTATACTACTTTGAATTTCATCATGAACATAAGCGCAATCACAATATACATTTTATGCATTTTACGCTGAAAACATATTATTGTACGATGAAACAGAAACGAGATGACTATATAAAATGCATAACAATCTGAGGGCGTGCCGTGGTAGTGGCAGTCACTACGTTACCGTTTCCCGGTGGCTGAAATATCTTAAAACACCACATGTCACTTCGTGAATGCGTGCGCACCACAAAAGTGTCATTATGAGGAAGCGCGTGCTCAGTGAAGCAATGGAAGGGATGTAACAACTAAAGCGAACAAACCAGATACTAATCAGTGTAGACAGTCTAGAGTCTAGCCGACTCGGTCCCGTTCCATGTGAGCATAGTCGCCTCCTGGTTGACTATCATCCATGGTTTCATTGATATCATCCACATCCAACTAGAATTACTGAGATATCATCTAAAATATTGCTCGCCATGCATCGCTCACTAGGGAAGCTTATTAAGGATTTCGTTTATAAAATATTTTTTTTTCTGAAGAACAATTTACTCGCTGGGGAATTTCCGGAAAACTGGGAATTGACTATGTTAAACCCGGAATTCAATTTTAAAGTAATAAAATCTGAAATTAATTGTTGAAACCGGGAAATAAATATTGAAACCTGGGAATAAATGTCTAAATCAAGAATTGAATATTTGAACAAGGAAACATATATTAAAACCTGGAATAAAATATTAAAACCTGGAATTAAATGTTAATACTTAAACGGAATTGGGTGCACAACTATAGTCCAAAATATTTTTCAATGATAAAATATTCATCTTTCTCTGACTGGAAATGACTTAAAACGTATAGTGACTTAATTTCGGACCAAACTTCGTGAAAGTATCAATACCGGATGGCAAACGCTAACTGGAGCTAGCCAGAGAGGAGTGAAATAGTTACAGGTAACAATCAGAGGCTGATCAGTGTTGACTACACTCCGACTTTCCGGTGGGTTTGTGGTCACTAAGCCTCTGTGGCCTGTGTTCTACATGGTGTGGATAATCAAGTAAGTACACTATTTCGCCATTCTGCAAAGCATTATCCCATAGCTTGTATTGATCGGTCTAAAGTCAAAGAGTACAATATTCAGGGGTTCATTCCTTCTCATTTGTGTACATGTATATTCAGCGTGTTTCGTCAATGCACAAACATTATAAACTTAGCATCCAATTGTAAAGATTGTGCAATGATGCTTGCTAGTTTGAAAATATTGACATTAATTTTCATTGTATAGACGGAAATAGAAATGGTCGACTTGTGCACCGTGTTGCATCACCTTTTGTAATTCTTTGAGTCTTCAATGGTTTATATCAGAAAGCATCACACAATACGTATATGAATGGGTGAGATAGTGCAGCACAATACTACATTCTTGGACCATCTACACACCTCTGGTCAGTCGGTACATACTCATCGTATTATCACTATGGCCAGTTGTTCTAAGTCACCCTTCCAGGACGAATAAACACTGTAAGTACAGATAGAACGTCTGGACAACTAGGTACATATATCAGGATGGTATCCCATAGATATCCTTCTGATTGTTGTTTTGTACTCACATGTCTAAAAATGGAGGAGAGCATGCTAGACATTTTGTCTCAGACATTATCGTTGTTCGTAGTGCCTGGAACTTGAAAAAATGAATATAATGTTCTTTCATTCTCGAATATACATATACTTGGGGAAAGTCCACCAAGTTAGTATTTCCCCTGGATACGGAGTGGTAAAGTAAGAATTTGTCAGTATTTTCACTACTGCAATTTTGCCTTGCTGTATCGGAGCAATAACTCGTATTTGGAATTACAGAAGTCATTCAGTCCACACTGGTTTTAATGATGGTATGTTTTGGATTATGTTAGAATCTTAATCTGGATGGCTGTTTTTTTAGAAAACGACTCAGTTTTTGTGTCAATTCATCTAGTTAATGCCGGATTCCTAATGAGATGGTAAGTCGATACTACTAGGTTGTCAAGTTATATCCTGAAACAAATTTCCTTGTGACCTGAAACCATTTTGCGCATTCCATTTTGTAATACATGTACCACAGTGTCGGTCAGCCTTATTTAATGTGTTCACTTTGCATTTTATTTTCATGTTCTGTATCACTTTGGCTTGTAAACAACTAGTGTATGCAACACTGACGACAATAAACAATATTCAAGTAGCACTCTTCAAGAGCAGAATACGTAAGTTAGCTTGTATGAAATCCGGACTAGTTCCTTTTCTTGACTGGTGTACTTTAATTTTAATTACCTAATCAACGGAGAACGATTCGGTATTGTAATGATGCAATTTCAATCAATATGGATAACATCAGATGGAAGTGTGAAATTTCATTGATATAATTGGAGTACACGCCATAATTCATTCACACAGAATCTGAATATTCTAATCACAAAACAAAACCATAGATCTTGGCATAATGGGGAGTTATCCGCTACTTCTGATGGCAGTGTCTCTGAGGACCTGGTGTTATGGCGCCCTGTTGTGATATCTGCAGTATATTCCGTACGACTCCTGATGGTTGGAGTCTCCTAAAACATGAAATATCACGTCACAAAATGTCCTATGGTACGCGATGGCACACTAAAGCTTCCTTGATGGGCAAGTGAATGTTCAGTAGATTAGTCGCAAGCACCTGAATCAGTGACCAGTCAATACTCAATTACTTGGTCCAAGGACTCCTCGTATACTCTTGGACAAAGAGTACTGTGTTTAGTCTTGATTCCCAACAACAATATTTTAGAAATCGACTTGTATAGTTTTGTTGAGTGGTAGATACAATTCACGAACTGGTTGGTGTTGAACCATATTGGCACAGCGTGAGTCTGTGAGTCCAATTATAGTTTTTTTTAGCACTGCTTGAGTGAAATCGTTTTCAAGCACAAATATGCATTAATAATCAATATAAACATGACATTTTCCGAAGTAGGCATATGTGCAAAACAATCTCTTGCCTTTAATGCACGTTGCAGCGTTAATACGGTTAGGAGCATAAATGGACTACTAACAGAAGTGGTTATTACTATTGACTCCAGTCCATTGCGGTAATGTCCCTGTCCCCTATGACCCCAGAGTGAGTTCGATGTCTGAGAGAACAGTGTGTATTAAGAGCTAATAAAATTCTGTTCCCTGACGACATTATTACTACAGACCATTCCCCGCCATTGACTGCAAGACAACAAAATATGTCGTTACTAGGGTGGAAAAAAAATTTCATATTACACACCTAGAACATTTCAGTGCATAATTAACAACATGGTAACCACTAAATATAATAACCTTCACTGATCCGTACGCATAGTCTGTACACAGACGGGTAATTCCTGACACACGTGTTGTATTATCTAAACTAGCTGCCAAAAAAGCACAAGTGTCCACGTTTGATGCCAGGTAATTCTACTAAATCAACTCATACACTTTGTGTAATCCTCCAATGTGGCAAGATAGCTAGATATTCAGATACACGAAATGTCTCTCAAAGGAACAAAATATTAGCATTTTACGCAGGCTAATAAGTGGGGTGTAAATCATTTCTCGTAATAAATATGCAGGACATAACGGTCAGTCACACAATCATAAATCACTATGTCCTTCATTTCTATTGCACCTGACGAGATAGCTTGTCGATTTTTTTCTGGGTGTACCGTGTGTGTGTGTTGATTCGTACGGAGAAACAGTGTGATATGATATTGGATGGAAGTATTCAGACTGAATGGATAAACATTATAATATAAATGAATAAAAACGCAACACATCTAATTGTCCAAAATCTATGCACGCAATATAATCGCGCTGATTTAGAGAGACATATATACCTTTACATATCAAACAATAGCCAAAAATCCTACATTGATAATCAGTTGATGGTGTATAGGTAGGTTATTATTGTTTGCACGACATCCGATGGATTATGTGGTGTCCAACAAACTGGTTGTTCTTACAAGAACTTCATAGTTTTATTCAAAGGTAAATCAAGAAAAAAATGATTAATTGGCCTTTTTTCCATATCCCCGGTACAGTGGGGCAGGGCAATGTATATTTTAAGATAAACAATTGGCATTCAGCCAAAAAAAAAAACTCATTCGCCAATATATTCGAAATGAACCTTGAGTAGAGGATACAGACAAAGAAGAAGACGGAAATCTCTCATCTGAATATAATTATACCACTGTGATAGTTATCATGTACTCACACACAATATACACTATGCATCTGCCTTTTAAGCTCAAGACATATTATTGAACATTGGGAATAGATGAGATGAATATGTACATGTATATATGAGACCGATAACGAGAACGTTCCACCGGAATCTCTGGAGAACGTGTATTATCTGGGGGCGTGGTGTTACGGGTCCCTGTCGTGACAGCGGCTGTCGCTTCATTACTGTTCCCTGGTGGTTGGAATTTCTTTAAGACACGATGTGCCACTCGTGAAGTGTCCGATACGTGCACACCACAAAAGTGTCATTATGGGCAAGCGGATGCTCAGTGAAGCCATAAATGAAGAAATCAATTAAAGCGAACAACCAGGTGCTAATTAATGTAGACATCCAATGGTCTTACCGTCTCGATGCCGTACATGTAAGCATGGTCGCCTCCTGGTTGATTATCATTCATGGTTTCATTCATACACCCACGTCCAACTAGATATCCCGAGATATGATCCGAAATTTTGCTCGCGATGCATAGCTCACGCATCCATTATCAGTGCACTACTTTAGTGATTATTTGCTTACCGGTTATATTATAAATGTATACACATTTTTTTGGGTGGAAATAATTCAAAACAGATAATGACTAAATTTTGATTTAACATTTTTGGAGAAGGGCAGAAAATAAAAATGGTCTCCACGTACAGACCGGTGATTAAAAAGAAACGAAACTTTTGCACATCACGATGGAAATATGAGGAATCTTTCTTATCAATTAGAGAATAGGTTACTGGAAAGATTTCGAAAAAAATGGCTGCCAAAAAAGAAAAAAATAGTTTTAAACTTTCAAGGTCATTGAAGGTCAAACTGAAGGTCATCCCTGAAAAGAAATACATGATTTTCCATTTGAATGTGCCAATAATCAAGCTCCATATTGGAGTGTTCTAAAACTTTACTTTATATACTCCCAGTCTTTTGAAACAAAAATCAAATTAAGATGAACAGTTTTTGGGAAAATGGCCGTCAAAATCCAAAATTCAACACTTCACGACGATAACGGCTATCATGAACAATCATTAGATGTCAATTCAGTATGTAATTCTGAAAATAACATTACACAAAACTTCACTCTGTAGCACCTCGAAATATGTAAGCATTTCGTCGACAAAACCGAATGGTCATTCGGTTCATAAAAACTAGTGTTGTGTCCAACAGTAAAATTACACTACCAAGCTCCAGTCATTAGACTAAACAATACGTTCGTTCGTATAGCTAGCGTCTGTGTCATCAGAACCATAGCAATATTGTGTTGACTTTGACTTCCCATTTCTCGGATTGTTGCAAGCAACTGTGTTTACCTACTCATTCATCCAGCGATGGTATGACATATGTTGATCATTTTTGCACCTAACCCATGGTGTGAAGTCAAGGTCAAGGGCTGTACCAGACCACATAAACTGAGTAAAAGAGAGAATACTTCAGGATATCGATGGCTCGATTATTCTGAAAATTCTCCCAATTGGAAATACATTATGTAGTGAATACAAGAGGTCGCTTCTGAGTATCAAATATGTAATTCACCAATTGAAATTTCAGTTAATTCCCAATGGCGCCTCACATACTACCTCGTGAATGTATAACCGGAATTACACCATAGCATAATCATACATGTAATGAAGATACTGAATATGGGCAGTCCCGCTGATTTTATTACCCTCGCCCCGATAGGGGCAGAGGGTAATGTAATTGGGTCTGTCTGTCTGTCTGTCCGCGCGCATAACTCGACAACAAATACCTGAAATTCATAGGAATGAAGCAGTATCACCGTGGCTCGGTCCTCCTCATTTTTTGTCAGAATCGAATAGAAAGTGTTGCCATGGCAACGAAAAATGTGAAAATCACATATTTGGCTATAACTCTAGTTCTAATCAGTATTAATTTTTCAAACTAATTTTGTAGTTTTCTCTGGCCAATTCCCGATCCTATGGTGTACGACCGATGGTCGTACGACGAAAAGTCTCCATTATCGCCCAATGTCGAAAAATTGGGGGTCACGATTTCGGTTATTTTTGGCCAGCGACGTTTCAGTGCAAATTTCTGTGCTCATAACTCAAAGGCAAACGGTCCGATCGATTTGAAATTTATAGGGCTGGAGTGCTATGATAGTGGCTCAATCCATTTCAAATTTTGCCAAAATCGGGTGAAAACGGTTGCCATGGCAACGGAAAAAAGAAAATCACATAATTGGCTCTAACTCCGGTTCTCCTTGATATTAATGTATCCAACTATTTTTGTATTTTTCTTTGGTCAATTCCCGATCGTTTGGTGTACCATAATCGCCCGATATCGAAAAATTGGGGGTCACGAATTCGGTTATTTTTGACGAGCGACGTTTCAGTGCAAATGTCTGCGCTCATAACTCGAAGGCACACGGTCCAATCGATTTGAAATTTACAAGGCTGGAGTGTTATGGTAGTAGCTCAGTCCCTGTCAAATGTTGCCAAAATCGGGTGAAAACGGTTGCCATGGCAACGGAAAAAATAAAATCACATAATTGGCTCTAACTCCGGTTCTACTTGATATTAATTTTTCCAACTATTTTTGTATTTTTCTTTGGCCAATTCCCGATCGTGTGGTCTACGATTGATGGTCGTACGACGAAAAGTCTCCATTATCGCCCAATGTCGAAAAACTGGGGGTCACGATTTCGGTTATTTTTGGCCAGCGACGTTTCAGTGCAAATGTCTGCGCTCATAACTCAAAGGCAAACGGTCCGATCGATTTGAAATTTATAAGGCTGGAGTGCTATGGTGGTGGGTCAGTCCCTTTCAAATTTTGCCAAAATCGGGTGAAAACGGTTGCCATGGAAACGGAAAAAAGAAAATCACATACTTGGCTATAACTCCGGTTCTAATCAATATTAAGTTTTCAACCTATTTTTGTATTTTTCTTTGGCCAATTCCCAATCGTATGGCGTACAACCGATGGTCTTAAGACAAAAACTCTCAATTATCGCCTCAGGTCGAAAATTTGGGGTCACGATTCTATGACTTGTGAGTGTTCTGAGATTCGAGACCATATTGTGAAGCCAGTTATCAATCTATTTAAACCGTTTTCGTTCATAAAATGTGCCTTGATAATATAAACATTACGGTGAAATTTTACAGTTTAATATTGAACTATGAGGCCAAGGTCACAGAAGAGGTCAAAATCGAAAAAGTTGCAATAACTCCGTTTATATACATGATTAATTTTCCCTAATATTTTTTGTATTTTTCTGTGATCAATTCTCCATCACCTGCTATATGACCAATGGTCGTACGATCAAAATTCCCCATTATCGCCCAAGGTCGAGAATGTAAGGGTCATCAGCTGAAATTACCGATTCATAATATTACAAGTAGTAATAATTCAGAAACCACTGAAGATATTCAATAGAATATTTTACGCAATATAAATCTGGGTGAGTCTGCAAAGTTTGGAAAGTTAGTGTCAAGAATTCATTCTGTGGTCGAGAATGTGGTCAAAATAGAGAAATCGCAGGAACTCTACTTTTATCAATGATTTATTCTCCCATGATTTTTCTATGGCTAATTACCGACCATTTGATATATGACCAATTGTCGTATGACCATAATCCCTGATTATCGCCCACATTGAAAATACAAAGGTTATTAGCTTTAATTTTAGTGACTAAATCTGAAGGGCGAGGGTCTGCAATCTCTGATTGTCTCGTTGATACTGATCTTGGATAATGTCTCACTGACGATCTCCTCAAAAACTGAGTGCTCATCATCTTGCTCTACAGCTTTTGATCATAACAAATTTTATGAATATTTAATTCACTGCCCGGGCCATTCAATGTTTTAGTCTAATTATTGTGCTCATTGAATCCCTTTTTGCTAAGTACCGCGCTGGCTCTTGAATGGCTGCTTTGTGAATGTCATACCCCTGCTTCAAGGGATCAGGTCAAGAAGAAGTTTGGTATCAGACATATCACGAACTTGATGGTGTACCCATGACGCTGTCGTAATACAACCCTCGAACTCTGAACAAAACCCCTGCACAGTGTTATGTGACCAAGACATCCCCACTAACCAAATCGTATGTAGATATGTACCTCAGAGCTGAGTGGTCAGTCTACCCGTGGACCCCACATCAGTAAAGTGACTGCGAACCACTCAGCCATCAATGAGATTCTAACTCCCAACTCTTGGATTATGATTTCTAAAAAGAAAACACTCCATTGATCATCGGAATGCTGCAGTTACACCGCCACAAAGATAAGACTATTTGGTGCACGACAACAGTGTCCCAAATGAATAACTTGCAACAAAAACAAATTCAGTCTCAACAAATACCGGTATATCAAAAGTATATTACAACTATTAGGCTGCTAAGGTACTAAGGTACAGTTTGACTGTACCCATCAGAGGTATGACAGGCAGGATGAGCATGCCAACAATGTAATGCTACCTCAAAGAAAATCGAACCCTAAAGTGATTGACTCGTCCAGGAAGCAAGGTTAGTATTTGGGACCAGTAACATACTGCCAGAATACACAATAAACAGTTCGCCACAGCATTCCCTGGAAATAATTCTTACTATAACGACTCGTATAATACTTGTTGGTATACAATGTACATACATAACGACACTGTCAATATGTTTTCTCAAGTCAGTGACACACCAAACAATATACAATGTAACATACAAAACTCACGAATGGAGTACGAATGGATTCCTCTGGAAAAACAGCCAACTTCACTCGACAGTTGGCTGTTGAGTGTAAACGAAACCAGTTCCATTTATGGCTTCTCTAATTCGATAATTTAATTACCACAGAACAAATGGGCAATTACCGAGATTGAGAAGGTAAAACATCCTGTAATCACATCTTTCCAACAGAAGAATCTCTTCCCATGGCAATTCCAGCACAACACGGTATTACTGTACCAGCTCGTTGTTACATTGTACTGTCTAAGATATAATCAATGCAATATTATTTTTCTGGAAACAATTCGATACGAAGTTATTGTCAATTTATGTGATAACAGTACGATACAAATCGTATATTGTGACGAGACGATAACGCGATACAAGTACAAAGATAGGGAATCCCGCCATACACACGTTCAGATCGATGAGGCTCTAGGGACGGGGTGTTATGGCTCCCTGCCGTGATAGCCGTAGTCGCTTCATTACTGCTCCCCGGTGGCTGGAATGTCTTAAGACACGATGTGCTACGTCGTAAAGTGTCCGTTGATACGTGTACACCACATAAAAGTGTCATTATAGGCAAGCGGATGCTCAGCCATGTTAGCCAAAAGGGACTGAAACAATAAACCGGAGTAATCAGACACCAGTCACTGTTGGCTGCTGCTGGGCTTCCCGCTTTATTCCCTGGGGTATAGTTCTACCTGGTGGACTCCGCATGGCGCGATAAACCGACAGCAAACACTGATTCATTCACACCAGTGAGTCCTTTATTAACACAAAGCCACAGCAAGGGTCAGTGGGATTGGATGCGGTACATCGCATGTGAATTGCTGTTTAATCCTCCATGGATCAGTGCAGATTTACAGACAATAGAAAGCTTATGGGTCATTCATTGGTCCCCATTTATGTATGTTCACTGAGCCTCGTCAAAAGGCAACGATATAGTGTTACCATGTATTTCAATAGCTCCCAGTGCGATTGCGTCTTCCTGGTTTGAAAATATTGATGTTTGGTGCGTTTCAGATCTTTATATGAGCAAAAACAAAAGAATGATAAACACATGTAATAATATCATTATGTTTTATCCATGGTACTCAAACGAATCCATGTAACTTCAGAAACATGAACATGACCTTCCGAAGGTGTATCCAAAAAGTAGATAAATACATCGCTGACAGAAGTCAAGCGTCAGTCTGTACACATACATTACATATTCCAATATTTATTGCTGAAGTCTTGATTACGACAACATTTTGTCGCTCTTCCAACTGCGAATGACAGAAGACACCATGTGCCAAGAACGTTAGTATACCGTGTTGGGGAGTGACAAGTCCCATGAGATAAATACATCGGTGACAGCGAATGGACATTCCCCTGATTGTCACATGGGACTGTGTGTAGTAATTTTAGCGACTGTTACTCCCGTCCCTCCCGCGCACTACACATTTCCACAACAAACATTCATTCTACATGACTTACATACAGGACAAGTACACACTATACGATCACAAGCATAAACTCCATGTAGTCATGGTTACATACACAGGTCAAACCACGCACCTGCGGCCCCGCTAGCTCAGTACACTCGGCCCCGTTTACTCGACCTTGACCTTTACATGCACTGACTTCTAAACATAGAACTTGACACACATACTCCATACATCACGTGCACACATACAGGCATTACAAGTATTAACACGAGCCGGGGAAACCCACTTTCCCGGTGACATCAGCGCATTGCACCACACATTCAACCTATCACAACACCGCTTACACTTGGCGGGAAATTACACAGCCACATGGTCCCTCGGCCCCGGTCTACTGCGCAGAAGAGTAGTAAAAATCCCAGTGACAGGACGTATATACAAAAGCTCCTGTGAGACTGTCGATATTAATATATGAACTGAATTCAAGTGATATATAATCTATCGGATATATGTGTAAGTTGTATAAAGGACTATACTAGGAATATAGAAATATAGACTGGGATATCACCCGACGTAGGTGAGAGTGCGACCCTGATTGTGAGTGATTGATCATCAGTCTTTATCACCACAATAAACAGTTAAATTGAAACTGCCGGCTTCTTGTATCACACGACGACCCAGTTAAACCGGCTTAATATCGGCCGTGAACGATATTCTTCACATTGGCGCCGTTCGACCAGGATCTGAGCTAGTCTCGGATTATCGACCCAGACCTGACCGGCATTGATGGCATTGGCCCCGGGAGCCTCCCGCGGTGAGCCACTCGACCCTACGGATGATGAAGTGACGATCAATCCGAATTCGGCCTTCCGACCTTCCGGCCCTCGCTCAGTTGCCATGAGCGATACAGTTCCACTGTCGCAGGAGCAACAACCGTCCGGCCTTTTCGACTCCATTGGCGACCATTCGTCCCTGAGATCGTTTTCGCCGCCTACCGACCTGGTGCAGGAGTTCCTAGACGAAGACCCGCTCGCGCCGTCACATACAGTAAGTGACATTCTGCGTGCACACGCTAGAGCGTACTCGGCCACGCCCGCTAGAGCGACCCAGAAAAGTGACTTTGCCGACAGAAACTATACGCGCTCACGTCAAAGAGCGAGCGTAGATTGTGATATCGACCCAGAACGATTAGCAGTGGACGTTCGGCCGGTAACCATAGACACGTCAATGGTTACACACCCACCAAGTAACTCTCGGATACGACAGTGGGTTTGTCAGTCTGACAATGTTCCGGAATCGACCCCGCCGAACGCTTATTCGGCCAATCGACCCCTGGCGCCGTCCATGACGCCGAGACAACACGGCCCCGCGCCAGAAATGTACTCACGCATACCGACCGAGCCTACGGTGGTAGAGTACACACGACCCAGCCAGACGGGAGCGACATCTGAAGACATCCTGATGACGACCGCTACCCGGATTGCGACGCCGCTACGACAACAACGACCCAGCGACACAATGGCGGAACCTCGCGCCACCATGCGACAAGCGCGACCCCGACAAGCACCCTCGACATCAAGTCGCCGACCCTGCGACCCCGACACGCCGACTTCCGACACACGCGCTCCCGCGCCGACCACGCACCGACCATCGCCGACCACCGGAGAACAACCGCGCTTCGATCCGTCGCAAGATCAAGTTGTGTCTGCTCCGGCAGAAAGTGTTGTGCAAATGATCGGACCTCCGATCTCACAATCAGTCGGAAACACCAACGGATATGGTGTACCGCCAGTCGGATACCCTGGCGCAACAAGCGGTGTTCCAAATGGAGTAGCTGTCGGATACTATTCACCGCATGTCGGCTACGCGAACCCACCGCCTGGATATGGTGGCGTTCCCAGCGTGATCGCTGACACCGGCTATCATGGTGCACAACCCGGATTAGTGTACCATGGTGTATGCCCAGATGGATCGGTATACCGATATCCACCACCGGCTGTATTCCCACCCTCAGTCGGGATACCATGGGTGACGCCTCCATACAGTCAACCGGCCCCCGCTGCACAAGCACCACACGACCCCAGTCACACGACGGCACCACCCGCCGCCTCGCTCGCCGTCTCCGCGACGACAGCACCGACCGCCCCCGCTAACGCGACCCCGATCGGCCCAGATACGACGGCTCCGGCGACTTCGGCTGTTCCGACTCCGACGGCCACTACAGCGACTACACCAGTTGCGGTGAGTGTTGACACGCCCACGCCACAGAGACTCACGTCTGAGCCCCAAACGTTGGCTACGGCTAAAATGGCTCAATGGCGTGCGACCTTTAAGGAGGGCAATCTCACTCAATACATTCGGAGTTTCGAACAATTCACTGCGGCCTTTACTTACTCCGACCTCAACAAGACGACGACCTTCCGGAGCACGCTACGCGGCCGCGCTGAAGCGCTAGCTCTAAATATCCCGGTCGCAACTCCCTGGGGAGAGTTCCGTCGCCAACTCCTAGAGGGCTGGGAACCCGAGCCCCGTCGACAGTCGAAACGGGACGATTTCCCGTTCCTCAAGCGGGAACGAAAAGAGGACGCGGAACACTACATGGAGCGACTCCAGGCCCTGGCGGAGCAAGTGTTCGATGACGTTACGCCAACGTCGCGGCAACGAACTGTAATTGCGCAATTCGTGAACGGCCAACCCGACCCCATTGCCGATAAACTGTGTGCCCTCACTTTTAATAGTTACAGTGAGGCACTTACGGCCGTTCTCAAGGTAGAGAGTCGTCAACAGAGGACAGCCAGAGATCGACATCGAGGCACACGACGTGCTGACATTTCCGCAAGCGGATACGCGGAAGACGACCCTGTCAATGAAGAACTGTCCTGTGCCATGGGACAAGTCACTCAGGGGGAAACACTAACCCCAGAGCAAATTGCGGCCTACTACGACCCCGCGGACAGTGACACTACCGGCCTACAAGGTTGCGACGAACACTCAGTGCCAACCAGCTCACGCGAGTGGGTGGCTGAAGCCTTCCAGTGTGTCCTTAGCGACGAGAATGGACTATGCGAGGAAACGGCTATCTTCTCTGTCCTACGAACAACGGCCCCGATGAAAGGTGATCGACCCCCGCAACCCGGACGACCCATGGTTTGCTTCTTTTGCAAGAAGCCCGGCCATCGCTGGATGCGGTGCTTTCGGCTTAAGGATGTGCTAGTACGTAACGGCATGAAACCGCTAGCATTTCGGCCCAATGGTCCCGGTACTGACAGAAGGACAGCTCAAGTGTTGTCAGTACCTAACCAAACCGGTAACCAAACTAAACCGGCCCCACCAACACCTCCGACCCCGTCGTCAAACCAGTAGGGGAAGGTGCTGAGGAGCAAGGACCTTCCAGACAACAGGACAACGTTCCCCGCTCCACATCTGCGGTTGTCACGACTACTGTACCGGTAACGACACCAATAACGACCCCGCAGCCGGCCCAGCCCACACCTCAGCTCCTTGAAGGGGTGTGTACAAAATGTCAAGCTCCGACCCCGAAATCGGCCTCTTTTCATGAAGGGGTGTCCGCACCGCGGCCACAGCGACCACCACGTGGAGACCGTCGTCCTGAAGGGGTGTCACCCCCGACCGCCAACGGCACCGGAACGGACAGCATGTCCGAGATCGAGTGGATCTCCGACGACGGAGGATTCTACGCTTTTCCGAGTGGACCGGAATCCAAACTGCCGCCTCTGCACACACTCTTCCGGCCACCGCTAGACGACCCCGAAATTCCGGCTGTCATCAACAACTCCAGCGCCACCAATCACAAATGCTGGAAGTTGCCGGTACACGTCGGAAACAAGACGATAAAGGCTGTACTCGACTCCGGAGCGCAGATCTCCCTGCTCCGACGCGATCAGCTACGTCACGTCCCCGCTGACCAGCGACATTTGCGGTCTACTTCGGCTATTATTCGTGACGTCACCGGACAGTCGAGCCCGATCGATGGACTGATCGACCTCTCAATACAGGTCGGAACCAACCATATGGTCGTAACCTTTTGTGTGGCTGACATACATGACGACATGATTCTCGGCATGAACTTTTTTCGGCAAGCTCACGCTGTAGTGAATTACGGTGAAGGGACGATACAGGTACACAAAGAAATCCTGTTCGCCCATAAAGACATTGAGGCCAATGTTGTCAGAATGGCCGTGCGACGAGCTGTCACCGTCCCCGCACGCAGCGAAGCAATAGTGGAGCTGGTCCCGACTTCCCGAGTTCGAGTTCGACAACACCCGAGGATAGTCCAGCCACTTACGACCTTTCCCGAGGAAACCGACCTCATCATGGGGAGAACACTTACGACCCTGAATCGGCAGTGCGTAAAGGTGTCGGTAGTCAATCCAGCAGATACCGGCATTACGCTCACCCGTTCCGACCCTGTCGCCATAGCAAGCCCTGTCGAAAGTGTCGTCGGAGCTCTGCCACGACCCGGAGAGGAGCCCAACCCGGCCACGGTAGACGCCAGTCACTACCGCGACCTACCGCCACATCTACAAGAAATGGTGGATCGCGCCGGACTAGCGCCGGAACAGCATCGGCGTTGCGCCAACCTGGTTCACCAATACCAGGACACATTTATGCACCCAGACGGCCAACTGGGACGGACCCAAGTTGTCCAGCATAGAATCGACACCGGCAACTCGGCCCCAATTCGACAACGACAGCGACGCGTCCCTCAGGCGCAGCAAAGCATCATCGACGAGGAGATCGACAAGATGCTCCGCTTGGGGTGTATTGAGCCGTCCGATTCGCCCTGGAGCGCACAGGTAGTGCTCGTGCGGAAGAAGAACGGACAAGTACGCTTCTGTGTCGACTACCGGCTCCTGAATGACGTCACCCGCAAGGACTCGTATCCCTTGCCCAACATTCAGGACACTCATGACGCCCTGGCAGGCGCCAACTACTTCTCGGCCCTAGACCTGGCCTCTGGCTACTGGCAGGTTGAAGTCGACCCCAGCGACAGACCGAAGACTGCCTTCGCCACAAGGAAGGGACTCTATCAGTTTAAGGTCATGCCATTCGGCCTTAGCAACGCCCCGGCAACCTTCGAACGGCTTATGGAGACCATACTCCGTGGTTACTTGTGGACCCGGTGTATGTGCTATCTCGACGACGTGATAGCTTACGGCAGAACATTCGATCAGGCACTCGCAAACCTGGAAGCGGTCCTGGATCGAATCAGATCGGCAGGCCTGAAACTTCAGCCCAAGAAGTGTGAGTTGTTCCAACGGGAAATCTTGTACTTAGGGTTCATAGTGAGCGGCCAAGGAATCCGAGTCGACCCTAACAAAGTCAAAGCCATCAGAGAATGGCCGACCCCGTGCGAGATCACCGACGTCAGGGCTTTCCTTGGTTTCGCCAACTACCACAGGCGATTCATCAAGGACTACGCTGAGATCGCTGAACCTCTCGTAGCGCTTACCCGAGGTGAATGCCACTTCACTTGGGGACCGGCCCAGCGACGAGCTTTCCAGCGACTCCGCGACGCCCTCATCAAGGCGCCCAAGCTCGCTCATCCGACCCAGAATCCGGAGGACTACTTCATCCTCGATACGGATGCAAGCGGCTTTGCTGTGGGAGGAGCCCTCTCACAAAGGGTTAACGGGAAGGAGATCCCCATCGGGTTCGCCAGCAAGACCCTGTCCCGAACCCAGCGGAACTATTGCACCACCTATCGGGAACTACTGGCAGTAGTTGAGATGGTGCAACACTATCGGCACTACCTCTGGGGTAGGAAATTCCTCCTCCGAACCGACCATAGCTCGCTAAGGTGGCTGAAAAACTACAGCGACGCCGACGGCATGCTCGCTAGGTGGCTCGCCAAGCTACAGCAGTATGACTTTCGGATAGAGCATCGACCCGGAAAATTACACGGTAACGCCGACGGCTTGTCACGGTGCCACAGTTGCAAACACCAAGACTGTCCCGGACGACTCGTCGCACCTTCGACCGACCCAGAAACAAGTTCCGGAGAACTTCCAGTTCGTCGGATAACTGTTGTTCCGACCCAGACAAGGGCAGACCTTCTGGACAGTGATTCGATAACATCACCGGTCTCGCCCCAGCTAGTTTCGGCACGCCAAGTTGTACGAGTCCGTGCTTTGGACGCCACACTTGATGGACAAAAGTGGCTTTCGGACTATTCGACCCAGGACATTGTCGCGGCACAGCAAGCCGACCCCAGCGTCGGAAAAGTGCGGCAATGGATACTAGCCGGCACCAAGCCTGACTCGCGAGAAGTCGCCCGCCAAGGAGAGGAGGTAAAGACACTTGTTTCCCGCTGGAACCTCCTGGCGCTACAAGACGGAGTGCTGGTTCGACATATAAAACCCGACCCTGCTGGACGGCCCGTGGTGCAAACCGTGCTCCCCGTAGCACTCAGGACACAAGTTCTGCACCAACTACACGACCTCAAGATTGTCGGACATCTCGGCATACAGCGTACCATCGAGAGAGTCAGGCGCCGATTCTACTGGCCCGGCTTGGCGCTGGACGTCGCCCGCTGGTGTGCCCGCTGCCCGCAATGTGTGACCCGCAAGGGTAAACCGGCCCCAAAAAGATCGCCCCTGACACAGCTACCGACAGGAGCGCCGTTCGACAGAATAGCGATGGACATCCTCGACACCCACAAGGTCACGGGAAGAGGCTATCGGTATGTACTAGTCGTGTCGGACTACTTTACGAAGTACACTGACGCTTTTCCGCTACGGCGACATACGGCCAAAAATGTTGCCGACACCCTGGTGAATCGGTGGATAGTCTACCACGGTGTCCCCAAAGCTGTCCATAGCGATCAAGGTACTGAGTTCGAGTCGTCCCTGTTCCGGCATGTTGTGCGTCTACTGGGCGCTAAGAAGATTCGTACGACCCCATACCGACCCCAGAGCGACGGCCAGGTTGAGCGATTCAACAGGACATTGCTCAACATGCTGAGTGCGTTCGTCAGCGATCGTGCAAACGATTGGGACTTGCACTTGCCATATGTGTTAATGGCCTATCGAACCTCAGTACACTCGTCCACGGGATGCACCCCGCATCTGATGGTGTATGGACATGAGTGTAACTTGCCAGTCGACCTCATGTTTCCGACCTACGACCCTGAGCCTCTACCTCCGTGTGGTCCGGAGTATGTGGAGTATTTGCGGCAAGCCATCAGGACGGCCCACGGTTTCGCCCAAGACCATCTCGCAAAAGCGGCAATTCGGCAAAAGATGGGTTATGACGCCCACGCGAAACCACGACCCCAGTTTCAACCAGGCGAACTGGTCCGGTATTATTATCTGCCACTCACGCAGAATAATAAGTTCGCTCGGCCCTGGACTGGTCCCTGGAGGATCATCGACCGTGTAACCGAGGTGGATTACCGAATCGCCCTGGTTTCCAACCCTCGGAACACTCGTGTTGTTCATCTGGATGTGCTCAAGCCATACGAAGGTGACAACCAAGCGGCCCACATCTACTCCGACCCTGTACGACCCACGTCGTCGTCAAGCAAGTCCGACCCAGAACAGTCACCCGACCCCATGGGACTTCTCAAGGAGTTCTATTACCCTTGGGAGGTAACAGTCCAAGATCGACATACCGATTCAGACCAAACAGCAGAGTCTGATTCGCAAACGACCCAGGATCGTCAATCGCGATCTCCGACTTCATCCGGCTCAAGTCGACATCGGCAACGGAAAAGATCACACAGATCAAGTTCCGACACACCAAAACCGGCACGCAAGACACGCAGGCAAAAGCCTGTGGTATCTTCCGACCCCGAGACAAGCGAGGCTACGCCCCCGCCTGCACGACCAAATCGACCCAGACGCAATGCACGCAGACCGGCCCGCTACAGATAACCCCGGCCTTGTTATCTGATTGATACCATTGATGATGAATTATGCATGTCTAATGGACTATGATATCATGTCTTTCCCAATAATAATATATTATATTACAATAACAATATATGCATTTAACATGTAAAAGATGTCAGTGAGGCAAATTCGATATATACACACTAGATATGATATTATAATTATGATGCTGGTGAAAAATTGGTTGCATTATGATATATGTTTCGACCCCGTATAACATGTACCATTGATCAAGGCGTATGTTACGCAATGACTAAGATTATCATGTAAAGCTTCCATCCATGTGCCAGCCGAAGAGGATAATAACCAGTCACACCGTGAGTAAGGCCACTTAGTTGTCGAAGAGGTGATAGTGTGATTCGTTCTGGAGTATGCGTCGACAGAGCCTCTACTCACTCCATGTAATATTCGGAGGAACGGCCCAGTGGTACGTGAACCAGTCACTACATAGCTATCATGCCAAGATGCGGCCTGTCATCAAATCCATCACCCAAAATATTCAAAGCGCCGCGGTGTGACCGACCCAGTTCATTGCAATTTCGACCCCTACAATATTTGCGGCCCCGTCGTCCTGTGAACTGGCTGAAAATGAATGGAACGATGTCCGCCCCTGTGAGTGATTGATATTCATATCTCAGCCTTTAATAACTGTGTGTCGTCTGTGAAACAGCAATTCGACCCCGTAGTTTATCGTGCGCTAACTTGTGGGAGAAGGAATGATAGACTGATGAGTTCACAAGGCACGCACGAGCGCTAATAAACATTTTAGCTGTTTACAGCACCTACATGAAGTCGCCCCTAATAATTACAATAGTGAGTCGTCGGGCAAAAAGAGCCCAGTAATCTGAACAGTCGACTAGTATAAAAAGACAATGATTCGGCACGAGTTATCCAGGGGACGGCAGATGGACATACGGAAATCTGGACAGTGTGAGGACACCCCTACTGTCGTAATGGACTGACCCAAGAGGTCAGAGAAGGATCGCCCCGCGTTTCCTTGACGACGGCCCCGCCTTGCTGTGTGTACGCTTGGAACAATGATACATAGCGTAAAGACGTTTTCTATACATATAGAGAGCGCCCCCCGGCCCAGTTCCAAGAATCGAGATGCTGTCAGCATCTTTGTGTACGGCATTGAAGATTAGCGGCAATCAGGTCACTTGTGCCTGAGACTTTGGAGGAGAAGGACTATTGTCAGAAGTTTCGGCTATTGAGATACAGACTATTGTTATAGAAACTGTGCTAATCGAACAATACTTATCGGCCTATAGACTGTGATATCATTGAAATCCTGGTCACAAGACTTTGGAGTTAATTCGGCTTGTATTATCGGCATTTGAACTAGGCTGGTTTTGAAGAAATCCAGACTTTGTTACAACCAGCCTAGTCAGTACTTGGGAAGTACTTCGGCTTGATTTCGGCCCGTCAGCATGGCTGACAAACCCGGAGACGACCGGGAAAATGGCGACCCAGGTGATAATCGGCCCCGCACAGTTAAGTTGGACGGCGATAACATCACCGTCCAAGTGATCGACACCGGGGATGAATCGGATCATCCTATAGTCGTCCCCGACAACGAAGTTTCGTCCGGCCCCGACTCGCAGCCTGAACAGCGCGATCCAGTCACGCTCAGTGACACGGCAAGTGGATCGGAAAAGGGAGCGCGACCCAAAACGGCCCGGAGCAAGCTGGCGCAACGAGGAGAGCGCCATACACCGAGCCCGACTCCGGACGATGTCTCAAGCGACCCCGCAACACGTGACGTCGTTCCCCTTCTACCAGGAGGGACGACTATCGGCATCCGGCCCCATGCTCGTCAGGTTCGCGCTACGCTGCAGAGTCGACATGCAGCCGAACCCGAATTATCGACCTCCAAGAGTTCCGGCCAACATCCCGATCTTCAGGAGGGATGTCAACACCGTCCTGACGTTCGGCATCTGGCACATGGCGCCAGAGCTCTTTGAGCAGTATCCGCCCAACTCGGCCCCGGAAGTGCAACAGGTACTCCGTCGACTGGAGTACAATCGTGCTTCGACCCCGGCAGACGAGATTCGGCTTACCCGCATGGTCAGTGACATCGAGACCATGAACACGCGGGTTCGAATTCGACGACCCAGTACGATCTTCTTCGTTCGGCCCATAAACTACCAGACGACATCGGTGAGCACGGCGGAGGAGGTCCCGACAACGACCACCGGTGTTTCGGCCTCGGCAGTCGTCACGACGGCTTCGTTCGCGACAGTGGTGTCGCCAGCGACAACTCGACCGGTCACCACAGTGACATCCTCGACCCCGTCTAGAGCTCGGCCGTCGGATATCATACCCCGGCGGATGGTTGTGGAACGACCCACGGCCTCTAACGTCACGGACTACCGAGTCCGTGAGGGATTGGTCCCTCCACCTGAGGAGTATCCGCCACTCCCAAGTCGACCCCTGAATACCACACCGGTATCGTCATCAACCGGCAAGGAGACTCCCGAGCCGAAGAGTCCAGTTGAGGATCGGCCACCTCCACTCAGGGAGATTGCACCCGGATCTCCTGTACGTGCGACCCCGACACCGTTTTCGACCCCGGAATCTTCACCGGAGCCTTCACGACGGATGGTGGAACCCGTCCCGCTCCCGCCGTACCTCACGGAGGAAGTGGAACCTCTGCGTTCCGTTCCGACACGCGGCACCGATAGAGACCGGCCCCGACTCCAAGTGGACGACCCAGAGCAGCTCGAGTCACTCCACAGAGACCTCGACGAGCGTCTGCCGCTTCATGGATCCGGCGAGTTCGCGGCCGATTTCCAGTTCCTGCGGCAACACGGCAGACGTTTGGCGACCCGCTCGCTTCCCGGCCTGCAGGCACTACCCGGCCAGAATCCCGACCTCACAGACTTTCTACGGGATGAGGACGCCCAGCGGCTCCCGAACTACCTCGGATTTCACGAGGACTTTTGGACGGCTCGTCTCGAACAGGCCGCCCATAATGCCGACCCCTTGCTCCTGCCGTCAGAACCGGAGGAGCACCTTCCGACCCTGTCACTCGCCCGCGCTGATGATCTAGCGCACCAGTACTTGCGACTAATTCGTCGGGAGTACCTGTCGGCCCTGGATCACCATATCAGGCAGGCAGAATATAACGGCCTGTCTGTCGGCTTTGGGATGGGTGCTCTGCACGAGCGCCACCAGCCCACGTTCCCGGACGCCCTGTCCGAAGAGAATCTACGGCTTCGAGTCCGTGTGACTCAGTTGGAGGACCAAGTCGCCCACCAACGACAGGAAATCACTCGGCTTCGAGCGACTTCGACCCCGACGCCATCGGAGGCACAAGCTCCGTCGACCCCGACCACACCGACCATCCCGGGGGAGTTGTTGGCCACGATCGTGTCCATCCTGCCCAGACTGCCCCCGGACGAACAGCTACAGCTGATGCGGCAGGCATCGCCAGCGGCCCCGCCTCCTCCCGCCAGCAGGCGTGAACGGGAGGACAAGTGAAATTCGTCCCTGAACTGTTCGGCCCCTTGAACGCGGCCCCCACCGAGTGACCAAACAATTCTGGTCACGGCACATATATATTGTAAATAGTTGTACATATACATTTAATATCCTAGTCATGGCTTTTTGTTTTTATACATGTAATTTAGTTAAATTTAATCTACATTTTATTTCAGTTCAATAGACTCTTAAAGTTATAGTTCCGTTTCGCTTTGAAACGTCGAGGAGTTTTGTTTATCATTCCATCTCTTACATTCCATTCTTCATCGGTCATTGTTGTGCATGTATTTGTATATGTATCATCGTAGAGACTGCTGACGGACTGACTGCTGACGTTTATTTTGACAGTTAGGAATTTTTATTGTATGCAGTGTTTTCGCATTTCGCGCGGCGTGTGTGTGTGAGTGTTTTTGGGTTTGACCTTTAGGACCTTTTAGCTTTTTATTGTTTAGTTTTTGGCGACGGTAGGGTCCGGGGAGGGTAATTCCGAGGGCGTAGAATTAATGAAGGGGTGTTATGTAGTAATTTTAGCGACTGTTACTCCCGTCCCTCCCGCGCACTACACATTTCCACAACAAACATTCATTCTACATGACTTACATACAGGACAAGTACACACTATACGATCACAAGCATAAACTCCATGTAGTCATGGTTACATACACAGGTCAAACCACGCACCTGCGGCCCCGCTAGCTCAGTACACTCGGCCCCGTTTACTCGACCTTGACCTTTACATGCACTGACTTCTAAACATAGAACTTGACACACATACTCCATACATCACGTGCACACATACAGGCATTACAAGTATTAACACGAGCCGGGGAAACCCACTTTCCCGGTGACATCAGCGCATTGCACCACACATTCAACCTATCACAACACCGCTTACACTTGGCGGGAAATTACACAGCCACATGGTCCCTCGGCCCCGGTCTACTGCGCAGAAGAGTAGTAAAAATCCCAGTGACAGGACGTATATACAAAAGCTCCTGTGAGACTGTCGATATTAATATATGAACTGAATTCAAGTGATATATAATCTATCGGATATATGTGTAAGTTGTATAAAGGACTATACTAGGAATATAGAAATATAGACTGGGATATCACCCGACGTAGGTGAGAGTGCGACCCTGATTGTGAGTGATTGATCATCAGTCTTTATCACCACAATAAACAGTTAAATTGAAACTGCCGGCTTCTTGTATCACACGACGACCCAGTTAAACCGGCTTAATATCGGCCGTGAACGATATTCTTCACATGTGTTTACCTACTCGTCAACTGAGAATGGACAGAGAGACAACATGGGGTGGATTCGTCTTTGTTTGCTGAGTTTGGGTGTGTGGGTGGTATCAAAAGTGGAGTCCACGGAAAGTGTAAATGCCATAGAGTTGAAATGTGAGGACTAGACTTTAAATTCGCATGTACATATATTCATTCGGATAGCGAAATTATTCATGTTCTACTGGAGTTTTCATCTATCACCACATTTTTTAAATGAAGTCTACTTTTATTCGGGATGTATTTCAGTTTGTTATGAAAAAATTCGCTTTGCCCCTTTATTTTCTGAATTATTTTCTCGCAATTATATTTGCAGTGATACTTTCTTTTCAAGAAGAAGTCATGTAAAAAATGAAACTGTCATTAGTTTTATTAGATACACAGCCACGAATATCCAGTTGACTTCCTTCGATGGTTGCCCCTTTTGGGAGTATTAGTTACTCTACATTAAACACTGATTAAATGAAGAAGACTTTCTGCGGGTGAACATCGAGCTGCTCAGCCAATTGGAAATAATCTTGGTGGAACATCAACGGAACATTAGACTGAAGGATCGCTTCATGTCAACTGTTTTCATCCGAATACCAATTCTTCTAATATGTACATAGACTGGAAATAGGCATCTTCATTCTACTGATATTTTATGCAGCACAGGGAATTGACTACAACATCACACATAATTACGCTTACCTTGTGAGTATCCGAATCCACAACTAGTGCAAAATACGAATTGAAGAAGTAATGCGGTAATCACATTCCTGCTCGCCATTCTCATATCGCTGAAATCTTTCACCTCCATAAGATCTACAAACATGAAGAGTTATATCCGAAATTCCTTGAAAGCGATGGTTGTGTTTGTAATCAATACGCGAGCTGCTACTTATCAGTCTTCCATGGACGATGAGGATGTTTAATAAAACCTCGAGCGAATCAATCAAACCTCACGAGTCAATGTCTCATCTTGTTATCTAGTGATGGCGGGATACACATTGCCGTTGACAAGCCAATACCACAAACTGCACGGTAGCATGCTCTGTCACACTTGTTGATATAGCGAACTATCCAGATCGTCCATGTAAGTTTTACTGGGAAAATAGAGAACCCCCATCCATCAACTCAAATCCCCTGTCTGAAAATACTCCTGCTTTCGCATGGAGGCCATTAAATGGAGCCGGTCAAGCGTGACTGTGGATGACATGCGACTATCCTGGAGTCTGCTCCGTGAATGACGGATGGAGGCAGCAGTTTTAATGGCTTGAACCATGCGCCTAGACTTTGCTGCCACGATCGACTCGACTCGACCGGCCCGCTGTGCTTAGAGCTACTCGACGACTCGCGGAGGAGGACTTTAGGAGGAGGCAGCGCTGCGTAAAGTCCGTCCGTCCGTCTGTCGTGAATGGCTTACGTTGCCACTTTTTGCCGTTCCTCCCCGAGCTATGTGAGCGCCAAGGAGCGCATAGTTCCTTCCTGGAGAGGGCATTGATACCTCCCCGGCCACAAAGCGACCATTATTCCAGATCGGGTATTCAGGGGCAGGCTGGGAGGAGAAACAAGAGAGACAGACAGCAAACAGGCAGGGCGGGCACCAATCAATGCTGTTTGCTTCTCGCCAGGAGTCTGTCACACGGGCCAGTCTGTCGTTCCTTGCCTTTCATTTACAAGCCATTTATTCGGGCATCATTTGCTTTCACACGACTAAGCTTTTTATTAGAGACAAAAGCCGTTGGCAGGTACGGCTGCTGTTTGGAGGAACTTAAATGTTACATATTCTCATTCCTCTCAGGTTTTGAGCTGGTCGATAATCGTCAATCAGAGGAGGCCGTTTTTTTTATCTCGATGGTCGTTGTTGATCTCCTGGCGATAGCTGTCGTGCCAAATTAGGTGCATTTTATAGGCTGAGAATAATCAATTACCCTGTTTTGGATGAGCGTGTAAACAGTGTTTGGGATATTAGGGTCACAAGCATAAAAACAAGGACACATCATATACTCGAATATTTTGGTCATTATGACACACGCATGTTACCAATAGCTAGAGAAAAAATTAATTATCAATTCTCATTGCGTGTTATACTGATAATGTCTGTGATGTCCATATATTCGTGCACACAGATTTGAAAGACGAATCTCATCTGATCTGGATATTATCAGCAAAGAAACCTACGGGCATTCAACAGAAGCCCGTGAATAAAGGAGCTCCGGCGGGCATGAATCCTGTCTCCACAAATCTGATCAGATCACTGTCAAATAGTATGACCTCCAGTGATGAAATCATGCAGATCTGATTCAGTTCTTCTGGTTGGTCACCAGGATTCCTGGCATTCTGCGGACGTTTGACTCAGAGAAAACGAGCGGAGCAAATCAACATCCAATCAATGCTGCCCCCGGCGATGCTTGGTTATCATGAATAGTGGTACCATAATATTTCTTTTCTGGGTGATACTTTGTTCCCAAACAGAGGCAAAGGTAAGGTTGTAGGTGTTGCCGGATGTAGTTATAATATGCATCCAAATGACGGTAATACCTGTGATCAGCTATTAGCATATTTCTGCTCTTTCAATACCTCTGATATTCTGTATACCTCTGTATAGTCTGCAGTGATGGCAGTCTCTAGACTTGTTGTGTGTCCCGAGACTGTATGCAACATATAATGTAACGGAATGTAAATGTATCATGTATTATGTCTCGAATCAATCAATCAATCAATCAATCAATCAATCAATCAATCAATCAAAACAGTCTTTCTTGGAGGTCATGTGATTCAGTGAAAATTAGCGTCGGAATTCAAAAATGAACGTAATTCGGAAAACACTAACATACATTCTGTACTTAATACTATGGATTCAACATCGGCATAATATAGCTTGTCATGTGTGAGTGGGTTGCTGAACGTTATTGATAAGAGGTGTGTATAATGGCACACGAAGGTCATTGGTCTTGCTCTAATTTCCGATCTGACATCAAGGCAATTGTCCGCGGGATGTACGGGATTACATATGGGCGTCTGGTGGGAACTGTGACTGCATGTGATCGCACCCACGGGTTAAAACTAGGGTCATCGATATTTATATCTGAACTGTGGCCTGACAAACAAATCCGCGGTACATTCAAACTTACACACTATGACAGTAAGGCCAAATGACATGGACGATATTAAAGGTACAGGCAGATGAGTATCCGATTACCGATGCTAGCGAGTCCCTGCCGAGGAATGTAAATAGTGGAAGTAATCACAAGCCAGCACTGAATAACCCGATCTGACACCCACGTGTTCGCGTAAGTCGCTAGATGTTTGTATTTGTTGTAGCTTGTTGTATTATTGGTATGTAGTTGTCACTCCATTGATTCTTCACAAAGGAACGTGCTTTACACAACAGTTTGTACATGTCAGAAAAACATAAACAAGTGAATTCTTGGAAGTATTTGAATTTGTGACAATTTTTAGTATATGAAGTTGAACGAACTAGCAGGAAACGTGTCATACAGAAATATATTGTTTGTCATCTTACTGTCCATTCGGAGGTTTTGAAACGAAGTAAATGTTTCGAAATATTAATGTACATAATTATATATCCTATGGTTTATGGACAGTTTCTTTTTTAGAATAAGACAAAGTATGGATCGACTATTCAGGCTGTTTTGACCTTTCAAGGTCATCCAGGTCAAACTCAAAGTCACCACACAAATCGCCATATATGAGTTCCCATTCGAAAGTGCCAATATCTAAGCCCTATTGTCAAGCTTTATAGGAGTACAGTTGTGGTAGCTTCAATTATGAAGGAAAAATCCAAAAGGCAAAGTCCAAATGTTTTTTCAATGAGTAAAAAAAATTGTTTGCCTAGAAATGGCCCAAAATGTATAGTAATGTGTTCGGGGACAAAAATAAATTACCAATCCATCAAAACCGACGATTAAAGGGAAAAAAACTTTTACTCTTCATAAAGGTACACGAGGAGAATATTTTGAAATGAAAAGTTTAAAATTGATCTGACAGTTTATGAGAAAATGGCTGCACATGTAAGGAATTGACCGTTTTTTGTCAACATGAATGCCATTTCGAAAAAAATCAAACAAGTTAAAAAATACCTCTTGAAATCTTGAAAATTTTGTGCAAAATTCCAGAAAAAATTTGCCTGAAAAGTTAACGTTAAAGATAAAAAATATGGACGGACGGACTGTGGGCAGATGGACGAAACAATGCCACGACAATAGATTATTGGACTGAAATTTTAAAAACACTGTTTGAAGGTAGCTAAAATTGTTTGTATACCAATTGGAAATTTCACTTGTTTTTCATAACTTCCGGCAAAACGGATGACTGCCATTTGGACAAACTTCACGTGGACACAATTTTTTTCCGATATATTTCAAATTATCTATTCAGGACAACAATATATTAATTTGGAATAAGTGTAATATCCCGGCAGCTCTAAGCGGCTGAGCGCCCAATTACACACGCTACAAAATGTATCTGGAGTAATTCACATACTGAACTAATCTCGTGGCAGCACTGAATAACCTCCTCATACACCCACAGTGTGCAACTCAAAAACGTACCTGCTATTGGAGATTTTCCACACATGCACATAATAGGATGAATACATAATGAACATTTCTGGACTTGATGTTTTTGGTAGACATAGTATCCCGATAATTTACTATCTTAATAAGCTATCTTGTTTGCTAGGCTCTAATATCTTGACAAATCTTCCAAGTACTGTGTTGCAGAGAACGGCCGTATGGGATGATTCATGTCTTTATATAGTGTAAATGTGAACTACAGAATCATCAGGGTGTATTTTGGAGTAGATAACATTATCACGTTTATATTATCAAGTGTACGCTAGTCAATTGGTCTACAAAGAATACCAGGATAACAAATAGACAAATGCTATTTGGGGAATGCCCTGGTGGTCCTGATACACAACCGTAGTGTATCCACGCTCATTATCGTGAATATCTCTCTTTAGACATCACTGAGTTTAGCACCGAACATTCAAAATTTAATGGCAATCTTGAGATTTCAGTGAGATAAATTAACATGTTGAGCAGCGTTTCAACATTTATGCGCTGTCAGTCAGTTTTCTGGCCTAAAGTGAGGAAACTTGAAATATACACAATAGCGTTATATAAGTCGTTATGCTGTAAACATATAAGTACCGTGTACCACTTTGGACCTTTGATTACCCCTTCGAAAACACAATATCGTGTAAAATTGACGAGAATGATCGTACGAGTATGGATCAGCCAGGACCAGAGACATCAACATTAACCAGAAAGAGCCTATCATTTCATTCAGTAGGTGTTTGTGTTATTGGTCCAGTTAATCATTGATGTGGAAAGTGGACTCCTTACATCGGATCTATTCTTAGATTACATATCCCATATATACCACGTGTAGCTTGACGATTTTTGTGTATAAACACATCTTATTGATCAGTGCTGTACCTCCACCCAGATCCCACAAAACACAGGAAGCTTGTGGGTGTCACACTCTGATTAAACAGCATGGTCTCATCGTGTTGTGGTCATGAGTACCACTGGTTATGAATAGAGCAGCATGTGACTGACATTTTCAACACAAACCGACATGTCAATATGTTACATATCTATGAAACAGGTCTCCAAAACTCCATTAGAATGTGCAGGCGCGGTCTGGAGCAAAAGAGCTATCGTTCAATTGTCCGCGATGTGAATAATATTACAGCTCGTGTCCATTTCGGTGCCTACATCAATCATTTTATGAGAAATACCGTTCAAAATTTAATCCCGGCAAGGAGCATAAAGGGAATGATCTCTTTTGGAAGACTGCAAATATGAGACAACCAAATTTGATTTTTATCAGTTATGTTCACTAGTTTCACAGTTGGAGTGAATGACGAGAATGAATGACATAGCGGGTAATCAACTTTTTTGGTTATTGTCATGCTTTATATTACATAGTGCATACCATTGTTTTTCATAGTCCTAGTTAGAAATCCGAGTTTTACTCATTTATTTGCATGCAATTAACATGAAATAAACATGGAATCTACAGCAGGTCTCCACACGAGACACAGTCGTGTTCACATTATATCACATGAAAACAGTGTCCATATTGATTCTGATTTTTGCACATTCTTTTCAATTTGAAACGGAGCTGTCACATCGACACTAGACGTATCTGCATGTTTAAATTTGTGTTCATATGAATATCTGAATAATATGAGGTGTCTCCACAATACATTATATGTGCGAAAAAAAGGTAATACGAGTTGAAACAAAAACTGATTCAATGAATTGGAATCCTGTTTTCTTTGGAAGGAGCACATCACGGAGTTTGTCTAGCTTCAGATGTTCCACATCATTGCAAGATGTTTGCGACCTCACACAAGCCACCTCTAACATAGTGACCCACAACATGGCAGTGTATGTAATTACACCAGACTACAAAGAACTACAATTTCCTCAACTGCCAAACTCAAACGTCAGAAGCTGTTGTTGTTGACATGGCGAGATTCGCTTTGTGTTACCTTTTCAACATATTACGTATGTAACAAGCAAATAATGTTTGTTTACTGTTTAGTTATTGGACATTAATTATTCCATATTAAGTCAAACTTGTACTGGCTGGTGTTTACCCAACGTTGTACATGTATATTAGATAAACCACAGCTCGTCACGGCTGAGTGATTTCACTTGTTAAATAGAATAGAGAAACCCTTTCGAGCAACTGAGGTTCATTTAATTGTGTGGATGGCAGCAGATTCTCGAGTTTTCTTTACTTTCTAAACCACTCGACATGGAGTTTCTCACATGAAACAATTTGTGTATATTTGTTATAACACACTTGCCTTCTTCTGGCAGTAGCATGTTTAACGTACAGAGTTTGGATAAACCACGGTTGTTTGCAAATAAGTAACTTGACCGTGTGTTTTGAAATGGAATCCTGGAGCAACTGTGGTTTCAGTAACAGAGAAATTATGAGTGATTCAGTGACTGTGATTGTGGGCCTTGGCCTTTCAGATCCTTGAATTGACTGTTTACAAGTACTTTCTCTGGCTTAAAATACAACACACAGATTTTCCATTCTTAGGCTCGATGGGAATGGAGTTGTAGTATCTTGTTCATATGTATTGTTCTTATCGCATGTCGCAAACTCGTAATCTATGTTGTTCTCGATACTTGATACTTTTCTGTGAGGTAATATGTGTTCGGTAACCGGATGTTGATTTAGGGAAATAAATTATGTTAATGAGCCAAACATTTGTGGATACTGAAAATTCGTACAATTAGACAATAAAACAAACAATTAGAATCAGAACATTTGCAAGATATAACATTTGGCGACGAGGATAAACAGTGGAGATGGCCGCGATCGGTAAAATCCAGCAATTTGATGATCGAGCAGAAAATTGGGATCAGTATGTTGAAAGAGTTGACCAATACTTCATTGCCAATGACATAGCCGACGCTAAGCGTGTTGCAGTGTTGTTGTCTGTGTGTGGCCCCAAAACATACAAACTGGTACGTAGTTTGACGTCCCCAGATCTTCCGTCTACAAAGACTTTGTCAATTAGTGAAATCTCATCTAGCCCCCAAGCCATCAGAAATCATACAACGGTACAAGTTCAATACCCGTGTTCGCCAATCACAAGAGACTGTAAATCAATTCGTGGCAGCACTTCGTGAAATTGCTGAACATTGCAATTTTGGGGACACTCTAAACACCATGATACGTGATCGTCTTGTCTGTGGTATCCAAGAGGAGCGCATCCAACGACGGTTGTTAGCTGAGACTACTCTAACATTTGAAAAAGCACTAAAAATATCTGTGGCCATGGAAACAGCAGACCGTGATGCTCGTGGGTTACAGATACCTGGGGAAGCGGCTGCTGAGCCTGTCCATGCTGTCAAGAAGTATGATAAACCAAGAAAAAAACTTCCTCAGGCCCCTGCACCACCCCCAGCCCCCAAGAAGACATTCTCAAGGCCACACGGAAGACCAGCTGGCGGTTGTTTTCGTTGTGGGGGATCTCACCATGCACAAAAGTGCCCGTTTCTGGAGTCCACCTGCAACTATTGCAAGAAACCTGGTCATATAGTGGCCAAGTGTAGAAAGTTGCAGTACAAAGAAGAACAGCGAGCAAAATCTACAAACTACCTAGAGGGGGAGGAGGATATCTATCGTTTGTTTAGCTTGGATGATGGCGCGAGTGACACAAAAACTTTGACCGTGACTATGAACATTTGTGGGGAAGATATCAAATTTGAAATTGATACTGGAGCAGCCTACACGATTGTGTGTGAGAAAACATTTGATTACATCAATGCTGACCTGAAAGAAACAAACATCCGTTTGAAGACCTACCTACAGGAGGAAGTTGAGGTGCTTGGCACAGCTGATGTCACAGTTCGCTATAACAGCCAGTACCAGAATTTGCCTATACTAGTCGTCCGGGGTGACGGTCCTGACCTGCTTGGGAGAAATTGGCTACAAAAACTACAGTTGAACTGGAGTCAGATCCTACAGATGATACCAGGCGTAGGAGATGTGAAAGGCGTACTGGATGAATTTCAAGAAGTGTTTGAAGGAAACACAGGAACATATGTGGGTCCAGAAGCATCAATCAAGGTAGACCCCTCGATAGCCCCGAAGTTCATGAAAGCCCGTCCAATGCCGTTCGCAATCAAGGATCTGGTAGACAAAGAAATTGACAGACTGTTAGAAGAAGGATCCTTGAAACCTATCCAGTTCTCAGACTGGGCGGCACCTCTTGTCCCAGTAATGAAATCCAATGATACCGTGAGGCTATGTGGTGACTACCGGCTCACAGTCAACAAAGCTGTGAAGATGGATTCTTATCCACTGCCCACAACAGAAGATTTGTTCTCTAAGCTAGCTGGTGGTACTCTGTTCAGTAAGCTGGACTTGAGTAATGCGTACCAGCAAGTTCCACTTGATGAGGAATCTCAGAAGTACGTGGCAGTGAACACACACCGTGGATTGTTTACCTACACCCGTCTACCGTTTGGAATCTCCGTTGCGCCTGCAGCCTTCCAGAGAATTATGGAGAACATTCTGAGAGATCTCAAGCACACAGTTGTGTATCTCGATGATATTTTGATCTCAGGAACATCGGAAACAGAACATTTGCAGAATCTTCGTGAAGTACTTCAGAGATTGAAAGAAGCTGGACTGCACTTGAAAAGAAGCAAATGTCAGTTCATGAAACCCAAAATTGAGTACCTGGGACACGCTGTGAGCAAAGATGGACTGCAACCACTAGGAGGAAAAATTCGAGCAGTACAAGATGCACCAGTGCCCACTGATGTCTCAAGTCTTCGATCATTCTTGGGATTGCTCAATTACTACCACCGGTTCTTACCAGATTTGTCAACAAAATTGGAGCCTTTGTATGCACTGCTAAAATCGGGCACACCTTGGAAATGGACAAGAATGCAGCAAAGGACATTTGAAGCAGCCAAGGAGATGCTACTGTCGTCGAGAGTGTTGACGCACTATGATGTGACTAAAGACTTAGTGCTAGCTGTAGATGCCTCACCGGTCGGAGTAGGTGCTGTTCTTTCACACATCAGTGACAGCACTGAGCGTCCAGTCGCTTTCGCCTCCAGAACTTTGACAGAGACTGAGAGACGGTATTCTCAAGTGGATAAAGAAGCACTGGCTATTCTGTTTGGAGTCAAGAAATTCCATAAATATGTTTATGGACGAAGTTTCACGATCACAACTGATCACAAACCTTTGTTAGGACTACTAGGAGAAAACAAGCCACTACCAATCATGGCTTCACCGAGAGTGCAACGTTGGGCACTCACGTTAGGTGGCTATGCCTACAAACTGATCTACAGGCCTGGTCAAGCAAATGGAAATGCTGATGCCATGAGCAGGCTACCAATACCTGTAAAACACACCTTCGAAACACCCGTACCAGTAGAGAGTATCCTACTCATGGAGCACATGGATGCCACTCCAATTCATGCTAGAAAGATTGCTGAGGAGACACGTAAAGACACGGGGTTAGCACGTGTATTCAACTGCGTACAACATGGCTGGCCGGAAAATTTGCCAGGAGACCAGTTCAAGCCATACTTCTGCAGACAGTCGGAGCTCAGTACACAAGATGGATGCATATTATGGGGATGCCGAGTGTTGGTACCTCCAAAACTCAGACAAGGTGTCATGTCGGAACTACACATAGCACACCCAGGAATTTGCAAAATGAAAAACTTAGCTCGCAGATATGTATGGTGGCCTGGAATGGATGGTGAGCTGGAACAGAAAGTCAAGTCATGTGCACAATGCCAGGAAAACCGACATGCTCCAACGAAAACACCAATGCACCCGTGGGAGTTTCCAGGACAGCCGTGGGCAAGGGTTCATGCAGACCACGCTGGACCATTCATGGGAAAATATTTCTTGCTGCTGATCGACGCGAGAACTAAGTGGCTTGAAGTGCACATCACAAATTCTTTGTCTAGTTCAAGCACAATAGCCATCATGAGAAACATCTTCGCCTCCCATGGGCTTCCCAGAACATTAGTCACGGACAATGGAACATCATTTGCGAGTAGCGAGTTCAAAGAGTTCACTCGGAGAAATGGAATTCAGCATGTATTTACAGCACCATATCATCCATCCTCAAATGGGCTTGTGGAAAGGGCGGTACAGTCATTGAAGAATGGGCTAAAACGTCAAACTGGTGACATTTCACTTCGACTAGCTCGATACCTATTACAGTACCGATGCACAGATCAGTCTACAACTGGGACCTCCCCAGCAGAGATGTTGCTTGGACGAACTCTACGAACTGTTTTAGACAATATTCATCCAGATCTTGACCAGAAAGTACAATCAGGTCAACGGAGACAGAAGTCACGCTATGATGAACATGCAAAGTCGCGAGATTTTGAGGTCGGCGACAATGTCTATGCCAGGAACTTTGGCCAAAATGGACCACCCAACATTCAGGGAACGATCATTGGGAAAACCGGCTCTGTTATCACTATCCGAACCTCAGATAATAGAGTATGGAGACGACATCAGGATCACGTGTTCAAAGCTCCACCCTCTCGGAAGACACAACAAACACTTGATGATGTCTTCGTGGATGATGACATTCCGGCACCAGAAGAACCTCAGGTTCAGGCACAAGCGGATCCTGTTCCGCAGGCGAATGCTGCAGGGAACAGAGATCAACCTGTCCGACGTTCACAAAGAACAGTGAACCCCCCAAAGAGACTGGACCTGTGAACCGGATCTGTGACTTTCGTATATGTTGCATTGAAGTTGCATACTATTGTTTTTTTGTTTTTTTTTCAGCTTAACAGTTTGAATTTCAGGGGGGAGGAGTGTAGTATCTTGTTCATATGTATTGTTCTTATCGCATGTCGCAAACTCGTAATCTATGTTGTTCTCGATACTTGATACTTTTCTGTGAGGTAATATGTGTTCGGTAACCGAATGTTGATTTAGGGAAATAAATTATGTTAATGAGCCAAACATTTGTGGATACTGAAAATTCGTACAATTAGACAATAAAACAAACAATTAGAATCAGAACATTTGCAAGATATAACAGGAGTACGTTCTTTTTATTTCTGTCCATTGCAGAAGAATAATGGAGCGTACAATGTGACGTCACAGGTCTATGCCACCTGTTTCTCCGTCCCGAGAAGCACACCGCATTCACTCATGCCTAGCGTTAGATAGCTTGAATATTGCCAACAGCTTCTCGGGGTTTTCGCAGTACCAAAAGAATAAAAAGAATTTGCACACAAATTAATAAGAAACTGTCCTGAAAAGTTCCCAGCCGACACAGTGACGACATCCAAGCGGCGATGGTTTGAAACCGCTGATTGTCTGGTTTTCCTATATAAATTTGTCGGTTTTAATTGTTGAGGGATTGGAATATCTGAACATCGCAGCAATGTATAAAGCCCATGAGACTGTATATCAATAGTTAAGGGACAGGGGGATATACTTAGTCAAAACTTGAGCTCCCAGTATACCCTTCTCGAAAGCAATCATTCAGGCTCTGACATTATGTGGGATGAATATATCCGCGTGTAATTATGTTTAAGTCTGGAACAATGGCATTAACACAAATGAGAAAGGTCAAAGAGTGTCACATAAAAAATGCTGAAGATAACCCGATTACCTGAAAAAAAAACTCGACTTTTCATTCAAGGGCAGAATTCTGATGTATTAAATATCGCTGAGGCGTCTCCGAAGTGTCAAAGCTCACAAGTTTCCCACGCAATGTGTTGGAACTGTGTTAAATACAGAGAATAACCCTAATGCACCGTTATACAAAGTTACAAAATGATTCATATTATCTGTTCAATTTATTCTGAATATACACCATTGTGTATGTTGCCCATTAATATACTATGTACAATATATCAGATGCAACTACTAAAATGTTATTCGTGTGGTGTTTCTCCAAATGACAGAATCCTGGAAACGTGTCTCTGTTGACAAAGTCCATAATGTCAATCGGAGGACAGTACAACATAGTCTTCCCATAAATATATGGGCCAGGGCGAAAGTTGATAGACAGCGATGCACAAATGTTATTTCATTTGATACATTTACATTCATCCTTTCACAATGGGAAGTTAATATAATCCCATGATTTGTCTTTAAAATGCAAATATTGTGCATGATCGCAATACCATGCAAGAACTACTTATGTATTCTGTCACGTAAATACAAGAAATTTCAAAGTACAAGAATATTCAAACGAGAGGCCATAGGCCACACACTTGCCGGACTAAGTACGCAATTATGACGTCATTTGTCGTCAATTCTATACTGCTAACTTACTGTGAATGGAGTTTTTAAATATGCATGATATAATCGTGTTTATATATGTTATGTTATAACCAGACAAGATCATAATATCTTCAAATGCTGAGTTTCCTTTGAAATTTTACCGATTTGTTGCCACAAAAACGTCAATTACGTCAAAACGGATATATCAATTGTGCTAAAAATTGACAGAGACCATCACAGGACGACACCACATCGTTTGCATATGCTAAATATGCAGTAAATGTTATAACTTTGCACATCTGACACACAAAAGGCCAAAATATCAGTCTGAAATCACATTTGACGTCATTATGACGTCAATTGACGTCCGATTCCGAAAATGACAACATATTTGGAAAGTACTCTCGAAGACCTTTCAAACGAGCTACTACTCGATATTTTTGCAAAAGGTCAAGGTCAAGGTCATTTTTGAGGTCAACTTCGACCTCAGGCGCTTGCAAAGGCTATCGGTCATACGCCTTAGGTGTAAATGCAAGAGTTGTTAGGCTAAATGAGTGCAATACTGTGGATTTACTTTCGTGTCTCTATCTTGCTTACTTCCTGAGATATAGTGACCCACATGGTTTTCACTTGCAGGTCAATATTGACCTTGACTTTCGACCCTTGACCTTGAAATTTTCTGGAACAAAAGAACTTATCCTTGACTATAAAATGTTATATTATCAGATTTTTACGCACACTATTGACGCTTTTATCAGCATCGACAGCTTGAAACATGCAATTTCGCTCATAATGGGGCCGATTTCGTTGCCATAGAAACGTCAATTACGTCATAACGAATTGGCCGATCGGGCTAAAAATTGACATTGAGCATGAGGGACCGGTCCCACATCGTTTCCAAGCATCAGATCGAAAATCGGAGGAGGTGACCTCCAAGGTCAAGTATTCGACCTCAGGCGAACTTCTCAAGGTGAAGGTCAAGGGTCAAGGTCACAGAAGATAGAACTCGAGTTTATCTACAATATGAACTTAAATTGAAGTCTCTAGGACCATTAGAACCGAAGTTATGGCCACTTATGTGTTTTCGACGTTTTGCTTGACCTTGACCTTGACCTTTGACCTAGACACACCAAAATAGGACGTTTTCTGGCCGGTATTCTACAGATTCTGCACACGAATTTTGGAAGCTTTTAATCAAGAACTGTGGACGCTAGAGTGCGAACAAACACACAAACACATCCACAAACACATCCACAAACCGATCAACATACTTGCCGAAATCTTTAGATTCCGGCAAGTAAAAAACACATTGGTATACAAGTATTCCGGTTGAGTAGGGGGTGAATGGTCGTTGCCCATTTAAATGATGCTATTCCATCCCGATGTGCAAATATGGTTCATGGTTATATCGATTGCAGATGAGAATACAATAAGACCTCGACGTTATCTATGGTGTATGGTATGATATGGTGCATTACAAAGAGTGTCACGACTTCACAAATCTACTTGATAATGCCAATATTATCAGAAGCCTGCCTCTATGGTGCCTCTACCTCATATCTTTTACCATAACATGTTAGTGGCCACCGTATTTGGACCAAGCTGATAATGTCATTAACCCACAATATTAATGAATAAATAATGACATACCGTGTGATTAAATAATGACCTCATTCGAGATAAAGGTTCAATTACGTGCATACTCTGGTTTATGACGTCAAATTACACGTAGAAACTGACACGTAGAAATACATTAAGCACTGGTATATATTCCAATACACACTATGCAATATATGTGACCATCACATTTATTGTTTAGAGACTAACTTGTTGATACTATACTTGTTTGTTAGGTGTAAGCACGGGATTTATAGTCGATTACTGTGTATATATTAGTATAGACACAATCAGTGTGCTATCGGGGACTTGTCGATGATATTACGAGGTGATTTATATGATCTATCAATATTCATATTGATAGTTTACTCTTTTAACATATCTAATTATAAGAAAACTCACTGTGATATATGGATCCCGTCTCGCCATTCTTGACTATAATCATTTGTATAACATCCTTATTTATGAGACACATCTGAGAAGTCTTGGTATCCACTTGATGTCTTCCAGACACAGAAAGTCTGGGTGATCTGGCCAGACACATATCAAATTAACAGACGATGACAAAGACGAACACGATTACATCGGGAGAGCTGGCCTTTTGTCTGAGGTGTGTCTGGCAGATGGGAAAATGAGGAAAATTATCTGGTGGGATATGATATGAAATTAGTTAATTTCGAATGCTCCTAAGTAGCAACTTTTTAACTGATGATTGGATATGGAATGAAGCATTAACCAAATTAACCAATAAGTCGTTTTTATCCACTGATATAGTTCTAAATACTTGTAAGTTGTATGGTCCTGTTATACGTTGTCCTAGTCGTTTACAGCATATCCTAATTTTGTGGGAGTTAGCCTTGTACCCGATGCCAGGAAACATATAGTGTTTTACTTTGTATGGCATATCACCAATTTCAGAATGTCATTATGTGAGAGAATAAATTCGCCAAGAAATGCGCATCGGTTAACCTAAACCATAGACATATAACCCATGGACCGCCAACTACAAAACCTCGCACTGTTATTCTTACCATGAAGCTTGTGTCCGCGAGACTCGAGCGAGAGGAGGTATGGTGAACTTCCGGTTTACTTGACCTTGTCAACAAGACTAGTTTCGAAATCGTTTTCACGCCAATGTTTTAAACCTGCGAACCTATCAGATATTGGTGATGGATATCATCGAAGCATTAGGGGTAAATATGGATCCATGTTTATATGTTAAATAATGTGCACATTGTCATCGGCTCAGCCTCAACGCATTTCTATGTGTCATGTGACCAGTCACTTAACTCACTAGTGTCAGTTTTATCTGGTTATACCGTGCTGTTTGTTCACAAACAAACCCACGCCTGACAATGACAGATAGGACTGCGTAATCATTCATTTACCTGGTGAAGGTAGTTAATATGATGCTGGTTCTTATTAAGTGATTATATTTGGTGCATCATCATCATGACAATTACAATGTTGAAACTTTCTAAATTTGACCTGGGTTACATAATCGATATTTTGTCTTTCCAAATTAGACCTGCAGTACAGATTTGCTGGCCGAGTTCGCGGAAGTGAAAGTTCACGATCTACCCGCCAAAACTGTCACTAAATCAGTGAGTTATAAAGCACCCAATGTATTGAAACAAATAACTTTAAAACAGGACCTTTTCCAACCGTTCACTGTTTATAAAGCTTTAGCATTGTTCACCTTTATGAACAGTCAATAGTAAAAAAAGGACTGTATTTATTTAGGAATAGAGCCATGTGTTACGTGAAAAAATAAAATAGATGAAATTGTTTATTGTTGTTTGTATTTTTCTATGCAGGTTCAGGAATGTGGAGAACAAGTGAAGAAGACTTTGATGGAGGTTGTAGATGGTTTCTGCTTCAAAGACCAGGCAAAGTCATTGTCTAGTGATCCAGGAAAGGGTATTTATAATTTTATGTACATATGTACATTTTGATGCAATAAATGACAATGAAATCAATTTTATGAGAACAGATGCTAGTACATTATAAAGGCCTAGCACATCCGTTTTATTGATGATAACATCCAGAAAATACATGTGATATTATGCTGTTGACAACAGAATACACTCACAAGAGCAACATTGAAGACTTGTAAACATGATATTTCAGTCACCTGGGAAACCTGTCGCCTCACACATCAAGAAATGTACTTCGAGTTAAAACTAATGATCTGCCTCATATTACACCAACATGTCAATGTGATGTGAATTTGTACACATGAGCTTATGACAGTACATGTGAAAATACCAATATGAGAGCTATCATGCCTTTCATTGGACAATTCAGAACTCGAAAATGTAGAACGCTGCAGTTACATATAGTTATCTACTAGCTCACAATAAGAGTCAACAGATCATAATCCACAACATATATTTACACACACAAAAGCATAAATTGTTGATTACACTGCTATTGTATTTTACCAATTTTGACAATAAGCAGACATACTCATTAATTATCACTCTCATACAATGTACATACATACATTCACATTCCGACAGCCTAAATATATATTGTGTATAAGGCCTACAAAAAATAATTTTGTTTCTCGTCCTCCTAACTGAGTAGACTTTTGTATTTTTTATTTTGCGAAAAATACCGTCCTCAGCTCAAGATAAAATTGAGTAGGGAGGCACTTTTTATTTTTTATTTTTGGTGGGACGACATTTCACACACATCAAAATCAATTTGATTTATTGATTGATTGAAAAAACACTTGCACACAGACGCATTCTATGGAGCGTTTTTAGGGTCAATATTCATTGACATGCATTGTAGATTTTCTTGTTGTGATTGATTATTTCAATCGCAAAATTCTTTATTCCACATTACTATTTCTAAACTTTCTGTGTCGAATTTACATATTCCTACTGCATTGTTCTAACTTCCATCTCCTTGCTGCTTACTTCCAAGTTCTCACTGGTACTTTCTCAAGGCTTGATTCATCATGCCAAATTCTAACACCTTTGTTCATGCAAACCATCAAATAACAAATAGCATCTGGCACAATGCATATGAAACTTCGCACATTTC
The DNA here is from genome assembly GCA_949152475.1 of Terebella lapidaria. NCBI lineage: Eukaryota > Metazoa > Annelida > Polychaeta > Terebellida > Terebellidae > Terebella > Terebella lapidaria. The sequence goes on from OX424560.1 coordinate 33,475,366, forward strand.
ATTTAGAATAAAGCACATCGCACGAAGAACAAAGCACAATGAATGAAGCATTTCATGTGTCAAAATTACTACTGCACTATTATGATGACGGACGGCGCTGCGGGTCGAGTGGCCACATTGTGAATGAGAAACAGAAGACTCCCGAATGAAAGAAAAACCTTGGTTTGATGGACCGCTGGTCCGATGCTGTATTTTTAGCTTACCGGCCCATGGCCCGATAAGCTATTGGCGTGGTTTTTCGTCCGTCGTCCGTCCCGGAAAACTTCCGGGGTTTAGGGGCTTGAAAAATCTGAAAATAGCCCAACCCACTTTTTATGAGCAGACGTGTATTTAGGGGATAAATTTGGGGATAAGGGGCTCACACGGGAGATGAAATTTAACACGCTGAAAGCCCTTTAACCTAAACATTTGGTACGTTCGTCCGTCGTCCGTCCGGCAAATAACTTTTTTTTTGCCTTGATGAATTTTTAAAAAAAAATTACTGAAACATTCCTTGGGCTAATACACTGAGACGTTTTGTTTTCGTTTATTTTTTCAATCGTTTTTGCCGATTTGGCGGCCATTTTTTATGAAAAGTGGCTAATTTTGGACTTTTATGGCCTTTTTCTCGAAAACTGTCTGATCAGTTTGAGATTTTTGTTTCAAGACATCTCCCTCATGCACATCAATTGGCAAGTTTCATTGCCCGTGAATCGTCAGTCTGCGTGTGGCAGCCTTGTGGGACCCTTCAGCGGACCCCAGACCCCCGGCCCAAAGGTGCGGCTTCCCTTCTACAGTTTTTTTTACAAACTTTTCAAAAAATATTAATCGATAAATTTTTATTTCCAATTTATTCCCAGGATAGGGCACAATATTAATTCAGAACATAAGAAGGCTCTGACTTCTGGGCCCTTCACGAGGCCCCAGACTCCCAGCTGAGATGGGTTCGTTTCGTTTCTATTCCTTGCATTTATTATAAAAAGCACTGGCTTCCGGGTCTCTTGAGTGGCCCCAGTAACCCCACTGGACAGGCAAGAAGTGGGATTTATACCCAGGAGATACCAAGAAGCTATACCATAGGACATAAAAATGGATTTGGATTCTGGGGCCCTTGAGCGGGCCCCAGACCCCACGCCGTATAATGTTGGACCCCCCTCTTTCCGAAATCCTGGTCCCGCCCCTGGAATCACTGTACCGCTCTTAGTTTCATGTATTTCGAATACTCAATTTGGCGGAAAATACAAAAACACGTTTTAACATGTTTATTGTGAACCAAACACTTGTATTGTATATAATACTGAAAAGTGTCACCATTATTGGCAAGTAATTGAAAATAGATATGCATGCCAGTATCTGTATACATAAGGAACAACATATTGTATTCTCTGACTTATGTTGGAAGAACTTCACATACAATTTATACTAGCCCTTTGATCATTTATCTATGAAAATTAGTTGAATTTTCACTTGCATATATTTTATGGTTTATGTCAAATTACAACTGAATGCATACCAGTGTACAGTATAAATATTTGATTACAAAACTGGTTGTACTTGTAGGCATAACTGTTGAGTTTTCAAGGGTAATATGTACCCAAAATAGGGCTAGAATGCACCAGCAAACGCCAAAAAGCATTTGGCTTTTGAGCGGGACCCCTTGAGCGGGCCCCAGACCCCCACCACTTGGGACTCGCTGCGCTCGTGCCTCGTTTCGCGAGTACCATACATTCAATTTAATTCTTGTGTCCCCCCCCCTTCTGGGATTTCTAGATACGCCCCTGATACTAGTGTATCTACTGTACTGTCACGAGTTGGAATCGTGCCAAATTAACGGCATGAAGAAATTATGATCGGAGAGATCATCATATTTAGCCTTGAAAAAGATAGCCACCAGTTTCCTGAGAATTTTTTTTCACATCTCAATTATCACTGTCCGTTCTCAAGTTATGACCATTTTGTGTATGCTAATTTTAGGTCTATGTCATGATAATATTTGCACCCAATTAGCAACAGTGTATTATATTATAATGAGAATTCATGACGTCACATCGAAAATTGATTTTAATGAGCAAAGAAATCTTATTAATAGGCTCATATTAATCATCTCTCACTAGACTCACTATTCTTTAATTTACAGGGCAGGGTGCGGGAATTCATCGGGGTCTGTGCTCAGCTGTTGGTCGCGCCAAAAATTCCCGTGACCAATGATAAGGGAGGTCTTAGTATCTCATACATCATAGGGCTACGTGCGGCCAGCGCCTCCTGTCGTCATAATGTTGCAGTAGTAATTTTGTCCACAACAATTACTACTGTATTATTATGACGACAGGCGGCGCTAACCGCCGAGTGCTTCGTTCGTTGTGCGTTGTTCATCATGCGATATGCTATATTCTAAATGCAATGTGCTAAGTTCCATATGCATTGTGCCAGATGCGATTTGTTTTTGATAGTTTGCATGGCCAAAGGTGTTAGAATTTGACATGATGAATTAAGCATTGAGAAAGTATTAGTGAGAACTTGGAAGTATGCAGCAAGGAGATGGAAGTTAGAACTATGCAGTAAGAATATGTAAATTCGACACAGAAAGTTTAGAAATAGTGATGTGGAATAAAGAATTTTGCGGTTGAAACAATCATTCACAACAAGAAAATCTACAAAGCATGTCAATGAATATTGACCCTAAAAACGCTCCATAGCATTCAAGGCCAATTAAATCAAGCCTTCAGAATTGAAAACATGTGTAACACATGACTTTAATGACTTCATTTCTAAAGGCTCGATTTATTTGGGCTTGAAACCTCTTGGTCGGGCACCTTGGCACTACTGGGATGCCATCATCCTGGCGGTCAGCACAGACAGGATGATTCTGTGTATTAGTGGTAATATTATCAAAAACCGTCAGTTGATAATATATTTCAATGATGAGGAGCTGTGGAGAACTGTTCTATCAGTTAATATGTCCATTGAAGTATTCATGAGGAATATAGTAGATCAATTCTTGATAACAATGTATTATTACATAAACGTAACCACATAGAATAACTGTTTTTGAAAACTGGTTGCGTCTTTGTCTCTTTTGGCGGAGAGTGAAAACAAGGAGGTAAGTTAAATATTCGCCTAAGTTGCATGCAGTTATTCGGTGTCTCGATCATTCACTATCCTCAAAATAGGGGCGGGAACACTTTTTATTTTTTATTTGAGAATCGCAAATAAAAAAATCCGGGAGGCTGCTTTTGAACACAGGCAGGCGGGGACGAGAAACAGAAAATTAAATTTTTTAGGCCTAACCATGGACATGTTGACTACTATTTTTTAGTTTTGTATATTTTCTGATTTGCTTGACTTTCAGTTTCACAATTCAGCACTTTGCTGAAGGCCCAGCTGGAAAGCTGCGTGGTGATGAAGTCGCAAGTGAAGGGGGTGAACAGGGAAGCCTCACAGACCAAGTTCTGCGAGTTGATGGCAAGTGGTCTTCCCGAACTGACTGCTGTGTCTGGAGATCATAGGCTCACAACATGGATCTCCATGAGTGTGTTCATCCAGTGTCACTCTCTCCATGGAGGAGGCAGATGTATCACAATTTACATCGGAGGTTTCGTGTGCTGCAAATTGAAAAAGCGAAGTAAATGTCAAAGTTACACAGATGCTATACAGACATTGATTAGTGACCAGCAGCCAGACCCGGAAACTCTTATAGCCGCCAAGTCAAGGGGAAGATTGACAAATCTGACAAAGGATGGACAGTGTATTTTTGTCGAATTACAAACTTTGTTTCAAGTCATATTTCCGCCATCAGTGCACCATGTACGGGTTACAGAGTACAAAATTGCATGCATTAACAACATCATCGTTCAAGATTGTTTTCACAGTGCCACAGATCACGTCAGCAGCGAATCCAAGGATGACGTTCTGTCTGATATCATTTTGCTATATTTTAAAGTCAGAGTCAACCAAAAATGCAAAAAAATAATAGAGAACATAAGGAGCAAGAAGCGTATATCTAAACAGGAAAAGGCCTTGCATAGTAAGTTGGCGAAATAAACAGTTGCCCCTTTCGAATTGTTGTTTGTTTTGAGATTGTCATAGCAATCATACTTAATATGTGTATGGATTGGTAAGTTATTTTGTACCAATAAATATATTTGATTACATGTACTAGTAAATTTAGTCTGTGGTAATTTGGTTTCTGGTTTCTAAAAGATACATATATGCCAAACCAATTTTGATGCACAATAAAAAGAAATTCATACATATTTGACTACCTTCGAGTGTCGTCTGATCTTTGGCAAGGGTGTGTTATCGACTATGACCTTGTTGGTAGAACGCTTGCCTCGTATATTGCATTTGGGCATGATGGAAAGTGTCAAGGTCCTCTGTAGACGCAGTTTGTTTTCTTGATAGCTGTGGAATTATTTCAGGTTATTTTTACTAACCTGTTTCAAATGCACATGTTTTTTTTTAAAAAACAACACAACTGATTCAAACAGATACCATCTGAATTTATTTTTTTCACGATAATATTCACCCGAAAGTCCACAAAGTTGGGTTTTCTGCACGAACGCCGAGACTGCGATGCCGACCAGAATGTTCCTCCAGTGGATCCTGGCACAACCGATTTGTCAGAACCACTTTCATTCCAGATTGAAGCAAGTACCGGGTCGCTTCAATAACTGATTTCACTGTTGAAAGACAAACATATATGTGAGAGGACATCTTCAAAGTTTGGATTTTGGACACTTTTTTTCAAAACTAGAATACAGCTTACACAAATACAAGTATTGATCTCAATTCATAGGCTACAATTGCAAGTGCACAATGTTACCAAACATAACTCGCATGCAATGTGTGTGTTTCTGGAAACTACAATATTTTACTGCTAGGCTTGTCGTAAAACTAGATGCTCTTCGGTTGCCAAAGATCGACTGGGTGTGTCCCCTTATTGCCCCATCATCCCTGTCACCCGAAATACGTTCATACAGACAAAATGTAAAGTCCAGTGCATCAATGTAGGTATCAATCTATTACCACAAATGAAAAATGTTATATATATAAACTTTTCACCTGTAGTTTTCAGGCCTTCATAAGTCTGATCAGTTAGGAACATTTTCTTCCTTTCTGCTGAAGTGTGTCCCTCTCTTGCGTCGGTAGCTGCCCTCCAGTTTTCCAGGTACCCCAGGAAGTCCACGGCCAGAAACTACCACACATACAATTACATGCATCACACTTTCTGAGGAAATACATGATAGCTGCAAATACATCATAAACATTGAATTCAAGGTTCATCAATTGCCTTTCTATGAATACTTCACCTGAATCTGTCGTCATCAGTACTGGTGTATGGAGCCAAATATTTATTGTTCTTCCTGGTTCCCTCTTGCATTGACCTGCAATTTCAGAAATTCATACAATGTTCATGACGAAAAAACTCATGACGAAAAACACGCCAAAAACCATAATCTATGTCAAAGTTGACACTGAAACAAAAATCACCTTGTGTTGAGACAGTCAAGAAACTTGTCCATCAGCAAAAATAAACTTTGAAGTTTCTTTGCAATCATCTCCTCCAAAGGTTCGCATCACTGATCCTACAGAATTGCTCAGGACCTTAAAGAAAATTCTCAAATGAGCAGTGTGTACTTGTGTATTTGATTGATTTTGTAAATGATAAATAATTGTCATCTACTATTTCAGTGACAGCTATATATATATATATATTCGTCAATTAGGCCTACATAAAAAAAGTTAATGAATATATTCAATAGGCTACCTGCGCAGCAAGGTATACCATCATGACAGACTGTGGGGTTGGGTATACATGTTCTGCGGTCAATTTTGTCCGGGTTATCTGCCTTGCGATATCTTGTTGATAAAGACGAACAACATGGGTCCACAGGATGTCTTGGTCGTTGTCCTATAAATAAATAGAAATCATACATTCAATGATGAATGAAGGTGTGAAGGTTTTTATATAGCACCTTTCCAGAAACATGCTCAAAGCGCTTCACAATTATTACCCCCGATATGACCAGGAACCACTTTCCGACTCCCTGGGGTCCATAGACAATCACCTATTTGTCAGAGACTTATTGCTGCCATATTGGCGCAAGGTGACTAGGACACACGTACAATTGCCAACACTGCCAATCGGGTACTCAATTATACGACTGAGTGAACCGAGACACACTGTGGTACACACCTTGCCCAAGGGTGCTAGACAGCCAACACAGCAGCGCCAGCGCCGCGGCTCGAACCAACAACCTGCTGGTCACGAGACGAGCGCCTTAACTGACTGCGCCAACTGCCCCCATTTTAACTAAATAGTGAACATTTTCTAAATAACATGAAGAATGCATATATGTAGTCTGATTATTAAAACTGACCTTCAAATCGCAGACGCATTCTAGCAATCCAATGGCCCTCTACAATAATGTGAACATCTCGTCCGCTGTTGCAGTCCTTGTGGGAAAGTATCCAAGACTAGATTTGATGTTGGACGTAATCCCAACTACCATGAATACCAGTGCATGAGTTGCTAGGTGGCCATCCTTGGAAGACTTGTCATTCCAACAAGACCTGTCGATGAATCCCACTAGTTCGCCAGTTGTGCGATCATAGACGAGGTCAGATTTTATGGATATCTCATCGTGCATCAAGCCCACCCATCGTTCTTCTGGATTAAGGTCCTCGGTCATCTTCTTCAACTCCAGGAAAGCTTCAAGTTGGAAACCAGATGACGGGTGAAGGACATTGGTATAGTTACGAAGGGTTGATTCAGTGGGCAGACGAATGACGCCAACTTGACGCAGAGATCTGTAGGTGGACGGACTCTGGCTATGCAGAAGGATGGCAAGCCGCACCATCATCGGATGCCATCTCATACCTCCCGCTTTTCTTGAGAAAGCCTTCTTCTGTTCACTCCAGAACATCTCGATGAAGGAGTCCTTTTCAGTTTCTTCCATGATAGCACTTCATCTGAAACATGTTCCTGTTTCAGCTGAGCGCTTCACAGCACGTGCTTTCTCCAGCCTCTCGAGCTTCAAGGCATTAGCGATGCGAGTCCTCGACACCCTAGACAGCGGTGCATACGTCCTTAGGTCCTTCGCTTCTGAGGAAACACGTCGCAGATGTTTCTTCAAGACAAGTGTCTTACAGTAGGCACACTCAGAACAGAGTTCTCCAGTCTCTATACTCTCCAGCCACGAGTGGGAGCGAATCGTGGTAGAGCACGTCATGCCGTTGATACCTTTTTGATATGTGACATGAAGGAAGTACTTGGGCGAGTCAGCCTGACTGTTGTCCTCTGAACTGCTCCTCTGTGGTGGTGGTAGTTCTGCATACCGCTGCAGCTTGGGATCAGTGATTCCGGGACAGGGTGTAAGCACAGGGACCTTTGGATCATCGATGGTCTCCGGGACATGACGATCAACCTGTGACAAAGTAGGAAGTAAAAAAAAAAACTCCGTTCAGAAAATAGTACAAAATTCATCATGTCATGTCATCAATGTGCTTTCGAAATTATCAACTGGTGACGACACTGACGAGAAAATCCTCTTGAATTCCTCTTGGATTATATGTATTTTTGGAAAGTTTTTGTAATGGCATTAAACAGCATTTGATCAATCACCTAAATGGAAACAAAATCACTGAAAGATGAACATCAACAAATTTTGTGGAACCTGTAACTCTGTAACTGAAATTAGGCGTTAGGCGTTCTATAAGTTTAAGGACAAATGATGTTCCTAGCATTTTGAAAACAAAACAAACTTATGCATAGCTCTCTAGGTGCTGTAGCTTAATGGACACAACAGACCAATACATGTACACAATACACTGAAACAAAAATCACCTTGTGTTGAGACAGTCAAGAAACTTGTCCATCAGCAAAAATAAACTTTGAAGTTTCTTTGCAATCATCTCCAAAGGTTCGCATCACTGATCCTACAGAATTGCTCAGGACCTCAAAGAAAATTCTCAAATGAGCAGTGTGTACTTGTGTATTTGATTGATTTTGTAAATGATAAATAATTGTTATCTACTATTTCAGTGACAGCTATATATATATATATATTCGTCAATTAGGCCTACATAAAAAAAGTTAATGAATATATTCAATAGGCTACCTGCGCAGCAAGGTATACCCTCATGACAGACTGTGGGGTTGGGTATACATGTTCTGCGGTCAATTTTGTCCGGGTTATCTGCCTTGCGGTATCTTGTTGATAAAGACGAACAACATGGGTCCACACGATGTCTTGGTCGTTGTCCTATAAATAAATAAAAATCATACATTCAATGATGAATGAAGGTGTGAAGGTTTTTATATAGCACCTTTCCAGAAAGCTGCTCAAAGCGCTTCACAATTATCACCCCCGATATGGCCAGGAACCACTTTCCGACTCCCTGGGGTCCATAGACAATCACCTATTTGTCAGAGACTTATTGCTGCCATATTGGCGCAAGGTGACTAGGACACACGTACAATTGCCAACACTGCCAATCGGGTACTCAATTATACGACTGAGTGAACCGAGACACACTGTGGTACACACCTTGCACAAGGGTGCTAGACAGCCAACACAGCATCGCCAGCGCCGCGGCTCGAACCAACAACTTGGTGGTCATGAGACGAGCGCCTTAACTGACTGCGCCAACTGCCCCCATTTTAACTAAATAGTGAACATTTTCTGAATAACATGAAAAATGCATATACATGTATGTAGTCTGATTATTAAAACTAACCTTCAAATCACAGACGCATTCTAGCAATCCAATGGCCCTCCACAATAATGTGAACATCTCGTCCGCTGTTGCAGTCCTTGTGGGAAAGTATCCAAGACTAGATTTGATGTTGGACGTAATCCCAACTGCCATGAATACCAGTGCATGAGTTGCTAGGTGGCCATCCTTGGAAGACTTGTCATTCCAACAAGAACTGTCGATGAATCCCACAAGTTCGCCAGTTGTGCGATCGTAGACGAGGTCAGATTTTATGGAAATCTCATCGTGCATCAAGCACACCCATCGTTCCTCTGGATTAAGGTTCTCGGTCATCTTCTTCAACTCCAGGAAAACTTCAAGTTGGAAATCAGATGACGGGTGAAGGACATTGGTATAGTTAAGAAGGGTTGATTCAGTGGGCAGACGAATGACGCCAACTTGACGCAGAGATTTGTAGGTGGACGGACTCTGGCTGTGCAGAAGGATGGCAAGCCGCACCATCATCGTATGCCATCTCATACCTCCCGCTTTTCTTGAGAAAGCCTTCTTCTGTTCACTCCAGAACATCTCGATGAAGGAGTCCTTTTCAGTTTATTCCATAATAGCAATTAATCTGAAACATGTTCCTGTTTCAGCTGAGCGCGAACCTCTTGGAGCTGCTTCACAGCACGTGCTTTCTCCAGCCTCTCGAGATTCAAGGCATTAGCGATGCGAGTCCTCGACACCCTAGACAGCGGTGCATACGTCCTTAGGTCCTTCGCTTCTGAGGAAACACGTCGCAGATGTTTCTTCAAGACAAGTGTCTTACAGTAGGCACACTCAGAACCGAGTTCTCCAGTCTCTATACTCTCCAGCCACGAGTGGGAGCGAATCGTGGTAGAGCACGTCATGCCGTTGATACCTTTTTGATATGTGACATGAAGGAAGTACTTGGGCGAGTCAGCCTGACTGTTTTCCTCTGAACTGCTCTTCTGTGGTAGTGGTAGTTCTGCATACCGCTGCAGCTTGGGATCAGTGATTCCGGGACAGGGTATAAGCACATGGACCTTTGGTTCATCGATGGTCTCCGGTACATGACGATCAACCTGTGACAAAGTAGGAAGTAAAAAAAAAACTCCGTTCAGAAAATAGTACAAAATTCATCATGTCATGTCATCAATGTGCTTTCGAAATTATCAACTGGTGACGACACTGACGAGAAAATCCTCTTGAATTCCTCTTGGATTATATGTATTTTTGGAAAGTTTTTGTAATGGCATTAAACAGCATTTGATCAATCACCTAAATGGAAACAAAATCACTGAAAGATGAACATCAACAAATTTTGTGGAACCTGTAACTCTGTAACTGAAATTAGGCGTTAGGCGTTCTATAAGTTTAAGGACAAATGAAGTTCCTAGCATTTTGAAAACAAAACAAACTTATGCATAGCTCTCTAGGTGCTGTAGCTTAATGGACACAACATACCAATACATGTAAATTTCATATCAGTAGACAATAAGGTCAAGTCATAGTCTTCATTTAACAAATTTATGTCCATGTACACACGCAACTCCTACAACAGCTGTACAAAGGTACTAGATACCAAGGCCTAATGATGCCTTGGAGGCATTACGATGTAGAGACTAACCTATAACATTCATAAAATCATGAACACATCTGTTTTTGAGATACCTAACAAACAAACTCAGAACACAAATTCGGGTCCGAGAAATTCGGGACCGTTTCCGAGATATCAACAAAAACGAAAAAAACAATTAACTTCCAGGTCAAGTCCAAGTTCATCCTCAATACCCAAAAGACATGTTTGTCTAGGGCGACGAGTCCGAAAATAACGTCCGTTTCGCTCTACGGCACACCGTTTCCGAGATACTGGTATTGACGAAAACGAAAAATGCTGACTCAGCGAAAAAATATATGGTCAAGGTCAAAAGTCATCCATAATACCCCTTAGACAAGTTTGTCTAGAGCGACGAGTCCGAAATTAAAGTCTGTTTCGCTCTACGACGCACTGTTTCCGAGATATGTAGAAAACATCAAAGATAACTTGGCGAAAACTCTCCCGACCTTTAGGTCGAAGGTTGTTTGACAGATTGATCCCAAAATCAATAGGGTTCTTTCCAAAAAAATCAATAGGGTTTTTCCCTGTGGGTATATGAACCTCCTCAAGCTCCATTTCAGCCTCATGGACCTCACAAACCTCGGATCCAGCCGAGAAACAATAAGGTTCCTACAGATAATATGTGAAAATTTGGCGAAGATACATCGAGGCAAACTGAAGTTATCGTTCGGAAACCAAAACGGCAGGAAAAAAAAATTCTGCGAAAACCATAAAGGCATTTCTTCCGAAATGCCTTAATAAACTAAACTGACAATGACTCATCGGAACATGGATCGGGTAAGCTGAAAATGTTCAGCCTATTTTAATCATACATGTACATTTCTTAATGTACAGGGAAATTCACTGAACAGATTTTGAGCGACATTACTTTTGGACCAAAGTTCCATTAGGGTGAAAAAAGGAAGACACGGGGGCTTCGCAAACACAGACACATGTGTCAATCCATCCCAATAGCTCTAAAGTTTTCAGCTACATCAACCAACCAACATCAAACTTCCAATTCTCTGTATAGTCTCACAGGAGGCTTCTGGGTGGTGGTTTTAGTGTTTCAATAGATTTCTTTTCCATAAATCTAGTTGGTAGGCTACCAACAATCAACTGCCTGCGTCCACTCGGTTCTATTTTTACATTTGAACATTTTTGTGGCAAACATGTATCTTCAAGTTCATGACATATATCTTCAAAACGCAGTGAATTTTCAATGAGCGCCATGCTTGAAATTTGATTCCACTATTTGGATACCCATACATTCTGGCAGGATACTTACGAACAAGAAAACATGAATCTTCAAAATGGCGTGAGCAAATGAAAGCTGATCCAGGCTTGAACCCTTTGTCACACCTCGCCACTTTCGCCACCATGGCAGTATGCCAGTCACGATCAGTCACTGTAGATGAAGAAAAAAATCCTATAAAATAAGCATTTACAAGCATTACATCTTGTGACAAATTCTGATTTATGAATGAGTTCAACGTCACAGTTCATCTCAAACATTTAAACATGTACTAACGTTTGTTTGGAATGCGATGAAATGACAGTCCACGACATCGCTTTTGTGTTGCACTGCAGCCGACCAAGCAACAAAACTTAGTCATGTCTCGGACTTGCAGAATCCCCACACCTTATGAGGAAAAGATATAGTTTTAACGAATATTTGTCACTGGTTTACATTACACACTCTTCACGATATTAACCCTTAATAAATAGGAACAAATGGTTCGACATCAAGTGTCAGCCCAAACCAATTCAGCTCCATAACCAATTTAGGGGCAACCCTTGGGCTTATATGTATCTTTTATTCAAGCATGTGAGCCTGAATTGACAATAATCATGAATCTAAGGTCATCAGCTGGTCATACATTTAATATATAGAGCCAATGTGAAATGCCGTGCCACTGAGGTACGACCGTGCGACACTGCGAGTGCTTACCAGGAGTCTAGACCACACGATGATCTAGTCGGGCGAGTTGAATTGATTTTTAATTTTTTTGTTACTAGATCTAGTTTATGAAGATGTTTTCAAATATACGCTAGACTATTTTAGAATTTATTATTCACTACTTACCAGGATCTTCTATCGTTTAAACTGAAGAAATCTCTCTATACTACACTGTGTAGGCCTAGTGTGTTATGTCCGTTGACAAGCTGTCAAAACAAACGGAAGTTAGCCATTCCTCTCCCCCCTCGCGCATGCGCGCCGCAAGCTAAACCCGCGAAATTCAAAGTTGGCGGTCCATGGGTTATATGTCTATGACCTAAACTTATCATTTGTTAAAGTTTTTTTCAAAATGTTGATCACACTCGTTTGTCACGGTTTATGGTTATTGAAAGTTACAGTCACAGATTCAATTATCTTAATGACCAGCAGGAAATCAGTTGTTTCCATTACATGAGAATACTAGTTTATATATGCAAATAAATAGCATTGAATAGCCATTGGCCATGTTCAGGTAAGTTAATAATGTTAGTTTCAGAACATGCTAGCGGCGACAATTATTATACATTGTATACCTAACACATGTGTTACATACATGTAAATGAACTGTACCAACATAATAAAACTGTACTGGCAATATCACACCATGCATAGGAAGACTGCGTGAGATTTATCACGTCACAAACTTGGTTAATGACCTGCGATATAATAATTTTACATGTGTAACAGGTCTCCACAAAGACCTACTACAAGCGATATGTTGCATGTCATGAGTCGTTTCGTACAGCAGCGATGCTAGGGCTTGACTCCTATCTTCCTAGGGATGTTGAATCCTTCACACAATCCATTCGCCCATAAAGCGCTATAAATATAGAAGGTGGCATGCTCAGAAGCTGTAAAAGTCTCCACTTTACCGGACAACACTTCCTGTTGTAAAAACTAAAGTGTCATGTCATTCTGTAGTTCTTGACAATATGCAACTCGATGTCATATATCAGTATGTAACCTGTGTATTTCCCGCCTCAATATCACAAGGTCTATAGCCCGCCAGTAATTAACCAATTAGCGCATAGGAAATATCACATGACCACAAATTGCCGCGCATATACGTCAGTTCAACTTCAGATCTCACAGTGAACGGTTCTAAGACTGAATATCATTTATCGTGAAAGCATTGACGGAAACATATACAATCAATACCGTTTATAGATATATTACAAGGATAATCAAGATCTACACCTGTAAGTAATAATATATATAGGTTATGATAAAGTAGAATGTAGTTGGTCCTGCACAATATATAGTAAGACTACTTAAAGGTGGAATACCGTGTTCCGAATCTCTCGATTATTGTTGCAATGGAATTAAAGGGTCCGTGCAATTGTAGGTGTGAGAGAGCCGTCGCTGTTGTGTGGAGTCGAGGGTGCACCAGGCTTGTCGGGGGTAGGTATTCCGTATCTCACAGGTTCAAATACTATATTGTGTTAGGTGTAATAACTGTAATTCTATAATGGTTATTTCGTGTATTCGTGTCTAGAATTATATACCTTCTACTAGTATTATTGCTATGATCATATTTGAGTGTCTAGTAAATATCATTATCATCATCATTTCATTTCTAATTGTATAAATCACAATCGTGTTTATATGTCTGTCATTCCCACTGTTTTTACACTGTATGTATATTTCTCAGGTACCCTTTGGGTTACAATAAACTTTTGAAGCGGCTGATTGAGTTGTTGGGTGAACCTTGCCCCTCGGGCTACAAGTACATAAGGTGGTAGCCATTGAGGAAGCCCCTTCCATCGTGGGTCGTTTAAATTTCCTTTTCAAGATAACACGGACACGCTGCAGGCGGTACATGTACATAAATGCGAGTGTCTGTATCACACATTCGATAATTTTGTATGTCAATAAAAATATTACAATTAACAAAACATGCGTGTTTACAGGATAATATTTGTATCGCTCTGATCATTGGTGATTCAGTAACATTTTACACATTGATTGCGCTTGATGACGCCAGCGTGGCTCCGGATATACCTGTTTGGTCGGGATCGGGTGTTGGTCTCAAAACGTTTCAAAATAGTTCAATTTACTAGTCTAGTATCATCATATTATTTGTTGCATGACAATACTGAATGTAATATGATATGTTGTAACATAATAATCATACATATAATCATATAGACAAACATGATAAAAAATACGTTTTAGCTACTGCTTGGATACTCTAGAAAAATCAGAATTTTCCAGGAGAAATTCACAACACAGAATAACATCATAGTCATATTTACTATATTGACACTAAAATAAACTAACCCTGTCACGTTCCATGAATCAGAATTTCTCAGAATGAACACAACAAAAAGTGCCGGCTTTTGTCTGGATGTTACTATAATATGTTAACGACCTCACACAACCTCATCTCTGTCGTATATAATCACCAAGTATATGTTTGTATAGTGACTTGCTGGTATAATATCTGTTCACTGAACTCATTAATTCACCTTTAAATTGGATTAAAATTCCCACCAAATCTGCCACGAACACCATCTATGTCATATTATTGTCGTCTCTTCTACGAGACATTTGCAAAAGTCAGATCGATTTTGACATAAAGATAGGAATGAATCTATTCGTTCATTTTCAAATTCCTCAATAATTGTATCCGTCTGTATCTTCATTTTGTTTATTACTTTCGATAAACTAAAACAAAATTCACAGCGAATTCGTATGTAGCTCACGAAGGGATTAACCAGATCCATGACTTTCCTCATGGTCTTTCCAAGACGCCAGCGACGTCGTCCGCTCAGCACTGAATTTATGGGGTACACGTCCAGTTCTGGTGTCGGCCTGTATGTTATTAGATAACAAACCAGACAGAAACAATGATTGTTAAGCCAGACATATTTCCAATTGACCCCTGATAACAATGCGAAAAGCACGGACGAGTGCCTAACGATACATCGGGCCAGCATAAATTCTGATGGTTGTTGTCACAGAGAATGCCTTCAACAAAGAAATGTTTTGCAGTGAGACACCTTATTAATAATAATAATAATAATGTACTCCACTTGATGCATTATATTAGTTGTATGCATTTACAGTGTGATATTTCATTCCAATGTACAGGTGCTAATATACAGTATCACTGCGCATTTTGTTGTAATGCATTGATAAAATATAACCATATGATTATAACTAACTCCAACAAGAGATCAACGAGAGTCATTTGAAGATAATAATAAATTGAATTGTCATTTTCTTGGAAAATGATGTGTAGGCATGGTTTTGACCATTTAAAGTCCATGAGTATTGCATTCTGCAGTGCTTTGTCCGAATACCAATATGCGAATCCCTTTGTGCGGGAGATTATATTCGCCATGAAGCACGCATCGGTTAATCTTGTCATTTGCTGAATAAACAAATTATATTGACAACACCTTTTACACTTATTGAACATCAAATTTGTTGAATTATACTTTCCAATCCCCGTCATAAAAAATATGTGCACTACGATGATGGAAAAAATTTACCTGAATAATTGAGCTGAATTAGTGAAAAAAATATATAAGTATTAGATAATGGGCGAGACGCAGGTCATCATTAGAAACGAATAAATCTGAATGAGATTATTCAACAAAAATAATAAACTCTGTAAAACAATACAAGCATCCATTAATGGAGCATGATAACCTATGGTGATTTGAGCATTAAAAAAATAAAGTAAAGTGTGCTATGCAAATAATGAACATTAGCATATTTACACAAATACGATGTTTTTTAAACAGCAGAAGTTTCTTCCAGTTTCGCGTTACATGTTACTGGCAGTTGTTACATGCCTATGTAGGTGTACTGGCGATATCAAACCATTTTAAAAAGAACTGCCTGCGTTTTTGTACATTACAACGCCATTAAACAATGTACTCGCGATATAAAACCATTTTAAAAAGCGCCTGCGTGTTTGTACATTACAACGCTTTTGAACCACCCGCTATATGTAGTACTTCATATCAGCGAGGTTCAGATCTGACTCATATTTTCCTCGGGACGATGAGTCCTCCGTACAATCCATTCGCCGATGAAGTCTTATAAATATAGATTGTGGCGTGCTGAGAAGCTGTAAAAGTCTCCACTTCAGCCAACAACACTTCCTGTTGTAAAAATGTACATTTGGTCAATATATCAGAACATCAAAAGATACTGAGTAAGAAAATTGTTTATTTAGTAGTGATTCAATGTGTCATTTTCTTTCAGATTTTTCTGCAGGTAACATGTAAAGCCACACTAGTGTCATCCGGGACAGACAGTGTGTGAAGTATAGTTGTTTCTACTGTACACCTGATAGAATTAGTATACACGTGCATGGATGTGTTATGATTGTACACTGAATATAGCAACATCACAGACGAATGAATCATACTATGAAGACCATCCTCCATGCCACAGAATCAATCTACAATAAGTATTCCCGTGTTCACCTTCCTGGCACTAGACAAAGTCAAACCTGTCACATTACATGAATCAGAATTTCTTGGAAGTATACACGACAAACATACCGTCTCTGTCCAGAGGTTATTCTATGATGTCCAACAACCTCACACGATTCATCTCTAACACATTGACCTACAACCGGACTGCCCTCTAATCTATTTACACTTCAAAGAAAAAGACAAGCCATTGTAACTTACGTACAGTCAACAGATAGGATGTGTGTGTGCTTGAACACAACGTATGTATGTGTGTGTCTGTTAGTGTTTAATTATGTGTTTAATCACACCATATCGTCATGATTTGTCATTCCTAATTCTACAAACGGATCGCACAGCGGGTGTCACATGTGACTAAGTACTCAGTAGATGTTCAGTCCCCAGAAGCCCCTGATCTTCCACAATTTTGCGACTCCCCAGAAGCACCTGATCTTACACTAGTTTGCGACTCTCCAGAAGCACCTGATGTTCCACTATTTTGCGACTCCCCAGAAGCACCTGATCTTACACTAGTTTGCGACTATACTCAGACAATAAACCTCATTCATTAAACATATCCATTCCAGTTGGACATTGTGAACTGGGCCTGTCAACTCAGGCAGCAATAACTATGACAAACAGTCAGTTTATAATGTGAGTAACAAGATATTCGTGCACAAAATAAGATACCGTGCACACCATATGTTACCAAACGTTACATTGCTCTCCCATCAACGATTATTCTGCAAGTCAAGTACCTGCACTGAAGTTGGAGCCAATCTTTGAAAGTGGAATGATAATTTTTGAAGACCACTTGTCATTAATGGACATGACCAGTAGTTTCTGATGCAGCGCATTACGGACCATGTTTTTATATTGATGGTTCCTGGTAAGCCACCAGAGGCAATTATCACCTGAAACATCCGGAATCTCACATCAACTCTTGTTGCACATAATGACAGCATTTACATATATATTTAAATAAATCACATATAGAAATATTTTAACAAAATGATGAAAACCTTTTGTGCAGTGTTTTGAGTAAGTGCCTGTACAATCATCTGTTTACTGTGGTATTTCAATGTGTTGAAATTGATTTAACACAGTGGTTTTGTCTTGAACGTGCAGTGATAGGTGCACAATGAATCTGGAATGATTAACTATGCAATATAATTACTAATTTTAAGATGCCACTAAAAGCTCTTCAAAATCCAAATATTTCTTGGGAGGTTCAACTTTATAATAACATTACGATGGCTTCGCTGTATTGAACAAGCTGCTTTTGTCTCCATATAAGTTGGTGTGTACATTTGGTCCGACACTTGTAACCTCCTCAAAATCCAAGATGGCCGCCCTGGTCGATGTAATTCAAGTACTTATAATAACTTTGGTTCTGATCAATTGGGTGTTATTCTAGTAATATTAATACGTTTCTAACCGGTCGCAGTGGTGTGCAACGCATCACGGATAAGGTTATATATATAGTTATTGGAGACTGTCTTTATTATCACCAAGGCCCATATGAAACTGCATAGATGATTAGCATTGTAACTCGAATCAAATCCATTGAACATGCTTAATGAATACATTACATATCCCACAAACTATATTTGTAAGAATTTGATGCATAGGCATGATTTTAACCACCAATTATCATCAACATTCATGCAACTCTATGAAGTTCCAAAACTATGCAGAATAGCTACTCTTACTTGATACAAATTATCAACATAAAAACTCCATTAAGGCGGAGAATAAATTCGTCAGAAATCACGCATTGGTTAATTCAGGCATTTGTTGAATGGATAATAATTAAGAATCCCTCATTTTGGATTGTGGATTCAAAACCCCCTATTTTCTTTTCAGTATCAGAATGCTGATCAGATACTCTATAAAATAGGTCATTTTGAAGAGATAATATTCAAGAAATAACTAAATTTTCACGCCTCATTACCTCACTGTTTGTAGCGGACTACGTTAGGGCATGTATGTGTAGCGTTTTTACCCCCAGTTTGGCCTGTATGATGTATCTTCTAACGCCACATATCCCTCTTGGGAACCACAAGTTGGAGTGAGGGGTTTTCTCGGTCGTATAGTGAATCTTTTATTGCCCCTCTCGTTGTGTATTTTATTTTAATGGCAAAGTTGTTTATTTGCCCCGAGAAACTTGCTATCTGGCAGTCAGACAGCCAGGAACGCCCCAACTGTGGCAGAACAATATGGTGATCTTGTTTTTGTTGCACCAGGCACCACAATCACAAATCCATAGTACCGTGAATATGAATAAACTTGACCACGACTGATGTTCAATTCAATATATGATTTATATCGAAAATCACATGGCAATCACAACTCACAAAACAAACATGCATGCAATGAGTACAATGATAATAAAGTCAATGGCTCAGTGTCTCAGGTCTTGAGCATAAGTTATCAGTTATCAGTCTTGTCATTTGATCCCATGAAACACGACGGGGTTGCCTCTGTACACCCCGTCACTGGCGGGGTCACTCTTGTACACTGGCGGGGCCACTCCTGTGTACTGGCGGGGGACACCCCGTCACTCTGGTGGGGTCACTCCTGTGCACTGGCGGGGGACACCCCGTCACTCTGGTGGGGTCACTCCTGTGCACTGGCGGGGGACACCCCGTCACTCTGGCGGGGCCACTCCTGTGCACTGACGGGGGACACCCCGTCACTCTGGTGGGGTCACTCCTGTGCACTGGCGGGGGACACCCCGTCACTCTGGCGGGGTCCCTCCTCACACCCCGGCAGGTGTTGATGATAGCTGTGACGATGTAACCTCAGCACACCCCACCAGAACACGTTCTGAGAGGATATCGTTTTTCCGTCAGTGGATAGCAGAGTTCTGGAGTAGTCCCTGATAAAGATTATATGCCTGGACTGGACGACTTATTCGGACGCAATGGCGATGACACTGGCATACGTCAGTGGCACAGACACATATCAAAACACTGGCACATGTCAAAACACGGAAGGCACGAAAACTCACAGTTCTTGAGATCAGGATATTTCTTTGCAGCACCGATGAAAATGCTAACAGCGTCTCTTTTCTTCACTCTCTACAGCAGACATACAAAGTTGCTGAACTGGAGCACTGCAGCTGGTTCATGCGCCCAAGTTTCTGCAGCGCCCAGTGATATTCCCCTTTAAACGGTAGGATCCCTTCCCCTGCAGTTGGGCGTTCACTATTTGCCGATGAATCCCGAGTGGCTGCTCCGAATATTAATAGGTTGAATTTATTAGTGATCCCAACTGGTAATAGATGTCTGGCAGGGTCAGAGGTGGTCTCTGGATAGATGTTGCCGTCTGGCCCTCCAGACTGGACTACTCCCCGAATGTGGCGTTGCAGACACTTATATAAACTTTTGTCCCACTAGATGGCGCGCTGGTCACCCGTTCTTGCTTCTGATTGGCTGGCGCTGAATCCCCCTTTACATCCCAATCAAATCGGCGGGGTCAGTCCCGTCAAGCTGGCGGGGTCGGCCCCGTCACGATGGGAGGCCCCGTCACGATGCTCACTGCCCCAACAGATATCCCCCAATGTTGAGAGCCACTTTGCCCATATTTGCTATATATGTATATGTAGCTGCTTCCAGATTGGCATTCTTTATTGGTGGTAGTTTAAACATGCCATTCTGTCTGTGGAAATAAATTGGCATTACCACAAATCCCCACACGTTTCATAGAACATCCCAAGATTTATCACGGTATAAACTTTCCTAATGACTTGTTACATATTAATTTTACACTTGTAACAATTCTCGACAATGGACTACTACAAGCGATGTAATGCGTGTCATTAGTCGTTTCATGCCATCAGTGAGTGTAGTATTTCACTGTTATCTTCCTCGGGATGTCGGGTCCTTCATACAGTTTGTTATGTCATAAAACCCTATAGATGTATGACATGGCGTGCTACAAGCTATGAATGTTCCACTTCATAAGAAAACACTTCCTGTTCCTAAATTAATTTTTCATGTATGTTGAAGTTTCAGAAAATATGCCACTCGATGTCGTTTATCAAACATCAGGTGTTATTTGTGATCCAGTAAGTTCGTGAACTTGTCTGATTATTTCCATGCCGATTGTTCTTTTTCCTGTTTGAAAAAAATATAGCTCAAATGCCCGAGGTGCATGTAGTGGGCGGATAACGGAAAAGATGTTTACTTTTTGAAAGAAAGCATGCAAATTTGCATATAGAGGTTTTAGGGCATGCTGATTTCAAATCGATTAGGATACATTTGGTCCGACACTTGTAACCTCCTCAAAATCCAAGATGGCCGCCCTGGTCGATATAATTCAAGTATTTATAATAACTTTGGTTCTGATCACGCTATGAAGATAATTTTTGTATCTATATATATATATATGTTTTTGATGGTGCCGAATCCGATTCAGAGGTCATTTTACCTTTTGACAGCCATCTTTGGAACGAAAATCAATTATGGCCATCAAAATACCGTGAAACTGCTATAATTAAATTGTATGTGCGAGAATCACACAGCAAACGATCCAGAAAGATCTTAGAACTCATCCAAACAGGCCTTTGTTGAGTGCGTGAAACCTCTATATGCAAAATAAGACTTAAGGCTCCGGACAATCAGTAGCACCTCGACGATGAATGAATCGGATCTTGAAGTACACATTGTTAAAGGCGATTAGCAAAATTCAATTGCCCGTGGAGAGACACCAGAACTGTCTGGAGCACTCCATAGGGAGTAGTTCCTTGAACACTAAGTAGGAAAAAGGCTGAGGTCTATGATCACCCGCCAAATGATAATCAGCTTTTGAACCACAAACAGCCGACTGTAGGAACCGAGGAGATCCAAGGTACAGCCCCGTTGGCATGCCTCTCTAGCATTCCAACGATAAGGTGAATGAGAATCTGAAATCTCACTCCCGGAAGAGTGAGACGCGAGCACTATCATGGAAAGGGAGAGGACAGGACTATAACGGAATCGGGTCTTGTAACATCTGTAGAGGATCGTCGTTACAAGTTTTTCTTGGGATTCTGTATCCGAAACATGTGAGTTAGGCTGAAGACAGGCTCCCGCTGGAGATACATCCTTATGTAAGGGCCATGGGAGCATCGGAAGCACACCCAAATCGAGACACCTGGTGAGGAGCCAGAGCCGCCGCCACCATGCCCTTGAAGCTTGGGGGTCAAATTCGAGGTGTTGTCACATTCCTGACATGACTGTTCGGGATGGTGGTTCTTTTTTGGGACGGTGTCTTGAATTTGGGAGCGGAAATCGGAGACGAATACTTCTTAGCAATGTGCAGTTCACCTAATTTTGCCACACTGAGTTTGTTGGAGACATCTTCCTCCTGTGAAATGGCTTGCCCAGCCTTAGAGAGGACATCGGAGTCAAAGAGTTCAGCCCTGAAAACTGACGTCGACCCTGCGTTGGTTTAGGAAAACTTCCAAAAGCTTGGAGGTTGACTCAAGGAACTTGCCACTCCATTTGTGACTCCTTTGAAATCTAGCCGACAGACTTGTTTACCAATGAAATGACCCGCTTCGTCTTGATTAAATCAGAAACTGGATTTGGACAGTGGCATTTGGGTCTGAGTCCTCCAGGACGAGATGAACGGTCTTGCTGCAAAACTCACACTACCATTCCAACATATCAGTAACTAGCTGCACTCGAATGGGTTAAGCCTCTAGATTCTTGAGATCTGACGCTGAGAGCGAGATCAAAATGCTAGAAGGTTTGGATCCAGGGGCGATGGACAGTAGCCCAGAGGTGATAGTATTTCAGATAGCCCTGAAACCATTGAACAAGCTTTCCAGGCTGGGAAGGGTGGGGGTATACGGGGGGGGGGGGGGGCTGATTGTGTTTTCTATGGTAGTGATGGCTGAGCAGTCAAGGCGTTTGTCACCCAATGAGCTGTATCGAAGCTCCCACCTCCAGGTTTGGTATTGCTCTGGATAACACTCTAGGGGCATGCGGCCTTAATATGATGTCAAGCTCGACTCCAATCAAGTCCTCATTACGTTGGAGATTCCTTATTGAATAACAAGCATTTCTCGATCGTTTCTTTCACTAATGTTTTCATCTCTGAAAATACTTATTGTATTTATCCATACAATGAGTTGTCACGTTATGTTTTTGTTTTTATTCCATGGTTAAAATCTTTGTGGAATGGCCACCTTGAGCGAAAGACTGCTTCAGCGAAGGTTTCACACCTGACCTGATTTAGGCCTTGGAAATAGACCTGTCTGTAGATTAGCCGAACTGGCTACCTCTTTTCATTTGTTCACCATCTTTTTGATGGTGCCGAATCCGATTCAGAGGTCATTTTACCTTTTGACAGCCTTCTGGTCATGGCGGTGGTGGTGTGGGTGTGTGTGTGTGTGTGGGGGGGGGGGAGTTAAGGTCCAGATAACCGAGCACAGATAACCATAAAAAATATGTATTGCATGGCAGATTCCATGCATGGAACAAAAACCATTTATTAGTGCATTTAGCATCAACATTTTACATGTACATGGATGATGGTATCTATCGGAGAGTGGACATTCCGGCATCGCCCATTGGATCCCGATATACCTCGGCATCAACACGGTATTCACCCCAGTAGAGCACGACAGGCCGCGGCTCCCACCGTGCCGGCGTCATGCGACGGACACCTAGGTGGGGTCGAACGTTGGAAGTTATTTGTTAAAGGCCCTTTGTCGTTAATGGACATGGACAGTAAGCCATTAGATGTAATTATCATGACAAAAAAATCAGCTGGAGGATAATTAGAATAGGGTCGTGATTTATTTACTGCACAAAATAAGTATTCTGTTAGACCATCAACTCATGTTGCTTGACATAAATGACCACAAATACGTGTTTAAATCGAATAACCTCAGTCAAATAACTTTTACATGATGATGAAACATCTCCATTTGTGACTTTTTTGTTTGTTAAAAGTCTGTTGTTTATCGCCTTTGATAAACTGAAAACTAGTCACAGTCATTTGTGTGTACCTCACGTAAGGTTTAACCAGATCTATGACCCGCCCAACGGTATGTTTCCAGACGCTTCCACGATCTTTCGTTTAACGTCTATATTTATGTGGGACATGTCCAGTTTTCTGTCAGCCTGTTTGTTGTTGAATAACAAACCCGAGACCTAACCGCTGATTATTAAGCTAGACATATTCTCAATTAACCCCGATAACAACGCGACATGGATGGGCCAGTACCCTGTGCCATACCAGCCTGCCTAAATCTTCAGGGTTGTTGACACAGCGGGTTGCGTTTAATAAGTGCGTACTTCTACAGTGAGTACGTTGGTGATGGCTCTTTTGAACATTCAAACTGATAAACTAGCAATGGATAATATTTGTCCTTAGCAATCACACCTCGTGATTTTAATAATATATCATATTTGTATGTCTTGTCAGAGTGATGATGCGTAGCCAGTGTTGACACACTATATTAACTGTGCATTATGTTGCGATGTGTTGATATGTGATTAAATGGAGAAATGTGATGGAAAATGTTGAATGAAAGTCATTTCGGGTGAGCAATGAAGTCACACAGTCAATGAACTATGAGTATCAGCCACGTCCTGTCCACCCTGGGTGATTGTTATATATCTCAGGCCCAGGGGGATACTCACGGGGTTATGCTACAGAGTGGGGTTCAACTTTTTCTGTGTTCAGTGACACAGAGTAGGGTTCAAATTTTTCTGTGTTCAATGTCTGTGTTCAATGTTTGATACAGTATAATCATTGGTGGTATCATTTATAGTATTGTAAATACACTGATGCCATTTCTATACACCTGTGATAGAAAAGTCAGCCAAAACTTTCCTGGAATCAACGATATGATCCGGTAGTATCTGGTGGGTGTGATAATGTCTCGATGTGAGTATCAATCTATTACCACCAATAAGTTAGACCACACTGTGTATGTATGGATGTTTTATAATTCTACAATAAATATACCGAAATCACAGACGAATGAATCATACATATGAAGACCTGCCGGCTCGCCTCCGTGCTACAAAATCAATCTACAATAGGCATTCACATGTTCACCTCCCTGGCACTAGACAAAGTCAAACCTGTCACATTACATGAGTCAGAATTACTTAGAAGTAAATACGACAAACATACTGTATCTATCCAGATGTTATCGTATTGTGTCTAATGATTTCATAGAATTCATCGTTCACGCATTGGCCTCCATCAGACTGCTCTGTAATCTCTTTACACTTCAATGAAACAGACAATGTACATTGTACAGTCAGCAAAGATATGAGCGTGCTTGAACACTTATGTATTTGTGTGTCTGTAAGTGATTAATTGCGTGTTAATTCACACCATATTGTCATGATTCGTCATTTCCAAATGTTGAACCAGATAGCACAGCGGGTGTCACATCTGAGGAAGGAGATGTTCACTCTCCAGAAGCACCTGATCTTACACTATATTGCGACTCTCTAGAAGCACCTGATCTTACACTATATTGCGACTCTCCAGAAGAACCTGATCTTACACTATATAGCGACTCTCCAGAAGCACCTGATCTTACACTCTATTGCGACTCTCCAGAAGCACCTGATCTTACACTATTTTGCGACTATGCTCAGACAATAAACCTCATTCATTAAATATTCTCCATTCCAGTTGGACATTGTGGACTGAGCCTGTCAGCTAAGGCAGCAATAATTATGACAAACAGTCAAGTTATCATGTGAGTAACAAGATATTCGGACACAAAATAAGATATCATGTACACCATATGCTTCAAGTGGTACAATTGTTCCCCACCAGCGATTATTCTGCATGTCAGGTGACATATTATTTGGCAGGGGAAAAGTTCGTCTTACGAGGTGCACATTTACTTCGTTACTATTACTATCCACTACTTTTTTGTACAAAGTTGATCAATGAGTTGCAATTTGTATTATGATAAATGTACTCTTTAGATTGTTTACGATGCGTTTGTTGACCCCATGGAAATATCTTGTGATAGTCCTTGTTTCCTGATTTTATTGATAATGTAACTGCCTACCTACATGTGGCTACTTATGACCGTAATTTGTAACAAAGAACAATCAGATTGTAAAAGAGCTATGTCGGATTATTTGTTGACATATTAGAATTATTTCATCATGTGTATCCCTGAGATAATGGCGGTTTTTTTTTTTTTTGTCACTGTTTAGCCTAAGTGTTCACAACAAAGTGTTGTACCTGCAATGAAGTTGGAGCCAATCGTTGAAAGTGGAATGATCATATTTGAAGACCACTTGTCCTTAATGGACATGGCCAGTAGTTTCTGATGCAGCGCATTACTGACCATGTTTGTATATTGATGATTTCCTCGTTAGCCGCTAGATGCAATTATCACCTGAAACATCCGGAATGTCACATCGACTCTTGTTGCATATAATGAGAGCATTTACATATTTATTTAAATAAATCACATATAGAAATGTTTTGACAAAATGATGAAAACTCTTTGTGCACTGTTTTGAGTAAGTGCCTGTACAATCACTTGTTCACTGTGGTATTTCAATGTGTTAAAATTGATTTAACACAGTGGTTTTGTCTTGAACGTGCAGTGATAGGTGCACAATGAATCTGGAATAATCAACTATGCAATAGAATTACTAATTTTAATATGCCACTGAAATCACATATATTGCAGATTGTTTTTATTTCCATTGTGGTTTATATGAAAATGCATAATGCAACGCTATGCATAATGCATAATGCAACATTCATGCAACTCTATGCAGTTCCAAAATTATGTGGGCAATCGACTTTCTGATGGTCGCCGAAGTTATGCAGAATAGCTGTTTTTACTTGAGACAAATTATCAACATCGAAACTCCATTAGGGCGGAGAATAAATCCGTCAGAAATCACGCATTGGTTAATTCTGGCATTTGCTAAATTGTTAACCAATAATCCCTTTTGGATTTTAGATTAAATTTTTACTACAATTTAGATCTTTTGAATATAACAATGGACAAAAATGCATTTTAATCACTATTATGAAACTAGTTGTTCCAACTTGAATGGAAAAGAGCGATAAAACAAACAACTTGAATTCTTTCAAAAATTAAGTTGAATAACTCAAAATTTACCGATATGTTGATATGTGATAGTTATGAAGCATTTAATGCATGTATTTTTATGTAGCTGCTTCCAGATTGGCATTCTTTAGTGGTGGCAGTTTAAACATGTCATCCTGTGAAATTAGATTGGCATTACCACAATTTTCCACACGTTTCATAGAACACCGTAAGACTTATCACGGTACAAACATTCCGAATGACCTGTTTCACATTAATTTTACACTTGTACCAGGTCTCGACAATGGCCTACTCACAAGCAATGTGTTGCGTGTCAAGTGTCCATCCATGCCATCAGTGAGGGTAGTATTTCACTGGTATCATACAGTCTGTTCTGTCATAAAATCCTATAGATTATGACATGGCGTGCTACAAGGTATGAATGTTCCACTTCATAGGACAACACTAGTAGCAGTTGCTCTCTCCAACCTAGTATCGATGGGGCGGTATCTCAACTGCCCCCACCGATTTCTATGTTGGAGAGAGCCACTGCTGGGGTTCGGATAACACTTCCTTGCCTTTAAAGTGATATTGGCAGCAAGTTATGGATTTTTCCATATCTTTCGGATCGAAAGAAGAAAACTTAACAGCTATATATCTGCACGTGTATGCCCAATCAGACGCCCCTTTCTAATTGATTTCGTTGCGAATTTCTGGTGGAGATATTTTGAGTTTGTTTACATTACCGCCATTCTCGGTGCTTTGTATCCCGTGATGCAGTGCGATTTCAGCTTACTCGTGTATGTTCGAGCCAATCGAGCGTGAAATAGGTTAAGTCAGAGGTAACTCTGAGTGGCGCACAAAACAAAAGAAAAGCGGCTGCTAGTACTGTCAAATGCTTGATTTATCCATCTGATCAAGCATAGTTTGTTTTGTAACCTATTTTTCTGAGACCACAGGCATATATGCAACTGATTTGGAAAAAAATAGTTTTCCTGCCAATATCACTTTAAAATAATTTGTCATGTTTGTTGAAGTTTCAGAAAATATGCCACTCGATGACGTTTATCAAACATCAGGTGGTGATCGTGATCCAGAAAGTTCGTTAACTTGTCTTGAATATTTCCAATGCGATTGGTTTTTTTTCTGTTTGAAAAAAGTAGCTCTAGGCTTATGCGAATGAATACAGGTTACAGATATATGTATACATCTGACATGTATGATCCTATGGAATGTAGTCATAAAAGAAGTGTATACCTGAGTCTTAAAGTCTATTACTGTATTTGGCATCAACGTTTTACGTGTACACGGATGCTACACATCCATCCTAAAATGGATATTCCGGCAGCGCCCGTTGGATCTCAGCACACCCCGGCCTCAACATGATATCTACCCCGGTAGAGGCGGTGACTACCGGGCTCTCAATGTGACCCCGGCACTCAACAAAGTGTCACGCCTCCACTGTGGGTGGGGTCGAACGTTGGGAGTTGTTTTTTAAAAACCGCTTGTCGTTAATGGACATGGACAGTAAGCCATTAGATGTAATTATCATGGCAAAACATCAGCTGGAGGATAATTAGGATTAGGACGTGATTTATTTACTGCACAAAACAGGTCTCTTCTGTTAGACCATCAACTCATGTTGCTTGCCATATGTGACCGTGAATACTTGTTTTAATACCTCAATCAAATATACTTTCACAAGAATATGAAACATTTCCATTTGTGACTTGTTTGTTTGTTCAAAGTTGGTTGTTTATCGCCTTTGATCAACTGGAAACAAATCACAGTCATTTGTGTGTATCTCACGTAATGCTTAACCAGATCTATGACCCGCCCAACGGTATGTTTCCAGACGCTTCCACGATCATTCGTTTAACGCCTATATTTATGTGGGACATGTCTTTCTGTCAGCCTGTTTGTTGTTGAATAACAAACCCGAGACCTAACCGCTGATTCTTAAGCTAGACATATTCTCAATTAACCCCCGATAACAATGTGACATGGAGGGGCGAGTGCCTTGCGATACATACCAGCCTGCATAAATCTTCAGGGTTGTTGATAAGTGAGTGCTTCTGCAGTGAGTACGTTGGTGATGGCTCCTTTAAACCTTTAAACTGTTGCTCTATTAGGAATGGATAATGTTGTCCTCATCAGACATACATCAGGTAATTTTAATCAGCTAATCATGTTTTTAATTCTCGTCAATGTGATAGTGCATACAGTGTGTAACTGATGCTGACACATTACTGTGTATTATGTTGTGGTGGGTTGATATGTGATAAAATGGAGATGATGTTGAATGAAAGTCATTTCGGGTGAGGAATGGAGTCACACAGTCAATGAACTATGAGCATCCGCCACGTCCTGTCGACCCCGAGAACGCCTGAATGCCACTGGCTGGGCGACTGTGATATATCTCAGGTCCTGGGGGATACTCACGGGGTCATGCTACAGAGTGGGTTTTAACTTTTTCTGTGCTCAGAAAATGCAGTATATCAATAATGGTATCATACATATAATACTACCAACTCTATGTACATGTGATAGAAAAGTCAGCACAGACTTTCATGGAATCACCAATATCACACAACACTGTCTGGTGGGTGTGATAATGTCTCGAGTTAGACCGGAGTGTGTAGGCCTACATGTGTATGTGTTATAATACTACAATGAATATAACAAAATTACAGAGGAAAGAATCATACATATATGAAGACCTGTCAGCCCGCCTCCATGCCATAGAAGTAATCTACGAAAGTATTCCCGTGTTTACCTCGCTGGTACTAAGACAAAGCCAAACCTTTCACATTTCATGAATCAGAATTTCTTAGAAGTGAACACGACAAACATACCGTCTTTCTTCATACGTTATTCTATTACGTCCAACGACCTCACACGATTCACCTCTGACAAACTGACCGCAGTCGGACTGCCCTGTAATCTATTTACACTTCAAAGAAACAGACAAGCCATTGTAAGTTATGTACAGTCAGCAAGGGAATGTGTGTATTCAAACAAAACATGTAATGTATAGCTGTGTCTGTCAGCGATTAACATAATCGAAAATGACATTATTGTTTAATTGAATGACACCGTGACTATTCATTCTTCCTTGCTGAAATCACAGCGGGTGTCGCATGTGGGACAGAAGATGCCCGCTCTTCATGATTTCACAATATTTTGACAACTGGTGCTTAGACATTATATATAGATCTAACTCGAGAAATATGTTCAATTCAGTTGACAGTTGTTGAATTCGTCAATTAGGGCAACTATATCTTCGACAGACAGTCAATGTAGACTGCTATTATACGTAGGGAAGAGTAAGATGTCGTGCACATCATCTATTTCCAAATGTCGGAATGGCTCGTTTTCTGTAGGCCTATATTACCTGATTTCATCGCGAATGTACCAGCACACTTTGTTCTTGCTTTGTGTCACGCTTCGTACAAATTTTCTGTTACAATTAACGTTACTGGTGGAAAATTTCAGTGCAAAGTTGGGTCACAACTTCAAAAGTCACAATTCGTATCATCATGAAGCACAAATAGACATCGAATACAAGATAGTCCACTGTGCAGCAACGAATCCATTGACAACATTCACACACAAAACTCAAGTCTTCGTATTGATCAGGTCATTGCTGGGGTCATCTCGATGTCGCACACACCTAGCAGAAAGAGTGTACTTGCTAAGAGAGCCGCATTGTGGTGTTCCCCGGTTTCGGGTTCACAGTAAAACAGTTCTCGTAGTTATGTACATCAATTACAGAGGGACAAATGTTATCGACGAAATAAAACTGACCTCTATTCCACGAAATGAGCACGGCAGGCCAGAGCACTCACTTGTCCAGTGTTGTAGCACGGTTCTAGCGAATTAGTGTCTCTTCGCAAGAGGAAAAAACGAAACATGGCATTCATGCCGATTTATATTTAAATTTATAGTTTTACTTCTTCGCCAACTTTATTACGATCCTAATTCTAATTATTCATAACAATAGTGTATCCATAACTTTAGGTGGAGCCTGCAGTTGAACGATCATTTTCTGAATAATCTCTCGTCGCTAATGGACATGATCGAAATATGTTTGGTGCATCCCATCCGCTGCTTATGTTTGCATAAAGCTGATTTTACAGGTAAGCCATTAAATATAATTGTCACGGAAAAACATTGGCTGGAAGCTAATTAAGACTAAGATCGTGATTTATGAGCAACACAAAACTGGTCTCTCCTGTGAGACCATCAACTCATGTTACGGCACATAAATACTGTAAGTACATTTATATATGCCTGGATTTTTATCGTCATCTTGACAGTAAGATGAAGAAAATCCATTATTGGAGACAAAACAGGGTTCACCGTTCTATATTCGCTAATCTATTGAATTGAAAAAGAAAATATAAAAAATAACATTTGCTTTCAAACAGTTTTGCTGTCAAGGCATGTTCAAGAATAAATCTCAGTGAGAAACTTACAGTGGTCATTAATACAGACAGGTAGATATAACGATATTATATTGTTCATTGATTTTCGTACTCTCGAAATGGTATTTTACTGGTCGGTGATGTGACCCAGCACCCAAGAGTTCTGTAATTTAAGAATGACATATGCTGTAATTCACACCATACGATTCTCAGCTATGCGCATTGATGTCTTATCAACGTGCTGAAAACTGACTATGCATTCGAGTGAAATGATGTTGAACTAACCAGTGGAACCATCTTTTCTTAAAAAAAAAAAACACACACACAAATATGACGGGAAATGTTGGAAGCAAGCAATAACGTCATTTCGAGTGAAGAATTTGACCCACAGACGGACTGAACTATTAATAGCCATTATGTGTAGTGGACACTGGGAATGCATCAATGCCACTGAGCAATGGTAATTCGTCTCAGGTCCTATGGGGTAGTACTTGTCTACTGACGGGGTCATGACACAGAGTCGGAGGGTCAAAATATTCAGGCCTTTCTTGTGTGGATAACTGGATGTATTGAACGAAATATCATTGACATATTTCCATTCTCCATCTATGTAAAATGTTTCACACAATGTGGTAACTTAGTATAGTTAGCCTTCAGTAAAGATTTTCTCACTATGCCTCGTATTCACACGTTTATAGGTATGGTATATCCAGCTGTAGCTCGTTCAGCGCCACAAAATGTTACAGAAATGTTCGCTAAAATATGATATATCTACGACTAGAATCTGTGAGGTAACTCAGCAAACAATCGCCTGACGTGTGGTCTTGAACGTATTACTGATTAAGTACATAATTTCGCAGCAATATCAGTCCTTTTTAAGTTTATTCAATTTATATGGTTATAAAGGTGCACAATAATCACACGGAACGGAACAATGAGCTTTCTGCTAGCTGGCAAGGAAGACCCGCTTAAATGTAGAAGAGATTATCTTCGTTTGTCTACTTAACGTAGTCTACTGGCCTAGTCTTGACGTAGTTATTTTTTCATAGTTTGAGTATGAAAAAAAACAGGCATCACAAGCCACCTAGACTATGGAGTTTGGATTTGTCACGTGTTTTGTTTACCCTTGGTGTGCACGACCTGAGCAACTGTAGACAAAACAATCCGGCCACGTAACATGGCCGGACCGAATGGCATGTTTTCAATGTTTTTAGTGGTACCAAGAGTGGAAAGAGTGTCGATAGATCTATCTGGCGTTAATTGATGACATAAAGATCATCTTGCAAGGCTCTGGGGATGTAGTCTGAGTGATTATTGCCCTGTGGTAAAAATGCATCAATTGAGTGTTGATTCTGAGATAGTATGAATCTATTTTTTCCACTGATTCGTTCCTAAATACAGTGTCTTCAGCGATAATATGTAGCATTTCTATACTAACTATGAAGCGTTCAACGGAAACCGTTGAACACTTCATCCTGTTTTGACCGTGCTATAGAGCATACCGGGAGAATCTGTTTACCGCTCTAGATACTACATCCAATAGATTCTCCAGGTTAACAGCCACCGATAAGTTGCGGGTATTACTGGACCTTCCATTTGAATTATTGTCCATCACAAAAAATCAAGAACGTCATGCTATTGAAAAAATTGTTTCCTATATAAAGATTATGCTACAGTCCCATTGAGAGGCCGACAGCGAGGCGACAGCACTACGACTATCGTCGGGTTTGGACGGGGTGTGAGTCAGGGCGAGGTCCTGGTGGGTCCTGATGGGTCGGAATGCATCGGGATGAATCTTGATGGGTTGGGATCAGTCGGGAGTTAGCCCCGACTGTTTTGGAATGCTCAAAACAGTCTGGGTCAGACGGGGCGAGTCGGCTCTGAGGCAAAAATCGGGGTGTATCAGGGTTGTTCCGGGTTGCAACGTAGCTCTTGCCTACTTTGTCGGTAGTTATCGGGTCGCAGACGTGATGAATCCTGGTACTGTCGGAGTTAGTCGGCATGACAAAAAATCAAGCTGAGATCGTTTTATGAAAATGCTCGAATCGGCTAAATCGGGGTCTGTTTTAATACTGTTAGTTGCAGTCGGGTGCTGTCGGGGTGCTGTCAGCGCTGGCGCCGCTGATCGGGGTTTAATCTGGCTTTGATCGGAGGGCTGTCGGGAGCTGTCAGGTCCTGATTGGGAGTAATCGGGACTGGTCGGGTCGCGGTCGGGAGTGGTCGGGGTTAATCGGGGCCTCTTCCAGGGCTAGACGGGAGCAGTTGGGGGGATGTCGGGCCGAGGTCGGGAGTTAACGGGGAGTTGTCTGGAGGGAACGGGGCTCTTCCGTTATGTTTGGTTTTTGACGGTCGAGATGACAGACCGTCGGATCCAGATTGCCCAAAAACCTCCAGATTCATCCCGATTCATGAGTCTGGATCAATCGTGATTAATCTTGATGAATCCTAGTGTAGTCGCCCTCAATGGGACTGAGGCATTACAACCACACCCAGAAACACTCCATCGGACCGCTCTCACTAATAGAATGCATTGGTAATTAAGTATTTGATTGCTGAGATGAGATGAGACTGGATAAATTGTATCCCATTCTACAATAATTGCCAATAAAGTATTCGTATTGTTGTTGTTATGATATTTGTCATGTACTTACTGTAAAAAAAAAAATATATATATATATATATATTGAGCGGATATGACATTTTATTTTTTCATGATTGAAATATGAAATCCGACAAATGATTGTTTGGATCATATTAGGAAAATCCTCGGGATAATCTTTGAGAATGAATAGGAGTTGAGGGAGTATGTAAGTTCGATACAGTAAATGAATAGCCAAAACGGCCAGAAAAAAGTCAAGCTTTTCTCGATAATGCACAAATGCGCATTAATGGATGCAATACTCATTGGAATTTTGAAGATGAATTCCTGGATTGAATTCAATTAAGAATGGAAAATTGACCCTTTACATAAGGCGCCTCTTAAAAGGAACGCGAGTAAACTTAGGAAATCGTTTGCGATGTATGAAACTAATCCATGTGCGAGTTCTTTAGTCCAATTTTAAAATTTGGTTGTAATTGGTAAGTAAACTGGAACCTGAATAGTATGTGTCATATCATTAAAAATCTGAGCAATTAGAACAGAGACCAGACATTATATCAACATGGTAGGTATAGAGGCATCCTAGAACAATGGAATATCATCGTGAGGAAACTTGATTATGCCGGATTCACATTTGCACGGATCCCAGGCCGATTAGCCCCAAAAGCGGCTCTCCAACCTACTGAACGATATGGGCGTCCAGCAACCGTCCATATCGATAACCAGGTTGAAGAGCCACTTTTGGGGCTACAGGCCGATGGGGTGGGGTGGTAAAGTATGTGATGATAGGTTGAGACTAGAAAATCTCAACCAACTCTCACTTCCACAAAGAACAATGATATTATTTACATATTTCTAAAACACTTAGCTCTGAACTTTCAGTCGAAATATTTTTTTTCAGTAAAATATCTGTAGAATGTAGTGTTTTGTCAGTACACTATTTGTGCAATGACAAAGGCCATCGAGTGAATCAAGAGGGTGAGCAGTAACAGGAAACAAGACCTGCGCGAGGGAAATATTAAATTGCTAGTTTTTGCCTTCAGTATGATTTTCAATATGACAATGATACACAAAAATATCATCAGCATTGAATTAAAATGGGACCATTTTCCGGCATATATGGTCATGAACAAAATGAACGAAATCAACGATGCATGTACAAGATGTCATGATCATTCTGTTTCTTCTGCATTTCCTCCAAATGAGAAGTAAAATTAATATCCCAAACTGTCATGGGACATATCATGTTGAATTATTCTTCTGAAAAATTTGCTCATGCCTCTGAAAAACTATATTTGTTCATGCATTATTAGTTGAGAAACCAGTCAGAAAAAATTGACTGTTAGTTCGCCATCATCACACATGATCACAACCATTTGTTTATACTCCGAGATACATGTGACAAATCATAATATTTCCCTTGATTTCTGACTTATAATTGCCAATCCAAATTTCGCAGTCTGGAAAAAATAAAGCCAATTATCCCATGATCAGTTTGAAAGTGGTCTGAAAAGAACACGTTTGCCAAGCATACACACGAATGTACTTTTGACTCTATGTTTGTCAAGGGTACAAACGGGTGAAATCCCAATGTTTGATTGAATTTCCAGATTTCCATACTGGGCTAACATTCAATATAACATCGGGGTGAAGTACCAAGTTTTCCAGTCTTGAACATGCATTTTGTATACATTTGCAACAAGTACATTTCAGTATCATATGTAAGTGGCAGTGTATGCAAACACAAAAGTATGACTGTGTACATTATACAAGGGCCCATGGGGCGCCGTACTCACCGAAGATGGTACATTAGAGTCTAGCTGCAGCGGCCTTGACGACCCCAGACAAAATGACCCCAGACCTAGTATGAGTAGTATCCAAGTTTACACTGTTTGAGATTTCTTTCACAAGGACACTCAGGCCAAAATGATGTGCTATTAAAATGTTACCTTTCTAATGATTTTAGACATGTCCCAGAAAAGAAGTATACTGAAAATTGGTGAATATCATATCTATAATTGATAAAATGAGCTTTTTGATGTTTAGGTCAGAGGTTCAGTTTAGAATAATAGAAAAGTATATAGTTTATATTTTTGTCAGTACGTATGTTTTATCGCAGTTGCAACTGTTTTTCACTAATTGGTTACTATTTATATTCATCACATAATCCACCAATTTTCAGTATACTTCTTTTTTGGGACACACTCTATCTCGCCATTATATGTCCAGAGTCACTCAATTCAAAGTTATATTCGGAAGACCTTTATTTGTTAAGCACACATACATTGGGATACGTGGTATAATATATACAAGTACTGCTAATTAAGCTATATACACTCAAATATGCATCTGATAATACTCTTATGAGTTACAACACAATAATACAACTGTATACACAAATATGCTGCACATTTCTGCTGAAAATTATTTTGTACATGTTGAAGTCTCTAGACATGTATTCCTCCGAAAAGTGTACTACAACTACTGCACGAAATAAATATTGGCAAGTTTTGGGTTACTTCCACCAGATTCCTTTTGTATGTGTGTGATCAGTTTGCAATGTTGAATTCAATTGTGATATTAGGAGCCATTCAGAAACTAAAAGAATTTAAAGATATTATCTAATCATCAATTCTATGCACCGTGATATTGTTTTGATATAGCGAAGGATTAATTGTAATTTCCTCGGTTTCCATACACCCAGTAGCGACTAGGTACCTTTCTCAGCCATCACTCAAGGTCCGAATTCCACACACGGCTTGGGTCACGATTGCACTTGAAACATCAGTCGATCTTTTTTTTTCTAATCACGACCGACTTGAGGAGGCTGATTGATGGACTGAAATTTAGCCAACATCGTGAGTTGATTGTTTGTAATTTAAATGGTCGACTTGTAGAACGCCAAGTCGATTTAGGGAAGGGATCAAACATGGAAGGTTTTCTTGTGGGTGGCTTTGTATCAATTCAATAAAATGCGTCTCCTCGGGTAACTATGAATAACTATGCCACGGCGGCTATTGAAAAAAAACTGTAATGTTTCCCCATTGAAAAACTTGTTTATTTTTTTACAACTTTTTAACTATCAATTAAAAACAAAATATTTA
Source organism: Terebella lapidaria (assembly GCA_949152475.1). Taxonomy (NCBI): domain Eukaryota; kingdom Metazoa; phylum Annelida; class Polychaeta; order Terebellida; family Terebellidae; genus Terebella; species Terebella lapidaria. Next base: position 33,512,267 of record OX424560.1, read on the forward strand.
CGGTTGCTGAAAAGCTATTAGGCTATACTGAACATATATTGTAGTTCAAATTCCCTTGGTAGCTTAGATATAAACATGCAAATGCAAGACAGAATCATTCGATGATGAATTCCTCAGTACAAAAATCGATAATGCTGCATGTTCATATGTTGGAACATAATACTAAACAAAAAATAATTAAATTTACTTTAATGGCATAATAGTACATGCACAGGTACTGCCTTTAATACCAATTTTAAATACAACGGTATACAACATTAGAATAATAAAAAAAGTATATAGGACGGATCACTTGTTTTATAGTATACATTAGAATTGCAAAACACAATTGTGGTGAATGACCATGTTTGTGTATTTTATTCTACAGTACAAGACACAAGTCCTTATCAATTTCTGATAACCAATTTTGTTTTGAACTATCTACTATTTAGACACACAGTCTATGCCTTTGAAAGTCCCTTAATCCGTATATAGGTATACATTTCTGGAATGAAACAAGAATTTCCTTCATACACTGCGATGTCAAAAGTTCTTTACCTTTCGAAAGTACCTCAGTCCGCTTGAGCACAGTGTAAGGCCCTTTTCCAATGTCGTCGCCTCATTGGCTAGCTCAATGCGGTCAGACTGACACGACCGCAACAAGTGTCAAAACGGCGGCCGCGACTTTTTGGTCGTGTGTCATGCCAGATAAAACAGTCATTTCTACACTAATTTATGATCGTCGAGTGTTTCAATTGTGGGGGATTGGAAGACAACAACACAAATAACTAATCGGTAGCGTTTATTCCATGCTGATACGTGTTTTGAAGCCTCATGGGCATAAAACCGAATCCCTCGATTTTGTGCGAGATAGAGTGCTCACCATGTACGCTTCCTAAGCCCCCGCTGGCTGCCCTAAGTTAGTCGTGACTGGCAAGTTACCTACACAATATTTCAGTCAATGAAATGCATGGTGTTGTTAATGACTTGTTATTGTACTCTAGATCCAAATTTCGACCTTTCAATCATCAAATTATATTATATTTTGATATTAACAATGACATAGAACAGTATCGCTTTGTAACCGGAAAACAGCAGCCACCGGATAATGTACTAGTCTCTCGCATGTTCGTTCGGTAGATGCGTTGCTATGCAACATCTTGAACATGCACACGATCTGAGAAACCCGCGCATGCTATTGTCTGACTTCGTAATTTGCATTATTTATGTACAAACAAAGTTCTGCTGTGTCATGGTAAACCCGCAAATGCTATTGGCTAACTGCGTAATTTGCATAATTTATGTACATACGAAGTATTGATGTGTCATCCAGCACTCGGTAAATTAATACGGTGGTGAATCAATCTTGACAGGTTGTGAGACAAAAACGAACACCTTTATTTGAATAATATGTCTATGATTTGGCCGCAAATTTGTGGTTGCCCATCGGGCGACTGCATGTATTTTCTCACTTGCCCTCACCCAATTCTATTTGCCCCGGGAGGTCCTTAGTGTGGAGCCCTGCGTTCGCCCATCTCCGAACCCATCACATAGGCCCCTCGGCTGTCACGTCTATCATCCCCCTCCCTCCGATCTTAGATACATGTTGGCGACTGGCGTTGTGTGCGGAATTTGTCTGACTCGACAATTAAATTTGCAACTACGTCAACATGGATGCACGAAGAAATTCCAAAGTTGGCATATCGATAGAGGGAGCAGAAAGGGCCAGAACGTGCCCCAAAGGGAAAAAATCCGTCCCCATACAACAAAACGTGCCACGTTTGTGACATACATACATCCAAACATACACACACGGTCGATCCCATATACTCACCTTCGGTGAGTAAAAAAATGTACAATGGAAAAAGCATTTAAACACGTAGATAGTGACGAAAAATAATCGCAACACTGGAATGCTGCAACAGTGAATGTCATAATGATAGCATAATCGGTTGCAGTATGTCTCGGCAAAAATATGATTTCCATCCAGTTCGTATATGTGCTAAAATATATTTCATCATGCAATCGTCCGTTGCTAGATCGTGACTAATTCCATCTTGATGCTAAAATGATAAAAAAAAATAATATTCATTACTTTTCTCAAATGTGTCTTATGCTAACTGAATCAAATCTGCAAATGAATTTTAAAACCAAGTTCCTTCTGCAATTAAGACACGGGTCGAAATAATTCCCATTTGCAGAAGTGAATGGAATCGAAATTGAGTTATTAAACACAGAAAAGGACCAGTTTCTATATACCTTCAAAAGACGTTATTACGATTATGCCATTATGGCGGTGACAGGACGCTGCATATGCAACACAGGTTATTACATAAAATATATCGTTGGTCTGACAGTTGACAACAGCGAAAGGCTGTGAAAGAAGAATATAGGACCTAGTTCTGGAGATTGTAGAAGGACGTAAATATCAATCTATTACCACTAATACGCCAAAAGCATTTGACGCCAAAAACAAATGTAAAAGTAGTTTGAACTATTTGGTTGTGATTGTTCACATGCTTCACATGTTCACATTGTGTGAATTGATGAATTTAGAATCACATACTAATGAATCGTGCAAGCTTTAATTATTTGGACATAAATCTAATTAAGTTTTTCAACATAACAGTGATTCAACCGTTTCATCATCCCATGGTCACACGCTAACACTCCGATTTCCAGTGGTGTTTTTCGCAGCATAATTAGCCTCGTGAAGAAATATTTTTTTAAAACTCTAGGCATCTCTTTTTCAATCAAAGGAAACAAAAAAACTGTTTGCGACAACGAGCTATGTCTTCAATCTGAGACGATACGCAAATTTATTTTCTATCGCGGTCGCATTTCATTGAAGAGAAATAGAAGGAAATATCATGTCAAAACTGTCATATTACGACAATATATTGCTGGGCTCCAGATTTTTTTTCATAACAATAGGTACTGTCTGAATTTCAATGTTTCAATGCTGATAATATTATATTTCATTGTAACATATCCTGGTCACATACCGGTAAACAATTTTTGTTCTAACAGATTTTCAACCCTTTCACCATCTCATAGTCACACGCTGATACTCAAATTTCCAGTGGGTTTTATTTTTCACAGCATAATTAGCCTCGTGAAGATATATTTTAAAACTCTAGGCATCTATTTTTTTCAATCTAAGATACTGAAGAGAACTGCTCACGACAACGAGTCGCTGCCTTGGAGGCAATGACCTGTGTTTTGTAGTAATTTTTTGGACAATATTTCACAGTAATGATGTTGTCAGCAATCTTGAAAACTGTATAGTCGCATCATAATCATATTTGTCTGAAATATGTCTTCAGTGCGAGACAAAACGCAAATTCATGTTTTGCCCTGCTCACATTTCATTAAAGAGTTCTGTGTAAAAGATAATTTTATGATAACAAGAAAATGCAGCAAACTGCGGAAGACGACATTAGAGCTTGCAATGAGCACATCATCAGCACCACGACAGCTGAATATATCTTCCACAACGTTACCCCCCCCCCCCAAAAAAAAAATAGAGAAAGAAAGAAGAAGCCATAGTTTCATCCCTTATGTGATTCCAATTCATTTCCGTATACTAGGATGAAATACATGACCTACTTAATTCATATTACTAATAAGTAAACATTTATTTTAAAATCGATCAATGGGACAGATACGCCTGCTAAAATGATATGGAACCTCATTTATCCTCAAAACACTGGAAACTATGAGTAATATTTGCATCTGATATCATCAGATATAGCCCAACACATGCCTTTACTGGGCAAATTAAAATACCAGTTGAGAATAAAAAGACTTCGCAATCCAGCACAGAACTCCAGCTTAATTGACATGTTATAAAATACGTGAAATTACGGTATATGTAGCCGTGGCATCGCAGACGAATCGCTGTGTTTACTTCATAACGCCAAAAATGTCCACACGCAGATGCCCACATGCATGTATGCATGCACGAATTGCTGAACAGAAATTGTGTTCCAAAATACGTGTGATTGTGGTAAAATTTGCTTTGCATTCTGGGAACGTCAATTTCCATCGGCTCCGCCATTTTGGGACGTTTTGGGATAATTTGAACATTTACGTAATTTTCTCAAACCTAGCACATCGATTCATGCCTGATATATCTGTGGAATAGTCCAAATTTCCCATCAATTCGAGAGATTTTATGTCAGGGACGAAGAAAATCCTCATTTGAAGTAGGTATATAAACGTTTACATGCCAAAACGTGCGTCGATAAGTTGGCATGAAACCTCCATGAAAAAGTCAGCACATGGACATGTAGAGGGTTGGGGGCTTCGCCCCCAACGCTCTAATGTCAAAAAAGTCACACAACGATCATGTACTGCTAAGCTTTTGATCCTTCGGACTGTCATAGCAAGAAGTTTTGTCTGAATTTCAATGCTTCATGCTTCGGTGCCTTATTGGCCAGCGCGTTTTCTGGGCTTCTGTGATCGGGTAAAATCACACCACAGTAGGGTCAGGTGACGGAGGATGTGTGAAGCTGCTTTACACAGAACACACACTGTCACATTTCGATTTCTTGCCTATCGCGTATTTTGATACGAAGCATTGAAAAGATGACGCGAGTCAACTTCTTCACGTCCACCTCCGAAACACCAGACACGATAATTTGGTCGCATTTTTATGTTGGGTATAGGATAGGGCTATATAGGGCCAGTAGACAAATACTATACAATACTTGTGTATTCATTATAAATATTCATAATGCACACGCATACCATTTAACATAATACAAATATTTATCTTGATATAGCGAACTATAGGATAAAATAACATCAAGAGTGCTTTACAAAAGGAAATGCAACACAAAGATAACTTCAATGTGTGATAGTCACGTTGAAGTTTATTCGGCAGGTTATATGTTTTCTGTCTTAGTTATCCTCCAGGGCACATCGCTAGATAACATTCTTGTCCTTGGCGACCCCACGGTCCAGAAATGAGATTTCTTCCTGGTGATTGTGAAGGAATTAATCTTTATCTTCCTTGAAGGCTATCAATGCTTCTGTCTTTGTTTTGATGTCTTATAACCACAGGCAATGTTCCAAATACATATGATAACTGATTATGGTTTGGCGAATCTTGTGTTGTTCCACGTTGGGCGTGGAACTATGTTCATCTACATGAGGTGACCTCATTCTGAATAAATGTTTCTCTATATGATTAAGAAATTCAGCCCAGATTCCGGTACAATTTGCGTTAGCCCTATGCCACCTAGAGTTGCGTTATGTTAATATCTCCTGTCATGTAGAGTTGGTGTTTTCGAGATGCGTGTATTTGTCACTGCATTGCTCGAATCTCCACCAGTATGTGTAGCACTTCCAATTGTTTTCTAGTGGCAGAAAGAGAAATCCCGATCCAGATGCAAAAAAATCCTCATCAAACATCAGAAAGTCTTCCTTGTGGGAAATACCAAACTCACAGATACCTAAGAATTACCAAATTAATTCATATATTCCTGGGTGGCTCTAGAAATAACTCATGCAGCATAGGGTTTGATAACTGACGGGATAAGTTTTGCCAATTTGTCAATTTCTTATATTCTTATGTACTGTCGGGATGTCTCCAAATGTTAGTCACGCTATGTGTAAAATATGAATTCGACAAGGCGATATATATTTGGTTTATCTGCTTCCATATTCACAATTATCATTACTATATATTCTCAAACAATATTATGGATGCGTTTCCTTAAATCATTAGGTACACAGAAGATAGGTATATGGGTGTCAATTCCACTCGAGAAACAAATTGCTCTCTCAAACAATATGAACAAAAAGTATGTCTGAAATTCCAGTGGTGACTAAACCGTCACCAAAGCTGGCCCATTGACTAATCTTCATTACTTGCCGCTAATACATCCATGACCACGTCACACTATATACGTTCTCATTCATCTTCAATGACATCATTCTTGGATTTTACGAAAGGAACACCCAAACGGTATCGGACTTTTCCACAACCCATACATGCACGATTATACGGTTCAGCACCAATCCCCATCTAATGCTCATGAATATAAGTTTTAAATGTTAATTCTCAATTATTTCATGCCAATGTTTGGTTTGTTACCTAGTAACCCAGCCCGAATGGATGAAATTTTATTGAACAACGCATCCTGGGTCGAGAAAAGTGTTCTTATAAACACTTCCGTTTTTTATCATCACAATAATTCATACCTGTATCTGGATAATATCAATTCAAACATATCAGCGTACATAAGCAAATCTTATATATGTACAGTAACTTCGTGTTTTCTTTTTACTTTCCAGCTCACAATGTCTGCATTCCTTGCACCATGCAACCCATTCAATATCAAGGACCTGGCCATCGCTAGTGCCAATTATGTCTAATTGACAAGATAAATACACAGTAGGTCAGTCAACGCAGTCACAATTACAGAGCAGTGTCAATCATGGAGCAGTTGTGTGGCCAGAATATTTCGATCAGGTTCGGTTGGAGGTGACATATGGCGCTAGTTTTGGTTAATGATGCGACTGATGCAGGAATTTGGTGATTTTGGCAATAACAAATACAGAACATGTTCTATGTGCAGTAGAAAACATGTGTTCAATAAAAATTGTGATAAAGAGCTGACCTCACCACACTAATTATTTGCAGCAGCATTGCCACACCTTTATGTAGATGCACAGCAGTAGAATCATGTCACATATTCATGTAGATGCACAGCAGTATTGTGGAAAAGGAGTACAATCAAACTTGTATGAGATTCTGGAGGCCAGTGAAGACCCAGAAACATCTCGGGTGGTATGTGGTGCATTTTATCGCTGTATAGGTGTGTATATGTTGTGAAAATATTGTGCAATATATATTATATATATATATTATTTGCGCATCTATTGGTATGAAAATCCAAATTTAGTTATGACGTTGAAAATACTCATTGAGCCGAAAGAAAATGTGTCAAATGTAGACGAATTTGTTTTGCGCACTGACAATTTTGCACAATTTTGCAATTTTGCACAGCTGCGCAGCCAGCTATTGACCAGATTAACATACACAAAAAAAACAAAAACAGATTATGCCAATTTGTAACTAGACGTAAAGGCCTACAGGCCTGGGGCATTTCGATACACAACACAATTGATAACTCTGCAACCAAAATGATTACGTAGATACATATATTTCACTCTAAGACGACGGTGTCAGAAAATAAACGAAATATGGCCGAAAATGAAAAATGCCGACTCAGCAGAAAAAAAATTTGGCCCAGGGACAAGTTCACCCAACATACCCCTGAGACATGTTTGTCTAGTACCACAGTCCAAAAATTACATTCGTTTCATTCAACGACGCATCGTTTCAGAGATATGGCCAAAAATGAAAAATGTCAAGAAAGCACACCTAAGACATATTTGGTTAGTGTCACGAGTCCGAAAATAATTTCCGTTTCGCTCTACGATGCACCCTTTCCGAGAAATGGCCGAAAATGAAAAAGCGCCGACTCAGCAAAAAGATACACCTAAGACATGTTTGCCTAGTGTCATGAGTCCGAAAATAACGTCGGTTTCGCTCTATGACCGCACCGTTTCCAAGATATGGCCGAAAATGAAAAAACGCCTACTCAGCAAAAAAAATTTGGCCCAGGACCAAGTTCACCCAACAAGACATGTTTGCCTAGTGTCACAAGTCCGAAAATAACGTCTGTTTCGCTCCACGATGCCCGGTTTCCGAGATATGGCCGAAAATGAAAAACGCCGACTCAGCAAAAAAAAATTTTGCCCAGAGCCAAGTTTACCTACAATACCCCAAAAACATAATTGCCTAGTGTCACGAAACCAAAAATAACGTCCGTTTCGCTCTACGACGCACCGTTTCCGAGATATGGCCGAAAATGAAAAACGCCGACTCAACAAAAAAAAATTTGCCCAGGGCCAAGTTCACCCAACATACCCCTAAAACATGTTTGTCTAGTGTCACGAGTCCAGAATAGCGTCGGTTTCGCTCTACGACGCACCATTTCGAGATATGGCTGAAAATGAAAAACGCCGACTCAGCAAAAAAAAAAAATTTGGCCCAGGGCCAAGTTCACCCAAGATACACCTAAGACATGTTTGTCTAGTGTCATGAGTCGGAAAATAACATCCGTTTCGCTCTACGGCACACCGTTTCCGAGATATGGCCAAAAATGAAAAACGCCAACTCAGCAAAAAAAAAAAATTGGCCCAGGGCCAAGTTCACCCAAGATACACCTAAGACATGATTGCCTAGTGTCACGAGTCCAAAAATAACGTCCGTTTCGCTCTACGATGCACTGTTTCCGAGATATGGCCGAAAATGAAAAACCGCGACTCAGAAAAAAAAAATTTGGCCTAGGACCAAGTTCACCTACAATACCCATAAGACATAATTGCCTAGTGTCACGAGTCCGAAAATAACGTTCGTTTCGCTCTGCGACGCACTGTTTCCGAGATATGGACGAAAATGAAAAACACCGACTCAACAAAAAAAAATTTGGCCCAGAGCCAAGTTCACCCAACATACCCCTAAGACATGTTTGTCTAGTGTCATGAGTAGGAAAATAACATCTGTTTCGCTCTACGACGCACCATTTCCGAGATATGGCCGAAAATGAAAAACGCTGACTCAACAAAAAAAAATTTGCCCAGGGCCAAGTTCACCCAACATACCCCTAAGACATGTTTGCCTAGTATCACGAGTCCAAAAATAACGTCCGTTTCGCTCTACGACGCACCATTTCGAGATATGGCTGAAAATGAAAAACGCCGACTCAGCAAAAAAAAATTTGGCCCAGGGCCAAGTTCACCCAAGATACACCTAAGACATGTTTGTCTAGTGTCATGAGTCGGAAAATAACATCCGTTTCGCTCTACGGCACACCGTTTCCGAGATATGGCCAAAAATGAAAAACGCCAACTCATCAAAAAAAAAAAAAATTGGCCCAGGGCCAAGTTCACCCAAGATACACCTAAGACATGATTGCCTAGTGTCACGAGTCCAAAAATAACGTCCGTTTCGCTCTACGATGCACTGTTTCCGAGATATGGCCGAAAATGAAAAACCGCGACTCAGAAAAAAAAAATTTGGCCTAGGACCAAGTTCACCTACAATACCCATAAGACATAATTGCCTAGTGTCACGAGTCCGAAAATAACGTCCGTTTCGCTCTACGACGCACTGTTTCCGAGATATGGACGAAAATGAAAAACACCGACTCAACAAAAAAAAATTTGGCCCAGAGCCAAGTTCACCCAACATACCCCTAAGACATGTTTGTCTAGTGTCATGAGTAGGAAAATAACATCTGTTTCGCTCTACGACGCACCATTTCCGAGATATGGCCGAAAATGAAAAACTTCGACTGAGCAAAAAAAAAATTGGCCCAAGGCCAAAATCACCCAAGATACACCTAAGACATGTTTGCCTAGTATCACGAGTCCAAAAATAACGTCCGTTTCGCTCTACGACGCACCGTTTCCGAGATATGGCCGAAAATGAAAAACGCTGACTCAGCAAAAAAAAATTTGGCCCAGGACCAAGTTCACCTACAATACCCCAAAGACATAATTGCCTAGTGTCACGAGTCCGAAAATAACGTCCGTTTCGCTCTACGACGCACGGTTTCCGAGATATGGCCGAAAATGAAAAATGCCGACTGAACAAAAAAAAATTTGGCCCAGAGCCAAGTTCACCCAACATGCCCCTAAGACATGTTTGTCTAGTGTTACGAGTCCGAAAATAACGTCGGTTTCGCTCTACGACGCACCGTTTCCGAGATATGGCCGAAAATGAAAAACGCCCACTCAGGAAAAAAAAATTTGGCCCAGGACCAAGTTCACCTACAATACCCCAAAGACATAATTGCCTAGTGTCACGAGTCCGAAAATAACGTCCGTTTCGCTCTACGACGCACGGTTTCCGAGATATGGCCGAAAATGAAAAACGCCGACTCAACAAAAAAAATTTGGCCCAGAGCCAAGTTCACCCAACATACCCCTAAGACATGTTTGTCTAGTGTCACGAATCCGAAAATAACGTCGGTTTCGCTCTACGATGCACCGTTTCTGAGATATGCATTGAGCCTTAAGGATGACACACCAAAATTGTTTTAGGGCCCTGGGTCAAAGTTCGTTTGAGAGATTGACCCCATAATCGATAGGGTTCCTCTGCGACACTATATCAACATATATGTCAAGTTTCAGAATGGTAGTACAAGTACTTTTTGAGTTATCATCCGGAAACCATTTGACACAAAAATCATCCTCACGGACTAACTGGACCTCGGAGCCGGCTCCAAAACAATAGGGTTCATCTATGTAATATATGTGATAACTGTTGAAAATTTCTCGAAGATTCATTAAGGCGTTATCGTCCGGAAACCGAAAAGTGAACAAAAAAAAAGAAGAAGAAAAAAAGAATTCTGACAAAACCATAAGGGCATTTCGTGCCTAAATACGAAGCATGACCTGTAGCTATAAGACATCAAAACGAAGAACAGCAAACATTGCTAGAGAATGGGGTCGCCAAGGGCATGAATCTCACGCAGTTGAATACACTGAATGATGCCTAAGACAGAGAACATAATATTATAATATATCAAACCAACTTCGAAATTAGCCATCATCACAGCACTTTTATTGGCGTCTCAGGCGATCGCATAACGAAGACAATACAAGTCCGGAACTAACGAAAAGTGTTTCCTGAATGAATCTACCGCACTTCCCTATTGTACTGCTTTGTGAAAAATATAATTCGAAAATAACAATTTGTTCATAGGTTCTCATTCAGTTTCCCTACTTCAAATAAACAATACTAGGTAACCCAGGGAGACCTGGGAGATTCCTTAAGTATACGACCAATCTTGTGTTGATGTTAAATCCATGTTTGGATGAGGCTTGCAAACAACTCTTGTGGTTGTGCAGGATACTTTGGTATTTAGGTATATAATATCGATATCAGCAATTTTCTATAAATGGAAATGGATCCAATATGGAAACAGGTGTAGCAGTGACGTTTGATTACACTCTCGGATGTTATGCTGCCTGTTGTATAATGTCGGTGTCTGTCACAGAGATGTTTGTTTGTCCATTACGACACCAGATGTTACTGCATGTTGCATTATTCGCCTTATTCTGGACGGCGCAGGAGAAATAAAATAACAGACATTTCGCGTCTCCAGCTTATTTTATGTCAGCCACCACTTCTTTCAACTGACCTTTCGAAGTGCTTGGTGCTAATTTGTAATGTATCCTTTCAAAATACCAACGTGGATTTATTCCGAGTCAGATTACGTTGAAAAATGCAAAACATATTTATGTTAATGCATCATAAAGCCTTATAATATATACTTGTAATCCTAGGTTTCGAAGCATGGAGATTCAGGCAGTACTTCCTGCTATAGCAATACCCGTGGGATCCACTCGACAGCCGAGCAGTGCACTGTTGTGATGTGACAACTGTTTTTGTCTTAATATTTATTTTCAACACCTAATACTAATATTTCACTGAAGTGAAACCAGCGTGAAAAAATGGTATAAACTTATATGAATTCAAGTGTTGTTATGAAGTGTGCGTTATGAAAAAGGATGTCTCCAATGAAGACACACTAGTGTAATATATAATGCTATTATATATACTTTTTGAGATTGCTCCCAACAACGGTAACTCTGTAATCTTGAAGGAGATGATTCTACTAACAGCACGTGTCGCATTGCCTACGAGGCACCGACTTGTTGTCGGTAACAGTTTTATTTCTGTATCCATTGAAATGAAAGACGCCTCTAGTTTCGTAATACATTGCTTCACGAGGCTAATCATGGTGCAAAACATTCGTCAGCGGGGACTGGAGTATTTGCAATCACATATTTTATTATTAGAGTGTGATTAGTAAGATCTTGTGAATATGAGATGGTGAAGTATTGAATCACTGTCAGAACACAATAACACATTGTGTGTGTACCGCTCATCGCAACAGGAGCGTGGGAAATAAATAAATATTTCTCCACTATAAGGCATGTGGTTCAATATTGATGGCGATTGGACCCCTAGCAAACATGGTTGCTATGGGAAACGTTTCTAGAATAATTTATCTTGGCAACCATTCTGGCAACTGAACACTGATTACATCTCATGTCTGATTACATCTCATGGTACATGTTAAATACAATAGAGCTTGCCATCATAACTGATAGAAATTATACTTTTTCCCCACTTATTTTTCTGATTGTACCCTTTTGATGACACACATACTCATCATTATAGATAATAGTCGGACTTTTGAAATTCAACTTGAGTTCAACACGAGGCACTCGGTTCATGCTGGAAAGGAAGAGGAATGAACTGGATATATATATATATATGAGAAATCAAATATATTTTAGTGCTCTTCGCATGCATACAGTATCGTATACGTGCTTACTAACTAAGAATACAAAATTATTCTATAGAATTTTAGTCTCACGAAGTACGTGGAACTCGTGCCTTGTGTGGAACCACGAGGAGATTCATCCAACAATGAACCTAGTGAGATATCTACTTGATACATTCCTCAACTGAATGTTGCATTATGTTGAAAATCCTGCAGTTTAAACGAATGAATGATATTACGTATGATGATGGATTACTCCTTTTCAATTTATTTTATGGACTGGTTCCATGATGTCTCGACTATTGTAAAGTGTAACAGAAAAGATATGTTACAGAAAGAAGAATTCAACACGATATATCCCATTTGTGAGACAAGTTTCGATTTCAATTAAAACATGTTCGTAAATGTTGATAGAAACACATTTTCTGTATGGACTATAATACGAAATCAAGTTACATCTTGAAAGATTTTTTTCGTTAACGACAAATTTTCACAGAGAGTCGATTCAAAGGCAACAAAACTTATACACATCACAAAGGTACATAAGGAGAATGTTATACATGATTTTGAGGAAAACTGTCTGGATAGATTTCGAGAAAAAGCCACCAAAGGAAAATTCATCGTTTTTTCGACAAAAAAGATCGTTTTGACCTTTCAAGGTCATTGAAGGTCAAATTCAAGGTCACCACTCAAACCGCAATATATGATTTCCCTTTTGAATGTGCCAATACTTAGGCTCTATCTTGAAGTGTTCTATGAGATTACTCTGCATAGCTCCCATTATGAAAGAAAAATTGGGTGAAACTTTCCAAGTCCAAACAAATTTTCAATGGCCAAAACAATTTTTTTTTTGCTGGAAATGGCCCAAAACGAATAGCGACTTGATTTGGGACGAAAAATTTTTTTTCCCAACCCGTTAAAAAGTCAAAATGGCCGCCCCACGCAGACCGTCAATTCAAAGGCAACAAAACTTACACACATCACTAAGGTACATAAGGAGAATCTTATACATGATTTCGAGGAAAACTGTCTGGATAAATTTCGAGAAAATGGCCACCAAAGGCAAAATTCATTGTTTTTTCGACAAGAAGGGTCGTTTTGACCTTTCAAGGTCATTGAAGGTCAAATTCAAGGTCAACACTCAAACCGCAATATATGATTTCCCATTTGAATGTGCCAATACTTAGGCTCTATCTTGAAGTTTTCTATGAAATTACTCTGCATAGCTCCCATTATGAAGGAAAAATTGGGTCCAAAAAATTTTCAATGGCCAAAAAAAATTTTTTTTTTTTGCTGGAAATGGCTCAAAACGAATAGTGACTTGATTTGAGACCAAAAATTTTTTTCGCCGACCCGTCAGAAAATCAAAATGGCCGCCACATGCAGACCGGCGATTCAAGGGCAACGAAACTTATACATGTCTTAGAGGTACATGAGAGGAATGTTTTGAAGCAAAAATTTCAAAACTGATCAGACAGTTTTTGAGAAAATGGCCACCAAAGTCTTCGTCAAAAATGGTCGCCAAATCGACAAAAACGATTCAGTCAAAAAAATTAGAAAAACGTTTTTAGATATTGGCCTAATGCATGTTCTGACAAATTTATGGGGAAATTCATAATGCCAGAAAAAAGTTACAGACCCGGACGGACGACGGACGACGGACGAAAACCCACGATAATAGCTTATCGGCCCAAAGGGCCGGTAAGCTAAAATTTATTAAATATGTGACCTGTACATACAATTTGTTTCTCATTAAGCGCCCACCCATAAAATGCTAAAAGCGTTGTACTCACCTAATCCACATACTGGACAAGATAATTGTCATCCCTAGTCACTTTTGTGGAGTAAACGGACAACAAAATATAGTTTTCAAACGATGAAGAATGTGTTCAATAATATTAAACCTTTCTCAGTAACAATATTACATGCAGGTATTGTTTAATCAACACCAATAGAGATAGTAGGTCAGTTTGGGACCCAAATCAAAAGCACTGCGGTGTGTCTATAATGCAGGATGTGACACTTCTGTGTGTTTACCCCTGTTTGAATTAGGTCTGCAAACAATTCTTGTAATTGTGCAGGATACTTTGGCATTTAGGTATAAAATACCGTTGTCAGCCATTCTCCAACTGGAAACGTGTCCAACAGATGTAGTAATGATGTCGCTGCCTGTTGTATAATGTCGCTATCTGTCAAAGAGATTGCTGTACATTACAACACCAGATGTTACTGATGTAGCATTGTTTGTCTTAACCTGGAGGGATGAAGCAGGAGAATATGAAACAACGGACATTTCGCGTCTATAGCTTATTTTATGTCAACCACTGGTATTTCCAATTGCTCGATGCTATTCTGTACGCACCCTTTCAAAACACCTACGTCTTGAAAATTGTAAAAAAATAACATATTAATGATCATTCAAAACCTTATAATATAACCCCTAAGCAATGAAATTCAGGCAGTACTTCCTGCTATAACAAAACCTAAGGGATCTAGATATGTTTAGCCACTCGACAGCCCAGCAGTACGTTGCTCTCATGTGATTTTTTTTCGTCGTAATATTTCCTTTCAAACATAATACTTCACTGACGTGTAATTAGCTTAAAATAAAATAAATTTATATGAACTCAAGTGTCATGAAGT
Source organism: Terebella lapidaria (assembly GCA_949152475.1). Lineage (NCBI taxonomy): Eukaryota > Metazoa > Annelida > Polychaeta > Terebellida > Terebellidae > Terebella > Terebella lapidaria. The sequence continues at coordinate 33,527,269 of OX424560.1, forward strand.
ATGTGTGATGAGAAGGATATTTCCGAATTAAGACATACTAGTTTAATATATATGATACTATATATAGTTTTTGAGATTGATGCACCCCAGCCCCCAGTCCCCACCCCCCTCCCCCCCCCCTTCCCCAGCAGCAATAACACTCTAAACCTTTGAGCAGTTGATACTACTAACAACACATATCGCATTGTCTGCGAGGCACCAAGTTGTTTTGTCCATAGTTTTATTTCTGTATCCATTGAAATGAAAGATGCCTATAGTTTCGAAATACATTGCTTCACGAGGCTAATTATGGTGCGAAAACCTATGACAGCGTAGATTTCACTAGCGGGGACTGGACTGTTTGCAATGGTACATTTGTTTTCATTTTCAGAGTACGATTAGTAAAATCGTGAGATGATGAAGCATTGAATCACTCTTAGAACAAAATAACACTGTGTGTACGTAACCGCTTATCGCAACTGAATCGTGTTTTAGGTTTTTGTCTAGATCTCATGTTTTCAAAATTAGCAATTCACATGAAAAATTGTGAACATAAATAATCACAATCAAATAAAAAATTAAGGAAAAATGAAACATATTGTCTATTAATCATATAAATTTTAGACTACAGAAAACAAAATTGTTTCTTGGAAATTTAGTCTCACGAAGTACGTGAAAATAGTGACTTGTGTGGAAACGGTTACCACGAAGTGGTTCATAATAAACCCAGTAAGATATCTATTTGGTACATTCGTCAACTGAATTTTGCATTATATTGAAAATCCTGCAGTATAAAAGAATGTATGGTATTACGCATGGAGATGGATGACTCGTATTCAATTTATTTTATGGACGGGCTCCATATTGTCTCGACAAATAATTATGGTACAGCATCACAAAAAAGTATCTCACAGAAGAATTCAACATGATTTATTCCATTTGTAAGACCAATTCCGATTTCTGATTGCAGGAAAATTAGCTATTGTTTGGTCGCATTCAGGTTGATTTCGTTCGTTCTGTTATTAACTACGTATTAGAATTGTAACCTAATACTGGCGTTATGTACATGTAGGATTTCATTTTTAAAATTGTCAGTATCACTAGCATATTGTCCTCGAGCAAGTCTCGTCTTCGGTAATTGATGACAGTTTGGAATCTCTCAACCTTTTTGTTATTGTACAACACCAGGATATACAGTTCCATTCCTCATGCACAGCCCTGACTTTTTCACATAAGAAAATACCAAATGTTCTTATTTGCGCATGCGTAATATCCACCGAACACCGAATGAAGTGTAAGAATGATGCACACAAACTTAGTATGAATGGATAATTGCAATATTTAAGTTATAATGCAAAGTGGAAAAAAATTCAAGAATGTGTAAACCCCGGTATCAGTATATATTTACAAACATATTGACTGAGTAACAGCCGGTGTGATGGCTCATGTAATCAACATAATTATTATCACAGTCATCACGTGTTTCAAAAGCACAGCTAACAATCTCAGTGTACAAGATACGTTATCGGATGGTCGTCCTTATATTCTAACGCCATGATATTGATTAAATATCTCCAGGAATCACCTTGTTCCAGATTGACGGAAAATTTGCTCCATGGGAATTGTCACCGGTGCAAAGATTTCACAACTTTAATTTTCTTTCTTTCTTTCTTTTTTCTAATTTTGAATCTCGATGTTCTAATTGTATGGATCACATTAAAAAAATCCAATGAGTTGTTAGACATAGGAGAAAATATATGGATTCCCCAAAGAAAAATGTATAGTATATAAATATATGCAGTCATTTCTCCTGTCTTCATGATCACAATTGTCTAATATATTGCCAGACAACATAACTCGTTATATCATTAGGTGCATATATAATCCCACACAATAACATATGTTTTCTCGAACAATATCAAATAACCAGTTATATGTTTTTTTCGTTCTCGTCTCAGTATCTGGAGTAGGCCATTACCATTGACTGAATTCCATTATACACAGCTAACACATTATTCACCCTTCAGTAAATCATTTACTTTTTCAATATTTTTCCATGAGAGAACGATCTGTTTCAGACACTTCATAGCCTATTTCATCATCACGAATACTGTAACCGTTTCCGCGTCAATAACTAAATATAACTCATGAATGTAAACTAAATGTTCAATGTAATCGTATATATAAACATACAACAAAATAACCAGATTTCCACGGAACAGCCCCTGGATTTCTCTCTTCATATATGGTGAACGCTCGTTTGCTGTTATTGGCCCAAGACAAAAACATGCCCAATGACCTCAGGATATGAAATGACTGTGGACGGTTCAAAAGACAAATTAAAACATGCATTTTCAGGACTGCATTCAATTTAGTCATATTGTAATCTAGCATTAACCAATATCATCAATTCTAGTAATCTCCAATCCAGTCGGTTTTATATACTTTGTTTCATGTATGTCATCCTTTTTACTGAACAGAGCCCCTGAGCAGCACTGAGTGTTGGATACTGGCGCAAATATTAAATATCATTATTATAGAATAGACGTGGAATCAATACCCAGTATTAAGTTTTCCGAGCAAACAAAACAGGGTCCGTTATCCAATCTCATAGTCCGGGGACAGAAAGTCATATCAGGCATTATTATATTATTATTTCGAAGACACAAATAAGGAATCTAAAATATAATATTTTTGGAGAAAAAAACAAAGCCCTACCAAGCAATCGCAGCCAACTGGTGCCATCAGTGGCCGACAGTTGATGAAATTGGAACTCGACACTTGAAAATTAGAATGTAACTGCATAACAACCTGCTGAACACTTTAGAATAATTAAACAAATTATGTGCAATGGGTGCATGAAAGTACATGGGTACATATGTACCTAATGCCAAAAAGCTACCGAGTTTCTAGGGAAAATCTTAAGCTGTCAAAAGCTACCTGCCAAAAATTATATGCTGTTCATGTTTCATTTTACTGCCTAATTTTCGTTAGAATGGCATTTATTTCAACACCACATCCAATGTTATCACATGCTATGGTACACTCACATGTACGTTGTTATTCATTGAATGAATCTAAACCTGGATCTGGATCAATAACAATTATAACAGGGCAGAGTACATGAGCAAGAACATATAGATATAAAGTATGTTTTGTTATCATTCACCTCAGAAATAATGTACCCCCAACGTCGAACTTTTCATCCACTAACAATCGAGTCTCATAACTAACAACGACTTGCCAATTACATCTAATTGACAAGATAAATTTTTGCGATCAGTTTCGGTTGGAAGTGAAATATTTCCCTCAATTTGGCTAATGATACAAAGATCACTAAAAGATCAAAATCATCACTGATCACTGAAGCCCGACAAACATTTCTAGTGAAAAACAGTTTCCTCGTTAACTGGTCTTAGTCAGGGTTTTAAATCTACCCATAAATTTACCCTCAGCAAGCATCATGGAACTACAACATGTTATTTGGAACACTCCAAAAACACCAGGTGTTGATATCATCGATCTCATTAGCCTGGGGCATGTCGTACATGTATTGTAACTTGTTTTATTTTCTTCTATAATGCATATTGAAGTTGCTGTTATTATTGAAGGCAGCACGTGAGTATTTACCGATTTAGTTTTTACTACGATATAGAGAGAAAGTAAGTTATGAATAGCCATCGATAGTCTGACATATTTAACAGTCAGGAAGGAACACATTGATGAGTCATTCTGGTGCATGAAGACAATGTTCATTGAATCATAAATGCGATATAACCTAGATAGTAAACACGAATTGTATCTTTTTCAGTTTAAATATTTTATATTAGAAATGTTTAACTAGATGTGTTCGTTTTTTTAATATGTATTAATTAACATATAATTTTAGTGTTTGCGTAGGCCCAGTAACCATCATATTCTTATGAACACTTTAAACGCACACACAATCAAACATAAGTGCTTCGTATTTAGGTACTTTCACACTTATGAGAAGTTTTAAAACTGCCCAAATTAATACCAATTTCAAATGGCTTTATGATGAGCCTATTTTGAAATTAGCATTATTTTGGTATGGTAAATTTTTCATTTTAAGTAACTGTAAACACGCGTCAGTGTACAAAATAAGTTATTGCCTTTTCATCATTACTTTCGAGGGGGCCAGACTGATGGGACTTTTACTCTACACTAAATATCACCAAATATCACCAGTGCTCCCCCCCCCCCTCCCCCAGTATTGAGGACAACCATTGAATTTATCACATCCATGTAATATCATTGGTATGGTAGCAATGGGGTAAAAGCTATATAATCGACAACGATTCTCTCTGTATTCATAATCACAATTTTGTCAATACATGTATACTTCATTCATTGTGATGGAGATGTTATTATAAATAAAAAGGTACATAAAAAACGTCTACATCCATATTGCTTCCGCCAAATAACAGATTGTTCCCCGAACAATAACAAAAGTAAGTTCATTCCTGTTTCGATATCCGAAGTAGACTGTTACAACAGCTGGACCAATTTCTAAATTTAAGTCAACCATTTACTTCCTCATTCGTTTCCAAAGACTTAATGAATTCTGCATTCAATTAGACAATTCATCGTTCAATTAAAATTATGATTGATGATTATATTTAAGATTATGATTATACTGTTCATCGTCGATACCCAATAATAATTCGAATACTAATTCCAAATGCTATGATGTGCGTGTTTTATTTTAGTGCACAAGTTTCTTAAAATTTATATTCATTTGAACAACTTCCACCAGGTCCATCATATGCTATGATAACCACCTTCATTTCTTTTTAATGTTTTAATAATCCAAGCAGATCACATAACAAAAGCAAGACTTATGCCTATACAGTGATGGTACCATTCATCACCATTCCGATCACAACTTCTGAATTGCTGGCATCATACAGTACACCCACTGTCAAAGACTCGTCCATCGCTAGTACCAATCACATCTAATTGACAAGATAAATACACAACAGATCAGTCAACGCAGTCACAATTATGGAGCGGTTGGCCAAAATATTTCGATCAGGTTCGGTTGGAGGTGAAATATGGCGCTCGTGTCGACTAATGATGCGACTGATGCAGGGATATTATCATCATGACAGTAAATATCATAGAAAAGACATCGATTGCCGTCTACAGATGCAATTTGTGTGTATCAAAATATACTAGTGTTCTGGTTGTTGGATTCATGAAATATAATTTACCTAATAAATTGGTTGCGCCATTTTGATTCTAAATGTTCTGGAAGTAAAATATACCCCTTGCTAGGTCTAGTCATAATGGCGAATCACCCACCGAATCTACTGGGTATTACTAGTACTAGTAAACTCAAGTTCATCCACCAGTGAAACACGCTTTTTGGCCGTAGTTTTGTATTGAATAATCGGATCAGCTTGAGATTTTATGTGTCGTAATTGGGTATCATGCCGTAATTTTTCACCAAAATTTCAAAATTCTATCTCAAAAATTTAAAAAGTTGGCAATCTAACCCAATGTTAAATTTCAGTCCGAAATGGGATCAAGTAAATTTCAACGAATTCATGGCCTTTGTTGTGTTTGTGCCCATACAGAATGAACCTGTATGAACCTGTTGTTTTGAACCAGAATGAACCTGTTGTGAACCTGTTGTTTTGAACCAGAATGAACCTGTTGTTTTGGAGTCGGAAAGCACAGTCGTTGTATATTAAGTATTAATTTCTATTCTGGAGCAATATATAATTCGTACATCGAATAAAAGTTCTTAATTTTGTGCAGACTCCATATTGGGGCTGAAATTTAACATTTGGTTAAATTGTTAACTTTTTCAAATTTTTAGATAGAACTCTGAAATTTGATGAAAAATTACGGCATGATGCCAAATTAATACACACACAATTCCAAATTGATCCGATTATTCAAAACAAAACTACGGCCAAAAAGCGTGTTTCACTGATGGATGAACTTGAGTTCAGTCTCAGAAAGTGTGGAACCACACATTTCGGACGCTGCCTAGAAACTACGAGTTGATACAATCGATCCTATTCACCAGAGGGCACGTCGTACACGTGGTTACCAATTTGAATTTGCTGTTACATACATGGAAGTAAATAAGTACTGGTCGATATTATCACAAAACTGTAACAGTCCAGAACCCTTTGATAAGTCATGCTCATTGTGCTGATGCATGAATCATTGTTATTAGAATGATGAATAATAGTACTTCCTTAACACACTACAGTGTAGAATTATCATGATTTGTCAGTGTAAAATAAGCGTTAACTGAGGATATCGACAAAGGACTATTTATCTATCAATTTGCATGCGTGTGTATTCAGTAAGGCTCTGCGCGGGGCGGGTTTGCCCGCGCGGGCCGCGGGTCCCGCAGCCCGCGGTGCGGTGCGGGGCGGACATTCACCTAATCAGTGCGGTGCGGTGCGGGGCGGGCCTGATCTCTGGAAACTGCGGTGCGGTGCGGGTGGGCAATCTGATATCAGCTGCGGTGCGGTGCGGTGCGGGTTCAGTTTTTGTTGAAGGACCGCATGGGACCGCACCGCATAGGACCGCACCGCGGCCAGCATTCCAAAAATTAATATATATAATCACATATGAGTATAAATACTGCGAAAGCACTAAGTCTGTTATTCTCATGAAGCTATATCTTTCGACACTAAAAGTTAGGGGCCGGTCATTATTTATCAGGTGGGGGGGTTGGGTAAAAACTGGGGGGGTCACACTTTCATTTTCGACATTATTGGGGGGGTCATACTTTTATTTTCAATGGAACTGGGGGGGGGGGGGGGTCGGAGTTCGAATTTTAGTTAATTTGAGGAATATGTTATATTGAAATAGTGAATTGGGTGAAAACAATCCATTCAAGCTGGACTGATGGTTCACTGGAGTATACAGCATTTGGAAACCATCCTTTTGTCACATTATCAGTGAAACTATAGTTCCGCCAAAATTTGATCCTAGAAAGGACCATCCAGGAACACCCAAAATCAGGAGATGTCGTGAATCGACAACCGCTCATCACCCACAGACTGAAACATTGTCACCACGGATCAACTATGGACCTTAGTAGAACACAGCAGCACTGCAGCTGAATACGGTGCCAGTCAGGATGATCAACATGCAGGGGACTGTCACAGACTAACAATGGATCACCCGGCCCATACCATGCTGACCAACATGCCATAACATCCAATGACCCCGAACCAGCATGTCAAAATCACAGACCGATTTTCCACTCAACATGTTGCCAACTCAGGAATCTAGGCCACTGAGGATAATCCTCGATGAGCTCAGGACTGTCCTGGACCACCATGAACAAAACATGGACATTCCCACACAGGATTGCAAAATAGTCCTGGATCGTCCGGGATGACGATATAGTGAATCTGATTTACCTGACTTTCTTGGTGGCCAGGACATTGCTAGACAACCGCGGATCATCACGGAACATTATGAACCCATCATGGAGCCAACACAGTTTTGATTCAAGGTCGGGAGAGTACCAGTCCAGGATTGCCTGATTCATCAATGATATATATGTGGAACAGTCATAATTTTTCCGAGTTCACTCGGAGTCTGTCATTACCATACCGATATAATATGCCCACAAATAATAACTAAATCAGTTGTAATGGCACAAATTCATAATATCCACTTACGTTTTAGTAAAAAAATTGCGACAAAAGTCACAAATGTTTTAATAGAAATGTGAATGAAGTGTAAAAACAGCATTTAGATATCATACTGGCTCCTTATAATTGTCATGCGTATTATGGCCTTGTATATGTACTTGGGGATTGGGGGGGTCACACTTTTATTTTTGATCTTGGTGGGGGGGGGGGGGGGGGGGTCATACATTGTTTTTCAATATCGGTGGGGGGGTCAAACTTTGAAAACTCATTTCTCGCAAAATCCATCCAACCCCCCCACCCGATAAATAATGACCAGCCCCTTATATCTAGGGATATTCGACCAAAATAAACTATATTACATATTCAACCAAAATTACACTACATTATAAGCTACAGTACATTACAGCATAATATATAATAACATACCAGTATAATACTGGTTTATGTAATATTGTTTATAGGGAACAGTTTTAATCTTATGCGTGTGCTCAGTACATGTATAAAGCCCTTGGAAACACTGCTTGAATCTCCCTTGTAGCATGGAAAATGTAATCATACATGTATATCACTGTAACACAAAACAAACTTTACAAGTAGGCCTCGATACATGCCGCTAGGTCACACTGCCATACCCACATCCAGACAGAATGTCAACAATACCTCAAATGTGAGTGCTTTGTACATGAAAATCAGACCCATCGTAGAGTCATGGAAATGCATGAATTAAAATAAAATGCATAAGTAATTTAGGATTAGGAACCTTGCGGTGCGTGATATTACGCAAACACAACGTATATCAAAATGTATGAATTATTCCATGTGCGTATATACATTTGAATATTTGGACATATGTGTATCCGGATATATCCGGATCCCCACTATATTTGAGAACTTTTGATGGGATGTTTTATCGAAGGTTACACGCATTTCTGTTGTTAGACGTAAATAACCGTCAGTGGATGCTATAGATATTAACTTGATATTTTGTCTTTGCATGTCAGACATGACGAGGGCATGAACAATAAGTTCTTTACAGACTGACCAATACATTTAGCTTTGGCGCTGGTACTTCATTATTGCCAAAAACCGTTATGTCACATAGAGTAGGTCTACTTGCACATTCACATCTGACAACTTTGGTCATTACGGTTATCATAATGTAACCGACAACGATAAAATATTCAGCGCAACGTATCATTCAGAGTGATCATTACGAACCATAAAGTGAGTCCGAGATTAGGACGCTCATGTAAACGGGCGACTATAGAATCGTTTTATTTTTTTTTACGATTTATTGTCATACAATAGAGTAACATTGTATCACCCGTGAAGCACCAGAAAGTGTCAGAGAATTCGGCCACTGGTGTGACGAATCGGACTAATTGTACAGGAAAACATTTTATGCACGACACTAACTAGAATGACGTGAAATTCCGCAAATGTGAGTACGCTTAAATCGTATTGGCGATAAATTTATTACACCGTATATGGTGATTCGGTCTAGTTAACAAGTAGTGTACTAACGAAAAGAGCACAATTTGATTTCGCTTTCAGACAAGTTGTGAAATTTATGTGCGGGAGATGTCTGCCTTGCAACCAAACACGTGTCCATGCTATATATCCAATTAGGTGTTTTGCTTTTCTATTTGAAACAACCATTTTGCTTCGTCATTTATCACGAACTTCTCTGAACTGGGACAACTACAAAACTGCCAATGTTTTTACATGTATATCTATCATTTATTCGTCGTCGTATTTTTACTTAAATTCGTCAATTCTCGGAAAAACGCAGCGAACTAATTTGCTTCAATGCGTACAAAATAGCCGTTGAATCATATTAAATTCTCGTGTAAAATAAAAATCACCGCCCCGCAATCTTCTGAAAGGCTAACGTTAATTTGCCGTTTTGGGCTCACTCCTCAAACCCGTGAAATGCATCCAAATTTAATTTCTATTTAATTTTTATTGGTAGCAAATCGTAGCAAAGTGTGTATAACATAAGTGTTTGTAAAAACATTACTCAGCGTGTGCTATTCCAAATAGTATTATGCAAAGTAGAAATCAAAACATGAGAAACTCCACTCCTTGAATACAATCAAATAAACATTCATAGAATCAGGCTCTCAGATGACCATTCACATTACTGCTGCACGGTGATGATTGCTGGGATAATATAGGAACAATATACACACATACACACCCGTGTACACACGTACATCCAGTCTATCGACGAAACTACATCGCGCACTGACAATATATACTAGTATTACCTGATTGCAGATACATACCAAATAGGCCCCGCAATTACATTAGTACAAAATCACACAAGCAATAGCAATATTACATGAATAATATCAATAACATGGCAGTATTCAGAGTTCTGTCATCTCTGTTCCTTTCTCTCTGGCGAGGGCCGCGGCTACAGCGTCTTGTACTAGAGGGAAGACCTCGAGTTTGGCTGACTGGTCAGGGTCCGTCTGTACCACGTCCGCAGCTCTCAGCTTGCCCAGGAAGGAACGGCTGCAGTTAGCCGCCACAAGACGGATGTCCACATCGCTGTAGCTGCCTGTGAGCGCCTTCAACATGTTAACCCCCATCAAGTCTATGTAAGAAATTAATGAGCAGTCGAGGACGATGGTGTGGACTTGTTCGCGTGACGCTGCTTCCATCAGTTTTCTGTCACCCGGGTTATTGTTCTGTGTTGGTTTCGGGTCAATCTCGCCATTTTCCGTCTCAGCTTTAACTTCAGTGACGTCGATGAATTTTTCCGGTTCCTCATTTGCAGCTTCCGCTCTTGAAATCAGAAGCTGTTGGGCATTGACCGTTTTCTCGAAGAGTTCCATCTTGAACTTCTCCACTGTCACGAAATACAGTGACGTCTCGAACCGAAAGATTTTGATTCTCGGGATTTCAGCAATACTCGATGTCGGAATCAGCCGAGCAGATGGTATGTAGACCTCTGACTTATCAATACGGACCAAAGCATGCCCAGATGCCAACTTGTCTTGGATGATTACAACGAAGATGCTAGTACCCAGGCCTATAGCCAGACCTATGGTCAGGTCAAGAATGACGACTGAGCTGAAGGTTATGATCCACACGACAAGATCTCCAACACTCACTCGACCCATCGACGGGAGGTCCTTGACCTGTCGGAAAAGAGGCAGCAGAGCCACGATGATGATAGCAGCCAGCACGCTGATTGGCAGGGACTGGAAAAGTGGCCCGAGAACCAAACAAACCAGCAGGAGAAGTACACAAGACACGAGGCTACCCACTTGTGTCTTGCCTCCGACCGAGTCGTGAACAAGGGTTCTTGGCGGGGCCTGTGCTCCTGCGAAACAGTTGAAGAACGCGCTGACTCCATGGCTTATCCCATAGGCAAACAGTTCCTGGTTCAGGTCGATTTTGTACTTGTGCTTTCCTGCCATCAGCTTGCACATGGATATAGATATTGCGAAGCTGATGATGGCAATTAGAATAGAGTCACCGATGTATGTCATGGCGTTAGTCATTGGAGGCACTATGGGAGCTGGTATTCCTTTGGGGATTGTTCCGACGATTTTCATTCCATATTTCTCGTTCAGTTTAGCGAAGTGTGAGACGATTGTTCCCAGAACAATAATGATCAACTCAGCAGGAATTGGGACTTTGAGGCGTGATTTGAACTTCTCATTGATAACTTCTTTGAGTAAGATGAGCAATATGAGACATATCAGTCCAGTCACGAGAGCACATACATTGGTTTCAGTGATATGAGCAAATATATCATATACTGTCAATGGTACACTGAAGAGACCAACTCGTCGTTTCAGTTTGAGTCCAAACAAGCCAGGAATTTGGCTCATGATGATGTGAACTGCTGCCCCAGCAAGGAAGCTACCAACGAACGGCATGGACATGAAAGACGCGATAACTCCGAGACCGACAAGTCCCATTATGAACTGGATCACTCCCACCATTAAAGACACTGAGACGGCGATGTCCACTTGGTATTGCTCAGCAGTCGCCAATAGTTCATCTGTTCGATTACGCGTGAGGTTAGCTGGAAAGTCACTGACATCTGTCGAGAGCCCTGCCTTTTCCATCTCTCTGTTGACAACTGCACCAATCATCAGACTCACCAGCGCCATTGTTCCCATTGATATATGCTTGGAAGTCCCGAAGAAGAAGTATAGGAAGACGGGGAAGAGGGAGGAGTAGAGTCCGTAGACTGGCGGCACAGAAGTCAGGAGAGCGAAGCCCATTCCCTGTGGGATGTGGATGACTCCCACACTGATCCCTGCCACGAAGTCTAGGAGCAGCCATGTCTTCCATTGGTACTGCCGCATGATTCCAATGAACGGCAGGAAGCTTAGCACACGGTTCTTCAGACAGTCTCTAGTGCAGAGGCACTTGTCCGTCAGGGCAGACTTGATTCTCTGACCAGCGGACAGTTGCGGTATCCACTTGAGGCTGAAAGTGTCGACGAGGCCCTGGTAGTTTTGAGCTTCCCTCCGGATGTCGATAAGAGCACGTGGATTCTTATCAGACCCAAACTCCACATCTTTCTTCTCCAGCATGGCGTCCGTTTCACCCGGCTCAGGCCGAGCCTAGATAAAAGACACGAATAGAAAATAAGATATTGTTATTTCACTCGATTTTGTGAACCTCCCTGCTTGCCATGATGATATGGCCTGCTGTGAATCATTGCCACTGTCATAATTGTCTGTTGTCCTCAACAATGACCGATAGAGATATGTGCCAACAGAAAAAAAGAAACATTTGTCATTATCAATACATTCAACATATACATGTATGGCCTAGCATCATGCCGTGTGTGACGTTTACTTTCCCTTTTCAAATATTATAACTGGGACAAGGCAGAGACCTATACAGTAATGATAATATTGGAGACAAGTCAAATTATAATTTTGCGCGGATATCGCGCGGATATCGCAACATGAACTACACGTAGGTACCAATCCATTTCATTTTTGAAACGCTTGCTATTACATAATTGCTGTTTCAATCATTTGTTGTTCGGGTACAATTGTACCTCGTAAGAGTTAGCTTCGGTGATTTATAATCGATGGATCAATTATTTTCTGGCCCTGCTGATGTATGTAGAACATACCTGAAATATAAACACCATCAATCACCTGATCATTTTAATAGTTTGATCAGGTGAATGCCTCGTGTCGATGTGAGAAGCACATGTAACTGTTTGTGTCAAAAGATGCTCACTAGAATATAATAATTGAATCACATGTTGGGTATATTTTGATGCAATATGTCAATTAAGTCTGGCTAGATAGACTGCACGGAACACAGGCGTAGTTTGCACAAGCAACAATAACAATTTGTGCCTGTTCGGTGAACTAGAAATATCGGATAATCATGTACCCAACGTTGGCGACCAGGACATATTAAAGTAACATTTCACACCATCCAAAAAATACACTGGATGACGAAGATACATGTGTATAACTGAAGCAATGATTGACTTTAAGCCGATTAATACAAGTGTGACGGAATTCGTGATTGTATCACAATGTCAGAACGTTCAGTGTTTGTTATATATCAAGCGGCGACAAAAATATCCGATTTTGATGTGGTGAACTGGTGATCTGAATTTTTTCTCAAGTACAAGCTCACAATTACTATGAATGTACACTGTATAGCATTTTTTTGGATCCTGCAACTAATTCACATATTTCTTCAGTATTTACCTCAGTACTCACTTAATTAGATGTTTGCTTGAGCTGGCTATCCAATGATAGTTATGCCTTCAGCAAATGTGACACCGTAGATTACCAACTGAAACACTGCACGTGGAATCACGTTTATATATGCCGAGTGTCACGTATCATGGCAGCTTTCTTGTCCCAGTCACATTCGAAAACGTTATTAAAAAAATCTTGATATATAGGAGACATGTAGGCAAGGACTTCAGTGGGGGTCTTCCAACATCAATAAATTTACGGATGTTTTTAGTTTTTCGAAGTTAGTGCATCACTTTCTTTTGTAGATACTCTATGCTCTAGCGCCCAAAGTGAAAACCCAGGAACCAAAACTCAATTTCAAATTATTACCAAATAACAGTGTGCCCAAATGGAATTTTGCACTCCGGGCACCTCGAGTTTGAACACTCAAGAAAATTGAGGTGCAGTTTCCTAAAAATTGCAAACATTGAACTTCCTATATGCTTCTAATCCATACTGAGCTTTATCTCCAAGCCTTGTAGTTAAATGGTCTCTAACCGTCAATTCACTATATATCTTAATGTAACCATAACCGGAGAAAAATGAAGATTGTAATCACAAGAACATGTACCTTTAGGCCTACAGTGTACACACAATTTCCGAAAAACCATCCGGCAGATTCTGAGAATTTTCGCTAACAGACGACGAACGGCTAAACGGACGGACGCCGGACGCCAATGAACGACATAAGCTTGATTCTCTATGAAAATAAAGTAACTAAAGAATTTCATAGTGATGACAGAAGAAACAAAAAAAGTTTGGTTGGTTTAACAACAAGTGTTTACCAGAAAGAAACAAGAATTTGAATTTCTGAACGAGTCTTATAGCAAATGGTCCTGAATGTCTCTTGGGTGGAAACTATGACTGAAAAAATGACGAAGAATGGCAACTAAGGAAATCATAGCATATACGACTTCTTAGCACAGCTACGATTTTTGGTAACACCAAGATCCCATCAATTACTAGGTATCCATAGAGGATAATGTATAGGCTACCTGACGTATATGACATATATTAAGTCACAAAATGAAAATTAGCCCAAGAGCTAAGGCAGGTTACTACAATATATGCTTTATATTTTAGCCATTTTATCCCATTTACCTTCGAAATAAGGTCACTGGTCAAATTCAAGATCACTAGAATATTCAGCATATATCATTTCTGATATGTCCACAATTTATTCCTAAGCTGTTAGGTTGATAATAAGCTAGATATTAGCCATTTTGTGCTATGACCTTGAAAATAAGGTCAAATTCAAAGTCACAAGAATATTCAGGGTATATCATTTCTTATATTTCCACAATTGATTTCTAAGCTGTAAAGTCAATAATAAGCGAGATATTAGTCATTTTGTGGTATGACCTTGAAAATGAGGTCAAAGGTCAAATTCAAGGTCATCAGAATATTCGGCATATATCATTTCCTATATGTCCACAATTGATTCCTAAGCTGTAAAGTCGAAAAAAGGCGAGATATTAGCCATTTTGTGCTCTGACCTTGAAAATGAGGTCAGAGGTCAAATTCAAGGTCACGAGAATATTCAGCCTATATCATTCCTAATATGTTAACAATTGATTCCTACGCTGTAAATTCGATAACAAGCGAGATATTAGCCAATTTGTGGTATGACCTTGAAAATAAAGTCGAAGGTCAAATTCAACGTTATCAGAATATTCAGTGTATATCATTTCCTATATGTTCATAATTGATTCCTGAGCTGTAAGTTCGAAAATAAGCGAGATATTGGCCATTTTGTGCTCTGACCTTGAAACCGAGGTTAAAGGTCAAACTCGAGGTCACGAGAATATTCAGCATATATCATTTCCTATATGTCCACAATTGATTCCTAGTCTCTAATCTCAATATTAAGTGAGATATTAGGCATAATGTGTCCCATTATAAAGCATAGGAGAATTTAACATTGGAAAGTCCCATTTAGGCCGAGTTTGGGCCAAAAGGGCCCACTTCGAACGATTCAAGGGCAACGAAACTTATACACATCACAGGGGTATATATGAGGAATGTTATGCATCAATGAGAAAAAAAAGTTACCGAACAAATTTTGAGAAAACGGCCATCAACGGCCATTCGTCAAAAAATGACCGCCATTTTGAAATAATTGCGAGAATCAAAAAAACAAAATATACCTCCTTCTTGAAATATTTTTAGGCATTTTTGTGCAAAATTTCAGAAAGATTTGATCGTAAACTTCAAAGATAAAAATGTAGACGGACGACGACGACGGACGCAACGCCACCCCAAAGTTTCGGTAACCTAAAAAGGCTTTCCATAGTGTACTATTTCATTTCGATCACATTAAAATGTAAAAGTAATATTGTTTTGCGAAGATTTCAACATTGTGGTAGGATACAGGATTGTGATAGGATTGATATAGGTTGTTGCTTTAGCAACAACTACAACCTATGTTTTTCGTGTTAGTGACTTAATAATATTTCGTTGGTCACAATCGTGGTGTGCCAACACAGGCATAAATTCCCTAATACGGTACAGCTAGGCCTACAGGCGTGAAATGCAGCTGTCATAACATCGCAATAGGCTTAATAACAAATGTTACAACACATTTATGAAATGTTACATCTGATAATGAGAAATTAGGCCGAGTGATAGGTAGCAGAAACATAGCACCAAGGGTGCTGTAGCTTACCGGCAATCATGAGAATTGCACAGAGTATTGGTATTGATTTTCCAACATATAAATTGTTACACTGATCTTAAACTCTATTGTCAAAACATGTTCGTAAATGTTGCCGGAAACACATTTTCTGTATGGACTATAATAAGAAATCAAGTTACATCTCGGAAGATTTTTTTCGTTAATGACATATATTCACATACTGTCTAATCATGCTAATTGCGACCTGCAGCGGCAGTTATATAATATAGGCCTATGTTGCCTGAACCATGATATATTTAGCTTTAATTGTTTACTTTAGAGTAACTTTGGGACCGTGATGACAAAATTTGTAATGTCAGAATTAAAATCCTATCCTAACCACCCCCCCCCCCCCCCCCCCCCCGCGCTTCGCTAGATCCGCACTTTCTATTTCCTCGTTCCACGGCACACCAAAAAAATTACATAGATCTACAGTCACTCGAGGTTATCAAGGGCAGGATCGTGATAATAACAAAGTTGTCGGCTTGGGGTCATCGACTAAACTCGCTGTATTCTACAATATTATACAGGTGAAATTTCAAATCTGATCCACTCACCATGTCAGTGGAAGCGTCTGACATTTTAATTAATGCCGTCTGCCTTGCTTCATTGGTCCCACGAACTTTGCAAACTTGAACGCGTACAAACAGCTACAAGCGAAGCGATCAGTGAGTGCACCACCACTACGGCTAAGCCGATATGTATGGTTGGCCAAACTGGTCAAAAGTAAACTTTGTTGCGCGCGATAAATAAGGAATTATGTCACGCAGTAAATCAGCCAATCAGGTGGGGCGTTTTATATAGCTATCTAAATATATTTATGTCGCGCTCTATGTCAACCATTCATAACCTGTCTTTCAATGCGCGATGCATTTCAAATGATATTTATTGCGGGCATGAAATCACAAGTTGTCATTGGATGATGTATTCCGCGATCTAAATCAAATTGTACCGTGACATAAAACACCTTACATGATTGGCTGGTTTACTGCCCGATACAATTGCTGATTTAATGCGCGCAATAAGTATCCTTAAATGTGTCGCGCATGAAGAGACGGTATATGAATGGTTGAATTAATGCGCGATATAAATATATTTTGATCGCATCATAAAACACTCTCTATGATTGGTTAATTTATTGCGCGATATAATTGCATATTCACTCCGCGCAACAAAATTTACTTATGACCAGTTTGGCCAACTATACGGATATGAATGGTTGAATTACTGCGGGATGTAAATATACTTTGATCGCGCCATAAATCACCGTCCATGATTGGTTAATTCACTGCGCGATATAAATGCATATTATTTGCGCGCAACAAAATTTACTTATGACCGATTTGGCCAACCATAGATATGTTGTGCTCATACGCGTTAGAAAAAACGTAAACACTGCCCACGTGGTTTACCGATAGGGGTTGCAGATTCTGAGATGCCGTGAAAATGTTGTGGAGCGGATCTGAAAGATGATGCGTAGGGGTGTCGTATCCCCCACCTCCCACAACAATCGGGATTGTGCAGTAGCATGTAGCCTAACATTCTTCTCATATACATCTACATGTATAATCGATATCATAGTATCTACAGGGCTTGACATACTTGGGCCTATCATACTTATTCATCAAGCCTTTTCCTCAAGATCTATAGAGCTTGACATGTGGGCCTATCATACTTAGGCCTATTCAAGCCTTTTCCTCTAACTTCCTTAAGCATTGTACAAATATATTATGCCACAACTATTGTGATACCGGAATGTGGAAGTATAGTAATATGGCATTCGTATGAATAGTGCCGATTCATAGACAGTTTTGAACAGTTCCATTATATTTTCTTCCTTTGAAAAATGCTTCTGTCTCACGTAGGCCCACGTGGAATTTGTGTGGAATTATATAACTTAGCATATCCACTGATCCAGAACAAATCCAATACATATAAGGTCCTACAAGTCACCATATCTCCAGTAATGATACTTGCCATATATGATTTTACAAACTACAATGTATTTGTGTAGGCCTACTCAATCTAGAATATAACTATCGCAGACACAGTTTCACATAATATCAACACAACATCAAGTACAATTACAGCACAAATGTGTCGTTGAAAATAAACGGCTAAAATGATATAATCTTCGAAAAGATGCGAGACATATATATGAAAATTATTATATATACCCATGCACACCAGAATCCCATAAGCTGTTTGTGACAACAATCAAACCACTCACCCACACATCATGTGCGTCACCATTGTGAACAATATCTCCTTCCATAATTATTAGGTCTGGTTGTCTATATGCTTGATTATCTGAACAGCCGTGTAATTTGTCAACAGGCATTCAAGTCATGTTTTCCACATAGAATAATTAACAAAATTGTTCTCCTCGACATGCGAAAAACGCTACTATCCCTGATTCCATCTCGTCAAAAATATTGTCGGGCAGATTAAATCTGTATAACAACAACATGTCTGATGACTGTGTGTTATTACGGCTGTAAAACCGGTCTGGTTGCAATATTCACACTGAGACGCTTCAGGCACCAGAGGTCTAGTCAATATTGCTCGGGTGTGAGAGACGGGCGACATTATCGAACGCGTTACCATGGTAAAGCGGGGGCTTTGAGCGGTCAGTGTCATTATTTATTCAGTCAGCTCAATCAGGTGAGCTTATTTATTTTTGAGATGTTGGCTAGGCTATGTGTTGATATGTGTTGACTCGAATGATAGTCCCATTATTCAATGCATTGAATAAATGCCGTCAAGAAAAATGCTAGAAAATAAAATTTTGCTCGTGGGATTTTGCCGTCATGTGTGGATCTACACATTCTTTTAGGTCCCAGACATTCACGTAGCATGGTGTACAAAATGGAAAGCACTCGCGTGTGTGTGACAACGTATTGGATTTCTTTCTCATATTCTTAAGCATTTTGAGGAACCAAGCAATGAACGAGGTTTTGGAAGCCCTCGTCTTTTTTTCATAGCACTGTTTATAGACCGGGGGCCAAATCCGGTTTTTGGGAATTTGGTTTGCACGGAGACACCCATTGGCGAATGTGGTATCGTTGGAAAGCTTAAGACCTAAGGGTCACATTTTGACATATCACGTCTTTTGGGACAGGGGCGGTCACCATGGAAACGGGCTCAGAATGTCAATGACCTCAAATTCAATCAAGCGTCCTGATAAGCACCCGGAATGGCATAACATATCACTGAAAGTGCTCCTCCAAAAGAATGGTTCAACCGATTGGGTTTAATTTTGGAACTTAGACAGATGCTGGTACTAGGTATGTGTTGGCGGAGTTACCCCAATGAGGTGTCAAGAATGGAGGCCCCGGGGGTCGGGATTACCACCCCCAGGAGTTCGCCCCTTCTCCAGATAATGACAAAAGTATGATTTGGGGTTCAAAAGTTTGTTTGTTCAAGAGACCAAGCAATATAAAAGTTATTAAATAGCACCATTCAAGGATAAGACCAGTTAGGATTGGAATGATACCAGCATCACTTGTGGGTGGGGCCGGTTGCCATGGCAACAGACGTCACCAATGGTAGGCGTCGGGACCATTTTTCACCCGAGAATGGCAAGAATATCGGGGTTTAGGCTGTATAAAAGTGTTAACGATCGAAGACATGGCTATATGAGGCTACCATCATTGTCATAGATGAACATAATATGGGATACGGACATGCTGATAGCACCGTGGCCCCAGGGTGAGGCTCGTTTCCATGGCAACAGGTCTATTTTTCCATAAAATATGGCAGAAATAATGAAGATTTGGTTGCTTTAAAGTGTTGATATTTAAAGACAGATCAACGATCTTGTCTCAGATAAAACACACGTGGGACAGAGACGGAATGCTACCTCTGTGGCCCCTGGATGAGGCTCGTTGCCATGACAACAAACGTTTCTAATGGTAGGCGTCGGGTCTATTTTTCACCCGAAAATGGCAAGAATTACGGGGTTCAGGCTGTTCAGAAGTGTTAATGCTCGAAGACATGGCTATATGGGGTTACCATCTTTGTCATAGATGAACAAATTATGGGACACGGACGTGCTGATAGCACATTGGCCTCAGGTGGGGCTTGTTCCCACACAAAAATGTGTGGGAAAAAATATTGATTATGATTTCTTGTTCGATAAAATAAATTGAAGATTGGTCTACTTATGATCGAAGACAGCTCAACGAACGTGTCTCAAATACAACACACGTGAAACAGGGATGAAATGCTACCACTGTTGCACCTGAGTGAAGCTCGTTGCCATGGCAACAGAGGTTTCTATTGGTAGGTGTCGGGTCTTTTTCCACCCGAAAATGCCAAGAATTACGGGGTTCAGGCTGATTAAATTTATTGATAGTCGAAGACATGGCTCTTCAGGGCTACTAACTTTGTCATAGATGAACATAATATGGGACACGGACGTGCTGATAGCACCGTGGCCTAAGGGTGGGGCTACATGGCAATAGGTCGATTTTCTCATAAAATTTTGAAAATATTGAAGAGAGGGGTGTTTAAAGTGCCAATGGTTAAAACAGATCAACGACATGATTCAGATAAAACACACGTGGGACAGAGACGGGATGCTACCACTTTGGCTATTTGGGTGGGCCTCGTTGCCAAGGCAACAGGGAGTATCAACCATCCGTGCCATTCCTATTTTTTGGCACAAAATGGCAAAAAAAAATATGAAGTTCGGGCTGTTTAAAATTGTTAGTGGCTAAATGGCCAGTATAATGAGTTGGAATAAATTTATTACTTACAGTTGTAAACGATAAATTCACAAATAACAATATTGTATATTCAGCGCAATTTCACTGCAATACGTTTTGAATATTTGGTTCTATTGTGAACCAGTTTTGTAAAGCTGATAGTTAGATTCAATTCATATGACTAAATGGATTATTGAGTACAGGACCTATTTTACATTTCTAAACGATAAAGTTCATAGAACAAATAATCATACTCCGGTGCCCCTGATAGGACATGACGAAAAAAACTACTTCGTTCGCACGACATATTTCCATGGCAATAGGTCTAGTTGTGCACACATTGTTGCACATCAATGCTGCAACCCTACTCTACGGACTTTGTAAATTTGCGATATAGGTCTGTGATGGAAGTGTAGACTGGATGGTCTATATTATTGATACTCTTTTCCTTTATATCCATGCATGCTCGTTTATCTATATATGGCCATGGCTTGAACGGGAAAGGGGTATGGGTATAACAAGCTCATGTATTATGCAATATATATCTTGATGTAAATGAAATGTTTAAAAATGTAAATGTGTTCATGGTAATGTGGGTTATTGGTCAGACTATTGGTCAGTGTCCTGCACTTTTGGCAAAAGGTTCAAGTGACCCTTGCCAAACACCGTAATAAAGAGAGTTGTTGATATCAAGCCTGCAGGTAGCTAGTGACAAAGCCAAGCTGCTTGCAGATTCCTGATATAATTTAAGTCTGATTTTGCCCAGATGACGCAGATAGATCATAGTCGATCGGCAAGTGGATTTGACCTGTGGAACCATAGTCATCTCACTGTCCATTAGCACACCAAGGTTCCTAACTTCGAGGGATTGCTGTATGACAGAGTCACCAACACGAATTTCAAAGGGAGAATCAGGCACACGTGCGATGGTTTACCTGGAGGCCAGCAGAACGATGTCCGTTTTAGACTGGTTCAGTTTAAACTGATTTGAGGACATCCAAGAAGATATCAAGACTGACGCAGTAATCCAAGGGATATCATCATGATGACACGTGGTGTATAATTGCTAGTCATCCTTATATAGATGATAAAATATTCCGGCGTTTCTGATCAACGCACCGAGTGAAACTCTGTACAATGTAAACAGAAGAGGGCCTAACACTTATCCCTGTGGTACTCACCAAGTCGCTGCTAGTTCCGATCGTGCCGCTCACACATACTGTTTGTGTACGGTTGGAAAGATAGGGTTCAAACCAGGTAAGGGTAGCTCCTCTGATGTTGTAGTCGGAAGGGTAGCTCCTCTGATGTTGTAGTCGGAAGAAGCCTTGACAGGAGCAGGATGTGATCAACAGTATCAAAGGCTGCTGATAAGTCAAGAAATATTAGCAGCCCCACCTGACGCTGGTCATCTGCCTGTAACAAGTCGGTGTGTACATTGGCCAATGCAGTCTCCGTGCGATGGTGCCGCTGGTATGCTGAATAGAGTGCTTCCTTGAGACCAGACACTGTGTACTGTCGTATCTGTTGGTCGGTTGCCTTTCAATGATTTTAGATGGCAATGGAAGGTTCGATACCGGTCTATAGTTTGACAGTTCTTCGGTATCAGACCCATGTTTTTTTCTCAAAATGGGTGCGATCAAGGCTCGCTTGAGTGAAGACGAAAATACACCACCGCAGAGCGAGGAGTTCACAATTGCAGCTATCAAGGACAGCTAAACCTCCTGACATTTTTTTCACCGGCCAAGTTGGGATAGATCACTTCGCGATGATCTCGATAGTGAAGATTTGATGATGTTACTGACTTCGTCTGATGTTAGCCTTTTAAAGTTCTCGAGTTTGCATGTGATCAGATTGTCACTATTCTGCAGTCTGGGAGATCATCAGAGAACGTTGATGTATTCTCAGCAATTGTTGCTGAAGAAGTTCCCAAAACGATCACACAACTTGGCCTCCGAATCTGTGTCAGGAATTGTGCAAACGACTCGGTTATAACTTGGTAATTTGTGCAAACGAAGTATTACTTCGTGCAAACGACTCACTACATCTTGCAAACGAAGTAGTGTACACTTCGTACAGACGACGTATAGTCATGTCGTCATGTCCTATCAGGGGCATCGAAGTATGATTACTTGTTCGATAAACTTTATCGTTCAGAAATGTAAAATCGGTCCTGTACTCAAAAATCCATTTAGTCATATGAATTGAATCTGACTATCAGCTGTAGAAAACTGGCTCACAATAGAAACAAATAATTAACAGGAATTGCAGTGAAATTACTCGAATGTAAAATATTGTTCTTTGTAAACTTATCATTTACAACTGTATGTAATAAACTTCATTCTTACCGAATTCTGGCTATTTATCTATTGACAATTTTAAGGCCAATGATGACCTTTGGGGCTAAATATTTGCTTCCATAGATATCTTCCCAAATTTGATAGTTTGTTGCTATCGACCTTAGTGACCAAAATGTGAAATTTGAAGAAAGGAATTGACCATTTGGTTCATGGAATATAATATTTCGAAATTACATGGTGAATTTTTAACCGGATTGTTGGACATTTACTAAAATCCTTTTCAAAGACATGTTCAACCGACTGCTGGATATTGAAAATCAATATGGATATGTTGCTTGAGTCTTGTATGCCTTGTATTTCTTTCCTATTTGAATGATAAAATATGTTATTAGCTTTCATCAAATATATTATGAAGATATCAGCTCCACCTGTCATCGCAATGCATCCCACAGGATTCGAGTAATATGTACTCATCATAAAATGATTGTGAAAAAAATTTTTTTTTTTGCATAAAAAAATGATCGATTCCAAGGAACTTCCCTGAACTTTGATAATTACTAAAATATCTGTTTATTTGTAGTAGCCTCGAAAACAACCTGACTTTCAGTCTTTTTAGGCGTTAGTTATTGGATTTGACACCACATATTACGTATAAAAACTGTTTCCAGTCGAATATTTTGTGATGAATTCCCTCAAAAATTGGCCAATTACATGGAATATCGTATATAAATGGAAACAATGTGTATTTGGTGTTGACCGGATAGTTTCTGACAGAATGCCGTTTGAACAAACCAACCCCTATAGTTTGTGCGCTCGCCAACCATCGGTTTCAACACCACGCTGCACAATGTTTTGATAGTTTTTTTTCAAAACGGCTTTTGTTATTTGCTTATACAACTCCAATGCACTAATAAACGGCATGACAAGTGATGACATGCTATATGATGAAGAAATATTCAATACATAGACCACATAACAAACGGTTATTTGCACAATTTACTCACTAGGGGCGCCACCCATTCCACCACCATGGCCATTCTTCCACCTTGGCCATTTTTGTGCAAAAAATAGAACTGACACAGATGGTTAAGACTGTTGTCATAGCAACAGGCCCCACTCAGGGGCCACAGTGGTAGCATAGCGTCCCTGTCCCATGTGTGTTTTATCTGAGACAAGGTCGTTGATCTGTCTATAACCAATGGCACTTTAAACACCCAATCTTAAATATTTTCCAATTTTTATGGGAAAATAGACCTGTTGCCATAGAAACAAGCCCCACTCTGAGGCCACGGTGCTACCAGCATGTCTGTATCCCATATTGTGTATATATATATGACAAAGATGGTAGGCTCATATACCCGTGTCTTCGACCCTCAATAAATTTATTCAGCCTGAACCCCGTAATTCTTGCCATTTTTGGGTGAAAAAAAGACTCGGCGCCTACCAATACAAACCTCTGTTGCCATAGCAACGAGCTTCATTCAGGTGCAATAGTGGTAACATCCCGTCCCTGTCCCACGTGTGTTGTATCTAAGACAAGATCGTTGATCCGTCTTTAACCACTAACACTTTGAAGCAGCACAATCTTCAATATTTTTGACATTTTCATGGGAAAAATAGACCTGTTGCCATGGAAACAAGCCCCACCTGAGGCCACGCTGATATCAGCATGTCCGTGTCCCATAATTTGTTTATCTATGACAAAGATGGTAACCTCATATAGCCATGTCTTAGACCATTAACACTTTTAAACAGCCTGAACCCCGTAATTCTTGCCATTTTGGGGTGAAAAATAGACCCGACGCCTACCATAAGAAACGTCTGTTGTAATGGCAACGAGCCTCACCCAGGGGCCACAGAGGTAGCATTCAGTCTCTGTCCCACGTGTGTGCCATATGAAACAAGATCGTTGATCTGTCTTAAAATATCAACACTTTAAAGCAACCAAATCTTCATTATTTTTGCCATTTTTATGAGAAAATAGACCTGTTGTCATGGAAACGAGCCCCACCCTGAGGCCACGGTGCTATCATCATATCCGTGTCCCATAATATGTTCATCTATGTAAATGATGGTAGCCTCATATAGCCATGTTTTCGATCATTAACACTTTCATACAGCCTGAACCCCGATAATGTTGCCATTTTTGGGTGAAAAATAGACCCGACGCCTACCATTTGTAACGTCCGTTGCCATGGTAACCGGCCCCATCTAAAAGTGATGCTGGTATCATTGCAATCCTAACTGGTCTTATCCTTCAATGGTGCCATTTAATAACTCTTATATTGCTTGGTCTCTTCAACAAACAAACCACACTTTTGTCATTAAGGCATTTCGGCAGAAATGCCTTTATGGTTTTAGCAGAATTTTTTTTTTTTTTTTTTTTTTTTTTTTTTTCTTTTTTTTCTTCTTCCGCCACTTTTGGTTTCCGGACGATAACTTTAGATTGCCTTGACGGATCCTTGTCAAATTTTCACCGCAAGTCAGAAATGATATGAGGAAGAACCCTATTCTTTTTGAGCCGGATCGGAGGTCCGTGAGGTCCGTGAGGATGAAGTCAAGGCTAATTTTAAGACTTGGTTTCCGGACGATAACTGGAAAAATATTTATGCAATAGTTGCAGAACTCTGCATGGAGGTTCATATTCCACCAGGGAAGAACCCTATTGATTTTGGGATCGATCCGTCAAACGACCTTTGACCTAGAGGTCAAAATAATTTTTTGCTGATTCATCCTTGAGGCTTCCTGCATATCTCGGAAACCGTGCGTCGTAGAGCGAAACGGACGTTATTTTCGGACTCGTCGCCCTAGACAAACATCTTTAGGGTGTACTTTTTTTTTTTGATCCGGCTCCGAGGTCCGTGAGGTCCGTGAGGATGAAATCGAGGAACTTGGTTTCCGGACGATAACTCAAAAAATATTCAGGCAATAGTTGCAGAATTTTGCACGGAGGTTTATATATCACCAGGGAAGAACCCTATTGAGTTTGGGATCGATACCTCAAACGACCTTTGACCTAGAGGTCGAAATAATTTTTTGCTGAGTCATCCTTGATTCATCCTGCATATCTCGGAAACGGTGCGTCGTAGAGCGAAACGGACGTTATTTTCGGACTCGTCGCCCTAGACAAACATGTCTAAGGGGTATTATGGATGAACTTTGACCTTGACCCGAAATTTTTTTGCCGAGTCGGCATTTTTCGTTTTCGTCGATATCTCGGAAACGGTGCGTCGTAGAGCGAAACGGACGTTATTTTCGGACTCGTCGCACTAGACAAACATGTCTAAGGGGTATTATTGATGAACTTTGACCTTGACCCGAAATTTTTTTGCCGAGTCGGCATTTTTCGTTTTCGTCGTTATCTCGGAAACGGTGCGTCGTAGAGCGAAACGGACGTTATTTTCGGACTCGTCACACTAGACAAACATGTCTAAGGGGTATTATGGATGAACTTTGACCTTGACCCGAAATTTTTTTGCCGAGTCGGCATTTTTCGTTTTCGTCGATATCTCGGAAACGGTGCGTCGTAGAGCGAAACGGACGTTATTTTCGGACTCGTCGCACTAGACAAACATGTCTAAGGGGAATTATTGATGAACTTTGACCTTGACCCGAAATTTTTTTGCCGAGTCGGCATTTTTCGTTTTCGTCGATTTCGTCGATATCTCGGAAACGGTGCGTCGTAGAGCGAAACGGACGTTATTTTCGGACTCGTCGCCCTAGACAAACGTGTGAGGGGTATTATGGATGAACTTTGACCTTGACCTTGAATTTTTTTGCCGAGTCGGCATTTTTCGTTTTCGTCGATATCTCGGAAACGGTGCGTCGTACAGCGAAACGGACGTTATTTTCGGACTCGTCGCCCTAGACTAACATGTCTAGATCTTATTATGGATGAACTTTGACCTTGACCCGAAATTTTTTTGCCGAGTCGGCATTTTTCGTTTTCGTCGATATCTCGGAAACGGTGCTTCGTAGAGCGAAACGGACGTTATTTTCGGAATTGTCGCCCTAGACAAACATGTCTAAGGGGTATTATGGATGAAGATTGACCTTGACCCAATTTTTTTTTGCCGAGTCGGCATTTTTCGTTTTCGTCGATATCTCGGAAACGGTGCGTCGTAGAGCGAAACGGACGTTATTTTCAGACTCGTCGCCCTAGACAAACATGTCTAAGGGGTATTATGGATGAACTTTGACCTTGACCCGAAAATTTTTTGCCGAGTCGGCATTTTTCGTTTTCGTCGATATCTCGGAAACGGTGCTTCGTAGAGCGAAACGGACGTTATTTTCGGACTCGTCGCCCTAGACAAACATGTCTAGAGGGTATTATGGATGAACTTTGACCTTGACCCGAAATTTTTTGGCCGAGTCGGCATTTTTCGTTTTCGGCGATATCTCGGAAACGGTGCTTCGTAGAGCGAAACGGACGTTATTTTCGGACTCGTCGCCCTAGACAAACATGTCTAATGGGTATTATGGATGAACTTTGACCTTGACCCGAAATTTTTTGGCCGAGTCGGCATTTCTCGTTTTCATCGATATCTCAGAAACGATGCTTCGTAGAGCGAAACGGACGTTATTTTTGGACTCGTCGCTCTAGACAAACATGTCTAATTGGTATTATGGATGAACTTTGACCTTGACCCGAAATTTTTTTGCCGAGTCGGCATTTTTCTTTTTCGTCGATATCTAGTATATGTTATAAATTAATCATCACACCGAAATGCCTCCAAGGCATCTTTAGGCCTTGACGTCTAGTTATTAAGGCATTTCGGCAGAAATGCCTTTATGGTTTTAGCAGAATTTTTTTTTTTTTTTTTTTTTTTTTTTCTTCCGCCACTTTTGGTTTCCGGACGATAACTTTAGATTGCCTTGACGGATCCTCGTCAAATTTTCACCACAAGTCAGAAATGATATTTCAGAATGTGCTATTCTTTTTGAGCCGGATCCGAGGTCCGTGAGGTCCGTGAGGATGAAATCAAGGCTAATTTTGAGACTTGGTTTCCGGACGATAACTGGAAAAATATTTACGCAATAGTTGCAGAACTCTGCATATGCCACCAGGGAAGAACCCTATTGATTTTGGGATCGATCCGTCAAACGACCTTTGACCTAGAGGTCGAAATAATTTTTTGCTGATTCATCCTTGAGGCTTCCTGCATATCTCAGAAACCGTGCGTCGTAGAGCGAAACGGACGTTATTTTCGGACTCGTCGCCCTAGACAAACATCTCTAGGGTGTATTATTTTTTTTGATCCGGCTCCGAGGTCCGTGAGGTCCTTGAGGATGAAATCGAGGCTGATCTGGAAACTTGGTTTCCGGACGATAACTCGAAAAATATTCAGGCAATAGTTGCAGAATTTTGCACGGAGGTTTATATATCAACAGGGAAGAACCCTATTGATTTTGGGATCGATACGTCAAACGACCTTTGACCTAGAGGTCAAAATAATTTTTTGCTGAGTCATCCATGAGGCATCCTGCATATCTCGGAAACGGTGCGTCATAGAGCGAAACGGACGTTATTTTCGGACTCGTCGCCCTAGACAAACATGTCTAAGGGGTATTATGGATGAACTTTGACCTTGACCTTGAATTTTTTTGCCGAGTCGGCATTTTTCGTTTTCGTCGATATCTCGGAAACGGTGCGTCGTAGAGCGAAACGGACGTTATTTTCGGACTCGTCGCCCTTGACAAACATGTCTAAGGGGTATTATGGATGATCTTTGACCTTGACCCGAAATTTTTTTGCCGAGTCGGCATTTTTCGTTTTCGTCGATATCTCGGAAACGGTGCGTCGTAGAGCGAAACGGACGTTATTTTCGGACTCGTCGCCCTAGACAAACATGTCTAAAGGGTATTATGGATGAACTTTGACCTTGACCTTGAATTTTTTTGCCGAGTCGGCATTTTTCGTTTTCGTCGATATCTCGGAAACGGTGCGTCGTAGAGCGAAACGGACGTTATTTTCGGACTCGTCGCCCTAGACAAACATGTCTAGATGGTATTATGGATGAACTTTGACCTTGACCCGAAATTTTTTTGCCGAGTCGGCATTTTTCGTTTTCGTCGATATCTCGGAAACGGTGCTTCGTAGAGCGAAACGGACGTTATTTTCGGAATCATCGCCCTAGACAAACATGTCTAAGGGGTATTATGGATGAAGATTGACCTTGACCCAATTTTTTTTTGCCGAGTCGGCATTTTTCGTTTTCGTCGATATCTCGGAAACGGTGCGTCGTAGAGCGAAACGGACGTTATTTTCAGACTCGTCGCCCTAGACTAACATGTCTAAGGGGTATTATTGATGAACTTTGACCTTGACCCGAAATTTTTTTGCCGAGTCGGCATTTTTCGTTTTCGTCGATATCTCGGAAACGGTGTGTCGTAGAGCGAAACGGACGTTATTTTCGGACTCGTCGCCCTAGACAAACATGTCTAAGGGGTATTATGGATGAACTTTGACCTTGACCCGAAAATTTTTTGCCGAGTCGGCATTTTTCGTTTTCGTCGATATCTCGGAAACGGTGTGTCGTAGAGCGAAACGGACGTTATTTTCGGACTCGTCGCCCCAGACAAACATGTCTGAGGGGTATTATGGATGAACTTTGACCTTGACCCGAAATTTTTTTGCCGAGTCGGCATTTTTCGTTTTCATCGATATCTCGGAAACGGTGTGTCGTAGAGTGAAACGGACGTTATTTTCGGACTCGTCGCCCTAGACAAACATGCCTAAGGGGTATTATGGATGAACTTTGACCTTGACCCGAAATTTTTTTGCCGAGTCGGCATTTTTCGTTTTCGGCGATATCTCGGAAACGGTGCTTCGTAGAGCGAAACGGACGTTATTTTCGGACTCGTCGCCCTAGACAAACATGTCTAAAGGGTATTATTGTTGAACTTTGACCTTGACCGAAATTTTTTTGCCGAGTCAGCATTTTTCGTTTTCGTCGATATCTCGGAAACGGTGCTTCGTAGAGTGAAACGGACGTTATTTTCGGACTCGTCGCCCTAGACAAACATGTCTAGATGGTATTATGGATGAACTTTGACCTTGACCCGAATTTTTTTTGCCGAGTCGGCATTTTTCGTTTTCGTCGATATCTCGGAAACGGTGCTTCGTAGAGCGAAACGGACGTTATTTTTGGACTCGTCGCCCTAGACAAACATGTCTAATTGGTATTATGGATGAACTTTGACCTTGACCCGAAATTTTTTTGCCGAGTCGGCATTTTTCTTTTTCGTCGATATCTAGTATATATTATAAATTAATCATCACACCGAAATGCCTCCAAGGCATCTTTAGGCCTTGACGTCTAGTTTGGAGAAGGGGCGAACTCCAGGGGGTGGTGATCCCCACCCCCGGGACGTCCATTCTTGACATTTGGGTAACTCCGCCAACACATACCTAGTACCAGCATCTGTCTAAGTTCCAAAATTAAACCCAATCGGTGGAACCATTCTTTTGAAGGAGCACTTTCAGTGATATCTTACGCCATTCCGGGTGCCTAGCAGGACACTTAATTAACTTTAAGGCCATTGACCTTCCGAGCCGTTTCCATGGTGACCGCCCCTGTCCCAAACGGCGGGATATGTCAAAATGTGACCCTTAGGTCTTAAGCTTTTCAACGATACCACATTCGCCAGTGGGTGTCTCCGTGCATACTAACTCTCAAAATAACAGCCTTTTGCAGGTTTGGCCTCCAGTCTATTAGTGATTTGAAATTTGACACACTGCCGATACAACCACCTCAAATACCTCAATTTCATATCATGCAGTATGACAGGCACTATACAGCAGATATTGGCATTCAAGTCACTCGTTCTAAATCATAATAAAATATCTGGAAGTTGAATAATTCAGCATGTGTCTCTGACGACACTATAGTGTGCGTGCTATACTACTTCCAGAAAAAATCATTGAGTATCATTAATAGTCCATATCGAGCCTAGATCATGCTAATTAGATCTAGATGTGATATTGTTATTTCGATCAGGTCGAATGAATGTACATGTAATGAACTGCAAGTTCCTAGTTTAGTTAGTGCTTCAAATTGAAACTAGAATTAATCACTTCAGTTCGGAAGAAAAAAATATTTAACTTATGTATATATATATATATATATATATATATATATATATATATATATATATATATATATATATATATATATATATATATATATATATATATATATAGATGAAGTACTTACCGGATCGTGGAGACGTGCACGGTCCATCCTTGAAGAGTGTCCGTCAATCTACGATGTACAATGACACGACGTACGGAAGAGATGGATTCTGCGGCGCTGCTCGGGTGAAACTTGGGGCACCCAAAAAAATTACGACACGTGAAAATAACGAACACAAAAGGTTGACCTGAGATTGAAAACGTGGAATTCAATGATGTTTCAGTCTGGGTCATCTTATGCGCATTTTTCTTCTCTCTTCTCATTCGGGTGATTTTTGTATCTGGTCCTGTAGGCTATATATCACGGTGGATATATTCGCAAAGATTTTGACCTACATATCGTCGAAAAGGAGTCTCCACAATCTTCGTCCAAATACAACGAGTCAAATATCTAGCATTGGTCTCCAACTAGAGTACATGTATATGTATCAGTTTTTTTTAATTTCCCACCGACATTGTGCAGTGCATCCTATATGCGTAGTGTGAATGGCTCGAATATAACAGCTCGTAAATTGGATACTATCAAGAAAGTAACGGAAAGTGGTGGCTTGTTTTTTTTTTTTGTGTGTGTGTGTGTGTCATTTGTTTCATTTTTGACAGCCTGAAATATCTCACACCTATTGTCAATAGCGGACATAATTTGAATCGCAGTAAAGAATAAACATTTCTCAGCAGCTGTGGTTTGAATTGAACGAGATGTTTTACAGTACAGTACACAGCGCTTACATCCGGATTATCAACGGTGTGTGCACAGACCTGAAGCCAGGTGTGTGATTCATACGACATGCAAATATGTAACACAAATATGTACTCTTTATTCAATCGTTGAACCTGGTTAACTATATTTGAATACTAAACCCTGTTACCATATTGTTGAAGCAATGTACACTGCTCAAAACATTATAAGGATATTCCTTTTATACATTTACCTTTGGTTTAAATTGGTAGACCCCATTCATGGAATTCTTTTATGCACGTAGTAATCAACAGATTCTGTTGATTGTTGTTGTTGACGCATTAAGCCTTGTACATGCGACCTTGCCGCCTACTCAGTGTACCGCAACGATGGCAAGTTATTGGTTGCCTAACAGGTGGTGCTACACAGGCTGATGTTGCAAGAAGATATGGGGTGTCACAGTCTGTGATATCCCGACTGTATCAGAGATATCAGAGCACGGAGGCAGTGATTGCAGCGAGGGGTTCACATGTACCTGTTATTGGCGTTTTGACGTTATTATTGACATAAATTTGTCATGTATTTTTCGCTAACCATGTTGTGTTCAGCAGGCAATTTCTGTCACACAAATATTTTTGCATTGCACTTTGTTAATCGTTATTTGTTATAATGTCCAGTACTAACAAATATATGTGTTATAATTGTAGTGGTTTGATTGCCAGTCATATAATTCGCATGTCTAGGAAAATATCCTTATAATGTTTTGAGCAGTGTATTGTGTAGGCCTACACCCGAAGCACCATCTTACTAATTCACTGTGTACGTACGTGTAGTTCGCGATATAAACTTTAGGACTATGGCGTGTACCAATCGAATAATAAGTTCATAGAAATACAATAAATTCCTGACTACCAGAATATTCACAAGTAATAGTGCTATTATTATATTCAAGCACATTTTTCTATGCATTGACCCAAATTTCGCACCTAGACCACCTTGTAATTGTCGCACTAGACCTGCCAAGGCGTTCGGGTCGAGTTGACATTCACAACCTTTGCACGTACAATTTCACGGCCACAATATTCCATGTTCATGTCGGTATATAAATATCTGTAGATAAGATATGTAGGCCATATGTACCTTTACAAAATACTCTCCTGTGTCCATTACGTCCAAAATATAAAGACCATTACTGACTTCTTATTTGATTTTTATGGATGTGAGATGTACATTGGAAATGTAAAAAGACCCCCCTAGGCCTGTCCAGTTACCCGTGCCAAGTCACCAAATGAGCTAATATCAAGTAGAGGGGATGGGGGTGGGGGGTGATTGCAGATCTCTTGTAGCCTACATGAAATAATAATAATAATAATAATAATAATAATAATGATAATAATAATAATAACAATAATAATTAGAAATATAATAATAAGGTATTAGAAAAAATATAATAGCATGTTTGAAACATTTGTAACAAAAAACGGGTCTATATATATCACATAAAACTATAAAGTTTTGACCCATTTGAATGGATTTGCGGTCGGGGTATGAATTTGTTATCGTCGCGGCCGTGTCACCGTACCGTTTTGGTCATTTGTCGGCAGATTGGGCCGTTAGCCACACGTGATGTGACAAATGGGAGTTTTCAGTGAATAACGATAAAATTAAAATCGTCATGAAATCACCATAATAATCTAAATCTATGTTTAAATTTATGTAGATCTACAAGTTTCTGTATTGGTATACATGCATATAATTCATGTTCTCGTATGAGTATATAAATATAGGCTAAAGATAGTGGCACTGACGCTCTTGAAATTCCACGACCGATCTCTTAAATTACAACGTTTGCTCTAAATTAGGCCTATGTGCGTGTCGTATGAACTTGATGGCATAATTACATAAATAGTTTTTGCAAGCAGAGGTATGTGGTGAATAAATATTACATTGAAGCCTATATGAAATAATATGTGCCCTCTCCAATGAGAGTTCCTGGATCCGCCACTAGCTAAAGAGTGCAGCTATAGGGCCTATAGTGCACTCGAAAATTGGAAATCAAGTGTTTTTGACAGGACTGTTTTGCTTTTCTTTTATGTGTGTGTGGTGTGATATATTCTGTCAGATGTTTCAATCCTTCAGGTGTTTGGTCGTGTTTCAGATTTCAGGGCGAAATGTGCTAAATAAAGTTTTTCGAAATATTTTTTTTTATGTGAATGGCACATGTGGTTTTCCGTAGGAGATTGTAGATTCTAGATCTAGTTGGGAGTTCATTCGCGAGGCGGCGCTGCGGATCAGACTTCCTGCTATGGCCGGCTTGTAATTTTCTTTTGTTTATTACAGATTTTAACGTCAAATTGTCTTCACAAGACTAAGTATAACACTAGGGTCACGAGAAATTACTCGAATAAGGCACATTGTTTTGTTTTACACCATTTATAGCGCACTTTATTGGCGATTCTATGACCGTTTTTGTTTGTCGAAACAGACTCTATTTTGCGCAATCAAATTTGGCCAGATCTGGGATCTAGTCTTGATCTACGGCTACGCTTACGATGAGGCAAAGTGCCACATCCTACGAGTTTAGGCCAACGAATATTGTTGTCAATAAACTATACTAGATTTAGAATGTGAAATTTACTTACGTGTCCCGTTAACAACCTGATCGACTGTAATCCACACAGAAGATACATATTATGGAAATTTACACTCCTCATAAGCTCATTGGGATTACAAAATAATTGATCTTTCATCATGAAGCTCGATCACTTGCTTGTGGGAACTCAAATGATAAATCGATTGAATTAGGGCCATCACGGGTACCCGGTTACATGCTCAGTTACTCGTCAACGAGGCGGGTAGCAGAACTACCCAGGAAGAAAATTCCTCCCCGGGTACCCGAAATACTTGTGTGCCACCGCTGGCAATCCCAGGTCCCCTGCATCGCCTAGGATTGGGTGGACGTTGCTAAAATGCATCGATAATCAAATTTCGGCGTGCGTCCATGTTTTGGAATCTTTTTCCTCGAATCTCCTCATGACAGACAGACCGAAGACAGAGTAGTTTTTTCAGATTCGAGAAAGTTATCAAGTGAATTTGAGAATGATATAGCAATCTATACTGTTCTGAATCACTTAAGAAGAGATGGATTCGGCGAGGACAAGAGCGATATTGGGTTGTTTGTATATTAGCTTGCTGTCAAAGTGTCATTCGGCATACTAGTATCTGTCATTTTTCTTTCGTGTAACGTGCAAAGACAATGTGGATTGATTCAAACGTATATCGAGATGAAGAAATAGTCATTACCAGTATATTATCTCTATTTTCAAAAACTTGTCATACACATATTTTGGGTACCCGGGTACGGGAGGGGTAATTTACGGGTACCCGGGTGCTAAAACATCTACCCATGGCGGCCCTAGAATAAATCATCCTAGAGTTTAGCTTGTAATGAGTGACGTGAATCTGAAAATGAATCTGCCTTAAAATGTGTCTATAATCCAGAACGTTTTTTTGTGAAATGGTTGTGTGTGCTACGTAGTTTTCAATGCTCTGTTACAGGCCGATGTTGAATGATTTATCAGACGGTGACACTCCCTCGGTCACCATAGCAACAATGAAGGAGGAGCTCGGGGCTGGTTCTAGTGACGATGACGCTGTCGCTAACCATCTCGGAACATTATCAGGAGCACAAATACAACCTGCAGACCGTCAGTATCTGTCAACCTAGTGTTGAGTCTGGAATGATTTTTTACGTAAAGTGAATTTCTCACTGAATACTGGTACGAATTTGATTTCATCATGGTCGTCATGAATTCGTCATAGAATTTGCTAAAAAGACTAAAAGGATCTGTATTGCAAATCATTGTAATGTGCTGACATGGGGAAATATATCATACACGTTCATGTGATTTGTTATTTCTACATTCAGTATTACAAGCAACGGCGGTGTCAGGGGACCTCCCCACCCAGACGATGGCCCTGGGGGGCGGGGACAGCCCCGGGTTACAGACCCTCACCATGTCCAACGTATCCAGTGCCAGCGCCGTTAACCGTGCTGCCAGCGGCGCCACGATCCTGCAGTATGTGCAGTCAGATGAGGGCCAGGTCCTTATACCAGGTGTGTTACATACAGCATACATACAGCATACCAGGGGTGTTAAACACAGCATACCCAGATACCAGGTGTGTTGACACAACATACGAAAAAATTGCAAGTCAGTATTTGGGTTTCTCTTTTCATTCATGGAGTTGAGTAGAAACAAATTGGATTTGTTGATAATTTTCAAAATATTGATTATGGAGACATTTTCTATGAGTTGATGAAAGGGATGGAGTTTTAAATAAATGCTAAATATTTCCTGCAGTAGTCTTTCCCACACCATTGATCACAGACATAAAGAATTCTTGGTCAGTGAACAAAAGGCTTTCTTCCAGAAGTTTATGTTGATTGTAGTAACATTGTGCATTTCTGCGCCAGTTTCAGCGCTGCCCGGTGGCAACGTCCAATACCAACTTGTCGGTGCCTCACCCACTGTACCTCAGGGTGTTGTCATGGCAACCCCGAGCCCGGGGGGAAGCCTACCCATCAAAGGCAATGCTTCAGAAGAGGCCGCTCGCAAACGGGAGCTACGCCTTCTCAAAAACCGGTGAGGTTCGCTGACACTACCATTGAAAGTTTCTTTTGAATTTGTATAATTGTGATGTGAAAATGATTAGGCAAAGAGTATCAGTTTTACGTTTTATGACAAAATATGTCGACACCTTTCCTTTGTTTTCTACTATGTTGATGTGTTCGCATACCTTGCTGTCCACACCAATTTCTTCTCCTGTTGTATAGGATTTCTTCACTTTTTGCCTGTTTGTTTTCAGTGAGGCAGCCTGTGAATGTCGGCGGAAAAAGAAAGAATACGTGAAATGCCTGGAAAACCGTGTTGCTGTACTTGAAAACCAGAACAAGATTCTAATCGAAGAACTCAAATCTCTTAAGGAACTCTACTGTCAAAAGGATGTGGAAACTGATTATGTCCAACAAACATAGATTGCTGATTTCAAGTTTCTCGATGTCACCATATTGAATTCGGTTGAGAAATTCACCTTTTTCTCCTCATTCAGAAATTTTGCTAGATTTCATCATTGAATCAGTATAGTATCTATTTTGTCATGGTAACATTTGATGTCAATTATATGTATCACTATATTTTACATGATTTAAGTTATTACATTTATCCTAATACTTGTAAAGTCATAAGGGTATAATTATTAGGATAAAAAATATTATGTATATTTCCTAATCAACTATGAACATTCCTGTTCGGAAGTGTGGCTACACAGTATATTGTGTACTAAGTAAGTGTAAAGTGCTACTAAAAATGCTAATAATTGTTTTTTCTGGCTATTCCTGATATCGCCTATCATTGGAATAAACATCATTGAATAAATCATTACATAAAAAATTGTACTAATTTCGAAATATATGGCCACAACTCCTGTCATTTCATTGTGATGAGCTGATAATTTGAGGTTTGGTGTTGCTCTTTGTTACCATGGCTACCGATTTACCCTGTCAAGTTTGTGATGTTGTGGATAGAGGCTGCATTGACAAGGCCAGACTATGCATATATGTCTGAAGGATCACAGCAATTAATTGGAACTACCAGTCTCCGAAATTTACCAGTACAAATGCATTCACTGCAAATAGTTGGGAGTCGGATGTGAAATTATGCCATTTTGCCATGACTGTATTGTAGTTTTCATCAAAAGCAGGCAAATGGTGATCTGTAAAGTCACTATGTGGTGAACCCTGTGTTTAAAGACCTTGCACATAGAGAATAATTAAAGTTTTGTTCTAGTAGGTGGTCTCAAATCACAACTCAATATGTACTTGGATAACATCAGAAACCTATAAGAGGTAAACTGTACAGGTATGTATTGTAACGTTGGGCTGCTGGTCTTCTAAAACAGGTGGTCTACAAGACGGTTTACTCAACAGCACAATGATGAATAAGTAGCAGTGGTAACAACATATTGTTGTAATATTTGTGTGAATTGTGTGTGTGTGTTTCACTCGCCACATGCTTTCACACATTCTCTGTTAAAGTGAAACCGAATCTTTCCATGTGTGAAATATTAATGTGTTCATAAGTGATGTTTGGTGATGATTGTGCATTTTGTGAAGTTCCATTCATCCGTGTGTCTGTCTGCATTCTGTGTGCTGTTTTATTTATAGCAATATTAATTGTCGGTTTTGTTGTGTATTTGTTGAAAAAAAAAACTTTTCTTTGTAACATCGAGGAAAATTTTATCTTTGCTTTATAAGAATATACAGTTAGAAACGATTTTGATTTTGTCTTTATATAAGTACAAAATTGAATGTAGAAAGTTAGCCTCAATACCGCATGAACAAGCAAGGCAAGTTGAGTTTGTGTAAAAGGATAAAAAGTCGAACTTGAAGCAATATGTACTGTATTTTATGTGTTTGTGTTCTGTGTTTTCATGAATAAATATGAAATTGATATACGAGGTACCTTGGGGATAGTTTTGTGACTTCATGACATCATAATGGGACTAAAAGTGGAACTTGAATATCATAGCGTTTTAGCTCATCACCCAATACGAGCCTAATGATACAATGCAGGCAAATACGGCCCATATCATACTTCCAAGAATATTCAAAACTATATACATGTATTACGATATTTTGATAAAATATTGTATATAATTAAATATTGTATCATAAAAAATTGCGGGATTTTTTTATTGCAGGGATATTTCATCCCCCCCCCCCATGATTTGATGATTGTGATGTGATTGGCTGATCATCTGTTAACATGTGCCCCAACAGGCAACCAAATGTCGTGTTTTTTCCGTACGGCCTGTCCGGTGCTGATATTCGCCTGACTTCATGAATTTCCTTCTTCTATTTTTTTGCCAGAATATATCTTTGACCAATATCTGACTCTGTTGTCCATTTTAGTGCCAGAAATTAATAAATTGACACCATTAATTCTGAACTCACAAACTCCACATGATCATTCTATTTCTAATTTTTTTTACAAACATTGCGTTTTAGGCCGTTTGAGAGGTGTATATGACGATGATGCACTTTGATTCCTTGGAAGGACCTACATAGAGTTACGTTTGTACTAAGAATTTACATGAACCAATTCATGGGGGAGTTTTGGTGAATTTGAACTTGATCTCAGACGACCTTGAGTTGTGAATCTCAAGGTCACGTGTTACCAGAAATGTGCTAATTAGCCTGTGTAGACAATACTCCGTTATAAGAGCTTCCGGGATACACTACGATCGTAAAGAGATCATATGTGTTGGATGTTGTGATGACATTGAAGCTGACCTCAAGTCTCGGTGTCACGCTTGCAGATAGAATTGGGACTGCATTATGAGCTTTGGACTGAACTAGACATCCGATTACCTCGAGTAGTGAATCTCTAGATAGCATTTGACCTGAGTGTGAGAAATTGTTCAAGGTCAAATGATATTGACTTGAAGTCTCTAGGGCAAGTGGCTGACATGAGTGTGACAAATGCGTCAACTGGCATCTACATGCAAAACAATATCAGATTTTAATTAGCCTACAAGAAGGCATGAAAGCATGGCAGATTAGATTTCGTGACCTCGAAATTCACATTGACTACTGAAACTCAGAAAAGCCATCCGAAGAAGTTCAATGCAAGCAAACTCAGTGCATTATATGTAACAAGTAACCTACAGTGGAGAGAATCATCTATATATGTATATCCGAGTACAGACCTTTAATGGTTTAATGTTGCCCAATGGTTTGAATCAAATTCATAGTTTATGCGTCTATTTTTGGTGTAAAAACCATATTTTTCATCACATTTTATCACTTATGTCGGAAACTATGAAAATTGTCAATCTTTCTTAATTGTTCTGCTAACATCAAAAATTTAGCTCAATATTTTTGTTGCGCTACTGTATGCGTAAGTATTACAGTTCTCACAGTATTTATGCAATTAAAATGTGAATCCTCATTGAAACAATCAGAAATATCATTTTTGAAAGTGCTGTGTTCCTTTTGTTGAGATTACTATGTTCAAAACAAATGATAGCAGGACCGGGGCCGCCCATGCCTCCCATCTGTGGGTCTGTCTTTACTCAAACGCGACGCGACGCGCTGGCCAATGACGTTCATATGAGAGGCGATATATGTATATCATAACGTTCTTACTCAGATATTGATATGAACAATAGTGATCGTTCATTGTCGCCTCCATCAGGAGGCGACATATTCAAATACCATTAAAACGGCCCATGAAGGATGCGTTGGTCCGGTCCTGCAATATTACCGCAGCATTGTTTTAAAAATTTCAGTGTCAACAAGCAGATGGAGACAATCACTAAAAACATATTCCAGTTAGATTGTGAATTGTTCTCAAATTTTCTTCATGCCTGACAACCGCAAAATATTGCGAGTACTTCTAGAGATTTGACCGATCAGGAAGCGGCTCCCCATGAAATCCCCCCCGAGTCCATGGGGATAGCTTGTTGATATCATCATGGCTTGAGCACTGTTCCGAAAGATGTCATTCTTGAATGAGAACATATTGCCGACCATTCAAATTGTGATAATG
Source organism: Terebella lapidaria (assembly GCA_949152475.1). Classification (NCBI taxonomy): domain Eukaryota; kingdom Metazoa; phylum Annelida; class Polychaeta; order Terebellida; family Terebellidae; genus Terebella; species Terebella lapidaria. Next base: position 33,567,806 of record OX424560.1, read on the forward strand.
GTCGGTTTGTCAAAAGATATTCGTGCACGTACCGGATCCATTCTTATCAACCGATGTACCGAGTATACTTGCGATCATGAAGTTTTGAACATGATTGAAGGGGCATTTTCTTTTGCAGCAATTTAACGAAAACTTAAAATTATAAGGCATTTGTATTTATATGAATCTCTTCAAATCTACACAATCTTTATGGGATTATATATAGGTATGACAGTCAGTTAAAAACAGGCAAAAGGGGACGGGTGATCAAACACCGCCGACACGGCGCTGTGTCTTTATCGATTTTGTAAGATAAGATAAGATAAGATAAGATTTATTTAACGTCGGATCAACAAAACATAAAACATTAGCCAATTGGCTATTTACCGACATGATCATAATGAGAATGTACAATGAGAGGAAAATATTTACAAATGAACATACATTGATCAGTTGTGCATAATATATTTATACACTATAGAAACATCACATGCGCATCACAGCTGGTTCAAAATACAAACTTTGCAGACTGTACAAGCACAGTTTGGTCCTGTCCATGCTTTTATCATTCTTTTGAATGTGTTGTAATTTTCACTAGATTTAATTGTGGTAGGCAGTTTATTCCATAAGGCCGAACCTTGGTATCTAAGACTTTCTTTACCGTAACTTACGTTGTTATACTTGGGTATTTTGACAATACTAGAATCTTTCATATCATATTTTCTCTCCTTCGCATGGAAAAGGTCATCGATATAAGGAGGAACATTATGACACAGCGTTTTATATACATGCATCGCTATGAGTTTCAACCTATGTACATACAACAGTGGTTTTTCACATTTCTTTCTCAGTTCTTCATATGATGACTTAAAATCATTGAAAACATATCGTAGTGCACGTTCTTGTATTTTCTCGATTTTCTTCAAACTAGTTACGCTACAGAAGTGCCAGACTAGTGGACAGTAGTTGAAGTAAGACAATATAAAACTTTCGAGCAACATAAGTTTCTGCTTTTCCCCCAGTACTTTCGACAGTCTTGCTATTACAGTAAGATTTCTGCCTGCTTTTTTGCAAATTTCAGACACGTGTACATCAAAGTTCAAACTGTGGTCTATGTGAACACCAAGTAGTTTAACACATTTTTGAGGTTCCAGGGTTATATCACCTATAGTCAGAGGACTATCCATAAACTGTTTGCTGAATGTTATGAATTGGAATTTCGAAGAATTTGCCTGGAGACCATTGTTTTTGAACCATGTTATGGCCAAGTTTGCACATTTGGTGAGATTCTCAATGATATCTTCCAGTTTGGTACCAGTAACACAAATGGTATTGTCATCTGCATAGTTATATATATCACAATGTTTTCCATAAAGTACATTAGATCATTACAATATATGTTGTAGGCAAAAGGACCTATCATTGAGCCTTGAGCTGTGCCTTTTTTTACTGTTAACCAATCACTTCGATTGTCCCCAAGCTTCACCCTTTGTTTACGTCCACTAAAGTAGTTGCCCAACAACGTGCATGCATCGTCACTAAACCCATATGCATCAAGTTTCGCTACCAGTAAACCATGTGATAGGCAGTCAAAAGCTTTTGACAAGTCTGTCATTAGAGCTGAGCATATAAGTTTGTTGTCGAGGGCTTTCTTACAATTTTCCATCATATCAATTAGAACAGTTTCGCAGCTATAGCCTTTCCTAAACCCTGACAGTCTGTACTCGGTACTGGTGACAGGGTGCACAATGCTTTGCGGAAATTAAGGTGGCTGCCATTTTAGACGGAAAACACCCAATTTTACACTTTGGTGACAATTTTCTAAACGTTTCTTCAGACATTTTTAACCTTTGTGATCCGTATAAGTTTCTTTGCCCTTGAGTCGCCGGTCTGCGCGAGTTTGACGTGTCGGCAAAACAACAATTTGCCTGAATTCAAGAACTCTCAAAATCTGTTTTGGCTTTTTTTTTGCCTGTTTTGGCATTTTGGCTTTTGGAAAATTTTCAATTTTCCTCTGTAATACTTCAAGATAGAACTTACTTAATTAATGGTACATTCAAATGGAAAATCGTATATTGGTTCCACTGGTGACCTTACATGACCTACAATGACCTTGATAGGTGAAAATAGCCATATTTATTTGAAAACAGAGATTTTTGGACTCGCGTGACAATTTTCTCCAAATCTGTTCAGCATTTCTGTCAAATGTATGCACTACACACTTGTGATGTATATATGATCCATTGCCCTTGAATCGTTGGTCTGCGCATGGTGGCTATTCTGATTTTACGTAGGGTCGGCAAAAAAAGAATTTTAACCATTCAAGTCACTATTTGTTTTGAGTCATTCCCAGCCAAACAAATAAAATTATCCTTATTATTTTTTTTTTAAAATTTCATCTACTTTTCCCCTCAAAATGATATTTTTTATTTAAAACATTGTGGCCTAACACTGTACATTTCTCCGGTAACATTTCTTGGCCCTTGGGCTAATTTTTATGATAAAAGTCCAGTGCACTACTATCTGCGCATCATGGTGTATACTGCGCCTAACATTTCACCACTCCGGGCCGTTTGAGGACTTGTCTAAGTCACTACAGAATATATCAGTATACTCATAATATGGCCTTGTGCCCACTGCATCAGATGAACCAACACCGTTTTCCGGACATACTGGACAGGCTCATATTGCTACTGCTTTCGCCAACTAACCATTATTATAAGGGCCGATTTTTTACCAGTGGTTAGGCAGTTCTAAGCAGTGGTTAAGCAGTTTGTTTTTCAACAAAGCAGGTCTAAACCTCTAATAAACCGTGCTTTTCACAAAGTATGGCTGTTCAAAGAGAGGTTTCAAAACCAGGCCAAAGCAGGTCCAATCTGCGGTATAAGTATAAATCTATAACTAGGGTTAATTTTTAGCCTACCGACCCATATGTTCCGACAAGCTATTGTCGTGGTTTTTCGTCTGTCGTCCGTCTAGCCGTCCGGCTTTTTTCGCCTTGATGAATTTTTCTGAAAATTTACTTGCCTGGGCAAGATAATTTACTTATCTTTGACTCATCACCGCAATGTTATTTAGGAAAGTTGGAGGCAATACAGAGAGACTGTGCTGTTGTTTGTGCAGGTGCCTATCGCCACACATCAAATAACAAACTATTACATGAGTTGGGATGAGAGCCATTATCAGTTCGTAGACAGAATCATAGATTGGTTGTGATTTACAAGATTATCAATGATTTTACCCCGGATTATTTGTCGGCACTAATACCAAGTACTACAGCTAATGCTCTGAACTATAATCTGAGACATGGTGATAATCTGCGTATTTTGCCAGCAAAAACTGCTACATTTCAGTCTTTTCTCCCCCAAACTATACATGACTGGAATTCTTCGTCACTTACAATTAGAAACAGCCCCACGTTGAATATATTCAAATCCCATTTGAAACGATTATCTCCATATAAAAGAAATAAATTATTTTCACATGGAAATAGACATGGGAGGGTAAATCATACGAGAATGAGGCTTGGTCTTAGTGCCTTAAATTTTCATAGATATCAATACAATTTTATAAATAGTCCCAATTGTCTTAAATGTGGAGATGGTATCGAAGATGTTTGTCACTATTTTTTCCATTGCTCCGCTTTTGTAAACATTTGTAGAATGTTGAGGAAAATTTGTAGTATTGTATCGCCCGGGGTTCATTATAACATGTTAATACCTGAAACTAACGAAGAAAACAAATATATTGTTAACGGGTTTCTTAATGGTTTTATCGATTCAACACACTCTGAGAATACTAAATTATTTGATTGTATCCATGATTATATTGTTGCCACGAAACGAATGACATAAACACCAAAAAATTATAATGATGTGAAGTAACCTTTATTTTCTTGAATTGACCACTGTATATATTTGTATATACTTGTATATTTTGTTGTAAATAAATTGCACTGCACTTTGTTGTATACGCAAGGAGGAGACCCCCTAGTGGCTTCGGCTGTGAGGAATTCTCGTTAAACAAATAAATTTTACATTTACATTTACTTGCTTGGGCTAATACCCTGAGACTTTTTTTTCGTTTTTTTTTTTTATTATTCAATCGTGTGTCGATTTGGAGGTCAAAATTGCCAACTTTGGACTTTGGCGGCCATTTTCTCAAAAACTGTCTGATCAGTTCTGATATTTTTGTTTTGAAACATTCCACTCATGTAACTCTATGATGTGTATAAGTTTCGTTGCCCTTGAATCGCCGGTCTGCGTGGCGGCCATTTTGATTTTTTGACGGGTCGGCGAAAAAAATGTTTTTTTTTATCCCAAATCAAATCACCATTCGTTTTGAGCCATTTTTCTGCAAAAAAAAAATTGTAAAAAAAAATTTTGGCCATTGAAACATTGTTTGGACTTGGATTTGACACATTCAAATGGGAAATCATATATTACGGTTTGGGCTCGGATTTGACACATTCAAATGGGAAATCATATATTGCGGTTTGAATGGATACCTTGAATTGACATTCAATGACCTTGGAAGGTCAAAACGACCTTTTCTGTTGGGCGGCCATTCTCTCAAAATCCAGACAATTTTCCTCAAAATACATAAGATTTTTCCTATGTACCTTTGTGATGTGTATAAGTTTTGTTGCCTTTGAATCGATGGCCTGTATGTGGCGGCCATAAAAAATGTGTTAGTCCAAAATCAAATCACTATGTCATCAATGAAAAATAAAAAAAACTTTCATGGTGTAACTGGATTTCGTGATATAGTCCATGCAGGCAATATGTGTTCGGCAACATTTTCGAACAATAGAGTTGAAGATCAGTGCAACAATTTATATTTTACAGAAATCAATACTCTGTGCAATTCTCATGATCTGTCGGTAAGCTACAGCATCCTCAGTTTCCTTTACTTTATCAGTGGTTCATTTGTATCTGTCGATATTGTATGCACGTAGTAACAAATCTTAGCAACACAAACTCATTGTTTTTTTTTTTTTTTAGTTAATTTATTTAATCGCAAACAGCTATATTCATACACGTGTAGTCAACTATATATCCTGCTGTTACATGCAATCCGCTCACGATTTTCTACCTTACAACTGATATACAATAAAATATACCGTAACCGTTAACATGCAATGCAAACTCAATGTTCACGATGCTAATAAATGCAACACATTCACTGTCATCTACGTTGCTAAAACATGGCTCCACTAATCCAAGCATAGTCCACGTTTCAAAAACGCGATCGAAACATGTTCCAGAACAATCCAGCTTAACCACAAGATATGACCTTGGAGGTGAATGTTCGCGGATTTGGTGGTATGTTGATGTCATTTGTATTCCTCGCTGAATTACTGAAATAACCGTAATCAGTGCTCGGTTTTTCGGCGTCCATGGATACCGCCATACCGAAGCATTTCAGTTCATGAAAATAAAATACTACTATCTCCAAAGAATCCAATTTATTAAGGTGACAGTTCATAACCAAATGTGTGCCACTGTTTTGTCAATACACGAAGGCGCATCAGGATGAGTTTGAGAATTCAATGCTGCTTCTCAAATGTTTCAAAGAAGAAAAAAATCCTTTAGAAATTATGGAAAATGCCACAAATTAGAACAGGAACTGCACCCAACTGCCCATTGATGCATGAATGTATGTTACAGCGCAGATATAATTGTTCACTTTTTGGTACATGTTCGGTGCATTTCAAAAACAGTCAATCGAATCGTCAAACACACAGTATATTATCGTGCACAAAACATCATATACCTATTATTATTGTTTACAGTTTGCAGGCAACATTTGGTTCTTGTTTGTCTGAGCGCTAGGTCTAGTTAAATGCTCAATATGTTACTCTAAAAAACACCTCTGGCCATTTTTTCTGTTCTACCCACCTGTTACTCGTCTCCAAACACACGGACACCTGGAATTGGAGAAACCTTTCGGTTCAACATGAGAATCACCAAAGCGAAAATGGCGATGATACTTTTGTCATCAGTTTTGTGTGTTTGAATCAAAACCATTGAAGAAGATAATTAAATACAATCTTTTCTAAAATGCTGTGAATGTCTGTCACACAAACGCTCACACAATACTCCGCACAACGCGAAGAATGCCGATAATGATACGTTTCATTCCTGATTAGAATATAGGTCTTTGGATGTATTTCTTTGGAAAACTGATATCAGTGGTTTAAATGACTTCATTCGCTGACAACCTATGGTAAAACATATGAATCCAATTAGGCATTAAAGCCTAACTAGAGTGAAAAAATAACTTTTTTTAGTTTAGTGTCAATATCAAAGACGGAAGTCTGGGGATCATTTTTGTTTTTACAAAAATGAAATATCTTGAATAGTCACTATGTTACGGAGGTTTGTTTATGACATGTCCTATTGACCTTTCGATGTCATTTGCAAATATGCAAATGAGCAATGATGACGTCATATGAGTCACTGAAAGATAATGAGCTCATTGAAACCAGTACTGCACAATATTAAAGAGCATGAAAATAATTTTTGTTCCACAAAATGCCTCCATACAGAAAATATTCAATTTTTTAGAAAAATTTGTTGTTGTCATGGCAACCAGAGCCGGAATATGGCCCATAGCAACCACGTTGCTATGGAGATTTTGTTGCTAACCACTGATGATTCCACATTATTAGGACCTCAACTTTTGTTACACTATGATCCTTTGTGAAAATGTTAAAAGAAAGTAGCACTTTCACATGTCCTAACAGTTAAATTGTCCGTAGCAACCCACCCAACAACTGGTTGCTAAGGGGCGCTAGCTCTGATTGTGTAGCCTTGACAACATGCTGGCATAACAAAAAACTTACTATGCCTTACCACAAAACATATCAGTCTTTATAGGAACCTTTATCTACATTATAACCCTTGCATAAATGAGGTTTAGATAGCTAATTATAGTACTTGACTCATATGACGTCATGAATATCTAATTATAATAATTAATGAGGTCCTGCAAATTGCTGATAGATTGGAAAAAAGTAATTCACGAAAATAGAAATATCTCAGGTTGTGATTGAGATTTTCAAGTTCTGTAAAAACCAAAATGATCAGGGAAACCATCTCCACGGTATAAGAACATAAAAATAATACACTCTAGTTAGACTTTAATACATTATATACTACAGTAATTTATCCGATTGCTTCGGCAATTGCAATTATGTTATTTATACAATAATTATCGCGCCTTGTATCACTGACAATGTTACGTACGTGAGAGCTCAAGCTAAGAACACTTGAAGCACTGTGCCACAAATCAAACACCCAACGTCATCAATAATTATTACAATATTTTAATATTTGTACTGCACAGAGCATATATGCGCATGCGTTCGAGTGTCACGTGTGACATATTGACATTAGGCAATAAGAAACAACCGAAACCGAACTAAATACCGACTACACATACATCAAGTGGCAAATCTTACCGATGTCAATAATCATCTTTCGATGTCCAAACACTCGAGCGCTATCATTACAAATTATAGACATAAATGGGTAAGAAAGGGCACAGGTAGTTATTCTTACGGAGATAACAGATCTATTACGCGACTGGAGTGGCACAAAACTACGTGAAACAGCTTGCCTTTGTTGACTGAGTGGTCTTTTAAATAGATCAGTTTTGGTATTTATTTTAAATGTCCAAACCAAATGCCACAATTTTGGTACATTTACATCATGAGACTGAGCATGCAGGGAACACTTCATGGAAATGAAGATGGTATAATTAATCGTGGCGTCAAATTAACATGCACATTGTAAGTCGGAAACTTTTTGTACAATACCTGCACTCAGTAATATCTGGACTTGATATTTTATGGAAAATGAATAGGTAACGTGAAAACCAATTTGCACCTGTTTTATCCAGTTCAAGGGTAATTCGGCATAGACTATAAATCTATATATTGTTCTAGGTGATTTCATTGACATCATTTACACGTAGTCCTTGATGTGACTCACGCTATTCAGTACAGGATTTACACGACGAAAATAAGAATTTAGTTCATAATCGGGAAAATTTGCATACACACGTGTTCAGTTTCGCTTGATATTCGTCACAATTGTTCATTCCAGGTAACATCGAGGGTCATGTCATCAATATCTATTTTCTGGCATTTAATGAATATATTTGTTGGATTTTAATTTTTCCCGCATGCACGAGCACCTATTATCGCGATATCTCGTTCCGCGGTGCAGTGAATAGTACCTGATAGAGGAGCTGGTGATGAACTGTTATATTATGCGTGTCATATTTTGGCATGGCCTTGACCGCCAGTAGATACCGATTGGCACCTATGTATCCCCATTGATGCATGATATGGTAGCTCGCCGTATCTATAGACTAGCTGTCTGTCAAACTTTGACTATTAACTTATGCACCCTCATCACATATTTTTCATCTATTCTTGGGAGGTGTGTCGATGGTTAGAAGATTTATATCCGATCGACCTCGACAATCTACACCCCATCCTCTCTGTGGATGAAAATTAATGTGACCTTCTGGAGAATTATCATTCACAACAACCGTGCCACCTGTGGCCGCTGGTGCGTGAACACTGATGATTACCTAGGCATGTGGAAATTGAAAGCATACTGAGATTACTCGCGAGTCTCGTTTTTTTTTAACGCGAACTATTTTCCCTTTCTATATTTTGTGATGTTCTCTCTATTCCTCACTTTTATACCCTGGCAGGTCATGTGTTGTTTATTCAAGGAAGCCCGTGGTCGTGTTGATATTCACGAACACGCGCCCTTGCCAGTGATCACTTGGGTATCAACGCACTTCTGGTGGGTCTGTTCCCGTCTTCAGTTGTGACACGGTCAATACTATAAAGTCAAAGTGACAAAAGGCGAGGACGAGCTACTCTACTGCCATCAAACAACACAAATGAAATAAAAACTGGCTTTATCGTGAATTAAATAAGTGCGTACTTTATGAGCGCCGAAAGTCGCCGCCTTGATATTTACCTGGAAAATGTTATTTTTTCTGCTAGTAAAAAATTACCAGAATCCTATCTGACATTTATCATAATTTTATAACACTTGAGTGTTGTTCGTGCCCACAAGGTTTGATCATGTGATGAGCGGACTGGATGCCTGACATCTAGGAACAGAGGACCCGTAGCTACAGTGTGCCATGTTGCTCCAGGGTATGCTAACCACTATCTACCTGGGAGTGTATTACACTTAAGGCATTTACTAATGTCAGCAGCTCATTCGGGCGAATAAAGCATCCTAGATTTGAACGATCAAATTTATCCCGTAAGGCGACTGCAATTCATCATAGCAGATCAAACGCTTTGTCCGTGTCTATCTACAACATACATCTCATTTGCCAAATGTTGAAAATAACAATGAAATTAGATTCTTTATCTGTTGAAAGAAAATAAAAAGAAACAGGAGAAAATAAATGGGGAAGGACCATACTTCGGCCAACTCGCTGGCGAACAGAATATCGACTAAGCTACGAGTCCAGCGTTCTATAAGACGGCGGTTATTTGATATCATTGTGTGGAATTTAAATATTATTTTTTAACCAATGAATCGAGATATATCGAGCAATTAACCCAACCAATTTGCCATTAAAAGAAACACTACGCACCGCTTTGAAATATCCCTGGAGTTTAATGTCGCGCCCATTAGTTTGAATTTTTGGGTTGTTGCAGAAACAAAGACTTTGAAAGTGCAATTCAATGATTGAGAGAGTCTCCCAAAACAATCACTTGTTCTTTTGAAATACCCTTCCGAAACAATTACGAAAGTGTGAAATATTCTTCCCGCGAATAGTAATGATATGGGCCATTATCTCGCGTATACTTCTCTTAAACAAAAACACCAATCTGATATTGCTATTGCACAATAACTGTTTAATGATCACAGGTTCAAAGGCCATTAGGCCATTATCACCACCCTTCGCTCAATATGTAAATGTATATTCTCAGCTCTGTGGGATACAATCGCCACTTTACCACACCCTCTTTCTAAAGGAGTTATTTGAAAGTGATACCCGCGTAGTCTATGTACACTGGCGAAGTGAACACAAAATAGGCAGTGAAAGTTTGTTCTTTCTCCTCTCACATACAGGCATAACAGTGACCACAGTCACAAATATTCATCCAGATTTTTAACCCCAGCAGACACAAAAGCGCCGTATATTTATAACTACAATATAAAATGTACACTATTCAACGAGATTCACAGCAGACTAGTTCGTTATTTGTGGTCTATAGTGTTTTGCCAGATAGAAGTTTATTTTGAGGTTTACTCATGCCCACGCAATGTTCTAAACAACAACACGTCTACACACACAACAGTCACTGGTTAGATTTAGTGATATATTTTAAACTTTATAGAGCAAAACTTCGAACAAATGCCCGATTGTTGCCGTGTCAGATAATGTTAACTCGCATTAATCCCCAGAGGGCGGGCAACATTGGACATTATTGCCCCCATCCGGTGGTATTTCACTATATATTATACAGCGCATTGAACGCGCTTCAATTTTCCTTCATTGTCCCGAATCAACGGCGTGCTATATGGGTAAAATCGCATATTGTCCCCGACGTATATAGAGTGTTATATTGTTTTGATTGCATGTAAGCTTTTCAAAATTGTTGGATTCTATGATAAAAGCGGTTACTACATTGAGTAGTTTTGACATGTGGAATTCAAAATTCTGCTTTAGAATCCGCCTAAAATAGAAGCTTTCAGCGTTATGAGGAATAAAAGGTGACACTTTGCTTTGTACTACAGTAGCGTTTTGTGCCACAAAGAGTGATCTGTGACATTACTTGGTATTTTATATGTATATAATACAACTAGTTCTTTTCTCATGAATTCAAAACATTCAATATAAAAACTGTCAATATATCTTTTCAGCCCATGATTTTTTTTAAATAACATAAAACAAAAACGAAATGACATCCCGTCGATGGAACCGTTTCATTTGTGAAAATTCATGGTCAAAGCGAAAGCAAATTCTAGTACACGGAAAGAACCCTTGTGGGGTTTTGATGAGATGGGTGCATTCAATTATAGGAATGCGATTAAAATTCGATGCGACTATTCATTTTAAAACACTTTCCTCCTTTCGCATACAACATTCTGTTAGGCCTATCATACACTAAACATGTTTGTTCTTGTGTATGAACAAACCATGATACCATGACAACGGTATTCATTCATTTCCTGTTATACGTGGACCGAGATAAAGTGATTGAGATAATATCTGATAACTATATGAAAATATCTAGTGTCATGTGTGATATTATATGATAGTGAACCTTTTTTCACTTCATCAAAAAAGCTATAACAAGACATTTCATTCAATTTATTCTTAATTTTAATTCCTGGCTCGTACATAATAATGTCCCCTGCACGCGTCCAGGCTTCTGATAACTCCGGGATAAGTCGTCAAAACTAGCGCTCGGTGTTGAAAGTAGCAAAAAATGAAAATAAATAATGAAACTTTGTTCAAGTCACATCGCTTCCACTTTGCCCCTGACCGCATTTGCCAAAGCGACACGTGTCACCACGGGATCCTCGTATAAATTAGCGCGGCTCGGCGCGTGTTCAGGCACCTGTTGATATGGTAATGTCGTCTGCCAGGCCCCGGTGACTGACAAGTGTTTGGTTGTTGAAGGGAAATGCTCTACCCCCGGGCGGCCCTTACCCCAACAAGTGGGCTGGGGCGTTCGAGGGGCAGGGGGTATGGATGTTCGCGGGCAAGTATTCTCGACCATCGTGGATAGGTACAGCTATTGTTCAGGGCCAGCACCATTTAGCAATTATAATGTGAGCGATCTTTATCTAAAAACAAGGGTGAATTTTATATGTGGAAATATGAAGTTACCAATCGATGCGTGTATTTTGTTCTGTGGCATGCATCCACCCCGTCCCACGCACGCCCTGCCCGGGGTAGCTCTGGGCGGGTCAACCGTGGTTACTAGGAGGGCAACGCTCATTGGTTGGTTGCTGTGAGTAGCGCACGTGACTCAAGAGAGCATTGTAGTATAATACCGCCCTACAAGGTATAAATATCAATGCCCCGCTGTGTCATTTAAAGCATTTCTCCTCAATCTGTCGAGGGTCATTGGCGATATAAACATCAAACCCGTTCGACAACAGGGCGTTCGACACTCTTCAGACAGCGCTTCCTGATTTCGATGAAGATGGTCTGTGGACGATATTGTCGCCAATAAGGACAGTCCTACAGATATTGAGGTAAGACATCTCGTTATTACGTCGTATGGTTTGACAATCACTACAACTTACATGTATTACAACTCAATCTTTTGAAATAAATGGTATTCAAAATAATTGATTTTCATTAATAGGGAGAACTAGAAAGCGAAATGAAACTTTTATGAGCAATAATAGTTCACAGACGGAAAATTAACCATGTAATACATAAAAAAAAAAAAATCTTTTTTGTACAATTTGCACTGAAGATAACAAAAATCATATTGCCGAAGGACAAAATAATATTCGACTAATTGGAACGAAAACAACAAAAATAGACTGCAGACATAAGAATATACGTGCTAGAAATTTAAGGCGTTTCAAATTCTCTATAAAAAGGCAATGATGGGGAAATTATTGAATCCTAAAAATGAAAATCTACTTAGTAGATTACAATAAGCTCATGATACATAGGGACAAAACGTTACCATCATGTGAACCTGATAAAAAGTACCACATTATACAGTAAATATGGTGAATCCTCGGTGCGCGAATACTTGTTACATAATTATAGTATCAAAAAGATTTCGAAATTCATTATTACCTCAAGTCTAAGAGCTGATCAAGGATTTTTGTTCTAAACTCTAAAGCCATGGCTCACCAACCGTATATTATACCATTATTTCCTATTAGTATGCAAATGGAATTGTGCAAGCCGGTTTAAAATTACGACATGATGACTGCATGCCTAAGCTATCTCATGTCCGAGCGGACACGAATTTGTAAACTTCATTCTCTCATGCAAATTTCTCCACACGAGTCAAGCCTCCATAGTATGGAGTTCAATAGGGAGTGTTACTATTCGGGAATACAATGTAAATCACTTAAGTAAATTATGCCAGTGTCATCGATTCTAATGTCGACTCCATAAAAACGCCAGAGACACACTGACGTGGCGTGACAAGGTGTATCTTCCTATTTTATCAATATTTCACGCGAACATATAGAAGGTTTTAAATATTTCAAGATAGTGATGAACGTGTGTTCGTCAATTACAAACTGCAGGTGAAAATTCGAAGAGGTAGTTCTTTATGGACAGGTTTATAGAAGTGTGCCTCCTGGAATTCCATCGAAAATTGCTTCAAGACACACTCACAGTATTTATCAAAAACATATGTCCTTCTTAACACAACAATAGTCCGGGAATTTCCAGTTGCCTATTCAGTACAAACCGTTAAGCTGCGCATCGACTGAGCAGCTGCAACTACAGGCAAAGATGCAGCGAGAATCGGGAGAAAACGCATAATTATATGGATTATGATTAATTATAAACCGTCGTTCGTCGCGAAACTAAAATTTGCAGAATTAAATGATCAATTAAAAATTTGAAAATACCGTTAGTTATTGCCGTATTCCATTTATGTGTTCAAAATTTTGCAGTTTAAGTTTAATTCTGCTCTCTCTGCTATTGCAATCAGAAGGATTTAGAGATATCACGGTCGAGTCGGTAAAATATCAGTAAATATATCATCTAATTTCACGAAATATTTCTGTATCTGGTTTATTAACCGTCATTCAAAATGTAATTATTATCACTAAAAGTAAAACACCAATACATACAAATTCGTTACACCCGATTTATAATTAACTGTCAGGTTTTCAGATGGCATTCTATAATTTATTGTGGCCTTTCCTACAATTTCAAGAGTTCAACTCTAAAGGTTAACCCTACTTAATGGCCGAGTTGTCAAGTTTTTGCCTGTCCCGGGAAATTATAAGCATGTCTAAAGAACATTTTTCACCCTGCTACGTTTCCGTGTATTTGTCCCGTTACTCTGTTGTTTGTTCTTTAAATATCGATTCATGTTTGGCATAATGCATTGACCTTAAATATCAGCTGCTGGGAAATGATACATTTGTGAAAACTTACATATCACCTTTCGTTCGTTGATTGCCAAGCACAGATAATATTGTTGCTGCAAAGTGTGTATTCTCCTTCAAGAACTTATGAGTAAATACAATTTCAAGGATTAAATAGGGAAAACATTGTCAACGATGTACATACAAACATCCAGTGAACTATGGTCACATGAACTACGTAATGTGTGATAAGATGAGTTTCAAGTATCTGATAAAATCAATAGTATTCCACATATATCCATCCTATTATTGATCTGATGATGCTCGCATATCGAACATTTAATAGTCTGATACCATTTTTATTGTCTACCTTTCAGTGCTTGCACCTGTGACATTTAAACCCATTGAAGAGTCAGATACCCGGGAGTACCACACGTCATATCTACCGTTACCATGGATACCTCAGGGCACTCAAGCCGTACAAATAGTCCACAGCTAGTCTCCGACACGCTGAAGGCCATCAACATGGACCAAACATTCCAAACGATTCAACAAGCCTCCGCCTGTCCGCTCAATTACATCAAATCCGAAACCTCCAGTTCCCCAGTCGACTCGATACTGGAACTCACATCACAGTGCGTGCCGCCAGTTATCTGTGACGCCGTGACATCACAAGACTTCCACGCACATGCGCACAACCAAGACAGTTACCCAATGGTGTCGTGGGCTCCAGATTCGTCACAGGACACAAGCGCCTCGTATTCTCTAGTCGACAGCCCGCTATCGGAAGGTCAACAAACGTCACCGATCAGCTTCCTGTCAGCGGCTACGCTAGACGGCACCACTCACGCCGTCCCGGAACTCTTCAACATCGGCAAAGCGCCGGCGAAAGACGAACGGAAAAACCAGTCCAAAACCAAACCAAAACGGAAACGCGTCATCAACAAGGAGCAGCGGGCGGCTGCTAACATCCGGGAACGGCGGCGCATGGTCACCCTCAACGACGCCTTTGACCACTTGAAGCAGCGAATCCCTACGTTCTCCCATGAGAAGAAGCTATCGCGGATCGAAACCCTCCGCCTTGCAATGGCTTACATTTCGTTCATGAAACAGCTGGTCAACGGGAAGGACCCGCATGACGTCACAGTGAACCTTCAGTACAACGACAACTCTCCCAAACAGGAGATGTTCAATTCTCCGGGCTGTATGGTGCCTAACAAAGACCAATCTCACGGTATTCCCTTGATGGGGATGGACTCGTCTTACTTCTACAACGAGAACCAGATGATTCCTCAGAACTACTACCACACTCCACAGTATTTGCCACAGTGATATCCTCAAGTGATTCTCGTCAGTGTCGTGTGGACCGGGACGGAACTGAAAACAATTTTACAAGTCGGTCATTCAATTTTGATTGCGAAAATGCAATAAACTATAACTGTGCTAGTCGCGATACAACCGTGCGTCGCCAACTCGTATTTATTATTTACAGTTGTATGTGTCATAACATGTACATATAGCATGCAATCATTTAGTCGATTACTTGAATGTGTGAATTTCTAACCATGTTTGTATAATCAGGTTATATTGGACATGAATTATTCCCATATAACTGAAGTCAATATAGAGATGTAGTCACGATGTCGATGAATGGATTTTAACGTTAATCAAAAACATTCTTATCAAAGCACCGAATAATCACAAATTGAATCTTTACATGTGGTAGTAGATGTGCTTCCCACCTTATATTTACAATTTGCGTTATTGTGTCATTATTTCAAGCAAAATATGGCGGTATATGTACGTATTTCTTGTGCAAAGTATAGCTATAATGTCCCCCATAGTTTATGACATTATTTTCCGTGAGTGCATCATTTTGCCAGAATATTACGAAGTGTACAATAACCAATTCTTAGTCATCTAGTCAAGAAATCGACTTTTGCCGATGCATTTCCAGGATTGTTTAGTGCCAGTATTGAGACTGCGCAGATGATTACAAGTATGACCACTGATATACTTTATATATTATCTCGAAGTGTATATATTTGTACATTTATTACGATTATACTGTCGAATTATGTTTCGAATAAAAACGAAAACGCCAAAGTTCTGTGTTGTTGAAGGATTTATTGTGGTTTTTCTTTTCGATGAGTCGCCATTGCCACGGAAGGAGATTTAGTTGAATCTCACGACAAGCAGATGTTCACAAACAGGTCATACAATGGGGTTCTTTAGTCTTAGACCACCCTTAAAATATCACCTTTTCTAAAACCTATCACTACAATATATATATTTCATCCAAGTTATTTGTTATTTGTTCTTTCAGATACAATCATGTATGTATGCAAATATATTAAACTTTAGAAATTCAGAACGCCGGATTGTGCAATCAGAATACTTTTGGACAAAAACACCTAATTTGAATAATTTTTAAATTTACTTGAGAAAAACGATGGAGTGTGAATCATAACACAATCAGTGTGCGATTCGATTGGTGATTGTGTGCTGGTCAACATTAGTACTAAGTTTTTAAAAATGTATCTGTTTTGCCAAAATAAACATTCCGGGCTCATTCTGAGATACTAGTACATATCTATAAAGTATGAACAAAGTCTTAAATAAAAACAAGTACAGAAGAATTGCGCTCTGGTGATGTCACGAAAGTTATATATTTCAAATCTATAATGTTCGTATGGCTTTCCACTATTTACAACTGGAATTGTAAAACAAAGTTATGATAATATGCCTAAATTTGTTCGTTTCATGTTGTTTCTCAATGCACCAACGAAAATGAGCAAATGGTTCAATTTAGGTACATTCAAAGCAATGAATATCTTATTGGTCTTCAAGGTTGGTCTTCAAAATAAATAGTACGTAATACCACAACATCGAGGCACCGAACCCATATGTATGTGCAATTAGAACAAATATCAAAGAATGTTTGTATACACATACATTGTAACACGATAGCCTACACGATAGCCTGCAAAAAAAAAAACCTAAACGGTAGCGAATTAGACTCAAAAGGCCAGAAAATAGCTACATATTCAAGTTCAAACATTATTATAAGCTTCTTAGTATGACAGCGATCGAAGTGAAGTATTCTTATCCATTACAACTAACCATGCTGACGGATACAATGCCCTTCAGTGTAATTAATTTACAAAGGACCTTTTCTAATACCTTTTACGCGAGCCATTGTGTTTCTCCAGTAACAATTTCAAGGGTCTTTTAGGCTGTTGAAATCTCCCGTTTCGAATATCTACGTGTGTAGAAACACATGCATTTCGTTTTATTTATTTAAGTCACTTTTTTCATCTGCTCTCTGTGCTCAACTGGAGTCACTTACAAGAAGAACAGCTGAAAAACATGGCTGTCACATCCAGCGACCCTGACATAGTAATCCTAGTTTCAAATACCGAGTGTGTAACCGATAGTAGGGACTCAATTATGAAATTCACGGGGCGTTACGGACACTGAATGATGAATACTGTCGTGTCATTGGCGAAGGAAAGGTGTCTTACTTTTGCCTACTCTTCCTCTTCTTCTTTTCTGAAACGTTCGGTGTGAAACGTTCTGTACTGATAATACCCTTAAGTTTGAGGTTTAGATTATTTTAATGGTAATAATTATTTGTAATTAGTTTTATTCAGTACTCTCATTTTGTGTCCAACGAATGGGAGACGAGAGAACGTCAAAGGCTCAAGGAACTCCCAATAAACGTTTTCACGAATGAAACACGACCTTTAATTATTTTACAGGGAAATGAGTATCGTTCCCGTTTGCGCCTTGAGAGAAATGAAAGAAAAAAGGGAAAGCGATACGTATTGGGCGAGAGCAATTGGCATGTTACAATTATAGAAGTCGTCCGTATTGATGGAAGTTGAAGGCTCGAAAAGGTCACAAAAAGAGAAGCGACGATAATTAGCCACGTGTGTCGCAGGTGGGTAGTCACGCATCAACGGAGGGAAAGTGTCGATATTTACCCGCGACGTGATATGCGGCTGCGTGGGTGGGGGGGGGGGGGGGTGAATTAAATGTGAAAAATTCTTAGGGCAATGTTTTGTTAACCTGTTTGAGTTATTCTGACATTTATTATAAGGAGAAGGAAGAGCAGTATTTTTTGTTCAGTCTGATAACACGAAATGTAAAATTGAAACACTGTTTTATTGTCAAAACGTTGCTCCTTTGAAATAGAGGAATACATCCCTTGCCGGGCCGAAATAAACACATGCATGATGTACGACACTTCGAACCACAGATAAACAAAACTCCCAGGGGATCAAGAACTGTTTACAATGTGTGCTGCACGGCACTCCCAAATGTCTCATGCTACCCACACCCGGGATTAGGTCTAACTTTGCAAGAATCTGATTTTCCCGAAAGTTGGACTTACTACAATGCAAAAGTCAATCCCATTTATATCGTACAATGTTGACATAATACATTCGTATTATGACGCCATGTTGCTTATTCAAAGATATGTAATCCTGTTTGTAATCGACACTCTAGTAGTATATATGTGATAACTGCATCGACACAATGTACAGCTTGGCATAATCACGGTTGATATTACACAATTTACATGTGTTATGACGATTTTCGTGAATGATGACATGTACCGGTGAGATAACACATGCGTGGACAGGTGGGTTTTGGAGATGGACTGTGATAATCATATTCCGTATGAATCCCCACTCAGACCCTAGAGTCCAACAAGCTTGCACAGATCCCGTGCAATGGCTTTGCTCATGGTAACAGCTGCAGTGGCTCTTGACAACATTTAGATACAAAACAAAACCGGCTTTTGAAAACGTTTGACTCGCATAATAAACGGATGAAACGCATACATTTTTGCTGATACTCGGCGGCGACATACTGTTAATTATACACCGTGTTGTATATGTAAATTTGTGCATTGCCTGTGGAATATTGTGTCCATTTTTTGTTAATATTATCGATTTATGTGCGTTGGCTTCTGCATTAATCCTGCCATCCTGTAGTCTATCTGTGAAGTTAGAATGGTTTAGTATGCAACACGTGGAAAACTCAGTCTGAATGTCAAATTCGATTTGTGACTCGTAATCAGTAATAGTCTGAGTATTGACCGCTTTGATTATATTCGGGAATCGATTTTAATGACTTTCACTCGCAAAACATTTGAATGCGTGGAGCCACACATACTCATAATTATATGTCATCAATTGCACTATAACAGTCTCTATTCTGTGATCATGAACTAATTTCGTCGAGAAGTAGAATACGCAAATTCAAAGTGGTTAATTTACTGGTGGATACACAAAGGGGATTAGACATATAGACACTGTGTCTCAACAGAATCATGGATCACCACTAATATAACACATAGTTAACTAGAAAATGGATAAGTAACAACGAAGCGTTCACCAAAACTGGAGACTTCAACAGCAGATCATATGGAGTCGGACAACCAACGCGACCTGTCGCCCGCACCCGAGCGGCCTGGGAGTGCAGTCACGGAGCCCGAGAGCGGACCGGCCGTCAAGGTAGAGGCTGTACACTCGGTCCTCCCACTCAACCTCACGGCGCGGCCCTCTTCCCCGGGGGACCGCTACGCCGGCAGCGAGGACATCCCTGGCGGGGTCGTCGCCGTGTCCGAGCCGGAAACAGGCGTCACCCCGACCGAGGCGTATCACGAGGCCATGAAGGACAAAGTGTACTATGTCGTACCTAACGCACCAATCGCCGCCCCGGAACTGGATCCCACTTCCCATATAATCACCGACTACCATTACTACTCGGGAATGACATACCATCCACAATACACCGCACCGCCACCACAGCCGGAAGAGGAACAGCCTACCGGAAATGACGAGGATGATGACGACATAAACGAAGACGACTCACATCACTCACACTACTCGCACGATGAAGACTCGCCCGGTACTTCCGGCGGAGGTAAGCCCAAGCGGAAGCGCATCATTACGACTGAGCAGCGGAAAGCGGCAAACGTCCGCGAACGTCGAAGGATGATGAACCTTAACCAAGCCTTCGACAAACTGCGCAAGACCGTGCCAACTTTCGCGTACGAGAAGAAACTGTCACGAATTGAGACACTTCGTCTGGCGATCACTTACATAAACTTCCTGGCGGGTCTCTTGGAGGGTAAAGATCCCAGAGAAATCAAACTTTGGGCACCGCCGGGATACGCATACTCCAATTTCAATATGCACTTTTAATTAGGAATGGTGCCATTTCACGCTAACTTCACTTTGATTAAAGTTTGTTCCGGGTATATTTACGTGAGAATCGATATCGTTCATATTGTAGCGGAGCTACAAGTATAGAAGTACAAAGACGGAGTATACTCTAAAGAGTGAAAAGGATATGTATATAACCGGCAATACTGTGTGTCATATGTAGGCTAAATGTACTTATGTTTCAATTGCGTTAATTGTAATTAATTATAATACATATTTTTTACTTTTATTTGAATCCGATAATGATTGTTATGAGTGGCATGTGTATTTATTTCTGCTATATCATTTTCGTTGGCTTTTATTGTTGTTGTTTCAAATTGTGATTTATGTTTGGCTTATATTTGCCCTGCATTCTTTCCAAAGGACCTTTTATTCTTCTCTGCAGACAAATAATCCTTATGCGCCACCAACCACTCCCTACTCGAGTAAAATATTCAATGTAGTACGTGCAATATTTTTTTTTTGCAAGAAAACAAAATTTTCAAAAATAGTTGTGACACCAATAGTTGTTACATACAACTCGCAAAGAACTATTTATTGAGCGCCTTAAATCAAATTATATGATTTTTCCACATGTCATCGCTTGCGATCAAAATATCGAATAATAGTTGAGAAAGGCAATGATTTCTTTTTGGATCCTTCGAGGAAAGAATGCATGGAAGATATATATATATATAATTAAACAACCATACTGATTTCGTCTGTCGTTGTTAAGAATAAAACTCGGGTAAATTTCTGATACTTGTATTTTCACATTTCCGTTAATTCAGATATTTTTACGGAAATTTTCCACGAATACTATTATTGGGGTTAGTCTGAACGATTGGCTTCGGGCGGCTGATGCATTTCACTACAGTTTAATTCTGATATGCGTCCGATCTGCGGTTTGCAGATATAATCTGAGGTGTATCTGGTGAGCGAAATTCATGCCAATCCGTTAGTTTTTGGTGAAAAGTGTTTCCAAATTTTCAGTATTTAGAGTATTTTACCGAATGAGAATCATTTAAACAAATGAATATTAATCACAGACAGAATAGTAAACAACAGTAGCACAAGTCCATGCTACATGTATAACTATTGTACTGGAAATACCGTCACTGGCGGATTTAGAGGGGGTGCACCCGGCGCACACACCCCTATTGGGCCGTGAAAAAAAAAGAAAAGGGAGCAAGAAGCTATAGGAAATGTGGGTATGCACCTAGCCTACATGTAAGGAAATATAAGTATAATTTCCTCGTTTGATATTTTTGACCGGGCGGGGGGAGGGGGGCAGGAGGGGGCTAAAGCCCCACAATAATTTTCAACCAAAAAACCTGTGACTCAAAAATAAAGGTGCATTACAGCGTTGCATAGGCCTAACATTAATTCGTTGGTCAATAATTATGCAATGGAGTGTCATTAATCAGCAATTAAGTTATATGACATTTAATATGTATAGTGACAATGAGTAGTTTTGGGATAAATAAATTTAAATACCAGCAATATTTACATGCATGTGTGGAATGAAATATACTCAATCTGAGCCAGAGAGAGCTCAGAATCAACCACAGAACATGAAAAAAGCTCTGGCTTCTGGTGACCTTGAGCGGGCCCAAGAACCACGCCGTGCAGGCTACCACCTATCCACCTCACTTCGCTCGGTCGCTTGACTCCTCTAACCAGCCTGCCACCTCCCAGCCCTCCATCCAATAATAAATTTAGTCCGACAGACTTGACTTCATACTGAAACTGTCATTGAATGTACACAGGGGATATTTCCATTTTATTTATTTGTTTGTTTCAGACAGAGTTCTCTATAACTCTGGTTATAACTCTGGATGTCGGCATAACTCTGAAGATAATTATATCTCATCTTAATTATTAAACGATTGACCATCACCATGTCTGGTGCATAAGAACCTTAGAGCAACCTTAGAATGGTAGGAATATTAGACCCTCCTTTCTTTGAAAATCTATCCTTCATTTACAACAGAACTAAGCAGACTTCTAAAGTAAAATTCTACTTATTGATTTCACAAGGTACAGTTGTAAAATACACCTTAGAAACCATCCCAGAGACACCAAATTCCAAATATCCCCCCCCCGAACCCCCAGACCGCATAAGGCTTCGCTCGCTACGCTCGCTCACACTATTTCAAGATTAAGTCCATTTCAGAAGAGCACCCCCCCTACCCCCTATTAAAAAATCCTGGATCCGCCCCTGACCGTAATTATTCAATTAGTACGAACAGCTGAAGATTTTGAAATGTTCGAATTATCAGATTCACGATAAAATCACCCCTCAGAACAGAAAAACCAATAATCCAGAATCAGAGAGTGGGCAGATACGAAAGTTGATAGATGCCGGCATGACCCATGATGGTTTGAACTAAGGCCCTGCACGATTACAGGTTAACCGCATACGTTTACCATGTTTGAAATAACTTTGAATATTCGGATGCTAAATCGCCGGCTTATCGTCTTTTATAACCTAACATTGATACGGTACTTGATTTCAGTGATTTTACACGCACACTCGAGTCACTTTTGCTGCAAAACCCGAGCCGCGTGCCACTTAGAAGTCCACGCTTTACTTCTATACATAATCCCATGACGTCATTGACTATTGTTCACATAATTGACATAATCGCTAACACTGCCACCTGGCGAATGACATCACTAATAATTCATTCCGTAGTGCTGCCGCCTGGTGAGTTGTAAGTTTTGGCAGCTGACAAGTTGATTTCGTTCGTTGTTTCAATCGAAATTTCGATCGTAAATTTACGTGTTCGAACTAAACGAGTCAATTGAAAAATTATTATCTTGAATAAATTTTGGTGTTCGAATTATTAGAGTGTAATTATTTCTCCCAGATAGAGAGCTCTATCCTGACAATATGGTCGAAACAGTAGTTTTCCATTTATCGTGTGAGTTGTATAATCTGTTTATAAGTGTATGTACATTACGGTGCTGAATGTGTAGCAATATTGCGCTAGCTGAGAAAAGCACTTTCGGCATGGAAGAATGAGGCATCGGTGAGTCCATGTGAAGAGCCGGTTGCAATAAAAGTGGTAAGTGTGACTCGAAGTTTAGTGCAACTCGGGCCGTAAGTGTGACTTGGATAAGAAAACGCGTTGCAATAAATATACTGAAGTCACACTCGAGTAAGTCAGACTTACCGGGGATCCCCGTATTTAATTCCCTCATTGGATAAGCCCATGGGCTAATACAAGGGGAGTACAGTGTACTCTGTATAAACCGGATCTTCAGGGGACCAGGGAAAAAATCCGGTATGGAGAGAGCGCCGGTTTATCAAGAGTCTGAGTCTCAAGAGTCTGATATGCAGATTCCGGCCGACTTCGTTTTCACTGTTCGGTACACAACATAACGTAACTAAATACCGGCGAGCTACTTTAGGTACACGTAGTTATTTTTATGGACATCGGCGTAGTTAATGTTATGTTATTGGTAAGAGGTCAGATCTGTATAGATTTATTGCAGAACACTCAAGTAAATAATTTGATTCAATCGATTATTATTTGTAGGTTTCCAATTGACATCATTATACTCTTGTGCTATTAGCACATTTCAAAACCAATTGCAGAATATACATAGTGAGACAAGATTGCGTGATGTCATAGAATTGTTGTCTGCGTTATAACATGCGCTGATTGGTAATGCATGTCACCCCAGTGATGAGGTTGCAGTGATTTACTCGAGAAATCATGTCAGGTAAATCATGCATTCTTCAAACGACCCCTAACTGACGAAGTTTAGTTGTTTCTAATCACAATTTGTACTACTCTTGTATAGGCCCATAGGCTTATAAACCGAATAAAATTTTGCATCGCATGAGGACTTGGCCTTTGTTTGGGGAAAACGATTTTTTGTTACGTAAGGGATGTTGGTAAGTGCTGGTACCAAAGTGATTGCTGGTACCAAAGTGATTGCCAAAGTGATGTTGGCAATAAAACTATTTTTTGAATCAAATACATATATGCGTGTGGTCTCAGAAAAATAGGTTAATAAACAAACTATGCTTGATCAGATGGATAAATCAAGCATATGACAGTACTAGCAGCCGCTTCTCTTTTGTGTTGTGCGCCACGAGTTACCTCTGACTAAACCTATTTCACGCTCGATTGGCTAGAACATATACGAGTGAGCTGGACTCGCACTGCATCAAATGATACAAAGCACCGAGAATGGCGGTAATGTAAACAAACTCGAACTATACCCACCAGAAATTTGCCACGAAATCAATTAGAAAGGGGCATCTGTTTGGGCATACAAGTGCAGATATATAACTTTTATGTCTTCTTCGTTCAATCAGAAAGTTATGGAAAAGTCACTTTAAATACGGGGATTATGTAAATATGACTTGGTTATTTACGTTATTTCAGTTTAATTTTTCGCTCAAGCCGCACTTAATATTTTTATTGCAACGCACTATGTTAAGTCTATTTACACACTTGAACTAACTTTTATTGGAACGGTTCAACGTACAAGTCCTACTTATTTGCAACAATAAAGTCGCACTTCGTACAAGTCCTACTTATTTGCAACAACAAAGTCGCACTTCGTACAAGTCCTACTTATTTGCAACAATAAAGTTGCACTCCGTAGAAGTCCAACATATTTGCAACAGTAAAGTCGCACTTCGTACAAGTCCTACTTATTTGCAACAATAAAGTTGCACTCCGTACAAGTCCAACATACATTTTGTATTTGCAACAGTAAAGTCGCACTTAAGGGATGTCTTCTGAACGCTGGTACACTGGTATGCTGGTACAAGCATTGCAAGGTGCATGAACTCAACAATACTGCTCATTTCGTGTATGCCTCAATAAGCCTCACAATGCTTGTACCAGTGTACCAGCGTACCAGCGTTTAGAAGACATCGGCACTTAAGGTTATGTCCCACTTAAACGTTTTATCGGCTCCAGTGGTGTGTTGGTATGTTTCCACATCTTGGAAGTACGTTTCCTGCAGTTCACATAGGCAGTTAAGGATTGATTGCATGTGATCGTCATGAACCTGGCAGTGACCAGCTGTCCATTTACTTACAATGTAAATATAAAGGTAACAAATTCATGAACTTACACACTTCCAACCAACGTGAAACTTTGCCTTTCTGATTGTTAGCCATCAAGGATTACTAACCGAGACTCTGTTTCTTACTAAGCAATGTTAAATTTGTTAAATTCATCGTTTTCATATGTCATTTTCCGACCTATTTCTCAGTCTACAAAATACACTCACAACAATGCGAGCGAAAGGAATATGCTGTGCAGCAAATAGCTAGTGAGGCCAGTAAAACTCACAGGTGATATGCACTCGGGTGCACCGAGGTGTTTGGGATTATGAATGTTCAGCTCATTGTATTCATCTCACAGAAAGTATAGCCCTAGATATTCTCATTATTTTGACGACAACAAGGAATAAATATATGCAACAGCCAGTGCTTGTCAAGCAGAACACTCGGATCTTCGTTTTGGTGAAACGTATAAAATGATTCACCTAATCATCAAATTGCACAGCTTTCATGATATCATTTATGAAACCATGTCTCGGTTCATCATCCATGCGTATTTAATTTTGTGTGTGTGCTAGCCAAATTTTAGGTCAGGGGATTGTATTGTTTTGGAGATTTTGTTACCTTTACTTTCACATTATAAGTCAATGGAAAAGTGCCTCAGTGCAGTCACCGGTAAGTTACGCGCAATCACACCTTAAGATGTGACTTCCCTATTATAAACTTGCATAGGCCTACATTTGACAATATACATGTACAGCCAAGACAAAGTTGAAGTGCATCTTACGATATATGCGGCATGATACATCAGCGAAAATTTAAGACATACTCGTAATTCAGTTCATAATTCATTGCATGAAAGCAAACATGAAACATAGATTGCATCCCTCCTCGAAAATGTGCATGATGATGACGAGGCGCACATTTGTACCGTCTACTGTAAGCTGTGTCGTAGTTTTCACGGTTGCATTATGATAGCCAAAGAAACTGCGTGGATCGTCATCATAGCCCAGACAGTGGCTCTCTCACCTATATTACAGATTGTATCTGCACTTCGGGGATCATATGGTTGTGAAAGACACCGAAAAACAATTGGAACGTACCCTGACGCTGTTTCAATTTAGCATCATTTTAATCGACGATATTTTTGGCGGTAATTCACATGTTAAACTTTCACAGAATGGTACATAATATAATGCTGTGAGAGGCAATGGAATTGAACACACTGGGATTTCTTGCAACAATATTCGGACAAAGCGTAAATGTTTGTTCTTCAAGGGGTGATAAGAAATATCCAGACTTGAGATAGCCAATCTATCGAAGTGCCCAACTAGTCTCTAAACTGCTGCGACAAGGATATGTTATACCAAGACTTATACATGTTATAGCTGCGTTTAAAAAATTCTATGGACGTCATCATGATCTGGTTGATAAATACACCAAATCCATGTCTGCCATGCAACTAGATCTATTTTCATGTTAATTTTGGGGAATTCATGACGGGTGCCACTAGTGGGGCAGGAAATGCTCACTCGTTCCGGAACACCCGATTTCACCTCCTAATGGCCATTTTTGGGGGTTCATGAGTTTCCCTGTCATTTTTGTTTTCTCTCACTTCGTATGCCTGATATGACTTTCTGTCCCCGGACTATGAGATTGGATAAAGGACCCTGTTTTGTTTGCTCGGAATACTTAATACTGGGTATTGATTCCACGTCTATCTAATTCAATAAGAATACAGGAGGTAAATGAGAATTACAAAAACAAATTAAAAGTGAACTTCAGAGCTATGAAAAATGAATTTGAGGATTCGATCAGTCATTATGGCAAAATGTGTTTGTACGTTCAAACTGCGGGTCATATGGGATGTGTCTCTTGTTGGATCTTTCGGTTATATATCATCGTAATTTACATGCTTTCGAATCGATCTTAGACTACCAAATTTCACTTAGGCAAATGTCATGGTGTGATTATTTAGATACACAGTAATAGGAGAAGTGTTTTCATGGGAATTTTGACGGCATTTGCAACCAGAATGATGTTTGACAACTCTGAAACTCTGAAGCACCTGTTAAAATGGTAAGAGTGTAGTCGATTCAATTTCCTTTCAAATTTATTTGATTTTGTTATCAGTAGTGCAAATTGACAAATACAGACGAAATTTTGCAGAAGAATGAAGAATGACTTTTTCATCATATAACCAATTGGTATTTCGTACTTGAATAATTCACTGGAGATAAAATTGCTAAGGTTCGACAAGTACATGTAATCCATCACTTGTTCATGATGTATGACTGATTACTGACATACTAAAAGTGATATTATCTTGATAGATCAGCTGTTCTGGAGCGTCTAAATTATTATGTAAGTACGGCAAAACAAAAATCTTCATGCGTTTCACTTGTAACCCGTTTCGTTCAGGATTATATAGGCCTACTTTATCCAATAAAATCCAATCTTACAGCAGTGGTTTTATTGTGTTCGACATGTAACCGATCTCATAATGCATATGGCTTTGTATCGAATGTCAGTCATAGCTAACTCAGCAAAGGTATATACATTATAGAGGTGTGAATGTAGGTATCAATCTATTACCACAAATACAGTAGATTTTGATGATGCCAATAACAAACATAAAATACAACATTTTGCAATAGAAACAAAGCCCGACCAAATAGTTTATCCAAACACACCCCAGGGGTCACTAGGGAGATACATTCCTCTCGCCGATAGTGGCAGAACGTTTAGTTCTTATTTGCGTGAAAACACCGACCCGTACACCCGTCCGACAATCAGTGCACGCGCTAATGCATACAATATCCAGGCACGTGCCGAATGTTTACTGCTCACTGTCGCGTGACCGTTCATTGATTGCATTGAATGCTCGAGAGACGGGCAGCTCATACAGTCAGTGCCAGTGGAATGAAGCTGGAACAAGGTTTCATTCTCGAAGAAGCGTGGTGACTGCTGGTGACAGAATCAGACGACACAAAACTGGAAACTAAAACGCAACAAAGATGATTTTGAGCTCGGATGGTTTTGTATGTTCCTTGTTGTGCTGTTGTTTTGGTCAACCACCTATACTAGACAACTTTCGTCGTGGACAGTTTTGGGTATAATTAAGAGCAGGTATGTTTCATTGATATTAGAAACGGATGTTTCTATATTCAACACCTGCTTACATTCGTTTCTGCTCGCAGCTCGCATGCGAAATTTACGCCTATTATCATGTGACTTGACACACTTCACATCAAGCGATCACCAACATTTTCATTTTTTTTTCAGAGATATAAAAGCCGACAAAACAACTGTATACTAAAATCTACTATTCGGCCGTTTTTGATCATTTGTTACCCCTGCTTCGTTTTCCTCTTTTGGCTCTCCTCATGCTGTGTCGTTGTTGTTTGGTGTACAACTTACGGCTTTTCGTTCATATGAGAGTGGAATCAGGTATTCCGGAAGAATAAGCATTTCCCCTAACACTCACACGTCAGGGGAAACAATCATGATGATCGCGTCTGTAAATTACTGGTCCCACTGTCACGAATGTGGGTGGCGAACTGCAACGAATTGACATTCGTGGGGGACATTCGCCATCGTCCTGATTCGTTGTAGTCAGTTGTAGGTCGGCATCTGTTTCATTGTGCCTCGGAGAGAGATCGCAGAGGCGCCACGACAGTTGGGAAAACAATCTGTGGCTCAAACACGAATTTTTCACGCTCGTTGTGTGTTCGCCTATATTCCTTCTGTGTCGTTCCGAGTCTTTGCGCTTCGTTCCTGTTTAGTTTGCCTTATTTGCGGTTCTTGTTTTCTGTGACGGCAAAAGAAGGAAACAAATAACAGAACAAACAAATAATACTACAAAGATTATTACTTTGTCGTATTCAAGTGTATGATGGGCAAAAAAGATTTGTACTGCGTCATATTGGCCTTATCTTCAATCCGAATACCAAAATGTTCGCCGGTATTCTTGGTCAGAATCATCCTTCCACATCGTTGTCATTCGCCACCAACATTCGTGACAGTACAAATACAAATATTCGCTGGTATTCGTGGTGAAATCCGCCCTGCCATATTCTTTGTGATTCGCCAAAATATTCGTGAAAGTGGGACCATAATGCCAATTATGTTCCGTGTCCTTGTGGCAATGTTTCATGTGCCTACTCATGACATCATTTCGAGTGCGGTACCTATATGTTTTTCCCAGCTCGCACTGTGTTGCCATCCACACCTCAATACAACTAAAGGCTCGGCCTCACAAAAAAAATTATTTCAAGGATTTACGATCCAATGAGTCGCTTCTGAGCATTTGGTTGGATACTTGGTTCCAATTCTATTTCCTATTTCTATTCAGTTGACTCGCGAGGGTTGTTTTAGTTCTAAATGCTTCAAATGTATGAAGGGCGGCTGTGTGCGTTTTTACTATAATGCAACCACATGTTGCATACTGTGTGACCCTGCATGGTTGGGACACTGGGTTTGGATTGTTCCGTCGGCTTTGTCTTTATTCCAGTTTCAAAGTGATATCCAGCATATTCGAATGCTATTGGTCATGGGTCGATATATGCATTCCCTATCGAATACACTGAGTTCCATCAGAACGCATCCACTGCTTTTGTTGTCGACTTGTGGGTTTCATATTGGAATATCTAATATATCTTTAAACTAAAGGACCCAAAGAATGTCGCTGATATGTGTATGTGGTTGAAGGTATGTTCATAAAAAAATTATATCGGGAATAAAGTTCAACGTACATATATGTACGTTCGTCTGAACAGAATACGGCATGTCATTCAACAGGGGATATCTTTTGTAATCAACAATTACGTATATTACGGCGACAAAATTACGTTTAGGATTGATAACGTCAGAAAAAAACAAAATAATGGCGTCTTATTTACCCCCAAAAACAGTGCTACCAGCTGGCGATTGCAGATATTAAGCGGCCAATACACGATAAATAATATTGTGCAATATTATTGTGTTATTATATTGCACAATATCCATGCCTCCCAAAAACGGTTCAATAATATTGCGCAATGTTTTTTAAATAAACCTCATTGCCTGGATTTAGATTTTTATTAATCACAGCATGCCTTCATGTATATTAGCCTTTGAATATTTCACATTATTATCGCCGGTATTGTAAATCAATGCAATATTATTGACGTACCATCAATAAAAGTCAAAAGATTTTGATGTTGTCAATATACTAGTATTGCGCAAACCGTCAATATTCAACACACACTATCAATAATATTGTGCAATATTAAATATTGCACAATATTATAGATCGTGTATGGGCCGCTTAACTAAATATGCAGTCAAATAAGATTGAAATGATACTTTTAAGCATTGAAATTTGTGGCGCGCGTATGAATTGTAGCGTGTTTACACGGCAATTCTAAGGCTTTTGTACAGTGCTGTTCTATGGTAGCACTTATGGTGGTTGGTCAAATATACTTTCAGTGCTATACTCATATGTTCCATTAATCGTTTCAATGAGGTAATGTTTACCGTTCAGTCTTCGATGTATTTGCTGGCCGGTAGTGGATTTTTGGTATATCTTTGTAGCTATATATAATGCGCTCAAGTTGGCACTATTGTGTGAATATGTGCATCGGCCAATTTCATTGATTATCCGAACACAGGCAGCCCTCGTGGTCACGGTATCGCCTGTTCCAAGTACGTATACACACTATTGGTATCTTACATTCTATTTATTGACGTTTTTTTTCTCAATAATCTCGCCTCACATTTTCCTCCTTCGAATTATCGCACACCTTTATAGTGTACATGTCAAATACAAGTCGGCGATGTTTGAGGCTATGGATATGGTACGCCATTAACACGTCTCAACGGTTTGTCAGAGGGCAAAATTTGATTTTCTACTTCACTTTTACATTTGAACTGAATGAAAGCGAGATATTTTTTTTTACAGTTTGCAGATTTGACTCGATGTCGGAAATACTACCACATTTCTCACCTGCATGTTGCTGACATGTCTGAATCTCGTGGATCGAAACAGTGACAATGATACTGTATTTGTTATTGACATCAGCCCGGATTTTTCCCCCTATGTTTCAAGTTTTTAGTTAGGGTACATTCAGGTTGAGCGGGACAGCAGACTGACCGGGACACTTTTATGAAAACAATGTTTGACACTCGTTTCGATCCAGTTGGCTCTCATACCCATCTATACCTTTGAAACAGTTAACCGTTTAACGTATTTTGCGCACTTCTGGCGTCTCTAGTTACTGGTCGTCTGCAACAAGATATAGTTTGAGCATCGCATGTACAAAAATTGTCCATAAAAAGTTCCCATACTGTGAAAAGTGATTTATTTTTGTTAAGCTGTTCACAATCACAGAAAAAGTACCAGAAATTAAAACTTATATTGTATTAACTCCACGTCGGTAGCAGAGTATGGCTTCATTATGTGCAGTTTCAATTAGTGTAGTTGAGCGATAATAGATGAGAAAACAGAAGTGTCCCGGTCAGCCTGAATACAACTAGATAGAGCGGGACATCGAATTTCAGGTTGAGCGGGACACATTAAATGAGGTGTCTATGTTGTGAAATATCAGATTTATTCTATCAGATTTATTTCAATTTATCCTGAAATGTATGGGCTGACCAAATACTAAGAAAGGTCACCGTGAGAAATACAGTGTTAAGCTCTCAAAGTCAGAAATGATCATTTTTCGACAACATGTGCCCAAGGGGAACATTGTTTTCTATATGTTCACAATTGATTCCTAACCTGTGAAGTTGATAATGAGCGAGGTATTAGCCATTTCGTGCTTTGATCTTGAAAATAACGTCAAAGGTCACATATTCAAGGTCACGAGAATTTCAGCATCATTCCCTATACATGTTGTATGTCCACAACTGATTCCTAAGCTGTAAAGTCGATAATAAGCGAGATACTTGCAATTTCGTGCTCTGACCTTGAAAATGAAGTCAAGGTCAAATTTTAAGGTCATCAGAATATTCAACGTACAAAAATGTATATCATTTCCTATATGTCCACAATTGATTCCCAAGTTATAAAGTCGATAGGAAGCAAGATATTAGCCATTCTGTCTTGTGACCTTGAAAATTAGGTCAAAGGTAAAACTTCATCTGTATATTATTTCTCACAAAAATACCGTTTTTGGTGCCATTCATTCTCAATGTTCAGCATCTGAAACAATATAATTGGTTGCACTTTCAGTATATTTTTTAAAGCATATTTTTGTTTTTCTTTTTGAAGTTATTAGCTACTACCTTGATGATTCATATAACTATGTTTCTAATATACAGTGTCACTGATGCAATCATTGTAAGTCACAATTATAATAGTGTCCCGGTCAATCTTAAGGTACTGTCCCGCTCTGTCTACATTTTTCAGTTTCACCGGGACACTGAGTGCATGTTTATAATTACTCCCGCTGTTCAAGTTAAGAGGCACTGTTAGTTAATAATATAATGGCAGGCCGTAAGAGGGTTGATACTAGGCCTGTATGCATAAACATTTCAGCTGGGGTTCACTGCCTGTTACACATTGGCACAAGAAGCCTTATCTGTCCCGCTCATACTGAATCTACCCTATCATTGATTGTCGTATAGAAACATACATATACTTACTCATATGATTCGATATGTTTTCTCATGGCGATTAAACTACATGATTATACATCGTATTGATCTACAGCTATTGGTATAGTCCCCCGACTGGAAATGAGATTAGAAATTCGAATGTTTTTTCTTGTCTGCATGTGTTCGAAACACCCATTCTCATGCTCGCCCGCCCGCCGCCTATTTCATCCCTGACAGTAACGAATTCGGTTTAAGCCATAGTCGATTTATAATCCCTGATAACAGTGAATACGTTTTAATCCGTTTTTCAATACAGACGAACAAACTGCGTGACATATCTGGTCATAGTGTGTCGTGACATGCAGTAACGAGCGTTCCGCATGATCAGTCAACTGAATGCCACCCCTGATCTATTGCTGAGGGAACGGGTATTGAATTGTTTTACGAACGACACTTATATGTGAATCGAACCAAAATTCCGAAAACTTGCAATTTAGAACCCATGCAAAACTTGAATATAAATGTGAACGCATCCGATAACGTGACATGCTTTCCGAATTCGACAGTCCGCTGTTGCATCTTTTGAATCGGACGACGGAGGCATTACTGCCGGTATATTTACATTTTCCGTAGATTTGAATTGTATACCTGATGTACATTTTGCTGCCAAGTGAACGGTTCACATTCGGCAGTTCCAGGAATATAGATCACGTTCCAATAATGGGGCAGACGGTTGCAGCAAACCTCACATGGGTTGTCCTCGTTACAGTGCTGTTATTTCTAGGCTTTCTTCTGATCGCCGAACCCCATTGGAATGTTGATACCGCACTCAAAGAAAATTCGTTCGCGAGTACAAAGGAAATGGCATGTGTAGTGTCACATAGCACGAGATATGCAGCAGTCCCAAAGTCATCCAATGTGAGATACGAGAGCATCAGTAACTGTACGGTTCGGGTCCTGACATCTGCACAGGCCTCTCGGATACACCGCATGGATAACGTTACACTCCAACCGTGCACATGGCAAGCTTTCGACGCAAATTTACAAACGACTGGAGAGTTTTACGGTCGTGGACACTGGATTGCAGATCGGGAGAAGAGTAGGCTTGCTTTCTACCCAGAAACATGTCAATTTATGAACTCGCTCGATGATGCTAACTTGAAATACCTAGCAGATTGCATCCCGCAGAAAAATATCACCAAAATTCTTATTACGGGAGATTCAAATTCTGGTGCTCTTCACGAGCGCTTCCAAGATTTGTTCAGAGAACTGTCGAAAAAGTGTCGAATCGTGAAACGTAGCCACAGTCTTGACAAAAACACGTCGTACTTTGCTGTGCCGTCTGTCCCTCAACATCGCTTGATGGATTTCACATCTGGAGAGAGTTGTCTTACACGTTGTGACCTGAGGGGTGACCGCGTCACTACCTTGGACCTGGAGCTCCTGCCTCTCTCACACTTTGCCGAGGTGGGGCTACTGTTGAGTCCAAAGATCTCTGGGACGTACAAACTGCGCTCTCTAACAGCAAACAACATGGTTGAATATTTGCTGAAGTACTACTTTCCACACCACGGCTTCCCCGATCTCTGGATCGTAAGTCCGGCTTTCAAGCACGAGGCCTGGGATGGCACAGTCGACAGTCTGCAGGTGGACACCCAACACTTTCTGGATCTACTCGATCTCTACCTCCCTCCGACAACCCAGGTTATATTCATGGGAAATGCTCGAGAATGTGGACCTAAACAACCGCCACACGTTAAAGAATTTCTGCAGGAAAGGCTACAAAATATGGATATTACAAAGAACGAGTTGATGCACGATATGAATCAAATGTACTACAGACTACTTAGGAAGGAACTGGAGACGCACAAAAATTACCACGTGTTTTTGGACGCCATGAAGATTTCCTGTCCTTTGACGTGTGAATGGCATAGAGACGGCGCCCATTTCATCCGTGCATGGTACGAGAAAATGACCCACTATCTCTTGGAGTCCTTGTGTCAATCAATCTGATATCATCAAGCCCTTATTTTTGAAAAATAATTGAATGGATTGTATTCAAAGAGATTTTGGCAGCCCAAAGCGTACTAATACGTGTGGTCAGAAATAAACAACGCCGTATACATTCTATTCTGAGTCGAGAATTTGCATTTGTAACCTGGGTTCCGAAAAATCAGTGACATATTTCTATGTTTAAGAAAAGTTTCATCCTGATTCTGTTTAATGTCTTCCGCTAATATATCAGGATTATGTAGTATGTGGAATATTTATGACGTTGGTGATGGTAATATCAATTGATACAATATACATGTCTAGTATATTCATCATGTAGTTTTTCTGTCTGCTACAACCAACAACATGCACTGATCGTATTTATTTGTGATTTCCATGATGTGTCTTACTGGCCAACAGTAGAATCTACTAGAAAAAACCTCACATGGGTTTGAATTGTGAATTGTGATTTCTTGAATTGTAAGTCTGAGACAAGCAAAAATTATGAAAAGGAACAGATACCCTCCCATATTTATACCCACAGAAATCAAGGTGTTTTTATCACGTTTGTATGAGACATGTTATTGTAATTGTGAAAATAGACACCCAGTGATGCGCTTCATTTCCGATGTCACAAACGACAATGCAAAATTACTGATGTGAAAAATCGTTGTAAAAACACTGTGGCGGCAGACGAGTCTGCATGGTTACACACGAGTCTGCATAGGCCTACGCCCTCCCCCCACTTCTCCCCCCACTCCTCCCCCGATGTTTCCAATTCACTGAATGGTTCACTGAATGCCTGGCTCAATGCTTGTTGATACCTGCAGCCAATCGCAACTGCGATCTCTGACACCTGGCGACTAACGATGTAAACACTGGCGAGTATTCGTAGCGAGACATCAACGTGATTAAGATTATGGCCGTTTTGGCCGCTCATTACGGCCGGTTTCTACAGTAGTTATTGTCCGTTGTCCGCATTCTGCGGGTGTCCGTCCATCTGGGGTTGTTTATCATTGAAGTGGGTTCGTGAATGAACAATTGTCCGTACATAACAGTTTGGCCGTTCATCTGGGGGGCCGTCCATTGGAGGGGGGAGTGTATTATAAATGCCACTCTTCGATAGAGTGAGAAATATAACCTAGGAAGGTTTTAGAAGGGAGATATTCCCTTTTGATGTACAGAATTTACAGAGATTGTAGGTTCCTTCATATCAGTCACTTTGATCAATCTTAACACTCAGACGTTCAGCTCTATCTACACCAGGAACAGTTTTAAACTTGCCACCCAATTAAAACACCAAGATGTACATCATGAACTATACCTGTTTTCAAAGGATTTCAGTACGAACAATATAATCACATAATTTCTTGGTGGATTTTACTGTTTTTGCCTGGCCAGAAGTACAAAAGACTTTAATACGGTTACTTTGTAACTGAACTCGCTCAACAACACCAAGGACGTCATTGAGATCTCTACCGAGTTTAGAAGGATTAACCTTGGCAAGATTTACATCGGTTTAAAGTAACTATAGTTTTGCATTTAGTAGAACTAGAAAATCGTTTTACTGGATTTTAGCAATCCCAATCGAGGAACCATAACTCGATTCACAGTCAGACCTTGAACGTGTGTTTGAACTATCAGTGTCCATTAGTGGTTGAAAAGTACTGGCTGAGTAGTTAGCTGCCTTTTGGGAACCTGACCTACCCCATAAGGGGAAAACTAAAGAAAACTCAAACATGGTACTTATCAAACACGCTGGCGCTACGTAGAAGCGGACAAACTTCGTACTCTTTCGTCCGTAAGGTCAGCCAGAAGTCCAAAGTGCAAGAAGAAAACCGTTGTCTCGCCGTGTCGCAATCAGTCGAGTCCAGTGTCGTGTGAATCAGAAGTGCCGAACCAGTCTGTTCAATGTCAAATGATATAATGGCAGTCCAGTGTAAAGACCAATTTGAGTTGAGTTGATAATATGGGGCACCATGGCAGGATGATATGCCCCCATAACTGTGTAAAAAAGAATGGAAACGAGTACCTAAAGAGGATCTTACTAGTATAGGGTCAATACCATACAAAATTGAGGAAATATTCTGGACAGATGTGACGAATAGACACTTTTTTGACGACAGAGAAACATACGTTATTGGTAAATCCATAGAATGAATGTAGTTTAGAAAACAAATTAAGCTGAACATCCTGAAAAAAAAATACAGTCCATAAGGAAAAATGTCATGTCTAGGATCTTCGAAGTCACAATTACCTGAGGGATGGCACTTTGTACAAAAAATGAATGTCCATTCAGAGTGGTTGAGTCAAAACATAAACGAGCCAGTAGAACATCCTTAACGCTACTTTTGTGCTCGTATTTAATATTGAAGGAAACTTCAGTGTACACACCAGATTACTCGTGTGCATTATATAGTAGCAGTGGTCACTCGAGTGGAACACAGATAAACCAAACCTAGACAGTTATTGGCAGTTGCCAGCCGCACCTCGCTATTTTGTCTGACCACTGTCTAGAAACAGATACTCTATGAAGCAAAAATACAATAATTAGATGACATGCATTTTGCAGTAGACGGGTCGGGAAAAAAAGTGTTTGTCCCAAAAAGTGTTTTGGCTCACAAACTTCGCCACATTCCATATGCACATGCGTGTGTCTTTGAGTTGTATACTATACGCCATCAGGTGGTTAGATGTAAATGTTGGAAGATTACGTTCGCGACGTGAGTAACTTTCGTGATTACGGTATCTCTCTTTACATAATTCTGTGTAAGTTTTAGCTGGTTGTTGATAACTCTTTGGTAAACCTTTGACAGATGAAGTAGGAGTTCCTCTTTTTCAATAAATATATATGTTATTCTTGTTATGTTTTTACATGTAGTACGAACGAAAGTTTGAAATAAAATAATGAATTGATCAAAATAAAATAAAACGTTTTGTTGGGGGGGGGGGGGGGTGAGTTTTACTCGTTAGAAAGGTATATCGTTTTTTGGAGAGCAAATCTAACGTCCACAATGAGCACGATATTATTGAATACGATTATGAATTATTCCGTCTATTACATCTTGAGATCAGACAGGCAAGTATCTTCTTGACAATTATGGCATACAATTGTGCATATCATTACCCAACATGATGGTTAGTGTGTGGTACCTGAATAATAATGCTCCCTCTTTTTCAGGTTAAACTCCGTATGTACTGTATGTTACGGACAGCTCTAAGACTTGACATTCCGGTCACTTCTAGGGTTTCAAGGCATTACATACATGACACGACACATTTTTACATAATATGTACCATCCTCATTATACTTTCCATTAGTAGTGTTGGGGTTTTATTTGATTTAAACCATACTTTTGATGTCACAATATTGTGTGAAGTGGCGATTATTTAGGACAATGTGCACTTTGATGCAAATTCTTAAAATGAACCAACAGGAAAGTGTACATTTTCATGTGAAATTTTTACTGAAAAGAATACACTCAGAATATGAGGCATTTTATAATTGAAAAAAAG
The DNA here is from genome assembly GCA_949152475.1 of Terebella lapidaria. Classification (NCBI taxonomy): domain Eukaryota; kingdom Metazoa; phylum Annelida; class Polychaeta; order Terebellida; family Terebellidae; genus Terebella; species Terebella lapidaria. Next base: position 33,606,205 of record OX424560.1, read on the forward strand.
CAAATTTAAACATGTCAACAATAACAATGACACTATAATATTAAATTCATTATATTTATCATGTTCTTGAAAAATCGTGATGCTGCCGATGTTCGCAGTGAATGGTAGGACAAAAATTCAGTGCAAAGTTGTCCGCACGACCATGGCCAGGTTATGCTCTTTGCGCGCTTGACAGGAAAACCACACATATGTGACTGGTTTCGCAAATGGCCGCAGAGAAAACGCTGGGGAACACTTCGGCGGTTTTGGACGATGTGACATGTACATTTCATAAATGGTTAGGATGCATTGGATGGGATTATCCAGGATTGCGCAGGCATCCACGACTTTTGGCGTGATTTTCCGGCGACAAAGTCCACCTTGGCGCCTCTTCCGATATGTACTCGCTGTACCGCAGGAACCTATTGCCGTTCTCGTCTCTATTAAGTTGGGAGGTGACAGCGCACAGCAGCTGATGCTCCCTCCCTGCCCTGAGAGCACAATGCACGCCGATCATGTGCAGCATTGTGTCTGGAAATTAAAATTACCATTGTAGTTATTATTATTATTATTAGTAGTAGTATTTGTAGTATTATCATTATTTGTTTTGTCTACATACCTGGTATGAATGATGAGATTCCTATTTTTCTGCTGGACTAATGTCAACAGCACTCTCAGCAATTGATGCATCCAGTTTTTTCAACATGCGCTGATTGACTCGTCGTCGGACACCTCACAAAGTTCGTGCGGGTAGCCTTTCTTTGTTCTCTCACATTTAGTGATGAAGGTGGCAGATATATCTGAAAAGTGTTCATGGAACGAACTTTGCAACATCAACAGTTCCGTTGATATTTTTCTGATAAGAACATATACGGCTACTTGATTGCAGACAACAGCAGTGGGATTTGTGATATTTCTACGTTACTTTATACTAGTATACCATATTGTTGTTTAACGGCTGCCCACAGCTGATTGGTACTAAAAATTGACAGTTTTTGTTTGTTACTTAGTTTCATTCAGAGGAATAACTCAAAAGCTGGCGAGCCATCGACATGCTGATTATGGGGCGAGTGCCTTAGACATTGCACTACCTGCCCTCACAAAAATAACACGTTGTACCAATATCGTCATCAATTTCTTCAGTATCGGAGATTGCTTAATGCTCGGCAAACCTCGGTTTCGAAGAACTTGGAACACCTAATTCAGTCATTGTCGTTTGGCCCATACATAACCTGAGTATGCAACTAACAAGCAAACTAGTAGCTTTAATTTCACTTTCCGATACATAGATGATATATTAGCACTGAATAATCCTAATTTTGGTGATTATTTTGGATATCTTAAGAATAAAAAATACTACAGACTCCTCAACTTTTTTTCTGACTATTTAGGTAAAAGGTCAGAGATTGGTAAAGATTCTAATCTATCAACTAGATTGTATGACAAGCGTGATAATTTCCATTTTTCCATAAGTAAATTTCCTTTTTCTAACTAGCAACATTCATAATTATGTCGCCAGAATATGGCGTGTTTGTCTCACAACCCATCCGCTATTTCAGAGCGAGCTGCAGATATGAGGACTTTGTTCACCGAAGTTCCGAACTGGTACCTAAACTACGACGGCGTATTAGGGCCAGGTTGTATGTAAAAAAAATATGGTGTCTAATTCGTGATCTCGAATTACAAGGTAGTGATCACGAGTTACAAAGTCGTGATCTCGAATTACAAAGTCGTGATCACTTGGTCGCTTGGTGAGATATTCATCATATATATTTGCTCATACACTCGAAATTCTAGCAGTCGCTAAACACATTATCAAATTGATTGTCCTTTACATTCTTGGTTTTGCTGTTGTTGACATTCATAGATATATAGACAATGGGACCACTGTCATGTATGAACATTACATTTTTTCTAGGTGCTAGGTTTTTGTAGGTGTACAGTAAAAATAACTACATTTAGCGCACTGTCTGCCCCTGATGACGCCAGTGTGTCTTTCAACTGTTTGGTCGGGCTTTGTTTCTATTGCGAAATGTATTTTACGTTTGTTATTGGAATCATCAAAAGTTGGCTGTATTGGTGGTAATAGATTGGTACTTACATTACAGATTTTCGAGTCGATTTCACTGTCAAGTATCAGACAAAATCGGGAATTGCAAGAAAACCATTAGTCTTATGTGAGGATGAAATGAGGTGTTTGTGCAATGGTGCAACCATTTGGCGCAACCATCGGGCAAAAGGGCGGATCTAGATTTTTTTTTCTAAAAAAGGGGTCACACTAGCGTCATCAGGGGCAGACAGTGTGGTAAGTGTAATGGTTTTTATTTTACACCTGATGGAATTAGTATACTACTGCCCAACCACCTATGAAAATAATTTAGAGAGTCGAAACAAACCCCATGGAATAGATATATGACAAGTACATAAGTACCTAATCACAAGCCAAAAGGCTACCGAGTTGATGGTATCCTCGGGGACAGACTTAACGTCCACCAGCAGTGACACCAGCTCAGTGGTATGAATGTACATAAGTACCTAATCACAAGCCAAAATGCTACTGAGTTTATGATATCCTCGGGGACAGACTTAACGTCCACCAGCAGTGACACCGGCTCAGTGGTATGAATGGTATTAATTAAGTGGTATTAATTTCACAAGTGGTATATTTCAAGTGGTATTAATTTCACAACCTGTTTTTGTATAATTGGAATATTTTTGCGAAACATTTTGCAGCATTTCCTAAATCAAAGCCTTCCACAATTTTCTTCACTCGTGCAATGCACCCCGTCTGGATCCGCCATTGATATTCTATTACTGTAATTGCACTTACTTTCGCGAGAGTTTCATTTTCGCGTGAGGCCTCCAATCTCGAATATTCGGTTTTGTGGCGACAGCAGGTGATGATCATAATGAATGCTATTTTGACATACGGCCGACCGTTACAGGTGTGAATTTGAGGGATTATTCGGTGGGTAAAAATGACGTTCTGTTCGTGGATTTACGATTTTTTTCTGGGCTGCTAGTAATACTAGTATGTCAGTATGGGGCAATTCGTGAAAATAAGTGTAATTACTGTATATTGATGTCTAATGTGTATGTTTATACAAGTTAATACCCAAGCAAATACGATACAATAGTATTGGTCCCCTAAGGATTCTATACAAGTATATAAATACTAATTCGTTTATTTTTTCAAGGGGAGGAGTAGTGTATGTCTCGTGTATGTAGTGGTTTTAACAGGGTGAAGTACTGCATAACTTATGCATAACATTATTTCAGAAGGTGGTTTTCGCCATTGAAAATTATTCGGGGAAATAAGAAGTCATATAATAGCGATTGCCTAAAAAATCAACGCATTCAAGAATTTATATGGTTGTCACTATGATCTGGATGAAGGTTACACCAATCCTGTCACGCATATGAGGGTTGATATATTTCCATCCTTACAGTTTTGTGCATATATTTGCGTCTATATACCAGTGTGAATATCACAATGAGTGTCGCGTGCAGGGCAGGAGATGCTCAATCTCCCGGAACACTTGATTCCACACTCACCTGGCTTTAACTTTGATATTTTAGAATCGCTCGGATTTAACTTGTTTACACTGGTTTTTGACGATATTTTCGCGATGCTAAATGTTATCGTTCTACAATTTGGCACACTCCATCTGGGAGCCAAACGGCAATTTCCTACCAAATTTCAGACTTCTATCGCAAAATATGAAGAAGTTGGCAATCTAATCCAATGTTAAATATCAGCCCAAAAACGAGATCTCGAAATTCTGAGTATATTCGAGGATTTGGTCCTGCTTACATCCACCAGGATTCAAAATATTATTGTTATTTTGGACCAGAAATCACATTGGGGTGTATTCTACACAAACATGTTGATTCCGAAAGATTGCACTGCTACAAAATCGAGCAAATGCACAAAAGTGTGTGCGGACCCAGAATTTGAATGACAGGGCTAAATTTAACATTTGGGTAGATTGCCAACTTTTTCAATTTTCGCGATAGAAATCTGTAATTCGGTAGAATATTGCCGTTTGACTGTATGCCAAGTTATAGAACGGTACCGTTTAGCATCGCAAAACTAGCAGTGAAAAACAGTGTAAACGAGACAATCAGAGATTGCAGACCCTCGCCCTTCAGATTTAGTCACTAAAATTAGGCGATAATTGAGAGTTTTGGTCTTAAGACCATCGGTTGTACGCCATACGATTGGGAATTGGCCAAAGAAAAATACAAAAATAGGTTGAAGATTTAATATTGATTAGAACCGGAGTTATAGCCAATTATGTGATTTTCTTTTTTCCGTTGCCATGGCAACCGTTTTCTGAGCCACTACCATAGCACTCCAGCCCTATAAATTTCAAATCGATCGGACCGTTTGCCTTTGAGTTATGAGCGCAGACATTTGCACTGAAACGTCGCTGGCCAAAAATAACCGAAATCGTGACCCCCAATTTTTCGTCATCGGCCGATATTAGAGTTTTCGTCGTACGACCATCGGTCGTGCACCAAACGATCGGCAGTTGGCCAAAAAAAAATACAAAAATAGTTGGAAAAATTAATATCTAGGAGAACCGGAGTTAGAGCCAATGATGTGATTTTCTTTTTTTCCGTTGCCATGGCAACCGTTTCCATTCGATTATGGTAAAATTCTGAAGAGACTGAGCCACCACCATAGCACTCTTGCCCTATAAGTTTCAAATCGATTGGACGGTTTGCCTCTGAGTTATGAGCGCGGACATTTGCACTGAAACGTCGCTGGCCAAAAAAATCGAAACCGTGACCCCCAATTTTTCGACATCGGGCGATAATAGAGAGTTTTGGTCATACGACCACGGGCCATATATCAGATGATCAGGAATTGGCCATAGAAATATACAAAATTAGTTAGAAAAAATTATCTTGATTAGAACCGAAGTTATGGTCAATTATTGATTTTTACATTTTCCGTTGCCATGGCAACAGTTTTTGTCCGATTTTGACCAGATTCGAGGAGGACCGAGCCACTGAGATACCGCTTCATCCCTATCAGTTTCATGTTGATCGGACCATTCTCCTTTGAGATATGCGCGCGGACAGACAGACAAACAAACAAACAAGCAAACAAACAAACAAACAGACATACAAACGGACAGACCCAATTGCAATACCCTCGCCCCCCTACGGGGCGAGGGTAACGAGTTAGAAAAATCAAAGTATACACTGATTTACATTCTTGAATTTCGTCCATAGATTCGGTTTTGGAATATGAATTTTTGACATCCATTATTTTTTTAATTGTACAGTGTACATTTCTCCGTTACCTCTTGGCCCCTAGGGTAATTTTACAATTTGGTTATGCTTCATAATAAAACCAACAATATAGGTATAGGTAAAACAATCATATTGTATTTCGATTGCCCTGGTTGGTAAAACGTGATCTGGGAGTTGAATGTCGGCACTAGCGAATCTCGGGGTTTGTTTTGCCTTATAGACTAGCTAGTTCAACGGTTATATCTTTTCACGTGAAACTTAGTAGATACCCATTTAGACTTCTTCCAATTAGGCAATCTGTAATGAGGGCATGTACAAAGCTCATTCGTTAGGTGGCAGCATTGTAATAGTGGTAATTTTGGCGCCAAATCACTATGGAATATCGTCTGTTGTGAACAATACACGTGACATTTGGTATGATAATTCCGTATGTTTGGAGTAATAACATGGTGTTGTCATGATAAATAACGTTATGATGTCATATTACCACTCAAACAGTACTACCACCTGACGATTAGGTTTTTTTCTGCTCTTGCCCAATTGTTTATACATTCCCCTGGTAGGTCAGATATGAGGGCCGGGAAAGGAGTTGCCATCTGGGCAACTTTCGTGATTGCGGTATCGCACTTACCATACAACTGTGTAAGTTTTAGCTGGTTGTTGATAACTCCTTGGTGAACCTTTCATGGTGTATGAACGAGTTTCTTTTTTCGAATATAAGAAAACTTACCATTTAATATTGGAATGGCCGATTAGTTTTTACTCTTCGTTAGTTTGTTAAAAGAAAATGCTACACATTAGTACTAATAAAAGTAAGTTAACAAAGCAAACTTATTCATGTTTTATCATTCAAACACACTGATGATTTGTGGAAACTTGAACGAATGCCAACTTCATACTCAACGTAATTTTTGATACATTTTATGTACAACTGAACACTGAATCTTTTGGTGACCAGCTTCTTGGCGATGTATGCTTATTATTTGCGAATTACAAAACATGCGTATGTTAACATATTGTTTCTTGATACTACTCTTTTATATCAAGCAGAAAGTTGAGCATTTTTTTCAACGTCTATCTGAGCTCGAACACTTGACATTCTGGTCACTGTTGGGGCTTCAAGGCATGACAGATATGACGCGGCACATCCCTGCCCGTGTACCACCCTCTTTACACTTCCCATTAGTGAGTGTCAGGCTTTTATTTGATATAGCTGGTTGATGTCTTCGACACTTTCGTGTGTAGACTGGGCAAAATTCATAAGGATGTTATCTTGGATGAAACTTCAGGATATCAGTCTCCGAGACTGGTGCGTGAAGGTTTGAAACCACGTATATGTGCTATCTTTCACGTACCTCCTATCTTATGACGGGCAACTTGTGGTTGTGGAAGAAAACGTTTCTGGAAATATATCTCAGGGCGGATATGGGATTTTTTCAATGGGGGAGGGGGGGGGGGGGGGTTAATGAGCGAAGCCTTAATATGTGGAGGTTTGGGGCACTATAATCTATTTTTTTTTTGGAATTTAGAGTCTCTGGAGTTAATTTTACAACTTCTTGTGAGATCAATAAGTAGAATTTTACTTTAGAAGTCTGCTTTTGTTGTAAATAATGGATACATTACTGGCTTTTCCAGAGAAGGAACATCTAATAATCACATTATTATAAGGTTTTTATGCACCCAACATGATGATGGTCAATTTTCAAATATGATTAAAACGGCCCATGGACTAATGCGTTGGTCCGGTCCTGCAATATTACCGCAGCATTTGTTTTAAAATTTTAGTGTCAACAACCATCAGACAGCGGCTTCCCTGGAATTCCCCGACTCCGTGGGTATGGCTTCTTGATATCATTATGGCTTGATCACTGTTCCGAAAGATGTCATTCTTGACTGAGAACGTATTGCCGACCATACAAATTGTGATAATGGTCGGGAAAAAAGTTCGTTAAAAAGTATTCGTGTACGTACCAGAACCCTTCTTATCAACCGATGTACCCAGTAAACTTGCGATTATGAAGTTTTGAACATGATTGAATGGGCATTTATTTTGCAGCAATTTAACGAAAACTTAAAAATATAAGGCATTCGTATTTATATGAATTTCCTCAAAACAACACAATCTTTATGGAATTATGTAGGTATGACAGTCAGTTAAAAACAGGCAAAAGGGGACGGGTGGTCAAAACAGCGCCGTCTCTGTATTGATTTTCTACTCCGTACTGGTGACAGGGTGCACAATACTTTGCGAAAATATGTTTTATAGCGGTTTTTCTCGTTTGATGCAGTTTGGCGAAATTTGCACCCAAAAAATGTTGTTTTACAAGTCGAATACTATATGTATAGATGTGAATAATGGAGACTAAGCGTACATGTTAAAGCTACTGTCTTCGAAACCAGTCAATATGTTTTGAACACTATATTTCATAATAAACATGCTAACATACTCACATCACATGTAATGACTATAACCAGTCCTCTGGGAAATTTTGGTCATTTGAACAGGCGGTTCTCGGGTAAATACAGGACACGCAGATGTAAACAAAGCATAGAAGTGCTAGATGGACTGACAATTTCACGTATATCATGGTTTATCACTGATTATTTTCTCACAACTTCACTATATATGCACTTTCGAACTGGAAAATGTACTCGATGTGGACTTTTAAGCGTGATTCGGGCATTTGTTTACATTCGGGTTTGATGGATACACTTTCGTTTGTTTATATACAAAATGGTACTAAATGTGTAATAAAACGGATGAGAAGATAACTCGGACAATTGTAATGGTCAAAATCATTGAGCACACCTTTTGTTATCTTGCATTAGATGTGTTGCAAAAAAATGTATTTTTGAAAAAAAATATCGCATACATTCGAAGGCAGTAGCATGTTAAATTATAAACGAGCTATCGTGCATAAGGGTTTCGAATTGGTATGGGTCTTGAAAAGGTCTGGAAATTGTTCATTTTAAGTCTGGAAAGTCCCTGATCTTATTCACAGAATATTGACAGGAACTTCGGGAATGCAGACTCAAATAAATTTCCCATTCCCCACATTGGAATCGAACTATGCACTGCTAGGAGGCGACACGTGTCTTTTACCACATTTCCTAACGCTTACTTGTTATAATGATGATTTACAATTAGTAATCTCTCCAAGTCATGCTGAGATTTGGAGCTATACTGTAAAACGACTAATATTGGCGGACGATTTATTTGGCGGTAGGGGGGAAAACTGCCAAATTAAATCGTCTGCCAAATTAACTAGATACATATTAGGCAACATATGTGGTTTTAAACCTCCAAATCAAATCTCCGCCAAATAACGTGGGGCTCAACCATCAAATTTAATAGCCGCCAAAATTAGTCTTTACAGTTTTCCACGTGTAGGTTCAATGATTTAGTTTCAGTATGAATTCCAGAACGGTCGACCGAAGCGAGAGACTAGATTATGGGACGTGTGTTATGGGATGTTCTGTGATTGATTCTGAGCTCTCTGGCTCTGAATGAGTCATTTTCATTCCACACAGTAAAATACCAGCAAAATAGTAGAATACATTGAACAATCTGATGCACACAAAATACTAGTAAAACATACATCAAACAATCTGGTGCACACAGAATATCAGTACGAATTCATTCTATAATCTGATGACACAAAATGCTAGTACATTGACCAATCAGATTAATGGAAATACAGATCGATTAGTGACAATGATTTCACTGTGGGATGGTTACTAGTGATTGGTCGAATATCCTTTAGGTTTATTGTATCACATTGTTATTCTGATGGCTGTATCTTTATGTGGCCACAAAGTCACGTTGATTTCTCGTTTCTCAGGACAAGTTTCTTGGTTTGGTTCGGGGATGTCATTGTATGAACCTGTAAACAGATAAAGTAAACATCCCATGCAAGGGAAGTTTCGTTTTAACACCATCAGGCGGATATACTTTAGTTTAATGATCCAATTTGAAATTATTCTGTTGATTACCTGTCTGAACTGTCCTTTTATGGATATCCTTTTTTTAGGAGACTTCAGGGCAGCTTTAAGGCAGTACATCGCAGACAGCAGGAAAATCGGGACGTACATATTGTTCACAGCCTGTCTTCTTTGGTTATCCGATAGACGAATAGTGTTACTTCTCAGAAGCGTTGTGAATGTCTTCTTTTTCGCGCCAACGATAATTGTTGTCTTGTCTTCACTTAATCTGTAAATACAAATCAAAACAAACTAGTAAACATTTGGGAATGGGGGAACATATGACAAGGCCGTATCTGGGTGAAGATTGATTTGCCAGAACCCTGATGCTAGGTATGGTGCATTGCGTTCAAAGATGGCTTGCCCATTGCTTTCAAAGATGTCTTCTTCAATGTGAGGCAATGGCAAGCTGATTGGCTAGGTAAAGGCGTCCAATTTTCTGTAGCGAATCTATAGTTTGAATCTTTGTTATCGACAAGCACCACTGGTGACCATCACTGTGCCAGTGATGGCTCTTTCAAATCAGCGTCGAGCATTTCTTAGATCTGGCGTTCTATTCTATATCTGCTTTCTATTCTGGCTTTGTTCGTTATGCAGCTTGGTTGATTGCTTGGGCATCGCCCGTGTCAATGTAGTGTTGATGTAGAGGCGTGTTACCTAATTCGTAGAGTTTAGTAGCAAAACTATCTCTATTTTTACACAGAAAGGGGTTAGTTTATGTTTCTTACCTGTAGTTAACTCAGTACAGGAAACGTCGGATCATGTGCAACTATAGAAGGGTTAACCGGAGTGTAGAATGCTTCTGTTGACATGACACTGGGTTCTTTCCCGCAAATCCTGACTTCCATGCTGGCATTTGACTCATCACCTAGGATTTCTTTCTGAGTTAGCAATGCAAATTTTGCAAGTGCCACACCCTTGTGCAGGTGAATTATGTTATAAGATGATGATTAAGTTAATTAGTTGTTGAGTCAGAGAGTAAGGCGTTACGAGGTAAGGCGTTACAAGTCCATCAGTGTCCACAGGGGAACGACAGTGCACAGAAACAAGGATATCAGATGTGGCTGGAATGGAAACTTTGCGAGCTAAGCGAAGGACTGTATGAGCACTCTCATGGGAATTAATGTGTATTTGTTTCAGACCTGTCTGAATGGTGAGTTTTGTTGACCGCAAAATCCATCGGCACTTCTGCTGAATCAGGAAGTCATGGTGTAGTATGATGTTTTTGTTCTTGCGTTCCAGGTTGTGGAATGAGTGAGTGAGGTGTGTGACTTTAGTATGGAGTGTGAGTGAACATTTACCAAGGATGCTCATGTAGTTCCCTCCGAAATTTTTCGCACATGGAAATACTGCTGGTTGTATGTAAAGTCATTTGAAATACATGAGATTATTACATTTGCAGCAGGTGGTGTTGGCGTGTCAGTTATTTGTGTGGTGAAATGAACTAGTACACCTCTCACAAGCTGTGTTATAAACACTATTATAGTTAGCTCTGGGGATTTCCCTACCTTGTGATCGATTCTGTCGTGGTCCTGCGGATGTTGGTTACTGCTGCTTCTTCTGCGACTTGGGCCATGCTTGCGGTGCGAAGTACGGATTTCTCCAGTCGTCTTGGTCGCGGTGAGGTGCTCTCTGGTGTTCCTGTTGCTCCTGTTGACTGGAAAGGGTGTTGATGTCTTCGGGGAACGTTTTTTGCATCTGCTTCTGTTGGATGGTCAGCGCTTCTAGTGTGGCGTTCAACCCTCTCGAGGCCACCAGCTGCTGGTTGTGGTGCAAAATGCTTTCTATTCGGACAAAATGTTGCTATCGAAAGAGGAGTTTGCAGGTAAATGTATCATAGAGCACCCAGGATTCAGGGGAGTGTATCTCAATTCATGGTGCTGCATACAGCCTTGCTCAAGTACGAATGCCAGTGCCAAGAGCTACCGGCTTAATAAAAACCAAATGTGGTGTTTACCTATTTCTGGGTTCTTTGTCAGCTGATAGAATTGGTACAGCTGATAGGATTGATACAATTAATTGAACACCCGAACATCATGGAGCGTCTATGGCCGAAGCCACATCTGCCCGACTATCTGCCCATTGATGACCATCGTTATATTATCAAGTTTGAGAAGTGATTTCTACCTTCTGTTTTTAAATCGCATGTTTAAATAGTTACCTTCGAATTGAAAAGCCTTTGTCTTTGTTCCTTACATGTACTTGTACTCCAATATCCAACGAATCATCTTCCAGCTTACCGCGATTATCGTACAGGACATTATGTACACCATCTTTATGTTCATGCTCATTCACACTGTTCACCACCACCTCTTTTCTGAATGGGTTACAACAAGCGTCACAAGCTGTTTGCCTGCGCATAAAACTAATGTGGGGTGCAGCTCAGTTCTGGCGGTTGCGGCTGGTTTCCTTGAAGGCCTTGCTGATGACACTCATCAACAGTGGTGGCCCAGGTGGACCTCTGTTGATGCAATGTTATCTTTCATTTCCCAACCATATTCCGTGATGATGACATCTGCAGAACGCAGATCTGTCATAATCCGTATGTCCGGAGAAGGTGAAACCGCTATGTACCATGTCACTACCTTGGACAGACGAGAACTTGGACCTCCATATGCGTTGTACTCATCTAGTATGCTGCTATGTTAAGGAGTTATCTTTGCCCTCCAGATGACAGCATTACATAATATGGTTGGGAAGTGGCATATGAGATTACATATTCCTGCATCAACAGAGGTTCGCCTGGATCATAATTGTTGATGGATGTCATCCGTGGCAGCTACTAAGCAAAGAACAAGGAGTGCAGGGGGGTCATCTGCAGTTGCCACCGTCAGAAACTGAGCTGAACCACATATTGAATGTAGAATAATTGTACAATAAGCATGCACAGTAATGGAACACTACTCTACATACAAAGCTATCAAACTAACACACACCTACTATAGTTGAACCTGTAGCATTGAAACAAAAACGCATGAAAATATCATGAAAATGACAAAAACAGATATATAAACAATAAATATCCAACTAAAGAATCTCTACTCTACACACAAAACTACCAAACCAACCTAATTGTTGTATCAAAACAAAATGCTCAAATAAAATTGACAAAAATCGATGAATCAATTACCGGTAATCAGGCACATACATTGAGATTATCAGCAGTGAGATTAAAAGCTTGAAACTAAATGGACGCTAATATTTCTGTCTTTACAGTGTTTATACAAGATAATGTTGGCACTGATTAGCTGGGTACCATGATTATGAACCACATGAGCTAGTCGGTTCAACATCCAATTGGGGGAAGTTGAGCATGTGTGGATCTCGGTTCCCCTTTGGTGAATCGAATCCCTGTGTCTGAGTGTCGAGTGGGACTGTGGTTGTGATTATGAGGGAATTGACCACCAGTCAAATGGCTGATATGTTTGCCGGTCCTTTCGAAGTCCCGCTATCGATCCAGTTGCTTTCGCAACAGTATGCACTTCACAGCATATCTGACGTGGTATGGAAGAGCAGTACGTCCATCTGTTCCTCCAGGTCATCCGCAAGGTCATACTGTGACACTAGCCGCAGGTAGGCCTACTTAACGCTCGGGGTGCCACTACGAATGTGCTGAACACACTGCATGATCTAGGTCTCCACCAGATATTCTTTGGATAACTTCAACACGGACTCCAAGTTGGCATCTGTAAATCATAAACAAAGTGTATATGTATGAGGGTGTTCTATTGCAATTTATTTTTATTTATTTGTCTGTTCTTTTACCAGGGGTACCTGGTCAGTTGTGATTCCACTGATCTCTCCCAGGGCCCTGGATGGGTTACACAGAAATGATCATGAGATACAAACAGTTAAACGAACACAAAGAGAGACATGGACACATGTGAAATATGAGTGATGACATTAAAAACATATATACAATTGCTGGTAATGATATTCGAATGAACGGACATTGGTACAATCATAAAGATACCTTTGGAACCACGGAAGGAGAAAGCATCTTCACCTATCTCTAACTTTTTTTTGGGTATAACTAATATGTCCTGGTTAGCGTAGCGAGTATTGTATTGATGGTCAGCAACATGAAACAAGTTAGTGAGGTATGTATGGAGCGTTTTTAGGGTCAATATTCTTTGACATGCATTGTAGATTTTCTTGTTGTGAATGATTGTTTCAACCGCAAAAATCTTTATTCCACATTACTGTTTCTAAACTTTCTGTGTCGAATTTACATATTCTTATTGCATAGTTCTAACGTCCACCTCCTTGCTGCTTACTTCCAAGTCCTTACTGGTACTTTCTCAATGCTTAATTCGTCATGTCAAATGCTAACACCTTTGTCCATGCAAACTATCAAAAATAATTCGCATCTGGCACAATGCATATAGAACTTAGCGCATTGCATTTAGAATATAGCATATCGCATGATGAACAAATCACAACGAATGAAGCACTCGGCGGTTAGCGCCGCCTGTCGTCATAATGATACAGTAGTAATTGTTGGGGACAAAATTACTACTGCAACATAATGACGACAGGAGGCGCTGGCCGCGCGTAGCCACATGATGTATGAGAAACTAAGACCTCCCTTCATTGGACACGTGAATTTTTGGCGCGACCAACAGGTGCCACACTCATGGAGCTAAGCACAGGCCCCAATGAATTCCCGCAATCTTCCCTGTAAATAAAAGAATAGTGAGAGATGATTAGTATGAGATTTCTATGCTCATTTAAATCAATTTTCGAAGTGATGTCATGAATACTCATTGTAATATAATACACTGTTGCTGAATAGGTGCAGATATTATCATGACATAGGCCTGAAATTAACATACAAAAATGGTCATAACTTGAGATCGGACAGTGATACTTGAGATGTGAAAGAAATTCTCAGGAAACTGATGGCTATCTCTTTCAAGGCTAAATATGATGATATCTCCGATCATAATTTCTTCATGCCGTTAATTTGGCACGAGTCATGTGACAAGTATAACATGTGACAGTATACAGTAGATACACTAGTACTACGCTGCGGTAGTTGTATTGGATTTAACATATATATCTTATTTACCTGTTTGCCACATAAAGAGACAATGTAGCACCAAGGGTGCTGCAGCTTACCAGCAGATCATGAGAATCTCATGCATTTTGAGGAAAATTGTCAATTATTTTTTTGAGAAAATGGCAGCCAATAATACGAAATCAAGTTACATCTTGAAAGGTTTCTTCCGTTAATGACATAGGCCTATATTCACAGACCGTCAACTCAAAGGCAACAAAACTTATACACATCACAAAGGTACATAGGGAGAATCTCATGCATTTTGAGGAAAATTGTCAATTATTTTTTGAGAAAATGGCAGCCAAAGACAAAAATCAACGTTTCTTTCGACAAAATAAGGTCGTTTTGACCTTCCAAAGTCATTCAAGGTCAAATTCAGCTGCCACACGCAGACTGGCGATTCAAGGGCAATGAAACTTGCCACTGATGTACATGAGGGAGATGTCTTGAAAATCTCAAACCGATCAGACAGTTTTCAAGAAAAAGGCCATCAAAGTCCAAAATTAGCCACTTGTCATAAAAAATGGCTGCCAAATCGGCAAAAAGGATTGAATAAAAAAAAACAGTTTCAGGGTATTAGCCCAAGGAATGTTTTAGTAAATTTTCTGAAAAATTCATCAAGGCAAAAAAAGTTATTTGCCGGATGGACGACGGACGAACGTACCAAATTTTTAGGTTATGTTAAATTTCCTCTCCCGTGTGAGCCCCTTATCCCCAAATTAATCCCCTAAATACACGTCTGCTCATAAAAAGTGAGTTTAGGGGCTATTTTTAGCTTGTTCAAGCCCCTAAACCCCGGAAGTTTTTCCCGGACGGACGACGGACGAAAAACCGCGCCAATAGCTTATCGGGCCATATATGGGCCGGTAAGCTAAAAATACAGCACCGGACCAGCGGTCCATCAAACCAAGGTCTTTCCTTCATCTGGGAGTCTTCAGTTTCTCATTCCCAATGTGGCCACTCGACCCGCAGCACCGTCTGTCGTCATAATAGTGCAGTAGTAATTTTGGCACATGAAATGCTTCATTCGTTGTGCTTTGTTCTTCGTGCGATGTGCTTTATTCTAAGTGAAATGTGCTAAGTTCCATATGCATTGTGTCAGATGCGATTTGTTTTTTAATAGTTTGCATGAACAAAGGTGTTAGAATTTGGCATAATGAATCAAGACTTGAGAAAGTACCAGTGAGAAATTGGAAATAAGCAGTAAGGAGATGGAAATTAGAACTATGCAGTAAGAATATGTAAATTCGACACAGAAAGTTTAGAAATAGTAATGTGGAATAAAGAATTTTGCGATTGAAATAATCATTCACAACAAGAAAATCTACAATGCATGTCAATGAATATTGACCCTAAAAACGCCCCATAGGTATGAGGGTGCGAGGTGGTACATGCATTTGTACATTAATGTAGCAATGTGGTAGTCCCTACGGACCTGCTGGGAGACGGCATTTGTGATGAAGATCTTGTGCTGGTGTCCGCGGTGATGCCTTAAGGATTACGCATAATGCGTTATTTTGAATAACCTGTAGTTTACTTTTTTAATGTTTGACTGCATGTATCCCACACCTGATTACAATAATCAAAGTGTTTGAGGGTCAGTGAATTTTAGAAGAGGAGTGCAGTTGATTGTGTGATATGTTTTCTACACCTGGAAAGCATGCCAATTTTTGTCCGGATTTGATTGATACATGTACTTACATTCCACATGATATCTAAATCCAAGTGATTCGTCAATAACAACACCGGGGTATTTGAATCTGTCCACATGGTCAATCGTTTCGCCACTCACGCTAACTGTGACTTTGGAAAAGTTTGCAAGGCGATGTCTAGTACCGGACAACATAAAGTTTGTTTTCTGTACATTGAGGGTCAACTGATTTGCCCTATTAAACCAATCACCTAGCGAGCGTAGCTCAGAGTTTAGTACAGTTTCCAAATTACGAGTGCAATTGGATGCTTAAAATAATGCTGTGTCGTCAGCATACCAGTATGGACCCCTGAGGCACATATAACACCTCGGTCATCAGATATGACGCCATTTACCCGAGTACATTGATTTCGTTCAGATTTGAACCACTTATGCTCAAGGCCTTTAACGCCGTACATGCTAAATTTCGAGAGTAGGATACGTTTTTTTAAAGATATAGGTATACCACACCCACATATTTACCAGCGTCAATGAACTGGAGCATGGTGTCTAGTATAGACAACAAGGTAGACGTAGTAGAGTGGACGGGGCGAAACCCTGACCGGCAGTCCATTATCATACCGTTGGCGGACATGAAACTCATACAGTTGATTATGAACACCTCGTTCAAAAAATGTCATGATCACTGGAAGCACAGAAATGGGACGGTTAATTACCGACATCTTCCCCTTGGCCACTCTTGTTGATAGGGGTAACTCTAGCCTTTTTCCACTCAGTTGGCACTACACCAGATTCGAGCGATTTGTTCATGATAAAACCAAGCGGGACACTGATGTATTCGGTGGCAGATTTTAATAAACGTGTGCTTATATCACCTATACCAGCCCTTATTTGTTCAAATACAAAGTCAGGTGTTATGGGCCTGAACTTGAAGACTGTTGGAACAATGGTATTTCCGTAAACATACCGTGTACATCTCAGACGCAAGCTTAGAACCTATATCGCAGACATTGTTGAAGAAATATGCCACACTACAGGGGGCGTCGACTTCTACACCATTATGGACAATACTGTCTGCGTCGTTAACTTGTGATTTGAGAAATAGTGATTTGAGAAACAGCTGTTTTCCACAGCTGCTTAGTATCATTAGCATTGCATCTGAGTGAGTCATTGGTACAATCTCTTTTCAATGTATCTTTCATGTTATTCACAGCTTCCACATTTTAGGTTACCGGACCTATGGTCCGATAAACTATTGCCATGGCGTTGCGTCCGTCGTCCGTCCGTCCGTCGTCCGTCCGTAAACAATTTTATCTTTAAAGTTTACGATCGGATTTTTCTGAAATTTTGCACAAAAATGCCTAAAAATATTTCGAGATGGAGGTATTTTTTTAGTTTTTTGAAAAAATGGCGGCCGTTTTCGTCGAAAAATGGCCAATTTTGGATTTTGACAGTTGTTTTCTCAAAATCTGTTCAGTAACTTTTTTTCCATTGATGCATAATACTCCTCATATGTACCCCTATGACATGTATAAATTTCGTTGCCCTTGAATCGCTCGAAGTGGGCCATTTTGGGCCCAAACTCGGCCCAAATGTGACTTTCCCATGTTAAATTCTCCTGTGCTTTATAATGGGACACATAAAGCCTAATATCTCACTTAATATTGAGATTAGAAACTAGGAATCAATTGTGGACATAGAGGAAATGATATATGCTGAATATTCTCGTGACCTTGAATTTGACCTCTGACCTCGGTTTCAAGGTCAGAGCGGCAGTTTTCGTTGAAAAATGGCCAATTTTGGACTTTGACGGTCGTTTTCTCAAAATTTGTTAAGTAACTTTTTTTCTTATTGATGCACAACACTCCTCATATGTATCCCTGTGACATGTTTTACTTTCGTTGCCCTTGAATCGCTCGAAGTGGGCCATTTTGGGCCCAAACTCAGCCCAAATGGGACTTTCTCATGTTAAATTCTCCTTTGCTTTATGATGGGACACATTAAGCCTAATGTCTCTCTTAATATTGAGATTAAAGACTAGGAATCACTTGTGGACATATAGGAAATGATATATGCTGAATATTCTCGTGACCTTGAATTTGACCACTGACCTCAGTTTCAAGGTCAGAGAACAAAATGGCTAATATCTCGCTTATTATCAACTTTACAGCTTAGGAATCAATTGTGGACATATAGGAAATGATATCAGCCAAATATTCTGATGACCTTGAATTTGACCTTTGACCTCATTTTCAAGGTCACAATGCAAAAGGGCTAATATTTCGCTTCTTATCGACTTTACAGCTTAGGAATCAATTATGAACATATAGGAAATGATATATGCAGATTATGGTCATGACCTTGAATTTGACCTTTGACCTCATTTTCAAGGTCACAGGACAAAATGGCTAATATCTCACTTATTATCGATTTTACAGCTTAGGGATCATCTGTGGACCTGTAGGAAATGATATATGCTGAATATTCTCGTAACTTTGAATTTGACCTCTGATCTCATTTTCAAGGTCAAGAACACAAAATGGCTAATATCTCACTTATTATCGACTTTACAGCTTAAGAATCAGTTGTGGACATATAGGAAATGATAAACGCCTAATATTCTGATGCCCTTGAATTTGACCTTTGACCTCATTTTCAAGGTCACAGGACAAAACGGCTAATATCTCACTTATTATCGACTTTACAGCTTAGGAATCAGTTGTGCACCTATAGGGAATGATGTATGCCAAATATTTTGATGACCATTAATTCGACCTTCGACCTTATTTTCAAGGTGATAGAACAAAATTGCTATTTTGTTTTACTTGTTATTGAATTTACAGCTTAGCAAACAATGGACATATCGGGAATGATATACATGTTTGCTGGATATTCTCATGACGTTGCATTTGACCAGTGACCTTGTTTTCAAGGTCACAGGAATATAAAACATATTTTGTCCGGTAACCTGTCTAGCCCTTGGGCTAATTTTTTTTGTATAACACCCGATCAGCGACATTTCCTGGTTTGTGTGCTTTCAATTTATATTAATGGATTATAGATTATAGTATTATATAATCTATTAGTATTATGATTATAGTAAGGGATAATCAACATTCGGGTCTCCCGTACAATGTAATTATGAGCTCATGGTATTTATCGGGAGTCACTTTCCTGACCTAGGAAGAAAGGTCATCGAAGAATTGTGAAGAGGCTATTATTATTTGGCGGCCTATAGGCAGTGAAAATGAGAATGGGCCTAGTGCACTTAATCCTGACTTCAATCCATACATACAGACATACATACATCCGCATACATATAACATAATGTATTATAACATGACTTGGCGATAAAAAATAAATGCTCAATAAGTGATAATTCATGATGACTATTAAGCTATAAATACACATAGCATGTCTGGGTGAGATCGGCCAATACACTCAGAAGTTTGGGCCTAGTTTACTCAGCGAGTGTTATAGGAATAACATTAAATTGAAATTTCCTGGCCTTGAACTGAGGTTTTTTTCACATGTTGACAGATGGCTGCTCTACACGTTCACATGTTGTTTACTTTTTTATAAAGATACCGTGATATATGATTTCTGCTTTCAAAAAATTCTATGGACGTCATCACAATCTGGTTGATAAGTACACAAAATCTGTTACAAGTATGCAACAAGACCTTTTTGCATATTAATGTTTTGGAATTCATGACAGGTGCCACATGTGGGGCAGGAAATGCTCACTCTTTCCGGAACACCTGATTTCACCCCTTTATGGCCATATATGGGGGTTCATGATATTCCATTTAAATTTTCTCGATTTTGCCTGACACTGGACTTTGGGATTGGATGATGGACTCGGTTTTGTTTGCTCGGATACTATATACTTGGGTATTGTTTCCATGTTTCTTGATATATATTTACCTACACATAATTATTGCAGACACAATGACGTGTTTGCATTGCCACACTTATAAGGTAAAATTTGACACATTATTGCAGACACAATGATTTAATATTAGCATTGTCAGTTTAGAATTTGGAAGTTATATAATTCTATTACAACCCAGAACCAGAGTCTGCTCATATATGGCATCATTATCAATTTATTGACTTAAATAATTTTTTAAAAATTTATTATATACCTGAGGCTGGATATAATATCATCTTTTTGGCTAGAACATATCAAAATATTAAACAATTTTCGCTCAAAAAATAAGGTGGGAATCTCTAGACATATGAACATGGTCAATCTTGTTCGGATGCGTCATGATTGACCAGCGTGATCAAAGAGTTTCCCGACCGGAAGAAGAAAGTGAAAACAGATCGGGAGTCCCTAAAAAAATAAATGTTTTGGTTTGCGTCCCCGCATGCGTCGTTCCCATACCTTCCGCGTCAGATTTTTGTTGTCATGATGGTATTTTACAAGCAGCGACCACATTTCAATTCTGTGCAAGTCGATGAGCGTCCCCAAAGTGGCTGTATTAGTGGCTGTCGAGGATTGCAATCTTGCAGGAACCAATCAGGCGTTTAGCTGTGAAAGCTACAAACCAATCAATTAGCAACCTAATAGGTTACAGATTCGTTTTTAAGATAGTGGTTGGTCGTTATATTAACACTGGCTGATAACAAGGGGAGGAGTGTCGTCCGGAAAATGATTTTTGTTTAAATTCCGACACTAGCATAATCCTTTGCTGCGGAAGTAATGACACCTAATTCTCCATAAGAGCCCTTCCACTTGTCGTTGATGAAAACAGCAGATCACCCCAGTGAACCGCTTCGTGAGAAACTTGTTTGTGTGTGTTGCTGTTATAAAGTAACTAACCGACTGGGATTCAACCTTGGTTTATTAAAAAATATAATTATTTAAATTATAATATACAAACATAATGAAGTTGAGGTAGTTACAATAAAATGAGTTACAATGAGAAATAAGACATAATTATTGGAAATGGGTTATGACTAACAATTACCATGATATGTGGGTAAATAACACAAATATGAACGACAAAAATCAGAACCTAAGGCTGACACGCGTTCACAGTAAATACGATCTACCGTACATAATGATACATGAAAGAAACATAGTACACAAACTGAAAAAAGATACATTAGACATAATTCTAAAAAATAGTACAATAACACATAATATAGGAAAGTGAAGAAATATAGGTTAAGATTATATTTTGAATATAACGGAGAAACAACACGAGATTACATGACAATGAAATGATATGGTATATAGTACTATAGTATACAACAGTACTTGTATGTAAATAATATTGACAAGGAAAAAGGGTGGGTTGGGTGGGAAAATTGAAAGATTGAAAGGAAAACAACCTCGAGGAGCTTCTAGTCGAAAAGAGAGATTGTCATTGGTTGAATAATCAGGTAACGTTGTCAAGGGATACCAATTCTACATAAAATGCGGACTGTAGAAATTAGAAGAACTGATAAAAAGGCGGGAATGATAACCTTGGGGATAGACTACCGGCACGCTAACACACACAAACCCGTTTGTAGCCTGCGTCCACAAACTGATTATTGTGTGTGTTGCTGTTATAAAGTAACTAACCGACTGGGATTCAACCTTGGTTTATTAAAAAATATAATTATTTAAATTATAATATACAAACATAATGAAGTTGAGGTAGTTACAATAAAATGAGTTACAATGAGAAATAAGACATAATTATTGGAAATGGGTTATGACTAACAATTACCATGATATGTGGGTAAATAACACAAATATGAACGACAAAAATCAGAACCTAAGGCTGACACGCGCCACAAAGCATTCACAGGAACTGGGAATGGTGACAGCCAAAACCGACCCAGCCGGATCCAAGAAAGTAAAGCATCGTTCAGAGGACATACATTTACCACGAAAAAGAAAAACCTAGGACGACAACTACGACCCTTAAACTATAATTGTGGGATATAAGCAAGTAAGACAGTTGCTGATTTTATCCGTCTCGGCTTAGGAGTAAAACATAAGACCCGAATGAAACCCCGATATAAATGAACAACGACGGAGGGAGTTGGGAATGAACAAAAATTGACCATTAAATGATGTGAAGAAAAAAGTAGATGAGAATAGATAGACCGTAGGTCTTGACAAAGAACAATGTAATTAAAGTAACAGAGGTAAGGTGTTGGGTAGAAAATGATCAGAATATTCTAGAATCAACATGCCTGTAATGGTGAGACTGACTGTTACTAGTTTGACCCGAATTGATTACGAAGGATGAGAATGAAGAGTAAAAATCCAACGGCGATTGATGAAAACTTGGATTAACATATAGGGACCGTAACACCGGAAATGATACTGGTTCCGATGAAGAATGTGAATGGATAAGATACTGGGTCAGTGAAGTTTGTTGGACGAGGATCTGTCAAACGAGAAAGGGGTGAAACCTGAAAACGAAACCGAACTGTAATGGTGATACCCTTAGTACCAGAATGTTTGGACTGAATTGTGAATTGTATGAAATATAATCGACAATGGGGAAAGTACCAAAAACATAATAGTTGTATTTTGGAGGAGGAACATTTGGAAATTGGAAGTGGAAGTCTTATTGGCCACGACTTTGTTGATTAATCATAGAAACGAAGCAAATGGGATGGGATGAAGCAAATAAATTACTAGTGGTAAAGGGAAAGATAGATTGGACGACCCTTGAACATAGAGAAGATGGACATCCATGCTCCTAGATCTCTGGGAGCTCACTAATCATATATATGCAGTGAAAATGTTTATGGTATACTATGAAAAGGCCACTAATTCTTAGGGGAAAATGTTAAAGAAATAAGACTTGATGTAGAACGATGGGTTTGAAGGTCGACAACAATTTTTTTTTTTTTTTTTTTTTTTTTTAATATTCTGGAGCTAGAGTTATAATTTAAACACACTTACATAAAGGTAGACTATAATTAATTGATGAAAAATGTTGACATAGGATTATGATATGTGGAATATTGATATTGAATATTGCAACAAGTGCCAGACGACATTCAGTAATAGGATGAGTTTGGAAATTAGTAAGGTAGAGATAAAAGAGGAATGTAAGTTTTATATAATGTAATTTAAAGATATTGAGGAACAAATTTATATTTGCGTATGAGAGTGGAAGATAAGTGTAAAGCTACGTAAAGATATTGTAAAGATTGAAAAAGGGGTTGGGTTAACCAGGTGGAGTGCTTGTGAAGAATTCTTGGTTTCCTAACCATTTCTCATAAATATTGTTTAGGATAGGGAAGGGTAAGAGGAAAGGACTGGTGATAATTCTGTAATAGAAAAACCCAGAACAGGGGCAGCTTGAGCTGCTGACTTACAGCTAGGGACTAAGATCTGGAATTAAGAGAAGGAACTGGGGGGCTGGCTCACAGATTGAGATTAATGATTAGACTAGGGTACCTGGACTTGCAGGCTGGGGCTCCTGACCCACAGCTAGACACTAAGATCTAGAATTAGAGATGGAACTGGGGCTCCTGACCCACAGATTGAGATCGATGATTAGAATTGAGTACCTGGACTTGCAGGCTGGGGCTCCTGACCCACAGCTAGACACTAAGATCTAGAATTAGAGATGGAACTGGGGCTCCTGACCCACAGATTGAGATCGATGATTAGAATTGAGTACCTGGACTTGCAGGCTGGGGATCCTTACCCACAGCTACACAATAAGATCTAGAACTAGAGATGGAACTGGGGCTCCTGACCCACAGATTGAGATGACGATTAGAATTGGGTACCCAGACTTGCAGGCTGGGGCTCCTGACCCACAGCTAGACACTGAGATCTAGAATTAGAGATGGGACTGGGGCTCCTGACCCACAGATTGAGATCGATGATTAGAATTGAGTACCCGGACTTGCAGGCTGGGGCTCCTGACCCACAGCTAGACACTAAGATCTAGAATTAGAGATGGAACTGGGGCTCATGACCCACAGATTGAGATCGATGATTATAATTGCAGCACCCTGACTGGGAGGCTGGAACTCCTGACCCACAGCTGTGTAACCGGAGGGTAATAACAGCCTGAGGTCCTCGGCTGTTGACAGGAGAGGCACCTGACCTACACCCGTAATGGCAGTATTGATGTTGGAAGTGGTTTCAGGTGCACTGGGATCCGGAGCGTGAGCATCCCACGAATTTACATGTGATGACA
The DNA here is from genome assembly GCA_949152475.1 of Terebella lapidaria. Classification (NCBI taxonomy): domain Eukaryota; kingdom Metazoa; phylum Annelida; class Polychaeta; order Terebellida; family Terebellidae; genus Terebella; species Terebella lapidaria. Next base: position 33,630,317 of record OX424560.1, read on the forward strand.
TGCTCAGCAGTTATTAGATTGTCGGCTCCAGAGTCGAGGGGTACTGTTATGTTGGCAAATGGCTCAACAGCCTTGGTTTTCTTGTGGAGGCATATTCTGCAATATTAGAAAACGAGAACGAGTACCTGTGGAACAACATTTAACGTGATAAATACTTGAACAAGATTGAACTCCGAAATGAAAGAGGTATCGTGATGCAGATTTACTGGAAATGAATAACAAGAACCATAAACAACCAACGAATTTATAATACGCTAGCATCTTTTGAAGCGAGACAGGAGGAAGTGAAAATTTAATTAAATTTGATAAAATGAATTGTGAAGTACCGTACTTAAAATCTACACGTATACTTAAATTTAATTTATGAAATATATGCAAATATGTAATGGAGGAACTATATAAAATATATAATACTGAAATCTAAACATTACCGCAGACCGACCTAAATTTCACCAGGGGCAGTAAGCCCTACACATTATCACGGTCATCCATGCCTGAAAATTATCACAGCCAGTCCGCCCTAAAATTACCATGAGCAGTCAGCTCTAAACGTTACTACGGGCAGTGAGCCCTAAACGTTAGGACGGGCAGTTGGCCCTAAATATTACCAAGGGCAATCAGCCCTAAACAATACCAAGGTCATGGCCACTTACATCCAGTAAGTGACAGGGTTTAATAAATAATGTAGATATATAATCTAGGAAAGACATGAATGATAACACTGGTAACAAGGGCACACAGCCCGAAACAGACAGCGAAAGCTCTGGAGCCTGTTAATTGGACTCCCAGGATAAATCCCGCAAGGAGAGCAGACACTGAACACATTATATATATATATATGGTGAATATTGATAAATATAAACTTCAAATATGTATATATATATATAATATGATATATAAATAATGTAAATATATACAAAAGACATGCATACTAAAACTGGTAACTAGGGCACACAGCCCACAACTGACAGTGAAAGCTCTGGATCCTGTTAATTGGACTCCCAGGATAAATCCCACAACGAGAGCAGACACTGACATTAACACATTATTTATATGGTAAATATAGGTAAATATATACATTTTTTTTGTAGATATGGTATATATGTATATATGGAATAAAAAATGGTATGATAGTAGATATAGAATAAAGGAATAAATATTGGAAAAATGTAAATATATATAGAATACATGAATAATAAAACTGGTATCTAGGGCACACAACCCAACTGACAGCGAAAGCTCTGGAGCCTGTTATTGGACTCCCAGGATAAATCCCGCAACGAGAGCAGACACTGACATTAACACATATTGGTAAATATATACATTTTTTTTTTTTTTTTTTTTTTTTATTAGATATTGTATATATGTATATATATATATGGTATAAAAAATGATAGGATAGTACATATAGAATAAAGGAATAAATACTGGAAAAAATGTAAATATATATAAAAGACATGAATAATGAACTGGAAACTAGGGCACACAGCCCACAACTGACAGTGAAAGCTCTGGAGCCTGTTAATTGGACTCCCAGGATAAATCCCGCAACGAGAGGAGACACTGGCACGAAAAACATTATATACATATTTTGTGTAAAATATAATCTATGATATATAAATAATGAAATTATAGATGTATATAATAACACTGGAACTAGGGCAAACAGCCTTGAACCGTCAGCGGAATTGGACTTCCATTATAAAACAAAATAAATTATAAATATTATATATTTACATTGTAATATGATAAATACTTGTATGAATGACAGAGGATAACTGACACATTAGAGAGTATATATATTTATACCTGCAGAGTACAGACGAATTAACAAATGATAACAGATTGAGGAATAAACAAATATAGAAAACATTTTATGGATTTGTGACTATGTAAAAATTGATCGACCTAAACATTTGAACGTATATATATATATTATTATACGTTATTAGATAAACTATTACTAGATGTAGTTTAATAAGTTTATGTTTGTGATGAAGATAGAATGAACTGATGAAAGAACTGTCGATGTACATGGATATGCTGGCCCACACTCTCAAAGGAAACAAATACCGTATAAAATACTTTACGTAGCCGTCAAGTGTCACCAGTTGGATGATGTTCTAAGCGATAGATCTACACCACACTAGATCTAGTCCGTGAACAATGTTGTTACCGGTTTTTAAAAACGGATGTCTTAATTGAAATTTGTGTGATGTTGTCTACATGATGTTGTGTACATCATTTTACACCCACGGAATTTCTGGATGCAGTATGAATAGGGAAAATACTGGGAGAGGGGTAGAGCGGGAGTAGAGGTCAAAAATACATCCACGTTTGTCGTTCGTGACGAACTTACAAAGTTATACAAACAACGTTATGACCACCTTGAGCATAAAATGTCGCAGCATCACCGAGCCAGTCGATGACACGATAGGGGCTTATCCAGATTTGTATTTGAAGGCGAACACACTAACCATTGGAGACAGATGTGTCGATCCGATTAATAATTGATACTCTTGTATAATACGGCTACAGTAGATATAAAATGTGTTTAATATATATGACAAAATATTTATAACATGCTAGGCCTATCGATTCTGGAGAAGCGATCGAGGCAAAAATTTCGGTCTTTCACCGGCCTCGGGGAAAAATAAATAAATCTGTTAGATGCTAGGAGGGATTCAAAAAATATAAAACCCTATAATAACAGTGATCACTAATGATAAGCGTGATAAAGTTTTACTTCTATACTTCAAGCGATGGGGCAGAATATCTTGGATTAAAAATTGAAAGATTGAAAGGAAAACAACCTCGAGGAGCTTCTAGTCGAAAAGAGAGATTGTCATTGGTTGAATAATCAGGTAACGTTGTCAAGGGATACCAATTCTACATAAAATGCGGACTGTAGAAATTAGAAGAACTGATAAAAAGGCGGGAATGATAACCTTGGGGATAGACTACCGGCACGCTAACACACACAAACCCGTTTGTAGCCTGCGTCCACAAACTGATTATTCATACAGACATAGGGAGTTGCATGCGTGGCAATATAGACACTCTTGCTTAGAAACAATTATAGGAGTTTATATAGTTGATATATTTTGTAGCGAGAATCTGAAAGTTTTCAAAGTAAGCATTTTTTGTATTTATTTACTCGTTTATTACATCACTATTTTTATTAATTCAATTACTATTTTCCATAATAATATGTAAGACTAGAACTGTCTGCCCCTGATGACGCCAGTGTGTGTTTGGATAAACTAGTTGGTCTGGCTGTGTTTCCATTGTAAAATGTTGTATTTTATGTTTGTAATTGGCACAATCAAAATCTAGTTGAATTGGTGGTAATAGATTGATACTTACATTCATACCACTGAGCCGGTGTCACTGCTGGTGGACGTTAAATCTGTCCCCGAGGATACCATAAACTTTTTAGGTACTTATGTACTTTTTAGGTACTTATGTACTTGTCATGTATCTATTCCATGCGGTTTGTTTCGGATTTCCAATCGTATTGTTTCGGATTTCTACATAGGATGTTGGGCAGTCGTATGCTCTTTCCATCAGGTACAGTAGTGTAACGGTTCTAGGGGTGGAGTTTCTCTTCTACAGTTTTTTCTCTTGCTTATTCTAGAGACGGTCGTTGAGTGGCTGTTGCTGGGTCTCGGGGTAGCTCCGGGACTTCGGTTGCAGGGGCGCTTCTGAAGACTCCGGTGCTCCGGCTGCAGGCCGTCTCGGTTGTTTCTGGAACTTCGGCTGCAGTGGCACTTCGGGAGACTCCGGTGCTCTGGCTACGGGCCGTCTCGGTTATCTCTGGAACCTCGACTGCAGAGGCACTTCGGGAGGCTTCGGTGCTCCTGTTACAGGCTGTCTCGGTTGTCTCTGGAACTTCGACTGCAGGGGCACTTCAGGCCGTCTCAGTTGACTCAGGTGGAATACAACGGGAAGCTCCGATGCTCCGGCTGCAGGCCGTCTCGGTGGTAGCGTGTTCGGGACTGCAGCTGCTAGTGTTCCCGAAGTAGGGATCACCTATCATGTAGTTCGGTGTTCGGCTTCTTCGACCTCTTCTTCTGTTGTAAGTTCAGTTGATAGTTTGGGTTCACAGCTATCTCAGACGTTATCAGCTTTGATTTCAACCCGACTGGTCTTCCAGTCCATTTTCTTGTATTACTTCGGTTGACTCTACTTCTATAAATTCTCTAACTTCACTTCGATTGTCATTCCAGTTCTTTTACTCGAACACAGAGTCGGTTAGGCCGGCTCAAGGAACAACTCTCGGCAACAGTTCAAGGTTTATTGACGAATCATACAGTTGGTTGAAATAGTTGAGAATTCATCTAGTGATGACCTCTTTGGTTGCTCGCCTGCTCTTCGGCCAATTTGACTAGTTCGGCTGGACCGCGATGTGCTCTGGTTGGTGTTCCAGTGTCAATAGGCGCTGACTCCTGTGAGTCGGCAGTATTTATACTTTTCGGGGTAGGTGTCACGTGACCTACCACAACCAATCAAAACTGACTTTTCTGGCCGAAAAAAATGTATGATTGATAACCAATCAGTAACCGCCACGTAACAATCTGCATTGTTGCAAGTCCGTTTCCGAGCACCTTTACGTAATCGCGTATTTTGACTATCAAGGTCTGATGTCAGCCGAAGCAGCCTAAAAATACCCCGAACTTAGATAACCATATATACACACTTCAAAACGCTTTAACGACCATAAAACATCATGTAACCACATATATCATTAACAAACAGGTATTAAAACTTGGCCGAACACAATTTTCGGCTTAAAATCGTTACACTATAGAAACAACTACAATGCACGCACTGTCTGCCCCTGATGACACCAGTGTGTCTTTTGATAAACTAGTTGGTCGGGCTTTGTTTCCATTGTAAAGTGTTGTATTTTATGTTTGTTATTGGCATAATCAAAATCTAGTTGAATTGGTGGTAATAGATTGATACTTACATTCCACTCGTTCTTTGAGCCATACTGTGATTTAGGCTGATTTAGGACGTGCAAAGAATTGTTTTATGTTATTTTTAGATAAATATATAGGAAACCAAAAAAAAATATTGTTTTTCATCTTGTTATTTCCAGATAGTTATCTCGTTATTTTCAGATAGTTTTCTCGTCATTTCGAGATAGTGTTTCGTTATTTTGATATCATTATCTCGTTTTTTCGGAAAGCAGTATTTTTGGTAGTCCTATATAATTATACTATCTCAATGTAACGACATAATCATCTCGAAATAATGAGATACCATCTCGAATTAACGAGATGACTATGATATCTTGAAATAACGTGATATTTAACTCGAAATGACGAGATAAAAAAACACTATTTTGTCAACAACAAAAAACATTTTTTTTCGAAATGACGCCAAATTCTTTTTTCGGGGTGTCTTAAATCAGCGACCGTAGGTCCAATAGGCTGAATAAAAGAACCTCAGCGACATAGCCCCGATTTCTGAGCATCACTGGGACGCAAACCAAAACATTTTTTTTTTGGCCTCATATAGATCAATATTGAGATTATCAATGTACACTACAAAAAAAGAGGGATGGTGAACATTTTTCCAGATCATTGTAATTGAACTAACCATATCCACCTGTCATCGCAAATTATGAAAATATATAAGGAATATATTTCCTACATGTGGTTATAGCAGTCATAATATTGTATGGCAAAGTCAGGGGATCAAACAGATCACATTAAGTTTAGGGCACAACACTCTTTACATTGTACTCTTTCTTAAACTGTTTAATTCCTTCAAATGGGACATTTGTCACATATACCAGAAATGCACCCGGTATAGAATCTGACATGATGCAACCAAACGTATGAACTTGATGACTAAAGATATTTCCATTGTTTCGCCCAGTATCGCATGAGTAGCACATGCCATTGATCACTCCTGTTGCGGATACGTCAGCAGCTGTAGAAACGTCACCATATCATCATATCTTTTCCCCGGCATACTTTCAACCTATAACCCTACAAATATCTGTAGGGTTATTGGGAGATGGCCTAAGGTACGTCGCTTCCACCAAAGGCGTATGTATTTCAGCGCTTTTTTCACGGTATAGGGAGCGTAAGTGAGTTTCGAATATTGGTCGCAACACATGAAAATATTCGTTGTGCAAGCCTTTTTGGTCTTATCGTCCTATCCTTTATGATGGGACAATACCCACTAATAAAAAAATAATGTAATGTCCAATCACTGAAGTATGTGTCATACTATGTAATGAAAAACTGACGATTTGCTACATTTTAAGACCAAACATGCGTATACGCCCGCATTATTGTATTTTCTAAGCGGCATGAAACTATCGAGTCGAATATCTACCGTGATTTGTTCTCCAGTTTTACTGACAATATCGTTGCAAGTTATGGTCGAGAGTTATCAGATATGCTTAATATCGTTGTTCACATGTGAAAAAAAGTGGGCGATAATAGCTTGAGACCAGAAAATCCTGGTCAACGCTTGTTTCGGGAACATAGCATTTTCAGAGTATTATATACTCTCTACCCTAAACGAGTGTTAAATGCATGGTCGTCCTTTATCACGGTCACAGAAGTTACCCATTTGGCGTTTTCAATTGTCTTAATCACAATACAGGTTGATTTGCTGTATACGATTTTGAATTATTCGAAAACCGTAAAAGCTCTCATGCCAGGCGTAACAAATCACTTTTATTGTTTGTTCCGGGTGTATTTCCAAACATATTTCTAACCTGTTTACATACGTTTTCGCCCATATCTCGAGATAAGATTATGCCGATGTAATTTGACACAATATAATTTGACATGAGTGGCAACTTTGTACCAAATTTCAATTTGCTATCTTGGAAAACGTTTGCAATCTACGTAGCCCAATGTCAACTTTAGCCCGACCGTGGAATGTACGAGAGTCAGGCGAGAATTTTGTTCATAAATTTGCTAGATTTTTTTACTCGCACTCTCTCTTAGACCAATATGAGTGGCTGGAAAACTCCCAAATATACATTCTGGTTCGAAATTACAACAATACTCCCAATCCTCGTCAATAAAAGCTTGACCAAATCCCTGAATATGTTCAGATCATTTGGAACCCTATTAGGACTAATATATATATATATATGGCCAATCTAGAATTTGGTACAAGATTTACTCCCTTGTACCAAGTCATATGCTGACAATTTGTACCATCGCTTGACCACAGGCAAAAACGTATGTGAAACAGGTTGAGAAAGTCAGGGCTTGCATGAATTTAATGCAATATGATTTTCACTCGATTTTATTATTTTTCACATATTTCTCCATGAAATCGGCGTTCGATTACGAATTTGTTGTCGGTTTTTTATTTCTGATTTGATGCTCATAACGGAATAAAGTATTTTCCGAACAATTCACCCCGCAACGCGAAGGTAGGAGGTGATATGTAATATTCGGTAGTGGAGGATTCATACTCAAACACTTTTTCGCCATTTTGAATGTCGAATCCACCGTCGGAACATTAGAAATTCCGGACAATAAACAGTACGTGGCCATTACTCCGTAATGAATTAATTATTATAATGTCAATCAATAGGAAATTTCTAGCAGTATTTTTATCCTCGTCATCAAAACGTTTCCAACACGTCAGTTAAGGAATGTAATAAAAGTGTAGTAAGTTTAACAGTTTGCACCATGGATTAGTTAGCAGGTTAGCTGACATTCCTGAGTGGCCACCTGTCACGTGTAATTAACACATAACTGCCCACCGCATTCCAACGACCAAACGTGCTCTCGTTATTGCCAATATATATTCCAATTGATCCCGGCTTACTGGCTGGGCGGGCGCCGATGTTGATTGCGGTAATCGAACGCAACAATGTCACGAAGTGTCATTAGGAAATCGCCGGGTGACCCCCGTTGTTTCGGGTGCTAACCACTGCGCCTCCCGATTCTTGTTAATCTGTTTGGACACCCGTATCAAATACTCGGGTGCTATCCACCTTTCCTGGATGAGCTGCCAACCCTCCACTTTCGCACCCCCGCGACGCCGAAACAATGCTGATGACGTCCAACAATCGTCGGCGAGCGCACCGTTCTTGGAGATATAAACCCGGGGTTAGAGGCTGCACAGTCACTCCAGCACACGCGGCAAACTCCACCAGACACGGCAACTTGTGTGATACCTCGCCTCAGCAACTTCAAGTGCAGTTTAATCGATCGATTGGAGAAAAGTTGTACATAAGCCAAGATCAATATCTACTGATCTAAGAAAGAAGAAGACGTTCGTCCTTCATCAGAGACTTGCTATAACACACACCTTCGTTCAGGTAAGTTTTTTTTTTTTTTTTTTAACTATTGGTTAGAGCTGCGACTATGTCCATAGTGACATTATTTTCACATTTGTACACCCGGAGGATTAGTTAACATGTCTACCGAAACATTCGATCTGACAAGCATGTCTTCATTGACGAGAGGAATGTTCGAAAGTAATGTTTGGTAAAGTGATAGTGAAACTGAACTTTGTAATAAAAGGCTTGTTATAGTGTTCATCATAATAAGCAAGGCTAAATAAGTATGAGCAATTATTCTAGTTTGGATATATACCAATGTAGCGTTTTACAACAAGCTGAGCTGATCATATTTTGTGACAAAAGTCAGGTCCTGATAACCTTGACCAATAGACGCCATTAATGTCACATTGTCCTCCGAGATACATTGGGCGTCATATCTTCATGTCCTGAATAGCCCAATCATAGAATCAAAACTAAGTGAAATCTGGGAGAAAGTTGTAGATTGATATGCGCAATCATGGAATGGTGTCCCCACTTAGTATTCCGCGCACCAAAGCGCGCCTCGCTTAGCGTTCGAGAAAAAAATGTATTCGAATCACCAGTTGCTCATTAACTAGCTTTGGAGCAGGTATATTATGCGCGAGGTTGCTTGGGATGAGTAGAGCCAACTGTAGCGTTTGCCGATCAAGGTTCTCTCATCGTTTGCATTCAGGGCCATCTATGATGTGGCGAAATCCATTTACGCCAACAAAGAACGCAAGAAATGGGTTCGTTACTATCTTATTCAGCTTGTACAAACCGTTTACCAAACAAACCCACAAAAGCATAAAATCTATCCTTATTGGATCACAAAACAGGCAGGGTTGAATGTGCATGTTTAACGCTCAGCACAACGGCAGCCAAGATGATCCGTACGTTTTCTTAATTTGCATCTAGCTTAGATGAACATCATCTCTTTTGAAGAGTTTTCGATTTTTCTCTCATTGCGATTTGTAATGTTCCTGCAATACAACACATTACTACTGGCTGTGTAAACACGTAATATGCATAAGACATTGATTATCAGCATATGTATAAATACGCCTGCATCAAATTAACTATGATAATATTTTTGTAGATATTGTCCAAGCTTTGCGTAAGCCAGAGAAAATGTTTCAAATGAAAATTTCGTATCAATGTATAACGGATGAAAAAAAAATTGAAAAGATTTTAACTAGATATTTCCACAACCTTGGACTTAGTTCCGTTCATTCACACCAGGCTCGTAGGCGATTTCTTTTGGTTCTTTGCAAGGCAGATATGGATGTCTTTGTTGGTCGCTATTGTTGCGCAACTTTTTCCGGATATAATATCCCCCACAGTTGGCCGAACAATGTTGTCGATGTGTGAAAAGCGCAGTGCCAGGATTATTCGCCGATATCACTGCGATTTCTGGTCTGCACACACATAATGGGAAGCCGGGCAAGGTTCAAGTTAGAGAAGCCATGTGTGAAAACAATTTCTGGCTATTTGAACAAACATAGTTATACACACGTTTCAGGACACGTGGAGCTTTATATATTTCTGGTCGTCGATGTAATTTTTCGTCGTGTACGTGAGAACATTTTACATTATGCTAGAAAAAGACGCTGACTTTTGTTATAATTTGGTATTCCGCCAGTGAACTGTGGAATTTTCGACGAAAATTTGAGTAACGAAAGCGAATGATATCAACTATAAGGCCTGTAAAGTTTTAGGAAGATTCCGTCTTCTAGAGCTCGTTCGTCCGCACTGATATTCGATTTGAAAATTTCGATTTTTGGTCCTTTTCACTCGAACTTTCAGTTGCAAGTTGGGTCATAGATTGACACTGGAGTCATGGAGTCTATATATTGCTTTATCGTTGATGTGTTTTTCCTGTATGCCATTGGTTACATTTGGTTTTGTATGCTAAATATTTGCACAACAATCATTGCATGCCATCAAGCCTTAGTTTTTCCTATGCTCATACACATTATCCGTTGGCTACATCGTTTATTCTTATTCAACCCAACAGTCCTACATGGGTCCTTTGGGACATCGCTCTAGGAGAAAAATCCATTCGACATGTCCACGAAATCTGGTATATTACAGTCCAAATCACATTTCAAAATGTAGATCATAAACACGGAATCCTCGTCCATGTAATACCAACAGATACTCTTGGAAGTTTGCATTATGGGGCTTTGCATCTTTAAACAGATAAAATTTATCCCACCAAATCCATAATGACTGCTCTACCCAAGACACATTCGTTTCGTGGCAAGCCCTTTTTTTTAGCAGCACAATCTCTCCTTGAATCCCACCCATTGTATTTAGCTGAGAAACTTTACTTTATTTACGTGACTGATTCAAAATTCACATCGCTTCCAGTATACACCAAATACTGCTCCGTTCCAAAGCCGTCACCCATTTGACGTCACTAAAGAACGGATTCGTGGATTCGGAGTTGTGTAACCAGTCTTAACTTGACGTCACACATCCAAGTGCGACTATCCTTTACTCAGTAACGTTAGTTAGTTTGCAGACCTTTTGGTATGAGTTTGTTCTCATAGTTCAATATCCTGAGAGCCAGTCAGGGGGCGCCAGGTGTGCCGTATAGCTGTAGTCGTATTACGATGTAGACATTTAATAACGATAATGGATTGATCACTCTCGGGGAGGGATATCGAGAGTAAACTTCATATATAATATAAGGATAATTTGTTGGCTTGAATCCGGACGTGTGCTGTTCCCGTAGGTGGGTTAATGGTCACTTGGGATTGTTGAGTGAAGTAAACAAGTTTTTGGAAATTGTTGTTTTAACAAAGTATAGGCATGTATTTGCTCACTATAAGTCTTCACATCCGGAGTGAATACATGAAAAGAATTAAAAAAAAGTGATATATTTGTTGGGAGGTCAGAGATATTATATCCCCAAGTCATACATACAATGGAGCACGTCATAATCGTGATTTATTTGTTTTGTACAAAAATAATAAAGAGTGATAAGAGAACCGAGTTTCCGAGAACGAGAGTATAGAACGCCCTGACAAATCATGACACGATTTGACAATAAACTTTCCATGATCACGTGCTAAGTGCACTGTATTCGTGCCACGAGTGACCCCGGCCGGCGAACAGCTGGGGTTCTATCCGACAGCGCCACCGTCTGCTCTAGTGGCGTGGTTTGGATGGACGCGGAAGCAGCCAAGAAATCATACATCAAGGTCACATTGACAAGGCTGTTTGGTCATCGACACATCCCCTCAGAGGGAGGGAAGGAGGCTGCTGTCCATCAACACGGGATAAATAATAAATCGAGTTTGACCTGTTCCACGCAAGCGTGCTTTGTTCCAGGTAGTTTTCCGCCAGATTGATACCGCCAAAAATCAATCTCGCTGGCCATATGTGAGGTCAGATTGAAGAGCTGGTTACTTGTGCGACCCTTTCCTCGGCGCCGTGACCATCAGGAAACAGGAAAAAGTTTATTTGTTGGGGTTGTTAGAACAAGCTTAATTTGGGTGAATTTTGACTCCGGGAAATCAATGGAACTAGAACAAGTTCTCGTTGGAACACTTATTCGGCTTTGTCATGAGCTGCCACAAACACGATTACACGGCAAATAACGAGACACCGGTCCCAATGGGCACACCTCAGAGAAACTGTAACGACTTTGAAAACCTGAAGCCGATTGTCTCATCCAAGAATAATTGATCCTAGCGTTAATCAATATGGTATCTCTTTGAATATCCCACAAGACTGGTTACCATATTGACACAGGGATTATGAATAATTTTGTCTGAAAAATGTCGGCTACTAATAAAAAAAAAAAATGCCAGAGGGTATATTTCATTGCTGCCTGTGTGGTCTACATGCACTGAATAACGATTGAGATAGTTTACTAATTACACTGATTATGTCAGGGACTGGCCGTTACAAAAGAGGGTACCATTGACGAAGCACTCGACCCGAGTTGTGTGAACATATCGCGTTACCGAACTAGAGAACACTCCAGTCCTGAAAACGCCCACTTCAGCAAAATGGACCCTTTGTCTCCCTAAAAACAGAGATACAAGATAATACAGAATGTCATTTTTAGCGGCGGCTTTCGATTTGTACCAATACCAAGGACTTCTAAGGAAGTTCGACATGTTCCGAATCTTGCTATCCTTGAGAGCACGAACAGCGGAAAAATAACGCTACATGTGTATTCAGTGAATATATCCTTTATGGTGATTTGACAAAACCACTTGTCTTGTTCGACAAAAAGCGACAGACCTGGCCAGCAGGGTTAAACATCTAAGAGAAAATCTTCCTAATGAGGCTACTTTGTATACGAGTGAAAAACAAAAATTCTGCCTACAAGACTGCAAAGGAGTGTTTAAATTTAATGCATGCTACCGTGAAGTCACTTGTGCATACATTTACATAAGGATACAATTTATTTGTAATTAACTTGCCTTTGGTTTAATTTTGTATTCACGCTATGGAATCCACAATATAGTGTTTAGCTTTCGAGTGTGAATACAATCAGGCATTTTGCAGCAGTGGAAGGGCGTGGTAGATGCGTCAACCGTGAATAAGTGTTCATTGAAATGGGAGGACTCCTTTCTCCTATATATCGATGAAACAATTAGATATCTGCCGTCACTGTTTTGACACGTTATATTGGCATCAAGACGGAAGACTCGAAGGAAGATGGTCCAGTGACGTCATGACCGGTGATTATTAATCAGATCACCGACTTTGGAATGTTGAGAATAAATGGCTTGACGGGGGGCGTCCGGTTGTGTGTCAGTCTTAATGGGAAGAACATAGGAGAACACTAGAGAAAAAGTCGTCGACGTTATGGCCTTGAGAGTGATTATCTTCTGTTCAGACTGACCTAGCATAATGATAAGTAGTCCATATTGTCCGGTTTATTTCACTGTCTTTGCAACTTCCTTGGCAGCATGGCAAAAGACCTACCAAAGCGATCTGGCGAAAGCAATGGGTTATACGAGGTTCCTATTGTAACACCCAATACACCGAAACTTGGAAATGGTGTAGCCATTGTCATTCTAATCTAACCAGACGCAATATTTTATCCAGTCGAACAATATATTCTATATTGCTGTAGGGTCTGGAACGCCGGAATATGTCCTGAATTTTTCGAGATCGACACGGACGCAAATTCCAATATTTCATGACACAGAACTAAATTAACTTTTTCATATGTTCGTTCCTGACACTATAATCGCAATTAGACATGTTAGTTACGCTATATAACAGAACTAAACACAGAACTAAATTAACTTTTTTCATATGTTCGTTCCCATGGTTCCTGACACTATAATCGCAAAAAGACATGTTAGTTACGCTATATAACAGTGAGCAGTCAAAATGTTTGACAACAGACAGACAGTACACCGTCTTGTCATGCAGTCTTTTCTACCGTGGAGTGGTCATCAAAACAAGAAAATCAACTAATAGACACCATTCTTTACAAGAACGGTCAATTTAGACAACAAAATAATTAGCCAAAATGGAACGACCATCCAGATTTAGGACAAATCAAGTTGTTGTTCTGCGTCTTGCTTTCATTGAGTAAGCTTTGAGATGTCTGTATTGACGCCCCAATCAGAGGTAGAGTATGTCCACTTACAGCCTACATGTATCTTTTGTGTCGAATTGGAATTCACCAGAGTGCATGGCCCCATGGTGGCTTATTTGGGAAACCAGCCGCGTTTCTTGAAGGCTCCCGAATTTACAGGGAATGGGTGGCAAAGATGGTCCTGCAACGGCATGTCAATACCCTGCTAGTTGCCAAATAATTGAACACGAGCTGTGGCTTGTCCCGTTGTTGGTATGCAAAGTTTACTTTGGCCATGAAGGTTTTCCTGTTTCGATTCCCGAAGCATTTCCCGTGGGGTGGGATTCTAATGGCATTAATGGTTGTTTCGCTAAAAGCGCTGTGGCGTTTAATCCTCCAGTCGTGGCTCCTCGTGTTTTTGTGTGAGATCAACGGGAGGAATGTCCTGATCCAACACCACGTGCGGTCATGGTAACGACCTTATAATACACTGGGACGGAAAATTTGAAGAGGGAATCACAGCATTCGTGTCAGTGATACTGCCGGGTTCTGTAGTGATGTCTGTCGTCAGTGCGGGGACCGTTTGCACTGCGGGTCCATGTTCTGTTGTTGCTGTGGATTTAATAGACTACTCACATATTGCCCAAGCCTGGGGTGGTTACTATTTTCTACTTCCAGTCATGCTATGTTTTTACACAAGCGAACCTCCCAAAATACTCGATTAAACACTTACGCAACCATTTGCATGATGGAAGTAGCACACACAGTGCCGATATCAAGAGGTAGAATCCATTACCTCATCACACATTTAGCACCTCATAGAACCGGACGTGACTGCCAAGGTACACAGCGGAGATTAGTGATTTACATGTCATTTGCATGTTCCATGTCTGCGACTTTTGGTCTGTAATAAAAGTTATGGTATATCCTAAATGTGCTGTTATGTCGTTGTCCGTATAATTATTATAATGTGATCATGGAGTGTAAAATGCACTTTAATATACAATAACTGTAGGCGTCAAATTCGGAAATATTGTCGGAAATAGGTTATACTACAAGAAATAGAACACAACATGAGCGCAGTAAAAGACGACAATATAAATTGACATGTGGATATTTACCAGATACAACTTTTGATGTTCTCAACTGCTTCTGTAGCATGTCAGACATTTTCACTTGAACACAACATGAAGTTTATTACTATGTTATAACGTTAACTGTACGAATGTTGTCCCAGACACCCACCATAATGTGTAATTGACTGTGTTTGACAGGATGAAGACCAGTGTCGCTGTTTTGGCCACCGTGTTCGTGTGTGTGTCCAGTCTCCTGATCAGCCACGTGTCCGCCACACAGATGTCCGAGGGGGACAGACAGGTACGTAATCCACTCTCAACCACAGGGGATGACGATATAGTATCACATTGTAACAGATACAATTCCATGGTTTATGTGCCAGAGTATGTTTTGTACAAGAAAAAAATTAGGGCTAATCTAAAGGCAATATTATCTAAATTGGACACTGGGAATTCTATAATAAATTGTTTTGGATATAAAGTCCAGTTCATCTGTCAGTGAAACACGCTTTTTGGCCGTAGTTTTGTTTTGGATAATTCTGCACACAAAAACGACATTTATCTGATGTTTGATATATATATTGCTTCAAAATAAACATGTTTACTTAACATACACCGCGACTATGCCTTCTGACTTCAAATCAACGCAATAAATTAATTCTGGACTGGCATAAACATAATAAAAGCCCTGAATTTGTTGGAATTTATTTGATCCCATTTTCGACTGAAATCTAACATTGAAGTAGATTGCCAACTTTTTCATTTCGTGAGATAAAATTCTGAAATTTGATGAAAAATTGCGGCATGACACCCAAATAAGACACACAAAATTTCAAGTTGATTCGACCATCCAAAACAAAAGTAATGCCAAAAAGCGTGTTTCACTGACAGATGAACTTGACTTTAGTACCTTAAGTTCATTGAACAAGACACTCCCACTGTCTCCCGTAACGCCCCCTCTTTGGTGCCCCACTCCCATTGCCCAGCTTGACCGGTCTATCCATTGCCTTGCAGATGATCCTACATTACGCGGCTAAGATTGTGCGGATTGCGCTAGGCGGTCAGGAGATCAACACTGTTCCAGCGGGCGTCAAACGCAACTCCGGCATGCTGGACGCCGTCATGAACATGCCCGACCTGATGCGTGCCGGCAAGAAATAAACGGATCCGACCCCTGCAGGTAGGCACTCTTGACCATGTAATCACTCGTCATATGACGTGATACGTATTGGTGTCATTCATAAACGGCATGTCTAAGTTTCGGCCAACTTCATTTCGTTCTGATCAAATGATTAACAACATCATTTGGTATTTCATGAATAATCAGCCATGTGATCTCTACTCTGGAGGTTCATAATTGAATCTGTCGCATAAATATATAGCACATTAACTATTACAAATATCCGAAATATCATAGACTTCATGTTATAGAGCTGATATTTGATTGTTATTATTTTGTTTGCAGATAGCCCACCCGTGTTATCGTCTGTGATTTGTTCCCACGATGTTCAAGCTGTACACACCAGCTTGACATCAAACTGTACAACGTCATGGTCTACAGCATTGTCCTCGTATCTGCGTTTATTATGTTCTGTATTTATTAGCATTTATGTTTTTAGTATTACGATATATCTTGGCTAGGTTATTAAAATCATTCACATCAGTCAAATTATTTAATACTTTGTAACTGTGTATACTCAGTTATGGAAATTTTGGTTAATAAATGTAAAACGATGCAATAAATATATGTTTTGTATTTGATTGCATTATTTGTTTCCTCATCATATTATCTGGAGGGACATGTACAATTTTGGTTGATTACGAAGTGTCCCACACTATGCGTCAGCCCTATATTATACCTGGCAAAAACACTGATGCACAAACATGTGGCCCACTGCGAAGTAGCACTTTGTAATATTACATCACCGTTCACTATCGACATTATTAAGTATCCATTACAGATCAATTGAAGGCCAAACAATGAGTATTGAGTAACGATTTTTGTCTGATAGACCGATTGAATCGGCCACACATTACGTATATCATGGATATAATATGTCAGTCATGACCACAACTCTTCATGATGATTCACATCAATCTATTCGAAAAAGAACCTTCTATGGTATATTGATATATTCTAGTACTCGTTGTAATGATTCAATTTCGAACAAGGTGATGCCAAACATTCGACAATGCCTTCAGGTATTTTTCATGACAGATAATTATCATAGAACATAATAATACGAATGTTACAACGTTTTTTGACCATTGATGATTACAAAGTTTTTTTACCACATCTGAATGAATATGTTTTGCATAATATCCCAGTCAAATACAAATAATGCGATGTATTTGTATGTCAAAAGAGACATCTTAGCCTATCTAGTCAGTACTATTGAATTCTGTATATACATCAGCACGATAGAGCCAGGGACACACCTAATCATGTAAATCTTTGGGCAGCAATTGCCAACAGAGAGCATACATAGAACTTTTAGAATAGAACAAAGACCTACATCATAACATATAACCACATGGCGTCATCAGACATTATGTTAAATATAGAATATAATTATTTCTGCTCTACGCATCCACCGGTTTTGGAATCCAAAAAAAAAAATCCCGCGAAATAGTTGCTCGACAGAAGGCCATCCCTGCACGTGTCCGATGATAGGATGATAACTGTTGCCATGGCAATCTATTCAACTTTTGTTCTTATCAGTTGATTAGCATTGCACGGAAGATGTAATATTCTCGCGATATGTTGAGCACATACCGCCTACATTTCCACGTGTGATTTACTAGGAGTACCAATGTAATAGACATTGGCACGTTTGGTATGTTTGCTCTGATACGTGCTACCAATATCAGTAGCACATATCTTGGCAAACATAAGCATACCTATATACAGGCAACATAGACAAACTCTCGAATGATCATCATCGTGTATAAGACAAGTCAGGTTCAAGTTAAACTAATTTTATTCTCGTTTCACAAATCAGTGTTGTTTAAAAATGTTATTAGCCTTTTTATTCCAATTCCTTTCTTCGCAACGTTTTTATATTGATAACAAAGGGAGCATATACTATATACACTCAATCTTCTCAACTGTTTGGACAATGAGTATATATGATGATAGGAGGGTGAATCAATTGATAACACACGAGGAATTGATAATAACATTACGGATATACTACCTTCGATGAGAACACTATTTCAATAGCTAGCCAACCTGCAAGACGAGGGTTTGCAATCTCTAACTGAATGTCGATATAGCCTGATTGTTATGCAGAATCCATTCTCAGTGCGGAAAGGGCCTTGGCAGTGGTACGGTTAGACGCAGTAACCATTAGCTTTGCCCTTGACCACCGCGCGGGAAGTCCTGAATCTGTCACATTTCTTGTCACTGCGTGTCGCGTATTGTCTTCATGTCGTGTATGCAATCACCCCACTGTCTACCAAAGTGGACAATCATTTAACGCTCGCGTCGTGAGTAGGACATAGGATTCTTCGCCAGTTCGGCGACAGGAATAATTTCCTGGAAATAACGTTAGAACAGTTGGCTTCATGGTATCACCAATGTTGTGAACGTACAATGGAGGCCGACAAACAGACAAATTCCTATTCCAAGACCGGGCCCATGGACAAATTTACACAACAGTGTAATTAGTGCTTAAAGCAAAGTGATACTAAAGTATCGAAGTCCAAGCCATGTCACTTTCAAAGTGATATTGGGACAGAGATTGATTGATTGATTGATTGATTGATTGATTGAAACTATACATGAAACTATACATGTCACCTCAACTAATGAGATGGAGACTATCAGAATCACAATCATGCTTGGAACAATTCACACGTGAAACATTTGAGATTATGATGAATGAAACACCCCAATGGTGGACACAATACGTATGCACATTATGTTTTTACTTATGTACTGTATACTGCAATTCCATACGTTTTCTTCATAAAAAAATCAGAATCACAATCATGCTTGGAACAATTTATACGTGAAACATTTGAGATTATGATGAATGAAACACCCCCAATGGTGGACAAAAGACGTATGCACATTATGTTTTTACTTATGTACTGTATACTGCAATTCCATACGTTTTCTTCATAAAAAAAATGTTTGGCCATAACTCCTATTCAGTATTTAGTTAATTATTATTTCCCGAACAGCCCACCTGCCAATTCTTCAATCACTCATGTCATTCACCTATCATGAATATATGATGCCGAATCATTTGGAGTCTGTCAATATGATAAAGAATATAACTCTTCAAACTTCAGAATATTTCGCTACTTTTCCTTGAAAATCTGGCAGTTTATTGTTAGGCGAATGAATGATCTTCGGTAGATGATGTTTCACCAAAACCCATTCTTCACGTTTTTTTTTTTGTTTTTTTTCAGTTCGAATAGTCAGTGTGTGCATTTCATCAAGTGTGATACAATGGCGTACATCTAACTATCAACAGATAATAAAAGTGTTAAGTTGGATATTTAAAATTAATTATATGAAGGAAAGCATCATCTCCGTATTTTCTTGACTTGTGATGTAGAATAAAGACACCACAGACCGACTCCAAAATGCAGAACACTCAGTATTCCCTGCATTTTTGTGGCATTATGATGTAGCTGATCATGACGTTCTGGATGCATTGTCGACGGCACAATATCATCAATGTTCTAGCAATTTCTTCCCCTAAACATGCTAAATGTGATGTGGTCATGACGTGATCATGATGTGTTTTTTTTATCTGATGCTACGATCCTTGTGATGACTGACCTCACTCACTTAAATATGACTGTTATCTAGGGAAGTGAAAAATCACTTTACATTGTAAACCACAGGTGTACCATTAAAAAAATTGTCACAGTGTAAAAGGCGTGTATGTTAAGATTGTATCCCACCAGTGTAGCTTGGTACATCTTTTCTCTCAACTTCACTGCCTGGCTTTTAGAGCCATTCCTGGTAAATCGGTATAGCAAATATACATGTACGTGTTCGTTCGTTCTCATCGCGATTTTAGCGATATTATGAAATTGCGCATCTAATTGTGTTGTCACAAAACACTGAATTACTAACTCTGCTCCTCGTTGACTCAAGACGACTTCCCCATGGACGCTGATGGTCGCAGAGCGATGGCCACTACTTCGGACATGTACAAAATACAGATATGAGGATGAGGTACGGCGCCCTGGCAGAGCACGGCCACGCCGTCTTCAATTGGGCTCCTTTACACTTCTGGATGCACGCTTATCGGATCAGAATCCGTTTCAACTGTTTACTGTGTTAGAGCCGTTTGTTTAGAGCTTGGACACGGTGGGTAAGCGAATCATAACGTGCGGGCACATTCTAGTTGATAAATTGTAGAACATGCTGATTTATTGATTAAGATATGTTTTATCCGGATCTCCCAAGCACACCATTACATAATTTGGAAAAAAATTGGTGTGATTATAGACATTTTGAGAGATAAAGACTGTTGTGTGCGACGTTTTCAATTAAAATCGATATTGTCCCTTTGATTGTGGAGTGAACCATCCATGTTTCAGCCAGATAATACATAAAATAGCCACTTTTTTCAGATTCGTTTAGCCACCGTGCTGGTTTTTTCAAAACTATAATTATCTTGTAGGTGCCAACAATAAAAAAAACTTGTGTAGAAACACAATCGTGGACTAGAAGTGCTATCAGAAAAATACAGCATTGTACACGTAACCTACAGTGGAGAGACTTATTTTGTGGCCAGCGGAAATATGTTGGGATGGGAAGGTTTGTGTGATTAATAACTTTAATTTAAGGGATTAAATTGCTCATTATTCTCCATATAATAAACACAGAATTTTGGGTGTTTTTTTCGTCTATTTTGGTGTAAAAACCATATTTTTCATAACACTTTATCACTTTTGTGTCGGAAACTATTAAATCTTTCGTAATTGTTCTGCCAACATCGGAAATTTAGCTCAATATTTTGTGGAGTTACTGTATGCGTATGTATTACGGTAAACCATAAAAAATATCGCAATATCTCAGAGTATTTGCGTTTATTCACAAGATTAAAATGTAAACCTCATTGAAATAATCAGAAATATTATTTTTGAAAGTGTTTTGATCCTTTTGTTGAGATTACTTTATTTAAAACAAATGATAGCAGGACCGAGGCAGTTAATGATGCAGTAAGAATGCCAGTCCCATGTGATGCGATCACTGACTCATGCTGACTCATACTCAAACCGACTGGTCACGATAAACCGAGCTGCATGATCATGACAACTATCTTACAAGGCCGATTCCACAGCCGAAATTTTGGGCGGATCTGAAAAAAAAACACAGGGTCTTTCTTTCAAGTGAATACTAACACACATATTTGTACGGCCTAAGCTGCTTTAATTGTTGAATATCCCCACCCTACATGGATAAATCAAAGAGCCATAGTTTTTTTTTCTCAAAATACGACAAAAGTTGTGAAAGTCGGGTTTGGCTCAAAGTATAAACAAGTCATATGCTGAGTGCGAGGTATAGGGCACGATTATAGTGATTTTGCAGTGATTTTTACATGTTTTGCAACGTGTAATATCATGGTAAAGTAGGTTTTAAAAGTACACAATTAAAGCAATAATACTTTTTTTTTTCAATAATTGTACTTGGAGAAGTTTCTATTTATATCAACGATATTATAAGCATAACGATAATTAATTTTTCATTCAAACGCATGGTATTTCAGGCGATATTTTGAATTTTGAACATTCACTCTCTTTTCCATTTTCGAAACCATTGTCTTGAGAACGATTAATCAACAATAACAGTGTTCGAATCGACATGACTTCACCAGTAATTTTGGTACACACTTAACTTTCACACCACCAGGAAGAGGAATTGTCTCCTTTCTCGCTTCACTCAGTCATCTCAATTATCATATTCTGACACTTATGACAACACCACCCCTTATTTAGGCAACATATGAGCAGTTACACAGACAGGGGCGGATTTAGGATTTTGGAGGGGGAGGGGGGGGGGTGAGATGCAAAGCAAATAAAGGGTGCATCATATACTTTTAAATTGAGGTCTACTGTATATGTCTCTACATATTTACACCAAAGCAAACACAATGCAAACCGTTCTGCTAAACCAGTTTAATTTGTCTTTACGATCTTAAAAAAAATTGGCTAATCGTAACATTTATTTTTCGCAGGGAGGAGGCGGGGAGCCGAAATCGGGACATGTGAGGGAATGGGAGCGATCGCCCCCCCCCCCCCCCCTCTTCCACTAAATCCGCCACTGTTCACAGATCCGCCACTCTACACAGATCGGCCACGGACCCCCCCCCCCCCCCAAGTGAAATATTTACAACTTGAAGGGAGTTATAGATTTGTTAGGCCGTACAAGAAAATAACGTTCGGGTTTTCATTCTTCTCTGAAAGTGAAAAGCATCACCATGATCACAGTGAAATACCTCACAACAACATGTTTGATATTGCAAGGATTTCAAGCTGTTGCTATGAACGGAAAGGACTCCAGTAAGTTTTTGGTTATCATGTTTGAATGGATATGTACAGTATATACATTGTGAGTTAAATAAATGTGCCAACATCTTGTATGAATGTTTGTATACAAGTATTTGAACCAACACGCACTGTTTGGTCAACACACGTTTATTACGTAGCAGTATATTTTCGTCCTATTGCCACTATCATGCCCTCTACTGGTACATGGTAACTTTATGCAGTTACAGGTACATCTTGTAACAATGGAAAAGCAAACACAACATGTCTAAGTAACGAGTTGATCCTCTTGAACTCGGCGACATATGGCTTCATGAAGAACAACACGTGTGGTATACCGTACCGGACCAGTCACCTTGGAGGCTGTAGTGATGACGTGACACGTCCGGTGGAGAGGGTCTGTACAGGGAGACACACGTGCCTCTACACACCACCTCTAGAGAGTAAAGCGTGTGGACCAAATACTGTTGGCTTGTACCTGCAAGTCGATTACAAGTGCTTCCCAGGTATGATAACTATCAGTAGACATAATTTCAATAATATTTTACAGCCACTTTTACCAGGTAGATAATCGTTTGGCGTTTTAATATTTTTAACATTTTAATTTTAGTGGTTGTCCAATTATGCAACCCACATTTAAAATCGAGTTTATTCAATAACATTAGCATTTGTACAAATACCATGAAGATCTGCTGGTGGAGAATTGTACCGTGAGGACGGAGGCTGGGAAGGAGCTGTTGGTGGCTCCTGGAGGCCGGTGCCGGGGTGCTCAAGGTCCGCTCACGGTAGAGGGGGAGGACGGGCAACGAATCCAGCTTGACATGCTGGATCTCTACTGGGGAGACCGTAATCCAGCCACGTGTGAGAAGTACTTTACAGTGGACGAGGAGGGACGGCAGGAAGACGTGTGTGGGAGTTCAGTACGGGAGAGTGAAGTGTACACATCTGACACCAACCGGATTGACATCACACTGACAGAGTCTGACGACGTCAAGTTCATTCTCAAGATAAAAGGTGGCTTGACCTCTATATCTTTACCAATGTTGTAATATTTGTTTTTCATTCGGCACTTACGACTTCACATGCGGCTACACAAGTGTTTGTATCTATTACAACAGTTGGATGTCCTCGCTACAATGCGCCCGAGGGATATAACGTTGCGCTTCTTCTTGGTGATACTGTAGTTGTCAGTTGCCCGCATGATGGTCAGAGATGGACACTACACTGTGAAAACAACGCTTGGATCGGCGATTTGGGGGAATGCAAAAGTAACTATCGGCGTATCATATGCTCATCTAAGCCTGAGTACTATAATAGTAGTATAGTACTGGTATATCAAATTAAATGTTCCAAACCATACAGAAAGTATAATTTGGATTTCTTAGGGAATAACTCCTTGCTGTATGTGATACTGGGGTGTTGTTGCGTGGTATTACTGGTCATAATCGCCGTCTTCGTCGCTGTGTTCTTTCTCAGACGATCCAAGTAAGTATTTTTACACACTCAAACATCGATATACACTTACATTGATTCCTCCGTCCGGATTACATAGATATACGCTCACATCCTTCGTGTCCGCAGGCAGAACCATGTCGTGACGACAACCGAGCCCCAGACCACCCCGGGATCACAGGACTCAATGGGCCAGAGCCGCGAGACGATAGCCGTGTACAAGGACCCCAGCACCTACTCCTTAGCGTGTGGCAACTCTCACACGACGACCTACTACACGGTGCAAGAGGTGGACCTCGCGCCGCCGCCCTACCCGACCAAGGTCTGGGGTGACACCCTTTACGACGGCGCCCTCGCCAACCCAGACACGCTGCCCCACCCTCGCCAATCCATGCTTCAGCCGGGTAATCGCGTCAGTGTCCTCAGCGACCTCAGCCTACCGCCAATGCCCGAGGAGCTCCACATGTGAACGGCGTCGTGGGGACATCGTACGATGCCCGCAACGAAACGAGCACATTACGTTTGGTTCATCATTCCAAAGTGCTGGCGTTGTGATATAAGGTACATGTTATAGAAATTTTTTGGTACTATACTATCTATAGTATTGTAGTTCTGTTTCAAAATTTAAACAACTATTATCGCAACATTTGATGAAAAAAAAGTTTTCTCGTGTGAGCAATGTTTAGGGTCCGATATTAGCGTAACAGGATGAGATGAATATGGAAGGAAAAATCTGGTAACATGGTGAAAACCCACTTGCCCGATCTGGCGATAACAATCATCAGTGGGGTAAGGTGTTGTCGGAGCCCGTTCAAGTGTCTAATGGTGTAAAACGAGGTGGAATCCTGTCTCCCTTATTATTTTAATGTTTGTATGAACGAACTTAGTATCAAACTATCTAATTCTAGAGTTGGATGTAATGTCTCAGGTATCTTCATGAGTCATTTCCTGTATGCGGATGATATGTTCATTGTAGCTCCTAGCGCTAAAGCTCTTCAACGTCTGCTGGACACTTGTGTAGAATTTGCAGCTGATCACAACATAATATATAATGAAAAAAATCCATGTGTATGTACATCAAATCTTCCAAATTGAGCCTTCGAACACTTCCATCTTTATATATGGGAACTAGTACTTTACAATATGTTAACACATACAACATCTTGGTGCCATGATTGCTGCAAATTTTTGTGATGACCATGATATTTCTCGGGCTGTAAGAGGTCTATATTCAAGGTTAAACATGCTTATACGAAGATTCTATCATTGTTCGCCCCAAGTTGAACAGTTTTTGTTCAAAACATATTGTACAAACTTCTATGCTATTCATCTTTGGTAGTCCTCCTCTGCCTCATCTATGAACAAACTCCGGGTTGCCTTCAACGAGAGCTTCAGACATTTCATGGGTTATGGATCCCGTTGTAGTGCCAGTAGAATGTTTGCTGACAACAATATTGATTCTTTTAGTACATTGAAGCGAAAGTATACTCGATGTTTATAAACAGATTAAGAGTCTCCACTAATACAATTATACAGTGCCTGCTATCATATTTTCAATATGTACCATTATCTTCTACCAGAGAATGGAGTGTGTCTATTTATGCACACCATTCACTCGGTAACTTGTCACTGTGAATTTAATAATTATGTCTTTTTATATGTTTTTATACACTTATATGTTGTTATTTTTATATGGACTGCGAGTCAGAAATAAAATTAATAATAAAAATAAAAGTTATCGCAATTTAACTCCAACTAGCATACTTCAACTATAAATCAACCGACAATCTTCTACTAAATTTCATACTTATATTGAGAAAATTGAAAAGTTGACAATCTACCCCAAAATAATGTTAGCCCCATTTTGCTAAATTTTTGAGTCAGTACAAGATTAGTGAGCAGGCAGTTCGTACAATAACAAAGCAGACAACATGTCATGTACATGGACCCAAGATAAAATAATGTATTCTGACAATTGGATGATAAATTGAGATGTTCCTCATTCACATCTGTTACACGAGAATAATTGATTTTAAGATATGATAATCCAGATAATATTATCACCAGACCATATATTGATAAACACGAGTTGTATATACTTGTCAAATACTGATTATTATGAGTATTTAAAGCAGCTGCCTTCGAATGTATGCAATATTTTTTCAAAACTAAATTTCAATTCAAATAATCTAATATGATATAACAAAACATATGTACATTGATTTTGACGATTACAGCCCGTCTGAGTCGTTTTTCCATCCGTTTTAATACACATTTAATGCCAGGTTTGTATATAAACAAACGAGATGTATCCATCAAGCCCGAATGTAAACAAATGTCCAAATTGCCCTTAAAAGTCCAAATCGAGCACATTTTCCAGTTTGTATCTGCATATATGGTGTAGTTTTGAGAAAATAATCAGTGATATACCATGGTGTACGTGGAATTGTCAGTCCATTTTGCACTTTTATGCTTTGTTTACATCTGCGTGTGGTGGATACAGTTCCTGTATTGACGCGTGAACTGCCTGCTCAAATAAGCAAAATTCCCCCCAAAAGATTGGTTGTATCCATAAATTTTGATGTGAGTACGTCACATTCAGTGAATTTCACATGTTTATTATGAAATGTAGTTTTCAGAAAATATTGTCTGTTTTTGAAGACAGCTGCTTTAACTAGGCGTCAGTTTTCGTTGAGGTGCCAACAATGCACAATTATACTCACAACGTGATAAAATTGAATATGGCAGACTTCCCGGTGATGTATAATTGTTGCACGTGCATTTATTTTCACTTATCATGCCCTAACATTCCAATATAATTTTCATAATTTACGATCAAATAACCATTGCTGGTCATGTGGATCGAATTCCATATTTAAAGTGTGACTTCATGTGTCCCCCGTTTGTCTCGATATGGTTTGGCAGTGGTCTTTCTACAATAAACTCAGAAGCTCCGATGCCGCATCGGAGTTTATGAGCACATGCAGCACTTCCAAAGTACAGGAATACCAAAAATTGGCCAAAGAGCTTGGAAATGTTAATACCGGGGAATATTAACCACAACTTTTTTCAACCAAATTGTCGTTTTCAGCTTTATTCATCAAATTGAAAGTTTATCTGTAAATTCACCTTAATATATGACTTCCCATTTGAATGTGCCAATATTTGAGCTCTATCTTGAAATGTTCTAGGAATTTAATCCATACAGATATCATTAAGAAGGCAAGAGTGGATACAAAATTCTAAGTACTAAGTAAAGAAAAATGTTCAATCGCGAAACATTTTTTGTCGCTGGAAATGGCTCAAAACCATTGGGGACGAAGTTGATTGAAGACAGAATATTTTGTGCTAACCCGTTGAAAAACTTAAATGGCCACCACACATAGACCGGCGATTCAAGGGCAACCAAACTTATACACATCACAAAGGTCAAAAAAATTCAATGACGAAACACTTTTTTTTCGCTGGAAATGGCTCAAAATGATTGGGGATTTTTTTCTTTTGCTGACCAGTCGAAAAACTAAATTAGCCGCCACACATCGACTGGCGATTCAAGGGTAACGTCACGTCACAAATGTCCAAATGTGGAGTCTTATGCATCAATAAAATATATATTTATTATCAGACAAATTTTGTGAAAAAGGTCGTCAAAATAAAATAAAAAAAATGAGCGTTTTTCGCCGAAAACAGCCGCCATTTTGGAAAAAAAATATACCCCCCTTTGAATATTTTTTAGATATTTCCTAGCGAAAGCTCAGAGAAATTCGTAAACTTCAAAACTTAAAAGACGACGGACAGTTAACTTAAAAGACGATGGACAGACGAAGGTCTACTAACCTGAAAATTTAATACATCTGATCAATATAAAATCGTTTGATAGATGATATATCATCGAGAAATATTTACATTTTAGATTCAATCATTTTCTATGCTCGTAGTTATATTAATGTGTTGTAAGCAGAATAATACATAGCTGATTTCATAACGGAACGATTGTCAGGCCATATTGCAATTAGCGAACATAGCTGTATAATTAATATACACATCATCCCAGGCGGTGTCTCAATTTTTCCGTTGAAACATCATAATTATTCGACACGGTTGTAAGAGGGAATTCTGTCCAGACCTTATATTTTATATTTCGTCTTCTTGTTATCAAATGGACTTATCCATATTATGCTATAATTTATGCAATATACAATATTATCCACACAACGTTACTTTCTTTAAAATGTCACAATATGTCCTCGCTCCCATGTCGTAATACGTAACGTCATGTATCCACACTTTGAAACACACAATTGTGTCGGGTGTCTGAATCCATCCGGTATAATTGCAAATATTGATTATATATTATCGTATAATTTTTTTTTGGGGGGGGGGGGGGTGGGGATTTGCAACTATTGAGTAATTGACGTTCTACACTAACTTTGATGAGTAAATGAGTAAGAAGTTAATTTGTTTAAGCTGCGTTGGTAGATCGTTAGTATGAAATAAATTGTAAACAACATGTTTGTCAGAGGATTATTCTGGAATTTCACCGTCCATCTCCTCATCCGATACTGTAGCGTCTGTGATGGTCTGATGGCGATTTATATATTTATTGTATTCAGTTTGTTTTCACTTTCCTACTCAATGTGACCGGTCTCACTAATCTTGTGAATCCGTCCATGTATTCAGGATAAAAATATCAGTTTAGCTGAATGTCAGCAGTTGTTTGTGCGATAGTTTTCTTTTCTCAGAGTTTGTCTTGTATTTTGTTTATTCAATAATCACACATCCAAATAAAATATTTTTGTTTCCTTGATTGAGTTGTTCCGTGAATTCACTGGAAATCCATTTCAGCTATAAACCGAAAACCAACACAATATATTTACTAAGAAATGTTAGTATTGGTTGCTGACTTCATGCAAGTCATATCTTTAGGTGGTTTCGCTAAAAAAATATAGATTTATTAAAGTGAACTTCTGCCTGTTAGTGTAAACTCAAACAATCACCGAAGTGTTTTCTCTTGATTGCATGAATGAATATTGTGACGTTTAGTAGGTATGTATTGTTGTTTGTGTTTTTGTCTGCTCAAAAACCCTGCCTCTTGATCGTATAGACTTTGGTAACTCCCGCTCGTTGTGATTCGAGAGCCGTCACTAAAAGGTGCTTATTATATGCTTCATCACTCAGTAGCTTACCGGCTTACTTCAGGCAAGAATCAACTCAGACGTAAATAAATGAAGATTTATCAACATCCCATCATCAATGAAATTGTCGGTCACCAACGTGACGTACAGATATGAAGTTCAGACATGGAGCTACGGCGGCCCAATGCTGCCATTATTCATGCCTGAGTTAAAAGTAGTTTTGAAATCAGTTTCATAGTTAGTAAACATTTATTTTCAGTTATGAAACTAGTTTCTAGCAAGGCACAAACCCTTTACACCCGGCACAAACGTTTTTAGCAGGGTGCAAACCTTTCTAGCACGGCACAAACTGTATAACAGGGCATAAACCTTTATAACACGGCACAAACCTTTTTAACTTGGTGCAAACCTTTTTAGCACGGCACAAACCTTTTTAGCATGGCACAAACCTTTATAACACGGCACAAACCTTTATAGCAGGGCGCAAACCTTTTTAACATGGCACAAACCTTTATAGCAGGGCATAAACCTTTATAACACGGCACAAACCTTTTTAACTTGGCGCAAACCTTTTTAGCACAGCAAAAACCTTTTTAGCATGGCACAAACCTTTATAACACGGCACAAACCTTTATAGCAGGGCGCAAACCTTTTTAACATGGCGCAAACCTTTATAACAGGGCACAAACCTTTTTAACACGGCACACACCTTTATAGCAGGGCATAAACCTTTATAACATGGCACAAACCTTTTTAACATGGCACAAACCTTTATAACGGGGCGCAAACCTTATAACACGGCACAAACCTTTATAGCAGGGCACAAACCTTTTTAACACGGCACAAACCTTTACAGCAGGGCATAAACCTTTATAACACGGCACAAACCTTTTTAACATGGCACAAACCTTTATAACGGGGTGCAAACCTTTTCAACACGGCACAAACCTATATAGCAGGGCACAAACCTTTTCAAAAGGGCACAAACCTTTTTAGCATGGCACAAACCTTTATAACACGGCACAAACCTTTATAGCAGGGTGCAAAACTTTTTAACATAGCGCAAACCTTTATAACAGGGCACAAACCTTTTTAACACGGCACAAACCTTTATCGCAGGGCACAAACCTTTTTAACACGGCACAAACCTTTATAGCAGGGCATAAACCTTTATAACATGGCACAAACCTTTTTAACATGGCACAAACCTTTATAACGAGGCGCAAACCTTTTTAACACGGCACAAACCTTTATAGCAGGGCACAAACCTTTTTAACACGGCACAAGACTTTACAGCAGGGCATAAACCTTTATAACACGGCACAAACCTTTTTAACATGGCACAAACCTTTATAACGGGGTGCAAACCTTTTCAACACGGCACAAACCTTTATAGCAGGGCACAAACCTTTTTAACACGGCACAAACCTTTTTAGCATGGCACAAACCTTTATAACACGGCACAAAACTTTATAGCAGGGCGCAAACCTTTTTAACATGGCGCAAACCTTTATAACAGGGCACAAACCTTTTTAACACGGCACAAACCTTTATAGCAGGGCACAAACCTTTTTAACACGACACAAACCTTGAAAACAGGGCACAAACTTTTTTAGCACGCCACAAACCTTGATAGCAAAGCACAAACCTTTATGGCAGGGCGCAAACCTTTTTAACATGGCGCAAACCTTTATAACAAGGCACAAACCTTTTTAACACGGCACAAACCTTTATAGCAGGGCATAAACCTTTTTAACACAGCACAAACCATTATAACAAGGCACAAACCTTTATAACATGACAAAAACCTTTTTAACACGGCACAAACCTTTGTAGCATGGCACAAACCCCATGTTGTAAAGGTTTGTGCTGTGATAGATAGGTTTGTGTCATGCTAGAAACTAGTTTCATAACTGAAAAAACTTTACTAACTAGGAAACTAATTTCAAACCTACTCTGTTAAAAAGGTTTGTGCCCCGTTATAAAGATTTAGGTCCTGTTATAAAGGTTTGTGCTGTGTTTAAAAGGTTTGTGCCTCGTTTTAAAGGTTTATGCCCTGCTATAAAGGTTTGTGCCGTGTTAAAAAGGTTTGTGCCCTGCTATAAAGGTTTGTGTCGTGTTGAAAAGGTTTGTGCCTTGTTAAAAAGGTTTGTGCCATGTTAAAAAGGTTTGTGTCCTGTTATAAAGGTTTGTGCCGTGTTAAAAAGGTTTGTGCCCTGTTATAAAGGTTTGCGCCATGTTAAAAACGTTTGTGCACTGTTATAAAGGTTTGAGCCATGTTAAAAACGTTTGTGCCCTGTTATAAAGGTTTGTGCCCTGTTATAAAGGTTTGCACCCTGCTATAAAGGTTTATGCCCTGCTATAAAGGTTTGTGCCGTGTTAAAAAGGTTTGTGCCCTGCTATAAAGGTTTGTGCCGTGTTAAAAAGGTTTGTGCCCTGCTATAAAGGTTTGTGCCATGGTAAAAAGGTTTGTGCCCTGTTATAAAGATTTGTGCCGTGTTAAAAAGGTTTGTGCCCTGCTATAAAGGTTTGTGCCGTGTTATAAAGGTTTGTGCCCTGCTATAAAGGTTTGTGCCGTGTTAAAAAGGTTTGCGCCCCGTTATAAAGGTTTGCGCCATGTTAAAAAGGTTTGTGCCGTGTTATAAAGGTTTATGCCCTGTTATAAAGGTTTGTGTCGTGTTAAAAAGGTTTGTGCCCTGTTATAAAGGTTTGCGCCATGTTAAAAAGGTTTGCACCCTGCTATAAAGGTTTGTGCCGTGTTATAAAGGTTTGTGCCATGCTAAAAATGTTTGTGCCGTGCTAAAAAGGTTTGCGCCAAGTTAAAAAGGTTTGTGCCGTGTTATGAAGGTTTATGCCCTGCTATAAAGGTTTGTGCCGTGTTAAAAAGGTTTGTGCCCTGTTATAAAGGTTTGCGCCATGTTAAAAAGGTTTGCACCCTGCTATAAAGGTTTGTGCCGTGTTATAAAGGTTTGTGCCATGCTAAAAATGTTTGTGCCGTGCTAGAAAGGTTTGCGCCAAGTTAAAAAGGTTTGTGCCGTGTTATAAAGGTTTGTGCCATGCTAAAAAGGTTTGTGCCGTGCTATAAAGGTTTGCGCCAAGTTAAAAAGGTTTGTGCCGTGCTTTAAAGGTTTATGCCCTGCTATAAAGGTTTGTGCCACGTTAAGAAGGTTTGTGCCCTGCAATAAAGGTTTGTGCCGTGTTGAAAAGGTTTGCGCCCCGTTATAAAGGTTTGTGCCATGTTAAAAAGGTTTGTGCCGTGTTATAAAGGTTTATGCCGTGTTATAAAGGTTTGTGCCGTGCTAGAAAGGTTTGCGCCATGCTAGAAAGGTTTGCACCCAGCTAAAAACGTTTGTGCCGGGTGTAAAGGGTTTGTGCCTTGCTAGAAACTAGTTTCATAACTGAAAATAACTGTTTACTAACTATGAAACTGATTTCAAAACTACTCTTAACTCAGGCATGAATAATGGCAGCATTGGGCCGCCGTATGGAACACTGTATGATCACGTTAAAAATAACTAGTGCACGAGGGCACAACTAAAAAGAGTTCTTCGCCGAGGCTTCTCTCCGTCCCTTCCCGTTGAAGTTTCTCGTCCCGTTTAGTCGAATGGTTTCTCCAGGTAGTTAGTCGTAAATCCCGTTGACTCAAAGGCCCTGAAGAAGGAGTCGTCTGCACGGAGGTCGTCGAGTCCCTTGGCTGTGGCGGTGACGATCTCCCCACGGTCGATGTCGCTGTTGCAGTGCTCTCAGAGCGGCCGTCCGCTCTCCCTTTTATAGACAGGGTGGCTGCGCGCGCATCCTCGTCCACGAAGGTCTCTTCCGTGCTCGTCACCACGTGGAGACCACACATGCGCAAATGGGTCACATCCGGTAACGATTTTGTAAATAAACAAAAACACGTGGCTTCCGCACGGTCACGGTGAGGATACGCTTCGCCAATATCAGTGAGTAATGTATAGTATATGTGTGATTGGACGATGTGAAACTGAAATGTAAGTGATATATTCGTACTGCACTTGGAGAAATGTCCTGTGAGAACTGGCACACGAGGTAGTGGTTGACCAATATACTAGATAATTTCCAACAAACTGTCGATCTGTCGATCCATAATGAAATGTACAGTCATTTTTTGTTAGGCACATTGGTGGGACATTTGTGGGATTTTATCGCTAAGCCCCAAGTATCGCAGGGAATGCTGTACATCGTTCATCGTAAGGTAGGTTTAACATGGGGAGTGAATGTAACTCGAAATTGTGTCTTATGCCTTGGAGAAGGCTGCATCCGCGAACGGTTCTTCCGCGAAGGGTCCTCTTCCGCGAACGGTACTTCCGCAAACGGTACCTCCGCAAGTGGTGCTTCCGCGAACGGTTCTTCCGCGAACGTTGCCTCCGCCAGTAGTCTTCGGGGGTCAGGTGCTCGTTCCTAACGAACGGTTTGCGCGGACTGTTGTATGGTTTTTGTTACAATATCAATATCAAAGACATTTGATGTGAGCCAAATAACTCAAGCCATATTTTTTTCCCTGCATACTATAGTGTGGAGCTGAATGTAAATCATAAATATACTTTCACCATCCATCATACAACTCCGTAGCCTTTGGCTTGTGATTGGGTACTTATATATTATGTACTTGTCATACGCTTATTTCGTACGGTTGAGCCTGCTATGCGGGAAATATTTCAACCGAAAGATGGTATGGTATACAATTCGGATCTTGCCTGAATAATTGATTCTATTTATCTTGCTACATATTATGAAACATAAATAACACACAAGTAAGCGTCAGGAAATGTAGTAGAAAACTTGTGTCGCCTCTTTACAGTGCGTATCTCGATTCCAGTGAGGGGAATTTATTTGAGTCTGAACTTCTGCAAATATAGTCACGGCTAGGGTTCCCACTATTCTGCGGTTAACAAAATTCAGGACTTTCTAGACCCAAAATGGAACAATTTCCGGACCTTTTTCAGACCTGTATCAACTCGAAACCCCTACCGCTCCCACTCTCGCGTGGCCGAAAAAAAACTTATACACGGTAGCTCGTCAATATAAGTTTAATAAGTTATATAAATTTAGCTTGTACATTTATTAAGCTCTTATGTTCACAACAATACATACAGTACATACTTGACTTGCTCGACTCGTCAACTGCAACGACCGGTAAAAAAACCGCTTTGAATCATATTTCCGCATATCATTGTGCACCGTCTGTGCACCTTGTCATCCGTGCCGAGTATACTAGTAAGTCAATACAAAGACTGCAGTTTCTGTTTGTCCGGCCCTGTTATCTTACCGCAAGATTTGTTTTAAAAAATATCAGACTCAACAACCAGATTGAAACAATCACTAAAATATTTCCGTTAGTTTGCAGAACGGTTTCAAATTTATTCATGCCTGATAACCGCAAAATAATGCGAGTACCTAGATAGATTTCGCCGACCGGACAGCGGCTCTATGAGAATTCCTCGACTCCCACAGGGATGGCTTGTCCATCATCATCATTGTTTGAACAATAATACGAAAGATAACGTTCTTGAATGAGAACGTATTGCCGACCATTTAAATTGTGATAATTGTTGGGGAAAATATTTCGCACGTAGCGAATTCCTTCCTATTAACCGATTTTCACCAGTATACTAGCGGGCATGAAGTTTTGAAATGGGCACTTTATACTGCAGCAATTTAAAGGAAGCTTTAAAAACATGACATTTATTCATCAGAAAATCTGTGTTGGACATCTGTTTTCTCATGGGGCAGCTTTCAATGAAGATGTATGAATATCCGATCAATACATATCCCACTTTTCGAATTTTATTGAACATCCGTTATGAACCCATTAATTTAATATGCCAATCGAAGAAGAAAGACATTAATATAGGTCAGTGCTAATTACAAAATCAATAATAGTCTGGAATATATGAACTACATGCGGATGGTCCAAATGCAGTCAGAATAAAATGAAATTGTATCATCAACCAATTACCCCTGGTGGAAATTGAAGTTCCAATATGTTCAGCTATATCAATGTGGTTGTGTATTGCCTGGTGTTGTTCGCTCAAGCTTTCACAGGTGAGGTTAACATTATTACGACTGAAATGTTGCACTTTGTGTTCTGACCGGATATATTTTACACAACTTTCCAATTGAGGACTTTCCACAATCACGATTGCCATACACTTTCAGTTTAAGGTTTCGTTGGAAAATTCACGTACTCATTTCATATTTCAGTCTTCGAATATACAGCACGCGTGAGCCTCATACATGATTTCTAAAACATTTTTTTTAAAAAAATTAACATATTTTGTAGTATTTATATTTCGCTGAACGCTCGGAAAACAACCACGACAAAGAGTTTTTTTCAAAGAATCAGCCGATTGACTCAGAAACGCTTCCACCTCGTGACACAGCTTGTAGATAAAATGTCTTCCATGGGATTAGCCATGCATGGATCACAAATTAAATACATACCACACATCCCAAATATGGCGAAGATGGACAAAGTTAAATGTTGTAAATTATAAACAATCCAAATTCGAGGTGTGAGGATAAATCATCCAAATCAAGTGGTAAAGTTTTTATCCTTTGTGCTGATTCCTCAAGGTTCAAGGTTCAAGGTTCATTTATTCAACAGCATGTACACAGTATACATTAAAAAAAATGATTAATCAAAGTATGTTGCATGCTGTCCAGGTATTGCATAGCTTGCTTAGCTGTCTTCCTGCAATACCTGTAAATAAGTAAATAATATAATAAAACATACGGTGAGCAAGTAAGGGGAAAAGAACATACAAGTGGAGGAGATCCAACGATCATGATGTGACACCGGGACGGACGGAAGATGAGGTCAGGTCGGTAACCAGGGCCGGACCGAAAGAGGTATAGTATCGTGTCGAAAGTAAAATTATATAACTTCAAATTAATTTATTTGAGTATCGAAGCAGTCTCTGCAATGGATATTATCACAAAAAAAATTTGAGTTACGTATTGCTCGAGAAACCAATATTTCAGTTTAGTTTTTAATGCGTATTTCGATCTGCATGACATAATATTCAGGGTTGAAATCCGAGCATATTTGTTCCATATATTTGGATATGTGTAATTCGGTAGCTTGAGTGTGAAATTGGTTCTAGGTCTTCTTATATAGTATAAATCGTTCTGTCGTGTTATTCGAGTAGTTGTGTGTCCACCATGGAATATATTCTGAAATGATCGCGGAAGTTTATTTTCCTTATAATCAAACATAAATAATAGTATTTGCATCTCGTAAAGATCAGTTAGCTTCAATATTTCGTGATGTTTAAACAGTGGTTCAGTATGAGATCTATACGACTTTTTACTTATTATTCGAAGGGCACGTTTTTGTAAAGTTATCAGTTTATTGATATATGTAGAATTTCCCCATGCCAGTATGCCATATGAAAGGTAAGATTCAACTAACGTGTGATATATAGATTTAAGAATGTGACTTGGTAACATGTTTTTCACACGATTTATCATATATAGAGATTTTGAAACCTTTTTGCATATATAATTAATATGCGATTTCCAAGTTAAGTTTGGGTCAAGGCAAATACCAAGAAATTTATTGGAGTCTTCAGAAGTATGTTTTTGCATTTTATGTGAGTCGATTATAATAGGATGATCATCTAGTTTTATTTGGTTATTGTGAGGGGCAAACAGTGTATATTTGGTTTTTTCAGTATTCAGCTTTAGTTTGTTTGCTGATAACCAATCAGATATTTTGACTAATTCTTCATTAACAAAAGTTGATAATTCTTCAGCGTTATTGCTAGATGTAAATAGTGTAGTGTCGTCCGCAAATGACAATAAGTTTAATTTAGTACATGTATGTATATCATTAATATAGATTAAAAATAGAATAGGACCCAATATCGAACCTTGTAGTACACCATATGCTATTTGTTTCAGACTTGATTTTATATTATTTATATCACAATATTGTTGTCTATTTTCTAAATAGCTTCTAAACCAATCGTTACATTTTCCCCTGATACCATACATATGCAATTTATTTAGGAGTATATTGTGATTAACAGTGTCAAATGCTTTAGATAGATCGATGAATATGGATAAAGTTATGTCTTTATTTGGCCTGTCATACGCTTCAGAAACATGTTTAAGTAATTGTACTAAAGGGTGTATCGTTGAGTGGTGTTTTCTGAAGCCATATTGATGTTCATAAAGGAGGTTGAAATTGTCGAGGAATTTAATCAGACTTATAGACATTATTTTTTCAAGGATTTTAGAAAAACTGGGCAATAAACTGATAGGTCTGTAGTTATTAAAGCTATAATCACTTTTAGAATTGACAAAATTTATTCATTCTGTGGTAGCTTTATATTGTCTATAGAATGAGATATCGTACAAATTTGGGTCTGAAAATGTGTATTACGTGCCTAAATTGAGTTGCCAAATCAACATTCAAATCATTTTTTTCCTCAAAGCGGCCCGCCTTGCGAGCGATTTCTACACACAGTCTCATGACGTCATTGGTATTTGTCTAGATACTGTGGCAACCGGCAATGTAGGCAGGCCGATCATTCTCTATCCACTGTTTTCATGCACGATTGACGGCAATTTTCTGAGTATCTGTTGTCGAACTGTGCATATTTTCTATATATTCCTGACTCTCTCGAGATGTAGTTTCAAGTTTGCATGACAAATAAGAACGCTAAATTTGGCTGATTTTAAAATTGATTCCAACTTTAAGCTGCTGTTGATCACTTGATTTAAAGATTGGAACTACTCTGGCAATTTTTAAATTATCGGGGACAACACCATGTTCTAATGACTTATTGAATATGTGTGTGAGTGGTATCAGTATTTCAGGTCTAGACGATTTCATTATTTTATTAGATATTTCATCATAACCTGTACTTGTTTTATTTTTCAATTTATTGCATATCTCTATTATTTCAATCGGAGTGGTTGGTGTTCCGAACATTGTCTGGGTGTTAAATGCTTTTAGATAATCCGAGTAGTTCTTGTTTGGTGATTGTATGGATGCGTTTATGTTTTTACCTACGTTCACAAAATAATTATTAAAATATTCAGATAATAAGTTAGTAGAGTTAATTTCATTACCATTAATTTTCAAACTGTTTGGCAATATTGATTTTTTCTTATTTTTCTGCAAGACATTGTTGATGATTTCCCAGGTTTTCCTGATGTTATTTTTATTTTCCGTAAATAGATCTTCATAATAAGTATTTTTGCGTATTCGAGTTAGTTTGTTATATAAAGAAGAATATCTTTTGAATTTCATTATGTTGTATTCTGTTGGCTTCTTCAATTTCTTTTTCAATAGTTTATTTTTATTTAGCGAAGAAATTAAAAGACCATGTGTCATCCAGGGTTGTCGTTTGATACATTTGTTTGATAATTTTACTCTTTGCAGGGGGAAAATTCTTTCAAAAATAGATTTGTATTTACCAAGAAATGTATTATAAGCCTCATTAGGGTCATTTGTTTGGAGAACGTCATCAAAATCAGTTTCAGCTAATATTGATCTGAATTGTTGCATTTTGTTTTCATTTATAAATCTGGAATACATATAATCCTTAGAAATTTTACCGACGTGTTCCGATGAAATGTGGAAAACACCAAAGTGATCAGCTACCTCATCCGTTATGATAATTCCCGAAACAGTGTTTGTATCTGTGTTATTCGTGTAGATATGATCAATTAATGTTGCAGAATGATTAGTAATTCTAGTTGGTTTTGTTATTAAAGGCCTGAATCCCTGTGAGAACATCGTATCAACAAATGAGGTGATCCTATTATTTGAACGATACTTTAGTAAATCAATATTAAAATCACCAATTAACATCATTAATAATGTCATGTATATTACTCGTGCATATGTCTAGATCAGCTTTAGGAGCAGTATTTGGTCTATAAATGTTACCAATTATAATAGGCTTTTTCTTGGTACTTGTGGTTATTTCAACAAAAATTGTTTCAATTATATGTGGTATAAATACAGACAGGTCTTTTCTAATGTTGTATTTTAAATGTTCTTTTATATATAATCCTACCCCTCCCCTGCCATCATCTTGTGTATCGCGAGTAGCATATATTAATTCCGGGTAAAGTATATTTAATATTCTGAGGAACTTTGAATACTTCTGTTAATCCAATTATATCAAAATCCGAGTCAGTCGATTGTAGAGTAGCTAGTAAGTTTACTAAGGAATCAAAATGGGCATTTAAACTTTGGCAATTTATACCAAATAAGGAAATATTATGTCTTGTTTGTTTTTCTCTTTCGAGTTTATATTCTTGAGGATCATAATAAGAACAGGCATTAATCGTATCGTTAGTAACTGAGTCATCTCCGTCATCTAATTTTGATAGCAGATCATATTCACTTTCGGTGCGAACCTGGTCCAAGGTGACGTCACAATCCATGACGAGACGGTCCGCCAGGTCCGGGTGTCACAGCATGATGGCAGGAAAAATCTAAACTAAATACAAAAGTAAAAACAAAATTCAACAAAAAGATAAAAGATACAGGGGAGTACATTTCTTGTGTACTCAAACATCTTAGTAGGAGACCAACATAGTAATTCAATTATACAACCAGGCTATGGCATTTAAAATGCTATTTACATCGTTTAATATCAAAATAGGTATATTATATCTAATCAAATACCTTATATGAGGCGGGTTATAACAATTCAGTGCTGTACGTTAACGGTATATAAATGTTTCGATCCATGTATGTGTTACAGTTAAAAACCCCCCTTTGAATTGTGTCCACCCATTATGTTTGGCCACAGTCAACAAGAGCAAAAGATCTGAAATTAAACAGTTAACAAGCTACTTACAATTTATGAGTATTTGTCCTCTTCGTTTTATGCCTTACTGAGGCAATTGATTGGAACCATGTCACGTGTGGGCGCCAATGAACTCCTGGAGGACTGTGCCTCCAGCTGGTTGACTGTTTGTGAGATGGGTTGGTTGGATGCAACGTGCAGACTCGGCTCTGTGGCAGAAACCGACACGCAGTTCAGCAAACTATTTGTCTCCTGAATCAGAGTACCGAAAACAATTAATGCGACGTAAACAAGCACCAGGGAATCAGATGAAAAAACTCAATAGAACGATAGAGATGACCATTTGGACGATAAAGACAAACCAAAGTTCGAGAGCTTCCAGCTCTTGAGCGATGAGGAAGGAGGCATGACCACAGGTAAATCCACACATACGAGCGAGTGTGCCAGAACATCCATGCCAAGCCCGGGACATCTCCTCTGGTGTTCGACACTGTGGGAGCAGGTGATAGTCAGTCGTGTCTGCGCAGGTCGGACGTCGACGATGGGCGCAGTAACGCCAAGGCGGATGATCCAATGAGTCGAGCAAACGTGGCGGTCAGAGGAACACAATGACAATTGGCATTATTCCTGGGAGAGATGGGTAGCTATTCTCCAGCGCAATATGAGTTGTCTGGTCAAACACAGATGGCCCGATTTCTCATCTCTGGGTTAACCCAGGTAGGTGAAGTCCAAAACCCAGGGTTAACCCTGGGTGAGCTAACACAGGGATAACCCTGACCCGTGGGCGTGGGTCAGGTCTGTTTCCCATGTCAAGGCTAGGTCTAGGTTACCTAACCTAAGGCTAACGCGCGGTTAATCTGTGGTTTTGTTGTATGTTTGGCTCGGCAACCTAGTGCGTGCAGTCTAAGA
Source organism: Terebella lapidaria (assembly GCA_949152475.1). Lineage (NCBI taxonomy): Eukaryota > Metazoa > Annelida > Polychaeta > Terebellida > Terebellidae > Terebella > Terebella lapidaria. The sequence goes on from OX424560.1 coordinate 33,671,044, forward strand.
TAAGCTCCGAATAAAATTGAGAACATGCTGCACTGAGATAAAAATTAAATCAACTCAGTCTTGCACACACAAACAACTCATCTCATCTCAGTATGGCTGCGCGTACATCAATTTTGGGGTCTTAAATAGCTCATTATTCTGATCTGATCGTAATGCTCGAGACTTTCATACAATGTCATATCGTCTGTCAGCTCAAGCGGTAGCGCTGGATAAGCCCATGTTATCATACGGTATCATCCGAGATAGACGATTTCTGAATGGACGATCCGAAATGGACGATTCCTGCTTCGACGATAATTTTGAATTCATTTGTATACCCAGGCGTATTTGTGAGATTGGTGCTAGTTCCGCTCATTCAATAGTATATGTCATTTCATATACTCCATCTACATTTTATCATGTATGCCTATGTCAGCATAAATATCTCAAGTTAACCAATTGGCAACGGAGCCGTATCTTCGCTCTTATGCATGTCATCGCCCTTATCATATAGACCAACCAATAATGATAATATCGGCGAGTACCTATTGTTAAGTGGCGAGCAGATCGTCTTGTCAGATCGAACGCTGATCGCTCAATACATTGATGAGCACGTTACAAATACAGTTTGCAAGAAAGGGCTTCGTCGTAAGCGAGATGAGCAGACCTCATTGTTTGATACGACTTCATGAAATGTGTGGATTTTTTTTTATCGTTGAATAGATAAATTATTCAATAACACTTCAAAAATAAATATCATTTTTATCATTAAATCTTAGCCTAACAACTACAACTACAGCCATTTCACAAAAAACAACATGAAAAAAGTTTGGCAAGGTATGCGTATGATGAGTGGCTACTCGAATGATAGCACAAAATGCAGTACAATCCCAAATATGACAACTGGTTATGCAAATGATCTCAACTCATTTTATAATCGCTTTGATGTACATGGTTTTTCTACCGAAGTGAATGAGCTTCGAACCCAGAGTGAGTTAGACGATGATTGGAGCCTTACAGTATCTGAACAGGAGGTTCAACAACAATTCTCTCGACAAAATCCATTAAAGGCGGCAGGGCCGGATCACATATCCAGTCGAGTACTTAAGGCATGTTCTTATCAACTCTCATATATATATAGTGTCATTTTTAACATGTGTATCAATTTACGGGTCATTCCGACGGTATGGAAACGATCATGTATTGTCCCCGTACCTAAAAAACCAGTGATCTCTTGCCTGAATGACCTGAGGCCAGTAGCTTTAACTTCTATCATAATGAAAGTAGCTGAACGCATCGTATTGAAACAGTTCAAAATAATAGTAGATTCATATCTTGACCCCTTGCAGTTTGCATATCGAAATAACCGTAATACTGAAGATCCTCTTTTGGTTGTGTTGAATAAACTTTACAGTCACCTTGAGGGAGCGAAGTATGGGAATTCTGCAAGGGTGATGTTTTTCGATTTCTCATCGGCGTTCAATACAATCCAACCACATATATTAGTAAACAAACTGATGAACATGCATGTTCCCAAAGGCCTAGCATTATGGGTTTTAGATTACCTAACGCAACGCTCACAATACGTCAGACTGGGTAGTGATGTAACTTCAGACATAATAATTTCAAGTACCGGTGCACCGCAAGGAACAGTACTAGCGCCGTTCCTATTCACATTATACACATATGACTGTCGCTCGTCTAATTCCTCTTGTCCTTTAATTAAATTTGCCGACGACACCGCCATGATTCGTCTTATTGAAAAAGATAACTATGATTCGTACATCGCTGAGCTTGATGTATTTGTTAGCTATTGTGATCGTAACTACCTAGAACTGAATGTCAGTAAAACTAAGGAAATGTTGTTTGATTTTCGCAAACTGGGTATTGTTCCACATGCACCAATGATCAAAAACGCTTACGTTGAACGTGTATCCCACTACAAATACCTTGGAGTGATTATTGATAAAGATCTTTCATGGGTTGGTAATGTTGAACACATCATGAAGAAGTTAAACACCAGAATGTATTGTATGCGAAAACTCTATTCATTTCATGTGAACCACAATATTTTGTCTTTGTACTACCATTCTATTATCTACAGTGTGTGGAAATACTGTCTTGTAACATGGGCCGGGAATGCAAACCAGAAAGATAAGGACAAAATCAATAAGCTTATTTGTAGAGTTGGACGGATGATTGGTTGTGAACTAGAAGATGTTAACTGTGTGTATCAAAATCAAGTACAACAAAAGCTAAAAGCGATATGTAGTGACCCCAGCCACCCCTTGAACCCAGATTTTTCAGAGCGCATCATCCCACGAAGTGGTAGGCTCAGAGTCCCAAAATACATAACTACCACACGGTACCCTAGGTCATTTGTACCGCAGGCAATCAAAGCCCATAACAATAACTTCGCACGGTAGTATGTACAACATTATACCATGTACTATGTAATACAATTTCTATGTATGTGTATGTGTGATCATGTATGATTGTGAACGAGCATTGTAGTTTCCGATTGGAGTAATAAAGTTATACTTACTTACTTACTTACTTACTTACATCTCGTATGACGTTTAGTACAACCGTTGAAGTTACTTGTTACTATGGCTCACCATAGGTAAAGAATGATATTTCCCCACGAAATGACAATAATTTTCTGAAAATGTGGAAAGTTATTCATGACAAAGCATGTCAATAAAAAACATTTTTATTTCTAGGACAAACAAAATAGCTTATATGCAAAACAAATTCACAATCGTCTAACGGGGAATCGTCCATTCAGACATGTGAACACTTGAATCGTCCATCCAGGAATGGTCTAAGCAGAGTGAAATCCACCAAACACGTTCATTCGGTGTCGAAACAGATCTCTCCCGCCTCAGTGTGTCTCCATGTAAAATGTATCGATAATGCAACAAGAAACACCTCCATAAACCTACTGTATACCAGGGTTAGGAAAACAATACAAGTTAGCCCAGGGTTACACCTGGGTTACACAAATCCACAGATGAGAAATCCATGTTGTGGGTTACCTTGGGGTTAACACCGTGGGCCCAAGTACCGTACACTGCTCCTTAATACTACTCGTCCACTGAAAACATACCACTTAATCCGTTTCGCACCTTTTTAATCCTTATTGAATATAGAGGAAGACGCAGGATATGATACTTGGGCCACACCGTGTTACCCATGGGTTACGAAACCCAGGGATAACCGAGGGATAACTCGGACATTAGAAATGCAATATGACGGTGACCTACAGGTTATCCCAGGGTTAACCTCGGGTTATGAAAACCCAGGGGTAACCCTGAGATGAGAAATTGTGCCATCTTGTGTTTTGTTTTTTGGTGGATTATTTCCCATGAACAGTTGCAATCACTCACTCCGTGAGCAATGGCTTCGACGCAGGAAAGTTCCTGAGCATCAAACAATGACCGGTCGACACCTGGCTGATGCTAGACTTCGAGCCGCCCCCAAACACAGAGAAACGCGAAGAAAGATTGAATATAGGACTCGGAGAATGGTGGCGTCACGGTTTGGCTGAGACGAGGAGTGACCATCTCTAATCCTTCTCACTGGGACGCCACCCACACCCTGTGGCCAGGACGCCTAAAGGTGGATTCACACTATAACGTTTGGGCCGAGGTTTACCAATGTATTGGCAAACGTTGTTGAGAGTTGATGAAAGTCGGTGTACGCTGGTGAACGCTTGGGAAATTAAAGTTCGTCGGAAATTTTGAATATGTTGAAAAATTCTCGACGTTTGGGAAAGTACGTTATTGAAAGTTATGCAACGCTATGAAACGCTCACGTAAGTTGTGCTAAGTTACACTAAGCTTAGCCTAAGTTGGCCCGCGTTGAAGAACGCTGGTGATAGAACTGTCAATGGTGAACGTATGTCAAACGGAGCTTATCGTTCATGAACGTGATTGTAACGTAAGGGCTGGCGTAGACAAACTTGTACAGACGTGCCACCAACTCAGCTTAACTTTTGCCAATTTAGCACAATGGAGGCCAACTTTGCACAACGTTATCGAACTTTTATAAACTTTTGCGAACGAACTGAGGACGTTCTATAACGTTTGTCGACGGTAACACAGACGCGAATCAAAGGTTGGCCCAGCTTTCGTAGTATAAGTTTGTAAATTTTCCCCTTATCCTTCTTGGAAGACTCTTCAGATGAGGGAGGTGTCACGGATGGTGGTGAGTTTGACAGCGACCTGTCCCTCGATGGACCTGCTTCACCAACAACAGTATCAGCAACAACAGTAGGAGCAGCCGGCATTGATTCTATGTGAGGAGGGGCACGCTCCTTGGCCACACATTTTTCAGCGATCTTACATTTTCGACCTTTTGCAGGCATGTCGTAGAGTTCAGGATCAGAGCGTCACTATGTTGCACTTGGAAAAGCTGCTCGATTGATGGCTATCCGCCCGAAAAGGCTGTCATTTTATATGATCGTTGTATAACGTTGAGCTCCGTTGATATGCGCTCAGCAAGTGTTGAGCTAAGTTCTGCTCAGTTGGCCTACGCTGGACAACGATCCACCAACGCTAGACTAAAGGCCAAAACCCACCGCCGCCGACCGTCCGTTTTTATCGCTGACGGCATCCGTATTTCTCGAGGGTCCGTCAACGCACATGATAGAACCCATGTTGTCAATTGAGAATACTTACACTGACTGCGTGCGTACACTACATCAACGCACAACATAGAACATGTTCTATATTTTGCGCTTGTCGTAGCGTATTTCAGAACATACATACATGTATATCATGGCCATAGAATCATCATAGAACAGAGGTTGATTTTAGAGATAGACTCTACGGAAATTCAATATCCGGTACAAACGTACTAACGCTAAAATGCGTTACTAAATACTAAATTTTGCTAAATTTTCCCTGAATTATTTCGGTTCATTTAGTGATTGAAAGCACGAGCATCCGCTAAAACACTTAGCATGTAAGGTTATCGTTGTAATTATTATTTTTTCTCCGAACGGGTAGAAGTATGGGTAGAAGTATATTTTTCCGAACGGGTAGAGTATGTTTGGCGTCTTGCTTGCCTTTTCCGTGCAAGCATCAACAGATACAAGCCAACAAAGCGTCAACTCCTGTTGCCATGTCTTTCTTCAGGATGGCCTTCATCCGTATCATGATGATATTGATGGATAAGCATACGGACTTGATAAATCGTACATATTTCGAGAACAGAGCAATAGTCTCAGCATACGTACCGCACGTTTCAACCTTCAGAAAAATGGTTGTACTCAGTGAGTGCACAAAAAACGCAAGGTTTGATAATCTGACGCACGGACGCACGCAATGAAAACGGACTGTCGGCGGCGGTGGGGTTTGGCCTTCAGTTAGCAAAAGATCGCATTCGTTCATGTAAAGTTCATGCTACGCTGCCATACGCTCGCTAACGTTACCAAACGTTCACCAACGCTCGCCAACGCTGTACTCCAAACGTTCACTATGTGAACCAAATTTTTTCTTCCTCTGAACGTATTTTCACCAACGTTTGGTCTCGTTTTGGTAACTTTTCAAAACGCTGGCAAACGTTGGCCCAAACGCTATAGTGTGAATCCACCTTAAGTAGATTGTTAGTAACCCGTGAAGTACCATAGCACACTTTTATCGTCATATGCATACTGTATACATGTACAAACACATTATTCATAGTGTATTGAAGTTATATTGAGATTACGTTCACCAATCTGAGTTATCATAATACACGCCAAGATTTTGGCAGCATAGGAAATGAAATTGTCAATATCATAGTCAACACTATCTTCTGTACAGAGACGATTGAAAGAAAATTTGAGAGGGACAATTATTGTGGATTTAGTACCTCAAACGATCGTACTTATTCGCGTTATTTCATAATTTTCCACCTCACAGCTTGTCAACAGATATGATCCACACATTGAATGCCTAGTTTCCTTGGTGTCCCCTTCGGAGGAAACAGTTTGCGATAACGATAGTTTTTGAGACGGAATGTGATCGCAGCGCCTCCCTTTGATCGAGTCACGAGTGGACAAATTCCCTGGACAGGGTTCATTTGAAGCAGCGTGGCGTGGAGATGGTCCTCTGGATATCATATCGAGTGAAGATGATCCCTTGGGAGCAACATGGCGTGGAGAAGTTCCATGGACGGTCAAATCACATGGAGACAGTTCCTTGTGAACAGCTTTGCTTGGAGACGGCCTCTGTACGGCTCTCTTTGGATAGAGTACAAGACATGTGAAACCTTCATCCGTGTGTTGTCTCTGAACGTCGATGCTGGGGTCCAAGTAGAGTTCAGCCAGGTGCAATGGTTGGCCGGGGCTTTGTTTGAGGGTGACGCTAGGTGCCCTAGACATCGACCTGCCAGGGAAGCTCTCGCACAGGAAGTCTCCGGCTCTCGTTGTGGCATACGGGGAAACGTCAGGCTGTCGGTCGAACCACTTTTGTCTGGTTTTCGGCAGCGGGAGACGACGTAACTTCCTGGAAATAGGTTCATTGTCATGTCAATTGCCTGTATGGTTACCCTATAATGTACCATGTATAATACAGATTAACTATTCAGAAACTACTCACCGATCTTTCATGTACTTGACACTGACTAGAATCAAAATTATCAGCAGAATCGATGCTAATCCAGTTACAATGGCACTCCACCAAATGAATGTTGCATCCGTATCTGATGTTGAAATCATTCATATAAGGAATCCAGCAGCGATAGTAAAATATTATCTAATATTTCGGGTTACAATAACTGTAGAAGGAATGAAACATTTCATCTATGGTTGATAGTTGGCCCGGATATTGTTTACAAAACCTACCACAGCAAACTGGCCCCTTTCCTTTCCAAACGTTTGCCTCACAAGTCATTTGCCAGGTGTCGCCACCGGGATCGCAGGAGAGAGTGATCTCATTACCAGCAGAAGACACGATACGCGATCCCTTTGGAAGGCCTGATGTTGGACAACCTAGAACTGTACACACCAATTCCAATTAGCGTGAATGGCGACCACACGAAATAATAGCATAGGCAGTCGGATGTCGAGATCAGTATCGTCTGTCTTTCACTCACAATGAATCCAGCTCATTGTATTTTCCGACACTGTAATTATAAAAAATATTTACATTTTGTTACTTACATTCGTAATGCAAGAAGAATGTGCGACGTTGTAAATGCCACACAGTGATGTCCACTTTGCTGGTTTTAGAAGTGTACACTGTTGACCACGTCGATGTGCCCCGACACACCTCTCGACTGGAAGTCTCCCCAGTCTAGACCACTTCGAACAGACTCTGACAAGGTTCCATAGACTGTGCTCCTTGGAGCGGAGACATGTCGTCGACTACTAGACGAATGGTCTGTCCTATCTCTCCTTTTATCCTGATAGGCTTCATTTTTGATCCGCAATGTGTGGTGGACAGCGAGAGACATCCTTCGTGGTTTGTTTTAACATCAAATTTCTCAAGACATGAATCGTGCTGTGGATCTGAAACGAATTTTCAGTTGTACATCTACCACAGTAATAATTTCGCTAGCAATGAAACCTTTGAAAAAATGAAGAAGACATTTTTTGCAAATTAATCAACCATGATAATGAGTTGACCGGTATTACTCGGTCGACGATGCGCCACGAACTCGTACGAATGCAAGTATAAATCTATTACCACGAATACAATTCGATTTTGATGATGACAATAGCAATCTAATTTTGGAATAGAAACAGAGCCAAAAGTTATTGTACTTACTCGTACAATTCCCTCCATCTGAAACACGAACAAACAATGTCGTAGGAAGAAGTATTATCATCAACAGATATGAAAACATAATGCAGCACTCTCACAATCGTCTCGCATGATTTACTGAAGCCACATGGTCGATATGAATATGCTCCATAATTTAAATGATGGATGGCTTTGAAAGTTATTTGCAGAAGGATACAATTGCAATAAACTATTTCTGTTCTCCTGTGTCATTATTGTAATGAAGCATGATTTATAACTCGTTATTACGAAATTAAGTCGGTTACCCTTGTTACATCTCTGAGGTTATGACGCGGAACTACGCTATAGTTAGGTATATGAGTACAACAATATCATGATATACAAACAAAAATTCGATAGAATGTACATGCAAATGAATGAACTTCCTCAATGCTGAATGTCCAGTTTCAATTTCTTACAAATAGTTAAAATGAGTTTACATATTGGGGACTATCAACCAATTCATTTAACAAATGTTGGAGTTCCTGTAACAGTAGGAAATGTCCGTACAGATATAGCAGCATTACTATTTGTTTCATGTGGGAGCATACACTGCCAGGTCTGAAATTTATCTTATCAACTTATTGAAGTTGAAACCAATTTTATGATCAGCCAAATTTAGCTTTTTTGTTTAACACGCAAACTTGAAAGTACATCTCGAGATAGTCAGGAATATATAGGAAATATGCACAGTTCGACGACAGATACTCAGAAAATTGCCGGTAATCTTGCATGAAAACACTGGATACACTGTCGGTTGCCACAGTATCTTGAAACATATCAACGACGTCATGGGACTCAATTTACGCACGTAATACATATTTTTAGACCCAAATTTGTATGATTTCTCATTCTATGGACAAAATGAAGCTACTGCAGAATGAATAAATTTTTGCCAATTCTAAAAGTGATTAGATTTCAAAATTTGGATATAATCTTTGAGATAATTCACAAGTAATGCTAAGACTGCAGTCCAGTCCGTACCATTGTTCCGAAAGGTTACGCTTTGTATTGCCTATTATTTGTGCTACATTTACTATTACGGTTATCAATGGGATTAACATATTTTATAGAAATATAAGAATATCATTTAGAGTGACCGTCTATATCATCGCACTTCGTTGTTTCTTCCTCCCATATGGGGCTAAAATTGTTTTAGATTTTCATGGTCAAGGAATCCAAATATAATACTGCCAAACTTGGATATGTAACAGCTTATCGGTTTTCGAGATTGACGAACCCGATTGGTTCTGTTCAAGTCATATGCATGTTCCACTTTAATCAACAATCTTGGTGTTCACTACTGGGTTAGTGAATCTATAGTACTGACCCAACAAAAACTGTATGGTTTTAACTCATCAACTGTTACATGTGACAACATTGTGGGTCATTTACAGATCATAACTTGATCAGTCATCATTATCGCCTTCCTGAACAGGTTCTTCTTTGTATATTCGTTGCAACAATCTTGGCTTAAAATTCAGCCACGGAACTTTGAACAGCACATCTGTTGTTGAGCAGCGGATTTCCACAAGACTTGCATTCGAGCATGGTTCACTTGCTGAGCAAAGACATTTTGTGGTGGGGCAATACCTTCAGTTTTGCAGCTGATGTGATCTTCGAGTTTGCCATGTTCACATTCCGTACAAATGTCGGTAAACAGATATTGATCACTTCTCCGTTTGGAACAATAACAGGCAGCAATAAAGGCAGTCGTTGTTTCTTCTGTTCCTAGTTAACCAAGTTAGTTGAGGCGATGTCCTCCCATATGGGGCTAAAATTGTGAGGCATTCATAAACAGATATCAAGATACAAAATTGCACAGTATGGCCAGCATAATATACCGTTTGGGGTGATGTGAGGTTTACGTAATCTTTGATAGGTACAGACCAACACAAAGCAAATGACAAGATCTTGCCAGACGGTAAAAAATGAAATAATAAAAAAATAAACATCAGCTCAGTCTATACACGATACTATTTCTGCAAAAAGTGGTTCACAAAGTAACCTACAACAAGGCTCGATTGAAGCCGTTCATCTACTTCAGTGGAATAGCCACCAGTCATGTCTTGAAGACGACCAAGGAGGGCGAGCTGATCACACTCTGGGGAAAGCCATTTCAATCAGGTGTGTTGTGCTGGAATAAATGACTGGTACATGTTAACAGTTGTTTGATATTGTGCGAACTGCTGATCGTTTTGTCGCCTGGTCCTTGTCTGAGAGAGCTCAGAAGGATGATGGTCAATCCATTGGCCATCTTATAGAAACGGGTCAGCGTCATTCTCCTCCACTCCATGAATGATATCCATCTGAGGCCATTAGGAATAGTTGTAATGCTGTCTGAATGACGACTGGCATAGGGCTTGGCTGGTTTTATAGCTTGGCCTGATGTGGGTACCGGACCACACAGCAATATTAAATGAGGACAGATGAGAGCGAAATTTTCCCTTTGGCTTGAATGACTTGTCACATCGAATAAGGTTTCTACAAAGGAAGCATGGTGCCCGAGTCACCGTCGTTTATAGGTTATCATCCTGTACTGTCCTGCCGCCTATGGAATATTGATACATATAGGTAGCAATAAGTTTTGTGGACAGTGAAATTTTACAATGTAACAGTTTTCAGTATTGAAATCCATTTGCCTTTTGTGAATTCAGGCTGCCATTCTGTCAATGTCATTATGAAGCAGAATGTGATCCTCAGTTGACGAGATTTCATGAAAGATCAAACATATATCTGCACGCAGATGAAGAGTAGAAACAGCAGGTACTAGACATTAAGAGGCCAGATTTCCATCCACGTGGATCTTTTGGGTTCTCTGATCCTTAAATGAACCAATCCATAGAAGATGTTTGTCTCTGATTCCATAATGTTCCAGTTCTGGACCATTATGGTCTGGAGTGTAGGACCCGATCAAGACAAGACAAGAAGACAAGAAGTTTATTTCAATTCCCTAAACAAAAATATTATCACATTAGTTTATAATAGACGGATGGCACAATTGGGAATTGAGGACCAAACAATAGCGTGTACTGTCTTCCTGTTTGGCCTCCTGTAACGAAAAAGAACAGTTATGAAATGGAACAAATATTAATAAACTGGATCGAGACGAATACGTGGGGAAAAAAACGTAAAAAATGCAGACCCATAAATACCGAACATGTGGTATAATCTTGACTACTTCACTTGAAAGAACAGACTCGCATTCACGAGATATTCAAGTTCGAAATTATTAAAGCACTTATGTATGTACTTAAGGCTTACTAAATCATACCATTAGTTACAAACTTTAGGGAAATTATAAATAGGAAATCTCCTAGAAAAATTTGAATTACATCGGTCAAGATATAAAAGATTGGACTGGCGCGTTAGGCGGTTGGTGACTATCTCGTTGTTAAACTTAAAAATATTATTGAAAGACACAGGTAAACGTTTAAGACAATAGTCATTCATGAATAAAAGAATCTGACATTGATATAAATCTTGCAACTTCAAAATACCGGATGATTTGAAGAATTTGTTTGTATGGCTATTATAGGGTGCGTTGTGTATTAGTCGCATTGCACGTTTTTGAAGAATATTAGTGCGTTTAAGAAAAGATGAGCCGGCATTACCCCGGACGAGTAGACCATAATTTAAATGGGACTGAACTAGTGCATGGTACAATGATACCAGACTTTCACGCGGCAAGAATCTTTTTACTTGATTAATGGCAAATATAGATTTAGAGATTTTATTGTTCACATGGTCAATATGATACTTCCATGAAAGAGTATCGTCAATCAATATGCCGAGAAACTTAGTGGCGGGTTCTTCACAATTTGTACCTAGTCTATTTAGTGTCATATCATCAATTTTGAGACTTAAAGCTTCAAAATTGAGTTTTTTCTTTTGTGGGTTAATCACCATATATTTATTTTTCTTGGCATTTAATGACAAACGATTGGCACAAAACCAATTGAATAATTCGTTGATACTTTTGTTAGCCTTGGAGTACAGAAAATTAATATTTGAGTCAGATACGTACATGGTTGTATCATCTGCAAAAGACAAAATTTTACTTGGACATGCCATGTTTATATCATTTACATAAAGCAGATACAACAAAGGACCTAATATTGACCCCTGGGGAACCCCACATGATATGCTAAGTGATGTAGATTTTCTGTCATCAATAGAGACAAATTGTTTCCTGTTGGTTAGATAGCTGTCCAGCCAGTCATTGACGACTCCCCGAAGCCCTAAATTATTCAATTTGTGAAGCAAAATGTCATGATTGATAACGTCAAAAGCTTTGGAAAGGTCACAGAAGACAGCCAACGTATATTCAGTTTTAATATTAACCTCGGCACAATGATTTGTGAAATGAATGATGGGGTGAATAGTTGAATGTTTTTTCCGAAAGCCATATTGGTGTTTATATAAAATATCATATTTGTCCAGAAATAGGGTGATTTTATTGAACATTAATTTCTCAAATAATTCAGAAAACGCAGGTAAAAGGCTGATGGGTCTGTAGTTGTTCAACGATTGTTTATTAGCAGCTTTATACACTGGTATAACTTTTGAAATTTTTAATTGATCGGGGAATATACCTGTGCTAGACGATCTATTTATAATGTGAGTTAATGGTACGATAATATCATGAATGGATTCTTTAATTAACGTAGTTGATATATCATCATGACCGCAGCTACGCTTTGATTTTAGACCGAGTGCAGTATTGATGATTGTTAATTCAGAAACGGGTTCAACATACATACTTTGCATTGTGATCGCAGGCAAGTAATCAGTGAATTTTTTGGACGACTGTGGAACGTTGAGGCCTGTACTCAGTCCGATCTGCGAAAAATATTTGTTGAATTCTTCTGCAATTAAATGTTTATCGGTTTCAAGAACATTATTAATTTGAAAAGAGTCCGGAAGTTTAGAATCCCTTTTACTTTTACCTATTAAGTTGTTAATAATAGCCCAGGAGTTCTTCATATCATTCTTGTTCAGTTCAATCAAATCACGGTAGTACAGCTTCTTTAGTTCGCGCTTGACTTTATTGAGTAAGTTGTTAAATGTTTTATAGGCCGCAATATTAACAGCAGTTGGTTCAAGTAATTTTCTCTTTATTAATCGTGCTTTATTTCTAGATGAAGTCATAAAACCGGAAGTTATCCAGGGCTCACGTTTGATATTCTTACTTTTTACTTTATCTGATTTCAGTGGAAATGATTTCAGTGGAAATGTAAAAAGATTGATTTATACAAACGCATCAATTCGTCGTACGCTTTGTTCGGGCATTGAATCCTAGTGATATCTGTGAAATTTTGTTCATTTAACAGTTCTTTGAATTTTTGGATGTTTTTAGCTGTTATTGCGTGTGTTCTCAAAACTTCAGGTTTAGGGGATTTTATTACTTGTTTTTACGTGTGATAAGGTAAGTTCCAAAATGGTCAGCAACATCAGTAATGATGATACCAGGAGACAGTTCATTTGACAAGTTGTTTGTGTAAATATGGTCAATCAGCGTGGCACAAGTTTGACTTATTCTAGTTGGTTTAGTGATGACGGGCAAGAAAGCAAGAGTGAAAATATTGTCGAGGTAATCATTGGTGGGTTTGTGCATATTATATTTTAACAGATCGATATTCATATCACCCATGATGATACCTACCTTGGATTCAGAATTTATAGTATCCATTGTTGTCATTATGTGTTCGGAGAAAATTTTAACATCAGCTTTAGAAGGAATATTCGGCCTATAAATGACACCAATTATTATGGGTCTTTCACATTTGTATTCGATGAAAATGGACTCAAAAACATGTGGGACAAAGATACTGAGATCATCGCTCACTTCATATTGTATAAAATCTTTGTTAAGGTAGTCCGCTCCAAACAGTGAGGGGAGGGGGTCGAAGAGTTTTTTTCAAAATAAATAACTGTATCAACATAATCTAGAGCCTCAAAATGGCATATGTTATAGAGTAACTGTTCAGCATCCTAAAATTGAAAAGAAAATAGGGGGTCACCGTATCCGTTCGCATGGAAAACACGATGCAAGATGTGAATATGTACCAAAAATGTGTGCAAAAATGCCACAATTTATGTCATTTTAGGTAAATGTTTGTAATTTTGATCGAATATGTAGAAGAAACGAGCACGGTGACCCCCTATTTTCTTCTCAGTATTAGGATGCTGAACAGTTACTCTATAAAATAGGTCATTTTGAAGAGAAAATATTCAAGAAATGACTTTTAAATTGTGACTCTTCATTACCTCAATGTTTGTAGCGTACTACGTTAAATAAACCAATTCCACCTCGGTATCCATCTGGCCGACATTTCGTTATCAAGTCATGGTAACCTGGTAGTGACAGGCGTAAGTCGTGCTCGCAGCGATAAGCTTCACTGACACCAATGAAGTCAAAAGCAAAATCTTCAGTATGTAATTCACAGAGTAAAGACTTAAATGATTCCCAATTCTTCGATAGACCCCGGACATTAATATGCAAGTATGAAGACGATTTATGACCAGAGTGAGTCGTTGCGAAAGAATCAGCATCTCGATAATTGCAATTTATGTTCATGCTTAGATAGGGTGAATCCGCATTGTCATCTTCAATAGAATTTGGCGTTTCACTACACACCGATGCTAAATTATAACGGGTCTCAGAGTTTATCTGTTCTAGTGTTAAATCATCAGACGCCATTTTCAGTATATGTAAAGTGAATCAACAGTGAAACATATTCGGTATACATGGGCCCACATTCTTTGAATATAACAAAACATAATAAAGACAGTTTGTCAACGTACATAAAAGATAGAAAACTAATCCTAGTCATTTTTCAATTGACCTTGGAGCTATTTGGTACACAACTAAAATGAGCGTTATAGTTTGACAGCGAAATTAATGACAGCGAAATAAATGCTTTAATAGTAAGTTTACTTCCCTGTTTGAATTGGTTGCAGTGGATTCAATAGAGATACACGTATTTAAGCAAGTGCATACACTAACCATATTGTACTCACGGGATATGTTGATCATGTGTCTTGCTGAAGTCTTGTATGGCCATATGTACATATTTGCACCTGTTTGTGGAAGTCAGGTCGTGAATCGCAATGATGAGTTGGGACTCATATGGACGTTTAGCTCGGATCTGTGTTGGCAGTCGACTAGGATATTGTGTTCGTCAAAATGGTCCATCATGTTGCTCACCAGAATTTGTTCCATCACTTTGCAAATCACGGTAGTGCCGCTATATCTTTATCACATCCACACTGGGACCACATTAGCTTTCCTCCAGCATTCGTCAAACTGCTCGAACACATCGAAGCATAGCAAAATATATGCCAGGTGTACATGTCTCAATGGGGGAGGTAGGTGTGACACTGTGTACTACAGTATCTGTTTGGCATTGGAAAGGCCACATCATTGAAGACCCCCAAGAGGGGAAATCACCTAATCTCACTTGGTCAACCAGAAGCAGATGAAACAAACCTGATGCCAGAAGCGACTGCTTCTTTTGCTGCCTACCATGGTTTCAAACTGAGAGATGATATGTTTGTTCACAACCATCCTGTGAAGAACACATTAGCTTCGAAACTGAAGGTATTGCCCCTATCACAAGATGACTTTATCACAAGATGTTCAGCATCTACATCGTACTCAATTACAATTCTTATGTATGAATCCGCCACTCAATCAGATCCTCCACACTTCGACCCGACCCGATATGGTCGGAATACAGGTGGAGACGGCACAACATGCGTCCAACCCCGCTTTCAACTGGTGTATGCACTGTACCTGTCGCATTCGACGAGTTTGTCGAATGTGGATGCTCAACCAGCCGGCCATGTTCCACTGGGAGATGTGGCTGTGTAGTGCCACAGATGTCTTGTTCAAAGTTCTGTGCCTGTTATTATGGACCAGATTGTTGCAATGAACATACCAAGGAAGAACCTGTTCAGGAAGATGATGTTGATGTCGGTTCAAGTTACGAAGAATTGCCAATGACTCGTAATGTTGCCACATGTAACACCTAATTTTATAGTGAAAACATTTTGTGAATGACATTTATTGTCATTGATTTATTGAGCCTGAATACATAGTAGTGGACAGCAATAAATGTTGTACTGAGTGGCAAATGCATGAGTATTTAATCACTTGACCAAAACCAGATTTTTCAAATATATGGGTGGTTAATCTCGAAAATCTGATGAGCTGTTATATATACAAGATTGGCATTATTATAAATGGATTCCTTGACCATGAATACCTAGTAGTAGACACCAAGTTTGTGCTTCTAAGTGGCCTAGAAGCGGAGATATTGTCAAAGAAGTAAATTCAGCGGTATTCGGTGGCAGCCATTTTGTTTTTCGGCTCTGAAAAAAATTCCCCAAGGGTGCCGAGGTGGTACCCGGCGGATTCTGACTCAAGAATGCTCAGAATCTGACTCAGGAATGCTCAGAGATGATGAATCAGCAAAAAAAGATCATAATGACACCAAAACATGCTTTTCTGTAGTTATGCTGGACTATAGTACTTTGGCGTCCTATCGGTTGTAAGCTGTGAAGATATTTACGAATATTGCAGCTATCATGTATGACGTACATGACTTATTTCTGTTTTCAGTCGTTTCGCTATGTAGCCGTCTAATTTGTAGCAGTCTAATAGGTAAATGCTCACTCATCATTCCAATACATTTCATCAATGCATTACTATTGGTGTTTATATTTATAAACTTCATCTGGATATGTATGTTATTTACACTTCAAAATGGCAGACACAAAACAGTAGGCTAACTGGCGAGCTGTAAATGGATAGCATACATTACATACATACAGCATATCCGGTCAATACGCAAGCTATTAAAATTGTATGTGTAGATTCTACGCCGATCGCTTCGGCTTATTGTCTGGAAATTACGATGCAGAGTGGGACATATGCCGGATGCAAATCTTTGTAATTATGTTATCTATAGGACCCATTATATAGCTATGAATTTTGCTGTGGTAATTTCAATGACCATCTCCGAGTGCATTTGGATTTCCATATTGCACTCCGTCTTTTAGTTATTGCACTGCGCTGTGATTGGTTGATGCCCTGCCGGACTACTTTTCAATGTAAATAAACACACGTGTTTTTCTGTACATGTAAATCGTCTGCATTACGATCAATGAACAACACAATCAACTGGATACTAGTTCTCTAGTAATTTATTCATTGATTATCAACCTTAACTGAATACACAACAATTATGGAAAATGAGGATTTTCTAAACGAAATAAACATAAGTGATCTGATCAGTGAGTAGGAAGTCCCAGTGCAAGAACCTGAACCCACACTGTCAGTAGGCCTAGTGATGAACAATCCTCAAAATGTCGCCGTCAGTAACACTGTCAATTTTCCAAATGAACCATTGGAAGCTGTACCTATCGCTATCGACACAGTAGTTAGTGAGGTGTTGGATCTGCAACCTGGCCCTGGATTATCGCTGTCCAATCGCAATGCACCCTGTGATGTTGGTGCCGCCGCAGAATTCATTCAAGCCCAGGAGAAGGTTTCGACCAGGAAAGCCATGGAGCGGGACGTGCGGAACTTCTAGAGGTGGCTCCTGGTGAACCGCTTTGATATGCACATGATAACCGTGCGAAGTGTTAGACATACCCTTTGCCGATTTCTTCGTCAGTGTCAGGAAGGCTAACGGGTCTGAGTATGAGCCTGACTCCCTGACAAACATGCGTTACTCCTTTGACCGGCACCTCCGAGATAACAGATGCACACCACTGACAAACACACCATATCATCTCACATTTAAAGCCCTGCAAGCGAAGCGCCGTGACCTGAAGAAGCAGAGCAAAGGCCGGCGTGAACACAATCTGGTGGTACAATGGTGTCAAGTTTGGTCTGCGGGGTAGAGATGGCCACCGACAAATGAAATGGGGTGATGTTGTTGTGAAGGAAGATGTTGGCACTGTTGGAGCATGAACCGAAAACTCGAGACGGTGGCGACTTCACTGATGTACGTGACACTGTCCCGAAGTCGTGGTGCAACGGCACAGAGCGATGTCACGTGTGCCTGTACCCTGTCCTCAGACAGCCCGTTCTATCTGGCAGTGATCCCAGCAGCGGTTCTGGAGCGACAGGGTGGAACTGAGTGATATTTTCCTAGACCCATGAGGGTGAACACCATCAGTAGTCTGATGGAGTCTGCGGCTGCTGAGGCTGGTTTATCTGGGAAAAAAACAAATCACTCGGTAAGAAAAACTGCTGTCACTACCTTGATTCAAGAGGGCATTCCCCGACACAAGGTCCAGCAAATCACCGGCCACAAGTCTGAGCAATCCATCGCCAACTACGACACCCCTAGTCTAGGTCTAAAGGAGCACCAACAACTCTCCCTCATACTAGATGGAGTCAAGGTTATTATCTTATAGCCTAACCTGCAATTAAAAAAAAGAAGGTGTATATGTTACCAGACAGATAGTGTTGAAAAGATAAAAGTCTCAAATTGGAATGTTTTTAAAAAAAATATCTTGTTTTCACATTTCACGTGTCATATTCAAGGTCACCACCCAAAGGCCAGAGCGCCATACATGACTTCCCAATTGCCAATATCTAGGCTCCATCATGAAGTATTTTAATAATAGTTGTGGCAGCTCCCATTATGAAGGAAAAAATAGCAAAAGGGGATTTTTTTGTTTCTTTAAATCAAGAAACGTTAAGGTAACATGATTTCGAGCAAAAAGTCTTTCAAAATATTTACAAGATCTACAGACCATACCTTTTTTGCAATTTTATGCAAAAAATGGTCACAAAATACAAAACCAGCAACATAAGTTTTGGCAGAAAAAACACCAAAACTTGACTTCCTTATTAGTGACATTCAGAAATTAATGAATTAACTAGACATGAAAAAATGGCAAAAGGGGATTTTTTTGTTGCTTTAAATCAAGAAATGTTAAGGTAACATGATTTCGAGCAAAAAGTCTTTCAAAATATCTACAAGATCTACAGACCATACCTTTTTTGCAAGTTTATGCAAAAAATGGTCACAAAATACAAAACCAGCAACATAAGTTTTGGCAGAAAAAGCACCAAAAATTGACTTCCTTATTAGTGACATTCAGAAATTAAAGAATTAACTAGACATAAAAGCCTAGAGGCTTTGTGGCATCCCCCAATTTTTCCTGCCCGGGCGGATTACATTTTCGCCTGGGCGGATTGATTTTTTTTCTTCCATGTCCTAGATGCACTTCCGTAGGAAACCTAATTTTTTAAGTCCAATTTTTTTTTCTTCTGGAAATTGCCTGAATCAAAATTATGACATTGACAGGATCGTCAGACTTTTTTTCAAAAATGGCTGCTGGCAGCCAATGGCCATCTTGGATTTCAGATGTCGAAGAAAAACAACAGGGGACTATAGCGTAGTATTTTGGATGAGCTGTGAGAGTTTCGCAGCGATCAATTTAACATTCAAGAGTTATAGGTCGAAAATGAAATGGCGGAAGAAAAAAAAACAGACAAAAACATAAAGCCTCCCGAATTCCAATTGAGATGCCTAATTAATTGAGTTGATATTTATTCTGATATATATATTCACCTTCAAAAATACATGATCCATATTCAAATACAAACTAATTTATATTCACAACATAATATTTGTATGTGCCATACACCATGTAGATTCTACATAATCTACATGTTCATGTGTAACACAGCCCTCTGAATCTGATGGAGCCACCCAAGTTGAAGCACCAAGCTGTACTCCTGTCCCACAGCAGCAAAGCCAACCTGCAGGCTCGGCATCAAGCTGTACTCCTGTCCCCCAGCAGCAAAGCCAACCTGCAGGCCCGGCACCAACTGGCTTCCCAAGTTTCCCCCTCCACTTTTGGTTTACCAAAACTGCACCTTCAATTTTGTCCAATGCACCCATGCAGCACCTGTCAAGAGAAAGCGAGCTGCAGTCATTGACAGTGACTCAGACTGAGTCATGTTCTCATTTCAAGTTCTGACGTGTATATACATGTAATATTGAATATGTTCAGGATGTCAAACTTTCAGTGAAATTGTATTTATTTACTATTTATTGATATATTTTGTCTAGATGTCTATCTGCATCTGCAAGTATTAGTAAATCCGAGGTGTTTGTTCATTACCTGATTTACCATATAGCAGATCTAGGCAGTTGAGGCCTATAACAAAATTAGAATCCAGAATTCTGATTCTATAGTGCGCTAAGTTGTTCAAAATAGTATTAGGAGTCTAATGTTGTTCTACCTGACACTGCAATTCATACAGAAAACTGGCTAATAACCTTGGTGAAGTGATAAATGATTTTGGGCTAGAAATTATCTACCTAGATTATCAGATTATTGTCAAGAGTTGAAAATCTGTTGCAAATAATATCTACATCTGGTTAACATTTTACTTGAACATTGTTTCAAATATGACTTTTACAATCACCTATACGTGTATTAACAGTGATTAAATGTTTGAACAGTCACTGTGCTCACCTTGCTATTACATCTTATAATGTAAACACTGGGAATATAAATATAAACACTCACCACGTGCAAGCTCATTAAATATGCAGAACTGCCTGGTCTTCCGAGCCGGGGATGATGCCATCGTCAATTTGAACCGTTTTTGTTGGCTACAGTCCAAATGTTCACTCGAAGTCGAAATCTGTCCTGTTCTTGAAGTGTCAGCTTATAGTTCATACAGTAACACATTCCTCGTTAGATATCCTTGTCAACTTTCAAGTTCACCGTCTGAATGTATTCCTAAAATGTAATTATCTCCGTGATCAAACCAGCAGCATTTTCCGTTCAAACCACTCTAATGCAAACTTTCGCTCTCGTGGGCAGGAGGAGCCCGTTTGTCATTGGTCTTTTGATGTTTCGGTCTCCGAGACTGGTGTTCGCCGGTGCATTTCGTATCGATAGTTCGGTTGAAAACATACACAACCCGATAAATCCTTAAATAACACAGATTCGATAAAAAAAACCTGTATTTTTAAATCGAAATTAACAAAAGTATAGATCTAGCTATACAAGCTCGTGATCCGTCAAACGACCTCGTGCAAAATAAAACTCGGTAGAATGCAGTATTTGGTTATTATGGGAGACAATCCTGTATTATTATGTTGGCAATATTCCCAGTCTATTCAACCCACCTCTGGGCACTTGTCTTGCTCGAGCTTCGGAAATACCTGCATTCTAATCATAACAAGTAAACGTCAGGGATCCAGAGTAGCAAAAGTGGTCGCCGCATGAAACAAATGCGTTGGCCAAAATTCTTGCTGTGAGATCATCGGTCAAATAAACTGATATTATTGAATGATGTTTGTGCTAGAATATCAGTTCGTGCGCTGAGCGGCAGGTGGAAAAAGGTGCACTGTGCTAAGCGGCACCGGAAGTTGAAGTAACTTTGTATTTGATATAGGCCGCCGCTGATGCGGCGACCAATAAGTGGCTGCAGGTTACGCTATTAGGTTTAGCACACACAATACCCATCATTTCTTGGTTTCTTTCTCGTGTAATGTGATCACACATGTGTACTCTCCTCTCACACATGTGGACTATCCTCTCACACATGCATCGTATCATAGCGGTGAGACCTTCCACAACCAGTTTAACATCGAGACCCCAATACACACACTCTGGACGCACTTCTCAGAAGCCATACAGAACTTTATGAGCGAGCTGGTTCCTACTAAGATGACAACTGGTGGTCACACCAAGCCATGGGCAAACACCGCCATAAAGAGGCTATCACGACGCCAAAAGAGGGCCCTGAGAAAGTACAGACAGACAAAGAAACCAAAAGACCTGGAGCGGATGAAGAAACTTCTGCCCAGAAGCAGGAATGTAGGCATGCCTTCCAAGACTACTTGATGAGTATGATCGACCCTGAAAGTGGCAACAAACCAAAGCGCCTATACTCGTACGTCAAATCCCTGAGGAAAGACGCCGCCGGGGTCAGTCCCCTGAAAGACAAGGACGGAAAACTCCACAGTGATCCATCAACCCAAGCCAACCTCCTGAACCAACAGTTCGCTTCGGTGTTCACCATAGACAGCACAGACACCATGCCACAGCTCGGACCGAGCCATTACCCTGAGATGCCTGCCATCCAGTTTCATGTCAACGGAGTCGGCAAGTTACTCCGTGGGTTGAAGGCGCACAAGGCCACAGGTCCTGACGGCATCACTGCCCGCCTCCTCAAGGATGCAGCCGACCAAGTGGCACCCATCCTGACCACCATCTTCCAAGCCTCCTACACCCAACAACGTGTCCCAGACGCTTGGAAACAGGCAAAGGTTGTCGCAGTGTTCAAGAAGGGGGACCACTCCAAACCAGCGAACTACTGGCCAATCTCCCTTACGTCGATATGCTGTAAGGCCATGGAGCATATTATGCAGACAAACATCATGCGGCACCTGGACAGACACAACATGCTTGCCAACAGCACGGTTTCAGGAAACGAAGATCCTGCGACACCCAGCTGTTACTGGCCGTCGATGACATCCATAGAGCCCTTGACAACAACCTCCAGGTAGACGCCATCCTGTTGGACTTCTCGAAGGCCTTCGACAAGGTGTCCCATGCCAAGCTGGCTCTGAAACTTCGTCATTACGGCATCACTAACTGCAACCTGGGGTGGATATCGTCATTCCTCGGAGACCGTAACCAGAGGGTACTGCTGGATGACAGCTCCTCCGACACCATCCCTGTCACGTCCGGTGTACCCCAAGGCACTGTCTTAAGTCCGCTCCTATTCCTGACCTACATCAACGACCTGCCAGAACACGTC
This sequence comes from Terebella lapidaria, assembly GCA_949152475.1. Taxonomy (NCBI): domain Eukaryota; kingdom Metazoa; phylum Annelida; class Polychaeta; order Terebellida; family Terebellidae; genus Terebella; species Terebella lapidaria. The sequence continues at coordinate 33,693,607 of OX424560.1, forward strand.
ACCTCCACCGTCAGGCTCTTCGCCGACGACTGCCTGATGTACTGCATCATCAGGAAACAACAGGACGCAAACCTGATCCAGCAAGACCTGGATGACCTCCAGCTGTGGGAAAAGACCTGGTCGATGGAGTTTAATGCAGCCAAATACAACACCATCAGGTTCACCCGAAAGAGGACACCTCTGACGTCCGACTACACCATCCATGGACACACCCTGGAGTTGGTCGACAATGCAGCGTACTTGGGAGTCAAGCTCAACTGCAAGATGTCCTGGGAACCTCATTGTTGTGCAGTCGCCCAAAAGGCTAACAACGTGAGAGCCTTTCTCCAGAGGAACCTCAGTACAACCTCCAGGCACATCAAAACCCTGAGCTACCTCACCCTTGTCAGACCCATCCTGGAATACGCTTCAACAGTCTGGGACCCATACACTGAAGCAGCGGCCCACCAACTGGAGATGGTCCAACGATGATATGCCAGGTTCGTGCACAACGACTACTCCAGTTACAGCAGTGTCACCCCGATGTTGAAAGCCCTGGAATGGGACCTACTCAGCGAGCGACGGGCGAAATCGAAGGCTGTGATGATGTACCGGATACGGTTCGACCTGGTCGACATCGCAGCAGATGACCACTTCACCCGACTCACAACCCGATCAAGAGGCAACTCAGACAAGTTCCGTGTACCATACACACAGACTCTGTCCTACCAGCACTCTTTCTTCCCGGATGTGACTCGCCTGTGGAACAAGCTGCCTGAGTCAGTGATCTCTGCCCCCAGCCTTGATGCCTTCAAGACTAGGCTAGCGGGGGTCAGGTTGAGGGACTGAGCCATACAAGATTTTATCAGCACCTGTGAATAGCCCACTGCACTCTCCATACCCAGCACTCTCACGACGGTGCAACTACATTCTGCCTTTAGAACTCAGCACCTACAACGGAAGAAGAAGAAGATAGCGAAAGTTCCTCACACAATGCATTGTATCATTTCGCACTAACATCATCAAATAACATTAAATTTTAGGCGTAATGTTGACGCTACATGTGTGATTTGGTTTTCAATGGTATTTTTATGTACAGTTTTGCAACGAGAACCTCAAACTTTTGCAATATATAGCAGTTTACAACCAAAACAAGCGCAACATGTGTGACTTACTGCACTAAATTAATTTGTGCATACCATTTCCGCTGCTTGGTTTTAAATGATCGATATTATTCCCATATATAATTGTAGGCTGTTGGTTCAGTGCAAACTCGTCCTAACCACACAATAATGATCTTTTCACACATGCATTGTATCTCTCACACATGTGTCGTGTCCGTTTTCACACATGCATATCCAGCGCTTTAACAGTTTGCGGGGAGTGTATACTGTATACTGCAATTGTATACTTGTTCTTCATACAAAAATGTTTTGTCACAACTCCATCACCCATGTCATTCCTCTATCACCCATGATAATGAGCCATCAGGTTACCACGAAATTATAATGTCGGATCATTTGGAGCCTACTATTGAGCTGAGCATGTCAGTTTTTCAGGAACAATTTTCCTATCGATATAATTCGTTAAAAAGTATAACTCTTCAGAATTCAGAATATTCTTCTACTTTTCCTTGAAAATCTGGCAGTTTATTAGTATGCGAATGAATAACATTTTTTAATATGTAATGTTCAAAATCAAGACATCACAGAGCGACCCCAAAGTGCACAACACTCAGTATTTCTTGTCACATTATTGTGACACATTTTTGTGACAAGATGTCGTGGATCATAACGTTCTGGATGAAAGGCATTTTCAATGGCACATTATCATCAGTGTTATAGAAAGTTCTTCCCCTGAAGGTGATGTGGTCATGACGTGATCATAACGTGTTCTTTATTAGATGCTCCGATCTTTAGTGTTAATATCGAAAGTTGACACAAATGGAATCCCCCGCAGGTGGTCTAAAACGTCGCTTATATATACTGCTATCTAGGGAATAGACGTGGAATCAATACCCAGTATCAAGTATTCCGAGCAAACAAAACAGGGTCCGTTATCCAATCTCATAGTCCGGGGACAGAAAGTCATATCAGGCATACGAAGTGAGAGAAAACAAAAATGACAGGGAAACTCATGAACCCCCGTAAATGGCCATCAGGAGGTGAAATCAGGTGTTCCGGAAAGAGTGAGCATTTCCTGCCCCACTAGTGGCACCCGTCATGAATTCCCCAAAATTAACATGAAAATAGATCTAGTTGCATGGCAGACATGGATTTGCTGTATTTATCAACCAGATCATGATGACGTCCATAGAATTTCTTAAACGCAGCGATAAGTCTTGGTAAAACATATCCTTGTCGTAGCAGTTTAGAGACTAGCTGGGCACTTCGATAGACAAAGTCCTCATATTTGCAACTAGCTCTGGAATAGCGTATAAGTTGAGAAACCAACACACCATATGCCGGTGACATAGGAATGTTGCTGCTTAGAAAAGGGAAATTGACTATGGAAAAATTGAAATCATCACGTTTGTCATATAATCTAGTTGACAGGTTAGAATCATTATCAATCACCAACCTCAGGTCTAGATAGTTGGAAAAATTAGCGGATTCTGTAGTATCCTTAATTTCAAGTTCCTTAGGATATATGATATCCAAATAATCACCAAACTTGGGATTATTTAGCGACAATACATCATCTATGTATCGGAAAGTGAAATTAAAATTACATGTTAGTTTCTTAGAACCTCCTCTTTGTAAATGTTGGATAAAATCTGATTCATATGAGTATAAAAACAGGTCTGCCAATAATGGTGCACAGTTTGTACCCATGGGAATACCAATAGTTTGTTGAAATATTCGACCACCAAATTCCACAAAAATATTATCAATCAGAAAATTAACCATATTTACCACATCTATTTCAGTATATTTGTATGGGGCATCAGAGTCGCCTTTAACAAAATAAGCGGTATTATATTTAACTACAATATAGTGGTACCGACGTTGTCCCTTTTTAGAGAAAAATGAATTATTGATTAGTTTTTTAAGCTGAGATTTCAGTTCAGAATGAGGTATAGTTGTGTACAAAGTGGAGAAATCAAATGTTTTGATAGACGTTACTTTTGAAAGTGTGTGCGCATGTAGAAGTGACACTTACGAAATATGACTTCACATTGTAAACCACAGGTGTACGATCCCTCCCCATAAATGTCACATTGTATGTCAAAGCTGGACTAATGGTATTTAAGGAGACACGAGAGAGAGAAAAAAAATATATGTCGGCACATGTACCGCATGTGTCCATGCGGTACTGCACCCGTGACATTACCGAACATTTCCGAAGTACCATCGGCTAGTTTCGGCTGCCCTCGATATAAAACTCGCCTGTCGTCATGTGGTATAGATGGTTTGCTATTGCTCAACTCAACACCTTTTAGCAAAAGAATTGACCGGACGGCAACACCTTGAGTGGACGGCAATACAATACTGATCCTATTCTCAAAACAGGATTATGACGTCATCTGCAAACCATCTATAGTCCAGTTCAACTCACGATACTCTGGGCTTAAACACCGCGCTGCACTCCCGGTGAATGCATATCCCCCATGCTGCTTGTCAACAGCAGATATTTTGTATCATTAGAATATTATGCATAAACCATCATATTGCGTAACTCTATCTGCAAAATGGAAATAAATAAACACGATATATTCGTCATGTCAATTGACGTGTTTACATAAAGTATCACACACAGATTCATAACAGAATGTAAATCACAATTGAGAAATTGACCTTACGACTGTCATGGTTGAACACCCTTTCTGTGAAGCGTACACCTCGGACAAATATTACCAAACAATGGTAACCCCCTCGGACAAACAACTCAAAGCCTTTAAGTCCAGCTTTAAGGATGTATCCCACTAAATTGAATGTAGTATGGAATAGCTTTCCAATTACCTTTACTGCCTGGTTCTTATAGCCATTCCTGGAAAATTGTTATGCACATACGTGTTCGTTCTCCTCGAGATTTTAGCGATATTATCAAACTTCGACAAATCTATAAAGTTGTGCCTTAATTCTCACAAAACTGGCATAGGCCTACTGCGCTCCTCAGTGACCCATGACGACTCAGGGACCCTCGCAGAGGACGTCAAGCGCCAAACTGAGGTCGATATAACAACGTGATAGAAACCACAAGGGCGCTTTAAGGATGCCGTAGTAGAGTCTTCTCGGAAATGTAGCATGACAAACGCAACATGTGAGAAAATCGAATACACCTGTGTTGCTATTTTTCACAGTCAAATGCTTATTATCGCCCATGTCGCATTTTTTCACGCCTGATGTGATTGGTGGATAATATTTTATTCCAGTCTACTTGCAATATTCATATCATAGATTATTTGACTTCTAAATACGTTTCAATTCAATTATTGTTGCATTAGGAATTGTAAACATACAGATACTTGATGGCGATTTGTGTTTTGGCAATGGATTGCTTTGAACTCGTACTGCACCACCGTGACTTTCCACTCGTGATCACCATTTCCACGACTGGAATGGAACGCAGCTCATAACGCACCCATAACATCGTTCGATGTATTGGTTAAATATCGCACCATAAAACCCCTTGTTGTGCCAGATCCCCCACCCCACTCGATTTGAGAGCTGAGTCCTGGTTCAGTATTGAGTGGAAGTCCATGAATTTAACGATAATATGGCCATGCGTGTCGTGAATTTCACGAACAAAAGCTATTTTAATGTCGGGTATTTCACGGGCATGTCGCTTTTTTTTTCACGGCGGTAACACCAACCGTGATATGAAAAAAGCGACATGGTCGGATAAAAAATTCACGTTTAAAATTTTATCACATGAGAAAGCCGACCATGTCGGGGTTTTCACAATATTCGGTTTTATCATGCAGCAGAAATATGTTTGAAAATATCACAAATCTAACGAGACAATAAGAGATAAGAGATTGCAGACCCTCGTCCTTCAGATTTAGTCACTAAAATTAGAGCTGATAACCTTTGCATTTTCAACGTGGGCGATAATCGGGGATCTTGGTCTTACGACAATTGGTCATATATCAAATGTTCAGGAATTGGCGAAAGAAAAATACAAAAATCATGGGAGGATTAATCATTAATAAAAGTAGAGTTCCTGCGATTTCTCTATTTTGACCATATTCTCGACCACGGCCTGACTCCTTGACACTGACCGTCCAAAATTTGCAGAATCATTCAGATTTATACTGCGTAAAATATTCTTTTGAATATCTTCAGTCGTTCATGAATTATTAGTACTTGAAATGTTACGAACTCGTAATTTCAGCTGATGACCCTTACATTCTCGACCTTGGGCGATAATGGGGAATTTTGATCGTACGACCATTGGTCATATAGCAAATGATGGAGAATTGACCACAGAAAATTACAAAATTATTAGGGAAAATAATCATGAATATAAACGGAGTTATTGCAACTTTTCGATTTCGACCTCTTCTGTGACCTTAACCTTGTTCAATTTTGAGCTGTAAAACTTCACCGTAATGTTTCTATTATCAAAGCACACCTCATGAACTGGCTTCAGAATATGGTCTCGAATCTCAGAACACTCACAAGTAATAAAATCGTGACCCCCAAATTTTCGAACTTGGGCGATATTTGAGAGTTCTGGTCATAAAACCATCGGTTGTACGCCGTACGATCGGGAATTGGCCTAAGAAAAATACAAAAATAGGTTAAAAATTTAATAATGATTAGAACCGGAGTTATAGCCAATTATGTGATTTTCTTTTTTCCGTTGCCATGGCAACCGTTTTTATCCGACTTTGACAAAATTCGACAATAACCGAGCCACTTCCATAGCACTCCAGCCCTATAAATTTCAGATCGATCGAACCGTTTGCCTTCGAGTTATGAGCACAGACATTTCCACTGAAATGTCGCTGGCAAAAATAATCGAAATCGTGACCCCCAATTTTTCGACATCGGGCGATAATGGAGAGTTTTCGTCGTACGACCATCGGTTGTATGCCGTACGATCGGGAATTAGCCAAAGAAAAATACAAAAAATAGGTTAAAAATTTAATAATGATTAGAACCGGAGTTATAACCAATTATGTGATTTTGTTTTTTCCGTTGCCATGGCAACCGTTTTTATATGATTTTGACAAAAGTCGATAGGGACCGAGCCACTTTCATAGCACTCCAGACCTATAAATTTCAGATCGATCGAACCGTTTGCCTTGGAGTCATGAGCGCAAACATTTCCACTGAAACGTCGCTGGCAAAAATAATCGAAATCGTGACCCCCAATTTCTCGACATCGGGCGATAATGGAGAGTTTTCGTCGTACGACCATGGGTTGTACACCATACGATCGGGAATTGGCCAAAGAAAAATACAAAAATAGTTTGAAAAATTATATCAAGTAGAACCGGAGTTAGAGCCAATCAATATATGATTTTCACGTTTTCCATTGCCATGGCAACAGTTTTTATCCGATTTTGACAAAAATTAAGGAGGGCCGATCCACCGACATACCGCTTCATCCCTATAAATGTCACATCGATCGGACCATTCATTTCCGAATTATGTGCGCGGACAGACAGACAGACCCAAATGCAATACCCTTTCTCCCCCCCCCCCCCCAGGGGACGAGGGTAACAATCAAGATTCGTGTGCAAAGACAATAGCGATGGAAGTACAATCAGCAATCGAATGTTTGCCGAAAAATTGCAACATTTTATAATCGCAGCGAGGTCGCCGTGGGGTCGACTACAGTCACAATCACTGTGGCGATACTGGATGCACTAACGATCGTTAGTGCATCCCTCAATGGCGGACAGTAAACACGGTCAGTTTGGTTTTTAACCGTATTTTATCAAATGACCGGTCCATTTGTGATAAATGGATACTTCGAAGGTAGCTTAGTGTTTTGGTCAAAGACATGCGTAGTTATTTCAATCGGATCACGCTTTTTTGTTGAGATATGTTGAGGAAAATAATTAGCGATAAGATTCACCAACGACAAAAGTGAGATTCCCTAACGACATAGGCCTACTACGTGTATATTGTAATAGGTCAATATCATACACCATTGTGAATTCGTTGATTTATGTGACATAAATAGCGAATGTCACATTAAAAGTAGGAAATCTGTACTAGAAGATCATCTGTACACATCAATATATGTCAATCGGTACTTTATTTCACGTTTAACATTTAAATAACCTAGATTTGAATTAATAAAGAAAAGATCGTTAGGGAATTTTCACATGTTCGTTAGGGAATCTTCGATTTTACAAAAAAAACAATCGTCAGGGAATCTTCCGGCTTTTTTTTCAGACGAGTTTTTCATGCTCAAACCAACATAAATCGCCATGTATTTGCAACGAACGGTTGTTTCGTGCGCACAAGAATCAGCAGATGTATGTGTGTATCAATCGCAATCGTAATTATCGGGAAAACAAAGAAAATTCAAACGAACCGCGAGTGGTGTTCGCCATTGCGAGATGCACTAACGATCGTTAGTGCACCCAGTATCGCAACAGTAACAATGGGCGTGGCAAAAAGTTCAAACGCACAGATAATTGAACACATGATGTATTCTGTTGTGATGAGCGATCAAAATCTGAGATTTTTGGAGAAAAAAATAATGGGAAAGGGAGGGAGAGGGCGGGGGGGGGGGTGTTTGCGGTCACTGGTCGAAAGGTAGTAATGAGAACGGCAGAACCGTATGACAGGACCAGTAACTCATGCTGGCTCTTACTCAAACCGACAGGTCTCATGCTCATCCGGGCCGCATGATCATAGACAAATATGTTTGAAGGCCAATTTTCACAGCCACATGTCGAAAAATAATAGCGGATCTGAAATTTAAAAAGCATAGGGTTTTTTTTTCAAGTGAATACGAACACACAGATTATTTTGTACGGCATAAGCTGCTTCATCTGTTCAGTAGCCCCACCCTACACGAATAAATAACTTAGCCCTCGGCAAAGAGCCATAGTTTTTTTTTCTCAAAATACGACAAAAGTTGTGAACGTCGGGTTTTGCTTAAAGTATAAACAAGTCATATGCTGAGTGCGAGGTATAGGGCACGATTATAGTGATTCCAATGTTTTGCAACGTGTAATATCATGGTAAAGTAGGTTTTAAAAATACACAAACAATAATTTGTTGGGTTTTTTGATAATCATACGTGGAGAAGGCTCTACTTATATCAAAGATAATATGACCATAACGATAATTAATTTTTCATTCAAACTCATGGTATTTTAGGCGATATTTTGAATTTTGAACATTCACTCTCTTTTCCATTTTCGAAACCATTGTCTTGAGAACGATTAATCAAACAATAACAGTGTTCGAATCGACATGACTTCACCAGTAATATTGGTACACACTTTCACACCACCAGGAAGAGGAAATTGGCTCCTTTCTCGCTTCACTCAGTCATGTCAATTATCATATTCTGACACTCATGGCAACCCCACCCTTTGTTTAGGCAACATATGAACAGTTACACAGACAGGGGCGGATTTAGGATTTTAGAGGGGAGGGGGGGGGGGGGTGAGATGCAAAGCAAATGAAGGGTGCATCATATACTTTTAAATTGAGGTCTACTGTATATGTCTCTACATATTTAGACCAAAACAAATACAATGCAAACCGTTCTGCTAAACCAGTTTAATTTGCCTTTACGATCATAAACATTGGCTAAGCGTAACATTTATTTTTCGCAGGGGGGAGGCGGGGAGCCGAAATCGGGACAAGTGAGGGAATGGGAGCGGTTGCCCCCCCCCCCTCCTCTTCCACTAAATCCGCCACTGTTCACAGATCCGCCACTCTACACAGATCGGCCAACCCCCCCCCCCCCCCCCCCCCCCAGTGAAATATTTACAACTTGAAGGGAGTTATCGATTTGTTAGGATATTAACATCAAGAAAATAGCTCTCGGGTTTTTATTCTTCTCTGAAAGCGAAAAGCATCACCATGATCACAGTGAAATACCTCACAACAATATGTTTGATATTGCAAGGATTTCAAGCTATTGCTATGAACGGAAATCACTCCCGTAAGTGTTTGTTTATCATCTTTGAATGGATATGTACACTATATACATTGTGAGTTAAATGGATGTGCCAACATCTTATATGAATGTGTATATACAAGTATTTGAACCATCACGCACTGTTTGGTCAACACATTTGTTAATTAACAGTATATTTTCGTCCTATTGCCACTATCATGCCCTCTACAGGTACATGATCACTTTATGCAGGTACAGGTACATCTTGTAACAATAGAGAAGCAAACACAATATGTCCAAGTAACGAGTTGATCCTCTTGAACTCGGCGATATATGGCTACACAAAGAACAACACTTGTGGGATCCCGTACCTGACCAATCACACTGGAGGCTGTAGTGATGACGTGACACATCCGATGGAGAGGGTCTGTACCGGGAGACACATGTGCCGGGACTTACCACCTCTAGAGAGTAAAGCGTGTGGACCAAGTAATGTTGGCTTGTACCTGCAAGTCGAATACAAGTGCTTCCCAGGTATGATAACTATCAGTAGACATAATTTCAATAATATTTTACAGCCACTTTTACCACGTAGATAATCGTTTGGCGTTTTAATATTTTTAACATTTTAATTTTAGTGGTTGTCCAATTATGCAACCCACATTTAAAATCGAGTTTATTCAATAACATTAGCATTTGTACAAATACCATGAAGATCTGCTGGCGGAGAATTGTACCGTGAGGACGGAGGCTGGGAAGGAGCTGTTGGTGGCTCCTGGAGGACGGGCAGCAAATCAAGTTTGACATGCTGGATCTCTACTGGGGAGACCGTAATGCAACCACGTGTGAGAAGTACTTCACAGTGGACGAGGGGGGAAGGCATGAAGACGTGTGTGAAAGTTCAGCACGGGAGAGTGAAGTGTACACGTCTGACTCCAACCAGATCAACATCACACTGACAGAGTCTGACGACATCAAGTTCATTCTCAAGATAAAAGGTGGCTTGACGTCTATATCTTTACCAATGTTGTAATATTTGTTTTTCATTCGGCACTTACGACTTCACATGCGGCTATACAAGTGTGTGTATCTATTACAGCAGTTGGATGTCCTCGCTACAATGCGCCCGAGGGATATAACGTTGCGCTTCTCCTTGGTGATACTGTAGTTGTCAGTTGCCCGCATGATGGTCAGAGACGGACACTACACTGTGAAAACAACGCTTGGATCGGCGATTTGGGGGAATGCAAAAGTAACTATCGGCGCATCATATGCTCATCTAAGCCTGAGTACTATAATAGTAGTATAGTACTGGTATATCGAATTAAATGTTCCAAACCATACAGAAAGTATAATTTGGATTTCTTAGGGAATAACTCCTTGCTGTATGTGATACTGGGGTGTTGTTGCGTGGTATTACTGGTCATAATGATCGCCGTCTTCGTCACTGTGTTCTTTCTCAGACGATCCAAGTAAGTATTTTTACACACTCAAACATCGATATACACTTACATTGATTCCTCCGTCCGGATTACGTAGATATACGTTCACATCCTACGTGTCCGCAGGGAGAACCATGTCGTGACGACAACCGAGCCCCAGACCACCCCGGGATCACAGGACTCAATGGGCCAGAGCCGCGAGACGATAGCCGTGTACAAGGACCCCAGCACCTACTCCTTAGCGTGTGGCAACTCTCACACGACGACCTACTACACAGCGCAAGAGGTGGACCTCGCGCCGCCGCCCTACCCGACCAAATTCAGGGGTGACACCCCTTACGATGGCGCCCTCCCCAACCCAGACACGCTGCCCCACCCTCGCCAATCCATGCTCCAGCCGGGTAACCGCATCAGTGTCCTCAGCGACCTCAGCCTGCCGCCAATGCCCGAGGAGCTCGTCATGTGAGCGATGTCATCGGGAAATCGTTTTATTTATCTTTCAGCGTGAAAAGTGAATATACAGTGCATAAGGTAATATCAATTTTTTTGGTACTATACTTTTTACAGTATTATAGTTTTGTTTGAAATTTAAACAACTATTATTGCAGCACTTGATGAAAACAATGTTTTCTCATGTGAGCAACCTTTCGGATCGGATATTAGCGTAACAGGATGAGATGAATATAGAAGGAGAAATCCGGTAACATGGTGAAACCCCACTAAAGTCCTTTCATAATTAAAGGACACCAACGTTTGGTGGAATATCTCCAGTTGTATGCACTTCATTTTCACCAGACCAAAAACAAAGTGAGAATAAGCCTTTGCCCAAATAGGATTTACTGATGTTTTGCTTATGAAGAGCAATAGGTCATTGCAATATATAAATATTTGATTTTAAATGGAGATTTAATTAACACGGACTTTGTCGCGACCAATTCTGATTCCCTGTTGGTTGGGTTTTTGAATTGGAACAGCCTGATTATGCAGAATGCACGAGGGACCGTCTCACCAAGAGTACATAATAGACAGTTGCTTACTGCTAGCATATAATTTTCCCTTTTGCCCCCAGTGCGATAATAATGTAACATTCAATTTGTTGGACAAACGATTGGTACAATTTTGGGCACAGGCATATCATATTTTTTTAAATATAAGCAAACTGTACAACGGATAGTTGTGTACATATATAGAATCATTCAATGTATATGCAAGCACTACTTGCACTGACACTGACACTGATTACACACTCGGTCAGTAAATTTATTGCGCACAATCCTTGTGGCCCAAGTATCATACGCTGCGCCTTAATACTACTCGTCCACTGAAAGCATACCATTTAATCCGTCTCACACCATCCTTATTGAATATAGAGGAAGGCGCAGGATATGATACTTGGGTCATTCTTGTCAACAAGCTACAATCCCACATCGACATTTTGTAACAGTCCCCTGAACTTTTCCACTCGGTTGAACTCATGTCCTGACCAAGCTCCTTCTTGTAACCAATGGCCATGCATAACTAATGTATGCTTTTCAAAATAAATGCTTTACCAGATACAGAAAAATAAAGCGAGGACGATGATAACACACTAAATTAACACACTGACAAATATGGTCGCTCTATGGACTGTCGCTTGTTTATATTTTAGTAAATGAATAAAAAAAAATACCACCTACCGTACTTTTGTAAATACATGTGTTTCGGGGGTGGTAGAATCAGTCTGGGCAATTCCTAACAGCATCGTATTGGTCAGCCACATCATGCATATTGCCTGCTGTGTCAAACGGGAGGATTTCCCGCCTTCGTCTTGCCAATGGCTGCAACAAAATGGGTGATTGTCAATGGACGGTGGTCGGAAAGTGGTTACATCAAACGTTAGCGTCTTTTAATGATTGAAGGAATTTAACACATACTTCAGGGGCAGGGAATCGATTCTTACACTAGTTTACACCGGTTTATATTTGCGATGCTGAAAGTTATCGCAATTCAACTTCAACTGGACGGTCAAACGACAATCTTCTATCGAATTTCAGACTTCTATCAGAAAATTGAAAAGTTGACAATCTACCCCGATGTTAAGGTTAGCCCCATTATTAAACTTCTGAGTAAGCACAAGATAAAAACACACCCGCTCCGCCGTGTTTTCTCATGGCTAAATCAACCTCAATGATCAAACCGACTCGGCTAGTGAGAAGGCAGTTCGTACAATAACAAAACAGACAACATATAAGAGGGCAGGTGGCGTAGTCAGTTGAGGCGCTCGTCTCGTGACCAGCAGGTTGTTGGTTCGAGCCGCGGCGCTGGAGCTGCTGTGTTGGCTGTCTAACACCCTTGGGCAAGGTGTGCATCACAATGTGTCTCGGTTCACTCAGTCGTACAAATGAGTACCCGATTGGCAGTGTTTGCTAATGTACATGTACGTGTGACTTAGTCACCTTGCAGCCAATGGCTGCAACAAAATGGGTGATTGTCAATGGACGGTGGTCGGAAAGTGGTTCCAGGCCATAAAATCGGGGGTAATAATTTTAAAGTGCTTTGAGAATGTTGGAAAACGTTGAAAAGCGCTATATAAAAACCTAGAATTATTAATTATTATTATATCATATACACGGACCCAAGATAAAATAATCTACTAGTATTCTGATTACTTGGGTGATAAATTGAGGTGTTCCTCATTCACATCTGTGACATGAGAATAAAATGATTCTAAGAGATGATGTATTGTTCTAGATAATATTATCACGAGACCATAATTAATGAACACGAGTTGTATATACTTGTCAAAAAATGATGATTATGATTATTTAATTAGGCGTGCACAATTATACTCACAACGTGATGATATTGGATATGGCAAACTTCCCGGTTAGTTATGTATAATTGTTGCATGTGCACCCCTGCGCTAGCATTCGAATATAATATTCAAAATTTACGATCAAATAATAATAATTAATAATAATTGCAAGCTTTTATATAGCGCTTTTACATGTACAACATGCTCAAAGCGCTTTACAATTATTACCCCTGGCAGACCTGTTCATTCCGGCACATTTTCAACCTCCCGGGAGGCATACAGCTGTAACTTAGGCAACCATCTCTGGTGCACATACAGTATTCATACACATTGCCATCTCTGTCTATAGCCAGGTACCCATTTTACTGATGGGTGAAACAGATCCCCCAATGAAAGTCTTTCAGCGCCGGCGCCAAGGATTGAACCCGGTACCTCCCGCACTCAACCCTGACGCCTTAACCAATTGAGCTATCATGGCTGGTCACGTGGATCGAACTCCATTTATTAAGCCTGAATACATGTGTCCCTCGTTTGTCTCGATATGGTTTGGCAGTGGTGTTTCTACAATGGAATTAGGAAGCTCCGATGCCGCGTCAGAGCTTCTGAGCACTGTAGGAACATCCAAAGTGCAGGAATACCAAAAATTGGCCAAAGAGCTTGGGAAGGTTACCGGGGATATGTAGAGTATTAACCACAACTTTTTCCAACCAAATTGTCGTTTTCAGCTTTATTTATCAAATCAAAAGTTTATCTGTAAATTCACCATAATATATGACTTCCCATTTGAATGTGCCAATATTTGAGCTCTATATTGAAATGTTCTATGAATTTGATCCATATAGCTCCCATTGAGAAGGCAAAAGTGGATACAAAATTTTAAGTCAAGAAAATGTTCAATGAGGAAACATTTTTGTGCCGCTGGAAATGGCTCAAAACGATTGAGGACGAACTTGATTGAAGACAGAATATTTTTTGCCGACCCGTTGAAAAAAATCCCCCTTTAAATAATTTTTAGATATTTCCTAGCAAAAGCTCAAAGAAATTTGATCGTAAACTTCAAAACTTTAAAGACGACGGACAGACGACGCACGCAACACCATGCCAATAGGTTATCGGAACAACGGTCCGCTAACCTAAAAATTTAATATATCTGATCAATATAAAATCGTCTGATAGAGGATATATCATCGAGAAATATTTACATTTTAGATTCAATCATTTTCTATGCTCGTAGTTATATTAATGTGTTGTAAGCAGAATAATACATAGCTGATTTCATAGCGGAACGATTGTCCGGCCATATTGCAATTAGCGAACATAGCTGTATAATTAATATACACATCATCCCAGGAGGTGCCTCAATTACTCCGTTGAAACATCATAATTATTCGACACGGTTGTAAGACTGAATTCTGTCCAGACCTTATATTTTATATTTCGTCTTCTTGTTATCAAATGGACTTATCCATATTATGCTATAATTTATGCAAAATACAGTATTATCCACACAACGTTAGTTTCTTTAAAATGTCACAATATGTCCTCGCTCCCATGTCGTAATGCGTAACGTCATGTATTCTGTCACGTACAAATTGTATTCACACTTTGAAACACACAATTGTGTCGGGTGTCTGAATCCATCCGGTATAATTGCAAATATTGATTATATATTATCGTATAATTTTTTTTTTTTTTGGGGGGGGGAATTTGCAACTATTGGGTAAATGACGTTCTACACTAACTTTGATGAGTAAATGAGTAAGAAGTTAATTTGTTTAAGCTGCGTGGGTAGATCATATTTATTTAGTATGAAATAAATTGTAAACAACATCTTTGTCAGAGAATTATTCTGGAATTTCGCCGTCCATCTCCTCATCCGATTTTGTGACGCCTGTGATGGTTTGATGGCGATTTATATATATATTGTATTCATTTTGTTTTCACTTTCCTACTCAATGTGACCGGCCTCACTAGTCTTGTGAATCCGTCCATGTATTCAGGATAAAAATATCAATTTAGCTGACTGTCAGCAGTTGTTTGTGCGATAGTTTTCTTTTCTCAGAGTTTGTCTTGTATTTTTTTATTCAATAATCACACATCCAATAAAATATTCTTGTTTCCTTGATTGAGTTGTTCCGTGAATTCACTGGAAATCCATTTCAGCTATAGACGGAAAACCAACACAATATATTTACTAAGAATCGTGTGTATTGGTTGCTGACTTCATACAAGTCATATCTTCAGGTAGTTTCGCTAAAAGTACAACAAAACTATAGATTTATTTGATTTATCATATCTTCAGGTGGTTTCGTTAAAAGTACAACAAAACTATAGATTTATTTGATTTATCATATCTTCAGGTGGTTTCGCTAAAAGTACAACAAAACTATAGATTTATTTGATTTATCATATCTTCAGGTGTTTTCGCTAGAAATAAAAATATATATAGATTTATTAAAGTGAACTTCTGCCTGTTAGTGTAAACTCAAACAATCACCGAAGTGTTTTCTCATAATTGCATGAATGAATATCAATATCAAAGACATTTGATGTGAGTCAAATAACTCAAGCCAAATTTTTTTCCCTGCATACTATAGTGTGAAGCTGAATGTAGATCATAAATATACATTCACCAGTCACCAGTCACCATCCATCGTACAACTCAGTAACCTTTGGCTTGTGATTGGGTACTTATATATTATGTACTTGTCATACGCTTATTTCGTAGGGTTGATTGAGCCTGCTATGCGGTAAATATTTCAACCGAAAGAAGGCATGGTACACAATTCCGATCTTGGCTGAATAATTGATTTTATTTATCTTGCTACATATTATGAAACATAAAATAACACACAAGTAAGCGTCAGGAAATGTAGTAAAAAACTTGTGTCGCCTCTTTACAGTGCGTATCTCGATTCCAGTGAGGGGAATTTATTTGAGTCTGAACTTCTGCAAATATAGTCACGGCTGGGGTTCCCACTATTCTGCGGTTAACAAAATTCAGGACTTTCTAGACCCAAAATGGAACAATTTCCGGACCTTTTTCAGACCTGTATCAACTCGAAACCCCTACAGCTCCCACTCTCGCATGGCCAAAAAAAACTTATACACGGTAGCTCGTCAATATAAGTTTAATAAGTTATATAAATTTAGCTTTGAATCATATTTCCGCATATCATTGTGCACTGCAGTTTCTGTTTGTCCGGCCCTGTTATCTTACCGCAGGATTTGTTTTAAAAATATCAGTCTCAACAATCAGATTGAAACAATCACTAAAATATTTCCGTTAGTTTGCAGAACGGTTTCAAATTTATTCATGCCTGATATCCGCAAAATATTGCGAGTACCTAGATAGATTTATTTGACCGACCGGACAGCGGCTCTTTGGGAATTCCTCGACTCCCACAGGGATGGTTTGTCCATCATCATCATTGTTTGAACACTAATACGAAAGATAACGTTCTTGAATGAAAACGTTTTGCCGACCATTTAAATTGTGATAATTGTTGGGGAAAATATTTCGCACGTAGCGAATTCCTTCCTATTAACCGATTTTCACCAGTATACTAGCGGGCATGAAGTTTTGAAATGGGCACTTTATATTGCAGCAATTTAAAGGAAGCTTCAAAAACATGGCATTTGTATTCATCAGAATATCTGTGTTGGGCATCTGTTTTCTCATGGGGCAGCTTTCAATGAAGATGTATGAATTTCCGATCAATACATATCCCACTTTTCGAATTTTATTGAACATCCGTTATGAACCCATTAATTGAATATGCCAATCGAAGAAGAAAGACATTAATATAAGTCAGTGCTAATTACAAAATCAATAATAGTCTGGAATATATGAACTACATGCGGATGGTCCAAATGCAGTCAGAATTAAATGAAATTGTATCATCAACCAATTACCCCTGGTGGAAATTGAAGTTCCAATATGTTCAGCTATATCAATGTGGTTGTGTGTTGCCTGGTGTTGTTCGCTCAAGCTTTCACAGGTGAGGCTAACATTATCACGAATGAAATGTGGCACTTTGTGTTCTGACCGGATATATTTTATACAACTTTCCAATTGAGGACTTTCCACAATCACGATTGCCATACACTTTCAGTTTAAGGTTTCGTTGGAAAATTCACGTACTCATTTCATATTTCAGTCTTCGAATATACAGCACGCGTGAGCCTCATACATGATTTCTAAAACATTTTTTTCTTTTAAATTAACATATGTTGTAGTATTTATATTTCGCTGAACGCTCGGAAAACAACCATGACAAAGAGTTTTTTTCAAAGAATCAGCCGATCGACTCAGAAACGCTTCCACCTCGTGACAAAGCTTGTGGATAAAAGGTCTTCCATGGGATTAGCCATGCATGGATCACAAATTAAATACATACCACACATCCCAAATATGGCGAAGATGGACAAAGTTAAATGTTGTAAATTATAAACAATCCAAATTCGAGGTGTGAGGATAAATCATCCAAATCAAGAGGTAAAGTTTTTATCCTTTGTGCTGATTCCTCTGTGTTTTATGCCTTACTGAGGCAATTGATTGGAACCATGTCACGTGTGGGTGCCAATGAACTCCTGGAGGACTGTGCTTGCAGCTGGCTGACTGTGAGATGGGCTGGTTGGCTGCAACGTGCAGACTCGGCTCTGTGGCAGAAACCGACACGCAGTTCAGCAAACTATTTGTCTCCTGAATCAGAGTACCGACAACAATTAATGCGACGTAAACAAGCACCAGGGAATCAGATGAATTAACTCAATAGAACGATAGAGATGACCTTCTGGACGATAAAGACAAACCAAAGTTCGAGAGCTTCCAGCTCTTGAGCGATGAGGAAGGAGGCATGACCACAGGTAAATCCACACCTACGAGCCAGTGTGCCACAACATCCGTGCCAAGTCCGGGACATCTCTTCTGGGGTTCCGACACTGTGGGAGCAGGTGACACTCAGTCATGTCTGAGGCAGGTCGGACGTCGACGATGGGCGCAGTAACGCCAAGGCGGATGATCCAATGAGTCGAGCAAACGTGGCGGTCAGAGGAACACAATGACAATTGGCATTATTACTGGGAGAGATGGGTAGCTATTCTCCGGCGTTGTTAATATGAGTTGTCTGGTCAAACACAGAGGTGTTCTGTTTTTTGGTGGATTATTTCCCATGAACAGTTGCAATCACTCACTCCGTGAGCAATGGCTTCGACGCAGGAAAGTTCCTGAGCATCAAACAATGACCGGTCGACACCTGGCTGATGCTAGACTTCGAGCCGCCCCCAAACACAGAGAAACGCGAAGAGAGATTAAATATAGGACTCGGGGAATGGTGGCGCCACGGTTTGGCTGAGACGAGTAGTGACCATCTCCAATCCTTGTCACTGGGACGCCACCCACACCCTGTGGCCAGGGGCCTAGTGCACCAAACCGTCGGTTAAGCGTCGGTGACAACGTCCGTCGTAAAAACACCAACGTCCGTCGTGAATTCTGCACCAAGCTGTCGGTCGTTGAAAACTAACGTCCACTGGACGTAAAATCTGCGACTCCTACTGAGCAGTCGTAGATGGTTCGTACAGCTTTTGAAATCGTGTACCGCACAATATTAGGGGAGTAAAATATTTCTTATCTGTGCGATATGTTCACATATCACTCTGATAGTGTTGGGAATGAGCTGTTGTCAAAATTTTAATGATTGCAGAGTATCAGTATAATTATGCTACCAACTGCGCTATAATGATGGTTGCTTGAACACGCGAAAAAAACTCAAATTATGAAACTGTACTAAATCATTCGATTTGAATTTACTGTAAATAGCCATATTTTGTTTTCCAAATACTTAGATATATTTATACACTAAACCAATATACAAATTGTATTGTGATAAGGGAAGATAACACTTCTCATTATATACCAAAAGGCATGTAATGGTTGATCCTTAGCAATTATATACATCATGTGTTAACCAATGCTAAAATACAATACATGTGTGAGATATTGGAATCGCACAGGGTAAAATATACATTCATTGTCAACAGATTTATTTTACGCTTCAATAGGTTTATGTTTGCAGCTGCAGTGCCTACTAGAGTGGTTACAGTAAAAATTTATCGTCCACACAATAGTTTTCCAGAATTATACTGTACGTGTATTTCCAACATCAGCCATCCATATAAAATGCATTTAACAGTTATAACTGATAATCTTGACAATTAAAAGCTCGAACAAGTATGCACCGATCCATCGGTAGGCACGCCGACGCGTCGGACCAACGCCCATTTTGCGAATTCTTGGTGCACGCCACACGGGCGGTGATTTCACGACGGACGTTTCTACGACGGACGTAGGTCCCACCGACACTCAACCGACGCTTGTTTTACGACGGTTTGGTGCACTAGGCCCCAGGACGCCTAAAGGTGGATTCACACTATAACGTTTGGGCCGAGGTTTACCGACGTATTGGCAAACGTTGGTTAACGTTCTTGAGAGTGTACGCTGGTGAACGCTTGGGAAATTAAAGTTCGTCGGAAATTTTGAATATGTTGAAAAATTCTCGACGTTTGGAAAAGTACGTTATTGAAAGTTAGGCTGCGTTATGCAACGCTATGAAACGCTCACGTAAGTTGTGCTAAGTTACACTAAGTTTAGCCTAAGTTGGCCCGCGTCAGAACTGTCAATGGTGAACGTATGTCAAACGGAGCTTATCGTTCATGAACGTGATTGTAACGTAAGGGCTGGCGTAGACAAACTTTTACAGACGTGCCACCAACTTAGCTAAACTTTTGCCAAGTTAGCACAATGGAGGCCAACTTTGCACAACGTTATCGAACTTTTATAAACTTTTGCGAACGAACTGAGAACGTTCTATAACGTTTGCCGACGGTAACACAGACGCGAATCAAAGGTTGGCCCAGCTTTCGTAGTATAAGTTTGTAAATTTTCCCCTTATCCTTCTTGGAAGACTCTTCGGATGAGGGAGGTGTCACGGATCGTGGTGAGTTTGACAACGACCTGTCCCTCGATGGACCTGCTTCATCAACAACAGTATCAGCAACAACAGCAGGAGCAGCCGGCATTGATTCTATGTGAGGAGGGGCACGCTCCTTGGCCACACATTTTTCAGCGATCTTACATTTTCGACCTTTTGCAGGCATGTCGTAGAGTTCAGGATCAGAGCGTCACTATGTTGCACTTGGAAAAGCTGCTCGATTGATGGCTATCCGCCCGAAAAGGCTGTCATTTTATATGATCGTTGTATAACGTTGAGCTCCGTTGAATGCGCTCAGCAAGTGTTGAGCTAAGTTCTGCTCAGTTGGCCTACGCTGGACAACGATCCACCAACGCTAGCCTAAAGCACTGAGGTGATACTGGATGCACTAACGATCGTTAGTGCATCCCGCAATGGCGGACAGTAAACACGGTCAGTTTGGTTTTTAACTATATTTTATCAAATGATAGGTCCATTTGTGATAAATGGATACTCTGAAGGTAGCTTAGTGTATTGGTCAAAGACATGCGTAGTTATTTCAAGCAGATCACGCTTTTTTTGTTTAGATATGTTGAGGGAAAGAATTAGCGATAAGATTCACCAACGACAAAAGTGAGATTCCCTAACGGTATAGGCCTAATACGTGTATATTGTAATAGGTCCATATCATACACCATTGTGAATTCGTTGATTTATGCGACATAAATTAGCGAATGTCACATTAAAAATAGGAAATCTGTACTAGAAGATCATCTGTACACATCAATACATGTCGATTGGTACGTTATTTCACGTTCAACATTTAAATAACGTAGATTTGAATTAATGAAGAAAAGATCGTTAGGGAATTTTCACATGTTCGTTAGTGAATCTTTGATTTTACAAAAACAATCGTTAGGGAATCTTTCGGCTTTTTTTCAGACGAGTTGTTCATGCTCAAGCCAACATAAATCGCCATGTATTTGCAACGAACGGTTGTTTGGTGCGCATAAGAATCAGCAGATGCATGTGTGTATCGGTCACAATCGTAATTATCGGGAAAATGAAGAAAAATCAAACGAACCTCGAGTGGGTTCGCCATTGCGGGATGCACTAACGATCGTTAGTGCATCCAGTCTCACCACAGTGCTAAAGGCCAAAACCCACCGCCGCCGACCGTCCGTTTTTATCGCTGACGGCATCCGTATTTCTCGAGGGTCCGTCAACGCACATGATAGAACCCATGTTGTCAATTGAGAATACTTACACTGACTGCGTGCGTACACTACATCAACGCACAACATAGAACATGTTCTATATTTTGCGCTTGTCGTAGCGTATTTCAGAACATACATACATGTATATCATGGCCATAGAATCATCATAGAACAGAGGTTGATTTTAGAGATAGACTCTACGGAAATTCAATATCCGGTACAAACGTACTAACGCTAAAATGCGTTACTAAATACTAAATTTTGCTAAATTTTCCTTGAATTATTTCGGTTCATTTAGTGATTGAAAGCACGAGCATCCGCTAAAACACTTAGCATGTAAGGTTATCGTTGTAATTATTTTTTTTTCTCTTATCAACTTTTTCAAATTTTGCTGTTGAAGTATGAAATTCGGTGCACAAGAATTTGTCGTTTGACTCCAAGGTGAACTATGCCAAATCATAACACGATATCGTTTAGCATCGCAAAAATATCAGAGAAAACAAATCAGAGCAAGACTGCTGAAAGAATTCCCTGGGGCTGAATAGGTCTATAAAACAACAAACGGGCTAATCATTCTCCTGGACTAATGGACTTCCTGAAATTTGTGTACTGCTTCTCAGGGGTCAGCTCAAGTAACAGGTCAACAAATTGTTCAATGTTTAGCCGAAAATATTGGCTGAAATTCAGAATCTCTCTCGATCCTGCCGAAATTGTGG
The DNA here is from genome assembly GCA_949152475.1 of Terebella lapidaria. Lineage (NCBI taxonomy): Eukaryota > Metazoa > Annelida > Polychaeta > Terebellida > Terebellidae > Terebella > Terebella lapidaria. The sequence goes on from OX424560.1 coordinate 33,715,768, forward strand.
ATACAATTTCTGAAATATCCCAGGCACCACGCAGGCCTTCGGTTTTCCGAACGGGTAGAGTATGTTTGGCGTCTTGCTTGCCTTTTCCGTGCAAGCATCAACAGATACAAGCCAACAAAGCGTCACCTCCTGTTGCCATGTCTTTCTTCAGGATGGCCTTCATCCGTATCAGACATGATGATATTGATGGATAAGCATACTGAGCTGATAAATCGTACATATTTCGAGAACAGAGCAATAGTCTCAGCATACGTACCGCACGTTTCAACCTTCAGAAAAATGATTGTACTCGGTGTGTGCACAAAAAACGCTGGTTTGATAATCTGACGCACGGACGCACGCAATGAAAACGGACGGTCGGCGGCGGTGGGTTTTGGCCTTTAGTTAGCAAAAGATCGCATTCGTTCATGTAAAGTTCATGCTACGCTGCCATACGCTCGCTAACGTTACCAAACGTTCACCAACGCTCGCCAACGCTGTACTCCAAACGCTCACTATGTGAACCAAATTTTTTCTTCCTCTGAACGTATTTTCACCAACGTTTGGTCTCATTTTGGTAACTTATCAAAACGCTGGCAAACGTTGGCCCAAACGCTATAGTGTGAATCCACCTTAAGTAGATTGTTAGTAACCCGTGAAGTACCATAGCACACTTTTATCGTCATATGCATACTGTATACATGTACAAACACATTATTCATAGTGTATTGAAGTTATATTGAGATTATGTTCACCAATCTGAGTTATTATAATACACGCCAAGATTTTGGCAGCATAGGAAATGAAATTGTCAATATCATAGTCAACACTATTTTCTGTACAGAGACGATTGAAAGAAAATAACCCTTCTGACAATTTGAGAGGGACACTTATTGTGGATATAGTACCTCAAACGATCATACTTATTCGCGTTATTTCAGAATTTTCCACCTCACAGCTTGTCAACAGATATGATCCACACATTGAATGCCTAGTTTCCTTGGTGTCAGGATCTCCCCCTTCGGAGGAAACAGTTTGCGATAACGATAGTTTTTGAGACGGAATGTGATCGCAGCGCCTCCCTTTGATCGAGTCACGAGTGGACAAATTCCCTGGACAGGGTTCATTTGAAGCAGCGTGGCGTGGAGATGGTCCTCTGGATATCATATCGAGTGAAGATGATCCCTTGGGAGCAACATGGCGTGGAGAAGTTCCATGGACGGTCAAATCACATGGAGACAGTCCCTTGTGAACAGCTTTGCTTGGAGACGGCCCCTGTACGGCTCTCTTTGGATAGAGTACAAGACATGTGAAACCTTCGTCCGTGTGTTGTCTCTGAACGTCGATGCTGGGGTCCAGGTAGAGTTCAGCCAGGTGCAATGGTTGGCCGGGGCTTTGTTTGAGGGTGACGCTAGGTGTCCTAGACATCGACCTGCCATGGAAGCTCTCGCACAGGAAGTCTCCGGCTCTCGTTGTGGCATACGGGGAAACGTCAGGCTGTCGGTCGAACCACTTTTGTCTGGTTTTCGGCAGCGGGAGACGACGTAAATTCCTGGAAATATGTTCATTGTCATGTCAATTGCCTGTATGGTTACCCTATAATGTACCATGTATAATACAGATTAACTATTTCAGAAACTACTCACCGATCTTTCATGTACTTGACACTGACTAGAATCAAAATTATCAGCAGAATCGATGCTAATCCAGTTACAATGGCACTCCACCAAATGAATGTTGCATCCGTATCTGATGTTGAAATCATTCATATAAGGAATCCAGCAGCGATAGTAAAATATTATCTAATATTTCGGGTTACAATAACTGTAGAAGGAATGAAACATTTCATCTATGGTTGATAGTTGGCCCGGATTTTGTTTACAAAACCTACCACGGCAAACTGGCCCCTTTCCTTTCCAAACGTTTGCCTCACAAGTCATTTGCCAGGTGTCGCCACCGGGATCGCAGGAGAGAGTGATCTCATTACCAGCAGAAGACACGATACGCGATCCCTTTGGAAGGTCTGATGTTGGACAACCTAGAACTGTACACACCAATTCCAATTAGCGTGAATGGCGACCACACGAAATAATAACACAGACAGTCGGGATGTGGGGATCAGTATCGTCTGTCTTTCACTCGCAATGAATCCAGCTCATTGTATTTTCCGACACTGTAATTATAAAAGATATTTACATTTTGTTACTTACATTCGTAATGCAAGAAGAATGTGCGATGTTGTGAATGCCACACAGTGATGTCCACTTTGCTGGTTTTAGAAGTGTACACTGTTGACCACGTCGATCTGCCCCGACACACCTCTCGACTGGAAGTCTCCCCGGTCTCGACCACTTCGAACAGACTCTGACAAGGTTCCGTAGACTGTGCTCCTTGGAGCGGAGACATGTCGTCGACTACTAGACGAATGGTCTGTCCTATCTCTCCTTCTATCCTGATAGGCTTCATTTTTGATCCGCAATGTGTGCTGGACAGCGAGAGACATCCTTCGTGGTTTGTTTTAACATCAAATTTCTCAAGACATGAATCGTGTTGTGGATCTGAAACGAATTTTCAGTTGTACATCTACCACAGTAATAATTTCGCTAGCAATGAAACCTTTGAAAAAATGAAGAAGACATTTTTTTGCAAATTAATCAACCATGATAATGAGTTGACCGGTATTACTCGGTCCACGATGCGCCACGAACTCGTACGAATGCAAGTATAAATCTATTACCACGAATACAATTCGATTTTGATGATGACAATAGCAAACGTAAAATACAATATTTTGGAATAGAAACAGAGCCAAAAGTTATTGTACTTACTCGTACAATTCCCTCCATCTGAAACACGAACAAACAATGTCGTAGTAAGAAGTATTATCATCAACAGATATGAAAACATAATGCAGCACTCTCACAATCGTCTCGCATGATTTACTGAAGCCACATGGTCGATATGAATATGCTCCATAATTTAAATGATGAATGGCTTTGAAAGTTATTTGCAGAAGGATACAATTGCAATAAACTATTTCTGTTCTCCTGTGTCATTATTGTAATGAAGCATGATTTATAACTCGTTATTACGAAATTAAGTCGGGTACCCTTGTTACATCTCTGAGGTTATTACGCGGAACTACGCTATAGTTAGGTATATGAGTACAACAATATCATGATATACAAACAAAAATTCGACAGAATGTACATGCAAATGAATGAACTTCCTCAATGCTGAATGTCCAGTTTCAATTTCTTACAAATAGTTACAATGAGTTTACATATTGGGGACTATCAACCAATCCATTTAACAAATGTTGGAGTTCCTGTAACAGTAGGAAATGTCCGTACAGATATAGCAGCATTTTGCAGCATTACTATTTGTTTCATGTGGGAGCATACACTGCCAGGTCTGAAATTTATCTTATCAACTTATTGAAGTTGAAACCAATTTTATGATCAGCCAAATTTAGCTTTTTTGTTTAACACGCAAACTTGAAAGTACATCTCGAGATAGTCAGGAATATATAGGAAATATGCGCAGTTCGACGACAGATACTCAGAAAATTGCCGGTAATCTTGCATGAAAACACTGGATACACTGTCGGTTGCCACAGTATCTTGACAAATATCAACGACGTCATGGGACTCAATTTACGCACGTAATACATATTTTTAGACCCAAATTTGTATGATTTCTCATTCTATGGACAAAATGAAGCTACTGCAGAATGAATAAATTTTTGTCAATTCTAAAAGTGGTTAGATTTCGAAATTTGGATATGATCTTTGAGATAATTCACAAGTAACGCTATGACTGCTGAAATAATTATGTCATTATAGTGGATCAATATCATATCTCGAAATCTCGATATTTTTTAAGACTTTTTAACACACTGCATATACATTTTGGAACTTCTGATATAAATAGCACATATTAATTTCGACATAAAAGTCAAGGTTTGCGAAAATTGTATAAAACTTCTAAAATATTTTTCAAATCAGCATATGTTGTCGGAATAGATCGTTCGCTATAAGCACATGACTGGCACCTGGCGAATACATCGAGAAACAAACGCCAAAATAAAGGGCTGATTTACTCAGCTGTGCTTCAGCTGTAACTTCATCTTGCAAACTTACATGTAGCAAGGGATATGGTTATCCTTCATGTATGCAAACTAAAATGTATGCAAACTAGAGCCTTCCTGCATCATTACCTGTACGATTTGAGCAGAAACTGTGATTTTCAAATAAAACATATTACAGACCATATAAGACCATATAAGGAAAATCGATTCCGGTCCGTACCATTGTTCCGAAAGGTTACGCTTTGTATTGCCTATTATTTGTGCTACATTTACTATTACGGTTATCAATGGGATTAACATATTTTATAGAAATATAAAAATATCATTTAGAGTGACCGTCTATATCATCGCACTTCGCGGTAGATCTCGATTTCAGACTCTTTTACATCACCTGATGCCCCACAAATTTCTGGCTGGTATCGGGTACAAGAACAAATAAAAAAAACTCCGTTTGTGAAACTCGATTCTATTGGGTGTCTTCTTGAGAGGGGAATTAGATATTGTAACGTTTGGATTACGAGATTGGAGCGGTATATGATCGCCTCAGTAAATATATGCAAGATTCAGGAAATGTAGCGAAAGCAGTCGCCGCATCAGCAGTGCTTAAGTATGGAGCTCGACTTCAGTGTGAGGCACCGGGATATGTAATACTTTCGATATTTTGAAAATATGGGATATGTTTACTTATAGTGGTCTGGCTTCATAACTTCATAGCTCAATAAGTTATCAACGGATTTCCTTCATATTTATATATGTTGGGAAATTTCGTATAAGGGAAAGGGGACCAACTTTTTTTGGACCGATAAATCATTAGTTTTTATGCAATTCAAGTTAAAAAATATTCTAAAAAAATATTTTTTTTAACAGAAATAGAAGGCCGGACTGAAAGTTGAAATTGGTCCCATATATTGGTCCCCTATAGTGGTCCCCTATATAATAATGATTACATACTATTGAATTATTGTTTCGAAGTCACATAATTACATTTTTAGGTTACCGAACCTATGGTCCAATAACCTATTGGCATGGCGTTGCGTCCGTCGTCCGTCGTCGTCCGTCGTCGTCGTCCACATTTTTATCTTTTTTGTTTACGGGCGAATTTTTCTGAAATTTTGCAGAAAAATACTTAAAAATAATTCAAGAAGGAGGGATTTTTTAGTTTTTTGATTTTCGCTTTTTCTTCAAAATGGCGGTCGTTTTCGACGAAAAAGGCCTGAATTTGGACTTTGGCGGCCATTTTCTCAAAATCTGTTCAGTAACTTTTTTTCTTTTTGATACATAAGACTACGGTGGCTTAGATTCGCCATCACGTTTAATTTACACCCCATTCAGTTTCCACCTCGGTGAGAACCCTTCTCACCTCGGTGAAAACCTTCTCACCCTGGTGAAAACCTTCTCACCCTGGCTAGAACCTTCTCACCCCGGCGAGAACCTTCTCACCCCGGCGAAAACCTTCTCACCACGGCCAGAACTTTCTCACCCTGGCGAAAACCTTCTCACCCCGGCCAGAACTTTCTCACCCTGGCGAAAACCTTCTCACCCCGGCGTAAACCTTCTCACCCCGGCCAGAACCTTCTCACCCCGGCGAAAACCTTCTCACCTCGGCGAGAACCTTCTCACCCCGGCCAGAACCTTCTCACCCCGGCGAGAACCTTCTCACCCCAGCCAGAACCTTCTCATCCCGGCGAGAACCTCTTCACCCCGGCGAGAATCTTCTCACCTTGGCGAAAACCTTCTCACCTCGGCCAGAACCTTCTCACCCCGGCCAGAACCTTCTCACCCCGGCGAAAACCTTCTCACCCCGGCCAGAACCTTCTCACCCCGGCGAAAACCTTCTCACCTCGGCGAAAACCTTTTCATCCCGGCGAAAACCTTCTCACCCCAGCCAGAACCTTCTCACCACGGCAAAAACCTTCTCACCCCGGCCAGAACCTTCTCACCCCGGCGAAAACCTGCTCACCCCGGCGTGAACCTTCTCACCCCGGCCAGAACCTTCTCACCCCGGCGAAAACCTTCTCACCTCGGCGAGAACCTTCTCACCCCGGCCAGAACCTTCTCACCCTGGCGAGAACCTTCTCACCCCGGCGAGAACCTTCTCACCCCGGCCAGAACCTTCTCATCTCGGCGAGAACCTTCTCACCCCGGCCAGAACCTCCTCACCCCGGCGAGAACCTTCTCACCCCGGCGAGAACCTTCTCACCCCGGCCAGAACCTTCTCATCTCGGCGAGAACCTTCTCACCCCAGCCAGAACCTTCTCACCCCGGCCAGAACCTTCTCACCCCGGCGAGAACCTTCTCACCCCGGCCAGAACCTTCTCATCTCGGCGAGAACCTTCTCACCCCGGCCAGAACCTTCTCACCCCGGCGAGAACCTTCTCACCTCGAAGAAAACCTTCTCGCCGAGGTGAGAAGGTTTTCGCAGGGGTGAGAACGTTTTCGCCGGGCTGAGAAGGTTCTGGCCGGGGTGAGAAGGTTCTGGCCGGGGTGAGAAGGTTCTCACCCTGGCAAAAACCTTCTCACCCTGGCGTAAACCTTATCACCCCGGCCAGAACCTTCTCACCTTGGCGAGAACCTTCTCACCCCAGCGAGAACCTTCTCACCCCGGCGAGAACCTTCTCACCTTGGCGAGAACCTTCTCACCCCGGCCAGAACCTTATCACCCCGGCGAGAACCTTCTCACCCCGGCGAAAACCTTCTCACCTCGGCGAAAACTTTCTCACCTCGGCGAAAACCTTCTCACCCCGGCCAGAAGCTTCTCACCTCGGCAAAAACCTTCTCACCCCAGCGAAAACCTTCTCACCCTGGCGAAAACCTTCTCACCCCGGCAAAAACCTTCTCACCCAGGCCAAAACCTTCTCACCTCGGCGAGAACCTTCTCACCCCGGCGAAAACCTTCTCACCCTGGCGAAAACCTTATCACCCCGGCGAGACCCTTCTCACCCCGGCCAGAACCTTCTCACCCTGGCGAAAACCTTCTCACCTCGGCGAGAACCTTCTCGCCGGGGTGGGAAGGTTCTGGCCGGGGTGAGAAGGTTTTCGCCGAGGTGAGAAGGTTTTCGCCGGGGTGAGAAGGTTCTCGCCTGGGTGAGAAGGTTCTGGCCGGGGTGAGAAGGTTCTCGCCGGGGTGAGAAGGTTCTCGTCGGAGTCAGAAGGTTCTGGCCGGGGTGAGAAGGTTTTCGCCGAGGTGAGAAGGTTTTCGCCGGGGTGAGAAGGTTCTCGCCTGGGTGAGAAGGTTCTGGCCGGGGTGAGAAGGTTCTCGCCGAGGTGAGAAGGTTTTCGCCGGGGTGAGAAGGTTCTGGCCTTGATGAGAAGGTTCTCGCCGGGGTGATAAGGTTTTCGCCAAGGTGAGAAGGTTCTCGCCGGGGTGAGAAGGTTCTGGCCAGGGTGAGAAGGTTCTCGCCGAGGTGAGAAGGTTTTCTCCGGGGTGAGAAGGTTCTGGCAGGGGTGAGAAGGTTCTGGCCGGGGTGAGAAGGTTTTCGCCGGGGTGAGAAGGTTTTCGCCGGGGTGAGAAGGGTTCTCACCGAGGTGGAAATTGAATGGGGTGTAAATTAAACGTGATGGCGAATCTAAGCCACCGTATAAGACTCCTCATATGTACTTCTATGATGTCTATAAATTTCGTTGCGCTTGAATCGCTTGAAGTGGGCCATTTTGACCCAAACTCGGTCCAAATGGGACTTTCCCATGTTAAATTCTCCTATGCTTTATAATGGGACACATTATGCCTAATATCTCACTTGATATTGAAATTAGAGACTAGGAATCAATTGTGGACATATAGGAAATAATATATGCTGAATATTCTCGTGACCTTGAATTTGACCTCTGACCTCAGTTTCAAGGTCAGAGCACAAAATGGCTTATATCTCGCTTATTATCGACTCCACAGCTTAGGAATCAATTGTGGACATATAGGAAATGATATATGCTGAATATTCTGATGACCTTGAATTTGACCTTCGAACTCATTTTCAAGGTCACAGGACAAAATGGCTAATATCTCGCTTGTTATCGACTTTACAGCTTAGCAATCAATTATGAACATAGGAAATGATATATGCAGATTATTGTCATGACCTTGAATTTGACCTTTGACCTCATTTTCAAGGTCACAGGACAAAATGGCTAATATCTCACTTATTATCGATTTTACAGCTTAGGAATCAATTGTGGACATATAGGAAATGATATATGCTGAATATTCTCGTGACCTTGAATTTGACCTCTGACCTCATTTTCAAGGTCCAAGGACAAACTGGCTCATATCTAGCTCCTCTATTGACTGTATGGCTTGGGAATCAATTGTGGACATGATATACAAAATGATATACATATTGAATATTTTGATGATCTTGAATTTGACCTTTGCCCCTTCATTTTCAAGGCCACAGCACAAAATTGCTAATATATCTCTGATTATTGAATTTACAGCTTAGCAATCAACTGTGGACATGATATATGCTTAATGTTATATATGCTGAATATTCTCTTGATCTTGAATTCAACCAGTGACCTGGCTAACATCTAAAATATTAAACATTGTCCGGTAACCTATCTTCGGCCCTTGGCCTAATTTTATCTTTAAAGTTTACGATAAAATCTTTCTGAAATTTTGCACAAAATTGCCTAAAAATATTTCGAGAGGGAGGTATTTTTTAGTTTTTTTATTTTCGCAATTATTTCAAAATGGCGGCCGTTTTCGTCGAAAAATGGCCAATTTTGGAATTTGGCTGTCGTTTTCTCAAAATCTGTTCAGTAACTTTTTTTCTTATTCATGCATATCACTCCTCATATATACCTCTGTGACATGTATAAATTTCGTTGCCCTTGAATCGCTCGAAATGGGCCATTTTGGGCCCAAACTCGGCCCAAATGGGACCTTCCCATGTTAGGTTACCGGACCTTTGGTCCGATAACCTATTGCCGTGGTGTTGCGTCCGTCGTCCCTCGTCGTCGTCCGTCGTTGTCTGTCGTCGTCCGTCTACATTTTTATCTTTAAAGTTTACGAACGAATCTTTCTGAAATTTTGCACAAAAATGCCTAAAAATATTTCGAGAGGGAGGTATTTTTTAGTTTTTTGATTGTCGCAATTATTTCAAAATGGCGGCCGTTTTCGTCGAAAAATGGCCAATTTTGGATTTTGGCTGTCGTTTTCCCAAAATCTGTTCAGTAACTTTTTTTCTTATTCATGCATAACACTCCTCATAATTATGTACCCCTGTGACATGTATAAATTTCGTTGCCCTTGAATCGCTCGAAGTGGGCCATTTTGGGCCCAAACTCGGCCCAAATGGGACTTTCCCATGTTAAATTCTCCTATGCTTTATAATGGGACACATTAAGCCTAATATCTCACTTAATATTGAGATTAGAGACTAGGAATCAATCGTGGACATATAGGAAATGATATATGCTGAATATTCTCGTGACCTTGAATTTGACCTCATTTTCAAGGTCACAGGACAAAATGGCTAATATCTCGCTTATTATCGACTTTACAGCTTAGGATTCAATTGTGAACATATAGGAAATAATATATGCCTAATATTCTCATGACCTTGAATTTGACCTTTGACCTAATTTTCAAGGTCACAAGACAAAATGGCTAATATCTCGCTTATTATCGACTTTACAGCTTAGGAATACATTGTGAACATATAGGAAATGATATATGCTGAATTTTCTCGTGACCTCGAATTTGACCTTGACCTCATTTCCAAGGTCACAGGACAAAATTGCTAATATCTCGCTTATTATCGATTTTACAGCTTAGGAATCAATTGTGAACATATAGGAAATGATATATGCTGAATATTTTTGTGACCTTGAATTTGACCTTTGACCTCATTTTCAAGGTCACAGGACAAAATGGCCAATATCTTGCTTATTAGTGACTTTACGCCTTATGAATCAATTGTGAACATATAGGAAATGATATATGCGAATATTCTAGTGACCTTGAGTTTGACTTTTGACCTCATTTTCAGGGTCAACAGGACAGAATGGCTAATATCTTGCTTATTATCAACTTTACAGCTTAGGAATCAATTGTGAACATATAGGAAATGATATATTCTGAATATTCTCATGACCTTGAATTTGACCTTTGACCTAAATTTCAAGGCCAGTCATTTTATTTTCAAGGTCAGAATACAAAATGTTTATATCTCACTTATTATCAAATTCACAGCTTAGGGGTCCATAGTGAACATATAGGAAATCATGTATGCTGAATGTTTTGGTGATCTAGAATTTGACCTTGGATCCAATTTTCAAGGTCAGAGAACAAAATGGCTAATATGTCGCTTATTATCATCTTTACAGCTTAGGAATCAATTGCGAATATAGAGGAATGATATATACTGAATCTTTTCATGAACTTGAACTTTGACCTCATTTTCTAGGTCACATCACCGATAACAGAATGGCTAATATCTCACTTATTATCGACTTTACAGCTTAGGAATTTATTGTGGACATACTAGAAGTGATATATTTGTTCAAAAATTATTTTCAAGGTCACTGGACAAAAGGCTAATATCTAAAATGTATATTGTCCGGTAACCTTTCCTAGCCCTTGGACTAATTTTACCTTTGGAACCATCAGTATCTGTCAACAAATCATCTCAATATTCATAGCTTTTCCCGCCATTTTCAGCTATCAAAATCCACACGCATCACTAATTTGCGTCACTGAGGACTAGTAAGAAAAATCATTTAAAATCCTAGTATGAATGTCTTTTACCGTACTAGTATGTATATATGTTGAACATAATTATTATGGATAAATGTAATATTAACCACATAGAGTCTCAAATATGATTTATTTCGTTACATGTACTTATCAAACACTGTCATTTACATGAAATATCCGGAAATAATGCGTACTTAAGATAAGATACTTAGTATCAAATATGCCATATTTTACGAGTGGTCTAAATGTATTATAAATTTACTTAGAACAGAAAAAAAATTAAAGAAATAAAAGTTCATTTCATCAGCCAAGAGGCTGGGAGTTACCGGTGACTTGATCTCGTGACAATCACAGAATCCTGGCCAGCCATAAAAAAGAGTTGTTTTCTTGGCCTCCTTTACTTGTTCCTGCAGTCTTCCCCTGACCTCATTGCCTATCCTACGAAGGAGCAGGTTCACCGGTATTCCATGTGGTGGAAACCTATGTGTAGATAAAATAAATATTTTATGTAAACAAAATTGTACTGAAATGGAAAAAAAAATTGATACCATTTATTTATGTCTTATCATATTCGTGTGTATAATTAGTAGGTGTAGGTGATGAATGTAATTACCTGTAAGTGATGAATGTACCTCAGGTTGTGTTCAGCTAGTAACACGACCATATAGCAGTAGCTACGCCTAACTGTCCTGGATCTCTCCAGCATCAAATTGTATTTTGACCGCGGCCTGCTAATGAAGTAAATGGTGATGTCCTCATGTGGGGTTTCGGGAAACAGCCACAAGGACAGGAAACCATCTTTGACCAGGTCAGCTCCCTCTTGATCCCTCTGGAATTCTAAAAAAAGCTTCCAGTCTTCTGTTTTCGGCGGCAATCCACAGGAGCAGGCATTATCGATGGTAGAATTCCAAGAATAAGTTTGAAACATGGGGGTAAATTTATCCAAAGTGATCTGTTCAGGTATATCCTTGAACCCATTTAGGAACCGATACTCCACGCAACATGGTTGCATACCATACTTATGGAAATGTGGCATGTTTATTCCTTGAAAATTTCTGATCTAATAAATGTTTATTTTCAAAGAAGTTGTAAAATTCTCATTTGAAATACATATATTTTGATTTTCTTGGAAAATTGATTGTATTTCATAGGCATTGGAAGTTCATGTTGTTTTATAACGTTATATTAAATCTTAACATGATTTTTCTTGGAAAACATCTCCATATGCATTCTATAACAATCGAAAACGTTTTAGTCCAAATCTAGATCTTCAATCCCAAAATTTTGAAATATTAATCAGGCATAGATCCGTTTAAAATGAAAGAATATGAATTGTGGATGCTCATTCAAGACATCATAGGAAGTGCAAGTTTGTGGCCACATAACATAAGAACACTTTTTTGGAAGAAGCACATCAACCATTTTCAGAGATTGATTGTTGTAGCATTCGCTTTTATCAACGGACTATCTCCGGAACTATTCATTGAATGGGCACAAATGAAAAATCTGTGCAGAGACAGAAGCGCAGAAACACACATCAAAGACTTGTTCAGAATTTTTGAGAGCAACTCATCATCATACAAGTTGTATGGATATAATGTTTCACTCAACAAGTATGAGTATTTAAACGGAGATAGGCATTTTCATAGCCATGAATGACTTCCAGTTTTGGACACTTGTCTCGAATCTAGAGAACCTTCCACTTTGGCTTCGTGAAAGAATCTTATTGCAAGTAAGTATACTACGAAATAAATATAAAATATACTAAACAAGCAAATATTTTAACTTTGGTGTATATTGTTTTGCAATTGATAATATTTGCAAAAACACATATACATAATGTAGAGGAATGAAACAACAATTTATTGTACAGGTGAGAAGACATGCGAGAGATGCGGTCGTCTGTGTACCCTCCAGGTGGCAAGTGACGTGGTGGATGGACAACGCTTTGGCTGCCCGAATCAAAGATGCAAAGCACGTTACTCAATCCGGACGAGAAGTTTCTTCACCAAATCAAAATTGAATTTGTCTCAAATCCTGGCCATCATTCACAAATCATCAACACAAACAAAAATAAAATACATATCAAAAAGTTTGTCCATAAGTAAGAGAGTCATCGTTGACTTTTGCAATTTCACACGAGAGGTCATGTCATCCTATCTACTAAGATTTCCATGTATGTTAGGTGGTGTTGGAGTTATTGTAGACATTGATGAGAGTTTGTTGGGTGCCCGACGCAAATACAACAGAGGAAGGTTTCACGTGGGCATGAGGCAATGGGCGTTTGGGATGATTGAAAGGAGGAGGAAGCTCTGTATCATCATTTTGGTACCAAACAGGAGAGCCGAGACACTCCTTCCAATCATCCAACGCCACATTGCCCCAGGCAGTACTATCAATTCTAGTGAATGGGGTACCTACCACAGGTTGTCCACCCTCGGGTATCACCACAGGACCGTAAATCATTCTGTGTCCTATGTTGCAGCTGATGGTACTCATACCAACACCATCGAGGGTCTGTGGGGCCAGCTGGACGCAGAACTTAGATACGGTCGAGGAACATCCAGTTCATTATTGGCCTCTCATGTTGACGAGTTTATTTTTAGGAAGAATATGCGAGCACAAGGAATGGATGTGTTTGATGTTTTGATTGAAGAAATTTCAAGGATGTATGTTGTGTGAATTTATAATTAATATAGTATCTCCATCATATGCTTTAGCATGAAGTTGTAACGGGTTTGCACCCTTCTGTGATGTCTTGATGAACCGGTTTTCTTGGGAGGTGGGTGAGTTGTTATTTAACCGGAGCTGAAACGGTAAAACTCCGGGAAACTGCTACTGCTGTACGGTTGAACTCCGGCTAGAAGTCTCTAAGGTTGGTAGCGTGGTCTGGAATGGACCTCTTAACCGTTGTCCGACTGCTAATCTGCAACTGCACCTGTAACGTAAGAATCCGGAGGCGTTTCCGTCTCCGGGTACTGCAACTGCTCCGTCGGGATACCGCTTTACTGCAACAGCTCCGTCGTTTTCCGCCTTACTGCAAACTGCGACTGCACCTGGAATAAAGAATCCGGGAACGTTGCCGTTTCCGAATACTGCAACCGCTCTGCCAGGTTCCGCCGCACTGCAATCTGCTCTGGTTGGCTCCGCCTCACCGCAACCTGCGACTGCACCTGAAATGGAGTATCTCGGAAGTGTTCTCACTTCCGATTACCGCAACCGCTCCGTCAGGTACTGCCTCTGCAACTCCGTCGTCCGGTACCGCCTCTGCAACTGCTTCGTCGTTCCCGTCTCTGCAACTGCTCCGTCCGATACCGCCTCCGTAGTTGCTCCGTTGAATTCCACCTCCGTCTCCGTCTCCGTCTCCTTCCTCGGTGATCTGGGTTCTTAGATCACCCTAAGACGTCGTTACAACTTGGTCTTAACCGACTGTGGTCTTATCTCCCTTTACTCCGTATTACTCTCTTTTCCGGTGAACTAACTTTATTATAAATTCCAGTTCCCTAACGAACACGGAAAAACAACTCGGTTGAAGTTTTCATGTTTATTTTTCCAAGTGCACAGTCGGAAGACTTATCTGCTATCATCTGGATGACTCTATCCGGAACAAGGGAGTACTCTGCTATGGGAGAAGGGGTCTGCACAGGTCGACGTCAGGACACCAACTCCGCCGTCCGCTGTGAAGCGGGGGCTTTTATAGACCTGAGACCCATGTCACGTGACCAACCTATTGTGACGTCATAGTCCGCCAAAACACTGATATTTTCCGGATTTCTAAAAACACTCTAGAACCAATCAGTGGCTGACACGTCACCTTTTAAACCGAAAACGAGGTTTGTCACATGACCTTCCGGAAATAACGTCATTACGTTTTTGTACTCCATTGTTCCGACTCCGTCTCAGGTTCCGTCTCCGGTTCCGGCTCCGTCTCCGGCTTTACCAACATACAAATATACCAAGTTCCGAGACGGAAAACCTTTTAAACATTAACGATACGGAACCGTATGAACCTTTAAACACATATACTTTTTAATAAACGGTTATTTAACCATAATATCACGAAACACTAATAGAATTACCTAGGGGAAACCTTTGGGTACGCCCCAAAACCGTTACACTCCCCCTTCCTTAGATTCTGTTCGTCCCGAACAGATCAATATCACATATATACAAATTGTCAACCGTTAAACTGTCCGTAAAATAAAACACAACTTGTTTCCGTGATCCGGGTACTGGTATCTCTTAACTAGTTTACCGTCACTGTACCCGGATATCTTGCTTGTTCCGTTTCCCACTTTTCAACTCTTAATTATACTAGAATCCGGGAAACGGTTCTTCTTTCTTCTCCTTGCGCCGACTTGACTTGCGACGACTTGCGGCGACTTGCGACGACTTGCGACGACTACTGCCCACCAGTATCACGGCGCGAACTACTCCCCGACAGCGGACGAGGTGGAATGGTATTTGGTACCAACGGTCGTCCGAAGCTTGTTCCTCTGGCATCAACCGGGAGAAGATCGGGATCATGGAGGCTCCACTGGGGCGGGACGTAGAACCCATTCCTGAGGCGTTCGTCCCGGATGGACCAATCTGGGATCCGGACGATATGACGGGTCGGGACGAGACCAAACGGTGACTCTCTCTGCTCCATGATCTCCACATAGACGCCGGAGTCTCTCATCTCGGCTGGCCCCCACTGCTCCGGTCCCCAACGTACTGCATAGTATCTGGCGTGCTCCGGGACTGCAGGTGCAAAGACAGAAGCGCTTCGTCCCCCAATATTCACCGGGAAACAATGGGACGGACACGGTTGAGTTGAAGGACCGCCAAACGGGTAGAATGTGTAGGGTGGACTCTGGGTTGGTGCACGGACTTGGCTCCTCCCGGACCGCTCACTGGAAGACTGTCGAGGTCGGGTTTCCACCGGAGACAGGATTCCGGGTGTAGCTCTGGCTTGATCTACCAGGATACTCCTCCGGGCTCTCTGCACGTCCGCATGACTTCGGTCAGACGCGAAAGACTCCATTCCGCCATCCCTAGCCGCTGAACTGGTTCTGCTTCCGGCTACTGCTTGAATGGTTGCCGGCAAAGTTCTCTCCGTGGATCCTCGGGTCTCCGTCTCACTGGCAGCTCTGCTCCGGGTTCCGCCTTCCGTTTTGGTCTCCGCTCTGCCTCCGGATCTGCCAATGGGTCTGTTGTCTGCTCGGCTATCCGCTCTGCTATCGGCTCGGCTATCTGCTCTGCTATCGGCTCGGCCGCTGGATCTGCTTTCCGCTCCGCCTCCGGGCCGGACAATCACGCTGCTCACTGCTCTGCCACTGCTAGTCGTTCTCGGAGGTGGGCTCCGGAAAAGGTCTTCCTCATTGTCTCTGCTCTGCATTTCCGCAATGTCCGCCACTCCAACTTCTGCCGTTGCTCCGCTGGAACCTTCCTCCAACAGCCGGAACTTGTAGTCATACACCGCCTTGCCTTTTCCCTTGACGCTGCCTTCTGAAGACTTGAGTGGGGTGTGTCGTTTCTCCTCTCTGCCACGTTCTCCGCCTCGGTCTTTGGCTCGCTCCGGGCTCTCTTTCCTATATTCCCGGCGTTGATGGCGTCCGGATTTATCCGGCGAACGGCTGCGACTCCGCTTCTTTCCGCGGTCTCGATCTGCTCCGGTACCTCGAGATGGGTCTGGGCTGTTTTTCCGGGAGGTGTTCCGGGAAGAACTCCGGGTCACCGGCGGCTTAACCGGCTTCGGATCCTCCGGGTCCTGCAACTCGTCTTCACTTGCCATGATTTTCAGCTCTGCTTCTTCTTCCGAACTGCTCCCCGCCTCCGTGGACGAAACGTCGGCTGCTAAGGCGGCCACCGACTGGGTACCGGAACGGTACCGGGTCCGGGACGAAACCGAACCTCCCGACTCCGACTCCGTATCCGACAACTGGTCAAGCCGTGTTACCGGCTTCTTGCTTTTCCGTGGGGTCGTCTTGGACCGGAGGCTTTTCTCCTCAAACTGCTCTCTGCCAACCCGTAGTCGAATCGGGTTCGCGTCCATTGCGTGTCGGGACTGCAGATGCTTCTGTGTCCCCTCTTTCCGTCTGCTCCAATGGTCACACTGCGGACAGGCGAAGACGGTGACTTCACTCGTGTGCTGCTCCGTGACATGCCGGAGCAACGTGTGCTTACTCTTGAACTCTAGGTTGCAGTCTCCACACCGGTGAGGGCGGGGCTTGCGGGGTGTTGTCTTTACTTTCGGCATTCTGATTCTCTGCTTAGTGTCGATGTTGACTCAGCTACAGCAAACTGCCTTCTGCATCCGGTAACAGCTATCTGCCCCCTTTTATAGTCTCTGGAAGTCACGTGACTGGCTTATCTGCTTGATGATTGGCTGCTCAGCAAACTGCAACTCCTCCTGGTGGTCTTCTTGGATAAATAATTTTTTTTTTTTTTTTTTTTTTTTTCCCGTGTTGTTGTTGCTGCTAACTGCCACCGCTCTTTCTTCTCCGTCTCCGCCAAACCGCCAACCGTCTCCGTCTACCGCTACACTGCCAACCGCCTCCGTCCACTGCTACACTGCCAACCGCCTCCGTCCACTGCTACACTGCCAACCGCCTCCGTCCACTGCTACACTGCCAACCGCCTCCGTCAACCGCTACTCTGCCATCCGCCTCAGGGTTCCTCCTCGTCCGCGGTGTGGTACTCGGAAGTCTCCGAGTCCGTGTCCGGGGTGGGAGAAGGTGGTGTATACTCCCACACCCTGATCTCTGCCTCCCAGTCTTCCGCCGGCTGAACTTCCTCTTCTGGTTCCGCAAACATCTCCCGCTCCCAGTCTTCTGGAGGTGTGTCTTCCGCTGCTCGAAGACAGCCCTGCGGATCCGGAACCCAACCTGGCGGGTCAATCGGTTCCGGCTGTTCGATGGGAGCGGCTGCTCCGGCATCCCAGTCTGTTCCGTACGGGAGTTGGTGAATGGACGGAACAGGAACCGGAGGCTGCACCGGGGAACGATTCAGGTATCGGCGGAAGCGGTTCTGTCGGGACTTCGTAGCAATCCCTCTCCGGGCTGAGTCGA
This sequence comes from Terebella lapidaria, assembly GCA_949152475.1. NCBI lineage: Eukaryota > Metazoa > Annelida > Polychaeta > Terebellida > Terebellidae > Terebella > Terebella lapidaria. The sequence continues at coordinate 33,733,583 of OX424560.1, forward strand.
ACGTTCCGACCCGGTTCAGTGTCCATTCGTCCTGAGGAGGACGGTATTCTGCAGGGTACGTCCATCCATGCGCCTCCCGGAGCTGTCTCCGTAAATCACAGGCCCGATTTCCGTAGAAGGAACACAGGCAGCAATAGTACTTCTGGCCCGGGCAGACGTGTCCTCTCTTGTCTCTCGCGTCCGCAAACGTCCGGTCACACTTCTTGCAGTACCGCCAAAGCTCTTTCGTTCGGTTGTCCATCTCCGTTTCATTGGGGCCGCCACCTCGCCTTTGCTGGAGCGCCATCCGGAAAAGCCGGGAAACAAAAGTTGTCGATCTACTGCACCGCTTTTACTGCACCGCTTCTGCACCGCTTCTGCTGCACCGCTTCTCCGGACTGGTGGTCTTCCGGGAAACACTTAGTCGTTTTTCACTGCAAAATCTGCCGCTGCCGGAAAATGCTGGACTTGATTCGATTCCGCCAAACTTTAACAGCGATGTGCACAGCTCGAGGTCTGCTCTTCAACTGCTCTCAGAGCCCGATTTCAAGGCCCTTTTATACTCTTTCTGCTCACGTGACTTGAAAAGCTCCACGCTGATTGGCTGCCTCAGGAGTGACGTCACAATTATGCAAAAACTCAACCGTTAACCGAGAGGTGTCCGTCTCCGGCTCAACCGGCTTCTCCGGGTTTTTCCGGCTCCCTTTCAACTGCTTCTCCGAGCGAAGTATCTGCAATTTTGAAGTATCTCTGCCATCAGGAGGGTTGAATAGAGTCTCAGCCAGTTGAATCTGCCTGCCAGACGAACATCTAGACTGCAAGTTGGGCGTTTCCGCCATCTGTACTGCTTCTTCAACTGCATATCTGCTCACTGGTATTACTGCTTGTCGACACTGGAAACTGCATACATTCTTGTCCAGAAGGAGGCGCCTTCCTATCTGGGGTGATGTTTCTCCGTTTCTGTCAATCTGCAGTCGGTTTACTGTCTCTGCTGAGTGGAAACTCCGGTTGGATGTCTACAGCCGGAAAACTTTCCCGTCTTAATTCTCTGAATACGGAAGACGTGTAGCTGCTTCTCTGGAGATACTAGACCGCTAACCCAGGTTCTTCTGGACCCCTGGCCGCTACCCTGGACTGGTTGACTATGCTCTCAACCCAGTCAGAACCTCTAGGATGTCTCTATCCGGTCTCTGCACCGCTTCCTTTCTCCGCCCTGTTTCCGGAACCAGCACTAGCTCATTGTTCCAACTTCTTGCGGTCGCTGTTCCAACTTCTTGCGGTCGCTCTCTGCCGGAACTCAACGTTTTACCAGGGTCTCAGCTATCTCCTTCTCCTGCTCTACAGCTCACTCCGTCTTCTCATATTTCTGCGTCCTCTGCGGCTTTACTCCGAGTCCGTATCCGACTCAGAGACCGTCTGTTCCGTCTCCGGAACACTACTCTGCTTCGGCGGCTCCGTCTGCCTCCAGGAATTCGCCATTCCCCGCTTCATCCATCTCGGATGCTTGACACCATTATACGGTTTCAGCAAGTCGAAGTGAACCACCTTCTGCCGAGTTTCACTCTCTGCAATCTCGTAGGTCACGTCGGTAAATCTGCTCAGCACTAGCTTTGGACCGCTCCACTTCCTCTGCAACTTGGCTGCCTTGCCCTTCCTCCGTGTTTTGACCGCCATCCACACTCGGTCTCCTGGCTGGAACTCATTGTCGACCTTCCTCCGGTCGTACAGCTTCTTCTGCCGTTCCATCTCTCTGCCAGATTTCACTCGAACCGCCTTGTATACTGCTTCTAGTCGCTCCCGGAGCTGACTGCCATACTCTGTTACTTCTGCTGTCGATTCTCCCGGCGGTCTGCCAATCAGTAACTCTACCAGAGTGTTGACTTCTCTGCCCAGCATCAGCAAGTTGGGACTCTGCCCGGTTGTCTCCTGCGGGGTACTCCGGTAAGCTGCCATCGCCAACGGAACTAGCTGATCCCAGTTGGTCTGCCGCTCGCTTACGTACAGGCTCAGGATCTGCTGCAGCGTCCGGTTGAATCGCTCAATGAAACCGTCCGACTGAGGTCGGAAAGCGGTTGTCCGTGTCTTGTGAATCCCCAGGATTCTGCAAACATTTCTCAGCAAGTCGGACTCAAAATTTCTGCCTTGGTCGGTGTGGATCTCCATCGGGATACCGTACCGCGCTGCAAACTGGTTGACGAATATGTCCGCAACCGTCACCGCTTCCTGATTCGGCATCGGGTAGGCCTCTACCCACTTGGTGAAGTAATCACCGATTACTAAGATGTACCGGTTCCCCCGGGTGGATTTAGGTAACGGACCCATCACGTCCATTGCCACCCTCTCCATGGGCGCTCCAATCCGGTATTTCTGCATCGGAGATCGTTTCAAGTTCTGCATACCTCTTGACGCACATTCGTCACAGCTCAGCACCCACTGCTTTATGTCCCGCATCATAGCCGGCCAGAAATACCGCCTCCGAATGCTAGCCGCCATCCTTCGGCTTCCGAGGTGTCCTCCCATCCGGCTCTGATGGGCCAGACGGAAAATCTCCTGTCTCAGCTCCTTCGAGTTATTAACTGCATCCGGCTGGTTCCTTCTGCCGTTTTCCATTTCCGGTAAACTACTCCGTCGACTTTCAGCAAGGTCTTCCGCATCCCGTACAGCACTTTCTCCTCGCTGCTCATGCTGGAAAAGTCTGCACTGCCAGCTGTACCGCTCCCGTCGATCAGCGACGTCACCAGTTGTTACCAAGGTTCTGCTTGCTGCATTCTCCGCAAATCATCTGGTCGATATTTCTGCCCCAGCACAGTATCCTGGTCCGCATTTTCCGCCAGCCTAATCTGCTCTGCAACCGCATCCGCTTTTCATGGAACTGCCTTCTCCATCACCGCAACCGCAACCGGCTTCCGGGACGCTGCTTTCTCTGTCACCGCAACCGCAACCGGCTTCCGGGACGCTGCTTTCTCCGTCACCGCAACCGCAACCAGCTTCCGGGATGCTGCTTTCTCCGTCACCGCAACCGCAACCGGCTTCCGGGACGCTGCTTTCTCCGCTACTGCAACCGCCTTCCTTGGGACTGCTTCCTCCGTCAGTTCTGCTTCTCCGCCCGATCTCCGTGACTGCTACCGGCGTCCTCCCTTCCTTGGCTTGGGCTGAGGAGTTTCTTCACTTCGTGTCTGCCGGATCCTTTCTCCGTAGTTCCAGGCGTCTATCTTGGCTTGTTTCCAGTCGATTTTTCCGCATTGGCTGCATGGGGATCTGGACAAGGCATCCGCATTATTATGGATTCGCCCCGGACGATGTTCGATGTCGAAATGAAACTCACTCAGGAGCTCAATCCACCGGGCTACCTGCCCCTGGGGCTCCTTGAAATTCATAAGCCAGGTAAGACTGCCATGATCTGTGCGAAGAAGGAAGTGTCGTCCCAGCAAGTACTGCTTATTCTTCTGTACCGCAAACACAACCGCCAGGAGCTCCTTCCGGGTGACACAGTATCTCTGTTCTTCTTTGGTTAGGCTGCGGCTCAAGTAGGTTATCACCCGCTCCTGGTTGCCCTGCTTCTGTGACAGTACTGCTCCCAGCCCGGTGTCACTGGCGTCCGTGTCCAGGATATATCGGCCTTGCTCCCTTGGGTACCCGAGTATCGGTGCCGATACTAGGCGGTTCTTCAGCTCTGCAAATGCCTGCTCTTGCTCCGTCTGCCACCGGAACTGCACCCCTCTTTCCGCCAAGTGATTCAGCGGCGCTGCAATCTCGGAGAACTTCGGCACGAACTTCCGGTAATAGGAGCATAGTCCCAGAAAACTGCGCAGCTCCGTCAGGTTGGTGGGTGTCCGCCACTTCCGTACTGCCTCCGTTTTTGCCGGGTTGGTGCGGATACCGTCTCTGCCAACTATGTGACCTAGGAAAGACACCTCCGGCTGGAAGAACTTGCATTTTGACGGTTTGACTTTTAGGTCTGCCTCTCTCAGCTTGCTGAACACCTCCTGAAGATCACCGATATGATCCTCCAGGGTCTTGTTGTAGACTATGATGTCGTCCAGATATATGAGGCAGGTCTTCCAGGACAATCCGCCTAGCACCTTCTCCATCAACCGCTCGAACGTACCCGGAGCATTGCACAAGCCGAAACTCATGACTTTGAACTGGTAAAGGCCGCCAGGAACACAGAAGGCCGACTTTTTCCGGGCGTCTTCATCCATCCCGACCTGCCAGTAGCCACTGGTCAGGTCGAGAGTGGAGAACCATTTGGCGTCTGCACAGGCTGCTATGGTGTCGTCTATTCTCGGCAACGGATAAGCATCTTTCTCCGTGACTGCATTTAACCGCCGGTAATCGACACAGAACCGGGTGGTCCCATCCTTTTTCTTCACGAGAACAATCGGGGAAGCCCACGGACTGCTACTTTCTTCAATGACGTTCTTGTCTTTCATCTCCTGAATCAGACTGCTCACCAGCTCTCTCTTATCTGGCGGAATTCGTCTGGTTGGCTGCTTAATCGGCCGGTGACTGCCTGTGTTTATCTGATGTTGTACCTCGTTGGTCTGCCCCAGTTCTCCAGCATCATTACTGAAGGTCGGCTTATTCCGAAATAGGAGGTCGGTTACTCTCTCGCGGAAATGACTCGGCACTGCATCCTGGGTCTGCTCTGCTAACTGCCGCAGCTTCTCGTACCCGATCCAATTCCGCCCGGCCTCCGACTCCGTGGAAATCTGCACCTTCCTGCTCCGCTCCGCCAACGGCACAGCACTGCAACCGGCTGCTAAGGTGGTCATCGTCGCCAACTGCGCTCCTTTCTTGATGATTACCGGCTCTGCCATCACATTGATTACTCGAACCGGGACTGTTCCTTGCTTTATCCGGGATAAAGTTCTCCCGATCAGCCAAGGTCTCTTCTCAGTAGGCTCCTGTGGCATTTCTAGTACTCCTTCTGCTTCCCGGACACTCTCTGCTTGTCCTATTATCAGCTGTTCTGTTTCCGGCGGAATTTGGTAATCTGCTACAGCGTTGATCGGAAACGGCTCCCTGGTCTGCTCGAACATGGTGAGGAACACCTCCTGGCTGCCCATCTGCATGGTCATTCGGTCAAAATTTATGCCGGATATCCGGGAACGGATGAAATCCATTCCCAGTATTCCTTCGTCTTCACAGTCTGCAATCTCGAACGTCACGGTCTCAGCTACTCCTGCGATGTTGAGTGGGAGTTCTTTCCGGCCATGCGTCCGTATGTTACTTCCGTCAACCATTGAAAGACGAATCGGCGACCTCTTCAGCTTCATTCCGGGTTTCCGGATCCGTTCCCAGGTTTGTAGGTTGAGCATTGTGACAGTGCTGCCGGTGTCGATTATCAGCGTTACTGGCTCTCCGCATACTCTGGCTGTCACACACATGCCCACCTCGCCCCTGGGACCGGGTCCGTGAACCACCTGCCGGTTATGGGGGTGTCCTCTCTTCCGGGTCCCGGATTTCCCCTTTTCCGCGACCCGCTCTAGTTTTCCGGCTGCTGCTGCTGCTGTCGTGCCTGCTGCAGTTGTTGCTGCTGCTGCGGCTGCTGCTGCTGTCGCGGCGACTGCTGCTGTTGTGGTTGACGCCGCTGCTGCTGCTGCTTCGGCTGCCTACAGTCTCGGGCAAAATGCCCCTTCCGGCCACAGTTGAAGCATTCTAAATCCGCTCGGGAACTGCGCTGCTGCTGCTGCCGGCTAACCGCTTCCTTGACCTGAGTCATCAGATCCGCCAACTGCTGCTGAGTCTGCTCGGCTTGCTTCCGCAATTCGTTCACCTGCTGGCTCCACTCCGGCTCCGTGTTCAGCTGCCTCGTCCGGTGTCGCTCCACTGGTCTGCTGTTGTCCGTCTTCATAATACTCTCATACTCGGTAGCGAAAGCAAGGGCCTGCGACAGCGTTTCCGGGTGGCTTTTCAATACCGACAACCGCATATCTCGGTTGGTCAGACTGTTGCAGAAATGCATCTTCATGAGCACTTCTGTTGTTGCCGGATCCGCTTTTGGGTAAGCTAGCCGCGTCTTGCTCCGTATGTCTCTGGCCAGCTCCTCCTCCTGCAATTTCCGTGTCTGCAATTCCGCCTGGAAAACAAATGTTTTCTCCCCCGGACAAAACTGCTGTTTTAATGCCGCCACAACCGTATCAAAGCTGCGTCTCTGCTCCGCGGACAGATCCAGTAGTATGCTGCGGGCGTTACCCCTCAAACTGACACATAAGTTCAGCGCCTTTTCCTCTGCTGTCCAACGGTAGTACCGAGCGTATTCAAGGAGGTGAGCCTCATACTCCGGCCACGGATCAGTTCCGTCGTACGTCATTAATCTGGCTACTCCTGCCCTTGGTGCAGGTTGTTGTACTGCTTCTGCCTGCTGCTGCTTTCCGGTTACTGCCAGGTGCTGCTGAAACACCTCCATTTGGGTCGCCAATAATCTGGTCAGGTTGTCGACTAAATTCTCTCCGCCTTCCGGTTCCGCATCCGGTTCCCGATCGCCAGCCTGGTCCGGAAAGTTAATTTCTGCCTCTGCTAACTGCTCTCCAGGCTGTACTCCTTGAGGAACCCGAAGGGGCTCTTCTGCGACTGCTTTCTGCATTTCCGGCTGCAACAACTTTCGCTCGGCAGGACGAACTGCTTCCTTTTCCGCAACCGGCATCTGCAACGGCTCAGCTCCTACTGCTCCTACAGGCTGCTCCGTGTCCGACACGGCTGTCTTCAGCTGCTGTTCCGCCAATTTGCCCCGTCTAGTAGTCATACTGCAGATGATCCCACCGCTGCCACCAAAAAGTTGTAACGGGTTTGCACCCTTCTGTGACGTCTTGATGAACCGGTTTTCTTGGGAGGTGGGTGAGTTGTTATTTAACCGGAGCTGAAACGGTAAAACTCCGGGAAACTGCTACTGCTGTACGGTTGAACTCCGGCTAGAAGTCTCTAAGGTTGGTAGCGTGGTCTGGAATGGACCTCTTAACCGTTGTTCGACTGCTAATCTGCAACTGCACCTGTAACGTAACCTGCGACTGCACCTGAAATGGAGTATCTCGGAAGTGTTCTCACTTCCGGTTACCGCAACCGCTCTGTCAGGTACTGCCTCTGCAACTCCGTCGTCCGGTACCGCCTCTGCAACTGCTTCGTCGTTCCCGTCTCTGCAACTGCTCCGTCCGATACCGCCTCCGTAGTTGCTCCGTTGAATTCCACCTCCGTCTCCGTCTCTGTCTCCTTCCTCGGTGATCTGGGTTCTTAGATCACCCTAAGACGTCGTTACAACTTGGTCTTAACCGACTGTGGTCTTATCTCCCTTTACTCCGTATTACTCTCTTTTCCGGTGAACTAACTTTATTATAAATTCCAGTTCCCTAACGAACACGGAAAAACAACTTGGTTGAAGTTTTCATGTTTATTTTTCCAAGTGCACAGTCGGAAGACTTATCTGCTATCATCTGGATGACTCTATCCGGAACAAGGGAGTACTCTGCTATGGGAGAAGGGGTCTGCACAGGTCGACGTCAGGACACCAACTCCGCCGTCCGCTGTGAAGCGGGGGCTTTTATAGACCTGAGACCCATGTCACGTGACCAACCTATTGTGACGTCATAGTCCGCCAAAACACTGATATTTTCCGGATTTCTAAAAACACTCTAGAACCAATCAGTGGCTGACACGTCACCTTTTAAACCGAAAACGAGGCTGGTCACATGACCTTCCGGAAATAACGTCATTACGTTTTTGTACTCCATTGTTCCGACTCCGTCTCCGGTTCCGGCTCCGGTTCCGGCTCCGTCTCCGGCTTTACCAACATACAAATATACCAAGTTCCGAGACGGAAAACCTTTTAAACATTAACGATACGGAACCGTATGAACCTTTAAACACATATACTTTTTAATAAACGGTTATTTAACAATAATATCACGAAACACTAATAGAATTACCTAGGGGAAACCTTTGGGTACGCCCCAAAACCGTTACAAAGTACTTTAGGATCGCTTTAATTGATGTAGTGTTCATCAATTACATCACTCATTTCATTTATTTCGTAAAATCTATGTACTATTGTGTAAATACATCACGAAATAAATGGCATAGCAATATATAAAATATCAATATGCAAAATACTGCAAATTTATGTAAAACAGTGCAAATTCAATAAAATGTTACACTAATAAATATGTTTCATTTACATTTCATTTTCACTAATTTTAATATATAAAACCGCATATATATATTTGTGTAGACAATGATAAGTCCACTTCCATATCATGACGCTCTTTCTTTATTAGCCAATGAAAAAGCACCAATTTCGGATCCAAGAAGATGGCTGCATGCCCGAACCGCGCAAATGTGATCATTAAAAAGATTGGAAATAGGGATTTGTCTGTCATCAGAAAGGATTAGAAATTGTCACAGATGATAATAAGAATAAGTTCAATTTTATTATTTCCATCATTTCATAAATTACCATAATAGGGGACCTCTATAGGGGACCACATATGCCATAAGACCAGCCTTTTTCGTGGTTTTTTCAATGATTTATAAAATCACCTTAAATTTTCATTTATTCCATATTTATTGTAAAATTTGGTTATTATTATTATTAGAACAATGTAATACGTAATATATGCAAAAAGGACCAAAAGAGAGTGACAAAAATAGAGGACCAACCTTTCAAAAGACCAGCCTTTTGTTTAAAATAATTTTATAAAAACCATCATTTTCAAATACTTCTCTGTTTTATTCTATATACTTCAGTAACAAAATAAAAGTTGGTCCCCTTTCACAATAGTATAATATACAACATATATAAAGGGGACCAAAATCTGTTCATTAATTCATGATATATAGGGGACCAAACCCAGACCACTATAAGTAAACATATCCAAAATATGAATAAATTTTCAAATATGTATTAATTGCTTTGATGTTTCGTTCAAAGCTATTTAATTTATCTATTATTGCTGGGGTAAAATAGCAGGACCGGAGCCGCCCATAACATCATATGCCGTTTCATCGGATTTGTCGGCTCCTAATGGAGCGACAATAAACTTGTCACTCGTGGTAACAGGTTGTTAAACAAGTTAGCATATTTTGAACATGGACTATTCTATACACACATATTGCAGAATACGGATTTCAGTCGAATGCGTATAACATTTAATTTACTATAATATGTATAATCTATATATTTTGATATGTGTATAACCATGATAACGCGAAGTGTTACAAGCATCGACCTAACCTTGACAGAGTGATAAAAGCTGCGATGTTTCAACGTGTGAGAATCCGAAACAGCAACAGATGCCCCAAGTAGATTGTGAATCATGCAACACGAAATCACAAAAACGAAAATTATCCGTATAAACTCACTTACATTGGGATATACTATGCAGATAGTGACAGACAAATTTTAATTCATCCCGGAAGAAGTGTCACGAAAATAAAGCAATGAAAAGAATTTGTTATGTGGACTTCTTATATTGGTTGTTCTGATATGGTCAGGTTAGGTGAGGTGTGCGAGAAAATATTTCAAAATGTAGACCGTACTAGTATCAAATGGTATTAAACAATTCGTAACATATTGTCTTCACTTTGATATTTGACATATGAACCTTTGTGATATTACTATATTTGATGGAGGAAATACAACCTCTGTCATGTGTTGTTAACGAGCCTGAAGAATACACTGGTTCCAGGATCATTATCAAAATATCTGCGGGGCTGTTTCACGTTATAGGTAGCATAATGGCAAATTGATTTACCTTTCTCGTGATGATTTTTTTTCCACAGCTGAGTCCAGCAGCAAATCCAGGTTCAGCGTGGCCCGAGAGGCGGCATTCGTTAGTCCCATCAACGCCCACACCATTGCTGAGTATGACGCCACTGAAGTCAACGTCGGTGGCGACTTCGACATCACGAACAACAAGTACGTGGCTCCGGCGAAGGGAGACTACTTCTTCACGTACGCGATGGACGGCAAGCACTTCGTGTGTGACCTTGATGGTGGATGGCGTGAAGAAGGCTGCCCTCTCCTCCGGGAACACGGGCGTCAAGGGGACCATCAGTAGCCATAGCGTCATCCTGAACCTGAGCAGCGGGTTCAGGTCCGTGTTCGATCCGTCTCGGATGAGATCATCTGCAGCACCTCGCGCACCTGCACATTCAGTGGCTTCAAGTTTTAATCTGCAGTGAAGATCCACGAACCGTCCAATGAATTATTTCATTCCTATGACGATGTATTGAAAAATTATATATTGCAATAAATATTATACACAACTGCATTTTAGGATTCAGATATGTTTGCACACTCACATATATCTCATATACCCTGAAACATGTTCATGGATTTTTTATTAGTATCATTGTTTGTAGGGGCCTCGATTTTGACTATTTATATTTTGCTCATATCAAGATCAAGGGCTTCAAATGATTCAACTTACATTACCTCCTCTATGTTATATATGTTCATAATAGAAACCATATTCTATCTGTAAATTTTGTCAAGTAATACCACTTTACACACACATTATGGTAATCCTATACATAATCCTCGAAGGTCAAGTTCACTAACCGAAAATATTCAGCCTATAGGTAAGGTAAGGTAAGGTAATGATTTATTTAAGTCACTTGTACATCAACATACAACATTCATACTACATAATACAAAAACTAAAGTACCCAGCCCAAAAGGCTTATAAGTGACACTCATTATTATTACTATATCACAAGTAAGTATACATTTAAATATAATCTACAGGCACATTCATTTTCGGTTATACATCTTTCTGATATTCCAAGCATTGAACACGAACTCCACACATGCCCTCCAATTATCATTCATACACGAGATAAGTTTTTCATCATTACTCAGTACTTCAAAGTTAGAAATCAGTAAACTACTTTTCATATCGTCATAAAACAAAGACCTCAGGTGTGCATATTTCGGACAGTCAAATAGAAAGTGTTGCTCGTCCTCTATATTGTCATTATTACAAATTTTACAAGTTCTTTCTTCGGCTGTTTGTTTTCTAAATTTTCTAGTAATACTGTCTTTCACATTTTTAAACCTACCCGTTTCTATTGCTAATGGAAGTATACCACATCGGAGTTGTGCAAATAGAGAGCGCTTATATTTCGATAAATTTCTGAGTACATATAACTCTGGTTCAAATTTATTTTTAAATTTAACATAGGTACGTAATTTGGGCTTTGACATCACACATAACTGCCATTCTTTATGCATCTCAACCAAACATCTTTCACTAACAAGCTTCATGTTAAATATTTGCATGTTTTCATAACAAATTTTCATATCCATTTGGGTAGCTATACCTGATATATCATGACACCAGTTATTACATGTTTGTGTATACATGTACAAAAACAATCTTTTAGGAAAACGGGTCTCCTCCATTTTGACAAGTCTATTCCAGAATCTGAGCATTAGTTTATATCTCCTGTATTTCATTGATAACCATCCCATATCCCCCTGTACTGCAGCTGTTGGTGCAAATCTATGTACTCCCAAAAATATCTCATTGCCTTGTTTAGTACTGTATCACATTTAGTAACGTTCTTATAACCCCATATCTCTGACCCATAATTCAAAATTGGCACAACCCCAGCATCAAATAATCCCATGTGATTTACCCGACAGTCTACATTCCGAACCGTTCCGTTGCCAAAGCAGCTGTTGACGAGTTGTACAAAGCCATACAAGATGTCGAAGTGTCTGCACCTGACGCGCTTATCTGCATCAACGGAGACTTCAACCATGCTACCCTCAGAAAGAGCAGCACAGCATACCACCAGCACGTCACATGTACAACGCGAGGTCCTGCACTCCTGGACCTGTTCTACTCCAACGTCAAGGACACGTACCTGTCGGTTCCTCTACCCGGACTGGGAGGCTCTGATCACAATCTCGTACATGTACATCTCCGTCCGAAGTATCGACCACTCGTACAGCGCCAAGGACCTCGTCAGATCACGGTACAGCAGTGGAACGCCGACGCGGTGGAGCAGCTGCAGTGTGAGCTGGATTGTACAGACTGGGACATGTTCAGAGAGTCCGCCAACGACATCAATGAGTTGACAGAGGATGTGAGTGACTATATCAACTTCTGTAAAGATATTGCTGTTCCGTCAAAACAAGTCAAAATTTATCCTAATAACAAACCTTGGTTAACAAAGTCAGTCAAAGATATCATTAACAGAAAAAGGGTGCCTATGGACGGGGTGACTTCAAAGCATGAATTGAAGGTAATACAAAAGGAACTAAAGGAAGCCATAAGTAGGGGGAAGTCTCAATACAAGTCCAAGATAGAGAGCCATTTCACAAAAAAACAACATGAAAAAAATTTGGCAAGGTATGCGTATGATGAGTGGCTACTCGAATGGTAGCACAAAATGCAGTACAATCCCAAATATGACAACTGGTTATGCAAATGATCTCAACTCACTCTATAATCGCTTTGATGTACATGATTTTTCTACCGAAGTGAATGAGCTTCGAACTAAGAGTGAGTTAGACGATGATTGGAGCCTTACAGTATCTGAACAGGAGGTTCAACAACAAATCTCTCGACAAAATCCAATAAAGGCAGCAGGGCCGGAGCACATATCCAGTCGAGTACTTAAGACATGTTCTTATCAACTTTCATATACTTTTGCATATCGAAATAACCGTAATACTGAAGATGATCTTTTGGTTGTGTTGAATAAACTTTACAGTCACTTTGAGGGAGCGAAGTTTGGGAATTCTGCAAGGGTGATGTTTTTCGATTTCTCATCGGCGTTCAATACAATCCAACCACATATATTAGTAAACAAACTAATGAACATGCATGTTCCCAAAGGCTTAGCATTATGGGTTTTAGATTACCTAACGCAACGCTCACAATACGTCAGACTTGGTAGTGATGTAACTTCAGACAAAATAATTTCAAGTACCGGTGCACCGCAAGGAACAATACTAGCGCCGTTCCTATTCACATTTTACACGCATGACTGTCGCTCGTCTAACTCCTCTTGTCCTTTAATTAAATTTGCCGACACCGCGATGATTGGTCTTATTGAAAAAGATAACTATGATTCGTACATTGCTGAGCTTGATGCATTTGTGAACTATTGTGATCGTAACTACCTAGAACTGAATGTCAGTAAAACTAAGGAAATGTTTGATTTTCGCAAACTGGGTACTGTTCCACATCCACCAATGATCAAAAACACTTACGTTGAACGTGTATCCCACTACAAATACCTTGGAGTGATTATTGATAAAGATCTTTCATGGGTTGGTAATGTTGAACACATCATGAAGAAGCTAAACACCAGAATGTATTGTATGCGAAAACTATATTCATTTCATGTGAACCACAATATTTTGTCTTTGTACTACCATTCCATTATCTACAGTGTGTGGAAATACATGTACTGTCTTGTACCATGGGCCGGGAATGCAAACCAGACAAAATCAATGAGCTTATTCGTAGAGTTGGACGGATGATTGATTGTGAACTAGAAGATGTTAACTGGGTGCATCAAAATCAAGTACAACAAAAGCTAAAAGCGATCTGTAGTGACCCCAGCCACCCCTTGAACTCATATTTTTCAGAACGCATCATCCCACGAAGTGGTAGGCTCAAAGTCCCAAAATATATAACTACTACACGGTACCGTAGGTCATTTGTACCGCAGGCAATCAAAGCCCATAACAATAATTTCGCACGGTAGTATATGCTAATGTACACCATGTACCATGTAATACAATTTCCATGTTCATGTTTTTATGTGTTTTGGAGAGTATAAAAAATGCACTGGCACAAGATAATTGTAAGAGTAACACATAACATAAAACAGTAAAAGCAATGAAATTTCAATGAGCGACATTGAACAAATTTTGTTGGATTATTTAAGTTTGCTTCTGACTAAAAGTTCTTTAAGATTTTGATGCTTCTTGTAAGCTGTTGCTATTTTAATATCACCATCAGTATTTTTGTTGAGTTGTTTCATATGCTTTTTAACAATTTGGGCCGAAAGAGCACCTGTTTTTGAGAAGGGTACTATATACACCAGGTCGAATATATTTTTACTTTTGTTCAAAGGGTCATACTTTGTAAATTTTTGAACGTTAAGGCCATGAGGTTCGAAAGTGCCTAAAGTATCAATCCAACAATATTCCCTTTCAAGTCGCCATTGTTTGTTTAAAAGTTCATCACCAAGATCGGAAACCTGTTCAATTGGTAAAAGAGAAAAACAATCAATGGAAAATTCAGTTTTGCTGTGAAATTTAGATAGATGACTGTATAATGCATTTTCCTCATTGTAGCTAGTTATTGCAGCACGGTGACGATTGTTTCTGAATTTGAGTGATTTACCGGTTTCACCTACATATTGTTTTTCGCAAAGCTTGCAAGTGTATAGATAAATTATATTTTCTGAGTTGCAATCTAAAGCTGAGTTGATTGATTAGGTTTGTTCAAAAACTGATCCTGAGAAATTTTGACAATTTGGAACTAAATGACATGTCTGACATTGTCTAGAATTACAAGGTTTCGAGCCAGATGAGCTGGAAGTGGCCAATTGAAAATCAGCACCTAGTCTTTCCTCACTGTTTAGAATTCTCAATGTTTCATTCTTTATTTTGCGAAGCCAACGTTTTGAATAGTTACGTTTCGAAAGTGCCTTGAATAATGTTTGGCAAGCAGATTCAACATCATCTGGATATGAGCAAATTTGGAAAAATCGAAAAACTTGAGACTTGATTAGTCCTTTATAAGTGTGCTTTGGATGAAAAGAGAGCTTATGGAGCAACTGATGAGTATCCGTTGGTTTGAAGAAAACTTTTGCTTCTAATGTGTTTTCTTTGCTCCTGAACAAAGTAGTATCCAGAAAATTAACTGAATCAGTACTAATTTCAGCTTTGAACTTGATTGATGCCCTATGAGAATTGAATATTTCGAGAAACTGATTAAATTTGGAAATGCCGTGTGGCCAAATGAGGAAAATGTCATCTAAATACCTATGATAGCAATCTGGTTTGAATGGACACTTTTGTAATGCTTGCTTTTCAAATTCAGCCATATAAATATCTGCATAATGAGGTGCATATTTCTGACCCACGGCTGTACCTGAAACTTGTAGGAATGTCTTACCTTCAAATTCAAAGTCATTACATTTAAGTGAAATTTCCAATAATTCTATTATACCTTTGAATAGTTCATTGTTTTTCAGAGTCGGGAATGCATTTTTAATTGCTTGGATACCTTCTTCATGATTTATATTAGTATACATACTTTCAACATCTAAAGTGATTAGTAAAGAATTTGGATCTAGTTCAAGCCCTCTAACTTTATCTAAAAAGTCATACGTGTTTTTTATATATGACGGATGCTTATTTGCTTGATCTTTTATATATGAATCAATATACATAGCTACTTTTTCAGATTCACTGCTGCAGTCAGAAACAATTGGACGCCCTGGAGGCATTACATTTGGAATTGGCCAGGAGTCTTTGGGTTTATGAATTTTAGGTAGCATATAAAATCTTCTTTGACGAGGGCGTTCTGGTGGTAAAAGAAATTGGAATTCTTTTTCAGAAAGGCATCCAGAACTGCGTAATCCTTTTAAAATTTTTGTTATTTTTTCTGAATTTTCTAGGTAAAGGGGAGTGTCAATTTCTCTGTAATGAGCTGGATTGTATAATTGACGAAGGCCTTCATTAATATAATTTTGCCTATCCATAATTACGACTGCACTACCTTTATCTGCTTTTTTGATTACCAAGTCTACGTTATTTTGTAAATCCTTTATAGTTTTATATTCCATTTTCGTTAGGTTTTTGGTTTCTGGTTGAATTTTCAGATTTTCAATTTCTTTAGATATTGCCGAAATGCAATCTAAAACAGGCTTGTCAATCATGGAACTGGGTGGAGTCCAGGTAGATTTTGGAGTGAATTTTGATCTATTTGTAAATGAATTTGGACGGTGAGAAAAATAATTTTGAAGTTTGAGTTTTCTACCAAAATCTTGCACAGCTTGTTCAATTGGATCCAATGTTATTTTGGGTGTGGGAACAAAAGTCAAACCACGATTAAGAAGAGCGATTTGTGTGTCCAAAAGTGTAAATTTGGAAAGGTTTACAACATTATTAGTCGTACTGGAGTTCGGTGGACTCTCAGAATGATTTAGTTTAAATGACTGAGCCAGCATTTCAACATTTCGTTGGCCGTTTGTTCAGTCCAATGAATGTTATCTGTCTGTGTAGAAAACTTGATTGGATCCAATTGTTTAACAACTGTGAGATTCCTGAAACGTGAACTCATGTCATCCAAAGCCCTGTTAATCATATCCAAGTTGCGTTTCTCTACAGACGGAAGATTGTCTGAGTAGTTAATTTTTGGAATGAGAATTTTGGAGTGGGGGAAGATTCGGAAAGCACTGCTGAGCATATTCCTCAGCTCTGGAATTGAAGTAACACTTGGTTTGGAGCTTCGATTGTTCAGGCCTACACTTAAGATTAAGTTTTTGGGGGCATCAAATGATTTTTTTACAGGCCGTGAACATCATTCTTAGATGGTTGAACAAAGCTCCAGGATAAGACACAACTTGGATATCACTGACAGGGGATTTGGTGATGCGAGAAAGGTTAGAAGAGCCGAGGATGACAGTGGAGGAGGTTAGTTTAGGAAGGGCCCAAAGAGTTTTGGGTCCTCTGATAGTGGGAGGAGAGACTTCCACTATGGAAGGACTTTTTTTTAAATAGCGAACAATTTTTCGGTTGGTTGAAAATGGCCTAAAACAGTTAGTGGTTCGAAACCATTGATTTTGAACAAGTACACTTTTTTTGTGGACCGGTCGGAAAGTCAGAATGGCCGCTATGCGCACAGCGTCGATTCAAGGGCAACAAAACTTATACACGTCACAGTGGTACATATGGGGAGTCCTATTCATACATTCCAGAGAGTTAATTGTCAGAGAGTTCGAGACAATGGCCACCAACGTCCAAAACTGTGCGATTTTCGATTAAAACGGCTGCCATTTCACAAATAAAAAAGCAAAAGAATACCTCCCTTTTGGACTGTTTTCATGTATTTTCACTCACATTCAAAGACAGATTCGACCGTGAGATTTGTACGACGCGGCGAGGACGGATATTACCGCTATGACACTAGATTATCGGACCATAGGATCGGTAACCCGGGAATATCAACAGCAAATTACATAGGATAAAATTACGGTTCCGTAAAAAATATCTGTATAAGGCCATAAAAAAGTATTATGGGTCTAGTTATTGGGGTCCCCGAAAATTGAGGCGGCGAAGCGATTTTCTTTTTTTTTCTTCTTTTTTTTCCCCTAAGATAGCGATAATTTAACTAGGGAACTTTTTTTTCAATAGGAATTGACTTTTTTTCAGAGGATGATTTACTCACTGGTAAAACCTGAGAAACTGGGAATGAAATATTCGAAATCAGGAATTTTATGATAAAACACGGAGTATTAAAACTTGGAAAAAGGTAATAAAACTTGGAATGAAATATTTAAACGTGTACTTAAACGGTAAAACCGGGAATGAAATATTAAGACCGGGAATTAAAATCGAGAAATAGGTATTGGAACCCGAAATTATACATCCCATACAAAACAACACGTGACTTCATCAATATCCATAGCTGGGTATAAACAAAACACACATGATCTCATCAATATTTATTTGGTTCAAACCACCCTCATTATGGATCACAAACGTGCTTTATAATTGAGCGTCACAAATCAACCGGATAAACGTTCCAAACACAATTATCAACGAGAGTCGTGGCAGCGCACGGGACTTTGCATGCCACGGGTCCCGGGATCGAATCACAATCGACACGGACCTACAACACCCACGAGCACGCAGACCTGTTGACAAATTAATCAACAGTGATTAGGTACAACAAATACATGTAGATAGGAATTAACCGACAAATGACAGCAACGCACGAACGGACGAGTCAAGCGTGAGACCCAAAACGAACCCTAGCCTTCTTTTTGGTATCCTCTTGAAATTACAAGCCTCCCATTCATATATCCACTCCCCCCCCCCCCCCCCCCCCAACATAGTATCGCCTCTTTTCATATTATAAAAATTGAGATGATTAACAGTCTCGAAATCTCGACAAAAGCATCTATTTTTTTCAAGATAACCATTCAAGGTTTTGAGACACTAATTATTCTTCTTGGAACTTCTGGTTAAATAGCACACAAAAATTTCGACCTAGAGTCAACTTCAGCACAAACACTCATACAGATGGTTTTCGCCCATAACTTCGTTTTGGATGATCGAATCAGTTCGAAATACTATATGTTTCCATTTGGCGTAAAACCACATTTGCAAGCCAAATTTCAGAAGTTGTCATGCAGAAAATAGTTTGTTGAAAAGAAAAGAGTTGTGCAAACAATAATAATATTGCGGGTAATAGCATCGGTGCGCATCCTATTTGTACGCCACGCCATGTGTGAGGCAGTCTATCACCAGGTGGCGTTGTGTTCGTGGAATGATGAGGCGCGAGGATTTCGTATACAATATAAGAAACAAGCAATACTGTTGTGTGACTGTTAAGTAGAATGAGCGGCAAAAAGGAATGACTCACAAAAGACAACAGTTCTTTGATGATTGATAGCAAGTTACGACGTGAGCGTTATGATTCGTAGTGAGACTTGAAATTCGTCTTAGGCTCCATAAATTTTCCCACGTTTACACGAAACAGCGCCATGAACACTGAACTGAATCGGTTCTTGGAGGTATATGCAAAATACCAGGTACTTTCCACACACATGAACACGTTTATGATCTACTTAAAAAGGTACATAAAATGAATATAATTTCTTCTCACGTGGGACCACGATTACGATCGCGGTAAAGGGAAAATTATAGTAATTGAATTGGCCATTCAACTCAATGTTAAATGGTCTCATTTTGGTGGTTATTAACACTTTTCTAAAAAAAAAAAAAAAAGACCCCAGCCTAACCACTATGTTAGTTTTATCAATTGATGTATTGGACATCGCGTGAGAAGCACGAATATATTTGATGACACGTGGGATTTTTGTTCTATTCTGCCTTGAATGGACCCGGGATAAAAATACCTGAAATTATGGGTGATGATGGCCATGCAAAATCCCTTTGCTTCCCCAGCTCCCGAGAATAACGACAACAAGATATTGCCTTGAAAACCAGGGCATTATTTCGAAGCAGTGTATCCTTTCAGATGAATGTACATTCGTCCAGAAATCTGGCATAAAAAATATACGAGATGATGTTTCAAAAAGGTTTTCCCTTTAAATTTTGAGGTGAACGCTCGTTGATCGAATTTTATACCCTATTTTGCCCTAAAACAGTGTGCATTCCGGTTGCATTCGGTGCAACCACTGGCCGGAACTCTAAATTGCGTCGCCAAGGCGGAACTAGTATTTCGTTCTGTGATACAATAGTACGCCGACGGCCGCACAAATATCGTGACCAATATATTATTCACGTTTTTTCTCATCGTCTTCAACAATCAAAAACAGACCCGTTTGCATGTTAACAAGTTGAAGAAATACAAGTTATCAATACAAGTTTTAATATTCAATTCAGCAATACAACCTTAATTTCGAGCACATAAAATCGGCAAATATATTTACTTCACAAACACTGAATATCACCAGGAAGCCGAACATTTGCTATCTATCAGCGTTCTGTAACGTATGTTTTCTCTCACGATGTACATTGTACCGGTGCGTCCAGGCCATATATTTGAAATTCGGTGTGACACGCTGCATCATGGTTGCTTTTTTGGTGTGATTTGTCCAAATCTTGAGATAGGATTCCAAGTTTGCAAGGCAATATCTTGATGAAATTATGCTTGAGCAGCTGGAAATACAAAGGGGTGATCACACAGCGCCAGTATAATGGATGCATTGTATCCTTACACCTGGTCCATCCAAGTCAAAGTAGCGAGAATGTTCATGTGTCTTCCCCTACATTCATACTCACCACGCGAGACCTAACACAAAATGTCTAAAATGTTACAATGGGTGAGCTGGAAATGTTTTTTTAAGTATGCTATGGGCCGCTGAAAAACGACACCTAGTGGAAATTAGTTCCAGATATATTATGCAGTTTTGTTGGTTCATCTTGGTATCTAATCGACTACCGGGAAATCGGGTGATGGAGAAGTTTCAAACCAAGCTCTACTGTGAACAGTGTGACAAGGAAAAATAATCAACGGTCATTTTGAATGAAATCTGTATATTTCTACACGAAGTTTATTTCAATATGTTTATCCGATTGATGAAATTAAGAATGGATGTAGCATAAATGGTAGGCAATAATTAAATTAGTACCGTCATTCATTAACATCTTTGATACAATGCCTAAGCGCTTGTATCACGAAATTCTTTTGGAACACTCATTGTTCAAAACTTTCGGAATACTTGCTATCATCAGATATAAATAGATTGCAAACCTTACACGATCTAACGGGGATATGTGTTCAGGAATTGTTTCTGTCATCTTCTTGAAACAATAAAAAAACGGTGGTATGTTTTTCAGGGAATGTTTTCAGGAATGTTCCGATAGTCTTCTTGAAATCAATATGTTTAAAGCAATGCCACTGTTCATCCAAATAATTCAGGCACGCTTGACCACCGTGTTCATTAACTCTCATATAATATATATTTTAGTATGGGTATAACACCAAGTGCAACATCGGCCTAATCTATATCTAGTTATCCACGTTGGTTCAACGTGTGAGATTCCGATTCACCAACAGGTGTCCTGTGTAGATTGTAAATCAAATAACACAAAATCACATTTGAGCATGGAAAAGTACCTATATAAACATATGCACATGAAGACATACTAGCACATATTCACATTCTCAATTCACCCGAAACAAGTGTTACAAAAATAAAACCATGAAGAGGGCTCTGTCATATGTTTTTGTTGTATTGGTCGTTCTGATATGGTCAGGTGAGGTGATGTATGCCAGAAAATGCATGCAAAATGTAGACCAGACTAGTAATATATCTATATATAGATATAATGATGGCATGTTGATATATTTTCAAGTTGACTGTTCTCGTGATGTTATTGCTTTTTCACAGCTCAGTCCAGCCACACGTCCAGGTTCAGCGTCTCCCGACAGGCGGCATTCGTCAGTCCAATCAACACCGACACCATTGTCGAGTATGACGTTATTGAAGTCAACGTCGGTAGCGACTTCGACATCACAAACAACAAGTACGTGGCTCCGGCGAAGGGAGACTACTTTTTCACGTACGCGATGGACGGCAAGGACTTCGTGTGTGACCTGCTGGTGGATGGCGTGAAGAAGGCTGCCCTCTCCTCCGGGAACACGGGCGTCAAGGGGACCATCAGTAGCCATAGCCTCATCCTGAACCTGAGCAGCGGGGCCGAGGTTCAGGTCCGTGTTCGATCCTCGTCGGATCAGATCATCTGCAGCATATCGGGCACCTGCACATTCAGTGGCTTCAAGATGTAGTGAAGATCCACGTATCGTACCTCGACTGAGGCCAAATCCCAATGATGTAAGTTATGTCATTGGTATGACCCTGTGTTAAAAATGTTAACATGCAATAAATATAATACACAAATGCATTTCAGGAATCAAGTATGTTTATATATTCACATACATCCCATATACCCTGAAATATGTCCACAAATGTTATGCAAATATCTTTGCTTATGGTGAACTTGATTTCAGTACTCAATTTTTGCTCAGAATAAGTTCAAATGCATGATATATGACCTCCTATATGTTACTGATAGGTTCTGGGTAGGCAGGCGTGTGTGTCACTAAAAATCCTGCGCACACACACAAAAACACTCGTACATCGCCACTCGAACATCAATTCAGTGAGATAATAATCTTATCAAATGGTCATGAGTGTCTTTTATCACTGTTCACGTTGCAAAATGTGTCGTGAGTGTTTTTGACATTGCGACATTTGATGTATTGTTGGCCGAATGAGCCAGTCTACCGGGTCAGTCGTCAGCAGCCAATTTTAGGGTAATAAAAAGGGGAAAATCGTGTCGTCGCATCTCTTTTTTGAGGACCTTGATAACCAGATCCACAATACTCTGTGTTTGCTTTATTCTATCTTTAAGGTTGACATAATCCTCGAAGGTCAAGTTCAGGGTCACCAACCAAAATACCAAGTTTATAAGGCCCAAGTTCATCGTAGGTCACGTTCAATGTAACCGGAAGATCCAGCCATAACTTCATAAAATGTTGATAATAAAAACCGTGCTCTTTCGTCGATAGTTGTCCCTTCAAAAATCACTACAGCATATTAATATATCATATATCGAGAATACCATAAAAGCAGTAGCATTTTGGCTTGTGATTAGATACTTACATACTTGCCATATATCTTTTACACGAGATTTGTTTCGGATTTCTAAATTATTATCAGAGGTTGTTGGGTAGTTGTATGCCAATTCTATGAGATGTACAGTAGAAAGAACTACATTCAACACACCCTCTGCCCCGATGACGCCAGTGGTTATAAACTATTTGACTTGTTGTGTTCCATTCGGAAATGTTGCAGTTTCAGTTTGCTATTGTCATCATTGAAATCTAGTTGTATCGGTGGTAATAGGTTCATACTTACACACGTTTTGTTGTGTGCAAAAACGTTTCAACACTCAATGTCACATTAGGTCAAACTCATGGTCACCAAACGATGCACCATCTATTGCTTCCTAAATTTTTACTCGGATGTCACTTAGATATTGCCCACTCATTACGATACGATACATTTATTTGGATAACAAACGGGGTACATAAATTTATCATAAGCCAGTCAAGTCGAATAACTTTGTTAGGGTTATTTTTCAGTAAAATGGTATGGAAAGAAGAACTCATTGAGTGGTTTTCGGGAGAAGATAGTTGGATTTCTCTTACTCTAGACTAGATCAATGCCATAGACATATATTATATCTATGGCAAATGGAAATACTTTCATTTTTGATGAAAAAAAATCCCAAAGTTTCAAATGATTCAATTAAGTGGTCTACTGTTTGGGACAAGTGATGTGCAATCCATAAAGGATGAAAAAATTAGCCCAAAGGCTAAGAAAGGTTACCGAACAATATATTTCAGATATTAGCCTCGTGACCTTGAAAATAGGGTCATTGGTCAATTCAAGGTCACGAGAATATTCAGCATCTATCATTTCTAGTATGTCCACAATTGATTACTAAGCTGTAAAGTCGACATTAGTCGAGATACTAGCCATTTTGTCATTTCTCCTTGAAAATGAGGTCAAAGGACGAATTCAAGTTCATGACAATTTACAGAATGTATGTGTCAACCTACTACCTACCGCTCATAACAAGATTTTTATGATGCCAATAAAAAACCAAACATCGAACACTTTCGGAATAGAAACAAAGCACACCAAACTTTTATATCTGAAGCCACACTGGCGTCATCAGGGGCAAACAGTGTGTGAATATAGTTGTTTCTACTCTACACCAGATGGAATTAGTGCACAACTGCCAACAATGTCTGCGACACAATCTTGAACTGAAAACTCACAGAGAACTTGCAGGAGAACGAGCGTTGAACCTGCTTATTGCACTTGTGTATGACTGTCGCATTGTGCACCTCACTGGATTCGTTAATTCTGACCAGATTGCCGGAAGTACTGAGAAGAGCTTGTCACGCATGCCCTCGTGTTCATGGCGCTCTTGTGGGGAACCATTGGCCTACTCGAGTGTGTCTGCAACCTCAAGGTACAACCATAATCACAGGGTGTGCATGTATATGTTGTTTGCAATCGCTGTCAGCTTAACATATCTGTTCCCAGATTTCATGGGGCTACCCTGAGTCAGGTTACAAGTTAGGAAAACACCTCTATTCAAGAGCTATTGAAGGTGATAACGTCAACCAGTGACAAAGCGGGTCCAAACCAACGTTCGATAGAAGTTCGGGTAGGTATATAATTGTATAAAACTCTCAGTATGGAATGTGAATGGATGGAACCATATTAATTCTGAAATTAGGAAAGCTGTCATATCTAACAAAGAAAGTGATATTATTGGAATTTGTGAAACACACCTCATTGGTAACAATAATTTGTCTCATGAAATTCCAGGGTATATATGGTACGGTTACAATAGGGCATTCAGAAATGTGAGAGCTCCCAAAGGTTCTGGAGGTGTAGGTTGTTTTGTAAATAATATAATTATGAATACATTTTACGTAAGAGTGATAGATCAGACGGTAGATGGTATTTTTGGATTGTCTATGGTGCACAAAGTAAATGGCTCACAGGTCGTGATCTTTGTTTGTTATTTACCCCCTGAGAACTCTGTTTGGGGTGGCGATGCTGAATCTTTTTTCACGCATTTAGAAGGATGTATATATCAGTATTCGTCATGTGATTATTTGTTTATCTGTGGTGATTTGAATGCTCGAATAGGAGAGTTGGATGATTATATCGAAAACATAGATGATGTTCCATGTAGAAATATTTTAGATGAAGTTAAAGCTGGCCATTATCAAAGTTTGATCAATTTTCTCAAAGACACTAGAATGTGTATTCTAAATGGTCGTGTAACCCCGCAATATGATAATTATACGTATGTATCAACCAGAAGTAAATCAGTTGTTGACTATATTTTAACGTCGTATAACATGTTGGCACAGTGCCAAAAATTTGAAGTTGAATTGGTCAATGATTTGGTTAATGATCTTAATCTCATGTCTTTATTAACTGACGGAAGTAAAGCACCAGACCATTCTCTACTCACGGTAACCTTCACTATACCGGATTAGTCGGGCATGTACGGGGGGTCCCTTTGCACCCCCCCCCCCCATGATCCTCCAAAACCAACTTTTTTCTCAAGGTTTTTTAATACTAATAAACATTACATATGTCTCCGGTTGCGCATCCATTGCAAAAATTGGTTTTCGGGCCATTTTTCAAAATGGCCGCCCCGCGAAATCTCGAATTTTGAGATTGCTTCACTTCAAGCTGCATAGGTCTACAAAATAAAATGTTTGTTACCTTTTGCTGCTCATTGTAGGGGCCTTATACATTGTACATGAGAAAACAGTGGTTAAATAAACATTTATAATATGAATATGTCCATAAATCCAAGATGGCCACCAAATTTAGATAATTTTTCACTAAAATGTCCATAACTTCGGACTGAGTCAACCTAGGATGTTCATTTTGGGGTCTATACCTAGGTTTTCATATACAGGGAATCCATTTAGACCAAAATAAATACCATCAAGCTATTTCTTTTGATGCATGCATCCAAGATGGCCGCCAAATTTAGATAATTTTTCACTAAAATGTCCATAACTTCGGACTGAGTCAACCTAGGATGTTCATTTTGGGGTCTATTCCTAGGTTTTCATATACAGGGAATCCATTCAGACCAAAATAAATACAATCGAGCTATTTCCTTTGATGCATGTACACCTGCACACATGGTACACGCTACACATTCATTTAGATATCTCTCGAAAATAGCCCCTTGACACCCCTATGGTCTGAATTGTGGATCTTGCTTGAATATTTCTGATAGAGACTTTTACTGATTTGCAATCCCAATAAATCCTTGAACAAATAGAGCTTGATTTGATTAGTTTCGTTAATTAACAGAAATCCAAAATGCCTGCTAAACACACCCCGAAAATTCAAGTTCGTAACTAATTGTGCTATAAAGATGTGTGATACTTACTTTCTTACTTTACTTACTTTCTAAATTTTAACACTGTTGACAAACTAGTTTATCTAATGACAACACAATGGAAATATACTCTGCATTTTATAAATAACCTTTGGTGTGAAAGGAAATCATTGGAATATAAGACCCCAACATAATGTTGTTGTTTCTGTCCTCATGTTCACTGTTATTGCTCAGAGTCACTTATGAAGCCCTCCAAGGGCTGGACACAATATGTATGCTATTGTATTATGACTATGTTATGATGTGTATGTGACTTTATATTAAACACATTCAATTCATATTCCGTTTGATTTGTCGTTTTGTTTTCTTAGTTTTGAAGTGAATAGTACTGCTTTTGTTCACAGACTATTGTCGGCGTCATTGATCTGTGAGCGGTGGTTTTTTCGCGATTACTCCGTCAATAATTCGTATATTTCGATGAAATTTTGGCAGGAGTGTTATTTTATACTCGCCTAATAGGGTATGACTTTTCGGAGAGATTGGTGTGTAAACAATAAAATTAGCCAATTTGGCCTATATATAACGAAATAGGAAAACGTCAAAACGGTATCTATAATAATGCTACGGCGATCGGGGCGATCCACGGCCGATTTCACCAGATTTGTACTATGGGCGAGATAGGCCAACTTTTTTGCTTCGCATCCAATCTTGATGCATCCTTTGTTTCACATTTGTAAGATAACATACCTGTCTAAATTCCAGCGACTTATCTCGAATATTGACTGAGTAATCGCCGAAAAACCACCGCTCATAGACCAATATACTTGGTGGCAAATATTAGGTGTGCAATATACTACTTATATTAAATTTGAAGTACATGCTACGTGTATGTGAAACATACCCTGAATCTGTCACCATCCACGCTTGTGCATGAGGCAAAATATTTGTTTTTTTTCTGGTTCCCTCATCTGGAAGCATATCAAGACACAAATCTGAGAGTTAAATTTTTTTTTCGATATACCTAATTATGAAGGTTACAGCAAAGAGAACTCGGCATTCAATCACTCATGATTGGCATGACAAACCTAGAGTTCGGGCAGTCAAAGATTAGTAGAACGAACTTTTGCTCCAAAGGTGTTGAGAACAGATCCAACTGAATGAATACCTTGAATATCTAAATATATCTGATTAGTTATGCGTAATTTCTTTCTTGCAAAGTAACTATTCAAACCAGGAATAAATTATTCAAACCAGGGAAAAATTATTTAAACCAGGAAAAATTATTCAAACTGGAAAAGAACTATTTAAACCGGCAAACCTAGTCAAGCTGGTGGAAAACTACTTGAACCTGGACAAAAATAGTTTGTTCCAAGTTTTACTAATTCATTCCCGGTTATAATAATTTTTTCCTAGTTCTAATAATTTTTTCCCAAATATAATAATTCATTTAGTGTATTTTGCTACCTAAATCTTGGGAATTCCCAAGTAGTTTAAATTGGAAGAGAATTATTAAACTTGAAACTATATATGGGGTATGTCATGCCATGGGGTATGTCATGCCATCGTAGTAACACCACAAATGTATCTGGATTCATTTATATAGGCATGGGTGTCCTAGTAGGGCTGGTGGTAGGGGTTTGGGATGGCGTGAAGCTAAAATGGAATACTGGCTTTCCGTATTGAACTATAATTTAATTATTAATTATTCGTTCGGGAATACTGGCTTTCCGTATTAAACAATAGTTTAATATTACTGGCTTTTTTGTATTAAACTATAGTTTAACAAGTGAATGCGAGTCGCACTTACCCATGTGGTAATAAAGAGATTTGATGCATAAAGCACTCCGAAAAAAATTAATTGGGACTTCATGGTTGAAACTGCAGTGCGTCATGATTGAAAGAACATCATAATGCACCCGAGGCCATTGCTTATTTCTTGTAAATGAAGTGAACATACAAAATATTGAAGTTCACTTCATTTTACTGCTGAAGCTAAAATGGAATACTGACTTTTCCTTATCAAACTATAGTTTAACAAGTAAATGCGAGTCGCACTTACCCATGGGGTAAGGCATTTACTAAGCTGAAAAGAAATACTGGGTTTCCTTATTAAACTATAATCAATTATCATATTCTGACACTCATGACAACCCCACCCCTTATTTATTACAACATATGAGCAGTTGCACAGACAGGGCGGATTTAGGATTTTAGGAGGGGGTGGGATGGGGGGGGGGGAGGGTTAGATGCATATAAAGGGGCGCATCATATACTAATGAATTGATGTCTACCGGGGTTTTCCGTAATATGGACCTGGGCGATCTTTCGGATAATAGCATCTCACCAAATAGAAATCTAATCCGAATTATGGCTCATGGGCGATCTTTCGGAAAAAACGTTTTCCATCAATACATCGCCAAAATACTGAATATTGTTTCGTTATATACCAGAGTAACATCAGGCAATAGAAAAAGAAATCTCGCCGATAGATAAAAATTGCGCATCGGTGCCTCTAACATGAAAATATACACACCTCGGTACACCATTTTAAAGCTCTTTTCAATTATACCAGTTGCATATTTCACAGGAAAGAGTATAGTACAAGTAATACTTGTACATATAGTTTAGGCCTATAGTATACTGTTTTTACTTGAAACTTTCTGCGGTGCAAGTTACTTCTCACACTGAATTGAGATTTTGACGCCCCTATTTGAAGTCAATAAGCATAACAGTCACTCCGTTTTGATTTTGACGCCCCTGTAACAGTTTCTTGATGTAAAAACTTGACACATGTTTGATAGAATATATCCATGTTCAATAAATCGTTTACATTTTCATCGAAAATATCACATCACCAAAAAAATGTTTAAAAATGAATCCGAATTATCGCCCATGGGCCATCTTTTGGGATTTTTCCCCGAAAGATGGACCATGGGCCATAAATCGGGTGGGCCATTTTATGGGAAACCCCGTATATCTCTATACATATTTACACCAAAGCAATACAATACAATGCAAACGGTTCTCCTAAACCATTTTAATTCGCCGATTAGGCTAATCGTAACATTTATGTTTTGCAGGGAGGCGGGAGGGGGGGGGGGATCCGAAATCGGGACAAGTGAGGTAGTAGGAGCGGTCGCCCCCTCTCCCTCTAAATCTGCCACTGTTCACAGATCCGCCACTGTTCACAGATCCGCCACCTTTCACAGAGCAGCCACTGAAAACTAACAAAAAAGAAATATGTATATACTATACAACACGAAGGCAGTTATGGGTTTTTAAGGCTGTGAGCACCGGTTTTTTTTTTAAAAATTCTTCTCTGAAAGTGAAAAGCAACACCATGATCACAGCTAAATACCTCACAACAATATGTGTGATATTGAACGGATTTCAAGTGGTTGTTACCCACGGAAAACACTCCAGTAAGTTTTTGTTTATCATCTTTGAATGGACATGTACATTGTGATTTAAATAAATGTGCCAACATCTTGTATGAATGTTTGTATACAAGTATTTGAACCAACACGCACTATTTGGTCAACACTTTTGTTAATTAACAGTATATTTTCGTCCTATTGCCACTATCATGCCCTCTACAGGTACATGATCACTTTATGCAGGTACATCTTGTGACAGTAGAAAAGCAAACGCCACATGTCCAAGTAACGAGTTGATCCTCTTGAACTCGGCGACTTATGGCTTCATGAAGAACAACACGTGTGGGATCCCGTACCGGATCAGTCACCCTGGAGGCTGTAGTGATGACGTGACACGTCCGATGGAGAGGGTCTGTACAGGGAGACAGCAGTGCCTGGACATACCACCTCTAGAGATTAAAGCGTGTGGAGGAACAAATAATGTTGGCTTGTACCTGCAAGTCGAATACATGTGCTTCCCAGGTATGATAACTATCATTAGACATAATTTCAATAATATTTTACAGCCACTTTTACCAGGTAGATAATCGTTTGGTGTTTTAATATTTTTAATGTTTTAATTTTAGTGGTTGTCCAAATATGCAACCCACATTTGAAATCGAGTTTATTCAATAACATTAGCATTTGTACAAATACCATGAAGATCTGCTGGCGGAGACATGTACCGTGAGGACGGAGCCCGGGAAGGAGCTGTTGGTTGCTCCTGGAGACCGGTGCCGGGGTGCTCAAGGTCCGCTCACGGTAGAGGCGGAGGAAGGGCAGCAAATCAAGCTTAACATGCTGGATCTCTACTGGGGAGACCGTAATGCAACCACGTGTGAGAAGTACTTCACAGTGGACGAGGAGGGACGGCAGGAAGACGTGTGTGGAAGTTCAGCACGGGAGAGTGAAGTGTACACGTCTGACACCAACCGGATTGACATCACACTGACAGAGTCTGACGACATCAAGTTCATTCTCAAGATAAAAGGTGGCTTGACGTCTATATCTTTACCAATGTTGTAATATTTGTTTTTCATTCGGCACTTACGACTTCACATGCGGCTATACAAGTGTGTGTATCTATTACAGCAGTTGGATGTCCTCGCTACAATGCGCCCGAGGGATATAACGTTGAGCTTCTCCTTGGTGATACTGTAGTTGTCAGTTGCCCGCATGATGGTCAGAGACGGACACTACACTGTGAAAACAACGCTTGGATCGGCGATTTGGGGGAATGCAAAAGTAACTATCGGCGTATCATATGCTCATCTAAGCCTGAGTACTATAATAGTTGTATAGTACTGGTATATCGAATTAAATGTTCCAAACCATACAGAAAGTATAATTTGGATTTCTTAGGGAATAACTCCTTGCTGTATGTGATACTGGGGTGTTGTTGCGTGGTATTACTGGTCATAATCGCTGTCTTCGTCACTGTGTTCTTTCTCAGACGATCCAAGTAAGTATTTTCACACTCTCAAACATCGATATACACTAACATTGATTCCTCCGTCCGGATTACATAGATACACGCTCACATCCTTCGTGTCTACAGGCAGAACCTTGTCGTGACGTCTACCGAGCCCCAGACCACCCCGGGATCACAGGACTCAATGGGCGAGAGCCGCGAGGACCCCAGCACCTACTCCTTAGCGTGTGGCAACTCTCACACGACGACCTACTACACGGCGCAAGAGGTGGACCTCGCGCTGCCGCCCTACCCGACCATGGTCTGGGGTGACACCCCTTACGACGGCGCCCTCCCCAACCCAGACACGCTGCCCCACCCTCGCCAATCCATGCTCCAGCCGGGTAACCGCATCAGTGTCCTCAGCGACCTCAGCCTGCCACCAATGCCCGAGGAGCTCCTCATGTGAACGGCGTCGTGGGGACATCGTACAATGCCCGCAACGAGACGAACACATTATTTTAGGTTACCGGACCTATGGTCGGATAACCTATTGCCATGGCGTTGCGTCCGTCATCCGTCCGTCCGTCCGTCGTCTGTCAACAATTTTATCTTTAAAGTTTATGATCGTTTTTTCTCAAATTTTGCACAAAAGTGCCTAAAAATATTTCGAGAGGGAGGTATTTTTTAGTTTTTTTATTTTCGCTTTTTTTTTTAAATGGCGGCCGTTTCCGTCGAAAAACGGCCAATTTTGGATTTTGGCGGCCATTTTCTCGAAAACTGTCTGACCACTTTTGAGATTTTTGTTCCAAAAGATTCCTCTCATATACCCCTGTGACGTGTGTAAGTTTCATTGGCCTTTAATCGCCGGTCTGCGTGTGGCAGCCATTTTGATTTTTTCGACGGGTCCCAAATGAGACTTTCCCATGTTAAATTCTCCTATGCTTTATAAAGGGAAACATTTTTCCTGATATCTCACTTAATATTGAGATTAGAGATTAGGTGTCAATTGTGGATATATAGAAAATGATATGTGCCAAATATTCTCGTGACCTTGAATTTGACCTCCGACCTCATTTTCAAGGTCAGAGCACAAAATGGCTAATATTTCGCTTAACATCGACTTTACAGCTTAGGAATCAATTGTGGACATATAGGAAGTGATATATGCTGAATATTCCCGTGACCTTGAATTTGACCTTTGACCTGTTTTTCAAGGTCAAACCACAAAATGGTTAATATATCGCTTATTATCGACTCTACAGCTTAGGATTCAATTGTGGACATAAAGGAAGTCATACAAGCTGAAAATATTCATGACCTTGAATTTGACCTTTGACCTCATTTTCAAGGTCAGAGCACAAAAAGGCTTATATCTCGCTTATTATCAACATTACAGCTTAGGAATCAATTGTGGACATATAGGAAATGATGTATTCTGAATGTTGTCATGACCTTGAATTGGACCTTTACCTCATTGTCAAGGTCACAGGACAAAATGGCTAATATCTCGCTTATTATCGACTTTACAGCTTAGGAATCAATTGTCAACATTTAGGCAATGATATATGCTGAATATTGCTATGACCTCGAATTTGACCTTTCACCTCATTTTCAAGGTCAGAGAACGAAATGGCTAATATCTCGCTTTTTATCGACTTTAAAGCTTAGCAATCAATTGTGGACATATAGAAAATGATATATTCTGAACGTTGTCACGACCTTGAACTTCACTTTGAATTCAACCTTTGACCTCATTTTCAAGGTCACAGGACATAATGGCTAATATCTCGCTTATTATTGACTTTACAGCTTAGGAATCAATTGTGGACATACTAGAAATGACATATGCCGAATATTATCGTGTCCTTGAATTGACCAATGACCTTATTTTCAAGGTCACGGGACAATATACTAAGATCTAAAATATATATTGTCCGGTAACCTTTCTTAGCCCTTGGGCTAATTTCTGTTTTATCATTCCAGCGTGCAAAGTGAACTTTGCACGAACATTCGGACACTAACTGTGATAGTATAACCTGTTTTTTTTTTTTGCTTCTGGAAATATTAGCGAATCAAAAGCACCCTCGAGCACAAAAACTGTCAGCCTTAGTTACCATGAGCAGTGTACACATTCGGGTAGCACTTGTAGCTTTCAATACTGTACGCAGCTCTTCGTTTACACCCAGTGACCATATTTCAGACTTTTATATATAGAGAATTGAATTGAAACTTTCAAAATCTACCCCGATGTTAAGGTTATCCCCATTATTAAATTTGTGAGTGAGCACAAGATTAAAACACATTCTAACACAAGCTAAATCAAACTCAATGATAAAAAAACCGACTCGACTAGTGAGCAGGCAGTTCGTACAATAACAAAACAGATAACATATCATGTGTATGGACCCCAGATAAAATAATGTATGCTGATAATTGGATGATAAATTGAGATGTTCCTCATTCACATCTGTGACACGAAAATAATTGATTCTAAGATATGATGTATTGTTCCAGATAATATTATCACCAGACCATATATTAATGAACACGAGTTCTATTAACTTGTCAAATAATGATTATTACGATTATTTAATTAGTCCTCAGTTTTTATTGAGGTGCCAACAATGCACAATTATATACACATTGTGATGATATGATAGCGTGATGATAAGGCAAACTTCCCGGTTAATGATGTATAATTGTTGCACGTGCAACCATTTTTACTTATCATGCGCTAGCATTCCTATATAAATAACCAATGCTAGTCATATGGATCGAATTCCATCTATAAAGTGTGACTACATACTAGTCCCCCGCTTGTCTTGATACGGTTTGGCAGTGGTGTTTCTACAATAAACTCAGAATCTCCGATGTCGCGTCAGAGCTTCTGACCACTGTAGGAACATCCAAAGTACAGCAATACCAAAATTTAGCGCAACGGGTTGGAAAGGTTACCGGGGATATGTAGAGTATTAAACCACAACTTTTTTTTCTCCCAAATTGTCGTTTTCAGCCTTCAAGGTCATTGTAAGTCAAATTTCAAGTTTACCTGTAAATTCCCCATAATATATGGCTTCCCATTTTAATGTGCCAATATTTAAGCTCTAGCTTGGAGTGTTCTAGAAATGTAATCCTTACAGCTAACATCATGAAGGGAAAAGCGGATGAAATGTTTCAAGTCAAGCGAATTTTCAATGACGAAACTTTTTTTTTCGCTAGAAATGGCTCAAAACGATTGGGGACAAACTTAATTGGGAACATTTTTTTGCTGACCCATTGAAAAACTAAAATGGCCGCCACACACCGACTGGCGATTCAAGGGCAACAAAACTTTTGCACATCACAAAGGTCAAAATCAAATGTCAATGACGGAACTTTTTTTTTCGCTTGATAATGAAAAAAAATATACTATCAAAAATATTTTGAGAAAAAGTCGCCAAAATAAAAAATTGGGCGTTTTCTCTGAAAAGAGCCGGCATTTTGGAAAAAAAATACATCCCTCTTTAAATATCTTTAGACATTTCTTAGCAATATCTCAGAGGAATTTAATGGTAAACTTCAAAAACTTTAATGACGACGGATGGACGACGGACAGACGGCTCACGCAACACCATGCCAATAGGTTATCGGACCAAAGGAATGCTAACCTGGAAATTTAATATATCTGATCAATAAAAAATCCTCTGATAGATGAAATATCATCGAGAAATATTTAGAATTTAGATTCAATCATTTTGTATGCTCGTAGTTATATTAATGTGTTGTGAGCAGGTTAATTCATAGCTAGTTTCATAACGGAACGGTTGTCCGGACCATGTGGCTATTAGCGAAGAGAGCGGTATAATTAATATACACATCATCCCAGGCGGTGCCTCAATTATTCCGTTGAAACATCATAATTATTCGATACGGTTGTGTATGTATTTGGAAATTATGTCCCGACCTTATATTATATTTCGTCTTCTGGTTATCAGAAGGACTGATCCATATCATGCTATAGTTTATGCAATATACAGTATTATCCGCACCATACTCGATAAATTTCTTTCATTAAAATGTCACAAATATGAAAGCAATATGTCATGCTCCAATGTCATAATGTGTAACGTTATGTTTTTTGTGTCCCGTACAAATTGTATCCACTCTTTCCAGCACACAATTATGCTATATCTCGGGTGTGTGAATCCATCCGGTATAATGGACCTTTTCATAGACTTTCCCGCCAAAATTTCCCGAATGCTGTCATTTTCTGACCAATCAAAAGTGCTCACATTCGAGTCATTTAAAGGCGTAAACAAAGTCTTTGTATCGGAAATAAAGTCATTTTTCACATCAAAATGTGCAAAATATGAAGTATTTCATAAGTACAGTTATCATAATGGCCGTTTGTGTTTATTTTAATAATCTGAAACGAAAATAGAACGCATTTCGTGATGCGGGTTTAAACGGTAGTTTGAAATGATGCTAAAACCACGTGCGTGAAAAAGGCTTATTCGAGGTTACGGAGCATATTGTATTGAATGTTTAAATTCAGTATGATTAACAATTTAATACGCAATAGATGCATTTGATTTACAAATATTCATGCCAAAACATAAAATTGAATTACGCTAAACTGAATTATGTAATACATGTCCACGGTACACCACGCGCTACTAGTATAATGCACGCTTATATGGAAGGGGCCCATAGGGTGGTCATAAGCCACGAAGTTTCGCGACCGTGGTTTCAGGTTGCCATGACACGCATGTGCGAGCAAGCAGTCCTCAGTGGTTAGTTTGAATTGACGGAATAACCCGACGATTGCCGAATATTCGTTGTCTCCGAGAGGCCTCTGTGAAAAGGTCCATTGCAAATGTTGATTATATATTATTTCGTATAATTCATTTTTGGGGGACAATTTCCAGCTGGTGAGTATTGACGTTCTACACTAACTTTGATAAGTAAGAAGTTAATTATATCCATTAGTAATAGAACGATGTTTAAGCTGCGTGGGTAGATCATATTTATTTAGTGTGAAATAAATTGTAAACAACATGTTTGTGAGACGGATTATTGGGGATTTCCACCTTCCTTTTCATCACCCGATACTGTGGCGTCTGTGATGGTTTAATGGCTATTCGTATTTATTGTATTCGGTTTGTTTTCACTTTCCAACTCATTGTGACCGGTCTCACTAATCTTGTGAATCCGTCCATGTATTCAGGCTTGAAATATCAATTTAGCTGACTGTCAGCAGTTGTTTGTGTGCGATAGTTTTCTCCCTCTCAGAGTTTGAAACAGCACTGTATTTTTTTAATCAGTATTCACTCATCCGAATAAAAAGATTATTGTTTCCATGATTGAGTTGTTCCGTACATTCACTGGAAATCCTTTTCATCTATGAACCGAAAACCAACACTACACAAATATTGACTTTTGGTGAGGTGAATACGTGAAAATATGTACCTCTCGCAAAAGACATATTCACCGAGCTTGAGAGAGGTACAATGTACATATTTTCACGTATTCACCGAAATCAAAAGTTAATATTTGTTTTTTTTTCTATAATACATGTGAAAAGTTCGGAAGTTCATGCAAATACTGAAGCAATGTTGTATGACATGGATGTTATGATATATTCAAAACTGTTGATTCGAATAAATACTGCGGCAGTCACGCCTGTAAATCCCAGTTTGATGTCAATGAGGAATGATTTCTGAAACAAGTTCACTCAATTCACCATAATATAGATAAACGATACTAGTAACAGAAAAAACAAACATGTAAAAGCATTTGAATTGCGCTTTGGAGAGAGGTACATATATGTGATATGGACCGATCGGTGAATATGAAAATATTTTTTTTTTAAAATTGACCGGTTGGTGAGGTGAATATGCACTTTTATGCATAGACACGTGACCAGCTTTTAACCAATGACAACGTGGGGGTTCTTAGTAGTATATAATATAATATATTTACGAAGAATCGTGTGTATTGGTTGCACACTGCATACAAGTCAAATCTTCAGGTGGTTTCGATAAAAAAAAACCTTTTCAAATACTAAACACTTTTGGCGTCAGACACTATTAAAGTGTCCCTGTTAGTGTGAACTCAAACAGTCATTTTAGTGATTTCTCCTAATTACGTGCATGAAAAGACACTATCAAAGACATGATTCATTTGATGTGAGAACTCTAGCCGAATACAACTTACCAGGGCTTTTTTTGCATAGACTATATGCCAATAATACGGAGCAGAATGCAGATCATACGTAAATATACATGCACCAGTCATCATTCACCATCCATCATATAATACATATAATATTATATAATAATATAATACATATAATCATATATATACATATAATCATATACATATAATCATATATATAATCATATAATCATCATATAATACATAAAATATAACTCCATAACATATTACGTATGTACTTGGCATACACCTATTTCGGACAGTTTAGCCTGCTATGCGGGAAAAATTTCTAC
This sequence comes from Terebella lapidaria, assembly GCA_949152475.1. NCBI lineage: Eukaryota > Metazoa > Annelida > Polychaeta > Terebellida > Terebellidae > Terebella > Terebella lapidaria. The sequence goes on from OX424560.1 coordinate 33,770,561, forward strand.
CGAAAGACGGCATGGTATACAATTCCGATCTTCCCTGAATAGTTGATTCTATTTATCTCGCTACATCTCATGAAACATATCACATAAACACGTGTATATGGGAAACATTTAAAAAGCAAAATAGAATAACACACAAGTAAGCGTCAGGAAATGTAGTAAAAGACATGTGTCGCCTCTTAGCAGTGCGTAGCTCAATTCCAGTGAGGGGAATGGGGAGTTTATTTGAGTCTGAACTTCTGTAGTCATGACATACTGCAAATATAGTCACGGCTAGGGTTCCCACTATTCTGTGGGTAACAAAATTTGGGACTTTCTCGACCCAAAATGGAACAATTTTCGGACCCTTTTCAGACCTGTATCAATCCGAAACCCCTACAGCTCCCACTCTCGCAAGGCCAAAAAAACTCATGCACGGTCAATAACTCGTCAATATAAATTTAATATGTTAATATAAATTTAATATAATATTAGCTTGTACATTTAGGCTCTTATGTTCACATGCTCGACTCGTCAACTGCATCGACCGGTGAAAAAAAACGCTTTGAATCATATTTCCGCATATCATTGTGCACCATCTGTGCACCTTGTCATCCGTGCCGAGTATAAAATCAATACAGAGACTGCAGTTTCTGTTTGTCCGGCCCTGTTATCTGTTTGTCCGGCCCTATTATTTGTTTTAAAAATGTCAGTCTCAACAACCAGATTGAAACAATCACTAAAATATTTCCGTTAGTTTGCAGAACGGTTTCAAATTTATTCATGCCTGATAACCGCAAAATAATGCGAGTACCTAGATAGATTTGACCGATCGGACAGCGGCTCTATGGGAATTCCTCGACTCCCACAGGGATGGCTTGTCCATCATCATCATTATTTGAACACTAATACGAAAGATAACGTTCTTGAATGAGAACGTATTGCCGACCATTTAAATTGTGATAATTGTTGGGGAAAATATTTCGCACGTAGCGAATTCCTTCCTATTAACCGATTTTCACCAGTATACTAGCGGGCATGAAGTTTTGAAATGGGCACTTTATACTGCAGCAATTTAAAGGAAGCTTTAAAAACATGACATTTGTATTCATCAGAAAATCTGTGTTGGACATCTGTTTTCTCATGGGACAGCTTTCAATGAAGATGTATGAATATCCGATCAATACATATCCCACTTTTCGAATTTTATTGAACATCCGTTATGAACCCATTAATTGAATATGCCAATCGAAGAAGAAAGACATTAATATAAGTCAGTGCTAATTACAAAATCAATAATAGTCTGGAATATATTAACTACATGCGGATGGTCCAAATGCAGTCAGAATTAAATGAAATTGTATCATCAACCAATTACCCCTGGTGGAAATTGAAGTTCCAATATGTTCAGCTATATCAATGTGGTTGTGTGTTGCCTGGTGTTGTTCGCTCAAGCTTTCACAGGTGAGGTTAACATTATCACGACTGAAATGTTGCACTTTGTGTTCTGACCGGATATATTTTACACAACTTTCCAATTGAGGACTTTCCACAATCACGATTGCCATACACTTTCAGTTCAAGGTTTCGTTGGAAAATTCACGTACTCATTTCATATTTCAGTCTTCGAATATACAGCACGCGTGAGCCTCATACATGATTTCTAAAACATTTTTTCTTTTAAATTAACATATGTTGTAGTATTTGTATTTCGCTGAACGCTCGGAAAACAACCACGACAAAGAGTTTTTTTCAAAGAATCAGCCGATTGACTCAGAAACGCTTCCACCTCGTGACCCAGCTTGTGGATAAAATGTCTTCCATGGGATTAGCCATGCATGGATCACAAATTAAATACATACCACACATCCCAAATATGGCGAAGATGGACAAAGTTAAATGTTGTAAAATATAAACAATCCAAATTCGAGGTGTGAGGATAAATCATCCAAATCAAGAGGTAAAGTTTTTATCCTTTGTGCTGATTCCTCTGTGTTCTATGCCTTACTGAGGCAATTGATTGGAACCATGTCACGTGTGGGCGCCAATGAACTCCTGGAGGACTGTGCTTGCAGCTGGCTGACTGTTTGTGAGATGGGCTGGTTGGCTGCAACGTGCAGACTCGGCTCTGTGGCAGAAACCGACACGCAGTTCAGCAAACTATTTGTCTCCTGAATCAGAGTACCGAAAACAATTAATGCGACGGAAACAAACACCAGGGAATCAGATGAATTAACTCAATAGAACGATAGAGATGACCTTCTGGACGATAAAGACAAACCAAAGTTCGAGAGCTTCCAGCTCTTGAGCGATGAGGAAGGATGCATGACCACAGGTAAATCCACACCTACGAGCCAGTGTGCCAGAACATCCGTGCCAAGTCCGGGACATCTCTTCTGGTGTTCAGACACTGTGGGAGCAGGTGACGCTCAGTCATGTCTGACGCAGGTCGGACGTCGACGATGGGCGCAGTAACGCCAAGGCGGATGATCCAATGAGTCGAGCAAACGTGGCGGTCAGAGGAACACAATGACAATTGGCATTATTACTGGGAGAGATGGGTAGCTATTCTCCGGCGTTGTTAAAGCTGTAAGTATGCTATATAAAGAGATACTGTACAATCCCTTCGACCTTTTGAGACATCCCCTGAACCTTTCGTGCTGACTGGTGACGTAAGTAGATGTGCCTTTGGCCTAGGCCGACCAGGGGGATTTTCGGCCGTATAAAAGGAGGGGGCGACTGGCCTACAATGTGGCATACTCAATAGACCAAGGAGGCATACACATCGTCCTCAATGTCCGTATGTAATGCATTTCATTGTGTATATCTATATTTCAGTGTTTATAGCATATTGGTTGAATGTAGGGTGTGACAATATGGGTGACATCTTTGACGGAATATTTTGTAATCATATAACATTGATAGCGTCACCCTTGATAGTCTGTCCAATTGTACATGTACATGCTATGTTACAGGTATGCACCTATTGGCATGTACTCTAGGTTAGTAATATAGCATACAATGACTGAGCACTGCTCAACAACATATGAGTACAAAATTTACCAGGTCACAAAGCCTGTTTGTATGTTGTGTACAAATATGTATGATAACTTTACTGTTGATGTGGCTACATTACGGGGATATATCTATGCACGTGAATTACTGGGAACCATACAAATTCGTCACACCAATGGATAATACGTTCATTACGGCTAGGAGGGAAATATGTAGCCCTAATTATATGAGTAATTGTGTGCACGTATGGATATTATGCAATAATACTTTGCAGTTTGTATGTTCTCTGACATCTGTGCTGTGGGGAACACGTCAAATGATCATCGACACACACTGCAAGAATGGCTTTATACCACTTCGCCGTTACAGCCGACTGCCTCTGGCCTCTGTCGTGGGCGGCCTGACTCGCGCCAGTGCATAGACCCGCCCACATTCGAAGCAAAACAAACAGCGCGTGGTTCTGTGGTTTTACGTTCGGTTTATCCGTCGGGGAAGATCGTGGTCGTTATCATAATATTTTTTTTACATGGTCGTTTATCTATTTATAACATACTTACAGCTTTAATATGAGTTGTCTGGTCAAACACAGAGGTGTTTTGTTTTTTGGTGGATTATTTCCCATGAACAGTTGCAATCACACACTCCGTGAGCAATGGCTTCGACGCAGGAAAGTTCCTGAGCATCAAACAATGACCGGTTGACACCTGGCTGATGTTAGACTTCGAGCCGCCCCCAAACACAGAGAAACGCGAAGAAAGATTAAATACAGGACTCGGAGAATGGTGGCGCCACGGTTTGGCTGAGACGAGGAGTGACCATCTCTAATCCTTCTCACTGGGACGCCACCCACACCCTGTGGCCAGAACGCCTAAAGGTGGATTCACACTATAACGTTTGGGCCGAGGTTTACCGACGTATTGGCAAACGTTGGTTAACGTTGTTGAGAGTTGATGAAAGTCGGTGTACGCTGGTGAACGCTTGGGAAATTAAAGTTCGTCGGAAATTTTGAATATGTTGAATATTTTGGAAAAGTACGTTATTGAAAGTTAGGCTGCGTTATGCAACGCTATGAAACGCTCACGTAAGTTGTGCTAAGTTACACTAAGTTTAGCCTAAGTTGGCCCGCGTCAGAACTGTCAATGGTGAACGTATGTCAAACGGAGCTTATCGTTCATGAACGTGATTGTAACGTAAGGGCTGGCGTAGACAAACTTTTACAGACGTGCCACCAACTTAGCTTAACTTTTGCCAATTTAGCACAATGGAGGCCAACTTTGCACAACGTTATCGAACTTTTATAAACTTTTGCGAACGAACTGAGAACGTTCTATGACGTTTGCCGACGGTAACACAGACGCGAATCAAAGGTTGGCCCAGTTTTCGTAGTATAAGTTTGTAAATTTTCCCCTTATCCTTCTTGGAAGACTCTTCGGATGAGGGAGGTGTCACGGATCGTGGGGAGTTTGACAGCGACCTGTCCCTCGATGGACCTGCTTCATCAACAACAGTATCAGCAACAACAGCAGGAGCAGCCGGCATTGATTCTATGTGAGGAGGGGCACGCTCCTTGGCCACACATTTTTCAGCGATCTTACATTTTCCTTTTGCAGGCATGTCGTAGAGTTCAGGATCAGAGCGTCACTATGTTGCACTTGGAAAAGCTGCTCGATTGATGGCTATCCGCCCGAAAAGGCTGTCATTTTATATGATCGTTGTATAACGTTGAGCTCCGTTGATATGCGCTCAGCAAGTGTTGAGCTAAGTTCTGCTCAGTTGGCCTACGCTGGACAACGATCCACCAACGCTAGCCTAAAGGCCAAAACCCACCGCCGCCGACCGTCCGTTTTTATCGCTGACGGCATCCGTATTTCTCGAGGGTCCGTCAACGCACATGATAGAACCCATGTTGTCAATTGAGAATACTTACACTGACTGCGTGCGTACACTACATCAACGCACAACATAGAACATGTTCTATATTTTGCGCTTGTCGTAGCGTATTTCAGAACATACATACATGTATATCATGGCCATAGAATCATCATAGAACAGAGGTTGATTTTAGAGATAGACTCTACGGAAATTCAATATCCGGTACAAACGTACTAAAGCTAAAATGCGTTACTAAATACTAAATTTTGCTAAATTTTCCCTGAATTATTTCGGTTCATTTAGTGATTGAAAGCATGAGCATCCGCTAAAACACTTAGCATGTAAGGTTATCGTTGTAATTATTTTTTTTTCTCTTATCAACTTTTTCAAATTTTGCTGTTGAAGTATGAAATTCGGTGCACAAGAATTGTCGTTTGACTACGAGGTGAACTATGCCAAATCATAACACGATATCGTTTAGCATCGCAAAAATATCAGAGAAAACAAATCAGAGCAAGACTGCTGAAGGAATTCCCTGGGGCTGAATAGGTCTATAAAACAACAAACGGGCTAATCAATCTCCTGGACTAATGGACTTCCTGGAATTTGTGTACTGCTTCTCAGGGGTCAGCTCAAGTAACAGGTCAACAAATTGTTCAATGTTTAGCCGAAAATATTGGCTGAAATTCAGAATCTCTCTCGATCCTGCCGAAATTGTGGATACAATTTCTGAAATATCCCAGGCACCACGCACGCCTTCGATTTTCCGAACGGGTAGAGTATGTGTGGCGTCTTGCTTGCCTTTTCCGTGCAAGCATCAACAGATACAAGCCAACAAAGCGTCATCTCCTGTTGCCATGTCTTTCTTCAGGATGGCCTTCATCCGTATCATGATGATATTGATGGATAAGCATACGGACTTGAAAAATCGTACATATGTCGAGAACAGAGCAATAGTCTCAGCATATGTACCGCACGTTTCAACCTTCAGAAAAATGGTTGTACTCAGTGTGTGCACAAAAAACGCAAGGTTTGATAATCTGACGTACGGACGCACGCAATGAAAACGGACGGTCGGCGGCGGTGGGTTTTGGCCTTTAGTTAGCAAAAGATAGCATTCGTTCATGTAAAGTTCATGCTACGCTGCCATACGCTCGCTAACGTTACCAAACGTTCACCAACGCTCGCCAACGCTGTACTCCAAACGCTCACTATGTGAACCAATTTTTTTCTTTCTCTGAACGTATTTTCACCAACGTTTGGTATCGTTTTGGTAACTTTTCAAAACGCTGGCAAACGTTGGCCCAAACGCTATAGTGTGAATCCACCTTAAGTAGATTGTTAGTAACCCGTGAAGTACCATAGCACACTTTTATCGTCATAGGCATACTGTATACATGTACAAACACATTATTCATAGTGTATTGAAGTTATATTGAGATTATGTTCACCAATCTGAGTTATCATAATACACGCCAAGATTTTGGCAGCATAGGAAATGAAATTGTCAATATCATAGTCAACACTATCTTCTGTACAGAGACGATTGAAACAAAATGACCATTCTGACAATTTGAGAGGGACAATTATTGTGGATTTAGTACCTCAAACGATCGTACTTATTCGCGTTATTTCAGAATTTTCCACCTCACAGCTTGTCAACAGATATGATCCACACATTGAATGCCTAGTTTCCTTGGTGTCCCCTTCGGAGGAAACAGTTTGCGATAACGATAGTTTTTGAGATGGAATGTGATCGCAGCGCCTGCCTTTGATCGAGTCACGAGTGGACAAATTCCCTGGACAGGGTTCATTTGAAGCAGCGTGGCGTGGAGATGGTCCTCTGGATATCATATCGAGTGAAGATGATCCCTTGGGAGCAACATGGCGTGGAGAAGTTCCATGGACGGTCAAATCACATGGAGACAGTTCCTTGTGAACAGCTTTGCTTGGAGACGGCCCCTGTACGGCTCTCTTTGGATAGAGCACAAGACATGTGAAACCTTCATCCGTGTGTTGTCTCTGAACGTCGATGCTGGGGTCCAGGTAGAGTTCAGCCAGGTGCAATGGTTGGCCGGGGCTTTGTTTGAGGGTGACGCTAGGTGCCCTAGACATCGACCTGCCATGGAAGCTCTCGCACAGGAAGTCTCCGGCTCTCGTTGTGGCATACGGGGAAACGTCAGGCTGTCGGTCGAACCACTTTTGTCTGGTTTTCGGCAGCGGGAGACGACGTAACTTCCTGGAAATATGTTCATTGTCATGTCAATTGCCTGTATGGTTACCCTATAATGTACCATGTATAATACAGATTAACTATTTCAGAAACTACTCACCGATCTTTCATGTACTTGACACTGACAAGAATCAAAATTATCAGCAGAATCGATGCTAATCCAGTTACAATGGCACTCCACCAAATGAATGTTGCATCCGTATCTGATGTTGAAATCATTAATATAAGGAATCCAGCAGCGATAGTAAAATATTATCCAATATTTCGGGTTACAATAACTGTAGAAGGAATGAAACATTTCATCTATGGTTGATAGTTGGCCCGGATTTTGTTTACAAAACCTACCACGGCAAACTGGCCCCTTTCCTTTCCAAACGTTTGCCTCACAAGTCATTTGCCAGGTGTCACCACCGGGATCGCAGGAGAGAGTGATCTCATTACCAGCAGAAGACACGATACGCGATCCCTTTGGAAGGCCTGATGTTGGACAACCTAGAACTGTACACACCAATTCCAATTAGCGTGAATGGCGACCACACGAAATAATAACATAGGCAGTCGGATGTCGAGATCAGTATCGTCTGTCTTTCATTCGCAATGAATCCAGCTCATTGTATTTTCCGACACTGTAATTATAAAAGATATTTACATTTTGTTACTTACATTCGTAATGCAAGAAGAATGTGCGACGTTGTGAATGCCACACAGTGATGTCCACTTTGCTGGTTTTAGAAGTGTACACTGTTGACCACGTCGATCTGCCCCGACACACCTCTCGACTGGAAGTCTCCCCGGTCTCGACCACTTCGAACAGACTCTGACAAGGTTCCGTAGACTGTGCTCCTTGGAGCGGAGACATGTCGTCGACTACTAGACGAATGGTCTGTCCTATCTCTCCTTTTATCCTGATAGGCTTCATTTTTGATCCGCAATGTGTGGTGGACAGCGAGAGACATCCTTCGTGGTTTGTTTTAATATCAAATTTCTCAAGACATGAATCGTGTTGTGGATCTGAAACGAATTTTCAGTTGTACATCTACCACAGTAATAATTTCGCTAGCAATGAAACCTTTGAAAAAATGAAGAAGACATTTTTTTGCAAATTAATCAACCATGATAATGAGTTGACCGGTATTACTCCGTCCACGATGCGCCACGAACTCGTACGAATGCAAGTATAAATCTATTACCACGAATACAATTCGATTTTGATGATGACAATAGCAAACGTAAAATACAATATTTTGGAATAGAAACAGAGCCAAAAGTTATTGTACTTACTCGTACAATTCCCTCCATCTGAAACACGAACAAACAATGTCGTAGGAAGAAGTATTATCATCAACAGATATGAAAACATAATGCAGCACTCTCACAATCGTCTCGCGTGATTTACTGAAGCCACATGGTCGATATGAATATGCTCCATAATTTAAATGATGAATGGCTTTGAAAGTTATTCGCAGAAGGATACAATTGCAATAAACTATTTCTGTTCTCCTGTGTCATTATTGTAATGAAGCATGATTTATAACTCGTTATTACGAAATTAAGTCGGTTACCCTTGTTACATCTCTGAGGTTATGACGCGGAACTACGCTATAGTTAGGTATATGAGTACAACAATATCATGATATACAAACAAAAATTCGATAGAATGTACATGCAAATGAATGAACTTCCTCAATGCTGAATGTCCAGTTTCAATTTCTTACAAATAGTTACAATGAGTTTACATATTGGGGACTATCAACCAATTCATTTAACAAATGTTGGAGTTCCTGTAACAGTAGGAAATGTCCGTACAGATATAGCAGCATTTTGCAGCATTACTATTTGTTTCATGTGGGAGCATACACTGCCAGGTCTGAAATTTATCTTATCAACTTATTGAAGTTGAAACCAATTTTAAGATCAGCCAAATTTAGCTTTTTTGTTTAACACGCAAACTTGAAAGTACATCTCGAGATAGTCAGGAATATATAGGAAATATGCGCAGTTCGACGACAGATACTCAGAAAATTGCCGGTAATCTTGCATGAAAACACTGGATACACTGTCGGTTGCCACAGTATCTTGACAAATATCAACGACGTCATGAGACTCAATTTACGCACGTAATACATATTTTTAGACCCAAATTTGTATGATTTCTCATTCTATGGACAAAATGAAGCTACTGCAGAATGAATCAATTTTTGTCAATTCTAAAAGTGGTTAGATTTCGAAATTTGGATATAATCTTTGAGATAATTCATAAGTAACGCTATGACTGCTGAAATAATTATGTCATTATAGTGGATCAATATCATATCTCGAAATTTCGATATTTTTTAAGACTTTTTAATACACTGCATATACATTTTGGAACTTCTGATATAAATAGCACATATTAATTTCGACATAAAAGTCAAGGTTTGCGAAAGTTGTATAAAACTTCTAAAATATTTTTCAAATCAGCATATGTTGTGGGAATAGATCGTTCGCTATAAGCACATGACTGACACCTGGCGAATACATCGAGAAACAAACGCCAAAATAAAGGGCCGATTTACTCAGCTGTGCTTCAGCTGTAACTTCATCTTGCAAACTTACATGTAGCAAGGGATATGGTTATCCTTCATGTATGCAAACTAAAATGTATGCAAACTAGAGCCTTCCTGCATCATTACCTGTACGATTTGAGCAGAAACTGTGATTTTTAAATAAAACATATTACAGACCATATAAGACCATATAAGGAAAATCGATTCCGGTCCGTACCATTGTTCCGAAAGGTTACGCTTTGTATTGCCTATTATTTGTGCTACATTCACTATTACGGTTATCAATAGCATTAACATAATATCATTTAGAGTGACCGTCTATATCATCGCACTTCACGGTAGATCTCGATTTCAGACTCTTTTACATCACCTGATGCCCCACAAATTTCTGGCTGGTAACAGGTACCAGAACAAATAAAAAAAAACTCCGTTTGTGAAACTCGATTCTATTAGGTGTCTTCTTGAGAGGGGAAGTAGATATTGTAACGTTTGGATTACGAGATTGGAGCGGTGTATGATCGCCTCACTAAATATATGCAAGATTCAGGAAATGTAGCGAAAGCAGTCGCCGCATCAGGAGTGCGTAAGTATGGAGCTCGACTTCAGTGTGAGGCACCGGGATGTGTAATACTTTCGATATTTTGAAAATATGAATAAATTTTCAAATATGTATTAATTTCTTTGATGTTTTGTTCAAAGCTATCTAATTTTTCTATAATTGCTGGGGTAAAATAGCAGGACCGGAGCCGCCCATAGCATCATATGCCGTTTCATCGTATTTGTCGGCTCCTAATGAAGCGACAATAAACTTGTCACTTGTGGTAACAGGTTGTTAAACAAATTAGTATATTTTGAACATGGATTATTTTCTATACACACATATTTCAGAATACGGATTTCAGTCGAATGCGTATAACATTTAATTTACTATAATATGTATAATCTATATATTTTGATATGTGTATAACGCGAAGTGTTACAACCATGGACCTAACCTTGACATATTGATAAAAGCTGTGATGTTTCAACGTGTGAGAATCCGAAACAGCAACAGATGCCCCATGTAGATTGTGAATCATGCAACACGAAATCACAAAAACGAAAATTATCCGTATAAACTCACTTACATTGGGATATACTATGCAGATAGTGACAGACAAATTTTAATTCATCCCGGAAGAAGTGTCACGAAAATAAAGCAATGAAAAGAATTTGTTTTGTGGACTTCTTATATTGGTTGTTCTGATATGGTCAGGTTAGGTGAGGTGTGCGAGAAAATATTTCAAAATGTAGACCGGACTGGTATCAAATGGTATTAAACAATTCGTAACATATTGTCTTCACTTTGATATTTGACATATGTAACTTTGTGATAATATGAATAGGTGAAACCTAAATGCGAGCGCAGAAATATGTACGCTGTAAAGCAATGACCTGCAAAATATTATCAAAGAATATGGTGACCAGTGCTCGTAGTTGTACTAAAGTGAAGTTCATCCATCAGTGAAACACGCTTTTTGGCCGTATTTTTGTTTTAAATAATCGGATCAGCTTTTTGTGTGTATCAATTGGGCATCATGCCGTAATTTTTCACCAAATTTAAGAAATATATCTAAAAAAAATAGAAAGTTGGCAATCTTACCCAATATTGAATTCGGCCCCAACATGAAATTTCAGAGTCTGCACAAAAAACAACAACTTTTATTCGATTTACGAGTCATATATTGCTTCAGAATAAACATATTTACTTAATATACACCGACTATACCTTCTGACTCTAAATCAGCACAATAGCTTCATTCTGTATGGGCATAAAACCCGAAAAAAGCCCTGAATTTGTTGAAATTTACTTGATCCCATTTCCGACTGAATTTTACATTGGGTTAGATTGACAACTTTTTCAATGTTTGAGGTAGAATTCTGAAATTTTGTGAAAAAATACGGCATGATACCCATCTGAGAAACACAAAATTTCAAGTTGATCCGATTATCCAAAACAAAACTACGGCCAAAAAGTAACTAGGGCACAATGCTAGCTAAAAAGCATGTTTCACTGATGGATGAACTTGACTTTAGCATATTTTCATGTAAAGTAAACTATAGGCATACAATGAATTATCACATTTGAAATGAGGGAAAAGTAGTGCCTAAAAAAGGCACCTTTTGGCTGTTTGGATACCAAAGTAATACATGCAATCATAGACATATGGCAGATGAAGTTCAGCACGGCAGTCATCGCATGAAGTCAATTTCGTCCCAGATCATAAATTGCCTGCTGTTTACTATGGGTCATGGATTTTTGACATTCATGTCATGTTTGACTACAAATTCAAAGCTCATAATTATGGGACAATTTATTGGATGTAGACATAATCAGATTTCTTTACCACATTTCAGTCTTTATCAGTGAACGCCCCAAAAGTCGAAGTAACTTTGCCAATGTATGTTCACCATAACCTGCATATACACCAATTTGTTCATAATCAGTGATAATCGAAATAAACAAGGATTTGTCAGCCCGAGTTTGTCGCACGTGTATGAGAAACACGTGTACTTAGTTTATTTACATTTTATCGATCGCCTATTGGTCAAGCATCGTTTATGACGTAAAAAGTGGGCGTGGTCACTCATGGCGCCATCTGTTGATTACAAATGAGGATTGACCCGCCCTCTTGTGAATTACGATGCTGTTATCAATTTTATTTTCAACCAATCACAGATGAGCTTGATACTTGCTGCGATACCAAGCCGCGACAAACAGACAGATATGAGTTGTTTACGTTTGGTAACGCATTTTGAAGTTTCATGCACCTATGGATATTGATTACATTAGATTGCTCAAAATCCTATGTTTGTCACATATACGTGTAACCATTGAGCTCGCTTCGCGAGCTGCCCTTTGGGGCGCTCGCTATTACTATATTTGATGGAGGAAATGAAACCTCTGTCATGTGGTGGTTAACGAGCCTGAAAAATACACTGGTTCCAGGATCATTATCAAAATATCTGCGGGGCTGTTTCACGTTATAGGTAGCACGATGTACCTTTCTCGTGATGTTTTCTTCACAGCTGAGTCCAGCAGCAAATCCAGGTTCAGCGTGGCCCGATAGGCGGCATTCGTTAGTCCCATCAACGCCCACACCATTGTCGAGTATGACGTCACTGAAGTCAACGTCGGTGGCGACTTTGACATCACGAACAACAAGTATGTGGCTCCAGCGAATGCAGACTACTTCTTTACGTACGCGATGGACGGCAAGGACTTCGTGTGTGACCTGCTGGTGGACGGCGTGAAGAAGGCTGCTCTCTCCTCCGGGAACACGGGAACCAAAGGCACCATCAGTAGCCATAGCGTCATCCTGAACCTGAGCAGCGGGGCCGAGGTCCAGGTCCGTGTTCGATCCGTCTCGGATGAAATCATCTGCAGCACCTCGCGCACCTGCACATTCAGTGGCTTCAAGTTCTAATCTGCAGTGAAGATCCACGAACCGTCCAATGAATTATTTCATTCATATGACGATGTATTGAAAAATTATATATTGCAATAAATATTATACACAACTGCATTTTAGGATTCAGGTATGTTTGTACACTCACATATATCTCATATACCCTGAAACATGTTCATGGATTTTTTATTAGTATCATTGTTTGTAGGGACCTCGATCTTGACTATTTATATTTTGCTCATATCAAGTTCAAGGGCTTCAAATGATTCAACTTACATTACCTCCTCTCTGTTATATATGTTCATAATAGAAACCATATTCTATCAAGTCTTATAGGCTGAATATTTTCGGTTGGTGAACTTGACCTTCGAGGATTATGTATAGGATTACCATAATGTGTGTGTAAAGTGGTGAACTTGACCTTCGAGGATTATGTATAGGATTACCATAATGTGTGTGTGTAAAGTGGTATTACTTGACAAAACATACAGATATATAGTGTGTTCTTCATAAAAAAATATTTTCACTTATTTCTTCACAATCATCTTCACAGGTTTCATCTCGAAAAACCTTACTCAGGGCCATCTTACGACAATTTCAAAGTTTCCAAAGTTTAACGCTGCCTCATCAAACTAATGTTTATTATTCAAAAATACAATTCTAAACGGCATCTTCAAGAGTGTCCAAACACCATTTTTAACATGTTGTGGTGGATGATGTCCTGAATTTTAGTACTCAAGGTCACGTTCATGGTCATCGATGAAGTAGAGGCTTCATACATGAATATTCTGTATGATCATGATATACATAGAAGCTCTAAATTAAAGAGTTCTGTCTATAGAGACCCATGTGCACATTTTCGGGACTGACACGATCTTGAACTCGAGGCTCGACGTATATAGGTCAAGTGCAGGGTCACCAAAAGATCCAGCAGAATGACTTCATATGTATCCATGTTGATAATATAAAACCGTGCTCTTTCTCCGAGAGTTTCGCCTTCAAATACCATTTTACACATTTTTTGGTGGTCACAATCGTGAGTTTCAGTACTCAAAGTCACCTTAGAATAAATCCATGCTCACAAAAAAATTCACTATTTATTACTTCGTATACGTTCACAATACGAAAATAAGTTCCATCTTCATATGTTTTGTCTCCAGAAACTAATTTGTCCATTTTAAAGGCATTGATGCCTTTTTTGAAATCGGTCATTCAAAGACATCCAAGAGCAAATCTGAAAACATAGGCCCAAGAGACATGGCCATACCTGCCTTCTGTAATCTTTGAAAATGTTCAGTCAATACGCAACAAAATCGATGAACTTTGTGCAAACACAAAGTAAATTCAAGAATATCGCAACATTTCTATTTTGTCATTTTCGGAAACGTGGTTGAAGGAATATGACCCAGATGAACATTTTAACATTGATGGATTTAAACTACTGAGAGGTGATTGCCAACTGAATGAAGCTGGAAAGCAAAGTGGGGGAGGCGTATGTGTTTATATTAACCAGAAGTGGTGTCATCCAAACAACGCAGTGGTGAAAAACTATCAGTGCAGCCCGAACTTGTAACTCTTGACCACCTCACTTCGACCCTACTACCTGCCCCGGGAATTCTCCCATGTGATTTACCTGACAGTCTACATTCCGAACCGTTCCGTTGCCAAAGCAGCTGCTGACGAGTTGTACAAAGCCATACAAGATGTCGAAGTGTCTGCACCTGACGCGCTTATCTGCATCAACGGAGACTTCAACCATGCTACCCTCAGAAAGAGCAGCACAGCATACCACCAGCACGTCACATGTACAACGCGAGGTCCTGCACTCCTGGACCTGTTCTACTCCAACGTCAAGGACGCGTACCTGTCGGTTCCTCTACCCGGACTGGGAGGCTCTGATCACAATCTCGTACATCTCCGTCCGAAGTATCGACCACTCGTACAGCGCCAAGGACCTCGTCAGATCACGGTACAGCAGTGGAACGCCGACGCGGTGGAGCAGCTGCAGTGTGAGCTGGATTGTACAGACTGGGACATGTTCAGAGAGTCCGCCAACGACATCAATGAGTTGACAGAGGATGTGAGTGACTATATCAACTTCTGTACAGATATTGCTGTTCCGTCAAAACAAGTCAAAATTTATCCTAATAACAAACCTTGGTTAACAAAGTCAGTCAAAGATATCATTAACAGAAAAAGGGTGCCTATGGACGGGGTGACTTCAAAGCATGAATTGAAGGTAATACAAAAGGAACTAAAGGAAGCCATAAGTAGGGGGAAGTCTCAATACAAGTCCAAGATAGAGAGCCATTTCACAAAAAAAACAACATGAAAAAAGTTTGGCAAGGTATGCGTATGATGAGTGGCTACTCGAATGGTAGCACAAAATGCAGTACAATCCCAAATATGACAACTGGTTATGCAAATAATCTCAACTCACTCTATAATCGCTTTGATGTACATGATTTTTCTACCGAAGTGAATGAGCTTCGAACTAAGAGTGAGTTAGACGATGATTGGAGCCTTACAGTATCTGAACAGGAGGTTCAACAACAATTCTCTCGACAAAATCCAATAAAGGCAGCAGGGCCGGATCACATATCCAGTCGAGTACTTAAGACATGTTCTTATCAACTTTCATATACTTTTGCATATCGAAATAACCGTAATACTGAAGATGATCTTTTGGTTGTGTTGAATAAACTTTACAGTCACTTTGAGGGAGCGAAGTTTGGGAATTCTGCAAGGGTGATGTTTTTCGATTTCTCATCGGCGTTCAATACAATCCAACCACATATATTAGTAAACAAACTAATGAACATGCATGTTCCCAAAGGCTTAGCATTATGGGTTTTAGATTACCTAACGCAACGCTCACAATACGTCAGACTTGGTAGTGATGTAACTTCAGACAAAATAATTTCAAGTACCGGTGCACTGCAAGGAACAATACTAGCGCCGTTCCTATTCACATTTTACACGCATGACTGTCGCTCGTCTAACTCCTCTTGTCCTTTAATTAAATTTGCCGACACCGCGATGATTGGTCTTATTGAAAAAGATAACTATGATTCGTACATTGCTGAGCTTGATGCATTTGTGAACTATTGTGATCGTAACTACCTAGAACTGAATGTCAGTAAAACTAAGGAAATGTTTGATTTTCGCAAACTGGGTACTGTTCCACATCCACCAAAGATCAAAAACACTTACGTTGAACGTGTATCCCACTACAAATACCTTGGAGTGATTATTGATAAAGATCTTTCATGGGTTGGTAATGTTGAACACATCATGAAGAAGCTAAACACCAGAATGTATTGTATGCGAAAACTATATTCATTTCATGTGAACCACAATATTTTGTCTTTGTACTACCATTCCATTATCTACAGTGTGTGGAAATACATGTACTGTCTTGTAACATGGGCCGGGAATGCAAACCAGACAAAATCAATGAGCTTATTCGTAGAGTTGGACGGATGATTGATTGTGAACTAGAAGATGTTAACTGGGTGCATCAAAATCAAGTACAACAAAAGCTAAAAGCGATCTGTAGTGACCCCAGCCACCCCTTGAACTCATATTTTTCAGAACGCATCATCCCACGAAGTGGTAGGCTCAAAGTCCCAAAATATATAACTACTACACGGTACCGTAGGTCATTTGTACCGCAGGCAATCAAAGCCCATAACAATAATTTCGCATGGTAGTATATGCTAATGTACACCATGTACCATGTAATACAATTTCCATGTTCATGTTTTTATGTGTGTGTATGTGTGAACATGTATGATAGTGAACGAACATTGTAGTTTCCGATTGGAGTAATAAAGTTATACTTACTTACTTAAAAAAATATTTGATCGCGTGGCCTCTGGGGAGAAGACGTTTAAACTACTCCCATGATAAGTGATCGACAATGCTTCAAAGAGTCTCAGTGAAAATGTGTAGAGTTAAGCTACAACTGTTTTTTTTTTCTTTGCAACTGTCAAGTTTTGACCTGTCAAGTTCATTGGAAATGAAGTTGAAGATCACTTCTGAACCCGCCATATACATGTATGATTCTCCATTCGAAAATGGGCAATATTTAAGTTCATCTTTGAAGTATTCTAGGATTCCGTACAGCTCCCACTATGGAAGGACTTTTTTTTAAATAGCGAACAATTTTTCGGTTGGTTGAAAATGGCTCAAAACAGTTAGTGGTTCGAAACCATTGATTTTGAACAAGTACACTTTTTTTGTGGACCAGTCGGAAAGTCAGAATTGCCGCTATGCGCACAGCGTCGATTCAAGGGCAACAAAACTTATACACGTCACAGTGGTACATATGGGGAGTCCTATTCATACATTCCAGAGAGTTAATTGAAAACGGCTGCCATTTCACAACTAAAAAAACTGAAGAGTACCTTCCTTTTGGACTGTTTTCAGGTATTTTCACTCACATTCAGACAGATTCGACCGTAAGATTTACAGAATTTGGACGACGCGGCGATAACGGATATCACCGCTATGACACTAGATTATCGGACCATAGGATCGGTAACCCGGAAATATCAACAGCGAATTACATACGACAAAATTACGGTTCCGTAACAAGAAAATGCAGCTAACTGCGGGAGGCGACATTAGAGCTCGAGCACATCATCAGCACCACGACAGCTGAATACATCTTACACAACGTTAGGCCTACCCCCCCCCCCCCCCCAAAAAAAAAGAAAAAGAAAGAAGAAGCCATAATTTCATCCCCTATGTGATTCCAATTCATTTCCGTATACTAGGATGAAAAACATGGCCTACTTCATTCATATTACTAATAAGTAAACATTTATTTTAAAATCGATCAATGGAACAGATATGCCTGCTAAAATGATATGGAACCTCATTAAAATATCCTCAAAACATTGGAAAATATGAGGAATATCTGCATCTGATAACATCAGATATAGCCTAACACATGCCTTTACTGGGCAAATTAAAATACCAGTTAAGAATAAAAAGACTTCGCAATCCAGCACAGAACACCAGTTTAATTGTCATGTTATAAAATACGTCAAATTACGGTAAATGTAGCCGTGGCATCGCAGACGAATCGCTGTGTTTACTTCATAACGCCAAAAAAGTCCACACGCATATGCCCACAATAAACACATGCATGTATGTATACACGAATTGTTGAACAGAAATTGTGTTTCAAAATACGCGTCATTGTGGTAAAATTTGCTTTGCATTCTGGGAACGTCAATTTCCATCGGCTCCGCCATTTTGGGACGTTTCTAGATAATTTGAACATTTACGTTATTTTCTCAAACCTAGCACATCGATTCATGCCTCATATATCTGTGGAATAGTCAAAGTTTCCCATCAATTCGAGAGATTTTATGTCAAGGACAAAGAAAATCCTCATTTGAAGTAGGTATCTAAACGTTTACATGTCAAAACGTGCGTCGATAGGTTGGCATGAAACCTCCATGAAAAAGTCAGCACATAGACATGTAGAGGGTTGGGGGCTTCGCCCCCAACGCTCTAATGTCAAAAATATCTGTATAAGGCCATAAAAAAGTATTATGGGTCTGGTTATTAGTCCCCGAAAAATTGAGGCGGCGAAGCGATTTTCTATTTTTTCTTCTTCTTTTTTCCGCTAAGATAGTTAACTAGGGAACTTTTTTTTTTCATTAGGAATTGACTTTTCTTCAGAGGATGATTTACTCACTGGTAGAACCTGAGAAACGGGGAACCAAATATTCAAAATCAGGAATTATATGATAAAACCTGGAGTATTAAAACTTGGAAATAGGTAATAAAACCTGGAATTAAATATTAAAAGGTGTAATTAAATGGTAAAACCGGGAAATAAATATTAAAACGTCAATATCCACAGCTGGCTATAAACAAAACACACATGATCTTATAACAACACGTGACTTCATTAATATTCATAGCTGGCTATAAACAAAACACACATGATCTTATAACAACACGTGACTTCATCAATATTCATAGCTGGCTATAAACAAAACACACGTAATCTCATCAATATTTATTTGGTTCAAACCACCCTCATTATGGAACACAAACGTGCTTTATACTTGAGCGTCACTCATCAACCGGATAAACGTTCCAAACACAATTATCAACGAGAGTCGTGGCAGCGCACGGGACTTTGCATGTCACGGGTCCCGGGATCGAATCACAATCGACACGGACCTACAACACCCACGAGCACGCAGACCTCACCAAATTAATTAAAAGTGATTAGGTACAACAAATACATGTAGATAGGAATTAACCGACAAATGACAGCAACGCACGAACGGACGAGTCAAGCGTGAGACCCAAAACGAACCCTACCCTTCTTTTTGGTATCCTCTTGAAATTACAAGCCTCCCATTCATATCTCCATCCCCCAAAATAGTATCGCCTCTTTTCATATTATATAATAATTGAGATAATTAACAGTCTCGAAATCTCGACAAAGCATCTATTTTTTTCAAGATAACCATTCAAGGTTTTAAGACACTAATTATTCTTCTTGGAACTTCTGGTTAAATAGCACACAAAAATTTCGACCTAGAGTCAACTTCAGCACAAACACTCATACAGATGGTTTTCGCCCATAACTTCGTTTTGGATGATCGAATCAGTTCGAAACACTATATGTTTCCATTTGGCATGAAACCACATTTGCAAGCCAAATTTCAGAAGTTGTCATGCAGAAAATAGTTTGTTGAAAAGAAAAGAGTTGTGCAAATAATAATAATATTGCGGGTAATAGCATCGGTGCGCATCCTATTTGTACACCACGCCATGAGTGAAGCAGTCTATCACCAGGTGGCGTTGTGTTCGTGGAATGATGAGGCGCGAGGATTTCGTATACAATAAAATAAACAAGCAATACTGTTGTGTGACTGTTAAGTAGAATGAGCGGCAAAAAGGAAATACTCACAAAAGACAACAGTTCTTTGATGATTGATAGCAAGTTACGACGTGAGCGTTATGATTCGTAGTGAGACTTGAAATTTTCCCACGTTTACACGAATCAGCGCCATGAACATTGAACTGAATCGGTTCTTGAAGGTATATGCAAAATACCAGTTACTTTCCACACACATGAACACGTTTATGATCTACTTAAAAAGGTACATAAAATGAATATAATTTCTTCTCACGTGGGACCACGATTACGATCGCGGTAAAGGGAAATTTATAGTAATTGAATTGGCCATTCAACTCAATGTTAAATGGTCTCATTTTGGTGGTCATTAACACTTTTCTAAAAAAAAAAAAGATCCCAGCCTAACCACTATGTTAGTTTTATCAATTGATGTATTGGACATCGCGTGAGAAGCACGAATATATTTGATGACACATGGGATTTTTGTTCTATTCTGCCTTGAATGGACCCGGGATAAAAATACCTGAAATTATGGGTGATGATGGCCATGCAAAATCCCTTTGCTTCCCCAGCTCCTGAGAAGAACGACAACAAGTTTTTGCCTTGAAAACCAGGTCATTATTTCGAAGCAGTGTATACTTTCAGATGAATGTACACTCGTCCAGAAATCTGGCATAAAAAATATACGAGATGATGTTTCAAAAAGGTTTTCCCTCTAAATTTTGAGGTGAACGCTCGTTGATCGAATTTTAAACCCTTTTTTGCCCTAAAACAGTGTGCATTCCGATTGCATTCGGTGCAACCACTGGCCGGAACTCTAAATTGCGTCGCCAAGGCGGAACTAGTATTTCGTTCTGTGATACAATAGTACGGCCGACGGCCGCACAAATATCGTGACCAATATATTATTCACCTGATGGCGTTTTCTCATTGTCTTCAACAATCAAAAACAGACCCGTTTGCATGCTAACAAGTTGAAGAAATACAAGTTATCAATACAAGTTTTAATATTCAATTCAGCAATACAACCTCAATTTCGAGCACATAAAATCAGCAAATATATTTACTTCACAAACACTGAATATCACCAGGAAGCCGAACATTTGCTATCTATCAACATTCTGTAACGTATGTTTTCTCTCACGATGTACATTGTACTGGTGCGTCCAGGCCATATATTTGAAATTCGGTGTGACACGCTGCATCATGGTTGCTTTTTTGGTGTGATCTGTCCAAATCTTGAGATAGGATTCCAAGTTTGCAAGGCAATATCTTGATGAAATTATGCTTGAGCAGCTGGAAATACAAAGGGGTGATCACACAGCGCCAGTATAATAGATGCCTTGTATCAATACACCTGGTCCCTCCAAGTCAAAGTAGCGAAAATGTTCACGTGTCTTCCCCTACATTCATACTCACCACGCGAGACCTAATACAAACTGTCTAAAATGTTACAATGGGTGAGCTGGAAATGTTTTTTTAAGTATGCTATGGGCCGCTGAAAAACGACACCTAGTGGAAACCAGTTCCATATATATTGCAGCTTTGTTGGTTCATCCTCGTATCTAAACGACTACCGGGAAATCGGGTGATGAAGAAGTTTCAAACCAAGCTCTACTGTGAACAGTGTGAACTACAAAGGAAAATAATCAACAATCATTTTGAATGAAATCTGTATATTTCTACACGGAGTTTATTTCAATATGTTTATCCGATTGATGAAATTAAGAATGAATGTAGCACAAATGGTAGGCAATAATAAAAATAGTACCGTCATTCACGAACATCTTTGATACAATGCGCTTGTATCACGAAATTCTTTTGGAACATTCATTGCTCAAAACTTTCGGAATACTTGCTATCATCAGATATAAATAGATTGCAAACCTTAAGCGATCTAACGGGGATATGTTTTCAGGAATTGTTTCGGTCTTCTTCTTGAAACAATATGTTTTTTTTAAAAAACCAAAAAAACGGTGGTATGTTTTTCAGGGAATGTTCCGATAGTCTTCTTGAAATCAATATGTTTAAAACAATGCCACTGTTCATCCAAATAATTCAGGCACGCTTGACCACCGTGTTCATTAACTCTCATATAATATATATTTTAGTATGGGTATAACACCAAGTGCAACATCGGCCTAATCTATATCTAGTTATGCACGTTGGTTCAACGTGTGAGATTCCGATTCACCAACAGGTGTCCTGTGTAGATTGTAAATCAAATAACACAAAATCACATTTGAGCTTGGAAAAGTACCTATATAAACATATGCACATGAAGACATACTAGCACATATTCACATTCTTAATTCACCCGAAACAAGTGTTACAAAAATAAAACCATGAAGAGGGCTCTGTCATATGTTTTTGTTGTATTGGTCGTTCTGATATGGTCAGGTGAGGCGATGTCTGCCAGAAAATGCATACAAAATGTAGACCAGACTAGTAATATATCTATATATACATAAAATGATGGCATGTTGATATATTTTCAAGTTGACTGTTCTCGTGATGTTATTGCTTTTTCACAGCTCAGTCCAGCCACACGTCCAGGTTCAGCGTCTCCCGACAGGCGGCATTCGTCAGTCCAATCAACACCGACACCATTGTCGAGTATGACGTTATTGAAGTCAACGTCGGTAGCGACTTCGACATCACAAACAACAAGTACGTGGCTCCGGCGAAGGGAGACTACTTTTTCACGTACGCGATGGACGGCAAGGACTTCGTGTGTGACCTGCTGGTGGATGGCGTGAAGAAGGCTGCCCTCTCCTCCGGGAACACGGGCGTCAAGGGGACCATCAGTAGCCATAGCCTCATCCTGAACCTGAGCAGCGGGGCCGAGGTTCAGGTCCGTGTTCGATCCTCGTCGGATCAGATCATCTGCAGCATATCGGGCACCTGCACATTCAGTGGCTTCAAGATGTAGTGAAGATCCACGTATCGTACCTCGACTGAGGCCAAATCCCAATGATGTAAGTTATGTCATTGGTATGACCCTGTGTTAAAAATGTTAACATGCAATAAATATAATACACAAATGCATTTCAGGAATCAAGTATGTTTATATATTCACATACATCCCATATACCCTGAAATATGTCCACAAATGTTATGCAAATATCTTTGCTTATGGTGAACTTGATTTCAGTACTCAATTTTTGCTCAGAATAAGTTCAAATGCATGATATATGACCTCCTATATGTTACTGATAGGTTCTGGGTAGGCAGGCGTGTGTGTCACTAAAAATCCTGCGCACACACACAAAAACACTCGTACATCGCCACTCGAACATCAATTCAGTGAGATAATAATCTTATCAAATGGTCATGAGTGTCTTTTATCACTGTTCACGTTGCAAAATGTGTCGTGAGTGTTTTTGACATTGCGACATTTGATGTATTGTTGGCCGAATGAGCCAGTCTACCGGGTCAGTCGTCAGCAGCCAATTTTAGGGTAATAAAAAGGGGAAAATCGTGTCGTCGCATCTCTTTTTTGAGGACCTTGATAACCAGATCCACAATACTCTGTGTTTGCTTTATTCTATCTTTAAGGTTGACATAATCCTCGAAGGTCAAGTTCAGGGTCACCAACCAAAATACCAAGTTTATAAGGCCCAAGTTCATCGTAGGTCACGTTCAATGTAACCGGAAGATCCAGCCATAACTTCATAAAATGTTGATAATAAAAACCGTGCTCTTTCGTCGATAGTTGTCCCTTCAAAAATCACTACAGCATATTAATATATCATATATCGAGAATACCATAAAAGCAGTAGCATTTTGGCTTGTGATTAGATACTTACATACTTGCCATATATCTTTTACACGAGATTTGTTTCGGATTTCTAAATTATTATCAGAGGTTGTTGGGTAGTTGTATGCCAATTCTATGAGATGTACAGTAGAAAGAACTACATTCAACACACCCTCTGCCCCGATGACGCCAGTGGTTATAAACTATTTGACTTGTTGTGTTCCATTCGGAAATGTTGCAGTTTCAGTTTGCTATTGTCATCATTGAAATCTAGTTGTATCGGTGGTAATAGGTTCATACTTACACACGTTTTGTTGTGTGCAAAAACGTTTCAACACTCAATGTCACATTAGGTCAAACTCATGGTCACCAAACGATGCACCATCTATTGCTTCCTAAATTTTTACTCGGATGTCACTTAGATATTGCCCACTCATTACGATACGATACATTTATTTGGATAACAAACGGGGTACATAAATTTATCATAAGCCAGAAAGACAGTCAAGTCGAATAACTTTGTTAGGGTTATTTTTCAGTAAAATGGTATAGAAAGAAGATCCCATTGAGTGGTTTTCGGGAGAAGATAGTTGGAATTCTCTTACTCTAGACTAGATCAATGTCATAGACATATATTATATCTATGGCAAATGGCAATACTTTCATTTTTGATGAAAAAAAATCCCAAAGTTTCAAATGATTCAATTAAGTGGTCTACTGTTTGGTAGAAGTGATGTGCAAACCATAAAGGATGAAAAAATTAGCCCAAAGGCCAAGAAAGGTTACCGAACAATATATTTCACGAGGATATTAGCCTCGTGACCTTGAAAATAAGGTCATTGGTCAATTCAAGGTCACGAGAATATTCAGCATCTATCATTTCTGGTATGTCCACAATTGATTACTAAGCTGTAAAGTCGACATTAGTCGAGATACTAGCCATTTTGTCATTTCTCATTGAAAATGAGTTCAAAGGACGTATTCAAGTTCATGACAATTTACAGAATGTATGTGTCAACCTACTACCGCTCATAACAAGATTTTTATGATGCCAATAAAAAACCAAACATCGAACACTTTCGGAATAGAAACAAAGCCCACCAAACTTTTATATCTGAAGCCACACTGGCGTCATCAGGGGCAAACAGTGTGTGAATATAGTTGTTTCTACTCTACACCAGATGGACTTAGTGCACCAGATGGACTTTCGGGTAGGTATATAATTGTATAAAACTCTCAGTATGGAATGTGACTGGATGGAACCATATTAATTCTGAAATTAGGAAAGGTGTCATACCTAACAAAGAAAGTGATATTATTGGAATTTGTGAAACACACCTCACTGGTAACAATACTTTGTCTGAAATTCCAGGGTAGACATGGTACGGTTACAATAGGGCATTCAGAAATGTGAGAGCTCCCAAAGGTTCTGGAGGTGTAGGTTGTTTTGTAAATAATATAATTATGAATTCATTTCACGTAAGAGTGATAGATCAGACGGTAGATGGTATTTTTGGACTGTCTATGGTGCACAAATTAAATGGCTCACAGGTCGGGATCTTTGTTTGTTATTTACCCCCTGAGAACTCTGTTTGGGGTCGCGATGCTGAATCTTTTTTCACGCATTTAGAAGGATGTATATATCAGTATTCGTCATGTAATTATTTGTTTATCTGTGGTGATTTGAATGCTCGAATAGGAGAGTTGGATGATTATATCGAAAACATAGATGATGTTCCATGTAGAAATATTTCAGATAAAGTTAAAGCTGGTCATTATCAAAGTTTGATCAATTTTCTCAAAGACACTAGAATGTGTATTCTAAATGGTCGTGTAACCCCGCAATATGATAATTATACGTATGTATCAACCAGAGGTAAATCAGTTGTTGACTATATTATAACGTCGTATAACATGTTGGCACAGTGCCAAAAATTTGAAGTTGAATTGGTCAATGATTTGGTTAATGATCTTAATGTCTTTATTAACTGACGTAAGTAAAGCACCAGACCATTCCCTACTCACGGTAACTTTCACTATACCGGATAAGATAAATCTTCCAGTAGATTGCAAGCAGGGTAAAAGTCATACTTATCCAAAAACTAATGTTACCGTTAATAAGTTTGTATTTGACGGGTGTTCAGATGAGTTGATGAATAATGAGTTTTGGGAAACAAATGTCAATGTCTTAATTGATGAACTTGATCATATGATACCTACTCAGGCCAATATTGATTGTCTATATGAATCTTTGTGTACTAAAATATATGAAGAAATGTGTAAATTCAAGGTTTCAGAGACCAAAGTTGTGACACAGAGTAGAAAGGATTTTTTTCAAAACCATACTGGTGTGAGGATCTATCATTGCTATGGCGTCAAATGCGTGCCTGTGAAAAAAAAGTTTGTGAAGTATAAGGGTTCTAGAAATGTGAAAACCTATTTACGTTTATGTTTTAAGGAAGCGAGAAGAAAAATTTTATCATGAACTACGTAAACGAAAACGAACACATAGCCGTCAAACTGTTAACCATATTGAAAATATTTGCTCAAAAAATCCTACTGAATTTTGGAGATATTAAAAGACTGGGACCAAGGAAAGAATGTACAATTCCCTCGAAAGTAACGCTTGACAATGAAACTGTTTGTGACTTTGATGTGGTAAAGAGTAAGTGGAAAATTAGCCCAATGGGCTAGAAAGGTTACCGGAGAAATATACAGAGTTAAGCCGAGAAAGTTGAAGGTCAAATTCAAGGTGACCACTGAAATCGCCATATCTCTAACCTTGAAAATGGGATCAAAGGTTAAATCCTAGATCACCAAACTATTCAGCATACATCATTTCCTATATGTTCACTATGGACCCCTAAGCTGTAAATTTGATAATAAGCGAGATATAAGCCATTTTGTAATCTGACTGAAAATAAAATGACTGATCTTGAAATTTAGGTCAAAGGTCAAATTCAATATCATTAAAATATTCAGAATATATCATTTCCTATATGTTCACAATTGATTCCTAAGCTGTAAAGTCGATAATAAGCGAGATATTAGCCATTTTGTCCTGTTGACCTTGAAAATGAGGTCAAAAGTCAAATTCAAGGTCACTAGAATATTCAGCATATATCATTTCCTATATGTTCACAATTGATTCCTAAGCTGTAAAGGCGCTAATAAGCAAGATATTGGCCATTTTGTTCTGTGACCTTGAAAATGAGGTCAAAGCTCAAATTCAAGGTCATGAGAATATTCAGCATATATCATTTCCTATATGTTCACAATTGATTCCTAAGCTGTAAAGTCGATAATAAGCGAGATATTAGCAATTTTGTCCTGTGACCTTGGAAATGAGGTCAAAGGTCAAATTCAAGGTCATGAGAATATTCAGCATATATCATTTCCTATATGTTCACAATTGATTCCTAAGCTGTAAAGTCGATAATAAGCGAAATATTAGCCATTTTGTCATGTGACCTTGAAAATGAGGTCAAAGGTCAAATTCAAGGTCATGAGAATTTTCAGCATATATCATTTCCTATATGTTCACAATTGATTCCTAAGCTGTAAAGTCGCTAATAAGCAAGATATTGGCCATTTTGTCCTGTGACCTTGAAAATGAGGTCAAAACTCAAATTCAAGGCCACGAGAATATTCAGCATATATCATTTCCTATATGTTCACAATTGATTCCTAAGCTGTAAAGTCGATAATAAGCGAGATATTAGCAATTTTGTCCTGCGACCTTGGAAATGAGGTCAAAGGTCAAATTCAAGGTCACGAAAATATTCAGCATATATCATTTCCTATATGTTCACAATTGATTCCTAAACTGTAAAGTCGATAATAAGCGAGATATTAGCCATTTTGTCCTGTGACCTTGGAAATGAGGTCAAAGGTCAAATTCAAGGTCATGAGAATATTCAGCATATATCATTTGCTATATGTTCACAATTGATTCCTAAGCTGTAAAGTCGATAATAAGCGAGATATAGGCCATTTTGTCATGTGACCTTGAAAATGAGGTCAAAGGTCAAATTCAAGGTCATGAGAATTTTCAGCATATATCATTTCCTATATGTTCACAATTGATTCCTAAGCTGTAAAGTCGCTAATAAGCAAGATATTGGCCGTTTTGTCCTGTGACCTTGAAAATGAGGTCAAAGGTCAAATTCAAGGTCACGAGAATTTTCAGCATATATCATTTCCTATAATTATGTTCACAATCGATTCCTAAGCTGTAAAGTCGCTAACAAGCAAGATATTGGCCATTTTGTCCTGTGACCTTGAAAATGAGGTCAAAGCTCAAATTCAAGGCCACGAGAATATTCAGCATATATCATTTCCTATATGTTCACAATTGATTCCTAAGCTGTAAAGTCGATAATAAGCGAGATATTGGCAATTTTGTCCTGCGACCTTGGAAATGAGGTCAAAGGTCAAATTCAAGGTCACGAAAATATTCAGAATATATCATTTCCTATATGTTCACAATTGATTCCTAAGCTGTAAAGTCGATAATAAGCGAGATATTAGCCATTTTGTCCTGTGACCTTGAAAATGAGGTCAAAAGTCGAATTCAAGGTCACGAGAATATTCAGCATATATCATTTCCTATATGTCCACAATTCATTCCTAGTCTCTAATTTCAATATTAAGTGAGATATTAGGCTTAATGTGTGCCATTATAAAGCATAGGAAAATTTAACATGGGAAAGTCACATTTGGGCCGAGTTTGGGCCCAAAATGGCCCACTTCAAGCGATTCAAGCGCAACGAAATTTATACATGTCACAGGGGTACATATGAGGAGTGTTTTTCAGCAATAAGAAAAAAAAATTACTGAACAGATTTTGAGAAAACGACCGTCGAAGTCCAAAATTGGCCATTTTTCGACGAAAACGGCCGCTCTGACCTTGAAACCAAGGTCAGAGGTCAAATTCAAGGTCACGAGAATATTCAGCATATATCATTTCCTATATGTCCACAATTGATTCCTAGTCTCTAATCTCAATATTAAGTGAGATATTAGGCTTTAATGTGTCCCATTATAAAGCATAGGAAAATTTAACATGGGAAAGTCCCATTTGGGCCGAGTTTGGGCCCAAAATGGCCCACTTCGAGCGATTCAAGCGCAACGAAATTTATACATGTCACAGGTGTACATATGAGGAGTGTCCTGCATCAATAAGAAAAAAAGTTACTGAACAGATTTTGAGAAAACGACCATCAAAGTCCAAAATTGGCCATTTTTCGACGAAAACGGCCGCCATTTTGAAAAAATGCGAAAATCAAAAAACTAAAAAAAACCTTTCCTGGAAATATTTTTAGGTATTTTTGTGCAAAATTTCAGAAATATTCGCCTGTAAACTTTAATGATAAAAATGTGGACGAACGGACGGACGACGGACGACGGACGACGGACGCAACGCCACGGCAATAGGTTATCGGACCAAATGATTTTATGCTGCTGTACAATCCTGCATCGAGTGTAGATATTGAATATGATGAGGAATTCTATAAGATGGCAATATCGAATTTGGAAATGGTTGAATATGATATGTATTATTCAAGCGGTGTGGAAAATGATTATATGAACTGTACTATAACCATTGATGAATTGACCAAAGCTCTGTCTAAGCTGGAAGATAAAAAAGCTACGGGTGTTGATCAAATTCCAAATGAAATCTTGAGAAGAGAAAGCATGAAAGATATGTTGTGTAATCTGTTCAATTTGATGTTTGAATATAATATTTTACCCGGGATCTGGTCAAATGTAATTATTAGCCCAATACCAAAAGGAGTGGATAAGGATCCAACCATCGCGATGAACTATAGAGGCATTTCTATTTTATGTTGTATGGCAAAACTAATGTCAACAAGTGTTCTTAACAATAGACTTTGTTGCCATTACGAAACATTGAACTGTGAGACATTCTGTGAGAATGTAAGTATGTTATTGTATGCTGATGATGTGGTGATACTAGCTGAGAATGAGACTGATTTACAATTTACTTTAGATACTTTGTATGAATGGAATAAGCAATGGAGATTGTGTCTAAATGTGGAAAAGTCTAAAATAGTGCAATTTGTTCCAAAGTATAAATCTGGTTGTAATAGGATATTTATGTATACCGGCAATGAACTTGAAACTGTTACCAATTATAAGTATTTAGGTGTATTTCTAGATAACAAACTTAATTATGATATTTGTACTGAGACCTTATCTGACTCTGCAGGCAGAGCGTTGGGTGGCGTTATATCTAAATTTAAATGTCTCAAAGATTATGGATACCGTACATTCACCAAACTTTTCGATACAATTGTACTTCCAGTATTACATTATGGTGCTGAAATATGGGGATTTGGAGATTTTCAAAAATGTGAAAAGATTATGAATAGAGCAATGAGATTTTTTCTAGGTGTTCATCGATTTGCCCCTATTTGTGCACAGGGGCAAATCGATGAATTACTGGAACCGATTGATTAAAATGGATGATAATAGGCTGACCAAGAGAATATTTTTATGGAGTCTGAACCTCAATGTTAGTAGGCCGGCAGCCCAGATAGGCTACCATGCACCCCCCCCCCCACAACAAAATGTCAGTGGATTTTTATTAGGCCCTGGGATGTCCTCAGTCCCGTATCGAGTGGTAACAATAAAATAACTCATTCCCACTATTGATTATTGAGCTGTTTGTAACCACACCCAAACTATCCGAATTTTTCGTAAAAGAGGTCTCCGCAAAACACCAAAAATACTGTATTTTCCCCAAGTCACTATGATCATCAATTTTAACATAACTTGTACTGTAATATACCATATTGAAGGTAATTAGATATAGAATACGAATAATTAGGTTGATTCGTGGTATTCTCTTAACTTTGGGAATAACAATGCGTTGAACAAGGTGTCTATGTCTTCGCGTAATTTTTAGGCAATTTAAGACTTTTTGGTATTGCAGTAGTTGCACACATTTTTTTCACCGAGTGTGCTGTTAATTCACAAGCTATATACTCAGTAAGACCAAAGTTTTTCAGTTCTTCACAATACACAACAAATCAATACTTCTGTATTTGACACATACCCCCGGTACATATAAAGTAGCAAAGACCAGATGACAAAATGACGAAGCTAGTAAGTTTAGTGCTTTATTGCATGTTTCACGAAAACGTGAGTAAAATATATAACAATATATCTGTGTATCAATATTTCTTTATCACCCAAGCATCATGCATTCACACACACAAACACACCCACACACGCACGCACGCACGCACACGCACACGCACACACACACACACACACATACTCGTATAACCTGCCAACTGAGGACCATGAATTTTCACCTGCCAAGTGAGGACCACCATTTCTGCAGCACATACAGCCATAAAAAGTTAGTTTTAAACTCATATCCGAAATTAAAAACAATCCGTTCATTCAGTACTTTCGAAAAGTCAATATTTTCTGGTATGAAATTTCACACTCTAACTGAGGACATTTATACACACAGCCCAAGTGAGGACATTCATAAACACAACCCAACTGAGGACCTTAAACACAACCCAACTGAGGACATTAAACACAACCCAACTGAGGACATTAAACACAACCCAACTGAGGACCTTAAACACAACCCAACTGAGGACATTAAACACAACCCAACTGAGGACCTTAAACACAACCCAACTGAGGACCTTAAACACAACCCAACTGAGGACATTAAACACAACCCAACTGAGGACATTAAACACAGCCCAACTGAGGACATTAAACACAACCCAACTGAGGACATTAAACACAGCCCAACTGAGGACATTCATAAACACAACCCAACTGAGGACATTAAACACAACCCAACTGAGGACATTAAACACAGCCCAACTGAGGACATTAAACACAACCCAACTGAGGACATTAAACACAACCCAACTGAGGACATTAAACACATCCCAACTACGGACATTCATAAACACAACCCAACTGAGGACATTAAACACAACCCAACTGAGGACATTCATAAACACGACCCAACTGAGGACATAAACACAACCCAACCGAGGACATAAACACAACCCAACTGAGGACATTTATAAACACCGGCAAACTGAGGACATAAGCACCACACAACTGCGGACAGCCTATTACTTCCTGTAGGCCTACCAAATCGCCCCACAGCCTATAACTTCCTGTAGGCCTACCAAATCGCACCATCGCCTGTGCGTACCAAACACAGTACATGCACTCCACATTGCTGGCTTTCCTCCTTGACCCTTTGAGTCCCTACACGACCTGCCACACCATCTACCGTCCACCGGATACAATCCACGGGTATCGCCATTCATGTAACCAAACCATTCTTCATGTTCCCATCAACTCCTTTATGTACCAGACCTGTCCAGTAGTATATTCTCCTACATATTTCTGCCTTACATGCACTCATCCTGTACCTTCACGTCCACGCCCTCTCCTACATGTACCCATCCTGTCCTTTCACGTCCATGCCCTCCCCCACATGCACTAACCTTGTCCTGTCATGTCCATGCCCTCTCCTACATGTACTCAGCTTATCCCTTCACGTCCATGCCCTCTCCTACATGCACTCACCTTGTCCCGTTATGTCCATGCCCTCTCCTATATATGTATCCATCCTGTCCCTTCACGTCCATGCCCTCCCCCACATACACTCGCCTTGTCCCTTCACGTCCATGCCCTCCCCCACATGCACTCGCCTCGTCTCTTCACGTCCATGTCCTCTTCTACATGCACTCGCCTTGTCCGGTCATGTCCATGCCCTCTCCCACATGCACTCGCCTTGTCCCTTCACGTCCATGTCCTCTTCTACATGCATTCAACCTGTCTCTTCACGTTTATGCCCTCTACTCATGCACTGACACTGTCCGTGTTTGAGCAGACTTCTCCTACATTACTCGCTCCAGATGTTCCTCTGCGTCCACGCCCTCTCTTACCTGTACCTGCCCTGTTCCTCTGTGTTTGTGCCGCCCGCTACATGCACCCGACTTGTTACTCTATGCTTCTGTCGCCTACTAGCATCGCCCTGTCCCTGCCCTCTCCTACATGTATCCGATCCGACTGGCATATGTACTCGTGCAGTGCCCATGTGTTTATGTCCTCTGATACTTGTATTCACCTGGGGCTTCGTGTCCACTCTACTACATGTACCCACCTGGTCCCTTCGTGTTCCTATCCTCTGCTACACAAACCCAACCTCTCTTCTGGTGCCTGCAATCAACTACATACACACACCATGTCCCTTCGTGTCCCTGCACTCTACTACATATACCCACCCTGTCCCTTCATGTTCCTGCCCTCTACTACATATACCCACCCTGTCCCTTCATGTTCCTGCCCTCTACTACATATACCCACCCTGTCCCTTCGTGTTCCTGCCCTCTACTACATATACCCACCCTGTTCCTTCGTGTTCCTGTCCTCTATTACATATACCCACCCTGTCCCTTCGTGTTCCTGCCCTCTACTGCATATACCCACCCTGTCCTTTCGTGTTCCTGTCCGGTATTACATATACCGATCCGATACTGAGGATGTCCGTTCGTGTTCCTGTCCTCTACTGCATATACCCATCCTGTCCCTTCGTGTTCCTGTCCTCTACTACATACACCCACGCTCTCGCTTGCTGCTACTGGCCTCTGCTGCATATACCCACCCTGTCCGTTTGTGTCCCTGCCCTCACCTACATATACCCACCCTGTTTGTTCGTGTTCCTGCCCTCTACTGCATATATCCACCATGTCCATTCCTGTTCCTGCCCGTAACTGCATATACCCAACCTGTCCGTTCGTGTTCCTGCCCTCTACTACATTTACCCACCCTGTCCGTTCATGTACATGCCCTCTACTACATAGAGCCACCCTGTCCCTTCATGTTCATGCCCTCTACTGCATATATCCACCATGTCCTTTCGTGTTCCTTCCCTCTACTGTATATACCCAACCTGTTCGTTCGTGTTCCTGTCCTCTACAACACATACCCAGCCTGTCCCTTCGTGTTCCTGCCCTCTACTGCATATACCAACCCTGTCCGTTCGTGTTCCTGCCCTCTACTACACATACCCAACCTGTCCGTTCGTGTTCCTGCCCTCTACTACACATAACCAGCCTGTCCCTTCGTGTTCCTGCCCTCTACTGCATATACCCAACCTGTCCGTACGTGTTCCTGCCTTCTACTACACAAACCCACCCTGCCCGTTCGTATTCCTGCCCTCTACTATATATACCCATCGTATCCTTCCGTGTTCCCGCACTCTTATACATA
This sequence comes from Terebella lapidaria, assembly GCA_949152475.1. Classification (NCBI taxonomy): domain Eukaryota; kingdom Metazoa; phylum Annelida; class Polychaeta; order Terebellida; family Terebellidae; genus Terebella; species Terebella lapidaria. The sequence continues at coordinate 33,804,597 of OX424560.1, forward strand.
TACAAACCCTGTTCGTTCGTGTTCCTGGCCTCTACTGCATATATACACCCTGTCCGTTCGGGTTCCTGCCCTCTACTACATATACCCATCCTGTCCTTTCGTGTGCCTGCCCTCTACTGCATGTACCCACCCTGTCCATTCGTGTTCCTGCCCTCTACTACATATACCCATCCTGTCCTTTCGTGTGCCTGCCCTCTACTGCATATACCCAACCTGTCCGTTCGTGTTCCTGCCCTCTGCTACATATACCCACCTTGTCAGTTCGTGTTCCTGCCCCGTATTACATATACCCAATATGTCCGTTCATGTTCCGGCCATCTACTACATATATCCATCACACCCCTTCGTGTACCTGCCCTCTACTACATATAGCCATCATGTCCGTTCATGGTCCTTCCCTCTACTACATATACCCACCCTGTCCATTCGTGTTCCTGCCCTCTACTACATGTACTCGCCCTGTCCCTTCGTGTCCACACCCTCTACTACATGTACTCGCCCTGTCCCTTCGTGTCCACGCCCTCTACTACATGTACTCGCCCTGTCCCTTCGTGTCCACGCCCTCTACTACATGTACTCGCCCTGTCCCTGCGTGTCCACGCCCTCTACTACATGTACTCGCCCTGTCCCTCCGCGTCCATGCCCTCTACTACATGTACTTGCTCTGTCCCTCCGTGTCCACGCCCTCTACTACATGTACTCGCCCTGTCCCTTCGTGTCCACGCCCTCTACTACATGTACTCGCCCTGTCCCTCCGTGTCCACGCCCTCTACTACATGTACTCGCCCTGTCCCTTCGTGTCCACGCCCTCTACTACATGTACTCGCCCTGTCTCTCAGTGTTCACGCCCTCTACTACATGTACTCGCCCTGTCCCGTCGTGTCCACGCCCTCTACTACATGTACTCGCCCTGTCCGTCCGTGTCCACGCTCTCTACTACATGTACTCGCCCTGTACCTTCGTGTCCACGCCCTCTAGTACATGTACTCGCTATGTCCCTCCGTGTCCACGCCTTCTACTACATGTACTCGCCCTGTCCCTCCGTGTCCACGCCCTCTACTACATGTACTCGCCTTGTCCCTTCGTGTCCACGCCCTCTACTACATGTACTCGCCCTGTCCCTTCGAGTCCACGCCCTCTACTACATGTACTCGCCCTGTCCCTCCGTGTCCACGCCCTCTACTTCATGTACTCGCCCTGTCCCTCCGTGTCCACGCCCTCTACTACATGTACTCGCCCTGTCGCTCCGTGTCCAAGCCCTCTACTACATGTATTCGCCATGTCCCTTCGTGTCCAGCATTCTACTACATGTAATCGCCCTGTCCCTCCGTGTCCACGCCCTCTACTACATGTACTCACCCTGTCCCTTCGTGTCCACGCCCTCTACTACATGTGCTCGCCCTGTCCCTTCGTGCCACGCACTCTACTAAATGTACTCGCCCTGTCCCTCCGTGTCCACGCCCTCTACTACATGTACTCGCCCTGTCCCTCCGTGTCCACGCCCTCTACTACATGTACTGGCCCTGTCCCTCCGTGTCCACGCCCTCTACTACATGTACTCGCCCTGTCCCTTCGTGTCCACGCCCTCTACTACATGTACTCGCCCTGTCCCTGCGTGTCCACGCCCTCTACTACATGTACTCGCCCTGTCCCATCGTGTCCACGCCCTCTACTACATGTACTCGCCCTGTCCCTCCGCGTCCATGCCCTCTACTACATGTACTTGCTCTGTCCCTCCGTGTCCACGCCCTCTACTACATGTACTCGCCCTGTCCCTTCGTGTCCACGCCCTCTACTACATGTACTCGCCCTGTCCCTCCATGTCCACGCCCTCTACTACATGTACTCGCCCTGTCCCTTCGTGTCCACGCCCTCTACTACATGTACTCGCCCTGTCCCTCCGTGTCCACGCCCTCTACTACATGTACTCGCCCTGTCGCTCCGTGTCCAAGCCCTCTACTACATGTATTCGCCCTGTCCCTTCGTGTCCAGCATTCTACTACATGTAATCGCCCTGTCCCTCCGTGTCCACGCCCTCTACTACATGTACTCGCCCTGTCCCTTCGTGTCCACGCCCTCTACTACATGTACTCGCCCTGTCCCTTCGTGCCACGCACTCTACTACATGTACTCGCCCTGTCCCTCCGTGTCCACGCCCTCTACTACATGTACTCGCCCTGTCCCTCCGTGTCCACGCCCTCTACTACATGTACTCGCCCTGTCCCTCCGTGTCCACGCCCTCTACTACATGTGCTCGCCCTATCCCTCTGTGTCCACGCCCTCTACTACATGTACTCGCTCTGTCCCTCCGTGTCCACGCCCTCGACTACATGTACTCGCTCTGTCCTTTCGTGTCCAGCCTTCTACTGCATGTACTCGCCCTGTCCCTTTGTGTCCACGCCCTCTACTACATGTACTCGCCCTGTCCCTCCGTGTCCACGCCCTCTACTACATGTACTGGCCCTGTCCCTCCGTGTCCACGCCCTCTACTACATGTACTCGCCCTGTCTCTTCGTGTCCACGCCCTCTACTACATGTACTCGCCCTGTTCCTGCGTGTCCACGCCCTCTACTACATGTACTCGCCCTGTCCCTTCGTGTTCACGCCCTCTACTACATGTACTCGCCCTGTCCCTCCGCGTCCATGCCCTCTACTACATGTACTTGCTCTGTCCCTCCGTGTCCACGCCCTCTACTACATGTACTCGCCCTGTCCCTTCGTGTCCACGCCCTCTACTACATGTACTCGCCCTGTCCCTCCGCGTCCATGCCCTCTACTACATGTACTCGCCCTGTCCCTCCGTGTCCATGCCCTCTACTACATGTACTCGCCCTGTCCCTCCGTGTCCACGCCCTCTACTACATGTACTTGCTCTGTCCCTCCGTGTCCACGCCCTCTACTACATGTACTCGCCCTGTCCCTCCATGTCCATGCCCTCTACTACATGAACTCACCCTGTCCCTCCGTGTCCACGCCCTCTACTTCATGTACTCGCCCTGTCCCTCCATGTCCATGCCCTCTACTACATGAACTCGCCCTGTCCCTCCGTGTCCACGCCCTCTACTACATGTACTCGCCCTGTCCCTGCGTGTGCACGCCCTCTACTACATGTACTCGCCCTGTCCCTGCGTGTGCACGCCCTCTACTACATGTACTCGGCTTGTCCCTCCGTGTCCACGCCCTCTACTACATGTACCTCGCTCTGTCCCTCCGTATCCACGCCCTCTACTACATATACTCACTCTGTCCCTTCATGTCCAGCCTTCTACTACTTGCACTCGCCCTGTCCCTTCGTGTCCACGCCCTCTACTACATGTACTCGCCCTGTCCCTTCGTGTCCATGCCCTCTACTGCATGTACTCGCCCTGTCCCTCCGTGTCCATGCCCTCTACTACATGTACTGGCTCTGTCCCTCCGTGTCCACGCCCTCTACTACATGTACTCGCCCTGTCCCTTCGTGTCCACGCCCTCTACTACATGTGCTCGCCCTGTCCCTCCGTGTCCCGCCCTCTACTACATGTACTCGCCCTGTCCCTCCGTGTCCACGCCCTCTACTACATGTACTCGCCCTGTCCCTCCGTGTCCACGCCATCTACTGTATGTACTCGCCCTGTCCCTTCGGGTCCATGCCCTCTACTGCATGTAATCGCCCGGTCCCTTCGTGTCCACGCCCTCTACTACCCTGTCACTCCGTGTCCACGCCCTCTACTACATGTACTCGCCCTGTTTCTTCGTGTCCAGCCTTCTACTACATGTACTCGCCCTGTCCCTCTGTGTCCACGCCTCTACTACATGTACTCGCCCTGTCCATTCGTGTCCACGCCCTCTACTACATGTACTCGCCCTGTCCCTCCGTGTCCCGCCCTCTACTACATGTACTCGCCCTGTCCCTCCGTGTCCATGCCCTCTACTACATGTACTCGCCCTGTCCCTCCGTGTCCACGCCCTCTACTGCATGTACTTGCCCTGTCCCTTCGTGTCCATGCCCTCTAATGCATGTACTCGCCCTGTCCCTTCGTGTCCACGCCCTCTACTACCCTGTCCCTCCGTGTCCACGCCCTCTACTACATGTACTCGCCCTGTCCCTTCGTGTCCACGCCCTCTACTACATGTACTCGCCCTGTCCCTCCGTGTCCACGCCCTCTACTACATGTACTCGCCCTGTCCCTCCGTGTCCACGCCCTCTACTACATGTACTCGCTCTGTCCCTCCGTGTCCACGCCCTCTACTACATGTACTCGCCCTGTCCCTCCGTGTTCACGCCCTCTACTACATGTACTCGCCCTGTCCCTCCGTGTCCACGCCCTCTACTACATGTACTTGCTCTGTCCCTCCGTGTCCACGCCCTCTACTACATGTACTCGCCCTGTCCCTCCATGTCCACGCCCTCTACTTCATGTACTCGCCCTGTCCCTCCATGTCCATGCCCTCTACTACATGAACTCGCCCTGTCCCTCCGTGTCCACGCCCTCTACTACATGTACTCGCCCTGTCCCTGCGTGTGCACGCCCTCTACTACATGTACTCACCCTGTCCCTCCGTGTCCACGCCCTCTACTGCATGTACTTGTTCTGTCCCTCCGTGTCCACGCCCTCTACTACATGTACTCGCCCTGTCCCTCCATGTCCACGCCCTCTACTTCATGTACTCGCCCTGTCCCTCCATGTCCATGCCCTCTACTACATGAACTCGCCCTGTCCCTCGTGTCCACGCCCTCTACTGCATGTACTCGCCCTGTCCCTTCGTGTCCATGCCCTCTACTGCATGTACTCGCCCTGTCCCTTCGTGTCCACGCCCTCTACTACCCTGTCCCTCCGTGTCCACGCCCTCTACTACATGTACTCGCCCTGTCTCTCAGTGTTCACGCCCTCTACTACATGTACTCGCCCTGTCCACGCCCTCTACTACATGTACTTGCCCTGTCCCTCCGTGTCCACGCCCTCTACTACATGTACTCACCCTGTCCCTCCGTGTCCACGCCCTCTACTACATGTACTCGCCCTGTCCCTCCGTGTCCACGCCCTCTACTACATGTACTCACCCTGTCCCTCCGTGTCCACGCCCTCTACTACATGTATCGCCCTGTCCCTTCGTGTCCACGCCCTCTACTACATGTACTCGCCCTGTCCCTCCGTGTCCACGCCCTCTACTACCTGTAGTTGCCCTGTCCCTCCGTGTCCACGCCCTCTACTACATGTACTCGCCCTGTCCCTCCGTGTCCACGCCCTATACTACATGTACCCGACCGGTTACTGTGTTTCTGAGCTGTCTCACACCGCCATAAATTTCCTAGCGAGGAGAAATATTCTACTGCAATATTATACACTTTATTTATCAGTCAGATGTCAAGTTCATTCAACAACATTTTGATTAAACACCTGATACATGTTCATCTACATATGACATTAATAGGAGTATATCCACACTAAATGCATCCCAGAACAGTTCAATGAACGGAATGCAGAACTCTTATTTTGCACCATGCTTTCTATAATTTGTTCACAAATTTATCATTCAGTTAATCAGACGTCAAATTCATTCATCAATATTTCGATCAAACCCGTGATACAGGCACCATTCAATTATATTGTAACAACAATAAATTAGCCCAAGGGCTGAAATAGGTTACTGGACAATTTTGTGTTTTTCAGTCATTTTGTGCTTGGACCTTGAAAATAAGGTCAAAGGTCATATTCAAGGTCATCAGAATATTCAACATACCGGTATATCATTTCCTATATGTCCACAGTTGATCCCCAAGCTGTATAGTCGACAATAGGTGAGATATTATCCATTCTGTGTTCTGCCCTTGAAAATGAGGTCAAAGGTCAAATTCAAGTCATCCGAATATTTGACATATCATTTCCTATTGATTCCCAAGCTGTAAAATCAATAAGCTAGATATTAGCCATATTTTGTGCAAATGACCTTGAAAATGAAGTCAAAGGTCAAATTCAAGGTCATCAGAATATTCGGTTCATATCATTTCCTATATGTCCACAATTGATTCCCAAGCCATTAAGTCGACAATAAGCTAGATATTAGCCATTTTGTGCTCTGACCTTGAAAATGAGGTCAAAGGTCATATTGAAGCCCATCAGAATATTCGGCATATATCATTTCCTATATGTCCACAATTGATTGCCAAACTCTTATCTCAATATTAAGTGAGATATTAGTAACAATGTGTCCCACTATGAACCATAGGAGAATTTAACATGGAAGTCCCATTTGGGCTAATAAGTTTGGGCCAAAATGGCCCACTTCGAGCGATTCAAGGCCAACAAAACTTATGCACGTTATGAAGGACATCCTTGTGCAAAAAAAAAAGAAAAAAAGTTACTGAACAGATTTTTTAACATTTCAAAAAATTGTGAAAATCAAAACTAAAAAATACCTCCTTCTTGAATTATTTGCATTTTTGTGCTAAATTTCAGAAAGATTCGACCGTAAACAAAATGTGGACAATGACCCCGGGTGACAGACAACGACGGACAACGGACGCAACGCCATGCCAATAGGTTATCGGACCATAGGTCTGGAAACCTGAACTCAACAAATCTTAAGCTAGTCAAGTTCCAACAAATCTTAAGCTAGTCAAGTTCCAGCTTCCATTTGGATAGATGTTAAAGTCACATTTTTAGGTTACCGGACCTATGGTCCGATAACCTATTGGCGTGGCGTTGCGTCCGTCGTCCGTCGTCCGTCGTCGTCGTCCGTCGTCCGTCGTCGTCGTCCGTCGTCGTCGTCGTCGTCGTCGTCGTCGTCCACATTTTTATCTTTTTTGTTTACAGGCAAATTTTTCTGAAATTTTGCACAAAAATACTTAAAAATAATTCAAGAAGGAGGTATTTTTTAGTTTTTTGATTTTCGCTTTTTCTTCAAAATGGCGGCCATTTTCGACGAAAAAGGCCTGATTTTGGACTTTGGCGGCCATTTTCTCAAAATCTGTTCAGTAACTTTTTTTCTTTTTGATACATAAGACTCCTCATATGTACTTCTATGATATCTATAAATTTCGTTGCGCTTGAATCGCTCGAAGTGGGCCATTTTGGCCTAAACTCGGCCCAAATGGGATTTTCCCATGTTAAATTCTCCTATGCTTTATAATGGGACACATTATGCCTAATATCTCACTTAATATTGAGATTAGAGACTAGGAATCAATTGTGGACATATAGGAAATGATATATGCTGAATATTCTCATGACCTTGAATTTGACCTCTGACCTCAATTTCAAGGTCAGAGCACAAAATGGCTTATATCTCGCTTATTATCGACTCTACAGCTTAGGAATCAATTGTGGACATATAGGAAATAATATATGCTGAATATTCTCGTGACCTTGAATTTGACCTCTGACCTCAGTTTCAAGGTCAGAGCACAAAATGGCTTATATCTCGCTTATTATCGACTCTACAGCTTAGGAATCAATTGTGGACATATAGGAAATGATATATGCTGAATATTCTGATGACCTTGAATTTGACCTACGACCTCATTTTCAAGGTCACAGGACAAAATAGCTAATATCTCGCTTGTTATCGACTTTACAGCTTAGCAATCAATTATGAACATATAGGAAATGATATATGCAGATTATTGTCATGACCTTGAATTTGACCTTTGACCTCATTTTCAAGGTCACAGGACAAACAGGCTAATATCTCACTTATTATCGATTTTACAGCTTAGGAATCAATTGTGGACATATAGGAAATGATATATGCTGAATATTCTCGTGACCTTGAATTTGACCTCTGACCTCATTTTCAAGGTCCAAGGACAAACTGGCTCATATCTTGCTCCTCTATTGAATGTATGGCTTGGGAATCAATTGTGGACATGATATAGAAAATGATATACCATATTTATTCAATTAGTTTGAACACTCTAATAATTCGAACACCAAAAATTATTCAAGAAAATAATTTTCAAATTGACTCGTTTAGTTCGAACAGTCAAATTTACGATCGAAATTTCGATTGAAACAACGAACGAAATCAACCTGTCAGCTGCCAAAACATACAACTCGCCAGGTGGCAGCACTACGAAATGAGTATTCAGCGATATATTCGCCAGGTGGCAGTGATCGCGATTAGGCCTTCCAATGCTAGGGTATATGACAAAAAGCGCGGACCTCATAGTGCCAGGCGGTTTGCGGGCCATTGAAGATTTTCCGAGTCAAGTGACTCGATCGCACATGCAATATGACTAGAATCTAGCATCAATGCGAGATTATAAATTACAGTTACCCGGCGATTTAGCAGCCAGTTATTCAAGTTTTTTTAAAAATGCTAGTTGTCTGCAGTTAACCTATCAATCGTACAGGCCCTAACCAGCCAGCATGAGCGGCATCTGTCAACTCGCGTAGGCCTATCTGCCATGGCATGATCCATCTGGGTTTGGGATTTTTTTTCGTTTTGACGGGCGATTTTATCGTGAATCTAATAATTCGAACATTTCAAAATTTAATTATTTTTAGCTGTTCGAACTAATTGAATAAATACGGTACATTGAATATTTTGATGACCTTGAATTTGACCTTTGCCCCTTCATTTTCAAGACCACAGCACAAATTGCTAATATCTCTCTGATTATTGAATTTACAGCGTAGCAATCAACTGTGGACATGATATATGCTTAATGTTATATATGATAAATATTCTCTTGACCTTGAATTCAACCAGTGACCTGGCTAACATCTAAAATATTAAACATTGTCCGGTAACCTATCTTCGGCCCTTGGCCTAATTTTTTCAGCTTTCTTCTGGCAGTTTGATTAGAATTGTGCACCCAATTCTTCACATCTTTCCAACTTTGAAAACGCAAGGCTGGTTCATTTCTAATGGCATTGTCACAGCCGATTCTGTTTGGAGCCTTCAAGGTTCTCAGATTCTTATCCAGCTGCCGCCTTACTGCTGCCTTCTCTTCTGTGGTCCAAGGTCTTCGAGCACTGATGACCTTCTTAGGAGGTGGGGGCTGCGGGACTTCTGGAATGAACACATATTTCATTAATCAGCACCTTCTCCACATGGCTATACATAAAATTAGCCCAACGGCTGAAATAGGTTACTGGACAATTTTTACATGTGACCATAAGATATAGCACTCAAGCTCATCTGAGGTCAAGTTCAAGGTCACCAAAAGTTGTGCCATATATGGCTTCCTATATGCTCATAATACAAACCTAAGCCACTTTATAATGGCCACTTTGTAATGGCCATTTTGAACTTCAAGGCTATCGAAGGTCAAATCCAAGGTCACCACAAAATATTATCAAACAGATTTTGTGCAAATGACAACTGCTGTTAACATTGAAAATCCCTATCTCGATCCGAAATGGGGAAAATACAAAATGGCCACCGAAAGTGGCCCAATCCAGAACTTATGTCCCGAGTTCAAAATCAAGCTCCGTTTCGCTCTACGACTCACCGTTTCCGAGATACTGCCACTTTTCGTTTAAGATGGGAAACTCTGAAATCTAAAATTGGGCAAGGCCAAATTCAACGAACACGGGGTTTGTGCTGTACTATGTGCTAGTCATATAGATTTTCTGAGCCCAATTAGAAAAAAATTCATCGAACAGATTTTGTGCGAATGGCAACTACATTTAACATGGGAAATCCCTATCTCAAGCCTAGACCGAATTTGCAAAGGCCCATGGATCGGCCCGAAACAAGGTCCGGAGATATGGACCCATAGAACATTTTATGAATTACAGCAATATTCATCAAACAGATTTTTCCCAGCGCTTGACAACGCGGACGCCGCCGACCGACGGAAGCCGGACGCTACCTGATGACAATAGCTTATCGGACCTTTGGTCCGGTAAGCTAAAAACATCGTGTCTTTACGGACAAATACTATTAAACAGCCTGGAAGGAGATATAAAGGAATTGAAGAGACACATCATTTAGAAGTACTTGCCTTCATCAGAACTGTTTGGTTCAAATTCTTCATCAAGTTCATCCTGTTCGCTTTTCTCATCTTCAATCAGTTCTGTAAAATATACAATGCTAATGATGAGCTGAGTGTCCAATGGAAATGGGTCAGAACAATTATACACAATCAAATATCATCATGAGCACTGACATCATGTTGACATTATAATATTTACCGTTTTCATCAAACTTGATAGTGTCATAGTTTGCGCCCTGTTGTACGTGCCCGGTAGTAATCAGATGGAGAACCTTGGATACTTTTGCAGCCTGGAACACATCATCAGCCAATCTGTAAAATTTTCTGTGGACCAAGAGGTCATGTCCAAGGAACCGAGCCAACTGATCCTGATCTACTTCAGACAGGTTCAGTGCTTGACACATGGTAGCTAGTTGCTGTCGGAGCTTAGTGGATCGCAGTCGTTCTGGGTATTGGGCTCCACATCTGGAGGAGAAGGTCCTCAAGCAGTCCGTTCCACTGTATGGATGTCGGAAGTCTCCTGAAATATATTATATTGAACATACTAGAACACTAGAAAACATCAGCTTCATCTGTGTCTGATGGCTCGCCAATACAAATAGTCCCATTAGTAATGGGGTTGGTCCATCAGGGGTCTGACGGCTCGTCAATACAAATAGTCCCATTAGTAGTGGGGTTGGTCTATCAGGGGCCTGACGGCTCGTCAATACAAATAGTCCCATTAGTAGTGGGGTTGGTCTATCAGGGGCCTGACGGCTCGTCAATACAAATAGTCCCATTAGTAGTGGGGTTGGTCTATCAGGGGCCTGACGGCTCGTCAATACAAATAGTCCCATTAGTAATGGGGTTGGTCTATCAGGGGCCTGACGGCTCGTCAAAACAAATAGTCCCATTAGTAGTGGGGTTGGTCTATCAGCATGATCAGGGGCCTGCAGCTCGTCAATACAAATAGTCCCATTAGTAGTGGGGTTGGTCTATCAGGGGCCTGACGGCTCGTCAATACAAATAGTCCCATTAGTAGTGGGGTTGGTCTATCAGGGGCCTGACGGCTCGTCAATACAAATAGTCCCATTAGTAGTGGGGTTGGTCTATCAGGGGCCTGACGGCTCGTCAATACAAATAGTCCCATCAGTAGTGGGGTTGGTCTATCAGGGGTCTGACGGCTCGTCAATACAAATAGTCCCATTAGTAGTGGGGTTGGTCTATCAGGGGTCTGACGGCTCGTCAATACAAATAGGCCCATTAGTAGGGGGGTTTGGTCTATCAGGGGTCTGACGGCTCGTCAATACAAATAGTCCCATTAGTAGTGGTGTTGGTCTATCAGGGGTCTGACGGCTCGTCAATACAAATAGTCCCATTAGTAGTGGGGTTGGTCTATCAGGGGTCTGACGGCTCGTCAATACAAATAGTCCCATTAGTAATGGGGTTGGTCTATCAGGGGTCTGACGGCTCGTCAATGCAAATAGTCCCATTAGTAGTGGGGTTGGTCTATCAGGGGCCTGACGGCTCGTCAATACAAAGAGTCCCATTAGTAGTGGGGTTGGTCTATCAGGGGTCTGACGGCTCGTCAATACAAATAGTCCCATTAGTAGTGGGGTTGGTCTATCAGGGGTCTGACGGCTCATCAATACAAAGAGTCCCATTAGTAGTGGGGTTGGTCTATCAGGGGTCTGACGGCTCGTCAATACAAATAGTCCCATTAGTAGTGGGGTTGGTCTATCAGGGGTCTGACGGCTCGTCAATACAAATAGTCCCATTAGTAGTGGGGTTGGTCTATCAGGGGTCTGACGGCTCGTCAATACAAATAGTCCCATTAGTATTGGTTTAGAATGGTAATGAATATCATGCAATAAGCACAAATGATACCCTCACAATCATAACATTATGGAAAGCCTCATTGGCCACAAGAGCATTTTCATTATTACCAGGCAAGCAATATGAATTACACGCATGATTTGCAATGAGAATGAAAATGTATGCCAAACCGTACCAGTAAATACAAAACAGGAATTACCAGTGTATGCAATTACTAGTACTAGTGCAAGCTATCTGCTCACTCACAGGATTTTCAACCGTGAAGTATTCACGCAGCTGACTGTTGATCCTGGTCAGAAGTTCCACATTTGCACGATCTGTAACAAGAATAGTCTGATTTGAACACTGATTATTTATTTACTAGGGACTTTAAATACCGTTTTCATAAATACTGTTTTCATGTAATATATTCTTACAACGTCGTGAATGTCTGCGAGGAATCAGTTTCTGATACATGTATACTGTGCTGTAGCACAGAAACAGACCATGATACAATTTGAGGAAGTTTACCGTATCATGTTTATTTACCATTGGAAAGAGCAGTGTCTGGTGACCATTGTGCATGCTCAGGTACAGGCAGTGGACAAATGCCGCAGTCAGTTACCTGATATTGAATAAATGAAAAAGCACATATTCAGCATATTTAGTACATAATTCATCTTTGATAACTTAAGGAGTTTCGCTCTCAGGTTCAGATACATGTACATGTACAGTGATGTAGGGGCCAAAATTTACAATTTATTTCTTCACATCGTGATTTTGTTATATGAGGGAATTTACAAATTTCAATTGTAAACTTTTCATTTCTTGCTATACATGTACTTACCTCTAAACTGCATGTAATGTTCCATGCATTGAAGTTGATACTTAATATTATACAGTTTGTTTGAACATAATTCCTACCTGTTCAGTTCTCTTCTCATTGCTTTCTGTGTTGCTGACGTTTGATTTTCCGTAGTCATCCACCAAAGCTGAAAGGTACACAAACTTTCTTAAAACATGTGAAATTGGAGCCACATTCTGGAATAACCACAGCATTAATCAGCTTATATCAGTGTTATATATTTCAAGTTCGGCATAAACACCTATCACACCAATCGCAGATAATTAACTGCCCTCTGGTGCAAATGATAAACCTGGCGGTCTGGGAAAACAATCCTTGTCATCAGCTGCTACAATCATAGCAGTATTCTCATGATTTTGCGCAATTTGCTGATGCGGACCATTTCAAAATCATTGTGCGTGATTTTAGAATGCTGATAGTGATGCAGGGTCCGGTGCTAAAGTTAACTTGTCAACTTTGGAGGCTATACATATTTATCATAATTAGCTTTTCATCTCGCTTTAGGCCAATGACATACTAGTACTGTGCTGAAATGTAATAGTGGAGTCGAGAAAGTGACAAATAAGAAGAATCGAGTCTTTTGCCTATTCATGCTATTTGAAGGCTATTGAGGCTATCTGTGTGCTTGATGAAAACCGATAAAGAGCTGTATCAAAGTATTTTTGATGAGATCTGAATATTTATTGAAGATCCTTTGAGACTGTCGAGACTTATCTTCTAGAAATGAGCAAAAATAATAAGAAGAAAAAATAGGACCAAGGGTCCTGAAGCTTACCGGTACTTACCGGCCAAGTTCAACCCAAGTACCCCTAAAGCATGTTTGTCTAGGGCCGCGAGTCCGTAAATAATGTCCGGCCGTTTCGCTCTATGATGCACTGTTTCCGAGATACGGCCGAAAAATGAAATTGCTGACTCGGCAAAATATTGTTTTTGGCCCAAGGCCAAGTTCAACCCAAGTACCCCTAAAGCATGTTTGTCTAGGGCCGCGAGTCCGTAAATAATGTCCGGCCGTTTCGCTCTATGATGCACTGTTTCTGAGATACGGCCGAAAAATGAAATTGCTGACTCGGCAAAATATTGTATTTGGCCAAAGGCCAAGTTCAACCCAAGTACCCCTAAAGCATGTTTGTCTAGGGCCGCGAGTCCGTAAATAATGTCCGGCCGTTTCGCTCTATGATGCACTGTTTCCAAGCTATGGCCGAAAAATGAAATTGCTGACTCGGCAAAATATTGTTTTTGGCCCAAGGCCAAGTTCAACCCAAGTACCCCTAAAGCATGTTTGTCTAGGGCCGCGAGTCTGTTTCGCTCTACGACGCACCGTTTCCCAGACTTAAACCCGAGCCTCAATGATGACTCACTGAAAACTCGTTTGAGTCATAGGTCAAAGGTCATTCCATGGATTGTTCCCAAAATCAATAAGCTTCTTCCCTGGTGCTGTATGAATCATCCCGTGTTGTTTTATAGCCACTGTGTCAAATCTATATCTGGACATCAGTATACCTTGTGTACTGTGAAAAGCACCACACAAGGGCATCTGAAAGCAAAAACCATTTGCTGCATGGCCTTTCAGATGCCCATGCGATTTTTTCTGAGTTTGACTCGTCAACAATCATCACCCCCTGTTCGCAGCACAGCGGTAAATCAATTCTTGACGTTATCGGTTCTAAATTCTTGACGTTATGTGCGAAATTTTTGACGTTATCTTTGTTTGTGTTTTGTTCTTTCGCGATTTTAGCATGAATTAACTCATTTCGCTCAGGTAATTGGGGAAAGGGTGAATATATATTCGAGTTATGTGTTAGATGAAGCATTATGACATCCCAATAACTCAATGAAATATCAAAGAAGTTGAAAATCATGCCTCGTAGCTATTTGAATGTAATAGATGCAGTTTATTCCCATATATTGATTCAGATATGATCTCAATTTGAGATTAAATATAATGGCAGCTAATTTATGAATAAGCACTGGAAGGGTCAATGCCCAGATTATAAATTTAACATAATTGTCAGTCGTTTTCAGCCAGCAATGAAAAGTTCGGTATTCTTGACGTTAGTTCGTCATGCTTTACGTTATTGATAACGCCAATAATTTAGTGCCATGCAGAAATGGGAATGCATGCATGTAGATTCCCTCATTAATAATAATTGTTCCATATCAGCTTTATATAATTATTTAATGCATGTCCAGTCCTTTCCGGGGATATACAAAGCGATACCATCAAAAATCATACCCATATCATCAAGAATTTCCAACATAACGCCAAGAATTAAAAACCTATAACGTCAAGAATTTATTTACCGCTGTGGCGCGAACAAGGGGTGAATCATGGGCAAGATCCCACCCAGTGAGATTTTGGTAAGTACTAGTACTTCACGGTACAAAAGTGATATAGTAGGCAAAACCTGCAGAAAATTCTGATGTTTTACCATCGCCAAAACACAACACCAAAACATCATGCAAATCCAAAATGTGATATTTTACAACATGTACAACTGGTACAAACATAACAAATGCTGTGTTGATATCAGGTCATTCAGTCATTGTCTTTATGTTATATCAGCGTATATGTCATGTATCAAAGACAAGTCAGTGCACTGTACAGTACATATAAAAACACACTAATCATGCTAATGACTGGTGCATGAATATTTACACAAAAACTTACTCTGCGGGGCTTGGTCACGACTGCCAATCGCCGTTTCCCAGTCATTTCCTCGAAGACGAATAGTCTGAAAATTATATGAACATCAGAAAAAAATATGACCAAGAGTCCTGACAACTGAAGCTTGCTCGTACTTTGCCCAATATTTTCATTCTCCTTATAAATTACCGGTATTTCCCGTTTTTTTCCCTGTTTTTTTCTTCAATTCACACTAAGATTATACAAACGAGGGGATAGCAATTTTTCCCGCAGCCGCTTCACTCCTAGGAGTAGGGCCTGCACGAGTAAAAAAAAATGCACCCGGATACCCGTACAATCGCGTACATGAAAACCTGACCCGACTTAGGTACCCATGATCATGGGTTTATATACTGTATACATGTTCTGAGAAGTGTTTTCGAAAGAAACTTGCTAAAACTGGCTTGTGTTTGACAGAAATTAAGTTACCAGGTAATGAAAGTGTAGAAAGTGACCAGTTGGGATACCAACTCATCTCAGCCTAGGTAAGGTTAGAGTAACGATAGAAAACTAATAAATAATAGTGTCTGTCTGTGCTCATGCCCGTTCACAGAGTTCGGGTTGCTCATTCTTGACCCGGATCGGATGTTAAGTTGTTAACCAGACCCGTGCCGGACGGGACAAGGAGGGGGCGTGGAGCTGGCTGGACGGACTGCTTTTTAGGGGCAGCACAAGTACTCGTCAACGAGTCAAGTCACAGCAAGGATCGAGTTTTTTTTATTGATAACCGAGTACTCGGGGAAGCAATTTCAGTAATAATATCACGAAATGTGCCCAAAACTGTGACAAAACGTTGAGAAAAGATCGAAATCTAAGTTGCTTCGACATTGTTTCGAATAGGAAATCACTTACGCAGTGATAGTTGGACTCTAGACATGACATCAGAAGCGTGCTTTAGCCAGTGCCCAATGAACTGAATACAGTAGTCATTAGTCAACTGACTGTTATTGTCTTATTGATGATCTATTTTAATTTTTTTGCCATGGTAATCCAGAGTTGGTACTTTGATACTAGTACTCGGTTATGAGTTGAGTCACAACACCCGAGTACTTGAGTTACAAAATTTGGCCTAACTGTCGAATCTAGCGGGCAAATATGTTCCCCGTGTTTAACAATACGAAACATACTGTAAGTGCATTTGATTTCGCGAGTATTAATATTAATTTTCGCGTTTTTCAAATGTGGATTTTTTCGTGAGGATTTAATTTCGCGGGTTTACGCGACAAAGGACCGTCACTTCCATGAACATACAGGAATGTTTCATTTCCTGAATTGGACATTTACTTGTGCCAACAAGGATATAATGGCCAATGTGTCATAAACATGATAAAAAATATAGTCCAATGCCCAGGAAGAGGGCTATTGGTTATGGATATTTGTGCATGGAGTGTGGTAAAATGTAAGCCACTTAAATTTTTTGATGGTTTTCATTTCATGGTCTTTAAACATGTATGTCTTCAAAATATGTAAAATTACATGGTCTCTGCTTGCCGCCAGACTCCAGTCCTAGCACAAAAGGACAGGCGCGGTACAACACGCGTTTGGAATACAGTAGGTCAGCCGTTGTAGCGATTTGAGCCGAGGTCATTGCCTATGCAGGCCAAAGTGCGGGTGGAGACATATTTGCTGGGAATAATTTTCGCGATTTTGTTCTGCTCGCGAAAATCGCGAACTAAATACGACTCTACTCGAGAAAAATGTGTGCTTTTACAGTATATTGAGTGCGTTATGATCTCCCTACGAGCTGTCCGTCCCTAAGTCACCACACCCCAAAAGTCGCCATGTGGGTTATATTTTTGTTACAAACAGTGCAATCTTTGGCAAATCCTAAATGAAAGTTCCACTAATATGGATGGAATGTGATGTGTAGTCACAATTACCATGATTACGATTGTGACAAAAATGATCACAGTAGATGCACCATGGCGACTTTGGGGATGCGGCGACTTAGG
The DNA here is from genome assembly GCA_949152475.1 of Terebella lapidaria. Taxonomy (NCBI): domain Eukaryota; kingdom Metazoa; phylum Annelida; class Polychaeta; order Terebellida; family Terebellidae; genus Terebella; species Terebella lapidaria. The sequence goes on from OX424560.1 coordinate 33,821,813, forward strand.
GACAGACAGCTCATATGCCACAATCAGACAATTGTACCTACCTACCTCTCAAGATACATCCATATAAAGTGGAAGTATCATTTATGATTTGTGAAAGATTGTACTGTTTGTAACAAAAATATAACCCTCATGGCGACTATTGGGGTGTGGCGACTTAGGGACGGACAGTTTGTAGCCAGTCGCCTCCATCATCATTCATGATGCCTCAATCATTGAACACATGTGTCATTTAGACTCTATTGTAGTAAATTATAATAATTTCACATTCACAAGTGTATATCCTAGTTTCCATGCTTGCTGTGCGCCGTGTGCGGTCGGCAGCGCTCGGTATCGACGGACTCACTCGGTAGTACGGGTTGAGCGATAATAGAGGTTTTTCGACTTCGTGGCTTCGAAATGCGGCTAATATGTGAACATTTCTTTTTACTTGGTTTCAATATACCTCTCTATGGTTATTTCTTAATCCTACCATGTTTCAAAGTTGTTATTTTGTACAGATCGGCGTTTTACTCACCACCTGTCCGGCAACAATTTCACAGGTCAAGCCAAGTTGACGGTCGGCCGTGAAGGTCAAGGTCGCTCAACTCTCCCACCGCGAGCACACGACACACACACCCGACAGAAAAATGGCGTGGCCATACACACATGTTTCATGCGGTGGGTGCCAAGTGAGGACATTTCGGAATAATGCTTCTAATCATTGATAGTGACTAACTAACGCATTTCAAATAAAAATAATCGTGTGACCAACTGAGGACCGGGGTGTGTGTCCTCAGTTGGACATACGGTCCTCACTTGGTTGGTGTGTTTTCTAACGTTGGTCCCCAGTTGGCAGGTTATACAAACACACACACACACACACACACACACACACACACACACACACACACACACACACACAGAGGCACCGTTCTTTGTCTGTCAATACAATGTTCAATCCGACTCACTACTGTCGTCGTAATTGTCACTGCCGACATCTACGTCTGATTCGTCGTCTTCGCTCATGTCATCAGTACCAAGTTCTTGCAAATGCCGTGGTTGGCAGTCACCATCGAACCAGAATGGCTGGAGACCTTCCTCAGTCAGGACCCATCCATGGCCTTGGTGTGCGGCCGGGACTGTGGGTCTTGACAAATGCGACAATTTCCAGATAGCGACTTGGAAATTCACACGTAGTACATGTTGTTGAAGACTTTTCTGACATGGTGGCAGCGTGGACAAGTCAATGCTACTGGGTACAGATTTCTCTTCCTGTGTACACAATTTGTTTACCTTGTTCGTTCTGAGGTCGTCAACTTTCGTGGCATTCATTGTGCTGCCATACATGGCACAAACGAATTTTTCCAAGTCATCGAGGACACTCTGTGGTAATTGCCATGAGTCTCCCAGTTTCCCAAGTGCAGTCATGAAGGCTGGATACTTCAGCAGAGTTTTGAGTGGCATGATTTTCCCTTTGCCTCGGAATGCACTTGTTGTATCACAACCAGTCAAAGCATGTAGTCCCAACAACGCTGTACACTTGTCCTGCCCGAAGTCTCTTGCAACTTTTGACACATCTAACAATCTGGCCTTGTTGTGGATCTTTGTGTCAAACAGCAGTCTGATGTTGAGAGTTCCAGCGAAGTGAAGGAGGATGAAGAAGACATCTGAGTCTGGACTTTTGATTCGCACGTTATGATACCCTTGGGTTGCAGCATACATGCTGTACAGGATCACTCGAGAATCAGTTTCTTCTTGGGTAGAGTTAAGTGCGGGGATGTCAAATCGCTTTGTTGTCAGACCATCATCCGAGGTAAGTAGGTGTGCGGCTCCCTCACATATCAGAATCACTTTACGTCCATGTAACCTTCCGGCAAAATCGTTGGAACTCCACAGTTTGAGTATAAGTCTGGTTAGTTGTAACTTGTTTTCAGCATTACTCAGGAACAACTTCCATTCAGCGGGACGTTTTGTTGCACCACCTCCAAGGATCAGCTTCTCTCCACATCCTCGACGCTTTCTCTCTAATGACTTGATTGATTCAGGTTGGTAATCGTCTGTGCTGAACACAACATCTCCTGACTTGGACAAGTTATCAAATAACTTTGTGCATATTTCACCAAATGTGTCCGGCAGAGTCTGAAAATGAAACTGATATATTAGACAATATCGCAGATTAGACAGATCATGAAGCATATGAAAAGTGTAAATGCCATTGGTTTACAATTAAATAAGTAAAGTTACCATCAAAGTGTGAAAGCAAGCATTCCCGTCATAAACTGTGAGGGTTTCATCCTGTTGGGGGACATCAGCATCAGATTCCGACTTAACCAAGTAATGGAAGGCTTTTGCTTTGTCCGTCTTGGCGAGGTAATCATCCACTGTGTGATCAAATTATGAAATGGTGACTATGATAATACTTTATGATGTGTATGTAGCTGTCGCACAGTATTGGAAACATCACTTATAGGTAGCGGGAATCATCATTTATGAAAAGATAGAAAATAGTTCATTATAAAAAAAAAGTTATGTACCTGTGCCAATGCTGAACGGAATTGATGTGAGCGGGTAGGTCATGATATCCTTCATTTTCATTTGTATGCCTTCCTTTTGGCTCTTCACCAGCAGCTTGAAAGCAATGGTTCCCTGTTCTTTGTATCTGATGACTTGACTCTTCGAGGCCTTCATCTTTGTTACTTTGTTGGTATCTTCCAATGTTTTCAAGTTCAGCCTTCGAACAGGTGCAAAGAAATTCTGTCCTGTCTGTATCCTGGTTGATATGAACTCATCCCTTGCTTGTGCACCTTTCTCCTCTGCCATCAACACGTCAGCTGTTATGTCAGCTGGTGCCGCAGCTCCTGATGACAGTGATATCAGTTCATCCTCATTTTCAACCGAGAATGGATTAGTGAAGCTGCTGATGGCGTCCTTCACCTTTAGCAGTTCGCGGACAGATTTTTTTATCTCTGTGGGTCTCAAATCTCGGTGTTGAGTTGACTCATTGTTGTGCTTTTTTATATCTGCCATGTCTAGAGTTGCGTTTAGGTAAAGAGAACGCAGATGTGTGGTTCGAACCCACCGTTGGTAAGCTTGGTAATTTGTGAGTATACCAGAGAGGCCTTCTGCACTACCACCAGGACCGCCATGACTCTTAGCGTGCTTCATGAAGGTTTCCTCCATAGTTTTGTCAGTGGCACACCTGTTGCTGGGGATGAAAGACCTGGCGATACTGAACGCTCCTTGCTTGATGAGATCACTAGCTCCAGGATGGGAAGTGTCTATGTTTGTGAGAAATGCAGAGAAATAAGACAAATATCTAGCGTAGTTCTGCCCACCAAAGCTGAAGAAGATTGGCGTCATTTGTGTAACGGCTTGAACATAAAGTGGGTAGTTATTTGTCTTCACAGATTCTACCAATGCCAACAAGATATGAACGTGATCCATATATGATATCCACAGTTTTGCCGTTTTCCCTGTGTTTGCATGTCTGAAATCGAGGAATTTCTGGATAACTCTGCAAACTTCGAGATCCTCTAGCACGTCTCGAAGACTGTTTGGCGACGGTGATCGTATCAAGGTCTTCAGCTTGTTGGATGCATCACTCGACACTGCAGAGAAAGGGTGGTGTTCATTCTGCATGAACTTTTCGAGCAACAATCCCTCCAGTGCCTCCAGCATGACTTTGTGACAGTGTATTGCTCGATCGTAGTGTTTTCCCTGCATGACTCCTGCCACTGAACCCCCAGTAAGAAGTCCTGCTTCCAGCAAGATGTCTCCTAACCCAGATCCTCTCATCTTCTTACCAATCATTTTCATGAATGCACACTCGAGGTGGAAGGTTCCGATGAGGATCACATGCTGCTTGTACCTTTCAGGGTTCTGCCAGATAATCGGGAATGCTTTCATGCACACACCCAAGTCAAAAGTTGTTATGACGTAGTCTTGACCTACTGCATGGGTGGCTTCTTCTGAACTTCTCAGGCATTCCTGGACAGTTTTGTAGTCAGTAATAGGGTGGTTTATCACTGGGTAGTAATAGTATTGTGGTTAGTTTTTGTGGTACTGCCCCTGTGCTTGATATGAAGCCGACCCAAGATGGTATTGGTAGCTGCTGATTGATGGTTAACGTTCGAATGAGCATCCACAAAATGTTCAGTTTCATTGATGCTTCGATTGATTATTTGCCTTGTGGATGAGATAGCTCAGCGATCTGCAGCCTTGGACTTCTTCGCAACGCAACATAGCATTCTGGCAGAGTGTCTGGTCTTGTCAGTTTTAGAGTTCTTTTCTTGGTTTTAGGTAAGACAGGAAGTTCCGTGTTGCTTTCGGAGTCACTTGCCTCTCCAGCTGCCTCTTGCAACATGGTTCCATGTGCTGTGTGAATAGACCCTTTCCCGGTCAGGTTGTTCAACAAATTGTCAAAGTTGTCAAACTCAGAATGGAATACTGATGGGAACGATGGATTTCTGATGATTTGTGTTGACAAAAATGACGACGATAGCTCAACAGCTTCTGCTAACGAAGTTTCAAGCTCGAGAGAGAAATCGTAGCTTTCACAGTGGCCAAATCTGTGTAGCAGATTGATCAGTGCTTTGCTCCTGAATAAGTGGCGTAATGACATAACCATCTCAATATGCTTCGGTAATTTCCATCTCCCATTTGTAGAAGCTCTACAGATGTCTTGTCCTATGGAATTGACAAGTCTCTCGATACGCGGCGTGCTCGGAATTCCCTGTCCACAAATGACAAATGACAGAATTTTGTTCAGGGCATCTGGCATGATGAAGAAATTTAGGTCGTCGGGAACAGGTGGCCACTTCAAATCGGGAGAGTTGTCATGAGCCTCAAGTATCACATGACGTATGGTTGTTCCAACAGTTTCTATGGTGTCAATCGAACCCAACAAAAATGCTTTCTTAACAGCAGTTTGGACATCTAATGCAGCGCTGAATACAATGGATGATTGGTATTTCCCTGAGTTACCAATTTCACAGAATACCAACTGGTCAGTGAAGTTTTTGGAGAGTTTCGACTTGAGATTCTCACTACGGTAGTTCGGATTACTGTGAGAAGTTTCATTCAGTTCTGAAGTGTAGATGCTCTGCAGTGAAGACAATTTCATGACGTTGTTCTCTCCAAGGATTTGCCTCTCAACTATGTTACACACTGCATCAAATGCTCTCTGGTGTGCCCTAACGAGGCTACTCTGCATAGCGCAGGCTTCTGCATTCTCACTACGCCATTTCTCAGGGGTTTGCATGTAGTCAATCAAGCATTTTCTATGGAATTTAGCTTCACAGGCAAACAAATCATACCCTCTTATTCGTACTAGTAATTTTTCATCATCCTTTCTCTCTGCCATCTCTGGGACAGACTTCCATGCATCTCTGGTGAAAGAGGTCAACCCTTGTGTGGTCCATGTTCCTTTAAGCTTCACTGCCTTCTCTCTATCTGAATTGCAGAAGATGCAGTCTGGATTAAAAAGAATACTATCGATGGATGACCTCCGGATTGATCTCTCTCCTGATGCACCAGCTGCTGATGTTGGCGGCGACTGGCTAAGACGGTCTAGATTCCCAGTGAAGCGTTTGTAGCAGTTCCAGTGGTAACCATGATGTTCTGCAATAGCATCAGGGATGAGACTGCATTGTTCTTGTAATCGATAACTAGATGCTACTGGCTCCAGTAGTCTGCGTGTCTTGATCTCTCGTATCCTGCCGATTTTGAACTGAGCAGTCTTGTCATCGCTGAATGATTTGTATGTCCCATGAGCGATCCCAGGGAAATGCACCACGCAATATTGTTCATTGCCTCCACCTGGTTTCTTTTTTTTTGCGTTTTGGAGGAGGCTCCTCACTTTCGGCAGGATCAGGCATTCCGATGGTGAAGGATTTCCAAAGGTCTGCATACAGACAGACATGCATGAACATGTACACTTAACTTTTTTGTCTTTCGCAATTTGAGGATAAAATATTCTATATGGGATATTTTAAATTAACGTAAAATTTCTGACCGAGAAATCAATTCAGAACCGATTATATAGTTTAAACAGATGTGTTGATAAAGTGTGTCACGAGGCAGTATGCATAAATAAAAATATATAAGATTTTTATGGTTTCATGATATGCGTGTACATGTTAACAATACTTTACGATTTCTAAACTCATTAATATTGGTCTAAATTAAGTAACGGAGTTGACAATGTAAACTTATTTACTTTTGATGGTCTAAAATTGAACAAAAAAAATTTGTAACAAAATGACATCCTTGGAAGTACAGGTGGTATTCTACAAATTAAAGCTACAATCACATTTTCAAAAACATTTAGGGCGGATCAGGCAACCCCCCCCCCCCCTCCCTCTCCCACTGTACAGCCAGTGCGGGGGGGGGGGCAACAGCACCCGTTCGGCCTCGTTAGTGTGTTTGTGTGTATAAATACTGTTCTTACATGACTAAAAACAGCTTAGCTGTCGGCCCTCCAAATAAACAACGTCCATGTGGCAATATTCAGCTCACGTAGGAGATAAAAACATAACCAGGAAATGCAAAATGAAGTTTGTAGAGAGTAAAAATAGAAATGTAAATTACAGGTTCAAATATATCTCTACATATGAAATATATTAAGCCAATATAACTGCACGAGGAATACGAATCATATGCTCTTTTGATTTAACATCTGTGCAGTGACTTCACATTCACAATGTAATTATCGGGAACAACTGACCCAATTTACCCAATATTGAAATATGGAATTAATATTTTGGTATGTTCCTGGTGTCTACTACCTTACCATTTTAACATTAGATGTAGGGCATTTTTTTCGAACAATAGTAACACAATACTATCATATTATATAAGTATTTTAATTATTTGTGTTTTTTACCTCTTATTTTCAGTTACATAATAGAAATAGGTATATTCTGAACACAGCATGTATTGTTGCAAACAGAATAGCTGAGTTGACAAATTTCAATCTTTTGTACGGCATAGGCTACTGTAATATTTTATTCATTGACCTTCCATCTGTTCAGTTTCGTTATGCTTGATGTAATAAAATATATGCAGTGTTAAATCAGTTTTCAAATATTTAGTAATATTCATTTTTTCTTGGAATGAAAATTCACGTTAATTTGAAAATGACCCATATATTTCTCATATACTGTAATCTTTCACATCTAGATCGGGCTGTACATGTATCAACGTGATTTCATAACTCGCTAGTGTGGGACCATTGAAACCATCCTTACCTTGCGATTGGAGATGGGCAACTATAATACAGTTTAAGTGTCCAGAACAATGAAGTCATTCACAAATATCCATCATGATCATCTGTGATTTGTTTTCTTTTCCTGTGTATTTTATACCTGTTAACACAATTGAAGTGGTCCAAAATCTCAGATATCATCAACTTGTAAATATTCATTAATTATGTTAATAAAGGTTACTAAGGTCAACTATGACATCATAGTTATGACGTTTTTCAACAAGATGGCGTCACAGCCCATACTGATAAGGGCAGTTTGGTAATTTTCAGGCACAATTACACACGTTCATAACTATGAATTCTATCCACAGCCAGCAAAATCTTCATATCCACCCCCTCCCCCCTTAATTTTTGTTTAGAATACATGAAATCCGACCCTTTACCATGCGCGTTTGAGCATTTGAGAATATTCAGAGATTCAATACACAGTAGATTCACAATAAATTATATTGTGAGAAATATCTAAAAGCGCATGTGGATATGAACGAAGAAACAACTTAATTTATACAGTTTGAATCCACCTTTTCCAACGCATTGTTATTCCCAAAGTAAAGAGAATACCACGAATCAACCTAATTATTCGTATTCTATATCTAATTACCTTCAATATGGTATATTACAGTACAAGTTATGTTAAAATTGATGATCATAGTGACTTGGGGAAAATACAGTATTTTTGGTGTTTTGCGGAGACCTCTTTTACGAAAAATTCGGATAGTTTGGGTGTGGTTACAAACAGCTCAATAATCAATAGTGGGAATGAGTTATTTTATTGTTACCACTCGATACGGGACTGAGGACATCCCAGGGCCTAATAAAAATCCACTGACATTTTGTTGTGGGGGGGGGGGGGGTGCATGGTAGCCTATCTGGGCTGCCGGCCTATAGTAATTGGTGTAAAGATGTTCGCGGAATTGCACTCGGATTGTAAGAGTGTTTTGTAAATCGAACTGTATTTCATATAAAAACAGTGGAAGAGAAATGTAAGGAACAAATGTGTATAGAATGGAAACAAAAAGTTATGTTAAAACCTAAACTTAGAACATATGCACTGTTTAAGCAAGAATTTACTGTAGAACCTTATGTATTAAGAAATTTGAATAAGCATGCTCGCTCAGTCTTTGCACAATTCCGAAGTGGCATCTTGCCACTCCAAATAGAAACGGCTAGATATGTCAATGTTAAAGAACCAGATAGGCCTACAGGCCAATTTAGAAAATTACTACCAGAAGAAAGATCATGTAAATTTTGAAATAACAATGAAATCGAGGATGAAATACATTTTTTGTTTGAGTGTAATGCCTATAAGGAAATTAGAAATAGTTTTATAAAAAAAATTGTCTTGAAGAATGTGATGATTTTCTAAACTTTAACACTGTTGACAAACTAGTTTATCTAATGACAACACAATGGAAATATACTATGCATTATATAAATAACCTTTGGTGTGAAAGGAAATCATTGGTATATAAGACCCCAACATAATGTTGTTGTTTCTGTCCTCATGTTCACTGTTATTATTCAGAGTTACTTATAAGCCATCCAAGGGCTGGACACAATATGTATGCTATTGTATTATGACTATGTTATGATGTGTATGTGACTTTATAATAAACAAATTCAATTCATATTCCGTTTGATTTGTCAATTCATATTCCGTTTGATTTGTCGTTTAGTTTTGAAGTGAATAGTACTGCTTTCGTTCACAGACTATAGTCGGCGTCATTGATCTGTGAGCGGTGGTTTCTTCGCGATTATTCCGTCAATAATTCGTATATTTCGATGAAATTTTGGCAGGAGTGTTATTTTATACTCGCCTAATAGGGTATGACTTTTCGGAGAGATTGGTGTGTAAACAATAAAATTAGCCCATTTGGCCTATATATAACGAAATAGGAAAACGTCAAAACAGTATCTATTATGATGCTACGGCGATCGGGGGCAAATTACACGGCCGATTTCACCAGATTTGTACTATGGGCGAGATAGGCCAACTTTTTTGCTTCGCATCAAATCTTCATGCATCCTTTCTTAGGCGGTCATAAGATAACATACCTGTCAAAATTCCAGCGGGTTATCTCAAATATTCACTGAGTAATCGCCGAAAAACCACCGCTCACAGACCAATGACGCCGACTATAATTAGTTGACTAATTATTAACATGTCCATTGTACCATGCAGTGTTTGCTTTCAGAACCCCCAAGCAAAGCATTGATTTTATCTCTATTTCAGAACAACAGAAATACATTCTTTGGTCTTTCTTTTCTGAATGTACCTCATGAAATCATCAGCGAGGTACCGGCAAAAACTAAAAAAAAAATTTGAAACTAACACAGGCATATAGTTTGCAAAAGTGGGAAGCAGAAAGTTGGATATTCTGACACGTTTTAAAATTCAGATTATACTTGGTGGCAAATATTAGGTGTGCAATATACTACTTAGATTAAATTTGAAGTACATGCTACGTGTATGTGAAACATACCCTGAATCTGTCACCATCCACGCTTGTGCATTGGGCAAAATATTTGTTTTTTTCTGGTTCCCTCATCTGGAAGCATATCAAGACACAAATCTGAGAGTTAATTTTTTTTCGATATACCTAATTATGAAGGTTACAGCAAAGAGAACTCGGCATTCAATTACTCATGATTGGCATGACAAACATAGAGTTCGGGCAGTCAAAGATTAGTAGAACGAACTCCTGCGTGTCTTTTGCTCCAAAGGTGTTGAGAACAGACCCAACTGAATGAATACCTTGAATATCTAACTATATCTTATTAGTTATGCGTAATTTCTTTCTTGCAAAGTAACTATTCAAACCAGGAATATATTATTCAAACCAGGGAAAAATTATTTAAACCAGGAAAAATTATTCAAACTGGAAAAGAACTATTTAACCGGCAAACCTAGTCAAGCTGGTGGAAAACTACTTAAACCTTGACAAAAATAGTTTGTTCCAAGTGTTACTAATTCATTCCCGGTTATAATAATTTTTTCCTAGTTCTAATAATTTTTTCCCAAATATAATAATTAATTTAGTGTATTTCGCTACCTAAATCTTGGGAATTCCCCAGTAGTTTAAATTGGAAGAGAATTAATAAAACTTGAAACTATATATGGGGTATGTCATGCATTGTAGTAACACCACAAATGTATCTGGATTCATTTATATGGGCATGGATGTCCTAGTAGGGCTGGTGGTAGGGGGTTGGGATGGCGTGAAGCTAAAATGGAATACTGGGTTTCCGTATTGAACTATAATTTATTTATTAATTATTCGTTTGGGAATACTGGCTTTCCGTATTAAACAATAGTTTAACAATACTGGCTTTTACGTATTAAACTATAGTTTAACAAGTGAATGCGAGTCGCACTTACCCATGTGGTAATAAAGAGATTTGATGCATAAGGCACTCCGAAAAAAATTAATTGGGACTTCATGGTTGAAACTGCAGTGCGTCATGATTGAAAGAACATCATAATGCACCCGAGGCCATTGCTTATCTCTTGTAAATGAAGTGAACATACAAAATATTGAAGTTCACTTCATTTTACTGCTGAAGCTAAAATGGAATACTAGCTTTCCGTATTAAACTATAGTTTAACAAGTAAATGCAAGTCGCACTTACCCATGTGGTAATAAAGAGATTTGATGCATAAAGCACTCCGAAAAAAAGGAATTGGGACTTCATGGTTGAAACTGCAGTGCGTCATGATTGAAAGAACATCATAATGCACCGAGGCCATTGTTTATCTCTTGTAAATGAAGTGAACATACAAAATATTGAAGTTCACTTCATTTTACTGCTGAAGCTAAAATGGAATACTGACTTTTCCTTATCAAACCATAGTTTAACAAGTAAATGCGAGTCGCACTTACCCATGGGGTAAGGCATTTACTAAGCTGAAAAGAAATACTGGGTTTCCTTATTAAACTATAGTGCGAGTCGCAGTTACCCATGGGGTAAGGCATTTACTTACATTGGGTAAGTGCGACTCGCATTTACTTGCTAAACTATATTTTGATAAGGACAAGCCAGTATTCCATATTAAACTATAGTTTAATAAGGACAAGCCAGTATTCCATGGGGTAAGGCATTTACTTACATGGGGTAAGTGCGACTCGCATTTACTTGTTAAACTATAGTTTAATAAGGACAAGCCAGTGTTTCATTAAAGCTTCACGCCGTCCCAAATCCCCACCATCAGCCCTACTAGGACACCCAGGTCCATAGAAATGAATCCAATTACATTTGTGGTGTTACTAAGATGGCATGACACACCCCATTTATGGGGTATGTCCCCTCATCGATATTGTATTGTAACAGATCCAACTTTGTAGTTTCACCCAATTAAAGCTACAGTTGTAATGACAATGTACACGAACAGAAGCATCAAAGTTCATATCGTTTGGGGAATTTCGGCACCTCAAAGCTTATATATGACAAATAAGCTCATACTTATTCGCCAGCTTGCAGGCAAATATGCAAATTCACTATGGTGTACAATGTGTAAGTGAATATATCATAGTGCATGGGTATATTGTTTACCTTTCTGGACACCTGTGGCTTATGTGGTGCCTTGAGTCCCCACGTGTTTATTCTCAAAAGATGGAACACGAGGATCAGAAGCGTTTATTGGCAGTGCTAGTGTTCATGTGTCCAGAAATAAAGGGATTTGATGCATAAAGCACTCCAAAAAAAAAGGAATTAGAATATTTTACTTCATGGTTGAAACTGCAGTGCGTCATGATTGAAAGAACATCATAATGCACCCCAAGCCATTGCTTATCTCTCGTAAATTGAGTGAACATGCAAAAGTTCACGTCATTTTACTGCTGAGAATCATTCCAAACATTGGTTTACAATGGCCAATTCACTTATTTCGATATGATCAGCTAAATTGAGCACTAATGGTTAGCTCAGGTGGAGTAAACCATGCTGGCACCTACTTTATGCTACTATTATAACGTTGAGCCATATCTTACTTCTGCAATCCAGACTCTAGAGATGGCTACCTGAGGTGAACGTCGACGCCAGCAAAAGACCCACAGAAAGTTCAAAATACCTGTCTTGAAGGACCACAGTCCTCAATTTTGATCTCTGATGGTTATCAGGCTCAAGTAAGCCAGCTCGGTAAACTGAGCGAATTATCATCCCGAGCATACACCTTGACATGTGACCAGATGTACGAAACGAACTTATACCCTGAATGTATGTTGGAAGTCCCGTCGCAACATCGAACACAACCCACCCGCGGGCTACAAGTGGCATCAGTGTCAAATCACTGAATGTTGTAGAATTCATACCAGACTCTGCAGTGGCACCCCCATACCCACGGTACCCCCGTGGTAGCACCACTGCAACGTGATCGCGGAAGGGTCGACAGTCTACTTTTTTGGCGATTGCAGAGCGGTTTAGTTCAGTTACCAAATGACTATTTTCTATTGAAACATGTTTTGGCGTCATTATAAACTTTTTTGTTGATTCATCATCTCTGAGCATTCCGGAGTCAGAATCAGCCGGGTGCCACCTTGGCACCCTTGGGGAATTTTTTTCAGAGCCGAAAAACAAAATGGCTGCCACCGAATACCGCTGAATTGACTTCTTTGACAATATCTCCGCTTCTAGGCCACTTAGAAGCACAAACTTGGTGTCTACTACTAGGTTTTCATGGTCAAGGAATCCAATATAATACTACCAAACTTGTATATATAACAGCTTATCCGGTTTTTGAGATTGACGAACCCGATTCTTGAAAAAATTTGATTCTCTTCAAGTCATATGCATTTTCCACTTTAATCAACAATCTTGGTGTTCACTACTGGGTTAGTGAATCTATGGTACTGACCCAACAAAAGCTGTATGATTTTAACTCATCAACTGTTACATGTGACAACATTGTGGGTCATTTACAGATCATAACTTTATCAGTCATCATTATCGCCTTCCTGAACAGGTTCTTACAATACAGCCACGGAACTTTGAACAGCACATCTGTTGTTGAGCAGAGTATTTCCACAAAACTTGCATTCGAGCATGGTGTACATGCTGAGCAAAGGCATTTTGTGATGGGGCAATACCTTCAGTTTGCAGCTGATGTGATCTTCGAGTTTGCCATCATTCTTCACCTTCCGTACAAATGTCGGTAAACAGACATTGATCACTTCTCCGTTTGGAACAATAACAGGCAGCAATAAAGGCAGTCGTTGTTTCTTCTGTTCCTAGTTAACCAAGTTGGTTGAGGCGATGTCCTCCCATATAGGACTTCAATGGTGAGGCATTCACAAACAGATATCAAGATACAAAACTGCACAGTATGGCCAGCATAATATACCATTGGAGTGCCGTGAGGTTTACGTAATCTTTGATAGATACAGACCAACACGAAGCAAATGACAAAATCTTGCCAGACGGTAGAAAATGATATAATAAAAAAAAACATCAGCTCATTCTATACACGATACTATTTCTGCAAAAAGTGGTTCACAAAGTAACCTACAACAAGGCTCGATTGAAACCGTTCATCTACTTCAGTGGAATAGCCACCAGTCATGTCTTGAAGACAAGGAGGGCGAGCTGATCACACTCTGGGGAAGGTCATTTAAATCAGGTGTTGTGCCGTAATTAATGACTGGTACATGTTGACAGTTGTCTGATATTGTGCGAACTGCTGATCGTTTGGTCGCCTGGTCCTTGTCTGAGACAGCTCAGAAGGATGATGGTCAATCCACTGGCCATCTTATAGAATCGGGTCAGCGTCATTCTCCTTCTATACTCCATGAGTGATATCCATCCGATAGCTGTAATGCTGTCTGAATGACGATTGTCATAGGGTTCGTTTGCTAGAAATCTGGCCGCAGATCACTGAACCTTTCCAATCTGGTTTTATTGCTTGGCCTGATGTGGGCACCGGACCACACAGCAATATGAAATGAGGTCCGATGAGAGCGAAATATTTCCTTTGGCTTGGATGACTTGTCACATCGAATAAGGTTTCTACAAAGGAAGCATAGTGCCCGAGTCGCCGTCGTTTATGGGTTATCACCCTGTACTGTCCTGCCACCTATGGAATATTGATACATGTAGGTAGCAATAGGTTTCGTGGCCAGTGAAATTCTTACATTGTAACAATTTTCAGTATTGAAATCCATTTGCTTTTCGTGAATTCAGGCTACCAGTCTGTCAATGTCATTATGAAGCAGAATGTGATCCTCAGTTTACGAGATTTCATGAAAGATCAAACAAATATCTGCACGCAGCCTGGTGGTTTATGTTTAGTTCATCGTGATGTCATCTATGAAGAGTAGAAACAGCAGGTACTAGACATTCAGACACCAGATTCCCATCCACGTGGATCTTTTGGGTTCTCTGATCCTTAAATGAACCAATCCATAGATGTTTGTCTCTGATTCCACAATAGTCCAGTTCTGCTTTTTAGTCTGGAGTGTAGGACCCGATCATGTGTCTTGCTGAAGTCTAATATGGCCATATGTACTTGTTTGCACCTGTTTGGGGAAGTCAGGTCGTGAATCGCAATGATGAGTTGGGACTCATATGGACGTTTAGCTCGGAATCTGTGTTGGCAGTCGACTAGGATATTGTGTTCGTCAAAATGGTCCATCATGTTGCTCACCAGAATATGTTCCATCACTTTGCAAATCACGGTAGTGCCGCTATATCTTTATCACATCCACACTGGGACCACATTGTGACCTCATCAGTCATTAGCTTTCCTCCAGCATTCGTCAAACTGCTCGAACACACCGAAGCATAGCAAAATATATGCCAGGTGTACATGTTTCAATGGGGGAGGTGGGTGTGACACTGTGTACTACAGTATCTGTTCCGCATGCATTGAAGACCCCCAAGAGGGGAAATCACCTAATCTCACTTGGTCAACCAGAGGCAGATGAAACTAACCTG
Organism: Terebella lapidaria; assembly: GCA_949152475.1. Lineage (NCBI taxonomy): Eukaryota > Metazoa > Annelida > Polychaeta > Terebellida > Terebellidae > Terebella > Terebella lapidaria. Next base: position 33,836,982 of record OX424560.1, read on the forward strand.
ATGCCAGAAACGACTGCTTCTTTTGTAGCCTATCATGGTTTCAAACTGAGAGATGATATGTTTGTTCACCACCATCCTGTGAAGAACACATTAGCCTCGAAACTGAAGGTATTGCCCCTATCACAAGATGACTTTGTTCAGCATCTACATCGTACTCAATTACAATTCTTATGTATAAATCCGCTGCTCAATCAGATCCTCCACACTTTGACCCGACCCGATATGGTCAGAATACAGATGGAGACGGCACAACATGCGTCCAACCCCGATTCCAACTGGTGTATACACTGTGCCTGTCGCCATTCTACAAACAGTCGAATGTGGATGCTCCACCAGCCGGCCATGTTCCACTGTGAGATGTGGCTGTGTAGTGCCACAGATATCTTGTTCAAAGTTCTGTGCCTGTTATTCTGGACCAGATTGTTGCAATGAACGTACCAAGGAAGAACCTGTTCTGGACGATGATGTTGATGTCGATTCAAGTTACGAAGAATTGCCAATGACTCGTAATGTTGCCACATGTAACACCTAAATTAATAGTGGAAACATATTGTCACATTTATTGTCATTGATTTATTGAGCCTGAATACATAGTAGTGGACAACAATGAATGATGTACTGAGTGGCAAATGCATGAGCATTTAATCACTTGACCAAAACCAGATTTTTCAAATATCTGATCAGGTGTTATATATAAATTTGGCATTATTATAAATGGATTGCTTGACCATGAAAACCTAGTAGTAGACACCAAGTTTGTGCTTCTAAGTGGCCTAGAAGCGGAGATATTGTCAAAGAAGTCAATTTAGTGGTATTCAGTGGCAGCCATTTTGTTTTTCGGCTCTGGAAAAAATTCCCCAATGGTGCCAAGGTGGCATTCAGCTGATTCTGACTCAGGAATGCTCAGAGATGATAAAATCGGCAAAAAAAGTTCATAATATGCTTTTCTGCAGTTCTGCTGGACTAGTTTTACTGAGGACGCATGATGGAGATGCTTATGAGGCCCTTGTGTGGTTCCACAGCGGTAAATGGCGGTGTCGCGGCGATCCTACTGCGGACTGACCCACTCATGGTGGCACTGCGGAAGTTTGAACATGTTCAAAGTTTCGGCCGTGTCACCATGGAGGTCCGCGGTGTTGACAGTTTTCCGCGGTGCTATGGCGGGCAAATACGGAATCACTGAGGAACCACGGCGATCATGGCGGGGCCACAGCGGTTTACGTCGTACAAGCACCGCAGTACTGCCGCCAATCCAGTGTGACGGGGTTACTCAAAAGCTAGAAACACAAATGTTTCAGTGTGTAGATGTCTTATTATTTACTGTTTGTTTTTTTTAAACCTGATTCAGGTAGTGGATAAAATGTATCAACCTCATGGCCATATCTGTCAAATACGTGAGAAATTGCTGTATTGTACAGAATTTGACTCTACAATCTACATGTGCATCACACCAATTTCCCATGAATCAATAACAAAATGATGGCCTATCGAGCAATGTGCCATCAGGAGACGGAAAAATAACTCATCACGGAAAATGAGCCACAAATAATCAGAGAGCGTACGACGCAAGAAAACAAAATATATATATGTATATATTCCCAGGCACTCGTTCAAGTCTTGGAATTTGAGTTTGTCAGTATTCATTTGTGCTTCTTTCAGTGAACTGATTGACTCATGACTAGAAGGAGCTATATTTTTACCATTGGATGGTTCCAGACATCTACCTTAAAACGTCTGCCAGCAGTGTACGTCAATAATATGTACAAAAAGCATATTGACATCCAATATTTCATAGGGTTTCAAGTGAAAAGGCTGAATGACAGGACACAATCTGATCCAGACAGTTTATATGTGGCGGGAAACTTGTCACATCAAGTCCACGAGTGTGCCAATTCACCCTGTCCGTACTCAATGTATTGCGTCAATAGCGAGCTTACTTTCGTCTTGGTAACTACAAAGGATCCATGACAGATTTCTGAAAGTGATCATCCGGCGTGATAAGCAATTCATCAATCCATGTGTGAAGTGTTTGTTACAATCATGCTATCTGCAGTGGGTTTCATTCCGTCATGGGCTGAAAAAAAATGGGAATGATCGTGTTTTGTCACATTTGTTCGAGATTTTACAAGCTGAGGCACACATAGACCCGAGACGGTCAATTCGAATAAATTTATGGCAAATGTTCATGAGACTTTTCTGGTTCGAAACTAGATTCATGAAATTATCTGTCACAAGATGTTTCTGGTGCACCTCGCTTCAGTGACCTCATAAGGAAAACTCCCAACAGGACATGTATTTTCAATATGTTGTTGTGTATGTTCCTTTCCCAGGGGTGTTCCTGTGTGTAGGTTTTGACGCCCATGATATATACCTGCCAAATGGCCGACTGTCAGGTGCACAACGGAGACAACAGGTTTCTTATCGTCCTGAGGCGACGCAGAATCCACCATTCTGAACGTCTAGAATGAATTACACTAAAACGACAGTGTCAAATTTGATCTTTGATATAATTCAAACTAATCATTAAAGTAATTGACTATACGATTTCAACGAAAGGCATAATTATTTTAGAGAGAGACATATCAGATTAGCCCTGTTCATATCCATTCGTAATTAACGTTTGGTCTGGAAATATCATTGAAAATGTATGATATATTTAGATCCACGAAGTAACTACAGGTGTGTGAGATTCATAATTATTCATTATTATTCAAGATTCATGAATAGTAGTGTGCGCTACTATTAAACGATTAACACTGTGAGGTGTCTTTCTGGATGAACATCATTCCGTAAGCCTTGAGCGAGGATATTACGTCCGCGCTGGTATCTCAACCCGAAGGTAAAACCGCCCGTCGTATGATTTGAACACTAGTATGAATAGTCCAGTGACATTCACCCATTTTTTCATGATCTGCATATGAAAGTCCTAGTCACATGCACTTTCAGTTTTGAACAAAAATATTTGAAATAAACTAGGCATCACGTGTAAAGACTACTTGGAGGTGTGGTTTATATCATATGTTGATTATGGGTCTTGTACATTTATTTGAAATGTCGTAATTATCAGTACTATTCCACCTTTTCATAGTCTTATGACTGATAACCTTGACCAATCATATCATAAATCACACATAACATGACCAAAGAATTGGCGCGAATTTTGCATTCGAGACTAAGATTTCAAACAATGAACATCGACTTCTGAACCTGCACCTGAATATCAGGACTTACAATTCGTATTTACTTGGACAGCAACAGTCCAAGATACGTGTTGTTGTGCCACCAAATTAAACCCCAAGAAAACCTTGCGTTTGGGGCCAAATTCTCGAAATTAACTGAAAGTGATCTCTAGCATTCCACGGAGGAAAATAGTGCCTGGTTTTTGTTTGCCTTTTGGTTAACTGTCTGCAGTTGAATCCGATTCTTAAGTATTGAGAAAGCTGTTATAAAACACGAAACCAAGAATGTAATGATAAATATATCAGAGTAAACCTGTACTGGGAAGTTGGCGAAACTTAGCTTGTTTTGAATGTACGTCTCCATCTATTGCCACCAATGCAACTAGATTTTGATGAGGCCAATAACAAACGTTAAATACAACATTTTGCGATAGAAACAAAGCCCGACCAGTTAGCTTATCCGAAGACACACTGGCGTCATCTGGGGCAGACAGTGTGTGGAATATAGTTGTTCCTACTGTACACGTGATGGAATTAGCATACAACGGCCCAAAAATCAAAGAAACTAATTTTAAAAAACGTAACAAACTCCATGGAATAGATACATGACAAGTACATAGGTACCTAATCACCAGCCAAAAGGCTACTGAGTTTATGGTAGGCTCAGCGTGTGTGATGAATAACTCTCTCTTATCTTTTGTGCAAATATTGTAAGTAAATAAATGACATCCCCAACCTGCTGACACATGAATTATCAGCTGTTCCCTTGTCAATTGTGACGTCTGAACTGACACTCATTGTCACAGACAAATCAGCCCTGTGATACATCATTCCTGCTGCATAATCATGCATACGTATCAACAAACTGTCCGAATGAGGAGACGTGCGTGATAATTGACGGATGACACTGGTTCAAAGCAGCACCTACAGCACTACATTTGGAGATCTGGCCGAAGTACTATGTAATGTTGTGTTCGATATTTTACACAAGTGGGCAAGATAGTTGATTTCGTTTTATCCCAGTCAATACCCAACTGCAAAGCTAGGGAGATTCGACGTATCATTGACTCACGTTCGGTCCGGCTCCCAGCATCTTGGATTAATTTCACAAGTCTTGTTGATAAGGCCATGTTTTGTTTCCGTTTCTTCTCTTGTCAACCGGTGTGTGAAAATAGCAATCATTTTGAGAAGTACAACACGAATGTCTTGGTCGTTTCCAAATAAAAAGATATTTTCCCCGAACATCGAAAAGGATAGTGAATGGTTCCCATATTGCTGTTTTCCCCAGTGTTATTTATCAATAAAGTATTTAATAGCTTAGTAAATGGTAAAGTGTTACTTGTTTTGGCAGAGATACCGCCAGCTATCGGAAAACTATATATCGGTTTCGTGGAAACTCTATTCCTTCACCGAAAGTCCAAACTTTCGTTATCAAAACTTCCAATTCATCTAACTATAATGAGTGACTGGGTGAAAGGTTTCTTCGATCGATGTTAAGCACTAAATACTCCTACACCTGATACGTTGTACAGAAGGGACTGCCAACTGGCTATCTAGGTCATCTCTGTCAGATTTTCCTAGCGTGTTGTTACAACGTTATCTATTGCATCTTCTTTTGCTTTATGGTGGATATCTTCCCCGATACAATCCAAACGACCGAACATAAGACGTTATATGCCCTGGTTGCTGGTCATAAATCTATCTAGTGTGGGATATATAAATGGCTAGTTTTTTACCTGGAATGTCAAAGTCTCAGCCACTTATTGCCGCTAAGCAGACACCAAGAGGCTCAGATAATTGGATTATTGTGTCCGAAATTACTATCGACGTCTCGAATGGAAGCAACGACCTTGAAACAATGTTTATATAGACACAGATAAAACACTTCGATACAAAAACCTACACTAAGTGGAGGCTTTGTAGAGAAACAGGTGAATATAGGAGGTTGTTTTGATGCATCGACAGTGAAACATTTTACTATCTTTAAAGACGTGGTATGCTTATTAATATAGTCATGAATAGGCGTCGTCTTGCCAACTGATCTGGTGAAAAGAATTTATTACAAGCCTTAGGATTTGTACCGCCATTTAGCGGATTTGTGCGAGCAGTTACCCTGATCTCCATGAAGTCAGTAAGTAGAAAATTCCAATCCAAGGCTTTTCACAAATGGAAAATTAGCCCAATGGGCTAGAAAGGTTACCGGAGAAATATACAGAGTTAAGCCGAGAAAGTTGAAGGTCAAATTCAAGGTGACCACTGAAATCGCCATATCTCTAACCTTGAAAATGGGATCAAAGGTTAAATTCTAGATCACCAAACTATTCAGCATACATCATTTTCCTATATGTTAACTATGGACCCCTAAGCTGTAAATTTGATAATAAGCGAGATATAAGCCATTTTGTAATCTGACTTTGAAAATAAAATGACTGACCTTGAAATTTAGGTCAAGGTCAAATTCAATATCATTAAAATATTCAGAATATATCATTTCCTATATGTTCACAATTGATTCCTAAGCTGTAAAGTCGATAATAAGCGAGATATTAGCCATTTTGTCCTGTTGACCTTGAAAATGAGGTCAAAAGTCAAATTCAAGGTCACTAGAATATTCAGCATATATCATTTCCTATATGTTCACAATTGATTTCTAAGCTGTAAAGGCGCTAATCAGCAAGATATTGGCCATTTTGTCCTGTGACCTTGGAAATGAGTTCAAAGGTCAAATTCAAGGTCATGAGAATATTCAGCATATATCATTTCCTATATGTTCACAATTGATTCCTAAGCTGTAAAGTCGATAATCAGCGAGATATTAGCCATAATTCAAGGTCATGAGAATTTTCAGCATATATCATTTCCTATATGTTCACAATTGATTCCTAAGCTGTAAAGTCGCTAATAAGCAAGATATTGGCCGTTTTGTCCTGTGACCTTGAAAATGAGGTCAAAGGTCAAATTTAAGGTCACGAGAATTTTCAGCATATATCATTTCCTATATGTTCACAATCGATTCCTAAGCTGTAAAGTCGATAATAAACAAGATATTGGCCATTTTGTCCTGTGACCTTGAAAATGAGGTTAAAGCTCAAATTCAAGGCCACGAGAATATTCAGCATATATCATTTCCTATATGTACACAATTGATTCCTAAGCTGTAAAGACGATAATAAGCGAGATATTAGCAATTTTGTCCTGCGACCTTGGAAATGAGGTCAAAGGTCAAATTCAAGGTCACGAAAATATTCAGCATATATCATTTCCTATATGTACACAATTGATTCCTAAGCTGTAAAGTCGATAATAAGCGAGATATTAGCAATTTTGTGCTGCGACCTTGGAAATGAGGTCAAAGGTCAAATTCAAGGTCACGAAAATATTCAGCATATATCATTTCCTATATGTTCACAATTGATTCCTAAACTGTAAAGTCGATAATAAGCGAGATATTAGCCATTTTGTCATGTGACCTTGAAAATGAGGTCAAAGGTCAAATTCAAGGTCACGACAATATTCAGCATATATCATTTCCTATATGTCCACAATTGATTCCTAGTCTCTAATTTCAATATTAAGTGAGATATTAGGCTTTAATGTGTCCCATTATAAAGCATAGGAGAATTTAACATGGGAAAGTCCCATTTGGGCTGAGTTTGGGCCCAAAATGGCCCACTTCGAGCGATTCAAGCGCAACGAAATTTATACATGTCACAGGGGTACATATGAGGAGTGTTATGCATCAATAATAAAAAATGTTATTGAACAGATTTTGAGAAAATGGCCGCCAAAATCCAAAATTGACCGTTTTTCGACGAAAACGGCTGCCATTTTGAAAAAAATGCGAAAATCAAAAAACTAAAAAATACCTCCCTCTCGAAATATTTTTAGGCATTTTTGTGCAAAATTTCAGAAAAATTCGATCGTAAACTTTAAAGATAAAATTGTTGACGGACGACGGACGACGACGACGCCGGACGCATCGCCATGCCAATAGGTTACGGACCATAGGTCCGGTAACCTAATATAAATCTCCAAATAACGTGCATCTGGAAAGATTATATAGACACTGCCTAGTGCAATTTTGTCATTTTGAGGGGCATGGAGTGTAGGAAATGAAAAACAGTCTGAAGTGTTACAATATTAGGTTAAGTGTTATTGTGTAACAAACGTGTAAGATTCGTCCAGACAATCTATAGCGCCACCTGTGGCATTAACATGATTAGGGCATGGACGTTTGTTTCTGCCTTACATGTTAAAAAGTCGAGAAAATTGCAGTTTAATATAACAGCCGAAAGAAGATCTCAGAAATCTGAATAAAATTCAAGAATTTGGTCATATTCATCACCATCCAAGGATAATATTGTTGCAACTGGAACCCGAGGAAACATAAGAGTGTTTAACCAAATCTTCGATTTCGAATGGTTGCAGGGCTGAGATGCCGTGATGGGGTTAAAGCACAATGAGGTCATACTTTTCAAAACAAGTGATATGTTTAGATGACGTCCATTAAACACTTTGTTACACTACACGAAGTTATATCATGACAATTTTTAGCATAGCAGAACACGAACATAAATGTTGGTTTTAGTCGATTCATGGGGTAACAGGAACAATTAAAGTTGGAATCAACTTTAAAATCAGCCAAATTTAGCACTCTTGTTTGTCACGCAAACTTGAAAGTATATCTCGAGATCGGAAATATATGGGAAATATGCACAGTTCGACAACAGATACTTAGAAAATTGCCGTTAATCGTGCATGAAAACAGTGGATAGAGAATGATCGGCCTGCCTACATTGCCGGTTGCCACAGTATCTAGGCAAATACCAATGACGTCATGAGACTGTGTGTAGAACTCGTCCGCAAGCCGGGTCGCTTTGAGGAAAAATTGATGCGAGATTGACTGGCCCGAATTTGAACCTTGATTTAGCAACTCAATTTAGGCACGTAATACACATTTTCAGACCCAAATTTGTGCGATATCTCATTCTAAAGACAAAATAAAGCTACCGCAGAATGAATAAATTCTGTCAATTCTAAAAGTGATTATAGCTTTAATATGCTGCGATTTTTGCTCTAGTTACAACCCATACGGGATTCATGTGAGTTCCATGCATATTAATTTTGTTCACACATACAGTACCGGAAGAATCTACACATGAGCAGCAGAACACTGGAGTGGTTGGTAAATTTTAGTTCCCTTATCAATCGATGTTCGTGTAAACCCATATCATCATTTTTAATCGGACAAACTCCCATCCATCTATCGTCTTAATTAACCAGATACTTCACAGATAATATTATCATGTACACGTCTCATTTGTAGAATATATTCTGTATTACTACTGTTGAAATAAAGATTAGTTTTGTTAAACCAAATACATGTACTGACAGACGCCACTTTATGTTTACAAAATGACAATATACATCGGTGTGGGAGTTTCGTGTGCACTATTATTATTATTATTATTATTATTATTATTATTCAAACAAAATACAAAGAAACAACCAACTCCTCTATTGAATGACAGAAGTGTGGAATTTCGGCCCTCCTGATATAAACTAGTGATGCAATTTGTTCCACGCTCCCTCATTGTCTCCCCTGCGGGGAGACTACTTAAACGCTCTCTGAGATTCCCATGGGGGAAATACTCTTCGACTGGGGAAAAAACCTGGTTTCGAAGAGAAAATACTTCGAGCGTGTGTTCTACAGCGCTCGACGTGAATAATTCAGTTAATTAATATAATATAATATATTTTCGTCGAATGGTGCAATTTTTTCGTCACTATCGCCAATTTACGTGAACATTAGCATCTCGGCTGGATTTGAGAATAAATACATAACTACGGTGTGCATTCAGTCAACCGTGTATCACTTTTGTCTCTACCGTCGAATCATCGCTCACTTCTCACGCTTATTCTTAATGTGAGTGCCAAATATTCCTTGTTTTGGAGCAGTAAAACTAGCACATTTGTTATGTTCCATTTTCTGACTGTATCTTCACTTCGAACAATCATACGCATTTATTTTTCGCTGTCCCACACCCAGCTAATTTTTCGCTCGCAAAGTGCGGAAGATTGATTACCGTGGTATTTATCGTTGGCACTGTGTAAAAGTCGGAATGGGTTCCGAGTTCAACACCACCGCCTTCAACATTGATATCTCAGTGCTGATAAATATTCCGACGGTACTCAAATTTATTGGACACTTCTCATATGACATATATTGTCGCATATTTGTACACTATTGACCAAAAGCAACTTTACGAATATATTGAATTTTGGGCCAAACAGAAAACGGTGCTGAACACCTTGCTATTTTTTAATGAGCGTACTCGATCAGGGACTCGATTTTTTTTTGGGCGTACTCGATCAGTGTTCATACGAGCTATAATTGGTTTCACATCGGTATATTCCTCCGGCATGGACATCGTATAAACATTATTATTATCGTAGGCCTTTATTCCCGGCCCCTCAGGGCCGGGTATATGTGATTGTCGTTGACCTCACCCAATGTATCTCCTGTCTTCCGACTTCTCCGGACGACTCTCTTAGATTCAGCATACACTGGTGTGGGTTTCGCAAATTTGCGATAAAACCCGGTACATCTCGTTAAACTGATTGAAAAACACTGCTGATATAAATGTATTAATAACTGTAATTGCATGACAATGGAAAGCGCTGTTTTGAATTAGTTTGCGGCTGGTATGCGCAAGTGCAATTACCGAATCTCCTACCAGTTATCTTGGAACTCGCATAAGTCTGACCTGTTTAATTACTATAATTACCTATATTACTACGCCAACACGTAACCGCTAGAAATATGTTGTATTGCAGGGATGGACAGTGATAGTTAGTTGTAATCTTTTCAGAAAATAATTTGAAATTCTCTTTCCGAATTGTTTTCATTGTATCAGGCCTATTAGGTTTGATTACTTTGTCGATGATGAGCTTTGGCTATAGCATAACCATGATAACGAAACTGAAGCATGAAAATTGCTTTACAAGCGCGACCGCATTAAATAGCCAAGACCGCCGTGACGAAGCCGAGTTTTTAGCGTACACCAGTCATTGAAATAATTTGCTAATAAAGGCATAATTTTCCTATTTTATATGAACCCTATTACATAATTTTGTATATATGCCCAGGGGCCTAGTGTGCAGGAACTACACATCCATTTATTGTAATAGGCCTAAACGTATTCATCAAATCCTGCCACTTATATATAAATATTTAAAGGGAGTGGAAATTCGTATTTGTGCATCATCCATGATAGGCTGTTATGCCCTATCGATAATTTTCTTGTATATCGACGGGAAGGGGTTAGACCTGACCAGATTGCGGAAAGTGTTAAGAAGATTATAAAGGCGCTTTGTGTGTACCTATAGAGATGTTTGGAGGATATTGGTAATCCGGGATTTTAAACAAGAAGGTTCTGAGTTCTGGGCGACATATGGAACTGGAATTCAGTGGGATGATTTTAACAGAGCTGCCGACGGCTAGCGATCTGGCGATCTGACAAGGATAGGTACATCTAAATAGAATTGGGGGAGATAAATTGTCTGAGGATGTACACAATTTCCTGTATCATTTACTTTGATGTCACTGATTGTCTGACTATCTATATGAACGGTATAAATATTGGTGTGACTTATTCCAAGTTTTATGGGACATCTTTTTACAATGTGAACTCGACATTCAGTATTGTGAGTCCATGGAAAACATGTACATATAAAAGGGCCGGGTTTTCTGCCATGTTTTTCTAAAATCATGGCGTTATACTTGTAATATATATGCGCACGGAATTAAATTGAAAACAGTGCTAGAAATGATCGCGCTTTTGACTTCTGTCATCCGGGGAGATCTGGTGCTTTGCACCAGGTATGATTCTTGTTATCATTTGAACATTGTAAAAGAACAATGCTATATGTAATTGAATGGACAGGTTTGTGGGTGACCATGTGAAGTGACAGTTTACTCACACTTATTTGTGTAAATACTGTCCGAAAAATTACCAAACTCGGCGATCTCGCTCAGTGAAGCTGCCGAATTATACCACTCGCGATGTGGCATACAGACGATTTAAACCAACAGTCCCATTACAGTGCTGTAGAACATTTAAATAATTTTCATACCACTCCTTCATTGTTTTGCACATAATACAACATCACAAATAGCACACACCTATCACAACATATTATCATCAAGTATTTCAGTCAATATAAAACCACCTCTGATCATTCCGAAGGAGCGTGTGATGTTGCAATTCATCATAAATCAAGTGGCCAGCATCCATAATTGGGTATTTAAATACTCTAACATCCGCACTGGGGTGAACAAATTATTCACAGTTTGCGATAATGCAAGCATTGCCTTAATTGACATCAATATCGCTTGTCTATATTTTTAAGATTCATCTTCGGTCCACTTTGTATTTGTTCTCGAAGTATTTTAATTTATTATTGGATGTCACTGAAATTTCCAGACGCATGCAGTTTTCTTATCACCACATGGAAACAATTCCATTGGACAACTTGGAATATCATGTTTGAAAATTTTGGTATTCGTGGATTTTAAGTGCAATTTAAGTTCAATTAATAACCCAATGGTAAACACTCGGTGGATCATAAATTTGTAAGTTCAATTCGAGCAATCAAAAGTAGTTCTGGAATTATTGCAAAAAGACAATTTTGCTAAACTTTGAAACGAATTAAGCCTTTGAAGCATATTGTTGTTGTCTTTATAACAATTGAAAAAATATCTTGCGGGTTAAAAAAAGGTGTTGAGCCCTAAGAGAAATGTAGTTTTAGCCAAAATCAAATTTCTTTGTTTTCACTAAAACTGCTGTTTGACCTTACAAGGTTATTGAAGGTCAAATTCAAGGTCACCACTGAAATCATCATATATGATTTTCCATTTGAATGTGCCATTATTCAAGATATGTCTTGAAGTTTATATGAGCGTACTCCACACAGCTCTCATTATGAAGGGATAAGTGGGTGAAATTTTAAAACTCAACACAAATTTGACGAATAATTCTCTTGCTGGGAATGGCTCAAAACAAATAGTGACATGGATACATATGAGGATTCTTGTGCACAAATCTACTGGATCTAATTTAGGTTATTACTTTATACGTTATGCCACAGATCGACTTCTTATGCGTGTCACTAATTTGAAAGCACATGGTATGTGATATATAATACATGCTATACAAGAGACTGAATCATGACACTATATTACCAAGGTAAATATATGATAGGTCACAGACAGCAAACAAAATTATTTTGGCCATCATTAATTTCAACCAATTCTTTTATAGTAAGGGATTATGTACATGTGTCACTTATATCAACGAGAATGGGATGTGAGAGTAAGTATCAATCTGTTACCACAAATACACTCAGATTTTGATGGTGACACTAACAAACGTAAAATGCAACATTTTGCAATAGAAACAAAGCCCGACCAAATAGTTATTCCAAAGACACACTGGCGTCATCAGGGGCAGACAGTGTGTTAAATGTAGTTGTTTCTACTGTACACCTGATGGAATTAGTATACAACTGCCCAACAATCTTTGAAAATCATTTAGAAATCCGAAAAAAAAAATCCGGTGACAAACTTACACGAGTTGCCATTATGTTATGTCATGTATCATCAACAGCACTGTACACTGTCGAAAAATTCCAATCATGCAAACTAATCCATCTAATGTGATTATGAGTCTGATGTGAGAATTATATCATGACAGAATTCTACGGGATATCTGTCTAAACTCTTGACAGCTCTGGACATATCGAGTGTCAGGTCAATGGCAAGTGAAACGCTGGTGAATTGCCAATGTATTGAATATTTCATGGCATACCTTTTCATGTGACATTCCACGAATGCTATTCGTTCTATGATAGCACTCTCTGTCGAATGGAACGTCTATGTATCATCTTCGATTGCTTTGACCCGGGGTTGAAAAGATCCTCGGAAAATTTGAAGCTTCGTCAATCACTAGTGAGCCAGATATATTATTTAGGGGAAATATTGTTTCATATGTATGAATACTTCTCAAAATAACCTTTTCTGTTTTTTTAGAATTCATTTAGTCGCCATTTTTAGCATATTGTGCATGCTAGCAGGAGATCTTCGCATATACAGAGATTGGAAATGTCCTCCAAAACCATTTAGTCAATATGGGAGTCCACTATTTGAGATTATTTGTCAGAGACTAATATACATTCCGAAGTACTACTAGCTAATTCGTAGAACTACACGAGTGTGTAAATGAGTAAACTAAGTATGTGTCATTCATACGATTGGCGGTCATTTAAATATTATAAAAATATACCTTCTATACTGTCCATGTGTTCGGTATCCACCATAAAACGACATGGATAATCATTCAATGTTTAGCAAGGCCCATTTCATTTACCTACGTCATGAAGATTTTGCTTAATTGTTGCAATCAGTCGAAGTGTATATTCACTGTATTTTTTAATCAATTGCACACTTTTAAATTTCATTTACTCAACATGTTCCATCCGAGAGCAATAAAGGACACGCTGGCATTTAAATTTCACCCCAATGTCGCACACCTAACCCTCATAGCTTGAGTATAACTCTACGACGAACAAAAATCTATAGAAGTCTATCTGTGAGGAATAAATCAACCGAAAAAATATTTCTGTATATCACATATTCAGTACAGATACATTGATTGTGTAGATCAATGTCGGATGCATACGTTGATATGGTAACATCTTTTCACTTTTTGTCTTTCTGGCCGTAATTACATGAATATAGGCAAATACTCCAGATCTATATAACAGAATACATCATTCAAGAGGTTAACATCGTACCTGTACGTGTGTCTCTGGCGCAAACACCGAAATCTGGTTTAGACAGCCATTCCGTTAACACCTTTCAATGGAATATGTCATTTCCTTTGGATGTTAGACGATGAGTAGCCACATCAAACAAATGACAGATTTGTTTTCTGAAAAGTGATCCATAATAAAAAAAATATATACATGTATCTCGGATGGACAGTCCCTAATTAGCCACATCAAACAAATGACAAATTTGTCTTCTGAAACGTGATCCATAATAAAAAAAAATATACATGTACCTCGGAAGGACAGTCTCGAATTCCGGCATACCCCCCCCCCCTCCCCCTCATATAGATCAGTATTTGGGAGAGCATACACTCTGCTTCAAGCACAAGAAGACACCCGCTCTCTAGTGTCAGATGAAATAAAGCGTGCAAGACTGATTCTTTTTTACTAGACGCTTTTTACATCAACTGGGGAACATGTTTTCCAGGTCTCTTAGTTCAAGTACATTGTCATGTCGAGTTTGCCCCCGGTAGACCCACGTAAATGTCCCATTTCATTTGCTCCAAGTGGTGTTCTGTTTGGATGAGCACAATGTTACTGATGTTGCAACAAGTGCTAGTCAAGACTGAGACTAGCACTTAGTGATCACCGATTGTCATGATGATTCTATATCCTGACAGAGCCACGGTCCAGGTCGACCCAACCAGACTTTTTGACTACTGGCATCTACGAGTGGCCTTCAAGAAAAGTGGAACAACGAATACAGAATGAACAGACTCATAATTAGCAGCAGTGTATTATTATTTCACTGCCCATTTTGAGCCTTTTTATGATTACACGTGGTTTTCTGAGGTGTGTGAATTTACTTTTCTATGATAGATGTAGGTTTTGAGTCTCATGTTGTATACCTCCCAAACTGCCGACTGTCAAATTCACATTCAAGGCATCAGTTTTCTTATCGTCGTCATGCGATGTAGATCCCACTTTTAAACTCTAAATGTTTCAGACTAATCGCTGGATTAATTGAATTACCATTTCATCTCGTAATCAGCTTTAGGTCTTGACAAATTGATGGAATCTATGTCATATTTAAATCTATGGAGTCATCACACGTATATCACCAGAGATCAATAAATCATTTGATAGAGGCATTAGAGATATGCTGGAATACGGTGCATTTCAAATCAGATTGAAGAGTCTTGTCTGGAAATTAAAACAAAAGTGGTATGTGGTTGTGGAATTCATTATGCTTTGCGCATTGGTTGCAGTTTGCTCATTTATGATACAATGACATGTTATAGATAGAGCTTATTGTAAGTATGGTCATGTCAGGACCCCAAACATTACTTATGTTTTAATGACTTCCGTCAAGCGTCCTTTGACCGTTGATGTACTATTATATCATTTGGTAAATAAAATATGTCCCTGAACAGCAATATCAATATATCGCTAGCCGTACAAATAGACGTGGAATCAATACCCAGTATTAAGTATTCCGAGCAAACAAAACAAGGTCCGTTATCCAATCTCATAGTCCGGGGACAGAAAGTCATATCAGGCATACGAAGTGACAGAAAACAAAAATGACAGGGAAACTCATGAACCCCCCAAAATGGCCATTAGGAGGTGAAATCAGGTGTTCCGGAAAGAGTGAGCATTTCCTGCCCCACTAGTGGCACCCGTCATGAATTCCCCAAAATTAACATGAAAATAGATCTAGTTGCATGGCAGACATGGATTTGGTGTATTTATCAACCAGATCATGATGACGTCCATAGAATTTCTTAAACGCAGCTATAAGTCTTGGTATAACATATCCTTGTCGCAGCAGTATACAAAGCTATATAAAGGAAACCCGTCACTTCGAGATGGTCTGATTAGGAATCATTTCCTGCAGCCCTTGGGTGGGCAGCACAAACGCAGCTGCCAGTGTTATGTTCCTAGTCACAGATATATCACAGTTAACACTATTTAAAATTAGTTATTATTGTTAATATTATTATTATTATTCGACTGATGTCCTGCCTATTAAATAAACTACAATTTTGGTTCATGAATTTGTAAATACAGAATGTTTTACCCGATGAGAAAGTACTAATCAGCTGTCTAGGTTTTATCAGTGTCGCAGTAACAGTTGTACTTTCAGCTGTCGATGGTGGAGGTGAAATTATGATGACCATGAAATGGTTTTGTCTATTCGATGCACTAACTTCTCCCTTTCAGCGGAAATTTGCTGTACATGCATGTTCTGTTGATCGATACAAATAAATATTGTTTATAGAATCAAACGTGTACCTGGTAATATGATATGATAGCCCATTCTTAGCAAATGTACACTGTTTATGAACCGATATGACAGAATGTCATCGGTCAACGTTGAGAAGCAAATACTTCTCACAATACCTGCTGCATTATATATAAGAGAAAACTAACAACCTGAAATCTAGGTCATCGCTGTCAGATTTTCCTAGCGTGTTGTTACAACATATCTATTGCATCTCCTTTGCTTTATGGTGGACATATTCCCCCGATACAATCCAAACGACTGAACATAAGACGTTATGTGCCACGTTGTTGGTCATGAATCTGTCCAGTGTGGGATATATAAATGGCCAGTTTGTTACTTGGAATGCCGAAGTCTCAGCCACTCATTAGAGCTAAGCAGGCACGAATAGGCTCGGATAATTGGATTATCGTGTCCCATACTGTCCGGGATTAAGTGCTATGGACTGCCTGGAAGGGAAGCACTGACCCTGACACAATGTTTATATATACACTGATAAACTACTTCGATACATAAACCCATAGATCTTTTGCTGGTAAAACTTAATTGAAGGTGATTCGATTGATCTACTGATAGTGAAAGTGTGTAGTATATTCTTGGTAACAGATCTGGTGAATGAGAATTTACCACAAGGATTTGTACCACCATTTAGCGGATTTGTTAGGGCAGTTACCCTGACCGCCATGAAGTCAGTGGGTAGAAAATTTAAATCTAGGGCATCTCATAAATAATGTATGAAATCTCCAAGTTAAGTAATACTGGATAACACTGCCTTGAGCAATTTTCTGTGGGAGATGTGGTGTGTATGAATGAAGAGCTACACAGAAGAACAGGTTGCTGGTTCGAGTCGTGGCAGTGGCGCTGTTGTGTTGACTGTCTAACACCCTTGGGCAAGGTGTGCATCACAACATGTCTCAGTAGGTACACTCAGTCGTACAAATGAGTACCCGTTTGGCAGTGTTTGCCAATGTACCTGTGACCCAGTCAGGCTGCGTTACTGACTGCAACATATAGCCGATTGTCTATGGACGGTGGTCGGCAAGTGGTTTCAGGCCATAGAATTGGGCGTAATAATTGTAAAACAACTTTGAGGATTTGGTCAAATTCACAAATCTTCCACCAGGAATATAATTTTACAATTCAGAACCAAGGGACAATTCAGATGTCTAACAAGAATCATACCTGGTGCAAAGCACCAGATCTCCCCAGAAGAAAGATGTCAATTGCGCATTCATTTCTAGCACTGTTTTCAATTTAATTCCGTGCGCATATTATATAGACCTATATACGATGTCCATGCAGGACGATTACCGATAGGTGAAAGCAATTGGTACCGTATAGTTAATACTGATGAATAGTAGTCCCTGATCGAGTACGCCCATCAAAAATTAGCAAGGTGTTCATAAAATCCAGCACCGTTTTCTATTTGGCTCGAAATTCAACATAATCGTAAAGTTGTTTTTGGTCGATAGTGTACAAATAGGCGACAATATATATGCTATATGAGAAGTGTCTACTAAATTTGAGTACCGTCGGATTAGTTATAAGCACCAAATTTCAATGTTGGAGGCGGTGGCGTTGAACTCGGAACCCTTTCCGACCTTTACACATTGCCAACGATTAATATGCATACCACGGTTCTCAATCTTCCCACTCGAAAAAAAAAAGCTCGTTATGGAACAGCGAAAACTAAATGCGTTCGATTACTAAAGGTAAAGATGCAGTCAGAAAATAGAACATAACAAACGTGCTAATTTTACTGCTCCAAAACAAGGAAAATTAGGCACTGACATAAAGCATAAGCGTGAGAAGTGAGCGATGGCTCGACAGTAGGGACAAAAGTGATACCCGGTTGACTGAATGCACACCGTAGTTACGTATTTATTCCCAAATCCAGCCGAGACGCTAATGTTTACGTAAATCGGCGATAGGGACGAAAAAATTGCTCCCTTCGGCGAAAATATTCATTAGATTATATTAATTAACTGAATTATTTACGTCGAGCTCTGTAGAACAGACGTTCAAAGTATTTTCTCTTCGGAACCAGTTTTTCCCCCCAGTCGAAGAGTATTTCCCCGATGGGAATCTCAGAGAGCGTTTAAGAAGTCTCCCCAACAAAGATTAGACATGCCTAATAATATCTCATCAATAATCATATCATATTTGTAATTGTTTCGTAAATAATACAACATCACAAATAACACAAATATTTATTATTTCAGAAATTTATAAACCCACATCTGATAAGTCTGAAGCAGCAATATGTGATATCGGCTTTCGTTATGAATCAAGTGGCTAGCATCCATATTTGGTGATATAATGTAGTACTGATAAATCCTCTAACATAGCCCTGTGGTGAACACATTAGTGACAATTTGCGAAAATGTGAAATATCTTAATGGACATAATTATCGGTTCCTATCTTTTCAAAGATTCATGTGTGGTCCGATTGGAATATAGTTGAACAACTGTCTAGAATCTCTAACGGAAAGCGGTTTTCTTGTGCAAAATGTGAACAATTTCATTGCACATGTGCAATTTTTTCTCGAAATTTATGCTTCCAATGAGATCCTGTTTTCCTGATCCATTGATAGATACTCGATATATCGAAAAATGCAGAAACTAATCTCGCCAGTTGAGTTTGAAAAATATTATGTTGTTATGAAGTTATTACAAGAAAAGTGATTAGACAAATCAATGTTAATATGGTTTTGCTATCATGGTACACTCTGGACCTATCAAAGCCACACAGGACATGGAGTTATTGCATGGAAAGTGATTAGCTAAATCTTGTCTAAAAGCTGTTTTTGCTGTCATAATATTATAGTTATTCTGGAGCCAGCAAAGCCACACAATACTTTCACCATGCGCCAACAAAACTGAGGAGAGTACGACACGAGATTTACTATTGTTGTTTCCTGCAAATCGATTGGCATCATTAAAATACACAGAACATCTGCATCTTCATGCAGAAACTAACTCCGACATTACGTTGTGGACTTAAATGCATACGAAAAAATCCATTCGTTGGATAATGTCGCTAAATAAAAAGCACATGCGATATAATATGTATTGCCTTTTTGGCGAAGAAACTAAATTATATACATGTAGGTACAGTATCATTGTGAAAATATGATAGGCTACACTCAGCAAACATTTTTTTTTGCCAAACATGAATACCAACCAATCCTTTTATCTGTACACGATCATGTACATATGTCACTCATCAACCAAAGGAATGCGAGAGTAGTTTCGAGCGGCGAGCTTGGACAAGTTGCCAGTTTGTCATATATGTACCATCAACACCGCTGACCAACGTCGGAAAATCCCGATCATGAATACTAATCCATCTATTGGGGTTATGTGCTCCTGCTCTGACAATTATATCAAGAGAGAATTTTATGGTCTATCTGTCTGAATCCCTGACAGCTCTGACTATCAAGTGCCGGATCGTTGGCAAGAGGAACGTTCATTTGCCAATGATGTGAATATCTCAGGATATATATTTCCATGTGATATTACATGAATAGTATTCGATACATATTCATGATATCAGCAATTCTTGCAGAACGCAGTTTGTTCCTTTCATTTTTGACGTAATATTGTGAACTCGACAACTTTTTGGGGGCATTGAGTAAAGGTCAGATTTGCCTAGAGGTTGAAGAGCTCATGATTTGAGGCTTCAAACAATAGTAAACCAAATGTCAAGATCTTCATGGGTATGGATCTCCATGGGCTATCTCCATGGGTATGGATCTCCATGGGCTAAAGTAGATTTTGAGGAATGAGATATTTCGATTGATCGTTCATTATGTACGAATACTTTCGAGAAGTAGCTGTTTCATTAGTTTCTGTTTTCTTAAAAACACTTCATATATTTCGTCCAAATTTGCTGAATCCAGGTCACCCAAACGATTAACATGGTTAAAAACAGATAAATATCCATACTTTCAGTCTCATTCGTCGTAAACTCACGAAGTGAATATTGCAGATAAACTCCAGGCCTATTCTACATGACTTTCATCTTGGCCCTTTGAACATATGTATAAAACATTTCGTTGAGGTCACCTCGTCTGATTTCAATTTGCTGCTTTGATACGATAAATTTGGGTACAATAAATGGTGACATTTTCTAGTTTTATATCGTTTGATATCTCACGCAAAACAACGAGAATGATGAGTCAATAATTTTGGTTTTAGTATCTTTCAACAAGAAAAACACTGGACATTCCCTGGTATGTTTATTTAGGTCATCGACACTGTTGTCGAGACATACGTTCGGTGAACGCTTGAATAGTTAAAGCGGCTCTTTCACTTCGTTCCACTTCCCAGAATATTTTTTGGGCCTATGCATATTCTGTCTTATTAGTCTAATATCAACTAATAGAAATGTCGGTTGCAAAATAACGACAATAGAACAACATACAAGGGTCTTGTAAGCTAAAATATCGAGGGATTTCCTCGGTCACTTGTCGGTTCACTCGATGGCCTAGCATGCGGCCATGCGTGATATTTGCATATTTATGAGCTTGGTGAGTGTTGATGCCTCACATACGGTGGCCATTCGTTTCCCGTTGTTGTTGGTTCTAAAGAAACGAATTCCGCGCATGTTCAACAATGCCATAAAAAATATATATATGAACATATATTTGAACATATATATATGACTTTCATCTTGGCCCTTTGAACATATATATAAAACTATTCGTTGAGGTCACCTCGTCTGATTTCAATTTGCTGCTTTGATACGATAAATTTGGGTACAATAAATGGTGACATTTTCTAGTTTCATACCTTTTGATATCTCACGCCAAACAACAAGAATGATGAGTCAATAATTTTGGTTTTAGTATCTTTCAACAAGAAAAACCCTGGACATTCCCTGGTACGTTTATCTACGTCATCGACACTGTTGTCGAGACATACGTTCGGTGAACGCTTGAATAGTTGAAGCGGCTCTTTCGCTTCCTTCCACTTCCCAGAATATTTTTTGGGCCTATGCATATTTTGTCTAATTAGTCTAATATCAACTAATAGACATGTCAGTTGCAAAATAGCGACAATAGAACAACATACAAGGGTCTTGTAAGCTAAAATATCGAGGGATTTCCTCGGTCACTTGTCGGTTCACTCGATGGCCTAGCATGCGGCCATGCGTGATATTTGCATATTTATGAGCTTGGTGAGTGTTGATGCCTCACATACGGTGGCCATTCGTTTCCCGTTGTTGCTGGTTCTAAAGAAACGAATTCCGCGCATGTTCAACAATGCCATAAAAAATTCAATATTCCGGGAAAATGGTGTTGTATACCAATATTCTATGTATCTATGAATTATCGCGATTTTCCAGGATCACATTGGAACGTAGGCGCATCCAGTGTGTTTATTATTATGATAACACGGACCCTAAACATGCTAACCGTACTAATGTGATTTTTCACCAGCAACAATGCGGAACGGATGGCCTCCGTGGTTGAACGTGTGACGTGTCAGGGATTCCTCTCTCAAAAACCTGATTCCAATGTAAACATAAACAAAACTTGCGCGCATGTCAATCTTGATGTAAACACCACTTTCAGCCGTCTGTTTCGGCCATGCGTATGCGATTTTGGGAATCATACTCTATTTTTTGATATAATTTTTTCAACTGAGCTGGTTTTTCAATTCGAACAAATATTAATAACTATGTGCAAATGCCGCTTTAAACAGGTTTCAGATCCATTCATACATAATAATTACCGGAGCAAGCTGGTGATTTTATTTCCCTCTAATAACTTCATAGCGTGATCATAACGCTATGATGAGCACGAATCTTCAGGACATAATCTTTAAGGAATGAATCCTTTTTTACCGAACACCAAGCCAACCCTCGAAATTATTTCCGCATAGTGCGGATAACACGTATACGTAATTCATGAGGTTAACGTGATACAAGCGCCCGTAGTTTCATTGTTCGGTGAGTGAGTTTAAAGTATATTCAAATGGAAACAATAACTAGTTTTGTTCTGGATAGCTATGAGCCTGATTACTACATAAAAAGATGGACATCATATAAGCTTATATATCTATATATAAGCTTATGTATATCATATATAAGCTTATTGTAAGATACAAGATGTCTATAAGTCATAAACCAACTGAAAATATTTGTGTCGAAGTTTCAGGTGACAATACAAGCTGTGGCATTAACATGGAGCACCCAGGTAGATATCAATTCAGGAAAACTGCAGCAAATCTGCTGTGTCCAATGCTATAGGGTGTCATTGAGAACTGGATACCTATTCAGATACACCCGGTAAATGGAGGCCTAATGTAATGATGTAATGATTGTAATGGAACCGTCGGCAGCACAGTTCGAGTTAACTTGGGATATCAAGACAACGCAGACACTGGACAGTCCCCAGATTACAGGGAAAATGGGAACAGCGTTTGGGTGGTGGGGTCTCGGGTCAAGCCACCAGTAGTGGGTAAGTGCAGCCATTAAAATATCGATTTCCTTGCTCATAGAACAAAGCCCAAAACAGTAAAATTATTTTAGTTCTGGTTCTTATTTGGGTAAGTACAGTGCAGTCAATATATTTTTAGACTACATGCTCCAAAACTGTGGTAAGAACGCAAAACTCAAAACATCACATCTGGTAGGATCTGGGACAACCGTATTAGGTGATGTCAGTGGGTACATGGTTGGACGGCTGATCGATGGCAACATGTGATTTTCTCAGACGAATCACCCTCCACACTGATCACGTGTCACATGGCATGAAAAAAAAACAATACGATAGATACTGCAGTGTGCCACCAATAACTCTTTCGGATCGAAGAATGGAATCATGTTTTGGGGCTGTATTAAGTACTATGGAGTTGGCGAGCTTTGCGAGATCTACATCACACGCCTTGAACAAAACCTTTTGCAATATGTAGAAAAGATCTTGGGTACCAACATCAATACTTCGTCTCACAAGCACAGAAGACTCAGTTTGATTATTTGGCGTATCGTCAAACTATAATTTACCAAACACATACGAGTTACAAACAATTGAATTAGATAACTTTTTCGTCCCAATATATATGCGAAAAAAATCCAAATTTTGAAATGATATTCAATTTCATACCTCCGTGACCTCATTGAACGTTTTGCAGGTGAACATGTCCACCTGCCTTGCAGACAGCCACTGACCAGTTCCACACAGAACCCAGGGGCCTAGTGCACCAATCCGTCGGTGAAGCGTCGGAGACAACGTCCATCGTAAAAACACCAACGTCCGTCGTGAATTCTGCGTCGGTGTGAAAGTTGGTGTGCACCAAGCTGTTGGTCGTTGAAAACTAACGTCCACTGGACGTAAAATCTGCGACTCCTACTGAGCAGTCGTAGATGGGTCGTGCAGCTTTTGAAATCGTGTACCGCACAATATAAGTGGAGTAAAATATTTCTCATCTGTGCGATATGTTCAAATAACACTCTGATAGCGTTGGGAGAGAGCTGTTATCAAAATTGTAATGATTGCAGAGTATCAGTATATTTATGCTACCAATTATGAAACTGTACTAAATCATTCGTTTTGAATTTACTGTAAATAGCCATATTTTGTTTTCCAAATACTTAGATATATTTATACACTGAACCAATGTACAGATTGTATTGTGATAAGGAACGATAACACTTCTCATTATGTACCAAAAGGCATGTAATGGTTGATCCTTTGCAATTATATGCATCATGTGTTAACCAATGCTAAAGTTCAAAACATGTGTGAGATATTGGAATCGCACAGGGTAAAATATACATTCATTGTCAACAGATTTATTTTACGCTTCAATAGGTTTATGTTTGCAGCTGCAGTGCATACCAGAGTGGTTACAGTGAATGTTTGTAAAATTTATTGTCCACACAATAGCTTTCCAGAATCATACTGTATGTGTATTTCCAACATCAGCCATCCATATAAAATGCATTTAACAGTTAAAACTGATAATCTTGACAATTAAAAGTTCAAACAAGTATGCACCGATCCGTCGGTAGGCGGGCCGACGCGTCGTACCAACGACCAATTTGCGACATCTTGGTGCACGCCGCACGGGCGGTGATTTCACGACGGACGTTTCTACGACGGACGTAGGTTCCACCGACACTCCACCGACGCTTGTTTTACGACGGTTTGGTGCACTAGGCCCCAGCAGCGGATTGAGCAAATCTAACAAAGATCACTCTATGTGAGGGTTTGGACGGTCTGGCATTCTCTCTCTGTCCAAAGATTTTGGCGAACTCACAGTTGTTTCCTTTTTTATTGGGGACTGCGTATTGGGGACTGCGGTCTGAAGTTGTTCCCCGTAATTCCAAAATGAAGGCTTGTAATCCGATCGAATCTAATGATCCGAGAGACACGACACAAGGATCTCCTTGGCACGTGCCCTTGACCTTGATGGTTGTCGATCTCAAGTATGGTTTGAGGCTCTTGTGTATAGATCTACATCGGTAGTGAGGAAAACACACAAGTGCAAAATCCACATAAACACCCATAATTGCGATAAATGTATATGTTCTAGAAGTGGGTTGCAATTTTGTGGTTGTAGATGAATAAGTGAAAGATGATTCAGTGTTGGTTACTAAATTCAACAATAGTCAAAAATCAAAATGACGAATGTTATACCGAATATATATGGAGCTTGATTAGGTTGGCCCGAGATAAATTTTCTCTAAGTTTGAGTTCATCATCTGAATACACAATACGGTCACACTTGATTTTTTCCAACATGAGGTTCGTTTAAGATTTCTGATTTGCTTAATCGGTTGTGTGGCTGTTATAATACTAACTCCATCAGACGTACACTCGAAACAAATATAGTTTCTACACACAGTCTGCCCTCGATAACGGCATTGTGTCTTTGGATATGAATATTCGATCAGGCTTGGTTATTATTCTAAAAATAGTATATGTTTCATTTAACGTGTGTTTATTATCGTCGTTCGAATCTTGTGGTATTGGTGGTGGCATGTTGATACATCATTTCTACTATAGTAGAAATAAAATCCATACTACAATACCTTCCAAGTATGAAATTTAGTTTTTGTACGAAAATGTACATTTTTGTACATGTACAAAAATGTACATGTACATGTACAAAAATTTACATGTACATGTACAAAAATTTACATGTACAAAATTATGTATGTACATGTATGTATGTACATACATACTTTTCTATGTATGTGTGCATATGCAATACTATATATTTAAGCGTTTTAACATAGAAAAATGTATGTGTGCATATATAGACTATGTCACATTTGATTATACCGAACATTTATAAGACTGGCACTGGTGCCAATGCCACTCATTATCCAGGCAGATCCCCAGCCATTGATCATCCAAGTATCAAGGACGCATTCACACAAACGACTCTCGCCTGTGATGTGCGCTCAGGCAGCAATATTACACACCTCAGTTGTCAAATTCTCTTCCTCCAGTACACCGATATTAACTGAGATCATAACGTTCAACGAACAGCCTGCGAAACACATTTTACTTCACCAACGTCGTCAATATTATTTGAGAATACATATGTACACAGGTCGATGTATACATCCATCCATTGAACAAATACAGTTATGCCATTCAATTCCACGGTGTTTTGTATCTCCCAAAATTCACTTTACTCCAGCCACCGTGAGCCAAGATCTCACCACATTTCGAATCAACAAAACAATTCTGTTTTGGTCGGACGTTATTTCTATTTCAGAAGCATTTCATTTTAGGTTTTTATTGTTATCATCAAAATCTTGTGGTGTACGTGGTAATAGTTTGATACATACATCCCACCATACCCGTGTCTGGAGGGAAACAATAAATGTAATATGATGACACATTAGCGTTTGGGCGATAATGGTCTCACCACATTTCGAATCAACGGAATAATTCTGTTTTGGTCGGACGTTATTCCTATTTCAGAAGCATTTCGTTTTAGGTTTTTATTGTTATCATCGAAATTTTGTGGTGTACGTGGTAATAGTTTGATACATACATCCCACCATACCCGTGTCTGGAGGGAAACAATGAATGTAATATGATGACACAATGGAGTTTCAGCGGTAATATTTTTTTAATTCTCTGCTCAAACTCGGCTCGAATGGGTTGTCTCGACCAATCAACGCTCGCAGATGCTCATAACTTCGTTTAGGATAGACTAAAAATGCATTGAGTATGAAATTATAATTAATTTTTGCACGTCAAATGATAGCTCAATTGGTTAAGGCGTCAGGGTTGAGTGCGGGAGGTACCGGGTTCAATCCTTGGCGCCGGCGCTGAAAGACTTTCATTGGGGGATCTGTTTCACCCATCAGTAAAATGGGTACCTGGCTATAGACAGAGATGGCAATGTATATGAATACTGTATGTGCACCAGAGATGGTTGCCTAAGTTACAGCTGTATGCCTCCCGGGAGGTTGAAAATGTGTCGGAATGAACAGGTCTGCCAGGGGTAATAATTGTAAAGCGCTTTGAGCATGTTGTACATGGAAAAGCGCTATATAAAAGCTTGCAATTATTATTATTATTAAATATCCATACTTTTGACTGCATTAGCACTCGTACCTCAGGTGCGGAGAGAGTAGTGTGAACTATGCTGGTAAGTAAGTTTCGGTGCTCAATGGAAACATTATATTAAATTCGAACTTGCTTCGATGATTCCAAACATTGTTACTGAAATTTCAGTATGTGACTGAAATTGGAATATTACGTAAAGAATGATTCATAAAAAAACCCAAATAATTCTTTTAAAAAACTCAAATTCGATGCTAGATGTTGTTTCGTGAAGCCTACAGTGTGCCACGTCCTTTTTTATTGTAAACAAATGTACAGCCTTTGTTTCGAATGAGCAGTACCACTCGATTTCAGTTGTTTAGGACTATTAGGCATAATACATTTTTTTTTATCAAATAATCTCTTTCCAGAACATCTGATTTCACCTCCTAGTGGCCATTTTTGGGGCCTCATGAGCTTCCCTGTCATTTTCGTTTTCTCTCACTTTGTATGCCTGATATTACTTTCTGTCTCCGGACTATGCGATTGAATAACGGACCTTGTTTTGTTCGCTCGGAATGTTCAATACTGGGTATTGATTCTACGTCTATTGCATCAATGATAACATACATGTAATATTCGAAAGCGCGACATGTATATTGTTGGATCATTTCGTCCGTTCTGTTAGCTTTTAGCATTGTGACCTCGAACAAACGCTTTGACCCAGTCGCTCTATATGTGACAGGAAGTACAACTAACATACTTAGGATGGCATCCGGATTATTCCGGAAGTTTTCAACTGCGGTTGATGTGTCTGTCCTATGAATGAACTTCGACTCCAGGACATGAATTGACGTAATATGACTGAAATTGGGAAGAGATTCACTCGTTATCGTTCACCGGACGTGACAGGACGTCACACTTGCTG
This sequence comes from Terebella lapidaria, assembly GCA_949152475.1. NCBI lineage: Eukaryota > Metazoa > Annelida > Polychaeta > Terebellida > Terebellidae > Terebella > Terebella lapidaria. The sequence continues at coordinate 33,864,720 of OX424560.1, forward strand.
TCAAATATAGATCCCAAAGTAAATCCAAATTATGTTGCACGAAGTCGACAATCTCTCCATTCTTTCTCAGAGACGAGTCCTATGTGGATACAGCTTGAGAATCGAACAATGCTACTACCTTCCATCCATTGTTATTTGATAACGTCAAAGGATGTCTTCGGAAAACTAATTTACCTTGAACCTAAACCCAAGTAAACGAATGTGGACAAGTTTAAAATAGCAAATGTAATCTTATATAAAAATTAGTGAGGACCTGATTAATTGAACCTTACATCGTCCTAAAGAAGCCACACGCACCGCTCTTCGGCGGTGTCTGTTACATGATAATACACATGTACATATTCCTCTGTTGGTGTTACTGACTATCCACAAACGTGATTATCAAGAACATAAATTCGTGTGCTTGGCATAATGTGGCAAGCAGCCTCAAACCTTGTTTCCCAAACATAATCTGAAGGAGATAATAAATTTAAAGGTCAGGTTGTGCGTCTCAGAAATTGTACTATTTCTGTGTAATCACAATACTAATCGACATGGGCAATATGACATGTACATCTCACGCCAATGCCTTCTCAATATATTTTTACCTGAAGACCAGATAAGCATCCTGTTGTTAGCTTTCGTTTACATTTAGTCACGGCTACTTTACGACCTTTGTCTCTGTGTAGTTGGGTATTTGAGTTCTTTTGATACAACAAGTATTGAACCATTCCAGCCGTGTATCCAATCCACATCACGTGGACAAGACGTTCAGTTCATCAATGCAGGAACTCGGAAATTCCTAATGAAGAAATGCAATCCATCTAATGGGATTGCACCCGTCCGCTTTGATGAGCATACAACACTAGGAATATCCTTGACCCGGACTCCTGTTCTTGACAACTCTCAGCATGTCAAGTTAGAGAGTCTCGAAGTCTGGCAATTGCTTGTGCTGTTGTAGCAAATATAAGAGGTACATTTTATACTTAATTTTTACTGGTTACTGAAAACTGTCCAAAAATATGCATGACTGTCCACGTGTTCACCTCCTTATGGCCGTATATGTGTTCATGGAGTTCCAAAAAACTTCCTCGATTTTGACACTCGATATATGATTGGTTAACGGATCTGGCACTGGTCGCTCGGAATACATTTTACTTGGGTATTGTTCCAATGTTTATTTCTACATACGAAATGATGGCAAATGATATATATCATACACAGTTTACACACCAAGTATTGTATGAACAACAATACGGCATACCCGTGAAGTAGGTCTAGTCTTAAATATGCGTATTAGATATGGAAATACATGCCACTCTGGACATTTCAAGATTTTGGTCTCGACCGAACGATACCATCTAGTAGTTAGATAGTCAGGAAGTACACCTGGCATTTTTATCGGTGACTGGGGTTGTACCGGGCGTCTACAAGAGCAGTCAATGCTATTGAAACTGCATATGATAACTTGATATGAAATTTATTTGTGCCCATTAATATTTACTGGGAGGTGGGTTTCGATTGCCAAGCAAGGAGCACTAGGAAAACATAGCTCAAATGCTGTATGAGGTGGAGTACAATTATTCACCTTTTCCCCACCATATGAAATACAAAACCTGGGGCCTATTTGACAAAGAATCTAAATCAACTTTAGCCAACTAAAATAGGATTTAGCCTACTATCTACCATGCTAAATGCCTAACTTAGTCGGCTAAAGTAGATTTAGATTCTTTGTGAAATAGGCCCCTGGTCCTGAAGAGATAAGCATCCAAAATCAACCAGTTCCTTGTAAGGTTTGATTTCCTTATAGGGCTTCTTTCGAAAATTGTTCTACCTAACATTCTGAAAACCACAACCCAAAAACATTCATGCACACAAGAGTATGGACCTTAGATTGGGATCAGAGGAGTTGATTGACTGAAACTTTCCCTGATCACCTATTACACTGTTCCAGGTATTGGTCGTTAGGTGACTGGTAGGTAACTAGTTTTGAAGACGACGGACAGTATAATTTTCTTCAACAAATATACTACTAAATTGCTAAGGTTTCTATGATATATTATGAAATGAATCAATGTACAAATTCCATCGATATAAGCGCGTTTGGCACGATCTAAATGCTGTTCACAGTGCTCCAGCCTTGCCGTTTGAGACAAGGGAAGGGAATCGTGACGTCACGATAGGTCATTACGTTGTCCATACCGTTGTATAGATATCTGAACGTGTTCCGCGGATGCTGTGACCACCGCGGTGAGGTGGAAACGTTTTCATGCGATGAGATGGCGCTCATTATATGTAATGTTTGCAAGTTGCAACACCCCCATTCTTGGGCGGAAGCCATCATGTTCAGGATAGCATATAGATGGCACTGTTATGGTGAAATATATGGTTAACCTGGAAATATGTACAATACATGCCCTAACATGGTCTCTAATCGGAAATTATTTCAAGAGGGGTGATGAGTTATAACCCACAGGTAAATATGTGTTCTTCAGATTTTTCTCAAAATTTGTCCGATTATCATGTAATATGCGTAGATTAAAATCGTTGGTTGAAAATTGGGGGTCACCGCGTTGGATTTGTTGCAAAACACTTTTGAACGAGTTTAGCTATCCTTCGGAATCCGTCATAGTATTAAGTTCAAAATGAATAACAGCCCCAGAACAAAATTCATACGGTAGAAACTAACCATAATCTAGTTTACATGACTAGTCGATCTAGACGTGGAATCAATACCCAGTATTAAGTATTCCGAGCAAACAAAACAGGGTCCGTTATCCAATCTCATAGTCCGGGGACAGAAAGTCATATCAGGCATACGAAGTGAGAGAAAACAAAAATGACAGGGAAACTCATGAACCCCCAAAAATGGCCATTAGGAGGTGAAATCAGGTGTTCCGGAAAGAGTGAGCATTTCCTGCCCCACTAGTGGCACCCGTCATGAATTCCCCAAAATTAACATGAAAATAGATCTAGTTGCATGGCAGACATGAATTTGTTGTATTTATCAACCAGATCATGATGACGTCCATAGAATTTCTTAAACGCAGCTATAAGTTTTGGTATAACATATCCTTGTCGCAGCAGTTTAGAGACCAGCTAAAAACTATTTATTTTATTTATTTAACTATTTATTGTACACGTGTAATCAATGGAGTAAAATGTGGGGGTCACCGCGGCAGAAATTCCAGAACCTGCATTTGAATGCTACATTTCGGACTAGAAATCGTGCGCCCGTTTGCCAACAAAGCGTCAGACGTTTACCTATCGTGACGTCACAACACTCGGTGGAAGCTTCTTGAAGGGAGTCTCTACTACAGAGCGCTCACAGGGCACCACGATGCATATTTATTGAAAACATCGTTGCTATCATTCGTTGCTAATATCGTTGTAAATCATACGACTATTATATAATGAAAAAAAACCCTGAATATTATTTTTTTATCCGTCCATCACCTTTAAGGATGTATAATGCTATATATTTCGAGCCTATATTCACCATATGATGGCGGGGTTTCTTTTGGTAAAAAGTATGTTAAAAAACCTTCTGTTTTTCGCGAATAATTTTTCAACCTTGATGGTATTATAATGCTGTAAATACATAATTTGGTGATTGGGAAGGTTTCTCATGCGCTTTTCATTTACAAACTTCACATTGTTCTCGCAAGTGCGTGTCAGACCTTCAACTATTTCTTCTGCAGACAGTAAAGATACAGTTTTGATTGACAGCAGTGATTGAGTGTGACCTTGCGCCCTGTTGATGTGAGGGTGGCTACATCCTCACAACTGCTAGGATAGTGTTCATGGTGTTATGTCTGTCTTACCAGATGTATTTGTTTCCGGCCACTAGTGTTTAAGTGGAATATAATCGGTGTCTGAAATTCGTTATTAATGAATTGGCTAGCATATATTAGATGATAGAGCACCGTTACAACCCATAAAATACGTTCGGATGACCCTGCAGTGGAGTTTGAAAATACCGTACAAATGCACGATGTGAACGAATTGTTTACATCTGCGCTAACATAAACAAATAGTACATGAATTTCTCTACATTGTCGTTATTTGCAACATAAAAGAATCAAATTGATTTTTTGGGGTTCCATCACTATAATATACCATACATACGAATTTCAAGCGATAGGGATGTGTATTTTTCTATATTTTCAGCTATTTTTGCTAATTTTGCATCACTGCATGGGAACCGTTCCGTGCGAAACTATTTTTCTCAAATTTAGACAAGTTCGTGTGCGCATTTGAACTATTGCACTGTACAGCTCCTGTGGAAAAAGCTGTTGATCACTTTCAACCAGAAAACCAAAAACCGATTATTCCACTTTAACAAACACGAAGCAACTTGTGTACCTTACAGCAACTACCCTACATTAAACTTTGTTTATTTTACAACAATTGATGAGCAAGCTGATATTAACATCTCTTGTTGGTTCGGATCTTGGCGTAAGGGTGGTCATTAGTGTGGGAGGAAACCAGAGAACCTGGTGAAAACCCACTTGCCCAGTTTGGCGACACCACATACCACCTCACATACTGCCGAGGCCGGGGATCGAACCCGCGCCTAAACCGACAGCATTGGTGAAAAGTCAGCCCACATACGAACTGAGCTAACCGGGCAACCATAATTTATGGTTATGTGTAGGACAAACGTTCTGGATGACGTCCATCTCTTAACAATGTACATTGTAGGCTACTAGTTGTGAAAAGAACATAGCTATACATTAATCAAATGAAGGGAACATACCATGAAGAAATCTGATCACCTCGATACTATGTTCATCACAACATCAATTCTATTGGTAAATGATATATTGCTGATTGCCTGCTGATTCACGCACAAAGGTCACGCGACTGAACATGTATTATTATGTAATGAAGTAGTAGGATGTTATAACCTATTATATGCATGCTGAGTAAATCAACGCGCCAACCAATGTCAACCATGCTTGGAGGTGTCCATGTTCACCGCTGATATCTGCTTACGATAATCTGATAATGATACCCACGGACAATGACGAAACACACCCAAATCCATAACGCGTATTTTTCAGCAACACTTTGATGTCCTACTAATCTAGTGGGTTTGATATCGTACGAAAATGAATAAGATCATTCCGTTCAGTCGTGCATATAGAAGAATCAGGACACATCGCATGATCTCATCAATGCCACGGCGCAGAAATACGTAATGACTGAATCTAATCCATCTAATGGGATTACATCTGCCTGGTGCAAGGATGGTAAACATTATGGATGTCCTTGACCGGTGCGCTCGTCAGTGATAGCTGTCAGCAACCCACCATCTCAATTGCCTTCAAGAGTGATCTCTCACTGTTACAAATCACGTGGACAAAGAAATCAATACCACGTATATAGTATTTCAAGCTATCAAAACCGGTATCCGACTTCTATGTGCCAATTGTCAGGCGAAATCCGGAAATTTAAATTCCCCTCATGAACCTCTATACATGTATGGTCAAAACGGGGTGAAATCACATGCTCTATAAAACATGAGCATCCCTTGCCACATATGTGGTCCCCCCCCCCCCACGATTTCCGGAAACATACACATTTGTCATGTATAGGGTGACTTTTAAAACAATCTTGATGACGTCCATATAATTTCTTGAAAGGTGTCTCTTACTGTTTTAACTGTCACAAAATCTCTGCAAGATCGTTTGAACTTTATTGTGGGACTTTCTAAAATAACTGATAATTTATATTTGTGAGTGTTCTCTATGAAAAGCTATATACATCCATGTAGAACCAGACATGTGAGAGTGAATAGAGCAGAGTGAATAGATCGACCATTTGTGGCGACTATTTAAGGCGGCAATATCACCTAAATGTTTTAGTTACGACTGAGGAATATGGGAATTTCGACATGTGTTGAATGCTTCCCGATGTTGGGCGTGACGCTGAATATATTCATCCGATCAATGATCTATCAAAAAATTGTACTATAATGGATGTGTTGTGTTTGTAGAGACCATTTATTCCTGTTAGGTCACGTATCATACTTCGTCGTTTAAAAAAATTTTCTCACGGATCAGTTGAATTATCAGATCGATGATCTTCGTTGATGAGGTCCATATAATAATAGTCTTCACTTAAATACGAGCAAATTTCATGTAAACTCCCACATAAGAGTAGAAATGAAAGAAATTGTGTTACACGTGGGTAGATACAGGTACACATAAACGCAAGCCAGATGGATAAGGACAAAAAGATCCTGTGTGATTCAATTATCTCGGATGAGGTTCGACAGAATGTGTGGATCAATGCTGACCTTGATATTCCGGACAGGACGTGCTGATGCCGATTGATCAGGCTCTAACTTCCTGTCAACAAGCACCGGACCTAGGCACACAGCGTGAAAGAATTCCAGCATTCAATATGGCTATACGCACTGTCTGTTTCAGCAGACAGTAATGTTACACGCGTGACAAATTCATTAAGACAGGGAAAAATCATATGTCAACAACATCGAGCCCTTGAAGTCCCATAAACGGTCCCTAGGAACACGAATATAGGAATAGACGTGTATGTCCCATGATTTTGTGATGAAATGGCAACAATAGATATATAAAAGACATATACAGTTTATTAGCATGTGTGTTACTGGTCGTTTGTGAATGATAAATTTGAAAAACATGGAGAATCTGCACAAACAGTACTGATTTTTTACGATGGTTTTGATAAAGGCACAGAAAAAGTGTTTTGCCAGGAAAAGTGATAATTCGCAAGCATGCCTATTATACAAGTAACCTCAAATTTAGAATTTAGGTATCTTCGACACAATCATTGTGAAAACAGCATTCCACACACACTGTGTACTGTTATTGTGGCGCAGAATGACGTATGAAACATGTTTGACCTAGCTCTCAAATCTAAAGCCATCGACACTGCGAGGAGTGAAAACCTTTTTCATAGTCATATCACACTCCCTGCATTCTGCGTTGAACTATTTCTTGAACTTGAGCACTCAATGTCATTTGAGGTCCAGTTCAAGTAACTAACAGGCCCAGCATTTGACTTCCCTATGTTCCCAATAAAAAGCAAAACTCCATCTTCAAGAGTTGTGTTTACTTATATGATTTAGGAGTTTTGCGTCAAAGGTTCAAGATCATCAATGAAAATCTCGTAATATTACGTGATTCTCTGTCCCTCCATAATAGTAACACGAAAAAATAATTATGAGGAGATCAATTCGTGGATACTTCGTGGGGTCAAGTGCTCTTGGGTGAGATTATTTTTTCAGCAACTATCTTTCAAAATTCCGGGAAGATTCGACAGTGAACCTTAAAGCGAACCAACGCCAACACCAACGTCACTTAAGCGGTAACCTAATGATGCAACTGCTGACAGACACCGGACTTTAGTCGATTGAAGTTAACTTTCCCAGCCCGAGTAGGGGTATGCTGCGCTCTAACACTACCCGTCCACTAAATGAAAGAAAAACCGAAAAACACATGGCCACGTCTCCGAAATAACGTTGGCGACTTATCTTTATTGCAGATATGCTTCAAGCAGTAGTTTCTATCGTTGTAGCACATAGTGCCAGAACCTTTGGTGGGTGCCTTGTTTGGCAATATGTGTCTTGAGAAAATAAGGATTATGTTACAAGAGCATTGATCTATGCCCATCAGATTACGGGCAAGAGTTTTTCACGTGTCGTGAACACCTACACACGCTGTGTATTAAATTAATACCAAAAGAGCGTGAGCGATCTTCTTTGACGGTACATACGAACTCCTTGGTGAGAGTTCTGGCTGTCAGTGGTGATTGAAGGTGGCCTTGGTGTCTTTGAAGTCGATAGTGGCACCGTCTCATAGACTCTGACATCTCGTGACGGCTCTTTGGATCAGCTGTCTTCTGTAGTGCATTTACATCTAGTGCTGAATAGACAAGATATGTACCCATCTGTCCAACCACATGTGAATAGGTCTTCAGATACTTGAACGTCTCTTAGGACTGCTGCCAGCATGAAAAAACGTCAGTGCTCTCACTAATTTACCAGCATCAAGCAGTAATTTTCTATTCGAACGAAATAAAATCCGTAATGCAAACTAAAGTTCCAATATAAAGCAGAAAACTAGGGTCAGTTTTCGTTTACCGGCCCTTTGGCCCGATAACCTAGCGCTGCGTCGTCGCCCTCGGTCCACATCTGTGTCTAAAGTTCAAATAATTTGAGAGGGATGTATTTATAGCTTTTCTGAGCATCTGTTTCAAAAAGGGGGCCGTTTTCGGTGAAAAATGCTCAATTTGGGATTTTATGGCCATTCTCTCAAAATTTTTTCATTAACATTAATGAATAAGAATCAGTATATGTACAATATATACTTATTGATTGCAATAAGTAAACTCCTAGAAAACCTCTATATAGAGCTTAAATGTGGGTACATTTTGGAAATTATATATAGCGATGTAAGTATAAATCTAATACCACCGACACAACCAGACTTCGATGATGCCAATAACAAACATAAGCTACATTTTGGAATAGGAACAAAGCCCGGTCAATAGACACGTCATCCCTCGTGTCTCATGCTTTGGGGGTTATAAATACTCTGAAGCCGTCTTGTTAGGTACGTATGTACTTGTCATATATCTATTCCCTGGGGTTTGTTTCGGATTTCTAAATTATTTTCATAGGTTGTTGGGCAGTTGTATACTAATTCCATCAGGTGTACAGTAAAAACAACTACATTTACCACACTGTCTGCCCCTGATGACGCCAGTGTGTCTTTCGATTTGGTAATTGGTCGGGCTTTGTTTCTATTACAAAATGTTGTATGTTTGTTTTTGGAATCATCAAAATTTGGCTGTATTGGTGGTAGAAGATCGATACTTACTAATAGTTTTCCCAAGGACACAGTGGCGTCAGCAGGAGCAGACAGTGTGTGAAATGTAGTTATTTCTATTGTACATTTGATGGAATTACCATACCACTGCCCAACAGCCTATGAAAAATAATGTGGATATCCGAAACAAATCCCATGGAATCACGAGCCAAAAGGCTACGGAGTTGATTGTATCCTCGGGGACATATATAATGCCCACCATCAGTGACATCGGCTCATTGGTATCAAAGATTTTCTATACCAAGATAATCCACACCGGCCAAAACAGACATTTGCCCACAATAGTTAATCTCGCCTCCGCGAACTGCAAACTCACCTCACCCAACTGTTAACTCGCTTCGGCGAACTGTTAACTTGCCTCGGCCAACTACTAACTTGCCTCTCATCAACCATCTGTTATCTCGCCTCGGCCCAATTGTTATTTCGCCTGGGCGAACTGCTAACTCGCCTCAGCCATTTGTTTTCTCGCTTCGGCCAATTGTTATCTCACCTTGGCGAACTGTTATCTCACCTCGGCCAACTGCTAACTCAGTTCGCCGAGGCAAGATAACAGTTCGCCAAGGCGAGTTAACATTTCGCTGAGGCCAACTACTATCTCGCCCTGGGATGGTGCGACACAGGCTCTGTCAGACCGTCGGGCTGTCCAGGATTCTATCCCTGCGGCAGTGCTTTCGGCGAGGTCGGCCAGCAACATGCCCACGTGCGCGAGTTCTGTGGTGCTGCTCCCATGGCATCTCAGGCTCCGCACACGGCTACATTACCATAACTGATGTATATGTTGTATGATGATGTTGATGATGATGTGTTATGATGTGATGTATGACGGCCGGACTCGTCCGGACGGACTGTTACCTGGTTGTAGTTCTTGCAATTACGACGCCCGTCGCTTGCGCGCTGTGGGCGTCAAACCTTACATTAACTCATGGGGCAAATGTTCTATCTGGGCTTCCGTAGCTTCCGTAGTAAAGACAATTGTCCATTGTTCACATGAATGGTTGCCATGGGGATATTTAGCATTTTAGTAAAGTTAACAATGCATTTAAAAGTTCCAACATTTGAGAAGTGGTTCAATTCTTGTGCCCGTTTCATAGGTTCATATGAACCAGTTTGTATTGGGTTCATCTTTAGGAGATCTGGTGCAAGTTTGAGATTTTTGACATTAGAGCGTTGGGGGCGAAGCCCCCAACCCTCTACATGTCTATGTGCTGACTTTTTCATGGAGGTTTCATGCCAACCTATCGACGCACGTTTTGGCATGTAAACGTTTAGATACCTACTTCAAATGAGGATTTTCTTTGTCCTTGACATAAAGTCTCTCGAATTGATGGGAAACTGAGACTATTCCACAGATATATGAGGCATGAATCGATGTGCTAGGTTTGAGAAAATAACGTAAATGTTCAAATTATCTAAAAACGTCCCAAAATGGCGGAGCCGATGGAAATTGACGTTCCCAGAATGCAAAGCAAATTTTACCACAATGACGCGTATTTTGAAACACAATTTCTGTTCAGCAATTCGTGTATGCATACATGCATGTGGGCATCTGCGTGTGGACTTTTTTGGCGTTATGAAGTTCGATTCGTCTGCAGCGATTCGTCTGCGATGCCACGGCTACATTTACCGTAATTTGACGTATTTTATAACATGACAATTAAGCTGGTGTTCTGTGCTGGATTGCGAAGTCTTTTTATTCCTAACTGGTATTTTAATTTGCCCAGTAAAGGCATGTGTTAGGCTATATCTGATGTTATCAGATGCAGATATTCCTCATAGTTTCCAATGTTTTGAGTATATTTCAGTGAGGTTCCATATCATTTTAGCAGGCATATCTGTTCCATTGATCGATTTTAAAATAAATGTTTACTTATTAGTAATATGAATGAAGTAGGCCATATTTTTCATCCTAGTATACGGAAATGAATTGGAATCACATAGGGGATGAAATTATGGCTTCTTCTTTCTTTTTTCGGGGGGGGGGGGGGGTAGGCCTAACGTTGTGTAAGATATATTCAGCTGTCGTGGTGCTGATGATGTGCTCAAGCTCTAATGTCGTCTTCCGCAGTTTGCTGCATTTTCTTGTTTCTTAAACTATTTGGTCCAAAACTTGAACCAGTTCATATGAATCAGTGCTTGTGAAACGCGCTCGTAGTTGTTTCTACTGTACACTTGATGGAATTAGTATACAACTGCCCAACAACCTATGGAAACATTTCAGAAATTAGAAAAATCCCATGGTGATGATGACTTTGAATTTGATTTACTATGATCTTGGAAGGTCGAGACAGCAATTCTGGTGAAAAAAAAACATTTATCCGGTAACCTTCATTTAACCTTCAGGCAATTTTTTTTGGTATACTATTTGTGTCTTGGCTGTTTTATATTTATGATCCTGAGCCAGATACGGGAGATATATTGTTGTTTATATGATAAAACAGATCGTCGTACCTCATAATATCTGAACATCCTGCATTCATTTTGGGAATTCCGTCAATATGCATTTTTCATTTTTACATGCATTACTCATGTACATTTGAATCAGTGCTTGTGAAACCATATATTATTAGGTTCTGACCACCAAAACCACAATATTTTGATGAAACCAATCAAAACTTAAAATGAAACACTTTTGTAACAGAAGCGAAAACCAATGAAATATTTATTCAAATACATTATGTACCCAATGCATACAGTGTATAAGTAGAGAATCTTAAATGAGTGCCCATTTGATACCAAATTTATCATTAATTATTTATTTATTATCAAATTTACTTTTGTTTTTTTAGCCTTGGCGAGCAAAAATAACATTTCTTGGCGAGTTTAATAAATTTGATATCAAATGGGCACTCATTTAAGATCCTCTATTTATTACATGAAACATCATGCGGCTATTTAATCACATTTTTACTGGATAATTTATATCGGATTTTACTGTGGTTTTGCAGTTGATTTGGCTTCTTGAGAGACCCTGTAGTTACCTGATTCACCATAGTTGTGTTACGTGGTATTAGACGTGCCTAATATCGAAAATATTGCATATGTTATTATATTCAATTATTGAATGTCATGTGATAAAATGTAGTTATGTCTGATGTACAACTTAGGGAATTAGTAGGCAAGCCGTTTAATGATCTATTTGTTCCAGAAAATCAATACTGATGTGGATCGAAAACAGACAGAGCCCATACAAAGATGCCTGAATAAAAGGGAACAACACAATTCGGTGAATACATAAGACAATTTTAACTGTCATGAAAATTGTTGAAATTCATTACAAACAACTGAACACCGAAATCTGTCGTACCGACCACCAACGTCAAGAAAAATTAGACATATATATAGCTTTTATTGTCTGACATACCATACAACATGATCTATATATGCATTTTATGGCTTTAGGAAATAGTAGTTTAGTTGTAAATATCAAAGAGAAGTTGGAGTACGCATTCGACACACGCAACTTACCATGGAAAGATATTGTCGTCGCTCATATAAAATATATAGACAGTAAAAATCACTGTCAGTTGTTCCATACAAGAAAGTCGACTGCGAACTACAATGGCTTAACGATAACGTGGAACAAAAAGCATGCCATAAATCAAGGCGAATAGGTCATAAATATTGCTGTCTGGTTTTATGGGGTCTCATGACGTCATCTTCTGTTTTGTTTCTGGTGTTATTTCTGGTGTCACACCAGGGCTGCGTCCTCACGGCGTGCTTCCCGCGTCTAAGAAAAATGCAGAACGCCGAAGTGCACACAGTAAGGTTTCGTACAACGCAGAAACATCTCCGTGGCCTCTCCACTAAACGCCGTGGGGTCTCCTGAGTCACCGTGCGACGGCGCGCACTTTGTGCATGCACAAAACAAACGCCGTGGCTCGGAGATGGGACGGCGTTCTGGCATGCACGTAGTAGGATCTTCGTAGCATCGCCGTGAGGTCTTTTAGCGCGCTGCAGGAGCTTTGTGGGAGCACCACAGGGACGCGCATAATCGCCCGACGGTCGTGGTTATATTTTTAAACTTTATACAAGATTTGCAGGCACGCTATAAACGTTCAGGACACGCCGTCCGCGAAATGTGTGCTCCGTGAGTGCGCAGTGGCATCTTCTAACACGCCGTGAGCACGCCATGGGCACGTCGTGAGCACGCAGTAGATCGCCACTAAAACGGGGTTGCACTCCACAGACGCTCCATGGGAACGCCACGATCGCCAAACGGACGCCGTGACATCTCCATGCGGAAAAATATAAATGTTACTCGCCACGATTTTCGTCATTTTTCCTGCGGTCCCATAGCGTTCCGGGAAATTTAACGACGCCGGGTCAACTCCGTGGGATCGCCGTCTAGTGTGACGGCACCTTTACCAATATTAACGTAGTTTTACGGTCACAATTTATTACAGATGATATCCGTTAGTGATTTGACGCCAAAACTGTCAGCTATTGCAACATGTACAATGCTGCCCCCTGTTGAATGATCGATTTGATATGCCCCTTCTAAACTCCGTTTGACAAAAAAATGAGGTTGATATTTATCATATTATTTCAGGCCAACCGGAATATATTTGTTACGATACCTGAACAATAACTGGAAGATTTCACGATGCGGGAATTTCTATGCAGTTCTCGTAGCACTCGGCGAGACCACTTTCTGGAAAACTTAACGTGCTAATCTCGAAGGACTTAACGACAAAAACGTGCTGATAACTGAAACGCTCGTCAAACTTCGAACTAGTTAATAATATATCGACTGTTTCACTCAACATGCGGGAAGAATTTGTAGCCTCATCAGCACTTTGCAAAATCGATCTTTGTGACGAATTCTGAGGAAAACTTCGAATAATTTCATTATTGAATGAGGGGGGGGGGGGGGGGGTTACATTACCTTTATATTATAGTACTCGCTGTGGTGACAATATGCAGGATTTGCCTACTGTTGACATACAGTTCCCGCACAACACAAATAATCGTGTCGAACCCTATTTCGTAGACATTTCCATACTATAAGGAACTTTCAGTCTGTTGACCTCACGTTTACAGGGAATTCTTCACAAAAATCATTTTGTGAGAAAAGTGTCGAGTCGCTCCACATTTACATAGAGCGTGGTCTGTCACGTTATTCCCACTTCCAACGCTTGTTTCTTTTCTGTCGGTGGAGAAAACAGTGTCGGTTCTCCTTGAGAAAGGCACGCGGTAGTGTCATATTTTTGTCTCATTATAGGCCTATCACCACTGCACGGTGGGATAAAATAGTCATGAACCACGCGTTGACATTTCCTTCAGTATTTTGTTGGTAGTAGAAATTTCACGAGGTTGAAAACTGAACAGCTATTTTTTTCAATGGAACTGCTATCTGTGCCGGCTACGTATAAAAAAATTGACACTCCATTGCCTTTCGCCAATGTCACTGTGGTGATACTGGATGCACTAACGATCGTTAGTGCATCCCGCAATGGCGGACAGTAAACATGGTCAGTTTGGTTTTTAACCGTATTTTATCAAATGACAGGTCCATTTGTGATAAATGGATACTCTGAAGGTAGCTTAGTGTTTTGGTCAAAGACATGCCTAGTTATTTCAACAGATCACGCTTTTTGCTAAGATATGTTGAGGAAAAGAATTAGCGATAAGATTCACCAACGACAAAAGTGAGATTCCCTAACGATATAGGCCTAATACGTGTATATTGTAATAGGTCCATATTATACACCATTGTGAATTCGTTGATTTATGCGACCTAAATTAGCGAATGTCACATTGAAAATAGGAAATCTGTACTAGAAGATCATCTGTACACATCAATACATGTCAATTGGTACTTTATTTCACGTTTACCATTTAAATAACGTAGATTTGAATAAATAAAGAAAAGATCGTTAGGGAATCTTCACATGTTCGTTAGGGAATCTTCGATTTCACAAAAGCAATCGTTAGGGAATCTTTCGACTTTTTTTTCAGACGAGTTTTTCATGCTAAAACCAACATAAATCGCCATGTATTTGCAACGAACGGTTGTTTCGTGCGCATAAGAATCAGCAGATGTATGGGTGTATCGATCACAATCGTAATTATCGGGAAAATGAAGAAAATTAAAAAACCGCGAGTGGGTCCGCCATTGTGGGATGCACTAACGATCGTTAGTGCATCCAGTCTCACCACAGTGAATGTGTGGACTGAGTCAGCGAGGACTGAAACTCCCAAGACGGCTTCGTCAACAAGACCAGTTTGAACAGTTTGCTCCTCAGAGTCTTGCCCATTGAATGGTATACTGTACATTGTACGGTAGTTTCCGAAGTGGCGCTCCACTGCAAGTTGAAAGAGGATTGCTAGTCCTGCCTTCCACCTGGGCCGCCCAGCTGAACAAAATATGCAGGGCTGACTCCGATCCACCAATACAAAGGTCTCCCTAGATCTAGGAGTGAGCTTTCTATGATATTTCCATGATCGTCCCATGATGATAGTGTCACCAGTTAATGGGACAGCATCGGAATTGTGATACATGTTGCTAAGAGAATAATGGTACAACACCAACGCCTCATGGCCTCAACTTGAGTCATGTGAGCACCCGCCAACCAAATAGAGCATGGCGTGATACACGACCTATTGCGAGTCTTCAAGCAAATCAGTGGACCATGACATCTTGGAAGACTCTTGATAGTGAAGCACTATAGGCCATATGCGTTCTGTATCTAGAGAGTCTCTTATATATATAAATACGAAATAAGAATCGGTGAGCTTCAGGAACTATTTGAGTACATCAAGAAACCATATCGAGGTGCAACAACACATCTTCTTGAAGAGCAGGAAGTACAGTGTACTCTGCCGAAACCGGCTCTTGTATATACCGGAATTTTGTCCATACCGGCGTTCCTCTTGAGTCCCGATTTCTTCCCCTTTGTTTCTACAGTAAGCGACTATCGATATACCGGATGTTGTCCATTCTGAAAACCGGCCCTATTTCTGTGACCCAACCGGCCATATCGTTTTGTCCAAACCGGCGTTACCCCAATAATTTAAAACTGTGGCGTCTAAATTGCAATCAGCCATGCTTGATCGGATCACAACACAACAGTATCAGAAACATGGCGCCCACAAATTGTAACTAACAACAACTAAACTTCGTCAGTTAGGGGTCGTTTGAAGAATGCATGATTTACCTGACATGATTTTTCGAGTAAATCAGTGCGATCTCATCACTGATGTGACACGCATTGTTCAAATTGATTATTAATCAGTACATGCTATAAACACAGACAACAATTCTGCAACATAATGCAGTCTTGTCTCACTATGTATATTGAATATTCTGCAATTGGTTTTAAGATGTACATGTTTAAGATGTACATGTATTACAAGCAAGAACTCATATTTTCAAGACTCCTCTGAGAATGTAAGTATCAACCTTATACCACCAAAATACAACATTTTGGAACAGCCCGACCAAATAGTTTATCCAAAGACATGCTGGTGTTTCATTTGGCGTTACACTGGCATTTCACAGAATTCGAATATCAATATTTGAAGTTTGAATAGCTATTTGCCTTGAATGGCGGATAATCAGGCAAACATATAATGATTCCATCTCCATTACAATAGCGATATAATGAATGGAACACAAGTAAAAGAATGGATCCAGGACCGTTTCATTATTCAACTGTACAAAGACTCCAGTTCCTGTTTTCAAACTGGGGGCAAAAACATGATGCAGTGGCTTAAAAAAATGTGCTCAAACAAAACATAGACTGCTTAACGTGAAATTTTTGCCTCATTATACAGTGCTTGTGTTTCTCATTTAGTACTCGTGTAAAACGGTACCATCCTTTGTCCTGAGGTTTTGTAGTGAGACACACGACCTCCTAACAAGATACATACCTTGGCGTGTTTGATGTTTTATCCGTCCAAACGAGTTCCAGTGCTTCAAGTTCTGCTTTTATGTTCGCCTTATTAGCAATGTTATGATGCTTTCGTTTCCTGAATTTTGATTTGCCTGGAAAGCTTTGTAGTAGCTACGTGTACATTGTTTGTCAAATTTTCCTATTTTGTCGTGCTTTTTTGTCAATTTTGTGTTGTCGTTTTTAATTTTGGATGCTTTCAATACACTTTCGTTGTAGTCAAAATTCAAAATGACCTGATTAGCCTTTTACACAAATATTGCAGATATAGCTTTGTGTTTTAATTATGAGTACGCAGGGATATTTGCCACGTACTTTCGTGACCTTGAACTTCTCCCAGTAAACATTGAGTACCCCAGGTCAATGTTATGTTATCAAAGATATTTAAATCGGCATGTGAAACAAACTATTCGAGATAGAGCTTAGGGTTGCAATATGAACATACCGGTATCGGTTGTCCTATATTGTCACTCTGTGGTCAGCGTGAATTTGACCTGATATAACCGTGAGGGTTCATCAATCTGAACTTAATGCCGTGTCTACATAAAGAACCCATGGACACTAAATACTTGCGTGTATAACTTAGGTTTGTAACGATCAAATCTGAAGTTACATATATACATGAGGCATCACTTGGTATCTGAATTTGGAAGCACGATGTCATGTCTAAATATAGTGCCTTCCGACACTGAAACTTCTCTGGAATGGAATGTCAATGCCAACCATTGTGAACGTTCGAAATCGAATTGCAAGTGGTTGAAACTCTACAAGACGAACCAGAGCCAAGCCAGTAATTAGAAATTTTGAAAGGGGGGTTCGAATTTGAGTGTTGAGAACAAATGCGAGCGACGCGAGCCCTCTTCGGCGTGGGGTCTGGGGCCCGCTAAAGGGCCCTAGAAGCCAAATCATACTACGTGATTCCTGGTGAATTCTGAAGCTCTAGTGATATCATTTTCCAACTTTTCGAGAATTTGTTTTGGACGATATTATTATACTTACAGTCAAATTTCCATTAGTGAACACCTCCGGTCAATGAACACCACCAGCTTAATGAACACTTTTTCTTGGTTCCAAGTGAGTGCTTATCTTTTAACATTGGCGCGCTCTTCCGATTAGTAAACACCACGGAATTAGTGAATAACTTATTTAGTGAATAACTCCCTATTGTGAACACTGCTATATGGTTGTGTACTGTTATATTTCAATTTGTGACTCTTTACTGAGTGTACATAGGTAATCGCACAGGGCAGAGAATTCTTACTTCTAGGTAGCAGCAAAGTAGTTACTAGTAATACATCTCACAAAAATATATCTTATGGCATATTGTTCAGATTCTTCCTATCTGGTGTCACACTCTAATTTCACGGCCTAGATCATAGAATATGAAGCCACAAGTATTTACTACGGGGTTGGCTGATAGTATCTTCTCAAGCTGAATTTCATCAGCTTGACATACATGTAGCATCGTTTTTGTGGGGCCAGATTAGGTTATAATGTTGTTTAAATTTGTTTTTATCTTGATGGTATTTTTTTCCGATTAGTGAACACCTCTGAACATTTTTGCTGGGTCCCAGAGGCGTTCACCAATCTTTGATTATGTTTGTATGTAAGCATTAAAATTAGCCAGGAGGACAAATGAGGAGTTCCTGTGTTGGAATATTCTGAAGTATCTTGATTCATATCCCTGAAAATTTGTCTCAATGCTATGATAACAGAGACAACCCCAGATATTTACAAAAATGTAAATCATCTTACAATATGTAGTGTAGCCTAGACATGAGGAATACATCTGGATTATCCAGTAATATTTGAATTTCAATAATATATTGCATGCACCAGTTTTTTGGGTGAGGAGAATGCTTGGTAACAAATGTAGCAAGAGAACGGTCACCAGCACAAGTGTCCGCGGACACAAAACCAACGAGAGTCTGAACTAGAAATCCAGAAAAACGATCTGAATGAATGAGAACATGTTAACTTTATGGTTTAAAGCTTTCTAATTTCTCACCTTTGCTACAAATATCTTCACATGATAAATCTGGCACATATTTGCTATGTATATTGGGAATAAAACACATGAATTAAGATCGAATTTCATATGGCTTGTGTAGTTCTCGTGGGAGTGTATATATGCACCCTGTAATGCATAATCATTCGAATATATTTTTAGCTGTCAAACTTTTTCAAGATGAAGCGAAAACATGCCCTATCTCGAATTATATTAGAAAAGGTAGATTTGACTGTGCATCATGTGTGTTTTGTGAACGAGTGACAACAATTTTGTGATTTGATCATCGATGACAGTGTTTGGAATTTTGTTGGAGTTTAACGTGTGCGCAAGATTTCATGGGGGGGGGGAGCCACAAAGGGGGGTCGCCCCCCCCCCCCCCCCCTGCGTACGGGCCTGAGACCAATAATACTTTCAAACAGTTTTTTATGCTGAAGAAAGACTCCGTTTCATTGAATGGACAATTTCCCGATGCAGATAATGCTACTTAACCTCTCTCCCATATTGATGTATATTTTGTAGCACCTTCCTGGCAAACTACATCAGACATCAAAACATCAAATATGTCAGCTTGTTAGGATGAAATTAGAGTTGCTCTACTCGATATATTTTTTTAATACATGTTACTGGAGTAACTCTCTTCTAAGTTATGAGATCGACTGTAAGCATGCATGTGCAAAATGATTTCAATTGTTACATTCTTCCCTTATGCGTATGACGTATTGTTTCACTGACCATAAATAAGAGCACATTCTGGGAATATTTCATTTAACACTCGATGGAGGTGATCAGCATTAATGAGTGTTACTGATGTGTAGCATCATCAAAATACCTCCGAATAACCTTTAAAGCCTTTCCGTTCATACGAGCCCACTCACGGATCAATCATCTCCCCTTCCCAACCACCCCTCCCCTTCCCCACAACCAAGGTCAGATCTCTACAAAGGGCTGAAATAAATATCTTGAAGATTAGCTTTCAAGTGTAATCAATAATCATCCAATAGTTAATCATACGTGTATTCCTAAGCTGAATTCCTAAGCATATTTATTTCACTAAAGAGCCAGTTTGTTCGAAGTCCTGATGGATTTTCGAGTACATATCGACATATCACGGTAATGTCAGTTTTGGGGGTGATTATTTGGGGGACCAATATACGGAAACAGCTCAACTCAAGTCTTATCTCGTAGAAATGTGTAAAATGAAAGTAAGAATCAATCTATTACCACCAATAGTCAGATTTTGATGATGCCAATAACAAACGTAATACACAACATTTTGCAATAGAAACAAAGCCCGAAAAATAGTTTATCCAAAGACACAATTATCAGAAATATCACTTTTCACAACAAATGAATACATACTACTTGTACGTGTATTAGATTTTTGATTTCTGAGTCTCTTACAATATACTCTTTGTTGTACCAAATCTTACAGGTACAAAACCACGATTGAATATATATTTTAAAATTAGCCCAAGGGTTACCGAGGAAATGTATAGTCTTCTCACCAAAATTGCTGTTTTGACCTTTCAAGGTGGTTGAAGTTTAGTTTCAAGGTCACCACCGAAATCATGAGACTCCCCATTTGAATTTGCCATTATTCAAGATCTATAAGTTTACTCCATACAGCTCCCATTTATGAAGAAAAAAAAATTTGCTTTTAGGGTTCCAAACAGATGGTAATTAAATTTTGTGCATTTCAAACACAACGAAACTTACACACATTACAGGAGTACATATGAGCCGTGTTATTCATCAATTAGAGAAAGTCCAAAATTTGTGTTATCGGACCAAATGGCCCTAGCCTAAAAATGACATTAATACAACATTTCACTGTAATTATGGATATGCTCGAGTCAAAAAGTATTCAGTGTTGCTGAATTGGGTTTTTATTATCATTGTACTTCGTGGAACCCTCCGACTTGGTTCCAGTGTTGAACATAGACCTCTTCACTTGTGTTGACGTCAGTGCGAAGTGCCTTCCCCCAAATTGGATTAATAAATTACATTAAAAATCTAGACGTCAAGGCCTTAGGATGCCTTGGAGGCATTTCGGTGTTAAGACTAATTTGTGATATTTAAAACATGTTTACCATGGGCTCTACAACACACTGTTCCAAGATATCGACGGAAACGAAAAATGCCGACTCAGCGAAAAATTCAAGGTCAAGGTCAAAGTTTATTCATAATACCCCTTAAACATGTATGTCTAGTGCAACGAATGCGAAAAATAACATCCGTTTCGCTCTACGACGCACTGTTTCCAAGATATCGACGAAAACGAAAAATGCCGACGCGGCGAAAAAACTTCAGGTCAAGGTCAAATTTATCCATAATACCCCTTAGACATGTTTGTCTAGTGCCACGAGTGCGAAAAAACACACTTCCGAGATATCGACGAAAACGAAAAATGCCGATTCGTCAGAAAAATTCAAGGTCAAGGTCAAAGGTCATCCTTAATACCCTTTAGACATGTTTGTCTATGGCGACAATCCGAAAATAACGTCTGTTTTGCTGTACGACGCATCGTTTCCAAGATATCGACGAAAATGAAAAATGCCGACTCGGTGAAAAAATTTCAGGTGAAGGTCAAAGTTCATCCATAATACCCCTTAGACATGTTTGTCTAGTGCCACGAGTCCGAAAATAACGTCTGTTTCGCTCTACGACGCATCGTTTCCGAGATAACGACGAAAAAGAAAACTGCTGATTCGTCCGAAAAATTTAAGGTCAAGGTCGTAGGTCATCCTTAATACCCCTTAGACATGTTTGTCTAGGGCGGCGAGTCCGACAATAATGTCCGTTTCGCTCTACGACGCACCAATTCCGAGATATCGCCGAAAACGAAAAATGCCGAATCGGTAGAAAAATTCCAAGGTCAAGGTCGAAGGTCATCCTTAATACCCCTTAGACATGTTTGTTTAGGGCGGCGAGTTTGAAAATAAAGTCCGTTTCGCTCTACGACACACCATTTCCGAGATATCAATGAAAACGAAAAATGCCGGCTCGGCAGAAAAATTCAATGTCAAGGGTCATCCTTAATACCCCTCAGACATGTTTGTCTAGGGCGGCGAGTTCGAAAATAGCGTCCGTTTCGCTCTATGACGCACCATTTCCGAGATATCGACGACAACGAAAAATGCCGACTTTGCGAAAAAATTTTAGCTGAAGGTCAAAGTTCATCCTTAATACCCCTTAGACATGTTTGTTTAGTGCCACGACTCCGAAGATAACGGAGTGGTCGACGAAAACGAAAAATGCCGACTCGGCAGAAAAATTCAAGGTCAAGGTCGAAGGTCACTCTTATACTCTTTATGTCTAGGGCGACGAGTCCGAAAATAACGTCCGTTTTGCTCTACAACGCACCGTTTCCGAGATATCGACAAAAACGAAAAATGCCGACTCAGTGAAAAAATTTTAGGTGAAGGTCAAAGTTCACCAATAATACCCCTTAGACATGTTTGTCTAGTGCCACGAGTCTGAGAATAACGTCCGTGTCGCTCTACGACGCACCGTTTCCAAGATATGCAGGAAACCTCAAGGATAACTGAGCGAAAATTCTTCCGACCTCTAGGTCAAAGGTCGTTTGACGGATTGATCCCAAAATCAATAGGGTTCTTCCCTGTTGATAGACGAACCTCCACGCACAGTTCTGCAGCCATTGCCTACATACTTTTTGAGTTATCGTGCGGAAACAAAGTTAAAAAAACAACACTGATTTCATCCTCATGGACCTCGGATCCGGCTGAAAAACAATAGGGTTCTTCCACATAATGTGTCTAACCAATGCTGAAAATTTGGCGAAGATACATCAAGGCAAACTAAAGTAATCGGTCGGAAACCAAAACGGCGGAAAAAAAAAATTCTGCTAAAACCATAAAGGCATTTATTTCTTCCGAAATGCCTTAATTATGGGACGAAGCTTCCATCATTCGACATGCAAAAAAATTTAGACCACAATTGTAGGAATTTTTTGTCAAGATGTATCTAGTCCAATGTTCGCTATGGTGTGGCATCATGGCAGATAATCTGGTTGTGGTTAAATTAGATAGACTTATATTGCTCTTCATTCAATGTTTCATTGGCCATATATTTCAATATCTTTATTTAACCGCATACCATCACGACAAGGCGTCTTAATGTAAAGAAAATACCAAGACTGGCCCAAGTACCGTGTACTGCTCCTTAATACTACTCGTCCACTGAAAACACGATTTAATCCGTCTCGCACATTTTTAATCCTTACTGAATGTAGAGGAAGGCGCAGGATATGATACTTGGGCCCAAAATTCCAATGTCAGTTGTTTGAACACATACACTCATGCTCACAATGGTTGTTAATGCTTGATCGAGTGCATTTCCTCATAATTCGGAACCTTTTCTCAATCCTTGATATGTTTACCCTTCAAATTCTGGCCCATGTAGCGCTGCTTACTATTTCTTCTAAATTCAATGAAGATTAAAAATGTGCCAGACGGATTAAATATGGTATACATTCAGTGGGTGAGTAGTATTAACAGAGTAAGGTGCGCTACTTGGGCACAAATTCTTTACCCTGGTATTGATCTATCGCTGAGCAAAGTTTGAGAAAAATATTATACACTGAATCCGTTTAATAGAGGAGGAGGGTTAAGAGGTCTGTCAAATGAGCGTCAAATGCCGCATACAAAAGGCCTGCGTTCATGTTAATTTCTTGTATCCTGCTCGTCTTTCTCACCTTTGGACACATCGAAATTGCCTTGAGAAATCAAATGCTTGCATACTGTGATGCTGGACTGCACCAAAGAGAGATCGAAAGACGCCTCCGGGTATTCAGACAAACAGAGTGCTCTGGAGACGTACAGCAACCGGAAGTGTGAGTCGGCCTTGTATCACCTCAGACAAAGATGACCCCAGAATATTGCCCGCCAGAACCGCACAATGTCATCCAGGTCGATCGCAGCCGAACTCCATGCAAGACGTCTGATCCAGATTTCTCGCCAGACCATGAAACGTCGACTGCTGAAAAGTACGTATCGCGCGAGGAGGATGATCAGGAAGCCACGAATGACTGCGAGACATCGGGACAACAGATTTCAGTGGGTACAGAGGTACCAGAATTCGACGGTGGCTCACTGGAATCACATTGTCTTCACTGACTAATCCAGGTTCCTGCTCTACCCCGTTGATGGACAACTCCGATTCCGCAGACATGTTGGGGAGGAAATTACACAGTTGAATGTGGCAGCAGGTGGAGGTTCGTTGCACATTTAGGCGGGGGGGGGTTCTGTGCAGATAGTGTCAGCCTGAATCAGAACGTGACTGTGACCATGTACAGGGACATCCTTCAGAACCAACTGCTTCCATTCGCCAAGGGGTTATTCCAGAACAATATCTCCAACAAGAAAAGGCACTAGCTCATAAAGCTCGCATTGTGCAAGAATTCCTCCAACAAAGCGACGTTCTGGTCATGCCCCAAACCTCCGTGAGCCCAGATACGTACCCGATAGAGCACTTTGGGATGCATGTATTGGCATTGGCGTGTCGTCGCATATTGTGCCTGCTCTGAAAGTTTGGATCTGGTATCAAAAGAGCTCATTGAATTAAAGATGATTTTGTTTCATTATCGGCCCAAGTATCATACACTGCGCCTTAATACTACTCGTTCACTGATTGAATGCCATTTAATCCGTCCGTCACCTTTTTAATCCTTATTGAATATAGAGGAAGGCGCAGTGTATGATACTTGGGCCTCACTATCCATTACGAGACAAAATCACACTTTAAGGGTACACGCACATGAGCATGGAGCAAATTATCTTCCATTCATTGTGAAACATCATTTTGCAGAGTTACATTACAACTGATCACACGATTGGTCAATAATCGATCATACATACAGCTGGCAAACACTAGCAAGTCTCGTTCTCATATTCTATCTATTTCTTGAGTCAGATAACCTGCATCAGACCTGTTAACCAAAACTTGGGTAACTGGCCAAAATGTCACATCTGAATTCACAACATATACAATTTGGGAGAACCTCGTATTTTGTGCTGGCCCTGGAATTGTCGGGTAGCGGTTACTAGTAAAGTGTCATTCTTCCATGGTCAGTGTGCCTTGAGTGGTCATCAATCAACGATGAATCTATGACGCCCTGTAGTTTGATTGCATATCCCTCATATTCTAAGGATGAAGGCGGCTACGGTTATACATCTCTGTAGATGGGGTATCATCCGGTGTTTGTCATTACGGGACATTGCTGGGGATTACAGACCCTGAACCCCAAACCCCCAGTTATTGATATATAGCAGTCAGATGGGGCCAAATGGCAAACATTGATCGGTTCTTGAACTGCCGTAGCCGTGTGAGTGAACAGTATGTAGGCGTAAGATGGATAGTATTGATATACACAATAAATGATGATCTTAAACTATAAACCTAGCGATATAACATAACGAGTCTGCATAACTGTCGCAGACATCAATGTTATGTGAGGTATCCACGGGATCTTCACTCATTGTCATAACATGGACATTGACATCCATGTGCTTAGCAATTGTAGAATACCTCTAAAATGTAAGAAAATTTATTGCACATAAGGGGTAATTTTCATTACTTAACCATCATATATGACAACTTCGCTCTCCAATGTCACGGAAATATTGTAAGTGACCATATTAAAACATTCCATTTCAGAGACGTTTCAGTGTCCTAAGATTAACATAAGATCGTAACATTGAGCTTCCAAAGTCATTCAGATAACCAAGCGACAAAAACTCAACAAGACTTTCTGGACGAATCAGCCCAATACATACTTTCAAACAGTTTCTTATGCTGAAGAAAGATTCCGTTTCATTGAATGGACGATTTCCCGATGCAGATAATGCTACTTAACCTCTATCCCATATTGATGTATATTTTGTAGCACCTTCCTGGCAAACTACATCAGACATCAAAACATCAAATATGTCAGCTTGTTAGGATGAAATTAGACTTGCTGTACTCGATATATTGAATACATATTACTGGATTAACTCTCTTCTACGTTATGAGATCACTGTATGCATGCATGTGCAAAATGATTTCAATTGTCACATTCTTCCCTTATGCGTATGATGTATTGTTTCACTGACCATAAATGAGAGCACATTCTCGGAATATTTCATTTAACACTCGATTTCTATGGAGGTGATCAGCATTAACGACGTCCTGTGGGGTAGTGTCTTTTCATCCGTTGACTGATGTGTAGCACTATATGAATGCCTCCGGATAACCCTTAAAGCCTTTCCGTTCATACGAGCCCACTCACGGATCAATCATCTCTCCTACAGCACAACCAAGGCTAGATCTTACAAAAGGCTGAATTCAATATCTTGTAGATTAGCTTCCAAGTGTAATCAATAATCGTCCAATAATTAATCATACGTGTATTTGAATTCTTGAGCGTATTTATCTCGCAAAAGAGCCAATTTGTTCAAAGTCCTGAAGGATTTCCGAGTACATATTGACTACATTCACGGTGAAATCAGTTTTGGGGGTGATTATTTGGAGAACTAATATACGGAAACACCTCATCTCAAAAGTATGTCATGTAAAAATGTGTAAAATGAAACTAAGTATAAGAAATATCACTTTTCGCAACAAATGAATACTTGTACGTTTCTGATTTCTGAGTCTCTTACATTATGCTCTTCGTCATACGAAATCGTACAGGTTCAAAACCATGATTGAATATATATTTCAAAATTAGCCCAAAGGGTAAGAAAGGTTACGGGAGAAATATATAGTGTAGAGAAGTGTTTTTTTCCACCAAATTTTTTTTTTGACCTTTCAAGGTCGCTGAAATTCAAATTTAAGGTCACCACCGCAATCATGAGACTCCCCATTTGAATTTGCCATTATTCAAGGTCTATCTTAAAGTGTTCTAGAAGTTTACTCCATACAGCTCCCATTTATGAAGAGAAAAATTTGATGAAATTTTCCATTACTCCATACAGCTCCCATTGCATGAAAAGAAAAAGTGGATGAAATTTTCCATTATTGCATACAGCTCCCATTATATGAAGAGGAAAAGTGGATGAAATTTTCCATTACTCCCAGCAGCTCCCAATATATCGAGGGAAATAGTGCATGAAATTTTGTAAGCCCGAATTTGTTTTGTTTTTTTGTTTTTTTTTTGGTTCCAAACAGATGGTGTTTTAATTTCGTTCTCACACTACACTTCAAGAACTTCGTGAAAACTTACGAACATTACAGGAGTACGTATCAGACGTGTTATTGATCAATTAGAGAAAATCCAAAATTTGGCAAGGGGTTATAGGACCAAAGGCCCTAGCATAAAAATGGCGTTAATACAACATTTCACTGTAATTACGGATGTGCTCGAGTCAAAAAGTAATCAGTGTTGCTAAATTTAGTGTTTATTCTGATTGTACTTCGATGAAACCTCCGAATCAGTTCCAGTGTTGAACATCGACCTCTCCAGTTGTGTTGACGTCAGTGCGAAGTGCCTTTCCTCAACTGGATTAATGAATTAAGTTAAAAAATTATGGGACGAAACTCCCATCGTTCGACATGCAAAACAATTTAGACCACAATTATAGGGATTTTGTATCAAGATGTGTCCACTTGCCATCGAAAAAATAATAATAATAAAAATACCCCCTTTGTTAATTTAGGCAATGTGGACAGATGCAAGACCATGCCAATAGGTCTTCATAATAATGGTTCGGTACCCTAAAATTGTCCATACTCCATACCTGATCCGGGTCGGTGATACTGACAGCAACCTAAAAGTGTTACATGTTCGTTTCGAATTAGATAGTAAAGTTAAAGTTATCAGATTTGATATAGCGCTCTTTTCAGCCGAACTAAATCCGCTTTCAAAGGCGCTTTACACTTTAACCCCAGTCTGAGTGATTGTACTTGGAGCTGCCACCCTCAAAGCGCTATATACAACACCCATTCTCAACCGGTACCCATTTAATCCTGGGTGAAGATAGACACATTAGTGGTAAATGCCTTGCCTAAGGACACTAGTGAAATGGCACAGCAGTCCAGCTCGAGACTCGAACCCATGATCTTTGGATCACGAGTCCGACGCCTTATCCACTGCGCCACTCACTCCATAGTATAACACTCTTGTGGTAAAACGATTACAATCATGACAATGCTCGAAGAAGGCATCAGTTTCTTCGCTCACGGCTGCCTTGACTATGTTTTGCAGGCCAGTTTCAGCATGTGCGCAATGTCTATGCATCATTATGCTCACGTCTTAATTTCGGTATGCTACGACCGGCTCTGTTCAGTAATGCGTCATCAGCGGTGAAAGTCACTAACTTGCTCATTGAATCATGCCCGATAATATGGGCCATAGACTTCGTGAATTTTGCAACGATATCATTGGCATCTGACTTTCGGACAATCATTATTTCCAGAAAAATCAAGTGTGAGCAACTGATCTCACACTCAGCTGTCTGGGTGTCTGAGAATCCCACAGGGCTTTCATTTTGATTGCTGATGACACGACATTATTTCTTGCACATTCAAACCTAGCAACATTATACACGAAATCAAATCAAGAAATAAACAGGCTCCATCAGCGGTTTTGTGCGAACAAATTGTCCTTAAATGCTCAAAAAAAACTAAATATATATTATCATTAGGCAACCTCATAAAAATATTTGCCATATTTGCAATTAAATATAAAAGCAAGTCAGAAATATTCTTCCCCTTGAATCGTTGAGAACATTGTATTATGCTTTGGTACATCCACATCTGACATATGGAATTTTAGCATGAGGAAATGCAAATGCCAAATTGTTGAAAAAAGATTACGAATCTTCAAAAACGTGCTGTACGCCTCATAAATAAATCACGCTACAATAGTTATAATGAACCTCTATTCAAAGTTCTGGGACTTATGAAATTGACTGACTTGTATGTATTCCAAGTTCTAATGTTCATGTACGATTACTCTCATGAGAGGCTGCCATTATCGTTAAACACACATTCAAGTATAGCCATGAAATTCAAAGTGTTCATGGAACACGGCAGTCAAATAATTCATATAATGCTGAATGTATATCTAATTTTTCACGTAAGCAACCATTGTTCAGCTTCCCATACATGTGGAATAGAGGATCTGATGTTGCCAAGTTCTCACCGTCCAGAAACATATTCAAAACATCAATCAAAAACACATTTATGTCTTCATACAAAAGTTGTATTCGATGCACACATTTCTTTCGCGCCGTATGTTTTGGGTGATTTAATTGAAATTATTCTAAATTAGTGTTATATACCAACTTTTTCTGGGTTAAACACTGCTTTTGCCCTTTTTATATTCGTCCATAAATGTTATTGACCTGTCTTCCAAACCGACAATTAGGTATGTTCTGGTGTCTTCCTTTATCATTCTCGATGGTCGCTCGGGTTACCTGTTCGTGCTGAGAAATATTGTAATAAGTGGGTTTCTAATTATTTCTCAAGAGCCAACTGGAAGACAACATTTATGCTATGTTGGTCCTTCAAATTTTCCTTAATTTTGGGGTATATGTACCCATTTTAAACTGTGTTCAGTGTCTTGGAATATTGAAAATAAATTACTATACTATACTATTAAAATTGAAAATATTATCGCTCGGACTTGACCACTTACACGGATTTGGTAAACTTCGTCCATGGATTCGATTTTGAAAAGTGAATTAGTATGTATCTATTTTTGCTCTGATATACAAGTATTTATCTTTATTACATCGCTGCGTTCCAATAGATAACCTCACATTCAAAAGAATAGTTTCAACATCATTACACAGCTAAATGTTTATATTACATGTGGCCTTGGAAGCCGGTTCACTTCCGGAACTTCTGAGTTCACCTCACATCACCTAGGTGATATCTCACACGCGCTCAAATTATAAAAACCTCGTATATAATGGAGCTAATTTCAGCTTCATTATTTTGAATTTAATATATATCTTCACCTTTTATACACATGAAAAGTAATTGATAGCCTTTCTTGTGTGTCCAGTCTTACATCTAAGATTCCCTCTGGTTACTTTCTTCATTTGACAGGGTTTATGGGTGTTTTTCTCCATACAGCAATATCACTAATCATAACTTCAAGTGATTAATATAAACATTAAATAAAACTTCTCTTTGTACAGCTCGACGCTGTGAAAGATACATCTTTTGGTACCAGGCAGACGAAATTAAATGAAACTAATAGTTGGTCATGTGATAGCATATTGTCAAATGTCACTTCGATCCCGTCTGTGATAGGCTTTTCTGTAAAAAGTAAGTTTATTAGCTCAGCCAGATTGCTCGTTTATATAAACGCATTAATTCGTGAAACTCATGACGGGGAGTGAATGTCAGTGCTGAAAGATGGATACGTAAACGTTTATATACATGGGCTAGTGAATTGATAGTTATGCAATAGATGACGTTGATGAACATATCAAGACCAAAAAAAACATCATCGCAAGACCATTAGACATATATGATACTCATATGATACGATAATCTCCGCTGGCTGTCACAAGCTCCCGCCCTTACTGTACAACTATATCGTCACTATTTTAAGAAGGGTCAAGATGCGTAGTCAAAACAGTCGCGCTTCTACAGTAAACATGCGCAGAGTAGACACCTCCCAATAAAAACAATGACGCGTCTTGGATACAGTTTGTCGTGGTTTTCGATATGAACAGCTTGACTCAAAAATACATTGACAGCAATTTTTGTACTGTCTTTTGGATGCTTTTCTTTCCCGGTGTTGCATTAATGCAGTAATGCAAAGTAATGCACTCTTCTTGAGGTTTGAATAAATCACGACAATAAAAAACACTGCCACGATCATATTTATTCCCGTAATACCGCATGGCTGCGTTCACCAGAGGGCACGCGTTACATAGTCTATACGAAACATTTGGCATCTTGAAGATGCCAACTGTCCAGATACTAAAATATAAGACAAACATTATCCTAGCACTCGAAATGACAGAAAATTGATGACTATATAAATGCCCATCTGATCATCCGATTGAACAATTTGGAAATCCGAAACGAATATCACGATCAAGATGTACATGTATGACAAATAGAAGTTGTATCCACATAAGGTGTATGACAAGTATCCAATCACAAGCCAAAGTGAACGACGAACTACGGTATGTCTTGGGGAATTTACGTTGGGTTTTCAATAACGGACAACAAACAACAGGAAAACCTCCACGGTTCCATACATTTTGACATAGCATTCAAGCGTTTTCATTTGGCTGATCACTCACGTAGTACTATAAGTTATCATGGGCTTCAGACCCCAATACGGCGTGATATCTGCCTGAAGTCACCATATACCACGAGGCCGTAGGCCAAGTGGGATATGCTGACTGAAGGCATATATCATGCGGTATTGGGGTCTGAAGCCCATGGTAATGATTTTATCATTGGATTATATGGAACTCCCAAACAAAACGTCATTCTGTATTACCCGCCTGAAACCCACGATACAGAAAAAATTGTGGGGTTGCGTCACAGCTCTCGAAATACAGGGTGGTATTGTCGGGGATTTAACCAATCAGGATCGCGCATTCTCAGCAATCCGATGATAATTCTTTATATTTTGGCCACAGCGTTGACTGGTTACATGTAATGGAAACATGTGTAATATTTTAACAGATATTTTACCAGATATAAATCATATTATTGTGTGCATTTAATGACCAGGAAAATCACTGTTGAGTCGGCCTTAATAACTTGTGCTGCTTATCCTTCTTCATTCAATAAGGAATAAACAGGTGCAAGATGGATTAAATAGTGTGTTTAATCATGGTAATTGGTTACAAGTTATTTTTAGTATATGCGTAGGTCTCACTTTCTTCCCCTTTGACATGCTGTTCTCCACCCTTACACCACAACAATGCTCTTTGGTTAAACCGGTAAAAAAATGAGTATATTATGTGGAGCAGTCCATTATAATTAATCTCCAAGTGTAAAAAACTATCAAGCACGATGAGAAGCTAATTATTCTGGCTTCATGCTTCCTACAAATCTGATATTGTAAGGGCCAAGATATTAGAACGTGCCACGAAAGCACAAAAATACATTTCCGTTTCTGTCATTGTTCTGACAAAAGCGAACCTGCTTAAAATGGTAAATTAGAATAATATTATCACGAGGTAATGTTGGTTACAGTAGTAAGCGTAAGCCTACGCATATGATGTAGCTAACTGAATCTCGACAACAAGATATGAATCACTTGGTGTGCATGGTCTATTTATAAAGTTAATCAGCAGATTATATTTGCCACGCTTTACGGGTGATCATGGGACGCCTTTGCATTCTGATGCCATCCAGATATCGGGCTTTACGCTTATTTTAAAAGTCATTAAAGTAAGGCATTCAACTCCACTTTATCAAGTGCTGAATACATAGTTCCTGAGAATGAAGTAATAGGTGGATGGAGACACGGGTACAGGCACATGTACAGGTTCCCACGACCAGTACCGATACAGTAAAACAGCCGGCACCATTCCAGAATTCCAGAAATAGTGACAACCCACGGGTGTTAGTTACGACCAGTTTTTGCATCAAATACAACTTATGGTCCTTCGAAGGATATCATTTTGATATGGTGGTGCCTTGTCGTGAATCAAGTATTTATCCACATTGTAACATTTGAGAGTCACCGTTATGCATTCACATCCTGCAACTATATTCTATGGAGTGAAAGAAACTTCATTCTCGCGTCCAACTGTATACCGGATAAATAGAGTTTCCATTATTCCATTTTCCACCACTAATAAACAACTGATCACACGATTGGTCAATAATCGATCATACATACAGCTGGCAAGCACGTAGCAAATCTCGTTCTCATATTCTATCTATTTCTTGAGTCAGATAACCTGCATCAGACTTGTTTACCAAAACTTGGGTAACTGGCCAAAATGTCATATCTGACTTCACAACAGATACAATTTGGGAGTTCCTCGTACTTTGTGCCTGGCCCTGGAATGGTCGGGTAGCGGTTACTGTAAAGTGTTATTCTTCCATGGTCAGTGTGCCTTGAGTGGTCATCAATCAACGATGAATTTATGATGGCTTGTTTGATTGCATAACCCTCATAGTTTAAGGATGAGGGCGGCTACGGTAATAGATCGCTAGAGATGGGGTATCATCCGAAGGTTGTCTTTATGGGACCTTCCGGGGAATACGAACTCTGATACCCCAGACATTGATATACATCAGTCAGACGGGGCCAAATGGCAGACATTGATCTGTTCCTAAACTGACGTAGTCGTGTGAGAGAACAGTATGTAGTTGAAAAAAAAGGTAGTATCACACTATTGTTTATGGTAACATCAGTCACGAGTTCACCATATTGAGAACAAAAAATGGGGATGTTTAACTACAAACCTAGCGTTATCACATGAAACCATATGCATGGAACATTGTTTGACAGTGTCCAATCATGGCATATTTTTCATATTCAACAAGTATAATATCGCATTTGGTAACATAATGTAAATACAGGCTGTTGCACGAAGCCAATCAAGTGCAACAGCCACTGTGAAATCCTGTGATTCCAATGCAGTTTAAAAGCCGCATTATGTTTCATTTGATAAATGGAATCTCAAACGAGTGCCCATGTGATATCAAAGTTGAAACTCGCCAAAAACTTTGGATTGTTTAGTGAATTTGATGTATGAAAGGATTCCCCCTTTATGACATTACCTCTCTTAATTGCATATGCTGATGTAAGCATGAGTCTGCAACAATGAATAAACACTAATAAGGCCCTATTCATCACTGATGACAAAATATTTGGAAATTTTGCGTATTGAACTTTTTGGAGAATGTATGGCGATCTATGTCTCGAAAAATACTTCACAAACACCAACACTTCCATGTTCCAGTGAGCCGGGGAATAACGCCCGCCTGGTGAGATCTTTTATACAACCAGCGTTGCCCATTAAAGTAGCAATAGTAGACAAACTATTGGGAAAGTTGTACAACGATATTGTACATTAGCGTTTAATGTTGGTTGTTCCTGGACACACTAACGTCGTTACTGGAAGCTACACGTATGTGATGATTGGACATAGCTATCAGCAGTTTAAAAACCAAAGTTGTGATCACGATGCGTTTTTGTCTTTAAGCAACTGTCGCGGTTTGCACCCAAAAACCACACGGTATATACATTGTCAAATTTCAAACCCCATGAAACCAACAAAGGTGTTCGACATGCTTCAAACAGTACAACAACTTCGCCCAAGCCAAGTTCTGCTGTGATACTAAAGACTGTTCTGTGAAGCAAACAGAAGGACAGAGATGGGGTGTTCTCGCACTATTTACTTTGCAGTGATGAATATGATTTGGAGTTTCGGAGTCCATGTTCAGACATAGGTACTACGTTTTGTCAAACATTCTTTAAAAATGATTTCCAGGTGAGCTCGCCGTACAAGATACAAGACATGACAAAGAAACGATTTTTCCATTTCTTATGTCAATACATTTATCAATGCATTGTCTATGCAAATGTCAGAACAGCTGCCAACTGATATGGAAGATTCGCTGTAGGTTTCAGGCTCAAACTCAAATTTTTCGATTATTATCCATCATCGATGACAACATGTTTATGAAATCCAGGAAAGATAGAGAAAGATAGATTTGTAGGATAATTGTTCATATAGAATCAAACAAAAAGGGAAATCCATGTGACCCTGCCGTTACAAAATCTGTGTCGTTTCATCATCGGAAAAAATCTTCCGAAACATAACAGGGAAATGCTTGTTATCTTTGCATTGTTTGCATTGTAGGTACTTTATTATATGGTAGCACGTAGAAAAAAACATCTACTTGTACTTGACATGGCATCACAATAATAATACAACAAACTAAATTCCCCATAAAAATAGCTCATCTATATACATGTACTGTTTAAAATACGTAGCAGATATCTGGTTTTGGGGAGAAGATCAACGTATGTTATTGGGTATCTTATGGAATGGCAACAGATCCCGATAGGATTTCGATATCACTAATACACTAGGTCATTGCAGAAATACAATGATTTAGTGCAAAAGAAACAAATTATTTATCTAGATATATCGAGGTGTCTGAATATCGGTGTCTTTTTCGTTCCATCGAGATAACTACAATGTAATTCTTAAGGGTGGGCATCGTCCGACATTTGGGAATATCTTCAATTTTCTACTACTTCATGTTTGTATTGATAACTTCGCCATAGAAATACCAATTTGTCCCAAACTTTGGACATAGCTGCTGCACCCCTGGTAAATAAAGACTGCAGCAACAAGTCTATATTTTGTTCGAACACGCAGTGAATACAAAGAATTGAACATCGCTGATAGATAACGAGGTGGATCTTCCATTCATTTACATGCTTTGTTGTAAAACTTTCTGGAGAGTTGGGCGACATGATATAGATCACCAACCGAGACTTACTTTTGTGATGATATCCTTGAATATGTAGTAGTTGCCGTTTTTTTTTTACAAAATTTGCACATGTAGCAAGTTTGTCCGTGGAAGCACGCGGCATTCATAATATCTCACTCGCTGCAGCGGTCGGTGCACATGAGCAGATCACGTTGTATGCGTTACAGTGACCACGACTCTACTCAGGCGGATTAGTGATCTGACATTTTTCAGGTAAAATCACGTCATACACTCAACTCAGAAAATTTAGCAAGCAAGCTATTCATTGTTTATACATGTGTGGATTTATGTATAGATCAACCAAAAATTTGGGCCCAAGTAGCGCACCTTACTCTGTTAATACTACTCACCCACTGAATGTGTACCATATTTAATCCGTCTGGCACATTTTTAATCTTCATTGAATTTAGAAGAAATAGTAAGCTGCCCTACTAACGATTAAAAAATAATTTCTGCGAGTTTGGTAATTTGTAATAGTAATTTCTCCAGCAGTTGGCGTTCGATTGAAATATTTCTTTTAGTATGAATTCCATCATACACTAAACTAGAATTTTCGCATTTTGGGGACATTCCAGCGATATGCTGGACAACCAGCGATATGCTAATATGTTATTCAGCAATATGCTAACTCACGATTTTGAATTCCCGGTTTACATCAAGATTACCAAGCACAATATCGTTACGTTTGTAGCTACAGGAAGAACGATTCTGTATGACTTGGAATTTCACAAAAAAAAAACAATGTTTTGTGGAAGATCCTTATCCTAGGCATGGTGTTGCTTTGCATGTTGCACCCCATTTGTAACAATACTCGCAAGCTCCACTCGAACCAGTCCGTTTCAATTTTTCATGTATTAATCAAACCTGCAGACGAACGAGGTATGAACTTCAGACATGACACGTTTTGTCCATTAATGACATGACACACTCATAACTCTATACATGGTCCTGTACCTAAACTAAGCCATAGTTCATAACTCATGTCACGACTTGAACATCCAAGAGAATGAAACAATCCATGGGTTGTACAAAATTAATAAGACTGCATCTGAGTGTCAGTGTGGAAACACCCTGAGGCGACGTCCCCTGCAATTACATTACGCTCATGCCAAGGACATATCGACATCTCGATATATCTGGGTATGACTTACGTCTGTGTCTTTGTATCGCTATCGATTTTCTGTAACCACGCACGCACTTAGTTGATATCTCCGTGAATCCGGTCATAGGCAGTACAGTGATTTTCATTCAGACCATGAATGTCAAACAGCCAAACACATTGGTACATGTTTTTGATATCTATGAACAGAGACGTTATCCTGTACTATTGTGACCAGAGTATGAAAAAACCGGTCTGTTCGGAACAAATCTAATTCAGGTCAATTAATTTGTTCAGTGTTTCAGGCATATATGACATCTCCACGCAGAATTGTGAGTCACATAAATAAATAGGATATTATCAATTACTTTTGCATAGCTGAGAACAAGCCATGCCACGTTTGACCAGTATACGGTTTACGATCGACAACAATGACCCGTTGTCAGCAGTTTGCGGATATCTCAAGGAAATAGATGTCTTTGACAGAAAGCTTTTCCAGTCATTCACGAGACCAACCTTCGCATTTATTGGCTTTGTACAAATCCCGTCTTAGACCAAGGTCATTCTCAAATAGGGTGGCTAAATATATGCTTGAGTTATTTCCATATTTCATATTGCCTAGGCAGGTTCCCCCACGGTTATTTGATTTCTGGTATCCTTGATGTAGGTGAGAGACTACTCCTCCTGGTACAGGCATGGGAAAGCACACACAAGATTTACCACGATTTCATAGCGAGTTCCAGATAGATGCACAATTCATCAAATTTGTTAGTATATTGAAGATACAGTAGCGAATATCGTATGATTGGATTTGCATGTCTAATACATCTTTCTGTGACCTGCTTTCTGCTAATCCCGAGCAAATCGTTTTTAGACTTGTCCGATCGCTCTGCGTTTCAATTTGTTAATGCGTGTGTCATACATACATACATTGTACTCAGAAAGCCGACATTAGTGAGGGACACTCATTTTGTTGTGTGTTTTTTTCTTCTCATTTGAAAAAAATGTCTGTTTAAATCGATCAGTTTGTACATTGGCACTCGAGAGTGAATACTGTTATGACGTTCGCTTACGTATCACAGCCGACATCATAGCCCCAACGCTTGTCATTTCAGGCCTTCTATTGGCATCACCCAACATTGCGCCAGTGATAAGATGTCGATATTTACATTCACTGTGCCTTTAATTCCACTCGGGTCTCGAGCCTGATCATGTTCTGCGTCACTGTTTGGCTAGACCTAGATATAAATGATGCATAAAATTCAGAGGTTGATATTTGAATTGAATTTTCCCCACAAATGTCAAGAAACAATCACATTTCCTATTTTAGGCTCTGGCTTCGATCACCACATATGAAACACCTTCATATATCATGCCTTGTGTCATCAAACTTAAATACAATATTAATCTACAGACGCATATACCACGGTCGATCGGTCACAGTGTACATTAAAGAGCTGATGCTGGGGAAGCCCGGAGGCGATGTTCCCTACAATTACATTACGCTCATGCCAAGGACATATCGACATCTGAATATATCTGGGTATGAGTGATGTCTGTGTTTTTGTATTACTATTGACTCACTGTACTCTTGTACGCGAGATGTCCTTGTGTCTCTCGTGTTTGGTCAGTTTCCTTTGTTCGCGTTAAATGTCAACCAGTCGCCATAAATCAAAACAAGTTCCAAAGGTTCGTTCATTGAATGGACATAATCTATTTGCACGTAATGTCACATGTCAAAGAATTTTAGACCTGTGTCGAAAAATCGTGTATCACAACTAAAACACACCACTGGATTTAATAAAAAGAGGTGTTTGATGCACAGAGTAGATTTGTTTCAAGCTGCAGGAAAGTCTGCTGAGTGTATATAATATTTTCTCACTCAATGCTTTATGAAAGCATTGGCATTTTAAGTGATTCTATGCTTCGCAATGCTGACATCATATCCAGTGTGATAACTTTGAAATCGCCCCATGTTTTCATTACGTGTGGGTCTACATTGTTTAATACGTACATCAGGTAAGACATTAGTAATGGGTTTGTCTTGTTTCTATTAGACAGCCTAGCGTGAACCAAGATTGGATGATCTCACGCTCATTGCTACGTTACCATATCTCCAGGTTACTTTTCATGTGGATAAAGATGTAAAAGAAACGTTTGTAGTAAAATGTTTCAAATGTGTTTCCATCGAGCCTAACACCTGCGAATATATTACCAGTGACGATATGGATAAATTTCGATGCAATGCCAGAAATACAACATGAGATATCGATATAGAATCGAAGAACATACTGATATGGCGCCTTTATAAAAGGCCGACACTGGTGCAGGTTTCGTGTTGATGCAGTGCCTACACATTTTACCAGGACCACAATTAAAGTAAATGCATGAAAGTAAATGTTTCGCTGGGACTGATAATGAATTATTCAATCACTTGCGTGTGCAAAATCGAATCTCAACCGAGTAACAACAGTCCATGACTGGTACTTACTTGTACGATATAACCACCACGAAAATCGTGTTAGAGTATTCGTTCCGATGTTTGGAATGCCCAACAGCACAAAACAAGAAACACTGTCATCGACACACTTATTTTTGCTCTCTTGTATCAGCAGTTTGAACGGTTCGACTCACAGTGAATATTATACGATGTTAGTATTATTATTTTCTCGTGTACGCGTGTAGTAGTTTGTTGTACAAGCAAACGCGCTCTGCCATCACCGCAGGGTATTCTGTATAATGTATTATGTAATCATTCATCAACTGGCCTATTTACCATCAGAAATACATAACGAGATAAAATGCTTTGTCGTTTCCAGTGTCTGGTACTTTTTTTCTAGATTCCCGCAGATAAATCTATATATCTCTGCTGGTCTCGTGGAAACGCGCATATGTTTTCGGCTATAAGTTTTAAATCGCCCCTTGTCGGCGCAAACCATCCAGAAAATCATGAGATATCTCTTTCTGTGTGAGTGAAATATCGATTTAGATTTGTTCTGTACAATACACATGTAGTAATTTTAGCGACTGTTACTCCCGTCCCTCCCGCGCACTACACATTTCCACAACAAACATTCATTCTACATGACTTACATACAGGACAAGTACACACTATACGATCACAAGCATAAACTCCATGTAGTCATGGTTACATACACAGGTCAAACCACGCACCTGCGGCCCCGCTAGCTCGGTACACTCGGCCCCATTTACTCGACCTTGACCTTCACATGCACTGACTTCTAAACATAGAACTTGACACACATACTCCATACATCACGTGCACACATACAGGCATTCCAAGTATTGACACGAGCCGGGGAAACCCACTTTCCCGGTGACATCAGCGCATTGCACCACACATTCAACCTATCACAACACCGCTTACACTTGGCGGGAAATTACACAGCCACATGGTCCCTCGGCCCCGCTTTACTGCGCAGAAGTGTAGTGTAAATCCCAGTGGCAGGACGTGTATACAAAAGTTCCTGTGAGACTGTCGATATTAATATATATAATCTATCGGATATATGTGCAAGTTGTATAAAGGACTATACTAGGAATATAGAAATATAGACTGGGATATCACCCGACGTAGGTGAGAGTGCGACCCTGATTGTGCGTGATTGATCATCAGTCTTTATCACCACAATAAACAGTTAAATTGAAACTGCCGGCTTATTGTATCACACGACGACCCAGTTAAACCGGCTTGATATCGGCCGTGAACGATATTCTTCACATTGGCGCCGTTCGACCAGGATCTGAGCTAGTCTCGGATTATCGACCCAGACCTGACCGGCATTGATGGCATTGGCCCCGGGAGCCTCCCGCGGTGAGCCACTCGACCCTACGGATGATGAAGTGACGATCAATCCGAATTCGGCCTTCCGACCTTCCGGCCCTCGCTCAGTTGCCATGAGCGATACAGTTCCACTGTCGCAGGAGCAACAACCGTCCGGCCTTTTCGACTCCATTGGCGACCATTCGTCCCTGAGATCGTTTTCGCCGCCTACCGACCTGGTGCAGGAGTTCCTAGACGAAGACCCGCTCGACCCGTCACATACAGTAAGTGACATTCTGCGTGCGCACGCTAGAGCGTACTCGGCCACGCCGGCTAGAGCGACCCAGAAAAGTGACTTTGCCGACAGAAACTATACGCGCTCACGTCAAAGAGCGAGCGTAGATTGTGATATCGACCCAGAACAATTAGCAGTGGACGTTCGGCCGGTAA
This sequence comes from Terebella lapidaria, assembly GCA_949152475.1. NCBI lineage: Eukaryota > Metazoa > Annelida > Polychaeta > Terebellida > Terebellidae > Terebella > Terebella lapidaria. Next base: position 33,905,257 of record OX424560.1, read on the forward strand.
CCATAGACACGTCAATGGTTACGCACCCACCAAGTAACTCTCGGATACGACAGTGGGTTTGTCAGTCTGACAATGTTCCGGAATCGACCCCGCCGAACGCTTATTCGGCCAATCGACCCCTGGCGCCGTCCATGACGCCGAGACAACACGGCCCCGCGCCAGAAATGTACTCACGCATACCGACCGAGCCTACGGTGGTAGAGTACACACGACCCAGCCAGACGGGTGCGACATCCGAAGACATCCTGATGACGACCGCTACCCGGATCGCGACGCCGCTACGACAACAACGACCCAGCGACACAACGGCGGAACCTCGCGCCACCATGCGACAAGCGCGACCCCGACAAGCACCCTCGACATCAAGTCGCCGACCCTGCGACCCCGACACGCCGACTTCCGACACACGCGCTCCCGCGCCGACCACGCACCGACCATCGCCGACTACCGGAGAACAACCGCGCTTCGATCCGTCGCAAGATCAAGTTGTGTCTGCTCCGGCAGAAAGTGTTGTGCAAATGATCGGACCTCCGATCTCACAATCAGTCGGAAACACCAACGGATATGGTGTACCGCCAGTCGGATACCCTGGCGCAACAAGCGGTGTTCCAAATGGAGTAGCTGTCGGATACTATTCACCGCATGTCGGCTACGCGAACCCACCGCCTGGATATGGTGGCGTTCCCAGCGTGATCGCTGACACCGGCTATCATGGTACACAACCCGGATTAGTGTACCATGGTGTATGCCCGGATGGATCGGTATACCGATATCCACCACCGGCTGTATTCCCACCCTCAGTCGGGATACCATGGGTGACGCCTCCATACAGTCAACCGGCCCCCGCTGCACAAGCACCACACGACCCCAGCCACACGACGGCACCACCCGCCGCATCGCTCGCCGTCTCCGCGACGACAGCACCGACCGCCCCCGCTAACGCGACCCCGATCGGCCCAGATACGACGGCTCCGGCGACTTCGGCTGTTCCGACTCCGACGGCCACTACAGCGACTACACCAGTTGCGGTGAGTGTTGACACGCCCACGCCACAGAGACTCACGTCTGAGCCCCAAACGTTGGCTACGGCTAAGATGGCTCAATGGCGTGCGACCTTTAAGGAGGGCAATCTCACTCAATACGTTCGGAGTTTCGAACAATTCGCTGCGGCCTTTACTTACTCCGACCTCAACAAGACGACGACCTTCCGGAGCACGCTACGCGGCCGCGCTGAAGCGCTAGCTCTCAATATCCCGGTCGCAACTCCCTGGGGAGAGTTCCGTCGCCAACTCCTAGAGGGCTGGGAACCCGAGCCCCGTCGACAGTCCAAACGGGACGATTTCCCGTTCCTCAAGCGGGAACGAAAAGAGGACGCGGAACACTACATGGAGCGACTCCAGGCCCTGGCGGAGCAAGTGTTCGACGACGTTACGCCAACGTCGCGGCAACGAACTGTGATTGCGCAATTCGTGAACGGCCAACCCGACCCCATCGCCGATAAACTGTGTGCCCTCACTTTTAACAGTTACAGTGAGGCACTTACGGCCGTTCTCAAGGTAGAGAGTCGTCAACAGAGGACAGCCAGAGATCGACATCGAGGCACACGACGTGCTGACATTTCCGCAAGCGGATACGCGGAAGACGACCCTGTCAATGAGGAACTGTCCTGTGCCATGGGACAAGTCACTCAGGGGGAAACACTAACCCCAGAGCAAATTGCGGCCTACTACGACCCCGCGGACAGTGACACTACCGGCCTACAAGGTTGCGACGAACACTCAGTGCCAACCAGCTCACGCGAGTGGGTGGCTGAAGCCTTCCAGTGCGTCCTTAGTGACGAGAATGGACTGTGCGAGGAAACGGCTATCTTCTCTGTCCTACGAACAACGGCCCCGATGAAAGGTGATCGACCCCCGCAACCCGGACGACCCATGGTTTGCTTCTTTTGCAAGAAGCCCGGCCATCGCTGGATGCGATGCTTTCGGCTTAAGGATGTGCTAGTACGTAACGGCATGAAACCGCTAGCATTTCGGCCCAATGGTTCAGGTACTGACAGAAGGACAGCTCAAGTGTTGTCAGTACCTAACCAAACCGGTAACCAAACTAAACCGGCCCCACCAACACCTCCGACCCCGTCGTCAAACCAGTAGGGGAAGGTGCTGAGGAGCAAGGACCTTCCAGACAACAGGACAACGTTCCCCGCTCCACATCTGCGGTTGTCACGACTACTGTACCGGTAACGACACCAATAACGACCCCGCAGCCGGCCCAGCCCACACCTCAGCTCCTTGAAGGGGTGTGTACAAAATGTCAAGCTCCGACCCCGAAATCGGCCTCTTTTCATGAAGGGGTGTCCGCACCGCGGCCACAGCGACCACCACGTGGAGACCGTCGTCCTGAAGGGGTGTCACCCCCGACCGCCAACGGCACCGGAACGGACAGCATGTCCGAGATCGAGTGGATCTCCGACGACGGAGGATTCTACGCTTTTCCGAGTGGACCGGAATCCAAACTGCCGCCTCTGCACACACTCTTCCGGCCACCGCTAGACGACCCCGAAATTCCGGCTGTCATCAACAACTCCAGCGCCACCAATCACAAATGCTGGAAGTTGCCGGTACACGTCGGAAACAAGACGATAAAGGCTGTACTCGACTCCGGAGCGCAGATCTCCCTGCTCCGACGCGATCAGCTACGTCACGTCCCCGCTGACCAGCGACATTTGCGGTCTACTTCGGCTATTATTCGTGACGTCACCGGACAGTCAAGCCCGATCGATGGACTGATCGACCTCTCAATACAGGTCGGAACTAACCATATGGTCGTAACCTTTTGTGTGGCTGACATACATGACGACATGATTCTCGGCATGAACTTTTTTCGGCAAGCTCACGCTGTAGTGAATTACGGTGAAGGGACGATACAGGTACACAAAAGAAATCCTGTTCGCACATAAAGACATTGAGGCCAATGTTGTCAGAATGGCCGTGCGACGAGCTGTCACCGTCCCCGCACGCAGCGAAGCAATAGTGGAGCTGGTCCCGACTTCCCGAGTTCGAGTTCGACAACACCCGAGGATAGTCCAGCCACTTACGACCTTTCCCGAGGAAACCGACCTCATCATGGGGAGAACACTTACGACCCTGAATCGGCAGTGCGTAAAGGTGTCGGTAGTCAATCCAGCAGATACCGGCGTTACGCTCACCCGTTCCGACCCTGTCGCCATAGCAAGCCCTGTCGAAAGTGTCGTCGGAGCTCTGCCACGACCCGGAGAGGAGCCCGACCCGGCCACGGTAGACGCCAGTCACTACCGCGACCTACCGCCACATCTACAAGAAATGGTGGATCGCGCCGGACTAGCGCCGGAACAGCATCGGCGTTGCGCCAACCTGGTTCACCAATACCAGGACACATTTATGCACCCAGACGGCCAACTGGGACGGACCCAAGTCGTCCAGCATAGAATCGACACCGGCAACTCGGCCCCAATTCGACAACGACAGCGACGCGTCCCTCAGGCACAGCAAAGCATCATCGACGAGGAGATCGACAAGATGCTCCGCTTGGGGTGTATTGAGCCGTCCGATTCGCCCTGGAGCGCACAGGTAGTGCTCGTGCGGAAGAAGAACGGACAAGTACGCTTCTGTGTCGACTATCGGCTCCTGAATGACGTCACCCGCAAGGATTCGTATCCCTTGCCCAACATTCAGGATACTCATGACGCCCTGGCAGGCGCCAACTACTTCTCGGCCCTAGACCTGGCCTCTGGCTACTGGCAGGTTGAAGTCGACCCCAGCGACAGACCGAAGACTGCCTTCGCCACAAGGAAGGGACTCTATCAGTTTAAGGTCATGCCATTCGGCCTTAGCAACGCCCCGGCAACCTTCGAACGGCTTATGGAGACCATACTCCGTGGTTACTTGTGGACCCGGTGTATGTGCTATCTCGACGACGTGATAGCTTACGGCAGAACATTCGATCAGGCACTCGCAAACCTGGAAGCGGTCCTGGATCGAATCAGATCGGCAGGCCTGAAACTTCAGCCCAAGAAGTGTGAGTTATTCCAACGGGAAATCTTGTACTTAGGGTTCATAGTGAGCGGCCAAGGAATCCGAGTCGACCCCAACAAAGTCAAAGCCATCAGAGAATGGCCGACCCCGTGCGAGATCACCGACGTCAGGGCTTTCCTTGGTTTCGCCAACTACCACAGGCGATTCATCAAGGACTACGCTGAGATCGCTGAACCTCTCGTAGCGCTTACCCGAGGTGAATGCCACTTCACTTGGGGACCGGCCCAGCGACGAGCTTTCCAGCGACTCCGCGACGCCCTCATCAAGGCGCCCAAGCTCGCTCATCCGACCCAGAATCCGGAGGACTACTTCATCCTCGATACGGATGCAAGCGGCTTTGCTGTGGGGGGAGCCCTCTCACAAAGGGTTAACGGGAAGGAGATCCCCATCGGGTTCGCCAGCAAGACCCTGTCCCGGACCCAGCGGAACTATTGCACCACCTATCGGGAACTACTGGCAGTAGTTGAGATGGTGCAACACTATCGGCACTACCTCTGGGGTAGGAAATTCCTCCTCCGAACCGACCATAGCTCGCTAAGGTGGCTGAAAAACTACAGCGACGCCGACGGCATGCTCGCTAGGTGGCTCGCCAAGCTACAGCAGTATGACTTTCGGATAGAGCATCGACCCGGAAAATTACACGGTAACGCCGACGGCTTGTCACGGTGCCACAGTTGCAAACACCAAGACTGTCCCGGACGACTCGTCACACCTCCGACCGACCCAGAAACAAGTTCCGGAGAACTTCCAGTTCGTCGGATAACTGTTGTTCCGACCCAGACAAGGGCAGACCTCCTGGACAGTGATTCGATAACATCACCGGTCTTGCCCCAGCTAGTTTCGGCACGCCAAGTTGTTCGAGTCCGTGCTTTGGACGCCGCACTTGATGGACAAAAGTGGCTTTCGGACTATTCGACCCAGGACATTGTCGCGGCACAGCAAGCCGACCCCAGCGTCGGAAAAGTGCGGCAATGGATACTAGCCGGCACCAAGCCCGACTCACGAGAAGTCGCCCGCCAAGGAGAGGAGGTAAAGACACTTGTTTCTCGCTGGAACCTCCTGGCGCTACAAGACGGTGTGCTAGTTCGACATATAAAACCCGACCCTGCTGGACGGCCCGTGGTGCAAACCGTGCTCCCCGTAGCACTCAGGACACAAGTTCTGCACCAACTACACGACCTCAAGATTGTCGGACATCTCGGCATACAGCGTACCATCGAGAGAGTCAGGCGCCGATTCTACTGGCCCGGCTTGGCGCTGGACGTCGCCCGCTGGTGTGCCCGCTGCCCGCAATGTGTGACCCGCAAGGGTAAACCGGCCCCAAAAAGATCGCCCCTGACACAGCTACCGACAGGAGCGCCGTTCGACAGAATAGCGATGGACATCCTCGACACCCACAAGGTCACGGGGAGAGGCTATCGGTATGTACTAGTCGTGTCGGACTACTTTACGAAGTATACTGACGCTTTTCCGCTACGGCGACATACGGCCAAAAATGTTGCCGACACCCTGGTGAATCGGTGGATAGTCTACCACGGTGTCCCCAAAGCGGTCCATAGCGATCAAGGTACTGAGTTCGAGTCGTCCCTGTTCCGGCATGTTGTGCGTCTACTGGGCGCTAAGAAGATTCGTACGACCCCATACCGACCCCAGAGCGACGGCCAAGTTGAGCGATTCAACAGGACATTGCTCAACATGCTGAGTGCGTTCGTCAGCGATCGTGCAAACGATTGGGACTTGCACCTGCCATATGTGTTAATGGCCTATCGAACCTCAGTACACTCGTCCACGGGATGCACCCCGCATCTGATGGTGTATGGACACGAGTGTAACTTGCCAGTCGACCTCATGTTTCCGACTTACGACCCTGAGCCTCTACCTCCGTGTGGTCCGGAGTATGTGGAGTATTTGCGGCAAGCCATCAGAACGGCCCACGGTTTCGCCCAAGACCATCTCGAGAAAGCGGCAATTCGGCAAAAGATGGGTTATGACGCCCACGCGAAACCACGACCCCAGTTTCAACCAGGCGAACTGGTCCGGTATTATTATCTGCCACTCACGCAGAATAATAAGTTCGCTCGGCCCTGGACTGGTCCCTGGAGGATCATCGACCGTGTAACCGAGGTGGATTACCGAATCGCCCTGGTTTCCAACCCTCGGAACACTCGTGTTGTTCATCTGGATGTGCTCAAGCCATACGAAGGTGACAACCAAGCGGCCCACATCTACTCCGACCCTGTACGACCCACGTCGTCGTCAAGCAAGTCCGACCCAGAACAGTCACCCGACCCCATGGGACTTCTCAAGGAGTTCTATTACCCTTGGGAGGTAACAGTCCAAGATCGACATACCGATTCAGACCAAACAGCAGAGTCTGATTCGCAAACGACCCAGGATCGTCAATCGCGATCTCCGACTTCATCCGGCTCAAGTCGACATCGGCAACGGAAAAGATCACACAGATCAAGTTCCGACAATCCAAAACCGGCACGCAAGACACGCAGGCAAAAGCCTGTGGTATCTTCCGACCCCGAGACAAGCGAGGCTACGCCCCCGCCTGCACGACCAAGTCGACCCAGACGCCACGCACGCAGACCGGCCCGCTACAGATAACCCCGGCCCTGTTATCTGATTGATGTCATTGATGATGAAATATGCATGTCTAATGGACTATGATATCATGTCTTTCCCAATAATAATATATTATATTACAATAACAATATATGCATTTAAGATGTACAAGATGTCAGTGAGGCAAATTCGAAATATACACACTAGATATGATATTATAATTATGATGCTGGTGAAAAATTGGTTGCATTATGATATGTGTTTCGACCCCGTATAACATGTACCATTGATCAAGGCGTATGTTACGCAATGACTAAGATTATCATGTAAAGCTTCCATCCATGTGCCAGCCGAAGAGGATAATAACCAGTCACACCGTGAGTAAGGCCACTTAGTTGTCGAAGAGGTGATAGTGTGATTCGTTCTGGAGTATGCGTCGACAGAGCCTCTACTCACTCCATGTAATATTCGGAGGAACGGCCCAGTGGTACGTGAACCAGTCACTACATAGCTATCATGCCAAGATGCGGCCTGTCATCAAATTCATCACCCAAAATATTCAAAGCGCCGCGGTGTGACCGACCCAGATCATTGCAATTTCGACCCCTACAATATTTGCGGCCCCGTCGTCCTGTGAACTGGCTGAAAATGAATGGAACGATGTCCGCCCCTGTGAGCGATTGATATTCATATCTCAGCCTTTAATAACTGTGTGTCGTCTGTGAAACAGCAACTCGACCCCGTAGTTTATCGTGCGCTAACTTGTGGGAGAAGGAATGATGGACTGATGAGTTCACAAGGCACGCACGAGCGCTAATAAACACTTTAGCTGTTTACAGCACCTACATGAAGTCGCCCCTAATAATTACAATAGTGAGTCGTCGGGCAAAAAGAGCCCAGTAATCTGAACAGTCGACTAGTATAAATAGACAATGATTCGGCACGAGTTATCCAGGGGACGGCAGATGGACATACGGAAATCTGGACAGTGTGAGGACACCCCTACTGTCGTAATGGACTGACCCAAGAGGTCAGAGAAGGATCGCCCCGCGTTTCCTTGACGACGGCCCCGCCTTGCTGTGTGTACGCTTGGAACAATGATACATAGCGTAAAGACGTTTTCTATACATATAGAGAGCGCCCCCCGGCCCAGTTCTAAGAATCGAGATGCTGTCAGCATCTTTGTGTACGGCATTGAAGATTAGCGGCAATCAGGTCACTTGTGCCTGAGACTTTGGAGGAGAAGGACTATTGTCAGAAGTTTCGGCTATTGAGATACAGACTATTGTTATAGAAACTGTGCTAATCGAACAATATTTATCGGCCTATAAACTGTGATATCATTGAAATCCTGGTCACAAGACTTTGGAGTTAATTCGGCTTGTATCATCGGCATTTGAACTAGGCTGGTTTTGAAGAAATCCAGACTTTGTTACAGCCAGCCTAGTCAGTACTTGGGAAGTACTTCGGCTTAATTTCGGCCCGTCAGCATGGCTGACAAACCCGGAGACGACCGGGAAAATAGCGACTCAGGTGACAATCGGCCCCGCACAGTTAAGTTGGACGGCGATAACATCACCGTCCAAGTGATCGACACCGGGGATGAATCGGATCATCCTATAGTCGTCCCCGACAACGAAGTTTCGTCCGGCCCCGACTCGCAGCCTGAACAGCGCGATCCAGTCACGCTCAGTGACACGGCAAGCGGATCAGAAAAGGGAGCGCGACCCAAAACGGCCCGGAGCAAGCTGGCGCAACGAGGAGAGCGCCATACACCGAGCCCGACTCCGGATGATATCTTCAATATCGACCCCGAACGCTTCCGCCGACTCGAGGAGGGCGGAAGTATCGTCCAGCGTGCGATTGAGGCACGACAAGCGGCCCAAGAAGCTCAACGAGTCGCCACCGCGAGCCGCCAACCCGACCCAGCAAATCAGGTGATCGCCCCGATCGCTCCGGCCCCGACTTCACCCGCTTCCGGTTCAGCGGTAGCACGACCTGCGGCCTCCCGTTCTCCAAACAAGAGAACTTATACTTCTTTCAAGAAGAAGCATGGAGCGGGAGCCCGATCGACCTCCAGCAGTTCGTCACGCTCCAGCGGCGGATCTGCTATTACGGCCCCGACCTCGACTTTCCGTCGGCAAGTGGCGGAATTAATGGAATTGGTGCCACCTCCCGTGACACCCTACGGAACTCGGCCCATAGACTGGAACAAGGTTCCACTCAGTAAGCGAAATCGGAGCGCTGGATACGGCCACATCCATAACTTCGATGAGCAGTCGACCCTGTCGGAGGGAAACCTCCTCACATTGGCCCCGCTACAGCGTGGAGACGGTCGATTCGAGTGCCCCTTCTGCATCGGCGAAGAGGAAGGAGCAGGAGAACGACAGTGGTCCTCCGTGCCACGACGCGGACCTTTTCGGACGGCCCAGAGTCTTGATGCGCACGTGCTAGCGTATCATTTTCCGTTCCTGCGCTACTTCGTGTGTCCGGCCCGCGACGGCTTCCGGACATTGGCCCAGGAGGAGATGTTCCGGCATCTGTCTCAAGCGACCCCGCAACACGTGACGTCGTTTCCCTTCTACCAGGAAGGACGACTATCGGCATCCGGCCCCATGCTCGTCAGGTTCGCGCTACGCTGCAGAGTCGACATGCAGCCGAACCCGAATTATCGACCCCCAAAGAGTTCCGGCCAACATCCCGATCTTCAGGAGGGATGTCAACACCGTCCTGACGTTCGGCATCTGGCACATGGCGCCAGAGCTCTTTGAGCAGTATCCGCCCAACTCGGCCCCGGAAGTGCAACAGGTACTCCGTCGACTGGAGTACAATCGTGCTTCGACCCCGGCAGACGAGATTCGGCTTACCCGCATGGTCAGTGACATCGAGACCATGAACACGCGGGTTCGAATTCGACGACCCAGTACGATCTTCTTCGTTCGGCCCATAAACTACCAGACGACATCAGTGAGCACGGCGGAGGAGGTCCCGACAACGACCACCGGTGTTTCGGCCTCGGCGGTCGTCACGACGGCTTCGTTCGCGACAGTGGTGTCGCCAGCGACAACTCGACCGGTCACCACAGTGACATCTTCGACCCCGTCTAGAGCTCGGCCGTCGGATATCATACCCCGGCGGATGGTTGTGGAACGACCCACGGCCTCTAACGTCACGGACTACCGAGTCCGTGAGGGATTGGTCCCTCCACCTGAGGAGTATCCGCCACTCCCAAGTCGACCCCTGAATACCACACCGGTATCGTCATCAACCGGCAAGGAGACTCCCGAGCCGAAGAGTCCAGTTGCACCCGGATCTCCTGTACGTGCGACCCCGACACCGTTTTCGACCCCGGAATCTTCACCGGAGCCTTCACGACGGATGGTGGAACCCGTCCCGCTCCCACCGTACCTCACGGAGGAAGTGGAGCCTCTGCGCTCCGTTCCGACACGCGGCACCGATAGAGACCGGCCCCGACTCCAAGTGGACGACCCAGAGCAGCTCGAGTCACTCCACAGAGACCTCGACGAGCGTCTGCCGCTTCATGGATCCGGCGAGTTCGCGGCTGATTTCCAGTTCCTGCGGCAACACGGCAGACGTTTGGCGACCCGCTCGCTTCCCGGCCTGCAGGCACTACCCGGCCAGAATCCCGACCTCACAGACTTCCTACGGGATGAGGACGCCCAGCGGCTCCCGAACTACCTCGGATTTCACGAGGACTTTTGGACGGCTCGTCTCGAACAGGCCGCCCATAATGCCGACCCCTTGCTCCTGCCGTCAGAACCGGAGGAGCACCTTCCGACCCTGTCACTCGCCCGCGCTGACGACTTAGCGCACCAGTACTTGCGACTAATTCGTCGGGAGTACTTGTCGGCCCTGGATCATCACATCAGGCAGGCAGAGTACAACGGCCTGTCTGTCGGCTTTGGGATGGGGGCTCTGCATGAGCGCCACCAGCCCACGTTCCCGGACGCTCTGTCCGAGGAGAACCTTCGACTTCGAGTCCGCGTGACCCAGTTGGAAGATCAAGTCGCCAACCACCAACAGGAGATCGCTCGACTTCGAGCCACTTCGACCCCGACCCCATCAGAAGCACCAGCTTCGTCGGCCCCGACCACTCCGACCATCCCGGGGGAGCTATTGGCCACAATCGTGTCAATCCTGCCAAGATTGCCCCCGGACGAGCAGCTGCAATTGATGCGGCAGGCATCACCAGCGGCCCCGCCTCCTCCCGCCAGCAGGCGTGAACGGGAAGAGAAATGATTCGACCCTGAACTGTTCGGCCCTTTGATGCGGCCCCGAGTGACCAAGCAATTCTGGTCACGGCATAAATATATGTTGTAAATAGTGTACATATACATTTAATATCCTAGTCATGGCTTTTTGTTTTTATACATGTAATTTAGTTAAATTTAATCTACATTTTATTTCAGTTCATTAGACTCTTAAAGTTATAGTTCCGTTTCGCTTTGAAACGTCGAGGAGTTTTGTTTATCATTCCATATCATACATTCCATTCATTGTTGTGCATGTATTTGTATATGTATCATCGTAGAGACTGCTGACGGACTGACTGCTGACGTTTATTTTGACAGTTAGGAATTTTTATTGTATGAAGTGTTTTCTCATTTCGCGCGGCGTGTGTGTGTGAGTGCTTTTGGGTTTGACCTTTAGGACTTTTTAGCTTTTTATTGTTTAGTTTTTGGCGACGGTAGGGTCCGGGGAGGGTAATCCCGAGGGCGTAGGATTAATGAAGGGGTGTTATGTAGTAATTTTAGCGACTGTTACTCCCGTCCCTCCCGCGCACTACACATTTCCACAACAAACATTCATTCTACATGACTTACATACAGGACAAGTACACACTATACGATCACAAGCATAAACTCCATGTAGTCATGGTTACATACACAGGTCAAACCACGCACCTGCGGCCCCGCTAGCTCGGTACACTCGGCCCCATTTACTCGACCTTGACCTTCACATGCACTGACTTCTAAACATAGAACTTGACACACATACTCCATACATCACGTGCACACATACAGGCATTCCAAGTATTGACACGAGCCGGGGAAACCCACTTTCCCGGTGACATCAGCGCATTGCACCACACATTCAACCTATCACAACACCGCTTACACTTGGCGGGAAATTACACAGCCACATGGTCCCTCGGCCCCGCTTTACTGCGCAGAAGTGTAGTGTAAATCCCAGTGGCAGGACGTGTATACAAAAGTTCCTGTGAGACTGTCGATATTAATATATATAATCTATCGGATATATGTGCAAGTTGTATAAAGGACTATACTAGGAATATAGAAATATAGACTGGGATATCACCCGACGTAGGTGAGAGTGCGACCCTGATTGTGCGTGATTGATCATCAGTCTTTATCACCACAATAAACAGTTAAATTGAAACTGCCGGCTTATTGTATCACACGACGACCCAGTTAAACCGGCTTGATATCGGCCGTGAACGATATTCTTCACACACATAACAGAACGCTCGCGAGCATCCAAACCATCTGATAATTACTTATGTACATTACACAGTATTAGGTCGACACACTCCCTGTTCATTTTGGCAGTGTATCAGCGGTTTGATAACCAACGGCATAATCTGGCACTGCCGCCTCACTAATTAGAATGCTGTAGACCAAGGACAGCTACCAACCAACTGTTGTTGATATATCGTCGGGACCTCATCAAAGCAGAAGCCTCCTTCGCTCCCATCAGTTCTCCGATAATCCTCTCGCGCTGATACATACGATGATAAAGAAGCCAGATCGATTTCCTCCAGCTCACCTATCTGTCTACCCCCGCCTGCACTAGCTGGCAAGGTGTTTTCTCGTGGACATCTCTAGTTGACTTACTCCGGGCCTTGTCCCTACAGGTCTCCGCCCCGATCGACGGACGGACGGACGATTGCCACTCGGCACCAACGCTGTGACTTTGAGGCCGCAGTCGCACTTCATCGGGTGACCCGCGGTATGTGCGCCACTCGGGCTGTCCTCTCGACCGCGTAAGAGGTAAAGGGAGAGAGAGAGCTTTCCAAAGTGACGGATTGAGTTGGATACTGCCAATAAATTATAGGATATATACTTCAATTTGAAGTGGTCCGCGGACGAGACAGGAATTTCAAATTGAATTTGGTCTTGCCAAATGATTTCTTTCGGAACAGACCAACGAGGGTTTCGAGGATATAAACTTCTTGAATCTCGCTGAAGGATAGCAGCAACCTTGCATTATGGGCGAAACAATTGTAAGTTGAGCACAATCTGATTACATGTAATGTTATTACACGTATATCAATCTTCAGGTTGTATACTGGATGTACTTAATCTTGCTCCCGAAGGAAGCAATTCGTTTGTTCTCCACAGCCAAATGAAAATGTAATCACAAGTTTAGAAACAGAAACATTGAAAGGATTTATTTATTTACTGAAATGTAGTTTTTAGTCTACACAAAGTAGAATCTACGAAAATGGGACCCACTTGGAGTTTGCCCATCGAAAGGCATAACTTCACATGATGTATCTGTGAGCTTTCTGGGGTTTTTTTATGAAGCAAGTATGGGAGTGTTGTTGTTTTTTCTGAACTTGGGCTGGTTGTTGGGTATCGTATGTTTGTATTAACCAGGATCTTAAGGGACACTGAACAGCTCTGGCTGATCCAGCGATGACACAGGGTCATGCCTCACCCCCTCGCAGACGGTTTTCATGAATTTCGTTAAACGATTGTTTTTAGTTAAAACCAACGGCATGCAGATCTATCGGTGACATGTAAAATGTTTTGGTTGAAGGGTCCTCCCAGCAGGAAATTTTGGATCCGCCAGTGCTTGAGAGATGGTGCGGATCTGCGAGCTCCCTCTGAATGATAAGGCTTCCTTGTATGGCACACGCCAAGAAAATATTTGAACTTTGAACTCTTTATTTATCATGTTTTTATATGGATAAAACCAGTCACTGGACAAAACAAACATTAAAGTAAATTTTCGAAATAACGAGATACTCCTTCAATATGAAACCTCCGTGACAAGCCGTGAATGATGCTGTGTAGATTACATACAAAGAACATTTTCACAAAATACAGATACTCGCTCTAATATATTATATATGTAATATATATATATATATTTCTTTACATCGTATTCCAATATAATTACAGACACGGACGAGTCTTCATTTATTCATCTATCCACTCGTTCGCGTGATAAAATGCGTTGTAGTTTCAGAAACATACTACGAACAGCTTCAATAATGAACTTGTATCAAATACATCAAAGTGATATTGTTAACACCAATGTATGATGTAAATCGCTATGTTATGGTAGGCGCATGTTTGCACATTGAAACTGATATCAGTGTTTTTATTTCCGACCTTATCAGCGTGGCTTTGTGGTTTTGTCAAATGCCATATGTGGGGTATAACTCCGTTCCATGAGACAGATTCGAAACGCAGAGATATGAATTATTTGATTATTTTCTACGGAGCCTTTTAGATACAGAATGCGATATATTGTCTAAGTGACGAGTGACCTTTACAAGACTTGATGCCGCCTCCAGCTTCCGTCCATCCTACAACCTGTATTCTCTCGATCCGTTCAGCCTGGGGTAGATTAGCTCCTGGCGACTTCACACTGGGAGCTGTGACACCAATCGATGCCTTCGCCTGACTGGTCGCTACCGAGTCATCAGGGTACCAGTGTGGTCGGGTCCGTAATCCCCCGCAAGCTCCCATAACGCCAAGTCCGATCACTTCTCGTCCCGGGCGATCTATTACCGTCGACGCCTTCGTCCTCACCATAATGAGCGAGCCAGACGCAATCGCTCGATGGATTGATGTCGTTCGAAGATCATCATCGATTGGCGAGGTGCGATGCGATGCTGAGCTCACTCACGGACTCGCATACTTCCCGATAAGAAAGGTTGTTATGCCATGTGTCACTGTGCGCACTCTTCCAGGAATAAAGGTATCGCCACACCCTGGTAGAGTAGTCCTTGATAGTAAATAAGACAAGGGAGGGACGGGAGTATGGTCCAATACATGACACACACTTCATTATCAAACATGCAATGTCCAGCGATGTGACAGTAACTGTAACAATGAGGCCTCCCACTCAATTGGCAGTAGTATGCGTGTTTACCTATCGATCAGTGATTGAATTAGGGATTTTTATTTCACTAACAGAATCGTTAGTCACGAGATGTTTCACTTGTACGTAGCTATTTTGTGGAGTAATGCACGAACGTTTCAGGATATCGAGTTTTACATCATTTCATTTGCGCTAGCACTCTAACCAATGATGTTTTGTCATAATGCATTCTTCCCATTTTCTATCCTAATCTCCACATGCAAAAACTCGTGAAATCAGCATGATTTTTATGTGTTGTTCTGTTTTTATCAAAACGAGATCTCAAAACCGGTAATGGGCTCAAGAGTTTGGACGCCGTAAGGTTTGCTGGGCGTCTCGCGTGATTCCACTGCGTGTAACAGCCAGTGTCTCGCACAACAGCATTGTCCTCTATCCGGTAGATGTACTCCAATATCTCCACCATTCGCCCCGATAACTGAAGACTATTGTGTGGTGCGCTGATATGCTGACAGAATCGCCTGAGTGCTTGGTTCTGTCGGAACTCTTCGTGGAAATACTTGTGATACATCTTCGCAGGTTAATGTTCCCTATCTCTCTCCCACCACACGCCATCTCGATCACGCAAATTGGCATCTAATCCGTCGGAGTTATACAACTCGAAACCTATCACCCACCAACTGAATCAAGATATGTGCATCCATGATTATTTATTTTCTGGGTCCCAATGTAGTTGTGGGGAAAATGTCAACCAGAGTTCCAACGATAACAGATTCATCTATTGAGAGTCTGTCATCAACTGCGATCATTATAGAGTGGAACTTATTTTACAGACTATCACATAACTTTATTTTCATTTATCACGGTCCACCTTGTTTTCTACATTGTTGACTTTAAATTGTGTTTGTAGCATAATTGGTATTTTTGTACATCTTCACACTTGGCAAAACATCCGTCTATGAAAACTATAGACGAGAATGTTCAAATTAGTCTGCCAGGAACTGAAGTACCGTAGGCTATATTAAATGTAGACTACAAAATAAATCATTCTGACAATAATTACATTTTACCTTAATTGAGAACATGTACATCCAGTCGTTACGATTAATTATAACATTGTGTTAATTCCCATAAATTGCTCAAATATCGCCTGAATGGTTGATCCTTCTACGTGATTCTTGGCATTAGATTTGGGCACCACTTCTGTGTATACGAGAGAGCACAGCTAAGGTTTATTCGATATGTTTCTTGCAGATCTTTGAATCTCACGGCAATCCAAATCAATTATATGATAAATGTTTGCACCGCCTGGCGATCAGCATATTGTGTATTATCTTATCAGAGTTTTACAATCAGAATGATTCAACCCCGTGATTATTCAGTCATTTCAGATGGTTCTTTGATATTATGCGTGTACATACTTATTAGGAGGTTTGAACTGTATCAGAAGGTTATTTGATATTATGTGTGTACATACTTTTTAGGAGGTTTGAACTCTATCAGGTAGGTTTTTTATATTATGCGTGTACATACTTATCAGGAGGCTTGAACTTCATCAAAGTGTTTGAGTGTTTTGAACCATTTACAGCTGAAACTAATCGCTTGTAACTCCCTCACATACGGTTTTTTACTATAGTAGGTCGCAAATGTACAGGCTCGATGTTTGTTACTGCTTAACAGTCCGGCCTGAAGATGAGACGCCCACTGTTGTCCTATATGTCACTTTGCACGGGACTGATGCTAGCGAAGAGACATACATCACTCATGCTCCAGTATATCTAGATGTCGATAAGTCCTCGCGATGAATCTAATGTAATTGCGTTGCAAATCGTCCCAGGGCGTCTCAGCGAAGTCACCAACTGTCCCCAAACGTACGGTCCATGACGGATCAGGCTTTGCTTTCTATTATATATAGAACGTATGGATTAATTTTCCTTTCAACTTAAGACTGAGTGTTGTAAAATTGATTCTGGGTTATTTGTTGGGGTTCACGAGCGCGTGGTGTAACAAGTATGGCTTCATTCTAACCTCGTCTCAAAATGAATTGTGTTGTCGTTAGCGCGGAAAATACATTTATGTCAAAGTTACAAAAATAGTGAATTGGAACAAGAACGTTATTTTCACAGTACTCAATAGATTGAAATGAACTTCAATGCAGCATCGTCTTCGGTGAATCTATTTTCTGCCTCTCCAAGCCCTCGAGATCGCTACTGTTTTCAGAAAAAAAGGCAGAGGGGGGATAGTGACCTGGCAGGAATCCGGAGTGTGTGTGTCATCTCTCCTCCGTCACACAGAATCTGCTTACATTTTCTGACTGATGATTCCATTTCGCACATGATTGCAGCCGTGATGAGTGTCGATAATCCACCACACACGATCTATTCTGTGAACTGATGGTGGTGGAGAGTTTAAGGAGAAGCCGGCGATATTTGATTTTTGCACCTAACCAAAGATGCATTGCAATCGTTCAATGCAAAATCAAATTCAAGCATTCAAAATCAAATTTGGACATTTTGTTGCAGGATAGGCGTACAAAAGTGTTTCAATCATCAATATTCAATATAATAGTTAGTATGTAACTTGTTTTGATGATTCAGACTAGATGTAAAATTGTTTTGGTGGCGAATTATTCATACCAACTGATTGCACCAACAACAACACATCCATTTAGAGAACTACGAGAGGTATTTCCACGAAAGTAAAACATAAAAGGAGAACTGTCAGAAAAATGCACCTCTTCAAAAGGGCAGGGCGAGACGACCGTTAATCCTTTATCGATATATCTTTGCGTCAAAAACATATCAGTTGCCACACATGTGACGGACCCATTCACAGTTCTTCATGTGGTATCGATGACACCGTATTCTAGGGTATACAGTACATTGTCTGTTGTGTGAGCGCCGCAAAATTACTGCTTCTATTTTCCTGGATTTCTATTACTGGCAGAAGATTGGTGCAAAACATATTATACGTGATGAATATAGAGTTTATTACAAGTCATATATTATATATATATATATGTATATGTACGCGATTCAGTAAATCTTACAGCTTGGTGTGCCCGTTACGTTCACAACTACAGTACTTCTAGTAAAGTGGAGAAAAGGCACGGGTTTCGCTTTTCGCAATATTGAATATAGTTTAGTATATATTAAATATAATTTAGTATGCACCTGTTGTATGTTCACTATGACAGTACGTAGCGTCAATGTGGATACAGATGGGTTGCGTCTCGTGTTTTTTTTTCAGTACCATTTCACTTCCGTGGCTCGGTCAGGTTGTTGCAGCCTAGAATCGAAACTAGGAATATACACTTATATTCATAGAAGCCCCTCCTGAATCATTATGTGTTGTTTCAATAGTTATTTGCCTCTGTGTGTCTCCACGGCCATCGAGATGCCGGAGAGTTTGTTGAAAGGGCCTGTGATTTCGAACATTATTTGATTAGAAATTCTTTTTCAAAATCCGTATAATCTTTTATTTCAATTTTGATATATTTTCAATATTGAAAAACTAGTAGATCAAAAGCCAGTGGCATAATTTTATACAGTATTGCTGGATAACGTGACGTCTCCTCTTGTTCAGCATGTAGAGAATTGATCACATTCCTTGATTGGAAGCGTTTAGATCTACTACGATATCATAATTCAGGGGGTCACAGTGAGACTCTAAATGCACATATAAACACGGTGTATTCGCACGAATCACACATGATAAACACTCAATTCGGCAGGGAGTGCGTCGAAATTATAACGAAATACTAAGAAGAACAAGCCATCCAGGTTAAGCATAAATTTGTATATGGAGGTTGTTTGGTAGTAGACGTAATTTACTACATTGAAGTAATGGACAATAGAGTTTAAACTTTCAAGAAATTGAAGAAATGAGATCACTTCTGACAATTCTCAGAATATGGCAATGAGGGGTTGTTCACTCCAACGATAAATCCAACATTTGAGACGTGTGTATTTCATTGATGTGCCACAAATCTTCACGGAAGGGAGCCAGCTACCATGCGAATTGAGGATACTCAGACATACGATACGCTTATCAATATATTACGTTGCTTTTTGTGGTGGTGGGGGAAGACGAGAGTTCTGATAAAGCCAAGAGGCATCATGATTTTAAAACCCGGTCAGTGTACTCAATTTGGTCAAGCATCTTTATCTGTATTGCGACCATTCCGCTCGGGTGCATCCTATTGTTAATATTCAGTATTTTTGTTAATCTGGTCTAATGGAATCACACAATTAGCAGTCTTCTTTTCACTAATAAAACCACACTCGTTCGATGATATTACCTCTCTTTCTGTCATTCTTAGCAGGTTATACAACACGACTTCATTCATCACCCCCAGGAAATATGTCACTAATTACGTTACTATGTATGAACCTTGCTTCTGGGTACGCAGTTGAATGTATCGTTCAATATACCATGATCATTCACATAGAGGATCGTTGACTATACTTATAATTATTTCCATTCACTTATGATGATGACACATAATGGACTTAATACATATGCAGCGCTTTCAACATATGTTCGAAGTCCTTTAAGAATATTGCGTTCGTAATAGTCACCGCTATGTAACCCCCAAAAGACCCCAAGGGGCTTCCACACAAAGACTGTAGCAGTAGCTCGCCAATACGCAACGCATTGACCCGACTGTCGAGAACAGAACTCCCATCCAATCGGACGATATGTACGTAATTCAAGTATTATTGTCCTGCAAACACCATCCAACTGTGTCAACCCGATTGGTTCCTGTCATCGACGATTTCCACACTGTTGAATATAACGTCGAAAATGTAATGTGCACGTCGATAAAATGATAATTAGTGAACAGTTAAAATACTAAGTTTTGTTTGACAGCGTGTCACGTTTTGCCGAACAGACTTCTTTTTTGAATAATTGTGGGACGTAAGATACAGTGAGGTGTTGAGCACGCGAGAAATACTCGTATGCAATCGATTGTGTGTAATATCGGTATTTCATTGATATACATGTAGCTATAATTTCTGACCCATGAATGTACCTTCAAAGGCGCCATTATGCAGTGCGATAAGACTCCTATTGTATGGTGACAGCTCAAACCAGTACTCGGGTCTTCCAGAACCCGTCTCACCCAATACATTGTCGGAGATAAATGCTCGATCACTGTCTGTCTCTCGGTCGTGGTAGCACGAAATCTCTATTATGCAAATAGCCTCAAATCCGACTGGGCCGAGGCCCAGGGACCGAATTCAATGAAAAACTAATATGTCGGCATTCGTGCGAACGATGTTTTAGGATACTTGCGTATGGGTAAAACCCAATGCCTATGGTTTGCTGACAAAGGCAGATTTATCTGCCATAATCCAGACGTTAATTAGAATATATGCTATACCAAATTATCTCATCGAAGCATTTGTATATCTTCTCTTCCATAATGTTTCCATTGTGGATGCTGCAGGACAGTATATGCTTGGCTCTATGCTTCTATTCGAAGTTAATCAGAGACATTTGTAGGTCTTTTTTAATTAGGTTTTATATGGCCACGGATAGTGTAACTTGGACAAAAAGAAAGCACCGTTGTTTCCACTGCTCTTCATTCTGATATCATTTTCGTCTTTATAGATTCCAGCGAGTGATCTCACAATGGAAAATATTAGATTTACGATACACACGGCTGTTAGGCTTTTGTGGTGCAGATTAATGGAAATCAATAGCAGTTCACTGCTGACATCATCCATCACTTATTGATGTGCCAAAACGTCAATATAGATCAGGCCGTTCTTTCGTATTACGCTTTGGCTGAAAATGGGCGCAAGGCAGGGACCGTCTTACTGGATATTGTTTAGTGCGAGTCTTTGGATGTGATTATCGTTCATATGCATCACGAATTGTGTTATCGTTTGTTTAGTGCTGATTGAATGATGTATTTCCAGGAAAAAACGTGGGTCCTGTTCGATGCACCATGTCAGAAATATTTGTCTCGTCCTGACATTTGGACTTGAAAACTGTCGTTGCTGGTCGTGTATCGTGAGATCATCTCGCCATGTCCGTGATTGTTTGAGTCGATACTCATTTAAAGACAGGCATCACTCATGCGTTGTTATGTCGAGAAGTCGATAAATCATTCGCTACAGTATATCGGACAGGCACGTCGGCATCTGCCCTCGAGCGTGCTCTGTCAGCTAAGTTTTTAAATCTATAAGTATGAAAAATCTTAACACAACCCATAGAACAGCGGTCGAGTGATGAGTGTGTCGAACAAGGATCGGGCATGTAGAATATCAAATTTCAATCCTTTATTTTAGTAGCAACGTGTTCAATTCAATGACACAGGACAAATGAAAACAAGAAATATTTTGCTTCCACCCCACGTTTACCCCTTACACTACATGTGTTAGTGCTATGCAGTGTTGAGACTTCCTTTGTTTCGCTTCTTGGAGCCCGCTAGGGACTACTACTTATCGAACAATAGTCTACGGATTACGACCAGCACAGCAAAAGAAGTGAGGTTTTTCCCCCATCACTCCAAATCTGCTTACGTTTTCTGATTGACGTTTCCATTTCGCACATGATTGCAGGGCTGATGAGTGGATATGATCAACTGCATGCAATTCCTCCACTATGCTGCTCGTGCGCCCGGACATTCCCAGTAAAATGAGTGGTCCATAGTATACGGTTGAAAATTCCGGGAAGACGCACTTTTCGCACTTCGCAGATAGTATGTTCTCAATCTGTATTCAGATATGAGTTATGCCTTTTACATTATTTTCTTGTGCTTTATCATATTGATGTCTCATATGTTATGAAATTGTTTTATTACATTATTTACCTGCGTTCAGCTTGGCTATTATCTGTAGTATACTGCTGTTATTTTTCATCAGTCTTACATTTTTGTGAATAGTTCCAATAGCCTGAAAGTCCAGATCAATATTTACATACATATATTTGTGACATGACAGTAGTGTCGAGAGGCGTCATAAATCATTCATCGATTTAACCAGGCGTCAGAATTTATCAGCTGTCACCGCCATGATAGGTGATGTTGATAATGTGGTATTCAGGGGTATTAGGTGCAATGTACACCTCATGAACAAATAACTATATTCAAAAGCTGATTGTTTTGTGGTACATCTTCCACTGCTATGGAAAGTTAGACTGCTGTGGACATTCAAATCCTATGGTACATGTATAAAACTCAAGAAAGACAGCTGCGGAAAATATCTGATAAGATCTGATAATATGAAGATAAATCGGTATGGTATGTGCATGCATAATAACTCACAACACTGTGTATCAAACATACAAAATCCCATCCCATTCAGGGATCACACTCCCGGGAATTCGCTCTACTTACACTAAGAAAAGGACATATTACCACAAGGTTGGGCCATGTATAATGTATACTGGTACATACACTACTTACAGTGCAGGTTCACCAGGCACATACATGTGGAACAAGGCAGCTAGACTTTAAACACCAGCACGACATAACCTAGTTCATAATGCATTATTGTCTTCTGCAATGTGACAGAACCGGATTTGACTGGAGACAGTTTGCTATGTGTCACCCGATCCACACCTCGGACGAACCAAGTGTATTGATTGTGACTACAATGCAGTGAGAAGTGTCAGATGTAAGCCAGTTAAGGAAATGGACATCAATAACTACTTAATGGGGAAGATGTCGGCAGATAGACGACTGACGTGAGGACGTGTTGGAGACGCCGTGAAGTGCCTTAAACGATTGACAGTTGAAGTTGACATCTGTTGTTAAATGGTGAGACCATGAATAGTATAGTTCATGAGATAATCAACATGTAGTATTGTTCAAGACATAAACTTTCATGTCATATTTATATGTGGCATTGATACTAATATGTTTTTATTTGTATTAGGTCTATACGTTTATATGGTCCAATCAAGATAATACAATGCAGAACCATGCTGCTATTTCAAAATTGCTAAAAATACCTACCACATTATCTCACCACGCACAGATGAAATACAACCCTTGGAGTACAAATGGAAATACATCATGTCTTCATAACTACAACAAATCCAACATTCGAGCCGTGTGGATTTCATTGACGTACCGTAAATTTCCACGACAGCAAAGCGGCTGGAAAGAACTTGAGAACTGTCAGTTATATGATTATGGTTATCAATATATTAAGTTGCGTTTTGACATTTGTTGATTCATAGAGAATTAGACACGAGATAAAAACAATATCGGTTAACTTCCTGTACATTGTTGATAATGGCCCTGGATTGTGAAATATGTGTTACTGAATATGTATTACTATATGATTGGGTGGAATCATTGCTTTTAAACTATGCAGTTAGGTATTGTAATCCTCTTATTTTTTAATTATCGTATTGGAAAAGTTTTGTCAGCGAGTACACTATTTATAAGGAATACTGAAAATATTATAGCTACTTCTCTTCATTGTAGTAACAGAAGTAGGCTGGTTGACATTTCCGGTACCATTGACTGACACCGAGAGCTATACCAATAAAGCATTACTATCTACAGTAACACATTGATTAGATTTTCCTAAGACGAGCTTTTGCTGTCCATCCAATATGCGGAAGAATAAATGGGGGATAATTTCAGGTATCACACCGAAGGAAAGTCCCGATGGTGAGCTCTCGAAGACAACGGGCATCAATTGTGCTTAGTGAAGCCGGATAAAGGACTGTGGATTGTCTGCTCGGAAAGTACCTTGCTGAAGGGTGTTTCACTGGCTGATGTCAGACAATGTTCATTTGTCAGTCAGTTTCCTCAGTAAAGAAAGGATAAATGGATTACTCACGCGGTGTACGAACATATTCATGTTTTGAAATTTGCAAGTGGTTCGAATATGTATTACATTTAATGTACTTTTGAGCATATATGCCAATTAGATCGAGGAGCCGGAGTTTGTGTAATAATTTTTCTGACATATTCCCAACGATTTTCTAAGGAAATGACAGACTTCCCATTATATATAGTAGTCTAACACGTTCATGGTATTTATACAATTATCTCAAATGAATTAGACACATATGTGTATAAATAATGACGGCTGAGGAAAAATGGACTACAGCCAATTGATACCTTGTTTTTTTTTCACAAGCTGCATTAACTCACTCAGTATGTCCAATAGTCAAACAATCAGTTTCTCGCTGGGTGAAAACTGATACACAATTAGCAAAAAGTCGCTGATTCGATCTTATCAAGTTACCAACTCACGAACTCCGGTATACACCACTGTGAGGGTGTGAGTATTGGCCAGATTAATCAATCGTGTCCAGCTTCAGCTCCAGTCATGAAGAAGTCAGCAACAACAATATTGGAAATGCCATTGTTACCACGATCAGTCGTATGTAAATTGAATCATTGGTTACAAACCATGACCATATTAATGTGTTCGGAGAATATGGAATTTACCCCAGACCACCCATGGGAGATATTTACAGCATTTAGTTGAGGATATGTCTATTGAAGCCCAAATGTTATACAGATTTACAGTGTTTTATATTTCTCTTATTAACAGTGAAAATGGTCTGGTCACAATGTGCAGAAAGATATGCACCATCTCAAATAGTCATGTTGGTAGAAACTATAGAAAACTGATGTCAACATTACGACTAGACGATAATATTGTAACTTGGACAAAACATTTCATGAAAAGGGTCATATCTAATTGTTTTCAATGTGATGATGAATGTCACATCGGCCATTAAAGAGTTATGCAATATGAGAGAAGGGTACATTGTACAACAATTCCCGAAACAATTTATTGACACATTACTGGTGGACATGTGTGTGAATTAACTTCTACTATGTTACATATTATATTGTACATGATTTGTACGAAATAAATCATATATATTAACAAGGAACATGAAAACACTCATCAAACATACCACTATATAATTGATGATACAGATGTTAACAAAATTACACATACATTGTTCTGACTTGGTCACGAATTGCGTCAATACATTCATGGTTTGTTCGACATGAAAGACCGCAAAACGAGTATTTCTTATTTCGGAGAACAAATTTTGCTACGAATTCAATATGGTCATCGCCACGTCCAATTCAACGGGGGTTTCCTAATGACAAGAACGCCGAAGCGTTTTTTCATTGCATCTTTTTATCAGATATGGGTTCGTTTAGAGCGTTCATCATAGTCTGCCCCGTGGCGGGTCTCTGAACCCTAGTCGTTATAATCGAGCAAGAACTATTCACTTCAAGATATTAATTCCGAGTAATGTTTGAAATCGGTGTGTGCACACATTCTCTATATTGGTTGCTTCGATGGAAAGCAATTTTTATGGAATCGACCACGATTTTCACGTCAGACCCTCTGTTTCAAAGAGTTCGTCTCGAGGATGCTCACATGTGTCACAACAGTTCTTCTCTGTGATGCAGACAAGAGCAGATTGACAGACATGCAATTTTATGGAGAGTTATTTTATGGTGTGTTCTTCTTTAAATGGAGCATAAAAATACACGTTTCTACATGCTGAATTTTTTTGCTACCTTCATGTAGTTTGGTGTTTTTATGTATATTTGTTCGGGTTTGCCCTCCGTATATTTCACGTTTGGTTCAAGTCAAACGCAACATAATAATAACATGTATCGAGACATGTGTATAGTTTACATGTATGTGCTGTGGGTAAGGGAACATTGAATGAATTGCCCTGATTATCTCTTGCTGACTGCAGTCCAACACACGTCAATCGTTAAGTCATGACACACAACACACCGTAATACAGACAATATAGATTGGATTCATGCAATATTGTAATCTGTTGGTAATTTCGTAATTGTGCATCATGCAAACCCGAGGTGTGAAATTAACACTGTTGATAACTCATTCACTAATCGGGAAAGGCAGTATTCCCATATGCAATATTTGCCAAAGAATTATATATAACGCTATTCGCCAGCCTCCATCAGATATAAATGTATGCAAGAATAGCAACCATTACGTCGAAGCGTCGATCGGTACGTGTAGATAGGGTTTGCTATGTACTGTGAGGTGTATACTGGTGGACTAAATTCGAACAACGACCTAGTTATTCCAATTATATATATTTGGAAATCAATTTATTTCATTTCATGCCCGTAGCCGGCTTGCCATATTTCATATGGAACATTATATATTCAATATGCGTTGTGAATGATTGAAAATATTGTGATACCATCTGATATATTGATGCTTGTGGATAATAAATTATAGTACAATAAACTTATCTCGATCAATAACCTAGGCAACGAACTCGAGAGTGCGATTCGATTGACATTCCGGAATTCAATTTCAAGGACATATACTCACGCCTCGAGGGCACCTGTTTATTCTTGACCGCCCAAATCTCGTGCCTAAGTGGTAACAACTATAGCGAAATTGATAAAACTCACAACTGACATTCGTTTCATGTGGTTGAATTAACGTAAACAAAAGCAGATTCAAACTTATCCACATTCCACACGATTCCAAAAATCAATTGGAAATCAATGTCGGAAAATAATAATCTTGATGAGATATTGAACTTCAAACTAAAAAAAGGATTCGGAATGTAATTGCATACGACACAGTTAATCAAAAGTCTTTGACGAAAGATGTGCATATTGAAATTCATCTGAGCGTTTCTAATAAATGTTAGAAGTGACGTGTAAATTGTTTCCTCTGACCAATACGACCAGTCTGTTCACTCTGGAATCAGAATATGGTTCTGTAATATGATATCAAAGCGAAAGAATAAGTTGGGGAATCGACCAGTTCCTGCACATTCATCGTCGCGATTTTATTGCCAATATGACTTCCATTATTCATGCATATTAGAACCACACAAGACAAGATTCCTTGCCCACTCAAACACTATGGCCACATTCATTATGGCAATGCAGCCACCTGGGGATGTGGTTATTACGAATTCATAAGGAATGATATGTTGCTGAATTTCACACCCAGGCTCACATGTCTGGCCCTGAGTGCTCATATTTATTACTTGCCGGAATCTAAAGATTTCGGCAAGTATGTTGGTCAGTTGGTTTGATTGATTGATTGATTGTTACTTGCCGGAATCTAAAGATTTCGGCAAGTATGTTGGTCAGTTGGTTTGATTGATTGATTGATTGTTTATCTGTTAGTGCTCTACAGGTCGCAATTGTACGGTGATTGTTACGTTACTTGGGGTATGTAATCTGTAGGATAATAGGCAGGCACCGCACACTTTTGGTGAGTCTAGGTCAAAGGTCAAGGTCAAGGTCAAGCAAAACGTCGAAAACACATAAGTGGCCATAACTCCAGTTCTAATTGTCGTAGAGACTTCAAATCAAGTGCATATGGTAGATATACTCGAGTTCTATCTTTTGTGACCTTGACCTTGACATTTGACCTTGACCTTGAGAAGTTCGCCTGAGGTCGAATATTTGACCTTGGAGGTCACCTCCTCCGATTTTCGATCTGATGCTTGGAAACGATGTCGGACCGGTCCCTTATGGTCAATGTCAATTTTTAGCGCGATCGGTCAATCCGTTATGACGTAATTGACGTTTCTATGGCAACGAAATCGGTCCCATTATAAGCGAAATTGCATGTTTCAAGCTGTCCATGCTGATAAAAGCGTCAATAATGTGCGTAAAAATCTAATGATACACCTGTTTATAGCCAAGGACGAGTTCTTTTGTTCCGCGAAATTTCAAGGTCAAAGGTCGGAAGTCAAGGTCAATATTGACCCGCAAGTGAAAACCATGTAGGTCACTATATCTCAGGAAGTAAGCAAGATAGAGACACGAAAGTAAATCCACAGTATTACACTCACTTAGCCTATCAACTTTTGTATTTACACCTAAGGCGTATGGCCGATAGCCTTTGCAAGCGCCTGAGGTCGAAGTTGACCCAAAAAATGACCTTGACCTTGACCTTTCGCGAAAATATCGAGTAGTAACTTGTTTGAAAGGTCTTCGGGAGTAGTTTCGATATATGTTCTTATTTTTGGAATCTGACGTCATAATGACGTGAAACGTGATTTTATCATACTTCAATTGATTGTTTACATGAGATGCATAAACCGTTTATGATTATTGTTGATCCGGTGCTCTGGTAAGTATTGGGGATACCTACTGAAGCTATTTGACAAATATCAGTTCAATAATTGCAGTGGTAATGGCCTAATTGACCTTTTCATGACGGAAAATTGGAGAAAATTTCATTTGTTTGTCTTTTCATACTCATAGCGTCCACATTTGTTGCTTCATTCTTTTCAAATTTGATGTAGATATTCTGTAGGATAATGGCTCTTGACAGAATGATTTTGAGAAAAATAGCTCTATTGATGACGTCACAAAAGATCCGAATCCTATCAGTCTTTCATGACCACAAACTGCTTATGCTAGGAAAGAAATATAATACTTTTTTCAATGTTTTCCATCAACTATACAAAATCTACAAAACTGCCATTACTCATATTTAAAATAACCAGATGCATCAACTTTGCAAAAAATTCAAAGTCTTTGGTAAAAGTTCAAGGTCATTGCCAGCTATTCCGGCAAGTTAGTCGACTATGTCGGTTCATTTATCTGTTAGTGCTCTACAGGTCGCAATTGTACGGTGATTGTTACGTTACTTGGGGTATGTAATCTGTAGGATAATAGGCAGGCACCGCACACTTTTGGTGAGTCTAGGTCAAAGGTCAAGGTCAAGGTCAAGCAAAACGTCGAAAACACATAAGTGGCCATAACTCCAGTTCTAATTGTCGTAGAGACTTCAAATCAAGTGCATATGGTAGATATACTCGAGTTCTATCTTTTGTGATCTTGACCTTGACATTTGACCTTGACCTTGAGAAGTTCGCCTGAGGTCGAATATTTGACCTTGGAGGTCACCTCCTCCGATTTTCGATCTGATGCTTGGAAACGATGTCGGACCGGTCTCTTATGGTCAATGTCAATTTTTAGCGCGATCGGTCAATCCGTTATGACGTAATTGACGTTTCTATGGCAACGAAATCGGTCCCATTATAAGCGAAATTGCATGTTTCAAGCTGTCCATGCTGATAAAAGCGTCAATAATGTGCGTAAAAATCTAATGATACACCTGTTTATAGCCAAGGACGAGTTCTTTTGTTCCGCGAAATTTCAAGGTCAAAGGTCGGAAGTCAAGGTCAATATTGACCCGCAAGTGAAAACCATGTAGGTCACTATATCTCAGGAAGTAAGCAAGATAGAGACACGAAAGTAAATCCACAGTATTACACTCACTTAGCCTATCAACTTTTGTATTTACACCTAAGGCGTATGGCCGATAGCCTTTGCAAGCGCCTGAGGTCGAAGTTGACCCAAAAAATGACCTTGACCTTGACCTTTCGCGAAAATATCGAGTAGTAACTCGTTTGAAAGGTCTTCGGGAGTAGTTTCGATATCTGTTCTTATTTTTGGAATCTGACGTCATATGACGTCATAATGACGTGAAACGTGATTTTATCATACTTCAATTGATTGTTTACATGAGATGCATAAACCATTTATGATTATTGTTGATCCGGTGCTCTGGTAAGTATTGGGGATACCTACTGAAGCTATTTGACAAATATCAGTTCAATAATTGCAGTGGTAATGGCCTAATTGACCTTTTTATGACGGAAAATTGGAGAAAATTTCATTTGTTTGTCTTTTCATACTCATAGCGTCCACATTTGTTGCTTGATTCTTTTCAAATTTGATGTAGATATTCTGTAGGATAATGGCTCTTGACAGAATGATTTTGAGAAAAATAGCTCTATTGATGACGTCACAAAAGATCCGAATCCTATCAGTCTTTCATGACCACAAACTGCTTATGCTAGGAAAGAAATATAATACTTTTTTCAATGTTTTCCATCAACTATACAAAATCTACAAAACTGCCATTACTCATATTTAAAATAACCAGATGCATCAACTTTGCAAAAAATTCAAAGTCTTTGGTAAAAGTTCAAGGTCATTGTCAGCTATTCCGGCAAGTTAGTCGACTATGTCGGTTCATTTGTTTTGTTCCCAATAGTGGCGCTATCGAGATTTCGAGTCGCACTTCTAGATTCCCGGATATTACATAAATGTATCACAGTTTGCTTATTGAAAGGGGCCTTTTCACGCGATTATCACTGTAACACAGGGAAATTAATGTTCTTATTTTGGGAGATGGAGGTGTCCATGCTTGTTGTTGTTATAGCGGTGTTGATGGCAGATATAAATGATAGCCCCTTCTAGCTGCTGCTCTGGGAAAAGATGCGTTAGATGGATCTGTTAATGTATCCGAGTCCATCAAGGCAATTCATCACTACTAATAGTGTTTATCTTAGTAGAAGGAGGGCACCTTTTTCACTATTCATCAGCACGGCTTGCGGCAAGACATATCCTTTCACCGGGGATATATAATATATGGTAGTTATGCGTTTAACAGCCAGTTCACGAAAATTGTTTTGAATTGCTAATGCATGTACACCACGTGTCCTCATCAAATCTTGTAATTATGTGTTATCAACAAACAATTTCATTTTCGTGACAATGTGTTTTACATTGGAGCCTATATACTTTACATTCTATAACTCAGTTGCAAAAGGGATAATATAACTCAGAACAAAGGTTTATTCCCTTTGATGTTTTCTATCTTCACAATCGGCTGGGATTAATTTGCGATGTACTCTGTGATAAGAACGATTTGATCGTGAGTAATAGGAATAGTTATCTGCTTCGACACAGCTGCTCGTCAAAGCTGCATGCCCAGGCAAATGATAAAGTTGGAATGCTAGAATTATATCAGATGGAATCTGCCCGGTGACTCACGAAGTTGGTCTGAAGTATTGATGGTGACTGGACAGTTATGTGCACAGCAATTGGAAATAGTTATTTCACATGACTAGTATCCCCCGTGTATGTGGAATAAAAAGTATTCCTAGCTACTTCGGAAGATGAACACATCGATCATATTGCCGCACAAATTGTCTACCAACCTCATTTCGATGGAAAGATTTCAAATGACATTTATTACAGAAGGTTACAGCAAGTTTTTAGATTCAAATATAATGTGGCGACATTCTACCACTGCATATCGCACCCCAATCTATCGTCAGCTTGTAGTTTTATGGCATTTGTGGAATACATGTGGTATACAATCTGAACTTAACAGGAAGGCGTACACCCTACTAGTATTCATGGTTCATCATATGGCAATGACCGGATATAAACTGTGAAAGTTTAGGTGTCGTCATATATAAACTGTAGGTGTCGTCATTCGATTAAGACTGGGATGAATTCGCTGATATAACTGTACTCCAAAGTGCTATCAAATTGACATTTTGAAAATCAATTTCAAGGACATTAATTCAAATTCTCAATGACACTGATCCGATTTCAGCACTCAATGTCTGCTCTTTAGTTAAGTGGTAAAAAGTACATCGACATTAATGGAAACAACAACTTGTAACAAATATTTTCGAGTAATGGGTTATTAGTTAATATACGAGTACATGATATTCTCTGCATCAACTGTATACAATAAATTTTAGTTATGCACAGGTGCATGTTCAGTTTGGACAACGAACACAGAATCTAGTTCACATACTGTTTCAAAATTAAAGCATCTACTACTAGTGAAACCATATGACTCCAGAACTAATTTTAAAAGCACACACAACTTCCCGCAAGACGAGTGTCGTGTTCGGGTTCTTATATGACAACCTTACAATAATAGCTGTCTAGAATGTAATCATCTGGGACACGGTTAATTAAAGGTAGTCTTTGACAAAACATGGTCATATTTCATCCGAGTATTCATCAACCAAGTTGGTATTTACCTGAATATAACATCACGAATATGGGTGGTAATTGTTTTCAGTCGATGACGAAATACATTTGTCGTGAAGTCAAAAGCTGTCCCGAGTTATATAATACCAAAGTTAGGTGGGTAAATTGTTTGCTTTTGGCCGCTTGCATTCACGATTGTGTTTTTAATAAGTTGATATATGTACGTGTATATACATTCATACCAAATAGTATGAGCATAATATATTTGCAATAATGTACTCACCAACTATATATTACGACTAACAATATAAGGGCACCAACTTGCCTTCGACATATGGATGTAAACGATAGCGAAGCTGACAGTATCAGGTATTAATATAGGTGAAATCAGGTGGAAACTTATTTAATGATCGTCCACGAAACAACGTTGATATTACCACCATCAAACTATCCTCAATATTCTCAGAAATGACCTTATAAAAATAATATATCAAACTTTTATAGCGCTTAATTTCGTTTAACGAATGATCTCACATGCAGATGTTCACGCGCGCTTTACGATCCTATACATTTTCGAGTTACAGGCTCGGACGTGTACAGGAAACACGCACATATACATGCACATAACTATACCAAATTGCGAAGTTGACGACCATTGGCAATATCATGACCAATGTTATTTTCAAATACACTTTGACCTCGACATTTACCTGAATAATTGAATTCTTCTTTGAGATTTTGTGAATTTCCTCACGATGGATTTCCATTGTGACGTGAGTCGCGTCAAATTAAGTAAACATGACGTCATATGTGGAAATGTTTATTATTTTCCGAATTCACATAGAGTAATTCTTGAAATTTAACGGTATTTCGACCTCGTAGCATCGTATTGAAATCCCAAATATAGCGTTAAGTTGTCACTCAACAGAGCATATGAACGAAGAAAGCTTTACAGAGAACTTTGACCTTGAGCGAACTTTACAATGTAATGGTCGTTCAAAATACTGCTAGGTCGATAGGTCGTCATTATGTGTCATCCAACAAATCAAGATTTTATGTTGAATAGAGAACCGAAGTTGGTTATAGCCACTAAAGTCGACGCATAATTTAGTGGCGGGAACATATCTCGGAATTTACTGACTTGTATTAATTGAAATTAATATAAAGTGAAAACGGCACTTTTTGACCATTATAAAACGATGGCTGTTTTTCTGTCATGTGCGTTTCTCGTCGGTATATCCAGGAAAATGTATATCCTTATGGGGTTTAACATGGGAATTCCAGCTTGCCAGTTTCGTGCTGTATGGGATTGAGACAAATCAATTGAATAGCCAATATAAATAGAGGCCATCTCAAAGAAAATACAATGGTCGCAAAAAACGATATTGGCGCAGGGTATTGTCTTCGTTGTTGTTCGTCGGTCTGCCAGTCGATATGTGTGATATGTGTCTTGACCAGGTGAAACCCAGGATCTCTGTAGCTTTGCCATATTTCACCCACAAATGTTCTGATAGTTATGACTATCGACCACAACAGAATCTAAAGTACACTGAAATTTGGACCTTACTGTTATCGTGTTACACCCGTAGATATTGTATGTATATATGTATGTTATGGGTATGTGTATTTTGGCTCATCTGTCAAGGAATATAGGCCTATGTATGATATGTTGGAAAATATTATTATGAACACTTTTTTGTTTGATTGATCAACAGCGCAATCCAGCACAAAAATGTTGTCATTTTTCTGAAATCTGTTCCGTAGCATCTTTGAGACAGTCCCACAACCAAAACTGGGCTGAGCTATATAATCGGACTCAGAGACCAGAGCAACGTGAGCATAGCCGGACACGATACAATGTTTGTCAAAAATTAGACACCCGAAATCCTTAATTCATATAATTGATGAACGTTGAATATACTCATTTGTTTAGCGAAACAATGTACTGCAACCAAATATAAATTTTGTCCTGTTCGGCCTGACACACAGTTTCACTACAATAGCGCTCTCAGCCTTTCCGGGACATCAAACTGTGACCACTATCAGTTTTTGAACAGTATACGCATTCAGTTGCTACTTTTCGGACCGTTTTCACACCACTGGTCAGACCAATGAGTTTTCTTTGCAATAATGAGCTGTTGCGTTGGCATTCACCACTGTTTTAACTTTCCGCTCTCCCGCTTATTGTTACAATGGTAAAATGTCATCTAGAAACGTTTTTATCGAAATAGTAGTCTTCTGTGTGGAGAACAAACTTGGAATTTACGGCACCAACTTTGGCCACAGGCTTGTTCAACGTTGCCTGGATTTTATATAATACAAGTCAGTAAGTTCCGGAATTTCATGAGATATGTTCGCGCCAATAAATTATGCGCCTACTTTAATGTGATTTGCATTGTTTGTATGTCTTTGAACTAAAATAGCCAACATAGTCCTCAGGCTAATAGAAACAAAGCTCGGAAAATCTTCTTATCAGGTCCATCACTATTGCCACAATCATTGTCACATTCACAGTTCCCAGTGGGTGTGGTTATTACGAATTCATAAGAACGGTCTTAAGAACGGACCATGTATTTTGCTGAATTTGGCACCCAGACTCATATGTCTGCCCTGGCATCGGAATCATATGTCCTTGTTATGTTCCCTGTGGTGGAATGTCGACATTACATATGACGATCCCATAAGTAAAACCAACGGATATTATTCAAATGTATCATGTTTATTGATGAGAGGGTCTTTCCAAGCCAATTCATCAGTTTTTATAGGCAGCTATTGAGTTTCCAGTGCGTTCTTATGCGGGAAAATACTTCTAATGACTTGCGGAATTTCCTGTTTGCGTTTGTTAGTGTTAATTGGGATATTGTTAACAAACATCGTTTGTCATTATCTTTCACTCAATGTGCAATCGAACTTGCACACTGGCGTTTTCTATGAACTGGGCGCATATAATCTCGTTTATTCAAATGAATATTTGAAGCCGAGACGAACTTCTCGTTTTACCTTTTCCCTACACAAAAGACCACTTCAGTGTCCCTTCGTCTCGTAATTCATTTGGTATCTCCCCCTGTCCATATCATGTTCATTCGTTCTCGGTCTCGAATGTAAATCATATCTTCTGTTGTATCGTTCTCAGGCCAAATTAAGGTCAAAGTCTCGGCAACAACAAAAAAGCAATTCGCGAGACAACGATTCATTCAATAGATGGCGCATTGTTATTGGCGTCACGCTACCCGTAGTGTCCTTTGTAGGCGTGCTTCACGTCCTCTCACGCGTTCTTTTGTGTCGCTGCGTCTTGAAAGTTTGGCGTGACAAAATATATTCAATTATGTTGAGTTTGTCGCTGTCATTAGATGGCCCGACGGCTGGTAGTCAAACATTCTAACGCAATTTGGGGGGAATGGGGGTAGGTAGGAATTGCTCACACAATGCGTTCCTCATCAGGTGAAACTATAGCCGAGATGCTTTCGATTCGTGGTCATTATTGGTATATTAAATTAGGCCTTCATTCGGTTTGTTGCCTTTTTGATGTGCTAACATCATACCACCGCATATTTTGAAAAGTAACCCGACTCGATCAGTTGACTCTGTTACGAAGGTGTACTTATAATGTAAACTTATTAAATAAAAACCTACTAAATCAATTCGCCATTGCTGTCCGTGAACTGGGCCGCTGAAATGGAATCGGCGTGGCAATCTGAACACACTCTCAAACAAAAGCTTGATTTTCATTCAATAATTGAAACGCATCACACAAAGCGTGATATAACATGCCGATAACACAATTTATCATATGCCAGAATGACAGTTGATGCAAATAGCGTAGTTAATGCTATTATACAGTCATTTAAATTACTGTCAACAAACTTAGACCTGAAAATACCCCATTTCTATGTATTTTGTTTTTCAATAGCTGTGTCTATTCTTCCAATAACAAACTTCTGCCCGGCGGGCTGTAAATTCCACACTTGCCCGGGCAGCTCCCAGTTAAAGAAAACGTCATTATTTTGAAGGGTAAACAAAAGCACATGGTCGCTCTTCAGGCCCGATTCCGTTATGTATGACGTTTTTGCCGCCAATTTACGTTTTACGCTGATGCTCTTGTAACTCAGAAATGGCCTGTTAATCGAATAAATGTGTGAATAAAAGCTGTATTTCTTGCTTATTTCTTTCTAATCTGATATGATTCAGTCATTTGAAACATACTAAAATGTCCCCGACATCCACTGGCATATGATAAACGGGTTATTGCACAATATGGAGTTTCATGCCCTCGGGCCAAGTCTTCAAGAAGCCCTCCGCTTCGCGTCGGGCTTCTCAAAAACTTGACCCTCGGGCATAAAACCCCATATTGTGCAATAACCCTATAAACTCGCCTCTGTGATGCATATAAATATTCCTCGCACGTTGTATACCACACGTGTTTCGTCACATTATTTACCTGTGGAAATCGTGTTTGGACGATTGTTGTTCACATACAATCAAGTTATGCATATACGTCAGTACTTCACTGGAAGTGCAAACGTGAATGGAGGCTAAGAAGATATAAAGACATTTTACATTCGTTTTAATATGTTACCAGAGATAAGTTATATGTTACATCATTGCTATAGTAAAAAATTGTCAGTTTCTGTTCATTTATGGAACAAGATAAATGCATACATATTTCACAACAAAATTTTCCAATGTATAACATATTGCGAGTGCGCATTGCTGTCTTGCAGTTCAAAGTCGGGTGTGTGAGTTGATATTGCGGGTTAATGTCTGGGATTTCATTTTTGTAACTACTACCGGATCATTATGTACTCAAAGTACACCAGTAATACAATCAACGCAATAACAGATCTAGTTTCCGAACTAGGTTCAAATACGCTCTTCTTCATATCGAAATATATTTCCATCGATTTGTTTAATATTATCTCGTACATTAAACGATCGCACTAATGATAGTCATCATAGAGTATCGTGAAAGTGAGTACAAAACAATGTGTATGACAGCTTTCCCCGAGATAACATCAACAAACCAACATGCCGACAGAAGATGCTACAGTGCTGCGTTTGATTAATACGACATCATGCTGATCGTTAATTAAATACGGATGACAATGTGTATTGTTCATCGATGAGCGAGCACATTGAACTGAGCCAATCAAATTGTTGTGTTGATCAACAATGGCAGACAAACTTCGAGAGTTCGGTGCCAGCAGATAAATCGATGCGACATTAGGTACTGGTGACGAGATTCCTCCCTTTATTGCGTGATCAAGGTGATTGGATCAGTAAAAACGATTACTCTTTGACGCTGAAAGCAATCTCCGACAATATTAGTAAATACTAGCAACTGGTCGAATATCAATACGCATATTTTTTTTAAAGAAGGCTTAACAATTTCTATAAGTTAGATATATACGTCACATCATTGTTATAATAATTATTAAAGTGACCGTACCTGCGTATTGAAAATGATAATGCAGTTTACGGCATTTTTCAGTGTTCAATATCGGCACATATATAATTGTTATGCCTCCAGCCGCTTGTAATTCGTGTGCACCTCTAGATGATATCCAATGTGAGAATAGAAAGAAAAACTTGATGTAGCCGTGTGCCACAGCCATAGGCACTGAATGGTCCTTAAACAGGGCAAGAATGTGTTACCGAAGTGGGCATCCCCATGACTCTGTGTGCTAATTGGACTTGAAAAGAAGCAGTACGACCGAGTGATATAACCTAGAGGCCAATGCTTTTCAGTTAAATAGCACTGCATCAGTAGGGGTCCGTTACAAAAGGGGAAGTATATGTTAGATGTAGTATATATCACGTCGCATGTATACTTAGAGTGTGGAGCTATTTCAGGAAGTTACTGGTATGTTTCACATGGTGTAGGCCTACATGGCAGAGCATGTGACTCGGAATCTGGAGGCAAATAACGAGTTTCACTTACGTTGAAATGTACAGGTACGTTATGAGACTCTACAATAACGATAAGGCTACTGTTCTTCATTCTCCAAACGCAGCCAATTTCATTTTTTAATGGAATGCTTTGCCGTAAACCTTGCTGAAATTCAATATATTTTTGGGCAAGAGAGTGTGTGAGACTCACGGAACTAAGTAAACAACTTAGTCACCGACGAATTTTTGGATGCGGTGATAATTTCCGAATGCGCAAGCGAAGTGAGGGCTGTTGAGAAATGACGACCTCCAGTCACATCATCGAGAGGCGAGGTGATCAAAAGGTGAATAGATAGGTTTTAATAAACATCAAAAGACGAGGAATATGGTGGCCGGGGTGCTGACTTGAGACGCTGGTAATTGCCGAACCCTGCCCCTACAGTGTGACTACCCTCGGGCATCGCTCCTGTCGGAGACACGGCACATCAGCTCCGTCATCAGTGGTACCTAGTCGAGTGTCGGGGCGTCTTATATACTTCGACATTCCGGGGTATAGACGTTTCTGCGGTGGAGTAATCACGGGACAGGCGACTGATACTGTACTGGTGGGTACAAGAGTAGGGCTATATAATTAGACGCACGCTCATTTTCGCTCTGGAATTCTGGTCCAAACTCGTGTTAGATTAACTGGGTCAACAATGGCTCATTAATGCCCGGTGGTTTAATAGATTATATCGATACTCCATCGATCTGAACACACAGGCAGCATAATCTCATTGCAGACTGGCCTGTTTAATAATATCTCTGATCAGGAAGTAACGGGCCGACCGTGGCTATTGACTCATAACGCCCTGACTTGGCCTGCCACAATAACCCAGGCAATTCAGGTCCTGTATATTGGCACGCGTGAGCGCTCCTTTAATATACTTACGGACTTATTAAAGTGTCCTTGCATAATACCACTGAATACTGTAGATATTACACCAATATTTTTCACATATTTTGCGGTGAAGTGTAATATACGTTGTAGCGCGTTTTAAAGCGTGCACACCAGAGCACGGTGCATGAGCGAGCGGAGAAGTATGCCGCTGCTCACACCCGCGCCTACCGACATAGACACCCTCACACCGCGTGAAAAACACCAGGCTCGGCTCAGCAACTCGCAACAAATACCGTGCAATACCTCCTCAAACCAGCCAATGTCCAAGCGGGTATCGATCATTTACGGACTGCAAACCCGATCAACCTCTTGGAAATCACGTGGAATCCCTAGGATACTTCACTCGACACACCATGCGAGGATGATCCCTGGCTATTAATACCCAATGTCACCATCTAATAGGCTATCGATTAAGCACGGCATATTAGCTGATTTTCCAATTACTGTTTATTGCAAACAGACGGAAAGGTGAAACAGCATTCCCGGTGGAAGTTAAACCCGATCTCGGGAGAACAAATGGGATTGACATATCAGGAGGATTTCTTTCCCGGGCCATGAAAATTGACGGGGGCCTTACGCAGGATTACGTGCAGATTTCACCTTATTGTGTTACTCGGCTGGACGACGACGCAACTAGAGCCACTTTGGAATAGTTCGGAATATTTCAGTGTTGAGTGGAATAAGAAGGGATATCACATGGGGCAGAGGGGCTCCTCCGAGGCGGAACCAGTTCCGGATCCGGCCGATTTATGGCAACACGAGAACGTAAGTGTAACGACCTTGTGCGTGGCTTTTTACTCTTTTGTTGTCTCGGTAGTTTGGTTGGAGAAAGTCATTCCTATCTGGGACAATATCTCGGAATTGTATCAAAATTGGGTCCCAAAGGTACAAATGGAGGTCAGTTGGGTTCACTGGCATGATATTCGTATCCTTTGATACAGTTGTTCGGTGTATGAACGTTGTTTGTCCTAGAGGGGCTGGAGTCACTGAGTTCTCACTGTGCGTTTTGCCTCATGAGACCTGCTCATGCACCAATCGCATCAATCTATGGCGTACCGTGATCCCACGGGGAGCCAATGCTGATTCCTAGTTGACATGTACAGATAAAAATATTCTACGGAGACATGATCAAGTTGATAGGGACACACTCCCGAAGATCTTACTCACACCCCTTGTAATCTAGTGTGGTGCCTTACTTCGCGACCCGAGGGCTTAACCCTGAGCGTCATTAGCCGGGGCTGTTGCACGCGGATTCCCGGGACTTTCCTGACCTTGGCAGGGTTTTTTCCTCTCTTTCTTGTGGATTTCTGACGATTCAATGGCACAATCGGGGCCATTACCCCGTGTGTGGTACAGATGTGGGCTGGCTCCCGCCGCTCTCATCCCCGCTAATTGTGTGTAAGTCTGTTGTCGACAGAGACAAATGTCTTCTCAAATTGGCTTCCAGCTTGTTGAAGCGATGGAAACAGGCGCAAAAATCCCAGATACATATTTTAAAATATCGCGGATGTTAGATGGGTTAAAACAAATCTGTAGTACAAGACTGAGCCTGTTGTACATTATAAATGGTGTACATGGGTATGACACTATTTTTATTTTTGTTAATTTGAGGATTTCTTTCATAATAAGAGATAAGAAATGTACTTGTATCAGTATCCATTATCATCCTGTTCGGGTTGTCTGGTTCATTCTTTTCAATAAAGCACAAAGCTCACTCAACCCATGTCACCATTATTACGGAAATCTATCCTCTACGACCTTAGCTTGGATAAGTCGTGAAGGTGTTCATGAGCAACAATTTTACCTATAAATGCATTATACGAAACCAAAACTACAAATTGAGTTTCACATAAATGATATGTTGAGTAAGCGAGTGACACCTTTAGGATGTAATTATCCTCCTGCTTTGATATGCCGCTGTAAGAAGTCTGCAAATCCCTTAGGAAATAGCGCCCAAGCCGTGTGCAGTTGAGCTTCAAGGAATAAATTGGAAAAGAAGAAATTTCAGTTGCGGTGACAATAGGATATCTTGATTGATCGTCCGGCGTGTTTGAGTCGCACCTTTTAGGAGCGAAGTGAATGTCTACCAGGGAAAGTTAACTCCTGGGTCACGTGACAATGATAGCCCAACCCCCGGGTAATAAGACGACTTTGAAACTCAACTCAGTATTTGAAGAGATCTGTCTCACAGGATCATGTCTTTTCAATTAATCTCAATAATTGACTTTGCTACCTGTTAAATACACTGCACAGAGACCATAGCCAGCTAAACCATCTTCAGGTTTTCGTATGTGAATAGGTAATGGTCATGCGAACCCAATGGCATTTAAGGACGAAATCACGAAAAACTTACTTTTCGAGTTTTCATACAGATACATATCTTACAATACATATCCTGGGTCTACGGGTCACCGTCTTCTCAGAATAGTAGCAGATTTACATAATACATCATTTTCACAATACTAATCTGTCAATATGCAAACCGGCCTTGCAAAGATTCTGATCAGACAGATTCCTCTCAAAATATTGGCGTTATGTAAGTATGCATGGGCATGTGCAAGTGCATGGTCTTACATGCATTTCAGTGCGTTTCTGGATGTTCAAAATAACCAGAAAAAAAATACAATTTGTTAACCAAAACCTGTCGTTGAATAACCTGTGCATGACTTATGACTTTGTCAGATATTTGCAGAAGCTGACGTGGTAGCGCATCACACAGTGTCCAATTTAATGATTAAATTTCAGCATCAACTAGGTAATTTCATACCTTGTCCAATATCATCAATAGTTGATTATCCTGGTTCAGTTTACTCGAGAATTCTTTTACAGCACCAAGAGAAGGGAGTTGCGTATCCCAGTACTGTTGGGCAATTATTTTCCCAACGACTGTGTAACTGAATTCACGACTAATCACATTAATGATCATTGCATGCGGAATCAATAGTTTTCTCTCGCTGGAACTCATTGCGCATTCACATCAATTGATCAAGTGCGATTTGAAATTAGGCGTGATATCCTCAGCAACTATGGAACTCCAATCTCGACATTTATTCTTCATTTCATGAGGCAAAATAATTAAAATGGGACTCCAGTATTCAATAAGTTCCTATGGTAACCAAGATTAACACATGATTCATTTCTTAACCTGGTGTACTAATTTTTCTAGCTGATACACTTATATCATACACATATATACGAATGATAAATATATATATACAGACACGTATTTCCTCGTAGATATCTAATATCTTTACCTCTACAAATAGTACAAATATAGTCATTCCCTTTCACAACAACAATCTTGGCTGCAATGACATCATAAAAGCAGTCTATGTGTGACATTATGCACCCTATCATTATGGAGGATTATTGCGCTATAACATAACACATGCATTATTCCATCACCAGGGCTGTAAGTTAAGGTCATTTGGGGGTCCTATGGGTAATAGTGGCTATGCCTGGTATGCTCGCTCTTGGTATTGATTGTAATAGATGGAAATTGTTATAATTATCACACCATCAGGAAGGAGTCCCCGTGGTAAGTTGATCATGATTTCGTAATTCCCAATCACGCAGATCTCTGACGCATATAATTATGCACGTGCAGGTATACACAATAATTATGGGAACACCAGTTCAGTGGAATATATTCATATCGGTACATAAAGCACCGCACATTTGTGGGATACCTGGTTTGGTGTACATGGATGAAGAAATGCAGAAGAGAAACTGCAGGAGGTTTAGAAGAAAGAAAATCGGTATGATATATTTGTTTGTCAGATATCTTCTCTGAATTGGAAAGTCGTTTACTGCACATCAATAGCAAGATACACCCACACCATTGGCAAGGCAGTATATCAATGGAGTTTCGACTGTTCATCATGTGGACAGATGGAAAGGCGTATGATAGGATCATTAGTCACAGTAACCAACACGAAAGAAAGGCAACAGCAGATTGCCCGTAGTGCGCGGCGCTCGGAAATAGATATAAACTGTAGCATTGCTTATGTCTTTTCATTCCTCGGGACAACATCTACGGATGTACTGAATACTATCAGATACTATAGTATATTGTATTAGTCTCAATGAAGATGACATTGATTGATGACCGGTATGGTATTTCTCTATGTATCGGCAGAACACCAATGTGACGACGCCGGCCCCCATGCCCGGGGATAAATGGTACTACGAATCACAGGAGCAGTGCCTCGAGGCTCTCGGCCCGGCAGCCTACGGACCCCCGGACGGTATGTACCGACACCGCCAGACATACATAAATGTTTCGTCATCATAGAACATAACATAGATTGAGATATAAACATATTGACGGAGTTAGAAGATGTGATATTATTCTGTGCGATACCATCATTTTGGGGATGCAATGAGAGATATCGTCTATAACAAGATCAAAACACATTAATCTTTTCTTCGAATATGTGGTAGAATGAATGATATATGTTAGGAATGTAGGTTGAGTTGATCACTGATATCCCTTCAGTGTGATATTAGTACGAGCGTTGCTTTAAATTGACCCGCATCATTTGTATACATTTATATTATATTTTGACTGTAATTTAATAGGTTGATCATGATTCAATAGATTGACCATGTTTTGGTTTTCGGTATTGTCAGAAGACCATGGTATATTGTTTATCGATGAGTACGTTCATAAAATGACAACAAATTCGAGGGATGTACTGATTTTTACGGTTCTCTATCAAGCCATAAATATTTAGTATCGATGTTCATATGGTCACGTTTTGTTCAATTCACACGGACGAGTGTTGCCAATATTGTTTGGATTAAGTCATCATCGAGTCAATGTTAAAGTCAATGTTATATATGAAGCATTGTATTGATTGGGTTCCTAACCCGCAGCTGTGCCTAGCCCCTGTGTTATACATGTGCATGTATGGAGAATATTCAGTTTTATCATTTTAATGAACATGGTCATTCTGCCTCAGCACGTTTTTTTTTTCGGAATCGCTCGTGGTCACAAAATGTACTCAGCCTTCAGCATCAATCAAATTATTACCACCAAGTAAACAACAAACAGATTTTCGTGTAAACAATCAATCATATTTTGACCTGGGTTCAGTCTCAATTGTTAATCTGGTAGCAACACGTGTAGCAAATGAGGACACGGCAGCTGCACCCTTCTACATTATACTAGACTCGGAAGCTTATTTCAGACGTGGTTTGCAGCATGTTATTAATATTCGCCTGACACACCAAGACCTAATTACCCGCACTAACATGCTGGTAATACTGTGTGCCATTAGTCAGAGAAGCCGTACCAAACTAGGCTAGATCTGAGTCTATAACTTACACAGCAACGTTCTGATACATTCAAGTATATAATCTGGTATTGCTATTGAACATGGACAAGCTTATTCGCATATTACATAATATGCTTATGAACATATGTACATTTTTTACCCTTGACATTCTCCACTTTTTCAGAATCAGAGCGTTTATTCTTTAAAAATTATGTTAAGCTATCGCAACAACAATACATTATAATATTCCATAATCTATGACACAAATGATTACACTAAAACATGTAATTATTGTACATAATGAAGTAGATCCAGATTAATCGATTTGTTGCAACAATCAAATGTCACCGGAGTATCTGAATATTTTCACTGATGTCCACAAATGTTACCATTTTCTCTGTTTCGCCATTCAGGTGGCCTATACTGTAATGGTACGTGGGATGCCGTGTTGTGTTGGCGGGCGATCCCAGCCAATACCACAGCCATGCTGCCTTGTCCGCCCCTCCGCGGCCTCGACCCTTCCAGTCAGTACAGAGCGTCCCCACCTATAATTATAGCTTTCAATTCAATCATCGCAATCAATATCCGTGATCGCATTGTGTGTTTTTAAAATTTTGTCATATTGTACCACCGTATGTTGTATGACCGTGAATGTTGATTACAATATTCTCAATTTATTTACAATGAAAATACAATGTTTTGAATCATTATCAGAAATTACATGAATATTTTCCCTAATCGATTAGCTATTTCAGCTGTTAGTGGAATGAAGAAATAACTTGTTACTCTACAGTTCTTATTACGGATGATTCATATACCTACAAATGGCAATGTATACATATACATGTACCCGCAGAGTTCGGGTACAAGCGGTGTAATGAGGACGGGACCTGGGCCGGACAGGATGCCGACGACCCTAAACCCTGGACCAACTACACAAACTGTTACACCCGGGAGTCCAGGAAAATCTACGACGATATTTTTGCCAAAACATCACCAGAGGTGAAAAAATGCCTCTATTCTCCAACTTTACTAACAACTGCACACATTGGATGTAAAGTGTCACCCCGGCATTGGGGAAAAACGCAGGGCTTTTCAAACTCATCTCATTCGGATCCGGAAAATGATCGAAAATCAATATTTCACGTTCATGTGGATGAAACAATAGTTGATTTCATTCCATGAGAAAATCTGAATATCATTGAACACGTCCTTCGT
Organism: Terebella lapidaria; assembly: GCA_949152475.1. Taxonomy (NCBI): domain Eukaryota; kingdom Metazoa; phylum Annelida; class Polychaeta; order Terebellida; family Terebellidae; genus Terebella; species Terebella lapidaria. The sequence continues at coordinate 33,950,089 of OX424560.1, forward strand.
TGTTTTGTAATTACGTTTTGTTGTCACTGTGCAAAAAAGGCAATGACGAGGTGACACCATTATATCCCATGTGTGTACCAATAGCTGAATCCAAGGAGAATCTAACTACAGTAGTTTAAGAATGTCAATGGAGATTAGGTTAAGCATGGCAATTTAGAGGGCTGAATAGTAGTGTTGGTGAGTTTAATGAATTTGATCAATTAACTACAGGTAATATATAATACGATGTCAAAGTTTTTTCCGTTCAGGTGATAAAGAAAATTGCCTACGGGTGTCGTATTTTGGAGATGACGGGCCTCAGTGTCTCCCTTCTGTCGCTAGCTATAAGTCTGTTCATCTTCTGGAACTTCCGGTGAGAAATATATGATATCTATTCTCCATAAGGTTGAACACTTCGATATTTGAACAATTGAAACAGCTTATTATTTCGCTAGTCGATGTTGGTAGTGAAGCAATCGCTTTCAAAATGTGGATAGGAACAATTTGTATAAGGATAAAAATAAGTTTAGGGAAATTACAGTCAGTATTTGAACTATTGGTTCACTATTGGCCACCACATTCCCGCTGATTATCCGTACTTGACTGATGTATTGCCACATAGCGACCATCGAGTAATCTCTCTCCCTGTATCAGGAGCCTGCGCTGTGACCGGACGCGCATCCACCGGAACCTGTTCCTGGCGATCATCATACACGTGGGAATTGTGCTATGTGTCCACGTGGACAAGTTCATCGCGCTCTCGCTCGGCTCGACCATGCAGGGGGTCGTGGTCGAGGCACGGGGCACCATCTACGGCACGGTAAGCGCTTGGATGGGGTTTCATGGCGTATCTGCTCGGGGGCACAGGGTTCCTGAAAATTAAAAGCAGAAAAAGTCAAACTATGAAAAGCCAGATCAAAGGCCTAATTACCTTATAACGAATAACAGTTTTGCCTGAAGTTCAGCTGTGATGTTGATATTATGTGCTGATAATGACTTTCGAAGATTTGTAGCGTTTTGCTCTGTCGTATTGAGCGGTACATGTTCCTGTACTTTCAGACAGGTGTATGTGAGACGCTTTATACACTAGTGGAATACACGAAAACCGTCATGTTCATGTGGATGTTTATAGAGGGAATGTATTTGCACAACATGCTCGTCGTGTCTGTATTCTCGTCTGGGAAGCCAAAATACTGGCTATACTACCTTATTGGATGGGGCGAGTATCACTCTCAACAATGGCTTTATCTATAATAACATAGAAATTATAAGGATTAATTAATCACATTCACAAATTTTTATGCACGATGTTCATTACACGATCTGTATTGAACGTTTTTGTTCCTACTGCAGGATTTCCAGTGCTTCTGACTGGTTCATGGGCTGCCACGTCAGGAATCATAGATGAAGAAGAGTACGTAAAATTTCTCTAACTACACAGAATACTGATGCTCCCACCAGTGGTCACATATCACAAGAGACCGTCCTGGTGTTGAATATCACATTTAATCATGTATATGAAGCGAAGCTGCGGGGAGTGAGCGAATACAACCATTCGCGTATGTCTATGATAGTGTTGAAGGAACTTTCGATATGTTAATGTATCGATTTTTTTCAGGTGTTGGTTCGGATACACATTTCGGTCGTATTTCTGGATATTAGAAGGACCCAGAGCCGCTATCATCAGTGTAAGTTTGTGGTTAAAGCTGTAATTCATTCTGAATACCAATGACAATTCTTGTATTAACTTTTTTTTCAACTTTTCAAAATTGTACCTTCGTTTTCGACATTATGCCTGCTAACAAATGCAGTTATCGGTATTAATTAGTTCTCAATTCTAAGACAAAAACATATCTCCTTTCGCCATGAGCTTTTCCAAATCGTTGTGCTCGCCCAACAAACTTCCAGCCAATTAACGTTACACAAAAACTTCAATCATGTGCCTGGTGTCATGTGACTTTTAAGACATGTTATTACTGCTGAAATTCACCCTTAGGGGCCGAGCAGGTTCATAATGGGCTAATGATGAACTTCGTCTATGTCGTGTCCAGTTACCTGTTTTATATATCGAGTTTCGCTCATGTGCTTCATGTTGCAGGTAAATTTAATATTCCTGCTAAATATAATACGAGTTCTGGTGACAAAGCTACGTGAAAGCAACTCGACAGAGGCGGTCCAAGTCAGGTGAGAATAATGGCACATTGAAATGAAAAGTCATATGGTATATATCATCCAAAACAAACATTAAGCAGGTGCAATAGATCGTGCGAAGAATGACACATTTTATCTGCAATGAAAATATCGTATTATAATACTTATATAATACTAATAATACACATGTGCACTCCTTCATTTGTTGTTTGTAATATTTAACCCCATTGTTTATATAAGAACAGGGAAAATGTACACCAAAGTAACAAAAAGTATTGGTTTTTCGGTATTTTTGTATGTATAAAAAGATGAGTCAAATCAATATATTGTTAATTTTCTTATTTGTTCTTATTATGACAGGAAAGCTGTCAAGGCTGCTATAGTCCTTCTGCCTTTACTGGGTGCCAACAACTTTCTGGCTTTCGTGGACTCGCCAACAGAGGCATTGGAGTTCGGGCTCTGGTGTTACACGTCCCAATTCTTGATATCATTCCAGGGGTTCTTCATCTCATTGTTATACTGCTTCTTGAATGGAGAGGTTAGTATCTTAACATGATGCAGGAGGCAGCTTCGTTGTTTGTTGTCATAATAGAATGCATTGTTTAATAAAGGTCGTAGTGATGTTTGAAAATATATTTAGATCGCTATAACTGCAGTAGTTCATGCAATTTTGACATGTGGAGTATAAGGTTAAACTGTTGTTTGTATAGCCAGTAATCATGAATATATTGAGTTGGACCTCTGCTTAGATGCATGGAACATAATTTGTGATGCATTGTTGTGCGATAAGACACTGTGAAATTTGAAAGTTTGGTACATGATGTCATATCGTACGCCATCGTTCTAGCACTGCGTCACCTATGCTGTTTATTGGTAACATAGGTACAAGCTACATTGGCAAGGCATTGGCTACAGAGTTTCAAGAATGGGAATATATCTTCCCGTAACCTTGGTAACAATGTGCCTAACCCTGTTCAAAACACAGGCTATACACCAATGAGGTATTGAATATGAGTTATGATAGTATAAGCTTCGTTTGCATTTCAGATTTTGCGTTTGCAATTCAGAACTTATTGCACTGTTGCTTAGATATATAGATTTTAATCGTCATATTGCATAATATCCGTGTATTTTGCATGTAATTGTTAAGCAGATTTGTTTATCAATTTTAATTGCAGTATATCACATCCAGGCTTCGCATGATGAATAATTTTATTTTAAAACATTGGATGATTTACATTTGCCTCCATACAAGTTATTTCCATAGTTTCCCGGTAGGCTACAGGATCTGATAGCCCGTGTTCACAAGCTTCAATACCAACATATTTTAGATGTTGCACGGAAACCGTACATTCTCACATTTATTTAGCATGGTACTGTAATATATTTAACATTCAATATTCCACAACTTCATTCACTTCAAAATCGTTTGTTACATAAGGGATTTGAACATTCAGAAGCAGAAATTCTGGCCAAGTTAGAGACTTATATGCAATGTTTGGAGGATAGCTATGAATCGATAGTTGACCAAGATAGAAATATATTGGACACAATATACTGTTGCCAATGTGGCGTTGGATATGACTGAGGTTATATTTTGGAAACGTTGCTATATACGTTTTCCACTGACATCATCAAGATCTTGTGATGTCGATGGTGATACTTCGATACGAACGCCTCACTTTTACCGACATAATCCAATTCAATTTACATAATTTTAACCCCAAAATATATCTTACACTGCTTGCATTTCCGTATATCTTCACTCCACGTGATACTTTTAAAGGTTCAAGACACTTTGCGGAAGCACTGGGAGCGACACCGCCAGAGCCGGGCCGGGTACGTCCCCGGGCGACAAAGGGCTAGCAGAACCATGTCCATGTTCACCACAGTCCCAGACCCACCATTGGAAACAGTACGTCCCACAACAATCTTAATAAGTTCATCCTAAAAAAGGGATTTACAATTGGTAGAATGCAGGAATGCTATCACTAAGTATTTATTGTAGTATCAAGTAATATTTTCAGTATGGCATGCATGCTGTCTCTTACTGGCATACTATGATGAAAAGTGTTGATGTATACATTTCAGAAACCAAGCCCAATAGTATTAGCAAATCTCAACGGACACAATCAGAGTTACTGCGAGGTTCCGATTGATGACATCTGTGAGAAGAGTCGGATATGACGCTAGGATACCCTCACTCATCTCATTCACTCATCAGATCAGCCCCGTCAGTTACATCGTCGTCATCTGTACAGCTTCTTACGTCTTCACCGTCTCTTCGTGCCATCATATTCATTGGATAACGTCCCTCGCCGCTTAGTTTTCATTAGTATACATGGACGTCTCATCAGTACCGAGATTAGCGAAGCGGATCAATGCGAATTTGATTCTCTGGGTTTCTTCAGTGTTATTTATGACCGTATGCGAGAAACAGCCGGGGAAAGACTGACAAATGGCTGACAGTGATTCTGATTGGATTACATGGCAAGCTTCCCCAATACCTCTTCCATGAATACCGGATACGCTAGTGCTAAAAAATGGTCCGTACAAAACGTACAGATCCTAGATGTGTGTTCCCATTCTTGGAATTATTGAACATGTTGAAGGAGAACGAACTTAAAAAATCGAGTGATTGACAAAACTTCGTCCAGCTACGAACGTGAAGTATTATGAAATCGATGCAGGTTCATCGCTTTGTATGAGAAAATTTGCTTCATCACCCGTGATAAACGCATGTGTATTTATATTGTTAATGAAAGTTTGATTTAGTATTGTTTGTTAAAGATGCGTGTATTTGTAGCAGCATAATATCTACGCATAGGTTCCTGCCAAATAGCCCATACTATGTTGGAATGTGTAAATATATAAATACCAAAATATATTTTACGTTATCTTATCATTGTTGTTACAAAGCTATTTTGCATTCTTGTGACAGTTAGTTTGTAATCAAACAAACCTGATGTTTGTCAGTTTTCCTGCTTGCATGACGTCGCCTGCAATAAATGAACAAATTACAAAAAATAATATTGTGTTTATACTGGATGATTACTCGACGAGGAAATAGACGAAAACTACAATTGAACATTGGCGAATCAACACCACAACAAAATTCCGATTGGTGCCGATGTCGAGCGTCAGTCAACTTCATATCCACGTGTACATGTTTATATCAGAGTTCGTTGGATACACCAAGTTCAGTCCAATATCAATACCAGGAAAACGTTTGACAACTGAATCCAGGTGGGGTATGCCCAAGACGTGCCTGACGATTTATGTTTTCAAAACATGGGTGATCTTACATGGGTCGACACCTGAATATAGTTTTAAACCGATTTTTATTTCGGCAGCTGCTCAAGAGTGATCAGATCGATATTTGGAAGTTAAGTCTATCCAGGTTCTCATTGACAGACTGCTTTGCTAATCAATTTGCATCAGATCGGATGCCTAGTATCCATTCAATTGGTTTGTACTGACGCTTCAGTCTTGAAAGCTATTGAGGCTCCCAATAAAACTTTACAGTACTGCCGGGAATATTGCTTGACATTCAGTTTCAATTTATCATTGAAAATGTTATTTTAACATATCCAATATGCAATAGGATACTTCAATGAATAAGTATAACAGTTTATTAACAGCTTTAATAAGTTAAATTCGGACGAATATCATAATTATGGATATACTATATAAAAATACAAATTTCATTATCGGCGAACAGGTGCAGGTAGAATTGATTCCAGGTATTTACGCGAAGGACGGGGGGGGGGGGGGAGGGGGGAGGGTTGCAAGATAATTGCCATTTTCACAATTGCACCCGAAGATATGGTGGTCTTCTACCTACACATTATTATTGCAAATGACGTGTCAAAATATTATATCAATATATATATATTTCTGAAACGATAACGTATGTTTACACAAACGTCGATATCCAGAACAACAACATGTACATTTAGTGTTGTCTGCCAGAGTACTCCCAAGATGTGACCTCGGGATCACAGTATATCCTTGTACAGTGTCAGTGACAATACTTACGTGTCAGTGATTTGACCTCGGGATCACAGTGTGTCCTTGTACAGTGTCAGTGACAACACTTAAGTGTCAGTGATTTGACCTCGGGATCACAGTGTGTCCTTGTACAGTGTCAGTGACAACACTTACGTGTCAGAGATGTGACCTCGGGATCACAGTGTGTCCTTGTACAGTGTCAGTGACAACACTTACGTGTCAGTGATGTGACCTCGGGATCACAGTGTGTCCTTGTACAGTGTCAGTGACAACACTTACGTGTCAGAGATGTGACCGCGGGATCACAGTGTGTCCTTGTACAGTGTCAGTGACAACACTTACGTGTCAGTGATGTGACCGCGGGACCACAGTGTGTCCTTGTACAGTGTCAGTGACAACACTTACGTGTCAGTGATGTGACCTCGGGATCACAGTGTGTTCTTGTACAGTGTCAGTGACAACACTTATGTGTCAGAGATGTGACATCGGGATCACAGTGTGTCCATGTACAGTGTCAGTGACAACACTTACGTGTCAGTGATGTGACCACGGGATCACAGTGTGTCCTTGTACAGTGTCAGTGACAACACTTACGTGTCAGAGATGTGACCGCGGGATCACAGTGTGTCCATGTACAGTGTCAGTGACAACACTTAAGTGTCAGTGATGTGACCTCGGGATCACAGTTTGTCCATGTACAGTGTCAGTGACAACACTTAAGTGTCAGTGATGTGACCTCGGGATCACAGTGTGTCCTTGTACAGTGTCAGTGACAACACTTAAGTGTCAGTGATGTGACCTCGGGATCACAGTGTGTCCTTGTACAGTGTCAGTGACAACACTTACGTGTCAGAGATGTGACCTCGGGATCACAGTGTGTCCTTGTATAGTGTCAGTGACAACTCTTACGTGTCAGTGATGTGACCTCGGGATCACAGTGTGTCCTTGTACAGTGTCAGTGACAACACTTACGTGTCAGTGATGTGACCTCAGGATCACAGTGTGTCCTTGTACAGTGTCAGTGACAACACTTACGTGTCAGAGATGTGACCTCGGGATCACAGTGTGTCCTTGTACAGTGTCAGTGACAACACTTATGTGTCAGAGATGTGACCTCGGGATCACAGTGTGTCCTTGTACAGTGTCAGTGACAACACTTACGTGTCAGTGATGTGACCTCGGGATCACAGTGTGTCCTTGTACAGTGTCAGTGACATCACTTACCTGCCAGTGATATGACCTCGGGATCACAGTGTGTCCTTGAACAGTGTCAGTGACAACACTTATGTGTCAGTGATGTGACATCGGGATCACAGTGTGTTCTTGTACAGTGTCAGTGACAACACTTATGTGTCAGAGATGTGACATCGGGATCACAGTGTGTCCATGTACAGTGTCAGTGACAACACTTACGTGTCAGTGATGTGACCACGGGATCACAGTGTGTCCTTGTACAGTGTCAGTGACAACACTTACGTGTCGTTGATGTGACCTCGGGATCACAGTATGTCCTTGAACAGTGTCAGTGACAACACTTACGTGTCAGAGATGTGACCTCGGGATCACAGTGTGTCCTTGTACAGTGTCAGTGACAACACTTATGTGTCAGTGATGTGACCTCGGGATCACAGTGTGTCCTTGTACAGTGTCAGTGATAACACTTGCGTGTCAGTGATGTGACATCGGGATCACAGTGTGTCCATGTACAGTGTCAGTGACAACACTTACGTGTCAGTGATGTGACCACGGGATCACAGTGTGTCCTTGTACAGTGTCAGTGACAACACTTATGTGTCAGTGATGTGACCTCGGGATCACAGTGTGTCCTTGTACAGTGTCAGTGGCAACACTTACGTGTCAGTGATGTGACCTCGGAATCACAGTGTGTCCTTGTACAGTGTCAGTGGCAACACTTACGTGTCAGTGATGTGACCTCGGGATCACAGTGTGTCTTTGTAGGGTGACCGCGGGATCACTGTTTGTCCTTGTACAGTGTCAGTGACAACGCTTACGCGTCAGTGATGTGACCTGGAAATCACAATGTGTCCTTGTACAGTGTCAGTGACAACACTTACGTGTCAGTGATGTGACCGCGGGATCACAGTGTGTCCTTGTACAGTGTCAGTGACAACACTTACGTGTCAGAGATGTGACCTCGGGTTCACAGTGTGTCCTTGTACAGTGATGTGACAACACTTACGTGTCAGTGATGTGACCTCGGGTTCACAGTGTGTCCTTGTACAGTGTCAGTGACAACACTTACGTGTCAGTGATGTGACCTCAAGATCAGAGTGTGTCCTTGTACAGTGTCAGTGACAACTCTTACGTGTCAGAGATGTGACCGCGGGATCACAGTGTGTCCTTGTACAGTGTCAGTGACAACTCTTACGTGTCAGTGATGTGACCTCGGGTTCACAGTGTGTCCTTGTACAGTGTCAGTGACAACACTTACGTGTCAGTGATGTGACCTCAAGATCACAGTGTGTCCTTGTACAGTGTCAGTGACAACTCTTACGTGTCAGTGATGTGACCTCGGAATCACAGTGTGTCCTTGCACAGTGTCAGTGACAACTCTTACGTGTCAGAGATGTGACCGCGGGATCACAGTGTGTCCTTGTACAGTGTCAGTGACAACACTTACGTGTCAGAGATGTGACATCGGGATCACAGTGTGTCCTTGTACAGTGATGCGACAACACTTACGTGTCAGTGATGTGACATCGGGACCACAGTGTGTCCTTGTACAGTGTCAGTGACAACACTTACGTGTCAGTGATGTGACATCGGGATCACAGTGTGTCCTTGTACAGTGTCAGTGACAACACTTACGTGTCAGTGATGTGACCTCGGGATCACAGTGTGTCCTTGTACAGTGTCAGTGACAACACTTACGTGTCAGAGATGTGACATCGGGACCACAGTGTGTCCTTGTACAGTGTCAGTGACAACACTTACGTGTCAGTGATGTGACCTCGGGATCACAGTGTGTCCTTGTACAGTGTCAGTAACAACACTTACGTGTCAGTGATGTGACCCCGGGATCACAGTGTGTCCTTGTACAGTGTCAGTGACAACACTTACGTGTCAGAGATGTGACCTCGGGATCACAGTGTGTCCTTGTACATTGATGTGACAACACTTATGTGTCAGTGATGTGACCTCAAGATCACATTAGTGTTAGGGACTACCATTTACGTGCTGATAAACATTGTAAACAATTTCATTCATAAAGCTAGTTCTGACAGCGCACCATTTCTCTATTCTAGGTGATTGGTTTTGTCACACCCACCAATATCGTCTAACAGTGGTTTATCAATTGCTACAGATATATATAGCACATCATTAGTACACATTTGTCAGATATACGAGCATTCAGGTTCATTGCTTACTTAAATATTATGTTCAGGAATAAGTATGCAGTTATATAAGTATTCCATAAGCCTATATAACACCACTGAATTCTGGTCACTATACAAATCGATTAAAAATTTGAAAGATTATTTCATTCTCATTTCCATGTACGCCTTTCATTAATTTTTCGAAAACGGTTTCCTTCCTTAAACGTGAGTACATAAATATTTTACATATAGTCGAATAGGTATATAGTGTAACTGCTGTGGCCCTTCATTAAATACGGGTAAATACTTTATTCTCCAACTAAAATACATACACAGGCTAAAAAAACAATAGTTACTGCATGTTTTTCTACTGCCGTGGCCATGTTTGCCTATCTAAAAAGGGAATACAAATGTTCGTACATTAAATACTATATATCATAGGAGAAAATGTGGTTTCTTCACAAACCGAACAGTTGTGGACAATATTTTGTGCATCTACTTAACGGATATCCGTTACTCAGGGTCACAACAAAAAACGTGTGGTCGAGCGGCCGTCAGTGTGACGCCTGCACCACACGGCAGTCGATATGTAACGTATATCTATGATAAATCAAGTCTGGTATCTGTGAGTACGATACATCACCTGCAAATCTGACTCCAGGTGACCAAGGTCAGCTTAAGTACATGTCTGAATGTCAGGGAAAAACACACGCGCAAAGTCGACTGGATTGATTAATGACATTTGAATTTGTTGTCCACCACATGGTAAGCTACACTAATTGATTCTTAACAAGCATCACAACAGCAGAACTGGATGTTGTGTGTGCGGCCACGCGATACGAGCGAGATCAGAACCAATAAATACTTGAGGATGAGTGAACACAAAAACCCAGTCATTGATACCCCAAACTATGGTCTGTGCATGACAGACACACTGCATATTGACCAGTTTGCTACGTTATTGATAACAAGTAAAATTGCAAATGCAAGGTATCAATAGGGTAATCGGGGCCCGCGATTTATGTTTAAAATATGGTACGCTATGATATACATGTAACAGTTGATATAGCGGTATAGTTCCGAATTCCACCGGAGATTCAATACTCTTCAATCTTCCTCACCATCATCACTGGGGTGGAGCTTGTCCAAGCATATACTGATTCTTACCCGCAATTTTGTCGAGTTGCTCAACATTCTTGCCAAAGTGTGTTTTCAGTCGGATTACCCACGAAGGACCATGGTGTGTTTCCTTGCTCAATATCTGCTACTAAATTGTATTGTAAGCGCTTCTATCTGCCACAATTAGTAGTTCAGATTTTTGCTCTAGCTAAACTTAAAAATTTATATATTTATCATATTGGAAATAATTATCCGACGCGTCATAAATATTCAAACAATTCCGACGCGTCATAAACATTTCCGACGTGCTGGAAGCATTTCCGACACGTCAAAAACATTTCCAATGCGTCAAAAACTTTCTCAACCCGTCGGAATTCATAAATATTTCCGACACGTTGGAAACATTTTTGACGCATCAGAAAGTTTTCCCCATCTAATGTTTTAGATGCATCGGGAATAGTTCAGACGCATCGAAAATCGATGACGCATCAAAGATGTTTTAGATGCATGGAGAATAGTATCAGAAATGTTCTAGATGCATCGGAAATATTTTAGACATATTTTAAACTATTTTTGATGCGTCTGAAATATTTCTGACGCGTCGGAAATTGCTGTATTTATAATTCCGTCTTAAAGCTTCCGCTCGGGAGCAAAACTAAAAGATTTGGCAGATAAAAGTTTCCGTTGAGTTTTATTTCATAGTACATGAGTAATGTCATCGCTAGCTTAAATCGGTAGCAATCGGTCCGCACATGGGCAAATATCCCCGGTTGACATGTGAGCCAAAATTACACTAAAACATAGAGTACGGCTAAAGCTGTACAATAACATATTTCATCCATTGAAAAGGTAACTATGGTCAATGTTTTATAAATTAAGACCACTTCGAGTGACCTGGAATTTTCCACCATTAAGGGTGGTCATCGCCTAGGAATTTTAAATTTTCAGACAAACCTTTCTGTTGTGCGTGAATTTCGATCAAATTTATTTCAAAATGTTGAGCCTTCCCAAGATATGTGTGAGAGGTTTTCAATCTACTTTGTGAAGAGAATTGTTGACATTCAAGCCACGATTAGCCACATCAGAATTGACGAGTCCATACCGAGACTGGCAGAAGGATGTAGGAACTCTGCCTGCTCTCATAATAGATATATTGCAGCACGTGACATAGTCAGAGGTGACAACTTTTCTGAGGACCGGCGTGTATTCTAACCACCTGCCCTACCTCACTCATCAAGCAAACGATGCGCGTGCACATAGGACCACTTGCCGTAATCTTCAACGCTAGTTTCAAAGTGATAAAAACAGCTGAGGTGGAACCTTTACTCCAAGAGACCCAGCCTAGACTCATGTCAACTGAAGAATTTCATACCTGTGTCCAACTTGTCAACTAATGGCAAGTGGTTGGAGAGACTGGCTGCACAGAGCCTGAATGATCACATAATAACATCTGGGAAGCATGAAAGTTACCATTCGAAACCGCACTTCTCCGCGTTTTTAGCGACGTGGCCATGCACCTAAGTGGCCTAAGTGGCCATGCGTCATACTGACTATGATAGCCCTGTCAGCTGCTTTTGACACTATATTATTGCACAGAAACTCCTCTTCTTGAAAATGAATAAGGACTACGAAGGAAGCCTTAGATTGATTTACATCATACTTTGAAGGTTGTATTCAGTACATCAAAACAAGATATTTCAGATCATGTGATGCTCAGCTAAACTGTGTAATCCGTAAGACTCAAACCGGGGCCCACAAAGGTAAAATTTGTATATGGCAATCTTAGATTCCATAATTGAAAAGCATGGTTTTGCATACCCTGAGTATGCTGGTAGCTTACATGTGTATGTTGCTTGTGATGTTGTCGACATCTCTGTGATGGAGGCAGTCAGAACTTTGTCCTGCAGAAATTCGCCAAGCCATGTTAGGTTGGGACAAGTTACTGCATTTGCAAAATCAAGCTGCACGAATAATTCTCCAGCCGCACGTGAGAGGGAACAAGATCGTCCACTCTGTACCCCTTCCAAAGATATTCCACTGGCTACCATTACTCCTGTGCATCACATTCAAAGTGTATAAATGCTTACACGCATCCCCTCCAGGTTATCTGTTGGACTTGTTGTCTCGTGTCTCTCGTCCAACACGTCTACATCAGCCGAATCGCACACAGCTCGCTGTTGTGAGACGTAAAGTTGGCCAATCGTCGTTTGCTATGATCGTGGAATAACCTACCACCTTTACTTATGTTTACTTATGTTGATACTAGCCTAAGGCTAAGCCTGTATATCCAGATCTCCTTCCTTGGCTGATGGTTGAACATTAGAAGGACAGCTCGTCGCTTTGAGTGTAGCTTTGAAGTCATCTTGGTCCTCCCAATATCTGTCTAGCCTTCGCTCGAAGGCTTTTACACTCAGCGCCTCAACAACTTCCCCGTGTAGTTTTTTTTTTCAAAAACATCTTTGAGATTCTCTGGTTGAAGAAATGTTGTCCGAGCTTGGTTATGCTCCTAGTTTTCAGTAGTTTATATTGATGTCCTCTGGTCCCGGGTTATCATGTGCTTTGAGTACAGGGGAAGCTTCTTCCTCATAGAAACCTCTGACAATTTTGAAGGCTTCAATGGCATTTCCTCTTAATCTTCTATATGTTAGGGTCGGCAAACCAATTTTCCCCAGTCGTTCTGGATAGCTGAGTTGCTTCAATTCGGGGACCATCTTCATAGTCCGTGTCCAGACATTCGCTATCAATGTAATGTCTTTCTTCTGCGATGGGCTCCATATTGCATTGATATATTCTAAATGCTGTCAGACGATAGCATTGAAAAGCCATCTGAAGTTCTCAGTGTCCATGTATATTTATGACTTATGTATTAGTCCCATCATCTGATTTGCCTCATTGACCTTTAGACTGATATCATGTTCGAAACTGAGTTAGTTATCAACAGTTAAACCCAGATCCTTTTCCTCAGGTGTATCTGTCAAAACATGCTTTGATACAGTGGTTCCTGATCTCTTTTCCATCGAGTAACTCCTGTTGTTTGTGGTCGCTTTGCTGGCTATGGTCATGCATTTGTATTTATCGGGATAGAAACTTAGAAGCCATTGGTCGGACCATGTCTGCCGTTTAGTGGGGTCTCGTTGCATAGTGTTTCAGTCCTCCTCATCCTTGATTTCTCTGCAGATTTTAGTGTCATCCGCGAACATGTATACTGATGAAAAAACATTTGTACCAGGCAGGTCATTAATGTAAAAGACAAACAGAAGTGGGCCCCGAACTTGACTTGTGGGATTCTGCTGCTTGTTTCCATACATGTTGAATAGGCCCCTTAAGTCACAACTACGCGATGTTGTCACGCCAAAATTTCTTCGAGTTGTCTTTGGCTTCTTTGGAGTTTTGTTTTTCCATTCCCATTTGTGATTTAATTGTCATAGTTCTCACTTTGTCCAATTGGAATATTCTCTGTATTCCTCTTGTTCCTTTGTTTCCATATAGCGTTGCTATGCTCTGTGTTTTTTTCTTGGTTGCCTGGTAGATTGAGTGGTCTATCGGTATCTTTCTCCGTATTCCATTTTTGAAGTAGTCGAGTCCCCAAGGGGCTGAACCGTGAAATTGGGTATATACAATGTTTTTTTATGGATTCTGACTCTCTGGGATATAGTGAGTGAAAATCAGAAGGGTGCCACCTTGGCACCCTTGAGCAATTTTTTTCTGAAGTGTTTTATGTCGGTATCACACACTACTCGAAACGTCCCAGTTGAAATTTTTTTTTTCGAATTGACTCCAAATATGCCATGTAATATACCAAATTGAAGGTATTGGTGAGTATAATAGATATAGAGTATGTAAACTGTTACTGGGTCACTCTTCAGAGCATGGTAACAGGTTATATGATGAAAAGTTCTCTTGTCAGTAGTCTGGAACACTAAGAACACATTTTCATCAAGTGTTCCATTTACTTCACAATTTCGAATATTACAACTTGTATGTCTGACATTACAGATATGTGCGTTTTCATGACAATATCATCAGCGGTTTTACTGGATATGAACATTAATGAAAAATACCCACACACACAATGACAAAGTATGTCACATGGAAATGTCATAATAGCTTTTCGAAATACATGTACAGTTGATTATGAGATGGTACAGAACATGCTTTGCTGAGAACATCATTTTGAGTCTTGTATTGAGTAGAGTTCAACGTTTTTAGAACATCATTTTGAGTCTTGTATTGAGTAGAGTTCAACGTTTTTAGACGTTCTACCAATATGCCTAAGCCATGTCTTCAGTATCAGAGTCACTGTCACTGTCAACCACATCTTCGTGTTTTGTGTGCTCGTTCTGGCAGGCCACTTCTGCTTGGCACTTGCAGAAGGACGTACAGGACAAACCAGCGGATTTGCAAGAACAGTTGTTTCGAGAACAGGGTGTGTTGGTGCCACAGCCGCATGCCACAACTTTGAGCAGATCTGGTGGAGCAACCTGTTTCATCCCAGTTACAGGTTGAGGAGTTCCATCTACGATCTCCCACCCCCAAGAGGAAATATCAACAGTGGGGGGACTGTCGTTCAGGGCAGTCTTCCAGATCATGACCTGCAAGTGACACCTCAGTAAATGCTGTATCAAAGCCTCGTCGGTTGGTGGAAGGGTCTTGAACTTTGTGTTTTCTTGCTACTGACAAAATTCTTGTGGCGGAGGAAGTTCATGTTCTTTGGTGAACTGGAGCCATACAGGTATGAGAAGAACATTGACCCTGCCTCAATTACTTCTTCTTTTGTTGCTCCCTCCTCCCCAAAGCATTGCAGGTCAAGATTTGCATGTTTCAGCAGGATGCCCAGTCCTGTCGTTTTGCCTTTCTGGAAGGGATAAGATGTTGAATCACATCCGGTCAGTGCGTGCACGGCCAGTAGCTGTGAACACTTGCTTCCAAAGTTAGCTGCTGTCGCTCCCACATCAATCATCGTTTTGTCAAACTTCTTCACCGTGATCAGCACATTTGGCTGCTGTGTCCAGTAGTAGAACAGGAGTAACACAATTATGTCTGTATCATCACAGCGGACCTGCACATGCCTCACCTTGTTGGACTGTATCAGGTGGAACAAGTAGCTGATGATGCTGACATCGGCCTCTTCGTGCTGAAAGAGCGTTTGTTCCTCTCCGATCACGTGTGTGTTCTCTGACCCCCCATGTGCACAGATGATGTTGATGAGCTGTCTTTTGTTGTTGGTGTTTTTCATGATTGTGTCTCTTGCTTGAAGTGTTGTGTTGAATGCTAGATCGTAGTCGGGATATGCAACACTTTGCTTTCTTCTGTCTCGCTCTTGTGACTTGATGGAATTTTCACTATACTTGTCAAACACAACGTACACAGGGTATTTCTGTTTGGCTGATTGTGTTATGTTATGGCAAAGGGTCAATGTGTTGCCCACCTTCGGCCAAGTTGTGTGGTAGATGAGCTCATTGTCATCAACAATTTGCAGGTCCACCGGTATGTCGCTATCAGACACCTCAAACAGCTTTGACTTGCTCACTAGTGATGATTTGTTGGATTTTCTCATCATTCCATACTCGTCGAACAAGGCGGACGGCAGTGGTGCTAGTTCATAACTGAAGACCTGCTCCAGGGGTAGATTCCGCTTGGTGGAGATAACGAGCAGACGACCGTAGAGCTTCTCAATGTTGTATATGGTTTGATCACCAACCTTCACACCCTTCTGCATCATTTCCATTGATTGTACTTTTCCACGTACTGGTCTGTGAAATATGTCAGGCAAGCCTTCTTGGAAATCTGCTGCCATCCGTTGACCAATTGCAACAGCATCAGCAACATTCACTTTGTCACTTGCAATGCAGCCGTTCACCACGTTCACCAGCATATCAGCAGTACGTGTGAGGGGGTTACTGCGTGTCTCAAACTGTTCTTTGAGCTTATTCCGGTCAGTTGCATCCAATTTCCTTCTGTGTTTGCCTTCCTCTGTGTGCGATTTTTGTGCTCGAACTTGATCAGTTTCATTCAGTATTTTGTCCATCAACAAGCTCACATAGTTGCAAATGTGTTGCGAGAGAACCCAGCCAGCAACTTGGTCCTGTGACAGTGTGAGCCCGACAAGGCCACCCTTCGACTTCCCGTAGCGAATGTAGGTTTGTTCTCCAAATTGGTCACTGAACACTCCATTCAAAGACCCATCGGTATGTCGGCACACATGATCCCCTGAGAGAAACATGTTCTCTGCACCATCATCCAGCGAATGCTCCATTTCGAGTAGGTGCCATAGAAGGTACTTGGCATAGAACCAGTGTCCAGCGGCCCATAAGTAAGGGATCATGCTTCTTAGGCAATATAAGTGGAGCCCCCAGTCTCCAGTTCTTTCAGCTCTCAGGAACAAGTGGGCGATGATGACGGGCATGACGAGAGAGTCCATCTAGAGCCTTCCATTCGGATACTTTCGTGCTTCTTCTAATGCTTCCTGAATGGCTTCGGGGGTCGTATTACCCTCACTCACAATTCCCTCAAGAAGCACTACCACCACCATCCTCAGACCTCTAAGAGCTTTGGGCCAGGCTTTTCCATTCAACATGTTACCAACGCCATTGAAGGCCGATGTCAGAATCGTATCTAGACCACTTCCTTGCATGAGAACCCCTATGCAACCAATTAATGACATCAGTGTGTGCATTTCACCTGGTCGTAGGATAAGGTTAACCCATCTGGACGGGTTGGACCATTTGATGTTGATTGCAACCTTGTAGATTTGCATACCAGCCTCTACGAAAATGTATTTTTGTCCATGATTCTTGATAAACTCCTCTATCAGAGTTAATGTTGTCAGGACTGTGTCTGGGTGTGATGGAGTCGCGTCAATTAGAGGCCGGAATACATATTTAGTTGCTTTCAAGGTGTCGCAGTCTTGTTCTCTAGCTTTTGCTGCCATATAGCCAGACCACTCCACACCTGGGTTCTCATCGTCATCAGACTTGATTAGACTTACCAGCCATTCTGTGTCAGATGCGAGTGCATTCGTGATGCTTGTCAGTGTGCGGCATACTGTGTCATATGACTGTCCCGAGTGCAAATCCATGTGTGGTGGATTAGGTTTTGTTGGCCCCTGATAATGCAGCATCGTAACTGGAACAAGTTCGCTCAACTTCAAACCTTTCATGTCCTGTCGACTCAGACGGGGAATCATGACTGATTCTGGTCCTGCTCCATTGGGGGCTTGCTGTGCTGACCCTGCTGTGGTGGGGGACGGCCGGGCTGGTCCTGCTCCATTGGGGGCTTGCTGTGCTGACCCTGCTGTGGTGACGGACGACCGGGCTGGTCCTGCTGTGGTGAGGGACGACCGGGCTTGTCCTGCTTCGTTGGTTGACCTTGTTGCTGTCTCCATTCTATGACCATTGCGTGAGTTTCACGCATGCCATTTGGGGTTGATACCCTAATATCATAATTGTCACACCATGACCCAATCTGCCTGCCATTCGCATCGAGCCCCCTGGTAGTGTAATCTCTGCTACCAATGTATTTAGCTACAGATGTTCGGAATCTCAAAACCTCACTTTATGTACATATATAACCATAATCATGCAAGGTAGATACCAATTCTTTAAACCCGAAACAGTGATGAAGTTTTACAGCCAAACCTAATGTCGTTTGATTGTAGCTCTTAGTAAAGTGCGATTGAATAGACTGCGTTAGACTGATGGACTCTTTAGTTATTTTGCCACCAGAAACCAGATTTGTGATGAGATACAATAACGTTTCACTTGTGTTTTCGACCGTTTTGGCAGAAGTGAATTGGCCGAGATCATAGTCAGTCTGTTTTGGTAAGTGTTTTGCTTCTTCTGTGATTTGTTTGATCAGTTTCTTGGAGTAGTTCGTCATACTCTCTGATTCGTCAGCAGCCACGAGGTTGGCTTTCACGTGACTGCGTAGACACCACAGGCTTGCACAGCCATCTACTTTCATCTCGATCAGGCTTTCTCCGAACTGTTTCTTCAGGATTGACATCAATTGGCGTTTACCCAGGGCAACATCTTGATCTTGGATATCTGTGTAAGCTCTGTACAGTTCATTTGTCAACCACATGCAGCCAGGATCGTTGTTCATGGTCTCGACGAGCTTGATAAGATTTTTATCACTGCTGTTGCATCCAGAATTCGACTTTGAAGAACTCGGACACTGAAGAAGTTGGCATAGCAGTCTTTATGATACTGTGCATCAGCGGCATGCAAGTCAGCTCCAGCCCCTGATAGACGAACACGTATATCATTCGATATTTTGTCATTTCTTTGGTCACACATCTCCAGGATGGTGTCCTTGAAGGGCTTTTGTCCAGGTCGCCAGGCTGTCTGGCACTGAATAACTTTTCTCCATCTGCTTGGGTTTTTGGGATCCTTCGGAATGCATCGATCACCACAAAATATACAACTCTCCTTGAAACGGAATATGGCTTGTTCGGATCTTCTCCTGACTTTTGGCAGCTCACTCGACGACCGTTCTGGTGGTGATCCATGTCGTTTGTTGTATCGGCTGATGTGAGTAGAAGACGTGTATGTGCACACACACATGATTTATGGCACATTAGGTGGAGATCCTGGTTAGAGGTCAGTTCATGTTCTAAGTCTGTATGAAGGGTATCTCTCCGCAATTTGCTGGCCGAAATAATCGTCTTTATCCGAGACGTCCCTGCTTTTATGAGGTCTGCTGACGTGTTCGTGCAATGTGGGAAGTAACACCTGTCTCCCATTTTGCTGGAAATTCAACATTACCATGATTACAGAATCATAAATTCAATTCAATGATGAATATTATTATATTCACTTCAAAATACGTAAAAATTGAAACTGCAATGTTAAAATGAACAATGCAGCATTTTGAGTTTGAAAGCGTTCCATAGCATCGTCTGCTGTACATGCCAAAATGAGGTCCGACATCCTCAAATGTTTACAAATGAACATTATTATCATCGGAAAATCAAGTGTATTTCATATTTATTCATTTTTTAAGGAATATAAGATGCAGGCCGCAATATGGTGTGATAGTTTCATCGAATTACCAGTGTGTTGAAAAATGTCAATGTTTTCATGTTTTCACGTGCTGCCACCTGGTGTTTGGCAATTTTGTATGGAACGGTATTGCCGCCAAAATATACATGACTAAATTAGATCTATGTCACATATATACTTGACCCTGTAGATAGAATAATGTTATTTCTCGAATAATTGATTTAAAAATAAATAAATAAATTGACGGTCTTCTGGCTGCCGAAACTGACATTTTCCTCATATAGAAAATAGATCCAATAATGCTACCATGAGAGGAATAATGAGATGATTATAACCCAAAGGCATTTTATATGGCATTATTGGCACTCATTATTACATTGAATTTGATATGGTACCTTCCATTAGGTTTGATATTACATGGCATATTTGGAGTCAATTCGAAACTTTTTTTTCAACTAGAACGTTCTGAAGAGCCTGTGATACCAACATTAAACACCTCAGAAAAAAAAAAATTGCTCAAGGGTGCCAAGGTGGCATCCGTCAGATTGTCATTCAATATAGCCCAGAGAGTCAGAATCCATAAAAAACTTCATATATACCCAATTTCACGGTTAGGCCCAAATGTAGCATTTGGGGACTCGACTAAAGTCTTCTGTAGAATGTGCACAGTGGTAGCTTTTTCCCAGGGGGGATTCGTTCTGCAGGTTTGATATCATACCGTCTTGAGTAATTCAGTTATTTTGTATTCCTCACTTTCTGTGTTGTCACCACGTGTTCTCCATGTACTCCAGTCTATATCCGGGTAGTTAAAATCACCAGCAATCATTACATGCGTGTTCCCCACTTGCACTGCCTCGGTTATCTGTTTTTGAAGTATTTGGTTGCTTTCACTGGTGCTGTTTGGGCTTCTGTAGACGCATCCCATTAATACTTCATCACCAAGAGACGTCTCTATTTATATCCGTGTAGAGGCTGGGAAGCTATTTTTCATGATCACCCTTCTTATCTTGAGGTTTTCTCTGGTATATATGATGGTTCCTCTTCCTTCGCCATTATCAGATGTACTGGGCACGCCGTACCTTGGAATGGATATTTTTGTATTCAAATAACTGCATGTACCTGCAGTTATTTGGTTTGACTTCTGTGACTAGCTTGATGTCGGGTCTGATGCTTTTTTAATCCACTCAGAATCTGAGTTCTATCATTTTGATTGTTGATGTATCTGCGTTTGTATACCAGCAGTATATCTTACCTTGTTTGGGAAAATGTGCTACTCCAACTGGAGAATGGACGGAAGATTGTGCATTTTGTGTGGTATTCACATTAGTTGGTGCTGCGCCAACTACTATTTCTTCGGGATATTTTTTACCTTCAGTTGGTCTGGCAGTCCACTGAATATGAAGTTCGCCGACTGGTCTCCGTTTTCCATCGAGATTGCTTCCTCTATTAGTTTCTTCTTTTTTTGTCTCTGCAACTGTGTAGAGTCCTGATCAGTGCTGTGTTTCTTAGGTTTGACGCGCACTGCAGAATCTCAATTTTGTTTTAATGGAATCCAATTTGAGAAGGAGGGGTCTGGTAATTTGTCCGTCCCTCTGTCTGAGGGGGACAAGGCTGATGATGTTTTCCTCTCTCCAGTCTGGTACTCCCATCTGGTTTCTGCATATTCCATGAACAAAATCATTGTCATGTTGTTTACAGGCCTCTTTCTCTTCTTCTGCACATTCGTCTACCTTGTATATTATTAGGTTTGCTTCTCTTGCTTCTTCATTTTGAGGTCTCTTATCGTCTTGTACATTGTCTTCTCCTGATCTCATTCTTTGCTGTTTGACTTTTTTTACTCCAATTCCTCAAATTTTTCCTTCATCTCTTCTCGAGTGTTATGTTTCACCTCCTTGCCCATTTCTTCCTGTTCCCTCTTAGAAGCTTTGTTTTTCATGTCCTCTTCCACTTTATTAACTCTCTTTTTCATTGTTGTCATCTGTTGTTCCATTTCTTGTTTTGCTCTTTTAAGCATGACCATCAGGTTACCTGCTCCCAGATTGCAGTTTTTGCAATACCAATGTGGTTGTGGTGATACTGCCTGACCAAAATAGTCGTATATCATGACAGGGACATATTGGCAGGACTCCTGGATACCAGTTTTCTCATACATCATAAGTCAGTGCCTTTTCTCCTTCCGTCACAGTTTCTCCGCAATCAGGACATAGGCTGTCTCCATTTTCTGTGGAGTAGTCTGTGTCCCTGGTCATATCAGCTTTTTAGTGGCCTTGTTTGTGAATTTTTCCCTGTAACTTGCCATGTTATGGGTTGTGCCAGCTTGTTCACGTGTGTTATAATTACCCTACTATGTGTGACTTTACTGTTTGTCTTCAATGTTGGTTATACCTGATTTGAACCGCTTTGAATAACCGCTTGAATAACTATGGAGAACTCTTAGTTAGCGGTATGTAAACCCTAGAATATATCTGTGATAACTAGTAAAGTACCATCATAGTCACATCTAGGTACTCTTCTTCCGCTTGTAGTTCACTGGTTCTGAGTCTGCTGATTCTTGTTCTTGTGTAGTTTATGGTGAATTCTCACGTTTTGTCCTAGTCCTAAAGACCTGGAAGTGTTCTCTCGCAAACTATAGTGATCTTGGAGAACAAATGGTCCCGTAGTGTGTGGTCTGGGTGCAGATATATATTTTTTAGGTTTGGAAGCGTATATAAATCAATTCCTTGTGTATGTTTATGTAGCTGCATATCCTGTTGGGAGTTTGCTTGTGATGAGTTGATTTACTTCATTCACTGCCTGCTCTAACTTCGTTTGCTGGTGAGATATTTCATCTTCTGAATAGCTACTTTTACTCGACTTCCCTGATCAGATGCGAGGTTAAAGTCTTCTGCAGGTCTGCTGGATGCAATGTGGCCAGTAGTAAATAATAACCTATGTTGTTGTTGTACTACCAGATCTCTTCCATTTCCTTCTTGATGTTATGTACGGTCTCCTTCCTGGGGCTGTAGAATATCTGTTGCTTTCCCTTGTCCCGTGTCTTTGCTGTTAGGCTGCAAACACCCACACACAAGATGACTATTATTTTGTTTATGGGTATCTGTGTAATAGGGTTCGTGTCTGGTGTCTCAGTTCTTGATATCGTCTAGTGAATGGAGCATCCGCTATTGTTTGATTCAGTGTATATACCACTGATCCAGTGATATAACACTGATTGTATACCACCTTTCATCAGACAGAGTTGCAACATGATGACTTTTTGAAGTCAGTTGAAGACTTTCCAGTAGGAACGTTATCATTGACATTCACGCATTTTTTATTTGTGTTGTTTCAATTTGTTTGATCTATATAGAGTTCTCCTTTCAGATCACCATTTAGATGACCAATTTAGATGATAACATTCACGCATTTTTTATTTTTGTTGTTTCAATTTGTTTGATCTATACAGAGTTCTACTTTCAGATCACCATTTAGATGATCAATGTTTAGATGATCAATGTCTTTTTTAATGACCCGTTTTCTTCCACCACTATTGAACTATAAATGTCCCAATTCCATGACTGCGATGGCTGTCAAGACAGTTCACCGACATGAACCTCAAGGGATGGTGCTTGACAAGTCTAATTGTTTCAAGTCCTGGACTGGTTTGGTCAGACAGTTACACGATGCATAATTTGGTAAAATAGTCACAAGATGGATGACACCACCCGTGACATGCCTATCAGTTTTCGTGCCAAACTGATAGCAGGAGAGGCTTACTCTATGCAACACCTGATCTCACACTCAGCTGGCTGGGTTATCTGTGATGTTCACAGGATTTTGATTTGATACATTAGTATTATTCGGTTTTGACCACTCACTCTGATTTGGTCCATGGATTCGGTCTTGGAATATGAATTTGTCTGTTTCTCAGTATCCATTTGTACAGAAATGAAATGAACAGAAACCCTGACTCAGTGGTTATGTAATATCAGAACTGTAGGCCTACTCGATCATATTCATACTTCTCGAATGTCTTTACCTGAGCATATGTATTCTCAAATAGTGATATCCCAGCATTATTTTCTGATGGTAGTTCTCCGATAATTCTCAGCGCGCAATGTTGGGATATACACATTTGATAATGCATTTTGCAGAAGTACTTAGGAAGCACCATTCCCTGTGGAAAAGCGATACGCTTGATTCCACGAGGCGAAGTGTTACACAGCTTATGGCCCACCACGCTGAAAGCACGGGCACTGTTTGCTTATGTTCAGGATCTTGGTACCAGTCGGTTATTGCCGTTCAGAATATTATGAATGTGTTCGGATCATTGAGGCAATTCAGCAGAAATGCCTTTATGGTTTTGTCAAAATTTTTATTCATTTTTTTTTCACTTTTGGGTTTCCGCACGATAATTTCAGTTTCCTTTGACGTATCTTTGCCAAATTTTTACCACTGGACAGAAATGTTGTGCAGAAGAAGCCTACTGTTTCTGAGCTGGCTCCGGGGTCCGTGAGGATGAAATCAATCTTTCTGGTTTCCCACGATAACTCAAAAATTATTTTGGCAATGACTGTGGAACTTTGCATGGAGGTTCATATATCACCAGGGAAGAAGTCTATTGATTTTGAGGCCGATCCGTCAAACGGCCTTTGACCTAGGGCTCAAAATGATTTTAGCTGAGTCATCCTTGAGGCTTCATGCATATGTCGGAAACGGTGCATCGTAGAGCGAAACAGACGTTATTTTCGGACTCGTCGCCCTAAACAAAGATGTTCAAGAGGTATTATAGATGACCTTTGACCTTGACCTCAAATTTTTTCGCTGAGTCGGTATATCTCGTTTTCATCGATATCTCGGAAACGGTGCCTAGTAGAGCGAAACAGACGTTATTTTCGGACTCGTTGCTCTAGACAAACATATCTGAGGGATACTAGGAATGAACTTTGACCTTGACCTGAAATTTTTTTACCGAGTCGGCATTTTTCAGTTTTTTGGTTGATATCTTAGAAATGGTACATCGTCGAGTGAGACAGACATTATTTTCGGACTCGTGGCCCTAGACAAATGTATAAAAACAAGCATTTTGTTTTTTCCGTGGATCACCCTGAAATGCCTCCAAGGCCTTTAGGCCTTGACGTCTAGTTATGAACGTGTTCAGAACATTATGAAAGGCATTCAGAACATTATGAAAGCATTCAGAACATTACGAACGCAATGCAAATTAGGAAAGTGGAATTTGAATTCACCATTATTTTGCAGGATATGACGTTGTTATAATGAAGCCATTTGTATGAGGAGCAATAGTTGACTTGATTACAATTAATAGGTCAAAAGCGATACATTGGAATGTTTTTTTATATGACACACGACATACTGCAATGAACAACAGTCTATTTTATGTACTTTTAATGTTTCGTTGGTTGCTCGGTAACTTGTTTTGTATATGCTTGTTACATTCATGAACAATTCCATGAACAAAATCATTGTCATGTTGTTTACGGGTCTCTTTCCCTTCTTCTGCACATTGCTTCTCTTGCTTCTTTGAGGTCTCTTATCTTCTTGTCCATTGTCTTCTCCTGATCTTGTTCTTTGCTGTGTGACTTTTTGACTCCAGTTCCTCAAACTTTTTCCTCATCTCTTCTCGAGTGTTATGTTTCACCTCCTTGCCCATTTCTTCCTGTGCCCTCTTAGAAGCTTTGTTTCTCAGGTCCTCTTCCACTTTGCTGACCCTCTTTTTTCATTGTTGTCATCTGTTGTTACATTTCTTGTTTTGCTCTGTTAAGCATGACCATCAGGTTACCCGCTTCCAGATTGCAGCTCATGCAATACCAATGTAGTTGTTGTGATACTGCCTGATCAAAATAGTCGTATATAATGAGAAGGACATTTTGGCAAGACTCATGGATACCAGTTTTGGCAGTCGTCACAAGTCAGTGCCTTTTCTCCTTCCGTCGCAGTTTCTCCGCAATCCGGACATAGGCTGTCTCCATTTTCAGTGGAGTCTCCTGTGTCGATGGTCTTACCAACTTGACCTTGCTTGTGGATTTTCTCCCTGTAACTTGCCATGTTATGGGTTGTGCCAGCTCTTAGTTAGTGGTATGTAAACCCTAGAATATATCTGTGATAACTAGTAAAGTACCACAATAATATGTATGTGTATTCTGTGATAACTAGTAAAGTACCATCATAGTCACATTTAGGTACTCTTCTTCCGCTTGTAGTTCACTGGTTCTGAGTCTGCTGATTATTGTTCTTGTGTAGTTTATGGTGAATTCTCACGTTTTGTCCTAGTCCTAAAGACTTGGAAGTGTTCTTTCGCAAGCTGTAGTGATCTTGGAGAACAAATGGTCCCGTAGTGTGTTGTCTGGGTGCGGATATATATTTTTAGGTTTGGAAGCGTATATAAATCAATTCCTTGTGTATGTTTATGTAGCTGCATATCTGTTGGGAGTTTGCTTGTGATGAGTTGATTTACTTCATTCACTGCCTGCTCTAACTTCGTTTGCTGGTCAGATATTTCATCTTCTGAATAGCTACTTTTAATCAACTTCCCTGATCAGATGCGAGGTTAAAGTCTTCTGCAGGTCTGCTGGATACAGTGTGGTCAGTAGTAAATAATATCCTATGTTGTTGGTGTACTACCAGATCTCTTCCATTTCCTTCTTGATGTTATGTACGGTCTCCTTCCTGGGGTTGTAGAATGTTTGTTGCTTTCCCTTGTCCCGTGTCTTTGCTGTTAGGCTGCACAGACCCGCACACAAGATGACTATTATTCTGTTTGTTGGGTCTGTGTAATAATGTTCGTGTCTAGTGTCTGAGTTCTTGGTATAGTCTGGTGAATGAGGCACCGGCTATTGTTGATTCAGTGTATATATATACCACTGTTTCAGCGGTATAACACTGAGTGTATACCACCTTTCATCACACCGAGTTGCAACATGGTGACATTCTGAATTCAGTTGAAGACACTCTAGTAGGAACGTTTGTTATTAACATTCACGCAGTTTTTATTTGTGTTGTTCAATTTTTTTATTCTATGTAGAGATTTACTTTCAGATCACCATTGAGGTGATCAATGTTTTGATTGTAAATTGATAG
Source organism: Terebella lapidaria (assembly GCA_949152475.1). Classification (NCBI taxonomy): domain Eukaryota; kingdom Metazoa; phylum Annelida; class Polychaeta; order Terebellida; family Terebellidae; genus Terebella; species Terebella lapidaria. The sequence continues at coordinate 33,976,766 of OX424560.1, forward strand.
ATTTGTTTGATTCTGCACTTAAAGCTGCTGCCTTCGAATGTATGCAATATTTTTTTCAAAATCAATTTTTTGTTAAACACATCTAATGCAATATAAGAAAAGGTGTGCTCAATGATTCTGACGATTACAGTCCGTCCGAGTTGTCTTTTCATCCGTTTTAGTGCCCGTTTTGTACCGGTTTTGTAAATAAACAAACGAAGTGTATCCATCAAACCCGAATATAAACAAATGCTGAAATCGCGCATAAAAGTCCACATCGAGTACATTTTCCAGTTCGTATGTGCATATATAGTGTAGTTGGGAGAAAATAATCAATGATTATGTGCCATTATGTGGGTGGAATTGTCAGTCTATCTCGCACTTCTATGCTTTGTTTACATCTGCGTGTGATGGATACAGTTCCTGTATTTACGCGAGAACCGCCTGTTCAAATGAGCAAAATTTCCCTGAGGACTGGTTATTTTCATTACATTTGATGTGAGTATGTTTCATTCAGTTAGTTTTACATGTTTAATATGAAATATAGTTTTCAAAAAATATTGACTGGTTTCGAAGGCAGTTGCTTTAAAAAAACATGTATATATTAATAATGACCTTGAGTGCTCGAACTGAGTGTCATATTTACACAAGATGTTTAAGTTGGTCTATGTATACTGAATGCCTGATGACAAGGAGATCCGTTAAGTTGCAACACCCTTGGTCTTATGTCTTGCAGATAGATTACCGTCATGATAACTCATGAGTATATATATATATGTGAACGTACATCCGCAGGTTTCACTAAAATAGTGTATATCGTAAAATCTAACATCTGCAAAACTTTGATTTTTTAAAATGTAAATTCCAACACCTTGATTCCTTTGACGGATTCCCGTTTACTCAAGGTTACTACAGCAAACTGTAGTCTGATTTCTGGCGAGCGGCCGTCAGTGTGACGCCTGCATCACACGGCTGTCGATATGTAACGTACCTCTGTGATAAATCACCTGTTAAACTGACTGCAGGTAACCAAGGTCAACTTAAATACATGTTAGAATGTCAGGGAAATAAAAAACGAATGCAAATTAATCAGAGTGATAAATGACATTCAATCTTGTTGCTCATCACACGGGATGCCATGGCCAATCGCACCAATTGATCCTTATATTTCACATCAAAGTGAAAGGCCAGAACTACTCGAGAAATGTCACTGCTTTTCGAGTACTCTAATACTGAATTTATCTCTTTTAATGACCCGAAATCTTCCACCATTATTGTACTGTATTTGCAAGTGTCCTATTTCCAGCAGACTGCGATGGCTGTCAGGAGAGTTAACCGACATGAACCTCAAGGGATGGTGCTTGACAAGTCTAATTGTTTCAAGTCCTGGACTGGTTTGGTCAGACAGTTACACGATGCATAATTTGGTAAAATAGTCACAAGGCATGGATGACACCGTGACATGTCTTCGGGCAAAACTGATAGCAGGAGAGACTTATGCTGCGTTCAAACCAAGTTGTGAAGACGGTGCACACCGCCGGTGACGTCGACTGTCACAGGCGGTGAGTGTTGATTTGAACATAGCACCAATAACAACCGCCATCAATTTCACTGGCGGTGAAAATGGAGGCGCTAAAACTTTTCCCACTTCACCGCTGGTGAACACCGTTGGTATCGTGGCTTGAATGCAAATAACTGGTGGTGAACTGGGAAACACCGTCTTCACAAGTTGGTTTGAACGCAGCATTACTCTATGCAACCCCAGGTCCTGATCTCACACTCAGCTGGCTGGGTTGTCGGATGTTCACATGACGTTGATTTGATACATTAGTATTATTCGGTTTTGACCACTCACATCTGCATGGAACTAAGGTCATTGTGATACATGTACACTTTTTTTATTGTATTGCAGTATTCACTCCTGATGTATAGGATATACCAGTATATGTATACATCAGAAAATATTTGTGTATAATATGCTGGTTTTGCCTGTATGTATAAGGTGGAATATAATAAGATTTCTATTAAACACAATGGGACAGTTTCTGTGATAAGTGGAACATTACCACGAGCTCTATAATAAGAACCTGAGAGCTTTGCTTTCGCTCTGTCAGTGACTACTCCAGACTTCAAGGGTTTGACCTTGGTCACTCGAGGTATTATCCGTGAATGCTATCAGCAGACAAGCAGCCACTCCTGTAATTGATATAACTCATCTAGGACGATGCATGTGTACACTTACAGCGAATGTTATTTAATGTATAAACGATGGGGTAGAAATTTGACAAATTTCGTTGAATGTGCCCGTCTGATAGGCGTGGGCAGTCACATGTCCATATGGTGTGAAGGATGTATGTTCGTTTGTCCCTAAACTCGCACCGTATCGTCACGTGACAGCCCAGCTCTTTACAGAAACCCTGACTTAGTGGTTATGTGATATCAGAACTGTAAGCCTACTCGATCATATTCATACTTCCCATATTCTCGAATGTCTTTACCTGAGCATAAGTATTCCCAAATAATGATATCCCAGCATTATTTTCCAATGGTAGTTCTCCGATAATTCTGAGCGCGATGTGCGGATATACACATTTGACATTGCAATTCGCAGAAATACTCCGGAGCACAATTTCTCTGTGGAAAAGTGATTCGTAATTCAGAATATTAAATGATTCTGCAAATTAGGTTTGTAGCGAGATATAACTCTTGATTACACGGGGAGGAGTGTTTCAACGCTTATGGCCCACCACGATGACGTCACGGGCAATGTTTGCTCCTGTTCATGATCTTTGTACCAGTCGGTTATTGTCGTTCAGAACATTACGAACGCGTTCAGAACATTACAAACGCGTTCAGAACATTACGAACGCAATGCAAATTAGGAAAGTGGAAGTTGACATCACCATTATTTTGTACATATGGCGTTGTGATAATGAAGCCCTTTCTATGAGAAGCAATAGTTGACTTAAATACATTTAGTAGATAACAAGCGATACATTGGAATGTTTGTTAGACACACCGACATACTGCAATGAACAGCAGTCTATTTTATATACTTTTAATGTTTCATTAATTGCTCGGTAACTTGTTTGTCTGTGCTTGTTACTCGTCGCAAATTGAGTTCTTTATAAAAAAAAAACGCAATGATTAATGGATGAATTTCAAAGGCCACGGGACAAGGTCACCAAAACAGATTTGGACGAAATATAGCGCATATTAAAGCACATCCAACAAATACGGTTGAACTGATGCAAACTCGGCTATAGTCCAAAGGTTGCATGATACAAAATACATTCATAGGCACGTCGTCTGTGACATTGACCATGACCTTGAAAAGTTCGCCCCAGGCCAGTTTTCAAAAATTTTCAACTTTAAAATTTCGGCACATGATTTTTAACATATACTTTTGTCATCTCTTCGACTTTACTGTTCGAAAAAAAAAGAATAATCTTACCATTTAAATACCGAGATGAAATTTCCATTTGAGATCAGGTGAAATATTCTTTTTATTTTTTCGAAACATAAAAGATACACAAAAAGCGTTTTTGTCGTGAAAATAAAAACAAACGGAAGTAGCAACAACAATTTTCCGACATTGCTTTGTTCATTCGTGCTGCGGAGAATGTAGAAGGAACATAAAGGGTACATAGACGTGGAATCAATACCCAGTATTAAGTATTCCGAGCAAACAAAACAGGGTCCGTTATCCAATCTCATAGTCCAGGGACAGAAAGTCATATCAGGCATACGAAGTGAGAGAAAACAAAAATGACAGGGAAACTCATGAACACCCCCCCCCCCCCCCCCAAATGGCCATTAGTAGGTGAAATCAGATGTTCCGGAAAGAGTGAGCATTTCCTGCCCCACTAGTGGCACCCGTCATGAATTCCCCAAAATTAACATGAGAATGGGATGACTGGTTTGTTCATTCATACTGCGGTGACTGCATCCATTCTCTGTGTGAAAACTCCGTGAGAGGGGAGAATGGGTAGTGTTAGAATTACATGTGCTGGCGGTCGGGAATTCCTTCGTCGCAGAAGTGTCGTCATGTTTGAACGTGAGTTCTGGCGTGGTGCCGAAATCCAAACAAGGCATTTCTGTGGCTCCCCGTCATGAACTCTAAGAAGTCAGCCAAATTGCGTGCATCGGAAATGAACATCGTACTTCAGTTCATGTAGCCATGAGACAAACTTTCAGTGAATAATGGCTTCATTATGACTCGAATATCGAATAGAGCAATTCATACCTTCTTTGTCCTGAACACAGTCAAGCCAGTAAAAATATACTTTTGATTCTGATATATTGTTGACTATGGAGACCACTCTTTCACCGGATACAAGTCCTGGAGGTCCTCCGTCTTCACCGAAGCAGGAGAATGGATGAATGCTTTCTTCATGACAGTTGGGTGCAACGCCATTGAACGCAGTATCTCGTTGCTGTCAAGAATTTAGGTTCTTTCCTTGAATCTAAATGAAGTCAGGGAAAAAATTGGAATATAAGTAACATTAAATTTGCATTATAAATTTAAATACATGTTAATTGTACAAATTATACTATCAACACAAGCAGAAACCCATAAGAGAAAAATATCTCTTATGGCTTTCTGATACAAGTAATTTACTAGTATACAGGTATAGTATGGGAGATATTTGCGAAAATATATAAAAATCGCACACTTGGTGACAAGTTTTTGAAATTTGGCATGCTATTAGATATGGGTATCAGGATATCAAAAACCACTGCAAACACGTTGGTATAGCCCCCTGGTGGCCGTTTTGTGAGAAATCCAATATGGCCACCAGCAAACAAAGAATACCCCATATCTCGGCTCCTGTTCGGACTACACTTTATTGTAGTACCACTTTTCATAGTTTTTGGGCACGAAGAATCCATTTACAGTTTCAAGGTCGCCAACAAGGTCACTTCATATTTAAAAGGTCAATATTCATACATAAACCAACTTATTCAAAATTATTAGGAACACAACATCACGAGTAATCAAATCATTACAAGATCATAACAAAAGATGAATACTTATAGTTATTTTATATTTACTGATTGTAACATTTGGAGAGCCTGTTTTCTGCAATAAAAATTCACTTACTTCTCCACCAGTAAGTGGTTCTCTTGAATATATCTATCACATCCTGCGACCTGAATGACACCAATAACTGGTTCACAGCGACACATAAGTCTACGGGCCCATTTTTGTGTTGCCCCTACAAACGCAATTGGTTTTAAAAGTATAACCTCAAAGCACATCATAACCTATACGTCTGTTTTTGTATTATTTTCCACACAAATCGCACAAATTGTCTTCGGTAATATATTTAGCTCCGTTACCTTTCATTTATAGTACCTATATTCTATCATTACGTTGGTTAAAATTTTATCACCTATAGTGTGCCTGAACATATCGCTAACGCATTATTAATGTTATGAACGCCTTCAAAATGTTTCAAACACGTTCATAATGTTTTGAACGTGTTTGTAAAGTTCTGAACGCGTTCATAATGTTTTAAATACGTTCGTCGTGTATCAAATGCGTGCATAATGTTATGTACCTATTTCGCAAATTTTACTTTTGTAAGTATGTAAGTACTGATAATTGTTCGTTGATTTTTTTTCAGATGGCAGATATGAGCCCCCGACTTACTGATCTGAAAGAAGCTTCGTGTTTCTCGAAGATTAGTGTAATATGGACTCGGTGGTGAACCAGTCTCCAGGCGGGCTGAACAGTTCTGGGCTTACAGTGATCTAACTTCGATGTCACCAAGGCATGGAACAACGTGTGTGTTACGATAGTGTTCAGGTTTATCTTGATTTCTCTGATGAAATGAATTTGAAGATGTGTGGATCCCATATTAGACTTGGCACGGCTCACCATGGAAAGCCATGATCTAGATGTACGCCAAGGTTTTGTAAACAAGTGGTTGGCAGGAGAGGTGGATATTTCACCTGAAATAGGACAGAGAATATCACTGCTTTCGGAACGTAATTCCTAAAATGGATGTACTCTACAAACAACCCGACATATTACACTTCTATCGATCTTCATATTCTAATATATCACAATTCATACGTGCCCCCAATTCCTGATTTGGATTGTCTGACTCGAGGTTGCTATTAAATGCAATCGGACGCTTTGTGCGTTGAGCGGACCGTTACCACGTGCTCTAGGCTAAACAACTGAGAGGTTTGCTTAATGTGTCAGTGACAACTCTCGAGGCATCAAGGACTTGACCTTGGTCACTATGGATTTAACCCATGAAGCTATCAACAAAGATACCACCCTTTTAGAGCAATCAGGATATAACGATTGCGGATCGATAATGTATGGTTTGATTGAGAATGTGTTTGTTTATGTCAATCCAACCTGGACACACTGTATGAGTGTTCATCACACAATGTATCCCCATCACATGGTTATTCGTTCATTTGTTCAAGGGCTGATTTAGAGAAGAACTCAAGAGGCGCGATCCACCCTTCAACTTCGAAAGACGGAAAAAGATGATTGGAAGAAATCTATCCAGATGCAAACTCAGAATAGTGTTTTGTTCTCGTTTACCACCTATATTTTTTCAGATCCACAAGGGGATCTGACACAATAATATATTTACAATAAGATATATATTATATACATTTATTATATACAACGAAGCAAAAATCTAGATAACAATATGGAATACGACTTATATTTCCTTACACATTTTCCGTTCTATTATTTACACGAAAAGATTCAAATGGTGATACGAAGCGAATATGGATTATGAGCTCTAGTCTAAGAAAATGTGGGGTTTATTTTGTTAGTGATAATCCAACAGCTGGATTCTTCTGACGGATACCCGCTTACTCAAGGTTACTACAGCAAACTGTCGTCTGATATCTGGCGAGCGGCCGTCAGTGTGACGCCTGCACCACACGGCTGTCGATATGTAACGTATCCCCGTGATAAATCACCTGTTAAACTGACTGTAGGTAACCAAGGTCAACTTAAATACATGTTAGAATGCCAGGGAAATATGCTTCTTCAATTCAAATACTAAATTGACTAAATGATCCGAAATTCTCCAATACTATTGAACTCCATTTGCAGATGTCCGAAAGCAGTAGACTTGTAGATGGTGGACCAGGTCACTGAACTTGACATCTAGAGATAAGGCTTGACCAATGAATTGTTTTAGGTCTCGAAATGGTTGCATGGTCAGTTACATGATACAGGGTTAGTGATTGTCTTGAGAAATAGCTGTCATCATCCGCAGCCATCCAGTACATTCCACATATTCACATAGTTGATACTTCAGTATCATTGCAGGATACTTTGCAACTGGGTCAATTTTCACATCTGTGTGTGAATGGAAGACCATTGTGTTATATAGTTTTCACTAGCATTGCAGTATATGCATACGTGCGTACTCCCGAAAATATTTGTGAATATGTTGCTGGTTATGTTTGTCCCTTTAGAATTTAATCAGCTATTGAACTATGAAATGCTATTAAATGCAATCTATGAAATGCTATTAATACTATGAAATGCTATTAAATGCAATCGGGTAGTTGGTGTGGTGAGATGAACTTTACCATGAGCTAAGAGTCTGAGTGGTTTGCTTTTTTGTGTTAATGACAGCACTTTAGGCGTCAAGAACTCCTAACTGGTTATTATCCATAAAATGCTCTGAACCCTTGTTATGGGTACTAACACATCTAGGCATATGCATATCGCAAAAACTCGTTCTTAGACGCATATAATGATCGAGGCAAGACGATGAGAGATAGCTAATGTATAGCTTGAATGAGAACTCGGTTGATTGTGTGATCCACATATAGAAAATCTTAATGAGTGTTCATAAACCAACATTCATTGCTTTTCGCTGGTACACACGAAGCTGCACTGGTGCCAGATTTAGCACAATTGAGAAAATGTGAACGTGATTATGTGCGTTTCTTATTGATTGAAGGCAAGTTCAGCTCAATTCTCGAAAGACCAACAATTGTAATCGATCGTCAACTTTTTTCAAGTTTGGAGGAAGTCTGAAAGAAATGGTTAAAAATATGGCTTATACCAAATGTAAACATATAACATTCCAAAGGAAAGTATATATTGTATCGCGTGGAAGAACTACAGTTGATCAATGTTTTTACACCATTTGAATTAAAAAGTTTGTTATAAAATGATACTGTTTATGGTAAACCACCAGATGTGAACGCCGATTCTATTAAAAGCTTAATGGAGGTGTGAGGAAACAGAATGGGGCTCGTTATTGCGCACAATACAAATAAGTGGCATGTATTCCAAAACTAACTCTTACATACTCCTGTAGTGGCAGTAGACATTTTATCCAATATATCGTAACACCAAAAGCATAATAAAATATGAAGAAAAAATATTCCGTTCAACGTTATTATATGCTTGAAATAACTTTATCTGACCACATGGTGTCATCTGCAACTATGGAACAAAATGGATCAATTGTACCTCCCGTAGGGCATTCTTAGTTATGGAGTGTTCCATTACTCCTACTGCATTTTCTCTGCACTGCGCAAGACATTGATATAAAATACCATAGTATCACTGCCGGACAAGAGAATCAGATTGTTGCAGATATTTGAGGGTTTGAATGCATGGTAAGTGATACATTCCTTCAATCTCCCTCGGGATCTCAGTGTGTCTTTGTCCAGTGTCAGTGACAACACGTTACGTGTCCAAGACGTGGCCTTGGCCCCTGTAGTAATCTCACGTGAATGCTATCAGTAGAGAACCATGAGAAAAGTTCAGTATTGGTGAGCGAAACTGTTTATGGTGACCAACACTTGACCTGGCAATATCTGGACAGATTTGTGTATCATGGACTGATTGTCATTATAGATATGTCATGATGATCAGCGTTTGTCTATAGTTACATTATTATTGCTCCTGTTTGATAAATCAGATATTTCTCAAAATTCAGATATCACTCTAGCGGCACTGGGTGATTGAGCCTTTGTCCTCATATTCCATAACCATATGTCTGCCACAAAATATACCTCTCCCAATTTTGAAAAGGGCTGGGATAATTCATAAACATGTCATGTGACACTTTCAGTGTCAATGACAAGATATATCTGTACGGGTTGATAGGGCCATAGTTTCATCAAGCTGTTTGAAGATGGTTGATATTTTTCTTGTGTTCTCAGATTTGCAACATAAACTATACTATTTAGAAATATTTTCACAGCGTGAGTGGCCACCACTACATGTGTGTCTATATTGTTGGGCGCCAGACGTTCGTAAGCTACAGCCTCTGGCATTCGAAAGTATACAGGTGATATTAAAACGATTCCGTTGATAATCAGCACTTTCCATACTACTGACGGTGGACTTCTCTGATTCATATGATCTTACAGCACAACTCTGGCCAACGCCCAGGAGGTGGCACACAGTACGGATATTGGTTCCCCGTCTCCGTCTTGCTGGTGGATTGTCTATTCACGTCCAAAATTGGCACACAGTGTTCGTTGATCGGTACAATACATAGCATGCAAACTGAACTTTTGACGGAAGTCATATTCGCCTTTTCGTATCATTTACTTGTAGCCATTCCCATTGACACCATGTTGTTCTCTAAACCGTTGCCCAGGATGATATGACATAATGATAAACGGAATAAGTCCTATGCTTATATAGTCAACATGACTGTACAAATGCTAGTTTATCATATATTGTATATGTATACCGTTCGAGATATTGTTTTTTATTCTCTCAAATAGAACAGCTGTAAACATTATTTTGTCCACTTATCCTTTTAGCGCATATATGTTACAGTAGCGGATTTAGAGGGGGGTTACTGGAGTCATTGTTTAAGTTGGTCTATGTATACTGAATGCCTGATGACAAGGAGATCCGTTAAGTTACAGCACCCTTGGTGTTGTGTTTCGCAGATACATTACCGTCATGATTGTTTCAAGCCCTGGACAGTCGCGAGAAATGGATATCACCACCCGTGACTTGCCTATAAATATACGGGCCAAACATATGTGGTGTCGCATTCGAGGCAGGAGAGGCTTACTCTCTGCAACACTTGATCTCACACTCAGCTGGCTGGGTGTTTGTGATGTTCACAGAACTGACTTTGATACATTAGTATTATCCGGCTTTTTGACCACTCACTCTGATTTGTCCCATGGATTCGGTCTTGGAATATGAATTTTTTGTCTGTTTCTCAGTATCCATTTTGTACTTTGATAACTCAATATTGTTGCATTACACGTCACAATTGGCTCTATATTCACATCTGCATGAAACTAAGGTCGTTGTGATACATGTGCATTTTTTTTATTGTATTGCAGTATGCACATAGGATATACCAGTATATGTATACATCAGAAAATATTTGTGTATATGATGCTGGTTTTGCCTGTATGTCTAAGGTGGAATATAATAAGATTTCTATTAAACACAATGGGGCAGTTTCTGTGATAAGTGGAACATAACCACGAGCTCTATACTAAGAACCTGAGAGCTTCGCTTTCGCTCTGTCAGTGACTACTCCAGACTTCAAGGGCTTGACCTTGGTCATTCGAGGTATTATCCGTGAATGCTATCAGCAGACAAGCAGCCACTCCTGTAATTGATATAACTCATCTAGGACGATGCATGTGTACACTTACAGCGAATGTTATTAAATGTATAAAGGATGGGGTAGAAAATTGAAAAATTTCGTTGAATGTGCCCCCGTCTGATAGGCGTGAGCAGTCACATGTCCATATGGTGTGAAGGATGTATGTTCGTTTGTCCTTAAACTCGCACCGTATCGTCACGTGATAGCCCAGCTCTTTACAGAAATCCTGACTTAGTGGTTATGTAATACCAGAACTGTAGGCCTAATCGATCATATTCATACTTCCCATATTCTCTAATGTAAGTATCAATCTATTACCACCAATATAGCCAAATTTTGATGATTCCAATAACAAACGTAAAATACATTTTGCAATAGAAACAAAGCCCGACCAAACAGTTTATCAAAAGACACATTGGCGTCATCAGTGAGCATAAGTATTCTCAAATAATGATATCCCAGCATTATTTTCCGATAATAGTTCTCCGATAATTATAAGCGCGATGTGCGGATATACACATTTGACATTGCACGGGCACTGTTTGATTCTGTTCATGATCTTTGTACCAGTCGGTTATTGTCGTTCAGAAGATTACGAACGTTTCAGAACACTACGTTCAGAACATTACGAACGCAATGCAGTATTTTTGAGCGGTATAGACATGTCGTTTGATGTAATATCTTTAACTGAAAACTGGATCAGTGAGCCAACGGATGTAACGGGTATCGATGGATATAATCATGTTTTTAATTATCGTAGTGATCGAATCGGAGGTGGTGTATCTGTATTTTTAAGGGAGTTTATTATATATGAACAGCGAAATGATTTGACTCTCTCGGAATATGACATTGAAACAGTATTCGTGGAGCTTGTGGACAGCGATAACAAAAAACTACTAGTTGGGACAATCTATAGACCACCCAACTCGAACTTTGTCACATTCTCAGACAATATGAACTCTTTGTTACAAAAGGTAAACAAAGAAAAGAAAGTTTGTTATCTTTTGGGTGATTTCAACATCGATCTTATCAAATCAAATGCAAATAATATGACGGGAGATTTTGTAGATCTGATGTTCAGCAACCATTTTGTGCCAATTATCAATCGACCAACCAGGGTGACCGAAAAAACGGCTACCTGTATCGATAATATTTTCACTAACAATCTGAATTTTGATATTGCCCTAAACGGGATTTGTTTGACCGATATTACCGATCATTTCCCAATTTTCCACATATGTCTCGGCAGTGATCTTCAGACTGAAAATGCTGGAGTATGTAAGCGAATTATTACTGAGCAAAAGCTCGAAACCTTGTCTGAATGTTTGACGGCAGCAAATTGGGACCATGTTATAGGGTGCGATGATGCACAATCAGCATATACAGCATTTTCTGAAACAATTCTCAACTTGCTATATGCCTATAACCAATGTGAAACGAAAAAAAACTTCGGGAATGCCTAAGCCGTGGCTCAGCCGAGGGTTGATAACCTCAATAAAGAATAAAAACAAACTCTACAGTGATACACTTGATGGTCGCTTCTGTACACAGCTGTACAAAAAATATAAAAACAAGCTGAATCACTTGCTGCGTATCGCTGAAAGGAGTCATTATAAAGCACTTCTTGATTCCAATAGGTCAAACGAAAAACATGGTCAGTCCTAAATAAAATTATTAACAAAACAAGAGATACACTTTGCCAATCTCGATTCAAAATTGGAAACTCGCATATTTTCGATAAATCCGAAATTGTGGATAATTTTAATAAATACTTCTCAAATATCGGCAAATCATTGGCCGAAAAAATACCAACTCAAACAAAATGCCCCACTGACTATTTGCGGGGGGGGGGGGGGAGTATCCTGAATCGATTTTCCTCACGCCAGTAACGGAACATGAAATTCAGAAAATCATAGGACAATTGAAGTCAACAGCATTCGGTTGGGATGGGTTAAATTCTAAAATCCTAAAATATGTCTCTACGGCAGTACCACGACAGATAGAACATATCTGCAACTTAGCACTTAGAGATGGAATTTTTCCGAATGAGCTGAAAATAGCAAAAGTAATTTTTATTTTCAAAACTGGTGCTACGGACGAAATGAAAAACTATCGTCCAGTATCTGTTTTACCCGTCATATCTAAAATATTTGAAAAAATTGTATATAATCGCATGATATTTTTTTTCGAAAAGCACAACATTATCAATGATTTCCAGTTTGGATTTCAGAAAGGGAAGTCTTCTTACATGGCCCTCCATTTACTCGTCGATAAACTGCATTCTGCAATGGAAGCAAATAAATATACGGTGGGACTCTTCATTGATTTGTCGAAAGCGTTTGATACGCTGGATCACCATATCTTACTCACCAAACTTCATCATTATGTAATAAGGGGCAATGCATATGGATTGATAAAAAATTATCTCTCCGACAGAAAATAGTACGTATATTTCAACAACACCAAATCAGAGAATTGTGATATTAAATGTGGAGTGCCGCAAGGCAGCATACTCGGACCATTACTGTTTATCGTTTATATTAATGATATTGTTAACATTTCTGATCTCTTGTATATGATCTTGTACGCCGATGATACGAATATATTCTCCTCAAATACTACACTCGACGATGCCATCAATGTCATGAATCGCGAGGTCATAAAAATTGATGAATGGTTCAAGGTGAATAAGCTTTCATTGAATGTGAGTAAAACTAAATGTATGATATTTTCACCTAGAAGTCGACTCTTCCGAAACAATAAGGACATGTTTATTAGTGGTAATCGAATAGAAATAACCCATGAAACAAAATTTTTGGGCGTCATGATAGACGACAAATTGAACTGGGATTCCCATTTCAGAAACATCAAAGCTAAAGTTTCCAAAAGCATCGGTATTTTGTACAAGTCAAGGCACAAACTATTTACAGATACACTTATAACTATATACAATGCCTTGGTTTTACCATATTTATCATATTGTATCGTTGTATGGGGTCGTTCATACAATAGAAATACCAACTCAATTTTATTGCTACAGAAGAAAATTGTTCGACTGATAACCATGATAACTTTTTCCAAATACAGGGCGCATACAAACAACTTATTTCTTAAATGTAGGATGTTAAAGTTTGATTCGTTGTATTCATATTTTACGGGTATACTTATGTTCAAGTTTAGTCAGAATAAACTGCCAATGTTTTATTCTGCATTTTTTTTCAAGAAATGACTTCATTCACATGTACGATACAAGACAAAAAAGCAACTATAGGTCAAATGAGTGTAGATCTTTAATATCTTCTTTCAATGTGAAAATACATGGTCCAAAGATCTGAAATAACATTCCAAGTAATATCAGAGGTAGTAGAACACTATATGCTTTCAAATCAAAACTGAAAAAAACACCTGATCACTTGTCAAAATATCACATAGCTGTGTTTCATGTCAAATATTACAAAATTGTGTGTTGTTCTATGATGGTTAGGTTTGAAATCTATATGTATGTATTTTAATTATGTCAATATTTTAGGGGAAAAATAAGCCTTGTGGTTTCATTTCCCCACCCATGTAAATATGTTATGTTGGGTGAATAAACTACTTATGACTTATGACTTATGCAAATTAGTAAAGTGGAAGTTGACATCACCATTATTTTGTAGCTATGGCGTTCTTATAATGAAGCCCTTTCTATGAGAAGCAATAGATGACTTAAATACAATTACATGTAGTAGATAACAAGCGATACATTGGAATGTTTTTTAGACACACGACATACTGCAATGAACAGCAGTCTATTTTATATACTTTTAATGTTTCATTAGTTTACTTGTTTGTCTGTGCTTGTTACTCGTCGAAAATGTAGTTCTTTATCGAAAACGCAATGTTTAATGGATGAATTTCAAAGGTCACGGGACAAGGTCACAAAAGAAATCAAAAACACATTTGGACGAAATATAGCGCATATTAAAGCACATCCAACAAACACGGTTGAACTGATGCACACTCGCCTATAGTCCAAAGATTGCATGATACATAATACATTCATAGGCACGTCGTCTGTGACATTGACCATGACCTTGAAAAGTTAGCCCCAGGCCAGTTTTCAAAAATTTTCAACTTCTAAATTTCAGCACATGATTTTTAACAGATACTTTTGTTCATAACTTCAAGAAAAAATCTTGTTACCCTTAAGCTCTTGGCTTTTACTACAAAGAATCTTACCATTAATATGAAATGTCGAGATCAAATTTCCATTTGAGATTCAGTGGAAATATTCTTTTTATTTTTTCGAAACATAAAAGAAACACAAAAAGGATTTTTATCCTAAAAAATAAAAACAAAAGGAAGTAGCAACAACAATTTTTTGACATTGGTTTGTTCATTCGTGCTGCGGAGAATGTAGAAGAAACATAAAGGTATTATCTTGTGAAAACAACAATAAACGAAGGACTGACAATTACAGCAGAATGGGATGTTCGTTCATACTGCGGTGAACATTTTGATGTCAAATGCTGCATCCATTCTCTATGTGACAACTTCGTACGAGGGGAGAATGGGTAGTGTTGGAATACATGTGCTGGCGGTCGGGAACTCCTTCATCGCAGAAGTGTCGTCATGTTTGAACGTGAGTTCTGGCGTGGTGCCGAAACCCAATCAAGGAATTTCTGTGGCTCCCCGTCATGAGCTCCAAGAAGTCAGCCAAATTGCGTGCATCGGAAATGATCATCGTACTTCAGTTCGTGTAGCCATGAGACAAATTTACAGTGAATAATGGCTTCATTATGACTCGAATATCGAATAGATCAATTCATACCTTGTTTGTCCTGAACATAGTCAAGCCAGTAAAAAGATATTTTTGATTCTGATATATTGTTGACTATCGAGACCACTCTTTCACCGGATACAAGTCTTGGGAGGTCCTCCGTCTTCACCGAAGCAGGAGAATGGACGAATGATTTCTTCATGACAGTTGGGTGCAACGCCATTGAACGCAGAACCTCATTGCTGTCAAGATTTTAGGTTCTTTCCTTGAATCTAAATGAAGTCAGGGAAAAGATTGGAATATTAAGTAACATTAAATTTGCATTTTAAATCTGAATACATGTTAATTGTACAA
Source organism: Terebella lapidaria (assembly GCA_949152475.1). Taxonomy (NCBI): domain Eukaryota; kingdom Metazoa; phylum Annelida; class Polychaeta; order Terebellida; family Terebellidae; genus Terebella; species Terebella lapidaria. Next base: position 33,992,459 of record OX424560.1, read on the forward strand.
ATTATACTATCAACACAAGCAGAAACCCATAAGAGAAAAATCTCTCTTATGGCTTTCTGATACAAGTAATTTACTAGTATACGGGTATAGTATGGGAAAAATTTGCGAAAATATATAAAAATCGCGCACTTGGTGACAAGTTTTTGAAATTTGGCATGCTAATAAATATGGGTATGAGGATATCAAAAACCACTGCAAACACTTTGGTATAGCCCCCTGGTGGCCGTTTTGCGAGAAATCCAATATGGCCACCAGCAAACAAAGAAAACCCCATATCTCCTGTTCGGACTACACTTTATTGTAATACCACTTTTCATAGTTTTAGGGCACGAAGAATCCATTTACAGTTTCAAGGTCGCCAACAAGGTCACTTCATATTTAAGAGATCAATATTCCCACATAAACCAACTTATTCAAAATTATTAGGAACACAACATCACGAGTAATCAAATCATTACAAGATCATAACAAAAGCTGAATACTTATAGTTATTTTATATTTACTGATTGTAACATTTGGAGAGCCTGTTTTCTGTAATAAAAATTCACTTACTTCTCCACCAGTAAGTGGTTCTCTTGAATATATCTATCACATCCTGCGACCTGAATGACACCAATAACTGGTTCACAGCGACACATAGGTCTACGGGCCCATTTTTGTTTTGCCCCTAGAAACGGAATTGGTTTTAAAAGTATAACCTCAAAGCACATCATAACCTATACAGACTGTTTTTGTATTATTTTCCACACAAATCGCACAAATTGTCTTCGTTAATATATTTAGCTCCGTCGCACAAAATCGCACAAATTGTCTTCGTTAATATATTTAGCTCCGTTACCTTTCATTTATAAAACCTATATTCTATCATTACGTTGGTTAAAATTTTATCATCTATAGTGTGCTTGAACATATCGCTAACGCATTATTAATGTTATGAACGCCTTCAAAATGTTTCAAACACGTTCATAATGTTTTGAACGTGTTTGTAAAGTTCTGAACGCGTTCATAATGTTTTAAATACGTTCGTCGTGTATCAAATGCGTGCATAATGTTATGTACCTATTTCGCAAAATTTACTTTTGTAAGTATGTAAGTACTGATAATTGTTCGTTGATTTTTTTTTCAGATGGCAGATATGAGCCCCCTACTTACTGATCTGAAAGAAGCTTCGTAGTTCTCGAAGATTAGTGTAATATGGACTCGGTGGTGAGCCAGTCTCCGGGCGGGCTGAACAGTTCTGGGCTTACAGTGATCTAACTTCGATGTCACCAAGGCATGGAACAACGTGTGTGTTACGATAGTGTTCAGGTTTATCTTGATTTCTCTGATGCAATGAATTTGAAGATGTGTGGATCCCATATTAGACTTGGCACGGCTCACCATGGAAAGCCATGATCTAGATGTACGCCAAGGTTTTGTAAACAAGTGGTTGGCAGGAGAGGTGGATATTTCACCTGAAATAGGACAGAGAATATCACTGCTTTCGGAACGTAATTCCTAAAATGGATGTACTCTACAAACAACCCGACATATTACACATCTATCGATCTTCATTTTCTAATATATCACAATTCATATGTGCCCCAATTCCTGATTTCGATTGTCTGACTAGAGGTTGCTATTAAATGAAACCGGAAGCTTTGTTCGTTGAGCGGACCGTTACCACGTGCTCTAGGCTAAACAACTGAGAGGTTTGCTCTATGTGTCAGTGACAACTCTCGAAGTATCAAGGACTTGACCTTGGTCACTATGGATTTAATCCATGAAGCTATCAACAAAGATACCACCTTTTTAGAGCAATCAGGATATAACGATTGCGGATCGATAATGTATGGTTTGATTGAGAATATGTTTGTTTATGTCAATCCAACCTGGACACACTGCATGAGTGTTCATCACACAATGTATCCCTATCACATGGTTATTCGTTCATTTTTCAAGGGCTGATTTGGAGAAGTTCTTGTTTACCACCTATATGTTTTTTTTTCAGATTCATATGTGCATGTGACACAATAATATATTTACAATAAGATATATATTATATACATTTATTATATACAACGAAGCAAAAATCTGGATAACAATATGAAATACGACTTTTATTTCCTTACACATTTTCTATTATTTACACGGAAAGATACATTCAAATGGCGATACGAAGCGAATATGTATTATGAGCTCTAGTCTAAGAAAATGTTGCTAGTGATAATCCAACAGCTGGATTCTTCTGACAGATACCCGCTTACTGAAGGTTATTACAGCAAACTGTAGTCTGATATCTGGCGACCGGTCGTCAGTGTGACGCCTGCACCACACGGCTGTCGATATGTAACGTATCCCCGTGATGAATCACCTGTTAAACTGACTGTAGGTAACCAAGGTCAACTTAAATACATGTTAGAATGCCAGGGAAATATGCTTTTTCAGGTCAAATACTAAATTGACTAAACGACCCGAAATTCTCCGATATTATTGAACTCCATCTGAAGATGTCCGAAAGCAGTAGACTGTAGTGGAAGGTGGACCAGGTCACCGAACTTGACATCTAGAGATAAGGCTTGACCAATGAATTGTTTTAGGTCTCGAAATGGTTGCATGGGCAGTTACATGATACAGGGTTAGTGATTGTCTTGAGAAATAGCTGTAATCATCCGCTGCCACCAGTATATTCCACATATTCACATGGGTGATACTTCAGTATTATTGCAGGATACTTTGCAACTGAGTCAATTTTCACATCTGTGTGTGAATGGAAAGCCGCTGTGTTATATATTTTTCAATAGCATTGCAGTATATGCACCCCATGACATACGTGCGTACTCCCGAAAATATTTGTGAATATGTTGCTGGTTATGTTTGTCCGACAAGAAGTTTAATCAGCTATTGAATTACTATGAAATGCTATTAAATGCAATCGGGCAGTTGCTGTGATGAGATGAACCATGAGCTAAGAGTCTGTCTTGAGTGGTTTGCTTTCCTGTGTTAATGATAGCACTTTGGGCGTCAAGAACTCCTAACTGTTCCAGTTATTATCCATGAATGATCTGAACCCTTGTTATAGGTACTAACACATCTAGGCATATCGCATAAGACTCGTTCTTTGACGCATATAATGATCGAGGCAAAACGATGAGAGATAGGTAATGTATAGTTTGAATGAGAACTCGGTTGATTGTGTGATCCACATATAAAAAATCTGAATGAGTGTTCATAAACCAACATTCATTACTTTTCACTGGTACACACGAAAGCTGCACTGTTGCCAGATTTAGCACAATTGGGAAAATGTGAATGTGATTATGTGCGTTTCTTATTGATTGAAGGCAAGTTCAACACAATTCTCGAAAGACCAACAATTGTGATCGATCGTCAACTTTTTTCAAGTTTGGAGGAAGTCTGAAAGAAATGGTGAAAAATATGGTTGATACCAAAAAAGTAAACATATAACATTCCAAAGGAAAGTTCTTGGCAAAAACATTCGAGGTTGTGTATTGAAAATGACTTCAGTGAGTGTCGAAAGTTTGCCCACATTGGGAAACAATGTATTGTATCGCGTGGAAGAACTGCAGTTGATCAATGTTGATCAATTTTTTACACTATTTGAATAAAAATGTTTGTTATGTATTGATACTGTTTATGGCATATCACCAGATGTGAACGCCGATTCTACTAAAAGCTCATTCTTGTCGTTAATGAAGGTGTGAGGAAACAGAATGAGGCTCGCTTTTGTACACAATATAAATAAGTAGTATGTATTCGAAGCGGACTCTTACATACTCCTGTAGTGGCAGTTGACATTTTATTCAATATATCGTAACACCAAAAGCATAATAAAATATGAAGAAAAAATATTCCGTTTGACGTTACGCATTATATGCTTGAAATAACTTTATCTGACCACATGGTGTCATCTGCAACTATTGAACAAAATGGGAAGTCTAGTCTCCACATGCTATGCATCCATTGTTCCCCCCATAGGGCATTCTTAGTTATGGAGTGTTCCATTACTCCTACTGCATTTTCTCTGCACTGCGCAAGACATTGATATAAAATACCATAGTATCACTGCCGGACAAGGGAATCAGATTGTTGCAGATATTTGAGGGTTTGAATGCATGGTAAGTGATACATTTCTTCAATCTCACTCGGGATCTCATTGTGTCTTTATCCAGTGTCAGTGACAACACGTTACGTGTCCAAGACGTGGCCTTGGTCCCTGTAGTAATCTCACGTGAATGCTATCAGTAGAGAACCATGAGAAAAGTTCAGTATTGGTGAGCGAAACTGTTTATGGTGACCAACATTTGACCTGGCAATATCTGGACAGATTTGTGTATCATGGACTGATTGTCATTATAGATATGTCATGATGATCAGAGTTTGTCTATAGTTACATTATTATTGCTCCTGTTTGATAAATCAGATATTTCTCAGAAATCAGATATCACTCTAGCGGCACTGGGTGATTGAGCCTTTGTCCTCATATCCCATAACCATATGTCTGCCACAAAATATACCTCTCCCAATTTTGAAAAGGGCTGGGATAATTCATAAACATGTCATGTGACACTTTCAGTGTCGATGATAAGATATATCCGTACGGGTTGATAGGGCCATAGTTTCATCAAGGTGTTTGAAGATGGTTTATATTTTTCTTGTGTTCTCAGATTTGCAACATAAACTATACTATTTAGAAATATTTTCACAGCGTGAGTGGCCACCACTACATGTGTGTCTATATTGTTGGGCGCCAGACGTTAGTAAGCTACAGCCTCTGGCATTAGAATATACAGGTGATATTAAAACGATTCCGTTGATAATCAGCACTTTCCATACTACTGACGGTGGACTTCTCTGATTCATATGATCTTACAGCACAACTCTGGCCATCGCCCAGGAGGTGGAACACAGTACGAATATTGGTTCCCCGTCTCCGTCTTGCTGGTGGATTGTCTTTTCACGTCCAAAATTGGCACACAGTGTTTGTTGATCGGTACAATACATAGCATGCGAACTGAACAAATTTTGACGGAAGCCTTTTCCTATCATTTACTTGTAGGCATTCCCATTGACACCATGTTGTTCTCTAAACCGTTACCCAGGATGATATGACATAATGATAAACGGAATAAGTCCTATGCTTATATAGTCAACATGACTGTACAAATGCTAGTTTATCATATATTGTATATGTATACCGTTCGAGATATTGTGTTTTTTATTCTCTCAAATAGAACAGCTGTAAACATTATTTTGTCCACTTATCCTTTTAGCGCATATATGTTAGAGTAGCGGATTTAGAGGGGGTTACTGGTGTCATTGTTTAAGTTGGTCTATGTATACTGAATGCCTGATGACAAGGAGATCCGTTAAGTTACAGCATCCTTGGTGTTGTGTTTCGCAGATACATTACCGTCATGATAACTCATGAGTGTATGTATATGTGAACGTACATCCGCAGGGTTTTACAGAAAAATGTATATCGTATAATCTAACATCTGCGAAACTTTGATTTCTTAAAATGTAAATTCCAACAGCTTGATTCTGACGGATAACCGTTTACTCAAGGTTACTACAGCAAACGTGTAGTCTGATTCCTGATGAATGACCGTCAGTGTGACGCCACACAGCTATCGATATGTAACGTATCTCTGTGATATATCACCTGTCAAACTGACTGCAGGTAACCAATGTCAACTTAAATGCATGTTAGAATGTCAAGGAAATAAACACAAATGCAAATTAATCAAGGTGATAAATGATATTTACTCTTGTTGCTCATCACACGAAATGTCTACTCATTCCAATTGATCCTTATATTTCACCTCAAATTAAAAGGCCAGAACTACTCGAAATGTCACTGCTTCTCAAATTTTAATACTGAATTTATCTTTTTTAATGACCCGAAATATTCCACCACTATTGCACTGTATTTGTAAATGTCCCAATTCCAGCAGACTGCGATAGCTGTCAGGAAAGTTCACTGACATGAACCTCTGGGGAAGGTGCTTGACAAGTCTAATTGTTTCAAGCCCTGGACAGTTGCGAGACATGGATACCACCTCCCGTGACTTGCCTATAAATATTCGGGCCAAACATATGTGGTGTCGCATTCGAGGCAGGAGAGGCTTACTCTCTGCAATAATTGATCTCACTCAGCTGGCTGGGTGTCTGTGATGTTCACAGGACTGACTTTGATACATTAGTATTATCCGGCTTTTTGACCACTCACTCTGATTTGTCCCATGGATTCGGTCTTGGAATATGACTTTTTCGTCTGTTTCTCAGTATCCATTTTGTACTTTGATAACTCAATATTGTTGCATTACACGTCACAATTGCATGAAACTAAGGTCTATATTCACATCTGCATGAAACTAAGGTCGTTGTGATACATGTGCATTTTTTTTATTGTATTGCAGTATGCACATAGGATATACCAGTATATGTATACATCAGAAAATATTTGTGTATATGATGCTGGTTTTGCCTGTATGTCTAAGGTGGAATATAATAAGATTTCTATTAAACACAATGGGGCAGTTTCTGTGATAAGTGGAACATAACCACGAGCACTATACTAAGAACCTGAGAGCTTTGCTTTCGCTCTGTCAGTGACTACTCCAGACTTCAAGGGCTTGACCTTGGTCATTCGAGGTATTATCCGTGAATGCTATCAGCAGACAAGCAGCCTGTAATTTATATTACTCATCTAGGACGATGCATGTGTACACTTACAGCAAATGTTATTAAATGTATAAGGGATGGGGTAGAAAATTGAAAAATTTCGTTGAATGTGCCCCCGTCTGATAGGCGTGGGCAGTCACATGTCCATATGGTGTGAAGGATGTATGTTCGTTTGTCCTTAAACTCGCACCGTATCGTCACGTGATAGCCCAGCTCTTTACAGAAACCCTGACTTAGTGATTATGTAATACCAGAACTGTAGGCCTAATCGATCATATTCATACTTCCCATATTTTCTAATGTAAGTATCAATCTATTACCACCAATCGAGCCAAATTTTGATGATTCCAATAACAAACGTAAAATACATTTTGCAATAGAAACAAAGCCCGACCAAACAGTTTATCAAAAGACACACTGGCGTCATCAGTGAGCATAAGTATTCTCAAATAATGATATCCCAGCATTATTTTCCGATAATAGTTCTCCGATAATTCTAAGCGCGATGTGCGGATATACACATTTGACATTGCACGGGCACTGTTTGATTCTGTTCATGATCTTTGTACCAGTCGGTTATTGTCGTTCAGAAGATTACGAACGTTTCAGAACACTACGAACGCGTTCAGAACATTACGAACGCAATGCAAATTAGTAAAGTGGAAGTTGACATCACCATTATTTTGTAGCTATGGCGTTGTTATAATGAAGCCCTTTCTATGAGAAGCAATAGATGACTTAAATACAATTACATGTAATACATGTAATTGTACAATTACATGTAATCCAAGCAATACATTGGAATGTTTTTAGACACACGACATACTGCAATGAACAGCAGTCTATTTTATATACTTTTAATGTTTCATTAGTTTACTTGTTTGTCTGTGCTTGTTACTCGTCAAAAATGTAGTTCTCTATCGAAAACGCAATGTTTAATGGATGAATTTCAAAGGTCACGGGAAAAGGTCACAAAAGAAATCAAAAACACATTTGGACGAAATATAGCGCATATTAAAGCACATCCAACAAATACGGTTGAACTGATGCAAACTCGCCTATAGTCCAAAGATTGCATGATACATAATACATTCATAGGCACGTCGTCTGTGACATTGACCATGACCTTGAAAAGTTAGCCCCAGGCCAGTTTTCAAAAATTTTCAACTTCTAAATTTCAGCACATGATTTTTAACAGATACTTTTGTTCATAACTTCAAGAAAAAATCTTGTTACCCTTAAGCTCTTGGCTTTTACTACAAAGAGTCTTACCATTAATATGAAATGCCGAGATGAAATTTCCATTTGAGATTCAGTGGAAATATTCTTTTTATTTTTTCGAAACATAAAAGAAACACAAAAAGCATTTTTATCCTAAAAAATAAAAACAAAAGGAAGTAGCAACAACAATTTTTTGACATTGGTTTGTTCATTCGTGCTGCGGAGAATGTAGAAGAAACATAAAGGTATTATCTTGTGAAAACAACAATAAACGAAGGACTGGCAATTACAGCAGAATGGGATGTTCATTCATACTGCGGTGAACATTTTGATGTCAAATGCTGCATCCATTCTCTATGTGACAACTTCGTACGAGGGGAGAATGGGTAGTGTTGGAATACATGTGCTGGCGGTCGGGAACTCCTTCATCGCAGAAGTGTCGTCATGTTTGAACGTGAGTTCTGGCGTGGTGCCGAAACCCAAACAAGGAATTTCTGTGACTCCCCGTCATGAGCTCTAAGAAGTCAGCCAAATTGCGTGCATCGGAAATGTTCATCGTACTTCAGTTCATGTAGCCATGAGACAAATTTACAGTGAATAATGGCTTCATTATGACTCGAATATCGAATAGATCAATTCATACCTTGTTTGTCCTGAACATAGTCAAGCCAGTAAAAAGATATTTTTGATTCTGATATAATGTTGACTATGGAGACCACTCTTTCACCGGATACAAGTCCTGGAGGTCCTCCGTCTTCACCGAAGCACGAGAATGGACGAATTATTTCTTCATGACAGTTGGGTGCAACGCCATTGAACGCAGAACCTCGTTGCTGTCAAGAATTTAGGTTCTTTCCTTGAATCTAAATGAAGTCAGGGAAAAGATTGGAATATTAAGTAACATTAAATTTGCATTTTAAATCTAAATACATGTTAATTGTACAAATTATACTATCAACACAAGCACAAACCCATCAGAGAAAAATCTCTCTTATGGCTTTATGATACAAGTAATTTACTAGTATATGGGTATGGTATGGGAAAAATTTGCGAAAATATATAAAAATCGCGCACTTGGTGACAAGTTTTTGAAATTTGGCATGCTAATAAATATGGGTATGAGGATATCAAAAACCACCGCAAACACGTTGGTATAGCCCCCTGGTGGCCGTTTTGTGAGAAATCCAATATGGCCACCAGCAAACAAAGAAAACCCCATATCTCGGCTCCTGTTCGGACTACACTTTATTGTAATACCACTTTTCATAGTTTTTGGGCACGAAGAATCCATTTACAGTTTCAAGGTCGCCAACAAGGTCACTTCATATTTAAGAGATCAATATTCATACATAAACCAACTTATTCAAAATTATTAGGAACACAACATCACGAGTAATCAAATCATTACAAGATCATAACAAAGCTGAATACTTATAGTTATTTTATATTTACTGATTGTAACATTTGGAGAGCCTGTTTTCTGTAATAAAAATTCACTTACTTCTCCACCAGTAAGTGGTTCTCTTGAATATATCTATCACATCATGCGACCTGAATGACACCAATAACTGGTCCACAGCGACACATAGGTCTACGGGCCCATTTTTGTTTTGCCCCTAGAAACGCAATTGGTATTAAAAGTATAACCTCAAAGCACATCATAACCTATACAGACTTTTTTTGTATTATTTTCCACACAAATCGCACAAATTGTCTTCGGTAATATATTTAGCTCCCTTACCTTTCATTCATAAAACCTATTTTCTATCATTACGTTGAAAAATTTTATCATCTATAGTGTGCCTGAACATATCGCTAACGCATTATTAATGTTATGAACGCCTTCAAAATGTTTCAAACACGTTCATAATGTTTTGAACGTGTTTGTAAAGTTCTGAACGCGTTCATAATGTTTTAAATACGTTCGTCGTGTATCAAATGCATGCATAATGTTATGTACCTATTTCGCAAATTTTACTTTTGTAAGTATGTAAGTACTGATAATTGTTCGTTGATTTTTTTTCAGATGGCAGATATGAGCCCCCGACTTACTGATCTGAAAGAAGCTTCGTAGTTCTCGAAGATTAGTGTAATATGGACTCGGTGGTGAACCAGTCTCCGGGCGGGCTGAACAGTTCTGGGCTTACAGTGATCTAACTTCGATGTCACCAAGGCATGGAACAACGTGTGTGTTACGATAGTGTTCAGGTTTATCTTGATTTCTCTGATGCAATGAATTTGAAGATGTGTGGATCCCATATTAGACTTGGCACGGCTCACCATGGAAAGCCATGATCTAGATGTACGCCAAGGTTTTGTAAACAAGTGGTTGGCAGGAGTGGTGGATATTTCACCTGAAATAGGACAGAGAATATCACTGCTTTCGGAACGTAACTCCTAAAATGGATGTACTCTACAAACAACCCGACATATTACACATCTATCGATCTTCATTTTCTAATATATCACAATTCATACGTGCCCCAATTCCTGATTTCGATTGTCTGACTAGAGGTTGCTATTAAATGCAATCGGACGCTTTGTGCGTTGAGCGGACCGTTACCACGTGCTCTAGGCTAAACAACTGAGAGGTTTGCTCTATGTGTCAGTGACACCTCTCGAAGTATCAAGGACTTGACCTTGGTCACTATGGATTTAATCCATGAAGCTATCAACAAAGATAGCACCCTTTTAGAGCAATCAGGATATAACGATTGCGGATCGATAATGTATGGTTTGATTGAGAATATGTTTGTTTATGTCAATCCAACCTGGACACACTGTATGAGTGTTTATCACACAGTGTATCCCTATCACACTGTTATTCGTTCATTTGTTCAAGGGCTGATTTGGAGAAGTTCTTGTTTACCACCTATATGTTTTTTTTTCAGATTCACATGTGCATGTGACACAATAATATATTTACAATAAGATATATATTATATATATTTATTATATACAACGAAGCAAAAATCTGGATAACAATATGAAATACGACTTTTATTTCCTTACACATTTTCTATTATTTATACGGAAAGATACATTCAAATGGCGATACGAAGCGAATATGTATTATGAGCTCTAGTCTAAGAAAATGTTGCTAGTGATAATCCAAAAGCTGGATACTTCTGACGGATACCCGTTACTCAAGGTTATTACAGCAAACTGATGTCTGATATCTGGCGACCGGTCGTCAGTGTGACGCCTGCACCACACGGCTGTCGATATGTAACGTATCTCTATGATAAATCACCTGTTATTCTGACTGCAGGTAACCAAGGTCAACTTAAAGACATGCTAGAATGCCAGGGAAATATACTTTTTCAGGTCAAATACTAAATTGACTAAATGACCCGAAATTCTTCGATACTATTGAACTCCATCTGCAGATGTCCGAAAGCAGTAGACTAGTAGGTGGTGGACCAGGTCACTGAACTTGACATCTAGAGATAAGGCTTGACCAATGAATTGTTTTAGGTTTTGAAATGGTTGCATGGGCAGTTACATGATATAGGGTTAGTAATAGTCTTGAGAAATAGCTGTCATCATCCGCTGCCACCAGTATATTTCACATATTCACATAGGTGATACTTCAGTATTATTGCAGGATACTTTGCAACTGGGTCAATCTTCACATCTGTGTGTCAATGAAAGGCCGTTGTGTTATATATTTTTCAATAGCATTGCAGTATATGCACCCCATGACATACGTGTGTACTCCCGAAAATATTTGTGAATATGTTGCTGGTTATGTTTGTCCGACTAGAAGTTTAATCAGCTATTGAATTACTATGAAATGCTATTAAATGTAATCGGGCAGTTGCTGTGATGAGATGAACTTTACCATGAGCTAACAGTCTGAGTGGTTTGCTTTCCTGTGTTAATGATAGCACTTTGGGCGTCAAGAACTCCTAACTGTTCTGGTTATTATCCATGAATGATCTGAACCCTTGTTATAGGTAGTAACACATCTAGGCATATCGCATAAGACTCGTTCTTAGACGCATATAATGACCGAGGCAAAACGATGAGAGATAGGTAATGTATAGCTTGAATGAGAACTCGGTTGATTGTGTGATCCACATATGGAAAAATCTGAATGAGTGTTCATAAACCAACATTCATTACTTTTCACTGGTACACACGAAAGCTGCACTGGTGCCAGATTTAGCACAATTGGGAAAATGTGAATGTGATTATGTGCGTTTCTTATTGATTGAAGGCAAGTTCAACACAATTCTCGAAAGACCAACAATTGTGATCGATCGTGAACTTTTTTTCAAATTTGGAGGAAGTCTGAAAGAAATGGTGAAAAATATGGTTGATACCAAATGTAAACATATAACATTCCAAAGGAAAGTTCTGGGCAAAAACATTCGAGGTGTATATATTGTTGTGTAATTCCGTGCCACTTCCATATTGATTTTGGTTTGTGGTGATTTTTCATCAAAGTGGACCCCAATGAGATGAGAAAAAACTGTTTCCATTTTTTTCGCCCATTGGTTGTGTGAAAATCCAAGATGGCCGCCAATTATCACCAAAAATCGAAAAAATCACCATATCTTTGGCCCTAATTGGCATAGAAGGACTGAATTGGGGTCGTTTTATATAATTCCAGGCACAAGGAATTAAAACAATTCTTTTTAAACCATTGTTTTCATTCTTTCGCCCATTGATTGTGTGAAAATCCAAGATGGCTGCCAATTATCACAAAAATTGAAAAAAATCACTATATCCCTGGTCCTAATTGGAATAGAAACATGGAATAGGGGTAGTTTTATATGCTTCCAGGCACAAGGAACTAAAACCAATTTTTTCGCTTTTTTTCTCGCCCACTGGTCATGTGAAAGTCCAAGATGGCCGCCAATTATCACCAAATTCGAATAATCACCAATGGCATATCTTTGGCCCTAATTGACATAAAAACATCAAGTTGGGGTCGTTTATATGTTTTCGGACACAAACAATCATTTAAAACCATTGCTTTAGTGATACACACACATATGCAATAGACTGTTAAACAGATGTTGCCCAGTTAGCTAGGTACGTACATAGGCTGATTTCTCACCAATGAAATGATTGTCGAACTGGATCAGTGGGGGTTTACCTGGTTTTCTGGTCTTCCACATTGACGACCCCCGTTACGCCAGATCCAAGCCAACAAGAGATGTTGATAAAAGCATATGTGCATGATGATACACCATAACCATCATCATCATTCATGTTCAGGCATGTGTCAGTCGCCTCACACTTGTTTTCTGTGCAAGCCACGCCGAATAGTTCTCCTGGCATTGGTGTTGTGTGCTTCTGGTGTTCTCTGGTATCTCCTGTCATCCCACTGGCCATCCCACTACTACTAGATTCAACATTTATTGGCTCGGACACTGTGTCTTCTGATCAAACATTTGCCTGGTAATACAGTCTCAGCAGATTGCTCAACGATCATATTCCAAGATGACACACTGATGCCATCACTAGGAGCTTCAAGATTCAGTAAGAAAGTGGAAACCCCTTACTAAATGTGGATGAGGTCCGTCGTATTCTTGGATACATGTGGTTTTACTGCTCCTTCCTTAAAGGGAAAGGCTTCATAGAAAATATCATACTCCACTTGAGGGTATTTGATGGTATATTTACCCTCAAGGTAAAATATGTTCCTCAACCCAGAAGATTGACCTACATGATGAGCAATGCAGAAATGTTGTTACTCAACATCGACTCTGTTTCTACAGCGGAAAGTGACGCCCGCAGCAGAGAACATCAAAGGTTTACATCCAGAAACACCTAAATTTCTGAATGAAGGGGCATAACAAACACCTGTGGGACAGAATACTGCCGGGTATCCCAGATTAGGACGATGGTTATGCCGACAATTCACACACTTCAATACAAGTGCACATGCATGTCGCCCTTAGCAGGGGCAAACAGAGGCAGCCTCCACTACAAGGAGGTTGAAGCTTGAGAGGAGCAAGAATCTGGTCATATGCTACAGAGAAAAGGGTTGGTTAATAAAAGACGGGCGTTTTTTCCCATGGCTGGTACCACCCCAGCCTGAGTCGGATGGAGCACTCATGCTAATGTCCACTCACTTTGGCAGTCTGAGCCAGACCGAATCAAGCGAGTGGCTTGCAAACCAAAACAAAGTGGTCGCATGCACTCAGGAAAGAATTGATAATTGGCAATATGTAAACCTTACAACTAGCAATACCAAAAACCCTGTCTCAGTGTTTGAGTAGAATCGCTATACTGTTCAGGGAAATAAGGTTTCGCACCCGATTTTGACTGGTTCCAATTCAGACATCACAATCTATGAAGATATTATGCATAGATTTGCCTAGTTTCAAGTCATCCAAAGGAGATTATGAGTATAACATCGTCCTGACCAATCACTACACCAAATATGTACAGGCCATACCCACGAAAAAAGGAGCTTTCTTCTACTTTCGCCAAGACAGTATATAGTGGACTTGAAGAGTCCACTTTGGAACCCCACCTCGTTTACACAGTGAACATGCATCGAGGGTGATAATTAAGTCTTCTTCTCTTTTGGGTATGTACGAGACCAGTGGGCATGCAAGCCAGCTAGTTACTGATTATTTTTGTGTAGTTGTTGATCCAGTTGAGCATAATTGTTTGCGGAAAAATAAATGGAGGATTGACTGTTCCAAAAGGAACACAGAGACAATACTTTCTTGTGATAGGACAAACTCTAATGAGGTATTGTTTACAGCATTATATATTCACGCGCCAACTAAGTGCTTATGTTTGTGACCTCGAGAAAGCAAGTAGTCTGAGCAGTCCCCGGGAGAACTTTTGGGATTTTTCCAGTGGAATCCACGGTTTCGTGATCTTGAAAATCATCAGGCATTGGCACAGGCACAATTGGACATTGAAAGAAACCCATTCACTATTAAATGGGTGACTAGCTGTTAGCATTCAGAAGGGGGCTGGAAGGCAGCTGAATTATTTGTGGTGAGAAAACAAGGGAGGTGCTCCTCTCCTTTGTTAGATTAGAACAGTATATTGATGAACTATGTTTGGATGAACTTGATTGGTGGTCAGAAAAAAATAATCAACAGTTGCCTTCTCTACGGGTTGTAGAGGAGAGGGTAAAAAGTGACACACCTTTCCGGAGGATTTTTGTTTTTTATCTGTTCTCTTTTTGGTATGAAAGGAAAGACTACACCATGCAGCCCACTGGAAACACAGTCTACGAAATGTTTAACAAGCATGCTGAAATAGGCTAGTCTTACAGGATGTACAAGCAATGGCCATGTTTATAACTGCACCAAACATGAGTCTCGAGTCATCACAGTTGCCAGTTGATGTGATGTCTGAGCTTAAATTGAATCTTAGAAAGAGTGGCTTAAGACACTACACATACGATCTGAAGATGATGCCCAAGGTGTATAAGGTTGCCATTGCAGCCCGAGAGAAGGAGCTTGATTGCCACCAGCAGTGCTACGATTGGAAGACCAGATGAGTTGTTGCTGCAACTTATGATCAGTAAAAATAAACAAACATGGGTCATAAACTGGAAAGTGAACTGATTCAGTCACTATAATGATACTATTTTGTGTAATATTCCTCTGACGGCCCAGTACGTGCATTTATCGAATCAACACTGGTTTTATTGGATTCCTTGTCCCAGAAAACATAAAACGACACCAGATTTATTTTTCCAGGTCAATTATTGCCAAAGATATGGTGATTTTCTGATTTTCGGAGACCGTCGGCAGCCATCTTGGATTTTCAGTCGAAAAAATGATTGAAAAAACTGGAAACAGTTTTTTTGCTTCTCACTGGGGTCTACATTGATGGAAAATCACCCCCAAATCAAAATCAATATGAAAATGGAGCGGGATCAGTATTTGCAACATAACCGCATATACTATTACGAGAACATAACAAAAGCTGAATACTGATAGTTATGTTATATTTACTGATTGTGAGATTTGGAGAGCCAGTTTCCTGCGATAAAAAATCACTTACTTCTCCTGCAGCAGTAGGTGATTCTCTCGAATATATATATCACATCCTGCGACCTGAATGACACCAATAAGTGGTTCATGGCGACACATAGGTGTATTGGCCCTTCTGTGTTTTGAACCTAAAAAAGGAATTGGTTTTAAAATTATAACCTCAAAGCACATCATAACCTATACAGACTGTTATTGTATTACTCTCCACACGAATCAAACAATTTGTCTCCGGTAATAAATTTAGCTACATTAGCTTACATTTATAATACCTTTATTATATCATTATGTTGGTTAGAATTTTATCACCTATAGTGTGCCTGAACATATCGCTAACGCATTTGTAATATTATGAACGCGTTCAAAATGTTTCAAACACGTTCATAATGTTTTGAACGTCTTTGTAAAGTCTGAATGCGTTCATAATGTTTTGAATACGTTCGTCATGTATCAAATGCGTGTGTAATGTTATGACCGTATTTCACAAAATTTACTTTTGTAAGTGTGTATGTGCTCATAATTGGTCGTTGAATTTTTTTCAGATGACAGATATGAGCCCCCTACTTTTACTTCGGTCTGCAGGAAGCTTTGTAGTTTTTGAAGA
Organism: Terebella lapidaria; assembly: GCA_949152475.1. Classification (NCBI taxonomy): domain Eukaryota; kingdom Metazoa; phylum Annelida; class Polychaeta; order Terebellida; family Terebellidae; genus Terebella; species Terebella lapidaria. The sequence continues at coordinate 34,008,950 of OX424560.1, forward strand.
TTAGTATAATATGGCCTCGGTGGTCAGTCAGGCTCCGGGCGGGCTGAACAGTTCTGGTTTTAAAGTGATCTAATTTCGATGTCACCAAGGCATGGAACAACGTCTGTGTTGCGATAGTGTTCAGGTTCAACTTGATTCTTGGCACGGCTCACCATGGAAAGCCATGATCTAGATATACGCCAAGGTTTTGTTAACAAGTGGTAGGCAGGACAGGTGGATATTTTCCCTGGAATATGAAAGAGAATATCCCTCCTTTCGAAATGTAATTCCTGAACTGGATGTACTCTTCAAATAACCCAACATTTTATCCACTTCTATCGATTTTCATTTTCTGATATCTCAATGCACATGTGCCACAATTCTTATTTTGATTGTCTGACTATACGCAAGTTCAACACCAAATCTCATATGATTTTTGGCGATAACTTTGTTTGGGATGGTCGAATCAATTTGAAAGTTTATATTCCTTCATTAGGCACAAAGCCATATTTGTCCACCAATTTTCAGATTTCTACCTTGAAACCTGGAAAAATCATCAATCGACCCCAAAGTTAAATGTTAGACACAAATCGGATCACAGGAATTCAAGCAAATTTGGGGATTTCATGATCTTTACTCTGCTACAAAAATGTTATATGAGGAATGTTTTTGAGTTAGAAGAATCATACAGGTGTATTCTAATAAAATGTCATTCTTTTACTGTGCAATGTAAACATCGAACAACATGCCAAATTCTGTTCAGACTCGCAACTTTCATGTTTGATGTGAAATTTAACATTGGAGTAGATCGCCAACTTTTTCAATTTTCAAGATAGAACTCTGAAATTTGGTGAACAAATACGGTTTTATACCAAATAGAAATAAACAAAATTTCAAATTGATCTGACCATCCTAAATGAAGTTATGGCAAAAAATCATATGAGGTTTTGTGTTGAACTTGACTTTAGAGGTTGCTATTAAGTGCAATCAGACGCTTTGTTTGTTGAGCGGACCATTACCACGTGCTCTGGGCTAAACACCTGAGAGGTTTGTTCTATGTGTCAGTGACACCTCTCGAAGTATCAAGGACTTGACCTTGGTCACTATGGATTTAATCGATGAAGCTATCAACAAAGATACCACCCTTTTAGAGCAATCAGGATATAACGATTGTGAATAGATAATGTATGGTTTGATTGAGAATATGTCATTTATGTCAATCCAACCTGGACACACTGTATGAGTGTTCATCACACAATGTATCCCCATCACATGGTTATTCGTTCATTTGTTCAAGGGCTGATTTAGAGAAGAACTCAAGAGGCGCGATCCACCCTTCAACTTCGAAAGACGGAAAAAGATGATTGGAAGAAATCTATCCAGATGCAAACTCAGAATAGTGTTTTGTTCTCGTTTACCACCTATATTTTTTTTCAGATCCACATGTGCATGTGACACAATAATATATTTACAATAAGATATATATTATATACATTTATTATATACAACGAAGCAAAAATCTAGATAACAATATGTAAAACGACTTATATTTCCTTACACATTTTCCGTTCTATTATTTACACGAAAAGATTCAAATGGTGATACGAAGCGAATATGGATTATGAGCTCTAGTCTAAGAAAATGTGGGGTTTATTTTGTTAGTGATAATCCAACAGCTGGATTCTTCTGACGGATACCCGCTTACTCAAGGTTATTACAGCAAACTGTAGTCTGATATCTAGCGACCGGCCGTCAGTGTGACGCCTGCACCACACGGCTGTCGATATGTAACGTATCCCCGTGATGAATCACCTGTTAAACTGACTGTAGGTAACCAAGGTCAACTTAAATACATGTTAGAATGCCAGGGAAATATGCTTTTTCAGGTCAAATACTAAATTGACTAAACGACCCGAAATTCTCCGATATTATTGAACTCCATCTGAAGATGTCCGAAAGCAGTAGACTGTAGTGGAAGGTGGACCAGGTCACCGAACTTGACATCTAGAGATAAGGCTTGACCAATGAATTGTTTTAGGTCTCGAAATGGTTGCATGGTCAGTTACATGATACAGGGTTAGTGATTGTCTTGAGAAATAGCTGTCATCATCCGCTGCCACCAGTATATTCCACATATTCACATAGTTGATACTTCAGTATCATTGCAGGATACTATGCAACTGGGTCAATTTTCACATCTGTGTGTGAATGGAAGGCCATTGTGTTATATAGTTTTCACTAGCATTGCAGTATATGCATACGTGCGTACTCCCGAAAATATTTGTGAATATGTTGCTGGTTGTGTTTGTCCCTTTAGAATTTAATCAGCTATTGAATTACTATGAAATGCTATTAAATGCAATCGGGTAGTTGGTGTGGTGAGATGAACTTTACCATGAGCTAAGAGTCTGAGTGGTTTGCTTTTTGTGTTAATGACAGCACTTTAGGCGTCAATAACTCCTAACTGGTTATTATCCATAAAATGCTCTGAACCCTTGTTATGGGTACTAACACATCTAGGCATATGCATATCGCAAAAACTCGTTCTTAGACGCCTGTAATGATCGAGGCAAGACGATGAGAGATAGCTAATGTATAGCTTGATGAGAACTCGGTTGATTGTGTGATCCACATATAGAAAATCTTAATGAGTGTTCATAAACCAACATTCATTGCTTTTCGCTGGTACACACGAAGCTGCACTGGTGCCAGATTTAGCACAATTGAGAAAATGTGAATGTGATTATGTGCGTTTCTTATTGATTGAAGGCAAGTTCAGCTCAATTCTCGAAAGACCAACAATTGTAATCGATCGTCAACTTTTTTCAAGTTTGGAGGAAGTCTGAAAGAAATGGTTAAAAATATGGCTTATACCAAATGTAAACATATAACATTCCAAAGGAAAGTATATATTGTATCGCGTGGAAGAACTACAGTTGATCAATGTTTTTACACCATTTGAATTAAAAAGTTTGTTATAAAATGATACTGTTTATGGTAAACCACCAGATGTGAACGCCGATTCTATTAAAAGCTTAATGGAGGTGTGAGGAAACAGAATGGGGCTCGTTATTGCGCACAATACAAATAAATGGCATGTATTCCAAAGCTGACTCTTACATACTCCTGTAGTGGCAGTAGACATTTTATCCAATATATCGTAACACCAAAAGCATAATAAAATATGAAGAAAAAATATTCCGTTCGACGTTACGCATTATATGCTTGAAATAACTTTATCTGACCACATGGTGTCATCTGCAACTATGGAACAAAATGGATCAATTGTACCTCCCGTAGGGCATTCTTAGTTATGGAGTGTTCCATTACTACTACTGCATTTTCTCTGCACTGCGCAAGACATTGATATAAAATACCATAGTATCACTGCCGGACAAGAGAATCAGATTGTTGCAGATATTTGAGGGTTTGAATGCATGGTAAGTGATACATTCCTTCAATCTCCCTCGGGATCTCAGTGTGTCTGTGTCCAGTGTCAGTGACAACACTTTACGTGGCCAAGACGTGGCCTTGGTCCCTGCAGTAATTTCACGTGAATGCTATCTGTAGAGAACCATGAGAAAAGTTCAGTATTGGTGAGCGAAACTGTTTATGGTGACCAACATTTGACCTAGCAATATCTGGACAGAGTTGTGTATCATAAACTGATTGTCATTATAGATGTTTTCATGATGATCAGCGTTTGTCTATAATATCATTATTATTGCTCCTGTTTGATAAATCAAATATCGCTCAGAAATCAGATATAATTCTGGCAGCACAGGGTGATTGAGCCTTTGTCCTCATATTCCATAACCATATGTCTGCCACAATATATACCTCTCCCAATTTTCAAAAGTCTGAGATATTTCATATACATGTCATGTGACACTGTTTCAGTGTCGATGACAAGATATATCCGTACGGGTTGGTAGGGCCATAGTTTTATATTTACTGTTTGAAGATGGTTTATATTTTTCTTGTGTTCTCAGAGTTGTAACATAAACTACACTATTTAGAAATATTTTCACAGCGTGAGTGGCCACCAATACATGTGCGTCTATATTGCCGGGTGCCAGACGTTCGTAAGCTACAGCCTCTGGCATTCAAAAGTATACAGGTGATATCAAAAACGATTCCGTTGATAATCAGCACTTTCCATACTACTGACGGTGGACTTCTCTGATTCATATGATCTTACAGCACAACTCTGGCCATCGCCCAGGAGGTGGCACACATTACGGATATTGGTTCCCCGTCTTCGCCTTGCTGATGGATTGTCTTTTCAACTCCAAAACTGGCACGCAGATTTTGTTGATCGGTACAATACATAGCATGCAAACTAAACAAATTTTGGCGGTATTCATGCTCGTCTTTTCATCTCATTTACTTGTAGGCATTCTCATTGACATCATGGTGTTGTCTAAACCGTTTCCCAGTATGATAGGACATGATGATAAACGGATAATCGTTTATATAGTCAACAGGCTTGTATAAATGTTAATGGATTGTATAATGCTAATCATACAATGCATATGTATATCGTTCGAGATGTTGTGTTTTTTATTCTCTCAAATACAATAGCTGGGAACATTATTTATTCTATTCATCCTTTTAGCGCATATATTACTCAAGGTTACTACAGCAAACTGTAGCCTGATTTCTGACGAGCTGCCGGCAGTGTGATGCTTGTACCACCCGACTGTCGATATGTAACGTATCTCTGTGATCAATCACGGCTTGTATCCTTGTGAATGATACATCACCCGCTAAACTAACTCTAAGTAACCAAGGTCAGTTCAGGTACATGTCAGATTGTCAGGGAAGTAAACACAAGCGCAAAATTGATTTACGGGATAAAAGACGTTTAATCTTACTCTTCATCTGATGGAATGTCTCGGTCAGTTTCTCCATGTAATCCTTATAGTTCACCTCAAATTTATGGGTCAAGCACATTTGAAAATGCCAGTCTTTTCAAGATTCGAATCGTAAATTTATCCATTCATGACCAGAGGTTTCTCAGTATTATTGCTCTTCATTTGTAGATATCCCAATAACAGTAGACAGTGATTGCTGGGCTGTCAGAACAGGTTACTGTCTTAACGTCTGACGATGGTACCTGAAAAATAAATAGACAGTTACATACACGCTCGGTTATAGTCACAAGACATGGTTGACAACATACGTTCATATTAAGTTTAAGCCACTTGCAGAGTATGTTCTAAATCACTATTATTACACATTATATGCTTAATTTTTGACATTAGAGCGTTGGGGGCGAAGCCCCCAACCCTCTACATGTCTATGTGCTGACTTTTTCGTGGAGGTTTCATGCCAAACTATCGACGCCCGTTTTGGCAGGTAAACGTTTAAACACCTACTCCAAATGTTTTTTCTTCGTCTTTGACATAAAATCTGTCAAATTGATGGCAAACTTTGAATATTCCACAGATGTATAATGCATAAATCGATGTGTTAGGATTGAGAAAATAACGTTAAATCCTCAAATTATCCAAAAACGTCCAAAATGGCGGAGCCGATGGAAATTGACGTTCCCAGAATGCAAAGCAAATTTTACCGCAATGACGCGTACTTTGGAACACACAATTTTCTGTGCAGCAATACGTGCATGCATACATCATCTTGCGTGTAACATTCTCTGGCGTTGTGATGAAGTAAACACGATGATTCGTCTGCGACGCCACGGCTAAATTTACCGTAATTTTACGTATTGTATCACATGACAATTAAGGTGTTCCGTGCGGGGTTGCGAATTTTTATTTTAAGCTGGCCTTTCAATTCGCCCAGTAGGCATATGTATCATGATATCAGATGCAGATATTTTTCTCATGGTTTCCAATATATTTTTTTTTAATTTTTTTTTAAAACGAAATACCATTTTAGTAGGCGTATATGTTATATACATTGAGTTCAAAATAAATGTTTACTTATTAGGAATATGAATGAAGTGGGCCTATGTTTTTCATCATAATATACTGTCGTGGTGCTGATGATGTGCTCGAGCTCTAATGTCGTCCCCCGCAGTTAGCTGCATTTTCTTGTTTTCATAAATTCCAAGCAAAACGTACGCTGAAGCGAAAATGTAAGTTGAATAAACATATTGCATTTAATTTGTGCAATATGCAGAAGCACTCGACCGTTAATGTAGATAAATAATGATTGCGATATTTTGACGGAAGAAACAGAAAATCAATAATCACGTGACCCCTACCGGAAGTGGCTTTTTGCACGAAGAATGCGTCTGCAAGTTGCTATAAATTCAATTCGTAATCCGCCATTATCATAGCTTTGGACCAAGATATTGTTGTCATACCGTGTGCAAGTGAGAGGTAAGGTGTAAAGGCTTCAAACCAACTGTGTATTTCGATTAATAGATGCTTATTTTGAGTTTTCACGTGTCTGTCAACATTACCTGTGTGTATTGCCTCAACACTTGCGTTTTGGTGATTCCGTCACACTTGACACATATATTTTTTCACAGTGGATATCAGACTTCATTTTTTCATTCACGGTTATACTAAGCAATTGAAACACAACCCGTTTTGAAAATTTATGAGAAACAAGTCCATTCGTATTCCTTTATTTTATTCAAAATGAATCGCGACGGAATCACTGTAAACGTGACGGAATCACAAAATATCGTTACGGAATCACTATAATACACTATTATTAAATCATTAAATTCATTATCATGAATTTCACTAAAATGAATAGTAGTGATTTTATTAACATGTTGTGAAAATGCTGGCAACCAATTGTCAGGCGTAAATGTTAATGAACGATATATAACATACACATAATAAAGGCAAAATACACCCCATTAGTCTGTCGGAAAACGTGAGCATATATTCAGCTATAATATGGATATTCGTGTTTCTAAGCTTTTTTAAATACATTTTGTGATTTTGTACTGTTAAACAATTAAAAGTTAAATGGTAGCTACTGGTGTACCGCGCCAAATGTTCGGAAGTGTACTGTTTTATTAGAACATTAGAGCCTGCGTTAAACATTACAGAATAATGCTGCTATTGTTCTGATTTGCCGTAATTAAATATTACTATTTGTCTTAAATCGACACTGCATGTTTACTTTATTGTTGTCACTGCATGTAATGAACTTGCTCGGAAAATTGATAATATGGTAGGCGTAGGCGGGGGGAGGGGGGAGGGGGGTGGACGGAAACACTGGAACAACAACTAATTTTTTTCATACTTGTTAACTTTGAGTGTATCATCCTGGCAGAGTTATATATATTTATATACCTACATGTACTCGGTAGCAGATTCACAAAGCCATTCCACTTATTTATTGACATTGCAGGCATGATTGGCCGTGGCCATGCAGCTAAAACAGCAGCTGAACGGCAACGCGAACGACGATTACGTATCCGGGGTGATCCGGCGGCGTTCTCGGAGTAGAGAGCTGCTTTTACCGGGGATGACTTACCGAGGATGAGAGCCAAAGGGCGGGAAGCTACAAAAAAGTGGCGCGAAAAGTTGAGGAGTAAAGACACACTTGGAGCCGCCGAGGCATCAACATCTACTCAAGAAAATAGCGGAGAGGAAATACAGATGAATAGAGCAATGAGGACCTACAAATCACGGCGTCCTTCGGAAAGGCTAAGAGACGTGTGGAGAGAGCCCTACTGCTGAGTCCAACAAAGAAGATGGCTGTCCTGCAGAAGCTGGCCAGCGACATCTTACGAATAAAAGTTCCCTTTTCAAGACCATCGGCAGCAAACAAACTGTCTGCCGAGACATGGGAGTATGTTGAGGAATTTTTCAAGAACGACTCAATATCACGACAGATGCCTGGAACGAGTGACTATGTGACTGTTCGTTTGCCTGACGGGAAACAAGAGATGCGACAACAACCTCACATGGTCATGACGCTAGGAGAATCTGTCCAAATGTTCCAGGGAGAGCATCCCGACATGGCCATTGGAAAATCCTCTTTCGCCATGCTGCGACCAAAGCATGTTGATTTGCTTTCGAAGATGCCACACAATGTTTGTGGATGTAGATATCACAATATCATACTCTTGTTAGAAGCACTCCACAAATCCTTCCCTGCAGAAGTCCCCCTGTACACCAAAGACGGGTTTCTACGTCCTTGTGTGTGTAACATCCAGTGTGAGTCGTGCATGATCAGCAACTGTGAATCATGTGCAGACAACCAGCTGTTCAATGAGAATATTCGAAACAACATCGAAGATGGGTCAGCATCTCTCAGGGGGTTTCAGTGGCTGCAGGATTCTCAAACTGGGTACCTTTCCCAAAGAATCCGTCCACGGCACAGTGGCTCAGTGTTTGGATGCCTTGGTTGGTCAGCTACCTAGATTTTTGTGGCACGTCTCTATCGAGGACAAGCAAGCCCAGTCGTATATCTAGCAGAAAGCTCGAGCCCAGTCAACAGAGTCTGATGAAGCCTTGCTTCGCTGAAAATTATACAGTGACTTACCAAGAAGAAATCCAATCAGCACACTGGCGCCAACGGCAGATTACCGTCTACAATGGGATGAATCATCATCAGAGCACAACAAAGTCGTGGTCTATAGTGTCAGAATGCCGGGATCACGACAAAACTGAAGTAATGTCGAGGCTGATTCACACACATGATATAGTTCATCAGTTAGTGAATTCGTTTGACATTGTGCCAATAAGCATTATGCAAAAAGAACTATCACTGTTGTTTTACTGCCACTGACGGAGGCATGACAAATATAACATTTGAATACTAAATGGATGTAGAATATATGCATATTTCTGTTGAATCTTGAATAAAATGACTGTTCAAGCTGCTTATTATAGCAACATAATCTTCCTTTTCCGCCATGAAAATTGATATGCATATCAATCATGAGACTCGAAACAGAAACATGAATACAGTATAGAATACACTGTAAAATATATGAGTATAGTAGAAGCAGTATAGCCCCTATAAGCTATACATAGATATCGAATTGATTTTAGCGAAGCTACACCAGCCTGAATTTCACTATACATACTATATGGTGTAACAAAGTATGAATTATGTATGATATCAAGCACTCAATATATACCTACCTTGACAGATCATCGGTGTTCCACGTTATTCCAATCAGATATTGGACTCGTGATTCCGTCACGGTGAAAATGCGACGGAATCACTACGATATTTCAGACCTTTCTCAGGTGTTATGTACCATATTTATTTTATAAAACATGAAAGGTATATTTTAATGTTGTGACCAATATGTTTGGTTTCAATTCATACGTTAGCAGAAACCTTTACTGAAACAAAAGGGGCACAATATTTTGTCCAGGTCGTGTGATTCCGTCACGAAATAACATTTATTCTGGCACTCGAAAAGAAAGAAAGATACGCCAAAACTAGCGTGTACAAACTGATGCTACAACATTTTCGGAGTATAGCATTATATACCTATATTGAGTGTAAATATATAATTGAACTAACAGAGCCTATTCAAAGTAAACACTTGTGCGTTTGGTGAATGCGCCACGATGTGGTATAGCGTATGAGTTGAGAGACAAACACGCCATATGCTGCTAACAAAATATGTCAGGGACTTATATGACAAGAAACTGAATCACTTTGGTTTGATGATGTCATTAGTTGCCTCGAAGTCTGGTCTAAGAGCCTGCGAGGTTCGATTTTGTGTGTCAATGACAGAACTCGAAGCATCTTGAGGATTTGACCTTGGTTTCAACACCTGAATGCTATCAACGGAAAACAGCCACCTCCTTTATGGATTTCATCAACATATGTTTATATCTGTTAAGACTTTTCAGACGCATTTGACGATCGAGACACTACAGCAGCCACTATGGTATTTAATGTATTTCATCCAATATACTATACAAGTTGAAGCCTCCTTCATATTTATCATGAATCTTTTTGATGCAATGTACTGACTCCCCATGTGATGTGTATGAGTGTAGTTGCTAGTTAATCATTTTCTACACGAGACATCCAACTTGGAATTGTTTTTGGCCAAAAGGAATATTTGTCCGTAATAATGTTCAACCATAAAAAAAACAAATATATTTTTTCTAGCTATCGACATCTTTCCTTGTCAAACTTTTCAGTAACTTCTCATGAGAGAAGTTGACATAACATTGTATATGTCAATATTCATATAACGCATGAAGATAAAGGTTAAACATTGACACGTGCAAAATGATGGTCATATATGGCGAATTCATTCATGAATTTGAATTTGACATTCCGGAACCTTGGAAGGTCGAGATGGCAATATAAACACTTTTTAACTGGACTGGTTCAATAATATTCATCTTCTCTGGAAACCTCTCCAGGGCGTTCAGTTTCATATCCTTAGTACATAGAAACAGTTGAATCACCGATCTGAACATTTAAGAATGTCCCTCTCCTTGCATCCCAGACCGAGATATCTTGAAACTCCTCACGGGTTTTCCTCTGATAACATCGCAAATGGATACTGCAGTGACCAAGGTCACGCCCTGGACATGTGAAATGTTGTCACTGACACTGGACAAAGACACACTTCGAATCGTGAGGGAACTTGGAGGAATGAGGCACTCAACATACACTTAAACCAATAATGTGTGCAACAACCTGATTATCTTGTCCGGTAATGTTATCTTGTCTGGCATCATTTTTGCGTCATGCATAGATTTCACACCAGGAGCTGGAACGGTTGAACACGTGGAACAACTAATACCTTCGTCTTGACGGCGTACAAATTTCTGATTGTATACAAAGCTTTTTGTCTAAACTAGGTTCTGTTGTCCAGCATATGAATATATGCATAATATTATCTTGAATTGAATATTGAATGCCACTAAATATTTCTCTGGCTGCTAGGAGTCCAATCCATCTATCGGTGGTGTTCCAATACCTAGCTTAATTTTGTTTTCTTCACAACTTCCTCACAAATATTAAACGATGAGCATTACAAAATCGGCATCTGTTTTTACACATTAGATCAGCAGAGATCAGTATCTTTACATTTATTGAATAATTCCGTTATGTTACATGCCAAAATTACACTGGTTCCTCATATGCGATGGGGTAAACGTTAGTTCCTTTACAAAACGCGAACGTATCCTTTACCAATATCGACACAGTTTTGGCACTCACTAGTAAACAACAAACCGATAAAACCATATTTACATTATCAACAACAAACCGATAAAACCATATTTACATTATCCATTGTGCTTATCCTGACACCAGTGAGCTGCTCATGTGTACCAGGGAAGATTGAGGGGTGATGTGGGGTAGACACTCATCCATGATTTATAGATTAGACTGGTATTTATCCAACCATATTCTCAAAGCCACACATTATCTATTCCTAGTCATCTTTCCTCGATTGTTTCAAAAAGGAGTCTTAAGAAATATTGCTAAAGTGTCAATAATGCCAATGACAAAGATAGTTGTTTGTGTGTTGATAGCATATAACTAGAGTAGAAAATGCCTTGAAGCCTCCAATGTTGTCACTGACACAGATCAACAAACATCTTGGTTCTTAAACTAGAACTCGTGGTACTGGCCCCATCAACGAACGATCCGATTACGTTCAATAGCAATCTGATCATACTCCGCCTCTGGTCAGACAAACAAACCAGCAACTCATTCAGAAATGCTTCGGGCGTATATATGTATCTTGGGGTGCACATACTACAATCCATTACGTCTTAAGCCAATAGGACGCATCGTGTAAAGATATTAAATTATCACGTACCCCTGTATGTGGCTTATATTGATTAATAATGGATGATGCCAGACATGTTTTGCTGCTTTTAACAAATATATATATATACATACATGTAGCTCTCCGATCATTCGGTTCTCAAGCTCTATCTATCAAGCTCTATAAAGTCAAACCCAATGCTAAGATTTCCAAATAGAAAGCTTTATTACTGACACATTTCTACTCATTTGAAGAGATAAAGTTGGGATTTAAATTTTTTAAAGCATTGGCGATACTTGTCATTTAAATACAAGTTGAAATATACGTATTAGGGATCACATAGTGCAACTAACACTAATCAATTTGCATTAGTGTTTATTTTCCTGATATACTAACATGTACCTAAGGTGACCTTGGTTACCTGCAGTCAGTTTAGCAGATGTTGCATCGTAAACACAGATACCAGCAGATATTTATCAAGTTTGAACGAGATACGTTACATATCGACAGCTGTGTGGTGCAGGCAGCAGCTCGTCAGATAGCAGAACACACGTTTTCTGTAGTATCCTCGAGTAACGAATATCCGTCAGAAAGATAAATGGACAAAAAATGTACACAGCTGTCAGATTTGAAAAAAAAATGGAAAAACCTGTCTCTCGAAAGATACAGTTCATCGGTATCACCCTGCAGACCTATATTCCCATGCGACTGTGTGAATTAATACTAAGACTAATAGTGGTGGAAAATATTGAACAAAACAATCAGAGAAAATAAGTCAGCAGAGAAAATAAGAACGGAATTTTTTTACATTTATCTAATAATAAAAACCTATAATAATCCACAAAATGGGGTACTAGTCTACACCATCTCCAAGGGGCTTGATAAAACCATGTTGTTGCCAATGACAGTATACGAGTATACTACTATTGAGCTAATACTGTTGGGATAACATCAAATTGTGATATACCCAGGCTCAATTAGTCACGATGAGGAATATGGTGGCACACGCTCATAGTTCTGGCGTTAAATACACCAGTCCCATTGCCTAAGAGATGGCTGTCTTAATACAGGGAACAATACCAACACATTTATTTGGAAAAAAATATTTTATTTATTCTGTGCGAAAAGGGAAACAAGGACAAATCAATAAACATGTTCAAACTTATTCCAAAATGAAGCAATTTTCTGTTGTCACCAATAAATGCAGATGACCATGAAACATGAAACGAAGGACTCAGTCACTTTATGACGGACAAACCTAAGAGGATATTGCTGGGTCAAATATTCTAAACCTGAACAGGTTTCATTCCCTGAGCGGTACAAATATCTCGCCATGGTTGCCGCTGATAACATTCACATAAGAGTCTCGCAGCGACCGAGGTCACGTCTCAGACCCATAAAGTTTTGTCAGTGACATTGAACAAAGACATGTTCAGTCGGAATTCCTATGCACTTCAGCCCTAATGTCTGCAACAATCTGATTATCGTATTTTTAATGTCAGATATCATAATAATGCTGATGAATTTATGGTCAACAAGAAAATGCAGCTAACTGCAGGAGACGACATTAGAGCTCGAGCACACCATCAGCACCACGATAGCTGAATGTATCTTACACAATGTTACCCCCCCCCCCCCTGCAAAAAAAACTGAACCATATCATGCCCCATATGATTCCAATTCTTTCCCTATATTATGATGAAACACATAGGCGTACTTCAATCATATTCTTAATAAGTAAACATTTATTTTGAACTCAATGAAACAGATACGCCTGATAAAATGATATTGAACCTCAATAAAATATCCTTAAATATTGGATACTATGAGGAGTATCTGCATCTGATATCATGATATAGATAACACATGCATACTGAGCAAATTAAAAGAACAGTTTAAAATAAAAAGGTTTCGCAATCCAGCATGGAACGCCTTGTCATGTGATGAAATATGTCAAATTACGGTAAATGTAGTCGTGGTATCGCAGACGAATCGTTGTGTTTACTTCATAACGCCAAAGAAGGCCACACGCAAGGTTACATGTACATGCATGCACGAAATGCTGCACAGAAAATTGTGCGTTCCAAAGTACGCGTCATTGCGGTAAAATTTGCTTTGCATTCTGGGAACGTGAATTTCCATCGGCTCCGCCATTTTTACGTTTTTCAGACGAGCTGACCATTTTGCGTAATTTTCTCAAACCTAACACATCGATTTATGCATTATACATCTGTGGAATATTCAAAGCTTGCCATCAAATCGAGAGATTTTATGTCAAGGACGAAGAAAATCCTCATTTGAAGTAGGTGTACAAAAAGTTACATGCCAAAACGGGCGTCGATAGGCTGGCATGAAACCTCCATGAAAAAGTCAGCACATAGACATGTAGAGAGTCTAATGTCAAAAACTGTACTTCATATTATGCATCACTTGTAGCTATCCAAGATCAAAACAGTTTCCTTCCACGTTTCAATATCTAGCGTTTATCCTCTACACAACACAAACATTCATATTAGGAAGTAAGGAGTAATACTGCAAGAAAGTGAGATTGGGTGTTTATGTGATGAGAGTGACACCTTTCTTCCCTCGGGATTCTGAGTGTTCTTGTTCAGTGTCCTTTACAACACTTTGCATGCCTTGGTAGCTACATAATTCAGTCGTGAGTGTTACTAGTGGGGTGCTGGTCATAGCATTGAGGTCTGTACCCCAAAACGGGATGCAGGAAGAGACGAACAAATATCCAGGTATAGGAAACATTGACAACGGTATAATCCCATGAAGCCATGATTTCAGCTGATACCCACTTTGTGTCGTCCATGCTATTCGTGCGATATCATCTTCTTCAGAATAGTATTGTGTCCTCAGTTTTAACTGCAGAACATGAACGACAATTTTTTAAATGCTATGCATTTTGAACATAACCCAGCAGCCTAACATTGCGTGTGACCTTGACATTCGTAGGGGCATATATTCAGATTGTATGAGTATCCTAGCTAAGCGAGTGTGAGAAAAATATTTTCCTTAATGAGGAAAAGAATGCATGTTTATTCTTCAACAAAACGAACGTAATCTACCAGCCAAACCCGTTTTGATGCGATTTTTTTATGTTAATGAATCAATTACTTTGTATCGATCAACTTTGTTGTGGGCTGCTATATTGAGCTCAGTCTTATAATGAACCCACACTCACACAGTTCCTTTTTGTTTTTAAGTTCAGTGTCAAATACAATAATGTTATCCTGTCAGCGAGTTTTTGTGCGGTGTCTTGCCAGCTAAAATTATCAGCTGAAATGATCACAGTCCAATCCCATTCCTGAAATGTTATGCGACACCTCATTACAAGGTTGTGTTGTTTCTAGTTCACCGACCTTTCACAAGCTCGGAGATCTACATGTATTATCATGGCGTTGCATCCATAGTTTACTGTCCATATTTCTAAAATTTTGAAAGGAAATATTGCAAATGTTTCAGATAGGGGGTAATGTTGAACTTGTAAATGTTGAACGCGCAATTTTGAACTTGTAAATTCTTTTTTTGTAACTCTGGTCATAAAAAATCTAAAATTTGTTCTTTACTCTCAAGTGTACCTTGATGACGTGAGGCCCCTATTTTTTTTATTTTCTGTTGGGCGTAAATCTGATTACAGCGAAATTATCTTCGTATTGAAAATATATGTTGAAATTACTAAAATAACTGATTTCTACATGTGCAAAAACTGATATGAAATGATAATACACTAAAATAGAGTTATTATTTATAAGTGCTCATGTTTTCTATTTGTGGGTTGGCCACTTCAATATGGATCTTCATGAATTTCAATGTGGATTCAACAATGGACATTCTTTTTTTTCTTCGCGATGAATAATGGCTTGTATATGTATGTACGATAACATCGCCTTCCGAACTAACTGCAGGTAACCAAGGTCAGCTCAGGTACACGTCTGAATGTCAGGATTATCAGGTGCAAAATGGCTGGTGAAATGATAAATGGTGCAATGCTATAAATGGTGTACTTATTCTGATCGAAATTTCCTTCTGAAAATACTACTACTGACCATATTCATAATTTGTTTTGATATATATCTGATCCATTGAAGGAAAAACGTTTTCCAAAGACAAATAAAATGTTTCTTGAAATCCAATTCTCAATTCTCTATGCTATATATATATATATCAGTCTATACATATTGTCCTGGACCTACACAGGCTTATAGAATCTGAGACATTGTCATCAGTGTCTGGGAATGATACTAGATATAAGAAGTGGAACGGTTCCATGCTCTCAGAATAGTCTCAGACATTTACGATATAACATGTATAATGATATGATAAAATGATATAATTCATGTTAGACATATGATATTTCATCATTGTCATTTTATGCCAACCTTATATTGACAATTTGATAATTTTGGATTTTTAAATTTAATTATGAGAGCAACCTGCTGCGTCTCCATATAAAGAGCATTTGACATCTCTTTGCTCACCTTCAGGGCCGATTATCAGCAAGCAAAATACAAAATTGTGAAACGAATTACAATAAGAGTATTTAGTTATTCACTCATTAAATTTTTATATACAATACTTTTATCAACGTTGTCATTCAATTTTAAGTTAAACAGTTTTGCACTCCTTATACTTTCATATATGATACTTTAATCACCCTTCTCATTCCACTCTAAAGTCTAACTCAAGTCAAAAGGAATTTCAATTTATCATGTTTTATGTGATACAAAATGCAAACTATGATTATTGTACATATCCCCATCGTCATTGTATATACATGTATCATCTTGTCGGTAAATAGTCCCTGGGGCTAATGTTTTATCATATTCTGTTGAACCGACGTTAAATAAAAATGTATTCTATTCTATTTTACTCTATTTTATTTGTCTCTCGAACGATACAGTTCATTGGTATCACCTTGTAGACCTATATTCCCATGCTGACTATAACACTAACAATGATGAAAAATATTGACGAAATACTATTGAGAATGTTTATAGGTCAGTCGGAGGATATATAAAAGAAATAACTTGATATTTACATGTAAATAATATCGCTCTACCTGACACGTGGAAACGACACTCATTGGTTAATAGCTGGGATATATATCGCCATGCACTTCCTACAAGTCGGTGGCGGAAAATCCTGATCAGTCAGTATTATTGTTGACGTTTTGTTAAGGTGAGGAACAATCACTTTTCCGTCAATAATGTTAATCAAAACAGACATTCAGTACATAGACAATATTACCCGTTTTTTTCCAGTATGTGACCTGATATTTGCCCGCGATCCTAAGTATTAGCCCGAAGCCGAAGGCCGAGGGCAATTGCTGGGATCAAGGGCAAATATCGGAGTGCATGCTGGAAAAACCAGGTGATGTTGTGTTTATTATATATATCGTGAAAAGAATAACGTAAACCCCAAGGACATGTGCATGTGTTGTTATGGCAACGTCATTCGATGCGCATGAGCGATCGTTGACAGCGGGCAGCATACCGGCCAGTATTTGCCCTGATAATTACCCGCTGAGCGTTGTTATCGTACAGGGCACAAGCAGGGTTATGCGGACGAATAACATCGCATGTATATAATTAGGTAAAATATAGACTGAACTGTTCGTATATTGGCTCAGCGGATCATACCCCTCGCGATACATTCTCTCCCTTGGGGAATAATCTGCTGTACCAATATACACACAAGTCAATATTTATCATGTTTATATAATAATAACCTATACTAATCCACAAAAAGTCTATACCATCTTCAAGTGGCTTGATAAAACCATGGTCCTATCGATTCATGCAGCTAAATATTGTTGTCATTGACAGTGTATCAGTATCACATGATAAATTTATAGGCAGGCTATCCCCTACTGTTGAAATAATAATGATGTTGGCAAAACACCAGGCGATATACCTATGCTCAACTAGTCACGTTGAGGAATACGGGGACACACGTTCATAGTTCTGCAGTGCTATTGCGGAGAGATGGCTGTCTTAAAGGGGCAATAACAATTAAAAAATTCTGCTTGTAATGTTCTATTTTATGTGTGTCAAAGAGGGACAAGGACAAATCGTGATTTAAATTCAAACTGAAACAGTTTTATGTAGTCACCAATAAACCCAGATGATCATGAAAAGAAGGGCTCAATCAGTTTATGACAGACAAACCTGAGCGAATATTGCCGGGTCTAATATTCCCAACCTGAACAGGTTTCATTCCCTGAGCGGTACAAATATCTCGCCATGGTCGGCCGCTGATAACATTCACATAAGAGTCCGGCAGCGACCGAGGTCACGTCTCAGACCCATATAGTGTTGTCAGTGACATTGAACAAAGACATTTTCAGTCAGAATACCCATACACTTCACCTCTGATATCTCCAACAGTCTGATTAGGAGGGAAACAGATATCATTTTTAAAAACATGCTGATGAATTTATGGTCAACAAACTATATACACATTTGGAAAAGTGTTTCATATCCATTATGAAGTCTTCATATCATGCATCGCTCGTACCCCTTCAAGATGGTTACACTGTTGTTCGTCCAATGTTCAGCCTCTATAGTGATGTCGAATACCACTGGAAGAAAATAAGATATTCATGGTGAGTGACACATTTCTTCCCTCAGGATTCTGCCTGTTTTTGTTCAGTGTAAGTGATAACACCTTGCATGCCCAAGACGTGGCCTTGGTTGCGAAAGAATTCAGTGGTGAATGTTACTAGTGGGGTGTTCATAGCATTGAGGTGTATACCTCAGAATATCCGTACATATATTCAGCTATTCTTGGGTGTTGCATCATCAGCCATGTTGATATTGTTTCTTTTTTAATCAGTGCTACTGTGTCATTGTCTTTGGAAGTCTGGCACTGTCTATTTGATAATCAACACTCATCGATACATGATGTGCATAACGTCACACTTTTTATATCATACGAAAACGAACAAGAAACACCAAATTACAAATGACTGCATTGTTGTCTTCCTCGTTTTTTCAAAGCCAGTTATATGACTACGACATAATTCTGACTCAGTGGACGTCTGTTTAGTCAAACTCCAAATTCCTCATGACTAAATGAGCATAAGTCTGCGACCAAATAAGTCTTCGAATGGACCTACACTCACACGTAAATGCCGTTCTGTATTCAAGTTCAGTGTCAAATACGATTATTTTATTCATATGACAACTAGAGTACGTGTGGTGTCTTGTCAGCTGAAATGATTACAGTCCAATCCAATTCCATTGCTGAAATGTTATTGGACACTTCATTACAAGGTTGTGATGTTTCAAGTTTATCGACCCTCTGGTCCAGAGATCTATTATCACCGGCTCACATCCATCGTTGTCCGTTCACAAGAATCTATATTCAAAAGTTACGTTCAATTTTCTGAAATTATAGGAAATATTGAAAATATTCGCGATAGGAGGTGATTTACGACGTGCACAAGTATGATTGCAGAGGAATTGCCATCGTAATATATAGTAGAAGTCATATATAACTACTTTGTACACGTGAAAAAAAAATGGAATGAAATGATACTACACTAAAATAGAATGATCAATAATAAGTGGTGAAATTTGTTATTTGTGGCTAGGTCACTTCAATGTGTATCTTCATGAATTTCAATATGGACAACAATGGACAATCTTCTTTTCTCCGTGATGAATGACGGCTTGTATCTGTATGGACAATAACATCTCCTGCTAAACTGCCTGCGTGTAACCAAGGTCAGCTCAGTTGCATGTCAAAATGTCAGGGATATCAGGTGCAAATTGGTTGGTGAAATGATAAATGATAATTTTTTCCAGTTTGCTCTGCAATACAATGAATGGTGCACCCAACTCATCCGGATGGGAATTTGCTTCTGAAAATATTATTCCTGGTCATTTTGATAATTTGTTTTGATAGAGATCTGATGCATTGAAAAAAAACGTATCCCAAAGAAATTCTCGAAATTTGATTCCCCAGACATATATCGATGCTATATCTACTGCTATAGCTACTTATATATATATAGTCAGAATAGTCTCAGACATTTACGTAAAGTATGAAATGAATCATGTCAGAAATATCATTGGAGAATCTTTCTTTGTCATTTTATGCCAACCTTATATTGATAATTTGACATTTTCCATTAGAATCATCATAAAGAATATTATTACCATGTAGATTGTGAATGTTCATCAGAGATACATATATTCAGTTTTTTTTAGTTCTTGTCAATATTACCATGATTACCGCCTGGTGAATAACACTCTTCGTAATCGGTGACCAAGAGGGAGCCCAACAAAGAGAGGGAGCCCAACAAAAAATTCAGTACTTCATTTGATCAAGTAAATGTGTCAGTCTTGAAACACCCCGCATATATTATTTATATTCGCAATTTATATTCGATTATTTTGGGTTTTTCAATTTAATTAAGTGGCCAACCTGCTACATCTCCAAATAAAGAACAATTGAAGTCTCATTGTTCACCTTTCGATTTTTCAGCATGCACAATACTGACAGTGCTAGTATGTAGTTTGACACCAACAATGAGATACATTTTGTTGTATATATCGCTGATACTATACCATAGCGTTGATACTATCAATTCTCAGTGAAGTGGGTAGCTCAGGGGATAAGGCGCTGGTCTCGTATCCAAAAGGTCATGGGTTCGAGACTCAGGCTGGACCACTGGGTTATTTCGCTAACATCCTCAGGCAAGGTGTGCCTATCTCTACCCAGGCTTAAATGGGTACCGGTCATTCAATAGGATGCCATAGTGTAGCGCCGGATGGTGGCAGGTGTTTAGTCATTCTAGACTGGGGTAAGGTGTACAACGCCCTTGCTTTAGAACTACGTTCCATGAAGGAGCGCTTAATAAATGTTAAGTTTACTTTGCTTTACTGTATCAGTGTTCTTATTAAATTTTAAGTTTATTTACATTTGATTCCATAACCGAAATAACATATTCTGATTAGATGAGATCTCGTTGCACTTTCACCGTTGCCATATACATCATGAATATGTATATAATGCACCACTCATTGTCCAAATCAAGATTCCTGATCTATTGTGGTCGACTTATGTAGACGGCCCGAGATTTGCAACTTGTTCCTGATCACTATATTGACCAGGTGTCTGTTTTCTCTCTATGTCAGAATCGAATCTGACTTATGGCATCAGTCGACTCGCTCACTTCACAGGTCAAGGACATGGTTCGTTACCAAACAATACTGTCATTGATGAAGCCAATAGAATTGACATCCTGAGGGAATCATTCATCTCCTCCACAAAGAGGTCTTTTCAAAACGGTTAACTGTAATACTGCATTCGAGGTTCGACACAGCTCATATCCCACAAAAGAGAACGAACTTGAATGCGTTTTTTTTTTAGAAAATTGTCTAGCAATCTTATGCGTGCAGTATTATATAAATACAACCCTGTATGTATATTGGTACAGCGCATTATTCCCCGAGGGAGAGATTGCTGCCCGATGCGTTAGCCGAGGCTGGTAATGTCTCACGAGGGGAATAATACCGCAGTACCAATATACATACATGGTTGTAATCATTATATTATACCGAATGTTTGTTTTGATAAAACGTCATTGACAAATGACGCTGCCGGTTAGTATATCAAATTACCAACCGGTTAGTATATCGTTTGTTGCGGTCGGCTCCAGCAGAGCGTACTACTTCACGTGTATTGACCAATCACAGAGCGTGATTCTTACATGAGGTATAATATATCCAATTACCGCATTTCTTCTGGAATATTGCGCCTAAGCATAATGTCGTTACCATGGAAATTAAGTATTGGCTCAGGCCTTTTACTGGGTCCTGTTGGTTCTGCATGTCTATCAATTGACTATGATGGCTGATACGATGTTTTTAATTAGGTTGAGTGATCATGAAGAATACTATGAAGCATTGTTAAAGCTCTACGCCATTTTTAGTTGGGAGTTTTACAGCTATCATAGTTGAGGAAAAAATGTAGTTTAGAACTACATAGAATTTCGCCAAAATACATGATTCATTATTTTTTGTTGTGATGTATGCATGCATTATGTCAAGCCACTTAGATAGTGGTTATTTACAATCGTCGGACAAATTTGCACTGAATCACAACCACAATATATGGGAGATATTAAGCATGTGGCATCCTTGGAAATTTGAGTCTGATATTTGAGTGGACAGTCACAAACGATAAAACAATACACACCATTCCGATATTCGTTACATAATTCTTTATATTAGGTAACGATTTCCCATGAAGGCTAGCACCTGTGATACAGTATGACAGTTGATATGGTCTGAAAACTTGGATACTGGAGATATTTCCAATTACAATTATTTTAAAGATGAATGACCTTGGAATTCAGCGCGAAAATCTTGTTAAAATAATGAATGGTCCATCAGGTGTTCTCGTGGTAATTAAGAGGTTTTGATAGTCAATCATATACTGGCATTTATATAACAGAAAATCTAACACGAATATTTCAGAAATATTACCACTATTTGAAATGTATCATAAACAAGATCTCAAATCATGATAACGGATATTAATATCAATCATTCCAGCAGCAAAATCTGGGCCGTTCTCCAAACCTTGCCTAATATTTGATGAAAACTCGAATATCATTCAGATTTGCCTCTTTCACGCGGAAAATAGCCTTCATATTGTCCATGAATAACGTATCCAGTATACAATAGGGTTGCTCTTTAAGATAGGAAACTGAACCAGTATTGGTTCAATTACTAAAGCTACATGGAACTAAATCCCTATCCATTTTAACTATGACGGATGAACTATTGTTGTGGATGCATTGTTGCTCAATCACTCAAAGATACTACAGAAATTGTGAGGCCCAAACCACATAGCTGTCGATATGGTACCTATCTCCATGACCAAAGAAAAACAAGGTCATTGTAACAGACTTGAATTTCAGAAGTATCATGTCGTTTTGGGAAGTGGAAATTTTGTGTGTTATATTGAGTTGAGTTTGTAGTTGATATTTAATGAATCTTATCATTCGCTTTGCTCTTCTTATTGAAACAGGATTGATAAATTAGCAGTTACGATTGTCAATTTTATTGTCAATATATCTATCATCTATATTACAACCATTACTCAAACAGTAATGCTCGTATTAATGCCAACACCCTCAAGTATGGCAATGAGTGCCCGATAGATTGTGAACCCCGAGAAGTCGGTAAGAGATTGTTTACAGTGTCCGAGATCAAGGTCCCGTTGGACATAAATTCCTCGACAACGCGGCCTTGATCATAAGTTATGTTTCAACATGTGCGTTATCTGCACTCATTCAGTGACAATAAATGTGTAGTGTTGATCATAAAGATATCGGTGATATGTAAAATATATGGCAGCATGCCCTACATTGGGCTTAATAATTACCCATTCTCTGGAGAGCTGCGTGAGAATTACCTGTTATTGCCTGACACTGGACTTATAGATTGGATGACGGACTTGATTGGAATACTTAACACTTGGTAACGGTTCCATGTCTCATTACTGATACCCGCGTGATGATCTGTGAAACAAACGTTTTGTCAGTTATAAGATCGCAAATACAATATCGGAAATATAGGTGCAGTCATTATAATGTCACCAAAATAAACTTGGAATGGAACAAGTATCTGGGAACATATATGTGTTCAGAGATTTAACCAATTAGTCATCGGACAGTCTTGTTACTATTGTTTGAGAAAATCCAAATTCAGTACGAACATAAGTATGACCATAATGGGAACAATGTTTTTTTTCCCCAGCACCATGTTTAAGGAAAAAAAACACATACATACAGCTCTTGGTTACTGTGGTCTAGTTTCTATGAGTTGACTATTCCAGGCTCTAGAGTGAACATGTGTCATGTACTGGAGGGCTCGCCAGACCACTCAACGACAGAATACGTACGTTTCTGCCCAAGTAACTTGTACTGCGTGTTCTTCTTTTATTCAATAAGGCTTGAACAGGTGCAAGACGGTTCACGTGATGCAGACGTCTTCAGTTGTCCAGTTCGTTCGTCTCTTGTAGATGCCCCATGGCTATTTCACAATTATGGAGTAAAGACAAAACCGCATGTACGCATTACGTGAGTGTATGTGTCGCTCAATAAATCGTCATGGAATTTACTACGGATGATTTTATGTATCATTTTGAACACCTTCCACTTCATGGATATATCGTTGTACAATAGAGATTATGGTGAATAATATAAATTATTACATTACGTTGTTTAGCTTGTTATTGCTATGAACACATGATATGTAATAAGTAGACATATGTTTTAAAGAAGACGTTGCAATATCCGCTCTCAGGAGTCAAACTTGTTTGTGCGCTGCATCCAATATTCTGACAGAATCTAATCGTCTGGTTCTTGTAGCATGTGTTTCCCAGGATGAGTTAACAGTCTTTCGATGCCTGCCATCTGTTTGGTCTGAATGTAATAACGGGGGAGGGGGGCTATTGTAGGTATTGTAGGTAAAAGTAACTACGGTAATATCATTGAGATAACGTTATCATATCAAAATGTATCGAATAGTTACACTGATATGTATCACTTTGATCCCATTAGTACCCATCAGTACTCTGCCCGCCAGCTTGGAGAGAGTTTGCACAATGTTTATCACATAAAACAATATGAAATATTACAATTGGAAATTTTCGATTTGAAAACACACAATATTGAAGACCAAACCAACTATGTCATTGTTGGTCTACAGCTATATAGTCCAGTCATTAACTGATCTAGTTACATGTAATTCCATGATTCAACATGAATTTGTGTACCCTCAGTTTTCGAGTACGTTTAGTTCACAAAAACTTACTGCACAACAAAGTATTTGAGGTGCCGATTGGTGGTAATAGATTGATACTTACGTTGTTATCACCATCCAGGAATTGTTTTACCTGGCCTCGGTAGATCCCCACAAATGGTCACTCAACAGTCAAACTAGTCAGTGACCCTCACTTGCACTACAAAGTGATACTATATTATGAATCAGTCTGTAATATATGGTGAGGGGACTTCGTTATAAGCCCATTTATGCAAATATGAGCACACAGATCACAGTGCTCGAAAACGATATTCTTACAGTGCATTCAGTATAATTATGTTTTTCATCCCGACTCAAGTTATTTCGCTCCTTTGATGACAGAATAATATTCCTAGGGATATTGACAGTTAACGATATCACTGAATTCTTACAGCTCACAAATGAACCAACAAACTGACACATGCATATTCTAAAACTGAATGAACAAAGTCACCTCCAAATTCAACACATAGTTTTAAAAAGAAATTTAAAAACGCTGACAATATATTTAGTACATGAGCTGGTAGGATCCGCAACGAAATACACAGATGCATGATTAACCACAATACATTTGAAGATCTAACTATTCCATCATTTTTGGTGAAATTGATACCATGTCCTTTGGTTACATAAGAGGTTACCATGTCCTTTGGTCACATAAGAGGGATAAATATGAAATGTAAAAATAGTGTGTTTTGATGTCATAGATAGATCATGTAGATCGAATGGAATTTAATATTCCTAGCATAGTGGACTGTACCTTTGTCCATTCTGTCGTTCTGTACCAAACTAGTGTGCAGATTATTGCCTTGTGCATCTAAAATCGTGATTGATGGTCATAAAATGCAATTCTAGATATCCCTGGCGGTTTGCGTACATTGTGTTGGGCAAGAATCGAGTTACGTGCTCTGGATGACCCTGGTTAGAATTTTCATTTATTCGGATGCAATATGGTCACAATGACGTTGGAAAACCGGTGATGTTCAACATTCGTTCCTTGGATAGCACTATATATATATAAGAATTTTTGTTATCACTGTTGTCACTTTACGGAAATCGATGTCTCGGACACCAATGGGTACTCATGTGTGCTGGAATATGAACCCATAGCTTTGGTTTGAATAGATTCAAACGCTGGTGGTATATTTTCTCGGTGATCACACAGGTTTACACCTAGTGTCTGTTTTCATAATCTAATCAGATTTATGACACCAATCTGGTCGATCGCTTGGCAGCTCAAGGCCACGGTTCGTCCCCAAGACATTGCTCCCTTGATGAAGCCAATACAACTGACATTATGATGAAATGATTTGATTCAGCTTGGCTCATTTCATCACAAATTGGAGTCTACATAGAAGCCTGTTCTATGTTATATACGTGGCATATATCGATACGTGTCATTTGCAATATATACAAACATAACACCAAATTAATATAATTGCTACATCGATTCTTCATCGGTATTTCCGTGGTTTATTAAATAAAGCTCGTTCCAGGTTTCTGAATGTACTGTTTTATATTTCGTCAACAAATACATTAATCAAATGTAATGTAGCTCATTTGCAAATATTAATATCTGAACTGGACTTATATCTGTGATCCGACAATTGGTCGGTGTCCTGTTCAAGAGTTAACTGATAAATAATTGAGAAATTGTACAGTAAATTACATGGTCATGATATGGTCACACATTACACACACTATGTAAGATAACGGTCACCTGTAGCATAAGCAACAAGCCGGCATACAATTACGGGACAACATGAAAGTAAATTCAACTGGTAGCGTTGTCACACCAACGAAAATCAGCTTCAGATTGACCTAGAGATACATCGCTGCAATGAAATATATATATACATTAAGCGCGGCCATGTACAGTATTAGGCAGTCAGTGTATTCACCCCGAACAGTCATACTGGAAACTCTAGCAGTCAGAGACTACAGTCTGCTCTCTGATGAGGCAAAAAGATTCCAACACTCTTTGGTACCAGGTATCTCGGTCATTGGATCGGATGGTATAAATCATTGTCCATCGTGATGGCGACATATGATACCGTGGAAAGCGGCGCTTCAATGCAAGACTCTCAATATTAGAGAGTATATATAGGTAAAATTTAAGATAACTTTTTTTGCAAATCATTGATATTATACTTAGACGGTGTTTAGTGTGTGTTGATTTGGTAAAATAAATAGCCTAGATATGATGTTTGAAACAATAGAAGACCATGTCATAAGTATATAAGGACAGTTATAAAGCCAAGAACATGACATTTTTCGGTGTGAAAAAGGGGTGCTCTTCTGTTAGGGCGCGTGCTTCTATTAGGACCGATACGGTAAATACACACCTGTCACAAGGTCTGGATACTTACTAGAACACTTGTAAGGCTTACATTTTTGCAGCATGTGTTGGTGGAATCCAGCATCTTAGAAATGATTGGCAAGATAAAAAATCCAATGACCACAAAATAGTATGAAATAGAAATGGTGGTGTTGTATGTTGTTGTACGGAAGCCCATATGTGTCATGGGTGGAATAAAAATTGATGTCTATTAGAAAGAACCATCACGTAGAAAGTTCCAAGCTATCATGTTTACACTTAGAAGCATTCACCGCTCTCATGTTCGCAGGTAGAAACTCGTGTTCGCAGGTAGAAACTTCCGAGTCTATCACGTTTGCACGTGGCATGATGTTAGACTTCCACGTATGTCACGTAGGATTCCATACATTAGTTTTCTGACAAGCTGCCATCAGTGTTACGCGTCTACCACCTGTCGATATGCAACGTTTATCTAGTGAGCATTTAGATGACATGTGGAGATTTCTTAGATATTATTTCGTTCAATCGAAATAACATTTTGTTCACTCGAAATAAAATTTTGTTGCATGTATCTATGCATGCTTATTTTTCTCACATAGTATTATAACATTAAACAAATAGCAAAGAAAAAATACGGACTGTGAGAAAGGTAAAAACAATCAAAGGCTGTTGACACATATACATAAGCACAGTAAAGGGATGAAAACAATGGTTAATGATATAGGTTACATAATACCAGACGAACTGGAAATCAAAGAAATAACTGATTCTTCAGTGTCGACTTCTCATCATGAAATTCACCTCGAAATTGACAAAAAATGCAAATTGTGTACAAGTTTATATGACAAATGTGGTGGTTTTGATTTTCCTATTATCATTTTTTCTGTCTTGAATCACCAGTCTACGGCGTCCACGATTCCAAGTCAATCTGTTATGCTAGAGCATGTTCATCTTATCAGAAATTCATAGTCATAGCACAGGTTCTGACTTCCCAGACTGCTCAAACATGGACCTCAAACTGAGGTCGACATTCAAGAAGTGTATGGTCATCACTATCCAGACTGCTCAAACATGGACCTCAAACTGAGGTCGACATTCAAGAAGTGTATGGTCATCACTATGATCTGGTTGAAGGTGACGCCAAGCCTGTCACACGATGGAAGCTATCATTCTATCCATATAGTTTGTGCATGTATTTCCGTCTCAATATGCAAGTTTTTATATCGTAGCGGGTGTCGCAAGCGGGGCAGGAGATGCTCACTCTTCCGGAGCACTTGATCTCACACTCAGCTGGCTGGGTGTTTATGATGTTCATATGGCTTTGACTTTGATACTTCAGTATCTTTCGAATTTGACTACTAACACTGATTTTGTTAAATTCGTCTATGGATTCGGTCTTGGATTATGAATTTGGCTGTTCTACCTGTACAAATGGATTGAAATTATAATTTTACCAGTATTTGCATTTCGCTTCGTGTTCTCTTGAACTATATCTTGTTCACACAGAATATTATATCAATAAGTTGAAATTTTATTGGATATCGTTCACATTGATTACATTTTGGGCACTCACTATTATTTCGTTCGTACGAGATTTCACTTTGATTTGCATGCCGGTAATTGTGAAGTAGGAATAAGGGTCCTGCAAAATTACTTAGATTGCATTCAACAATGCATTATCGCATGTCAATGTCCGTGCCTCTATTCGCACATTTCAAACCAGAAATTAAAATAACTAAATATACATACAGAACACAGACATCAGTAAAATGTAATTGTCACTGCTCATAAATACTGGAGTGATGTTATACGAAATATATCTCAAGTGAATGATATCAATTTGAAGTGACATAACATTTCCAGTGAACGAAATGGTGTTTTGGGTAAACAAAATAGTATCTCAGCAGTCCCCATATGTCCCATAAGGGGCTTCGTATAAATCCATAATAAACCATGGCTGGTATCTGTGTGACAACAGTTGTATGATCATCTGACTGCGTGTATCACTGTAAATCATTTGTGATGAGTAGCATAAAAAATATCATATATAGTCCCCTGTTTTGTCCTGTGTATAGTAAACATAAATCCTTATAGTATTCATATAAAATTATCATACCGGTGCATATGAAATTCAGGTTTCAGTACAGTTTCTGACACATTCTCAGACCACAAGGTAACCTTTTTGAACTGATACAATGTGAACACAATCAGAGAGCGCAGAGTCACGTCGTCAGCATTCCCGACAAACAAGACCAACACTGGGTAGTCTCGGGGAGTTGCAATGTAATAATATAATGGTTTTAACCTCCTCTGTCTTGATAAGGTAATAGTATTTCAAGCAAAACTTCTGTCTGTAAATTGGTTGCTCTTATTGGCATCATGACCACCCTATTGTGATAATGGTTGCGCAACGTGTATTGTTGATATGGAGAACACAATTCACATATTCATGAACATATCATTTCATCGTTGACAATAAAATAATAATTAGAAGGAAAAAAGAGAGTGAACATTTCCGTACTTTAAAACATACCCGTGACAATATAATAGCGGACGGTATATAGTCACAGGAAGCTTCTGTGTCCAGTTGAATATAGTCCTGGTGGATTCTAGTGTGAAAGATCTAATTGTAGACTCGAAATACACGAATGATGTGACGGCTGCTAGAGAGCTGGTCATCTTCATGAACGTCTGGATATTGAAGCTGACAAGTGGAATTGTTTTTGTGTCTCGGAATGGTTAGCGAGTAACGTGATACAGGCATGGTAATAAGGGATTGACGCCTCAACAGCCATATATTGTCATTTTGGTCAAATAATAAGTAAGTATATGGTAAGAGTAATGAGCGTTTAGCAGAGCCTGCATGCTAGATATTCCACTCTGGGTTGCTTAACAATGATCAACAATGATTAAGATAACTCAACAAGAATGTATGTGCTGCACCTGAATTTGCGCTACACATGAATTTTAATTTCATTTTTATTGTCTCCCCGGAGGGAAGACTTCTTAAAGTCTAACTAGAGTGTATAATTTTTATGTTCTTATACGGTGGAGATGGTTTCCCTGATCATTTTGGTTTTTACAGAACTTGAAAATCTCAACCACAACCGGAGATATTTCTATTTTCGTGAATTACTTTTTTCCAATCTATCAGCATTTTGCAGGACCTCATTAATTATTATAATTAGATATTCATGACGTCATATGAGTCAAGTACCATAATTAGCTATCTAAACCTCATTTATGCAAGGGTTATGATGTAGATAAAGATTCCTATAGAAACTGATATGTTTTGTGGTAATGCATAGTCAGTCTTTTGTTATGCCATCATGTTGTCAAGGCTACACATTCAGAGCTAGCGCCCCTTAGCAACCAGTTGTTGGGTGGGTTGCTATGGACAATTGAACTGTTAGGACATGTGAAGGTGCTAGTTTCTTTCAACATTTTGACAAAGGATCATAATGTAACAAAACTTGAGGTCCTAATGATGTGGAATTATCAGTGGTTAGCAACAAAATCTCCATAGCAACGTGGTTGCTATAGGCCATATTCCGGCTCTGGTTGCCATGACGCCAACAAAATTTATTTAAAATTTGAATATTTTCTGTATGGACTCATTATGTGGAACAAAAATTATTTTCATGTTCTTTAATATTATGCAGTACTCGTTTCAATGAGCTCATTATCTTTCAGTGACTCATATGACGTCATCATTGCTCATTTGCATATTTGCATATGACCCCGAAAGGTAAATAGGACATGTCATAAACAAACCGCCATAAAAAAGTGACTATTCGAGATATTTCAATTTTGTAAAAACAGAAATGATCCCCAGACTTCCGTCTTTGATATTGACACTAAACTGAAAAAGGTTATTTTTTCACTCTAGTTAGGCTTTAAACGCTCTCTGAGATTCCCATGGGGGAAATACTCTTCGACTGGGGGAAAAGCCTGGTTTCGAAAAGAAAATACTTTGAACGTGTGTTCTACAGAGCTCGACGTAAATAATTCAGTTAATTAATATAATCTGATGAATATTTTCGTCGAAGGGTTCAATTTTTTCGTCACTATCGCCGATTTACGTGAACATTAGCGTCTCGGCTGGATTTGAGAATAAATACATAACTACGGTCTGCATTCAGTCAACCGGGTATCACTCTTGTCCCTACTGTCGAGCCATCCTCATTTCTCACGCTTATACTTTATGTCAGTGCCAAATTTTCCTTGTTTTGGAGCAGTAAAACTAGCACATTTGTTACGTTCCATTTTCTGGCTGCATCTTTACTTTTAACAATCGAACGCATTTAGTTTTCGCTGTCCCATAACGAGCTATTTTTTTTTCGAGTGGGAAGATTGAGCACCGTGGTAGGCCTATTGATCGTTGGCAATGTGTAAAAGTCGGAATGGGTTCCGAGTTCAACGCCACCGCCTTCAACATTGAAATTTGGTGCTTATAACTATTCCGACATTACTCAAATTGAGTAGACACCTCTCATATAGCATATATTGTCGCCTATTTGTACACTATCGACCAAAAACAACTTTACGAATATATTGAATTTCGAGCCAAATAGAAAACGGTGCTGGATTTTATGAACACCTTGGTATTTTTGATGGGCGTACTCGATCAGGGACTACTATTCATCAGTGTTAACTATACGGTACCAATTGCTTTCACATATCGGTAATCGTCCTGCATGGACATCGTATATAGGCCTATATAATATGCGCACGGAATTAAATTGAAAACAGTGCTAGAAATGAATGCGCAATTGACTTCTTTCATCCGGGGAGATCTGGTGCTTTGCACCAGGTATGATTCTTGTAATAATCATTCATAAACATATCATATTTGTTTATGTCTCTGTGCAGTGGGTTAACAACTCATAATTGGCTGACTTACCAATGCAGTTGGTTTAGCATGTTTAGTTCGATCCTCGGCCTCGGTAGTATGTGAGATGGTGTGTGGTCGACAAACCGGGCAAGTGGGTTTTCACGAGATTCCCTGGTTTCCTCCCACACTATGACCACCATTACGCCAAGATTTGAGCCAACAAGAGATGTTAATATAAACTCGTGCTTGTTCATCAGTTGTAAAATAAATAAAGTTTAAAAATGAGCCCAAGGGCTAAGATAGGTTACCGGACAATATATAATACCTATTTTGTCCCGTGGCCTTGAAAATAAGGCCACGGTCAAATTTAAAGTCACGAGAGTATTCAGCAAATATGATTTCCTATATGTTCACAACTGCTTACTACGCTGTAAATTCAGTAATAAGACAGGTATTAGTCATTATGTCCTGTGACATAATGAAAATGAAATCAAAAGTCAAATTAAAGGTGTGCACAACAGAATCCTAAGTTGCAAATTTGATAATAAACAAGATATTAGCTAAGTAGTCCTATGAGACCTTGAAAATGAAGTCAAAGGTCAAATTCAAGGTCACGACAATATTCAGCATATATGAATTCCTATCAGTCCACAATTGATTCTCAAGTTAATCATTTCTTCTTTGACCTTTGAAATGAGGTCAAAGGTCAAACCAGGGTCATCACAATATTTGAACAATATCATTTCCTATATGTCCACAATTGATTCCTAAGCTGTAAAGTCGATAATGAGGGAGTTATTAGCAATTTTACACTTTGACCTTGAAAATGAAGTCAAAGGTCAAATTCAAGGTCATCAAAATATTCGGCATACATCATTTCCTATACGTCCACAATTCAGTCCCAAGCTGTGAAGTGGATAATAAGCGAGATATTAGCTGTTTTGATCTTTGACCTTGAAAATGAGGTCAAAGGTCAAATTCAAGGTCATCAGAATATTCGGATTATATCATTTCCTATATCTGCACCATTGATTCCTAAGCTGTAAAGTCGATAATAAGTGAGATATTAGCCATTTTGTGCTCTTACCTTGAAATTGAGGTCAAAGGTCAAATTCAAGGTCATGACAACAATCAGCATATATCATTTCCTATGTGTCCATAATTGATTCTTAGTCTCTAATCTCAATACTAAGTGAGACATTAGGCATAATGTGTCCCATTATAAAGCATAGGAGAATTTAACATGGAAAAGTCCCCTTTGGAACCCGTCGAGAAAATGAAAATGGCCGCTACACGCAGACCGGCGATTCAGGGGCATCGAAACCTATACAAATCACAGAGGTATGTGAGACCAATCTTTTGAAATAAAAATCTCAAAACTGTCTGAACATTTATTGAGAAAATGGCCGCCAGAGTCAGAAATTGGCTGTTTTTCGGCGAAAATGGCCGCCATTTTGAAAAAAATGCGAAAATAAAAAAACAAAAAAATAACCCCCTCTTGAAATATTTTTAGGTATTTTTGTGCAAAATTTCAGAAACATCTGATTGTAAACTTTAAAGATAAAAATGTGGACGGACGACGCCGCCGCCGACGACGGTCGCAACGCCTATGGTCCGATAACCTAAAAACTCATTTAATCTAGCTAAACCCCTTACCTCAATGTCAAAATCTCGAGCCTGAAATTTTATCTATCACTCTCCTAATCACCTTCTGTTGGGTTTGTCAGTGAAGCACACACGTCCGCCCATCAGTCGTATCGCAATTGAAGTAGTCGCCTTCACTGCAACGTTTTAATGGGTATAAACTGTGCATGCAAAATTGTCTTTTGTATACGATTGAACAAACTAGAATATTGGTGCTAACACAATCACCTTGTTAACAAAAGACAACCTTGTAAGCCTGCAAAAATGTGTGCAAAATTGTGCGAAATTGGAGACGCCCCTGAGGCATTGTGTATTGTCTTGAGTATCGGAGCAATTGGACAGAATTTCCCCAGCAATGATTTTTTTGGCTGAAAGTATGTCTCAAAATCGGCACTGACACACACTCGCTGACAATAGCTTTGAAGCGTTCAATCATTACATATGCATAATATTGCCATGGCCATGGGCATCATAATTCTATTTCTTACATGTCTCACTGACATATATATATATATATATATATATATATATATATATATCACATGACAAAAATCCTTATTTTCCAAGGGCTTGAATTTGAAATGAATGTGGTTACCCAAACCGTGTCAGTTTTGCTGCGATCCAATTTGGGGTGTGCAGAGCTAATTTCCAAGCTAATGGTGCATCGTTCTCAAACTTATATGCTCTCTTGCATCATGTTCAGTGTTGGAATATTGCGCAACCTGTCACATCAGATGTTAACATTCCGACCTTCGAGGCGAAATGTGAAAATGTCAGTCTGGAAATTTAATAATTCATCTGATATGATCTGTTCTATATAGGGCGCCTGTTATGTAACTGAAGATAACATGAAAAACATGAAAGAGTCTTGTCAGGTAGTTTTATCCTTTGTATTGCCATCAGTAACGTAATTGCAGACATGACATTTTCCGGCAGTTGGTTTCATCATCACACCGCAGTCACATTTTGCACGATAACACAACTTAACTAGGTAATATCTTTTTATTATCTCTTGTCTGGTGTACATGTCAAATTTGATTACATTATAATGTCAATAATACAATCAGAAGATTCGCAGTGATCCACAAAAATAGTTACAAAAACGTGGCGACATTAGCATGCAGTATTTACAACAAACAAGACAAAACCTACCATTTTCTGACACTAGCTTAAAGCGGTTATGGTGTAAAACTGTCGATCATCTGATGAAGTTTTAACATTCCCGGAAAGCTGAACGATTCGTCTGAACGGTATATTTGCTACCATGGAGTTCTGCAACTTGTTAAATCTATTGAAACATTTCGTTTCACGTAAGAACATTGTGTACATATGTGTGAAACGCATGCAGGAAACTTACAAATGAAAGTATCAAACTGTTACCAACAATACAAGCCAGATTTTGATGATGTCAAAAGCAAACGGAAATTATAATATTCGGAGATAGACACAAAGCCCGACCAGTAATAATTCATCGGAAGACCCACCACCTATGATGATAGTTTCTGGTGTAAAACACTTAGAAGTTCTAAGAGTCAGTCGTGAACGCTAATCCCTAGACTTGACACCATCAGAAGACATGTCGTTGTCGTGAACGTCTGGCATTCACATGTTCAGCCAGGCAGGTGATATTTGGTTCATGCCTCGGAATGGTAGACTGTTACGTAATACGTCTTGTTATTGCCGAGTAACGTCTCCAAAATATTATACATTTCCATTCAGCATTATTGAAATAGATTCGATAATAACTTGTAGGATCTTGAGTCGGGTTACTAGATAACGTCAATTTGCAGGTCAATCATGACCAACTGATGAATTCTGTCTAATATTTAGTAACTATCCACAATGTATCCAGACCTCACAATTACTGTCAAGTCTGAATTACGACCTCAGCAGTACATGTGTCATCCCAGTGTAGGTAGCCTATCTGATCTTCAATAATTGACCTGTCAGTATCGTCATGTACAGTGTGTCTGTGAATGTCCGTTCGGATCCTTTGCATAGGGGAGACTGGGGTCAATTGTAACACGGGTCAATTGTAACATATAATTTCTAAGTAAAATTCAGGGTTTTTCATGACGTCATAATCGATAAGCACGCGTAGTTTTATTATAGCATTATCCTGATGTAGACAATTCTCCACCAGGTCAGCACGCATTATGTCAATTTGAAATTTTGAGAATATCGCCATTGTGACTAAATATTTTTTCCAGCAAAGAATATCATATTTGTTCATCACGTCTTGTAATGTACATCAATGCAAGTTTTCAAAAAGTGATGTCCCACCTGGGGTATTGTATGGCACACAAAAGGGAAACCAGTTCCCAGTATATTTTCTGTCATGAGGACTTATATGTAGAAATCTGAGTTGGGGTCAAATGTAACATGTACACGAAACGTCATATCTGCAAATAACAAGGCCAAAGACATGTTCAGAAAACTCATGTAAACACATTCCTACACATATATAGATCCTACATGCACACATCCCACATACACAAACACAAACATATATGAATAGGACTACACAAATCTTGTGAAAAGACGATATATCACAGCATTGAATGGAATCTATAATAATAACATTAATAGGCCATATACTACAATTTATGGAGATCTCAATATTAAAGATGCACGGGGAGATATTTATTCCTTTCCACCAACACACATATGCCCAGTGGTTTGGGTAGGAGTGGTAAGGAACGAACTTTTTTGAATTAGTTGGCTGAATCAGTTAACAGGAGGTAGTTTTCCATCCGTCTGGTGTGCCCACTCAGTTACATCTAACCTGATATATTATATTCATGCGAAAAAGCTGAATTGCCTTTCATAAGGTATAGAGCAATGAGAATGGCGGTAATGTTAACATATTCAAATGGTCTGAACCAGAAAAATGAAATGAAAACATTGTTTAGAAGCTAATTGGTGGTCAAAGTACATGTAAGTGCCAGATAAGTGCATAAATCTATATTGTATAAATCTACGAATGTTTATGTTTTTTTGGTTCTGCCAGAAATGTATGGCGAAATAAACTTCCTCCCAATGTCACTCTAATGTTGGAACTTGTGTTCCTGTTGGGCAAAACGTACATTGACATCAATAATAACATGCAACATTATGAAGCAGTATCACAGTAGCGCTATTTCTCATCAAATAGACCTTTATTTTGACTGTTATATTTGACCCAACTTCTCGTTACATTTGACCCTTCCTGGCGGGTCAATTGTAACACGTTACACTGTTTGGTGTAACACCAGACGCAAAACAACTAATCACATAAGAGATAAAAATGTACATTTATTATCATGAGTTATTTACATTTATTCCATTCACCTTTGTTTGCTCTTGTTCTACGAAACATCACCCATCCTCTGAACCTAAATGTAAAATTTGTTACAATTGACCCCAGTCTCCCCTATTTCATATCATGTTAGTTAATCAAAATTGAAGCTTCACTTCAATGCGATAGATCATCTGCTGCTGAAGTTTATGTAGCAGAAACGCGGATTTCCTCGCAATCATAGTTACTGAAACATGTGTTCATCGCCACCAAACCAGCTTGAACCATCATTACACTACCTGTTGTCTTTTGCTACTTACCGAAAATAAAAAATAGACAAACACGACCCGTTTATAAGGGGCATACAAAAGTTCAATTAATTGCATGCATTTTTGACAAAGTTGTGACATTGCGAAGTTATGTAAATTATATGTTTATGACATGTGACGTCATAAACCCAACAAAACCATGATACATATAAAATTCTCAATAGTCTCAATACCTTCTGTATGGTATTTTACTCGACAGGTTTCAAAAGATTTGAAAACCTGACCTTGACATCATGACAACTGGACCTAAATTATTTCAGCAACTCGAGATTGAATATGAATTTGAAAAACACGTGTGATTGTAATTCCGTTCCTGCATGTTATGGTCCAACCGCAAATCTCTACCCCACTTCAAAACATAGTTATTAAGGCAATGTGTTTTACAGGTTCTCCATGAACTTGATCATGACCCTTGATCTTGATTGGTCATCCTATTGAGTTCATTGCCAGTAAGATGCATATCAAATTTGAAACGATATAATGCCGTTTGGACAAAGTTATGGCATTTTGAAATATCAGAAATTTGATGTTTATGACGTCATTGTGAAATCACTATACGTCGTAGCGCCGAAAACAAGTTATATATGGAATTGTGGGCTCAAAACATTTCCAACGATATAGGCTACTACTCGATATGGTGCGTGAAGATGTGCAAATAAACTTGAGTCCTGATGATCGCTTCGAGGTCAAGGTCGAATATCAAGGTCTTGTCACTGCCCTACAATATGAACTAACTTTAAAGTCTCTAAGATTATTTTTTTCAGAAGTTATATGACCAAAAATGTGTTTTTATGGATTCTCAATTACCTTGACTATGACCTTGATACGGCAATAACTTATTATGACCAAAAATGTATTTTTCACATCTTCCGTTGTCATGGCAACCATTTTCACCCAATTTCCTCCAAAATCAAGGAGGACCGAGCCACGGAATTACCAATTCATCAAATAAATTTTCAAACCGATCGGACTAATCCTCTTTGAGTGACATACATATATGCATACATACGTACAGACATACATACTGACATACATACTAACCCAGATGCACTATCCTCTCCCCCTATCGGGGCGAGGGTAATAATACAGGCTCGTGTCATAAGGGGTATATACATGTATAACGTACTCTGGACCAAAGCTTGGTTACAATGGATAGCCTATGAAGAATATCAGTAGACGAACATCCGCCATGCCTCTGGAATCAAGTCCATTGATACACCTGGCTATGATTAAATCTACATTCCAGTTGTATATTAATTCCAACAACACATACTGCAGAAAACACATACTGCTATGACTATATAGTCTTCACAACGGGAGCAATTATTATTACCATCCGATCCAATGACCAACGACCTGGGACCGAGTGTGCTGGAATCTCGTTACCTCATCACTGGGCAGGTGACGTAGTCAGTAAAGGCGCTCGTCTCGTGACCAGCAAGTTGCTGGTTCGAGCCGCGGCGCTGGCGCTGCTGTGTTGGCTGTCTAGCACCCTTGGGCAAAGTGTGCATCACAATCTTTTCGGTTCACTCAGTCGTATAAATGAGTACCTGATTGGCAGTGTTTGTCATATAGGTGATTGTCAATGGACGGTGGTCGGAAAGTGGTTCCAGGTCATAAAATCGAGGGTAATAATTGTAAAGCGCTTTGAGAATCTTGGAAAAACGTTGAAAAGCGCTATATAAAAACCTACAATTATTATTATTATCACCAAGCAGACTGCAGTTTTTCACTGCGAGAGATTCAATTGTGACTGCTCAGGGGTGGATTCAATTACAGCTGAATACATGGCCGCCCTTTGTGTAATAAATTTCATTACAACGAAGTATTTCAAGTTTATTCTGAAGACGACATTCCAGTTGAGTTTTCAAGTTGAGTTTAATTAGTGATCGGTTTGGTTGGTCGATCATAATGTAGCTGACTATTACGTCACCAGGCCACAAAATTCGTCAACTTTGATGGTTATTTCACTAACAACCTTTGGAACGGTTAGATCCTAGACCGGTCTTCCCATTAGGGGAAATAGGCTTATATCTCTTACATAGAGTGCCTGATAAATTCAAACTTTACTTCTACTCAGAAATATCATCATCAAGCAACCTTTATCGCATTTTTGTGTGAAAGAAAGGCTGATTTTGTGAATGAGGGAAATACAGATTTGTAGAAATCACGGTATCCCTGGTATAGACTACACGCTACGCTCTCATATCATCACACATGGGACAATGACACATATCAATTGACGTCACGTTCGCTATATAGTACAGGCTACTGTGTAGATTCCAACTCCTGATGGAATCACCCAAGCTGAATCAAATCATTTCATCACAATGTTCCTTTGTGTTGGTTCATCAATGAGGCAATGTCCTAATAACGAGACATCTCCTTGAGCCGTCAAGGGAGATACCAGTTTGATGTAAAAAAAAAATTGATTAGATTATATGATATCCAGAGGGAAAACAGACACGTGATGAAAAAATGTGTGAAAAAACATTGAGAGAAGAGAGCTCCAGCGGTTGATATAATTCCAACCAAAATGTGAGGTTGATGGTCAACACATTGCAACACATACAAGTGTCTGACAACTGCAAGCAATGATACACATTATTCCGCAAATTCTAATGTATTACCCAGGGTAACTTGAACATCATAATACAAACTGTCAAAAGACGTTGGGCCGATATTGCATCATTTACATCAGGATTGGAAAAAAACGGACGATATTGGAATTCACCTACACCTTCCAAACAGCAGTCCAGCAG
Source organism: Terebella lapidaria (assembly GCA_949152475.1). Classification (NCBI taxonomy): domain Eukaryota; kingdom Metazoa; phylum Annelida; class Polychaeta; order Terebellida; family Terebellidae; genus Terebella; species Terebella lapidaria. The sequence goes on from OX424560.1 coordinate 34,048,620, forward strand.
TAACTGTCGAATTCACTTTTCTTTCTGTCTGTTCTCAATTGCTAAATAGTAGTAGTTTCTACCTACCACAGAAAATGTGGTCTGTTTTCCGATGAGCACCTGTCAATGTGACGCCTGCGCCTCACGGATATCGACATGTAACATATTTCCTTGATAAATCACGTCTGATATCTGTGTAAACACCTGACTGTATGTATCACTGTGAACACAATACATCCATTGCTGAACATCATGTTTTTATGATTTGTCATCTGTATAGTGGATTTGTCTTCAGAGTGCCTTAGTTGAATTGCAGTTGTGGTAATAATTCATCAGAAAATTCTTTCACTGAAAACAAAAACTACAAAAAATTCCTACAGCACTGAAATGGTTTTATGACACCTTCTGACACACACCTCCTAAAATACCAATTGTTAAGATATTTTTTAGTTGATATAGTGTGACAACAGTATCACGCATAGTCACGTTTGCAGCATTCCCAGCAAGCAAGACGAAAATTGGATCATTGACTTCAGTGGTCTCGCAGTCGTATGTTATACCATTTTATTTGGTACCTCTTCTGTCTGAGGCAATAACATTCCAGGCAAAACTTTGGTCTTTCACATGACTGATATTATTGTGTAAAACATCTTGCAAGACGGAAATATTTCGCGGGAGTTCCCAACTTGGCCGTGTCTATATGGAGAAAGCAATTTATTAACATATCTTCCCAAGATTCCTGCGAACAATAAAAACAAAAAAGGAACGAAACTATAAGAATGAGATAGCCATACAACGAAAAATATCTGCGAAATAAAAACATAATAAGGAAATGTATGTATTACACAGAAGATTTTTATTCTCACACGAATTGTATTGTCCTGATGGTTTCTAGTGTGAATGGTCCGACAGATCTTATTGAATACACGAATGATGTGAGAGCTGGTCATCTTCATGAACGTCTGGGGATTGAAGCTGACGAGTAGAATTGTTTTTGTGTCTTGGAATGGTTAGCAAGTTACGTGATAGAGGCTTGGTTATAGAGGAATTACGCCTCGAAAGTCACATATTGTTATTTCAGAATAGCCCATATTGACAACTGCTACGTTAGTGTTTTGAGCTTGTGTGCTATTTCAACAATTAAAAAATAACAACAACAACGTAACTGTTGCATATCAATTTGTTAAAACTCTTCATTTCATTCCTGTATTCATCGTCCCATTACAATTCAATTTATTGTTCACGTGGATGGCATTTTTTGTACTCATATCCTCATATATTCATTATTAGCACGACAGGTATTGAAGATAAAGTGTAATTGGAGACATAACAATTGTGTAAGTAGACAACATTCTTTCTCACAGAAGACATAACAATTGTGTAAGTAGACAACATTCTTTCTCACAGATCCACCTCCTAGAAACACCATGTAACCGCCCGAGATTGTCCACTTGCCGTGGAGCATCTTATTGGATCAGATGTATGTTTTATTTCTATGTAAAAATCCTTCACAGCTCAAGGACATGGTTCGTTCATAATGAATTCAATGGAATCGACACTGTGGTGACACTGTTCGTTTCAGCCTTGACAAAATGATAGAAATCGACGACACGAACGATGCAGTACAAATTTAGGGGTCAATGCACAGTTCAATGACAAATGGTCTAATTCATGGATTCAGTGCGTAGCTTTGAAAAATATTTATAGTACATATCAAATTTACGTTAACTCGCCCACTTCGCCTCAAGTTGAAGCAGTATATATATGGATAACATTGTTTACGCATACTTTATTATTATTATTATTATTATTATTATTATTATTATTATTATTAGGTATCAATGAAGCAGATGCCGAAGCACGTATCATAGAGAAGCAAACGGGCTTCCAACAAGCAGGTACTAAATGGAACATCATTCAATTATTATTAAAATATATTATGGATTAATAATATTATCATAATTGATGGTATTATATTGTTACAATATAAAATTGCTTTCTCGTATTAAGTCATAGTTCGATACGAAAATCCGCATCATCGTCATCATCTTATCATCACTATTTTATTAATCCTCCATGGAGCAGATACCGAAGAAGATATCGCAAAATTGCCAGGGTACCTAAAAAAACGCGGTACTGAATCAAACATTTTCATCGGTGTTATAATATTTAAATATTTCTACATCTTAAATGAAAAACATAAATATATCGCTTTTGTAAAATGTACCTTTTTTTCCAGACGCCGAGGGCGGACCGAGCTCGAGGCCTGAGTGTAGTCCCAACTTTGATAGCTGAACTGGTTTCGCCACCAGACACACTCCGTGGTGTCATCATGATGCCATGGTGTATCATGGTCTGACTACGAGTTAAATACAAATCCACAAATAAATTGAGTGCATTGTATCTTTAAACGTACGTTTAAAAATATTACATAATTCAAATAACATATATATCATAGTTACATTAATACTAAGAGTGGTGTGTACCACTATTGATTTTCTTCTCTGTTTCGGTATGTATGCATTATAATGAAAACATATTCAACAGTATGAAAAACGAGATTATCCTCATTATTTTGTTGAACTGATCGACGAAATTGATGAGGACAAACGGAGTTTTCTGTATGATAAAGATTAATAACACCTGTGAAATTTTCGATATAATAAATATTGTCATGACCTATGTTTTTTTGTCTTTCCTTTAAGACCCATACCTAAAATTAATGATTGCACAGTCGTGTTGTAATCTCATTTTGGATAACAAATATTTAATGTTTTGATCAGTGGGGTGGAAACCTATGCAGAGATCTGTCGGGAGAGAAGATGCAGTGTCGAAACAATTATTTACACAGAAGAAAATAACGAATTGATTAATTAAAGTGGAATATTCGGTTTCTGAAACTCGTTATCAATCAGCTGGCTAGCATATATTGGATGATATAACACCGCTACAACCCCCAAAATACGTTCGCATGGCCCTGCAGTGGAGGCTGAACATACCGTAAAAACACACGATGTGAACGAATTGTTTACATCTGCGCTAACATAAATAAAGACATGAATTTCCCTATATTGTCGTTATTTGCAACACCAAAGATTCAAACTGAATATTTGGGGTTCCACCACTATAATATACCATACATATACGAGTTTCAAGTTATAGGGCTGTGTGTTTTTCTACATTTTCAGCTATTTTTGTTTTTTTTGCATCACTGCATAGGAACCGCACCGTGCGAATATATTTTTAAAATCCGATTTTCAATGTCAAATTTAGACAAGTTTCTGTGTGCATTGGAACTTTTGCACTGCGCAGCTGCTCCGGGAACAGCTGTTGATTACTTTCAACCAGAAAACTAAAAAAAAACGATTATTCCACTTTAATACATGTACATCATACATGTATCTCCAATGCTGGTAGAGTTTAAAGTGTGTTTGGAAAAGTGAATAATGGACATTGCATTATTTATATTTATTTATTTATTATATATTTATTATGCCGATGAAACTATTCCTCACCGGGCTTATCGTATTTATCAGCCAATGGACCGCTTAACAGAGATATCTTGGGGACAATGAGTATTCGGTGGTATACCAAAAGAATCTATACAACACAATGGGGAACAAAAACAAAAATCACTGGACATCGCAACACAATAATTACCCTCGTCCCGATAGAGGGAGGGGGTATTGCATTTGGGTATATCTGTCTGTTTGTTCGTCTGAATGTCTGATCGCCTTGAAAGCTATAGAAATGAAGCCTGAAGCCAGTGGCCTGAATCCTCCTTAATTTTTGACCGCCTATATGCTCATAACCTAATCTCTATTCACAAACGGTTTGTCTTCAGCAGCCAATTTACACGATTACCACATACCCAAGCTGTATCATATGCTATTTTGTCCAATTTGAGCCTGAATTCTGGCCGCTCATATGCTCATAAAAAATTCTGAATTCTGGGTTTTTCGAGCATTTTTTTGCATTCCATCTTAAAAAAAAACAAGTTATAAGCAGTTCAAAATGTCAAGCATATATACGCAATATTAGAGAGGAAGATAAATATTCAGCAAAATGCCGTTGGATTTTCGGTGTCTTTGTTTGACCTTTTGGGACTCTATTCGGGGCTTTCAAGCTATTCAAGGCATTTGATCTTTCTCTATTCATGACTTGAAAGGGCCATGCTTGTGCGAAATATATCTGTTTGTTGACCAGATTTTGAGAAAACGGCCATCAAGGTCCAATATTGGTCATTTATTTCGACATGTGAAACCGAATAAAACATACCTACCTTTAAAGATTTGACTGTAAATTTTAACGACAAAAATGTTTAACAAGGACGCACAGCGACGACGGATGCAAACCCATGTCAACAAATTATGGGACCATGGGTTCGGTAACCATTGTCCCCACTTTGACTACAGGTACCGATCCACCCAGTATTCATGTAATTTTATTGTAAAAAAATACTGATGTAAAGATACTAATTTATTACAATATCAGATAATCTGATTCTCAAAAGGGCACATTCTGCCCCCGTGCTGCCCCCGCAACAAAAGGTTCCGGCGCCCCTGCCCATTGGAATTTCGATGACCATATAGGCCGATTGTGAAGATCACGATATTTCGCCATTCTCGTGCCATATGATTTTCCTGCCCAGTCTGTGAAATCCTAGCTGTTCGATCGCCTACCACTCAAACATAAATGCTTCGAAAGTTCTCTATCAACATGCATTGCTATTGACCTGTTTCAACGAGTAATGAAAATGTGTATATCTCTATTTCTTATTGAATAATTATTATGTGTTCATTCAATTATGTGGAAACATTATGGTATGTTTGCGGGTATTGGGATTATGATCTCAGTCTAAGAAAACAGTCCATTGCCTTCAATTTATATGATAAGTATACATGATTTGGGGACTGCACTGTGATGTGGCATATGTTTTGTACATTTTCGGTTCAAAAGCACAGAAATAATGCTAGTATTTATTATCAAATATGATTCCCCAAAACGTATTTTGAAACATTACCTAGATTGCGAACAATTTGAGTCTGAATAAAAAGTGTTTCCTTCATATATATTATGTCAATTTAGTAACTCTTACCAACCTTTTTGAATAAAAATAGGAATATTTTGGACAGCAGTTTGTGTGTTAAATCAGCAAAAACAACCAGGTAACTATGTTTGTCACCAGAAGGGCAGATTTTTGTCATACACATATCACGCTCGATGTGAGACTCGCAGGCTATATCATCAGTCTGGAATATAACCATGAGAAATTATCCTGTGGAGGGAGGAATTGCCGTCGAACTTCAGCAGATAACCCGGTTTGGCTCTGGCCTACTATCACTTAAAATAAAACATAAGCAAAAGAGAGATATTCATTATAACTTTTCAGCTACACGACACACCCGCTTTATGTCACACAGTGCTTTCTCCATCAAATAAAGACAATGTCACGCCTCAGTGAGTACAGGGTATATGGCTTGTATGAAACTCAAAACTCTCTAGACAAATTTTATGATTCTTTCTCTGTCTATCTGTTATTTTACCCAGGGACACTGGTCACACAAAGTAGTCTCACTCGCGGACCTGGATGGCATACATAGGAATGAACGCACGCACGAACTTGAATGACAACGAAGATATAGATGAAAACAAGTAGATGAAAACAAGCACAGACAGAGACATGTGCTTGGTTACGTATATCCGGCAAGCTTTTAGCAGTGTTCCACTTTTGAAGCGCATATGAAATCCACCCCATCTATCATTCAACAGGAGAAGGCATATCAAAAGTAACACCGCAATAGAGGCATATCACTATCATTCAACAGGTGACAGCATTGTAATATCAGTCAGTTTTAGCACCAAATCACTAACGGATATCATCTGTAATACTTAATGACCTAAATTATGGGGGTAAAATTACGTTTCTATTAGGAACACTAGGAACGATTTTGTGAGACCCCATAAAACAGACCAAACAGTGCTGCCAACTGGCGATTGCAGATATATCTGATAATCCTCCGTTCAAGTTGGTGGGTGCATGAGAAAATCGAAATATTTGTGTCAAAATGTAGTCATAATTGATGGCTCTTTGTTGCAGAATTGTCAAAGAACTCGAATTGAGTTCAGCTGCGGGTGTTTCCTTCTCAGTTGGAAGTTTATTGTACATTTATTAAAACAACATGTGGTATGGTTTTAGCCATGAGGTGTGTGACATACACACGATGACGCCGATTGCTTGCATTGGCTTGGATTTTTGTTCTGCACCAACAAAGTTTGGATCTCTGCAATACTAAAAGGGGAATAATAGGATATTTGTTTAGTAATTCAGATCAGCCAGTAACGCCGAATATCTTAGGAAATGTCATACATCAAACTAAAGCACCGTTTTTCCTTACAGTGACCGGAGTATTAAAATCTTTGATTTATGTTCTGGTGCCACGAAAAAATTCTGTTTTATTCACTTTATTCGCAATTAAGCAATACAACCATTTAAAAATACTCTCGATGTTTACTGCATCACGTGTGAACCTAACTGAACATGGCAGAATGAAATCATGTTGGTTCTGATACTCGTTTTACTGCCTTAAATATATATGCACTACTGACAAATTAATGAAACATTTTAATAATTCTTTGCTCTGATTACTAGTATTTTATGTTATCATCGGATTGCTGAAAATGCGCGATCCTGATAGGTCAATTCCCCGACAATACCACACCTACGGTGGCTCCAATATGACATAATAAATATTTTTTTCTAGATTAATAAAATTTTGTTGGGGGCCTTGGGAACAAAATATTAAATAATCTAATTGACGGGGAAAACATTTCTCCCGCGAGGTAAACTATTTTCCCTGCAGGGGAAATGTTTCCCTCGCGAGGAGAACATTTCCCCCACGAGGTAAACTATTTTCCCTGCAGGGGAATGTTTCCCTCGCGAGGAAAACATTTCCCCCGCGAGTTAAACTATTTTCCCTGCAGGGGAAATGTTTCCCTCACGAGGAAAACATTTACCCCGCGAGGAAAACTATTTCCCCCGTGAGGAAAACATTTATCCCGCGAGTTTACCTCGCGGGAAATACATTTTCCTCGCAAGGAAAACATTTCCCTCACGGGGGAAATAGTTTTTCTCGCGGGGTAAACGTTTTCCACGCGAGGGAAACATTTCCCTCACGGAGCAAATAGTTTTTCTCGCGGGTAAAACGTTTTCCTCGTGAGGGAAACATTTTCCTCGCAGGGAAAATAGTTTAACTCGTGGGGAATACATTTTCCTCGCAAGGAAAACATTCCCCTCACGGGGGAAATAGTTTTTCGCGTGGGGTAAACATTTCCCCCGCCAATTAGATTATTTTAAACCTTCTCGGTAAAGTCCCTCAGAAAATTTTTATTATCGTAAATAAAAAAATTATTATGTCATATTGGAGCCACCGTACACACCGTATTTGTAGAGCTGTGACGCAACCCCACGATATTTTCTGTATCGTGGGCTTCAGGCGGGTAATACGGAATGACGTTTTGGGGAGTTAATAATCCTATGATAAAATCGTTACCATGGACTTCAGACCCCAATACGGCATGATATCTGCCTTCAGTCAGCATATCCCACTCGGCCTGCGGCCTCGTGGTATATGGTGACTTCAGGCAGATATCACGCCGTATTGGGGTCTGAAGCCCATGATAACTTATAATATCATTAATTTCTGATGTAGTAATATAGACAGTGTTCATTCAATCAAAAATGATGGGTGCTCACAATTATTATCCCAATGTATTTAAAATGTTAGCATACTACAGTATGCTATGTTGCATAGCATGGCACACAAACACTGCAAGCAAGTATCTCGTAATGATGTCGCCTGTTTTTGGTACCGATGGTTGGTTGTGCCATGTGAATCATTCATAAGGACTATCATAGGCCATTTGGCATTCAAACTTTGTAACAGTTACACAGACACACTAGTTTGTGTGCTGGTATCCGAAGTTCATTTGTGCAGTAAATTATGAAATGAATAACATTATTCACTGCTCTACAAAATGAACGATTAAGTGGAATTTGACAATATTCATATCTTAATATGACAAAGAACAATCCGGTTCGTACGATAAAACCATATGAATATGCTGTACAATAAACCAGTCCAGATGCACACAAGTTTGTATCATTGCGTGTCGAGGGCCTCAAATTAGGAGATTTGAACAGATACAGATTCGAATATAGGTATGTGAAATTTTAGTTGCCCTACTTCTGATCTCACCCGAGATGTGTTAAAAAAAATATTCAAACACATATTTTTATGTCAACAAATGAGTTCAGTTAGAGAAACCCTTCAGTGACATTTTCGTATACATACACCCCACAGAGAAACCATTTTGGGGGCTCATCTGGTCACGTTGGGTGACTTTCTGGTATGCTGAACACTGCCACTTTTTGTCGCCACTATTTCTCGACCCCAGTTTTGCATTAGAGGTTCACACATACAGGACGATAGAAGCTACTTGTTTTACTAGGCTATATATTTTAACAATTGAAATTTCCGTTACTTCCCAAATATAGATCTTCATAAGCTTCCACATTACAAATGAATAATCTGAATATATTTCATACATCTACAACTTTCATACATCTACATCTGCACCGTTTTATCGGAATATAATAGCTGCGTCTAACCATTACAACAAAGTGAAGATGTGAAATGTATATATATATTCTCATATAACCTGTTCATAGCTTCGAAGTAGAAATGGGGCGCACGCATCAACTTTTAGCGGTATTTCACTTTCACTGTATCTAGGTACCTAGATAGAGTCTAAAAGACGGGGATCGTATCAAAAATGGAGAAGTGCTTTTGTTTGGAATATGTCAAAAATAGACAAACAAAAGGAATGCATGGTATACTTATACTTTAGAGAATGAAACTTGTTCACATGTACACTCATTACTGGCTTGCGCGTTCACCATTTTAAATAGAAATCCTATTTTTCTCCGTTGGTTAAACTGGTAATTAAATCCACAATGTGTGACTACTCAGTGCGTAGATGTCTATACACATTGCCCGAAGTGATATTGGCCTAAAATGACATTGGCAGAAAAACCTCCACCTCCTCTCCCCCCCCCCCCCCGACCCCCCCCCCCCCCCCCAGAAACACACAACAGGGATCATCTGAAATTCGATCAATTCAAATTTATTCCTTTACGACCCCGCATTTCCCAGACCAGAATGTTCATAAATTACAAAATTTTAAAACTGCACAAATTCAGTTGTAAACTACACCTCTGAAATGATCTGGGATACTATCAAATCCCAAAATTATCTAAGGGATCTTATGGAACAACGCAAATATCCAGAGCGGGAGGAGTTGCGCTTGCTCTTTTCGGTCCCCTGGCTTCGCCCCTGCACTGCCCCCCTCCCCCCCCCCCCATGGCAAATTTCTTGATGCGCCCCTGCATATGATGTGTCACTTCATATGTACTGCCCCACACCCACCCCCCAGGGAAAAATCCTAGATCTGCCCGTGGCTGAAATAGCATGCATCAAGGGATACAAAGCAATGAGAATGGCGGAAATGTGAACAAACTCAAACTACCTCCACCAGAAACTCGCAATGAAATCAACGAGAAATGAGTCAAGTGCATATAGGCCTATATAGTCGGACAGAAATGGCAAAATCCATAAACCTTCTGCCAATATCACTACAAGTGGGCATGTGTTTTCATACGAGCGATGAAGTGTTCCACGTACACACGCCGTCGGCGGATGATGACGTCTACGCGGATCATTTCCGGTCATTCCTGCGCGATCCAGTCGATCACGCAGACGCTGTGATCACGGCGCCACGACATGGGAGTAGGGATTGGGTGATAGCAGAGCCCAGACCAGGCCAGGTTTTTTTTTTCATTTCATGTCAGCGGACGGGTGAAACTAGCAATCACTTTGAGAAAATAAATTTTCGGTCACACACAGACGTCCACCACCCCCCCCCCCCCCCCTTTCCAAAACAATATTGTTTTTTTTTACAGATGTTTGTTGTGATAAAAATAATCTGTGTTCAGAAGAAAACACAGCATGGTCTCACCTATCAAAACAAATTTCTTGGAAAGTGCAGGGCCTCCTTACATATATATCCACTATCTGGCATTAAATTGTTGCATATCTGGTCATTACAGTACTGTTTTTCGACAAATAACCTTGACGTGTTTTTCACAGTAATTCATGTACTTACATGACTCGTACGTTACTCATTTACTGACATATTTTAGGATGAACCGTGCTTTATTGGCGTCCATTTAGCTTCAAACCGGAATAAATTAATATATGGGATGTTCCAGGACAAATTTGTGTCCAGCTAAATATTGCTATCAATAGTTTTTGATACGACCCCCGTCTTTATTCAGGTGCATGAGGTATACGCAGCTACATTCAAACTGAAACCCCGCTTTTACGACGTCATGTGCTCCTAGCGCTCCGCATTGTGTGCTTTAAAGGAGAGTGCGAGAGCCTGTTTAGGTTTGGTTCTTTTTAGACACGATGGCGACTATCCTTTTGTTGATTTTGTTCAATTACATGTGATAATAGTCTAGTGGCCAAATCTGGTCCCCAGTTGAATCTCGTCGGTACTTTTGCTACAGGTTAATTTCGGAAATGCTGAAAGGGCTCGCAGGAGTGCAAGATGCAGTATGATGTATTCGTGATTTAAGTCTGCCAATTTTGGAGTATGTTGTTGAAAATTAATTTTAGTGAAAAGAGCCAAAGTAACCATTATGCAAGTATTTTGGGGTAAAATTTTCCCAATTTCTGATTATGTTACCATTATGTATTACATGTAGCTCTTGGACAAGAGTCACTGCAGCGTTTCCAGAATCTTTGTGGTCAGCCAGGTTTTGTGGGCACTGTGTGCAGATTGGAGGGCTGGACAGTAATGTGTGTGTGTACAACGTGTGTGTATGTAAGTATCAATCTATTACCACCATTACAACCAGATTTTGATGATTCCAATAACAAACGTAAAATACTTTGCAATAGAAACAAAGCCCGACGAAAATTCCTTATCAAAAACACACTGGCGTCATCAGGGGCAGACAGTGTGGTAAATGTAGTTGTTTCTACTGTACACCTGATGGAATTAGTATACAACTGCCCAACAACCTATGAAAACAATTTAGAAATCCGAAGCAAACTCCATGGAATAGATATATGACAAGTACATAAGTACCTAATCACAAGCCAAAAGACTAATGAGTTGATGGTATGTGTTTCGAACCTGTGTTTCGAACCTGCCAAGGCTGATAAGTACGGTATGTAATTATATTCGTTGCTTTATGCTATATATATATACTTGGTTAATGTTACTACACTATTGATAGTCATGTAATATCTATGTAGTGATTCCTTACAGTTCTGAATAACTGATTATGAGAATTGCTGGTATACATCGGCTAATGGATACATGGATACACTATTGCTAACCTGTTTATATATGTACATGACTACTTACCTGTACCGTGTTAAACGTAAATTTATTTTTGCTGTTTGATTGTTTTCAGTTAATCACGTGTCATATTTATGTCAACACTGTGCTACAATAAACGTGCGGAATACTTCATACATGTTTCAATGGGACAATACGGGACAGTGCATCAACGGCGTCGTTAGTGGCAGACAGTTCTACATTGAAGATTGTTTGAAATTCTTCCTTCCTTCGAGCCCTCGTCATTCCAAACCTATCGCCTTAAAGCTGCTGCCTTCGAATGTATGCAATATTTTTTTTCAAAATCATTTTTTGTTAAACACATCTAATGGAATATAACAAAAGATGTGCCCAATGATTTTGACGATTACAGTCCGTCCGAGATGTCTTTTCATCAATTTTAGTGACCCTTTTGTACCGGTTTTGTAAATAAACAAACGAAGTGTATCCATCAAACTCGAATGTAAACAAATGTTCAAATCGCGCTTAAAAGTCCATGTCGAGTACATTTTCCAGTTCGTATGTGCATATATATTGTAGTTATGAGAAAATAATCAGTGATATACCATGATATGCGTGGAATTGTCAGTGTAACTCGCATTTCTATGCTTTGTTTACATCTGCGTGTGATGGATACAGTTCCTGTATTTACGCGAGAACCACCTGTTCAAATGAGCAAAATTTTCCCGAGGACTGGTTATTTTCTTTACATTTAATGTGATGATGTTTCATTCAGTTAGTTCAGCATGTTTAATATGAAATATAGTTTAATATGAAAGGCAGCTGTTTTAAAATATATCTACTTGGCTGTCGGACTAGACTCGAAACCATGCTCTGCTGATCAAAGTGACATTTGAATAACAAGATGTGACGTCAGTTGTTTTGACGAACTCGAGGTACACCACATTCATTTCTTCTTGTTAGTATTGATTTGATGTTGTATCGAAACTGCGCAGAAGTTGACGGTGAGTAAAATCAGCCCATGCATTGTGATTTTTCATTGAAATAGTGGAGTGATATAAGCAGTTTATTCTGTTTTGTGTCATATCATTGAGAAAAAAGTGCGAGACAAAAAAAAACACACTTTAGGCTTCATCATTATGAGCCATGGCCTACGTAAAATGACACAATGTCAAACTCAAATTTTCTAACTCGTTTACACTGTTTTTCTTTGATATTTTTGTGATGCTAAACGCTATCTTTCTATAACTTGGCATACTTCACCTGGAAGTCAAACGGTAATTTTCTACCAAATTTCAGACAGCTATCACGAAAATTGAAAAAGTTGGCAAATCTACCTCAATGGTAAATTTCAGCCCAAAACGGGATCTCGAGAATCTGAGCATATTCGAGGCATTGGTCCTGTTTACATCCATCAGGATTCGAAAGTTTCTTGTAACTTTGAACCAGAAGATACACTGGGGTGTGTTCTACAGAAACATGTTGATTTTGAAACATTGCTCCGCTACAAAACCGAGCAAATGCACAAAATTGTGTGGGGTAGATTGCCAACTTATTTTCAAATTTCGCGATAGCTCTCTGAAATTTTGCACAAAATTGCTGTTTGACTCCCAGGTGAAGTATGTTAAGTTATAAAAGATAGCATTTAGCATCACAATAATATTAGCGAAAAGCAGTGTAAACGAGTTAGAAAAATCCAAGTATAAGTCAGGACGCTAATTCTTGCAGGATTATATAGTAAACCTCGTGGACGAGGGTGATGCATTTGGGTCTGTCTGGTTGCATGTGTAACATTAATGGCCATTGATACGGGGGGGGGGGGGGGTTGGTGTAGCGTGTGTGCCACAGTGTCCAACTGACAATATTTGCTTGAAGGAAGTCCCGCAAGAGTCTATGTAGAATATGGAGGAAACAACTATTTATTCGCACAGAAAGTGAGCCGATATACTGGAACAGTATCTCACATCTATATACAGGTTGACATTGTAGGACTGCTCACGCCGACGTACTGGCTCCACTGGGAGTCAATTGAGTTCTGCCATGAGAGGCCAGTGGCTTGTACATGTTGTATAGAAGTACCCAGGGAAGGAAAATGGGGTAAGCATATACTCCAGCGTACAATCATCTCGCCCTGATTGAAGCGTATACTCGGCTGCTGCTGCCTGAGTGGCTACCTGTTCCAGCTAGGATCCTGGTCACTTCCATGGTCAGACCCCCCCCCCTCTCCCCACCTCCGAGCCGAAGTCAGTCAGGGGTCAGGGTAATAAATCCCGCATCGAAGTTACCTCACCCATAACCAGGGATGTGCAGGCTAAACCACATCTAGATGAACATAAAGCTGCACACAAATATTGACAAATATTGATTTTTGTCGGACTAAGTGTACTGGCAATACTGTTGTGTGATTGTTAGATAGAATGTGCGGCAAAAAGAAAGACGTACAATAGAACAGTTCTTGGATGAAAGATATAGCCAGTTACGATGAAGATGTTAGGATTTTTAATAAGACTTGAATTTCGTCTCGGGATAAATTCTGAACACTGAATCGAACGATTCGATCTGGAAAGTAAGCAAAATATGTCCATTTATATCACAATATTCTTCATAGGTATAGCTTGGGATTTTCGAATTTTTAAAGGAAAAATTGTTGTTATTTCTTCAGACTCAACTGATGAATATGAAGACCTCATTGTGGATTTGTGTGTTTGCTGTTCTCTTGGTGACGGTCGTCCTTGAAACGGAGGGAGCCTCCAGGAAAGGTATTCTATAACATTGTTTTTATTGTTGTTGCTAGATGGTGAAAAGTTATTTGTATCAAATATCACAGAATCATTAGTAATTCATTAGTGAAATTTTTTTGTTAGCCAATATTTTTGTATTAGGTGATAATTCGTAACAGCTGGTAGGTTGAGTAAGTGTCGGAGTGAGCCCGACTGCCAGGGGTAATAGTTGTAGATCACTTTGATCATGTCATACACATAAGAAAACGCTAGATATATAGGATAACTACAATTATCATGACTAGTGAGGCTTAGGGTGACAATTTCGGACCTGTTCATCATTGTATAGATTAGGGGCCAGTTTAAGTTTTGTAGGTCCGATCCCTACCCGAGATATACAAAACACCCACTACATATTTTTCTTCAGAATTGTATCGACTTTCCAAAAAATATGGGCGTGGTGAAAAAACCTCGTTTTTCATGGTGAATAATATTCATTTCCATTGTATGATGATTAGGCATCTTGTGTAGCGTTCAACTTGAAAGTCTACAAACGGATCGTAGTGCATGACCACACGATACATAACCGGGTATAATATGCATAATGCATCCGAAACTACACTTCCACATATATGTGTTAATTTGAGTACTACTCCGTCACGCATGTAAATTCAATTCCAATTTTTATATTTTATGTCAATATTTCAGGAACAATTAAACAAACGGTGTATGATTTCTGAAACAAGCTTATTCAATTCGCCATTTCACTGAATCCGTGACAACAGAAAGAGAACATGTCACCAAGGGTGCTGTAGCTCACCAACAGGTCATGAGAATTACATAGAATACTGATTTTCAAACTCTATTGTCAAAACATGTTCGTGAATGTTGCTGAAAACACATTTTTTGGATGGACTGTAATACGAAATCAAGTTATATCTTACAAGGTTTTTTTTCATTAATGACATATATTCACAGCCTGTCGACTCGAAGGCAACAACACATCACAAAGGTACAAAGGGAGAATGTTATGCATTTTGAGGAAAATTGTCCGAATAGATTTTGAGCAAATGGCCGCCAAAGGCAAAGATCCTTGTTCCTTTTGACAAAATAAAGTCGTTTTGACCGTCCAAGTTCATTGAAAGTCATATTCACGGTCACCATTCAAACCGCAATATATGATTTCCCATTGAAAGTGCCAATACTTAGACTCTAAAAAGGCCAAAGAAGTTTTCAATGGCCAAAAAAAAACACTTCTTGCTGGAAGCGGCTCAAAATGAATAATGACTTGATTTCAGACAAAGTTTTCTTTCGCCTACCCGTCCAAAAATCAAAATGGCCACCCCACACAGACCATCATTTAAAAGGCAACAAAACTTATACACATCACAAAGGCAAAAACCATTGAATAAAAAAACGAAAAAAAACCTCTTAGAGTAATAGCTTATTGACCCAATGGGTTTGTAAGCTAAATATTGAACATGCATTTGAATAGGGCCTGTAGGTCTCGTTTCTCATGTGTCGTAAAATGACGCATTTTACGACACATGAGAAACGAGACCTACAGGCCCTATTCAAATGCATGTTCAATATTTAGCTTACAAACCCATTGGGTCAATAAGCTATTACTCTAAGAGGTTTTTTTTCAGGTACGTAGTGGTGACAAACAATGCCACGTGGTCATTTTTGCCGATTTGCTCGATTTCAGAAGCACTATACAAAAATATGATTACGAATATTACAATCAATTATTTTATTCATCACACTTGCTCTGAACTACAGCATATCACTGTTTAGAATAATCAGGGTATATTTTTTCATAGTCAATTTGCCCCCGATCTATGCTGTGTTTCATAGCATGTTTTTGGACTCCATATTCCAATATAACAAGATTATTTTTGTGCTGTTATAACGAAGTGTACAGAACATATGCCACATCATATAAGGTCACAAACACCACCGACGGTTTGGACACGTAGTTTCGAGGGAATGAGCTTTTTCTCTCCCGTCAAGGTCATGACCTTGAAAACATACGTTTTTCATCCCTTTTAAATGGGATGAAATGCTTATAAAAAAGCATATTTACATCGTTAGCGATCGTAGGAGCGGGTCATGATCAATGTACGAATATGCGATAATTTTCCGATAATTTCCGTGTAAGTTGCAGGAATTCGAATATGTAGAATTTTACGAATTGGCCCAAACATTTGGCGGGAAAATCAAATGTCACCAGAAAGGTCAAATCACGTAAAATAACGTGACGTTTCAAATCTCACTCACACGCCCTGTTACCCTATCGCCGAACCAGTTTGTCCAAGTCTTTTTCCGTCATTATCGACGCATTCTGCAAAACGTCATTATTGGCCAAAGAGAAGTTTGCCGACGTAAAATGTGCAACTCGGACAACTTTTAGGGGCTTTGGCGATAGGTCAAATGCTCTTTGGCAAGAGGCACATATATGTCATATGGACCAACGGTTTTTATAATAAGTTATAAAATAATACAAGTTGTGCACAACAGTGGGCATTATCCTACATATAAAATGTTTATATTATTCGCAACATGATATAACAGGTGCTGATACGCGGATGGCCCCGACTATAACGGCTGAAAAATGTCAAGTCTCGCACAAAAATATTTCTTTGACATTGTAGTATATAAATACGGTGTACCTCATGACGTACCCTTGAATAGCTCCATAATTATCCTAGTGGAGTGAAAAATTCAAAACAATGATGCCTAATGTGGGAAGCTACTGGTAATTCTGTGAGCGTTTCTACATGTAATAGCTCATTTTCAGCTAAAACGGTGTATATTATATAAGTGGGACTGACTTTGCCTCGCTGAAGTATGGTTTAATTTGGAAAAAAACAGTGCTATTAGGGAACCCCATGGGAAAATAAGTCATATTGATCACATAACATTAGAATTGGCCTTTTTATTTCTGTCATAACGTTGTGCAGAACCTAATATTATTGTTGTAATTATCCTCCGTGCAGCTGGCATTTCCTGGCGCAGGTTTTACGGGAGGCCTGCTGGAGCAGCTAGAAGGCGCAACCAAGAAGCAGGTACACAGCATTTCCAGCAAATATCATCTGATGACCTTTCATATAATACTTTAAATTCCAAATGTTATTATTACTGTCATTACACGTATATTGCTAGAATATTATTCTTGTCATTATTTTTTACCACAATACCCATTCATGGGGTGTGTCATGCCAACTTACTGACTCCATAAAAGTATCGGGATTCGTTTCTATGGGCCCGGGTGTCTTGTAGGGCTGGTGGTTCGGGTTGGGAACGGCGTGAAGCTAAAATGGAGTACTGGCTAAAATGGCTTGTCCTTACTAAACTATAGTTTAACAAGTAAAAGTGAGTTGCACTTACCCCATGGGGTAGGTATGACCAAAGTCAGACATACCCCGATCGATATTATTATTATTTTTATTCAGGCCTCCATGAAGCAGACACTGAAGAAAATATTGCAGAATGGCAGAGAGACGTTCAAAATGCAGGTACGGAAGCAAACATAGTCCAATTATATTTGAGATCTTATAATATCATCAATATTATCAGTTTATATTTTTAAAATGCTTATAAAAGCTAGAGGAAAAGCGTTGATATTTCATTTTTGTATTATTTACTGTCCTTTTCAGATGCTGGAGTCGATCGGAGGTATCTGTGCAATCCTCCCGATTGCTGAACATACTCCTTTCGCTACAAAAGACTTGGCATGGTCATGATACCATGTTGGGTCATGGTCTGACTACCATTTATATACAGATCTACATTTGATATCAATTGGATACATTGTAGTTTTCAATGTACTTCTAATATTATTAAATAGTTCAAACAACATATACAACATAGTTACACTGCTACTAAGAGTCAATATTTACCAATAGACCAATATTGAATGTTTTTCATACTGTTTTTATTTCGGTTTGTAACATTTTCAAGTGTATGAGTAATGAGGTTATCGACACAGATTTTCCACATTATTCTGCTAACTTGATCGACGAAATTGTTGTGGACATATAAAATGTTCGGCATTACAGAGATTAACGAGTCCTGTAGGATTCTCGATACAATAAATATTAACATGGCCTATGTTGTTTTGTCTTTCGTTTAAGACAAATGAAATGTATTAGAAACGTATAATTGTGAAAAAAAAACAGAAGTTTTGATCAAACATGAACTTACTTGCTGTTCGCACGCACGCACGCACGAACGCACGCACGCACGCACGCACGCACGCATCTAATTACGCACGCATCTAATCAACGCCCCTAGCCTGAGGTAGTGTTCAACGAATGCAAGGCCATGGACAAACATATCATGTGCATGTCCGCCCTCCTGCACCTTCATAAAATGAGTCGCATCAACTTCATCCATTTCGTCCTGAACAATACTTTTGAACGTGCTTTCAGCCATTTTTCTTTGGAACCCCTCTTCTGATGAGCTGTCATCGTCATGGGCGGGCGATCTCAGCTTTTAGCTATCGGAAACAGTGCGCCACAGCTGAGACATTTTACCCGAGGCGTCTTGTATGACTGCCAATTCACGGGTTGCGTATTACTCGCGGCCATGATTCATTGAGGGGATATAATCTGTCTGGCACGAGAATACCATGTCATGTACATTTTCCGGCACGATTTCAGTATTTAAAGCAATTTGCAGGCGTAGAAATTGTCCAAAACATCAGAAATATCCTTGAAAATCAACAAACTCCAATACAAAACACTGTCCATAGTGCTGGTATTTACATGGCTTTATACTGTGTTCACAACGGGCCAAAATAGCGCTATCATATTGTTTTCAAATCAGTGGAGCGTGCACACCTAATAGCGCTGTCATAACGCTATGCTCCCATTTGGGCAAAAACGTCAAAACGTAATTATTCACTGTGTGTAGACTTTTGATTTTACTGAATGTTTTTCATATCGTATTTTGTACTTGTCAAATAAGTTAGCATAGTATGATCAAATCTGATAAAAGTTGGTTAAATTTGTTGTGGTGTGCAATAAAAAGTGTATATACTGGATGACTTCTTTGTTTATTCATATATTTAATACAGTTTTGTACATGTTTCGGAAGATTTCAATGAACCTCGATATTTCCCCTAATTAGGTATTTGGATGAAATTAGCTTTTTTTGACTCGGGTGTTAATCTGTCCAAATAGGATTTGACTGGAAAAAAATTAGGGTCTCCATTATAGTCATATTTCCAACGATGCCCGATCAGTCTACTCGACGTCTGTAGCAATTTTGCGATATAACAGGTTGGTTCTATTTCCTGTGAGTAAAAGTGCTTCCTTTGTTTGGCTTACGCCATTTCTGACATGATAACAGATGAAGCACTGGAAGGTAAACAGATATGTCCGATAATAGTCTACCAGAATTCAAACACGTGATCAGTAGGCCTAAATTTGTTTTCAAACATATATTTCATCTAATCACGTTACACTTCAGAATGTTGTAGCATGACAAACGCGACATGTGAGAAAATCGAACATCACGTATTTCGCTTTTTTTATAGTCGCTCATTATCGCCCGTGTCGCGATTTTCACGCCTGATGAGATTCACAAGGCATAATCAGTCAGCCGGTACTGTGGGGAGAACCGGTTGATTCGCGCCGTTCTGTGTGAATACAGGCGTGATGGCCGACATTGTAAGATAGACTCCGCCAGAAATTGTGGCCAACGATAAGCAAAGAACCTAACAATTATGTATATTTGTTGCATAAACAAGTACTTTTTAGAAATAAGTTGACAAGAAGTGAGAAATATGTAACATCTTATTACGAAAGTGTTCAGAGTTCAGCTGGTGTATTTTTGGCAAAATATTGTGGGATAATTCTGATTGAACGAATGTTGTTCATGGTGCAATTAGCTGATAGAACAAACGAAATGTAATGAAAATCGAACCTGTTAGGTGTTGGCATGATAAACGTGCACCGGTGCTAGTTTTTCTGCATTTTAGAGATGCTCCACCGGTTCTGGGAGATTGCAATGCCGGTTTTGTGGGAGTTTACAAATATAAGGAGCTGGCAATTGCATATTTTTCATGGTATGAAAGATTGAAAGCATGACTATGTTGACTATGCTATATATAGTTCCACAGCCCAAACTTGGAAGAGGAAAAAAGTGCACACACATGGATTAGGGCGAAATAAAAATCCAAAAACTGCAAGTACATAGACCGTTTAAATGGATATGACCTCTATAACGAATAATTAGACTTTATTGGAAATTTTTGGAAACACAATTGTATCCCAGCAATATCACTCTATATATGTATGAAACCCTACATGTAGACTGCAACCGGAAGCTGCACAGGAAGGGGCTATCCATTTCATGACAAATTGTTCCGTTCATTTTCTGAACATCGATTATTAGCAGTTATCCAGTCACTGGGCCATCGAACACTGAAGTGGTGTATCTACATGTATCAAAATTTATCTGTGGTTCGTCCTATATGCCTACCTGATGAAATGTGTTTCATCACACATAATCTAAGTGTACATGTTAATCATAAACGTTTCGGTCATTTGACTGGAGTTCAAAGTTCGCATAGAACCTGCCTTGCCATTACAAAGAACCGGCGTTGACACGGAAAAACTTTGATTCCTTCAATTTTCATATTACGATTTGTTCAAACTCACACTTGCCGATCATTTCTGACGTTTACTATCATATATTCGGCATACGAACGAATCATGAAACCGCAAATTGCCCCCAAAATATGGTCAATAGACGTGGAATCAATACCCAGTATCAAGTATTCCGAGCAAACAAAACAGGGTCCGTTATCCAATCTCATAGTCCGGGGACAGAAAGTCATATCAGGCATACGAAGTGAGAGAAAACAAAAATGACAGGGAAACTCATGATGTCAAAACTTTGAGACATATTGAAAAGTTTCTTCTAAAAAACGATGAAGCGCGTATATTTATCACCCGTAAATCGAATGAATCATTATTGCTACACATTCCAACTAATAGAACACTCCATTAGCCAATTTTCAACTTTTAACCTTGGTTTGTGACAGTTATTGTCGTGTGTACTCACAGAACCAACTACTTATCTCACAGAACGGGCGTTTCCCCACAGTACCGGCTGACTGATTACGCCTTGTGGGGATTTGGTGGATAAATATTTTATTCCAATCTGCTCGCAATATCCACATCATAGATTATTTGACTTCTGAATACTTTTCAATTTAACTATTGTTGCATCGGGAAATTTAAACAGAGAAAGCCATCTGGTTTTGCTCAATAGTTGAGTAGGCATTACATGTAGGCTTGCGATTTCCAAAACTGAAGACTGCATTCCATTCATGTCGTGCAAATAATGATCACGAGTCGCAGAGTAATAAATCTAAAATTAAACCGACACCCGTTCCATTCATGTTACGACTGGTGAATTCCCAATTGCACAAGTCTTGAAGTGGAGTCAGATTTTCAGACTCTATTTGCACGAGTAGGAAAAACATGACGGCAAATGGAGAAAT
This sequence comes from Terebella lapidaria, assembly GCA_949152475.1. Lineage (NCBI taxonomy): Eukaryota > Metazoa > Annelida > Polychaeta > Terebellida > Terebellidae > Terebella > Terebella lapidaria. The sequence goes on from OX424560.1 coordinate 34,070,265, forward strand.
TTTGTATGGAAAATAACATATAGAATAGAAAAATGTTGTTAGTTTCACCTAAAATCATGCCTATATGTATAAAATGATAAAATACTAAACATTGGAATGAAGATTTGACCTATTTCGTAAAGTTGATGAAATTATGTTTTTTAATATTTTTTTTCATCATTTTTGGCCTGAGTTAGTTAGAAATTTATGCAATATTGAGTGTCACGGTCACTTTTATGTACAGGGTCATATATGTGTACTCATAAATACTCGGCAATTTGTGTGTATGTTGCCAATGGAACGCTTTGACTCGTACGGCAGCACTTTCCACTCGTATTCGCTATTTGCATGGCTTGAATGGAACGCAGCATATAACGCACCCAAAACATCATTCGATTCATTGGTCAAATATCGCACCCTAGAATCCCCTGTTGTGCCAGAATCCCCCCCCCCCCACCCACCCCACTCGATTTCAGCGTTGTGTCCTGATTCAATATTGAGGCCGTAGCCTAATACTTAGGGCAGCCAGGCTAGTCGTAACCTGATTTTCACCTGTGGGTGTCCATGAATTGGACGATATGCACGGTCATGCATTTCGATAGCTAGTTCGATAGCTCCACAGCTAATGTCGGGTATTTCACGGGCATGTTGCTTTTTTCACACTGGAAGCCCCAACCGTGACAAAAGCGACATAGTCTGATATTTCACGTGAAAAAATGGACATGGTCAATTTTATCACATGAGGAAGCCGACCATATCGGGGTTTTCACAATGTTCGGATTTATCATGCAGCAATGGTATGTTTATCATGGTCATGTTTTAGATTATATCATTGTAATATTATAGAAATAATGCAGTAGCTTAGCTGAGGACTCGGTAAATTTCACAAACTATAGCGTTTTTAGTGAAATTCGTAGTCTCAATAATTATAGACTCGAGAAGTCACTATACTTTTTAGCCATATTCAGTTGAAAGTAATTGGTGAACAAATTTCCACCACTGAAAATATTTTTGGACTTTTGGAAAGTTGTATCTACTTTTTTTATTCCATGTGAGCTGTACAGAGAAAACATGAAAAATAGAGAATACATATTGAAACATTCAAATGGAAATTCACTCATTTGATTCCATTGGTGATTTAGAAAGGTCAAAACGACCATTCTTGGTGAAAAAAATGTCATTGTTAACTTACCGGATCATAGTGCTTGAATTCCTGTTTACGGTTACATCAAAATATGTGTACATTTTAGTTTATTTCAACCACACGAACTACTTGTCCCTTTCATCCAGGTTCACGTACGAAAATCTTAGGAATATCAACACTAATATCAATAACACCGTTATTTCATTGTGCTCATTCTGCTTATCCCTTCGGGTCCAAATTGTCGAAAAGTTATATTAGATTGGTGAAAATTGTATCGGTCGCTATGGGATGATTGCCATATTAACTGTTGCCAGACAATATTTTGTGTGCAATTTGGTTCTCGTGTTTACTATGTCATGGGAACTTTGGATGTTTTGGGTAGAATATTGGAGAATTATAATGTTTTAAAATCTGCATCGGTCTCGAAGTAAAAGTATGCTTCCTGGCCAGGAATATAAACAACTGCTATACCAAACAGTCTAAAAATTAATACATAAACCAAAAACTGTATCAGTTGCTATGAGATGGTTGCCATATCAACCGTTGCCAAACTATGTTTTTTTGCAATTTGGAGGAACAAATGTTTAATATGTCTATGTTAACTTTGGGTTCTCTGAGTAGAATAGTTAGTATGGGTTATATTCTGTATTGGTCTCCAGTACAGTTCCCTGGAGTATAACCAAGTATTACATTGTTTGTGTCACAAGCATGTGCTGCAGACAACATTTCTACAGTTTTTAAAACAAAACTCTACTAAATCATTGCTAGTGACGCTGTTGTTAGTAATTTACAACTCTGTTTTTTTCATTGCACTCCATTTGCCCATCTCTGGAAGGTCCGAATAGTCTAAAAAATTACATTATTTTGGTAAAAGAGCTCTCGGTTATCATGGAATGGTTGCCATGACAACCGTTGCCATGCCGTTTATCATGTGCAAATTGACGGGTCAAGTGTTAACTATGGGAATATGAACTACGGAGTTACTGAGTAATAATCACAAAACTATAATAAGTGTATTTGATATGTACTGCCAGTCCACCTTCCGCACATGAAGGTGATAATGAGAGGGTTAATGAACCCCCATGCACATATATATATAACTATTATGTGTCTTCATCTACATTCATGTCTTTCAACATTATTCATGTATGTGTGCTCATCTCTATGTATATCATCCAGGACACTGGAGAGATCGGGTTTTTTTTCTCACCAGGTAAATGGGTAAAACAACAAATGAAGAAAGAGAGAATGATACAATATCGTCTACAATTTAGGGTTATCTACAATCTTTATATATTGTGCTCACTTGGGCGTTGCAGTGTCTTCACCTTGGAGAAAAAAGTCCTTCAATGTTGGTGTGAGGTAGGCTGAGAAATGAGTTCGATGGTTTTCTTACTTCTGTTTAATTACAAGTGATAGTAGTCACCTGCGGAATTTCGTTGGCAATTTTACTGCAGGCTAATATCCTATGGTTATATATTCCAAAATCAAGATATGGCCTGCAAGTCTGTCTCTCTCTCTCTCTCTCCACATTTCCACGTGGTAATGTTAGCTGATTTTGCATGATTTCGGAAGGACACACAAAACTGCTGTCCAAAAGGCAGGGCGTTTGAGTGAAATTGACAAATGTAGGGCCTCCAATAGGCGCAGTCGGTGGGAGGGGGTGGCAATTGTTGACGTTATGACGACATGCAGCTGCAAGGGGAATTAGAGCACAAAAGACAGATAGCTTTAATTAATTTTGTCGTATTTTATGCAATTATGTATGGAAGCCCGTTGAGGCCAGATAATGAAAGGTGTGAAAATATATTTATCTGGCGGCCGCCACATAATTATCTGGCAGCCGCCACTTAATTATCTGGCGGCCGCCACATAATTATCTGTAGGCCGCGGTTTGAAATATGAGGAGATTCTTGTAAAGCAATATACATATAGCTAATTAGGCCCTAGTATCCAAATAAAAGTCGTGACATACTGTATCAATGACAATACTGTTTGTAATGAGACAATGTTATATGGGGTACTGTGTGTGTGTGGGGGGGGGGGGGGAGCTGTTGATATGCAAATTATTCAACAAAACTTAACTTTCACACTTAGCATTATATAGGGATCATCAATGAATTCATGTTATTTGTTGTGGCCATGACAACTGGGCCCTCTGTAATTATGGTTGCTAACATCGATATATAGGTTAAAGGGATATATGAACAGATAAAAACAGTGCATATTCGATGGTTGTGACAAATATTCGTCAAATTATCTGATTAATATTGTGTGTTCCGTTTTTTCTTTGTTTTTTTCTTCACCTATGGATTATGTATTGAAAGTTGCCCTATATAGTCCATAATGCCAATCAATGATGGCTATCAATGACATGATAACATGACAATATGTTACAATATAAATCGGCATTGACCGATCAGAGTCACTTTGCACGTGACTAACGTGACCACTCCTATGCATGGGATGCTGGTTTTCGAAGGCGGGGCGGGGGGCGGGGGGGGGGGGGTTAAAGATGTTTTCAAAATCCCGGGTTAGTAACTTGATAGTATCGACTTAGTATATCGATAATGTATTTTAAATAAAATGTAAATTTTATTTTAAAATGAATTTCTATGGATAGACCAAAATGCTGTGTTACAGCACCAATTAAGTAGCGGCTGCCAGATAATTATGTGGCGGCTGATAGATAATTATGTGGCGGCCGCCAGATAATTAAGTGGCGGCCGCCAGATAATTATGTGGCGGCTGCTACTTAAATATATTTTCACACCTGGCACTAACGGTCTTCCGTAATTATGTACACGCGGGAGAGGATGAAAATCATAAACGCAGGGTCTCTAATAAAGGTAGGCCTCGCAGGGTTCAGGCATTTACGGTGTTTCTAGAGGTGACATGTTAAATACGAATTAACTTCGTAATATTCCAGTCTATATTTAATGTGCAAGGTACTGTACATGAATTACTATGTAGTAAAAATATAAATTATGCGGTAAGGCTAAGCCTGAAAACCCCGTGAAAGCTCCGTCATTCCAAGACCTGTGAAGTGGTTCATATGACGAGATGCAAATAAAGAATGCCACTCAGATAAAGAAAAAATTGACCTAGGGTCGAGTTCACACAACATATACCCAAGACAAGTATGTCTAGGACGAGTTTTAAAATAACTTCCATTTCGTTCTTGGACACACCGGTTCTGGGATATGCAAGACCCTCAATGACGATTCAAGAAAATTGCTTTGGAGACCTTTGGTCAATTGAATGATTAACCCCATAATCAGAAGGGTTCCGCTCGGACAATGTATCATCCCATTTGACAAGTTTCAGGGGTTAATGTGCTTTATCATCTGAAAAATTCATCCTCACAGACCAACTGGACCTCAGAGCCCCCCCCCCCCTCTCTACGCTTCTTTATGATATGATGTGTGATAACTGGTGAAAAATTCTCGGAGATTCGTTGATGCGTTCTTGAGTTATTATCCGGAAATTTAAAAAACAGGAAAAACGAAGAATTATGATAAAAATCATAACGATGCTTTGTGCCGAAATGCCATAGGGAATGCATTGTTTTGATAATCTACATTTTACTTTGCTCCCTGGGGAGCCACAGTGTCTTGGGTTTGATAGAAAAAAACACTTTGACCGAGAGTGCGAGAGTTCATTTCGTTCTTGACGAATGTCAAGAACGAATTGTTTTTTGACATTAGAGCGAAGCCCCAACTCTCTACATGTCTATGTGCTGACTTTTTTTATGGAGGTTTCATGCCAACCTATCGACGCCCGTTTTCGCATGTAAACCTTTGTACACCTACTTCAAATGAGTATTTTCTTCGTCCTTGACATAAAATCTCTCGATTTCATGGCAAACTTTGAATATTCCACAGATATATAATGCATAAATCGATGTGTTAGGTTTGAGAAAATTACGCAAAATGGTCAGCTCGTCTGGAAAACGTCAAAATGGCGGAGCCGATGGAAATTCACGTTCCCAGAATGCAAAGCAAATTTTACCGCAATGACGCGTACTTTGGAACGTACAGTTTTCTGTGCAGCATTTTGTGCATGCATGTACATGTAACCTTGCGTGCGGCCTTTTTTGGCGTAATGAAGTAAACACAACGATTCGTCTACGGTACCACGACTACATTTACCGTAATTGGACATATTTTATCACATGACAAGGTGTTCCATGCTGGGTTACGAAACCTTTTTATTTTAAACTGGTCTTTTAATTTGCTCAGTATGCATGTGTTATCTATATCATGATATCAGATGCAGATATTCCTCATAGTTTCCAATATTTTAAGGATATTTTATTGAGGTTCAATATCATTTTATCAGGCGTATCTGTTTCATTGAGTTCAAAATAAATGTTTACTCATTAGGAATATGATTGAAGTAGGCCTATGTGTTTCATCATAATATACGGGAATGAATTGGAATCATGTGGGATAGATATGTTTCAATTTTCTTTTTTCGTAAGGGGGGGGGGGTGTAAGATATATTCAGGTCTCGTGGTGCTGATGGTGTGCTCGAGCTCTAATGTCGTCTCCCGCAGTTAGCTGCATTTTCTTGTTTCTATTAATTTTTCTCAGTTACTAGTGATGATAGACCAGTGGCCAAACCCATGATCCATAATTCTACATTGAAGAGAATGCGAGATCCAAAACTTATGTTTTCAAATGCACGATGTCATATTGATGATTGCTTAAAATTCTGAAAATCAATGAAATTCCAAACTGTAGCGTCTCTGAAATGTCCATCTGTAGCTATCATCTTCAAGTCCTCATCATAACAATGCTATTGATATGAAATATATATTTATGGCTCTCGGACTAAATACAAAATACCATGCTCTCTGTTGAAGCTGATCAAAATGATATTTGAATATGTGACGTCAGTTGTTTCGACTAACTGGATATAACACCACATTCATTTCTTTTTGTTAGAAGTTCGGACGTTCTATCGAAAATGCGCAGTACTTAAGGGCGAGTAAAATCAGCTCATACATTCTATTTGACATAGTATAGTGACATAATCAGTTTATTCCGTTTTGTGTGAAATTATTGAGTTGTACAACCACTTGAGCCTCCACCATTATAGCCGTGATCTATGTGAAATGAAACAAGTTTGAAGAGTCAGGACCCAATTTTTGCAGAATGATGAAGTAACGACGACGAATGTTGCATTAGGTCTGTCTATTGGTACGTCTGTCTCCCTGTCTGTCTCTCTCCGCGCACATAACTCAAACGTACGTGAGACAAACGGTTGGATTGATTTATAGTGCTAATACTGTTGTGTCATCGTTAAATAAAATGGGCGGCAAATAGGAAAGGCACACAATAGACAACAGTTCTTGGATGACAGATATAGCGAGTTATGATGAGATTGTTATTGAGTTTAAATCTGGCTCTAATTTTTAGGTGTTTCCGATAGTGCGAGATTATTGTAAAATCAGTGTTTAAAAATTAATTTAATGTTATAATCTTTCCCTTCAGGAGATATGCCTTTATCATGAAATCAATACTGTGAAATTCTACAGTTCAAAGTCAAACGACAAGGTCAAGGTCAGAAAAAATAGTCAAAATCGAGAAACTGCAATAAATCTGCTTATATTCATAATTATTCTTTCCTGCTTTTTCTGTATTTTACTTTAGCCAATTCCCCATCATTTGCTTCGTAATGGATGGTTCTTGACAAAAAGTTGTTGTTATCACCCAATGGCGGATATGTGTATAAAGATGATCAGCTGAAAAATAAAATAATCATAATAACTACATTTATTCATGTACAATTTTTCTATGATTCAAAAAAACTTCTGTTGTGAATTTCCCACCATTTGATAAATGACTGATGGTTGCAAAACCAAAATTCCCTATTATCGTCCAAAGTAAAAAATGTAAGGGCCATCAGAGAAACAAAATCTAAGGGGCAATCTCAGATTGTCCCGTTTTAAACTGTTTCCGTTCAGGAGATGTTACTGTAAAATTGTACAGCTCAAAATCAAATGACATGATCAAGGTCACAAAAAAAGTCAAAACAATAATTGTAAGAGCTCTGCTTATATTCTTGATTGATGTTCATCATTATTTTGTATTGTTCTTTGGCCACTTCTCCATCATTTGCTTTGTGATCGATGGTCCTATAACGAAAAGTTGTTATTATCAATAAACATCTGTTATTGAAAGATGAACAGGTGAAATAAAAATATCATACGCTTTTACCTGATAAATTTTGTTGATGATTTTACAAAAAAAATTATAGCGAATTTCCCACGAGGGTTTTCAATCTTTGAATGTCCTGTTTTACACTGTTTCCGTTTGAAAATGTGCCTTGATCATAGAAACAACACTGTAAAATTTTACAGCTGAAAATCAAACGACACGCTCAAGGTCACACAAAAGTAAAAATATAAAATGGCTAAAACTCTGCTTATATTCGTGATTGATCTTCCTTATTTATTTCTTCATTGCTCTATGGCCAATTCCCCATCAATTGCTGTGTGACTGATGGAACTCACCACAAGAGAACAAGCTGTTTTGGCACATGGGTCAGTTTGTGCATATTTTGGATTATTTGAGCCTGAATTAGATATGCTTCTGGTGTATCGTTCTTCATAGCATAGTACAGAGTGGCGCTAACCAAAATTCCCGCCAAAACTGATGCCAATCAGACAGGTTAATCTGCTTCAAATATTTTCCTGGAAAAACTTTTGTTATCTCTTCAGACCGAACTCATGAAAATGAAGACCTCATTGTGGATTTGTGTGTTTGCGGTTTTTTTTGGTGACGTTTCGTCCTTGAAACGGAGGGAGCTTCCAAGAAAGATCTTTTATAACATCGTTGTTGTTGTTGACGTTGTTTCTATTACATATCGCAGAATAATATATCATTTATTATGAGTGAAATGTTGTTGTTAGCCAATATTTTTGTGCTAGGTGTTAATTCGCAACAGCCTGTAGGTTCAGCAAGTGTCGGATTGAGCACGACTGCCAGGGTTAATAGTTGTAGAGCACTTTGATCATGTTACGCGGAGAAAAAAAAACAGATAACTACAATAATGACAATAATTTAAGTTTTCTAGGTCCGACCCCTACCTGAGATGAACAAAACCTCTGGGTAAAAAAGATATCTCTTTCCATGGTATGATGATTAGGCATATGCCTTTAACTTGAAAGTCTACAAACGGGTTTAGTGCATGAGCATACAATACAGATGATGGAATTTTAGAGAGTTGAATACGTGAGAATAATGCATCCAAAACTGGACTTCTTCCGTATATGTGTTAAATTGAGTACTGCTCCAGTGACACACATGCAAATTCCATTCCAAAATTCCATTTTCATGTCAATATTTCAGGAATACCTAAACAAACGAGGATTGATTTTTTAAACAAGTTTATTCAATTCATCATATCACTGAATATGTGACCAAAAAAAAATTGAACAAACATGGACTGATCGGAGCATATCGAAAAACGTGAACGATCGGCCTGGTGAATATTAACGTTTATGCTCAGATTCTTAGTGGGGATACTTAGCAGTATATATTAATACAAGTTATGCACAATATACCTGGATATTATCATGTATATATGGAATATTTACTAATATATATTCGCAACATGGTATAACATATATATATTCGCAACATGGTATAACATGTCCTGAGATATTTCTTAGACATTGATGTCCATAAATACCCCTCAAAATGTACCACTGGATAGTTCCATAATTGTTCCAGTAGAGCAAAAAAAAAAGTTTGCCTTAATATGGGAAGCTACTGGTTTTCTTGGCAAACTTTTCTGCATGCAATACCTCATTGGGGACTAAAACGGTGTACATTATATAAGTGCGACTGAACTTTTTTTGGTTAAATTATAATTTAATTTGGAGAAAAATACAGTCAGCTGATAACATATCAGAATTGGCCCATTTATTTCTATCATAACTTGATATTATTATTGTAATTATCCTCCATGCAGCAGGCATTTCCTGGATCAGGTTTCAGAGGAGGTCTCCCGGAGCAGCTAGAAGGCGTATTGAAGAAGCAGGTAATGCAAAGGAGGTACAGTTTCCTCCAGTTTCATCCAGTTTCCTCCTTAATCAGGTTTCAGAGGAGGCCTCCTGGAGCAGCTAGAAGGCGCATCGAAGAAGCAGGTAGCAGGTATTATTACTATCATTATTAATACTATTATTATTTTTATTATTTTTATTATATTATTATTATTATTATTATTATTACCCCGTGATTTATCCATTTAGTGTATGTACTTTACATAATAAAATCATTAATACACATTACTAACAATATGACCGAAAGTAGAAGGTTTTCACTAACAAGCCCAATTCTTAATCTATTCTAAATCAACCAGCAACGCGTTAAGGAGCAGCTGCCCCCTTGCCCTTTTGTTGCAACTATGCCCTTTCTTGAGATATATAATCTAATATTCACTGTGGTGAGACTGGATGCACTAACGATCGTTAGTGCATCCCGCAATGGCGAACCCACTCGCGGTTCGTTTGAATTTTCTTAATTTTCCCGATAATTACGATTGTGATCGATACACACCTACATCTGCTGATTCTTATGCGCACGAAACAACCGTTCGTTGCAAATATTTAGCGACTTATGTTGGTTTGAGCATGAACAACTCGTCTGAAAAAAAGCCGAAAGATTCCCTAACGATTGTTTTTGTAAAATCGAAGATTCACTAACGAACATGTGAAGATTCCCTAACGATCTTTTCTTTATTAATTCAAATCTACGTTATTTAAATGTTGAACGTGAAATAAGGTACCAATTGACATGTATTGATGTGTACAGATGATCTAGTACAGATTTCCTATTTTTAATGTGACATTCGCTAATTTATGTCGCATAAATCAACGAATTCACAATGGTGTATGATATGGACCTATTACAATATACACGTATTAGGCCTATATCGTTAGGGAATCTCACTTTTGTCGTTGGTGAATCTCATCGCTAATTCTTTTCCTCAACATATCTAAACAAAAAAGCGTGATCTGCTTGAAATAACTAAGCATGTCTTTGACCAAAACACTAAGCTACCTTCAGAGTATCCATTCATCACAAATGGACCTATCATTTGATAAAATACGGTTGAAAACCAAACTGACCGTGTTTACTGTCCGCCATTGCGGGATGCACTAACTTGTAATAAATGGTTTCGGCTCAGTATTATTTTACAATGAATACTGGGCTGATCGGTACTTGTAGTATCTGGGGACACTTTGACCAGTACCCGGTGAACTCGCTGATATCTTGAGGTCTAATTACCGAACCCATGATCCCATAATTTATTGACATGGCGTTGCATCCTTCGTCGTTGTTCGTCGTCGTCCACATTTGTATCTTCGAAGTTTGTATCAGTCAAAGGTTTTTTTTTCACTCTTCGACAAAAAAATGGCCAATGTTGTACTTTGATGGTCGTTTTGTCAAAAATATGGTCTATAATCGCTTTTTTCTAATTTCGCACAAGCATGATCCACCGAGTCATAGATGTAGAAAGATATAATTCTTTGAATCGCTCGAAAGACCCGAAATATAGTCTCAAAAGACCAACAAAATTCCGAAAATCAACTTCATGGCATTTTTACGTATGCATGACATTTTGAACAGTATCTTGTTTATAACAATGGAATGCCTCGCTCGGAATGCCCTGAATGCAGGCTCGAATGGCCCAAAGTGTGCAAATTGGAGACAAAACACTCATAAATACAGCTTGGGTAAGTATTGTGAGCATATAGTAAGTCATATATGGAACATCTATTGATAACCTTGAACTCGACCTAATATGTTTTTGATTTGTCAATGTTGAAGTTTTGAAACGTGTAAATAGGTCGCTGCAGACAAAATGTATGTGGATAGAGATTACAATGTGACCATATATAGGCGGTAGCATTAAAAGCGATCGTTTGTTGGCCTTGAATTCGACCTTCATTGAACTTAATTGCATCAGTGCATCAATTTTAGCAAACACAATTTTTGGGGGCATTTTATACAATTATACAGCGGAGGAGTCAAGTAGATAAGTAAGGTATGATAAGGTAAGATACTAGTGTTCTGATAATGAGTAATGTTTAATGAACAAGAACACGCGTCTGTGAACAAGTGCATTGGGGTACCATACACCGCTTTAAGTTTATTTCATGATATACGATTTACTAGTGTTCTTATGCAAACTATGTGCTTCTGATGAAAGCTGCCACCGCCCTTTAAATTTGCTTCCGGCGCCCCTGTCAACCAGAAGTTCATTAATGTCCATATAATCCATGTCCCTTTCATCCATGTCCCCGTGTGAGAAAATTTGTCAACATTGACTGTTCTTTGATTGTGAATGCACGTGACGTCAAAAAACAAGCTCGAGAACCCGTCTATAAGTTATTGGTGCATCTGGTGTGACAGTCTTGGTCATATTTATAGCTTTTGAGAAGATGTTACATAACAAATACCACAAAACAAGAACAACTCGTGACATGTGAGAACATTTACTTGTCTTGAAATGGCACGATCGACGTGAGGCAGACTTTGAGAAAGTCGCTCGATATTTGCGTAATGTTGTGTCACCTTTGAACATCACAGTTGGGCAATGGGTTTACCAACGATCCCCGCTACCAACGATCCCCCGCAAAGAAATCATCTTACGACGACTATTATTTAATCAGCAAGCTTGTTATGTGTAATGTTTTGAAATTTCACATACTTGCAGAAATAATTATGTACACTCATGAACTTCCAAAACGGATAATATTATGTCCCATAGTCTGTACTTGCATGTTTTCTTTGCTACACACATATCGTGTAGCAAACTTGTATCGTTCCCACCTGCATGTGACTGAAATACTTGTTGTCCCCGATGTGGAGCTGGCCATTACCATCACTACTTCCACCAAACAAAGGAAACGGTATGACATCAACATTGTATTATCCAATTTGTACATGTTGCGTGTCAGGACTAGAAAGACATGATGTCGATTTCCTGAAGCATGCGCTAAGACGGACAACAACGTCCACGAGACATCGGTGACGTAATGCTTAAGAGACAGGCTCATACTGGGACATGCTGTTCACGTTCAACATAAACACATAATGCTTAACACATAAAGCTCTAAGGCGTCGGTCTAAACTTCCATCTGGTTGGGTACAAAAATTTATCATGCTAGTCATTCTAAGGTGCTTATATAGTATAACACTATATATCACAAAGGTTTGTATTCTATCACATGTCGCCATCACGATGGGCAATGATTTATACCATCCAATCCAAAGACCTTTGACCGGGTGTGCTGGAATCTTGTTACCTCGTCACCGAGCAGACTACAGTGCCAGAGATTTCATCTTTCACCGAAAGAGATTTCATTGTGACTGCTCGGTTTGTATCCACTGAAAGCTGGACAGGTGATCGAGCCTGGTGTTTATATACGCTTAATTGATTTAGGTCCAAAAAGTAGAAATTCCAATCAGCTCCACGGTGTTGCATATATCAATCAGCTTTCTAAAATGTCTTCCCTGTGAACGAACTTGTTTCGCGCACGTGCTTTCTTGTTTTGCACGGATCGACCACGCAGTCATGCTTCAGCCATGGATTTTTCAGAGGCACTAAAGATTGCCACGGACACCGCTACTGGAGTTATTTTATCACAATCTCTTTAAAAAATGTATAGTTTTCGACAATATGTCCTGTCTGTAACAAAATGTCACAAACATTCAAACTTGCTTCGATTCATAGAGGCATCCATGTTGGAACTATTTTCGGTATCCCAGAATGCAAAGGACGAATTGTGTGAAAAACGGGTGCTGGAGCGCCACCTTTCGTGAAAATGAACTTGTTTTGGACTGATGTAAAGTGATCGAGACGTCAAGTTGAATATGACCGAAAAATAATAGGAAAATAGACATTTTGATGTCGAAAAAATAGGTATTTTTATGGCCTCCCGGCTTCCCTACAGCGATGCTGATCCGCCACAAATACGGATATCGTCATAATTTTTTATAACACCGTGACAATCGAGCTAAGTTACGATCCCAATCAGGAGAGATGTCATGTCAATCGGGAAAAAGTCTACGCGAACTGCATAAAATTCCCAAATTTTAATTGTAAATTTGCCGTTTATTGTTATTACTCACCTCTAAACTACTACATGCTCCTTTTCGATCCTTTGGATCGTTCTGGATAGAAATTCGCGTACTGAAAGCAAGGCACGATCGTCTGCCTGCATGACTCGAGCGCTCCTTTTGCCGCCAAAACCGCCGCGCATATGCGCGCGCAGCTGCGCAGAAGCTTCACTTTTCTGTCCAAAAAACGACAAAAGGAAGCCCCTAGCACATAACTGGCGGGGATGGATGGGAGGGCCTTTACTGTAGTAGTTTAGAGGTGAGTAATAACAATAAACGGCAAATTTACAATTAAAATTTGGGAAGTTTATTTTATACATCACCAATCTAAACTACTACATGCTCCTTAGAATCAAAGGATAGGCGGTGGAGCAGTAGTGCTAGAGAGTCATGAAAACAGACGATAGTCTTGATTTCAAGCGAATCGCTAAAATGCTACATTTTCGATATATCTTTAGTAATATAATAAAGATACTCACCTAGCGGTGCGATCGCTTGCCTCCGACATGCACGAATTTCTTCTTCACCCATCGGTGGAAAACGGAACTCTACTTGAGACCGTAACATAAAGAACTCAAAGACAAACACAAAGTGTTGCTTATATACACGTGCACGTTAAAACCAAGACTTTTCTGTCCAGCTGGTTCAAACAACAGCTTGCGCTACGACCAGCGGACCCAGTCTAAATCTGGACGACTGGTCCTGAAGTTCGGCAGCATTGGACAGATAGAACCCGATGAATGTCGTAGAATTAGTCCACATTCCAGCCCTCACGATATATTTCAACGGAATATTCGACCTGGCCGCCAAAGACATCGAGATGTGTCGGATTTGGTGGGACGATATTTTGTAAGTGACTCGATCGTCAGCACCTGACTCCGCATAGACAGTCCTCACTACAACCTTCACCCATCGGGATAGTGTAGCTGTGGAGATATCCGTAGCCCTATTAGGCTGATAGGAAATAAATAACCGCTTGCGATCTTTCCTGATCGATCTGGTACGATCGATGTAGATTTTCAGCGCTCTTACCGGGCACAATAGAGCGTCCGGCTCATTCCGTCCTACGTAACCGCCCAGTGACGGAATTACGATAGGGGAGAACGCTTTCCCGCCCTCAACTGCAGCACGTGTTTTAGGCATAAAATCACGTACTGGGTATAAGGAAACGGACCCATCCGCGCCAAATGCGACTCGCGATACGTCGATCGCCGCGACATCCGAGCGTCTTCGACCACTTGCTAGCATAACTAGCAAGAAAGTCTTAAGAGTTAACCTCTGCAAGGAAACTTCCTTGAGAGGCTCCCAAGGTGCCTTAGTAAGACAATATAGCACAAAAGCCATGTCCCAATCCGGTAGAGTAGGAACTCCCCGTGGCCTTTGCGTCCTAAAGGACGCCAAGAGATCAGTAAGGATACGATTATTAGTGAAATCGATCCCCCTAGCACGAAATACAGGGCCCAGCATGGACCTGTATCCCTCGATCGTAGTAGGCTTCAAATTAAGCCTATCAAAGAGATAGCAGAGAAAGTCTAGCACTGCATTCAGAGGGGCAGAGAGCGGATCAATGCGCCTTCCGTTACACCAACGTACGAATACTCTCCATTTAGCCTCATACGTTTTAGAAGAGGATCTCCTATTCTTTCTCGCGAGATGTACGGACACCTGCTGAGAAAATCCTGCCTCCTGGAAGGATCGCTCGATAGCCTCCACACGTGTAATTTGAGCACGTGGACGGAATCGTGAAATATATCCCGCCCCGGTTGCTTCAGCAACCTGTCCTCGATCGGGAGAACCCGTGGTACATCGATCAGGAGGGACAGTAGCAGGGGGAACCACGCCTGCATCGGCCAGCATGGCGCCACCAACAGAATCTCGCACTGAGACCTGGCTACTTTGTGCAGACATCGCGTCCACAGCCAGTGCCTCGCTCTCTGGCAGAGGTGAGAAGTAGACCAGGAGCTTGTGATTCCGAGAGGTTGCGAACAGGTCTATGTTCGGTGTCCCGAACGCCTGACAAACGCACCGAAACACCCCCGGATGCAGACTCCACTCCGTGCCTATGATCTTGTCCGGTCTCGACAGAGCGTCCGCTAGGACATTCCTGTGACCCGGCAGGTGCCTCACCCTGATAAACAGACGGTACTTGAAGGCAAACCTGATCAGACACTCGGCCTCCAAACAAAGCTGACTCGACCGAGTTCCACCTTGTTTGTTTATGTGCGCCACTACTGTGCTGTTGTCTGTGAAGACCAGCCACTTCGTCCCTGGGGGACTCTGAGGCCCCCAGATCTCGAACGCACGTCTCACCGCTCGCAGCTCTAGGACATTGATGTGCAACGCCCTCTCGCTCGTGTTCCACACAGCAGAGAGTTCGTGCTCGTCCATATGAGCTCCCCAAGCCAATTCTGACGCATCGGTGAAGAAGGTCCGATCGGGCAGATACTCCGCCAGTGGCATCCCTCGGAAAAGATTCCGATGGTCCCGCCACCAATGCATTGCTTCCCGAGCACGATCGTCCACCGATACGACTTGGTCTAGTCGATCGGTGAGGATCCGCCATTGCAACGCTAGACACCATTGAATGGGTCTGAGGAAGCACCTGCCGAACGGCACCTGTTTCTCCATCGACGCCAACAGACCGATGATGGACAGAAACTGTCGAGCTGTGATCGACGACTGCGTCAGCGCGACCTCCATCGCCGCAATCGCCTTGAGAACTCTCTTCCGCGGAGGAAGAGCTACTCCTCGCTCTAGATCGTAATCTACCCCGACATACTCGAACCTCTGTGTCGGGGACAGATGAGACTTCGCCCAATTGGGGATCCAGCCAAGGCTGGTCGCCAACCTGAGGACGAACCCGGATTGCTCTATAGCCTGAGACGGGGAGTCGGCTATGATTAACCAATCGTCGATATAATGGTGGAATTGAATTCCAACCGATCGAAACCTGGCTGCCATCGTCCTTACGATACGGGTGAACACGTAAGGGGCGGTGGCTACTCCAAAAGGAAGTACCCTGAACTGATACACCGAACCCTCGAAGGCGAACTTGAGGTATCGCCGATCGGCTGGGTGTATTGGCACATGTAAGTACGCGTCCTTGACGTCGATACTGACTGCCCACTTCCCCTTGGACAGAGCTTTCTGGACGGAAAGCGCCGACTCCATCTTGAACCTGGGTATGATCAGGAAATTGTTGAGGTTTGACAGATCGAAAACGGGACGCCACCCGCCTGTCTTTTTCGGCACTAGGAAGATGAGAGAATAGAATCCTCTCTCGTCCTTGACCACCTCGATCGCACGTTTCTCTAGCAACTGCTGCACCTCGTGCTGCAGAAGCTGAAACTTTTCCCGATCGCCGGGCACAGGGAAGAACCACGCTTTGGGTCTGATCGGTGGTTTTCCAGCCTCCCATCTGAAGGTGAGACCGAACTTCACCCATGCCACGACTGAATTGTCTGACGACGCCAGATCGCTCCAGTTCTGGACGAACTGAGCCAGGCGTCCGCCGACTGGACCAGGTTGTGGAAGATCGAATTCCGATAGAACTGAACCTTCCACAGAGCCTACGCTTTCCCGCAACGAGTCACTTCTTACCAGAAGATTTCCCTTTGCCCTTGAAGCGTCCACCCCCTTTGCCTCCACGCTTGCCATCCCCCTGGGGAGGGGGAGGCTGCGCCCCCCGAAAGGGCGGCTGCGTAGCAGCGGGTGCATGTGGTGCCTGAGGTTGGGCAGGCTTCTGACCCTTGGTCTTCTTGCCTGTCCCAGACCCCGCCGACTTCCCAAGCAAAGCCTTGGCCATAGCCTCATCCCGGAGATGTTCCCGCATGACGGAAATATCCGATCGAGAGAGGTTGGCGTAGGTATAGCCTGAGAAAAGCGGCCTCCCACGTAGCTCAGCGACGTCCGTAGCGGACACGTCAAGCAGACGGAGATCGGCATCACGCATGGTGAGATCCAATTGTGCGCCCAGGTGCGCACTGTCACGCTCAGCAGCATGGACCACTCCGGCCAAGACGCCGAGTGCTGCATGAATGTGGCGCGACTCCCCTCCTCCAGATCCGCCTCGTCCACAAACTCCTGAACCAGAGTGGTCAGGTGATCCGTCAACGAGAGCTGCCCCATCAACTGATGAGACAGCGTCTGCCAGTGAGAAAGGCGAGCCTTTTTCACATAAGCTGACCAGACCGTACCCTGCTTCCGGGAAAGCAGGTGAAGGTTAGGGTCTTCGACCGGGACGGAAGTCTGATGTCCACCCTCGGACTCTACAGTCCGATAGGTGTCGATCGACTCAGGTCGAACACGGCTAGTCGGGAATGTCGACTCCGTACGAGCCACATCCTTCTTAGCCGTAACTCCCTTGTTGATCTTGTCGAAGGACTTGACCAACGCGGGAGCCACAGAGAGCCGGATCGGCCGACGAACTGGCGCCGACGCGAACCTACCGGTTCCCCGTGAGGGCCCTGGAGCATCGATCGGCAAGTCCATTCGCCTTGCGACCAACTCCAAAGCCCACCGGAAGTTAGAACCCCCGGCCTGATCGGAAGTCTCATCCTCCGAGGAGGACGACTCCTGATCAGCTTCCACTCGACCCCCCCGATCGTTGGACCTCACAGGTCCGATCGAAGACCTCGATGACCCCAAGGGTACATCAAAGGACGGGCGAGGGAATGCCTGCTCAGCGATCGCGCCCGTCCGGCGACTTACATCCGCGTACACAGGACTTGAGTGGTCCTGAGGAACGACCCCAGCACCACCCGCCCGATCGTGCCCTGATCGAGGACCAGGAGCACGACCGCCAAGTGTAGACTCCCGATCGCACGAACGATCGAGAGCCTCACCCCCAAACAAAGGGAACTCTCCCCCCTCGAACCTCGAGACCGAGGACCCGAATGAGCCATCCAAGATGCTCCGCCGATCGAAGCCCGAGGCCTGATCGTCGCCCACCGAGAGGTCGGACGAAGCCTGAGCCACATCGAAAATCGATGTGGTCTCAGCACCACGGCGCTTAGAGGAAGCACGCTTCCTCTTCTTGGAAGGCCCAGGAGAAGAGACGACGGACCCCTCCACCTCGATCGGCCCCGACTGAGGGACGACGAAGGTGGAGTGCGGTTCCTTGGCTGCTTTCGCCTTGGCAAGAACTGAAACCTTCTTCTTAGAAGATTTCGACTTCTTGCCAGCAGGGGGAGCAAGCTCTCCCTGCGACGAAGGGGCAGCCGAAGAACCGGCCGGGACTCCCTGTCCAAGCAGGGAAGAGAGACCCGGCAGGAGGGGACCCTGAAGGGAAGACAACGACTGTGCAAAGAAAGATTGCACAGCCGCGTTGACCATGTCCTGTGTTAGCCCCAGGGGCTGGCTAACACCGGACGCAATCTGTGCCGTCACAGGCGGAGTCTCCACCTCCATGGGCGACTGGCGGACTTGCGGAGCCGAAGCTTCCGCAAGCCTCAAAGCATCCTGACGAGCCAACGAGGCTTCAGAATACTTTGCAGTCGCCTGCACGAAGGAAGAGGGACGCCAGAAACCACACAGATCACACCTCAAATCCTCCATAGATACCGGGCCATGGTCCAAACAATCGAAACACAAACTGTGTTTCTCCCCTCCTCGGAGGGTATTGACCAGACACTTCGGGCATGGACGTTCGTCCATGGCACCGGTACCAAGGGAGGATTGTGAAGCCATGATCACGAAAGGGAACTAACCACACACAGTAACAGGGCGGGCAAAATAAGCAAACCTGAGACTGCGCTGAAAAAGAACCCTAAGAGGACTACGAATATATAAACTACAGTATACGTTTACAAAATATATACAGTAGAAAATTAACGTAGAACTATTGATAGATGTAAACAACAAGTACACTATCAAGTACGACGGATGGACGATAATAGGATGAACTGGCTATACAAATCGCTGACGATCTAGCAAGTAACAAACTATCGACCAATACTTATCCAAATAGACACAAAACGATGTCTATGAACGTGGCAGGTGAAATTCCGTAAGAATATATCGCAAAAGTCTAGTTTGCAGACTAAATTCTACGAATTCACCGGGAACCAAAATCCAAAGCTGCCAAGCAAAAATGGCGGTGGACAGAAAAGTGAAGCTTCTGCGCAGCTGCGCGCGCATATGCGCGGCGGTTTTGGCGGCAAAAGGAGCGCTCGAGTCATGCAGGCAGACGATCGTGCCTTGCTTTCAGTACGCGAATTTCTATCCAGAACGATCCAAAGGATCGAAAAGGAGCATGTAGTAGTTTAGATTGGTGATGTATAAAATAAACTAAAGCGTGAATAGGGACAATACTGCGCAAACAGTGGAATATTAACATTGGATGGGGGAAAATACAATGCAAACGTTTATGAGTCCTATATTTTGTTAAATGAACTGATTTCGTGAATGAGTGAAACACATAATTTATAATCACGTGTCATGTTCCTATATCATTGCACAAGTCACATGGCACAAAATAAATACATCACATAGTACATGCTACAATGTAAATTCCAATTAGTCAACAAAGTTGAGTCGAATCATTCCAGCACATTGTACACTGCGATGGTTTCATCAATGAAGCAATGTCCTGGTAACGAACCGTGGCCTTGAGCTGTCAAGCGAACTACCAGATTGATATCATTAGTTTCATTAGATTATGATACCCAGAGGTAAAACCGACACCTGATGAAAGTCTTGTGTTATCATGGAGAAACCAGACCACAAGCTGTTGTAAGAACAACACAAGGGTTGATGGTCAACGCCACATCACACATGAGTGTCCGTGAGAACTGAATACAAAAGTTTGCAAATGTTGATGTATTATCCAGAGAATATTGGACAACGTCGATATCTTGATATTACATCATAACATCGATAAGGATTTGTGTGTGTGTTTTTTTACATATTATAGTCACAGTATGTCACAGCAAGAACAGTAATATAACAACATAATGAAGTTGACATCCAGCCCATACAGACTTATGGGCAGACTAAAGTGCCTTCAAAATATAACTATTATAAAGCAGTATATGAAATAAGCTGGGTAATAGCATCACTGACACCTCACATTGTTGAGGACCTATGGTCGGTTCTCTATTGCTTCTTCTACAGAAATTGTGTGGACTATTATTTGCGTGGACTGACTGCCACAACTGTAAATATTTAATGTATATATTAACCTGTTATAGCTAGTAAGCCTACAACAAGATTGTGATGATGATTATAAAACTTTCGAAATAGAAATAAAACCCAATCAAACATGTACGCCCGAGACATACTGGCATTATCAGGTGCAGACTCCGTGATAAATCACGATTTGTACCTTTGTGACAACATTTTTAGGATCAACTGACTGCGTGTACCACTATAAACACATTACGTCATCGGGACGGTTTAATTGTGGTAGATCTATTTACGTTGCTGAATATCATATGCCTCGATCTTTTTATTGTCACACAGTAAAAAATAACTTTCTTAAAATAGAAAAAGAACTCTAGACCCAAGAAATATTTTCTAGGGACTCTGGCAAGAAATATTATCTTGAAAAGTCACCAAGAAAAATTTTCTACAATGAGAAAATCAGTCAAAATGAAAACTATATTCTAGGTAGCCAGGGAAGGATTTCTTTATAGTTAAACCATTTAAGAAAATTTTTCTCAAATTGGATTGATATATCTAGAAAAAATATCTTGTTAGTACAAGAAAATATTTCTAAAATTTGGGCTTTGTGTTTTCTTAAATTTTCTTATGAATGTCTTGGAAGTTTCTTGCAAGTTTCCTGTGATTAAGCTAGATACTGAAACTGAGATTTCGATAAACTTATATAATATGCAAATTGCACGGTGGTAATATCGTTTTCATGGCTATTCTTTCAATTGACCTCCAAAGAACTAGTGCCCCCGTGATCTGAATAAATTTGCACACCCCACATTCAGCATATATGCCATATTTTGATAGCTACAGCGGCCATATTGTCTTCCTCCATTCGGAGTAGTCATGTGACTGGTCATGTGATCACTAGTATTTTCTTGAAACTAGAAAATATCATTACATCCGATATTGTTCTGTTATTGTAGATGTTATTTCTGATTTATATCTAATTTATTCATGACTTTCATTTATTTGTCTGCTCTTAAACATGGAGCATCTTGCCCTAAGAGGGGACATCCCGTATTGGTCCTAAAAGTGGCACAAGCCCTAATAGTCCTCCACAAATTTTTGCTTTTTTGTAACCTTGTATTTCGTTTTATATCTTTCTACTAAAGTCTTAGAGTGTTCCAATCCACATATTTATGTTATTTGAATCATAATCAAGGGAACTGAAGGCTACAGTACATTATTCAGTGATTTTCTTAATTCAGTGAATTCTTAAATTTAAATTTTTGCTTTTTTGTAACCTTGTATTTCGTTGTATATCTTTCTATTAAACACTTAGAGTGTTCCAATCCACACATTTATGTTGTTTGAATCATAATCAAGGGGATTGAAGGCTACAGTACATTATTCAGTGATTTTCTTAAATTTGACCTCAAATTCTCATCTCATTTTTGCGGGCGCTACTGCAGGGAGTCTTATTTTGGCACGCGGTGCTACTATTAGGACCAATAGAGTATGTATGCATGCATCTAACATTTTGGTAGTAATACATTTCTAATATTTTCTCAATGAATACGAAATCAAACCATGACACAAAAAGTCCAGAATGTCTGTGGTAAAGGATTCAAAATTTCCGACCAATCACAAGTGCTCGCATTCGAGTCATCTAATGGTCCGATTTTCACACAACATATGCAAACTATGAAGTATTTTCATAAGTACAGTTATCATATTGGACGTTTGTGTTTATTTTATCAATCTGAAACGAAAATAGTACACATTTCGTGAGGCGGGTTTATACAGTCGTTTGACGTACATAATGCTGAAACTATGTGCGTCTGGCATATGCAATCTTTAGAAGAAACTGGTCAACAAGCTATCCTTCGTGGAATCCTATTTCCGTAATGCAGAATAGTCAACACGATAAACGTTTGCAAGTTATATATCGTAAAATTCGAAGGAGCTAGTAGTTATTCACGTTAAAAATGTTCTATATTCCACCTGGCGTGAGACAGCGCATGAAAGGGGGTAACTCTGTCATTGATCGAAGTTCAATAGGTTGTCTACCACAGATTCATCCGCGCAATCATTACATAGATCTTTATCAGACATAAAATTTACCTACCTTAACATACATACGCTATTCAAGATATTACAGCTAATGAATCAAGTGAACATGCAATGGAATGAAATATTCACTAATAAATATTATATTCTCTTTATTTTTTTGCGAATCTGCTAGACAAAATAAGCAAATTTACGGCAACAGTGTACATAATTTTCCTGCCTTGTTTTCACTTCATTATTCACGAAAATGCCCGAAGTACATGAAAATCAGAAGAACAAATAGGCTAGTATCAGGATAAAATGGTGAATCTGCTGTGCAACGATGATTTGTAGCCCACTTTCCACACGTGAATGAATGAGAAGGCTTATTCGAGGTTACGGAGCATTGTGTTGAATGTTTCAAATTAAGTATCATTAAAATTTTGTACGCAATAAACGCATTTGATTTTGCAAGTTTTCATGCCAAAACATCTACCACGCAATCATGAATTATGTAATATATGTCAACGTGGTACTAGTATAATGCACGGCTTCTTTACGATGGTAGAGGTTCAAAAGGTGGTCATAAGCCACGGAGTTTCACGAACGTGGTTTTAGGTTGCCATGACAGTCTTCAGCGAGCAGTTTTCAGTGGCTAATTTGAATTGACGGAATGACCCGACGATTGCCGAATATTCATTGTCTCCGAGAGGCCTCTGTGAAAAGGTCCATTCACTCAGTAATTCAAAGACAAAAATTCCCCCGAGACCATAAGTTATGTATGCCTTGTTTAGTACATAGTACATCAGTACAATAATAAATACTCCTCACCATACCTGTCTCATCGTGGGCAATTACATGATTTATGGACTTAACCAATGAAATACATGTAAATGAAAATCTTGCTTACTTAAACAGTAATATTAATTGGTACTGTACGATGTCATATAAAAAATTAGCTCTGTATTCCCACACACATTCAGTGTGATTTATTGTCAAATTACAACCAGATTGAATAATCACAGTTTGGACCTAAATTCGATATTTCATATTGTTGAATAAGTCAACAAGCCATGTGTGTTGAAATGGCTGATTTCATCACAAACTGTATAAACTAAAATTCTTGGAATTGACCAAATTTATTCATTCTGCATTATGTTATTTTGTCCATAGGATGGCATTTCACACAGGAATTCATGTAATTTGTGAAACTCAGACAACTTTGTTGGACATTTGAGATGGGTCAGTTTGTCTCACTCTATTCATCTCAGCACAGTGTTCTATGGTAGCACAGCAAACTTCTCAAAGTGGAGGTCAATTATTGAAAAATCCCTAATTATGACACGTATACCTTCGTGATATATTATTGTGATTAATATATGACGATACGACAATGCAGGAACAGAGGCGCCAAGAACATTGACCATGAATACAGTCTCATTTCCTGGAGCAAAGGAGATTTATTTTCTTTGTGAAGAAAAATGGAGAAATTATCCACGAATATTTCTTCTTGCCAGAAATACTTTCTACATAACAGATAATAAGAAATTTATTCTGGACAATTGTATGATCTGTTGCATATTAAGAAAATTTTTGACCTGTTTTCTTGAGAAAGAAAATTTTTGCAACTCCTAGAAATAAAATCTTGTTTTTTCTTGAATTTTCTTGAATAAGAAAATTATTTTTTTCTGTGCATATGTATTATAGTGGACTTCTTTATGTCCTGATTCAATGGTGGGTGACGTAATTAGTGACCGGGATGTCCTGTCATTGAAGAAGATAATAAAAATTACATTGTCGTATAGTAATGGAAATAAAATCCAGGTTTTCTGTCTCAAGTTGTACGATTCCAGTTTGACCTGCAACAGTCAGAAAATGTCCTGCGGAGTCACGCTTGCCAGCCTTGCATCACTCCCGACAAGCAAGATGAAAACTGAATCATTGACTGCCACTGGCCTCGGCTGTTGCGATGATATACCATTTTAGTTATTACATCTTCTGTCTGATGAGGCAACGACATTGACGCCTGTGTGGCTTGAGATATAAATGTTTGGTCGGGCTTTGTTTCTATACAAGGTTAGGTATTTTATTGGTCATCGAGAAAATCTGGTTATCATCGGTATTAGGTTGATACATACGTTCCCTACAAAACTCTGGTCTGTTAAATTGTTGTTTTCATTGGTATCACAACAACCATCTTGATGATATTGTACGCGTCGATGTGTAATAATGCCTGATTCCTCGCTGAACTGTTTCACATTATGTATGTTATGTTATTATGTATTTTAATAATATGGTATTGTTGGTATGCAGAATGTCGTTCAATATAAATATTGCTGTGGATAATGAAGGAAAATCGGGGAAAACGAAGCTGAAGGAATGAAATAACCATGCAAGACAATATATCTGCAACAATATGTGATTCTTTACTAAGATACTTTGTCTTTGAAGAAATTGATACAAGTATGTATAGAAATAGAATATAGTTTTTCAGAAAATTTTCTGCCACACAGCCTGTACGTTTCCACTTCACAGTATAACCCTTCAAACTGATAAAGTATAAAAACAGTCGAAAGGTCTAGCGCAGTCAGTGTTCATTTCCACCGATAAAGCAGACGAAAGCTGAATCGTCTGTTAGTCTCGTGCGGTTCCAGTGTAATATTGTAATAGTTATTTCCTCTTCTGTCTGATGAGGCAATAACATTTCAGAGGGAACTTTGGTCTGCCAAATGGTTGATCTTATTGGTATCACGACCACCATATCATAACAATGTTTGACACAGTTCTGACACAATTTATGCCTGCTCCCTGACTGAAACATTTTGCAAAAGTTTCATAATATGTATATGGAGAACGTCATTCATGGATAAATAATACCAATATTGCTGTGGATAATAAAGGAAAATAAGAGAAAACGAAAGTGAAAGAATGAAATATCCATATACCGAAACATACCGGCAACAATATAATAACGGAGGGTACATGTATGTAGTAAACATACGTTTGTATCTATATGTGAATTATAACGTCCCTAGACTATCACAAGGCACATGTGTTGTCTCAAATATCAAAGCAATTGGACATAGTTTCACAAGCAACGAGGACTGATAATGTTTTGTTCTTAAAAAAAACCGAATTTTTATTTTCGTAGATCGTTTTATTTTCAGATCGTTCCTGATCTACTCATATCTCCAATCTGTGCCACAATCTGAGAAGCTGATCAGATCATGTCGCCTTTCCTTGTCACATGCTAAATATTTTCAATATAAAATGACTCGGCAATATGTCAGTGAAGACATGTTGGTCTACGATTCGAGGAATTTTTTGCTGGAATCTAGTGCGGAATGTAAATGGCTATTTTCCTAGATGTGATTGCATTTTTCCCGAACTATTCACATTGATACTCCTTTTTCATTCTGATCATTGTTGGTTGTGACACAACCTGCCATATCAGATGTTAACATTCGTTTTTTTGGGGGCCCAAATGTGAGAATGTCAGTCTGGAAAGTTAATAATTCATCTGACGTGCTCTGTTCCAGATCAGCCGCCTGTTATGTAACTGGAGATAACACGGAGAACATTGACACATATATTGGCTTTATTTCTGTATAATCACCAGTAACGTTATTGTAGGCATGACATTTTCCTGCATCATCCCATCGCAATCACATGCGATTTGCACGGTTATGGTCCATCTAGGTTATATAGTTTTATGCATTGTTGGTCAGATGTGGAAGTTACTATTAGAATGCCACTGTTTAGATACACTGAAACTGACAATATACGACCGCCATAAGATCAGTTGTTCACGGGAATAGTTACAAAACCTGGTGACATTTAGCTTGCAACATCTGCAACAATAATACCAAAACTAATCTTGACAATGTCCTAGAGTGGTTACTGTGTGATACTGTTCAAGTTGTTGCATGTATTTCGAAATGCATTATAACATACCTGGAAAACTGGAGTTTGTCTGATATGGAGTTGTCTACTATGGAGTTCTGTAATCTTCATACTCTCTTGAAACATTCTCACGACAATTCAATTTTGGATAAGAACATTGACAAAATATGAAATAACTGACCAAATCCATATGCGGAACCCACACAGGTTTTTTTGAGTGGGAACTGTGATCTTCTGATGTGAATGGTATTGGAGTTAGGAGTGAAAGTTATTACAAGGATTTGAGACCATTTAGAAGACAAATCTTTGTCATGAAAGTCTGTATGACAGGTTGAAATGTTTCAGGTCTGGGAGTAGTTAGTATGTTACCTGATAAGACTTTGTTTTTGTGGGAAGGCCCTTCGTAATATACAATCTGACATGAAACTTGTGTCGGTCACTCACAAATTGGGATTGATGTTTTTTTTTGGTTTTTTCTTTCAATCCGAAAGTATAAAATACAATCATATCATCACAGGGCCCTGTCAAGTATGTTTATTGTCTACTTGGCAATGCTTCCATTATCCACTATATCATGACAATGTTCATAATTTGTCGGAATGGTTATGTACAAAAGTGATTCAATCTGGTCGCCGTTTTCATAATATCTAATGATAAACGCCACCTCCTATAAATTAGATCGTCGTTAGATCATCGTCTTGATGATATTTTGAGCAGAGCTTTATTTTGCGCAGATGTAAATTACACAGCAACCATGATCATATAGCAAATGTCTTGAAATGTTGTCAGCCTGACCATTCTCTGAGGCCACATACTCGAATCACCCAGATAACATTTGACTAATGCATCTGGTGGAGAGAACTGAGTCACAAATGTTTTGTGCGTCTTATTCTCTCTAATAATGGAAATTCATATAAAATATCATGGTAACCATATTATATGCCATGTTCTCATACCATCGCACATGAAAAACAACGTCATATGAATTACATAGTACAGGACAATA
Organism: Terebella lapidaria; assembly: GCA_949152475.1. Classification (NCBI taxonomy): domain Eukaryota; kingdom Metazoa; phylum Annelida; class Polychaeta; order Terebellida; family Terebellidae; genus Terebella; species Terebella lapidaria. The sequence goes on from OX424560.1 coordinate 34,097,581, forward strand.
GGAAAATAGACATTTTGATGTCGAAAAGATAGGTATTTTTATGGCCTCCCGGCTTCCCTACAGCGATGCTGATACGCCACAAATACGGATATCGTCATATTTTTTTATAACACCGTGACAATCGAGCTAAGTTACGATCCCAATCAGGAGAGATGTCATGTCAATCGGGAAAAAGTCTACTCGAGCTGCATAAAATAAAGCGTGAATAGGGACAATACTGCGCAAACAGTGGAATATTAACATTGGATGGGGGGAAAATACCATACAAACGTTTTTGAGTCCTATATTTTGTTAAATGAGCTGGTTTCGTGAATGAGTGAAACACATAATTTATAATCACGTGTCATGTTCCTATATCATTGCAGAAGTCACATGGCACAAAATTTATACATCACATAGTACATGCTACAATGTAAATTCCAATTAGTCAACAAAGTTGAGTCGAATCATTCCAGCACATTGTACACCGCGATGGTTTCATCAATGAAGCAATGTCCTGGTAACGAACCGTGGCCTTGAGCTGTCAAGCGAACTACCAGATTGATGTCATTAGTTTCATTAGATTATGATACCCAGAGGTAAAACCGACACCTGATGAAAGTCTTGTGTTATCATGGAGAAACCAGACCACAAGCTGTTGTAAGAACAACACAAGGGTTGATGGTCAACGCCACATCACACATGAGTGTCCGTGAGAACTGAATACAAAAGTTTGCAAATGTTGATGTATTATCCAGAGAATATTGGACAACGTCAATATGTTGATATTACATCATAACATCGATAAGGATTTGTGTGTGTGTGTTTTTTCTTACATATTATAGTCACAGTATGTCACAGCAAGAACAGTAATATAACAACATAATGAAGTTGACATCCAGCCCATACAGACTTATACAGTGCCTTCAAAATATAACTAATATAAAGTAGTATATGAAATAAGCTGGATAATAGCATCACTGACACCTCACATTTTTGAGGACCTATGGTCGGTTCACTATTGCTTCTTCTACAGAAATTGTGTTGACTATTATTTGCGTGGACTGACTGCCCCGGCTGTAAATATTTAATGTATGTATTAACCTGTTATAGCTAGTAGGCCTACAACAAGATTTTGATGATGATTATAAAACTTTCGAAATAGAAATAAAACCCAATCAAATATGTACGCCCGAGACATACTGGCATTATCAGGTGCAGACTCCGTGATAAATCACGATTTGTACTTTTGTGACAATATTCTTAGGATCAACTGACTGCGTGTACCACTATTAACACAGTACGTCATCGGGACGGTTTAATTGTGGTAGATCTATTTACGTTGCTGAATATCATATGCCTCGATCTTTTTATTGTCATATGTATTATAGTGGACTTCTTTACAGTAGCGGATTTAGAGCGGGGGTTACTGGGGTCAGGACCCTCCCTTTTCGGAAAAAAAAAATACATATATATCAGAGTTTCCATAGGCGGATTCACGCCTCCTGCCTGAAAAAATTATGTCGAACTATCATGTTTGAGAACAGGTTGATCATAGTGAGTTTGTTTGAAATGTATATTCAGGAGACACCAGTAAGCTACCACAGAACATAAAAAGGGTTCTGGCTTCTGGAGCCCTTCAGCGGGCCCCAGACCCCCGGCCCAAATGTGCAGCTTTCCTTCTACATTTTCACGAGCTTTTCAGAACATGGTCATCGATGAATTCTCAAGTCCAATTTATTCCCAGGAAAGGCCACAAAATTAATTCAGAACATAAAAAAAGGTTCTGACTTGGCCCTTCAGCAGGCCCCAGACCCTCAGCTGAAACTAGCTCGATTCGTTTCTATTTTTGACATTAAATATGAAAGTATGGCGATCATTGGGTGGAATTCATAATACCCAGGAGATGCCATCAACGTACCATAGAAAATGAAAAAGACTCTTGCTTCTAGGTTTCTTGAACAGCCCCAGACCCCCGCCTCGCTTCACTCCATAATTTTGTTATATACCAGGGGCATGAAGTGGGATTTATACCCAGGAGATGCCAGGAAGCTACCACAGGACATAAAAAAGGATTTGGTTTCTGGGGCCCTTGAGCGGGCCCCAGACCTCACGCCGTATAATGTTGGACCCCCTCTTTTCAAATTCCTGGATCCGCCCCTGCTTTATGTCCTGATTCAATGGTGGGTGACAGAATTAGTGACCGGGATGTCCTGTCATTGAAGAAGAAGATATAAATTACATTGTAGTATAGTAATGGAAATAAAATCCAGGTTTCCTAAGTTTCAGCTTGTACGATTCCAATTTGACCTGAAACAGTCAGAAAATGTCCTGCGCAGTCACGCTTGCCAGCCTTGCATCACTCCTACAAACAAACATAAACTAAATCATTGACTGCCCCTGGCCTCCGCTGTTGTGATGATATACCATTTTAGTTATTACATCTTCTGTCTGATGAGGCAATGACATTGACGCCTGTGTGGCTTGAGATATAACTGTTTGGTCGGGCTTTGTTTCTATACAAGGTTAGATTTTTTATTGGTCATCAAGAAAATCTGTATATCAGCGGTAATAGATTGATACATACGTTCTCTAGAAAACTCTGATCGCTTAAATTGTTGTTTTCATTGGTATCACAACAACCATCTTGATGATATTGTACGAATCGATGTGTAATAATGTCTAATTCCTCGCTGAACTGTTTCACATTATGTATGTTATGTTATTATGTATTTTAATAATATGGTATTGTTGGTATGCAGAATGTCATTCAATATAAATATTGCTGTGGATAATGAAGGAAAATCAGAGAGAACGAAGCTGAAGGAATGAAATAACCATGCAAGACAATATATCTGCAACAATATGTGATTCTTTACTAAGATACTTTGTCTTTGAAGAAATTGATACAAGTATGTATAGAAATAGAATATAGTTTTTCAGAAAATTTTCTGCCACACAGCCTGTACGTTTCCACTTCACAGTATAACCCTTCAAACTGATAAAGTATAAAAACAGTCGAAAGGTCTAGCGCAGTCACGTGTTCATTTCCACCGATAAAGCAGACGAAAGCTGAATCGTCTGTTAGTCTCGTGCGGTTCCAGTGTAATATTGTAATAGTTATTTCCTCTTCTGTCTGATGAGGCAATAACATTTCAGACGAAACCTTGGTCTGCCAAATGGCTGATCTTATTGGTATCACGACCACCACATCATAACAATGTTTGACACAATTCTGACGCAACTTATGCCTGCTCCATGACTGAAACAAGATTCATATTATGTATATGGAGAACGTCATTCATGGATAAATAATACCAATTTGCTGTGGATAATAAAGGAAAATAAGAGAAAAGTGAAAGAATGAAATATCCATATACCGAAACATACCGGCAACAACAACTGAGGGTATGTAGTAAACATACGTTATGTGAATTATAACGTCACAAGACTATCACAAGGCACGTGTGTTGTCTCAAATATCAAAGCAATTGGACATAGTTTCACAAGCAACGAGGACTGATAATGTTTTGTTCTTAAAAAAAACCGAATTTTTATTTTCGTAGATCGTTTTATTTTCAGATCGTTCCTGATCTACTAATATCTCCAATCTGTGCCACAATCTGATAAGCTGATCAGATCATGTCGCCTTTCCTTGTCACATGCTAAATATTTTCAATATAAAATAACTCGGCAATATGTCTGTAAAAACATGTTGGTCTACGATTCGAGGAAATTTTTTGCTGGAATCTAGTGCGGAATGTAAATGGCTATTTTCTCAGATGTGATTGCATTTTTCCCGAACTATTCACATTGATACTCCTTTTTCATTCTGATCATTGTTGTTTGTGACACAACCTGCCATATCAGATGTTAACATTCGTTTTTGGGGGGCCCAAATGTGAGAATGTCAGTCTGGAAAGTTAATAATTTATCTGACGTGCTCTGTTCCAGATCAGCCGCCTGTTATGTAACTGGAGATAACACGGAGAACATTGACACATATATTGGCTTTATTTTTGTATAATCATCAGTAACGTTATTGCAGGCATGACATTTTCCTGCATCATCCCATCGCAATCACATGCGATTTGCACGGTTATGGTCCATCTAGGTTATATAGTTTTATGCATTGTTGGTCAGATGTGGAAGTTACTATTAGAATGCCACTGTTTAGATACACTGAAACGGACAAGATACGACCGCTATAAGATCAGTTATTCACGGAAATAGTTCCAAAACCTGGTGACATTTAGCTTGCAACATTTGCAACAATAATACCAAAACTTATCTTGACAATGTCCTAAAGTGGTTACTGTGTCATACTATTCAAGTTGTTGCATGTATTTCGAAATGCATTATAACATACCTGGAGAACTGGAGTTTGTCTGATAGGTATAGCTACTATGGAGTTCTGTAATCTTCATACTCTCTTGAAACATTCTCACGACAATTTATTTTGGATAAGAACATTGACAAGACAAGTATGATACCAAACACCAAACAATCCGCAAGACTAAACTCAAAATCCATGGACAAAATTTACACAATCGGTATGTTAAGGTTGGACAAAAATTCAAAAAAATAACTGACCAAATCCATACGCGGAACCCAAACAGGGTTTTTTTGAGTGGGAACTGTGATCTTCTGATGTGAATGGTATTGGAGTTAGGAGTGAAAGTTATTACAAGGATTTGAGACCATTTAGAAGACAAATCTTTGTCATGAAAGTCTGTATGACAGGTTAAAATGTTTCAGGTCTAGGAGTAGTTAGTATGTTACGTGATAAGACTTTGTTTTTGTGGGAAGGCCCTTCGTAATTATACAATCTGACCTGAAACTTGTGTCGGTCACTCACAAATTGGGACTGATGGTTTTTTGTTGTTGTTTTTTTCAATCTGAAAGTCTGAAATACAATCATACCAAACGGAAATACAATCATACCATTCAATCTGGTCGCCGTTTTCAGATTCTCTAATGATAAACACCACTTCCAATAAATTGATGTAAATTGATCTGCTGATGATGTTTCGAGCAGATCTGTGTTGAGCAACCATGACCATATAGCAAATGTCTTGAAATGTTGTCAGCCTGACCATTATCTGATACTACATACTCGAATCACCCAGATAACATTGGACTAATGCATCTGGTGGAGAGAACTGATCACAAATTTTGTGTGTGTCTTATTCTTTCTAATAATGGAAATTCATATAAAATATCATGGTAACCATATTAAATGCCATGTTCTTATACCATCGCACATGAAAAACAAAAAAAAACGTCATGTAAATCACATAGTACAGGTTACTATGTAGACTTCAAACTTGTAAGGGAATGCACCAAGCTGAATCGAATCATTTCTTTCATCACGATGTCAACCGTATTGACCTCATCAATGAAGCAATATCTTGGTAACGAACCATGTCCTTGAGCTGTCAAGCCCCCGACCAGATTGATATCATCAATCCGATTAGATGACGATATCCAGAGGTGGAATAGACACCCGTTATCATCCCGGAGAATAGACCGTCAGCTGAAAGAATAGTTCCACCCAATGTCGAGGTGGTCGTGTTGCACTTGAACTAAATTAAATTCTGGCCAAGGCAGTCAAATGAAACTAATTGAACTTACTAAATATGACGTGCACAGCTCCAGTGGAAAACTAGTACTACTTGCAATCGTGGGGGGAGGATCGGGGGGTGCCATCATTTAGTAGTTAATTGGTGCAAACAAATTGATAGAAAAAGGCAAAGTCCACGACGCCAACGATATTGAATGCAGTATAATCTATCTATCTCATCAAAACACATGTCAATCTTTTATTCTCTGATAATCTCTCTTGTGTAGCCGAATAACATTACATGTTATCAATAACACCAATGTCATGAACGGTTTTACGAATTTAATGTGGTTATTCGTGAATCTACGTATTTCATTAAAGGTCATACTCATGCTCACTGTGCCTAGGTAAAGAGAACAGTGAAAATGATTAGCACTTTTTTAATTTCTCATTACAAATTATTTGACGATGCTACGATGGATTTGGTTTCGGAATAGTCAGGCATTTGTCAGTGAATTGTGAGCCTGGTGAGGGTCGACTGTGGCGATCAGTGTGGAGTATCTGCCGAATGCATGTCAACATGGCTTTGCATGATGGTACAAAGACACTTCAAGTACTTTGGTGTGATATGGACTTTATGAAGTTCAACGAGGAATGGAATTACATTGGATTTTGGAATTACGTTGAAACAATATATATGTGATACGTTCTTCAACATCCTGTCTCTTGTTTATCTAAAACTTCATTTGTCATATTTTATATTTGTGTGATGAGCATTAGGTAAACTCATCTCACGCATGTGGACATAGTACTGCCACGAGAGCGAAGTGGTAGATTTCAATGTAACCATTCGATAAATTTTGATGTTATCTCAATATTTTATTTGCAGTTTCATCTACAATAGCCACCATCATAACACCAAACAGACTGTTCAGACTGCAGTCATTGGTAGGCCGTTCACTCGTCATAAGAAGCACATACGAAAGTTACCAGACAATTAGATTGTGTCCGACTCTTGGATGCAGCACATGGCTCAGTCTGATTGTTTACATGAGTACTGAATTGGCGAAATCCCCCTCAGGGCTCTGTAATAACCGTCTGGTTATGACATACATGTACTCATAACTAGACATACATGAACTATGTGCACGTATCAGACACGAGCAAGAGAACGTAATGTGGTGTTATTCACCACAACAATTGCTAAAATTAGCCCAAAGGCTAAGATAGGTTACCGGACAATGTTGGTTTAACAGACCATGAGATTTACCAATCGAGGTTATCAGTGTGAACATATGACCTTAAGATTTACCAATCAAGGTCATCTGTGTGAACTTCAATGTCACCATTACATGTACGTTTGCGGCATTTGATTTCATAATACAAGAATATATCTGGGTGCAAGCGTTTAGGTAGGTCAGGCCAATTTACACATTCCGAGTCAACATTTGGCACTCAAGGTCATCTGAGGTCAAGTTCAAGGTCATCATCAGTTGCGCCATATATGTCTTCCTATACGTTCATAATGCAAACATAAGCTCTATCTGCAAGCATTTCATCTCAAGTCCGATTTTTTTTTCAAAGGGTGAAAAAAATTTTCTGCCTAGAAATGGCCCAAAATGGATAATAACGCGATTTGGGCCGAAAGAAACTTTTTCGTTGACCCGTCGAAAATTCAAAATGGCCGCCATACGCATACCGGCGATTCAAGGGCAAACACACATCACAGAGGTACACAAGGGGAATCTTTTGAAACAAAAATCTCAAATCTGATCAGACAGTTTTTGAGAAAATGGCCACCAAAGTCCAAAATTGACCGTTTCTCGACGAAAGCGGCCGCCATTTTGAAAAACAATTATAAAAAAACGGAAAATACCTCTCTCGAATTATTTTAAGGTACCTTTTCTCAAAATTTCAGGAAGATTGAACCATAAATTTTAAAGATAAAAATGTGGATGGACGACGACGACGGACGGACGGTCGCATAAGCCCCTTATCCCCAAATTAAGCCCCAAAACACACTTTTGGGTTTAGGGGCTATTTTCAGCTTTTTTAAAGCCCCTAAACCCCAAAAGTTCACCCGGACGGACGGAAATTTCATATCTCGCGTAAGCCCCTTATCCCCAAATTAAGCTCATAAACACACTTTTGCTCATGAAAAGTGGGTTTAGGGGCTATTTTCAGGCTTTTTTTGAGCCCCTAAACCCCAAAAGTTCACCCGGATGGACGGAAGGTCGGACGGACGACAGATGCAATACCATGGCGATAGGTTATCGGCCCATAGGTCCGGTAACCTAAAGATAAACACGTGGAGCAACTGTATTGTGAAAATTGTGAAATGCTTATAATAATACCTGCAATCATCATTAACTATTTATATCGTTATTAGATAACTGAGAAAACGACGTCTGTATCACGTGAGCCAATTTAAGTTATACACCAGAAATAACATTCAGATGATATACATGTAAATAGCTGACATTTGCCAGCTTTTATCAGAACGATATTACAGTATACTTGATCGATTTCGCTCGAATGGAGAATTGAAACCACATTGGAATCAAACGATGTTTAATAGACTTGATACATGTATGCTCGAAAGAAATTGCACATGTTATTATCTATCGGGTGAATCCAGTGCGACCCAATTATATAAACTCTTCATGGAGTATTTGGCTTCATCGATGACGGACAATGTACTTTGTCATCGAAGGGCTCGAATGAGCTCAAGGCGTAGGTCTAAACTTCCCTCTGGTTGGGTACAAGAAGTTATAATTCAAGTCATTCTAAGGTGCTTATAACACTATATATTGCAAATGTTTGTTTTCTACACATGTCGCCATCACGATGGATAATGATTTATACCAGTCAATTCAATGGCCAAAGACCTGGGACCGGGTGTGCTGGAATTTTTTTATAACACCGTGGCAATCGAGCTAAGTTACGATCCCAATCAGGAGAGATGTCATGTCAATCGGGAAAAAGTCTGCGCGAACTGCATAAAATACCTCGTGAATAGAGAAAATACTGCACAAACTGTGGAATATTAAGATGGGGGAAAATACCATGCAAACGTTTATGAGTCCTACATTTTGATAAATGAGCTGATTTCGTGAATGAGTGAAACACACACATGTATAATCACGTGTCATTATCCCATATCTTTGTACATGTCACATGACACAAATTAATATAAAGCAAATACATCACATGTAAATTCCAATTAGTCAACAAAGTTGAGTCGAATCATTTCAACACATTGTACATCGCGATGGTTTCATCAAAGAAGCAATGTTTTGGTAACGAACCATGGCCTTGAGCTGTCAAGTGAGCGACCAGATTGATGTCATAAGTTTCATCAGATTATGATACCTAGAGGTAAAACCGACACCTGATGAAAGACTAATCATGGAGAAACCAGACAACAAGCTGTTGTAAGAACAACACAAGAGTTGATGGTCAACTCCACACCACACATGAGTGTTGGTGAGAACCAAATACAAAAGTTCACAAATGTTGATGTATTATCGCGGGCATAATGAACAACGCTGATATGTCGATATTGCATCATAATATCGATAATGAAATAAGCTGGGTAATATCATAGTAGAATCGGAAATCACTGACACCTCACAGAGACATTGCTGAGGTCCTATGGTCGGTTCTCTATTGCTTCTTCTACAGAAACTATGTGGACTATTATTTGCGTGGACTGACTGCCCCGGCTGTATATATTTCATGTATATATTAACCTGTTATAGCCAGTAGGCCTACATCAAGATTGTGATGATGATTATAAAACTTTCGAAATAGAAATAAAACCCAATCAAACATGTACGCCCGAGACATACTGGCGTTATCAGGTGCAGACTCCGTGATAAATCACGATTTGTACCTTTGTGACAACATTTTTAGGATCAACTGACTGCGTGTACCACTATAAACACATTACGTCATCGGGACGGATCTATCTACGTTGCTGAACATCATATGCCTCGGTCTTTTTATTGTCATATATATAGTGGACTTCTTTATGTCCTGATTCAATGGTGGGTGACGTAATTAGTGACCGGGATGTCCTGTCATTGAAGAAGATAATATAAATTACATTGTCGTATAGTAATGGAAATAAAATCCAGGTTTTCTGTCTCAAGTTGTACGATTCCAGTTTGACCTGCAACAGTCAGAAAATGTCCTGCGCAGTCACACTTGCCAGCCTTGCATCACTCCTACAAACAAACATAAACTAAATCATAAACTAAATCAAATTATAACACTATATATTGCAAATGTTTGTTTTCTACACATGTCGCCATCACGATGGAAAATGATTTATACCAGTCAATTCAATGGCCAAAGACCTGGGACCGGGTGTGCTGGAATCTTGTTACCTCGTCACCGAGCAGACTACAGTGCCAGAGATTTCATCTTTCACCGACAGAGATTTCATTGTGAATTTTTTTATAACACCGTGGCAATCGAGCTAAGTTACGATCCCAATCAGGAGAGATGTCATGTCAATCGGGAAAAAGTCTGCGCGAACTGCATAAAATACCTCGTGAATAGAGAAAATACTGCACAAACTGTGGAATATTAAGATGGGGGAAAATACCATGCAAACGTTTATGAGTCCTACATTTTGATAAATGAGCTGATTTCGTGAATGAGTGAAACACACACATGTATAATCACGTGTCATTATCCCATATCTTTGTACATGTCACATGACACAAATTAATATAAAGCAAATACATCACATGTAAATTCCAATTAGTCAACAAAGTTGAGTCGAATCATTTCAACACATTGTACATCGCGATGGTTTCATCAAAGAAGCAATGTTTTGGTAACGAACCATGGCCTTGAGCTGTCAAGTGAGCGACCAGATTGATGTCATAAGTTTCATCAGATTATGATACCCAGAGGTAAAACCGACACCTGATGAAAGACTTATCATGGAGAAACCAGACAACAAGCTGTTGTAAGAACAACACAAGAGTTGATGGTCAACTCCACACCACACATGAGTGTTGGTGAGAACCAAATACAAAAGTTCACAAATGTTGATGTATTATCGCGGGCATAATGAACAACGCTGATATGTCGATATTGCATCATAATATCGATAATGAAATAAGCTGGGTAATATTATAGTAGAATCGGAAATCACTGACACCTCACAGAGACATTGCTGAGGTCCTATGGTCGGTTCTCTATTGCTTCTTCTACAGAAACTATGTGGACTATTATTTGCGTGGACTGACTGCCCCGGCTGTATATATTTCATGTATATATTAACCTGTTATAGCCAGTAGGCCTACATCAAGATTGTGATGATGATTATAAAACTTTCGAAATAGAAATAAAACCCAATCAAACATGTACGCCCGAGACATACTGGCGTTATCAGGTGCAGACTCCGTGATAAATCACGATTTGTACCTTTGTGACAACATTTTTAGGATCAACTGACTGCGTGTACCACTATAAACACATTACGTCATCGGGACGGATCTATCTACGTTGCTGAACATCATATGCCTCGGTCTTTTTATTGTCATATATATAGTGGACTTCTTTATGTCCTGATTCAATGGTGGGTGACGTAATTAGTGACCGGGATGTCCTGTCATTGAAGAAGATAATATAAATCACATTGTCGTATAGTAATGGAAATAAAATCCAGGTTTTCTGTCTCAAGTTGTACGATTCCAGTTTGACCTGCAACAGTCAGAAAATGTCCTGCGCAGTCACACTTGCCAGCCTTGCATCACTCCTACAAACAAACATAAACTAAATCATTGACTGCCCCTGGCCTCCGCTGTTGTGATGATATACCATTTTAGTTATTACATCTTCTGTCTGATGAGGCAATGACATTGACGCCTGTGTGGCTTGAGATATAAATGTTTGGTCGGGCTTTGTTTCTATACAAGGTTAGATTTTTTATTGGTCATCAAGAAAATCTGTATATCAGCGGTAATAGATTGATACATACGTTCTCTAGAAAACTCTGGTCCCTTAAATTGTTGTTTTCATTGGTATCACAACAACCATCTTGATGATATTGCACGAATCGATGTGTAATAATGCCTGATTCCTCGCTGAACTGTTTCACATTATGTATGTTATGTTATCATGTATTTTAATAATATGGTATTGTTGGTATGCAGAATGTCATTCAATATAAATATTGCTATGGATAATGAAGGAAAATCAGAGAAAACGAAGCTGAAGTAATGAACTAACCATACAAGACAATATATCTGCAACAATATGTGATTCTTTACTAAGATACTTTGTCTTTGAAGAAATTGATACAAGTATGTATAGATATAAATGTAGTTTTTCAGAATGTTTTTTTTGCCACACAGCCTGTACGTTTCCACTTCACAGTATAACCCTTCAAACTGATAAAGTGCAAAAACAGTCCAAAGGTCTAGCGCAGTCACGTGTTCATTTCCACCGATAAAGCAGACGAAAACTGAATCGTCTGTTAGTCTCGTGCGGTTCCAGTGTAATATTGTAATAGTTATTTCCTCTTCTGTCTGATGAGGCAAAAACATTTCAGACGAAACTTTGGTCTGCCAAATGGTTTATCTTATTGGTATCACGACCACCATGTCATAACAATGTTTGACACAAATCTTACACAACTTATGCCTGCTCCCTGACTGGAACATTTTGCAAAACATTCATATTATGTATATGGAGAAGCTTCCAATATTGCTGTGGATAATAAAGGAAAATAAAACAAAACGAAACTGAAAGAATGCAATATCTCCAATCTATGCCACAATCTGAGAAGCTGATCAGATCATCTCGCCTTACCTTGTCACTTGCTGAATATTTTCAATATAAAAAATAACTCGGCAATATGTATGCAAAGACATATTGGTCTACGATTCGAGGAATTTTTTGTTGGAATCTAGTGCGGAATGTAAATGGCTATTTTCCCGGATGTGATTGCATTTTTCCCGAACTATTCACATTGATACTCCTTTTTCATTCTGATCATTGTTGTTTGTGACACAACCTGCCATATCAGATGTTAACATTCGTTTTTGGGGGGGCCCAAATGTGAGAATGTCAGTCTGGAAAGTTAATAATTTATCTGACGTGCTCTGTTCCAGATCAGCCGCCTATGTAACTGGAGATAACACGGAGAACATTGACACATATATTGGCTTTATTTCTGTATAATCATCAGTAACGTTATTGCGGGCATGACATTTTCCTGCATCATCCCCTCGCAATCACATGCGATTTGCACGGTTATGGTCCATCTAGGTTATATAGTTTTATGCATTGTTGGTCAGAAGTGGAAGTTACTATTAGAATGCCACTGTTTAGATACACTGGAACTGACAATATACGACCGCCAAAAGATCAGTTATTCACGGAAATAGTTATAAAACCTGGTGACATTTAGCTTGCAACATCTGCAACAATAATACCAAAACTAATCTTGACAATGTCCTAAAGTGGTTACTGTGTGATACTGTTCAAGTTGTTGCATGTATTTCGAAATGCATTATAACATACCTGGAAAACTGGAGTTTGTGTGACAGGTATAGCTACTATGGAGTTCTGTAATCTTCATACTCTCTTGAAACATTCTCACGACAATTCATTTTGGATAAGAACATTGACAAAATATGAAATAACTGACCAAATCCATACGCGGAACCCAAACAGGGTTTTTTTGAGTGGGAACTGTAATGTTCTGATGTGAATGGTATTGGAGTTAGGAGTGAAAGTTATTACAAGGATTTGAGACCATTTAGAAGACAAATCTTTGTCATGAAAAACTGTATGAGAAGTTGAAATGTTTCAGGTCTCGGAGTAATTAGGATATTACGTGATAAGACTTTGTTTTTGTGGGAAGGCCCTTCGTAATTTTACAATCTGACCTGAAACTTGTGTTGGTCACTCACAAATTGGGACTGATGTTTTTTTGTTGTTGTTTTTTTCAATCTGAAAGTCTGAAATACAATCATACCATCACAAGGTACTGTCAAGTATGCTTGCTGTATACTTGGTAATGCTTCCATTGTCCATTATATCATGACAATGTTCATAATTTGTCGATATGGGTATGTACAAAAGTGATTTAATCTGGTCGCCGTTTTCAGATTCTCTAATGATAAACACCACCTCCAATAAATTGATGTAAATTGATCTGCTGATGATGTTTCGAGCAGATCTGTGTTGAGCAACCATGACCATATAGCAAATGTCTTGAAATGTTGTCAGCCTGACCATTCTCTGAGGCCACATACTCGAATCACCCAGATAACATTTGACTAATGCATCTGGTGGAGAGAACTGAGTCACAAATGTTTTGTGCGTCTTATTCTCTCTAATAATGGAAATTCATATAAAATATCATGGTAACCATTTTATATGCCATGTTCTTATACCATCGCACATGACAAACAACGTCATGTGAATTACTTAGTACAGGTTACTATGTAGACTTCCAACTTGTAAGGGAATGTACCAAGCTGAATCGAATCATTTCCTTCATCACGATGTCAACCGTATTGACCTCATCAATGAAGCAATATCTTGGTAACGAACCATGTCCTTGAGCTGTCAAGCCCGCGACCAGATTGATATCATCAATCCGATTAGATGACGATATCCAGAGGTGGAATAGACACCCGTTATCATCCCGGAGAATAGACCGTCAGCTGAAAGAATAGTTCCACCCAATGTCGAGGTGGTCGTGTTGCATTTGAAACAAACTATCATTCTGGCCAAGGCAATCCAAAGAAACTAATTGAACTTACTAAATATGTACTTGCAATCGTGGGGGGGGGGGAGGGGCTGCCATCATTTAGTAGTTCATTGGTGCAAACAAATTGATAGCAAAACATGACAGCGGAACGACAGACTTGACAAAGGCAAAGTCCACGACGCTAACGACCTTGAATGCAGTATAATCTATCTATCTCATCAAAACACATGTCAATCTTTTATTCTCTGATAATTAGTTATTTCTCTTGTGTAGCCGAATAACATTACATGTTATCAATAACACGATGTCATGTGTTACGTATTTCATTAAAGGTCATACTCACTGTGCCTAGGTAATGAGAACCGTGAAAATGATTAGCATTTTTTTAATTTCTCATTACAAATTATTTGACGATGCTACTATGGATTTGGTTTTGGAATAATCAAACATTTGTCAGTGAATGGTGAGTCTGGTAAGGGTCGACTGTGGCAGTCAGTGTGGAGTATCTGCCGAGTGCATGTTAACATGGCTTTGCATGATGCTACAAAGACACTTCAAGTACTTTGTTGTGATGTGGACTTTAAGAAGTTCAACGAAGAATGGAATTACATTGGATTTTGGAATTATGTTGAAACAATATATATGTGATATGTTCTTCAACATCCTGTCTCTTGTTTATCTAAAACTTCAATTGTCATATTCTAAATTTGTGTGATGAGCATTAGGTAAACTCATCTCACTCATGTGGATACAGTAGTGCCACGAGAGTGAGGTGGTAGATTTGAAGGTAACCATTCGATATATATTCTTATGTTATCTCAATAAAAATATTTGCATTTTCATCTACAATAGCCACCATCATGACACCAAACAGACTGTTCAGACTGCAGTACCAGACAATTAGATTGTGTCCGAATCTTGGATGCAGCACATGGCTCAGTCTGATTGTTTACATGAGTACTGAATTCGCGAAATCTCCCTCAGGGCCTCTGTAATAACCGTCTGCATGGTTATGACATACATGTACTCATAACCAGACATACATGTACTATGTGCACGTATCAGACACGAGCAAGAGAACGTAATGTGGTGTTATTCACCACAACAATTGCTAAAATTAGCCCACAGGCTAAGATAGGTTACCGGACAATGTTGGTTTGGCTATGGCAGGTAACAGACCATGAGATTTACCAATCGAGGTTATCAGTGTGAACATATGACCTTAAGATTTACCAATCAAGTTCATCTTCAATGTCACCATTACACAGCTGTTTTTTGGCCAATTTACACATTCCGAGTCGAACATTTGGCACTCAATGTCATATGAGGTCAAGTTCAAGGTCATCGTTAGTTGCGCCATATATGTCTTTGTCATATTATGTCATATATAATATGACTTTGTCTTATATGTTAGTTGCGCACTATACATTCATAATGCAAACATAAGTTCTATCTGCAAGCATTAAGCAGGTCCAAAATTCTTTTCAAAGGGTGAAAAAAAATGTTTGCCTAGAAATGGCCCAAAATGGATAGTAACGCGATTTGGGCCGAAAAAACTTTTTCGTTGACCCGTCAAAAATTCAGAATGGCCGCCATACGCAGACCGGCGATTCAAGGGCAACCACACTTATACACATCACAGAGGTACATAAGGTGAATATTTTCAGCTTTTTTAAAGCCCCTAAACCCCAAAAGTTCAACCTGACGGACGGAAATTTCCTATCTCGCGTAAGCCCCTTACCCCCTAATTATGCCCCTAAACCCACTTTTGCTCAAAAAAGTGGGTTTAGGGGCTATCGGTAGGGGCTATCGGTAACCTGAAAATAAACACGTGGAGCAACTGTGTTGTGAAAGTTGGAAATGCTTATAATAATACCTGCAATCATTATTAATTATGTATATCGTTATTAGATCACAGAGAAAACGACGTCTGTATCACGTGAGCCAATTAAAGTTATACACCAGAAATAACATTCAAATGATTTACATGTAAATAGCTGACATTTGCCAGCTTTTATCAGAACGATATTACAGTATACTTGATCGATATCGCTCGAATGGAGAATTGATACCACATTGGAATCATAGCGATGTTGAATAGACTTGATACATGTATGCTCGAAAGAAATTTCACATGTTATAATCTCTCGGGTGAATCCAGTGCGACCCAAAAATATAAATTCTCCATGGAGTATTTGGCTTCATCGATGACGGTGTTCATCGATGACGGACATCGAAGGGCTCGAATGAGCTCAAGTGCCTTTATGTTCCTTTAAAACAATGCCCTGGGAAAAAACCCATGCTACTGAGTTCAAAATGAAAGAAAAACGCAATATCGTTGGCGTCTTGTGATTGTTCGGTTGAATCTACTAACATAGCTACTATTTCCATACATGTACTTTTTATATTGTATCTCGTAAATCGCACAACGGGTGTTTTATCATGCATCAACAGCACTTTCATATCACTGAAAATCACAATAACTGGGGTTTTCTCCACCACCCTGTCCAGGAATGGGTGATCTGTTCAGGGGTTATCAATTACCACGACCTATCAGCAGTATTAACAATTCTACACACTCGTTGTCACAGAGCTAGTAAAAACAACATCGACGATTATAAGGCAAGCCACACTGTCGAGGGATCTATTTCTAAGACCTTAATCTCGAACACTACAAACAAACTCTTAGCGAGTTGCACAATCTGTCAGGCATTCTTTACCATACTCGAGGGTTTAAACAATAAAACGGCTAATTAGTTTTGATGACAAATATATTGACTTGAGGGTGTAAACATTAATACGGACATTTCTTTTTGAGTACGTGATTTGCTCTGTATATGTGCAGGCGTCACACTTGCTCGTCAGAAATCAGACCACACATTTTTAATGTTATTTTCCTGGTTAATTAATATTAGTCAGAGTTAAAATGCATAGGATTTCAGTGTGTGTCTGTTCAGTGAAACATTGGACCATCGGCAGTGTTTATTTTAGTTCTAAAAGATCAATATCAAGCATTCAGCCAACAAATGGTACAGTAAAATTTTGATAAATTGTTAAAGCACATCAAGAAGCGCCCTTGGAATGTCGCTGAAATGATTTGTACTTGAAATTGGCTGAGGAAACAATACATTATGCGGGTCTTTGTTTCCTGCAAAATAATATTGTTAGTTTTCCGCTGGAGTATTTAAATATCAGTACATAAAATAACTAATCCAAAAAACTTAATTACCACAATAAAATTTTTCGAGCGAAATAAGTGTTTTGGCTAGATGCTAAAGATACCTCTTCAGGGCAAAAATCGTTGGAAATATGCACAGTTAAGAGATACTGATTGGAGATACTTAAGAGTATCTCCAATAATCAAGTTGCCAGACCATCTCAGCAGTTATATGACTTGTGCAAATTTCCAGGAATATTGTTTCATAATCTATGGAAAATGCATCGAATATTGAAGTGTCGTGTTTCCTTCGTTCGTTATTTTTAGTCCAGTCAAATATCTGGCTCAAATTGTGAACAATGCCACATTATATGTATTCCATATATTTTGGTGAATCGATTCAAGTTTTGCGATGATCACTGAGTAGCCGTGTGTATAATCTGGCTTGACACCATGCATAAGCTTATATCACAACAGCAGATAATCATATATTATGTGTTTTAGTCAAACTGTAAAGGATTCCTTACCCTAAACCTTTCCAACAATAATAACTAAATAACTCCCAACAGAAAAATGTAAATCCAACTCGTAACACCATAGAAAGATGTTGCTGAAGGCTTAATTTTTTATTCACTTTCATGAATATTGATAATTCCACAGATTATTCCACAGTCTTGATCATTCGATTTAATTAACAAACACATTATACCAACCTATATATCCAATTGGTGTTGCATACCAGAAAACATGAAAGTAGAAGGTTCAAGCCTAAACTTAATTTGCATGGTAATGATATTTCGTCAATACAACTAGATTTTGAGGATGTCAATAGCAAACCTACGCTATATGATTTTGGTGATTATCTGTACGCATAACCTGCACCCTAGACAGTCTAAAATGCATCCCAGTTCGTTCTTGTCTGCGATATGCCCTGTATTAGACATCAAATGCATTATTGCATTGTGCCGTTTGTATGGAACTCTTGCAGGAGATGAATAATTTCCTCGCGATGTCAATTCTATTGGTTTCATCAAAAACAATTTGCAATCAAAAACAAGCTGCAAACTTCGGGCTTCTACGGTACTCGACGACAATAAATGAGGGAATTTGTTTCGGAGAGTGTTGTTTAGCAGTGTATTATATACAGATTCATTGTGTGTAAAGCAGCAGAACGCAATAATGTCATCCAATAGAACTATTTAAAGTTGCCATGGAATTTTGTTAATTTTTACATTTAACTCAAATAACTCCATAATTACAAGAAACATACACTTGTGCCATATATGTGTATTGAAGATATTAATTTGACACAGTTTTGTGTTTTTACATTTACAGATTTGCATCTGGGAAAAATGCGTGGTCATCTCATCATGCTCATATGCATAAAGGATATAATTCACATCCAATATTGTTCCTACTATCATTTTATGTCATCAGAAGGTTATAAAGAAGGTTATTTTGTCATCAGTTTGTGAAGTTGGTAAGGCTTTGACATTTACTAAATCAATCCGATGACCATTCATGTGATGTAACAGAGTTTTTCTTCATGATGATTCTAATGGATTATGTCCGATTGTCAATATATGGTTGGCATGAAATGACAATGAATTATTATTAGATGTCATATCTCTAACAGGGTTTATATAATACTTTACGTATTTATGTCTATGAAGAGCATTGAAGTATTGCGTCATTCCAATTCTCGTCCTGAGTGTCAGCTCCAGACATTATTGACCATATCTCAATTTGTTAGCCTGTATAAGTCTATATCAGCATCGAGGTTATCAAGACCAGGGTGTCGTCTTGGCATTTGTCAGAGAATGCTTCGGGATTGAATCGATTTCAAAGGAAAATCCTCTTTGCTAACTGTCTTTATGGATCAGAAAAGTGACTTATATATGAGAACAAATAATAAATATGGTCGGGAGAAGTATTTCAAGGAACAAGGTCTCCCCAAAATAAGTTGTGTATCATTCATAATATGTCCTCAACTATATCCAAAAATATTATACATTTTAGTTTGATAGTACCCCAGTTGTGAAACCGAATAACCTGCAAGATGATTTTGGAAGTAAGATTTATACAAATATCACCACCCACGGCCAGGATGTACAATGACAACAGAATACAACATAAACACTGAACAATACCTTTATCCAGTAACTAACATTCTATAACACAAGACAAACGCCACAAATTGTATAGCTCTTTTCTGTAACGTACTGCGATTATATTCGATGACACACCCCAATATCAGGTTATTTGAGTGATTGATTGGTTTGACTGCTTGATGGGTTGGAACCTTGCAAGGAGCAAGAAGATTTGGATGCATTTATTTTGACACAACACATTGCAGAGTTACCTTGGCAAATTATTGAAGCTTATGGACGATAAAAGGAAATATATGTTAATCCACCGAGATCAATATGTAACAAGAGTAGTTCAAAAGATAAGTTGATAATCTCTAATCATATGAAAATGGACAACCATGTTCGAATGCGTCGCGATTGACCAGCGTGACCAAAGAGATTCCCGACCGGAAAAAGAAAGTAAAAACAGAACAAAACCCTAAAAAAATGTGCGCAAATAGTGTGCACACCCTATACTACAAGTTATTATTGCACTTATCAATATGGGCTTGACCGAAATGACAATATATGCCTGTTGAGGCGTCACTCCCTTATTACCATACCTGTATCACGTTACTCGCTAACCAAGCTAACCATTCCGAGACACAAAAACAATTCCACTTGTCAGCTTCAATATCCAGACGTTCATGAAGATGACCAGCTCTCTAGCAGCCGTCGCATCATTCGTGCATTTCACTGGAATATATTAGATCATTCACATTAGAACAACCGTCAGGACAATATAATTCATGTATTATATTTTTGAAACATGTGTACTACATACTGTTCCTGACTATATTTGAAGTTTGGATGTTTCATTCTTGCAATTCATTTTTTCTTCCATTATCTCGTTTATTTTCATTTTGCGAATAATATGTTCATGAATTGTGTTTTTCGACCTGGCCATTTCAGAAACAGGCATACCATGATACTTGCCCAGAATACTTCAGTCTGGAATGAGGCATAGGATGTTTTGTACCGTGTGTCAAAGATTTGTGCAATATGTATGGTGGTAATGATGCCAATAAGATAAACCATTGGACAGGCCAAACATTTCCTGAAATGTTATTATCTCATCAGACGGACGAGGTACAAGTAACACAGTATTACATCGGGACTGCCCGAGGCCGGTGATAGTCACTGATTCGGTTTTCTTCTCATTTATCGGGAAAACCGCAAACGTGACTATGCGTAGCAGGTTTTCTGACTATTTTTACACTGCATCAATTCAAACAGGTTTTCACATTCTATCAGTCCAAAGAGTTTTTAAAACCATATCTGTTTAAAAAGATTTTCAATCTGTTTCAGTTCAAAATGGTTTTCACACTCTATCGGTTCATAACGGTTTTCACACTGTATCAGGTCAGAAAGAATTTGAACTGTATGAGTTGCAGATAAATGCTGTGTGTCAGAAAAAAATTCTCGAAACTGGATTTATTTCCATTACTATATATGAATAGTATTTGAGTAATATGGATTTTCAATCCACTAATCACATGACAAAACAGAGGAAGATGTGGTATTATATATACAACTCATCGCAAATTTTCCGCATTTAAACAGTCACGATGACGTACTGTGTTTAAGTGATACATGCATTCAGATAAACAATTATCAGAAATATACTAGCCTGACTCGCCAAGGAGATACGTTACATATCGACACCGTGTGGTGCTCGCGTCACGCTGACGGCAGTTCCTCAGAAATCAGATCTTAATGTACATGTTCTTCAGGGATAATGGATCCATGGAAACACACACTTATAATTCCCCACAGCAGCATTAATACATAACATGATCTAGGAAGTTTAATATGTTACATCTTACGTAAATATGTTTTTCATGCATGGAGATATGCATGACCGTACCATTTTGCATGCTTTGATGCTTCGACACGATTCCACTGACATTCAAAAACAACATAAATGCAGCAATTGATGTGTCCGTGATGTTATTTGATGGTATATGCATTGAAGAGTTGATAACGAAGCCTTGGCTGTGTGTCAAATACTGAATCATAATATATTGTCACTTATTAGTACAAGTTAAAGTCACTGACATGATTGTGAGTGTCGACCATGATGGCCAGTCTACACATTACTTAGAACCGAAAACGACGCTACTAAACATTTCAACAAGGCTCAGCTCGGGATGCTGAGGTTATTCAACCTCAGGCCAGCGGCCATCAGTGTCACTTGAAGGCTTCGTCTAAGTGCTCATGATAATTCTACATAATTGGGTACAAACTAGCAAGTAGTTCCCAAATATACACCTGTGATTAATATACCAGTTGGACCAAACGTTTAAATGTCACATATCAGGGGCTTTTCGTGGAATGTTGTGACCCAATGAAATATTAGTGTCCAGCACTGAACGTAGGTATCACGTTTTCGTTTGGTCAAACGTAATATCATCCTTGTTCTGAGGGTGTTGTGTTCGTTTTTCAGGAAGGCAGCATGTTCTTTGTTCTTAGTCCTGACACGTGACATGTACAATTTGGACAATAAAATATTGATGTTTATCCTGTGTTTGGTTGTACTGGCAAAAGTAATTGACGCAGTTCACACCATAGAGGCAATAAACGATTAACGGTACATTCCAACCTCGTGTCTGTTGGAACAACATGGCCGATGTGTCACATACATCTGTCACGCAAAACAACCAAACACGAAAGTACGCATACGGGAAAACTTTGACAGCCAAAAGTGTACATGAACATGATAATCCCATGGGCCATAAAAATGTGACACTTCAAATGATCACATATTAAAGTCTGGTATTTTAGTCAGAAGCTAATAACCGTTTTACGATATGGCATCATTGCTGGAACCATTGGTGCACCCACTGTACAGCTAGGATTCAAGCCTGCTACATCAATTGAGAGATGATCAGAACTCATAATTGGAAAGCGTTAAGTGCGGCGAATTAACCCGAATCTCATTTGCAGCATATACATTGCCGAATGCAACACAATTCTAAACAATTCTAAATTGATTTCCACGTATTGGACCATTTGTGCATTGATCCCAGTTTATTGCATTGTTCGGTGTCGACGATATTTTTTTGACTGAAATCTAGTGTCATCACATTGCCAATTCAATTGGCTTCATCAATGACAACGTGGTTTGGTAACGAGCCATATCCTTGAACTGTGACTCGATTTGTTCCATGGAGTCAACTTGATTCCGACATAGAGAGAAAACAGACACCTGGTGGAATATGATGAAGTTGCAATGTTCGGGTTTTATACATGGTGGCTGAACAGAATAGATCAGGAATCGGCCATCTCGGCGAGATGGCCGAGTGGTTACGTGCAAGCGCTTAGTCGCTCAATTTGAACCAACAGCTATCGCCGGCGTGGGTTCGCTCCTACGTCGGGCCGCATGTGCGGTAATTGTAGGGGAATTTTCTCCTTGCCCTCACAACTGGCAGTGTGCCCGTGACTCGGATATCACGTAAAATGGAGGTCCCATCTCTAAAAAATTTTGTAAAGGGATGTAAAAGACCCCTCTGAGAACGACATGTACCCTGGCAGTGACCACTCTCAGAGGACTAAATTCCAAACTGTGAAGCGCTTTGAGAATGTGTGTAACGTTGATAAAGCGCTATATAAGAACCGATTATTATTATTATTATCATTATTGTGGCCAGAATGTTGTCTATACGCAGTTCAATTGGCTTCATCAATGACAACGTGGTTTGGTAACGAGCCATATCCTTGAACTGTGACTCGATTTGTTCCATGGAGTCAATTTGATTCCGACATAGAGAGAAAACAGACACCTGGTGGAATATGATGAAGTTGCAATGTTCGGGTTTTATACATGGTGGCTGAACAGAATAGATCAGGAATCGGCCATCTCGGCGAGATGGCCGAGTGGTTACGTGCAAGCGCTTAGTCGCTCAATTTGAACCAACAGCTATCGCCGGCGTGGGTTCGCTCCTACGTCGGGCCGCATGTGCGGTAATTGTAGGGGAATTTTCTCCTTGCCCTCACAACTGGCAGTGTGCCCGTGACTCGGATATCACGTAAAATGGAGGTCCCATCTCTAAAAAATTTTGTAAAGGGATGTAAAAGACCCCTCTGAGAACGACATGTACCCTGGCAGTGACCACTCTCAGAGGACTAAATTCCAAACTGTGAAGCGCTTTGAGAATGTGTGTAACGTTGATAAAGCGCTATATAAGAACCGATTATTATTATTATTATTATTTTTGTGGCCAGAATGTTGTCTATACGCAGTTCAATTGGCTTCATCAATGACAACGTGGTTTGGTAACGAGCCATATCCTTGAACTGTGACTCGATTTGTTCCATGGAGTCAATTTGATTCCGACATAGAGAGAAAACAGACACCTGGTGGAATATGATGAAGTTGCAATGTTCGGGTTTTATACATGGTGGCTGAACAAAATGAATCAGGAATTAGGTTGTGAGATCAGAATGTTGTCTATTCGCAGTCTATTATTTCCAATTCATGTCATAACAACATTTGGAAATATTTTCTACGGGCACCAAATATGTCATAGATATATGTACTGCTCTGAGGGTATAATGAGTGATGTAGTCGGGTATATAGCAAACGTAGTAATCCCGTACTACGTCGCATGATAATACTATAATACAAAGAAGTTATTTTGTTTGAAACAAACGTACATTATTATATCTATATTCTTGTTTTTTATTGAGCTATATTTCTTCTATTGAGTCTTCTATTGAGTTTTGTATGAAAGGTAGGCTCAATACTGAGTGAGAATAATTTTTTTCTATGAACAATTTTCAGAGTAAATTTGCAGCCAACTGATGCTTCAACAAGATACACTTGAACGGATCGGGGGACTTTGAATCACTGACCATTACGTTCAGATGTCATTGATCATATTGTTGCATTGTATCTTTTCTGGCCCAAACCGTTCACTCAATCTCCCTCATGCTGCACCCCTCGCCATGCTGATTATACCCTCATACCATAACATTTAATAATGGATCGAAATAAAAAAAAAACTGTGATAACAAAAAGATTACAAAACATTAATTTTTGTGATGTCATTCGCAATCAGTCAATTTGAGTTCTTTCCACAGGTATCTTCGATATTTCCATTGGGAGGTTTTGACGCCAATAACAGGGGTGACTGTTTGTCTGCTGACAGCAGTCAGCGATTATACTTAGAGTGCCCAAGGTCAAGTCCTTGATGCCTTAAGTGTTGTCACTAACACACAGCAAACCTCTCGGGTACTTAGCGTACTTGACGGCAATTTGATTATTTTCCAGCTACGACAAGAGCAGGTGTTATATATTATACATATCTCACTTTAAATTTCGTAGCCCTTCATGTGAATAAAATAAATGAGTGGGCACCAAACAAGTAATATCTATTATGATGGCTATTATATGACGATCACCTATGTCCCATAAATTTAATTATACACATACGTAGACTGGGGGCTATTCGTGCCTTGGAATACCTTGCCACTATCACCAAGCGGGTGTCACGTAAATGCCTAACCAAATCCAGACATAAAACAATTCCACTTGTCAACTTTAATCCCCAGACGTTCACGAGAGTGATACGTGTTGTATTAGTCCAACATCCACCACATTGTGATGGTTCGGGACACCTGCCGAGGAGAATCATTCAAACTGGTCATCATCTGGATAGTCCTAAGTTTTAGCAACACATTAACTTTCGCTAATTGGAGCGCGAAGCTAATGTTTGATAAATATTGATTGTGGTGGTCCGTTGATCCAGGCATATGTATAATTCAATGAAGAACTGCAAAATTGAATTTCACTTGAATGTCATATAAATCAAATTTGCAGCTGTGTTTCAGTGTTGCTTTCCATTTAAGTAATTTCCAATGAGTATGTGAACTGACCTTACTTTCATGTATTCAGGCCAGCAGGTGATTCATCACCATGTTACATATTGACAGTCGTGTGGTACAGGCGTCACGCTGACGGCAGTTCGTCAGATATCAGACCACACACTTTCTATACCATCCTTGAACAATGGATATCCGTCACAGGGTTTAATGGAAGTGATTAACACTCACAAGAGTAAATCGAAATTCTACCGAAATTCATTGGGAAGTCAATGTAAAGGCTGCGTATGTCACCAGCATCGGCAGAGTATCCATTGATCTGTTTGTTTGTAAATTGTTTCTGCCATGCAGGATGACTTTTCAACTCACATTTCCGAAAGAACCACTCAAAATATTGAAAGCATTCAAAATTTCAAGATAATATCTCCAAATTTCAAGATGATAATTCGAAGTATCACAAAAACAATTCTAGCTATTATCTCGAAGTTTTGAGATATTATGATTAACTGAAGAAATTCTTATACTTAAATTCTTAAATTATATTTTCCAACTGACATGATTTTATTCCTTTGGATCTTCCGTATATGAAAACCTAGGTATAGACACCAAAATCATCTGACTGTAATACTTATAAAAATATGTATATGATCGATTCCGCAAATATATAGTGAAGTTTGACTGCCATCTTGGTTTCCTCAGTTATTTTCCGTGTTTGAGCATGATATTGGTCCAACTTCTCTCAAAATTGTCACTCTCACTAACGGATCATGAAACATTGAGTTCAGCGCTGATATTACAGTTCTACATAAACCATTACCCAAATTATGGCCAATTTTAAGTTTTGGGTTGGTCTATTAATATCACACAAAACACACCAAATCATAAGAAAAATTGACGTGATTTTTTTCTTTCGTAATACCATACCAATGATTTTAATATAGTCAAAAATTAACATTCAATCTCCACGGGAGGCTCCATATGCTACACCCCTACCCAAAACAATCTGGGGTTAAATTCAGACTGACCGAGGTCAAGTCCTTGATATCTCAACTGCTGGCACTGACAACCAAAAGCAAACCTCTCAGGCTCCTTGTGTCTTTCACAGCTCCAGCAAGACCAGGTGTTATAGATTATACATATATGCTCATGCTAACAAAATACCTGAGTGGGCGGCAAGACAAATGCGTTGAAAGATATTTATGGTTTGAAATACCTTGTCACTACTATGCCTGTGTCACGCAAATGTCTATCCATGTCCAGACATAAACGATTCCACTTGTCAACTTTAATCCCCAGACGTTCACGATGGAGGCTCGTCTTTGATTGTCAATGTGCTGTTTGGGCATCTGCCCATTAGAATCATTCAAACTGGCCATCGCCTGGACATCTGATGGTCTATATATATACACCTTATGCGATTACAACCACGATATCAGCAACACATTCAGTTTCCCTGATTGGACTGCAGAGCTAAACTTTGATTGATAATGATTAGGATGGGCGCCTGGATCCAGACACAATCATGTGTTTCAAATAAAGACTGCTAGATTAAGGATTGATTGCATGTGATCGTCATGAACCTGGCATTGACCAGCTGTCCATTCACTTATAATGTAAATATAAAGGTAACAAATTCATGAATTTACACACTTCCAATCAACGTGAAACTTTGCCTTTCTGATTGTTAGCCATCAAGGATTACTAACCGAGACTCTGTTTCTTACTAAGAAATGTTAAATTTGTTAAATTCATCGTTTTCATATGTCATTTTTCGACCTATTTCTCAGTCTACAAAATACACTCACAACAGGGCGAGCAAAAGGATTATGCTGTGCAGCAAATAGCTAGTGAGGCCAGTAAAACTCACAGGTGATATGCACTCGGGTGCACCGAGGTGTTTGGGATTATGAATGTTCAGCTCATTGTATTCATCTCACAGAAAGTATAGCCCTAGATATTCTCATTATTTTGACGACAACAAGGGATAAATATATGCAACTGCCAATGCTTGTCAAGCAGAACAATCGAATCTTCGTTTTGGTGAAACGTATAAAATGATTTATCTAATCATCAAATTGCACAGCTTTCGTGATATCATTTATGAAACCATGTCTCGGTTCATCATCCATGAGTATATGTGTGTGTGCTAGCCAAGTTTTAGGTCAGGGGATTGTATTGTTTTGGTGATTTTGTTGCCTTTACTATCACATTATAAGTCAATGGAAAAGTGCATCAGTGCAGTCACCGGTAAGTTACGTGCAATCACACCTTAAGTGCCACTTCAATATGATCATTTCATATAAATAAATTTTGTTCGTTTCTATTTCTTTCCAGTGAGTACGTGAACTGACCTTGCTTTCATGTAGTCAGTTTAACAGGTGATTTATCATATCACACATTGACAGTCATGTGCTGCAGACGTCTTTCTATACTATCTATACACTTTCCATACTATCCTTGAAAAAATTGATATCCGTCAGAGGGTTCAGTGGAAGTGATTAGCGCTCATAGAAAAAAAATAAATTCTACCCAAATTCAATGGGGTGTCATATAGAGGCTTCAATAGCAATAGCATGTGCTTCAATAGCGTCAGCTATCCACTTCAGATGCACACAAGGATTTATGAGTTGCGTTAAAGTGGAATATTCGGTTTCTGAAATTCGTTATCAATCAATTGGCTGGCATATATTAGATGATATAACACCGCTACAACCCACAAAATACGTCCGCATGACCCTGCAGTGGAGTTTGAACATACCGTAAAAACGCACGATGTGAACGAATTGTTTACATCTGCGCTAACATAAACGAAGACACGAATTTCCCTATATTGTCGTTATTTGCAACACGCAAGAATGTGTGTGTGTTGGTTTGTGTGTGTTAGTAACATGCTTTGGAATGTCCACACATGGAAAAGTACTACTGGAGTCACAAAAATCATATTAAAATACATGTCATTATTTGTGCTCGTGCCAGTGTAACATTATACTCACCACCAGTTTAATCTACACTATAACTAGAATGAATAGAAAACACTGTGGTTCTGATGATTTCCATTTCGAGTTAGCTAATGCTATTTTTGCACAATCCGGGTTTCATGGATATTGGTGACATCATGACAACTGATAGTTAGACCACTTGCGCACCGACGCATTCAAGCCCCAATAAATCAAGGCTTTAGAATTGAAATCATGTGTAACACATAACTTTAATGATTTCGTTTCTAGAATCTTGATTTGGGCTTGAAACCTCTTGGCCGGGCAACTTGGCACTACTGGTGTGCCATCATCCTAGCAGTCAGCATAGACAGGATGATTCTGTGTACTAGTAGTAGTATTATCGAAAACCCTCAGTTGATAACATATTTCAATGATGAGTAATTGTTGAGAACCGTTCTATCGGTTAATACATGTATGTCCATTGGAGTATACATGACGAACATAGTAAATCAATTCGTGATCACAATTTAATATGTATTATCACATGCATGTATCCACATGGATTAACTGTTTTTGAAAACTGGTAGTGTCTTTGTCTCATTTGGCGGAGAGTGAAAACAAGGAGGTAAGTTAAATATATGCCAAAGTTGCATGCTGTGATTCGGTGTCTCGATCATTCACTATCCTAAAAATAGGGGCGGGAACACTTTTTACTTTTTATTTGAGAATCGCAAATAAAAAAAATCCGAGAGGCTGCTTTTGAACACAGGCGGGCGGGACGAGAAACAGAAGATGAATTTTTTAGGCCTTATCAGGTTATATTCTCCATGAACTTATGAAGACGATTATTGGAACCATTATCACTTGGATGGTGTCAGCCTTATATTCAATTTTACTTGCAAAATGCTTGAAGTTGTATTGGAAAGATGGCGAACTGATCACACATCATTATAATAAGACTGCAATCGAAACATTGGATACAGATTGATTGAACAAATAAATTTCCCATGAAACAAACTAAGTATGTATTCTACCTAACACACATGGTAGGCCTATGTGAGGCCTATGTTATCATTATGTAAGGCCTATGTGATCCTCTTCACTCTTCATATTGAAATATTGAACTAGTAGTGAAGATTGCGCAGTGGCCGATGCGTTCCTCGGGATCGTCCCCACCTAGGATGAGTGTGTTGTGGGGACTTTTTTTGGACAGTAAAAACAAGCATTATGCTCACCGGGCATGGGGTCACACCAGTTTTGTCTACAGGGGCGGATACAGAATTAGGAAAGAGGAGCGGCGCAGTTGTATGATCGTTCCCATCTAAGACGAGAGTGTTGTGGGGACTATTATGAACAATAAAAACCAACATTATGCTTGTTTTTACTGTCTCTCCCTCAAAAGACGTATTCACCTCGCAAGCTTGGTAAATACGTCTTCTTCGGGAGGGAAAGATAACAATGTATTCACCTTTACAAAATTCAATATTTGTATAATCATTATCATGCAAACCATTCATTAGATGCCGACATAATCTGTCAGCGAAATTTAATACCGTGTTGGACCCAAGTATCATATCCTGCGCCTTCCTTTAGGCCCATATGCAATAAGGACTAAAAATGTGACAGACATACTAAATGGTATTCATTCAGTGGTCTAATAGTATTAAGGCGCAGCGTTTATGAAACTTGGATCCCGTGTTGTAGGCCTTTACTGCGTCGAAAAGTCCGAGAACAGCAAGTGGACATGTACTTGTATTCTCATGATAGTGACGGAGTTGGGCATCACAAATTCAGAGAGTATCGCCCGGTATAGTTGTACACGCAGATTACTACTCTGCATATGCCGGCGGAGATTAAGTTGATTTGAAGAACCCAGAAATAAGCCGATTTCGCGTCCATCAGTTCTCAGTTAACCGGTGTCGCGCCTCTGGCAAATAATCGACGTCGTGCGGCGTTGTCGATTATTTTCCAGGGGCGCTCCACCTCCGCGCTTCGCGCTTATCCCTTGCACAATCTGTAATTTTACAATACATGTATGTTCTGATTTACTGTGTGGTCTATTGTGCGTTTTTATATCTTGTAATGCGCTTTGATCCTTCCAAATGCCAAAATGCCGTCAAAAAAATAAATAAACCACAACCTTTTTATCTTCGGGGGTAGCTTCCTGATTTCTCTTGGGTATAAATACTACTTAAACTGGGCGTCAAGGCCTAAAGATGCCTTTGGTGCATTTTGTGTGCCCTAGCAGATGATCATGTAACCAATATCGCGACTGGACGGTTAGCAACGATCACGCTGATAATTATAGTCAATTTGTACAATATTGCGCCTACGAAGAAGATTGAAACTTGCCATAAATACGGATTACTATACATGGATCCAGTTTTTAGAGAGACGATGGACCACTACGACCGTGTGGCCCTATCTGAGTGAGTGGAAAGATGGGTGTTGAGTCAGCTTCTTTTGACCGGAAGTAGCAACCAAGATCGCAACCTTGACCTTCCACAGCGGGCGAAACGTAAACAAAGATGGCAGCGCCAGGTGAAACCAGGACTGTACCTTTTCACTCTGATGATCCTGGTAGCAGGAGATGTACAACTACACCCAGGCCCAGCACGGATAACGTACCCCTGCGGAGTGTGTGACAAAAGTGTGCGGGACAACCAAGCAGCCCTCTGTTGTGATGGATGTGACATCTGGTCGCACCGAAAGTGTTTGGATATCCCTCTCGCAGTGTATCGCCGGATGGGCAAGGAAAATTCAGACTGGTACTGCCCTAGTCCTATCTCTGTTACGCTGCGGAATTAGGTACTGCCCCATTTGTGCCTTGCTCCAGTTCTCAGACTCGTTCTATGACACGGATATTACGAAACCACTGGACTGCGGACCCGCTCCAACGACTAGTGCCGACGAAGGTATGTCAGACGATCAAAACCCGGTGTGTAACTGCCTAAGGAATAAGGGGATAACTTTCGTCCACCTCAACACCAGGAGCCTTCAACCCAAACTCGATGAACTACGACTCATCGCAAGTGAAACGAAGGTAGATGTCATCGGTATCACAGAGACGTGGCTTGACGATACGGTTACAGACTCTGAGGTCGAAATCCCCGGATACCTCATCTTTCGTCGAGCATAAAACCGAGAAGGAGGAGAAGTCAGCGTGTTCGTTCGTCAAGACCTCGCGTTCAACCGCAGAACGGACATCGGTAACGACCTGGAGTCACTTTGGCTGGAACTGTACCTCCCAAAAAGCAAACCTCTACTACTTGGAGTTTGTTACCGACCACCGAAACAAACAGACTTCTTCGATACACTTTTGGATAACTGTGCTACTTGTGACAATTTTCAAAACTTGGAATGTGTTATCCTAGGTGACTTTAACACGGACTACAACAAACTGAATGGTAAAAATTGTTTATCTAAGTCATTAAAGCAATATATGTCAATGTTTGATCTACATCAGATTATCAATAGTCCAACTAGAGTCACTAAAACAAGTTCAACTATCCTAGACCTAATCATGGTGTCTGACCCACTAAAAATAACACACAGTGGGGTATCTGACATTGCACTAAGTGATCACCAGCTTGTATATTGTACCAGGAAGATAAAAAAAAGCTACTGTATCACAGCACAATGGTATCAATACAAGATCGTAAAAAAACTACACAAAAGAAATGTTCCATAGCAAACTCCAGGTTGTAGAATGGCAAGAGGTCACAGACTGTGATACGGTTGACAAAGCTTGGTGTACCTTCAAATCTAAATTCATGGCGGTGGGTGATGAAGTTGCACCACATAAACACTCCAGAATATAGCACAACACAGACCCATGGATTACTGATGAAATACTCAACCTTATACACGAAAGAAACAGAGCTTTCACACGATTTAAGAAAACACAAGACACAACCTATCATGACACATACCTACACCTAAGAAACCAAGTCAACTACAAGAAAAGGAAAGCCAAAGAAGAATACTTCATAAACAAAATACATGAACACAAAAAACACCCCAAAAAATCTGGCAAACACTCAACACCATGGGAACCAAAAAACAGTGCCACACTAAATCCCAGAACATAGCACTCCAAATTGACAATAACACAGTATTCGACTCTACAACAGTAGCAAATACATTTAATAACTTCTTCTCAACCATCGCCACACACCTGGTAGATAAATTACCAAGCCCACCTGGTAAGTACGGATTTGACCATCTTAAGCAGTATTATAGTAAGTTCAATGTTCAAAGGGATGCTTTCAGTCTTTGTGGAGTGACTGAGGAAAAGATCCGGAATATCCTAGAATCACTAAATTCGAACAAGGCAACAGGTTTGCACCATATCCCTGCCCGTTTCATTAAAGATGGTGCCGAGTTCATAACCACTGCACTAACCCATATTGTAAATTTGTCTATCTCCAGCGGCCGAATCCCTGAAGACCTGAAGGCTGCTAGGATTACTCCCGTCCACAAAAAGAACTCCAAGACTGAAGCTGGTAACTACAGACCTGTCTCTATTCTGAGCATCATCTCAAATATTATTTGAGAAAGTAGTGTACGTACAAATAGAGCACTACTTGTGTACCCACAAACTCTTATATGAGTACCAATCTGGCTTTCGATCAAACTATTCCACTGATACCTGTTTGATTCACTTAACCGACCATATCAAACAGGAACAGGAAAAAGGCAATTAATTATACAGGTATGGTTCTATTAGATCTCCAGAAAGCCTTTGACACAGTGGCCTTAGGATTCACGCAACCTACTATAGAATGGTTCAAATCCTACCTTAAAGGAAGGCTGCAAGTTGTAGAAGTAGGGGGCACCCTGTCTACACCTGCTATAGTTACATGTGGGGTTCCCCAAGGATCTATCCTAGGGCCCCTACTGTTTCTTATGTATGTTAATAATATGCCCTCAGCAGTGAACTGCAAGATGCTGTTGTATGCTGATGATTCTGCATTATTGGTCTCTGTCAAGGACACGGCAGAAATAGAGCAAATGCTATCCTCTGAACTAGAGTCTGTCAGAGAATGGCTCATAGACAATAAACTGTCTTTACATCTAGGAAAGACAGAATCTATCCTGTTCGGACGCAGACTCAAACGAAATGACACCATAAATGTCACCTGTGCTGACAACAACATAACCAGTAAATCCTGTGTTAAGTACATTGGATTGGAACTTGACCAATCATTGTCTGGCGATTTGATTGCTGATAAAGCTATCAGCAAATCAAATGCTAAATTGAAGTTTCTGTATAGACAGGCCAGAAATGTAGATACAGAAACTAAAAAGTTGCTAACGTCAGCACTTATTCAATGCCATTTTGATTATGCTTGTTCGTCTTGGTATTCTGGCTCAACCAAGACCTATCAAAGGAGGTTACAGGTAAGGAAGAACAAAATAATCCGGTACCTCCTCTTTAGACAGGTCAATATGCTACCAGTGGAACTTAGAGTTAACCATCTAAAACTAAAACTTAACCATGTCTATAATATTATCAACACTGCCGCCCCAAACTATTTAACATCTAACTTCACATTGAAAACTGCTGTTCACAACAATAACACCAGATCCGGACCCCTAGCCCTAGTCATCCCAACAGTAAAATCATTTGGCCTGAATTCTTTCTTCTTTTCTGGCTCCAAATTGTGGAACAGTCTACCTGCTCAGATCCGTACCAGTACTACTAAATTAATTTTTAAAAAATGTGTTAAACAACATCTGTATAATCAAATGTCAGAACAAACGCAAGCTCTTTTATGTACTTTTAATGTAATATTAACACAATCACATTAACTCAGGTCTCCTTCTTCTAGTCAGTTAATATGGTGCTATATGTATTATTTCCTAGTCATCAATATGGTTCAGTCATTTGTATTTAAACATATTTACAATTATCTAATTTATTAACAGGTATTAGCTTTTTTCCTGTCTTAATTTCAATTTGCACCTGTTTACTCTGGTCTTTACAACCACTCATTACTATTTTCACATTTGGTACCTTTTGTCCACTATAATTTATATTATTCTTTGTTTATTCCATCGTATACGAAATCTATTCCTATAATTTTATTCCTTTTGCCATATTTGTTCATGATTTTTTTAATTTTTTTTCCATTTTCACAATGGAAATAAGCATTTTTGCTTTCTTGTGTTACCCTGTATATTTTTAATGTAATATCATGCGTCATTGTATTTTATGTACATGTCCATGTATTGCATTTTGATTATACAAATAAATTCAATCAATCAATCAGTAGCGATTACTAAGAGCTGCTATCAGATGCAGTATATTTCTGGATTGATTTCTTAACTATATTGACTATATGTATGAACTGTATGATATTATGATGGTCTCGAATAAACTATCTATCTATCTATCTTCATTTTGTAATTCAATTCAATACGGAACAAAATAAACTATGTAGATATTGTCATAAATTACCGTGGTTTATTTGAAAGCTTCGCGGTA
Organism: Terebella lapidaria; assembly: GCA_949152475.1. NCBI lineage: Eukaryota > Metazoa > Annelida > Polychaeta > Terebellida > Terebellidae > Terebella > Terebella lapidaria. The sequence continues at coordinate 34,132,404 of OX424560.1, forward strand.
GGTTTACTCATGCATGTAACTGTCGCAAATTAAACCGACACCTTTTTCTGCTAATGAGGTATAAATAATAACACGTATCTCGGCTGCGATTGGTATTTTATTGATATAAATCATATGCGCGAGTTGATCACTTCTGCTCACTTGTTGTGTGGAGCTTGGCTGGAATCAAACAACTTGAATGCGGGTTCAAAGGCTGAATCTTAAAAAAATAAATAAATAAATAATTAGAGAATACTTAACTGAATCAGAATCAGCAAGCGTCGTACATCGCGTCCTTCAGGGGCTCCTCCTCTCGCTGCCAGGTACAAATCACAATTGGAAATATCCTCCAGACATGTGTAAAAACTATAAAGGCTTATGCATGTAGACATATATTGCTTATTGTCCTATCAAGAGAAGCAATCACTTAAATTAACATCCTCAATGTAACAATTATGACTGTGTTATTTCAATTTTTCTCATCTGAAACCTGTTCAAATGTATAAAATACAAACAAATGGCAAATCCAATGTGACTTAGTGTAACAAAGCATTGGTGTATGAATATTAACTGAACATCAACTACTCTGGCATATTATGTAACCCTTATATGTACTTGCAGAATGAATATCAACTGCTCTGGCATATTCTGTATCCCTTACATGTATTAGTAGAATGAACAGCAACAGCTCTGGCATATTCTGTATCCCCTACATGTATTTGCAAATGTTATATCCAAAATTCTAAACATGGTTAAGTATGAAATATAGTCAAATTGCTAGAACAACTGTAACCTTATTAGTGAGACTATGTTTATTACCTCATTCAGTCAACTATATTGTCTTAATTACTGTAATCAGTACAACTATATTATTACAGTATTTCCATTATATGACAGATCACTGTTTGACAGCACATTGTTTTGAAAGTACATTGTTTTGTTTTGACAGCCCATTGTTGTGAAAACACATGAGTTTATGTTCGCTGGCCTCCTTTTCTTAGTTCAGTGCACTAGAGTAATTCGATTGAGATTATCCTTTTCATTCACAACACCGAATGTTTGAGCACATTAGTGAAGTGAGAATTTGACATGTGCCCCTCTGGGACAGGTCGCGCCGCTGATTACAATCTGCGGGTTGGTCGATTCTTACTTTATCTCCTCAAAATATCGCTGATTTAGGTGTATAATTCTATACCTCTGACATTTATGTTGCTGTATGTCTGTGTATGACATGTACTCTAAATGTCTCTTCGAAACATAACTGCAATACAACATCATTTATTCAAATCAAAGAAAATTCGAACAGCGCGCGGCCATTTTGCCTGTGCGGGTCGCACTAAAAACCGTCCGGAACCGTCCTGGACCTACCAGGGAACAAATAACACTGTCCGGGACCCGAGAAAACCACCCGGGAACTGGATTGTATTGCCAGCCTCGACGAGCACGTAATAATCAATGTTTGAAAATCAGTATTGTATAGAAAAACTTTTTGGGTGATGTCATTGTGCTAATAACTAATAATGTGTGGATATACAAACATAAAACCACAGGAGAAATGCGTTCATTGTTCATCACAGACATTACTAAAGAACTAATTTGAATATTGACAAGATGTTTTCTGACTCAGATATGAATGTGATACTGATAATAGTACCATCAAAATAAAATAAATTAGTCAGAAGCATAGAAATAAAACCACAATCGAAAGTACTAAAACTTACCATAAAAATGAATAAAATATCATAATATAAAGTAAAATATTAAACTATTAATGAATAACCAAACTTCCCTCAATTCGACTTTTATGGATAATCTACATTGAAAAAACAAAAATACCGAAGCAAAAAAGAATGCTGAAGCAAGAAAAAACAGGAGCAAAATTTTCTCCTTCCACATACCGGTAAATATAGTCCCAATTACATAATGATTACAGATTTCAATGCAGTTCGAGATTTGTTATTGAACTAACCAGAACATCAGCATTTCATGAACATACTGGCAATGAGAAAATCGACTTACCAGCAATTGGTTATCATGTTTTTTTTTTATCTCAAAAGTGAGTTGAATACTCGTCAAGCTTCAGCAGATCACATGGGTGGATACAGAATGTTGGCAAAAAGGTGGCGCAGTTGGTTCAAATACCTCTAGACGATCTCTACGTGCAGATGTTATCCGGTGAATTCTGGGGCTCTGGGAACTTGGAGATGTGTTGGTGATACCGTATCAACCAGTCTTTTCATTTAAAACCCTATACTTTCAACTCAACATCATCAAAATGAAAAAAAAACATACTGCATATTAAACAACACTTAAAAAAGTGTGATGATTTTCCACTGCCACATAATATACACTATACATGTACATGTCAGGGGCAGATCAAGAATTCAGAATTTTGAAATAGCTTAATGGCCGGTTTTGGACAAAAATTCAGCTTAGATACCCATCGATGCCTCTATTCTGAAATGCTTTCAAAAAGAAAATATAGACGCTTACTGCATTTTGAAGGTATCGTCTTCGACTTACCTGCCACAACTTCTCAAAACTGCCTTATGTAGCTCATCAACAAGTATTTGATTTCATTCCTATATGTGAAGTTCGATTTTATCAGGAAAATCTGCTGATAGACATTTATTCGATCTTCAATCTTTTATTTCAATCTCTGCCTCTGGAGGTCTGCCGTGAATATGAGTTTAATCTAGTCAAGTGTATCAGAGATGACTCCTAATTCAATCAAGTGTGTAAGACTTTGGAGAAATGTCCTGTAGATGAAGCCACGGTGAACAGCACAAGACAGCTTCGACAGTTTTATGACTCTAATTACCAGATTCATTTAAATATGTTGCTAACGTCTCACCGATATATTCTGCTTTATCTTTCGCCTTTTTGTATACATGTTGATTCCGGAAGACAACCGAGCAAATATGTAAATTCCTGTGCGGACCCAGAAAGTCCATGATGGGGCCAATCTAACAAGGAGTTAGATTGCCAAGTAGATTTTCGCGATACGAGTTTGAAATTTGGTAGGAAATTGCTGTTTGACTCCCAGTCCAAGTATGCCAAGTTACAGGATGATACCATTTGGAATCGCAAGATAATCAGCAAAGAAACAATGTAGTCTGGTGGTAGAATGTGGATTCGATGCTCAGGTGTGTTTTGGAGTACATACAATGTTTTATTGGTGATTCTGGTCAAATAAGTCATAAAGAACCCAAATCCGCATGATGCCACTTTGTCATCCTTGAGCAATTTTTTTTATGAGCAAAATTCAAAATGGCCGCCGCCGAAATCGCTCAAACTCTATTTTCGCCTGTAACTCTGCCAAAAATTGAGATAGAAACTTGATTTTGGTGTCTAGTCATATGTTTTAGAGGTCTAGGAATTCAATAAAACACACAAATAGGCTATATGTCCATTCATTATGGCGATTATGGTCATTTCAAATTCTCGATATGGTGAATTTGTACATTTGTTTCACAGAGTTTCACCTCTAATCACTTTATAAACTGATTTAAGGCACCCTTTTTGTTCCAACAGTCAATTCTATGTATTTGCTGTATGAGATGTAGGCCTAATAAAATTAACATATGATTAACTTTACGTGTATTTGTGACAACAGAGCAAATCTTTATTATAGCTTATAGCCATTTCAGCTGGATTGAGTAGATCTATATAATACATGTATACCCAATAGCACAAAATGTTTGATGTTCACATCTTCGTGGGATCTGCTTTCTGTTTGGCCTCGAACAGGCATGTATGCTGATAAATCAGATCAATGAGATGTGTAGCAGAAACATCATAACTGACTGTGTTTCCCCATACATGTACATGTACCTGTACCTGTATATACTAGGTAAGTATGTGGTGATCTTGGTATTTGGATTATGCATGCGTTCTATTCTGATGTTGCCATGGTTACTTGAGGTTTCCATGACGTTTTGTGTTTCTTCGTTTGTAATAGCAGGGACCTGGTATGATGTACCATCAGTCTCTTCTGCTTATAATAAATATGCCTTGGCATTCCCCACATATACCAGGACCGAAACTGTGTTCTCTCTACAGGAGACTTCTGTTGGATTGAAATCAAAAGTAATGTAATCAGTTGGATGTTTGGTGCATAGTTGTACTCTTTCTTTGCCGTGCACAAGTTCTATGGATGGTATGTTACCAGTTACGAGTTTGTAGACCAGATTTGGATTTGTGTTCCCGGTGCTGATAATATTGTTGATTATTCAAAGTAGGATCTGCACTTTCGTTTGGTGATGGTTTGTCTTCTTTCCAGGTTGCCAACATAACTCTGCAGAATGGATTCTGCAACTGAGCTTGTTAACTCTTGCCTTTTGGGATGTTGCATGAACTGTAGTGATAGTAAACAACCTCTAACAGTTGTCGGGCCTGAAAGACTTGATTCCATTGTGAAGGCTAGTAAACTCAGGGGTGATGGTCTACACACTGTCTTTGAGTCCAAGTCAGATGATACGTCAAAGTCCTTGTTTGTGCATAGAAACTGTGCCTCAACGTACACATCGAAGACGCACATAAAACGTGTCTTACAGAGGCAAACCAAGACTTCTGAAGAACCAGAAATCAAACGATCATGCCGATCAAGCAGTACATCTTTCAAATTCGAACAAACAGTGCTTTATTTGTGGGGAAAAGTGTTCATCACTACCTGATTCCAAAAATCCTGAGCGATGGCGCCGGGTTGTTAGATGCCGAACGGCTGATCGAGGAAACAATCAAGACACCTTCAAAGATATCATACTTAGAGCATGTGATTTCAGAATTGATGAGTGGGCCCAGCAAGTACGTATCAGGGTGGAAGGTGCTGTCAGCGACTTGCACGCAGCTGATGCCCAATACCACAAAGACTGTATGTCACGTTTTCGTGGTCCCCGCAATGTCCAGTGTGTTTCTAAGAAGCCTGAGCATGTTGAAGATGAAGCGTTCATCCGGCTCATAGATGAACTAACTGAAGATCGCACCCGAATCTGGAATTCCCTAGAGCTACATGAGCAATACAGGGCATACAGAGGAGATTTGCTGACACGTCGCAATCTGATGACGAAGTTATCGGAACACTTTGGAGAGGATCTATTGGTCTTGTCAGGGAGAGGTGTGGCGAATATTGTCTCATTCAGAAGTAAGGCATCTGGTGTCCTCAGGCTAGTAGCCGATGACGAAGACGACAGTGATGCTGCTATATCGAAGGTAGCTCGGCTCATTCTTTCTGAAAGCAAGAAGATGAGATGCGATAAATCCAAGTACCAAACCAGGGTCTGCTTGGAGAACTCTCTAGAAGATGTAAGTGACACGTTGTTGCATCTGATGTCACTGCTCTCCACAAAACTTGACTCAACATTGCCGGCAGCAATGATAGGGAATATCATAACTGGTATCCTTACTAACACACACACATCTCTGCAGATCGCCCTTGGCATCACAGTCCGAGAAAAGTCAATCATCGAATGCCTGCACAACTTCAGAATCACTGCCTCGTATGACGAAATCCTGCGATTCAAGGCCTCTGTTGCCCATGCTGCCGCCCAGAGCCAAGAACTGATGGGTATAAAGCCAAGCAGTCACGGACTAGTCCAGACCATAGCAAATAATTTTGATGCGAACATATCATCCCAAAATGGTCTACAGTCAACACATGCCCTTGCGATACTGGTAACACAGATGCAATCAGAACAGCTACTCAACCTGAGAACGACTGACATACGGCGTATTCGTAAAGAAGAAATGTCTGAAGAAGTAATGCCTGAAATACCGGTTCAGCGATACAGAGGGCCTTCCAAGCCAGACATGCCCATCAATAGCGCCATGAGATCTCCTCTTCCACTGAAAGTGCTGGCAGCACAAATCATCTCAGCAACCAGGGCCAAAGAAATGGACTTTCAGTTCTTCAAGTCCGTGGTATCTGACCCAGAAACACCCGAGTATCACGGTTACAACACCATGATCTCCCGAGAGCAGGGACACTCGGTACGTCCACCTACCAAAGCTGTGTACCTCCCATTACTGGACATGACGCCATCAGACCCTGATACCATGTTCACTGCCATGGTAGAAGCTCAACGGCTAACAAACAAGACGGGTCAAGTCTATACAATCTTCACAAATGATCAACAACTGTACCGTGTGGTTGTACATGTGATGTGGGCGTACCCAAGTCTATTCCAGAACTTCATTCCTAGACTCGGTGGTATGCATACACTGATGAACTTCACGGGAGCGGTCGGCGTCTTGATGGCAGAGACCGGACTGGAGACTGTTCTACAAGTGGCATTTGGTGGTGTATCCAGCATGTTATCAGGGAAGAAATATCCACAGAATGTCCGAGCCCTTCGCCTTCTCACCGAAGAGCTACTCCGTGGAACCATCATGCAGATGGAATCCCATGACAGCTTGATGGCACTGCTCGACGTCAGGGCAAGTGAGAGCCGTACCACCAAACTTTGGGTTGAAAACCTCGTCAAGCCAGTGATGCTCATGATGATGTTCATCCGAGCAGAAAGGGAAGCTGACTGGCCACTGCACCTCTTTTGCGTGAAGGAGATGATGCCATACTTTTTTGCAGCGGGGCATTTCAACTATGCCAGGTATGTAATGAAGTTATACGAAGCATACTGACAATTGATGACAAAACAAACATCTATACCGAAAATGATATTTTCAATGATATTGATATACTTTCAGATACTGCTTGTATTACCTGCACTCGATGGAGAAGCTGCCGAGTTCATTACTCAAGGACTTCCTCCAGGGTAAGCATGTGACGAGGCATCAGCCGGGCATATGGAATTCAATCTGGACTGACATGTTCATAGAGTCCACTTTTATGCGGTATGGCCACAGTCCAGGTGGTATCATTGGCATCACCCTGAAACCTTCAACTCTGAAAAGATGGGCACTCAGCCTCCATGTCTGCAGTCAGATGGTGAAAGACGTTTCCGAGATGAGAAGTGAGAGCAGCCAGACGCCAGTTATCGTACACAAAGAGGAGATGCCAGCTCGCAAGCATTCAGATGCTACTGACAGAGAAAAGCTACGAGAGAGATTGAACACATGCATTGATCCTCTAAATCCGGATGATCATCCAGACAAGCTTGTGAATATCATAACTGGCAAGCTTGCACCAGTTACAGTGAATGCTGATAATGCTGCAGAGATCGGGTGTCAACAGATGCAACAGTATGAAGACCATTGGCCAAGTAGCTTTCACAAACCTCTCAGTAAACAAGTCATCACCATGGCAGCGTCCCGCAAGCACATGAAGGTCGGACAGGAAGTAGTATATGATACAAATCTCATATACTCCAGAGTACTAGGACTTCAAAATGTCAGAGACATCAACTTGAAGGACATAATGAAGTTTGAGTTAGCCGCAGTACCTCCATCTATGTTTGAGGAAAATGGTGAAATGCGTATCACGAAGACGAAATCGATCCTAAAGAAAAAACTTCAAGTGGAAGTATCCGATCGGCTTTCCTCGAGTCCTGATGTGATCATCATTGATGGCTGCGCAGTGCTGTGGATCATACGGTGGCCAACGAACGGAACAGTACAGGACTTCATCATGAATCTCATTGCCTACGTGAATGGAAAGTTGAAAACCTGTGACACCTACTTGATCTTCGACAGATACTATGAGAACAGTATCAAGACTGCAGCACGGACAACACGCGCTGGTAAAGAAGCAAGCCGACGACATAAGCTTGATCTGCACACACCACTTCCAGCTCAAAAAATCGTCCTCAATGTAACGGAGAACAAAGTACAGCTGATCAAGCTTATCTGCACGTTCATCCAGGAGCATGTTGAACTGTTGGCTGAGAATCGACTGGTTTTGACGGGGCAAGATCCAAGTCCTATCGAGGTGGCTGAAGGGCAGCTCACATTACGACATGACCTCCGCACCACCCATGAGGAAGCAGATGTTGTGATTGTGCAGCAAATGGTGCACACAGCCACGACAGGTGCCCAAAGTATCCAAGTCATCTCTGATGACACAGACGTGTTTGTGCTTTTGCTCCACTTTTTCAACTCAGAAGAGCTCACCTGCGATCTTGTGATGGTAGGAACTGGCCATGGCAGGACGTCAGTTGACATCAAGGCCACAGCACAGAAATGCAAAGATTTTGTCAGTGCGATCCTTCCTGCACATGCCATATCCGGGTGTGACACTGTTTCCTACCTGTGGGGTGTAGGAAAAGGCACTGTTGTGAAATACTTGAAAGCGGGCCACCAACTGAAGACCTTCGGACATTTGAGTGCAAATCTGCAAGTTGTCATCTCGGAAGCAACGATGTTCCTTGCTGCATGCTATGGGTCCAAGGAGCGGGACAACATGACTTCTGTTCGTTTCGATGTGTGGTCTCAAAAAATGGCGAACAGGAAGCTTACAGCAGCCCCAGAGCTCAAAACCTTACCTCCGACAACAGAGGCTTTTGTGGAGCATGTACACAGAGCACACATGCAAGCAGCGATATGGCGATCAACACTGGCGGCATACCCGCCAGTGGTTGAGAACCCACTTGGATGGACGAGGGATGAGGTGTCACACACCCTACTGCCACTGCCTCTGAGTCCAGACATCACATGCGCACCAGAAGAGGTTTTGAAGGTGATTAGATGCGGTTCCAGCTCCATGCGGCCTTGTGCAACAGCCAGGTGCAGTTGCTCTTCAGCTAGACTTTCTTGTTCAGTCTTCTGTGCCTGTCGCGGTGCAGAAGAATGTTACAACACACATACCAAGTCAGCTGCTCTGTCAAGGGATGACGATGATGAGGACGAATGAGATTGACAATGACTAATTAACATGTTTCCATTTGTATGATTGTATTATGCTTGTAATTCAAGTCTGTACCTGTACAGTGTACATGTGATGTACAATATGCTGTACGATATGTTCCAAGTTGTTCCATATGTGAAAGTAAAGTGAGAGCATCCATGTAGAGCCTATTCAATTTGCTCACATCGTGACGTTTCTACATTTGTCATGTCAGATGAGATGCTGATTTTATCAGTTCATTACCACGTACAAGATGTATATATGTATGTATTTTCAGTGGTGAGATGTGGATCTGTATTTTGCTTTGGGGGTATTGAGTGACATGTACATGCACAGTGATGCATGTGAATAAAATATTTTGGAACTCTACATTTTCAAATCATATTATGACTGGTATGGTTCAACAAAAAGCTGTTCTGTCGATATTGAAACATTACCGGTAGTTGTTTACCACATTCTTAAACGAAGAACTGAAGAATGTTGGATTTTTGCATGAAGGGGAGGAGTTAGAGCATAGCTATATGTTTTATTGAATTCCTAGACCTCTAAAACATATGGCTAGACACCAAAATCAAGTCTCTATCTCATTTTTTGGCAGAGTTTCAGGTGAAAATAGAGTTTGAGCGATTTTGGCGGCGGCCATTTTGAATTTTGCTCATAAAAAAAATGCTCAAGGATGACAAAGTGGCATCATGCGGATTGGGGTTCTGTATGACTTTATTGACCAGAATCACCAGTAAAACATTGTATGTACTCCAAAACACACCTAAGCCAACTTCCTCCAGACTAATGTAACAAGTATGAAAAATCAGAGTATAGGTCTGACAATCAAAAAAGAAAACAAACAAAAAATAAATAAAAATAAAATAACATGGCATCAATGTCATGCCACTTATTTTCGTTTCCGGAGACCGCTCAAAGCCGGTCTCAAATAATTTCATAGATCACACTATCACAGCCAAGTTAATAATTTGCTGATATTTCAATCGGCACCCTTTGAAGTTTGAACAGTAGTGATTGCAATTGCACGCAAAGAAACACACCAGTTGAATGCACCACTTGAAATGTTTCATGCACCAGTTAAAAGTATGTTTACTGTGTTCTCTCCGTGCCTTGGAGACAAATAAATATTATTAATGTCAAAGGAGTCAAGGACTGTGGTGTTAAAACCCCATCAGTTATTATACATTATTTCCCTATAGATGTTATGAAATTTTTACCATTGAAATATTTCTTGCAATGTCTTGTGACTAACTCGTTTTTATGTATAGTTCGGAATCATATGAGAGATCTGAATAAAAATATAGAAAACACACGGTTTTCTCGGGTCCCGGACAGTGGTATTTGCCCCCTGGAAGGTCCAGGACGGTTTCGGACGGTTATTAGTGCGACCCACACAGGCAAAATGGCCGCGGGCTGTTCGAATTTTCTTTGATTTGAATAAATGATGTTGTATTGCAGTTATGTTACGAAGAGACATTTAGAGTACATGTCATTTAGCAACACAAATGTCAGAGGTATAGAATTATACACCTCAATCAGCGATATTTTGAGGAGATAAAGTAAGAATCGACCAACCCGCCGATTGTTGTCAGCGGCGCGACCTGTCCCAGAGGGGCACATGTCAAAGTGAGAATCACTTAATTCCTTGTACGCCCGTACGTACTCACAAGGGTAATATATTTTGTTGTGTCAACTGTCCCAATTCACCGATTTGTTTTGTACTTCGGTAGCAATTCTTACGCTGTATCCATTGCTTTATGTAAATATCGTCTTGTAAATATGTCAAATTTATGTTCACCACTCTTGTCACTCTGCTTGTTTTACTGTATTCTATATCCATTGCTCCACATTTTATCCACTTGTCCCTTGTGCGTCTGCCGAGCTGCCGTCGTGTGTGTCGACCCGACCGTGACGACCGTCGGCGCATCGTGCGCTCGGGGATACCGGCGTGATGTTGGCAGATAGGATCAGCTTGGACCAGATTGAAACCTCCAATTTTCATAATTTAGAAAACATATATTTCGATAAAGTATCGGAAGATGAATCAATCTCAGAAGAAAACAATAATATTCTACAGTTTCCTACATGTTCTTATCACAGCACAAACGACTTACCTTTCCCCCCTAATCAAAGTATAGTAATTCCACACACACCGTTCTGTCACTAAATTGTCGCAGTTTGTCAGCCCACTGGGATGACTTCAAAGAACTTCTAGCAACCACACAAGAATATAATTACCATTTTGACATAATAGGTCTCACAGAGATATTCCAGGTACGCAATAGTTTCCATCTTCCGGGGTATCATGAATTTGTTTTTAAGAACAGGCCAGATGGGGATGACAACCGCGGTGGTGTTGGTTTCTTCATTGATAATAAGATTAACTTTACAGTACGTCAAGATTTATCCATATTCCAACCACATGTAATTGAAACACTCTTTATTGAAGTGAAATACACTAGCACCAAACCCATTTTATATGGAATCATATATAGACCAAACACTCCCCCTAAAGCATCCATAGATACTTTCAGTATTGAATTAAATAATATTATTGAAAATCTTAATTCCAATAATTATACGATGTGCCTGATGGGCGACTTTAATATCGATTTACTTAAGTACAACTCGCATAAAAATACCAATAACTTTCTGGAATGCATGATATCGAATGGACTAGTTCCCTTAATAACAAAACCAACAAGGATAACTGAATACTCTGCTACTTTAATTGACCATATCTACACGAATGCTAGGCTTGACACTGTGTCTACAGGTATTTTAATTACATATATTTCTGATCACTTCGCTACATTCTGCTCGATAGGAAGTAAAGAATCCAACCCAGTAGAATGTCAATACAAAAGTGTCAGGTCATTTAGTGCAAATAAGATACAATTATTTAGACAGTTCTTGGGAAACGCAGATTTCTCGGGTGTATATGGTGTCTCTTGTCCCGAACGAGCATATAACGAATTTATGACAATATTTCAACTAGGTTATGACACTTGTTTTCCAACAAAACTAGTTAAGGATGCTTATCAGTCAGGATCCATGCCTTATCAGCAGAATTCTGGTATGTTTTGTTTGGCCTATAACTCTGCAGATTGGTAATAGATTGCGCTGAAAATTGTTGTGTAGGTTCTATCCACGACTACAATGCTTGTCCAATGGCCATATTGAAGACCCAGTCGATATTCATACGGATCCTGAACGTTATACACCGCCAATCAAATGTAACTTACATAGAAAACTGACAGCGTTTTAGGGTACAGTTTCTTGACTATGGTTAGTTTACCTATCATAGAACAATAACCTACTGCCTGTTTTGGGATTTACCTAAACACTCGATGGGAGTTTGATGGTGAAAATAGCATGTTATGTACCATCCGCATTGAAAATACACTGGGCGAAAGAAATTGATTGTCAATCGTACTAATGACGTCTATATCCGTTGGCATTGTAAACTCAACCGCAAACAACATCAAGAATTCAGCGACTCTAATATTTTCTAAGTGCAGTATAGAACCAAAATCACAACAACATCTCACTCCTGAGTATAACGTTCTCGACAGCTGAGCATTGACGGTATTTGCCATACGAATAATCCGCTGATCTGTACTTAGCGCTTCACTGATCAGCGGCACAAGACATTTTTGCGGGATTGCAATAGATATACATATTTGCGCATCAATTTGACATGATTATCGATGGGATACTTAAAATTTAAAGGGTATATATCACGAAAATATGACATCAGCTTATTTGAAGCCACTCGATGAGCTGAGTAGAACAGTCTTGACAGAATGTTGATATATCGATTTGTTAAAAAGTTATAGCTATTTTAATATTGAAAATCCGGCAAATTTCTCCAGACAGTCTTGAAAAATCTGTCGGCTAATTAATATGCAAATAAGATGTGTGACGTCATTGACAGTTTGCTTTTTAATTAGGCGATTTAACATGTCACAATTAGGCATTTAGGCTCATATTTGGTCACCGAAACTCATCAGATATAACGTTTAGTAGGAATAATCAGTGAGTGTATATAAATTTTGGTTGTCATGGCAACCAATGGGCTGATTTGGCCCTTAGCAACCAGGTTGCTAAGGCTGGTATTCAAGTTAAAACATGATATGAAAGTGTCAAACCAATTTAGATAACAGGGTAGTGACTATATTCCTTGGAATTGATCAACAAATATTTAAAAAACACACCTTAGCAACCGATACAGCCCTGAGAAATCACCAACGTTTAGAGCCATTACAAATGAATGGTACCATTACTACTGGTTTCCCAAGCCTGTATTGGTTGCTAAGGGTTGTGTTCAGACATTTTGATGATATATTCCTCAATATATTGTCATTACTCTATTGTCTGAAATGGTTTCATACATGTATATCTTGTTTTTAATTAGATATTGACCTTAGCAACCATGGTTGCTAAGGGCCCAGCCAGACCAATGGTAGCCATGGCAACCGCGAATTCCTTGAAATCACTGATTATTCTAACTAAAAGGCATAAAATATGGGTTTTGGTGAACAAATATGGATACAAACGGTCTCATTATTCCATTTAAAAATGCCTAATTAAAACACAGTCTGTCAATGACGTCATACATCTCATTTGCATATTAATTAGCTGTCAGACTTTGTTGTCAGATTCTGTAAATATGTACAAGTTTAAAGTGTCATAACTTTGGAAGGAATCATGATATCAATATGCTGTAAAAACCATTCTGTTCGGTTCAAATAGTGCTTTCACATACACAACAAAAACCAATATCCTATTTTCGTGATATATACCCTTTAAGGGCAGGTTATTGATCACGGATATGTGCACTCGCTGCAGTTAAGAAACTACACCATGTAATGCTTCGTGTACGCAACGTAATTTACATTTGTTCGAGCAACATTCAACTCCATTTATATACTAAGTTATCAATGAAATCTTCAATCTCTTATTCAAGTCAGCTTCATAGATATATACAGAATATATATTCCAAATTTCATTTAAGTTTGTTATGAAACGGCAGAGATATGAACCATCATTGCACGTGGTATGAAACCATTGAAATTGCGTGGATCGTGCTCGATACTCAATCTTAAGTCCACAAGTCGGAAAATAAAACATGAGCCGTGGATGACCAAAGGCCTACTTGTGTCATCTATTACCAAAATTAAATTGTATAAACTAAAATTGCGTAAGCCCACTATATCTAACATTAATAAATACAAAACATATTGCAGACTATATAATAAACTCTCAAGAGAAACGAAGCGATCCTACTTTGTTGAATCTTTACAAAGCCATAAAAACAACCTGAAAGAAACATGGAAAATACTCAATGAAGCAATGCAAAACAAACCTATGAAAAATAAATTACCCGATAACTTTATGTAGGGTTCGGCGACCCCACGATAAAGAGGTATACCCCATTACTGGAGTGTCGCCGAATGTCTTATAAACCCGTCCACACTGCAGCATCATAACCGTGGTGTCACTACTCGCGCACACCACGTCACGACGCTACAGTGCTTTCCCCTTTCGGAGAGACCTCGTCCCCGAGGTCAGCTATATCCCCACTGTTGAGCACATCACAGGCCAGATCTGCCGTACAACCCGGCGGTGATGCGAGTCAACAGCGGGAGCCGACCCGGGAGCGACGCCGAGAGAAACCACTGTGGTTCGAAAGGTCAGGCACCAATGTAAAGTTATTGACTACCGTCCGCTCTTCGGGATCCTCGAGGATAGTCCTCTCCCATCCGAGTCCTTGCGGACGCGCATCCGCTATTCCGGATCCTCGCGGCAGGGCCGCTCACCGGAGGTCGCGGCGGACACGGTAACTACTTCATCATTAACGGTAACCAGGTAACAGCCCACCCGACACTCCCAGGCCTACGGACACCGTTCAGAAACTAGTTCATCCCTACGGTGTTAACTGGCGGGGCCTGGCGAGCCGCGGTCTGCCTCGGGGACGGAACCCCGTACAGTCCGACATGCTGGCCAGAGCCTCTGTCACATGTCCCGGGAAGGGAGAGAGCTGGCGATCCACAGGGCCGAAGGCCCCCGAGTCAGCAACTCGTCTCTCCCAGCCCGGGCCTCCCCACGGAAATCGTCCCCAGGGCTCTAGGAGCCCACTACTCAGACCCAGGGAACACAAAGCTCATGGCGAGCCTCGTGTGCGTCCTAGTCTCGATCTTGGACAATCTCCTCGAACGAGTCGCTTCCAGTGTATATATAATACACCAGAAACTGCAGGGCGCACGCGAGGTTAAATCGATCCATTGTTATAGTTTACTGGAGCGTAAATTACAATACGTCGCCGTGGCAACGCACGCTCGAACGGAGCATGTCAAAACAAGGCCAAGTACAGAAAGGCCACATAAATGGCTTTTATGTTTACAATCACCTGCCGCGTGCTTAGGGCAAAATCGCCACATTACCCCCTTCTTACAATGTTGGTCCCCAACATGTTCCGCCCGCGCCCAAAATGCTCGAAACCCGACGAAGGCTTCGCATGGCGGGGGCCGGAAGAAGGCACGATGGCAACGCCCGGAAGTCACGGCGCAAACACTAGGACTTTAAGAGTCCCTTTTGGAAGAATGGGGAACTACCCCCGGACTTATGGAGTAAACTATAACGCGCTTTGCAATTTTGAATAAACCCTCATAAACAAGCTAAAATTTTGACCGAGGTGGTCCAAAACCGTGTGATGACCTTGAAAGGTCATCCATTATAAAAGGACGGTGTGCCGAGTCTTTGGAATATCTTTAAGGTTAGACTTTAAATTTAGAAATTTTGTAAAACGACACACCGAGTGATCAAAAGTGATAGTACCTCTAAAATGTTGCCGACCGCCCTGCCGGCCGGCTCCTCAGATCCGCAGAACGGGTCTGAGGCAGGGCGGAGCCGCGGGAGCGGCTCCGGCACGCCGCCGCACACGTGCAGCGACGAGGCTAGCACCCTAGCCTTCCTCCGTTGTCATCGGCTCCTCATCCGTGCCGCCTGTCTTGGGGTCTGGCGGCGGTGACGGGTCCCTACGCCGCGGAAGCAGCGGAGCCGGCATAGTGAAAGCCGGCTGCACGGGCGGATGAGGCAGGCCCGGTGGAGCTTGCACGGGCTTTTGTGGTGAGCCCTGCAATCCGGGTCCTGACGGAGCCATCACAACGGAGGCCGGTAGAGATGTCGCGCCGAGATCTGCTATGGCGCGGAACATCTCCACCGTATCGCGGGTGCGCTGTGGACCGGCCGTCCGTTCTCCCCACACCTGGACTAGGTATGGGTAGATGGCCAGCTCCAAAGCGGCATCCGCGCGCCGGAGAGCCGCCTGGTTCAGGGCGGACGACTCGGGGTCATCAACGCCCTGGATTAGGCGAGTCCGAGCGGCCTCGGCTTCGTCAAGACGACGCCGTAGCTGCTCATTCTCAGCCTCCAGGTGCTCCATCCGTGCGGCCACCTCTGGGGCGGGGCCGGACGCCCCGGACTGCTCGGCAAGAGCGGCGGTCCGACCCTGGTCGAACGCGCGCCGCTCAATGACGGCCGACAAAGTCCGGTAGCTCTCTAGGCTCCGCCGGGTGCCTTCCATGAGGCCCTGGTCGTATGCGAGATCGCATGCGACACGGGAGGCCTCGGCGCGGCACCGGCTGAACCGATCCAGAGAGCTGTCCATCTCCGCCACAAGGTACTCCGCCGCTCGGGTGAGTCGACCACGCTGGGGGTGATCCCAGGGGTGCTCCTCCCGAGCGCGGACCAACGCGGCTACACCTGCGGACCCCAAGTCACGAATGGCTCGAGGCACCGGCAGGTTCACCAACGCCGGATCACCGGGGATCCGGTCCATACCATCGCGACGATGGCCGACCGCCTGGCCTACAGACTCGCGGAAAGTCTCGTAGACGCTGGCGGTCGTGGGACCGAGCCTCCGGCGTACGTCCGCCGTGGCGTCGAGGGGGTCCAAGTCCAGGGAGGCGGTGCTTTGCCACCCTGCGGACGTCCCCTCAACTACCAACGAGGACGCGGACGCCGACCTCGTGAGAGGTACCGCACGTCCGCTACTGCTCGCAACCGAGGGAGTCACGCGTGGAGTCCTTGGCGGGACCGCCGACGCGGTACTCGAGGAGGCGGAGGTGTCTTCCACCACCCGTCCCTCAGACGGACCCGCGGGTACCGTCACCTCGAGCAAGCCCGGGTAGTCCTCCTGAGTCAGCGCACCCGGAGACTGCAGGGGCGTCGTCCCGGCCGGAGTCTTTCCGGCGGACGAGCTCTTCCCCTGAGTCTTTGGCTGGGGGCGCGGCTTAGGAGTAGCCACTCGTGTCTTGGCCGCGATCTGCGGCATCTCCGACACGATCATGGTCACCCGGTGCCGTTCTTCACCGGCCTGGATCACCGGCGGTTCACGGACAGCCTCTGCTGCTGTCCGGGCGGCTTCCGCCGCCTGGAACTCCGCCGGGGTCTGGCCCATTGTAGCCGTCAGGCGAGCGGTGTAGCTCGAGCCCGCGGACACAACGCCAGACTGCTTCCAGGCATCGTCCATGATGCGCTGTGCAAAGCGCCATGGACCCCAGTGAAAGAATCGGTGATTCGCCGTCCCTGACGTAGTCATGAACGACGCCACCCTCGGTGGTATGTATCCATAATTGAATACAGGCCCCACTTCATTTCCAACGATATGAAGTCCCTCACCGCGGTGTGCACCCGAGCGGTGATCATTTAGGGCCTCTAAACTGGCGAAATATCGTTGCTGAGGGGTGCCGGAGTAGCACCTCTTGCAAACGAACATTTGCATCCAGGGGTAGTGGTACCCCGCAATATGTCGACTCAAGTGGTCGTAGGTTGGGTACCTACGATCCCGATTGAGCGCACGGTGCGGGTCCTCATACCCGTCCAGGGATTCCGGACAGAGTTGGCATATCACGCCCGCCTCTGTCTCGGGCGGCAACCCGACACGCTCCTCGTCCGTGAGTGGACGAGGCCGTGTGAAAGGCGTGTCGGCCGCCGCGCCGGCCGCCGCGGTGCGGCGTCCCTGCGGATCCCTGCCATAGCGCGGAAGGAACATGTGTCCCTGACGGACTCCAGGGAGTTCGGGGCCCATTTCGGCCCGCAGCCTCTGGATAGAGGGCTGCTCCGAGGACGACCGTTTCTTCTTTTTGGCCGCCCCCGAACGATTCTCCGACCTGGTTTGTCGGGGCACACTCTTCCCGCGTGGGGGCACGGCCTTCTGTTGCTGCGCAACGAAGGCCCGCGCTCCCGCTTCCAGTGCGGCGTCAGACAGGTGGACCCCGTCTTGCTCCGCGCGCTTCCGGAGGAGTTCTAAACGAAGATCTCCCTCCTTCGGCACGGGACGCCCTCTGTCCACTGGACTTGACCCCACCTCCGCAGCTCCGGTAGGTTTCTTAGTACCGGAGGAAGAGGAAGAGGAGGTTCCTTTCGGTGCCTGGATAGGCACCCGCTTACAGGAACCTCCCGCGCCTGGGCCGGATCCCGCGGAGGCGCCGCCCGCACCAGATCCCGAGGGATTAGGCGTCTTGGCGACTCCGGGTTTGGCGGAGGACCCTTTCTGGCCGCCCGGCTTAGGCGCCAGTGGCTTAGGTCCTCCGGACTTCGATCCGGCTTGAGGCGAGGGGCCGCCGGACTTCTTTTTCCGGTGCGGCCGCTTCTTCTTCTTCTTCTTCGGAGGCGAGGAGGCCGGGTCCGGGTCGGATCCGGCCTCAGATTGCCCACGCTCAGCGGCTTCCAGCTCTTGCTGGGCTCTCCACTGCTTTTGAGCAATCTCCCGGGCTCGACGGCGAGTACGCCTAGAGACGGGCGATGTAAACCCGTCATCTCGGTTCTCGATCTCTGGTTTGTCGGGGCACACTCTTCCCGCGTGGGGGCACGGCCTTCTGTTGCTGCGCAACGAAGGCCCGCGCTCCCGCTTCCAGTGCGGCGTCAGACAGGTGGACCCCGTCTTGCTCCGCGCGCTTCCGGAGGAGTTCTAAACGAAGATCTCCCTCCTTCGGCACGGGACGCCCTCTGTCCACTGGACTTGACCCCACCTCCGCAGCTCCGGTAGGTTTCTTAGTACCGGAGGAAGAGGAAGAGGAGGTTCCTTTCGGTGCCTGGATAGGCACCCGCTTACAGGAACCTCCCGCGCCTGGGCCGGATCCCGCGGAGGCGCCGCCCGCACCAGATCCCGAGGGATTAGGCGTCTTGGCGACTCCGGGTTTGGCGGAGGACCCTTTCTGGCCGCCCGGCTTAGGCGCCAGTGGCTTAGGTCCTCCGGACTTCGATCCGGCTTGAGGCGAGGGGCCGCCGGACTTCTTTTTCCGGTGCGGCCGCTTCTTCTTCTTCTTCTTCGGAGGCGAGGAGGCCGGGTCCGGGTCGGATCCGGCCTCAGATTGCCCACGCTCAGCGGCTTCCAGCTCTTGCTGGGCTCTCCACTGCTTTTGAGCAATCTCCCGGGCTCGACGGCGAGTACGCCTAGAGACGGGCGATGTAAACCCGTCATCTCGGTTCTCGGTCTCCTTCGAGCCAGACTCCTGTTCCTGAGGCGGCGCTTGGGATGCGGCTTCCTCAGCCGCGTCAACCTGCTCCGCCCAAGTCCCAGGGGCCTTCTGGTCGTGCGGACCAGACTCCGCAGGTGCGGACACCGAGGAGTTCTCGGCGGAACCGGTGTCCGGACGGCTACGGCCATCCGAACGGGTTTCCGCACGAGTACTCTCATCCGGGCCCAGAGACGCAAGCATCTCCGAGGACGGGTGCAACTCAATGTCCACACTAGCAAGTCCCGCACCGCCGCAGTCCATCACCTCTTCCATACGGGAAAAAGTGGACGGATCTAGGAGTAGCTCGGCGCCTGCCGTGGCCGAGTCACTCTCTGCGGGGCGGTCCTCCGCGACCTCGCTCTCAGACTCGGTTCCTGAGTAAGAACCGGAGCTGGAGCTGGATTCCTCAGAACCCACATAGGCTCCCCGAGGGATGTCCTCGCGGTCATCCTCCTCGGGCCTAGACTGGGGTCTCGAGTACGAATTACCGCGCTCAAGAGACCCCTCTCCCCTCCCTTCATCACCTCCCCAGCCGTCACTTGACTCTGACATCAAGCGCTCTAATCGCTCTAAACACTGGGAGTCAGATCCGCAGATCCGTCTCCACCAGTGCCGAGCGCTTGAATGACGAGAAGGTGTCGAGTTACATCGATTATAGGCATCAAGTGTTGGCAGTTATACTGCACACGCATCGTATGACGCGTTCCCGTGGAAACGTCTATTCACTGCATCTACCCGATCGACAGACAAAAGGACGTTTTACATTCCCGCATTCCCATACACGCATCTCCCCCCGGTGACTCCTTTCATGCCATGTATACGGGTGGCTTGTGTACACAAGCCATCCCGGGGGAACCCGCTAAAATACTACAGTAATTAACAGCAGTCATTAGCAATAGCTTTCGCACTGGCGATCAATGACGTGAAGTTAATCACCCTCGCAGGTTAAAGATTGTATACAATGTATCAAAAAGCCAAACTACTTGTGGGTGTTACGATTATGTCACCCTATCAGCAGCGATAAATAAAAATTTAACACCGCTCAAGCAGCAATGAAAATAAATCCACCACCGCTTGCATGCTTTTCATAGATCACGGCATACAGCCTTCGATACAATGTACACAATCTCCTACACCCCTCTTGCGAAAGTAGAAATCTCCCGATTTCTTACTCTCTATTGCACCAGGGAAAAGATATATCACTAAACTTTCTCATATATGGGATAAATGAGTAAGAATGGCATTTCCACGGGAAACACGCACACACTTGTGGCTTATAATCCTCCCATAAATAATAAATGAGATGGAAAATAAACAAAATCACTCCCCATAGCCGCTGGCACGCTTACAGGGCGATCGGACATACCCATGACGTCCGGACAGACAATCGGGCGCCCTATGGGCGTTTGCAAAGCGCCCACTAGCATCCCCGACGTACTGCCCGGCCGCGGAGCGGTGCCCGGTCCAGCCCAGAGCCTCCTCAAACGGCTACCGGAGCGCGGAGCCAATAGATTTAGACGCGGAGCCGGCATGGTCCATAACCGCATTGGTTAGGGGGCGAACCCTTCATACCGGCGCCCAATCTAGAGGCGCCCAAAGATGGTGAAAGCAATAGCCGGCGGACGTCCGGGGCTGCCCGCGGACGGAGTCCAGGCCGGACGTCTACCATTGTACGGCGTATTGCCCTTATCCAATGAAGATGAAATTGGAATTAGAAGCCACCACAAGTGTTGCGCATGTAATATACGACCCCCTTCTTAGAAGGAGGCCGGGGTTCCGGTCATTCCGGCCGGACCGCGTATTGTAAGGTAGGATCCGGACGAGAACGAGCGTCACCCGCTGCCGCGGCTGGTCCGCACACGCGGACTTAACAACCGCTCCATTATCATAATGGATAGTCGGTTTCCTGCCGTAAGAAACCTTAAACTACTATAACCGCAATTACAGTAGTGGCTCACGGGGGATAACTACACCGAAGTGCGTCATCTTAAAGCGCCGCGGACGCCGGACGAGTCACGCGGACGAACCGCGGACATCAGTCCTCATCTGCGGACACTATCCCCGCGTCCAGAGCCAGTTCCCCAAATCCGTGGGAAGACGCTTCTCCCGTAGCGGACGTAAATCCCAACCTCAGTCTGGCCATATAAGAGGTTGTCCCGGGACCAGGGGCGTCCGGCCGAATCAGTAAATTCGTCCGGCCAGCGTAACCGTTGTGCGGATTACGCCGGACAGCCGTCCACAAGGTGCGGACAGGCCATCCGCACGTCCCTGGCGCTAGAAACTACAGGAGGGCGGATGCGGAGCGGCAGCGTTACGACATGAAAGTCTCCGCGGACCTCAACTCCGAAGATGGCCACAAAGTAGCCACCCGCGGAGGTAAGTCATGCGGACTCTCACGGAACGACCTAAAACCCATCCATAGTATGACAGACGGGTACCGCAGACGCATCCGCATGGGCGGAAGGTTATTCCCACCCATACCGGGCTGGCGCACGTGGTTTCCGGCGTGGCCGCCCGTCATCCGCAGGTACTGGAGGGAGTGGAGGTACCTGCGGATCGCCGTCATCTGGCTGATAGCCACCCAGTCCATCATCTGACGGGTCAGAGAGGTCCGGGAGGCCCACCATACGGCGCACACGCTCGTCCGGAGTCCGCGGATGCTGACCGGACGGATCCCATACGGGAGCATCATCCGGTTCCGCATCTTGAATTAGCGGATCCATGACAAGCGGGCCCTCGTACTTCTTCAGATTATCGATATGGACAACCAGAACCCTGTCCGGATCGGAATCCCTCCGGATCCGGTAGTCCACATCTGTCACCTGTTTCAGTACGGTAAACGGGCCAATCCACGGCTTAGCAAATTTATTGCCTTGCTTAAGCGGCGGATAATAGTAGCGCACCTTGTCGCCTTCCGCAAAAGCTGGCCTACCCTTAGCATGGGCGTCATAGCCTCGCTTCTGCCGGAGGGCAGACTTGTCCAGGCGCGCGCGCGCGAAATCATGGGCGTTCGCCAGGGCGCGGCGAATCCACTCCACGTATTCCGGACCGCACTGGGGTACCGCGCCGGTCTCTGCCGCAGTTGGATACATAATATCCACGGGCAAATTTAACTCCCGGCCATACAACATCGCGTGCGGAGTAACTCCGGTCGAAGAGTGGACCGACGACCTGTACGCCATTAAGACATACGGGAGGTGGTCATCCCAATCATTCGCACGATCATTCACAAAGGCCGCCAGCATGTTGAGGACCGATCGATTAAAGCGTTCGACCTGGCCATCAGACTGGGGCCTGTAGGGGGTGGTCCGCACCTTGGTACTCCCTAGCATCTGTGCTAGGTTCCGGAACAGGTTGCTCTCAAATTGCGTGCCCTGATCCGAATGTACCTGTTTAGGTACCCCATGGTACACCACCCATCTATTCACCAATAACCGAGCTACCTCGTCCGCAGTCTGGCGGCGCAGTGGGTAGGCGTCGGTATACTTGGTAAAATAGTCGGATATCACCAGGATGTACCGGAAACCGCGCGGGGTGACCCGGTGGGTATCCAGTATATCCAAAGCTATCCGATCAAACGGCGCGCCCGCCTTAACCGTGGTTAAGGGGTGGCGGCCAGGAGTCGGGACTCCTTTGCGAGCTTGACACCGAGGGCAGGCTGCGCACCACCGTTGCACGTCCAAGCCGCTACCAGGCCAATGAAAGCGCTGTTGTAGCCTATGGACGGTCCTCCGGATTCCCAAGTGACCGGTCACCCGGAGGTCATGCAACTGGTGGAGTACTTCTTTCCGCAGCTCCGTCGGAAGCACCAACTGCCATATTGGAGGCAGTGGGGTCGGTGGCTCATAGCGCCGGTACAGGAGGCCATCCCTCAAGGAGAGTCGTTCCCACTGAGATACTAGAGACAAGGTCTCCTCCCTGTAGGTCTTTCGCTCATCCTTCGAGGGCTTCTGGCCGGCCTCAAGGGCTGTGATTACCGGTGCCAGAGCTCTGTCAGCTCTCTGCGCCGCAGCTATCTGTGCCGGAGAGTAGCCACCCAAGTAATTAGGCTCCTCATCCGTCGCGTCTGGCTGCGCCGCAGCGGCCATCACCACAGGGGGCAAGGACCGCTCATACTCAGACTCTCCAGAGGACGAGGGTACCCACGAGGAGTACACCGCCGGACTCGAGGAAGACTCGCTGGAGCTGAGCCGCACCTCCGCTTCATATGCGGGACGCCCTCGCCGATATCGGCGGGTCCGCGCGCGGAGATGAGCCCTAGACGCTCCGGCCGCCGTGTTGTTAGAGGGGGCGGCGGCCTGCGGTCTCCCCGGAACGTCCAATTCCGAGTCTGAGGACGAATCCGCGGCTTGCTGGAATGGTGCCATCCCTGCACAACCCGGATTCTTGCACTTATGACAACGGGACAGGCCGTCCGCGTTGCCGTGCAACTTACCAGCGCGATGCTCTATCTGCATGTCATACTCTTGGAGTTTGACGAGCCACCGCGCCACCAAGCCATCGGCCTCACTATAGTTGAGGAGCCATCTCAGCGAACTATGATCAGTCCGCAAGCGGAAATGGCGTCCCAACAAATAGTGCCGGAAGCGCTTGGTCATCGTAACCACCGCGAGCAACTCGCGATGAGTGGTACAGTAGTTCATTTGAGAGCGGCTCAAGGCCACACTCGCATAAGCTACTACCCGCTCTTGCCCATCCACGATCTGCGAGAGGACACCGCCGAGTGCGAAGTTACTCGCGTCAGTGTCCAGGATGAACTCGCAGTCTGGACGAGGGTGCCGCAGCACCGGGGCCACTACCAAGGCCTGCCGGAGTCCCGAGAAGGCGTTAGCCTGCTCGGCGGACCAAACAAAATCGGCGCCCTTTTCCGTGAGGATAGTAAGGGGACGCGCGATCTCCGCAAAGCCGCGAATAAACCTGCGGTGGTAGCTTGCGAAGCCCAAGAAGGACCTCACGTCCGCCACGTTACATGGCGGAGGCCATTTCTGCACGGCCGCCACCTTTGCGGGGTCTGGTCTCACTCCGGTGCCCGTTACCATGAAGCCCAAGTACAGGATTTCCTGCGCGAATAGTTCGCACTTACTTGGCTTCAATTTAAGCCCTGCTCCGCGGATGCGATGGAGCACCATCTGAAGGTTGGTGAGGGTTTCCTCGAACGACCGGCCATACACGACGACATCGTCGATGTAGACCATACATCGCTTCCAGAGGAACCCTTTGAGTACCATCTCCATGAGGCGCTCGAACGTCGCTGGTGCGTTACAGAGCCCGAACGGCATTACCTTGAATTGGTAGAGCCCGTTCTTGGTAACGAAGGCAGTCTTCGCCCGATCACTCTCCTCCATCTCCACCTGCCAATACCCGGAGGCCAGATCCAGAGCACAGAAATAGTGCGACCCGGCCAGGGCATCGAAGGTATCCTCAATGTGCGGGAGAGGATATGAGTCCTTCCGCGTGGCATCGTTGAGTTTCCGATAGTCCACGCAGAACCTCCACGAGCCGTCCTTCTTCTTCACCATAACCACCGGACTGGCCCAAGGGCTGTCACTGGGTTCGATGATGTCCAAGTCGAGCATCTTTTGCACCTCCTGGTCTATGACCTCTTGGTGCACTATTGCTGCCCGACGAAGACGCTGCTTGAGAGGACGCTCGTCCACGAGGTCGATGCGGTGCTTGGCGACGTCAGTCTTGCCAACCGCACCATCAGGACCCATGAACACATCCGCATACTGCCGCAGCAGTCTGCGGAGCGCTTGGCGCTGCTCTTCATCCAACCGGTCCTTCGGAACCCGAGATTCCAAATGGTCCGGCAGGGTGAACGGATCATCTCCGGCGGCCGCCGCCGCGCACGCAGCGCGGCAGACCGGATCGTCGGGGATGACACGACTCGAAGCCGCGGGAATAGCAGTAGCTGCTATGCATCCGCGCTTCAGTACAATCGGAGCATCCGTAGGATTCACCACGAGGATGGGCATCGCGCGGGGGTTGGACATGACCAGGGCCCCACCCAGCACGAGCCCAGTTCCTGCGGCGAAACTGCTCACGGGTTGCACTATACACGGACGACCATCGAGGGGCATGCGGGGACGCCGCGGCCTCGTCTCGATGATCATCTCACTCATCGGCGGCACTACTACAGTGCGCGATGTCCGCATCTGGAATGAATGCATCGGGCCCGAGCGGAAGAGGAAGTGTGTGTCCTCTCCCATCCGGAACTCGCCAGCGCTAAAGTTGGCAATCACCCGGTGGACCCGTAGGAAATTCATCCCAATTATCCCGGCCGCTCCGATATCCGCCACGATCGCCTCTGTCAGATACACCTTGTCCCCAAGGGTAATAGGCAGATCGATGATGCCATGGATACGGATGCGGTTGTCTCCCGCTCCGTAGAGCTTGTACGGTCCGGGATCTCGCAACTCGAGGTTGCGGAGTGCGGGCTCCTTCCTAAACGTTCCGGCGGCCACGAGGGTCACCTCCGAGCCTGAGTCTATGAGGAACCGGACCGGCTCCCGTCCGAAGGACAGGGGCAGGTACCAGCAGGGGTCCCTCACCAGCGCGCAGGTCGGGCGATACCTTTCGCACGCGCTGGGCTCATCTACGGAGTCCTCGCCATCCGCCTCAGCCGCGGAGGAGCTAGACTGGTCTCCAAGGACTACTTCCGGAGAAGTCATATCCACTTGGGGTCCGTCCTGCTCATCAGCGGGTGGGGCGGCATCGTTTGCCACCGAACAACTATCCCCGGACGCAGTGTTGGTCACCACCACGTCCGGATCTAGTTTCCCTGCCGCGGGTTCCGATTCTGCTGTCCCGGAGGACCAGACCGGAAGGAATTCCTCCGTTGCGGGCCAGGGAGAGCTCCCTGGTATCCGCGCGACCGCAGGCGTTCCAACAACTCTGGACACTTCAGCCAAAAGTGTCCCTGCTTTCCGCAGAAGTAGCAGGGACGGTTCTGAGCTGGTCCGGAGGTGAACGCGCAACATTCTGCGGCTCCCGGAGCTTCGAGCCCGGCGCAGTGCGCAATCATCTGCGCGGCGCCGAGGTCGTATTCCTCTATGTCGCACTCGTCCGAAGGCGAGCGCGGCGCGGCGACCGGTGCCGCATGTGCGGGCGCCCCTGTAGAGGGTGCCGCCGCACTAACCCACTGCTGGGTAGGTTCCCTGGCGGGTTCCCGGACGACCGGGTCCTGCCACGGGGTTACCTGCGATGCCTTGACCGAAGGAGGAGTCGCCACCTGCGCGGGTACAGCCGAGGCCGGAGCCGAGGCTGGAGGCAACTGTCTAGGACGGACAGCCATCTCAAGCGCAAGCGCGGAGTCTATCGCCTCCTCCATCGATCGCTTTTCATGGGTGGCCAGCCCGTACGCTAGGTGGTAAGGCTGGCCATCGATGAACTGATCGATCAGCATCGTCTCAAACCGTCTGGAGTCCATGTGTGGAAAAGCTCTCCGGCCGAGTATGCGTAAGCTGTACGCATAGTCTGTCACGGACTCAGTCGGCTGGCGGATACGCGCCTTGAACTCTCGTTCAGACTGCCGCCGATTGGTCGTCGGCGGGAACAGCAGGCGAAGTTGACGAGCCACCTCGCCGAACGTCACTGTTCCTACCGGCAGACACGGCATCACGCGGAGAGCTTTCCCTTCCAGGCTCCCCGCGAGGACGTGTCCAGCTTCAGGCTGGGACCATCCTTCGTACACGGCGGTACGCCATACCTGGAGCAAGTAGTCCTCCAAGTCGGCGTTATCCCCGTTGAACCGTTTCCGCCACGAAGAGTGGTCGGGCCCGTCATCGCGTTTGCTACGCGCCCGACATGCGGTCCCGGCTCCGGGGTCGTCCGTGTACTGCGGCAAGTTCCGCGCGCTTCCCGCGCCTGCGGCGGAGTCTGCCGGAGCAAACATCGACGCCGCGGACATAGGAGCAGGGAAGCTCACGTTTGCCGCCGGGATCATTCCCGCTGAAAACCCACTCTGGCTAGGTGCGGGCGGGGCTCCCATCGAACCTACTGGGTAGGCTCCAGAAGGGGCGGCAAAGCTTGGGGCCGAAGCCGCCTGTTGCCACTGCCCGTCCGACACACTGTACGTGCCAGGGTAAGTCGACCACGCGGCTTGCGCTCCAACCGTCGGAACGGTCGACGCGGTCGCCAACGTGGTGCCTCCGAGCCGCGGGGCAGGCGCGGGTCCCATTGCGGGGGCCACTGGCGCCTGCGGACTCGGCAGGACTTGGGGAGGGGCTACTGGCCCAGACATCCCCGGACTTAGGGTGACCGACGGGTCAACGCTCGAATGCAGCTGATTCCGCTTGAACAGTACAAGCGCCTCGGATATCAGCCACCTCTCCCTCTCCGTCAAAGGCCCCGAGTTGCCTTGTGACAGCGGAGAAGGGGAGCGGTTCCGCCGGTCTGATCGTCCCTGATGGGGCGACCGGGCGCGATCATAGCGCCCGAGGGGGGCCAGCTCGCCAAGTGCGTCGGTGAGCTGATCCACCACACTGCCCGGTGCGGACCGACCAGAACCCATGCCGGAGGCTCGCGAGGGAGCCCACCCGGCCGGGTGCGGCATCTGGTATGACTGGTCCGCTCGTCCAGAAGGACCCGCATGCATTGGCGCTCGATTCCGGACGCTAGAAGGCGTCTTAGGGAAGGGTGCCATTTGCCACGGATCTGTTCTGGGCACGGGCGGGCGCGGCGTAGAGCCGTTGCCAGCTCCACCCACCGCGCCTAACACGTCAAGGTCCGGCCTTGACGGCAACTCCTGCTGCGGCCCCGCGGGGCCCGACTCTACGTCCGAAGACGGAGCCAGGGACGCCGGAGTCGTCTCCGCGGACGGGGTCTTGTCCACGGAGGTTTCCGCGCGTTCCTTCCGGCCGCCGGAGTCGTCCGGAGACGTCTCACGGTGGCTGTCGCGCGACCGGGTGTGGTCCGCGACATTTCCACCCTCATCCCTCCCCTTGGGTTCATCGGCCTTATTTTTGGCCTTATCTTTCGCTTTGGTCATTCTTTGAGACGTCCTTGAGGAGCGGGCGATCCCCAGGGACTAAGGAGGCTACAACACTGTGACGGTAGGCTGCGATGGAACACTGTCGGACTGATCCTGGTCACGGCACCAATGTAGGGTTCGGCGACCCCACGATAAAGAGGTATACCCCATTACTGGAGTGTCGCCGAATGTCTTATAAACCCGTCCACACTGCAGCATCATAACCGTGGTGTCACTACTCGCGCACACCACGTCACGACGCTACATTTAAAATCGATGACAACTTGGTATCAGACGAATCAATAATAGCTGACTGTTTTAACTCATATTTCACCAACATCGCAATTGAGCTAAACTCTAAAATTAAAGTGATATTGGCAGTAAGTTATGGATTTTTCCATACCTTTCTGATCGAACGAAGAAAACATAAGTTATGTATCTGCACTTGTATGCCAAACAGACGCCTCTTTCTAATTGATTTCTTTGTGAGTTTTTGGTGGGTATATTTCGAGTTTGTTTACATTACCGCCATTCTAGGTGCTTTGTATTCCATGATTCAGTGCGTTTCCAGCTTACTCGTGAATGTTCGAGCCAATGGAGCGTGAAATATGTTAAGTCAGAGGTAACTCTGAGTGGCGCACAAAACAAAAGAAAAGCGGCTGCTAGTATTGTAATATGCTTGATTTATCTATGTGATCAAGCATAGTTTGTTTTGTAACCTATATTTCTGAGACCACAGGCATATATGTAATTGATTTGGAAAAAAATAGTTTTCCTGCCAATATCACTTTAAAGACTCACCAGCTAATCCCATGGACTATATGGATGAACCTGAACCTTCAACATTTTTTCTTGAACCGGTCACTCCTTATGATGTAATATCAGCAGTTCTCCAACTGAAACCTAAATCTACTCAAGGCCCGGACAGTTTATCGTCTAAGCTTGTTAAAGAATTAGTACACGAAATAAAAGACCCCTTAACGCATATTATTCTTTTGCATCTGGCACAGTCCCTAGTCAAATGAAAATTGCAAAGGTAATCCTAATATTTAAAAAATAGGAAAATGAACTGTGGCAGCATCATCAAGGCCACCCGCCTTGACCTTGATGATTGCCGCCTGCCCCCGGCAATCTTATACAAGATTCGCAGCCACGCTGCGAACGTTCATATCTGGACATGCCGTCCGCGCAGTGTGTGCTTCGTGGGTGCGCAGTGGCATCTTTTAGCGAGGCGTGAGCACGCCGTTAGCACGCAGTAGGTCGCCACCTAAGACGCAGTGAAAACGGGGTTGCACTCCACAGATGCTGCATGGGAATGCCACGATCGCCGAACGGACGCCTGGACATCTCCACGCGGAAAAATATCATGTTTATTGGCCACGAAAAGTTTTCGTAATTTGTTCTGCGATCCCATGGCGTTCTTGGAAATTTGAAGACGCCGGGCCAACTCCGTGGGATAGCCGTCTAGTGTTACGGCACCTTAACCAAAATGACACGCCATCGCCGCTGCCACAGGACATTGGGATCCCGTAATAGTCTCGCCCAACCCTCCCTCCGGGAAGGACAATAATTGGTTAAAATGGCCAATACTATCGGTTATTTGTCCCCAGTATCCATAGATTCAGTTGGTATGTCTTTTTTTGTAATAAGCGAGTACCCATTTGAGTGTTTGCCCCCAATTTCAAAATATTTACGGCAACACACATGTCAAAATGGGTTCAGCTGCTGGAACCTGTTCGTCAATTGTCATGTCCTACATCACTAAGGACAACCTATTTCCTGCGTACGAGATTGAAAGCTATCAGAATAACCGTATGTGTACGAAGCAAAAACCAAAAGAAATGGGCAAAAAATTGTAAGTTCTGCAGAAAAAGTTGAAATGTTGGTAATAAATATGAAAACCACACGTGCCTGATATGCGCATTCCATATAAATAAGTATTAGGCACTCATAGGAAACAGAAGTTATAGACAAGTGTCAATATTCCAAGAAAAAATATGTACAAAGCAGGCCTACCCCCTTTGAATTCACCCATTTACGCTGCAATCCTTCTGAAAACCACAGGCCTTTATCTCAGGAGGGCGTGGGGTGGCGTGGAGGTAAAATTTCAATTAGTCATACAAATTGGTCTACATGCACATATTTGTTTTGCTGCATGCAGCATTTTTTGCAGGGTATATGGGGAGTGATAGCTTTCAATATCATACCCAGCAAATATATTGCCCTATAGTGCATATGTATTGTGTACATAACGAGGAAAATAACGTCTATTTTTCCAAACATTCATCGTCATGCACAAGGACGTATAACCCAAGCATTGCATATACATGTGACAACTACCGGCCGGTGTACATAAAAACATTTGCTTTGATATTTCGCCTCACAGCAAAATAGTGTCAACTTCGCATAGTAAGTGTGCACTGTGCAGCACCCACTTGAATAACGAAAAAGCTAACACTCAGTGCGAAAGCAGTAAACCCATGTTGCAGTGCGAGTACTAAGTATAATTTTGGAAGCATATCAAGTGTTATATAATATTTTGGAAGGATTAAGTGCCACTCTGGACACATGTGGACGTGAAAAATCAACGCCATGTTATATGCGCCATGTGACCAGCTCTTGAAAAAATCATAGTATACATGTATATCTCAGATTGCCCATCACATGCGACATTTCATGCAACCCATGCGTTCCCATACATTCAGCAGATTCAGAAAGTTTCAGTTCAAAATTCTGAAGTAGACCGCAACTGAACACAACTGTTAAAGCTGCTGCCTTCGAATGTATGCAATATTTTTTTCAAAACCAATTTTTTGTTAAACACATCTAATGCAATATAAGAAAAGGTGTGCTCAATGATTTTGACGATTACAGTCCGTCCGAGTTGTCTTTTCATCCGTTTTGGTGCCCATTTTGTACCGGTTTTGTAAATAAACAAAGGAAGTGTATCCATCAAACCCGAATGTAAACAATGCTCAAATCGCGCCTAAAAGTCCACATCGAGTGCATTTTCAAGTTCGTATGTGCATATATAGTGTAGTTGTGAGAAAATAATCAGTGAAATACCATGATGTGCGTGGAATTGTCAGTCTATCTCGCACTTCTATGCTTTAATTACATCTGCGTGTGATGGATACAGTATTTATGCGAGAACCGCCTGTTCAAATGAGCAAAATTTCACCGGGGACTGGTTATTTTCATTACATTTGATGTGAGTATGTTTCATTCAGTTAGTTTAGCATGTTCAATATGAAATATAGTTTTCAAGAAATATTGACTGGTTTCGAAGGCAGCTGCTTTAATTAATGCTAATTTTGTTGTAAACTCAAGGATTCTGAAATCAGTCAGGCCAATAACTCACGGGTATACTGGTATCGTGTTCACACACTTCATACCATGTATTCAGGCTAGTCATACCAACTGATGAATGAGGTTTCGTTAATGTATTCAGAAAATAAATAATTCAAAACACATACTCACAGTATTATCCATATGCTGCATTCTCACGAATCGGCGGTGCTTTCTGTGGCTAATAACATCGTCTGTTGCCGCGCGTGCCTATATAATGCTTCTGTTGCGCAATACTGACCAACATTGAAGGTAACTTTGTTTTTCTCATTTCAACAGGGATTAATAGGCGAGTATTATACGTGCGCCGAAAATGAACTCAAACGCACATTGAAAATTCTCTTGAGGGTTTAAAATTCCCTTGAAGTTGATCCTTGGTCAAGCCATGCATACTGTAGCCTTAGTAACAGTGTATAAGCTGAGTCATACTGAGCTGTATTTCTTGGACGAGTAGATCTGTTGGCCCAAGTATGACACCCTGCGCCTTAATACTACTCGTCCACTAAATGAATGCCATTTAGGCCACACCAAATTGTAAAGTTGGTCTATGGAAACGCCGCCTTTAAAAACTTTTTTTTTCCACTTTTTTTTTTTAAATCGCCGCACGATATCAAAATTTGTTTTATTATTATTTCACCGCCGCCACTCGTATTTCATCTTGGATTGTTAAAGAGCAAATCGATTCGATATAGAGTTTAGAAAAAAATTGGTACTAAGAAGGTAGTGACCTTTGGTCCGACAACCTATTGGCGTGGCGTTGCGTCCGTCGTCCGTCGCCGGTGTCGTTCGTCATCCTCCGTCGTCCGTCTACATTTTTATCTCTAAAGTTTATTGTCGAATCTTTCTGAAATTTTGCACAAGAATGCTTAAAAATATTTCAAGAAGGAGGTATTTTTTAGTTTTTTTATTTCCTCTATTATTTCAAAATGGCGGTCAATTTTGACGAAAAATTGCCAATTTTGGACTTTGATGGTCGTTTTCTCGAAATCCGCTCAGTAACTTTTTTTTCTTATTGATGCATAAAACTCCTCATATATACTCCTGTGATGTGTATAAGTTTCGTTGCCCTTGAATCGCTCGAAGTGGGCCATTTTGGCCCAAACTTGGCCTAAATGGGACTTTCCCATGTTAGATCCTCCTATGCTTTATAATGGGACACATTATGCCTAATATCTCACTTAATATTGAGATTAGAGACTAGGGATCAATTGTGGACATATAGGAAATGATATATACTAAATATTCTCGTGACCTTGAATTTGACCTCCGACCTCAATTTCAAGGTCACAGCACAAAATGACCAATATCTCGCTTATTATCGACTTTACAGCTTAGGAATCAATTGTGGACATATAAGAAATGATATATGACGAATATTCTGATGACCTTAAATTTGACCTTTGGCCTTATTCTCAAGGTCACAGGACAAAATGACTAATGTTTTGCTTCTTATCGACTTACAGCTTAGGAATCAATTGTGTACACATATAGGAAATGATATATACTGAATCTTGTCATGACCATGAACTTGACCTTTGGCCTCGATTTCAGAGTCGAGGCCTCGATTTCATGGATATTGTCATGACCTTGTATTTGACCTCTGACCTCATTTTCAAGGTCAAGAGCACAAAATGGCTAATTTCTCGCTTATTATCGACTTTACAGCTTAGGAATCAATTATGAACAAATAGGGTATGATATATGCAGATTATTGTCATGATCTTGAGTTTGATCTTTGACCTCAATTTCAAGGTCACAGGAAAAAATGGCTATTATATGTATCTCACTTATTATCGACTTTACAGCTTAGCAATCAATTGTGACCATGTACACTAGGATTGATGTATGCTGAACATTCTCATGACCTTGAATTGACCAATGACCTTATTTTCAAGGTCACGGGACAAATGGCTAATATCTAAAATATATATTGTCCGGTAACCTTTCTTAGCCCTTGGGCTAATTTTTAAGTTTACAGTTGAATCTTTCTGTAATTCGAACCAATATACTAAAAATTATTACAACGGATTATTATTTTTTTCTATTTTCGCATTATTTCCAAAATGGTGGCCAATTTTGACCAAAAACTCCCATGTTTTTGCAATTTTCAAACGCCTTCTCAGAGACTGCTTGATGGAGTATTTTGAATTTACATTGATATTGTAAGATAGTTTCCACAAACTGATCTTTTTAGAATTTTGAATTTCTCCTTCATTTCTCTTGCAAATGATTTAAACATTGAAAAATGCCACTTAATCAACATGAGAATTTTTTAATTCACGATCATATATTTCTAATTATCAAACAGAATGATAAAGAATACATCAAGAGAGATGAATTTTTCAATTTTATTATTTTAACATTTTTATCGTAACGGTGGCCAATTTTGAAACCCCGTCCTGGACTTTTCAATTTCCAGACGTCCCTTCCTCTGACGGTGGTTGATGGAATCTGTTGAAATTCTGTGTATTGATAAACGTAGAAATGAATGTCATATGGGATAGGGATATCTAGGATATTATGGGATAATCCCTGTAAAGTGATGTTCGAATGGCATCTTCAAATGGAACCTCAAAACGGCCATTCAGCAAAAGAATTATTCAAC
Organism: Terebella lapidaria; assembly: GCA_949152475.1. NCBI lineage: Eukaryota > Metazoa > Annelida > Polychaeta > Terebellida > Terebellidae > Terebella > Terebella lapidaria. The sequence goes on from OX424560.1 coordinate 34,166,633, forward strand.
TTTGTCAATTCACTGGTAACCTATTGTCTGGTAATTGTCTGGTAATTGTCTGGTAACCTATTTTAGTTCTTCGGTCCGATAATGGTCCAATGATCTATTTTTGTGGCATTGTGTCCATCATCCGTCGTAGTCGTCGTTCGTATACATTTTTATCTTTAAAGTTTACAGTCGAATGTTTCTGAAATTTTGTACAAAAATGCCTTAAAACATTTCAAGATGGAGGTATTTTTTAGCTTCTTTATTTTCGAGTTTCTTTCCAAAATGGCGGCCATTTTTGGACTTTGACGGTCTTTTTCTCAAAATCATTTCAACAACTTATTTTTGATTGATGCATAACACTCCTATATTAATTCTCTTGTGCTTTAAAATTAGACATATTTATATATTATACATATGTAAATAAATGATATATGCCGAATTTGTTGATGACCTTGAATTTGACCTTTGACCCGATTTTCAATGTCAGATCACAAAATGGCTAATACCTCACTCATTATCGACTTCACAACTTAGTAATCATTTGTGTACATTTGTGAAATGTTATATTTTCATGACCATGAACTTTACCTTTCAAGATCAGAGCACATAACGGCTTACATCTCTCTTATTATCTACTTTGCAGTTTAGGAACAAATTGTGAATGTATAGGAAGTCATAATATATGCCGAATATTGTCATGACCTTGAATTTGATCTTTGACCTTATTTTCAATTTTGGAGCACAAAATTGCTAATGTCTCTTTTATTATTAAGTTTACAGATATAAAAAATGATATATGATAACATTTTCGTCACACTGAATATGACCAGTGACCTTATTTTCAAGATCAAGGGACAAATAGCTACTATCTAAAGTATAAAACGTAAATCGTCCGGTTACCTTCCTTAGCCCTCGGGATAATTTTTAGGTTGCCATATTTGCATGGCCCACATTTTTATCTCTGACGTTGGTTTTTCTGCAATTACCCCAGAAAATTGTTTCAAAAGGGTGGTATTCTTTTCATTTCACATGATGTCAAGAAATGGTGGACTTTTTTGTCGAAAAATGCCCCATACTATGGATTAGTCCCCACAAACTGATCTTATGAATTTTGAAATTCTCCTTTTTTCAGCAAATTCTTTTGACCTCGAAAAATGGCAGTTATTGATAGTTGGCAAAAAAAATATAACCGTATCTTTAACGGTTACAGTCGAATCTTTCTGCAAGAGAGAGGTTTTTCTTTTAATTTTCGAAATATTTTCAGAGTGGCAGCCATTTTCAGAAAAAAGCCCCAATTTGGACTTAACAAAATTCAAACTTCTCTTTATAGTAGGCCTATATATTCGAATTCTTCTGATGTTTTGAACCAAGATACTGAAAAATACTACTAGAAGGGCATAGCCTGTTTTTTTGGATTTTCTCATTTAGTCGGGCATGTACGGGGTCCCTTTGCACCCCCCCCCCACCCCCTTCATGATCCTCCAAAACCAAATTTTTTCCTCAAGGTTTTTTAATACTAATAAACATTACATATGTCTTCAGTTGCGCATCCATTGCAAAAATTGGTTTTCGGGCCATTTTTTCCAAAATGGCCACCCCACGAAATCTCGAATTTTGAGATTGCTTCACTTTAGGCTGCATAGGTCTACAAAATAAAATCTTTGTTACCTTTTGCTGCTTATTGTAGGAGCCTGATACATTGTACATGAGAAAAAAGTGGTTAAATAAATATTTATAATATGAATATGTCCATAAATCCAAGATGGCCGCCAAATTTAGATAATTTTTCACTAAAATGTCCATAACTTCGGACTGAGTCAACCTAGGATGTTCATTTTGGGGTCTATACCTAGGTTTTCATATACAGGGAATCCATTCAGACTAAAATAAATACAATCAAGTTATTTCTTTTGATGCATGTATATCTGCACACATGGTACACGCTACATTCATTTAGATATCTCTCGAACATAGCCGACTTGACACAACTATGGTCTCAATTGTGGATTGTGGATAAGCTAGATCAATGAATGAGACTGTTGTGACAAAAGTGATGTAGAATTTTCCAGAACTGAGGAGATAGAGGATGTTGAGGGGCATGATGTAGGATAGCTCAAGACAACGTTATTGTACTACAAAAGAATGCAGGGCAATGGTGAAGACATCATCTACTAATATACCAATTCATCTAATATAGCAGTACCAATATCATAGTACCATGTTCCATCATGTTCATGTGTTAAGATAGCCAATGAAGATATTCTACATTATTGTTCTCTGTTTGTGACATAAAAAATTATCCCAAGCATGTTTGTGAGTAATGCGTAATGCATAAGTGTATGAATAAACACAACAATGGGTTCTCATTTGCTTTCCATCTCAATGAGATGCTGTTATCATTTTAAATTGATATTATATAGCTAGAATAACACCAAAAAAATTCGCCCAAGGGCTAAGAAAGGTTACCGGACAATATATATTTTAGATATTAGTATTTTGTCCCGTGACCTTGGAAAAAAGGACATTGGTCAATTCAAGAGCACGATAATATTCGGCATATGTCATTTCTGGTATGTCCACAATTGATCCCTAATCTGTAAAATCGATAATAAGTGAGATATTAGCCATTTTGTCCTGTGACCTTGAAAATGAGGTCAAAGGTCAAATTCAAGGTCATCAGAATACTCGGCATATTTCATTTACTATATGTCCACAATTGATTCCTAAGCTGTAAAGTCGATAATAAGCGAGATATTAGCCATTTTGTGCTCTGACCTTGAAACCGAGGTCAGAGGTCAACTTCAAGGTCACAAGAATATTTGGCATATATCATTTCCTATATGTCCACAATTGATTCCTAGTCTCTAATCTCACTAGTAAGTGAGATATTAGGCTTAATGTGTCCCATTATAAAGCATAGGAGAATTTAAGATGGGAAAGTCCCATTTGGGCTGAGTTTGGGCCCAAAATGGCCCACTTCGAGCGATTCAAGGGCAACGAAATTTATACATGTCACAGGGGTACATATGAGGAGTGTTATGCATCAAAAAGAAAAAAAAGTTACTGATAAGATTTTGAGAAAACGACCGTCAGATCCAAAATTGGCCATTTTTCGACGAAAACTGCCACTCTGACCTTGAAACCGAGGTCAGAGATCAAATTCAAGGTCACGAGAATATTCAGCATATATCATTTCCTATATGTCCACAGTTGATTCTTAGTCTCTAATTTCAATTTTAAATGAGATATTAGGCTTAATGTGTTCCATTTTAAAGAATAGGAGAATTTAACATGGGAAAGTCCCATTTGGGCTGAGTTTGGACCCAAAATGGCCCACTTCGAGCGATTCAAGGGCAACAAAATTTATACATGTCACAGGGGTACATAGGAGGAGTGCTATGCATCAAAAAGAAAAAAAAAGTTACTGATAAGATTTTGAGACAACGACCGTCAAAGTCCAAAATTGGCCATTTTTCAACGAAAACGGCCGCTCTGACCTTGAAACCGGGGTCAGAGGTCAAATTCAAGGTCACGAGAATATTCAGCATATATCATTTCCTATATGTCCACAATTGATTCTTAGTCTCTAATCTCATTTTTAAATGAGATATTAGGCTTAATGTGTCCCATTATAAAGTGTAGGAGAATCTAACATGGGAAAGTCCCATTTGGGCCGAATTTGGGCCCAAAATGGCCCACTTCGAGCGATTCAAGGGCAACAGAACTTATACATGTCACAGGAGTACATAGGAGGAGTGTTATGCATCAATGAGAAAAAAAGTTACTGATAAGATTTTGAGAAAATGACTGTCAAAGTCCAAAATTGGCCATTTTTCGACGAAAACGGCCGCCATTTTGAAAAAAATGCGAAAATCAAAAAACTAAAAAAATACCTCCCTCTCGAAATATTTTTAGGCATTTTTGTCCGAAATTTCTGAAAAATCCGACTGTAAACTTTAAAGATAAAATTGTTGACGGACGACGGACGCAACGCCACGGCAATAGGTTATCGGACCAAAGGTCCGGTAACCTAAAATGGAATCTACATACCAAAATACCCTTGAAAGTAAGTATCACCCATCTTTATAGCACAATTAGTTACGAACTTGAATTTTCGGGGTGTGTTTGGCAGGCATCTTGGATTTATTTTAATTAACAAAACTAACCAAATCAAGCTCTATTCGTTCAAGGATTTATTGGGATTGCAAATCAGTAAAAGTCTCTATCAGAAATATCCAAGCAAGGTCCACAATTGAGACCATAGTTGTGTCAAGGGGGCTATGTTCAAGAGATATCTAAATGAATGTAGCGTGTACCATGTGTGCAGATGTACATGCATCAAAAGGAATAACTTGATTGTATTTATTTTGGTCTAAATGGATTCCCTGTATATGAAAACCTAGGTATAGACCCCAAAATGAACATCCTAGGTTGACTCAGTCCGAAGTTATGGACATTTTAGTGAAAAATTATCTAAATTTGGCGGCCATCTTGGATTTATGGACATATTCATATTATAAATATTTATTTAACCACATTTTTCTCATGTACAATGTGTCAGGCCCCTACAACAAGCAGCAAAAGGTGACAAAGATTTTATTTTGTAGACCTATGCAGCCTAAAGTGAAGCAATCTCAAAATTCGAGAATTCGCGGGGCGGCCATTTTGAAAAAAATGCCCCGAAAACCAATTTTTGCAATGGATGCGCAACCGGAGACATATGTAATGTTTATTAGTATTAAAAAACCTTGAGAAAAAAGTTGGTTTTGGAGGATCATGGGGGGGGGGGGGGGGTGCAAAGGGACCCCCCGTACATGCCCGACTAATATGCAGTATTTTAATTTTCCAATGCATAAAACCACACACTGGACCATTTGTGCACACTCCCTAATTGTTTATTGCATTTTTTGATATTTTATGACTGAAATGAGTAGTGTCATCAGTGTCAACTCAATTGGCTTCATCAGCCATGCTGTCTTTCATCCAAGAAAACATATAGTTCCCCTGACTGGACTGTGGAGCTCAACTTTGATAAATAATGATTAGCGGTACCCTTTGGATCCAGACAGTATTTCAAATGAAGAACTTCAATATCATTCCAGTTTTGCAAATGTTCGTTTCTATTACTTTCAAATGAGTACGTGAACTGACCTCGCTTTCAGGTAGCCAGTTCAGCAGGTGATTTATCATGATATCACATATTGACAGTCATGTGGTGCAGGCGTCACGTACAGCAGCTCGTCAGGTATCAGACCACACACTTTCTATACCATCGTTGAACAATTGATATCCGTCACAGGGTTTAATAGAAACGATTAGCACTCACAGGTGAAATTGAAATTCTACCAAAGTTCAATGGGATCTAAGTATAAAGGCTATGTATTTCAATAACATGGGCAAGGCTTGCATTGATTTATGTGCATAAAGGAAAATTAATGTACAATCTTCCATTTGTTTTACAACTACAAGGCATGGAGTTTTTCTCTTCATATGTACTTTGTAATCGCATCTTCGTAGCAGTATAGGTACCATGAATTGTGTCCGTGTGAATGTATTGCATATTGTGCAACTAGTTTTATCAGTGGTATATTATATACCTCGGGTGGATTTTTCCATCTTCTATTATTACTCAATCACCCTGATATATCAAACTCAGCCACTCAACACAGCTCACATTTGGTTTACTTTATTCATATCATCAACCATCAATCATACCAGTATAATTAATATTGCACATGTATATACTCAAGTAAACAAACAGTATAATATCAGATCAGTTACTAGCATAATTTTGTTTACATCACTGCTTCCACTTGTAACATTTGCATATTTCACAACATATTCTTCTACAATACCACTCATAAGCTCATGCCAATACTGGTAAATACTGAAATGCAAACTACTAAATCAAATCACTTTGTTATATTCAGTTTTATTGAGCAAGGCAAACTTTTTCCTCAAAATTAATAGCTTCACATGATGTTATGAGCAAGCTGTGATAAGGAATGGAGTAGAGATTCTTGCAAGCCATGATTGATCTTTAACAATATACCAGCAGAATTAGTTTCACATTCAATCAGCAATGACAGCAGCGTAACAAATATCACAAAGAAAGAATAACCCTTGCACTTTGTGCCAGCACCTAGCAACTTGAATAATATATCCCAAAATATAAACAGAGCCCACATTTTATATTATACATGTATAACACCTATTTTTTGTTATACTTCCCAGCTACCCATAGAATCCATACTCGGAAGCACAGTTTTTAGCGCTATTAAACAGGGTCAAAAAGACATCCCTCCACCTTGCATCCATTTGCAACCTGTAGAGTTGTTGTGTATTACTAAGCGATGAGAGTGCGGGGGCTGCCACGGCCCTGGATGCCGCATCCTCAGGTAGGGCCCCCTCTGTATCCATGGTAACCACAGGCGTGTATTGCGCAGTCCTGTCGATGAACTCCGCCACTCGATCAGTGTTTGGCAATTTGGTGTCATGCTGAAAGTATAGAAAACATCAAATTTGTGAAACAATCCTTTCCTTAATTGTCCACCAGTTTGCTAGACTTTCCATGGTGAAACCTCATTAGTTTTCTACCAGTTCACTACAAATCTACGACAGTTATGAGCCCACCTGTTTGTCAGCGCCCACGGATTTCATGGTGTGTACAATGACTGTAGACTCCCACTCCCCATCACACGTACACTCCACGTCACTGATCCTGTGTGGTGTCACGTGGCCGTCGGCGTCCATCACGTACAACGTGGAACTCGTCAAAACAACGGTCAGGTCATGGGAGAGGTCAACCTCAACTGTCTCCATGGCGACAAGCAGCGGGGTCGCCAGCTCATCACCAATGATTCTCCTGTGAAGTGTATGGAGGAAAATTCATGTCTAAATGTTCAAGCGTGAAATGACAGCTTGATTCTGTGCAACATCATGTATACCACAAAGGTCCTGACCTGTATTTATCAGTGGCGAGCTGGTGGCTCTCCTCTGCACCATGGATACAGAGTTGAGGGGGGAAGGGGGACATGCCACTGCCCTGTAGTAGCCCCATCCCTGTCTGTGAGATCAGCTCGGCCGCCCCACCGATAGGCTTGGTTACCATGCCGACAAGGCCCTTCCCCAGCCCGGAGACGAAGCCCGCAGCTGTGGCAGACACTGAGTGTTGGTCATCGTGTGCTAGGTTCTGTAACGGTTGGTCAGCGATACCAGCTACTGCTCCTGTAGAGGGAGTAAGGGAGTCAGAGTAGCTTATTATCTACTGGTTGTATGTTTGTTATGTTTTGAATGTGAAATCAGGCTTGCCCGTACCAAGTAGACTGAGGCCGAGGCCTGTGAGTCCATTCTTGACACCGGTTGAGAGTCCGTCTGGTCTGTGACGGCGACCGGCTTCCTGTCGCTCGCAATGGTCTGAGTCCAACGACATCCGCTCCATGTTCTGTGACACACTTGACGCAAAGTTAGTCACCGAAGTCACTGTGCCTGTCAGTGTGTGGAGTGTTCAATATCAGGGTGAAAATGATGACATTCAATATTGGCTAATTATGTAAGGACATTACATTCATGGAATTTTACTTAGAAATACCTATCATATATTTTAGGCTCATTTACCATGTTTACAGTTACTGTTGAATGTTGCAGACCTGAGCAAGTTTAAAACATTCTACTGTTAAACCACAAAAATTTTTCAACTTCATTACAAACGTGTCTCGAGAGAAGCCTGGTACATACCAGTGGAGACGTGTTTGAGGAGGGATCTGACTCCCTTAGTGACCCCCCGGAGGAGAGCCCCGGGCCCTTTAGACGCCTCCTCGTACGGCAGTCGGAACAGATCCGAGACCCCAGTTCCCACGCTCCGAACCAGACCCGCAGGGTTCCCCAGGATCTCCAGCGATCCCAACACCCAACCTGACGGGGGAGGACAGGAGATGTCATCAAATACAGTGTCATCAAACAGGTGTACTGCTATAACTGTCGAATTAACCCTATTTATGTCAATGATAACTTACCAGCTCTGAACAGGGCCCCTGAGATAAAATGCATCATCAGAGCTTTCACGAGGTACTGATGACTGGTGAAGACATTACTCCGCTCAAATATCCCGAAGAGAAGCGGGGTGTTATCCACGGCAAGGAACAGTTTGAAAGACGCGTGGACACTGAGTAACATGTCCACAGGCTCAATACTGAAATCGTGGAGACACAAAGGCTTAGCTAGCATCAACGACGAGTGGTAAACAGTCGAGGGAACTCGTGAACTCCTCCAAGTCGACTCGTAATCCAAGTACAAGATAGCTGCGAGCTCCGAGGCATATTTGGCGACCTGGTAGAGCAAATTATCTTCCAGGTAGAGCGCTATCGGTTGACTCGCGAGTCGTACTTTGGTGATAGTTTGTCGGCCACTGGCAAGGTTGTTGTGCATCTGGACGGAGGCATAGAGTAGACATGATTTCTTGATCTGTGCCCACTTGTCCCTCTTGGCGAGTGTGAATAGAACATCGGGAACCGGGAGTGCTTGCTGTGAGCTGTCCCAGTCTTGTCTCACGAACACCACAGGGAACGCAAAACCTCCACTATCTGGTAAACGCAAATACACTTTGATAACTAGACGTCAAGGCCTAAAGGCCTTGGAGGCATTTCAGGGTGAAGCATGAAAAAAACAAAATGCTGACATGATAAGTTCCCAATGAGACCGTTTCCGAGATATCGACAGAAACGAAAAATGCCGACTCAGCGAAAAAATTTAAGGTCAAGGTCAAAGGTCATCCATCATACCCTATGTACATGTTTGTCTAGGGCGACAAGTCCGAAAATAACATCCGTTTCGCTCTACAACGCACCATTTCCGAGATATCGACGAAAACGAAAAATGCCGACTCAGCGAAAAAATTTAAAGTCAAGGTCAAAGGTCATCCATAATACCCCTAAGACATGTTTGTCTAGGGCGACGAGTCCGAAAATAACGTCTGTTTCGCTCTACGACGCACCGTTTCCGAGATATCGACGAAAACGAAAAATGCCGACTCAGCGAAAAAATTTAAGGTCAAGGTCAAAGGTCATCCATAATACCCCTAAGACATGTTCTCTAGGGCGACGAGTCTGAAAATAACGTCCGTTTCGCTCTACGACGCACCGTTTCCGAGATATCGACGAAAACGAAAAATGCCGACTCAGCGAAAAAAATTGAAGGTCAAAGGTCATCCATAATACCCTATATACATGTTTGTCTGGGGCGACGAGTCCAAAAATAACATCCGTTTCACTGTACGACGTACCATTTCCGAGATATCGACGAAAAGGAAAAATGCCGACTCAGGGAAAAAATTTAAGGTCAAGGTCAAAGGTCATTCATGATACCCTTAAGACATGTTTGTCTAGGGCGACGAGTCCGAAAATAACGTCCGTTTCGCTCTATGACGCACCGTTTCCGAGATATCGACGAAAACGAAAAATGCCGACTCAGCGAAAAAATTTAAGGTCAAGGTCAATGGTCATCAATAATGCCCTTAAGACATGTTTGTCTAGGGCGACGAGTCCGAAAATAACGTCCGTTTCGCTCTATGACGCACCGTTTCTGAGATATCGACGAAAACGAAAAATGCCGACTCAGCGAAAAAATTTAAGGTCAAGGTCAAAGGTCATCCATAATACCCTTAAGACATGTTTGTCTAGGGCGACGAGTCCGAAAATAACGTCCGTTTCGCTCTACGACGCACCGTTTCCGAGATATCGACGAATACGAAAAATGCCGACTCAACAAAAAAAATTAAGGTCAAGGTCAAAGGTCATCCATAATACCCCTAAGACATGTTTGTCTAGGGCGACGAGTCCAAAAATAATGTCCGTTTCGCTCTACGACGCACCGTTTCCGAGATATCGACATAAACGAAAAATGCCGACTCAGCGAAAAAATTTAAGGTCAAGGTCAAAGGTCATCCATAATACCCCTTAGACATGTTTGTCTAGCATGACGAGTCTGAAAATAACGTCTGTTTCGCTCTACGACGCACCGTTTCCGAGATATGCATGAGAGCCTCAAGGATGACTCAGCTAAAATTATTTTGAGCCCTAGGTCAAAGGTCGTTTGACGAATCGGCCTCAAAATCAATAGGCTTCTTCCCTGGTGATATATGAACCTCCATGCAAAGTTCCACAGTCATTGCCATAACACTTTTTGAGTTACCGTGCGGAAACCAGAAACATTGATTTCATCCTCACGGACCTCACGGACCCCGGAGCCGGCTCAAAAACGATAGGCTTCTTCCACACAACATTTCTGACCAGCAGTGAAAATTTGGCGAAGATACATCGAGGCAAACTGAAGTTATCGTGCGGAAACCAAAAAGTGAAAAAAAAAGAAAAAAAAAAAAAAAAAAAAAAAAGAAAAAAAAAAAAAAAAAGAAAAAAAATTTTTTTGACAAAACCATAAAGGCATTTCTGCTGAAATGCCTTAATTATACAGGTGTACTGCTATAACTGCCACCTACTGCCAAGATAACAGATTTATGTCACCGATAACTTTAATTTTGCATCCAAATATTTTAACAGTTTTGTCATAGTGTTGATGTTCTGACCACTAAGTATATAAATGACTTTCAATTCTATAGGATTTGAATTATTTTTCAAGTATTGCTTGATGGGGTTTACATCCGGTAATATCATAATATACCAAGTCTTCAGCAGCAGTTTTCATTCATAATTTCGATATACACTAAAGGCCATTTCATATCACTTGCAAGTACTGCTATCACACACTTGACTGGTTACTCACTGTATGCCAAGTTGTCCAGTTGGAGGTCGCGGACCCCGAGCATCAGTCTCTGGACGTAGTGTCTCTCTCTCGTCGTCAGCGCCTGGGTGATGTCCTCCGGCGTGAAGACAACGCAGATGTCGTGGGCAGTGATTCCGAGCAGGTCTTTGCTCGTCCCAGAGCTTTGTGAGTGCAGACGCACGGTCAGCTTACAGACAATAACATCAGCGGTCACTTCAGTCACTGGTTTAGTAGTGACGGGAGCAAGTTCAGGTGTATCTGTAGGGATTTGGGGAGTTTGCAAAGGAGTGACTTCCATCGATGTATCCTTGTCAGTTTTAATCTCAACATTTTCAGATGCTGGTTCTTGCAGACTTTCCGTTTTGTTCACAACTACAGTGTTTTTAATACGGCTGCGTATCTCTTTCGCGGATATCTCAGCCCTCAACACAGGGTCGACATAGACGTGGATTGAGTGTCCGACTCGTTCCGTCGAGATCTTAACCGGGTCGTCATGGGCACTAAACGAGACAATCTGAGGGTGGAGGGAGTCTAGAGTCACTGCCTGGCTCCATGACGATGCCTCCCCCTCTGACACGCCCCCACCCATGGGGCACAACCGCAGTCTGAGTTTATACAAGTTGACAGTTTTCGAAATGTCGGGGAAGTGAGTATTGGCTGATGGGAAGGCATAGTGTGAGGTTGTGTATGGTTCAACTGTCGGTAAACTCGTAGTCAGCTCAACTTCCTCTTCTACATCACCATCTGAGGAATTGAAATGCAGAAAAGGTAACACCAACAACATGCACACCAGTAAAGTTACTGGTGGCTTATCTGAATGGATATACATGTACTATGATACACTATCCACAATCAACAGTACAGCCAATGGATGCAGATACACCCCAACATTTTGTTTCAGGTGGAAAATCATACAGGCATTATCATGAAGCACTCTTCATTAGCAAATCAGCACCACTCCTTACCCCTTCCTGACTGACCATGTGACACTGCGGTTTGGCCCAGCTGGAAGCCGTGTGGACAGTTATTGTGGACAAGTATCGGAGGATCCTGGTCAGGGCCATGAATCATCAGATAGATAACCTCGTCCTTTGTCTGCATGGACAGCGAGCATGCGTGTGTGCGGAGACGACTCTCGGCAGGACACCTCGGTAACACCACGGTCTGACGCTTGCCATCAGTGCTCCACTGTCAACACAGAGAACCAATTTTATACTTAATGTTTTAATCACACAGATCCATAATTATTCTATAAAGTATGACATATGATCTGGACATATAACCAAGTGACCTTAACATTGTTACGACTGAAAATAACCTCACCATATCAGGCCTTACCGGTAATCTCGTTAGCTCTGATGTCGCCCAGATTAAACTCGGAACCAACAAGGTGATGCCAAAGTTGAACCCAGAACCTCGGTAGCATTGATTTTCACTTTCTTTAGCTGCTACTGACCTCCACTCGGCTGGGTTTGACCTTGACCTTGTAGGCACCGACATTGACTACACTGGCTTTACCTTAAAACCTTGTGGCAGTGACCTTCATTCTGCTGGGTTTGACCTATCTCATGATCACTGACCTTGACCCGGACTGGGTGACTCCAGTGCTGACTATCCTGGGCAGCAGACATCTTGAAGCTAATGTACTGGACGTGGTTTTCGAGGGGCTGGTTGCCAGGGGCATCAGTGAGGGAGCTTTGGTTGCTAGGAACGTCCCACAGTAGGAGACACTGGTCTCTATGGTTAGAAGTCTCCTTCCTAGACTTCTTTTTCTTATGTGTGTGTAATGTCTGTAGGTCCTCCTTGCTCAGGTCCACCTGGGTCAGAGTTGAGTTTGGTACACGGTAATATTCACAAAACTGACCACAATTGAGCTTGCATGGAACTTAGTCTTGCTTTAGTAACACTACAGTTTGACATAATATGTATAACCATGTAATGTGATTATTGGCATAAACATTTATTTATCTGGATTCAGATCAACAGGCCAATCATAAACCAAGTTTTTTTCGAGCTGTTGGGAACAGATTAGGTACCAAGGGTAAAACGAGAATGATCCCTTTTTTGCCTGTCAGTGTCAATGTAGACAGACAGTCAGCAGGGTGACCATGGTTCCCTGACTAACCTTTGTCTCAGTGACCCAGAGACTGAGGCACTTGTAGTCCAGGGGCCAGGGGGTCAGGTTTGTCAGACAGAAGCGTTCTCGCACAGTCAGCCGCCGGACTTCATCCTTGACTGTCGAGTGGATTGTCAGGTGGCAAACCTGTTTAGACGGGAGATATACGTGACAACCTCGAACTGGGCTAAATGCATCCGTCATCACAGGAATCTTCTGATTACTAAAGCAGTAAAAGATTTATTGGAGAGCTTCATACTACAATGTTGCAACTGTGAATCTTTGTTGATGGCCAGAAAAGACAACATGTGCAGTATTGTCTTATTGATGCTGCCGTCGACTATCACCTTTCTGAGCACCCCGTCCTTGACGAGTGGGATGGTGAGGTATGCGGTCGTGTGTAGGTAGAGCAGGTGTGGAACGTCAGGCAGGTATCGGCTCAGGTTGTCCTCGTCCGACACTTGCAGCTCTGGTGTCTGGTGCAGGATATAGTTCCACATCACTCCCAGCCGGAACGCGCCCTGTGACGAGGGAGGGCGAGGAACAGGAGGGGAGTATGATTACAATCTCACGGCTTTAGACGCTTATTGAGTGAGCTCAACATCTCAGAGAAACAGGTGCAGATCTCAATAAATTGATCATCCCAATGAACATTTTCATGACATGTTTGGGCAAATAAATATTCCAATGTGAGACATTCTGATATGTTCGAACCCACAAACAATGTACCGAGAGTGGAGGTGGTGCGAGTGTTTGATGCTGGTGTATCTTCCACTGGTTGGTGTGGGGTGCCTCTCCCAGTATCAGCACCAGATCGGCCCCTGTATCATTGTGTATCAGACAGCGAGGCCGCACATCAATCAGCACGGTGTTACTGCCGCGGCTTAGCTGGCGCAGGTCGATCTGGAGGTCAATGTTTGGCTGCCGGCGCGATGCGGTAGATTTGATCGGTTTGACGGTGCTGTCCAGTGTGGGGACTAGGATATCTTGTTTGCCCAATGTGTCCATGGTGGGGCTAAAGGTAATGTGCCATTGAATATTCAGTTAGGTTTGGAATAAAGTCTAGGATTACAAATACAGGTATTGCAATTCCACAGTACTGTTATCAGAGCAATGGTAATCTGTACCATTTCATTTGTGCTCATCATAATTATTATTTCCCAGCATTTCACATATCAAGCACTAGCATTCAGAGCCTGACCTGTCCGCCGCTGTCCCCAGTATATCCTCTATGCTGGGTTCAGGCGCCTGCTGACTGATGATCTGATCTATGAGGCCTGACGTGATACTGACGGCTGGAGCTGACGGCTTCATGTGTGGGCTGTGAGAAATTTATAAACTCTGAGGAAATTCAATTGACTATCTCCAATATATATCATTACCTGATTATGTTTAGGTTCCTTCCCCAATTGAAGAATCGGGAACAGCTTTTTTGAGCCGACAACTAACCTGAGTTGGAATGTGAGTTTGTGTGTAACATTGCCGAGTGTGTGTAGTTGGTACACAGCCCCGCCCCCATCCAGCACCACCTGCTGGGCCTCGTAGACACCGGCTCGATCAACATTCATCAGCATCGGTGAGGGCAGCTGTGTGCGCACCACAAACAGCGGGCTCAACAACACCTGACAACGTGAGATACATGACACTCCGTGAATATGTATTTGACTGGGACAAACCACATACAGATAAACATAGATATATTCTTCTGAGAAGAATTGCTATGAGATGATGCTTACAATTTTCTGTTGGACTCCATGTTGCATCCTTGTATAAATCTGGCACCACACGTGGATGTGCTGAGTCCTGTCATGCAGCATTAACTGTAGGTGATAACAAGCAAAGAGAACTTTCAATTTTATATGATAGCAAAACCAATATTCGATTAATTCGAATAATGAGGAATTTTTTGTTATGACTGCAAAGCTCAACAAATTATCATATATATTCCGAGACAAGTCCACAATGACCTTGACCTTGACAAGCCTGGTATGGTTGTGTTCCCCGACAGGGATCTCAGATGACCAAGCCCCTTTATTCCGACCAATCCGCAGCTTGAGACACTGGTCCTGTCGGCTGTCCACCACGAAACTGGCCAGGGTGGCCATGGCCGGGAGGCTCGTTGTCTTGTCGGCATTGACACGTGCAGACAGGAGACGGACGGACAGCGCCTGGCTCAGCCGACTGACCACCATCAGTTGACCTCGGATAGTGACCTTGTGGATGGAAATATTGAAACACTTCTACAATATGAATACAACTATAATATGAATACAATTCATCATGATTGAATAATCAATATTCAAAAAGATATTAATTTTCAGATCATGCCAGGATATATATAAAAACATACCTGTGTATGTGTACAGTCGAGCATTTTCACGTCTACCACCAGAGTCAGGTTGTTCACCTCTCGGACATTGACAGTAAGCTGATCCAGAGAGAACGGCTTACACCATCCACCGCCCTCCAAACTGATCTCCAACATCTGTATATAACAATGTCACCATTACACATTCAATATCTAACTCCCCCATGGCACTATTTATTAGCAGGTTTCGCCTTCAGATATTTTGGTGGTAGCTCTGACCTGCTCCAGTTGATGAGATCGCCAGCTGTAAGGGTGAGCTCTCCTGCTCTCTACGACAACCTGCTCATCTGTCCCTACCTGAAACATTCACAATTTTGAAATAACCAGAACATTTTCTGACCTTTTACCTCGTTTCTCAGACAAGTAAAAGAAAGTTGTCTTGTCGTGAAGAACTCTCACCTGTCGTATGTGGAGAGCTCTCTGCGTGTCGTTACAGATGACGAACTGCTGCAGAATAATTCTCTCAGATTCTGAATTTCTCATCTGACAAAAATAGTCACACAATCATATAAACACAGGCAAAGTGTAATTAACCTCCTCTGTTATGATTGATAAGTGAATTGTGAATAAACAAGATACATGCTCACTTGCTTGTAAGCAGTGTTAGCCAGGGCGAGTGTGTGAGTGACTTCTGGTGACACGTTGAGTGTGACCTGGTCAAGAACTGCGTCCGCACACAGCTTCTGCCACTGTAACATACACCAGTGATTCTCAAACTTGGTCATGTTATCTTTCTATAAATAGGTTGTCTATAATAAACAATATAAATAGAACACATTGGCAGAATTGGCAATATATATATATGTACCTGTTGACCTCAGTGTATGTACCTGTTGACCTCAGTGTATGTACCTGTTGACCTCAGTGTATGTACCCGTTGACCTCAGTATATGTACCCATTGACCTCAGTATATGTACCCGTTGACATAGACATATATACTACCATTGACTACAGTATGTACCTGTTGACCTTGTAGCCACCGCAAGTTGACAGTCATTCCTGACGTCTCCAGTAGAGGGCGCACCATGTGATTCCGGTACTCAATGATATCACAGCGTATTGACGTGGAGCACTGGATAAATGGGCAATTGGTACTTTAGTATTGGAGTGACATAACACAACATATCAAAACTTTCTTCATACCAGTACTATTTGTCATGCAAAATGATTACTCAAAATTACTCAAATCAAAATTTCCACTTGATGATCTGATATAAAGCACTCAACACTTACGGTTACGTTGACTCTGTTCTGTCGCTCTGAGATGTACGATGCTGTACAGTTCAAGTAATCACAGTTGATTGCCATGAACTCCTGATCCACCAACTCACTCTCGTCTAACGTGAATGGCTCCAGTCTTGCCGGGTTCTCTGGGAAGTCAGGATAATTTATGCAAATAACATCCCCACAAAGCATACATGAAATTACTTTTTCCTCCACAGGAAACAAAACCAACGACATAAACACTATATATTGTTAGCAGCAGGTCAACATGTCCCACTATAGATCGACTCACTTTTCCCTAGAGCCTTCATGTGGTTGACACACTTTAGCTGTAGCAGGGATGTGCTGAGACCGACTTGTAACATTGGAATATATCGGACACTAAACGCAGACTCCACCTTGGTAGATGCTGCCAGGGCGACTGGGGAAATCAGGGGAACCAAGTTCTCATTCGCTGGCCTGAAAGTTGAAAAGACTATGATTCACCTCGAGAAATATTAGTTCGGAAACCTAGTGTATTTACATTTCATAATAATAAACATGATAAATGGACAGAGCTAACACGTCAGGTCAAAGTGTCCATCTTTTTTCCAGACAATTATCGCCGAACAAGTGCCTTACGTTTCTGTGTCACTGACTGAGTCTGGATGAAGGACGAGTATCCTCCAGATCGCTGACACGGCGACACTCATGTTGAAGTCCGCAGAGAGTTCTGGGAGTTCCAGGCTGGTGTGAGAGTTCTCTGACATAGAGAAATCCTTGTAGTCGATGAACTTGCGGCTCAGTACGTCCCAGAACTGGATCACACAAGGCAGCTGGAGGGAAGTAGAAAACACAATCAAGCTATCACGAGACCTGCATCTTCCAGCAAATACTATTAACTGATTACATTTGTTCACATAATGTTCTTGCACTGTTTGGAATAAGTTTATGCATGATTCAAATAGACATTACAAAGAATTGCGAATTTCGAATTATTAAGCGAATCTGTACTTGGATAATGGCCACTGTTCTTCTACAAGTTTTCAATGAGGGGTGCGATATTGTTACAAAGCTCTGACCTGCAGATTGTGTGGCTGGTGTGAGAGAGAGAAGGGTACCGGCGTCACAGTGATGTGTGTTACCACGCGAGGAATCGGGTAACACCAGGTCATCGTGGCTTGTCCCAGCTCAGGATCAACTCCAAATACGATCTCACCCACTGCCGGCAACAGGTCTGTACCAGCTGTAAACAAACAACAGGTCTGTACCAGCTGTAAACAAACAACAGGTCCGTACCAGCTGTAAACAAACAACAGGTATGTACCAGCTGTAAACAAACAACAGGTCTGTACCAGCTGTAAACAAACAGCAGATCTGTAAACAAACAACAGGTCTGTAAACAGACAAAAGGTATGTAAACAAACAGCAGGTCTGTACCAGCTGTAAACAAACAACAGATCTGTACCAGCTGTAAACAAACAACAGGTCTGTACCAGCTGTAAACAAACAACAGGTCTGTACCAGCTGTAAACAAACAACAGGCCTGTACCAGCTGTAAACAAACAACAGGTCTGTACCAGCTGTAAACAAACAACAGGTCTGTACCAGCTGTAAACAAACAACAGGTCTGTACCAGCTGTAAACAAACAACAGGTCTGTACCAGCTGTAAACAAACAACAGGTCTGTACCAGCTGTAAACAAACAACAGGTCTGTACCAGCTGTAAACAAACAACAGGTCTGTACCAGCTGTAAACAAACAACAGGTCTGTACCAGCTGTAAACAAACAACAGGTCTGTACCAGCTGTAAACAAACAACAGTTCTGTATCAGCTGTAAACAAACAACAGGTCTGTAACAGCTGTAAACAAACAGCAGGTCTGTACCAGCTGTAAACAAACAACAGGTCTGTACCAGCTGTAAACAAACAACAGGTCTGTATCAGCTGTAAACAAACAACAGGTGTGTATCAGCTGTAAACAAACAACAGGTCTGTACCAGCTGTAAACAAACAACAGGTCTGTATCAGCTGTAAACAAACAACAGGTCTGTCCCAGCTGTAAACAAACAACAGGTCTGTACCAGCTGTAAACAAACAACAGGTCTGTATCAGCTGTAAACAAACAACAGGTCTGTATCAGCTGTAAACAAACAACAGGTCTGTACCAGCTGTAAACAAACAACAGGTCTGTACCAGCTGTAAACAAACAACAGGTCTGTACCAGCTGTAAACAAACAACAGGTCTGTACCAGCTGTAAACAAACAACAGTTCTGTATCAGCTGTAAACAAACAACAGGTCTGTAACAGCTGTAAACAAACAGCAGGTCTGTACCAGCTTTAATCAAACAACAGGTTTGTACCAGCTGTAAACAAACAACAGGTCTGTACCAGCTGTAAACAAACAACAGGTCTGTACCAGCTGTAAACAAACAACAGGTCTGTACCAGCTGTAAACAAACAACAGGTCTGTACCAGCTGTAAACAAACAACAGGTCTGTACCAGCTGTAAACAAACAACAGGTCTGTATCAGCTGTAAACAAACATCAGGTCTGTCCCAGCTGTAAACAAACAACAGGTCTGTACCAGCTGTAAACAAACAACAGGTCTGTATCAGCTGTAAACAAACAACAGGTCTGTATCAGCTGTAAACAAACAACAGGTCTGTATCAGCTGTAAACAAACAACAGGTCTGTACCAGCTGTAAACAAACAACAGGTCTGTACCAGCTGTAAACAAACAACAGGTCTGTACCAGCTGTAAACAAACAACAGGTCTGTACCAGCTGTAAACAAACAACAGTTCTGTATCAGCTGTAAACAAACAACAGGTCTGTAACAGCTGTAAACAAACAGCAGGTCTGTACCAGCTTTAATCAAACAGGTCTGTACCAGCTGTAAACAAACAACAGGTCTGTACCAGCTGTAAACAAACAACAGGTCTGTATCAGCTGTAAACAAACAACAGGTCTGTATCAGCTGTAAACAAACAACAGGTCTGTACCAGCTGTAAACAAACAACAGGTCTGTACCAGCTGTAAACAAACAACAGGTCTGTATCAGCTGTAAACAAACAACAGGTCTGTCCCAGCTGTAAACAAACAACAGGTCTGTACCAGCTGTAAACAAACAACAGGTCTGTATCAGCTGTAAACAAACAACAGGTCTGTACCAGCTGTAAACAAACAACAGGTCTGTATCAGCTGTAAACAAACAACAGGTCTGTATCAGCTGTAAACAAACAACAGGTCTGTACCAGCTGTAAACAAACAACAGGTCTGTACCAGCTGTAAACAAACAACAGGTCTGTACCAGCTGTAAACAAACAACAGGTCTGTACCAGCTGTAAACAAACAACAGGTCTGTACCAGCTGTAAACAAACAACAGGTCTGTAAACAAACAGCAGGTCTGTGAACAGACAAAAGGTATGTAAACAAACAGCAGGTCTGTAAACAAACAACAGGTCTGTAAACAAACAACAGGTCTGTAACAGCTATAAACAAACAACAGGTCTGTACCAGCTGTAAACAAACAGCAGATCTGTAAACAAACGGCAGGTCTGTAAACAAACAGCAGGTCTGTGAACAGACAAAAGGTGTGTAAATAAACAACAGGTCTGTAAACAGACAAAAGGTATGTAAACAAACAGGAAGTTTTAACCTGTTAAAACCAGTATTTATTACACACTTACCTCTATAATAAACACTTTTGGGTAATCTTACCTGGCTTTCAAATAAGAGCGAAATTCATGCCAATAAAAAAATTATTGGCACATTCTCTTAAACTGGTCGTTCTATGCCCCTCAGACTCGGTCGTTCATAAGGGTTTCTTGACGAAACCTGAGCGAGTCAGTGGTCACTGAGAAATCTTTCCTGACGAAACTGTTCCCCCAGAACCGCCATTACTTTGTCCCTGATAGTTAGGCAGGGGAGGCGGGAGGGAAATCAGCGTGTTTATTATAGAGGTAAGTGTGTAATAAATACTGGTTTTAACAGGTTAAAACTTCCTATTTATGTCCACACTTTGACCTCTATAATAAACACTTTTGGGTTATCTCAGAATAACCACAGGAGGTGGGCTAACCCTTCCCTCACAATGTCATCACAGAGGCATAGAACGCACTATTTCAGATGTTTAATGAATTTAGGGTTGCGAGTAAAACCTACTTGCAAGTAATTAAAGTGGACGAGAATTAATGAGAAGGTTTAATTCTATTCACGACAAATATTCATAAACAAGAACTGAATAGTACCTGGGTAAGAGAAGGTCGTCGGCGAAGGAGGGACCCCCGGCAGTCGCTTGCTGACGGCGGGCGAACCAAAAAACTTCTACCACCAAATAAGAGGGACAAACCCGTCCCCCGAGCCGACATCCGTCTGGCGATCTGTGCGTATGTACATGTGCTCCCCAATCGAACAGTATCTACAGGCGGACCTTGCTTTGCGCCGCTACCACGGGTCCGAGGTGGTAGTGGTCGCCGTCAAACCACGTCAATTCCCTACAATAGAAAGAGACGAAAGTATTGTTAGAGGCCCATGTACAGGCCTTCATGACATCGGCAAGGGCAACATTATTCATGAAAGCGAGTGATGACGCCAGAGCTCGCACATCATGCGCCTTCACTCGAAAGGAGCCCGAAGTTCTGGTGTTGGATCTGTCATAACAGAACAAAACACATTTCTTTACCCAGGAAGAGATCGTTGCAGCCCTGATATCTTTCTGAAACCCCTTCTTGAACGCAACGAAAAGTAACCGTTTCCCAACATGAAGCTCCCTCGTGCGATTGACGTAGATGCGCAGAGCTCTGACGGGACACAATTTAGCATCCTCCTCCAAACCCGGGCCTAGGGAAGAGGTAAGGGAAGGGATGGTAAAAGTCATAGACGGGGTCTGGGCTAGCTGAGTTTTAGCCAAAAAGGAAGGGATGACCCCGAGCTTAACCGCGGAGCCATCCTCCTTCCAGTGCACTTTGGAAAAGTCGAGAGCATGCAGCTCACTTCGCCTCTTCCCTGAAGCAAGGGCCAGGAGGAAGACCGTTTTAAAGGTCAAAAACTTCAACGACGCTTTCTCCAACGGTTCGAAAGGTTCAGAAAGTAAGCAATTCAAGACTAGCGATAAATCCCAGTCCGGGACTGGATTTCGCGTTCTAGGCCTGTCGACAGCAAAACTGTTTAATAACGCGGACAAACTCGCATCCTGACCAAAATCGACCCCCGTTTTAGGCTTAAGGGTCTTCGCGATAGCGGTCCGGTACCCAGCAAGAGTGGACGGAGCCCTTCCCTGATTAAACTTTTCCAGGAGGAACTCCGAGATCAGAGGGGCAGTGGCCTTGAAAGGA
This sequence comes from Terebella lapidaria, assembly GCA_949152475.1. Lineage (NCBI taxonomy): Eukaryota > Metazoa > Annelida > Polychaeta > Terebellida > Terebellidae > Terebella > Terebella lapidaria. The sequence continues at coordinate 34,188,416 of OX424560.1, forward strand.
CTAACCTTCCTGCCACGACACCAAGCACAGAATCGCGTCCACTTGGATTCGTAGACTGCCAAAGAAGATCGTCTATTAGTTCTGGCGATCCTCGCGGACACTTCTCTAGAAAAGCCCTTCTTTCGAAAACATCACTCGACAAGAGCCACGCATGAAGTTTCAGCGTGCTCGGAGCTTGATGGAAGATGTCGGACCGAGGCTGCTTGAGTAGATCCCAACGGTCCGGCAACGGAACTGGGTCGGCTGCTAACAACTCCAGAAGGTCCGGGAACCACGGCTTCTGGGGAAGCAGCGGGGCAATCAGGATCATTCTGGCGCAATGCGATCGGAACTTGGCCAGAACCTTCTCCAGGAGCACTGCCGGAGGGTACGCATACGCGAACATGGCGTCCCAATCTGCCGACAGAGCATCCACCTCGAGACACCGCTCGTCGGGGATGGGGGAAACAAACATTGGAAGCTTTGTGTTCCACCTCGTGGCAAACAGATCGACCGTAGGCGAACCCCAGAGGTCGCACAAGGCCCGAAACACCACTGGAGACAGGGACCATTCTGTTGGCTGCACCTGTCCCCTCCTGGACAAGCGATCGGCTAGAACATTCATATGGCCTGGAATGTGACGAGCCCTGAGCAGAATTCGACGCTCGTGACACCAGAGAAGGAGGTCTATTGCGAGCCGGCACAGAGAAACCGACTTTGTACCCCCTTGCTTGTTTATGTAGGCCACGACTGTGGAATTGTCGGTGGCCAACAGCACAACTTGCTGAGAAAACTGACGTTCCCAATGCTGTAGCGCCAGAAAGACAGCTTTCAATTCGAGGATATTGATATGCTCGTCCTGCTGCGAACGAGACCACAGACCTGAGACCTCGTGAGAGTCCCAGTGCGCCCCCCAGCCCTCCAAACTGGCATCCGTAAAGAGATGCCTGGATGGAGGCGGCTGGCGGAACGGCGCCCCTCGGAACAGGTTGACTGGATCCAGCCACCAACGCAAATCTCGAACCACTTCCGCTGACACCGGGACCAACTGAGACATGTCCCCGGTCGCCTGGGACCATTGAGAATGCAACTGGTGCTGAAGAGACCTCATGTGTAGGCGCCCTAATGGCACCATTTTCTCGGTTGAAGCCAGGGTGCCTATCAGGGACTGCCACCGAGACGCTGGCTGAGGGACCCGATCCAAAAACCCGCGGCACTGCTCTGATAACTTTAACCGACGCTCCTCGGTCGGGATAACAGATCCGGAGATAGTCCGAAATCGATAGCCCAGAAAGACGAAGTCTTGCCGAGGAGATAAGTCTGACTTTTTGGGGTTGATTTTGAAACCCATGGAATGGCAAAGATCGACCACCCACTGAGCCTGCCGAACAAGAGTCCGAGGGCAGTGATGCCTGATTAGCCAATCGTCCAGATACTGATACAGGACGATACCATTGCGATGAGCTAGGACCTGAAGCTCCCTCACGCACATGGTGAATATCCAAGGGGCCGTGGACAGACCGAAAGGCAACGCCCGAAACTGCCAAACCGAATGGACCGCCTCATCGGAACATGGAAGTACGCATCCTTCAGATCTATAGTTACCACCCACGCATTGAGGGGCATCGCCGAGCGAACAACCTCGGGTGTCTCCATCGTGAAGGTGGGTATGTGAAGGTAACGGTTGAGGGCCGAAAGGTCGATCACCGGCCTCCAACCGCCGGAAGCTTTGGGTACCACAAACAGAATACTGTAAAATCCGGGGGAATGATCTGACACCGGTTCTACCGCTCTTTTGTCTATCATGGCGGAAATTTCGCTGACGAGCGCTTGACGCCTTTCGGGATCGTGCGGAAGGGAAAAAACCCTTGGAGAAAGCGTCAATGGGGGAAACTGAACAAACTTGAGGCCGAACCCCCGACGCAAGGTCGTGACTATCCAGGGGCTGGCTCCCAGATCGCGCCAACGAAGCCAGAAATTGCTTAGACGCGCGCCTACAGGCTCGTCCGTACTCACGATATTTACGGAGACCATGCGTGGAAGGTCCGGAGACAACAGCGAGGCACCTACCTGATTTCTTCTCCCCTGCCGGCTTGGCTGGGCTGGAGGGACGGCCTCGACCTCGGCCACCCCGACCACGTTGCCCCCCTCGCTGCGCGCCTGCAGGGGCCCCACGAAAGGGCTGCCCCAGAGCCTTACCCCGGCCACGACCTGCCGAGGAAGCCCCACGACTCTGCTGAGATGCTCCAACTCCCGATGGACCCCCTCCGGAAAGAGGAAGGGAGAAGCAGGCCCTTCCGGCGGAAGCACAGGATGGAGTTGGTTCAGGGACTGAACCAACTGGTCCGAGATCTTGAAGTCCGCCTTCTGCAAAATGGCATCTCTGCGTCATAACTCGGAGACCCACCACATGTGGGTATCGAGAGCCACCTTGTCAGCCACGGCTCGGCCTATCGATTGAATGAGGCTGATAGATCCATGGAGGGCCTCAGCGAGGTCGGACCTATCCGGCTGTTCATTGTTCAATACCTGGTCATGACAGGCCGTGAGGGCCAACGTAGAGCCATGCACCAGCCAATCCATAGCTGAGTCTACGGCAACTCCCAAACGCAGCGACGCCTGCAGATCCGAAATCTGCGCCCACGGAAGGGAAATCGACTTCGGGACAGCGAACACATCCTGCTCCTGAAGTCGCGAAGGCTCGACATCAAGCAAAGAGGAAGTGTAGAAATCCGTCACTCTGGGCCTTGAGGGATATGCGCCGACATGTGTGCGGTTCTTCTTAACCGTGTCCTCGATCCGCGAAGAAAACGAGTTCCGAACCCCAGGAGCCAGGGGAAACCTAAGGGCATCTCTAGGAACCCTGGGCTGCTGTAGGTCCCGCTCGGTGAAGGACTTCGCCTTCTTCGCTGGAGGAGGGGAATCAGAATGGGGTTGAGGCCACTCCTCTCCAGACAACCGACGCACAAAATCCAACTTGTCGGCCCATGGGCGCTTGAAGGGATTAGTAGGATCCTCCTCATCCGCCGACTGCGAGTCTTCCTCGCGCTGGCGCTTAGGTACCAGTAAACGAGAAGTGCTCGGCTGAGGTCCCTGTAAAGGAACAATGCCATCCTGCTGCACCGAAACGGGAACCACCTCAGAACCCTCCGAAGGAGAAGACGTAGCAAAAGCTGGCGGCTGACAACGCTGAACCTCTGGGACCCTAGGAGGCCATGACAAAAGGCTCTCCAGCCTGCCCAAGAAGTCCTCCCGCATAGTAGCCATCTCCGTCCTAAACTCCTCCTTAGAGATATACGAAGGTGGGGATTCAGCCACAGAATGGTACACTGTGGAAGCCGGAGAAGGCTTAGAGATCGATGCCGGCGGAGGCTTGGAACCCGTAGGCAACTGCGGAGGCTTGGAAATCGTCAGAGCAACCGAACCCGCACTCGAAGACGTAGGCAAGGAGTCAAAAATGAGGCCGGGGTCCGCCGGGACTTCGCCCTGCTCAAAATCCTCCGCAACCTGCGGAAAAAAGGTAGCCGTTAAGGAAAATGAAACAGACTTCTTCCATGAAACAGATTCTGAAGAAGTGCCGTCAGTTTTTGACAAGCCACCAGGAAACGGTTGTTTCACAATAACAGTAGGAGATATAGGATAGCGTGGCCCTGATCCCACTCCCAACTTTGAACTCCGTACGGGCTGCGAATCCCGGGTTCCAGCAAGCACTGGAGGGCTCCCGGGAACCGGAAAACGGGTCCCGGGAACCGACAATTGGTTCCCGGAAACCGGCCCACGGTTCCCGGGAACCGTCAGAACCCCAAAGGAAAAGGCTGACGGAAACCCAGGAGCCGAAAAGCCCATACCCGTGCCACCTGCACGATCCACAGGGTCCTCGGAGCCTGTGGCATCGGAAGGCAGCTGTTCACAATTTGAGACGTTAACAGAGTTGAACTCCCGGTTAAAGGACCCCGGGAGCCGCATCCGAACGGAGCTCAAAGCCGGAAACCGAGGAATCAGAGGCATGTTGCAGCGTGAGACCTTGGAAACCAACAGGGCTAAAGGAAGACGACATCAAACCCGGTAGCTGATGTAAAAAACTCATGGTACTAACAGTACAACCCTGGTTCCCGGGAACCGGCAAACCGGGTCCCGGGAACCGCGAAAACGGCAAGCTGAAAGACAAAAACATGTCTAAACTTACAGCAGAAATGGTACGTAGTAGACGTAAATCCTGCTCCTCGCGCCTCTGCGCGCTCTGCTTGTACCTCGACTTTTTACTAGAAGTAGCTGAGGGACTGAGAGGGGGGATAGGTTTAGCCAACCGTTCTTGTTGCACCTGGCGCAGACCGTTGAGATAATCTGACCAATCGTCTACTCCCCACGAAGCGCACATCCCGCAACAGGCAGTAGGTCGGCACAATTCTCTACACATCCAGCAATTATGATGTAGTTCCCACTTGGGGAGAAACTGCTGGCACCCAGCGCACTTCATCTGGAAAGATAGCACAAACCAATGTGCGATGGGCGATAATAGGGGAAGAAACAGTAACCTAAGAGGATTTACCAGTTCCTCCCAAAAACACTAAACTACACTACTCTAAACTACTGTAAACAGTACAATAAAGCAGTAAAATAATCCTGAGATCCAAAGATCCGAGAAAGTGATGAGAAAACTCCAATTGAAAGCCAAGGAGTAAGAAGCTTGTCCTTCCAACAAAGCAGGGACAAACGTAATGGCGGTTCTGGGGGAACAGTTTCGTCAGGAAAGATTTCTCAGTGACCACTGACTCGCTCAGGTTTCGTCAAGAAACCCTTATGAACGACCGAGTCTGAGGGGCATAGAACGACCAGTTTAAGAGAATGTGACAATAATTTTTTTATTGGCATTAATTTCCCTCTTATTTGAAAGCCAGGTAAGATTACCCAAAAGTGTTTATTATAGAGGTCAAAGTGTGGACATAAATAGCAGGTCTGTGAACAGACAAAAGGTGTGTAAATAAACAACAGGTCTGTAAACAGACAAAAGGTATGTAAACAAACAGCAGGTCTGTAAACAAACAACAGGTCTGTAAACAAACAGTAGGTCTGTAAACAAACAACAGGTCTGTAACAGCTATAAACAAACAACAGGTCTGTAAACAACCAAAAATAGAAAGTTATAACGGACAGGGCAGTTCCAGCTGTAAAGAAGCAAGCGAACTACTCAAAAACAGTTTTGTTGAGGTTAACATGGGTAGACTCACTCACCATCGTCAGTTACAAAGACGAAATCCCCACTTCTGAGATCATCGGTAGAGCAGTAGGCTTTGTCGACCATGTCCTGAGGCTGAGCTGACAGGTTTGGTCGTGCCACTTCCTTCCTCCTCTCCCCGGAATTATCAGCTGTCTTCATATGACTAGTCTGTACCACAAAGAAAATTTGTCAAAAGTCATTGATATTTCTTGATCATTCCAATCTATTAATGAAATTTCAGTTATCAAATCAATGACAATTTTATCAGTATACAGTCAATATATAGCTTTAAAATCCACATACAATCCACTCTTGAACAGAGCTGTTGACTTGTTCCAGACACAGTACAGTCTCTTGTCCACAGATGATTATGACTGGGTTGGCCTCCCATAGAACGACGATCTGAGGGAAATGGACTGGTCCGGAAGGTGAGGGGTGTTGGGTTGGGGCTGATCCACTGTGAGGGGTGGATGGATGGAACCACTGGGCCTTCACAGAGAGCGAACTGTTAAACGGTCCAAGAATGGTCTGTTTCCTGCCTCCGTATGTCGTGTGGAAGGCTAATTCTTGTAACTCAGTAACACAGGAAACTTCTTCGGTACAACCTGAGAAACAAGGATGAAATGATCATGCTTGTTACAGTTATGTAGATTAATTATTTGTAAATATCTGTGCGTCATTGTCACCATGGCTACAGTACCCACCCACTTCCTCCTGTGGGGACCTGGTGGTGTCACTCTGTAACCCGGCCAGAGAGAGCTCCACCCCACAGTCCTGAGTGGTTTCCATGGTAACCACGAGCTGGTCTACACTCAGGTGTACAGCACTCACCAACTTCAGCACCTTCAGGACCTGTCCGGAGGTGTCAGGGCTTCGTGGAGCTGAAAGCAAAGTCATGTGTCATACTTGTGAGTCAACATAATGAGTTTGTGGTAGGATGCCTGAATGATGTCACATGGTTTGACAACTTGTAGAATACAATTTGGAATACATCCACATGAATGGTACGAGTGAATATCCACAAGTTTCCCAGACGTTTTCAGATGAAGGCCTTACCCTAGCATCCATAACCTTGCCATGTTCTATGTCAATAAAATATCTATCTATCTAATATATCAAGACTCAGAATGGATCATGGCTCACCAGAAAGAGGCACATGTACTTCATAATGAGATGGTTTATTGAAGCTGAAGACTTTCAATAACTCCATCAACTGGTCCAGCTTGAGAGTACTGAGTGCAACTTTCAGTGGTCGTTCTACCTTGAAATCCAGTTGTGCTGAAACACACAGTTATACATCATTCCAATGAGGTTTCCCTGGACATGATTTTGTGTATGTTCGAACATCTTACAAAGCATATATTTCAAGATATTGTACAACTGTCAAATTTTTTAATTTAGTCTTTTGCTGTTTTCCTGGACCCACCATTTTGACTGGGGTAGTCCGTTAGTCTGACTGTGTAAAGACTTGGGGGTATCCCGGTCTTGTTGTCAGGGCGACCGGGCTTTGTATCTAGGAGGGACAGGGTGAAGTCCTTCGGGTCGGGAATCAGTTTCTGCTGGTCTGTGACTGTGTGGCTTGGATTTGCCGCCTTCACGGTGATGTTGTGACAGGAGAGCTCCGCCTTGTTGATTCGTTCCACAAAAGATACAACACTGTGTGGCTGCGAAAAGCTTGCGTGTAGTAGAGGCTTGATTAATGACTGTTTTGTGAGGGAAGAGTTCTTGGCCGAGATTTCAAGATTATCCATTGATTGTGATAAATCACTTTTGACATCGTAAACCATTAATGACACTTGGTTTGCAGTCAAGAGCACATCGAATGGTACAATATCCAACCACTTTCTTTGACCGTCTTCTTCCAAGATGACATCAACGACCTCTTTGTTGGGGTCTCCTTTCGGTAAAACTTGGACACGCAATGGTGGCACAAGGGACCGACACGTAGAAAGATCACTGTCCACACCACTGTCCACCAGTCTAGTGGGAGGAACCTTATCCAAATGTCCCTGATCTTTGCCAGTGAGGCCCAGCAAGGGCTGAAGGTTGTCCGTGCAGATCTCAGCTAGCAATTGGACTTGGTGAGAGGCCAGATAAAAGTTCATGTCTGATGTGGCATTGATTTCCAGAGAGAAACCACACACTAACACAGCCTGGAAGTAAAATTGGATGGATAAAGGACAAGCGACATGTCAAGTACCACTATTCGGGATCACTGCATCAATATTGATCAACATTAAATGAATGGATCAAGGCTGATCAATCTGTTCTGGAGGTACTACTGTCTATCCACACCTGTTGATTGATGCCTGGCGGAGGAGTGTACACCACTGGAGGAGCTGCAACAACTCTCATGTTGAAGCCGGATGCAATGGGTGTAAGCTGTACCTCCTCACATGGTCTGAGAGGGAGAATACATATACATTACAGACCTGATCAGTATGAACTTTAGGTTTACTAGTGGATGTAATTGTCCTCAGATTCATTTAAGTTTCCTCACTTGGTATTATCAGCAAGCGCATTCCACTCTACAGCTGGATTCTGCACAGTTGAGTCTTTGCTGAACCGATGATTTTCTGAGCTTAGAGCTACGATTTCTGACCAGACACCTGCAAAATTTTCAACAAGCCCACCTTTTAGAAGCATTCATTCAAAATGACCAAACACAGTATCTGTTGAAGAGTGCATTATAATGCCTAAATAGTTTTTAATCGGCAAGTATCAGGTTTTTTTCGCATGAGACTATTACCTGAGGCAAGGGAGATAAGCTGTACATCTATTTGGTACTGTCTGTTCTCTATCACACTGCCTGGAAGTGTCAGAGTGCCAGCTTTGACTGCTTGCTCATAAAGTTCCTGGTCCAGTACGGTCCGAGACACCGGGTTATCCGCATGTGGTCGCAGTAGAACTCTCCTGACTTCAAACACTAGCACATCGGAGTCTCGATCTGGTCGCTCACTGACAGCTGTGTGTGACGTCTGGGTGGTTAGGAAGCTGTCCGACTGTGCTCGCGGGGTTGACGTCTCAGCTGAATGGTGCAGTGGGGAGGTGCAGTTAGGGATCAAGACTCGCACACGACCCATGTTGATGTATAGCAGAGGCAAGTTTCCAACCGTCCAAGACAGCGAATTTCCTGAATCAAGCTGCCCCCTCATATTGGATTTCACCTTTTTCCCCTTTACACTTGTCACAGTAACAATATCCAAGACTTGGCTGAGGACAGGACATATTAAGCACAGATCAATTGGCTGTAAGTTGATGCAGATCTCGTTAAGATAGTTTTGCTGGTTAGCGCCGGAGCTGTGGCTGGTCTCGGAGAGCAGTTCGCTGTCCACCATCAGGCTCTGTGTGTGGTGCTGCAGGGCTCGAGTCAGCGTCACGGACAGGAATCCCGCCTGCTCCTTCCCGTCCTCAGGGACGTCAGAGCCCCCCGCAGTAGGAATCTGAGCGAGAACCTTCTCAGCCTTCGTCAGGATCACACCCTTATAAGCTCCAGGTTGCCACTCTGAAGCCCTAATAGCGTACAAAGTAAGACACCCATGACTTCATCGTACAAGATGCAAACCCCTGTGATTATGTGATTGACATATACTTGACATGAACCAGTAGGACTATGAGTCATACCTTTTGATGAAATGATTCATGTCAAGACTTCCTACATTCAACTTGACTTTGGAGAATACTTCTTGTGTATCAACAGACGATGTCAAATCTTCCATCTCCATTTTAACCAGAATTGCTGGAATAATTTGATATCATGATGAATATTCGTCTATAGATCACATATTCAACATTCCTTATCATATACTGGTATTATCAATCGTTATTGTCAGTTATTGATACACATATACAGAAGATTAGGAAGTGGTATGTGAACAATACTCACCCGTTGTTGGTTTTTTGACATAAAGGTTGAGTGTGAGCTTGAGTAGTGTACACTGTAACCATAACGACAGTTTGGGGGACTGCTCAGTGCTGCTGTTACCACGGTGACTGAGGGACATGCTGTCAGATGTCTCAGAGATAGGGGGTAGTGCCTGGCTGGGGGGTTCTGGCTGCTGAGGGGTGGGGCTGACTGTACACATCTTCCCTAGTAACGAACCCATCTTGGTTACCATGACAACAGATGAGCCAAAGTCACTGAGCAAGTTGTAAAGCTGGGAAACCTGGGAAAGAAACAGGAATGTATTTTCACATGTACAACAAGAGTTTCGATTTTTGTACTTTATTCCAACAGAGAGTTTTCCCCATGACATTTTGACAGTTTGCTGTATGTGTAAGAACCTGAGGCTTGGAGCAGTGAACTGTGAGCTCTTGTATGTGTGAGTGAGTGCAGAACGCCAGGGCACTGATGTTGTCCGACAGTGGGGGGTGGTACTTGGTTGTCACGGCAACAGTCGTGGAGAGGGATGTGGGGTCCACTAGTGACAGAGTGTATGGGGCAGTCCTGTAGGGGTGTACTGTGTACACACAGGCATCTGACAGCTTCACGGTCCATGGCAACTTCTCTCCTGAAGACAAAAAAGCCAAGGGGTGAAGTTAATTTCTAGAAAAGCGATCTTGATGCACTTTTTGCTAAAGGTTTTCACCCTCATCTTATCAAAGTTGTCGATGGCTCAGCACAGCCTAATATTCCAGTAAATTTCTTATGCAAATATGGAGTTTGCATATAATTTTTTTCAACAATTCACATACCAGAGATGGAATGTTGTGTGGTTTTGATGGGGATCTCTTGGTCCACATGGATATGTCGCTGGTCCTGACTGGTTACCGTGACGATGGGAGTACACACCACAGTCGTGTCAGGGAGCTGGGCGGTTGCTAGGGCTGTCTGGAGGGTGGCAACTAGGCTGTCGCTAGGGTGCAGTGGGGGCAGAGGGCATGTCGGCACAAATATGCACCATGGTCTTACTTCAACCTGAAGGATAGTGGAGATAATCATATGGTAACCATAGTGACAAATTTACATATCAATAGGCACCTTTGGATATATGTAAGCTCAAGTGAAAAGTTTTCATGGCAACAGTTACCTGGACGACCATGATTTGCAGCAATGGGAAGTGTCTGGCAATAAGCTGTGACCAGCCTCTCGTTCCAGACGGCGACTGGGACTCCGGGGCCGCGCCGTCTGGGACGACAGAGCGAGTCCTCGCCTGGGAGTCTGTCACGATCGTTGTCGTACTCCCCGACACCGAGTCTAGGGGGGGTGGGGGGCGATGGCAGGCGGGTTTATGATAACTGAGAGTAGCCATTGCATGAGGTGCATACATATTTATAATACAGATATTACTGATAATACAGACAGGTTTTCTCAGAATCTCCAGTCAGTTATTGAGTCTATAGTTACCCTGTGATCCCTGTCGGCTGCCTGGCACGCTCTGTTCCTTAGGCGATGGGGCTCGTTCCACTTGACGTTTTGTTGGAAACAAGCCCACTCTCGGCTCATAGGCCAGCCATTTGTGGAAAGTTGGATCCAGGCATACAGATACACCTGATAGTTGTACCAGGCTTGTCGCTGGGGCTAGGGGATGGGGGGGGGGGGGGGAGGAAGGGCAATAACATACAATGGTAATTTTTGTTTTCAACAATACATATGTCAACAGAAGGGTAACAGGGTATATTCATCATTTACACGGCAAAGATTGGAAAGTTTGCTTCCCACATTTGGAGTCAAACCTTGTGACATGGAAGGGTTGTTAGGAAGTTGGACTGTCAGGGAAATAAAGTCACAGCTCGGTGTTCTTGCTGGCTGCTTGTCCGGCCGAATGAAGATTGTGCGATCATGCATCTGTGAGGTGTGGTCTGGCGCACACAGTATCGTTGTCACTGGTTTGCTCTCTGTAGGCAGTGAAGTCGTGTGTCAGGATCATTAGGGGTGTGATCAATGTGTACTCTACTGGTACCCGCAAGTACAGAATATCAAAATTTGAAAGCTTCAAGATCGTCTTTCCCTCTTTCAAGCATGAAAATAGTACTAAGTATACCAAGAAAATCTTGATCTTTAAATATGTACCACTATTGATGTATTACTGATTGAATGTTACTAGGAAGCATGCGATTTCTAACTGACCTGAGTATAGCAGGCCCCTGACACTGCCCAGGTTACCGGTGAAGGCAAGGGCCGCCTCAGTGTAACAGATCCGGAGGTTACCATGAGTCAGCATCAGCTCCAATGAATGGAGACTGCTTCTGTCACCTGTCATGCATGATTATATTATTAGGAAGTAAACACAGAATTTTATGGCGCATCTATAAAAAATTGGCTTATAAATTCAAATCAAAAGTTGCTGACCATGGAAAGTATCCAGGAGGAGGGAGCTACTGCTCAGCGGGGTGTGGTCAGACTGACTGTGTTGCCATGACAACCACATGTATCCAAGCACCAGTAGCTGCGGTTTGGTGAGACCGACTCTCACACTCGGGATCTCACAGATATAGTCATCTCGCGGTTGTAGTGGGTTCTTCCTGCCGGCATTAATTTCACCATGTATATTCTGTATCTCTCTTAAAAGTTTCAGAATTGTATTTTAGACTATAATAAATATTCCCATTTGCTGACAATCAATGAAGGTGATAATCCACCGTGAATAATAAATTATCTTATTCTTTGTTCAATGCTGTAGCACACTGCCAAAGGCAGTACACCCTATTTTATGAAATTTTGGCAAACATACCACGCTTTCTCTAGCAGGAGCCGAGTTCTCTGGTAGCTGACATCAGGAACGCTCAGTAACGTTTGCCGAGACAGTATCACCTTTTCTGGGGTACGCTCACAAAGTGATACCGATAACCCAGTCAACTGGAATCATAAACACGATGAGCAATGCCCGTTTGAAATTCAAATCCCATGAAATCACAGACAAGGGCCGAAGATAGGTTACCGGACAATGTTTAATATTTTAGATGTTAGCCAGGTCACTGGTTGAATTCAAGGTCAAGAGAATATTTATCATATATAACATTAAGCATATATCATGTCCACAGTTGATTGCTACGCTGTAAATTCAATAATCAGAGAGATATTAGCAATTTGTGCTGTGGCCTTGAAAATGAAGGGGCAAAGGTCAAATTCAAGGTCATCAAAATATTCAATGTACCGTATTTATTCAATTAGTTCGAACAGCTAAAAATAATTAAATTTTGAAATGTTCGAATTATTAGATTCACGATAAAATCGCCCGTCAAAACGAAAAAAAATCCCAAACCCAGATGGATCATGCCATGGCAGATAGGCCTACGCGAGTTGACAGATGCCGCTCATGCTGGCTGGTTAGGGCCTGTACGATTGATAGGTTAACTGCAGACAACTAGCATTTTTAAAAAAACTTGAATAACTGGCTGCTAAATCGCCGGGTAACTGTAATTTATAATCTCGCATTGATGCTAGATTCTAGTCATATTGCATGTGCGATCGAGTCACTTGACTCGGAAAATCTTCAATGGCCCGCAAACCGCCTGGCACTATGAGGTCCGCGCTTTTTGTCATATACCCTAGCATTGGAAGGCCTAATCGCGATCACTGCCACCTGGCGAATATATCGCTGATTACTCATTTCGTAGTGCTGCCACCTGGCGAGTTGTATGTTTTGGCAGCTGACAGGTTGATTTCGTTCGTTGTTTCAATCGAAATTTCGATCGTAAATTTGACTGTTCGAACTAAACGAGTCAATTTGAAAATTATTTTCTTGAATAATTTTTGGTGTTCGAATTATTAGTGTTCAAACTAATTGAATAAATATGGTATATCATTTTCTATATCATGTCCACAATTGATTCCCAAGCCATACATTCAATAGAGGAGCAAGATATGAGCCAGTTTGTCCTTGGACCTTGAAAATGAGGTCAGAGGTCAAATTCAAGGTCACGAGAATATTCAGCATATATCATTTCCTATATGTCCACAATTGATTCCTAAGCTGTAAAATCGATAATAAGTGAGATATTAGCCTGTTTGTCCTGTGACCTTGAAAATGAGGTCAAAGGTCAAATTCAAGGTCATGACAATAATCTGCATATATCATTTCCTATATGTTCATAATTGATTGCTAAGCTGTAAAGTCGATAACAAGCGAGATATTAGCTATTTTGTCCTGTGACCTTGAAAATGAGGTCGTAGGTCAAATTCAAGGTCATCAGAATATTCAGCATATATCATTTCCTATATGTCCACAATTGATTCCTAAGCTGTAGAGTCGATAATAAGCGAGATATAAGCCATTTTGTGCTCTGACCTTGAAACTGAGGTCAGAGGTCAAATTCAAGGTCACGAGAATATTCAGCATATATTATTTCCTATATGTCCACAATAGATTCCTAAGCTGTAGAGTCGATAATAAGCGAGATATAAGCCATTTTGTGCTCTGACCTTGAAACTGAGGTCAGAGGTCAAATTCAAGGTCACGAAAATATTCAGCATATATCATTTCCTATATGTCCACAATTGATTCCTAGTCTCTAATCTCAATATTAAGTGAGATATTAGGCATAATGTGTCCCATTATAAAGCATAGGAGAATTTAACATGGGAAAATCCCATTTGGGCCGAGTTTAGGCCAAAATGGCCCACTTCGAGCGATTCAAGCGCAACGAAATTTATAGACATCATAGAAGTACATATGAGGAGTCTTATGTATCAAAAAGAAAAAAAGTTACTGAACAGATTTTGAGAAAATGGCCGCCAAAGTCCAAAATCAGGCCTTTTTCGTCGAAAATGGCCGCCATTTTGAAGAAAAAGCGAAAATCAAAAAACTAAAAAATACCTCCTTCTTGAATTATTTTTAAGTATTTTTGTGCAAAATTTCAGAAAAATTTGCCCGTAAACAAAAAAGATAAAAATGTGGACGACGACGACGACGACGACGACGACGACGGACGACGACGACGGACGACGGACGACGGACGCAACGCCACGCCAATAGGTTATCGGACCATAGGTCCGGTAACCTAAAAACTATTAGCGAATGTGTGACGTTGGTTGCAAAATATTAGCAAGTCTTCCTCAGTAATCCTGGACCAGGCCGACAAAAATTCTCAGCCACACCCTATTCATCTGTGTCGAGGTAATGAATTGCGGACAAATTTCAAATGTACATAAAGGAATGTCATGTTGCCACCTTGATATGTGTATGAGAGTGGCAGAGATGCAGGAGATCATCCGGAGGAGTCGGCAGTTTGGACACGACCTTGACTACACGGTGGGGATACATGGCGCAGGATATCTGCAGTCTCGCACTGTCGGCCTCTACGACTATCATTGGCAGGGTGCAAGGTGGGCCACAAGCTCGTCCACCAATGCCTGGCAACTTACTGGTCTGTAAAGCAGAAAATAGGATCACTTAACCCTAATGAAATGAATTCAGCATTCATTTGGACTTTTCACATTTTAAAGCAGTTGTGTATGACCTATACATTGGAATTTGCAGTTACTCTCAATAATTTGTTTGAACAAACTTCAAACTTATATCATACGATATTATTATATAGCATTGAGTCCCAGACCTTTTTACTGATTTTGACGAGTTTTTTGGTGACATCATATGTTGGAAGATCTGCTGTGTAGAGGTAGATTGATGGTTTCAAGAAGACGACTTCGTAGGTGCGCAGGGGTGCGTCCTGCTTCAGGGCAGCCAATTTGTCAACATCAGGGGGCTGCGAGTCCTCATCCACCGCTTCTGGAGCAGGGAAAAAAGGGAAGGAACTATGAGTGTAAAGTCATAGTGAAGTCTGGGAATGAGCCATCCATGAGAAGAACTTTCATACATTTTATGAGTGTTCATAAATACTAGTATTAACTTCCTTCAAATGACACTATTCAAAACATACAAATCATCGGCGTATTGTATATTTTATTCTCGTTTTTCATTAGTGTGTATCAGCATGGATTCTTGGGAATTGCAAAAGTAGCATGCAGTATTCTATGCATTTGTAGACATACCTGGTTTGAGCGAGGGGTAGGGTTCATACTGGTGGTCGCTGATACAGTACAAGAACTTGTTGAGACGCTGTGTCATGGAGCTAGATACGTGGACGACTAGTGGGCCAACAACAAAGCGCAGAGAGGACTTCTCAGGGATAGTGGGCGAGGGAGTCATGTCTGAAAGAAGGAACATGTATGCTATAAATAAATTTATGGTGGTCAGATCATAAGTAGACAATTTCATCCAGCTGCTGATCCTATTCTTAATATTGCGTAATTACAATGTGCATCACAAGAGACATTTTTTGAAATTGATTCTTGAGATATTATTGAATATATATTAGTGATAATTTAACATCCAAAAATACAATGATGTGAGCGAAATTTGAAGAATACAGTGGTCCCCCTCAGATAAGACCTACCCTTCTGCCACAAAATAAAGGTCTTATCTAAGGGGATGTCTTATTAGAGGGGTTCATTTACATGTTAAAGTCATTCCAGCGCCACAAGAAAAAGTCTTTACAGAGGGGGAAGTCTTTCTTGAGGGGGGTCTTATCTGAGGGAGACCACTGTATTCATCTACTCTTCAACTGGTTCACTATTGCTGAAGAACCTTCAGTAAATTCTGGTTACCATGGTAACACTATCTGACTTGAATCCAAAACGCACCTGCATCTTGAGTGGTACTCTCCCCACAGCAGTACATGTAATCCATCCAGAACAGACCAAACTTGCTGAGAGCGTACTGCTGCGTGTACAGTCGCACATGGCTGACAGGGTCAAAGTTCAACTGTGGCTGGACCCCCAGGTTCTCAGCGGCCTCAGAGTCAAAGAGAGACTGACTCAGGTGATAGCTCTGGTGTGCACCGCCTTCCAACATGGTACCTCCACGCGCAAAACATGGCTCCTGGGCAGGATTTTATAATGAACATGTCAAAATTCATTGTGAAGAAACTATTATTTTGAAGTGCACCTATGACACATTATTATCTCTGAAAAACTTACAAGTACATGTACTGTTTAGTTTATAATGAAAAAGTAAATGCATTCTGTTCCTCCGTAAACATCCATAATATATTTCTGCCAAGAAAGTTTTCCTCGAACATGAGGCCCATAATAAGTATTCAGCATAACAAAACGTTTTCAGTGGAAAAACCACATCAGTTACTGACCCTGCTAGAAGCTTCCAGATCCCAGA
Source organism: Terebella lapidaria (assembly GCA_949152475.1). Lineage (NCBI taxonomy): Eukaryota > Metazoa > Annelida > Polychaeta > Terebellida > Terebellidae > Terebella > Terebella lapidaria. Next base: position 34,204,727 of record OX424560.1, read on the forward strand.
CCCCACACATGGCCGGGCCGAGGCCTAGGACACGGCTGCCCGCGATCCCGAGCTGAACGTTGAAGAAGGACACGCCTTTGATGAGGACCTCAAGCGCGATACACTCTGACTCCCAGCTCAGACAGGGCCGAGGCTGGACCTTTGTGCCACCGTCACGCACATACTCGCTCAGCTGGGGGAAGAGAGAAAAGTATTCATGCAATCTATGGCTTCATTCAATCTAATGTTCCTAGCTTAGTGTAGGGTGACAGATTCAAGATCCTAGTTTAAACAACAAATTTGAAGGAAATATAACCACATGATGACCAAAAACAAAATTGTGATACGCTAACAAAACAAATTTGAATCCAGTTCATCAGAATTGTAATTGCAAAACCATATTATTGAAATTGATTATCATGAATATTATCAAACTAATATTGCTGTAGATTGTTGTAGTAACACTGACCTTGAAAGCTACATTGGCCTGGTTGATGTAGAAGCCAAGAGCGAGAACCGAGGGCTGTGAGGGTTTGAGGGTCATACCCTCGCCGATATCCTCTTCCTCCTCAGGTAAGATCTGAGGGACGTAGGACCAGGCCCATGAGACCCACCCCTCTCCTTCCCCACCCCCAGGGTCACCTCCTGCCTCAGCTGTATGGGGGATATATACTTATTTTGCACAAAATTATAAAGCTACAAAGATTCCTTATGAATGGTCATCATGGGTAACTTCATCAATATCATGATTATGGCAAAATTATAAACCTAATCTAGAGAAATAATGTATAATATTAATACAAAAATATCCGTCATTTTCAAGCAGATAGCCACATATTTACTGGGAGTATGTGGCTCGGAGTCACTGTTGTCTGTGGTTGCCGTGGGACATGGAGGACCAAGGGTTCCGTAGTACAGCGCTAGTGCCAGCTCTATGAGTCGGCAAAACATCGGCAGCTGTGTGTCTGTCAGAGATATGTCTAGTCGCTCACAGAGAACATTTAGTTTGGTCGCCACGGGCAACGAGCTGTGCAGTGATTCATACAGGGTGTGCAGGCGACAGACCACCGAACAGCGATAGAGGACGGGGTCCTGATACACTGCAATCTTACCTGGGCAAGAGAAAATTGTGTGAACACTGAGTATATATGTTTAAAACGAATTCAAAAACTATCATTTTTACCGAATTTTGCGAGGCTTTTTCTGAGATAGAACATACCACTGGCATCCCGCCTGTCCAGACAGATTGTGAGATCATGTATGTTGATCAATCTGCGTAGCGTCAATTCTGGAAGAGCTAGATCGATGAACGCTCTCACCCAATTCTGGTCCACACTGTAACACTCCGCAGACTTGATGTTGATTGAGAGAACAATGTCATCCTCCGTAAACTTCAGTATGAGGTTATTAACGACAATGTTGATATTGTGAAGGACCCTATTCATGAGACTGTGCAGATACCCTGGAGGTATATCTTCTCCCGTCTCGTTGGGCTTCGGTTTGACTCTGTGTTCTCGTCTGGTACTACTCGCTTCAGAACTGGACTCATCCCGAAGTCTCAACACACATTCAATGGTGTTAATCGTGACGACGACCGGTTCCGAACCGAGCTTCGTCCAAGGAACGTGCAAGCGAAGCTCGTGAATGTGGCCACTCTGGAAGCAAATTGGGAGGTGGAGGGCTCCTTCCAACTCATCCAACCTGAGGTCAAGCTTGTTTAGGACCGCATCACCGCCCCAGAGAGACAACTGGAAGTCCTCGCGCTTCAACTTGACATACTTATCTACATAGCCCAGGAGAAATGGTGTAATGTACGACTCCACCTTGAACATTGCTCCTGGCTTTGGAACTGGAAGACTCAAAACTTGTGCTGGATATACACCAGTTCAGCGGCTTGGTAGCTCCTCCTCAACAGCACATCCTACTCAACTGTTGCACATGCTGAGGGCCTCTGGAGTAACAAAGTGAAATGCACATCATTATACTTTGAACATTGAACAGTGTGATCTAGCACTAAATAGCCAGCATAGTTGCTTTTATTCGTCAAAGAAAATTTGTGTCTTGACTTTGCGAGAAACACGAACATAGTAATAGAACTTTGTTGCAATACAGGTATGTCGCAAACTTGTATTTATATCTATCTAATATATTTGCTTACATGTAAAATATAGTTGTGAATTTTTGTTGGCTTGTGTGTTAGGCTAAAATGGTCATGATGGTGTGCCTTATTTATTGCGAACGAGTGAGTGAGAGTGAGTGAGTGAGTGAGTGAGTGAGTGAGTGAGTGAGTGAGTGAGTCAGTGAGTTAGTGAGAGTGAGTCAGTGACTCAGTGAGTGAGTGAGCAGATTATGGGACTGAAGACAATAAGCGTTCACAGTGGATAACATGAAACCTACATTACCCCGTACCAGGATAGGAACGAAATAATCACAGGCTTTCAATTATATGCATGAAAACTATAAGATTGACATAGTTTTATACCTTTTTGCAGTTTATTTTCGTAAACACCGCCACGTCTTTTATGAAGTGTCATGTTTGTTTGTATTTGCATTCGACAGGTGGCGCGCAAAGCAAACGAGAAGGTGCGGATCCTTAGCGGGGGGTTGGGGGGGGGGGGGCATTAGGCTTGAATACAACGCGGTGCCAAAACCATGTAGAATGGTTAGGACATCACAATGTGATCACCATGATATCGTTTATTTCTGAAAGGCAACGTGAACGAATAGGCCTTCAATCAAGTTCAACACAAAACCTCAAATGACCAATCTGAAGTTTATTTGTTTCTAGGCATATTAAACCACATTTTTCAACAAAATTCAAGGCTCTATCTTAAAAACTGAAATAGGTGTTTTTGTATAATCGGACTACTTGATTGTCCCTATTTAAATATTTCTATTGGCATGCAAAAACATTTCCCAAGCCCACTACACATACATGTGCCAATTTACCGAAATGTTGCATTTCAACTGAACTTGAAATTTCTTTATCTTATAACAATTTGTTTAAATTGCTTCAAGGAGCTTACCACAATTATGGTAAATTATTTGATTGCATACAACGTATATGAGAAGTTGGGGTTGATCCGGTCATTCAAAACAAAGGTAAAGTTATACCGGGGTTTTCCGTAATATGGCCCTGGGCGATCTTTCGGAAAAGGGCACCTCATCGAATAAAATTCGAATCCGAATTATGGCCCATGGGCGATCTTTCGGAAGAACCGTTTTTCCACCAATACATTGGCGAAATACTGAATATATGAGGGCTTTATGTTTAGTTATGAAAATTAATGTTTGTATTAGATAGGCATATACATCAAACAACATAGAAAGAAATCACACCGATAGAGAAAATTGTGTATCGGTGCCTCTACATGTAGACTATGGAACATACCTCGATATACTGTACTCAAGTCAAAATTATTTTCAAATTATCATGTTTCATGTGAGAGAAAAAGCAAAAGCTACAGCGTTGGCATCTACAGAAACTCGATGTCGCCAACCTTACGTTGTCGAGATACCATTTTGTTTTGAATTTTAAGAATCTTTAGCCTATACCTAAAGTTTGAAGCTCACTGGCTAATGTTGACAACTATTCATGACGTCACATGAATATATTTATTTATGTAAAGTTATTGACTATCATCCGCTCTTCGGGATCCTCGAGGATAGTCCTCTCACCGCGAGTCCTTGCGGACGCGCATCCGCTATTCCGGATCCTTGCGGCGGCGCCGCTCACCGGAGGTCACTACGGACACGGTAACCACTCTAGCATTAACGGTAACCAGGTAACAGCCCACCCGACACTCCCAGGCCTACGGACACCGTTCAGAAACTGGTTCATCACCACGGTGTTAACTGGAGGGGCCTGGCGAGCCGCGGTCTGCCTCCGGGACGGTACCCCGTACAGTCCGACATGCTGGCCAGAGCCTATGTCACACGTCCCGGGAAGGGAGAGAACTGGCGATCCACAGGGCTTGCGCCCCCGAGTCAGCAACTTGTCTCTCCCAGCCCGGGCCTCCCCATGGAAATCGTCCCCACGGCTCTAAGAGCCCACTACTCGCAACTAGGGAACACAAAGCTCATGGCGAGCCTCGTGTGCGTCCCAGTCACTCTCTCTCGGACAATCTCCACGATCGAGTAGCTTCCAGTGTATAGGCCTATATAATACACCACAAGCTGTAGGACCCACGCGAGGTATAATCAAACCATTGTTATAGTTTACTGGAGCGTGAATTACAATGCGTTGCCGTGGCAACGCACGCTCGAACGGAGCGTGTCAAAACAAGGCCAAGAACGAAAAGGCCACATAAATGGCATGTATGTTTACAATCACCTGCCGCGTGCTTAGGGCAAAATCGCCACATTTAATTGCCAACTTTTAGAGCCTCTCTCTGAATCACCACGGTCACCCCGTTGTGATATCATTATTCAATGTGAAAACTCGGCCCATGTCTGATGAAATATCTGGATTTTCGATAATCGTTCACATTTTCATCCGAATACGGTGAATGAAAATAATCATATCACCCAAAATTTAAGAAAACATGAATCCGAATTATCGTCCATGGGCCATCTTTTGGGATTTTTTTCCCCGAAAGATGGCCCATGGGCCATAAATCGGGTGGGCCATATTACGGGAAACCCCGGTATGACCCGTATTTTTTATTCTTTCAATAGCATGTGTCAAGCACGGGTGATCGAGAGTATATTTGAGCAGATGAATAACAGGCGCTATGAATCTATGACAGAGATATGCACGAAACTATATTGGTGTGGGACACTTTAGCTAGATGTGAATTTGTTTCCATTGTTGTGTCCAGATGTGCTATTGTTATATTTCGTCACTTTATAAAACAACTAATTGTTACAACGGATGTCATGTGACTCACTTGAGATGCATCATAGCTTAAGTATGAACAGAGTTTAGTATCCGACTTCCGTTGTCACATTTAACCTAAACCTTCAGCTCTATATCAACTTCTTTCAGTTCTGTCTCCAAAATCCATGTTGCGTGATTTTATTGGGTTCGTTATTTTTTTCTGGTTTTATTTTTTATATCAGCAATCAATGTGTACGCAGCTGCGTACATGCGTACGCCCAGCTACGCGCCTGGTTGTAATGAATCAACCTCATATAACCTTCTTTTTGAACATTGGTTATTCAATTAAACTTATTGTAGTTGTGGTGATTTCGCCCAAAGATCACGGCAGGAGATTCTTTGTAAACACTACTCTTGTTTTGGCCGCTTCATGTTCGAAGCACGTGCGCTGCATAGTGTAAAGTTCGGCCGAACTTCGGCAACCCCACGATAAAGAGGTATACCCAATTACTGGAGTGTCATCGAATGTTTTATAAACCTGTCAGCACGTTCACGCTATAACCAAAGATCAGTGGATGAGTTTATAGCTGTTGACCATCTTGTTGAATATGATCTTTGCTATAACCGTGGTGTCACTACCATGTAGCCACCACGTCATAACGCTACAGTGCTTTCCCCTTTCTGAGAGACCTCGTCCCCGAGGTCAGCTGTATCCTACTGTTGAGCCACATCACCCTGGTCAAGTTAATCACCCATATGGGTGCCCCAGACAAGTGCTATACCTGTCTGCGGTCAGGGACCAGGAACCCAATATTTACATGTGATGTGAGTCAACAGTGGGAGTCAACCCAGGAACGATGCCCAGACAAACCACTGTGGTTCGCAAGGTCAGGCACCAATGTAAAGTTCGGCGACCCCACGATAAAGAGGTATATACCCCATTACTGGAATGTCACCGAATATCTTATAAACCTGTCAGCACCTTCACGCTATAACCGTGGTGTCACTATCACAGTGCCGAAACCGACTATGGTAACGCGCATTACCATAGTCAAAAATGGCGACAGGTACTTGTGGTTCGAATTTGCTCGTGAATTTATATGCATATAACGTGTATAAATCGAGGGGATCTTCGACAGATAGCGAAATCGATACATGTAGGCTAATCCCGAATATGTGCAATGAGTCACTTGGTGATATGTTAGTGGAAACAGAGTGTGGACAGTTGTGTCCTGACTAGGGTAACGCGAATGTCAGACTATGGTAATGTCATTTGTAGGAAATTTAATGACTATGGTAATGCGATGGGGCTTTCGTACACAAACACAATCCTTTGTCAACATAACAATGATTTAAGGGGTAAAATAAATGTGTTGAAAACTCTCGAATCATCTGTTATTTTATCACAAATCCATGTAAAAAAAAACTATACGATTTTATTACTGTACACAGGTCAGCAACTCCATCAATGTTACTATTTCAGACCTATGCTACACATGATGAGAAACACCACGCAGGGTCTGGCATAAAGCTACATTTGAATTTTTACAAATCTGTGCATTTCCCCATCAAATTGTCAGAAATATTGAGGAATTTCAAAAACGGGAGACAATGCAAGTTTGATTTAAGCTTGCCCTCAGACTATGCGAGTCAGTTGCAGCGACTCGGTTGCACGCCAGTCGCATGAGATCTGGTCGCGGGGACCCTCACTGGTCACACTGTACGTTCGAGTCGCATGTAAATTGACGATATATGAGTGTGATTTGTAGAGAATCTGTAGGCAGACGGGTGTTTTTGTCGTGTGAACATGGATCACCATTAACGTAGGCTATGTTGGTGCCTTTTCACGACAACAATCATGCCTAAAATACGAAAGAGAAGGCAAAATAGAGGTTTTAAAAGGAGTGTTGGGCCTGTGGGTCATACCTGTGGCACAGTTCATCTTGTTTTCTATCTAGGCCTTTTATCCTATATCGAGAACAAACCATGTTTGTCTGGGTAAATATTAATACCGGTATGTCGGCATTGATTTTGGGACCATGCTCTTTGGGCCTCTGGGAATTTGCACCCCAATTAATCTACTATTATGTTACTCCATGATCCACTAAATGCGGATGCCATTCTATCCGTCTGCCATCTTTTATCTCTGATAAATATACTGAGTAATAAGAGGAGTAGGGAACTTAGTTCGAGGCAACTTTCTTACAACTGATGTGCGAGGGGTAAGAAGTGTCCCATTTTATTCAAATATTGCAATATTTACTAGCCCGACGCACCCTTGTCCTTGTTCCTGTATTCAGGGCAGTGACGTCGGAAAGTGACGGACTGTGTTTTCATATATTGGAACATCGTCCGCAAACTATGTTCAGTCCATCGATCCTGTTGTCATCAAATTACCAAGTGTCAGCATGTAACCGGGACTTATCACATGCGACTCAGTGGTTCTATATCTCACGATGTCAGCATGGGTTTCAGCACGGTACTACACCCAGTACAGTATATATTTGCAGTTTTAAAGAAAAAATTGCACTGTAACCTGAAATAGACCTATTACTTGCAGTAAATATACGAATATCGTATAAATTATAGTTCAATTCTTGTATTATATATATTATTTGAAGTGAAGTAGTGAATGCATTACCATAGTCGACACTATGCGTTACCATAGTCAATGTATCCTTTGACTCGGGCGTTACCATAGTCAGCCACGATTTTCAGTCGCCGATATCTCGTAGAAAAAGCCCATTTTTCTGTAACTCGCCTTATTATTATGTGCAGCACAATCAACTTTATATCACAGACTTCTGACTGCTTCAAAATAGCCTCTCATTGAAGTTGTTAAGCTCGATCAAATTCGAACCACAAGTACCTGCCGCCATTTTTGATTATGGTAATGCGCGTTACCATAGTCGGTTTCGGCACTGTGACTATGTAGCCACCACGTCATAACGCTACAATAGCAACGCCCTCAAATCCTGTCGCTCCATTGTACTGTAACAATGGTCTTTACGTCATCCTTCTTGTCTCGTGCTTTAGGGGTTATAAATACTCTGAAGTCGTCTTGTTCAGTGGAGTTGTCTCAGTGCTGGCAAGGCGAGAGGACGACGGATGGCTCGGCCATGAGCTCTACGTCCCTACTCACTGGCTAAGGCCCGCGAGGACGATTTCCAATTGGGGGCCCAGGAGACTGGGGGGACCGTGATGATTCGGGGCTCGTACCTGTGATCACCAGTCTCTCGCCCTGGGATGGTGCGACACAGGCTCTGGCAGACCGTGCGGCTGTCCAGGGTTCTATCCCTGCGGCAGTGCCGTAGGCGACGCCGGCCAGCAACATGCCGGGCCCACGTGCGCGAGTTCTGTGGTGCCACTCCCATGGCATCTCAGGCTCCGCATACGGCTACATTACCATAACTAATGTATATATGTTGTATGATGATGATGGTATACTCTATTTGTTATGTTCATAAGCACAGACCTATATAGACCTATCCCAAAAAATAGCACATTAGGCTGGAGCATTCAAGGTCATCTTCGGTATAAATTAAGGTCACACAGTGATGCACCATATAGGCCTACGTGCTCGTAACTTGAATTCTTATTTTGAAGCATTGGTTATTGATTAATTATCTTATTTCATTTTGTGGTGTACACATCTTTCATCGTTAGTGAAGTTTAAAGTCGCTCTTAAGTTCTATGTTTAATTACGAGTATGTGTGACTTCCTATCTCTCCATTATACAAAGTTCACCCGTATCTGGAACCGTTCTGCTGCACGGCAGCCTACATATCCACCAAGTGTTTCATTATTGTTCAGTAAAAGACAATTGAATGTATAAGACAGTTGAACATTTACAGACTCCAAATTTACAAACTTCGCTCTGACAATTTGTGGGGACAATCCCGTAGCTCCACAATTTTCGGAGCATTCCATCTAGTGTTCTCGGCGAAAAAGCAAGTTGGTATTCACTAAAATTCGCCCATAGTTTGCAGTATACATTATAAATAGTATAGAAAAAAAAAATGGTAAGACAAGGTACAATCAGATTTATTCCATAAATTTTGGGGTTTTTTTTACATTTTTTTATGTATATATTAAATATATATATTCAGATCGACCCAGTATTATTACATTCCAATATACAAGATGGAATTATCACAACAATATGTAGAATCAGTCTATAGCTGATGATTGATTAATAGCAAAGCAAGTTTATTGTCAAAATAACCAGAGTAGAGAAATGATTAGAATATTTGGTAAGTTTAAACAGACTAAAATACAGCTAAACTATGTCTTAACCGTTTGGCAATGCTCGCGTTAGCCTCTTAATTGTCTTTCGATATTTCTAATAAAGAGATATCTCATAATATTCTTTATCCTTCGTGAAAAGCAGGTACTTCAATTCAGGATATAGTATTCGAGTTCTCGGGATTGCATGGTGTCGCTGTAGGCCTACTCCAGTTGTACATCTATATTCATCTAGGGACAGGGGAGGCCTGGACGCCTGAAGTGGACACACTGTGGCTTGAGAGCCAGGGCCGCGCACGTGGCCGTTGTGTGATGCCAGCACGTCATCGTGTTGCTGTCAAAATCCACGGCAATGCACGTGTTGATGCAGAGGGCAAAGCACATGGTCGGATCGTTCACCCCCGTCACTAGAGTACCACCCAGAGCGTGGGAAGTCGGGAACACAACAGGCGCTGCAACACAGAACCAGTTACAATCAACTTGCACTATATATTGCCTGTTGCAATAAACTATTTCAAAGCCATCGTTTTAGGGCTCTTGTGTGGGAAACACAAATACACAACATGTCTCTTTAATAATCAGAGAACGCCCATGAGAATCGAGGCGGGACTCACTGTCACACTGGACACAACGGTAATGGGTACAGGTTGCCTTGGCGACTAGTGTTCCACATTCGCTTGCGAGGGTGTGCAGCCAGCAGGTGTTGCCATTGGTGTCATAATCCACCCCTTGGCAGGTACTGGCTGCCTGGCACGCAGCGAAACAGTTCTCTAGAGTCGTTGGCCCATTGAACAGGGTGCCACCCTGCAGATGCATACCAGTGAAGTTGGCGACTGGAACAGAAAATAAGAAGATTTTTCGTGATATATCTTCAGTTCAGATTGAACCAATCAGGCTTTACGTGCCCATGAGAAATACAATAATTATTTGACCTGGTGTCTTGACTGGTGTGACTGTGACTGTGTTGTCCGTAGTTGTTGTGGATTCAGTTGTCGTCATCATGACAGGAGTAGTGGTGTCCATGGATGTTGTCGACGAAGCTGAAAAGACATACTCATCAAGTCGGTGGTCATCAAGCTCTTTTAGTGAACTTGTGGAAAATAGTGGATCTTTTCTTGTTAACCTATTACAATAGTAACATTCATTTCTTCTGCTGAAGTAAGCACTGGGCAGTTACTTAGCTGTAACTACTGCAGCTGTAACTAACGTTACAGTTACTAAGGTGAACATTTGTAGGCCTATATGAGGTGTGTGTGTTTTGTTCTTCTGTCTCAGTAGGCTACGTACGACAGTGGATGAGTCTGTAGCTGTTGACGTAAGGCTTAGACTCGAGCTCGTTGCAGACAGTGTCGTCGGTGTGCAGCCAGCAGGTCCCGTAGTGAGTGTCGAAGTCAAAGCCCTTGCAGAGGAAGCTATAGACGCAGGCCTTCCAGCAGTAGCGCAGGGAGTTGACATGAGGCTGGAGCTGTCCACCAGGGACGTGGGCGTGTTGGGTCAGGTACGCTGTGGCTACGGTGGACCGATAAATTGTACAGTTCGACTTACTTAATGCCGCAGTTCACTTTTATGTACAAGGATAATAACCCTGAATAGCACTGATTCAGAATGAGACAACGAATATGTTTTCACAGTAGTAATTCAACTTCCATCACTATTTAAATATACACTGATCAAATTACAATGGTGTATATAACAAGAGTTCTTGTTATGTGCAAGTTGTACCTGCATAGTGGCCCCCTTGTGCATGACCTCCTGAGCCCTGGTATGCCGGGCCGGGAGCGGGGACTGCGCCGGGGCTATGTACAGGGACGGGGACTGGGGCTGGCTGAGGGACAGGGGCGGGAACAGGCGCCGGTACGTGTGATGGAGCAGGCACGGGCACCGGGATGACCCAGACGTTGCCATAGCCGCTCGAGGGTTTGTTCGAGTTAGGGTTGTTGGGATGTTGTTGACCTGGATTCTGGCCGTAGCTTGGTTGCTGACCGGGGTTCTGGCCGTAGCTTGGTTGTTGACCTGGATTCTGGCCGTAGCTTGGTTGCTGACCAGGGTTCTGGCCGTAGCTTGGTTGCTGACCTGGGTTATGGCCGTAGCTTGGCTGTTGACCAGGGTTCTGGCCGTAGCTTGGCTGTTGCCCTGAATTTTGCCCGTAGCTTGGAGGTGTGTTGCCATAGTTAGGCTGCTGTCCGTATCCAGGTCGGGAATTTCCATGGTGTCCATTGTTAGCTACAAAATAATATGTTCTCGTCAACAAACACGTTGAACAGTGTAATATCCCAACAACAAATGGGGTTTGAGATTGTTACGTTCATGCGGGAAGACCACATTAGCAGTGAATATGAAACACCGAATGATGATGTCAGACGTTCTTGCAAATTTCGTATTCAAATTGGTGGAGAATCGAGTCACCATGTATAATACAATGGAGCTCGTACAATTGTGTACCATACATTTTATATTTACTGTATTAATAATTTCCAAAAACATGTTTTAGGTTACCAAGTGCTGCATGGAATATTGTTTTTCCAGGTGAAATAATGAAATGCAATCCGTGCACGAGTAAAGTAAGTCAGGCGAATAATTATCGGAATGAAACAGAATCTAGTGTGACATGGTGGAAGTTCAAGCTGGAAGATCTCGACTCCGAGATCGTCAAGTATGACTGTGATAGAACGTGAAAATAAGTAAAGTTTATCAATATCCAATAGGATATTGGTCGAGATTCAGTTGAGAACGTTCAAAACAAACATTGTTAAGAATGTGTGGGCACACAGTGGATTGCTGAAATACAAAGATTCAACCATGAAGAAAAAGAAAACGGTCATCGGTGTGTTATGTGCAGAATCATGTTGGTCATAAATTCATAATCGTTTGAGATTTGACATTGTCCAGAGTGGTGCGCGTGTGAACCGATCTTATCTCAAATATCGTAACAAGGGCATTTGCTTTGTTACAAGAAGCACGGTGAGTGGAAAAAGTCCTGGTACATATCTCTTTACATCCAATTGTGTCATGCACTTAGTAACAATGCATCAAAAGCGACAGCAACAATACATTGGACATGCAGTTATGACCCTGTAACGAGAAAACGTGTAATGAATGCATAACAATGGGTCAAAGGGGACCCTACACCATGTGGACCATGCAGACAGGGACAGGTGCCCCAGGAAAGGAGATGACATGCTTGACACGACTCACATGACCCGCTACAGCCGGAGATGTGCCGGGTACAGGGATTGCCTTCCCCCTCATATCGGGGTGGGACCCCGGAACCTGGGGCACAAGCCATGGCGCCTTGGGAGACGAGGGCCCCCTCCAGACACCAGTAAAACACACAGGGGTCCGTGTCGTCAGCCAGGTAGTAGCTACTGTAAGTCTGCGGACATTCTGCAAGTGACGGGTCATACATGGCCATGTATTGCATATTTGAGGGTATACCATACCTTACATTGAACCGATAACCGGGATCATCCACCAAAACACACACGATCGAAATATATACAATACAACTTTGTCTATACATGATTTGGAAATACATGGGTTCGAATTAATTATGTGATTTTTATATTGACGCATGCACATTGTGGGGAAGCTAATTCCAATCCCGATATAGTATGTTGATCCTACATCTGTATCCAACTCCCACAACACACCTGCAACGCCAACACCGCACACCATTATATATTAATTACATGTACCACCTAATAATCGCATGACACCCGAGTTTCAGTTTGTACATATTCCTCTGCAGACAACACCTTTGTCTGTTCATAATATATCTTTAAAAAATATAAACTATGTATTTTACAGGGCTCTGTTGTGTTTGTTTTTGTTCCTCCAAATCAGTCATCGATTGAAAAACAAACCTTGAGAAAGCACACATTATATATAATCAGAAACCCATATATAAGAGAGAGAAACATGCAAGTGAAAAACACGGTTTTCTGCTGTTTTGAGAACTCTAAAATTCTATGTCAGAATCACAAATGTAGAATCATTTTTGGTCCACCTTGAACAAGAACATCTCCTCTACAGGAGTGTTTTTTTAAGGCAGATTATGTCCTTACTAGGCCACAATATGGTGTTAATCAGCACCCCAGTCAGCCAATTTTCAGCCTATTTCCCCATGTGTCGTACGGTCGTGAAACTTGGCTGAGTTCTAGAGCCCTCCCCTTATGCAAATTGAATCAACACCTCTCCATGTGCCTGGTGCTGGTCTGCCTCAGTCCACGTGCTCCAGACACATGGAAGGAGAAACAAGAGGTTAGGCCCCACCATCCCCCTCCCTCACTGGAAAGGTTTCATTGCTGAAATTTTTTATGGCCCACACTCCACTCAAAAGAGTAATTACAGCGGGTGGTATCGAGACCAGCGATGTTGAAGGTTTGAATGTGTTACTTAGATGCAGAGGGATATCTCTATTTGACTAGGCTGTCTGATAGACTGATGGCAGCTAAGGTGATACAATGGGGTCAGTCTGCCACAGCAGTACAGTGTAAAACATTCCTCAATGTGGATCACACAAAGCATGTGGAACAGTGCAGCCCCCTGAAATCTGGATGGTGAACATCGCTGCAACCAGTACCTCCCACAGATAACACTCACTTGTACTTGCAAAAGTCTGTGGTTTCCAAAATATTAAAGTATGACATAAATCTGCGAGACACTAAATATGTTACATATTCCCTGATGACCCTTGTTCACATCAGAAATACTTAAGACCGTACATAAGACCATACACAAGGTCTTATGTATTTCTGTTCACATGCTAATGGTCTGCATTGAATTCGGGCTCACATACAGACCCTGGGACCGACTAAAAGCAATGGGTTTTATACTCTTATAAATTCTGACCAGGAGTGAAAAATTCCTTGAAGGCATTCTCAAACACATGCATAAATCCCGCCCCCCCCCCCCCCCCCCCGGATGGTTGGAAGAAAAGTGCCTTGGATGGTTGGAATCAAGGTACATGTAGATAAATGCCAGTGAGCATATAATTTGCGTTAGTCTGATTAGATACCGCCCCCACCCCCCATGACCTGAACCTGACCTGGTTATGGGAAGATCCAGAGTCATGAGCAGTGGCAGTAGTCAGATCACTCTCAGCTTTATACTCAAGTGATTTAATACCGGAAGTTTGGAGGAATTCCGCAGATCATGTGCAAACACTATAATATTCACGGAATCAGTTTTTTTTTTATATGCAGGGCCGCGTCCAGAAAAGGAAGGACATGCCCTCGTTTACCAGGCAAATTTGATATCCATGTGAAAAAATATTCAAATACATATGAGAGCTGCATATTTTCACTTCCACAAGCCATGTACATATACCGTATACTGCTTTTTACTCAGAAAGAATTCTACCCTATGGATGTTTGGGGTACGGACTGGTATTTGTCCATATATCATACATCTATGCACTTCCATCAATCGGTAATTTATAGTTCTTCCAGACTCAGTCAATCTCCTTCTTCAGAACAGGCCCTGTGTATAGCCTGTTCAACTTCATTCTATAAACATGCACAGCTAAACTTCATACAGTGTGGCTGTTCTGGAAGTTCTATGTCATGTAAATCCACTGACTAGTGGGGTGGAGGGGGCTGTCATAAATCTTCGGTTTAATGGCTTTACAATATCTTCCCAAGTGAAAACAAAATTAACATACGAAAATACTGCACAGACTTATGGGAAATATACTTCAACCAATGAGACTGCTTTCTGGATGTCATTATTATTCATGAGTATTGATCGGGGCTCTTCAGGACCTCATACCCATACACACACATGCCCGACATGATTGGAAAGAGAGCTGAAATTGTGTTGGGGGCTGCTTCATTGGAGGCCTATTAAGACAAGAACAAGATTATATTGAACTATTTTGAATAGCTATCATTCTAGAGATAGCTTTTAGCTTCAAGTACACATAAGAAATGTTTTGATGTGATGTTTTGAGCCAGAGTTAGCTGGGTTTGAAAACAGCCCATTTCAGTGGAAAATAGTTGCATGTTTCTCTCTCTTATGGGTTTCTGAATCATCGATGGGACTCTAGTAAGCCTACTACATGTACCATCGCCTTGCATTCAACACCCAATATACTCCCTGGCAAAAAAAAGAGATAATTTTGGAGTTGTTTCACCCTTCGGGTCTATGGGGAACATGAGGAGTTGTCCTCCTAAAACATTCCTCTTGTCAATTTTTGTGAAACATTCTGTGATCTCTTTTTATCAAAATTAGGTCTATCTGGAGTGTATCCTTGGAAATGAGTAGTCTAATATACTATTTCATGCAAATAATAGCAACAGTAATTATCTCATTCAAACTTCTTGACATGGACATAAAACGTGTGTGTGCTTTTGTCATTTGACATAATTTGAATACAATTCGAGCATCAATTTATACCTACCTCGAATCATCCTCGCATTATACAAACCGAAAACCGACACGAAAACAATAGCTACAACAATAGATTTCTCCATTTTAATTTTAAAGTCCAAGCAATTACGTATTCCTTGCTGTTTCAGTTGTGACCTGTCTCCTTGACTGTGGCGCGAAGAAGCAAAGAGGTCTCGAACCACGGACCAGGACAAGACGAGAGACCGCCAAGGGCGTCACATACCTAGTAAACAATTATAGTAGGAGCTCTAGGCATTCCGTCATTGTCAGCTTGCTGTTTTATTGGGGAGTCTACCTTTTAGAAGACGCGTGCTACGGGTGTGAATAACAGTTATCGTCGCTTATTTGTATTCGGACGGTGAAAGTGATTGACAAGACAAAATGTGTTTACAGAAGGGGATGGCAGTCCGCCATATTAGAACACAACTTCTGGAACCAGTTCTCTCGTTTAATTGTATGTGTCACTGCAATATACATATTCACAACTGTATTAATATCCCAAGAACGTGTACCCCATCGGCCAACAAAGGTAATAACTTCCAACTGACTAACTGGTAACCACTAAACTGGTTTATTACCAAAAAAAAATTCACTGTTTCGACCAGAGGAACATCTTTGTTGTTGACCTTGGCGATAATAGCTTGATTTGATACCCAAATGTGCAAGCATGTCAAACGTTCCAGGTGCAAAGCAATTTTTAAAAAAATGTATTTCCCTTTCATACAATCAATCACAATTCAGACTGACATATACAAATAAGATTTAAATTTATCTAATTAATTAAGATTTTTGATTGAGTGTTTTCAAATTCAGACTGGATAACAGTTCAAGATTAGCCATTACATCAACTGAGCAAGGGCCTCAACGTTTTCAGGGGCCCACCACACAATTTTGACGTGTGAGTTTTCTTTGTCACCCCCTATAGGCACATGTATTCGGACATGGACCAGACCATACAAATCATATGAATCGTTCCTAGGACCTATATACAAAACACAAAATATATACCAATATAATTACGATGAATTTGTCCACGGGGCCCAAACGTGCAAAATCGTGAAATATGGTGAATCTGTAATGACAAGCATTTTGTTCATAGACCCTGTGTTTACAGGACTGTTAGTTAACAGAATGGATTGAGCCAGTGTTATTTTTGATCGAATAAATCGTTCTCACGTATTTTCAGGACCAAAGTCATCGAACTCAAGCCAACCAAAATTTGAAATTCGATTGCTCCCATTTTTTTCAAAATCAAACCTGGTGAAAATGGTCATAACTTGACCAATGAATACGACGAATCACATACAAGGTCAACAATCTACCACATTTGATGTTAAATTCATGTATGAAAATTCCATAATTTATGTCTACATCAACCGAGATATATCAAACGATAACTCGTCTCATCTTGTCAAACTATAGAGTGTGGAAGACGGTGTGCCAGTTTTCACTTTGGGTATATGTATGCATCACATAGGCGAAACTTACATGTACAAGATATTCCGAATTTTTCTGATTGAGCCTCACGGCAGTATGATTCTGAATATCTGACGTGCATGTAAGGTATTTTTTGTCTGCTTCTTAAGGGGCCGGTCAGGTGGGGGGTGGGGGGAGGGGTACTAGTAAAAACTGAGGGGTCACACCTTCAATTTCAATGGAACTGGGGGAGGGGAGGGGGAGGGTCGAAGTTTGAAATTTAGTCAATTTGGGAAAATCTGTATTTTGAAATAGTGAATTATGTGAGAATAACTACTCAACATGGACTGATGGTTCATTGGAGTATACAAAATATGGAATCCATCATTTTGTCACATTATCAGTGGAACTATAGCTCCGCCAAATTTGATCCTAGAAAGGACCATCCAGGAACACCCAAAATCAGGAGATCCGGTGATACATGTGAATCGACAACCGCTCATAACCCCCAGACTGAAACACTGTCACCAAGGATCAACTAAGGACCTTTAATAGAACACAACAGCCCTGCAGCTGAAAACGGTGCCATCTAGGATGATCAACATGCAGGGCACTGTCACAGACTACACTGGAAACCCGGCCCATACCATGATGACCAACATGTCATAACATCCAGTGACCCCGAACCAGCATGTCAAAACCACAGACCGATTTTCCACTTAACACGTTGCCAACACAGGAACCCCGTCCATTGAGGATAATCCTCGATGAGCTCAGGACTGTCCTGGACCGCCATGAACAAAACATGGACCTTTCCACCCAGGATTGCAAAATAGTCCTGGATCGTCCCGGATGACGCTATAGTGAATCGGATGTACCTGACTTTCTTGGTGGCCAGGACATTGATAGACAATCGCGGGTCATTACGGAACATTATGAACCCATCATGGAGCCAACACTGATTTGATTCAAGGCCGGAAAAGTACCAGTTCAGGATGGCCTGATTTATCAATGATATGTAGAAGAATCATAATTTTTCCGAGTTCGCTCTGGGGTCCAGTTAGTCCGTATAGAAGATATAAGATTCATGGATTTTTAGGTTACCGAACCTATGGTCCGATAACCTATTGGCATGGCGTTGCGTCCGTCGTCCGTTGTCCGTCGTCCGTCGTCGTCGTCGTCGTCGTCG